>OU862923.1:10158769-14958769 GCA_917880885.1 Limnephilus marmoratus
CTTGTGCTAAATAAATAAACAAATAAACATTGTTTTCGTACTCTCTTTTCAATATACTACTATACTTCTACTAATATACTATACTTCTACTAATAATAATAATAATGAGTAGAAGTATTAGTATTATTACTTCTACTAATAATATATTTTTTATTTGTTATTTCGGCCACTGGCATAATACCTAGGAATCTGATTCAAAATTTAAGCATATTAGATTTGTCAAAGAATTTTTATGTAAAAATGCAAAAATTTGTAATTTTAAATACATGTAGGACTACAAAAGATTTTTTAAATATTTATATTGAGGGATCAGTAGGATTTATAGGTTCAATTAGAAATGCCACAGAGCCGAACCCTCTGATATGAAAATATCTGGAGTCGGTGAATTATATTCCCATTTGGTCTCTAGTAGGTTGACATGTTGTTCTTGTATTGTTTTGTATTTATAATACTTATATAGTGCAATTGCATAGCGTGGGTTGACTAGATGATCATTTGGGGAAGTGTGTGAAAGGGTTTAGTTTTTCCTGTGGGGAAAATTTAACCCGGACATTTAAATCTGGTGCGTTAAAAAACGTAGTATTTATATAGTGCAGTTTTGTGTTATTTCACTTTAAGTGCGCTTAATTATAATAAACTTAAAAGTAATCCTATAGTGTTCCTTGGAAAAATTGATAAAAAAATGTGAAACAAAGAATCTATATAAATAAAAATGAATCGCCGAAATGTATGTAAGCGCGTAACTTTCGAACAACTACCCCAAATTGGATAATTCTTTTTTTTGTGTGTTCGTTATTGTCAGTACAAGGTTTGTATAAAACTTCTGGTGAGCTCTGGCATTATGAAATTTGTATAAAAATAGTGCTATAGGTGGCACGCGAACTGTTTGAAAACCGAATGTATGGAATGCGGGAGGGGGTGGGGGGAGGGGAACTGGGGTAGTGGGTTCGCGGGACGGGGGAAGGGGGGGAGTGGAGTAGGGATATGGAAGGTGGAGGAGACGGAGTGGGAACGCGAGAGGGGAAGGGGACGCAGGAGAAGAAGGGGAGGCGGAAAGGGAACGGGATGAATGGGAAAGGACACGCAGGGAGAAACATTTTCTTTATTAAATGGCATAGCATCGCATGCCGGGTACCAGCTAGTATACAATAATTAATACATACAAAGCAATTCCAAGAGAACAATATTAACAACAACAGTGCTGTTTTGTCACAGGAGAATAGATAATGATAAACAATAACGGTGCCATTAAAAGAAATCATTGAAACTAAAATATAATATAGAACAGGAGGCAGTTTACCACTATTATATATTTAAATAATCGTCTAAAATCAGAACTAATATAATCAATAAATTCATATTACAACACATTTGTTAATAAACGAATGTGGCCACCCATTATCAAATTCTGTTTTCATTCGAACCCGAATTAAGAATTCAATTAAATTTCCACGTAGCCGCGATACGAGCCACCATGAAATATTACGTTACATTTGCATATTGAAATATTGAAAGCTCAGAACAGTGCGGAACATATTTCAGCATTATTACATCTCGGGGAAATAAATCCATGCCCTTAATCCCCCGTACAAATAACAAGGCTCGCCATAAATAAAATAAACCAAATTTGGGATTCGGTTAATCCGGCCTCGCGGTCAAGATAAATCTCCCTTCCCACTTCCTTCCTCCTACTTCCTTCCTTCCGGTTCCTTCCTTCCTTTTACACCCTTCCCGGGAAGTGGTGTCTCGATCCTTTATCCTCCAGGACTAACCGAACTACAATGTGTATCGGAGAATACAATGCTCCAAGAAAGTTGCACCTTGTTTAATCGTACCTTCTACGAAACGACTGTGAAATGGCTATAATAACTTACCTGTTTATCTCAATTCTTAGAGTTGTTTCAAGGCTCTATTTTAAAAATATCTTAGGTTTATTAATTAACACAAAAACCTTAAATAATTAGATACATAATTCTTTATTTTATTTATTTATTAATCTTAAGTTAGCTCACATCTTTGTGTGTGCTAATATTTTATAAAGATATAAACATTTACATTGGTTAGCAAACATAATCATTCTTTAAATATTACACATAAATAAAGATATTAATAATTGAGGTAGACATATTTTCGTAATTCTTTTTTAAACTTATTTATATTTTGTATCTCAGTAATTTCATTCGGCATGTTGTTTTACAGTTGGACGGCCTGGTACATCAGAGATTTCTGGGTGCTTGATTTTTTTCTTGTCGGCGGTCTAATTTGCTTTGAATTTCTTGTTTGTTTGCTTTTATAATATCGTTTATAATATCAAAATTCTTTATATTTTTGAATGTACCTATTACTTTGTGGTTATCCATTATAGAATAATGAAATAATTTTACTTTGTAATTTTAATTTCTAAATTAGTATAAGCTTTCCCTGACGAAGGAACGTTTGTTCCGAAACCGGTCGGATTTGTACATCAAATAAGTGGTTTATACAAAGTAAAATTATTTCATTATTCAAAATTCTTTGTTTGCTTTTATAATATCGTAGTTTTTGTTTCCTTCGAAACGATTTTCTTATATTTTTTTTTTTAGAAGAGCTCCACACAGGAGGCCCTGAGAAAAATAAATTCCCTCAGGGCCTATGTCGTCTTTGGGGATGCTGTGTGGAGGGTTTTTTTTAAGGAAAGGAAGGAGAGGAGAGTTCTGGGAAGGAAAAGGGTTTAAGGGGTGGGTAGGAATCTGGGGTTCAGTGTGTCCTGGTCATCCGCCTCCAAGACCTAGACAAACCTCACCCCATGAAACCGGGCACCCCTGCTACATCACCAAACGTTGCGAACCACTTGGGGTGACCTATGGCAGAGGTGTTCGTTATCCAATAAGGGTTCCCGGGGCGGCGGTACCCATTCCCTCCTCCCAAATTGATGAAAATCTTGTAATTTTAAAGATTTGTTTTTTTTTAAAAAAACGTCACCAATTTATAATTTTTATTTTGTCTTAAATGCTGTTCATCCTTTACATTAAAAAAAAAAAGATTTGCGAACATTTCCTATGCAATATACACACCAGCTAGATCAAAAAGTCTTAGGACCGACGAAATTATATTTTTTTCTTAGGTTACCACAGCTGTCATGACACTTCCTTCCAAATTTTGTCGTCATAGCTTGACGTTTATAAAAGTTACGCTGTACTGAGTGCCACTATCTTTGTGCATGTTTTCGATTTTTTTCAAGCCTGAAAATGGCATCAAAAACACAGTCGCACAATGCAATCCTGGACTGTGAATTTTCGACCAAAAATAATACTATCCAGCAGCCTTCGAATTCACGCAATCTGGCTCCGTGCGACTTTTTCCTGTTCAACCGACTTAAAATACCGCTTCGCACCCGTAAACAGCATCCGAGAGAATGTCATAAAATATTTGATTTTATGAATTTTATGAATAAAGTCCTAAAACTTTTTGGTGAAGGTGTTATACAGGCATATATATATATATTTTTTTTAAACTTAATAGGTAAAATATCAGGGTGTAACATTTAATTAATGAAGACAATATTAGCGATACTCACAAAAAATCAGAAAAAGACACGTTCACATCTAGAAATCGAACCCAGGACCTTTGCTTTGTCGGGGCTAAGATATCGGGCGGATAATAAAAGCTAATATGGACCTATCCAATTCGGTCATATTTAACTGTATCATACTTTTGTGTTTCAGATTTTCGATTGAGTGTCGCTAATATTGTCTTAATTAATTAAATATTACAATTTGAGGTTTTACTCATTAAGTTAAAGATAAATATTCATCCTAGACTTGGATAAAAGTCAATAGATGTCGCATATTAAATAAAAATGACCGAATCGGATAGGGTCACATTAAGTCAGTGGTAGAGCTCCACCCCGGCAAGGCAAATGTCCTGAGTTCGATTCTTAGAAGTGACGGTACATTTTTCTGATTTCTCTGTTTCAGAATTTCGATAGAGTGTCGCTAATATTGTCTTCATTAATAATATATTTTTTTTATTCTTTTGGTTTCGGAGATCAGGGGTTCTTTGAAACATGATTTTGAAACACTTTAGCATTCCTAATAAATTGTACAGCGCCCTTGAGGTGATTTTTCACAAAAACGGCGCTTTATAAATTATCCAATTATTATTATGATCGACATTCACAAAAAGAAAACCATTAAATGGTTAACACTATAAAATTAGGTATTCAAGGGCTCATTTGGAAGAACCTTTTTCACATTTATTATATTATAATCACAGTTTTCACCCTCTGCGTTATAATTTTCGAAGAAATTAATTAACGTTTTGCCATTGACCCATTATTCTTGCAATAGTTAATAAATATATATTTCACCTTCACCTTCTGTGAACAGTTAAGATATTCAAATAATTCTTCAAGCACCTGAGACATCCCACTTACATGTTGTTTTAAATTTGGCTAGCTTTGAGTGGGCATTTGATCATCGAAGCACGATGATGTATTATTATACGTGTAAGAGCGTTTACAAGATAACCCCTACCCCCCCCCCCTCTTTAATTGGATTGTCTGAAATGATCCTTATAGAATTAAAAGACGGAGTTAAACAGGAGTTTATTTCCATGGCGGAAACAATTGCTTCCACCGCGTTTTTTCTGCACCATTAGAAAAAGTGATTTGTAGAACATATTTCAATAATATGAAATTATATATGGAATATTTGCGGCACTTACCAGAGTTAGTTACCATTCAGAATTATTTAATGAAACGTTGCTTGAAATGGTGACCACATCTGAATAACCAGGAACTTCCTCACCGTCCTCTTCTCCTCCCCACGCCTCACACCTCCCAAATATACTAATTGGCGAGGCCATACTACTTCCAGGCGGTTGGGAGCAGTAAGCCCCTTTTGTGGTAATCACATAAAAAAATAATAATGAATTACCTGTTTGCACTTATCTGGCCAACGCTTCGCACGCCTTTAGAAGTCAGGACGAGTCTAATGGCGTTCGGCGTGGCTTCTAGCACTATCGATGTGCCCCCGGGGAACTCTCGGAGTGGACACTCTTCGACGATGAGATCTGTGGTTTGTTGTTTCAATGTTTAGGTTTCATTTTTTATATTGTTTCGAAATAATGATGAATGTAAGTAAGTCTAAAGTCATGATTTTTGATAGAGAGAGAGTGCGAAAATAGTGATGAATAATTGGAGCAGGTGGATAAGTTTGTGTATTTGAGAAGTATGTTTATATTGTTTATGAGAGATGAAATATTGAAAGAAGGGTAAATACAAGACTAAACGAGGTTAGCGCTAATTGTCCAAAAAGATAAAGCGATGGAATTTAAAGATGTTTTCAATCAAAAAAGTGTATACAGAGAAATGAGAAAAGTGCACAAGTTCGTCAATGTCGTTTATTTTATAGGTAAACAGCTTTCAATTTTCTATTAACAGTATTTTATGTATTGGACTGTAAACTACATTCTCTGACAGCCAGAAGTAAATTTTCTGATTTATTGCTTCTACACAAAATTTTACATGCATCAGTTCACCATTTTTTTCCCCAAATTAACATCAACACATAATCGAGAAATTCAACAAGGAGGACGCAAGACATTTTCTATATTAAAGCCTTAAACAATTTTTAAAAAATACCATCAATCATTTCAAACTGATATTGTGACGAAGCCCTTTATTTAAAGACAGGTAACATTTTTCTTCTTCTTCAATGGCGCTACAGCCCATTTCCAGCCTTGGCCTCCTTCAAAATAAGCCTCCACCGCCCTCTGTTCTCGGCCGTCGTCTTCCAATTTGCAACGTACCTTCTAAATCAGTGTCTCAACAGCACAAGTGCCAATAATAAAATGGTTGTGAACCTATTTGACCATTCTTGTTTGTCATTTACGTTTGCATATTTAGTCAATTATTTTATTATCATTTTCTATTATTATTTTTGTTATTACAACGTATTTAAACATTAATATCTATAAAAGTTTGGACATCATGGCTGTCTTATGTACTGAAATAGAAAAATATATTAAAAAATCTTTCAAGTTCTTTTTTTGATTACCTGGTAGGTACCACCCAACCCTCCTCTTTTCCATACCTTTATCCTATAATCCTTCAATCAGAATAAACCTGAAATGGGAAATATCTGCCAACCGGCTCCAGGCGTTTGGGACTCTTGTGAGCTGCATTAAAAGTGAAATAAAAATATTTGCGTCTTAAATGGAAAAGTCAACCATTCAAAATTTCAAACGCATTCAAAATTTCATGATGCGATAGCTTATGATTTTATAACAAACGTTAATAAATATACCATTTAGGTAAGTATGTACAAAAATATATTATATTAAACCTACCGAAAAGATTCATGAATTTTATTTTACCTTAAATTATAAAATTTACATTATTTTATTGCTTACTTAGATGGTTTTATTATTTAAGCTTGATTTCCTTCTCCAAACAAAAGTGCTTGTCTCTTTATGGTGAGGGAAAGGTATTATTATTTTTCTTGATGATAAATATTCTGTGTAATATTAAAAATTGTTAATTGTAAAAAATAAATTAAAATATAATGTCGTTAATTAATTAATTATTTACTTGTTGCTTTCATTGATACATATAAATAGATGAGACAATAAGCGAATAAATTGGTTCGACGGATTTAAAGGTAGTACCTCCAATTCTGTATTTCACGCATTTAGTGGACCAAAAACCATCGTGTCCGGTTGACGTGTGACATACCAAGCGTATGTGTAAAAGGCGTTCGTGCAATGTATGGAACGGACTATTCAGACTGTTGTACGTTCGAGTCCTTACTACGCTGTGCCCTCAGTCTAAGGACACCTGCATTCTTGTACATTTTTGCAGGTATATTTACATGGCGGCTCGCGCTCGGTGTGGAGTCTATTGTAAGTCCCTTAAATGTTTCAATACCCGGCTTCAGAGCTCAGTTCAACTCATTCCAGAACTCGCGACCGCGAATGGCGCGATGTCATACTCGTAATTGAAAACTGAACGCAATATTTTCCATCGCATTTTTTTTCTTTTATAGTAATTAAAGTGAATATAAATATATTTCTAAAAAATATTTGTATTAAGCGTAACCAATAAATTCGAAAGTTTACCAAAAATAGGCACTGCAACAGTAAAATATAACTAGGTTGATTAATATAATTGATGAACTTTCATGTCGTTGTATGCGGCCCTCTACTTGAAAAGTCTGTAAACCCCTGCTTTGCAATTGCATTCGTGCCCTTCGGACCACATGTTTCAGTTCGGTAGATAACGGAAAGTGTCGAACTACCACTCCCGTATGCCTCCGCAAGCCTGAGATGAACACGAATCTCGAAAATATTTGTAAGGCATAGCGCCTCTATTGTATATCTCTATGGTTGCTTTTGGTTCGGCTTCGCCCAGTTAGTGTTGGTGACCATTTTATAGATCCAATAAGAACTGATTCCAAAAACAGCCCGATCCTCGGATCAACTGTAGGTAGTCACCGAGACAGAGCAATGACGTCATATGTAATATATAGCCACTTGATACAACATGTATTAACATCAATCTTTTGATATCCGGAGAGATACCACATATTCACAAATTTGTAGCAGATACCTAGGGGGGAGACGTCCCCGTCTGACCTGCTGACGGAAGTAGCGACATCTGGTGTCGAATTCTTGAATTCGAAACCGAATTATAACAGTGGCATTGTGTGAAATTCCATGTACACAGATGTTATTTGTGGCGCTGCGCGTATGATGTGGCGTCCGACATGCACTCGTAGCTGGGTTAATCACGCAGACGCTACGGTATTAATAACGTTCGATAGCATCGAAAATTTTACCCTTTGTGTCGCAGCATTTATGGTCACTTTTCAAATATGTGTCAATTTCAATTATTAGTCCAGTCAATCCAACACAAAAAACGGCAATTCCTTGCAGAACGTCGGGAATTTTGAATTTTTGATAAAAGCTAAGTTTTCGACGACAGCGAACTCCCGCGTCCGGCGCTCTCGACAAAACCCTTTTTATACACTTTTTTTGTTTTTTGCGTATATTTAAAAAATAAACGTCTGTAAACAAAAATAAGTACCCACATTTTGCTGTTTATGCCGGTTAAGGTAGATGGGTTTCGCCGAGGTCGCAATCTCGGTTTTAACATCACTGTGGCAACCCAAACAATATATCAAACATTCAAAACTACCCGACCTTTTGCAAGGAATTTTGCTAAATTGACTGATCTATACAGGGTGTTAAGGGACGTACTTGACTGACTCTAACCGGGGATTCGTGAAATTATTTTGAGTAAAAAATGCAAGGTAAATTTTGGTGTCAGGAGACTTTTTTAACTTTTCTTTTATAAACAATTCTTTTCTCCAAAACTAAACAAACAAAAAATTCTCGTTATTTGTTTTTGGGGTGTTATGCCGTGTTGCGCTACCTCCTTCTTTAGCCAACGTTTCGGACATCGTTGCAGTGTCCATCATCGGGACAGATCCGGCAGATCCGGTAGATGTGTACAAATAACGAAAATGCTTTTGGCCGTCAAAATCTTAAAACGTATCAAATAAAAAATTCTTCAACATGACATCACTGATCACTCAGCTGAGTAACTACTCAAGCCTTTACTCCAACCCTAACCGTCCAAAACCTACTAATGGTTTTGTGTTTTAATTTGGAAAAAAGTTCAAAATTATATTGGAAACCAAAAATTTCACATCCATTTTTTACTCAGAATAATAATTATTTTTTTTACATTAGCTCCACACGGGAGGCTCTGAGAAAAATAATTTCCCTCACGGCTTGTGTCATCTTTGGGGATGCTTTGTGAAGGGGTTTTTTAAGGAAAGGAAGGAGAGAAAGTTCTGAAAAGGTAAGAGGGTTGAGTATGAACATAGGGTTCAGTGTGTCCAGGTCATCCGCCGCCAGATCCAGACAAACCCCATAAATCCGGGCACCCCTGCTAAGTCACCAAACGTAGCGAACGATTTGGGTTGACATAGAAGGTATAATAACATCATTAATGACTGGTAAGTAAGTCAAGTACGTCCCTTAACACCCTGTATAATGATTATTATAATACGAACACGTATAGTACGTAGTGTAAAGGTGGGGAAAATCGCTCTGACAGTAATTCCCAGAAACGTTCTCAGAGAAACAACAGTATTTGGGTCGAAACATCGAAGCTACCACCCAAAACAGTATTAACGAATGTCACTTAGTTTGGAGGTGATAAGCCTACAGGGTAATTAATTTTCATTAGCGAGGTAACAAGCAATCACCGCAAAACGATTCAATACTATTACTAAACTTATATCAATCTGTATTGTGGACTAGTTTCTTTGTTTATTACACGCCCTAAAGGGCTTTTACATTCTATGTTGTCATAAAATTAAAACAATAAAGAAAATATAACATAATGAAAAATGTAACAACAAGAGCATAAAAATATACTTAGGGAGAAAATATATACTGAAAACTATACTAAAACGAGTCCCCATCAGAACCCCTACAGATTGTTTTAAAAGCGCTGAATATAATTTCACTGAAACAATTACATACAAAAGATATTCTAATGTACACATTAAAAAATCAGGATAACTTTACACAGACGAACTTGGGCCGATTCATAAGATCTACATTACAACATTGTAACGTAATTATTTTCATGGTAGTTATTCAGTCGGTTCTTGCTCAGAATGAGTATTATTAATTTCGGCGTGCCGTTGGAACGACTGATAACAAATTCAAATTGCCTGAACGTTGCTCGATTGTTTAGGGAAAAAAAAAAACTATTATAAGGGCGACGTCACGATATAATAATGAATTTGTCGGAAGTTTGATTTGTAAAGAGTTATATTATGAAGTGTGATTTTGTGTTTAATCTCAGCACGAGAAATATTATTATTACTCGTAAATGATTGTGTAAATTTCTCTATCAGCGACTTTGCTTCGTAACAGAGTGGTTGCTTGATGTAGTCCGGGTTTTTTTTATTCAACAAGCCAGAGAAGCAAGTGCGAACACCTACAAATTGGTGCTGTGAAGAATTAATGCTTGACGCTCGTAATGACGTGGAAAACAATCCACCGAGAAATAGCCACCGGGAATATTGAATACAGCTGGATACATTGATTTTTTGGTCGGGCGTGTTTACAGCCTATGACGTTATATAAAACAGCCACGTACAATCCAATATCACCGAGGACAACTTTAATGAAGATTGCAGGCACTTCTTAAATGACATTTACAGTCTAGAACTGCGGGTTATATCCTTTCAATGCTGAGAGATGGCCTATGACGCATTGTGATCAGCGGGCCTTTGTGGATGGACTGGAATCTTGGCTCCTTCACTGTGACATGGACATGCGAAGCGGCAGCTTTGGGGCTCTTCTCCAGCTATCTGGAGCCCTTGTCGCTGAGGTTAGAAGAGGTGCGCCATATTAACTATCGCAAGCTACGAATGATCATTTGGAGTGGATTCTACTAAAATAACTAACTGAATTATCTCATAATATTTTTGCTCTTCTTTAAAGTGATTACTAAGTGGTAAAACACAAAAATCGGAAAGTTAACGGCAGTGATCGCTATTCGTGACACCAATATCTGAAATCTATAAACATAATATAATCGATTTACCGTACCTACTGAGGATAATCAGTAAAAGCAAAAAAAATAATAATTTAATATTACTGAAGTGTACCGCGGGTAGCACATACTTTTACTCACAAAATGCACTGCAATATCTGTCCGGAGCCAGTAATAACAGAGGAGTCAATTTTTGTGTGCTCTGCATGCAAAGGAACATTTCATCTAGCCTGCGGGGGAATAACTGAGAACAGTTTCCGTAGACTCACTCAGGAACGGCGTGCCCAACTGAAATGTAAACTGTGCAAAAATACGAAGACAACTACGGCGAGCGCTACAAGTGTAACTGAATCAGTCAGCGGTAACGAACCTTTGGAGCCGGGTAAAAAATTGAACAATAAAGGACCGACGACCACCGCTCAGGCCCAGACAAACTTGGAAGAACTGCAAGGGTTAGTCTTGGATAAGACGTCTAATCTCGAAAGAAAACAAAATGACATCATGGAACAAAACAATAAAATTCTAGAAAGCATTCAATTCATAAGTGCACAATACGAAGACTTCCTAGGCAGGATCCGTGAAATTGAGTCAAGGAATGAGGAGCTCACAAAAAAAAACATCGATTTGGAAGCCAGGATTACTGTACTGGAGAACTGTCTTGAATTCCAGGAGCGGGCCCAAAAGGCCAACAACCGAGAAATCAGAGGTATCCCAGAAAATAAAGGAGAAATACTACAAGACGTCGTATTTAACATTTGCCAAAAAACTAAATCCAACATCCAAATCAAAGACATAGACGCTATTCATCGTGCAGCAAAAAAAACAAATAATATTCATCCGAGAGAAATTATAATCAAACTAAAATCGAACATAGCCAAAGAACAGCTGTTAGCGGATGTGAAATCATACAATAAAAACAACCCGAATTTGGAAGACAAATTGAATACCTCGAACATTGGAATTGCGGGACCGAGTACCAGGATCTACGTCTCCGAACAGCTGACATTTCGAGGCAAGCAACTATTTTGGAAGGCTAGACAAGAAGCGAAAACGAAAGGTTACCGATTCATTTGGACGAAGGCGGGTCAGGTGTACGTTAGACGAGATACGGGGTCTAATGCAATCTGCATATCCGATGAACGCAAACTCGCAGCTATGTGATTCAACTGAAAGAATCAAACTACCGAGGTATGTACCGGCTCACGCGTTTCCAGGTATATGCAATAAATCGTTAACTCGGCGAGATAGCGAATTCACCAATCTTCATTATACTATTCACCAACTTTTAAATCGATTAGCGATAATTAAATATTTTACTTCACAAAGGAGGTACGAGCACACCCAGTTTCGCTCATTTACACTTATTATTTTGTTACCTTATATATATAATAATTTGTTATCACTACTTTCAGTTACTTTAAACATTCTGCATTATATTATCAAATTACGGTCAATTTATTTCCATACATTTATTTCTATGTATGCAATTACATTGGGAATAGTTTATAAATGTAACAATATATTAGTGGAACACTGTTCGCTATTTCACATACAAATAACTTTTAATTATGTTTGATTTAACTTGTGATATTGGTAACCATTCAGGTATTTTCTCTAACATGAATATTATTGATGATCTGAATAAAATAAAAAACTATAAGTGGGGCTCATACAGTCTAAAAATTATACATCAGAACATAAGAAGCATATCCAAACTTGACGATTTCCTAATTTTCCTAGATCAATTTAATTACGCATTCGATGTCATAATTTTATCAGAATGCTGGATAAATAAAGAGTACACCTCAAAAGTAATTCCCAATTATTCAGAACATCACACAAACATATATTTAAATAAATCCAGTGGAATTGTAATTTACATCAGAGACGGTATACAAGCACAAGTCGACGAAATTTTACTACCACAAGCAAACTGCATGAAAATTGTATTGAACAATAGTTTATGTATTTTCGCAATCTACAGATCACCCTCTTTCCAAAATATTGACACTTTTTTGAATTCTCTACAATCAATCATCAACAGTTCAAAACAATTAGATCGGCAAATAATTGTAGGCGATTTAAATATTAATACGATTCCGGAGTACCACCGTCAATCCGAAGACTATCTATGTCTGCTTACGGAAAATGGGTTCACGCAGACAATTCACAGCCCTACTCGAGAACAGGGTACGAGTAAATCTTGTCTAGACCATATTAACGTAAAAAAAATTAAACATATCGACTCATTTGTTATCCACACCACAATTTCTGACCACTACACTACAGCCCTCTGCTTTAAAAATAAGCCTCCCACCGCAAACAAAATTAAATACATACCTCGAATAAACTACTCCAATCTTCTTGAGGACTTAAATTCAGAAAAATGGGAAAGCGTTCTAGACCAAAGGGATACTGACTCAGCAATGTTGGAATTCATCAACAAGTTAAATGATTATATATCCCAAAACACTAGTAACAAACTCATACCTAATAAACAATTAAAACTAACGCCATGGATCACCCCTGGCCTTGTTAAATCAATCCATAGAAGGAACCAACTCCACAAAAAGGCGAAAAGGAGCCCTGAGAATAATATATTACAAACTCAATATAAAAAGTATAGAAACTTGTGTAAAAATTTAATCATCTCAACTAAAGAAAACTATTTTAAAAACATTATTTACGAAAATAACTATACACCAAAAAGGCTATGGGAAGCATTTCGCAATATAACAAAAACCAAAATCAATAAATCATCGGAAATTTAATCACTGCACATTGATAACACTATCACGACAGATTTAAAAAAGATTGTGAATTTGGCAAATAACTATTTCACGTCAGTAGGAACTACACTAGCTAAAAAAATTCTAGATAAAAATAACACAACTGAAGCTGATCTCGCTAAGAAAACTGGCTGTAATCTCGAGCATAAAATAGATAACATTCGAACTACGTCACACGAAGTGAGGAAAACAATTGGCGAACTTAAGTCATCCAATGCGTGTGGCCCAGATAAGATCTCTACAAATCTGTTAAAAATTATAAAATCCGCCATAGCATCACCCATAACGTTCATTTGTAATCTAAGTTTTAACTCCGGAAAATTCCCCAATCATTTAAAACAATCAATTGTTATTCTACATCACAAAAATGGGGATAAATCACAGATCAATAACTACCGACCGATTTCTTTGATCAACTCTGTATCTAAAATTATTGAGAAAATTGTTAAGAATCGGCTCAGCCTCTACCTAGAAAACAATAACATCCTTTCCAATTGTCAATACGGTTTCCGTCCAGGTATAGGCACTGAAAATGCCATTGCTAAATTGACAAAAATTATCTCTAATAACATAGATAGAGGTACAAAATGCATTGCGCTGTTCCTGGATCTAGCCAAAGCATTCGACACTATCTCTCACAAAATTCTGTTGAACAAACTACAGCGCATTGGTATACAAGGTCAGCTCTTCAAGCTGTTGTGTAGCTATTTAGATAATAGGAGTCAAAGAGTGCTTATCAACGACACTATAAGCGATTCAGCTAATATTAAATTCGGTGTACCCCAAGGAAGCACTTTAGGACCTCTTTCATTCAATATATATATAAATGATCTATGTAACAGTTCCTTTGCTGATCACATTATCACCTTTGCCGATGACACAGTTCTATTATTTGAAGACAAAAGCTGGAATGTTGTTCACAGTAAAGCGGAAGTAGGTTTAAACAAGGTTAAACAATGGCTAGACAACAATCTCCTCACTCTTAACTTAGATAAAACCAAATTCATCCGTTTCAGCGCAACTCAAGCAGGAAAACCAAAAGAAATACACAACATCCTTATACACCATTGTAATGACCAAACCAATTGTAAATGCTTAAACTTGGAATGTGTCGATAGTATAAAATATCTGGGAATCATAATAGATAAATCTCTGAGATGGGACGAACATATTGTTTCAACTTCCACAAAGATCAGAAAACTTACTCATCTATTCATGTCTGTTAGAAATATTCTTTGCGTAAAAGATATGAAACAAATGTACCATGCCTTGTGTAACTCGTTGCTAGAATATGCATCCTTGGGTTGGGGAGGCTGTTCCAAAACAATAATGGATCCCTTAGCAAAAGCACAAAAATCACTTCTAAGGGTCATCCTCAAGAAACCCTTCAGGTATCCTAGTGATCTATTATTTGAAGAGATACGAGTTCTTGATGTACGGCAACTATACATAAGAAAAATTATTTTACATACACAAAAACACCGACACCACTATTCATCCATTGATCATCTCCACAACACCCGCCATGCAGGGAGGAATCCAGCAGTTCCACCTACTACAAACACATCACATGCCCAAAGACAATACTCCTACTTAGGGCCCAAATTGTTCAACGTCATACCTGATGCATGGAAACTGAAAAGTGCAAGCACTTTACGGAAATGGGTTAGCAATTGGCTTCTGGACATGGGGAGAGTCGAGAGCGAACATATGTTAACATAATCTCACATACCTAATATGTACTAAAAAGTTTATGTTATTGCACAAAAAAAAATATATCCTTTTGCTCTGTTTTTTGATCCGTGTAAAATAACGACGGTTTTTTGATTCTTGAAAAATAACGACTAGACATATTAAAAACAAGTTTTGAAATTTAATAGATTGGAAATTTATGTTCATATATTCTGGTTTATAAATGGGTAATTTCTATTACTTAGGAAATTCTAAAAAATTATAGTACATTGATTAAAAATTAAATAGTCATAAATGCATTTCAAATTCTTATGTCATATGTTGGTGTATAAAAGTGTTAATTCTAATTATGCAATTGCAAATGTTCCCCAAAATAACCTGGAAAACTATTAATGTAATTAAATTTAAGGCCTTTGCAATTTCATTAAAAAAAATTGTAAATTTTTTTTTTTACCTAAAATATTTAATTCAAAATTGGATGGTTCCGTACTCCTGCAACTGGCAGAGCGAGGTACAGGAGGTAGGTACCATCGATACATCGGTTTGACACTAGCGAAACATACTTAACGTCAATGTACTTAGGTGTTAAAGACAATAATATGGTTAATGTTGCAATTTTGCAAACCTATGACCACTTTCTTTTAAATTTTCGTTGGTTGTATTTTTATACTAAATTCTTGTTGGTTATATTTTTATTTCATTTATATACTTCTATTTCCATTCCTTTGTAATATTATGAACTAAATATACAATTTGGCTGTCCTGAAACGGGTATCCTTCCCAGTTGGACAGGCAAAGTTTCATTGTGTAATGTTTTGTAATATATATGCATGTATAAATAAATAAATAAATAAATAAAAAATCTCTCTCTCTCTCTACGTTTTTTGAGTTTACAAAGGTATTTATGTAGATTATGTTTTTGCTTGTCAATAATAACAAGTACATTTTGTTTAATGTGAGTTCTTTTATTTACATCAGATAGTAGCTTTCTTTTTATCCCACGCAGGACCCTGAGATGATGATGAGAGCTCATGCATACGGAATTTCTCTGCTAACTGAGAAAGGTACGTGTCAACATATATTGCACCAACCTACAACTAAAATGACTTTTGGACAAAGAAATATGCAATACTTCTCTATAAAATTATTTAATTTACTCCCTCTTGCAATAAAAACCATAAGAAAAATAACCGACTTTATAAGACGCATAAAAATATGAATTATGGACATGGGAAGGAAGAATATGGATACAATTTTGCAACCTAACAAAGATTAATTCTTGTGTTGTACTTGCTTTTAGATTTAACTTTATAATTTTCCTCTGTAATATAATTATGTTATTTCTAACAATAAATTTTTTACAATGTGTCCTTAGAACGGGGTACCCAAGTAAGGAGATATTTTTCTCTAAAAAACTGTAAAACAAAGAAAAATATGTATACTATACATATATGTATAATAAAAGAAAATACATTAAAAAATCTGATTGTGAAATTCAAGCGCGGTAGAAGTTATGAAACCTTCAGAGATTTAAGATACATTCAGAAAACTAAAGTTGCAAGAATGGGGAGACTGCGAGGCATTTTTTTTTACTAATATGAAGGATGAGTTTTCCATATTTTTGTCGTCGAATTCCAGTAAACCTTTTCCTATATATTATGAGGTCATTTTTTTTATCATTTAACATTTCTATATTTTTACAATAAGTATACATTTTTTACATGTTATAAAGAGTTGTAAATTAATATAAAAATGGCCTTTCCTCACCATAAAGAGACAAGGCTCACGTGTTTGGTGAGGGAATTCCTGTAATCTTGTCAGTAAGTAAATAGTAATTTTGCAAATAATAACAAAAAGATAAGTTAGAAAAACTCGAAATACGAGTGAATCAATAAATTCATTTCAAGATTTAAAAGAATTAATAATAATAGAAATGGTAATATTTAATGAGTACTCCAGATTAAGCCGCAACGCACATTGCCGCACCGCGCCCGCACCGCGCTCGCGCCGTGTCCGCACCGCAACTCGGCCGAGTGTCGGTGACGGTGACGCGAAACCATACTTGCCCTCATCCGATCCTCCCCCTCCCCGTCTCCTTTTCCTCCCCAATACCTTCTACCTAACTATATATTACAGTTAAGGATGCCATAGTCTCACTGGCTCTAGGCGGTTGGGAGCAGTTGGGACACAACGATAAATATTTAAATAAAAATATTTTGCAGTAGTTAGACAAAAGATGGAAGTAAGTAATAAGTGGTCAAAATTGGAAAAAAAACTATTCATTTTAACCCTAGAAGCCCAATCTAGGTCATTTTTACCTATAGGCAAACAATTATCTGCTTTCTCTTTCGTACACTTCTTTAATCTTTGATCGAACCAACTTAGTACCCGCCAAGAGCTTCATATTGGAGTTATCGTACTGTTGTCGGTCAATTTGACCTATGTTTAGGCATTTTGTGATTTTATGATATTTGTGAAACGTGTTTATAATGAAAAAATAATTATATAAAACTGTTTAATTGTTATAAAACATTTATTGGTCAGTAGAAAAACGAAGATTTTGTTTGGTTTATTTTTATATTTTTAGTTTAAAAGAAGCAAACCGAAAGGATCTCATTTTGTACCAAATTTTTGTATCAATTAGTAATAGTTGTTTTTTTCAAGTCTAATAAATAAACATTATTCTAATTATGCGTGTTTGCATTTGCTAAATAGTTAAAACGAATAAACAATGATAAAAAACAATTAATTTCATAGAATAAACTATGTTACACGTGTATTTATTCATGTAGGTAAATTTTACCTATGATTGAGCTGTTTAGATAGCAAAATATGAGAAGTTGGTGATTTTTAAAAGAATTCATAATCTACTCTTTCATAGATAGCCCAAATTTCATAATGCGGATGTAGTGGTTCGCACGTTTGGTGATTTAGCAGGGGTGCCCGGGTTTGTGGGATGAGTTTGGAGGTGGATGACCAGGACACACTGATCCCCAGATTTTTACTCACCCTTTAAACCCTTTTTCTTCCCAGAACTCTCCTCTCCTTCCTTTCCTTAAAAAAACCCTCCACACAACATCCCTAAAGAAAGGCCCGGGGAAATTATTTTCTCAGGGCCTTATTTGTAGAGCTCGTGCAAAAAAAAGAACCGGCGCAACAATTAATTCATCTTAAAATTTTAAAGCATGCACTTGTAAAAAGCATTTTCCCTAAAATAATTATACTCGCGCCATCTTTGAAAAAGTAAATATTGAATTCTTTTAAATATCACCTTATTGGTTATTTTGTTAACTTTAGTAAACTCGAAATGCCACTCCAAAAAAAAAGTAAAAGTAAACTACAAATGTTCAAGCACTGCCATGTTATAATTTACGACGGTAAATACGCACTTCTAAAAGAAAAAAACACTTTCTTTCAGTTAAATATTTTTAAAAAAATCTGACGGCCAGCGTGGTTTTTTTATTTATTTATTTATTAATTTTCAACGCCCTGATGGGCTTTTACATGACAAGATTATAATACAGAGACAGTTTTTTTTTTAATAAAAAAGATGAACTATAAAAATATAACTAGTAGGTAAACATCATACAGATAAATTTAGGAATGATAGTGCATTACAATAAAAGAGAAAGTTTCTAAGTTGTAAATGACATAGAAATAAACTAGTAGGTATGTTAGCAATTACAAAATTTACAGGTGACTGATTAAATGTCATGAATAATACATGACAAAATGCAAGATACATAAAAAGAAAACGTTAACAAGTTTTTACATTGTAGATTAATATACAAATACACAAATATATGCAATAGACCCTAGTTGATGCTCCTTAGATTATCTTAATATTCTACATACTTATCAAAATATTCTACATAAAAATATTGTTCAGATATTTCTTGAATAACGGTAAACTTATATTAAATACATCGATATTTGAGGTGTATTTGTTCCCTAGTGTGTGAAGTCGAGAAATTGATGCATGTGTGTGATAGTTGGTTAGAGAATTATTGTTACAGAATAATATGTTTTGCCTTGTCGCTCGGGTTGGTACCTTAAAGTCAATGAGATGCAGAAGTTCACAACAGTTTAATTCGGAGTGAATAATTTTAAACAAAAAAGTTAGGTCAATTATTTTTCTTCTGTTTTCTAGGGAATGCAATTTAAGTGTATTTAGTAGGAATGTATAGTTAATGTGTTGAATAGGTATATGTAACTTGAAGTTAATAAATCGTAAAAATTTGTGCTGCACTCGTTCAATATTTTTTATATGAATTTGATAATATGGGGACCAAACGATGGAATTGTATTCCAGCAAGCTGCGTACTAGTGACAAATATACAATTTTAATAGCTTCTAGTGAATCAAAGTCTTTGATGGTTCTGATTATAAATCCTAGTGTCTTCATGCCTTTGTTGGTTATTTCTTGTATGTGGTTTATAAAATTTAATTGGGTGTCAAATAAAAAGGCTCTTGTCTCGCAATCCTAAGGTTGCGGGATCGAATCCCTGCGTGGGCAAATAAATTTCATTTGAATAAATGGTGTTATTTCACATCTAATTAATTTAAAATAATGTAACAATAATAATAGTAATAATAAATTTATTAATTAGTAGATTTTTTTACATTATTACACATTTTGTTCTTTTTTTATTGGTTCTATTGATGAAAAGGTCACTGCTCAGCTACAATTCAGAATCTCTCCGAGAATGAAGCTGGTTTTCAGCAGTGCCTCCAATGTAAAGTATATTTGTGGCACGTTCCTGGATGGAAGATACTCTCAGTATCGCCCCGGTGTAAGACCACCATTCAGAATTGAAACGTTGCTTGAAATGGCGTTAGCTGTGTTGGTGGCCAGATCCGAATAGCCAGGCACTTCCCCACCTTGCTCTCCCCCAGCTCCTTCCCCCCCCCCACTACCTTCAGCCTCACAACATACCCCAATTGGGGATGCCATACGGGAGCAGCTGAGAATCTATATTATTATAAAAAAATAATGATAATAAGAAGTAAGTATTACAATTTTCTGAAGTGTTTTTCGAAATCAGATGTAGACTGTAATTTTCCTATTATTTTGAAGGTCAAGTGAAGAAAATTCCATAATTCTGCCTTAAGGGGTGGAAACGGGGATGATTTTTTTCAAATCTCGTGTAGACAGTGACCTTTCTCTTGTTTTGAAGGTCAATTCTGTAAAATGTCGACAATCCCTGAATAATATTGTAGATTCATATAAAATAAAATTGATGTTGCCCACCACAGTAAAAATGTAGTTTACATTATTCAGTTTATTAACTTGTTTTGTTAAGCCGCCGCCACCCGAATTTCTACCAATTTCTTACATACCTATCTCCCTTAAACATTTGATGTTTTTAAGCTCTTAAAAAAATATATGTAATTTTTTCAGATAATATCTAGACGCGTTCCACGCCGAAACGCAAATTATATAAAATTCCCTCGATAGAAAAAAAATGCAAAGTACGCTCCGAAAATTATTATAAACACGTTCATCTGTAAAAAGGATCTCAATTTGGGAGGCGGGAATGGGTACCGCTGCCCCGGGAACCTTTATTAGATAACCAACACCTCTGCCATAGGTCACCCCAAGTGGTACGCTCGGGGTGACCTATGGCACCATTCGCTCGGATGAGGTTGTCTAGGTCTTGGTTGTCTAGGTCCTGGAGGTGGATTACCAGGACACACTGAATCCCATAATGAACTTACAAACGAATAATACATTACCCACCCCTTTTCCTTCCCAGAACTCTCCCCTCCTTCCTTTCCATAAAAAACCCTCCACACAGCATCCCCAAAGATGGCATAGACCCTCAAGGAAATTGAATTCTTCAGGGCGTCCTGAGTGGAGCTCATGTAAAAAAAAATACTTATTTTAGAAGTTATACTCGTATGTATGAAAAAATTCACAGTGTTTTTTTAAATGCTCATTAGACGTTCCCCACGAGATTTTTGCTCTTTTTTAAACGAGTCGTGTTTTATTAAACATTTTCACAATTTTCACGTCAATTTTATCGTTTTAAATATTACCGCGCTCTCCCCAACATTCGTAATTACATATCTCTCCATCTTCTTCTTTTTGAGCGGGGATGCAAACGTTAAAATAAATCTTGAATAATTTGGGTATTTTGAATCCAAGTTTAATATCATAGAATTCGTGCCACCAAGTTACAGCAAAAGGGAAATAAATATAAACGGAACACAATGGGTACCTAGTACCTACCCTTACAGCCTTAAAGCGAGATGGGGCAACTTTAGCAATGAATGGCCCGGAACATTTATTACAAGAATCCGAATGTAACAGTTTTTCGGCACGGCACATCCTTTGTTGGAGAAAGTTTGTGCGTGTTGAGCTGAAAATCTTCAGAAAGCATTAATATTTCCTACAGGAATCATATGTTGCTGCTATATAAAAGAAATTCATAAACTTGTTCAAATTGGGTTGCGATTAGAATGTGATATTGATGATTGGTTATTTTTGCAAGGTTTATATTGCTGTTTCGTGTTTTTTTTTATTTGTTGCAATATCCAAACCAGCTTTGTGACTAGTATCTTGTTAATTTTGCCATAAACCGCCTTATGGAAACACGACATGAAATGTGACGAAACATTTGTTTACATCACAATTTTTTTTGTTCATACGATACAGATTTTCGAATGCACTACGATGATATTAAATATATTTTTTTAAGTTTAATCTAACGAAGAACCTAAATTGGCCATTTGTTACCTGCCAATTTCAAACCATGGACTGGATAAGGACTTTGACTGAATTAGTAAGAGAAACCTTCATGTCTCGCCTGTTCAACCAAAGGGTATTTCTGTACTCTACAGATTGAAGTTATCTATAGACATTCATGCTTACAGGGCTACTTTTTATATTTAATTTTATGTTAACTCTACATAGGAGGCTGCGAAGAAAATATTTTCACTTGGGGCTTATGTCATCTTTAGGAATGCTGAGAGGGGGCCTTTTAAAGGAATGGAAGGCGAGGAAGTTCTGGGATGGAAAATGGTATAAGAGGCGGGTAGTAATCCAATGATCAGAATCTAACCCTCCCGCTGCGATGTAAGATTTTAGGTTGAGAAAGTCCGGCTGGAGAGGACAAAGAGTCACCTTCTATCGGTCTCTCCCGATTCAGCCCGCTCCGCAGTTATAGCCCATTCACATGATTCATTTATCGTTCATTTCGTGATTTCATTCCGCCTCTTTCCCTCGAAATGAACCGTGTGAACACGAAAGTGAATAGAGACAGTGCCGAATGAAGCATTCCAACAATGTTGGAATGCTTCCTTCGGCACTGTTCACTCGCAACCGGAATTTAACATCACGTGACGCGAATGATGTGTGTGAACACTCAAGTGAACAGTCTTTCACTCGCAAATCAGTCGGCCGAAATGTTCTGGCGTGAGGACGAGTAGCCGGAGCGGCTTAAACGTCAAAATGCTCCGTTTAGTTCGCTTTTCGAAATAACTCCTACACGTCTCATAGAAATCGTTGTTTCTCCCTTACTATCATAGTGAAAAATATGATCTAAACGGTATTGGAAAGAGAAAATAATGCTCTATATATTCAATATAACAATTAACCACAACAGAATACGAATGTACACTTCTATGGAACCAAAGTTTCTGATCGAATTTGAAAAAAAAATTATGAAACATTGTGAATTTTTTACGAATTATTTTTATATGAAACGACAAAAAAGTGAGGTGACAGAAACGTTTATAATTTATTTTTCTAACAAAATAAGTGTGTGTTTTTATATTTTTTTTTGTTACCAGTAATTTTAGTTAGAATAAAAGCAAGTAGAGCCATTTTCTAAACTTTTAAAAGTTTACATTAAAAATTATTCTATTTAAAAAATTACGTGGTTATTTCTAACAATAAATTTTGGAAGCATATTTTATCACCTTTCCAAAACAGTTTTTAATTTTTGGATACGTTAATAAATATTCTATTTATATGGATTTTATTGCAAGCCGAGGCCTATTTTGGAATAAAAATATTTTCATGGTGCAAAAATACTGGTAGATATCAGTTTCCAGGTTATTATTTAACCATATGTTCATTTTATGGTGCTGAAATTTATTTACTGTTAATAAGAATCGCCAATTTCTCGTAATTTAGTTCGACGTTATCGGAAATGTCAATTGAAATCGTAAATATTCCCGAACTTAGCCGTCAGCGCCGGACGAATTCCAATGCGGCCGCGACTACTCTCGACGACTTCGTAGCGAGAATGTCGAGTGAACTCTTCCTTCGAAGGAACCGTCTGAACACTCGGTGAAATGAGAATGGAACATTTCATCGAGTAAACCTTCATCCGAGTGAACCTTGTGACTTCAGCATTAATGGGCAGACGCATCCACCGCCAGGACCTGGAAAAACCTTACCCCATGAACCATGAAAGAGGATAGTAGTTCTTGATTAGGTAACCCCATAAATCAAAAATACAAAGCACCATCTAATTTAAATACCGGCATTTGCCTAGCTTGGTAGTCGTAAAAACCATGTAAAACAAACCTGTAACAAACAAAATGAATAAAGAAAATTAATAAAAATAAAAAAAAATAAAATTAGGACACCACTAATAATTAAATAAATAAAATTAACTTTAAGAATGTATTAATATATTCTTAAAGTTAATTTAACATCGCTGACGCTTTTGCACGATGCAGGTTTACTATTGATTGAGTAGCGTTCTCTAAACACATAATTTATGTTAAATATGTCATCTATTTATTAATTTTTTGCTCTTTAAACTCCAAACACATAATTTAAACATTTAATCAATTTATTAATTTTCATCGCTCTGATGGGATTTTACGTGATTATGACACAGAGACAAATATTTAATTAAAAGTAGGTATAAAGGTGCATTTGAGTGAAAATAGTATAAATATAACGGGTTATATATATGACAAAGTGCGTGATACAGAAATAGACAAGTGAGAAACAAGTTTTTGCTTTATAGATAAATAGAAAGAATATAAAAATATACGCAATAGCTCCTACGCGATGCTCGTTGATTATAAAAACAAGCTATACAAAAATATCATTCAGGTATCTCTTAAAAACTGGCAAACTAATATTAAATGTCTATATTTGAGGTGAGATAAGGTGTGAAGAAAATCTCGAATCATATCTCTCGTTTTATTTTATACATTTGCACATATTATTACTAATGGAATTGTTCAAAAATATGTTTTCCAAACATATAAATTAATCCACCTTTTGTCGGTATGAACAAACACTTTACAAGCTTCCATACAAACCACCCTATGATAATTCATTGGTTTTATCCGTATACCTCTACCCTCCGAAGCTTTCTCGTTTTAATTCTGGCTTTTCTCGATAGATGGCATTGGTGTATTTGCTATTTAGTAAAAAGGAAATTGTCATCCCTCAAAAAACATTACAATTTCTTTCAACAGTTGGCAGTAGTTTCAGGAAAATGGTAATAATATTTCGTAGAGAAATTCGAGCAAAATTTCCGATGAATATGAACAAATAGATATTTAACATTTTTTGGAAATCTTTACGTTGCGGAATTTTTTATATGTTATTCGTGTTAACTAATGTACTCCGAGGACCACTACAGTAATTATGAGACATTTCTCCCGAAAAAATAATCTGAGAACAAAATATTAACTTGCATGTCTGATATATATATTTGGCGTGCAAATTGACTACCTCAATGGAAATATAAGAAAGAAAGTTTTTATTTTTGTAGTTCATTCGTTCGGATATGGTAAATTTTAACAGCCTTACTAAAAAACCCAGTAAAAATTTTATTCAATTGACAAACGGCCGCGGATGTGAAAACATTACTAATTAAAAATTTGTTCTTTGAAAGAAATACACATGGTTTCCGCGGCCTGAGAGGGTAGTTTATCTCTGTTTTAACCATTGATGTTCGAACGATATTTGTAATTTTTCCATAGTATTTTGAATGTTCTATATATTTCTTATTTTTGAAGGTGTCGTAAAAACAAATACCATTTATGAAAACTAGATAAAATTACCTTTTAGATTTGTGTATTTGAAATACACTTTAGCTTTCAAAAACTGCCATATTTTAAGATTCAAACTCGGAAAAAAATGGAAAAAAATTTCCTCCCACAATATTTTTGACCAAAATGTAGAGAAATTTAAATAAAATCAAAATTTAAAAAACGCAGTCCTTTTATGTAATAAATTTGGAAGGAAACTATCACCTCACTTTTTCATCGTGTATACAATAAAAAAATAATAAAAAATTTAAAAGTTTTGTTTATTGCCAAAAAAATAACTTAGAAATAATACCGAAATTTAAAACAGATTTCTTGCATCTCTAAAGACGTTATTTTTTTTGATACGTTAACGAACAGATGTATTAGATTTTAATATTATTAAAAATTATCACTTTTAAGGAATTCTCTTAAAATAAAGATCTTAAAATGAAAATTTTATCTTTTAAGTAACCTATAAAAAACAATATTCTGACAGTTCAACTTTGAAAGTACGGCGTTTGTACAATAACTTGATTAAACTGATCTAAACCACACAAATAACATGGTAAATATATCCATTATGTGAACAGAAGAGTAAATTCGTCACTACAATAGAAATTATTAAGTAAAATCACAAAATTTTCGATATCCCGCCATAAAACACACCGAGCTGTTTTGTCATCGCGTGGCTGTCGCGGGTCGAAGAACTAATGCATAGGCGCGCCAATAATGCCCCTTGCGGAGAAAAATTAAAACAAAATTGTTTCCTAGTAAATTAAAACCATATACAACGTTGTCACATCTTAATGCGTTTTAACAGCGTGACCACGTAAGTAACTATATTGGTAATAAAACGTGTTTAATTGTATACGAGGTATATTTATGTTATTGCAATAACACAGTTAATCGGTCGCGCTGTGGTTTTTTTTAGTAAGGCTGTAAATGTTTACTAAATTCACGCCATTTAAAACAAATATGTCGTGATTTATGATGTACAAATTCTATTTTTTTTTTAATTTGTTTGACTTGGGAGACGGGAATTGGTTATTTAGAAGGGGTGCCCGGGTTCATAGGGTGAGGTTTGTCTAGATCTTGGAGGCGGATGACCAGCACACACTGACCCCCAGATTCCTACCCACCCCTTAAACCCTATACCTTCCAAGAATTCTCCTCTCCTGCCTTGCCTTAAAAAACCCTATACACAGTATCCCCAAATATTCGGGCCCTGAGGGAAATTATTTTCCTTTCCAAATTTTTTTCCATTATCTTTTCTTACGTATAATTTTCGCTTAAGTGCACCTTTATACCTATCATATAAGATGTTCATTTTTTTAAGTTTTATTTTTATTTAAACATTGTGTCTCTAGTGTGTCATTTTCACGTAGAAGTCCACCAGGGCGATGAAAATTAATAAACAGATGAAATATATAAATTGTGTTTAGAGACCGCTACTCAATCAACCGATAAACCTGTAATCAAAGCCGTCTGCAACGGTGATATAAAAATATTCTTAAAGTTAATTTTATTTATATAATTTTTACTGGTTTTCTAATTGGACAGTGCTTTGTGTTTTTGAGGTAACCTAATCCAGAACCGCTACGACTCTTATTCATGACTTATGGGGTGAGATCTGTCCAGCCTAGCGATTCCATATTTTTGTGGGATCGTTATTGGATAACGGACGTTATTTCCTAACAGATTTATGTGATTTTTACATATTTACCGTCACATATTTTGGTTTAGACAGACTGATTTAAACACGAATTCCTGCAAGTACACATGATTATTTATTCATTTATTGTACGTTGTACATGGAAAAAGCAAATAACAGCCATAAAAATCACACAAATCTTATGGGTAATAACGTCCGTTATCCAATAACGATCTCACAAAAAATACGAAATGCTAGGCAGGTCTTGGCGGCGGATGCGTCTGTCCATCAATTGGGTCTGGACTTTCTCGACCCGAGGCCTTGCATCACAGCAGGAGGGTTAGATATCACTCCTGAACACCGATCATTGGATTCCTACCTTCCTCTCATACCATTTTCCATCCCAGAACTTCCTCGCCTTCCGTTCCTTTAAAAGACCCCCGCACAGCATTCCCAAAGATGGCATAAGCCCCAAGTGAAAATATTTTCTTCGCAGCCTCCTATGTAGAGTTAACATAAAATTAAATATAAAAAGTAGCCCTGTAAGCATGAATGTCTATAGATAAATTCAATCTGTAGAGTACAGAAATACCCTTTGGTTGAACAGGCGGGACATGAAGGTTTCTCTTACTAATTCAGCCAAAGTGTTTGTCCAGTCCATGGTTTGAAATTGGCAGGTAACAAGTGGCCAATTTAGGTTCTTCGTTAGATTAAACTTAAAAAAATATATTTAATATCATCGTAGTGCATTCGAAAATCTGTATCGTATGAACAAAAAAAATTGTGATGTAAACAAATGTTGCGTCACATTTCATGTCGTATTTCTATAAGGCGGTTTATGGCAAAAGTACCAAGATACTAGTCACAAAGCTGGTTTGAATATTGCAACAAATAAACAAAAACACGAAACAGCAATATAAACCTTGCAAAAATAACCAATCATCAATATCATTCAGCATTCCCAAAGATGACATAATCCCCGAGGGTTTTTATTTTTCTTACTTGGACTTACATAAGAATAATACATTACTCAGGTATTAAGAACAATAATATTAAGAATTTTTTTAGTGTGTACTAAAGTTAAGAAATCAAAATTACTGCATTTCGTTTGACTTAATAAAAAATTAATTATGATCATTCAAAATATGAAATTAATCTTTTCAATTTCAGGCAAGCGATAAATTACCTACCACCGGTACATCAGACAATTTTATTCAATAGCACTGGTGATTTTTTATAAAAACGGCGTAATTAAATCATCCAAGAAATATTACGACATAAGACTAGTCAGTGGCTGAGTTGGCAGGCGTCACGTGTTTGATTCCTCAACTGGCTAAGTCCTCCATCACGAAACAAGCAACATTTTCCGCTTACTGTGGTGGTAGTAGGAGATTTCAAAATTTTATCAGGGTATTCATAACACGGGAATTTTTTGTCTTTCTTTAAAAAATATATATACGTAGGTATATATGTAGGTATACATTAATTTTTTTTTTTTGATACTGACAATTCGTATTGTAATTCCATTATAATAATGTATTAAAAAAATTCATGTCATTTTCCACTTAATTTATTTGTGACCTTGTGTCTAACTAAAAAGTGGACCCTAACATTGTAATGAAGAAAAGATTAGAATCGTATGCTAAATCTCCGCTCCTTTATCCACTATAATTTTACCACATGTTGTAAAGAAATATATGAATTTTGTTTATACAGAGCACATTATAATATTATTCCTACTCCAATATAAAATACATAAAAGCCATTTTAACTATCAATCGAAAATTCTGTGTTATCATAAATATAATAAGGATATAAATAGGCACCTACAGGACAACCATAAAGTGGGTTATTAATATTTCATGCAAGACATTCCCCGAACAATAAAGTAATCTATGAATACGTGGTAATTTTGCCTACTGGTAATGACAAAATAACCAGAAATTCAAACGTCAAAGACGACACAGCAACAATTACGGGAAAATCCATACAATTTGAATAAAATCCTTGTTTACTACCCCCTATTAACCCCCCTCTCCCTCCCCCATATGCAAGGTATAAACACCTTAGGTTAAGAAACAATTGTATCAGTCTGAAGATAGCCTTAACATGTTGAAATCGGTTATGGTCACAAATAAATTAAGTGGAAAAGTTTTTTTTTCTTTCTATTAATTTGAAAGCTGTAATTTTTTTGATACTATATTAAGATACCTACCATAGAAAAAAAATCAGAGTGTGCGATTCATACGCGGTAGAAGTGGAATCTTCAGAAAACTAAAGTAGACAAGAGTGGGAAGCACTACGAAGCACTTTTTTATCTATGTGAAGAATGATTTATGCCATATTTTTGTCGTCGAATTCTAGTGCACCTCTTCCTACACATTTGGTCATCTTATTAGTATTTATGTTTTCTTGAAGAAGAAATTTGATTTTGATTTTACAAAAATATATTTTTTTTTATTTCGTAGGATTTGATGCTTGTTCCGCTGAATCTACGGCTGCTAAAGTTCGTCAGGCGCTTTATATCACTGGACTACAGAAGACTTGCGAAGGACAGTGGATTAATTTTATTTATTAATTAATAAATAAAAGAAAGACAAACATTCCCGGGTTACGAATAACCCAACAATGTTTGAAAATCTCCTACTACCACCACAGAAAGCCGAAAATGTTGCTTGTGTTGTGATGGAGGACTTAGCCAGCCGAGGAATTGAACATGCGACGCCCGGATGGGATCCAAGCGCTATGCCCACTCAACCACCGACCAGTCAATTTATCGTATTATATTGGAACCGAGTACCCATGAAATAATTAAATATTTGATTGCCGTCTCATTATCTTGCAGGCTAAATCCTATAGATGTATGTGTTTGTCTACTTGTCTCGCTTACGTTTTATCGAGTTTTGAATCACAACGGTGCCAAAGAAGTTTTCCCCTTAAAAATATGCAGTTTTAATCTCGCTAAGGCAGAACCATTTCCTGTGATTTTTTATGAGTGAAAAAAATTGTATTTATCTTCTCAATCATTTAAAATTTAAAGCGTTAAAAAAACCGACAGAAAAAAAGCAGTACCTTCTTAATATTGCTTTTAAATATTCGCGCTCGTAATCTACACAACCTTCTCCAGGCGATTAAAATAATTACAATTTTAATTCCAATCACAAGTTCCTGATATTATTCAAATGAAATTTGATAACTCCCCACGAGGGGGCACATTATCTGAGAAACAGTATGGCCAACCAACTTTTCCTTTTGGAACAAAGAAAGCCATCTTTAATTATGCAGACCGGAAGGGGAAGTGGGTAGGTAACGCCCCTGGCGGCGAAGATAGCAACTAGAAAACTTGGAGTAAATTCTTATCGACTTTGTTATTTTGAAGGCCGTAATGGGCAATAGAGGGAAGGGAGGTGTTTTGTTCCGCACGTGAAGAGCTTTAAGGTACTATTGTTGAATGCAGAAGTTGCTAAATGTGCATTACATTGGAATAATCGTTTAAACTTTATTCACCAACTGTGGGAAAGCGCTAACAATCAGTGGCGGGTGTTGCTATGAGTAGTGTTGAGTACCTCATACATGAGGTACCTCAAATATCCCATACAAAAACGTAAAATGTCCCCCCACCTCAAAAAATGTATTCGTACCAACTCTTTTTCTTTGTATTAATACAAATGTCATGTCACGTTGTCACGTATGGGACAAAAATGAGGTGTGAGGTGGCTGGTGTATTGGACTACATGTCATGTCACGATGGGACAGATGTGAAGTGAGGTGTGAGGTAGTTGGTCTATTGAACTACAAGTCACGTCACGTATCGTATGGGACAAATGTATGAGGTGGTGATGTGAGGTGATTCTTGTACTGCATGACATTTTTGTATTAGATCCGTGAGGTGTGAAATGGAGTGATTTTTAAAAAAATATTTTTTATCATTAATTATTGTTATGTGAATATCGCACAAGAGTCATTACTGTTCCAAAAAAAAATTTTTTTTTGTAACTTATTGTTAAGTGAATACCGCACAAGAGTCTCAACTGACCCAATTTAAAAATATATATATATTTTATGGTAAATTATTGTTACGTGAATGCCGCACAAGAGTAACAACTGCTTTTAATATTTTTTATTGTAAATTATTAGGTTTGTCCTGGTCTTGGCGGCGGATGCGACTGCCCACCAGATGCATGGCAGACCGAATCCGGAGAGAGCGGTTGGGGGAGTCCTTTTGACTTTACCAGCCTTACACTCTCCGAACATCGCGTAGCAACGCTGGAGGGATGGATTAATACGTCCACAGTATCCCTAAAGATGACACGGGCTCTTAGAGGAATTATTTTCCTCAGGGCCTCCTGTGTGAAGCTAATATAAAATACACGTTCTCTGAAATTCTCTAGCCACCCCTTCCCCCCATTCTCACCCGTAAGCTAAAATATTGTCACACCTCACCTCAATTGAGGTGGGACACCTCAACACCTCATTTCAGTATTTGAGTACATCATTCAAACTCATCCTGATTTCGTGTCCTACCCAACACTAGCTATGATGCACCGGTGACTGTGACTCTTTAAAAATAGAGCAGAAACGGGAAAAAAGATGCATGTATCCATACATCCAAAAGATAGTAAAACTTTATTTTAAATGTTATAATAATAATTAACCTTTTTATTCTGGACTTCTGTTAAGTATGAATACTAGGCATGTTCTTCTTTGATATAATATGGCATAGGCCTCCTCTAACATTTTCCACTGGGACCTGTCACGCGCTACCTTCTCCAATGATGTCCAGCCTTGAGTTTTTTTTATTATTTTAAATGTTACCAATGTATGAATTCCATGAGTCTTAGGTGTGTGTTTCAAAAAATTTGAAAATTCATCAAATATTTGAAGTTGATTTTCAGGTTCTGTGAAAGTTCTAATCATATTCTGTGATTATTTCAAATTTATGAAGCAACTAGCCTGTGATAATATAATAACATTACTTAAGTAGAACTTAAACAGAACGTGTTATTTTAATTAATTATTAACCATGAATATTTTAGTATTTTACTAGGACTGGTTGTACTTATATTATGTAAGTCATCAAACCAGTGCAGCGCAACGCCCACACGTGAATTTCCATACGAGCTACTAAAACTCAGAACAACAATACGCAGAGAGGCAGATATAGGGCCCGCCTCCAAGAACCACTGATTTCATGTAGGCGGAGGGGTGTGGGGATTTGAAATGGACGGTAGCCGACGGTCGCACGTTGTTTAGTTGGAGGCGCGCCTCAAAAAACGAACACTTCCGAAGTAAAATCGATCATTTATGGTTGGCTCTAGCCAAAGCTCTAGCGCTCTAGTGACAAAGTTTTGTTTGGTTTTGTGATTGTTCGCTGCATTAGTTACCTATGGAGTTATCTTGATTACAATTGTTATTTTGATTACAATTTATTATTAAATTAGCTTGACGTAGGTAATAGATTTTTTCTCGAAATAAGTGGGTATGGATATAACAGTTTCTTTAAAAATGTTCAACTCCGCAAACCGCCACTGCTAACAATACTTACTTTTATTTTATCGCAATTGTCGACAGAAATCTGTTTTTAGCACCATGTCACTTTCACGTCTATTTCTATCTTGAATTTCATAAAATGTTGTTGTTGATATAATTAACTAATAAGCCGGAGTTTGCTAGTGATGTACGGACTCCGCATCAGACATTTATGCAGTAACAAATCCAGATAAAAATCCTAGGGTATATCTATATGCGGACGCATAGAACTTATCGGAAGTTCATGACCCATAACATGGACTTATTTGACACAATGAACAGATTAATCCTACAAACGAGACGTTTGCAAATCTTTCAAAACTTACATTTTATTAACATAATGCATAACTCTATTGATGGCTCATTCCTCTCAAAAAGTTATTTTTTACGTTGGCTCCACGCAGGAAGCTCTGGGGAAAATACTTCCCTTCAAGCATATGTTATCTTTGGGGATTCTGATTGGAGGGTATTTCGAAGAAAGGAAGAAAAATGTAAAAGAGTGTGTAGCAACCTGGGGTCAATGAAGTGACGGACATGTTTATTTATTACATTATTTTAATATTACATTTGGTTTCAGTAATGATGTATTGCCCATCTCACTAGGTGTGAAACGCCTGCGTTGAGATGGAAATTTACAGAGTGGTTGTTATCTAGGTTTTTTTTTACATAATATTATGAAAATGACGGTTAAAAAAATAAAATAAGTATTTTTTTTTACATTATGCAATTCATGTATTAGTAGAAGATTAAGACAAAATAATTTTGAAGCATATTTATAATCATATATACTTGTATAAATCCATCCCTCTCACTGCGGTGCAAGGCAATGATCCTGAGAGTCTTGCTGGAGACATAAAACGGTCTCCCTCAACCAGTCTCCAAAAGGTCTTCCTCAATCCGATCCGGCCTGCCATGCATCTGGTGGGCAAATACATCCATCCCCAAAACCCGGTCGAACCTCTCCCCATGAACCCGGATAACCTTGCTAAGTCACCAAATGTAGCGAACGACTTGGGATTATATATGGCAGGGATGTTGGTTATATTATCGTAGTTATCGCAAAAACAGCGCTATATAAGTTGTCCAAATTTATTATTATTATTATTGTTATATAGCAGCGGCAGTTCACATACCCGTCTTCTAAATCGCTATGACTTATGTGTGCATGAAAACGTCAGCCATAGTCGTCGCCACAACTTGTCCATGATACTTTGTGCTTTTTCCAGTGCACCTCCAAGTCTTGACCCATTTATCAGAAACTAAAACGCTACTAAAAATGCTAATAATACGATTATAGTTGATATGTATTTATAAGAAAAACATTGCTAGCATAAATGTTCATGGTAGTGTACACCACATATCATTAAATTAATTCATCCAGAACCTTTGAAAACATTCAGACCAGTATCAATTATTTATAAGTCATAAATATTAAAAAGTTGTTGTGATTATTGCTTATGCATGAACTTTAATTAATATGCAAATTTACCAACGCACTGCAATCCAACTCGAGACATTCGTCCCCCTGAGTTGTTGACCGTTTACCATTATTATTGTTAGACTCCCTGACCCAGATGTTTCAACTGTCCTAGATTTCCCATAATTCCACCATTTTTTTACGATTTTACGCCTTTTAAGACAAATTACGCCTATAAAAATGAACTTAACTTGTTGAATAATGAAGTTCCTGAAAATACCAAGTTACGCAAAGTTACTTGAAGATCAGTAGCGTCATTTAAACCAATGCTCTTTTCGTAAAGCATGAGTGTTATATTCAATTTGGGAAGCCGGTATGAGTACCACCGCCCTGGAAACCTTTTATTAGATAACCAACAACTCTGCCATAGAAATGTCACCAGAGTGTTTCGCTACAGTTGGTGACAAAGCAGGGGTTACTATGGGGTGAGGTTTGTCTGGGTCGTGGCGGCGAATGCTTGTGGGATCGGCAGAGACTGGTTGAGGGAGATCATTTTGACTCTCTAGCAGGACTCCGTCGACCCATCGCCTTGCACCGCGGTTGGAGGAATGGATTAATACGTCCGTCATTCTTGTACCCACCGACTCCCAGATTCCTACCCACCCTTCGTACCTTTTTTCCCTCCAAGAGCTTCCTCTCCTTCCTTACTTTTAAAAGACCCACCACACAGCATACCCAAAGATGACATTGGCCCTGACAGAAATTTCCTCCAGGCCTCCTGTCTAGAGTTGTAAAAAAAAATCCTTTTTCTTATTTCGAAATTCTAAATCAGTCCTTCAAAAGTTGAAAAAAGCTTCCTCATTAACTAAGGCAGATTAATTTACATCATTATGTAACTAAATACATTATTTATAAGTTATTGAAATAAAACGTTAACAAAAGTACGTTAAAAACCTTCTTTCAGAGCCAGCCTAAATTCTATACTTTTGTGTTGTGTGCAAATGTGAACCTTTTCAAAGTCCGCGACATTTAATTTTCATTTGTTTAATCTATGTGTACAGCAATTATTTTTAAGGTAGTTTTATGTTATTTTCTAGCATTATGGAGGCCTTTTAAGGAGATATTTCACAAAAATGGCGCTATAAAAATTAACCAAGTTGTGTTATTATCACTCGACTATGTTCGTTAAAGTACCTACTCTCATTGTGGTTGCCGTAATTACGTTTTTATTGCTTTTATTTTAATTAAAGACAAAATTAGTGGCAAAAACAATTACTTTAATTAATTTGATCTTTTGTTATTAAAATAGAGTTGTAGTGAAAACAGAGTCTGATTGCATTAAATATATTAAGTTAAGAATAATTTGAAATAACTTGTACACGGTGTTTAGAAAATCGTAAAAAGAACAAGCCAATACATCACGTAAAGTGACGTAGAGAACCCAAAAAGTTGTTTTTTTCGATCTGAACATTTCGATGTATTTTTTTATGTAATATTTTTGATGAGATGAGACTAATGGGTGATAAAACTCTAGTAGTCGTGTCTATGTTTCGACTAATTTAAAACATCTAATATTTGTTTCTCCTAACTTAACAAACAGATTGCAATCTTTAGAGCGCAGGCGTTGGGTGGAAATGCTATCCATGTTCTATCGATATTTCAATAGAAGATGCTCGGAGAAACTAGCATTCGACTCCGGTGCTTAGTCGGGAAATACGTTAAACGCTTGTCCAACTTACGTACACTGTACACGGTTGACATTTGTCACAAGAGAACGGGTCGCTTTTTCGACTCATTCTTGCTCGGCTCGACAGCTCGGCTATGGAATGATTTGCCGGCATCTATGTTTCCTCCTTCCTAAAACGTGGGTCTTTTCAAGACCAATGTTCATTCCTTTTTCTACTCAAAAAGACCCTCCACACAGTAACTCCCGTATGAAGTTAGAGTAAAAAAAACTAAACCCTGAGCGACCTTTTGCTTAAATTTGACCTTAAAAATTCCTACTCCTGGCTCGACTTCCACGATAACGAAAGCTTGTCTCGAATGATAGACGATAATCGATAGACGAAGAACTCTGCCTACTGAAAGACACAAAAAACTATTTTTTATTGGAGATGTAAATATAAATATACTAGAAAAAGGACATCCCAAAAAAATTCAGTATCTGCAGATGTTAGCCTCCCATGGACTGGAAAACCTAATAAATGTACCTACTCGAAAAGTGGACGGCACACAAAGCTGCATAGACAATATTATGAGCAAAGCAAAAGAAATTACACAAACTGTTGTATTTAACTCTACTATTACTGATCATTATACAACTATGCTTTCAATAAAAATAAACAAACCAAATAAAATTATGGAAAGACCGCTAACAACAGAAAAAACACAAACCAACTGGAATGTCATTAAACAAAATCCAAATGCATACAGCAAAACATTTTCTCTAATACTGTAAAAATTGCTAAAAAAACTTCACATAAAAATATACACATTAAACAAAGGATCACACAGAATGTTATAAACTGCATAAGAAAAAGAGACGAGTTACACAAGAAGCTAAAAAATAATCCATACGATATACACATGTTAAGATACTACAAAAGATATAGAAACATATGCAAAAAAGTAATTACACATACAAAAGAAACTTACTATAAGCAAAAAATAGATGATTGTAAACAAAATCCCCGTAAGATGTGGCAAATAATAAATGAAATAACTAGTACTAAATCTACCAACGCCACATCAATTGACGAGCTGAATATAAACAATGTCCCCAGGAAATACGCTGAGAATCCTGACGAAATTCTTGAATATGTCAATAACTTCTTCATAAATATAGGATCCAATTTAGCAAAACAAGCTACGCAATGTGATGGAGCAGTACAAACAAATGAATCTCCTGAGCAAGGAAAAAAGCTCGAGTTTAAACAAATCACAGCTGATGAAATCAAAAATACAATTTCTTCTCTAAAATCAAATGTATCTTCCGGGGAAGACTTAATAACAACAAATACAATAAAATTTCTCTGTAAAGAACTTATCGTACCTCTAACATATCTAGTAAACATAGCTATAACTGAAAGCGTATTCCCCACAGCTCTCAAAAAAGCTATTGTAATACCAATATATAAACAAGGATGTAAAAATGACATAAACAACTATCTACCAATAAGCCTACTCAATACATTTTCAAAAATATTGGAGAGAATATTAAAAAAACAACTCCTATCCTACTTAGAAGAAAATAAAATATTATCAGAAACACAGTATGGATTCAGGGAGAATCTAAGTACTAGTGACGCCATAGAAACTATTACAGATATGATCATAAAAAGTTTAGACAGAGGAGAAAAAACACTGGCAATCTTCATAGACTTACAAAAGGCATTTGATACAATAGATCACAAAATCCTTTTTGCAAAACGTTCAAAAATTGGTATGTCAAATAGAACTCTAAACTTATTAAAAAGCTATATGATGGAGCGTATACAGAGCGTTCAAATTAACAAGAAAAAAAGCAAACCTCTCCTAATCAACCATGGAGTACCGCAAGGAAGCGTACTAGGACCGATATTATTTCTAATATACATAAATGATATCGGTAGCCTGGGAAAGAGAGGAAAAATCATAAGCTTTGCTGACGATACAGTAATTGTATTCAACGAAAAAGATTGGAGAAGTACCTACAAAGAAGCGGAACATGGACTTGGTCTACTGCAAAACTGGTTTAAGAGAAATTCCCTTGCACTTAATATCAATTAAACAAAATATGACATTTTCTATAACATCCAGAGGACAGCCAGAGGATTATTTTAATCTCAAATTACATACATGCCAAGAAAACTATCAAAATCAAGGCTTATCATGCCACTGTCCTACCATAGCACACTCCAAAAGTATCAAATATCTTGGTATTGAAATTGATGATAATCTCCGATGGAACGCACACATTGAAGTAATCACAAAAAAATCCACCAGGTATATTTACTTCTTTAGAGCCATCCGTAACATCCTCAACATAAACGACATTAAGAAAGTGTACTACGCTTTTTGTCAATCACAAATAGAGTAGGGATAACTGGATGGGGATCTGCCTTGAGCACTCACATGGACCGGCTCAATATAGCCCAAAGAGGAGTACTAAAGACAATATTGAAATTACCGGTTAGAACTCGGACAGAAGAATTGTTTCAAAGCATTCAAGTCTATAACATACAAAAACTTTATGCAAAAAATATTTTATTTAAAATTAAAAAAAAAAAACATTTCAGAATACTCCACTGTCCAACATAGATACACAACCAGGGCAATAAACCAAAATATTCTAGCTACAGCCAGTTTGAAAACATCTTTTGGACAAAGAAATATGAAATTCAATGCGACAAAACTATACAACGCTCTACCAACTCAAACAAAAAATAACAGAAATAAATAAATTTAAAACAAAAGTAAAAATATGGTTGAGAGAACAAAGTGAAAATGAACTATCAAACATACTGAAGACCATGTAAAGACAACTGGATACTAAATACAAATGTGGAAAAACTACAGGCCGCCTCAGAACAGGAAACCCTAGTGAGGAGGACTGTGAAAAAAAAAATAATGTACTTTATAATGCCTTAATATAATATAATTTATAAATACATTATGTACAAATTTTGCTTTAGATACTAATAAAAAAATAAAAAAATGTGTAGATTGTATACTGCCGCGGCAGTCGCATTTCAGTTACCTTGTTGACAGGTTGCCATGGTAGCGGCTCACGACCTGTCAAGTTTTCGATTATCTAGTCTGCAATATGATGTGAGATATGAAAAACATCGATTTTATTCAGGCTGATTGCAATTGCATCGCTAACTGTTTTTTTTTTTCAGTTTCTCCGTAAGCGGATTGCCTAATAAACAGATTCGTATATTTTAAAAGGTTCCATGACAACTCAACAAGGTGGCACTTCAACACCCATTAGAAAAGTCATTCAAAGTGATAACCTAACCTAACATAGGCATCGCTTAGCAAACGGAAAACGGAAACAAGAGGTCATAATTACAAGCACAGAAGAAGTTTTCATTTATTTTGTGAATTATTTAATGAGAAATAAAAAAAAATTAATTCAAACTGTTATAAATAATTTTAGACATGAAATTATATATTTAAAAAGTTGTTCGTTATGTGCGTTCACGCATTTCTTTAAAGTACCTAGTTAACAATTTTATTATAGTTCTACTCAATGGAAACGACAGGAAAAGCTTCCAAAACAATTTTTTTTTATAATGTAAACCGCTTCGTAGTAAAGATTAATCGAAAATCAAGATTTTGCATTCATCTTCGCCTCAACATGATAAAGTGCATGAGAGCTTTTCTGGTTGTCTATTCCCAGATCTCTGAATCTAGCGCCATAGATGCGGTCACTCTTGTGGGCTACAAATGAAATTTGAGTTTATTTTTATTTAAATATTACAGTAACAATTGAACATGTTCTCAAAGTCTTCAAATTGATATAAAACCCATTAGAGTCATAACAATATCTTCTGAGAAAGCGAGACTTAAGCCTTCACTTAAACAAAAGCTATATTATTATTCAGACGATTCCCATAAACGTATATTCTATTCTATTCATACGACTCCACTTCAATTAAATCTCTGAAACTTTTTACGCTAAGCCCATCTTAATCATCGAAGAAGGCCCTTCTTGAGTCTCCCGTTATTATCATTATAATTGGTTTCAATTTCACAAAGGACTGAATCTTAAGGCTCTACAGCTCGATTCCTTCGGCCTACCCTTCGTTCTTATTCCCAGTACAGTTCGGCAGAGGTGTCTAAATTAATCAACTATTTAAGACATGTTTTAAGCCCTGTTAAAATTCAGGTGCGTGGGTATAAATAATATAAGTTTCAGTAACGTTATATTTGACGCAAGCAGGGTGATTTTAGCAAATCAGAGGAAATTTTGAATATTTATTTATTATTTTTTTGTTTATTTATTAATTTTCAACGCCCTGAAGGGCTTTTACATGACAAGTTTATAATACAGAGACAGTTTTTAAATAAAAAATATAAACTATAAAAAGATAACTAGTAAACATCATATGAAAGGTAGGTATACAGATAATTTTAAGAAAAGATAGTGCATTACAATAAAAGAGAAAGTTGTAAATGGCATAGAATAAACTAGTAGGTATGTTAGTAATTACAAAATTTACAGGTGACTGATTAAATGTGATGAATAATACACGACAAAATGCAAGATACATAAAAAGAATACTGTAACAAGTTTTTATATAGAAATACACAAATATATGCAATAGACCCTATTTGAGCTCCTTATATATCAAAATATTCTACATAAAAATGTTGTTCAGATATTTCTTGAATAATGGTAAACTTCTATGGTTATTGTTAATGTGTTTATTTTTTTGTTCAAATGGGCCTAAATTTTCGACAGCAACAAAAATATTCATGATAAATCGGAATAAAAACTAACAATTTAGACAAAATTATGTTACTGTTCAAATTTTGGCCTTAGAAATTATTGAGGTTTACTTATTGTATGGTTTAATTCAATAAATCTTTCGCCATTGTGAAAGCCCTTTCCTAAGAAGTTTTGCACGCATTTTTGGTGTTTTTAATATAGCCTTATTTCACACAAGTTATTGTGACTGTTTCGTTTCATACTAGAAAGTATATAACGGACATGCTGAGCGTGCGACAATGTCAGCATTTATGACATGGTCACAACAGGAAACGCGAGCCTAAGGCTGGATACGGTGCAACCACGGGCCCACTCTTAAAACGTCGGTGTAGGGTGTGTCAATTATTTCAACTATTGAATTCAGAAACGCGAGCCTAAGGCTGGATACGGTGCAACCACGGGCCCACTCTTAAAACGTCGGTGTAGGGTGTGTCAATTATTTCAACTATTGAATTCAGAAATTATGTAACGGACATGCTGAGCGTGCGACAATGTCAGCATTTATGACATGGTCACAACAGGAAACGCGAGCCTAAGGCTGGATACGGTGCAACCACGGGCCCACTCTTAAAACGCGAGCCTAAGGCTGGATACGGTGCAACCACGGGCCCACTCTTAAAACGCGAGCCTAAGGCTGGATACGGTGCAACCACGGGCCCACTCTTAAAACGTCGGTGTAGGGTGTGTCAATTATTTCAACTATTGAATTCAGAAACGCCTGGGATCTCAAAAGGTTATTAGTCCGCTAAAATGCATTGAAAATCAGATAACAAACCAAAAACCTTTTTTTTTTTAATTTTTAATTTTTTTTTTTTTCAGTAATTTAACTTTTTAACGTATGTTTATTTTAAAAAGATGCGTATAACTGACAAAAATGAAAAAAAGTTCAAGTTTATGAAAACAAGTAAGTCAACAAGGATTCTGATTTTATCCAGAAAAAGTGTTATTTTCCCCTTATATATTTTTAACCAACACATCACATATGTTTTAAAAAAATTTTTTTTGGGTTCTTTGAACTGCAGTTATGGAATGAAAAATAAGTTTGGTACGAATATAAAATACGAACCCTTTGTTATATTTTTTTTCCAAATCACGAAATCTATTTTTTTTTCAAAACTTCCGGCCATTTTAGCGGGCTAATAGTGAACAATAATTTCATTTATTTTTACGTTTTCGAATAGCTACAGATCATACAAAACTTTTGATACCCCGGGCGTTTAATTGTAAGGCCATTTTTTTTCTCTCTATGGAGAGCGACACAAGCTAGTGTGGGGTTAGAGCGAGCAAGCGCACAGAGAGGTTTGCAAAGAGAAAGCCGGTCTTACGCCGTCATCGTCACTTTCACTTTCGCACTATCACTTTTTTTTTTGCAAGAATTTTGAAATCGTTAAACCTCTTTGAATACGGGCCGCAGACCCTCACAAGCCAGATCGTCTTCAACTTATTCCTCGCTTACTCCTCTCTCTCTACTTGCCTGCTCTATCTCGCTTTGCCTGTGCCTCACCTTCTCGCCTCACCTTTTTTTACATTAACTCCACACAGGAGGCCTTAAGGAAAATAATTCCCCTCATGGCCTATGTCATCTTAGGGGATGCTGTGTGGAGGGTCTCTTTAGGTAAGGAATCAGAGGAAGTTCTGGGAAGGAAAAGGGTATTAGGGGTTGGCAGGAATCTGGGGGTCAGTGTGTCCCGGAGTGACGGACGCATGAATGCATCCCTCTTACTACGGTGCAAGGCGATGTTCCGAAAGAGTACGTAGAGAGAAGTCAAAGGGACTCCCTCAACCTCACTCTCATCCGATCCGGCCTGCCATGCCCATTGTGGATTAAAAAAAAAATTATTATAATCTTTATTTATTAAGTTACATAGGTAATTGTGCTGTGCCTGTCTCACTAGGAGTTCCTGAGTTGAGAGCAGGCGCATTTTAGCATAAATAGTTTAAAACAACAATGTTATTTACATTTAAAGTAAAAGTACAAGGACAATCAGCATCGTACCAATGGGATGGGAATGGGTTAGATGCATCCACCGCCAAGACCCTTACAAACCTTACCCCAGAAACCCAGGTACTCCTGCTAAGTCACCAAACGTAGCGAAACACTTGGGGTGACCTATGACAGAGGTATCGGTAATCCAATAAATAATGTTACGAGTACCATTACGGGTAAGTACCCGTACCATAGATTTCTCTACCTCTCTCTGGACCAGACCCAGCTACGTCAAAGGAAGCAGCATATCAAACCAGCTCTATAGCGGAAAAAGAGACCATGTTCTCCCTTCACACGTAGTGAAACGAGCGACATCTTGCGCCTCCGTGGATTGTAACAACTTATGTATCTAGCCTAATACTGGTTGCAAATAATACAATTTCCAGATCCTCTCTCACAAACTCAGCCGGTTCGTCACACCTAACAGGACACGATGAATTATGTTGTTAAAATTATTTTTGGAACGTCGAAGAGACATAATCGAACAAAATGTAGAGTTTTTTTGCTCTACGTCTTGGCTAGGCTAAATACTTGGGTTAACAATATGAAATATTCTTATGAAACCGCTCGCGATGTCTCCGAGCCCCGTGGGATCAGGAAAAGTCGCATATCCCCACAGGCCAAATACCACATTTCTCTACTTGTACGCTTATCCTCTTTCATATAATACCTACCACGGGGACTTAATATGGAACCGTACCCCGTATAATGTTCTCCGAGTTCATGGTTTGCACCGAAGGCGTGTCTATGCCCATTGGGAACGACTCCGCTATGGGGAATACCACGACACACTTAAGCAAAGTAGGAAGTAAACGTGAAATAATGGTTTGCAAGTTTGTGCATGTTTTTACGCGCTGGATTCGTCTTCGCACAAACATTACACTGGAAAGCTATTTGGAACTTAGGAAACAATTTTAGAGGTGTTATTTTTACATGGGTAAGAAAGTTTCTTCATTGTCACGTCTTTTTAACATGTGGAAACTTAAATTTGAATATATTATCAATTGAATATACTATCACGCAGAAAAAATCTATAGTGATAATGAGAGATGTGGTTTAATGCTAATTGAGTTAAATTTTCTGGCCCATTGGAGAGATCACGCGAAATAAATAAATTTGCCTCAATTGCTCAAGATTTCCCAGACAACATTGTTTTTTTTTTATTTTTCGCCAACATTAAAAAAAAATCATACCTTCGAATTTTAACATGGAGACATAAAAACTTATTAAAGTGCTGTATAGCCAATGAATTATTCTGTATTTTACCGTTTATCACATGTTTGTAGGATTTATAAAAAAAATATTAAAAAATCGTAAAGTTTATAACCGCGTGAATCCTGCGTGTTTTTCATTTGAAACTGCCGTGAGGGGTACTTTATCGAGTCAACATAGAATATTTTCGATGTCTGTATGTTGTCTGTGGTATACTTGATAATAAAAGGTACATATCTATCGAAAAATGCCTTAATTTTAACCGTAAACAGCAGATAAAAAATTCGGCAGGAAAAATATATTTTAAAAAATTATTTTTAACATCGTTCTAAAATATTCTACGAAGATTGGATTTGCGACATCTATGGTCATAATAAATAAAGCATTTCAATTGCTTCGTTTTAAAAGAAATGGCTGGCCAAGAAAATGTTTTAAATAATTACAATAAATGTTTTACGAATGGTAGGAAAATGTAGTCCAATTTCGGACCGCCATCAATCGCAGAAAAATAAAAGTGGTCCATTTGTCGACCATAATCGCTCCAGTGGTTAAATTTTATCACTTATCACGAATTAACTGCTCTGTGATTCTTTTAAATAAAGTACATATGTTAGACCGAGGTGCATATGAAATTGTTCTTATCGATAGCGGAGAAAAGTGTGAAGTAGGTATATTTTATAATGTAGTGAACAACAATTTGGGAGTCAAGGTACCATCGCCCCGAGAACCATTTATTGTAAAACCAACATCTCTGTCTCAGGTCATCCCAAGTGGTTTGCTACTTTTGGTGACTTAGCAGGGGTGCCCGGGTTCATGGGGTGAGTCTTGACGATGGATATTTTTTAATTTTTTTTTATTTTTTTTTTTATTCGTTTATTCCAGATCTCGGGGATGGTGGTGCAGTCCCAGGAGTTCCATTTTATACATATATAATACATTAAATTAAAATATTTCAAGATGAAAGAATTTTTTTTTTACATAATGAAAGGAAATAAATAAGAGAAAATAATAATAATACAAAAATAAAAATAAAATTTGAAAAAATTAACTTTTTGTTATCTAGGTCATCAGGAAGTGGCTCCATCGCTTATAAATGGGACCCTGCCAGAAGTGGAATGCTGCTATATCTGATATATCTGCCCACCAACTGGCAGGCCGGATTGAGGGAGAAGGTCAGTTATTGATGATATATAATATTGATTATTATTATTATTGAGGGGTATTTTTGCATAAAATTCAATTTGAATCACAAAATTTTATCGAAATTTATAAATAATACGATATTTTCAATTTATATTGTCTTGTAACAAGCTGATTTTGAAACGCCATATAACACAACTGAGATGCAAATTACATACAAATCAAACAAGCGGCAATTTGCTACCTATTTCTATTGTTCTATTGGTTGAATTGTTATAAGCTTCTTGTTTTAGTAACATTTAATAGAATAAAACGTTTTCGTAAGAAACAGTCAGATTGAAAGTTATTTTTCTAAGGGAATAAGTAGCTTTTATAACGTCATATTGCAAACATATTGTGAAGAAATATATTAAGAACAATATTGCATTCACAAGCCAAATTTGAAAAAAAAAATAAGTCAGCTATGAGAAAAATCCCCTCAATTTTGCTGTTAGCGGCAATTACAGATGTTGGAATTATTTTTGTGTTTTGTTTGAGAATAAAGATTTATTCTATGACAATGAATTGTTCCCTTCCCCTCACACAGCACTTCTGTGTTCGCAATCAACCACAGTGTCAACGATATCCCGTGAATTTATTAATCGCATATAAGAACATTATTAATTTCTAAGAAATTAGTCTCAAAGCAGCTTAACACTACCTATAAAAATGTGGAACATGTTTTTATTATGATTAACACTAACAAAACAAATAAAATCATATTGGGTTGTGTTTATATTCCTCCTTCATCGGATCTAATTATCTATAAAAACCATATCGATGAGATTCAACTATTGATATCTAAATACCCCGAAACAAAAATAATCATCGCAGGTGACTACAATCTACCTAACATTAATTGGGATCCTATATCCTCAGAATTATCCGGAACTAATCGCTCTAACTTATCTAACATTGAAAGTGAAATACTTGAAATGTCCAATTTTTTAAATTTAAATCAATTAAATGAAAACAAAAACAGTAATGACAGAACTCTGGATCTAGTTTTTTCTAATGTCAAATCGGTAACCGTAACTAAATCCTTAGATACTCTTCTTCCTTTGGACAATTACCACCCATCATTAGATATAACCATAAACAACACTATAGGTGAAAATCCTAAAATTAAACAAATGTCTCACAACTTTCATAAAGCCAACTATACTGAAATTTGTGACTTCCTCCTTAAGGTTGATTGGGCATTTCTAAATGATGGTGAATTAAATGACAATATCAAACAATTTTACTGTATTTTAAAACAAAGTATAATAAGCCATGTACCTGTTACGTCATGTAATATATCAACTTTTCCTAAATGGTTCAACAATAATCTTATAAACTTAGTCTTTAAAAAGAAAATTGCACACCACAAATTCAAAACAACGAGGTCATTTCATGATTATACTGAATTTCATAAGTTGCGTAAGCAATGTGCTGTAACTTCAGATAAATGTTACAAAAACTATATAAAAGAAGTTGAAAACTCTATAAAATGTAATGTTAAATCTTTCTTTAGTTATTCTAAGTCATTACAAAGCAATTATTCTTCTATCCCTAACATTATGAACTATGGTGGCAAGACTTGTACCAAAACTGATGATATTGTTAATCTATTTGCAGACTTTTTCAAAAGTGTATATGAGGATGATGTCCCTGTTGATAGTATTCCCGAATTTGTTACAGATATTAACTTGCAATTATCTGAACTAGTAATTGAACGTAACGATATTATTGCCGCGATTAAACTCTTGGAACCAAAAACAAGTTCTGGTCCTGATAATGTCCCATCCATATTCTTAAAAAATTGTATAAATTCTCTTTCTTATCCATTGTACAAAATCTTTAACAAATCTCTCAAAACAGGCCAATTCCCCAATAGCTGGAAATCCTGCTATCTCACCCCCGTGTTCAAGAAGGGTTCAAAAAACGATGTTTGCAATTACAGACCTATTTGTATTCTGTCTAGCATTCCTAAGCTCTTTGAAAAAATTATTCTATGTAAAATATCCTCTAATATTAAACATGTAATTACCAATTGCCAACATGGGTTTGTCTCTTCTAGATCTACTCTCACAAACCTTACAGTATATGAAAACTATATAAACATAGCATTGACTAACAGGCTACAGGTAGACTCCATCTATACTGATTTTTCCAAGGCTTTCGATAAGGTCTGCCACAAAATATTAATAAATAAACTAAAAAAATTAGGGATAAGTGGTAATTTTTTGGCTTGGTTGATCAGCTACTTATCTGATAGGTTACTCTTTGTAAAGATCAATGACTGTTTATCCTACGAATTTATTGCTACCAGCGGTGTGCCGCAAGGTTCTCACCTGGGACCTTTATTATTTATACTATTCATCAATGACGTTACTAGCATTTTCCATGATATCGAAGTTTTACTCTTTGCCGACGATATGAAACTGTTTAAAGTCATTAATGATGTGCACGATTGTATAATCTTGCAAGAGAATCTCAATAGTTTTTTCAAATGGTGTTCAGGTAATAAACTTCAGCTAAATATTAACAAATGCCAAGTTATGAGGTTCTACAAAATTAAACGCCCAATAATATATAATTTTGCACTCTGTAATGTAGACTTAATCTCTGTAGTCGAAATACTTGACCTAGGCATCATTTTTGACCAGAAACTTTGCTTTGTATCTCATGTAACTTCTATAGCCAACAGGGCTATGAAAATGTTAGGATTTATTTTAAGGATTTCCAAAGATTTTAAAAATATTCACACATTAAAAATTCTGTTCACATCTCTCGTTAGAAGCATTCTAGAATATAACTCTACAATTTGGTCACCTGTCTTTAATAATCACATTAATATCATTGAAAAAGTTCAACGCAAGTTTTTGAGGTGTATTAATTTTCGACTCGGAATCCCTTTAGAATCAATAAATTATGACTTTTTATTACACTCATTGAAATTGTCGAAGTTAAGTGACAGAAGAAAAATTTTTGATCTCATATTTTTATACAAAATTGTAAATCATCAGTTGGATAGCCCTGATATATTAAAGTTGATTCACTTTCATGTACCTACCATTAGATCAAGGTTCCCTAGTATGTATTATTGTGACAATTATACATCTGTCGCTGGATATAATTCTGTTATAAATAGAATACTCACCATTGGTAATTTTTATGCCAACGTTGCTGATATTTTTCATATTTCCTTATTAAAATACAAGGCTCTACTTATCAAGCATTTCAGCCTTACGTATTGTAACGAGGTTACTTCATAACAAGTTATTCTTTTTATTTCACTGTTCCTTTTGAAGTTTTCATTACTTGTTAGAAATTTTTTCTCTTATTATAAGAAATTAAAAAAAAAAACAATCTTTCTTCACTGTACTATGACTGTTTAAATATAATAATAATACATGTTTGTAAATGGCACTTTGTGCCGTAAATTTTAAATAAATAAATAAATAAATAAATAAATAAATAAATAAATAAATAAATAAAATAAATAAATTATTATTGAAATCAATCAAAGACATGGTGAACCATACGCTGAGAAGTTATCTCGCCTTTCAGCGTACCAAGTCGCGGAAAAATCATCCCACTTTTGTTTGCCGTGAGTACCTTCCTTACAAATACAGTTCATTGTCATTGTAAGAACACAGAAATCAATTTTCTGTGTATGTAAAAACCATCAGCCGAAATAGCTGCAATATGAATCTTAATAATCTTCTATCTATCTAACTGCTGTCTTCCGCTTTCCGCCTTCCGCCTTCCGCCTTCCGCCTTCAGCCTTCCGCCTTCCGCCTTCCGCCTTCCGCCTTCCGCCTTCCGCCTTCCGCCTTCCGCCTTCCGCCTTCCGCCTTCCGCCTTCCGCCTTCCGCCTTCCGCCTTCCGCCTTCCGCCTTCCGCCTTCCGCCTTCCGCCTTCCGCCTTCCGCCTTCCGCCTTCCGCCTTCCGCCTTCCGCCTTCCGCCTTCCGCCTTCCGCCTTCCGCCTTCCGCCTTCCGCCTTCCGCCTTCCGCCTTCCGCCTTCCGCCTTCCGCCTTCCGCCTTCCGCCTTCCGCCTTCCGCCTTCCGCCTTCCGCCTTCCGCCTTCCGCCTTCCGCCTTCCGCCTTCCGCCTTCCGCCTTCCGCCTTCCGCCTTCCGCCTTCCGCCTTCCGCCTTCCGCCTTCCGCCTTCCGCCTTCCGCCTTCCGCCTTCCCACTTCCACCCTCGCCTTACGCCTTCCGCCCTCCGCCTTCCACCCTTCGCCCTCCGCCCTCCGCCTTCCGCCCTCCGCCCTCCGCCCTCCGCCCTACGCCCTCCGCCCTCCGCCCTCCGCCCTCCGCCCTCCGCCCTACGCCCTCCGCCCTCCGCCCTCCGCCCTCCGCCCTTCGCCCTCCGCCTTCCGCCCTCTGCCCTCCGCCCTTCGCCCTGTTTGAAAAATGAATGTATGGAATGCGGGATAGGAGAGGGGAACTCGGGAGGGGGGAGGGGAACTCGAGAGGGGAGTTTGCAGAGAAGAGGAAGCGGGTAAGGGTGGTGGGGAGAGGGATGGTGGAGAAGGCAAAGTGTATAACGCGTGTGGGGACGGGGATGTAGGAAAGAAAGGGGAGACGGAAGGGAAACGGGACAAATGGGAAAGAACACGCAGGGAGAAAAAATTTCTTTATTAATTGCCAAAACAACGCATACAGGGAACAAGCTAGTTAAAAATAATTACCGCTTCTTACCTGATTAAAGTGATGTTTCGCATTATATAAAATAGATCAAAAATATTAAAATCGGTAGAGTGTAGATACTCTACTTACTACCAGTTTTTAATATCGATGGTTGTGCGGTGATTGAACACCCCTAAATTTCAAAATCGATATTCCACACATGAATATTCGTATAATTGTTATATTAAGCAATAATAGAACACAGCTAAGCCTCTTTAATCCTCGTTAACTATGACAATCCACCCCTGCTTCTTGTTGTCCTCGCCCGATTAGGGAAGATGCCTGTTTGGAGGTAGAATACTTCTGTGTGACGTCAACCTGCGGAGGCTTATCCTCATTGTTCCTCCTTTGATAAACCCTTTGAAGCCACCCCAACTACCTGCTTCCTGCGTCTTAAGCACTACTTACGGGTAAACATATCGATAGATGACTTGAAAATTGAGATAAATCTGAAAACCGTAAAAAAAATTAGGGGAAACTGGGGGAAATAATTTCCTTTGGTGCCTCCGTTATCAAAGGAAATGCTGTTTTGAGAGTTGTCAGTTGATGCCAAAACAATATTATGTTATTACGTGTTATGTTATTCCAATCAGGAGTGTGAGTAGGGATCGGAAAACCTATAAATATCGATATATTGATCCCCAAAAATATCGATACTTATCGATACGCCGATATCGATATATCAATATCGAAAAACTCAATATATCGTATCGAAATATCGAAAAACTCGCCCAAAATGAAATACCCACAAAATGGGGAAAATTCTACTACTGGGAACACTGAGTGTTTACCACTGTAAGACAAAGCAGAAACCGGCTACAAGGAAGCAGACTATCAAAGTTACTATTTTACTGGAATAAATATTTTTTTTTTTCAATAAATTTATGAAAAAAAAACACATTATTTATATCCATCCAAATTTTGTGATTATTCACATAGGTAAGTATAAAAAATTATAAACACACATAATCGATAAACGTTTGATATAACTAAAACTACATTGGATTTCTAGAAGCTTTTAAAAAAAAGAAGAAATATCCATATATCAATATCGACTTAATTCGATATGTATCGATACCGATATTTTTAAAAACCTTGCATCCCTAAGTGTGAGGCACAAAACAAAAAATATTGTTTATTTACAGACGTTCTTAATTTTATTGTTTCATTGGAAATTAGGTTTATTTCCTGTAATATGTAGGCAGTAGACATCTTCTCAAATTAAAACGTGAAAGGAAGACGAATGCGAGAGGGGATGGGGACGCGGATGGGGAACGGGGGCGCATGGGAAAGAACGCTTTGGGGAAGGAAGGATTACAAACGAGACATAGTAGCGAAGAGGATAGCAGGGGGTAAATTTAGGGAAATCGATGTGTCTCACACAGAAAACCATGAGTAGTGTGTGTGTATCATATAGTTTATCATCAGGTAAGCATAGAGGGGGGGGAATCCCGAAGGGGGGAATGAAACGAGGAAGGAGGGTTCGTGGGAGGGTGAACAAAGGAGGGAGAAGGCAGGAAGGTGTAAGGCAACGCGGGAGAGGGTTTGCGAGAAGGGGAGACACAGGAGATTGGGAAGGCGTAGATTATAGATGGGGAACGCGGGAGGGGAAGGGGATGTTGGAGGGGAATGTGTCGGGAAGGAGGTTTCATGGGAAAGAACTCACAAATGAGGGGTTATGAAGGGGTGGGGAATGAGGGAGAGGCTGAGAGAGGGATTGCAAACGAGATATATATATTTATTTTTTTATATGAGCTCCACACAGGAGGACATGAGGAAAATAAATTCCCTGAGGGCTTATGTCATCCTGGAAGATGCTGTTTCGAGTGTTATTTTAGGGAAAGGAATTAGAGGATAGTTCTGGGAAGGAAAAGGGTTTAAGGGGTGGTAGGGATCTGGGGTTCAGTGTGTCCTGGTCATCCACCTCCAAGACCTAGACAAACCTTATCCCATGAACCCGGGCAACCCTGTTAAATCACCAAACGTGGCGAACCACTTGGGGTGACCTATGGCAGAGGTGTTGGTTATCCAATAAAGGTACCCACTCCCGCCTCCCAAATTGATAACTGATATCCCAATCAGATATAGTAACGGTAGGGGAAAGCAGGACGTAAATTTTGAAAATCTATGCTTCTCTCAATTCTCACAAATTCTTGAAATCATTTTCGACTTGCAACTTCATCTTCACAACATTTTTTTTTTGTTTTTAAATATAATTTCACTCACAAAACATAAAACGATTAAATCCAACATTTTGGAGTTATTGCAGTTCTGAACTCAGCCATCGATACTAATATATAATATTTCTACCTCAGCGATGAAAGGTTTCTTTCCATACATCCTCACACTAATGATAAATTAGAGATTGTTACTAAATAAAAATAAATAGAAAAAGCTCTTATATTTTATGAACAGTGCAATATAAAAGCTACAATAATGATTGAACATTTTATATAAAACAGTATTTTTGCGCAGTTTTCTATCATTTTCAATTCCCAATCTTTGAAAACAGGCAATTATAAATTTGCAGATGTTGGAACAAAACATTTTATCAAATAAAATTATCATGATTATCAGTAGTACCTATCTTTTGATTTACCTTATTTGTTATAATTCGTCGAGTTCAATAAGCCTTTCCAATAAATTCCGAAATAATGAATTATTAAATTTGTATTGGAATAAGTTTTGAAAATAATATTTATTAATCAAGTTCATATAACCTTTAATTCAGCAGTCATGAAATTCTTCCAATTCCAACACTTTCCACTCTTCTCATGACCTATTAAGAATCCATCATTAAATTTTTATTGGAATAATTCTTGTTATAATAACTTTCGAAGGTTATACCGATTGAAGAAGAAAATAATATTTATAAATCTAAAGGAAGCATGAAAAACAACAAGACAAAGAAAAATAAATAGGTAACGGTCGCAACTGGCCTCGAACCTAGAATCTCTTGTCTTACTTTTTTATGTGAATACCCCACAATAGTCTTAGCTGCTTCTGTCTGGAGCCAGTGAGACTATGGCATCCCCAATTGGGGTATGTTGTAAGGCTGGAGGAAGTGTGGAGGGGAAGGAGATAGCAAAGAGGAAGGTGGGTAAGTATCTGGTCACCAAACACGGCTAAAGCCATTTCAAGCAACGCCAACTGTTCAATTCTGAATGGTGGTCTTACACCTGGGCGATACTGAGAGCATCTTCCACTCTGTTACTACTTTTACTACTACATTACTGCTTTGTATAAATAAAATCGGATAAATGTTTATCCAAGACATTATCTGGGTTACAAATAAATTCATTTTATACTTTGTAATCATTCAAAAAGACGCTGCCAAAAAGACGGGGAAAATTACTTGAGGATAATATTGTTAATTCTGAATTTGAAATATGAGATCAACAAAAATGACAGAAAAAATATAGGTCCCAATGGCCTAGTTGGTTAAAGTGCTGTGTTCCTGTAATACAAGAGATCCTGGGTTCGAGTACCAGTTGCGACCGTTATCTTTTTGAAAACGTTTACACTTATTAAGTACCTTTGTGATTTGAAACGCGATGAAATGATAAATCGACACTAAAAAGAAACACACACATCCATAAGATTTAGCCTTCAACAGAATGAGATAGAATAATCGGTCTCCTCTTTGTGTGGCACTTCGTAGCCTGCCCATTCTTGTCTATTTTAGTTTCCAGAAGGTTTCAGTTCTACCGCTTGTGAACTGCACACTAGTAAATTTCTGAGTAAAAACTTTTTTAGCACCATTGTGATTTGAAACACGATGAAAAGGAAACGAGCGACACTAAAATGAGACAAACACATACATCTATAGGATTAATAGACTAATCGGCGTCCTCTTCGTGCAATGCTTCGTAGCCTATCGGCCTCCTTTTGTGGCGTGCTTCGAAGAATAAAATGTAAAATAATTTTAAAACTTGGTAGGAGGAAGAAACCCTACCATTATCCTGCTTGCATTCATCTCATTCTCTCGAAGTTTAGTTTTCTCGAAGTCCGATTTTGGTCACTTTTCACGAAAAAAATTTTTTTTTTCAATTATGGATTTAAATTTTTGGACTTGGCCTAAATTTACTTCGACTTCGACTTGAAATTATCTTCTTTACATTTACAGTTTTATCTTTCGTTTATCATTGTAATATGTGCTCTCCTTTCGCGGTCATCTCTGTTTTTTTCCATCCGCGTAACGTTATATTGTTAATGTTTTATTTGTCAGTTAAATAATAAATAAATAAATTACATGTTTTCCAAAATCGAAGCCCTAACCGGCCGACAAGTTAATTCCAGCCAACCTTTCAACCCACTTTTTACTTAAGTTTTAATATTTAAGGCGCCGTATACCCCGCTCAAAAAGAAGAAGATGGAGAGATACGTAATTACTAAATACGCATGTTGGAGAGAACGCGCTGATATTTAAAACAATAAAATTGAAGCGAAAATTGTTAAAACGTTTAATAAAATATGACTCGTTTAAAATAGAGTAAAAATTTCGTGGGGAATATCTAAAATAGCTTTTAAAGAAACACTGTTTTTCATACGTATAACTTCTAAAATAAGGGAAACAAACGTGTTTATAATATTACCTCAAGTCCCTCAAACCACAACTGCGAAAAAATAGAACATACTGATAATATCAAGTATCTAGGCTTAACAGTGGACTGTAAATTAAACTGGGAACTTCATATTAACTTACTAATTAAAAAAATCCGTAAACTAACATTTATTTTTAAAACTATTAGAAACATTATGTCACTAAAACAATTAAAAAATGTTTACTACGCTCTTTGTCAAAGCCTCCTAACTTATGGAATTTCCTCTTGGGGGGGAGCTGCCGACAAGTACATTAAACCGCTTAACACAATTCATAAAACATTAATTAGGATCATGTTCAAAAAACCTTATCTTCACCCAACGGAAAACATACTTATTACTAATAACATACTAGATATCAGGAAGCTGTTCATTAAAAAGATCATACAAATAAACTGCGTAAATTCCTCACCATGCCACATAACTCACCCGAAAAACACAAGAGCTAAATCGTGTAACCTACTTCTATTGCCTAAAACTAAATCAACTTTTGCCCAAAAGCACGAATCTTACCTCGCACCTCACATTTTCAACACCTTCCTAAAAGAAACCACCTACTGTACCACAAAAAACAACCTAAACTGGTTATACAAACATTTCTATATATGGTTACTACACAAAAAAAGGGCAAGCATCACCAAGTTATTAGTAATCTCATCTTAGTCTTTAATCTTTTTTTACTCTTTATTTACTTATATGGGTTGGTTACTTATAGAAATTTTATCTTAATAATTTTATCTTAATTATTAATACTGCTTTTGTATTACGAATGCTTATATTATTATTACCTCATATGTATATTATTTTTTTGAAGTCTTATAGTTCTAGATTTAGACGCTGGCATTACTATGTGTATTCATTTTGTTGATATTTAATAGTTCTAGATTTAGATGCTAGCATTACTATGTGCATTTGATGAATTTTTGGTTTTATGGAAATTTGTTAATTCCTTGATAACTGTATTTCAACTCCCAATAATTCTTATTTTATTATATGTATTTATGTTTTAATATGTATCTATGAGTTCGATTATGTACACGTATGCGAATACCTGTGTGTAAGTATGTGCGCATATGCGTGTATGTGTGTATGAACATAATTGTGTATATGCATGTACATATATGTAAATGTATATGTGTCTAAGTTTATGTATATATATATATATATATATATGTACCCGCCTCGGAACAGACGTAGTCTAGTGAGGCGGGCTACTAACTTGTGTGTTTATGATTATTATTACAATAAACGACCGGGTTGCCGGCAAAAAAAAAAAAATTTTTTGGAGCAGACTGTGCTGCTTTTTTCTATCGAGGGAATTTCGTAATATTTGCGTTTCGGCGTGGAACACATCTAAATATTATCTTCAAAAATAACATGTATTTTTTTAAGAGCTTAAAAACTTCAAATTAATTTTTAAGGGAGATATGTAAGAAATCGGTAGAAATTCGAGATGCGGCGGCTTAATTATAGATTCAAACGCGATTTTCGTTGCCTCTTGTTGATTTTTAAATTGTGACTTATTTTTTCGTGATCCGAAATTTCATTTTTTAAAATCAACTGCACAGTTTTTTCAGGATTGTATTTTCCTAATATAAAATATTTATATACATATGACAAGCTGGTATCCGGCATGCGTTGCAATTCCATTCAAATAAATAAATCGATTCCTCCCCTTCTTTTCCGGCATGGGAAGATTTTTTCAGAAAGTGAGAGGAAGTTCTGGGAAGAAAACCGTATGAGGAATATGAAGGAAACCAGGGATAGTGTGTCCAGTAGTGACGAACACATTTATCTATCACTCCCTATGCAGTGGAAGGCGATGGATCGAGATAGTCCGTCTGGAGAGGTCAAAGGATCTCTCTCAACCGGCCTCTCAGTTAATAAACGGACGCATACCTGGACAAACCAAAAGCCAAGACCTGGACAAGCATTCTGCCCAAAACGGAAGGGTTCGACCTTTTTTGCTCATTCGTACTATAAAAGTTAACATCGTAACATCATGAATTTTAAATAAATAAATAATCGAATAATAAAGTTTATTGTTGAATCTGAGTGACCCCTTATAAAAGTTCACCCCGTGCTATATGTCATCACTGTCAGGACACAATCAGTACCCATGTTGGAATAAATTTTAGAGAATTTACATAATTTATTAAAAGTCGTCAACAGTATAAATCTTTCAATTGGGCAGTTTGGATACGAAGACTAACATAATAAATGGTTATTTATTACTTTCATTGCGCACTTGAAGTTAAATGTCACAAAACTGCGCTATATAAATATGATGTTATTATTATTATTCATCCACTTTTTTCAAGTAGGTCAGATTCTATGAACAATTCACGTGTTACAGAAAAATGCATTGTGATTTATTATTAACTAGCGAGATGTAATGTCACTTAAATCAAGAAATTGTTTCCCTTCCCCTCCCGCGTCTGCTTCCCCTCTCACCTTCCCCCCTCCACCTTCTCCGTCTTCTCCTTCCCCTCTTTCGCTTCCAATCATCCCGCGACTCCCTACCGCGATTTCCTTCTACCTTTACTGCCCTCTCATTGCCGCGTTCCCCTCTCCCCCTCCCGCGTATCTCTACCACTTTCCCAACCTTCCTCCCTCCATCATTCCCCCTTCTGCAAAACCTCCTTCGTTCCTTCGTTCCCCTCCCTCTCCCAGTTTCTCCTCCCTAAAGCCGCTAAAGTAAATGAAATACTGATACATTCATTTTTCAAAAAACTCGCGCGCCACTTATTGCAATATTTTTATACAAAATTCATAACACCAAAGCTCACCAGAAAATATAGAAACCTTTGCAACAATTTACAAAAATTTCATCGCAATCGGATAAATAGTGTAAAAAAATAATTTTATAACGCCAGTGCTCACTATTATGTACAGAAATCATCAAGGGCATGGGCACATATCAAACAAAGAAACATTCATTTTTATATCGCAAGATAATCTTTTTTTTGTTATATATTTTTTATGAAGTATAACGCTTCGTTTCTAAGCTGTTCTAAATGTTTTTATACAAAATTCATAATACCAAAGCTCACCAGAAAATAATGAAACCTTTGCAACAATTTACCAAAACTTCATCGCAATCGGATAGTGTAAAAAAATAATTGTATGACGTTATATATTTTATAAAAATAATTTTATAAGTTTCTTGTTAGATATGTTTTTTTACAGATTTTCTTATTCGTTGGTTATTATTTCTTGTGTAATCATTCATTATTTCGCCATACTTTGTAACAAATCAATGCGATTTTTTTTCTAAATTAGTAAATTACTAAATGAATTTCTTCCTTAAATAATAAACATTAAAATTACATTTTAAATAATAAGGATAAGGAGATTTAAAAATTTAAAAATCTGGCACCTATAAATTAAAGTATAATAATGATTGTGGATTCTTTTATATAGGTAAAATTTCGAGAAACTATGAAATTAGGATAAAGGAACACATGACGTGTTTAAACAATAGTTTCTCGGAGTCCGCCAATCACTTATTGAATACGAATCACATCCTTTTAAATATTTATAATATATATATATATATTTAATATTAAAATATAAAAGTGGTTCAAACAAAGTTAAATTGTTTCATTTATCTAGAATTATTAGAAATTGGAAAGAGTGTAAATAAGAATTTAAATAATATAATGCAACTTTTTTTTTAAATTATCCATTATTAAACTTGTTCCCATTGTAAATTATGCCTAATGGGGCATAATAAAAAAAAAAATTAAAGTGTGTAATATAAAATTCGATAGAAGTGAAACTAGAAGGTAGCTAGATATTGCATTATTTTGCCTGTTTATTTTAAAGTGGTTTGAAGATTGGATATTGATTTACAATTTTTATTTCATAGGATTCGAACCTCCTTCCGCTGGATTTCATTGGCCGCTGAGATTTGGGACGCACTATACCGCTGCGCTACGAGACGCACGCGGCGAGGTGCGAATTTACCGTATTATATTGCGATGATTCATAAAAAAACAAAGCGGCCAAAGAGCGCAGACGTATCGTCATTTCCGTATTTTATCTGAACCAATGGGAGCCTTGAGCACAGTTTGATGCTTCGCAGGTACCGTAGTGCGTCATTTCCGTTTCATCCGAATTTCAAATCACTTTAACGGGGCTAAAGAAGTTTTACTTCAATTACCAAATAATAATACATAATTACCCCCCTCCCTCTTCCCACTCCCACCTTTCCATTGACGCCTTTAAGCATATGTCTATTGTAATTATTTTCAAAATAACCTTGATGAAGTAAGCATTGCTTTTGAAACATTTCGGTTTTTTTAGCAATAAACGTGATTAAAATTAAGAAATCTACTAATTTTGAATTTAATGGTGCAACAAAATAAGCATGCCGTGTTTGAGGAAGTATATTTTTTTTAAACACAACCATAAACAGATGTTATTGAAGAATCAAAATGCAGTGTGGTTATAATAATACAAATTATTATACGTAAACACGATAAAAATGTATTAAAATAAACACAAAAGTGTTCGTGGTTTTTCTCCTCAACATTTGCTCTTTGTTAAAAATAGCTAGATCCTATCAGATCCAATAACAATTGGAGTTTTCGGGACCCATAAAACCGATATAAATGTGGATAAAAAACCGATTCGGAACGCTGGTCCTCATTTTCTGGGTTCAATTACCTTGTATTATCGGATTTCAGCCCAAATTCTGCAGTGTCCCTCATCTCAATAGACGGCATTTAATAATTTAATGTCCAAAGCATTTGACTTTTAGTCAGATGTGTTTCAATTTCCGCCGTAGGCCAAAAATACATTGACATCGATTTTCGAAAATTATACCTATTTTTGATCAGGCATAATTAATACATACTCGTACTTTATTTTTATTACAATTCTTTTTCAGTTTGTTAACGTGAACAACATCGCATAATATTAAAGCACGCTTAATAGTAATTTGAAATAAAAGGTGTTTTTTTAAGGGGTATACAAATTTAAAATAAAAAATAAAACACATTAAAATAATAATGAAATAATTTTACTTTGTATAAACCACTTATTTGATGTGCAAATTGATGTGAAAATTATTTCATTATTATATAATGGATAACCACAAAGTAATAGCTACATTCAAAAACATTAAAATAATGTCAATGTCTATGATATTGGCTTTATTTAATAGATAATTTTATGCCATTATTGTTTAAACATGATTTCGTGATATATCGTGTAGTCCAATTTTCGACAACTTTATCGAGCAACTGGGGCCATATTATATTGGCAATAACACGGTGAATGTTGACTTCCAAATGGTCCAACATCTCTGGTTTAGCTTAGGCTTCACATACCCCCAAATAAAGTAATCTAATGGTGTGAGATCACACGATTGTGGAAGCCAGTTCACAGGTCCATTACATGAAATTATGCGCTCACCAAATGCTTTCCGCAATAAACTAAATAAAATTAATGAACGCAATAAAATAAATTTGCACAATTTGCAAGCGCTGTTCTGAAGTCAGTCTATTCATTGTGAAATGAAAAAAACGTACTGACTACAAATCAACTGTCAACTACTGTCAAATTGACAGTCTGTAGAAGCAATGTTGCCAGTTTAAAAACCAAAACTCTAAGAACAACACCCTTTACAAGACTATATATTTTCAATCTAACAGACTATGGCTTCAGTTTCTCGGTTGGCTAAGTTCTCCGTCGTTGATGGTAGTAAAAAAAAATTAATATTGTCAGGTTATTCGTTGTCCGCGAGTATTTTTGTATTTTGTCCAAAAACAATAATCCAATACTAATTGTCCTGGTTTTTCATAAAATCCAAAGACCATTAAGTTACACCATCGGTTATTGCGTCTTCCCCCATCGTCCTTGTTGGTGTTGATCATCGTAATTTTAATAGTTGTAAGTGGGAATAAGAAATAAAATAAGAAAGAGAATAAATAGCAACCTGGAAACCTAGCAACTGGACCGCGGCCACGAACGTCGACCGCGGCGACTGGCACTGCGAGTTGCGAGTGACTGGTTGCGTCGCCTTGACAACTGGCCTTTGAGAAGTTGCCCGTGTACGGACCAATTGTGGACCATATGTGCACAAATATACATGTTCAATTAGAGAAGTGTTTTTCTACTTTTTATAAAGACAAAGACTTATACTGAAGTTTTTAAATAAGGGTGAGAATATTAGAGAATTTCGTTAAATTATTAAAAACTACAAATTTTGTTAACGTAACTTAAACGTATTGGTTGACTACACTGCAACCCAATGGCATAAGTTAAAGGTTGCTTACAATAACGCTTATCGCCAACTTTTCCGCCTACCGAGATACTGCAGTGCTACAGAAATGTTCCTGGAGGGACGAGTACATACTTTCCGTGCACTTCTCCGCCACCGCATGGGAAGTTTATGGCGCAGACTGCACCATTCGAAGAATGCGATCATCACCGCCATGATTGCCTGGATGGAATCTCCCCTGATGACCCTCTGGAGACGGGAGACGATGAAATACCCTCCGTAAATGGCTATTTACGTTCATTTTAGTGTTTGATATTTCATCATTTTTTTTCAGTTTCATTTTTCATGCTTATTCGTTTATTTTATTTAATTTGTGTGTTGTTATTTACTTTTTACCGTAACTTATTATTTATCTTTTTTGTTATTTTAAAATATGGAATGTATTCCATTGCACTTCCCCTGCATACATTCTTCAACTTATATTATTATTATTATTATATATATTATATCAAATTTGATAATATTATTAAATGGTTCGGTGTATAAAAAATAAACTCTTGGTTTTCAGTGAAAATATTTTTAAACTCGCCGCCTAAATAATACCGTTAAAAGTTGCGAACTTTTACCCGAGTCCTAAAGAACATTCAATTGTTCGATAAAATCTTATCTTCGATATTAACTTTCGGTGAAATTCGGTAATAATATCTTTGAGTGTGTCTCTATTAGATCCGTATTAGCATACTCGGCAGTGGAAGAAATTTTCCAACAAAGACTTATACCGAAGTTTTTAAATAAGGGTGAGAATATTAGAGAAGTAATTTCGTTAAATTAAGAAAAACTACAAATTTTGTTAACGTAACTTAAACGTATTGGATAATAAAAATTTAAAATTAATAAATAACGTTGTATTAACCACTTAATTAATTACAAAAACCGACATGTTTCGTCAGCAAAGCTGACTTCCTCAGGATTTTGACAGAACTGATTTTAAAAATAGACATACATAGGTAATAGAGAAAAATAATAGACATAAACAATAATAAAATTTTAAAGAAAATAATGTGTAAGGGACGAGGGGCAATATAGAACAATTAAAAATTTAAAAGGAGAATAGATTTAATAATGGGTCATTTAAAAACTATAATCAACACTCTTTCTAATATCTAAAATATTGTATATTAAAAATATTATTTAAAATATTCTATATTGCCCCTCGTCCCTTATACATTATTTTCTTTCAAATTTTATCATTGTTTATGGCTAATATTTTTCTCTATTACCTATGAATGTCTATTTTTTAAATTAGTTCTGTCAAAACCCTGAGGAAGTCAGCTTTGCTGACGAAACAAGTCGGTTTTTGTAAATAATTAAGTGGTTAATACAACGTTATTTATTAATTTGAATTTAAAATGATACCACAAAATAATTTTGCAATATTAGAAGAAGTGATATTAAAAATTAAATTTCCATTGATGTCTTTATAGCATTATTTTTCAATGGAATAGCGGATATTAATCAATATACTGTTTTTAACCCTAACTGATGTGGTGAAAAAACCAACTAAAAGTGAACTAAAAAGTGACGTCAGAGGTCCCGGGGACCCACATTTTTCTGCTACTTAAGTAAGTTAAGTAAAAGTTATAGGTTTAATTGTGTTGTTTTTTTCAAACTTTAAATTATAAATCACAAAAATCTGTACAATAATATATCAGAGATATAATGCAAAATTAAAAAAAAAAAACAGTAGTTTTTTCACTGTTGAACCTAAGACGGCAAAATTCCTTCCACGAAAAATATCCTTGAACAATAATTAAAATATTAAATTTTTGTTAGTAAAAACGATATTTTCGTATAATAAAATGACAACTTTTAAAACTTGTGTACACTAAACAACAATAACTTTGAACATAAAAATAATGAAAATGTGTAAAGTTCACATATTTTTGCACTAAATGCAAGACATCTTGTTTACAGTTTCTCCTAAAAATGACAAACGCTGGATAGCGTCCATCTTTTGGGTAAGTATTATATTTAATGTACTTAGTCCGAGGTTTTGATTCGCCATCTTGACAATTAACGTATTGACGTCGCGTCGTGGGTCCCGGGGACCCATATGACTCTCGTAAAACGACTTTGTACTTCAATATTTGAGGGAGCTGTATATCCTCAGAATATAGGAAAACACGCTGAATAAAGTCTTAGTGGCGAATAGGATGAGAGAGCCGGGGGCGGAGTAATGGGGGAGTTTAGATGTGTGTCCCAAGGACCCACGACGTCAGTTAAGTTTTTAGTTGATATTTGCGATTGCCACTAATTTGAAATAATTGTTTACGTTAGCTCCACACAGGATGCCCTGAGGAAATTAATTCCCATTAGGATTTAAATCATCTTTGGGGGTGCGGTGTGGAGCGTCTTTTTAGCAAAAGAGAGAGAGGAAGTTCTGGGAAGGAAAAAGGTCTGAAGGGTGGGTAGGAATCTTGGGGTCAGTGCGTTCAGGAGAGACGGCCGTATGAAACCATCCCCCCCTCTGCCGTACAAATGATCTTCCTCAACCAGTCTCTCCATGCGGTAGGCAGACGCATCATCCCCCAAGATCTAGACAAACCTCACCCTACGATCCCGATAACCCTTGCAAATTACCTAACGTGGCGAACCACCTGGGGTGACCTATGGCAGAGGTGTTGGGTACCCAAATTAAGAAACTGTTTTTATATTAATATTTTAAAGTATCTATATTTTAGAAGTTAATCTCAGTATCGCCATGGTGAAAGACGAACATTGCTTGAAATGACTTTAGCCGTGAGATAATATTTTAGGTTTTCACGGCCAAAAGTATTTTCCTTTGTTATTTTTGGGGTGTTAGGACGTGTTGCGCTACATCCTCCTTTAGCCAACGTTTCGGACAATATTACATGATGCGCCCTGATGATGGATACTGCAACGCTGTCCGAAACGTTGGCTAAAGGAGGGGGTAGCGCAACATGGCATAACAAGATAAAAAATAAATAAAAAAACGAAAAAAAAAAACTTTAGCCGTGCTTTGTTACCAGATCAATTTTCACTTCCCAGCCTTCCTCTTCCCCGTCTCCTTCCCCTTCTCGCTACCGTCAACTTCACAAAGTATCCCAACTGGGGATACTTTGTGAGGAAAAGTGGACTGGCTTTAGATGGTTGGGAGCAATTGAGACACTTCTATGCGGTATTCACAAAAAAGTACAACATTCAAAATCTACTCTAAAAATTCGCCAAAACAATTTTAATATCAGCATTGACAATGTTGGTGTATTACCAATGCTCTGTTTTCAAAATTTCAAATTCAATTTCCCCGAACGGAAATGTATTTTTTTCTAAAACAGTAGCCAGTAAATATTAACATTAACGGTATGCTAAAATTTTCACAACGAACAAAGACAAATAATATATTTTAACTTTTTAGAATGAATAAAATGAAGCGTATATGAAAGAATCAGTGTAAAATTCATATATTTTCGTCATGCCGCGGAATTAGTGATATCGAAATACTAGAAACACCTCCTCAATTATTATTATTTCTTTGATATGTTAAAAAAAATCGACTCATTATAATCAACTAAATAAGTAAGAATTAAAAAAAAATTGAAACCCAACTCAAAAAATAATGACATCTTACGTAGCTATCTACTGCATATCATTTTTGTAAAATTATTCTTATGCTGATAAGCAAACCAATTAACGGCGCAATTGGCCTTATTTATAAACGTGTATTTAATTTTTCACAACTGACATAATCAGCACTATTCTTTGACTCTACATAAAATGTGATCAACGACGGCTCGGTCTCGGGGATTTAAGAGACTTGTAGTTCATTGGTTGCTTCGGGTAAAAAGAGGGAAAATTATATAGTATATAAACAAATGCTAGCTAAGGAAACCTACACAATCAAAATAAACAATATAAACTGTCAACAAAACATAACCAGCTGGGTTAGGTACCTACTTTACCAACTGGTGATTAGTTACTAGAATACATAACAGGGGTTCAGCCAAGTGCTGAACCATTTTTTGCAATATTATATTCATTATGAGTTTTATTCCAAAGAGGACAATATTAACAAGTTATTGATTTTAGCGATCAATTATGTAAAGTTTAAAACACTTTTATTATAAGCATGGGGTAAAATGTCTTTAAACAACTTTTCATCAAGAATCTCAACCGTATGTTATTCAGAGATGCCTGTTGTGGTGTACTGTGGTTTTTTCTGATGAACAATACAACCATGACGAACAAGAGATTCAATGATACTTAGGTTCGTCTAGATTACGAGTCGTGTTTATCATCTTATTTTCTTAACGTCCGTTCTCATGGATGCTCTGGGTTAATCTGGAGCAGAGGAAATGGTCACTGAAGGTGCCCAACTGTAGATCGGATATAATCGGCTGTCTTCGTAACCGTTCGGGCATAAGACACGAATGGGCGGCAGTTTTCTCTCTCATGCAGTTCCTCTGTTGGCACACTAAAACTACACAGTAACTACATATACCAACGACATCTCTTGGGAGACATTAAAACTACGTACATATTCATATGTACTGAGCTTACATATTATTAGTCTATTTTTTATCGCTGATGCCAACCACGTTCATTTTATATCAACCAATAAATTTGTACATCACTGTACAGAAAAGGTTTGTTGTATGAGTACATTCCTAGTACCCATCCATTTAAGGACATTAAGGCCGCAGAAAGCAAAACTTTTCCGCCCCGGGACACGAACATTACAATAGTCTGTCTCCTCAAATATTTAATTTTTCGTTAAAAGTTCAAAGCATAAATAAAAAGACCCTTAATTCACTTTGTTATTTTGGAACCTTTCGAAATAATGAAATTGAGGCGGTTTTTTTCTTTCTTTATATTCTCATTCTTTATTTTACTTTCTATATGTACGAGACCTTCTCCGGTGGATTTACTCTGATTTTCGGTTCACGTTTATTATTAATGGAGGGATTCATAATGTTTACTATTTCAAATCAACGCCATAAATTTGCCAAAGAAAGTATTATTAAAATAACCACAGTGGTACATAGATACTCTTTGTATCGTCTTTGTTAAAGACTAGCTTACAGAATTAAAACTTTGGGTTAGTTGTAATGGTTTTAGTTATGTTTAGTAACCAGCTCCGCAGACGCAAGCTTCCTCTTTCCTTCTGCTTTCTCCAAGTTCCTCTTTCCCATCTGCTTCTTTCCCACTCCCTCCAGCTTTACAGCATACATGCACGATTCGGGGTGACATACATAGTTCCACTGGCTCCGATCAGTTGAATTACTAAAAATATATAGAACCCATGCAGAAGAATGGTAGGAATTCTCTCTCCTGGTTTCTCTCTGGTTTCAATCCTGGGATTGGTTTGCAGCAATTTTTTCTATTCTTCTCTTCCATTCTTCCCTGTCTTGTGCGGCTCTTTTGAAGTCTGCATATGATGAGCAGCGCACGTCCACCAGCAGGTCCTCCAGGTACTCTCGGCGTGGGCGTCCCCTAGAGTTTGTCCCCTCGGTCATAACCTCCATTGTGGCATGCAAGAGGCCTTCTTGTCGTATTACATGGCCGATCCATCTTGCACGCCTTTCGGACAAGGTCCTGAGCAGGTGCCTTCCTCCTTCGATAGGAATTATGCTAATGTTAATTATTTTTATTGACGTAAGTTATTAGCGTTTGTAACTATATTTTCTGTAGTTGAACACATCTACTACTTCTGAGATATTATTACCATGAAAAAAGTATCTAAATGTCTCATTCCTGCCATTGTCGATTTAATTAAAAAGAATTGTAGATCACGTAGTTACTTTTGATTAGAGCTGTGTACAATAGCATTAACAATTTTTAAATTAAAAATTAAGTCAGAAATGAGTCTAATATTTGAGAGTTTTAATTGTTTTAGTTCTTTAATCAAGTGATTGTTATTAATTATGATTTCCGTAGGTAGACCGAGTTTAAAATTAATATGGCTTAGGAATTTATACTGATTTTGAATGGAATCGGAGTGGATTTTAAAGTGATTGGACCAAATTAAAGAGTTATATTCGACTTTACTTCCTACTAAAGAAAAATGTAAGATTTTTAATGTTGAAATCTTTTGAAAGTCTCTGCCATTACGGAGAATGAAACCAAGCATTTTTAATCCTTTATTAGTTATTATATTTTTCATTTTGGGAGGCGGGCATACCGCCGCCCCGGGAACCATTTATTGGGTAACCAACACCTCTGCCATAGGTCACCGCAAGTGATTTGCTACGTTTGGTGACTTAGCAGGAGTGCCCGGGTTCGTAGGGAAAGTTTTGGGAAAGGTTTGGGAAAGGGAAAGAAGATGGAATCATACGTCTGTCACTCCTGGACACACTGACCCCCATATTCCTACACACCCTTCTTTTTTCCTACCAACCCCCACATTCCTACCTACCTACCCTTTTTCTTCCCAGAACTTCCTCTTCTTCCCTAAAAAAACCGTCCACACCGCATCCCCAAAGATGACATAAGCCCTGAGGGGAATTATTTTCCTCGGGACCTTCTACGTGGGGGTAATGTAAAAAAAAAGTGTGAAAGAAAATTAAAAACGGAATCGCAAAAATGACAAGATCATTAATTTCATTGACTGAGAATTTCCCTAGAGTCAATTTTAATCTGAAAAATCTTATTGTGTGGCATTTATTAATGTTAAGTTGGTACCAATATTGTAGTTTATTTAAATTTATTGAATATGAACCCAGTCATCAATAGTTTTTTTATAAATTTATATATTTTTAGATCATCGACGAAAATAAAACTTCAAAATTTTTATCAAAAACAGTGATGACATTTATAAAATTAATTAATATCAAAGTAACGACATTTTAACGGAGAGACAAAATAATTACTTAAACAAACATTATTGGGTGGGGAGGGGCCTTTAAGGCTTCCTTACTGCCCATAATTATAATTCAAAGAATAATTTAAAAATCATCCTTAGGAAACCATACGACTTCCCTACCATAGAGTTATTTCGGGAATTTAATGTACCGTCTGTCACACACAGAACTGTATAAGAGAAACGCCTTATATCAAATTTATAAAGAATATTTTATTCAAAAAATTCCCCCCTCGGATAGCATAAGCAATAGATTTAAAACTAATGGCTGAATAGCCATCCCTATGCTTAGAACGACCACGGCTCAGCACCACTATTTGTATTTAGGTGTAAGATGGTACAATGTATTATCCCTGAAATTGGATAACGATATATTGTACCCTTGATGTAATGTACCCGTAACGTAATTTACCATTACTTAAACTGTAATATTTAATATTTAAAAAAATATGTATTGTTATTGTCCTTATATAACTATTTTTTTCTAAATTGTGTACCTACATATATATCCAAAATATTTAATAAACTACCAATGACAATGAAAAATAATAACGTTTTTAATGGTAAAGTCAAATATAATCTAAGGAAATGGCTATTAGATAGGGATGATTTATATTAATGCCCTACTGAAGTCCTTGTATTCTTTATTGAAACTCACATTCGAAGGAATTGGTAAATTCATTATAATTTTTGTAATACCTTATGTGAATTGCTAAATTCATTACAATTTTTGTAATACCTTATGTGAATTGCTAAATTCATTACAATTTTTGTAATACCTCATGTGAATTGCTAAATTCATTACAATTTTTGTAATACCTCATGTGAATTGCTAAATTCATTACAATTTTTGTAATACCTTATGTGAATTGCTAAATTCATTACAATTTTTGTAATACCTCATGTGAACGACAATCCTACACTAGTTTTAAATTACATTAACAATCATTACACAAATATTGGAGGCATTCTGGCAGAAAACATTACAAGTACTGTGGCAGAGAATCTACATTCATCTATCCAGCAAGATACTCCTAACTCCAATAATGATACACAATTTAAACTCCAAACCATCTCATGTGATAAGACAATTAAAATAATACAATCATTAAAGAATAGCTCTGCTGCAGGTACTGACAACATAGACGCTAAAACCATTAAAACTCTAAGTGACCAACTCCTCATTCCACTTACATACCTGATAAATCGTAGCCTAAAAGAAGGTATTTTCCCTAGCTGCTTAAAAAATGGACTAGTAATTCCTATCTATAAGTCAGGACCTAAAAATGACATCAACAACTACAGACCTATCACTCTTCTAAATACTATGTCCAAAATTCTGGAAAAAGCCATCAAAGAACAGCTCTACCACTACCTAGAAACAAACCATCTACTCTCGAAGAACCAGCATGGCTTTAGAAAGAACAGAAATACACAACACGCTTTAACCTCAGTAACAGACTTTATTAACTCTAACCTTGACTCAAAGAAAAAAGTAATTTCAATATACTTAGACTTATGTAAAGCCTTCGATACAATTTCTCACAATATACTTTTTAAGAAACTTATTAAACTCGGCATAACTGGAAATGAACTTAACTTACTGAAAAGTTTTATGTCAGAGAGAACTCAACAAGTCATTATCAACAAAGTGAAAAGTGAACCCCTTCCGATCAGTTACGGAGTGCCCCAGGGTAGTGTTCTAGGTCCCATAATGTTTCTTATCTACATCAATGATATCTGTGAACTAATTACAGAAGGCAACATTGTGACATTCGCTGATGACACCGTAATACTTTGTCAAGCTGACTCATGGATCAAGGCATTCGTTAAAGCTGAGAAAAGTCTTGCTGTCATCAAACAATGGCTCAATGAAAACAAACTTACTCTAAATACAAAAAAAACTAAATTCATAACACATAGTATAACACAAAGAGGTCAACCTCCTCCAACCTTCGCTCTGAAAATACACGACTGCTCCCAAACCTTCTCAATATGCAATTGCGAAATCATAGAAAATGTCAAACAAATAAAATATCTAGGCGTCATAATTGACGAAAACCTACGCTGGAATGACCACATCAACTTAATTACATCCAAGCTCAAAAAAATCATGTATCTCTTAAATAATATAAAAAACATCTTCCCACGCACAATACTAAGATCTATTTACTTTGCCCTTTCCCAATCTTTAATCATGTATGGTCTTCTGTCTTGGGGAAGTGCAAGTAATATTTCTCTAGATCCACTAGAAAAAGCACAAAAGGCAACAATCAAACTAATTCTCCAAGTAGCATATGATACAGACTCTGAAAAAATTTACAAGATGCTCGATGTTCTGTCAATCAGACAACTCTACGCTAAAGCGTCTATTCTTCACCTCTTCAAATTCAAACTACATATCCCTTTACTTTCTCAGTCCTCAATAACAAGCCGGTCTTCAACAAACCTAACACTCAACATCCCGCTAAGGCACACGACCCACGGACAAAGATCCTTTAACTACTATTCCATCAAACTATATAACTGCATGCCACCTTCTTTGAAAAAACATGCTGATTATTCACCAACAAATAAACTAAAAACACAAATCACAGACTGGATAAAAACTAAAGGAACACTATTTTTCCAAAACCTATTTACTCCAAACCAAACATGAAAATTAAATTGGTATTTAAATTATACCACTAGACCGACAAAATAGATTAATATTGCATAGCTATTTTTAAAATATTGGCACTAATATCATCTACTTTTGTTTTTTCTTTTCTCTTTTCGTCTCAACTGCTCTCTAAGTTCACTTCATGTATATTCTTTATAAAAACACTTATATCACACTTTGTAAAATATATTCTTTATTTTTTTTTCTTTTTACTATAATGTATTATCCTTTGCGACTTTAGTATATTATGATGCTCAACATACCTCAACTTACTACATTGTGTCTGTATAATATTATGATGACTATCTCAACACAGCTACCCACGCCTACTATATGTACATTACTGCCACAATGGGTGGTACCACGGAGTCCTCCTTGAGAGTCTCAAGGGGGATACTGTGCTATCACTTATGATGGCATAATAATAAATGCGTACACCTCAGCACGGGTTCTCCCAGTGAGGTGTTCTCAATCCATAACCACATTCATTTTAACCAATTACATACAGTTACCGATCATATTTCACTCTACTACCTACTATGTTTCACATTAAGAATATTTTTTGTTTTACTAAACTTCCACCTTATGTAATTGTCATTGCATTTATTAACTCTATGTCATTGTATTTATACTGTATGTAAGAGCATAGAAATAAATAAATAAATAAATAAAAAAATTGCTAAATTCATTTCAATTTTTGTAATACCTCATGTGAATTGCTAAATTCATTACAATTTTTGTAATACCTTATATGAATTGCTAAATTCATTACAATTTTTGTAATACCTCATGTGAATTGCTAAATTCATTACAATTTTTGTAATACCTTATGTGAATTGTTAAATTCATTACAATTTTTGTAATGCCTCATGTGAATTGCTAAATTCATTACAATTTTTGTAATACCTTATGTGAATTGCTAAATTCATTACAATTTTTGTAATACCTCATGTGAATTGCTAAATTCATTACAATTTTTGTAATACCTTATGTGAATTGCTAAATTCATTACAATTTTTGTAATACCTCATGTGAATTGCTAAATTCATTACAATTTTTGTAATACCTTATGTGAATTGCTAAATTCATTACAATTTTTGTAATATCTTATGTGAATTGCTAAATTCATTACAATTTTTGTAATACCTTATATGAATTGCTAAATTCATTACAATTTTTGTAATACCTCATGTGAATTGCTAAATTCATTACAATTTTTGTAATACCTTATGTGAATTGCTAAATTCATTACAATTTTTGTAATGCCTCATGTGAATTGCTAAATTCATTACAATTTTTGTAATACCTTATGTGAATTGCTAAATTCATTACAATTTTTGTAATACCTCATGTATATGAAACTTTTAATTTACTTGTGATTATATTTCATTTGTTCATACTAAATCCATTTGTGCTTTTTTATTATTTAATAAAAAAAGTACTTATATAAGGCTTATAGTGCTACTTACATGTATATACTATTTCCGTAATTTAAATAATCTATTTAATGATATTTAGCATCAAAATTATAAAATTATACGTATACAATGTTTGAAAATGTACCAATGTTGTCATTATATACCTGCTGACAAACTACATAATAAGTAGTTTAGCTGGTTTAAATGTAAATAAACAAAAAATAAAAAATAAATCTAAGATATTTATTTTATAAGTTCTTTGATAATGGTTTACACATTTCATTAGAACATTATTATTATTTTTTTGCGTGTAAATACTCCTCCCATAAACACGAGCTCCTAGAGCTCAACTTATGGAGTAGTAGAATAAAAAATGAATTATTTTATAACCTTGCATATATAATCATTTGTAATGTATAAACAAAAATCTTGAAATAAATAAATAAATTTAAAAAAAATATATATTTCTCGAGATAATATTATATCCGAAATTCCATTTATTATATTTGTCATTTCATTATAATTTGAATGGCTTCTTTTAACCCCCTCGGAAAGTTAATTTCCTTTGTTGAACGATTTGATGGGACTCGATCTCTTATCTTCCTGCCGCCTCGCATTTGTCACCCCCAAACTTCGCATCCATTTCACCTTCCGGATTTTTTTACGTTTGTAAAGATGACGCCGTGCACCATTAATCAAGGAATAAATAATAATGTTTTACGAACAGGTGAGGTTTTGCGTACGGTTTTCCAAGCATCCAGTGAAAATGGAATCTGTTTTTCAATCATTCCGAAAGCATTAGCCGGCGGGGAACGAATTACTGGGAACTCGGTAGGGAAATTCGGAATATTTACACATTTTCAGAGAACGCTGTCATTGCAAAACATGACTCGTATTACATAATATGGTGTTGGCTGTCATTTTTGAATCCATGTTTATTTTGTTGGCTCTGTTTTTATTTTATTTTATTTATATTGTAGAAACAAAACAGTACACAGGTTACAAAGGACGTGATACAATGTTACACATGTTAAATATTTCATTGTACCACTAATATGATTACCACTAATATGTTTCATTTTGATTTCTTATTTATAGTACATAGGTACATCGAGTAATTATCGGGTGACATGTGTAGTGTAAAGTTTGTGTGTGTGTGTGAGGGTGTGTATGCGTGTGTTTATAGTGCGAGAACTGGTGGTATATAAAACTGAGCAGTTATGTGGATGTGGTATATTAATCATTTCTCCATGGATTTGAAGTCATATGTTTTTTTTTTTTTTTAATATATATATATTCAGTGTTGACCGTTACGTCGCGCGTCGGTGCCCGCATTTCTCCACTCTGGCGGTCCATCCTCTCTGCCTACCCCCGTGGAGAAACGTTCTTACGGTTAGTTTGTTGGTTAATAGCTTTCGCAAAACATTACCTAAAAAGCACTTTCAAAAAGTCGAAAATTAAACAATTTAAAAACCGATAATTTTTAACCGAATTGATTTAGTATCATCATCATTATCATCATCATTACATAGTATAAAATGAAGTCGCTCAAAATGTATGTACCTACGCATAGATCTTTTAAACTAAGCAACGGATTTTCATGCGGTTTTCACCAATAGTTAGAGTGATTCTAGAGGAAGGTTTATATGTATAATACATGCTTATTATGGTAGAAAAAAGCCGAGAAATTCATATATTCAATTCAGGCAGTGGGCAGCGGGCAGCTGGCAAGCGGGTGGTGTGGATTTTATAAAGGTTGGGTAATGGCGTTGTGTTTCATTAGCCACAGCAACGTGTGGCCGGATCTGCTAGTTTTAAATAAATATTTCAACGATTTAGAGATAAATAATAATGTTAAAAAGTGAAGGCTACTGCCATCTAGCGGCGTATTTTTGTAGCTTATTGTTGTTATTTGGTAGCATTTTACAGATCAGCGACGTAAGGCGAAACTAAAATTAAATGTTAAACGATAAAGTAGATTTCTGTTTTATATCGTACAATGGCTGACACAAGTGTGTTTTGATTATTTGTTGGTATTAGAAAATGTTGTTTATAAATAGCCTGCGTTTCTAGTTAAAAACTCTCTTAATTCGTGGATCTCCTGTAAACAGCTAGCATTATCTAGCAAGTGGTCGAAGTGACCAAATTCAGTGTTCTGTCGGGTCGGGACAAATTATTGTAACAATGTGCATGTGAATAAAACCAAAGGAATTCCGCCTTGAAACCAGATGTTTTACTTTGAAGTCCTTCTGCTGAATAACAATTTATAACAAATAACGTAAAGTTAAAGAAAAAATTATGTGAATACCTCACAAGAGTCCAAACTGCTCACGCCTGGAGCCAATGAGACTATTGCATCCCCAATTGGAGTGTGGAATTGAATTGGAGTTGAAGGTAGTGGAAAGGGAATGAGATTAGAAGTGGAAGATGGAGAAGTACCTGGCTATTCAGATCTGGTCAACAAACACTACTGAAGCCAATTGTGAAATAACCAAAAAATAGTCAAATAAAAACAACAAAAACTTCGCAATCAATATCCGTGTATTCTTTAAGAATATCCGTATGTTGTTTAAGAATCTGGAAAAACATACCAATATTATTTCATCTTTGCGATTTTAGACAAATTCCAAAGTTTAATTTATTACAAAGGCAAGTTTTAATCTGCGGTTTGAAAGTATGTGATGCTCGACTGTATACTGCAAAGATCACATCTGACAGCGAGTTATTCTGTCAGAAGTTAGTTCATGAATCACCTCCCTACAACCAGCTGACTGAACCAGAGATGGCTATCGTTTCAAACATCTATACCAAACCATACGTTTACTTTTAACATGTTCTATGGTTACCACATCCCACAGATATGTTTGAAACGTAAAAGAGATATCCTGTTCCTGAAATTCGAATTTTATTATTCTGTGCGGTTTTATTTTAATTAAAGTAAACCTAATTTTTTCGAGTCTTCTTCTTTCGGTAGTGTCATTTTCTAAAATAGAAAATAATTCAATGAAAAGGAATCACTTTATATACAAAACTTATTTAATCAAAATTATCAATATGTTTCAAAACCCAATAGTTTCTTCGTCAGAATGAAATTAAAATTAACAAAAATAACAAAACACAAACAAGTATAGACAAATAAGTACCTAAAATAGTGGTAATTAATGACTTAACGGTAGGAACCATAAGAAATAGTTGTGATAATTACATTCATATTTTAAAAACTTTTATAAATTAACGCACAATAATCAAGTCTAAGTAACAAAAATATTTTTTATAAATGTCATCAAACAGTATTAATAGGTTCGCGTCTGCGTGGTTGAATTTAAGAATCCGACTTCCAACACATGTCTGCCGCCGCGCCTTATTGGTCGCACCATATAAACATCCGTGTACGTGGATTTTCAGACATTATAGTTTGGTTTCTAATTCAAGAATTCGTCACGCAACTTTCGTCGGCAAGACGCAAAGGGACGTTCCCTTCCTTGGTATAAGTTTTACGAATTTGTGAATCTAGTACCGAGTATCTCCCATTTGTGAACCGATTATCTCCCGGGTTTCGAAAAATTGACGATAATAATCAGTTGTATCAAGCGGCTGTATATTACATATGACGTCATCGTCCGTCCCCGTTACTTTTTCGCGGTGATTTGCCATCACTGCCTTCACTGGTTGACACGTTGACAGTGTATACGGGGAATGAGCTAATTTTGGAACCAGTTCCTATTGGATTTTACAAAATAATCATCAACACTAACTTGGCAAAAAAGCCGCCCGGGGGGCCTAGCAGTAAAAGCCTGCGGAGCGGGTTTTTAACTGCTAGTAAGTATTAAAATGAAAATAACTAAGTGATATGTTTTTACAGTAAAGATTGTTAATAATATTTAATTGGCTGTTAAAACTTTTCCTAATTTCTAAAATTTCAAAGTTATCTATTTGTAAACCCGTCTGGTTCTTTTCTCCGAAAGTTTTTAACCCGTTATTTGTATCAAAAGAATGATTTGTTTCCAAAATGTAGTTGGCAAATTCAGAATAGTTATTATTATTAAACAATGGTGCTCCTCAACGCTATTCAACTCCAAACTATAATTTTTAGAAGTATTTCTAGAATTAATGGACTCGGTACCTAGCATGGTCGATCGATATAGATTTTACCGAAAATGTTGGTAACTTTAAATCGCTCCCGAGCACGACTGCAGGCCGCTAACGAAGAAATAACCGTTCCCGTCAAATAAATTAGGAAGCCTTAGTCGTTGGGAATTGTTGTTTGTTCGTTTGCGGCCTGCATTCGTGCTCGGGAGCGATGACAAGTTACCGACATTTTCGATAAATAATTTTTTCGATATCGATCGACCATGCTAGGACCCCCAGATTTGAAAAAAAAATCATCCTTTTACTTGGTATATAATTTTTAAATTTGTTTTTATTATAAAAAACAGGTTCGAAGCAGATTTTGCGGCAGATGTGTAATGATCGCATATCTGCCCTGACGATGGATACTGTAATGCTGTCCGAAACGTTGGCCAAAAAACAAGGCAGCGCAACACGGCATAATACCCCAAAAATAAATCATAATAAATAGAAAATATTTATGCAAATCATGATTGACAATTTATGAAAAAGTTTTTTCGGCGTGGTTTTCATGAGACAAAATCATCACAAAATATTCATGAGAAGCATTTACGTCAAATTTTATTTTATACGAGTATAAACACGAAAACATTTTTGAACACTTTATTGTACGTGTAAATTAAGTAAGTGGATTTTGACAATTTGTGTGTTAAAGTATATTCCAAATATTTTCATTCCCGTCAATGTAAACTTTTATCTTCATAATTTTTAAAATTTATTTATTTTAATTTTTTTTTTTTTACACGAATACCGCACAAAGTGCTTCCAAATGGAGCAAGTGAGACTATGGCATTCCCATATGGAATGTTGTGAGACTGAAGGTTGTGGGGAAAGGAGGAGAAGGGGGAAGAGGAAGGTGGTGAAGTACCTGACTACTTAGATCTGGTAGTCAAACACAATACAGCCAATTCAAGCAATTTTTAGCATTCTTACACCAGGGCGATACTGAGAATATTTTTCCACTCTGGAACGTGCAGGAAATGTACTGTATACTATTTTAACCCGTGGCGAGATTTTAACCCGTGACCTTCGGATTTCTAGCTTTACCCTTCGGCCGCGAATACCGTGCTGTGGAATACTTGTCGTTACTATATGAAAAAAAAAACTTACATCGCTTACTAAATATCAATCAATATCCTTATTTAATGTATAAATGTGTGCAAGGATATTTTTTGTGTACCGGTAACCAAATATCAACATCAGAGACGCGACATGCCGAAATACGTCAAGCCACACATATTATAGCTCTGTCTGAACACGCTTTTAAACAAATACAAAATACTGTTACTGAGGCAGTTCAGTTATTTAAAATAAATACTATATATTTCGTTGCAAAATATCAATTATATTTCTTTGTTAAAGAAATATATAGTATTTATATATTATTTAATCGTAGTGTATTTTGTGAATTTCTTATTTTTGTAAAAGCCCCGTAAAAGGGTGTAAATAAATAAATAAATACATATACCAAGCAAGCATATTTTGACATTAAAAATTGTTATCATCTTTTAACTCCAAAATCCATTTTATTATAAAACATATTTTTATCCTTCGAGCATATTATATTATTATGCTAGCAGGGATTACAACATGTAATAATGTATTTGAAATTGTACCCATCTCCAGTTTCAAATTGATGCCTTTTATTTAATTAGGTGGCAAGATTCATTGGTTACCATCATTCAAACACCGGAGCCTTTTTAACATTTTAATTCACCCCTTTCCAGGGGTCGAAGGTAACAACCAGGCGCGCTGCAGCCTGCAAGTGAAAGGCGTGTGGTGCACACGGGCGGCTGAACCAAAGTGGCGAACCAAAGTGGCGAACCAAGCCACAATTTGTATTTGTTTTACCTGTAACGAAAGCAGGAAAATGAAATAAAGAAAATCTATATGAATTTCGAAGAGCAATTGAGTGTACAATATTTTTTATCGGTCCGTCTTTAGCCATCACAAATAAGCTCGATGATTTGCCCACGCGAGAACATGATTTTATTTTATTTATTTTAGAGAAAGTTGACAGCAAATCAGAGATTACAAAATATTACAATAATAAGATGTTAATTATACTAATTATGAACTTTCCACTGATGCCGAATGAAATATCAAAATGACGCGACGCTTCTCGTAAATGTCTTGCGCATGTGTGGATGAAAGTTCTATGAGGCGGAGTAGCGCCATCTGTCATTCAACGACATAAATAATTTCGTTCTATTTAAAATACGAAAGACGGTTAAATTTGTACATACAAAAATACTAAAATCGCGATAAGAAATGGGAGGGTGGAGGTGCAAGGGTTAAAATTTGGAGTTATAAGTATTTTTTGAGGCCAAAACAAGATACAAAAAAAATTGTCAAAAAAATAGAATTTCTTATACATCAAAAATTCATGAAAACCGGACAAGCCGTTTCGGAGGAGTGCGACCACAAACACCATGACACGAGATTTTTATATGTAAGATTATTCTTGGATAGTCTGGCATTTATGTATATAGCGCCGTTTTGTGAGAAATCACCTTGACGTTATATTTTTTTTATTATTTTTTTATTTGTTTGTTTATTTAGTACAAGATTATACATGTATATACATAATTCATTAATTTTTTTGACTGCCCAACTAGGAGTATTCCCGTTTTAGGACAGTCAAATTATTATGGGTATAAACAAATGGAACATGATTTGTACAAAAAAGAAAGAAAATTGATCAAATAAAAAGAGAAAATAAAAAGAACAGAAATAATATAAAATAAAATAAAAAAGTTTAAAACCTAGTAACTGTTATTTGTTAAGCGTAGTTATTAAAATAATATAAATTTTAAAAAGAAAAGGTAAATAGGTACATGTAGGTGACTAAGAGAAATTAAGAGGGTTAAAACATTTAGGTAACTTCTGTATGCATTGCATATTATAGTCCTACATACATGTGTTGTAGAGAAAAAGAAAGAAAAGGAGAAGAGAAAGAATAAAATGAAAATGAAATAACCAATTACAACATAAAATACCCGTCGGTTGTTTAGCATAGTTGTTGAAATGATAATAAAAATAAATAAAAGTTTTATATGTGTGTACTTAAAAGCAAATGATTAAAATATAAGGTGGTAACTGGTGTTTGCCTTACATATTATAATCCTACGTACACATTTTATATAGTGAGAACATATATAATTATATTTGGGGATGAAAGGAGGGAGGCGAAGTTCTGAAGGAAAAGGTGTGAGGGGTTGGTAGGAATCTGGTGTTCAATGTGTCCAGGTATGACGGACGTATTAATCCATCCCTCCCACCGCGGTGCAAGGCAACACGTGTCGCGACGTATCGAGAAAGTCCGGGTGGAGAGGTCAAAAGGTCTCTCTCAACCAGCCTTTCTCAATGTGGTCCGCCACGCAGTAGGTGGGCAAACGCATCCGCCGTCAGGACCTAGACTAACCTCACCCAATGAACCCCAGCACCTCTGCTAAGTCACCAAACGTAGCGTGTAATAATAGTGTATAAAATGCATAATATATACTTAAAAATGTAATTTTTGTAAATTCGTGTCTTTCAAAAAAAAATTCTTAGTGTAAAAAGACATATTTTTCCGTGTTTTCGCTTATAGGTATGTATACAAGTATTACATAATCATATCCCAAGGTGACGGTGTTAAAAAAAGCGTTTATTAACCCTGTTACTAAGGGTGGCGTTGTCGCACACAGGCGGGTGTCCCTCTTGCAGCGGCCCTGGTAAGGTATCTGAACGTTTAAAAAACCCCGCTGTAAAGGCTGTATCAAAGCTGCCCAAAAGCAAATCCCGTATTTGCCAATTATGAAAAATACTAATACAAACACAGATGTTGTGTTATTTGCTAATTTTATGGACCTCAATTAAACGTTGGCAAATGTTAGCTTACAATACATTTATTAGGTTGCTAATACATTGATTATTCTTGTGCGCACAGCAAATGGTAAGGTTGGTACGGGGGTTGAGATAAATACGCTATACAATATATCACCAAAACCGTACTAATCTGCTAATACGTAAAAGAAAAAAGGGTACTTATGTATGAGGTTTCATCGATGAAGCCCTTGGGGAGTCGAGGATCGTAACCACTAAACCACAGAGGCCTTCGTGTTAGCAGTTAAACACCTGCTCCATAGGTTTTTGGTGCTAGGCCCAGCGGGTGACTTTTGGTTCGGCTTAACCCATTTTAAGTGTTGGTGATCACTTTATAAATCCTATAGGAACTAATCCAAAAAATTATCATTTTATCATCAATCTCTCCATATCCGTAGAGATTCACGAAATAACAAATTCAATAGTACTTACACATGCCAGGAGATGCTCCTCACGCTGGCTGTTGACGAAAGTGGTGCCATCTTTTGGCATTGCTTTAATTCGTTTCTATTACAAAAGTAGATTTGAAAACAAACTCCACGCGCGAAAACGGTTTTGCATAAGGTGCGGCGTCAGAGCTGTGTTTTTAGTCGGATTCTTAAATCTTAACCGTGCAGTCGCTAGGTTATTAATACTGATGATGATTGATGATCGATGATCGATGATCGACGATCGATGATCGACGATCGACGATCGACGATCGACGATCGACGATCGACGATCGACGATCGACGTTCGATGATCGATTATCGATGATCGATGATCGATGATTGATGATTGATGATTGATGATTGATGATTGATGATTGATGATTGATGATTGATGATTGATGATTGATGATTGATGATTGATGATTGATGATTGATGATTGATGATTGATGATTGATGATTGATGATTGATGATTGATGATTGATGATTGATGATTGATGATTGATGATTGATGATTGATGATTGATGATTGATGATTGATGATTGATGATTGATGATTGATGATTGATGATTGATGATTGATGATTGATGATTGATGATTGATGATTGATGATTGATGATTGATGATTGATGATTGATGATTGATGATTGATGATTGATGATTGATGATTGATGATTGATGATTGATGATTGATGATTGATGATTGATGATTGATGATTGATGATTGATGATTGATGATTGATGATTGATGATTGATGATTGATGATTGATGATTGATGATTGATGATTGATGATTGATGATTGATGATTGATGATTGATGATTGATGATTGATGATTGATGATTGATGATTGATGATTGATGATTGATGATTGATGATTGATGATTGATGATTGATGATTGATGATTGATGATTGATGATTGATGATTGATGATTGATGATTGATGATTGATGATTGATGATTGATGATTGATGATTGATGATTGATGATTGATGATTGATGATTGATGATTGTACTAGACGTTTGTACATAAACTAAATATAATAGGGAGCTGGCCACAATGACACGACAATGGAGTTTGGTACGCCAGTGGATTTTGGAACGCCACTGGTCTTTTAAATGAATTTACTACTTTGACAAATGCTTCTAGGTATAATGGCAAAACTGATTTGAGTACTGGATTAAAACACTTGAAAATAGGTTTGAACTGGAAGACTTTGGTTGTAGAAGACTGTTACTTCGTTGGTGGTAGATTTTTAACTGACTTGTGGCGGGAGAAAGGGCCCTATTTATAGGACCGACCCGTGTTGAACTTTTGTTCTAAGAAAACTCCCTGTTTTTTTGCAGGGTGTGTAAGTTAGGCAGTTTTCCTGGTCACTATATTCGGCGATCAGATGTTGCACAATTGTACGCAATAGTTCTCACCAAGTCGGATCAGTCCGTCCAAACCATCGTCTCCCATTATTTTTATTATATTTATAAGAAAATGTACAATGTTTACATATTAGAACCAAATCACAATATTTTGGAATAACATTTTTTCAAAGTGCGGAAAACACAGATAGGTTTCAGTTTTTAGGTTATTATTTTAGCACATACTTATTTTTTGGCGCTGATATTTATGTATTGGTCGTAAATGTGACCATTTTCTCGTAATTTAGTTCATCGTTTTCGAGAAGGTGAATTTGGTTACGTAATTATTTACGACTCGGAGATTTCCTTTATTCAGCGTTGACCAATTAGAGCTCGGCAAGTCGCGTGGTGGGGGACATGTAAATAGCGGAACATTTCCTTGGTTGTGTTTATTGCTTCGCTTGGTTGTTTAGATGTGTTTAGGAGTCCAATTTTGATGCTGCACGTATTCATTATCAATTGCGTCTATGTTTACAATTGATAAGTTAATTGAAGAACGTAATAGTGTTGTAGACATCGTTTGGAAGATTGACAAAGCAGCTCTCCCATTCTTTAGTGAAGGCGCTGGCGGCATGGTATTGTGTGATTGTGTGCGTTGGCGGCATGGTACTGTGTGGGGACGTAAATTTAAATGCCGATGTTTTTAGTTGTCTCATTAGCTTATGTGCAATCATTCGTTACACACCTATTTCCTTGACACGTTCCATACACTCCCCCTAGTGCAGTCTCGACTGTGCTTAGCTACTTCATAGGACGTGTTCTTTTCCAATGTCTGAGTACTGAATTGGGTGTTTTCGCAGGGGCCGTAATTTTGTCAGGTGTTGGTGGAGCTGGTAGGATGGTGGCGATTTTGACTGCCGGTGGTACGTATATCCTAATGTTGGTTTGAAAATCCGGGCAGTTCAGACTTGGCCATCAGCTGCTGGTGAGTTTGTCCGATGAGAGCGACGGGCTCCCCCCGTCTGAGGAGATATTGGAGAGTTCCATTGTTTTGACAGTGGTGCAGAGCCTCTACTTTTCTGTCAGTAGCATTGCTTGCTTGCTCGCCTTGACTGTGGTGATTAGGAACACCTCTGTTCTAGCAGGGCACTGCTAGGGCAGGGCTGACTCGCCTTGGCTGCACTGATGAGGAGCATCACTGTTCTGGCAGGGGTACTGTTGGGTTAGAGCTGGCTTGCTTGACTGCGCTGATGAGAGCACTAATTTGCTGGCAGGGGTGCTGCTGGGGCAGGGCTGGCTCACATTGGCTGCACTGATGAGGAGCACCACTGTACTGGCAGGGGCTACTGATAGGGCAGGGCTAGCTCACCTTGGCTGCGACGATGAGGAGCACCACTGTTCTGGCAGGGGCACTGATGTGGCAGAGCTGGTTCGCTTGGCTGAGCTCCTGAGGAGTATCACTGTTCTGGCAGTGGTACTGCTGGGCAGAGCTTGCTGGCCTTGGCTGCACCGATGAGGAGCACCACTTTTTGGCAGTGGCATTGCTGTGGGAGCTGGCTCGCCTTGGCTGCACCGTTGAGGGTCACCACAGTTATCGTATCGGCACTGCTGAGACAGGGCTTGCAAGGTCGGGCTGGAATGAGAATACGGAATTAGATTTAAATTTAGGGTTGCTGGCCTGCGGTTGAGTTGCGTATCTCGTCGCAAACTCGTTGGGAGGCGGGCCAGCTGGTGTCAGGAGATGAGTTGCGTATCTCGTCGCAACTCGTTGGGAGGCGGGGCAGCTGGTGTCTGTTATTGAGTTGCGTATCTCGTCGTAAACTCGTCAGGCGGTCCAGCTGGTGCCAGTGGTTGAGTTGCGTATCTCGTCGCAACTCGTTGGGAGGGGGGCCACCTGGCACCGGCACTTGAGTTGGAGCACTGCTAGTGCACTGCTGGAGCAGGGCTGATTCGCTTTGGCTGCACCGCTGAGGAACACCACAGTTCTGGCCGTGGCACTTTTGAGGCAGTGCTTGCTGACCTTCACTGCACCGCTGAGGATCACCACAGTTCTGGTAGTGGCACTGCTGTGCAGAGCTTGCTGACCTTGGCTACCGCTGAGGATCACCACAGTTCTGGCAGTGGCACTGCTGTGCAGGGCTCGCTGACCTTAGCTGCACCGTTGAGGATCACCACAGTTCTGGCAGTGGCACTGCTGGGCAGGTCTTGCTGACCTTGGCTGCACCGCTGAGGATCAACACAGTTCTGGCAGTGGCACTGCTGGGCAGGGCTTGCTGACCTTGGCTGCACCGCTGAGGATCACCACAGTTCTGTCAGTGGCACTGCTGGGCAGGGCTTGCTGACCTTGGCTGCACCGCTGAGGATCACCACAGTTCTGGCAGTGGCACTGCTGGGCAGGGCTTGCTGACCTTGGCTGCACCGCTGAAGATCACCACAGTTTTGGCAGTGGCACTGCTGGGCAGGGCTTGCTGACCTTGGCTGCACCGCTGAGGATCACCACAGTTCTGGCAGTGGCACTGCTGGGCAGGGCTTGCTGACCTTGGCTGCACCGCTGAGGATCACCGCAGTTCTGGCAGTGGCACTGCTGGGCAGGGCTTGCTGACCTTGGCTGCACCGTTGAGGATCACCACAATTCTGGCAGTGGCACTGCTGGTCAGGTCTTGCTGACCTTGGCTGCACCGCTGAGGATCAACACAGTTCTGGCAGTGGCAGTGCTGGGCAGGGCTTGCTGACCTTGGCTGCACCGCTGAGGATCACCACAGTTCTGGCAGTGGCACTGCTGGGCAAGGCTTGCTGACCTTGGCTGCACCGCTGAGGATCACCACAGTTCTGGCAGTGGCACTGCTGGGCAGGGCTTGCGGACCTTGGCTGCACCGCTGAAGATCACCACAGTTCTGGCAGTGGCACTGCTGGGCAGGGCTTGCTGACCTTGGCTGCACCGCTGAGGATCAACACAGTTCTGGCAGTGGCACTGCTGGGCAGGGCTTGCTGATCTTGGCTGCACCGCTGAGGATCACCGCAGTTCTGGCAGTGGCACTGCTGGGCAGGGCTTGCTGACCTTGGCTGCACCGTTGAGGATCACCACAGTTCCTGCAGTGGCACTGCTGGGCAGGTCTTGCTGACCTTGGCTGCACCGCTGAGGATCAACACAGTTCTGGCAGTGGCAGTGCTGGGCAGGGCTTGCTGACCTTGGCTGCACCGCTGAGGATCACCACAGTTCTGACAGTGGCACTGCTGGGCAGGGCTTGCTGACCTTGGCTTCACCGCTGAGGATCACCACAGTTCTGGCAGTGGCACTGCTGGGCAGGGCTTGCTGACCTTGGCTGCACCGCTGAGGATCACCACATTTCTGGCAGTGGCACTGCTGGGCAGGGCTTGCTGACCTTGGCTGCACCGCTGAGGATCAACACAGTTCTGGCAGTGGCACTGCTGGGCAGGGCTTGCTGACCTTGGCTGCACCGCTGAGGATCACCACAGTTCTGGCAGTGGCACTGCTGGGCAGGGCTTGCTGACCTTGGCTGCACCGCTGAGGATCACCACAGTTCTGGCAGTGGCACTGCTGGCTGAGTTGCCTCGGTTTAGAGTGGCGTATCTCGTCGCGAACTCGTTGGGAGGCGGGCCCGCTGATGTCAGTACTTAAGTTGCTTGGTATCGGCTAGCGGAGTCAAACGGCATGACGAATTCTCGGTTTATTTTGATGGAAGAGGACTGATAATTGCATTCACAAGTGCAATTGCCTGTTTTTCGCTTGTATTGACTCTGGTTGCTGATGTTACTCCAAAAGTTAGTGTCGATAGCGAAGTTGGTTTTTACTAGCTCCCTCAACTGCATGTCTGCGGTGTTTCCGGTTGTAGTGCCAAAGTGGTGGTCGTGTTATTATCTCTGGGGTTGACTCCCCCATGAGCGACCCATCCTAGTGCGGTCCGTGATGCTATTCGCGTAGTATCATTGCATTCACGAACTTCCCTTGACACGATCAGGTGAGCGTTGTCTTGGCCTATTAGCAGCTTCGGAACGACAGACCTTCCTTGGATCTGTTGCTCCGGCAGGTTGAGGTTGCTTATTGTACTGGCAGAGATGTGGAATGAATTACTGTTTCCTGCACCTCGTATTCCTAGTCTCACTCGTTGGGAGAGATTGTCGGAGGTGCACATTCCTTTGGCGCCGTGGATTCGCAGTCCGTGAACTGGGCCGTTTGCTCCGACTTGTATTGCGGTGTCAGTGTCGAAAAGTGTTACTGTGGATCCTTTGACCAGGAGAGCGGACATTGACACTTCTTCTTTGTTTGGAGCGCTTAATATGACTGGCGCAATTTTTAACAGTACTCTCTGTCCGGAGCCCTGGCGTCACAAGTTGACATTTTCCACGGCGCTTTTTCGTACGAACTTGGGATTATGTAGCAGGGGTTGGTGTGTGGATCGAGCGTACTGTGCCTTCTAGGTGGGCCACTCAAGGGGGTCTCCGGAGAAGGTAGGCAAATCTTTTGCTAAACTTTAGTGGCATATCTCGTTGCAAACTCATTAGTAGAAGGGCCGGTTGGTGCATGCACTTGAGTAGTTGCAAACTCTTCGGCTGGCTTGTGTACTTGAGTGGCATATCTCGTTGCGAACTCATTAGTAAAAGAGCCGGTTGGTGCGTGCACTTGAGTTGTTGCATATCTCGTTGCAAACTCTCCGGTAGACGGGCCGTCTGACGTGTGTACTCGAGTGCCATATATCGTTGCGAACTCGTTCGTAGACGAGCCGGTTGGTGCCTGGGTTTGAATTACTGCCTGACCGAGGTTGGTTCGCAGGGTCGGGCAGGTTGGTGCGGGCTCCTGGGCAGGTTGGATGACTGCTTGGCGTGTTGCAGCGTTTAGGGCTGCGAGCAAATTGGCTGTCTGCTTGGCGTAACGTCTGTCCCGAATGCGCATCTCTCGGCGCAGCTATCGCAGGGAGTCTTCAGTTGATTCAGAAGTTGTTTCACTGTTTTTACTATTGGATTCGTGAAGGCTATCGGCGACATATTCTGGAGTAGGTTGGTCAAGAGTGATGAGGTCATGGTTCCTGGCGGGGCTCGCACCAGATAGATCGTGGACCTGGCGGGGTCCGCTGGATGGTGTCTCATCGGTGTCTACGGTGCGTGGGCCCGGGGTCCAACGGGGTGCCACTGGCATGTTTCGGCTTGTTCCCGGGGCGTCAGGTTTAGACAGCGATGTCTCGGAAGATGTCGGGGTCTTACGGCCACTGCGAAGAGACGGCATTTCCACTGGGTAAGACTGAAGGCGTGTTATGTGTAGATCACGGCTCGAAGGACCATTTGTACTAGACGTTTGTACATAAACTAAATATAATAGGGAGCTGGCCACAATGACACGACAATGGAGTTTGGTACGCCAGTGGATTTTGGAACGCCACTGGTCTTTTAAATGAATTTACTACTTTGACAAATGCTTCTAGGTATAATGGCAAAACTGATTTGAGTACTGGATTAAAACACTTGAAAATAGGTTTGAACTGGAAGACTTTGGTTGTAGAAGACTGTTACTTCGTTGGTGGTAGATTTTTAACTGACTTGTGGCGGGAGAAAGGGCCCTATTTATAGGACCGACCCGTGTTGAACTTTTGTTCTAAGAAAACTCCCTGTTTTTTTGCAGGGTGTGTAAGTTAGGCAGTTTTCCTGGTCACTATATTCGGCGATCAGATGTTGCACAATTGTACGCAATAGTTCTCACCAAGTCGGATCAGTCCGTCCAAACCATCGTCTCCCATTATTTTTATTATATTTATAAGAAAATGTACAATGTTTACATATTAGAACCAAATCACAATATTTTGGAATAACATTTTTTCAAAGTGCGGAAAACACAGATAGGTTTCAGTTTTTAGGTTATTATTTTAGCACATACTTATTTTTTGGCGCTGATATTTATGTATTGGTCGTAAATGTGACCATTTTCTCGTAATTTAGTTCATCGTTTTCGAGAAGGTGAATTTGGTTACGTAATTATTTACGACTCGGAGATTTCCTTTATTCAGCGTTGACCAATTAGAGCTCGGCAAGTCGCGTGGTGGGGGACATGTAAATAGCGGAACATTTCCTTGGTTGTGTTTATTGCTTCGCTTGGTTGTTTAGATGTGTTTAGGAGTCCAATTTTGATGCTGCACGTATTCATTATCAATTGCGTCTATGTTTACAATTGATAAGTTAATTGAAGAACGTAATAGTGTTGTAGACATCGTTTGGAAGATTGACAAAGCAGCTCTCCCATTCTTTAGTGAAGGCGCTGGCGGCATGGTATTGTGTGATTGTGTGCGTTGGCGGCATGGTACTGTGTGGGGACGTAAATTTAAATGCCGATGTTTTTAGTTGTCTCATTAGCTTATGTGCAATCATTCGTTACACACCTATTTCCTTGACACGTTCCATACAATGATTGATGATTGATGATTGATGATTGATGATTGATGATTGATGATTGATGATTGATGATTGATGATTGATGATTGATGATTGATGATTGATGATTGATGATTGATGATTGATGATTGATGATTGATGATTGATGATTGATGATTGATGATTGATGATTGATGATTGATGATTGATGATTGATGATTGATTGAGAAGATACATTAATGTGGGTTAAACTAAGATTGCTTACCAAATGACAGTTATTGTGTGGCGTTCCATAAATTTGCTTACTCCAGTGGAGAATTGTGTAATCTTTAGTTTGCTTGCTATGGCACCCTCCACTACCTTTCAATTTGGGAGGTGGATGTTGGTACCGCCCCCGCAACTATTTTTTGTATAACCAAAATCCCCAAGGTCACCCCAAGTTGTTCACAGCGTTTGGTAACTTTGCAGGAGTGCCCAGATTCATGAGGTGTGGTTTCTCTTGGCATACAATTGTCCACCTACTGTGTTGCGAGCCGGATTGAGGGAGACCTAACCTTAACCTCTCCGGCCGTACTCTTTCAATCCTTCGCCTTGCACCGCATTGGAAGGGATGGCTTCATAATATATGTCAGTCACTCCTAGACACGTTGACCTCCGGATTACTACCCACCCATAATACCTTTTTCCTTCCCAGAACTTCCTCTCCTTCCTTTCCGTAAGAAGACCCCTACACAGCTTTCCCGAAGATGACATAGGTTATCATGGATTTTTTTTCCCCAAAGCGATCATTGTAAGATATTGGCAATTATGTTAAAAAATACTGTCTTGCTTAATCTACTACGTTTTTTGTTGTAGTTTTTTTACGTTAGATCTCGCCCGAGATCTATCTCGATCTCACAAAACTCACAAAAAATTCCAAAGTTGCCTCTGGAATCATAATAAAATTATTATTTATTTGCATTTTATAATTAAAAAAATAATAATAATAAAGTAGTACATACACGTATTAGATATTTGCTACACCTTTTAATAACAAAAATAATTATTTAGTTTGGTCAAGTATTTTGGTTCAAAATCCAAATTTAAGTTTTGTATAAAGAGGGCCACGGAGCCGTTCCTCTTAAATAAAGTTTTACGTGTAGTTTTTTCTACAGTGTCTCAGTATATTATTCATCTTCATCCATCTATAAAAAAACCTATTTATCACAAAATAAAAGGCATAAACATCTTTTTAATAACAGGTTTTACAACCATTTTATGTTATTTCTTATTTACGGGTAGAGTAAAAAAGATAATAAATAATGCAAAGCCCAGAATAATATGCTATTTGTCATATTTCAGTTTATTACGTTGTTAAGATACAAAACCCGCGTAAAAAGCTCTGCACGTTACAACTCGCACTAAAGCTGTTATTTCATATTAGTATATCTTCCTACCTTAAATCTTGTATCCTCTTTCGTAGGGGCATTATTTTTTAGAAAAATGAAATTCATGATTATTATAAAGCAGAAAATCTGTTTTTTTTTACAGCAAAATCTCTCCAAAATGTTGGAGACGGATGTGGGCACCGCGCGCCGCCCCGGGAACCATTTGTTGGATAACCTACACCTCTCCCATAGATCACCCCAAATGGTTCATTACAGTTGGTGACTACAGGGGTGCCCGAGTTCATGGGGTGAGGTGTGTCCGGGTATTGGCGGTGGATGTGTTTGCCCATTGTGTGACTGTTTGAGGGAGACCTTGTGACCTCTCAATCAGAACCCTTCGGAAAAATCGCCTTGCACTGCAGTGAGAGAGATGAATTCATACGTCCGTCACTTCTGGACCCACTGATGCCCAGACTCCTTACCCACCCTTCATACCTTATCCTTCCCAGGACTTCCTCTCCTTCCTTTCATTTAAAAGATCCTCCACATAGCATCCTCAAAGATGACATAGGCCCTGAGGGAGCATATTTTCCTCAGGGTCTCCTGTGTGGAGCTATTGTAAAAAAAATATTGAAATATCAAAAGCATTAATTTTTAAAGGCATCAATTTTTTGCAAATTTCTCAGTTTTCAATAAGAAAACAAGCGAAATTAAGGCGAATCGAAAAATTGAATAGCACACTCCTAGCTTTATTTGCAATTACTTTTAGAAGGGCTAAGGCAAACTGATGGTAGAACTGTGATCTTTTTTTAAATGTGAACACCGCTCTAGAGCCTCAACTACTCCTGGAGCCTGTGAGACTGTGGCTTCCCCAATTGGGGTATGTTATGAGGCTGAAGTTAGTGGAGATGGGATGGAGATGGAGGAGAAGAAGGTGGGAAAGTACCTGGCTATTCAGATCTAGTCGCCAAATACGGCTAAAGCCATTTCAAGCCAGGTTTCAATTCTGAATGGTGGGCGACACTGAAAAATTTTTTACACATTATTTTATTATTTTTACATGAGATTAAGATTTTTTTTAAATATCATTAGACAGTTGAGTGTTTGAATATAATTCACTTGAAATTAATAACATAATTGCAAATTAGTACATGGTGAGAGTGAGCAAAATATAATCTTAATACATAAGGTTACTCCCTAATGGCCATAATTTTAACATAAGTGAGAATTTCATTATAGAGCAATTTTCTTTAAATTCGTATGGCAATTTGTTAAATATTAATGGTGTAATATATTCAAGTGTTCTTTGACCATGAAACATTTGTTTTGAAACACAGGTACTTTCATTCCTTTATTTTGTATGAGACGAGTATTGTGTGCATGATCCACCATTGTTTTATATGGACTGTCGGATATATGCTGTATTAAATTGTGAAATAACACAAATTAATCAAATAAAATTTACTTTCTCACGCCGAGATATAAACCCACGTCTACCGGATCGCCTCCGTGATCGAGGGTAAGGCTCTTGACACGCATTAAAATTGTTCTATTAGAATTGTTAAAAAAAATATAGACTTGAACGAGCTTCCACCTCACAGAAAAAAATCAGAGTGTGTAATTCACACGCAGTAGAAATGAAACTAGAAAGTCGCCAGATGTCGCTTTCTTTTCTTTTGCCTGTTTATTTTGAATGGTTTGAAGATTGGATAATGATGTACAAAAATAAAAATGTTTATTTTTTTGGATTTCATAGGATTCGAACCTCCGTTTGCTGGATTTCTCTGGCCGCTGAGATTTGCGACGCGCTATACCGCTGCGCCACCGGACGCTTGTGCGGAGTTACGAATTTAACGCATTATGTTAGAACCGAGGAATCGTCATATAATAAATTTTTGTGACGCATTTCTGTTTCATCCAAATTTGAATCACTAACTGGGCTAAAGAAGTTTTACTTCAAAAATAATATTACTGTAATTCTACTCAAGCGAAGCTATAGAAAAATCTTCAAATTATCCAAGGCTTTCTTTTTTAACTAACTAACTAAACTAACCATCACGCCGTTTCCCCGCAGGGGTAGGCAGAGAGGACGGACCGCCAAACAATTCGGTCTTGGCACACACTCTTTGCCTCACTCACATTCATACATCGTCTCATACATACTCTTCTATTATTCTGACTTTTGACATGGCCCGTCTCAAGTATCTGAGTCATTATTTAAACCGATTCGTAGTAAAAATTAATCTAAAATATGTATTTCACCTTTGACTTCACGTTAAAAACTGTAAGATGTTCTTAAATTCCTGCAAACTAAAAAAAAAAACATTTCAAGCTTCAGCAGGTCGTTTACTGCAAAAACAGTGTAGAAAATAAGGATAATATAATGGATTCCTTATTGGAAGATATGACGCCGTAGCCGCTGCGCTATTCTGCACTATTACGGCGGAATTTCCGTAAGTGGCTTGGCGGAATATCGCAATAGATTTAATTTTATCTTTTAATAGAATAGCTCCTATGGCCGCACGCGAAACCACAAATGTCGGTCTATTTAATTTTTGCCAAGGAGAAAGCAGAATAAATTTTAATCAAAATAGATTACGAGGTAAAAAATGTAAAAATGCGTTATGTTTTTTTTGTATTTACACCATACCTTAGTCATGTTAAGGTTTAATATGAAAAATTGAAAAATTTAAAGAATATATGATTACGACGTGACGGCAAAAAAGGCAATAAACATACGTTTCTCATTGCTATAATGCTGCTGCTCTTTCTTACACATTTGATAATGGTAAGACAAAAGATGAGACACATAAAATACGTGTGTTTCATTTTTTTATACGTGTGAGGAAGATGTATGATTGTATGTTTCCTTTGGGGGAAGGGGTGCAGACATACATTCACCGTTAGTCTCATTTTGACTGTTGTTATATAGTGTGTAAGAAAGAGCTGCAGCATTATATGTTTAAGAACAAAGGCAAAACCATCAGCGCATGGACATTTGACGTTTTTGAATTATATTATCCGTATATTCCAAGCTTTCAAAATTATCTTAGTCGAAGTATGATACAGTTAAATATGACCGAAGGGGAAAGGGTCCCATTAGCGCAGTGGTATAGAAGCCCCTGCAAGGCTAGGGATCCTGGGTTCAATTCCTAGATGCGACTGTAGCTTTTCTGTTTCAAATTTTCGATTGAGAAAATTTACGCTACCTAATATTCTTCTAAAGTACGAGTATTTTGAGTTTGATTTGTAATTTGAGGTTTTACTCATAGACTTAAAATTAAAATAAAAACACCTATGTCAAATCTTGGCTGAAATACAGTGAAATATAATATACAGGGTATTGGGTGGTTCTTGACATACTTTAAATATTAATTTTTGACATTATTTGGGGTAAAAAAATATTAATGGTACTATAGTATCCGGTGCCTTTTTTTTAAGTCAAATAATAATAATATTTGTATTATTTGTATTGCGCCGTTTTAACGAAAAATCAACACAATGGCGCTGACGTAAGGAGTCACTGGTGAGGTAGGCAAGGGAAACTGTTTCAGCAGGGGTCACCGGATCCAATTAACCCTGAAAAGATAGTCTACGTAAAAATTACGCGTGCGTGTTAGAATTACTGCTCTCTCGTTCTAATTAGTGAGAATCCGTCCCTGTGCTTTTCAGACATCTCACTCGCTGCATGGATCTTCCGTGGGGCGTGCGCTTTGCTGATGTAGGTGTCACCAGTTTTGAGATATAACGACCGCATGAATCAAAAAGTTTAATATTGATACGTTCCAAAGCTGTATCTGATTGATTTTTACATTACTATATGTTATTATTAAAAAATGCAATATCCAAATTTACAAAGATAATTTTATCAAAAAATTTGAAACCCATCAATCAAAAAGATATCAAGACAACTTCAAAATACCAAAATTTTATACCAAACTAATGCAAAACAATTATATCTATTTAGGAATAAAGTTTTTCAACAACCTTTTGATTGAAATAAAAAAAAAACCAAAGACATCAATAAACTGAAACTCAAACTGAAGCTACACTTCATCGGGAATAATAAACTTAATAATTACCTATTTTTTCTTTCTTTCTATATATTATCAATCTATATTCATATCTATTTTATTTAGATTTTTCAAATTTCTCTTAAGTGCACAATATTTTAGTATGTAACCGTATCCCATGTATGTACACCTTCACGTATAGATAATCCAGAAGTTTCAATTGTTCCTATTATATACTTACCTATTGCATAATGTTATTCTATTTCTGTTATAATTAGTGTAACTCGATCATTAAGCACAAGAACTAGCTTCTTCTTTGGTGAGATTCATAGACATCCAAATGCATATGTCCGTGGTGAGATTGCAATTTTAAATAATTTGTGTACCGATGTGTAATTTACATAAAACCACTGTATTATATATCTATATTAAATAAATAAAAAAATAAAAATAACATATCTTAACTATGTATATAGTACATTAGTCAAAATGGCTCATTATTGGGAAGAAAAAAGTGATTTGTGAAAAAAAAAATATTCCTAAGTTTTGTTGATTATTGAAGAAGTTTCACGTTTCGTTTTTTTTCCATATAACAAATAAATATATATTCACAAATTGTTGTATTTCTTATGTCATTTGTTTGTATAAATATATTACCGGATGGTTTATTCAAATCAATTAACAAAATAAAATATTCCAGGTAACAGGTACAGATAACTCATGCGTCAATTTTACGTATGATTATATTTCTAGGGTTAAAAATATACGAGTACAATAAATTTACCAACACTATATTTAATTTGATCCGGTGACTTTATACGGTGGTACATTATAAAAATATATGTTTAAATGAAAAAATATTATTTTGTTCGTTATTATTATTTTCTAATTTATTATTCCATCTTCTATAAACTTTTAATGTCTCTTTTAATTTATATTTTCCGAGATATTGAAGCCCCCCTTTTGTGTGTTTCTTGAATCCAAGCCACCCTTCCATTCTCTTCGTTAACGGCTGGATTTTGTAAGGTTTTGTGAGAAAATGTTGGCGGTTTCTTTGGCCAAAAGTTTTATTCAATGTTGGTATGTTCAGTATCTCCTTTTCCTTAGATCTTCTGCTTTGAATGTGCGTTTCACGGTTTTGAAATGTAATATTATGAAAGAAAAGTACGCGTAGGTAAACTTTTTATTACATCTTATAATAATTACATTATTTAATTATTTATTTAAAATAATTTTGCCTTCTCTACTGCGTAAAAAATATGAAATGAATAATAAATAATAAAAAATGCGTTTTGACGAGTAAGCTTAAATTTAAACTACAAACGATTCATTTTTTTATTGCATTAACTCCACACAGGAGGCCCTGAGGAAAATGTCATCTATGGGAATGTCATCTTTGGGGGTGCTGTGTGGTGGGTCATTTAAGGGAAAAAAAGGAGGTGAAGTTCTGGGAATGAAAAAGGTATGAGAGGTTGGTAAGAATCTGGGGGTTAGTGAGTTTTTTTTTATTTTTATTTTTTCATATTAGCTCCACACAGGAGGCCCTGAGGAAAATAATTTCCCTCAGGGCCTATGTCATCTTAGGGGATGCTGTGTGGAAGGTTTTTTTAAGGAAGGGAAGGGTAGTAAGATCTGGGAAGGAAAAGGGTATGAGGGGTGGGTAGTAATCTGAGGGTCAGTGTGTCCAGGAATGAAGGACGTATGAATCCATCCCTTCAACTACGGTGCAAGGCAGTAGGTCGAAAGATTCTGTAGAGACCGATTCTCAATCAGTATCCCTCGATCGTGCCCTCCATGCAGCAGGTGGACTCACGCATCGGCCGCCAAGACCTGGACAAACCTCACCCCATGAACCCGGGCCCCCCTGCTATGTCACCAAACGTAGCGAACCACTTGGGGTGACCTATGGCAGAGGTGTCGGTTATCCAATAAATAGTTCCCGGGGCGGCGATACCCATACCCGCCTCCCAAAAGTCCAGGAGTGACGGACATCTGAATTTATCCCTCCTATAGCGGTACAAGGCAATGTTCCGAGGGAGTCCTGCTGGAGTGGCTAAAATATCTCCCTCAATCAGGCTCTCCCGATCCGGCCTGCCACGCAGTTGACGGGCTGACGCTACCCAGATCCGGACCAACCTAACCCCATTAACCCGGACACCGCTGCAAAGTCACCAAACGTAGCGAACCACTTGGGGTGACCTATGGCAGAGATGAAGATTATCCATTAAATGGTTTCCGGAGCAGCGGTACCCGTACCAGCCTCCAAAATTGATATATTTTATTTTTTTCTTTTAAAAAGAAAGTCAAACATTCCCGGGTTACGAATAACAACCAACAATATTTGAAAATCTCCTACCACCACCACACTAAGCGAAAAATGTTGCCTGTGTCATAATGGAGGACTTAGCCAGCCAAAGAATCGATCACGTCGCGCACGGGTGGGACCCAAACGCGATACCCACTCAGTCACCGACCTGTTAATATAAATGAAACAATATTTTTTTTCGAACCACGATATTTTTCATATACGCCAACCGGTTTCGGAACAACTGTTCCTTCCTTAGAGCAAAATTTACTAACTTGACATTAATGGGTGAACACAATATATTACTATGTTGAGTTGGGGTGGGGGTGGAAGCAATTCATTTTGCAGAACGTCGCCCCATTCATCGTGTCAACGTTTATTCCCACACAAAGTACCAGTTTTTACCTCACAAGGTCAACTGTGACCTTTGAACCCAAAACCTCTGTATCGGTAAACATGATTCAATATAAATTCAATGGTAATATGAATTCAAGGAATAGGCTCTGTATTCCGGGGGAAGTCAATGACGGTTCCGTTCTGACAAAGGAACTCCGACCCTTCAAACGACTACCTACAAAGGGAAAATCTTGTTAGGAATGACATATCAATATGTGGTGACAATGGCTGTCACAGCTTCCTGGAGGTTTATTTACTAACCGAGAAGGCTGTTGTACTTGGGGACCCTGAATAATAATAATTATGCTTTATAATAAGTCAAGAACAAAATCTGATTGAATCGTTCAACGTATTTTGTAGGGACATTTTTTTATATAAATTTGAATGTGTATTACAGTAATAAAATACAATACTTTGTTGTAACATCATAAAAGATAACCGGAATGGAATTAAACATACCATGGAGATTTAAAAATTACTTTTAAGTATGGTAAGTATTGCCTGCCTCCGTAATAATAATAATAATGTTAATTAATTATCATATTATTAATTTTTTATCCATATAGATTTGTCAAAGAATTTGTATATAAAAATGCAAAAATCAGTTATTTTAAATACATGTAGGAGTGCAAAAGATTTTTTAAATATTTATATTGAGGGATCAGTAGGATTTATAGGTTCAATTAGAAATGCCACAGAGCCGAACCCTCTGATATGAAAATATCTGGAGTCGGTGAATTATATTCCCATTTGGTCTCTAGTAGGTTGACATGTTGTTCTTGTATTATTTTGTATTTATAATACTTGTATAGTGCAATTGCATAGCGTGGGTTGACTAGATGATCATTTGGGGAAGTGTGTGAAAGGGTTTAGTTTTTCCTGTGGGGAAAATTTAACCCGGACATTTAAATCTGGTGCGTTATTAATTAGTCGTAATGGACCCGATATAGTCGACAGACCAATTAATCAAAATAGACCTGATATAGAAAATTTAAAAAATAACTTATATCATTGATGTCGCTATTCCAAATTCCTGTGATATTCAAGAATCTGTTCTGAAAAAATAAGAAAATATACAGGTTTAGGAAATGAAATTAAAAGAATTTTGCATTCTCAGACTATAAAAATATTACCATTTGTTATTTCGGCTACTGGCATTATACTTAGCTCTCTCATTCAAAATTTAGACTTACTAGATTTGTCAAAGAATGTAAATATAAAAATACTAAAATCAGTCATTTTAAATACGAAAGATTTTTTAAATATTTATATTGAGGGATCAGTGGGATTTATGGGTCCAGCTAGGAGTTCTACCGAGCCGAACCCTCTGATCTGAAAATATCTGGAGTCGATTGACATGTGGTTCTTGTATTATATTATTGACTTGTAAGCAATTTGATAACCAAGAAGCTATGCTAGCGTTATTCGATGGCATACTGAGAAGCAAGCTGGAGTACGCGAGCGATGTTTGGGCACGGTACCACCAGAAGTACATTGATATGTTAGAGCAAATCCAGAAGAAATTCCTCAGGTATGTTTATATGCGGAAGCATGGAACCTATCCAAGGTTCATGCACCATATTGACTTGCTTGAGGAAACTGATTCTGTGAGCCTAGAAACTAGAAGGAAAGCAAGTCTTGCTATTCTGTCTTTCAAAATTTGGAACAATTTCATCAATAGCCCATTTCTCTTGGGATGCTATGATTTATATGTACCAGACCACTACAGCCGAAGTCGACATCATGACTTATTTAAAGTACCGAACGGCAGAACGACGTCTTGGCAAAGCATAGCATGACGAGGGGAATTGTGCTGTTAAATGAAAATGAAAACCATTTGGATGTAAGTGACTGTTCTTTATATGCCTTAAAAACATTATTGAAGAGTCACTTGCCTAAATGCTGATAGGGTAACTAATTTTTTTTTTATTTAATGCCGGCAACCCGGGCGTTTGTGGTAATAATAATATCTTATACAAACAAGTTAGTAGCCCGCCTCACTAGACTAAGTCTGTTCCGAGGCGGGTACATATATATATATACATAAAATTGTACTGTAATTGGAATTATTCTGTTGTACAATAATAATAAAAATAAAATAAAAAGTAAAGTAAATTATTTTACATTCATTATACTTATATAGTGCACTTGCATAGCGTGGATTGACTAGATGATCATCTGTGGAAAAATGTGTGGAAGTGTTTAGTTTTTCCGGTGGGGAAGATTAAACGCGGATATAAAGTCGTGAATTTAGAAAAAAAATGGATAATTGGTAGATCGCCGTTTTTGTAAAAAATCACCTCAAAGGCAAGGTTGAGGGTGAAGGCTTGTAACAGATTGAAATGTATGATGCTAAGTAAGTCATTAACTCTATTGCTACCCATTAATTCGAATTGATTTTTAATTCCTATTTGGAAAACCAAAATTAGAACAAAAGGAATTCTGCGTTCTTCTGTTGCCTAAAACATATTTTCGGCAAGCTAATTTTTCTAACTAACTAACCATCACGCCGTTTCCCCGCAGGGGTAGGCAGAGAGGACGGACCGCCAAACATCCCGGTCTTGGCACACATTCCTTGCCTCGTTTACATTCATACAACGTCTCATACATTCTCTTCTATTATTCTGACTCTTGACATGGCCCGACTCAAGTATCTGATTCACTTGGTCGTGCCATGTCTTTCTTAGGCGTCCTCGACTTCTTCTACCATTCACGTTTGCGTCATATATTCTTCTTACACTCCTGTCCTCGTTCATTCGCTCTACATGCCCAAACCATCGGAGCGTTCCTTTCTTGATCTTACTCATCACGCTTACATCAGCCTTGCATTCTTTGCGGATTTCCACATTTCTCACACGATCATACATGGTTTTGCCACACATACGCCTCAGGGATCTCATTTCTACAGCGTTCAGTCTACTTTCATCCTTCCTCTGCCAGTTCCATGCCTCACTGCCATACATCAGGGTAGGTACCAGTACTCCATTATGGACGGCTAGTTTCGCGTCTTTGGACAGTTTTTTGTTGGTGCCAACGGCGTTCAGTCCTCCATTAATAGAGTTACCTAATTTTTCTTTATATATAAAGATAACAGCCAATAATATATGCGTTAAGAAAATGAAGATAATGTTGATAGTTCTTAGTCGAAGTATGATACAGTTAAAAGTCACCGAATTGGATATAGTTTCCGTAGCTCAGTTGGTAGAGCACTTGCCATATAAGCAAAGGGTCCTGGGTTCGAGTCCCAGTGGAGCCCATATGTTTTTCTGATTTTTCTGTCTCCAGATTTTCGATTGATTTTCGCTAATATTGTCTTCATTTGATTAATAACTAAATGTCTTATTAAAGTGTTGTACCTTTTCATAAGCGCTATATTTTGGCGAACAACGTGTTTAATTCTTTATTAATCGTTATAGGCTCTCGACTAGTAATCCGTAGAATGCGGATACATGAAGATAAAAATGATGATAGGCTGTCGATAATTTTGATGATAATGTATAAAAATTTTGAAACAGGCATGCCTAATTAGTAGGATTAACAAAGGGACGCTTTGATGGTTTGGGCATGAGCGGATGATCGAAGAAAGGAATGCAAGAAGAATGCATGACGCGAATGTGAATGGTAAGAAAAGTTTGAGACCCCGAGGAAGATATGCCATGATCAAGTTATCAATAATTTATGGTACGTTTCAGAGTATTTTCAGTATCTACCTCTGATGAAATATATAACCAATCAGAACGCTGCTTTAATGTGTTTGGTGAGCGGATTCTTAAGGCGATCCAATAGTTCAGGAAAAAATCGAAATCGGAATTGACGCCCTTTATGGGAGGAGTTTAAAAATACTTGAGAAAAAGCTTTTGGAAAGGTTGGAAAAGGTATTTGAGAATTTTTTTTTACAGGTTGATTTCGTAAAGGCTTGTAAAAAATATTAATTCCTGTTGTACGCATTATTTATTGTAAGAAAACTGAAATTTAAAATTGATTTCACGAAACTAAGCGACGCGGAGTCACACGACTGTCTCCCGCGCCGGTTGGGGCGTGACTGATACGAAATAAGTGTGCCCAGTGCATGGTTCTTGTGCCCATGCCATAAGGGTCACTTCAAGAATCCAAATTCGTCGAGCGCGGGCCGTACTGAATGATGTCAAAAATAACAACGAGAAAATGCATATTTTATTTTATTTTGGGAAGTTCGGGCGGAAATATCATTTTGTTTGTGATTATTATAAAAGAAACTAAATTTGCCACATTATACAATAAAACCAAATCCGAAAAGGGGTTTATAAATTGGTTGAGTTTGGACTTGAAACTTTTTTTTATAGACCTTATACTTTATTTTTTTATAGGCTTATTAAAAGAATGACCAATACTTTTAAGGGCCAAGGTATGTTCTACACACATTATTTAATTGAAGCATCTATAATACTTCTAAGCCATCAAATTTTCAAAACAAAAACATATGATTTTGTATGATTTTGCATTTTTTAGTATGGCTTCATCTTAATGGATAGGTACATATCCTTCCCCTCCCCGCTACTATCAGCCTCACAACATTCAATGGAGTAGGAAGGTAGGGAAACATCTGGTAATTAAGACTTGTCAAGCAAACATAGCCAAAGTCATTTTATGCATTTTTTTCGGGGTTAAACTTTCGTAGAAAATAATATTTTAATCCTGATTAAAGTGTACAAATATCCAATCCAATCTTCAATTTGGGAGGCAGGTATGGTTACCGTTGCACCGGGAACCATTTAGTTGATAATCATCATCTCTGCCATAGGTCAACCCAAGTGGTTCGCTACGTTTGGTGACCTAGCAGAGGAGCCCGGGTTAATGGGGTCAGATTTTTCCAGATCTTGGCGGCAGATGTGTCTGCCCACCAATAGCGTGACAGTCTAGAAAGGGAGAGACTGGTTGAAGGAGATCTTTTGACCTCTCCAACAGGACTCTCTCGGAAGATTGCTTTGTACCGCAGTGGAAAGGATAGATTCATTTGTCCGTCACTCCTAGACACTCCGGGACACACTGATCCCATGATTCCTACCCACCCCTCATACCTATTTCCTTTCCAGAACTTCCTCTCCTTTCTTTCCCTAAAGAAACCCTCTATATAGCATCCCCAAAGATAGGCTCTGAGTGGAATTTTTGTCCTTAGGCCCTCCTGTCTAGAGCTAAAGAAAAAAAAAAACATTATATAAGATCAGATTTTATTTTAATTCTGAATTTATTTATTTATTTATTTATTAACGCCGATTATAACGGCTTTTACAAAAGAATTACAATTATTTTACATATGAATACAGAATATACATAGATAAAAAAAAGAAAAATATAAATATAAAATTCATAAAAGAGAACAATAGAAATTGTAGTATCAACATAAAAAAGTACAATGAGTAGGTTATCATAAATACAATACAACATATTATAAATCACTTCTTAGTTCACATTTTAGTTGCAATCCAGGACTATCATTGTCTATAAGGCCTTAAATATATATTTTTAGACGTCCACCAACTTATAAATAAAAAAGACGAATTTTTCTACTGGACATTTCTTAAACGTCAACACGTTTTTGGGATAAAAAAGTGTTTAAGAAATTTCGTTCAAAGTTTAAAAAGTTTATTAAAAAGGGTTTATCTTGAAACACGTTTAATAAAAAGATTTATTTATGTTATCATCTGATTAAAATATTTGTAATAATTCTGACGCCCGACAGTCCTTTCACAGTAAGTTAAAAAGATAAACAAACTAAAAGTGTCTGCTAGATCTGAAGCAAGCTTAAAGTGATAATAAACAACTTTAAAAGAAAAAGCGCATTTCAGTCTGTTGGTTTGGACATTTGACATGTTTATAAAAGAGGACTTACAAGCTGACATTTCTGTCCGCAGAATAATTGTTCTTTGGATCCGCATTTAGAAATGTTATATTTCTTAAGATTTGAAATTAGTATTTTTTTCCTCAATCCTTTCGACTCCGGTTTAAAGGGAGAACTGCGTGACAGTCACGTGACGGGGCATCCCGGGCAAGATAAGGATGGGGGGAGGGGGCTAAGTGGCCCCATGGGGGGGAGGGAGACGAGCAGATATCCCCCGGTCCCCATCAACAATGTGTCTCTGGTCAGCTTTACTCGCAATCATCGTGAAGTCAGGGCTGCCAAAAATATATTATTTCATTTATATTACTAACTTATTGCTATCCATCACTTATTTTATTGCACGGGGTAGACAGAGAAGAATTAATGCCCTTAAACAACTGCGTTTTTGTACACACTGCTTTCTTTATTCAAATTAATAAATACTTTTCTGTAATTACGATTTTTGACGTGATCCGTCAAACTTTTGGGTTTGTTTAATCATGCTAGTCTCTCTTCTTCTTCTATCTTCTTGTCCCTTGTGCTGTCATCTCATAAGTCTTTTCTATGTATTTCGATGTGAATGTCCAAACTACACAAATCTCTTTTTTTGTCATTAACATTACATTATGTCCATTTCAAATTATTTTCGGAATTCCTCAGGGATCTCATTTTACACCATTTTATTAAATTGTGTTTAAAAATATCATTAGTAGTGCCGGAATGTTTTTTTTTTTTTTAAGAAAGACACATTCCCAGCTCACGAATAACCCAACAATGTTTGAAAATCACCTACTGCCACCACAGAAAGCCGAAAATGTTGCTTGTGTTGTGATGGAGAACTTAGCCAGCCGAGGAATCGAACACGCGACGCCCAGGTGGGACCCAAGCGTTATGCCCACTCAACCACTAACAATTTGGGAGACGGGAGTGGGTACCGCCGCGCCGCCCTGGGAACCTTTATTGGATAACCAACACCTCTGCCATAGGCCACCCCAAGTGGTTCGCTACGTTTGGTGATTTAGCAGGGGTGCCCGGGTTCATGGGGTGAGGTTTGTCTAGGTCTTGGAGGCGGATGACCAGGACACACTGAACCCCAGATTCCTACCCACCCCTTAAACCCTCTTCTTTCCCAGAACTCTCCTCTCCTTCCTTTCCTTTAAAAAAACCCTCCACACAGCATCCCCAAAGATGACATACGCCCCGAGGAAAATTATTTTCCACAGGGCCTCCTGTGTGGAGCTCATGTAAAAAAAAAATGTATATAAGGCAAGAAGTGTTGTCAAGACCAAATTGTTTGACGGTCCATCCTTATTGCCTACCTTTGCTTTAATACGGCGGGACGGTTAATAAGTTACATAATATGTAAAAGGTTAAAAAAAAACAAGGGACATTTCATGACCTACTTACGAACATCAAAAGTTTAGAAACTAATTATTGGAAGTTTCCAATAATTAATGTCCAAACTTGAAAAGCCGTATTTGACATCCCCGTACGTTGTTGTAAAACTTATTTAAGTTTTTTTGTGTGTATATGCACCAATACACATAATCCTACTTGTGAGTTGTTTGAGTTACTTTAATTGAGCGACCTTTACGAATAAAATTGTACTAATTCGTTCATGTAAAATCTTCGAATAACGCCAACAATTAATTCGAGTTCCCAGAACAAATCTCTCTCGTCCTTTGCGCATCTCCCTGGCCGTGAGTTGGCAGTTTTAAGGATTTTCCCTTTAGCCTTTTATTGCTCGAAGGATAATAAAATTTGAATTGGATCCCCCGTGTCCCGTGGACTGATCTCACCATTGTTAACTTTTCTGTTTCCGAATTCGCAAATTGAAATTTTGAATCAAAGAACCGTCATCCGATGAAATCGGTTTGTTTTTACAACTGACGCTGGTCTTATTCTATTGTCTGGTGTTTCTTTCATTTCTGGAAAATGCTCGGTATTCGACTCTTGCGTGGAATTCTTCTTGCATTTTGTTAACGAAAGTTTCCTTGGAGATACTTCAAGTACTTGAAGATAGTACAATTTTGTTACTGATTATGATCTTTTGATTGTTTTGATTTTATCATTCTGCAGATTCACTTTAATTGGTAGGTCTCAACTGTACAAAACCTGTAGGACTTGAACTCAGTGTAATGAATAATGGATATTATATCGAATTCGATTTTGACGGCCAAAAGAATTAACGTGATTTATTTTTAGAGTATTATACCATGTTGCGATACCTCGTTCTTTAGCCCACGTTTCAGACATCATTGCATTGTCCATCGTCAGGGCAGATGTTACATTTGTCATGTGTGTCATTTACTTCCGCTTGCTGCTTTGATATTCTTAGTTTGTTTCTATCTGACTAATTTGTAACTATGTCTTTCAATGGGACGTCTTTTCGTGAACCTTAGTGTGATTAACCCTTTACTAAATAGCAATTATTCTTAAAGGTCGAAGGGTGTTATCCACTTAGTATAAGAGTATTTAGCCGTGAAGGTTTAGTGATAGATAAAATTCCAGGTAAAAGGTGTTAAGCATGGCAGAAAGCAGTCCGGGTACAATAATCAGATCAAAAATATTATAATACTTGAAGTAGAATTGGAAAAAGAGTATAACTACAATCGATGACCATTAAAGAGTTCTGATACAACAATTTAGGTCAGTTTCTGATAGTTTACCATAATTTAAAGGAAAATAAATGCAGAAAACTCCGTCAATGGAAGACTGAACGTGGTTAGTGTTAACAAAAATGGGTTCAAAGAAACAAAGCTAGCAGTTCACAATGGAATGCTAGTACCCACTTTTTTTTTATACGCACCAGATTTAAATGTCCGGGTTAAATTTTCCCCAAAATAAAAAAAAAAAAAAAAAAAAAGGAAAAAAAGAAGGAAAAACTAAACCCTTTCACACACTTCCCCAAATGATCATCTAGTCAACCCACGCTATGCAATTGCACTATATAAGTATTATAAATACATAACAATACAAGAACAACATGTCAACCTACTAGAGACCAAATGGGAATATAATTCACCGACTCCAGATATTTTCATATCAGAGGGTTCGGCTCTGTGGCATTTCTAATTGAACCTATAAATCCTACCGATCCCTCAATATTTTTAACGCACCAGATTTAAATGTCCGGGTTAAATTTTCCCCCAAAAAAAAAAAAAAAAAAAAAAAAAAAAAAAAAAAAAAAAAAAAAAAAAAAAAAAAAAAAAAAAAAGAAGGAAAAACTAAACCCTTTCATACACTTCCCCAAATGATCATCTAGTGAATCCACGTTATGCAATTGCACTATATAAGTATTATAAATACAAAACAATACAAGAACAACATGTCAACCTTCTAGAGACCAAATGGGAATATAATTCACCGACTCCAGATATTTTCATATCAGAGGGTTCGGCTCTGTGGCATTTCTATTTGAACCTATAAATCCTACTGATCCCTCAATATAAATATTTAAAAAAATCTTTTGTAATCCTACATGTATTTAAAATTACTGCTTTTTGCATTTTTATATACAAATTCTTTGACAAATCTAATATGCTTAAATTTTGAATCAGATTCCTAGGTATTATGCCAGTGGCCGAAATAACAAATGGTAATATTTTTATAGTCCGAGAATGCCAAATTCTTTTAATCTCATTTCCTAAATCTGTGTATTTTCTAATTTTTTCAGAAACAGTTTTTTGAATATTACAGGAATTTGGAATAGCTACATCAATGATATAAGTTATTTTTTTAATTTTGTCATGTAAAACTATATCAGGTCTATTATGACTAATTGTTCTGTCTGTTAGTATAGTTTTATCATAATATATTTTATAAAATTCATTTTCTATAAATGAATTTGGTTCATATTCATAATAAGGTACTACATTACGGCAATCAATCAAGTTATGTTTAATTACCAAACTTTGGTGAATTATTTTTAAAACCTGATTGTGCCTAAATGTATACTCGGAAGGCGCTAATATAGAACATCCCGATATAATATGTTCTATAGTTTCGGGAAAAGCCAAACATTTTCTACATAAATCATCAATTTGATTTATATCTTTGATTATATGCTTTCTATAATTTTTAGTATTAATGACTCTATCTTGAATTGCAAGCATAAATCCTTCTATTTCTGCGCTCAACTCTCCAATACTCAACCATTTGTTTGACGAAAGTTTGTCAACATACGTTTGGTTGAGATAATTGAAGTGTTTTGCGTGAATAATTTTATTTGACCAGGAATCTAATAATTCCTGGTTAGTATTTATAAGAATGTTGGCATTCTCGTCATATAAATTTAAAGGTGTAATATTTCTATCTGCCTTGCAAATTATTTTGTGCATTTCTGAGCTATTAGCTTTCCTATGGAAAAAATTTCTAAGCATTTCTACCTGATTGTGTTTCAAAGATGTTATTTTGACTACACCTCTACCTCCTAAATTTCTAGGTAAATTAATTCGTTCTACAGCTGAATTTGGATGATGGCAATTAAATTTTGTTAACGTAGTTCTAATTAATCGTTCTAAACTATCTAAATCTGTATTGGACCATTTAATTATGCCAAATGAGTACGTTAGTAGAGGTATTGCCCAAGTATTTATTGCTTTTACTAAATTTTTAGCAGATAGATTGCATTTTAAAATTTTTCTGATCCTAGTTTGAAATTTAATCCTAATATCATTTTTAATACTAGTGTGATCTAATCTATTCGATTGCGGGTATCCTAAATATTTATAAACCTCATCCCCTTTCTTTTTTACGCACCAGATTTAAATGTCCGGGTTAAATTTTCCCCCAAAAAAAAAAAAAAAAAAAAAAAAGAGGAAAAACTAAACCCTTTCATACACTTCCCCAAATGATCATCTAGTGAATCCACGCTATGCAATTGCACTATATAAGTATTATAAATACAAAACAATACAAGAACAACATGTCAACCTACTAGAGACCAAATGGGAATATAATTCACCGACTCCAGATATTTTCATATCAGAGGGTTCGGCTCTGTGGCATTTCTAATTGAACCTATAAATCCTACTGATCCCTCAATATAAATATTTAAAAAATCTTTTGTAATCCTACATGTATTTAAAATTACTGCTTTTTGCATTTTTATATACAAATTCTTTGACAAATCTAATATGCTTAAATTTTGAATCAGATTCCTAGGTATTATGCCAGTGGCCGAAATAACAAATGGTAATATTTTTATAGTCCGAGAATGCCAAATTCTTTTAATCTCATTTCCTAAATCTGTGTATTTTCTAATTTTTTCAGAAACAGTTTTTTGAATATTACAGGAATTTGGAATAGCTACATCAATGATATAAGTTATTTTTTTAATTTTGTCATGTAAAACTATATCAGGTCTATTATGACTAATTGTTCTGTCTGTTAGTATAGTTTTATCATAATATATTTTATAAAATTCATTTTCTATAAATGAATTTGGTTCATATTCATAATAAGGTACTACATTACGGCAATCAATCAAGTTATGTTTAATTACCAAACTTTGGTGAATTATTTTTAAAACCTGATTGTGCCTAAATGTATACTCGGAAGGCGCTAATATAGAACATCCCGATATAATATGTTCTATAGTTTCGGGAAAAGCCAAACATTTTCTACATAAATCATCAATTTGATTTATATCTTTGATTATATGCTTTCTATAATTTTTAGTATTAATGACTCTATCTTGAATTGCAAGCATAAATCCTTCTATTTCTGCGCTCAACTCTCCAATACTCAACCATTTGTTTGACGAAAGTTTGTCAACATACGTTTGGTTGAGATAATTGAAGTGTTTTGCGTGAATAATTTTATTTGACCAGGAATCTAATAATTCCTGGTTAGTATTTATAAGAATGTTGGCATTCTCGTCATATAAATTTAAAGGTGTAATATTTCTATCTGCCTTGCAAATTATTTTGTGCATTTCTGAGCTATTAGCTTTCCTATGGAAAAAATTTCTAAGCATTTCTACCTGATTGTGTTTCAAAGATGTTATTTTGACTACACCTCTACCTCCTAAATTTCTAGGTAAATTAATTCGTTCTATAGCTGAATTTGGATGATGGCAATTAAATTTTGTTAACGTAGTTCTAATTAATCGTTCTAAACTATCTAAATCTGTATTGGACCATTTAATTATGCCAAATGAGTACGTTAGTAGAGGTATTGCCCAAGTATTTATTGCTTTTACTAAATTTTTAGCAGATAGATTGCATTTTAAAATTTTTCTGATCCTAGTTTGAAATTTAATCCTAATATCATTTTTAATACTAGTGTGATCTAATCTATTCGATTGCGGGTATCCTAAATATTTATAAACCTCATCCCCTTTCATACTTTGAATTTTGAAATTTCTAAATATACCCTCGTCTCCATCTACAATTTTGCCTTTCTCTATATGGATAGTTTTACATTTATCTAAACCAAAAGTCATTTTAATATCATCTGAAAAAATTTTAACTACCTTAATCATTTTCTCTAAATTTGATTCAGAATTTGAAAATAATTTTATATCATCCATATATAATAGATGTGAAACTATACTACTCTCTCTTGTATTGCCCTTAATTTTTATTCCAAACTTGCTTTTAATTAACATTTTAGAAAGGGGATTCAATGCTAAGCAAAACCAAAGAGGGCTCAATGAGTCTCCTTGAAAAATCCCTCTTTTTATTGAAATGCCCGGTACTACTATTTTCTTACCTTTTAAATTAACTAGCAAATCTGTATTCCAAAAGGACATAATATTTTTCAAAAAGCTAATTATAATTGGGTTAACTTTATATATTTTTAATATTTTGATTAGCCACGAGTGCGGGACACTATCAAAAGCTTTTTGATAATCTATATAACAAGTATGTAAATTACGCTTTTGATTTTGAATTTGTTTTAAAATTACAGAATCAATAACTAACTGTTCTTTACATCCCATATGTTTTCTGCGACAACCTTTTTGTTGTTCAGATAAAATATTTTTTTCATCCAAATGAGTATATATTAAATCTGTCAAGCAAGAGGTTAAAATTTTGTATATTGTCGGTAGACATGTAATGGGTCTATATTGAGAGGGATTATTAATATGTTCGCTTTTAGGCAACATATAAGTAATGCCCTTAGTTAGAAAATTAGGAAAATTTTGAGGTTCTCTGACAAGTTTTGAAAGATTTTTTGCAAAAAGAGGATGTAAAGTAGTTAGACGTTTGTACCAAAAATTATGTATCCAATCGCAACCCGTGGCTTTCCAATTATGAGTATTTTTTATAATTTTGGCTAACAATTCAACCGATATATCAGAAAAACTCATTTGTTCAATGTCTGAACAATTGAGTTCTTCATTTTCTATCCAGTTACCTGCCTCATTATGTTTTATATCTTTACTCCAAATGTTTGTCCAAAAATCGCGCATATCTGATTCAGATGGCAACGGAATATTATTATTCGAAATAATATTCTGTTTATCGTCAAGTTTGGAATAAAATATTTTCTCATTTTTCTGAAATAATCTATTATTATTTCTTTTATTATGCGTATAATTATATCTTTTTAATCTACTAGCTTTTACACCTAATTTTTGTTTTAATAAATCTAATAAATCATTGATTATATTTTCATTATTATTACTACCAAATTATTATTATTATTTATTATTTATTATTATTGTACAACAGAATAAATCCAATTACAGTACAATTTAGTTACCCTATCAGCATTTAGGCAAGTGACTCTTCAATAATATTTTTAAGGCATATAAAGAACAGTCACTTACATCCAAATGGTTTGCAATTTCATTTAACAGCACCACTCCCATCGTCATGCTATGCTTGGCAAAGCATAGCATGACGATGGGAGTGGTGCCGTTCGGTACTTTAAATAAGTCATGATGTCGACTTCGGATGTAGTGGTCTGGTACATATAAATCATAGCATCCCATTTACCCTGATGGCAGTGATATATGGAACTGGCAGAAGAAGAATTAAAGTAGACTGAATGCTGTGGAAATGAGTTTCCTGAAGCGAATGTTTTTGGTACGTATAACCATATAAAAATGGGAAGATCGGCAAAAAATTAAAGCGTAATGAGTTAATGAATAAGATTAAAAATGGGGCGCAGAGATGGTTACAGCATGTAGAGCGAATAAACGAAGAAAGGAGAGTGAGAGAATATATGGCGCGAACGTGAATGATAGAAGAAATCGGGGTTCACGATCAAGTGAACTAAATACTTTAGTCGGGCCATGTCAAGATTCAGAAAAACAGAAAAGTATGTATGTGAATGAAGAAAAGAGTTAGTGCCAAGAATGAGTTTTTTACATTATCTTCACAAAGGACGTTCTGAAGAAAAAACATCCCTACGGGCCTTTATCATCTTTGGGGATGTGTTATATGGAGGTATTTTTAGGGACAGGAAGGAAAAAAAGATCTGGGAAGGAAAAGGGTATGAGGAGTGGGTAGGAATCAGTCAATGTGTTCAGGAGTGACGAATATATGAATCCCACTGCGGTGCAAGGCGATATGTCGAGAGAGTCCGGCAGAATAGGTCTAATTAATAATTGACGATAGTTGTTTGATCATCCGTCCTCTCTGCTTACCTCTGCGGAGAAACGAGATGGTGATCGTGATCAGTTATAAGTTAGTTCTGATAGTTTCTGAGGTTTTCGTCTGGTTTTTGTTTTTTTATTTTTAATTATCACTAGTTTAAAATGGTTAATATTTGCATTAATTTTGAAAAATTATACTTTCGGGGGTTAGCAGGTGGTTAAGTGCTGTAATTGTGATTTCAGCGCCGTAAATAGTGTAAATAGCCAGAACACTTGAGCGTAATACTCAGAAATATACAATTGTGACCCTACCTCAAACGCGAACATAAATTACAAAAGATAATAATCTCGCAGAAACTCTATTCACTTGGATTAATCTCCATATGATGTTTTTGTAATTCGTAAACACTTGCAAAGTCCGTTGTCAAGTCTACACAACTGGAGTAAAATTCACAATTATTCGCAAAAATTTCAAACCACAGAATGAAGACAGTTATTATCACAGGTCACAATAAAATATTTCAAATAAATATCTTCTAACTGCACTTTCTCTCCAATCTGACAAGCGGGCGACATCTCTGGTTAATTCGGTCAAGCATATGGTAGTTTTTTTAAACAATACATTAGGGCATCTTGTCATTCAAAGAGTTCGCCATACTCAACACTTATCGCAATTTTATATTAATCATTTTTCGAATAAGCAAAACCAAAAAAACATATTAAAATGCTCTACCGGCTGGACTATGATATCAACAATATTATAAATTAATATTGTTTGTTTAACGAAAGATGAGTAAATAATTAGTAGGAAAAATAAAATCTGCCTACAATATCTCCTATCACAGAAGACAAAAGATATTTTTCTTTCAATTCAGATTTCAGATTACGCTCTACCGTCTGCGTCTGTGAGGAATTCCCCTCGGCTGATAAAGCTATTGTAAATATAAGATTCAAATTCAATTTGTCTTAATTTGTTCTCTAATAATTCTCCAATAAATAAATGCGAGCTTCCAACTTGCCTCGCAATCTTTGCTTGTGTAATGAACGGTGATAGATTTGATTATGTATTATTAGGATAAAATGAAAACCTTACTGTATTCTTTCAAAACACAGAGAATATTTCTCTAATAAGAATCGAAGTTTTTTCTTGACTCTTAAATGATTTGTTTCTTCCATTTTCCCTTTACATTCCTTTCTTAATCGATCTGTTCTATGTACATGTTCAAACCGCTTAATTCTAAGTGTGCCAGGTAAAATGCTGTTTCGTAAAAACTTGTCTTTTTGCAAAATTTTCTCGTGAAATATATCGTCTTACCAGATAATGTGTTTATATATAAATACAAATTTTATATATATCTACCTGTAGTGTTTGTGAATATGAATGCAGTTTCAATTTCTCTCAACAGATGTCGTTAGTAAAGATATTTATTTACGTATTTAACGCCCAGAGGGCTTTTACATGTTTGGTAGTACAATTAATTCATGACAATGACAGATGATTTTTAAAATTATTAATTTATTTGTTAATTTTCTTTAAAATGTTGTTATTTTTTTTCTCTTAATTTTTTCACTAAATTTTATTTATTTTTTAATTTTAATTTATTTACTTATATGTTTTAATTTATATATTTGTATAGAACACTTGAGTTCTTAACATATAATCTTTATTATTAATTTTTGTATTTCAAAATGTGAATTTTCATTTTTATTTCTACTTTTCTTTAAAATATGATTTTTTTTCTCTTTATTTTTCACTTACTTTTAAATATTTCATAATGTTTATTTAGTATATTTAATCATCTGTTTTAATAAAATAGTATTTGTATTAATTTAAATAAATATTAAATATACGACTACCATAACCCGGGCATGAGCCCAGTGTGGTAGCCAAAAAAACAAGTATCTGTAACTAATAAAAAAATTATGATATAAAAAAAAAACAGATAAAGAAATAATAAAAATAAAATTAGCTAAAAAATGCACACAAGCCATAAAAATACAAAAATACAGCGAATTAATAGGTTTATAAAAATACAGATATGTTCAGGAAAAGTTTTGGAAGAAGTTTTTTACAAGATCTATAAAATTTGATGTTAAATCTGTCATCACCTCACATCACCTAAGTACTGATTTCCCATGGTGTGAAATCGTTGAATAGGAGAGTGGGCAATATAGTTCCGCGTATGAATGCTTCATTAGAATAGTGTATTTTGTCGTTTAGTTACTGTCGGTATTCGTAAGTTATGTGTAGTTTTAATGTGTCTCAAAAGAGGTCAGTAAAGTTGTGCTTTATAAGAGAGACAACTGTCGGCCGTTCGCGTCTAATATCCATACGGTTATGATACCCCCTTCCCTCTCCCCGTATGTTATGCATATAAACTCTAGATTAAGAATAATTTGGACCAGTCTGAAGATGGCCGTAACAAGCTGAAACCGGTTACGATAAAAAATAAATTAAGTAGAAATAAGTTTTTTGGGTGTTTTATTTTAATGTTATTTATTTATTTATTTTATTTTGCATTTAATAATACAGTTCAGCAAAGTCGGCCTCACTGGGTAGCTCACCTGTGCTGAGGCCTCCATTTTATAAAACAAAAATTTAAACATAATGCTATAAAAATTATGCTATATTAAAAATTTAAAAAAGAAAGCTTAAATTAAACTTAAAATAAAAATTTATAATTAAGTTAAAATTACAGGTATAATTTTTTTTTTATGATGTGTTTTATATTATTATATTATTTGTTTTTATGTGTTACCTGTATGTGTTTTATTCGTATTACTAGCAGACCCGGCCACACGTTGCTGTGGCTAACGAAACACAACGCCATTACCCAATCTTTATAAAATCCACACCACCCGCTTGCTAGCTGCCCGCTGCCCGCTGCCTGAATTGAAAATTTGAATTTATCGGCTCTTCTCTACTATAATAAGCATGTATTATACATATAAACTAATTAACTCGCCACTAATTATACAATGCTTGCAATGCAATACTGGATATTTGAAAAGGGAAAATCAAATATCTACTTACTCCTGGACAACTATTTTCCAATTTCTTCCGTAGAACGAATTTCAAAAGTGACTATCGTACGGCCCGCCAGCCGTTTTATATCACACAAAAATATGTTTTCTTTAAATTTCTCGGCTTTTCTCTAATATAATTTACATGTATTATACATATAAACATTCCTCTTCAATCACTCTATCTATTGGCGAAAACCGTATGAAAATCCGTTGCGTAGTTTAAAAGATTGATTAACGCGTACATACATTTTGAGGAACTTCATTTTATACTATGTAATGAGATTTTGGTGTCTTTGTCGTTCTTTAATCCATTTTTTTAATTTAGAGTATGAATTTTATTTTCGTTTTCTTCTATTTTATTTTCAAGGGTAAGACTATTGAATGCTATTATAGCGTGATATTTATAGTGCCTTTGTCCGAAGCTTGTATTCACTGTCGGAGTTTTATGTTATTTTTGTACGATTGTCTTACTGGTCTGTTATATTTTGAGATTGTTGAAATTTGATCGATAGCCGATTTTGTTGCTCCTCCTCAGACAATTATTCCATATTCTATTATTATTGATTAACAAAGTGCAAAATATGTTGTTTTCATCAAATGACTCACAATATGATAAGACGCATAGCGACTTTCAGTCGAAGTGGGAAACTACAGTAATTGTGAAAATAATAACCATTAATAGTCTCAGTCATTTTTATTTAGAAATTAGAAATTAGTCATAGTAAATACCTCTCTAGAAATAGTATAAATATATCGTCTGTATGTGGCATGACCACAGTTTGATAATGCCTTCAGAAGGCGAAACAGCTGTCACGCGTAATAATAATTACACAACAGAACTTGTTAAAAAATAAACAGTTTTATTAATTTTATAATAATATTATTGATTATATAATAAAAAAATTAAAATTAAAATGGAGTTCTGCAAATTAAACTTGATGACAATAAATAAATATTATTTTATTTTATGTATGTTCCTTATGTTTAGGAAAATGTGTATTGTTTTGTGGAGTTTATTTGTGATTTGTTTGATATGATGTGTCCATCTTAGGTTATGGTCAATTACGATTCCTGGATACTTTATTTGTTCTGTTTTTTCTAGAGAAGGGCAATTGCAGATGTTGTTATTTAAACATTCGTGTATTTTTATGGTATTTGTTTTGTTTGTTGGTTGTCCCGTGCTGTTTATACTGTACGTTGTAAATTTTGTTTTCGATAAATTTTTAATCTCTCTTTGAAATCTGGAATTTTTCCTGATCAATGGAAGAATAGTTTCTTGACGCCTATATTTAAAAAAGGTGATAAAACTGACGTCTCTAATTATAGACCTATATATATATATAATCTGCAATTCCTAAATTATTTGAATCTATTTTATTAACGAAACTTAACAGGGAATTTATTAAAGTTATTACATCATTTCAACGTGGATTCATTTCGGGAAAATCAACTCTAACAAATCTTTTGATTTATATTATCAAATAATTGAAACATTGAATAAACGATCCCAAATTGATACAGTGTACACAGACTTTAGCAAGGCATTCGATAAGGTATACTATGAAATTTTAATTCACAAACTAAAAGTTCTTGGTATCTTTGGTAGTAAGTTAAACTGGTTCATAAGTTACTTGTCATGTAGAAAACTTTCTGTAAAAATTTTAAATTGCATTTCAAAGCAATTTGTGGCTTCTATTGAAGTTCCACAAGGTTTTCATTTAGGACCTGTATTATTTTTAATATTTATCAATGATATTGTAAAAAAATTTAAAGGTGTAAACATACTCTTGTTTGCTGATGACCTAAAAATTTACAAAACGATTACCTCCATCAATGATTGTAATATTCTTCAAGCTAATCTTGATCGCTTACAGGATTGGTGTAATTGTAATGAACTATTTTTAAATAAGGATAAATATCAATTTATATCTTTCTGAAGAAACAAAAATCCTATTATGTCTTTGTTGTTATTTCTTTTTTATTCTGCTTCTTTTCTTTTAGTGTAAAGGAAGAGAAATAATAATTGGTATTTTATTGTTTCTATTTCTATTATTATTATGTTACAGGATTGATGTAAATGCTCCAAGGGCGTAAATAAATAAATAAACAAATAAATAAATATGTTTATTGTAAGTATGTTTGAGTCTAGCCATGTTTTCAATCGCGTGATTTCTAAATTTGCTACGTTAAATACATTATTCCAATCCTTAGATTTAAAGAGTAAAACAGTGTCATCTGCATAACTAACTATTTCACCGTTTATTTTCATGCTGCAAAGTTCTTTTATATAAATAGTGAAAAGAAGGGGCCCTATTATGCTTCCTTGTGGAACTCCGTATGTAATTGAAAGTGGATTGCAAACGGAAATTAATATTATTATTATGGAATTACACCACAAATTATTGTCAATGGCAAAAATAGAAATATTAAAAACTCTAACTCAAAATGAGGAAAACAAAAAACATCAGATTTTAAATTAAAATTGGTGCAATTTTAATTTTAAGTGAAAACTTTAAACAAACAAAAAATGTGGATTCGTTTGAAGTTAATTCCATTAACAGTCCAATCAAAACGTATTCCGGTAAACAAACCTCGAGAATAATTGTTCCGCAAATAATTCCGTGATAATAAATAATGTACAAAAATCACATAATACCAACACTGATGTTTTTTTGCTTTTATCGTTTTAATGTTGACACTTCGAAAATCAGGTGACGGGCATCATGCCTGACTTTTAAATTAAAAAAATTATAAATTTTTGATTCATGAAAATTGGAAGCAAAAAAAATTGTTTGTGGCATGTCAAAAACGAACATGCGTTTTCTAAAAATAATTGACATTCTCCGTGTTAAAACTAATCATCACCGAAAACTTCTTTATCACCGTTGTGATTTGAAATTCGTTGAAACGAAAAAGCGACACTAAAAAGAGATAAACACATACATTTATAGGATTTAGAATGAGATATAATAATCGGTCTTCTCTATGCGCAGTACTTCGTAGCCTTCCTACCTTGTCTATTGTAGTTTTCCGATGGTTTCACTTTTACCGCGTGTGAACTGCACACTTCTAATTTTTAATTTTTTTTTTACGAGGTAGGTATCAACTCAGAATATTGATTTTTGTTGAATCATTCAAGGTACCTTAACAGTTATCCACCAACAGTTGGCCCCCGGGCATACTTACGTACTTAAGTTAAATACACCTAAATGTCCCCGAGGGGGTGTGCAGAGAGGATGTTCCATCGAGTGGTGAAAGAATAAAACATATTTTCATTCAAATGCATTCAGGTTAAAACCACTTGGCCGTGTACTGTAAGTACCAGTGAAAAAAAAATCAACACTATCAATGAATCCCGTTTGATATTCATACCAACTTATTTTTAAAGGAATATAAGTCAATTTTGGGTTGAATATTGTATTTTATGATACGAAAAATTATAATTTTATGATAATTGTATTATGGTATGATTTTAGATTTTCATGGCCAAAATTATCGTTATTTGTTTATGGGGTGTTATTCCATATTGCGCTACCTCCTTCTTCAGCAACGTTTCAGGGTCCATCATCAGGGCATCTGCCCTGCAACACACATCTGCCCTGTAACGCTGTCCGAAATGTTGGCTAAAGAAGGAAGCAGCGCAACACGGCGTAACACCCCAAAAACAAAAAGACGATAATTATGTAATATTTTTATAACTTTTGATTATATTTTTATAATGGTCGCAATTTGTACTCGAACCCAGAACCTCTCATCTTACAAAAAGGGAATTATTCTAATAAAAATTGAGAAATCATTTAGACTTTACAAAAAGATCAATAGGTGTTCCATATAACTAAAATCGGATATATTTATCCGAGATACTATCTCGGTTACAAACCAGTTATTCGAATGATTTAATTAGAGATGGCAATGGCCAAATTGGATAACTCGGTCATGCCGGTATGACGAGAGGTTCTGGGTTCGAGTCTCAGTTGCGACCGTTATTTTTTTTCTGGTCTTATTCTCTTTTTAATTTTCGTTTAGATTATTAGTGTAATCTCTTCTTCAAGATATCATAATTCGACTAAGAACTATCAGCATTATTTTCATTTTCTAAAAGCACATTTTTATTGGCTGCTATCATTATGTACGATTGCGAGATTCATCTTGAACTTAATGCTACCAGTGTTAGCTTACTGATAGAGCAGCGCCCCGGCAAGGCTAGGGTCCTGGGTTTGCTACCTAGATGAGACCGTATCTTTTTCTGTTTTAGATTATCGAAAGAATGTTGATAATATTATAAAAAAATAAATTATACGCGGTAGAAGTGAAACTAGAAAATCGCCAGATGTCGCCTTATTTTGCCTGTTTATTTTAAAATGGTTTGAAGATTGGATATTGATTTACAAAAAGAAAAATATTTATTTTTCTTGGGTTTCGTAGGATTCGTAAATCCGTCCGCTGGATTTCTATGGCTGCTGAGATTTGCGACACCCTATACCGCTGCGCTATGGGACGCGCTCGGCGAAGCGCGAATTTATGCATTATATTCCGACGATCCGTAAAAAAAAAGCGGCCAATGAGCGCAGACCTATCGTCGTTTCCGTTTTATATCTCAACCAATAGAAACCTTGAGCGCAGTTTGATGCTTCGCACTTGATGCCGTAGTGCTTCGTTTCCGTTTCATCGGAATTTCAAATCACTCTAACAGGGCTAAGGAAATTTCCCTTAAATAATAATGTCTTCAAAGTCTTCTTAATAATGAGAAAGGCAAAATTGTAGATGGAGACGAAGGTATATTTAGAAATTTCAAAATTCAAAGTATGAAAGGGGATGAGGTTTATAAATATTTAGGATACCCGCAATCGAATAGATTAGATCACACTAGTATTAAAAATGATATTAGGATTAAATTTCAAACTAGGATCAGAAAAATTTTAAAATGCAATCTATCTGCTAAAAATTTAGTAAAAGCAATAAATACTTGGGCAATACCTCTACTAACGTACTCATTTGGCATAATTAAATGGTCCAATACAGATTTAGATAGTTTAGAACGATTAATTAGAACTACGTTAACAAAATTTAATTGCCATCATCCAAATTCAGCTATAGAACGAATTAATTTACCTAGAAATTTAGGAGGTAGAGGTGTAGTCAAAATAACATCTTTGAAACACAATCAGGTAGAAATGCTTAGAAATTTTTTCCATAGGAAAGCTAATAGCTCAGAAATGCACAAAATAATTTGCAAGGCAGATAGAAATATTACACCTTTAAATTTATATGACGAGAATGCCAACATTCTTATAAATACTAACCAGGAATTATTAGATTCCTGGTCAAATAAAATTATTCACGCAAAACACTTCAATTATCTCAACCAAACGTATGTTGACAAACTTTCGTCAAACAAATGGTTGAGTATTGGAGAGTTGAGCGCAGAAATAGAAGGATTTATGCTTGCAATTCAAGATAGAGTCATTAATACTAAAAATTATAGAAAGCATATAATCAAAGATATAAATCAAATTGATGATTTATGTAGAAAATGTTTGGCTTTTCCCGAAACTATAGAACATATTATATCGGGATGTTCTATATTAGCGCCTTCCGAGTATACATTTAGGCACAATCAGGTTTTAAAAATAATTCACCAAAGTTTGGTAATTAAACATAACTTGATTGATTGCCGTAATGTAGTACCTTATTATGAATATGAACCAAATTCATTTATAGAAAATGAATTTTATAAAATATATTATGATAAAACTATACTAACAGACAGAACAATTAGTCATAATAGACCTGATATAGTTTTACATGACAAAATTAAAAAAATAACTTATATCATTGATGTAGCTATTCCAAATTCCTGTAATATTCAAAAAACTGTTTCTGAAAAAATTAGAAAATACACAGATTTAGGAAATGAGATTATTGGTTTAGTTTTTCCTTCTTTTTTTTTTTTTTTTTTTTGGGGGAAAATTTAACCCGGACATTTAAATCTGGTGCGTAAAAATTAATGATTACGATTGAAGAAGAAGATAACAATAATAATCTAAACGAAAATATGAAAGAGAACAAGACACAGAAAACAGAAAAAAGACAATGGTCGAAACTGGGACACGAACCCAGACCTCTCGTCTAAACGGGACGTGCGCGTTAACCAATTTCGCTATTGCTACCTTCTGTCAAGCGGTCATAATAGTCAATCTCTATTAATATTTAAAATTTTTAGAATTAACAATATTATCTCCAACTAATTATTTTTTTTGACAGAAGGTAGCAATAGCGAAATTGGTTAACGCGCACGTCCCGGTTAGACGAGAGGTCTGGGTTCGAGTCCCAGTTGTGACCATTGTCTTTTTTCTGTTTTCTGGGTCTTGTTATTTTTCATATTTTCGTTTAGATCATTATTTTTTTTTTTGTTTTTTTTTTTGTTTTTTTTTTTTTTTTTTTTTTTTTTTTTTTTTTTTTTTTTTTTTTTTTTTTTTTTTTTTTTTTTTTTTTTTTTTTTTTTTTTTTTACAGTGAATACCGCACAAGAATCTCAACTGCTCCCGTCTGGAGCCAGTGAGACTATGGCATCCCCAATTGGGGTATGTTGTGAGGCTGAAGGTAGTGGGGAGGGGAAGGAGGTGGGGAAGAGGAAGGTTGGGAAGTACCTGGCTATTCAGATCTGGTCACTAAACACGGCTAAAGCCATTTTCAAGCAACGTTTCAATTCTGAATGGTGGTCTTACACCAGGGCGATACTGATAGTATCTTCCACTCTGGAACATGCCACAAATATACTATATATTATTTTAAATGAATTAATTGTGAAATAACACAAATTAATCAAATAAAATTTATTTGCGCATGCCGGGTTCGAACCCGCGACCTCCGGAATGTGAGTCAAGAGTCTTAGCCACTGGACTACGGAGGTCGTCAGTTGTTATCTTCTTCTTCAATGATATATTACTTTGATGGGAATAACATTCCAAAAGTTATAAAAAGAGAGTTTTTCTTTTAAAAAACTAAATAATTATGAGTTTATATATAAAAGACGTTTTTAAAATCAGTAAACCTTCTGATGTATCTCCCCCATTGAATTATGGAACTGCACATAAATTTACATATTTAATGGTAATTAATAATAAAAGGAAACAAGAAATTATAATTGCACAATCCGTCGACCAACGAGCAGACAGCAAACATTGACCTGTTCGCGGTGTGTTTAGAGGCTTTTAATGAAATGTTAATTAATCGTCATCATTAAACTGGGCCTCATGCATTAAACATGCAATCACGTATGAACACAATGCCCAGCGGACAGTGGACGTTGGAAAACTTGATATTTTGGATTTGGCTTTACCCCTCAGGCTAATTTGTTCGCTTTTGTAAACAACTCTAGTCTCTAGTCTCAACTGTGTCTCCTTTTCTATCGTGTTAGAAAGAGAAAATAATAAAATCACATGAGACCTAGGCAAACCCTGCACCAAACCCAGCGAACCACTTGTAGTGACCTTCATGAGGCAGGGTGTTGGATATCCAATAAATATCCATCCACATTGTAATTCCCTTAACAAACTGCATACGCCGTATTTTGTTATTCGGCCGTATGTCCTCACTGCGTACTTCTTAGGAGGTTCTGCGTTATTGTGAGTAAAAATATTTCGTGTGTCTGGTTTCCAGGCAAAACTCCTGAAGATATAAGTACATCGACTTTTGTTATAACTACGGCCGTTGGTATATTTTCTCTGCATATTCATTCGGGGTTATAGTTATATTATGTGAAAGTAGTAGTGTATTTCGTAAACAGACTGCACATATAAATATGTCGTCACATATTTTGTTATTAGGCCGTATATCCCCACTGCATCCTCCTTCGAGGACTCGGAATAATTGTTAAGAGCGTTTAACCAGCTAGCGGACGAAAATCCACATTTCGTCGAAAGTTGTTCTTACGATCGTGCAGGGCGGTTACAATGAGAAAGATTAATTATACTCCGTACCAGCTTTTTTAAATTATAACTCAATATCGAATTTATTTCAATCCAAATTAGCTTTAATTTATACCTTCATCCAAAAATGCTGAAAGGCGTGATGATAAAACTATTAAAATAAAGTATTTGTTGTAATTATTTTTTGATTATAAGTATTTATCATTTTTCAATAATGTCTAAATTTAATAAGAATGTTAAAAAAATCTGAAATATATTAGTTTGTAAGTGCGCAAATAAATACACAAATGGATCAATTTTTGTCAAGAAACACATGTACGTACATATTTTTTAATGATTTTATTGAAACTAAAATTAAAATTCTAAAACATGCGTTTGCCAGATAATGTATTGATTTATTTTACTGCATGATTATATTATTTGAAATGGGTGTGGTATAATACAAAATCTTTTTTGAAAATTTAACAAAACTGCCAACGATCTATGGAATAACCTTATTATACTAAAAATTTAAAAAATTTCTCAATATTTATTACATGCGAATGCTAGATAAAAGAACAATCTTTCGAAATCCATTTATAATTTTTTGTGGAAAAGAGTCAATTCGTCTAAAATCTTATTTGAAAATGACATATTTCTGGTTTTCTCTGGTAATGCCCTCTTAATAAAAATATTTATTAGCGGGTTTCCACTCCTATATCGATTTTTGTTACACGACATCTCCGTACACTTACTTTAAAATCATTTAGTTTAGGGAATCCACTGTCCAAGGGATCAAATGGCAAAGGGATCAACTCTACGGGGTACCAACTATCCGGCAGATCAACTGTCCGGCAGATCAACTATCCGGCAGATCAACTGTCGGTGGGCCAACAGTCGAGTCACCCCCGTAGATACTTGTGTGACGAAGTTCTAACATCAAGTTTTTAACGCTTCCATTTATTTTACAACGTTCTAACATCATTTTGAACTTTTAGCAATTGCCATTTTGTTTGTATCTGAGAGTTGCTCGTTTTTACGAGGCGCAGTGCACTGCACTTTACTTGAATAGGGTTCTAACTTCACCTTCTACGACGTCAAAGATTGAAAAGACGGATTTGTGTCAAAAGTCAAAAAACGTTAAATAGATTACGAAAAGTCATTTTTGGAAACATTGACACCTCACATATCAGAACAAGGTAATATGAAGTTATAACTCTATCCAACCAAAGTGACGATAGGCATCACATGCGTTTTAGATACTTAACTAGTACCCATCGCTCTGTGTTAGACCACCAATCAAAAGCAAAATTTTGGCATTGATTTAAATGGCCAGAACTGAATAGCCATTTACTTCCCTACCTTCTTTTTTCCCTTCCTGAACACTACCTTTAGCCTCATTACATTCCTAAAACATTTTTGACGCGATAGTCCCACCACCTCCGAACACATAATTGCAAACTCACATTAAAAAAAAAAACAAACAAAAAATCCGGTGAATCAAAGCACAGCAAGGGTATCCCCTTATAAATTTAGGAGTATTTTTTTTTTTTTACATGAGCTCCACACAGGAGGCCCTGAGGAAAATAATTTCCCTCAGGGCCTATGTCATCTTTGGGGATGCTGTGTGGAGGGTTTTTTGGGGGAAAGGAAGGAGAGGAGAGTTCTGGGAAGGAAAAGGGTTTAAGGGGTGGGTAGAAATCTGGGGTTCAGTGTGTCCTAGTCATCTGCCTCCAATACCTAGACAAACCTCACCCCATGAACCCTGCTAAATCACCAAACGTAGCGAACCACTTGGGGTGACCTATGGCAGAGGTGTTGGTTATCCAATAAAGGTACCCGGGGCGGCGGTACCCAATCCCGCCTCCAAATTGTAATAATAAATTAATATAAAATTATTTTACAATTTGGGAGGCCACTTATCGGATAACCAATACCTCTGCATAGGTCATCCAAAGTAGTTTTTTACGTTTGGTGAATTAGTAGTGCCCAGATTCGTGGTGTAAGATTTATCTAGGTCTTGACGGCGAATGCATTTTCATAGCTACTGCGTGGAGGGCCGGATTGGGAGAGACTTGTTAAGGCAGACCTAACCTAGAATTCACCACTTAGACTCTCTCAACCCATCGCCTTGCACCGTAGTGGGAGGGATTAATTCATACGCAGTCACTCCTGGACACATTGACCCCAGATTCCTCCACACATACCTTTTGTCTTTCCAGAACACCTCTCTTTCATTTCCCTAAAGAAAGCCTTTTAAGAAGCTAATGTAAAAAAATAGAGTGTGTAATTCACACGCGACAGAAGGGAAACTAGAAAGTCGCTAGATGTCGCTTTCTTTTGCCTGTTTATTTTAAAGTGGTTTAAAGATTGGTTCGTCCGCTGGATTTCTCTGGCCGTTGAGATTTGCGACGCACTATACCGCTGCGCTATGGGACGCGCTCGGCGAGGTGCAAATTTACGCATCATATTCCGACGACACGTAAAAATAAAAAGCGGCCAATGAGCGCAGACCTATCGTCGTTTTTTACATCTCAACCAATAGGAGTTTGATGCTTCGCATGTGCCGTAGTGCGTCATTTCCGTTCCATCCGAATTTCAAATCACTCCAACGGGGCTAATGAAGTTTCACTTTAAAAAAAGTAATACTTCTCTAATGATTTATAATTCATATACTCGTAAAACATTTTTAAAAGTTCCTACAAACTTCCATGAAGGACACTCACTCACAATAGTATTTGACAATCATATTTCATAATTTACTACAATTTTATTACTTTTATGGGGCAATCGTAAATAATTAAATACCCAGCCTACTACAAGTTAATGTACAAAATGACATGTCACAAGTCAACGATAACAAAAATATGTTTTCATTACTGTCCTTTATAATATTTTCGTTGAAAGTATGTTGAACAATATTTACAAGTAAATTGATGGCATAGAATAAATGCCGAGTATCTAAGTTATGTACACAAATAATATAATTTTAATAAGACCTTTTGGCTATAATTCTACTAATTCTGGTAAATTCTAGATACGCTTTAATGAATGCTTATTAATACCGTCAAGTAAAGACCTTATATTTATTCAATTCAGAACAAAGTTATGTAATTATTTCATAATGCATGACGAAGATATTTTCTGAAATGGATCCTTATAAGAGAAATTTTGCAATGTTTTCTTTGGGAAAACGTACATTTGTATACAAGTTAACTCGTTGAATGTTTACTTGGCTGCATCAGAATTCCCGAAAATATATCGATAAAGGAAATTGAAATGCTGTAAAGGACAATGAATCCAAAAATGAGTTAAATATGTATTTTTTCTCTTTCGATCAAAAAATAAGATTTGTATTTAAAGAGATTTTTTAAGATTTTTTTTTAATAATTAAAAATAAATTAAATTCTGTTTATGAGAGTAGTTTACAAAAAAATTTATGTATTCTAAAAGATCTATGTAATTTAATTAAAAAATATATAATTATAGTATCATTGAAGAAGAAGATAACAATAATAATCTTAACGAAAATATGAAAGAGAACAATAAACAGAAATACAGAAAAAGACAATGGTGGCAACGGGGACTCGAACCCAGACCTCTCGTCTAACAGGGACGTGCGCGTTAAACAAATTTCGCTATTGCAACCTTCTGTCAAACCGTCATTTATTAGTCCATCCCATAATTCAAATTTTCTATCTTCAACTAATTATTTTTCTATATTACGGGCCACTACTCTTTTTATTGGAAACAAACATTCTAAGAATTGATTTGTAACCTGGATAGCGTCTCGAATAAATATGTGGCGACACATCATTATCAACTTCGCCATCAAAAGAAGACACGAAAAATATCTAATATTCGCGCGATATGGGCAAGCTACTTACCTGAGTACATACCTACCTACTGCTGCTGCCGCCGATAAATAATAATTTCGCCACCGCCTAGAAAGGTCTAGAGTTTATAAGCCGCCTGAATATTCAGCACCGGGTATGTTCGAGTACCTTCTAGTGTACGCATTGCCGGCGAATGGAACATTACTCCACCGGTCGCGCTGGTATATATAAAGAGACTAAACTCGGCGCTCGCACAGTCAGTCCCAGACCATTAATCGGTCAACATCTCAGCATGTAACAGATCTCCGCACAAGTGCTCCTGCATGGCATCTACACACATCCAGGGCAGCTTCCCGAGGTCCATCACCACGTCTCAGCTCTAAGGCCCACCGTGCCTTCAGCTCCTGAGATCAACTACATCCCGCGACTTACAAGGCTTGCGTCACCTTCAGTCCAGGGATCAGCTCACCATTTCATGGTACCCCGAAGCCCCACCGTGCTTCGCTACCATGGAAACACGCTCCCTCAAATATATCAGAATTTATTTGTATGGAACTATTAACTTCTTATAAAATTTATTTATTTATTTATTTATTTCTATGTATTACAGTATTTACCTTTAACATTTTTACATAATAGATAAATTTTGAAAACATTTTTACATAATATATTTTGCAATTTTATTATGTTGGGTGTAAGGTAGGTTTGTGAAGGTGAAACTGTGTATAGGTATTGCTGTATGTTTCGTGAATACCTCACTAGGAGAACCTGTGCTGAATGAAAAAAATTCTAAATGAATATTAAATAGTTATTAGAAAAACTCTCTTTTTCAACCTTTTGAAGTTTATTCCCATCAATGTAATATATCATTGAAGAAGAAGATAACAATAATAAACTAAATGAAAATATGCCTATATTGTCTTTTCTAATATTTCTTTTTCTGTGTTTTATGTTCTCTTTCATATTTTAGTTTAGATTATTATTATTATTATCTTCTTAATCGATATATTTCATTGATGGGAATAACCTTCAAAAGTTATAAAAAGAGAGTTTTTCTTATAAAAATTATAATTATAGGTCTCCAAAAACAGAAGAAAAGCTTTCTTTTTGTTCTCCTGAATAATGAACATTTTCTCTTTTACAGCATTTCAAATTTCGGTGATCGATGTGTTTTTTGCAAAAATATTAAAAGGAAAATGACTTCCCCAATTGGGGTATGTTGTGACGCTGAAGACAGTGGGGAGGGGAAGGAGATAGGGAAGAGGAAAGTGGGGAAGTACCTAGCTATTCAGATCTGGTCACCAAACACGGCAGAAGCCATTTCAGGCAACGTTTCAATTCTGAATGATTGTCTTACACTAGGGCGATACTGAGAGTATCTTCCACTCTGGAACGTGCCGCAAATATACTATATATTATTTTAAATGAATATATTGTGAAATACTCAAATTAATCAAATAAAATTTATTTGCCACGCCGGGATTCGATCCCGCGACCTTCGGAATATTTAAGTCCATATTTGTAATTTAGTTTTTAAGTAAACCCTCACGAAACATGTCGTTTGTATCTAAACAATAAAAACAGTTAAAAATAATTTATTATTTTCATTCATTAATTATTTTGTTGATTCAAAGGCGCTAAGGCGTGTTTAAGGCGTAAATTTTATATTTTGTATTTTTAATTATCTATCCAGCATATAAAACTTCAATATATTTTTTTTGTTATTAATTTGGGAGGCGGGTATGGGCACCGCCGCCCCACCTCTGCTGCAGTAGTGGTTCGCTACGTTTGGTGCCCTTGTTCATCGGATGAGGTTTGTTCAGGTCATGACGGCGGATGCGCCTGCCCACCAGCTGCGTGGCAGACCGGATCAATAGGGACCAGTTTGGAGAGACCCTTTGACTTAGCTGGTCTCTCTCGACCCATCGTCTTGCACCGCAGCGGAAGTGATGGATTCATACATCCGTCACTCCTGGATATACTGATTCAGCCACTCGAGCGATAGCACGATTTAAAACTTTTCCTCCGATTGCTCGTGATTTTTTGGAGATCACTTTGAATATTTTCCGCCCACATTAAAAAAATCATACCAACGAATTTTAATATGGAGACATACAAACTGGTTATAGTCCTATAAAGTCAACAATTTGGGAGGCGGGAATGGATACCGCCACCCCGGGAACCTTTATTGGATAACCAACACCTCTGTCATAGATCACCCCAAGTGTTTCACTACGTTTGGTGATTTAGCAGGGGCGCCCGGGTTCATGGGGTGAGGTTTTTCTAGGTCTTGGAGGCGGATGACCAGGACACGCTGAACCCCAGATTCCTACCCACCCCACAAACCCTTTTTCTTCCCAGAACTCTCCTCTCCCACCCTTCAAAAAACCCTCCACACAGCATCCCCAAAGATGACATATGCCATGAGGGAAATCATTTTCCTCAGGGCCACCTGTGTGGAGATCATGTAAAAAAAAATTAATTAACCTATCTTTTGTCGATTATCACATATCCGTAGGATTTATTAAAAAAAACTAGCTGATCCGGCGAACTTCGTACCGCCTCAGAATCAAAAACTTTTGTCAACTTATTAGCTGAATTGATCTAAATTGTTTCTCCCTGCGTATACCATACCTTGATCTAAATTGTTTCTCCCTGCGTATCCTTTCCCTTCTCGCGTTCCCTCCCCCACTCCACTTCTCCCCTTCCCCCGTCCCGCTAATCCCCCTTCCTGAGTTCCTTCCCCCCCCCCCCCCCCCCCCCCCCTCTCCCTCCCCCTCTCCCTCCCCCCTCCCCCTCCCCGAGTTCACAGTTCAATATTATTATACCCCTTACAATATTGCTGCAGTTCTTTCAAAATAGGAGAATTCGTTCCATACAAAATGTATGGGGAAAATAATTTTCTTCGGAGTGGAACACCCTTTACTTTTAGGGGTATGAAAAATAGATGTTGGTCGATTCTCAGACCTACCAGATAAGCACACAAAATTCATTTTTTTTATCGAGGGAATTTTATATAATTAGCGTTTCGGCGCGGGGAATGTCTAGATATTATCTTCAAGAATAACATATATTTTTAAGAGCTTTAAAACTTAACGTGTTTAAGGGAGATATGTAAGAAATCGGTAGAAATTCCAGTAGCGGCGGCTTAAAAAAAATCATTAAATATTGGACAGTTAAGGTCGGAATGTGTGATTGGGCGGTCACTCAGGTAAGGGACCAGTGACAATATATGGAAAAAAAGTTTGAATTGAGAAATAAAATCGTTTACATTTTTTAATCCAAATAATGTCAGGAATCACTGGTTAAAGTAAGTCAAGTATGTCCTGTAACACCCAGTAAATATAGCTACTGTCACGAAATAACATTTCAGATTTTTTGTTAATGCGTAACGTGCGTGTTTGCCTTCAGGAATCAAATAAATTCTGTATGTCCAACTTCGTTAAATTTCCGTAATAAACCGCAATTTAGGCAGATCACGTCCCCGTCACGTTGATTGTCCAGCATAAAATGAGTCGGAAATAAAAAAAATAATGCTTTCGCTAAAGCTTTAATTTTTCTTCCTCCCCGGGGATACTTAACGTAGGTGTTAGGGTGACGTAAACCTCCCTTATTTTCCAGTATTTGAATACCTACCCCAACTCTATTAAATGTGACTTCCTTACGTGATATGAGCACTCTTCCGGAAGGGTTGTAATTTGTAATTATGAACATTCTAACTTTTAGTTTTATTTCATTGCTTTAATTAAATGAACGCTGTGTGAAGTTCATAATTGTAATTGCTGGCAAGGTTAATTATTTATTTGAAAGAGTTGGGGCCGGTTAATGTGGTAGTTAATTTGTAAAGTCTTTTTAAACCAGTCGACTAGGCGAAGAAGGCTGATTTAAGGATAATAGAATGCGCAACGAAATTCCATCATTAATTTATTTATTTCCTCCCATTTTGGGAGGCGGTTATGGGTTCTGCCGCCCCGGGAATCGTTTATTGGATAACCAACATTTCTGCCATAGGTCACCCCAAGTGGTTCGCTACGTTTGGTGACTTAGCAGGGGTGCCCGGGTTCATGAAGTGATGTTTGTCAACGTATTGGCGGCCGATGTGTCTGCTCACCAACTGTGTGGCAGGCCCGATCGAAAGAGACTGGTTGATTAGCAACTGCATCCCCTAAGATGACATAGGAATGTTTAGTGGCTAATTTGACTACTAGTGTACATAAAGATACTGTAGTATATAATGAGTTGTAGTCAAACTCGCTCTCTCTTTAGCTCGCTCCCAAATAGACAGGACGTATTGTGATTCCCGTTGTGCACTAAAGTTTTCCACTCGACCACGCACGTCTTAATTAAAGGGAACCAAACTACCCTGACAATACACTTCCCCAACAATACCTAAAAATAACAGGTTCTGAGGGAAATTATTGTCCACCTGTGTGGAGCTATTGTAAAAAAAACATATGTATATTTAATTTATTGACACCCTTTTTAGGGACTTTTACGTTGAAATAGTAGCAATAGTTAGTTTCTCTACTTAATTTTTATACATAACTCCCCCAGAAACAATATTTGTATTTATTTGGCAATAAAATGAAGATTTCATTTCCCTCTATTAGTTATCTGGGCGATGAGGACTGAGGAGTACATATTATTTCGTTGTTGTTCCCAGAATTTCTGCACTGATATAAAACCCGACTTCTAGTATTTATTATGCAGTGGATTCCAAAAACTTCAGCAATTTTATATTGAAATACCAACACCCATATGCATAGTCGGTTCCTCGAGACCTCCTCCACTCGACCTTAGTCGAGGTCACCTCAAGGAAATCTTAAAAACTTCCTTGAAATCAGTATGTTCAGTTACGGCTTCACTCTCCAGTGAGGAACCTCCAGTAAGTCGAGTTGAGGTTGAGTGAAGGAATGACGTCATTAAATTTCTAGATTAAAATGGACTCATCCGGATAATTTATTTATTTATTTTAGTTTTTTTTTTTTTTTTTTTATTTTTTTTTTTTTTTTACATGAGCTCCACACAGGAGGCCCTGAGGAAAATAATTTCCATCAGGATCTATGTCATCTTTGGGGATGCTATGTGGAGGGGTTTTGGGGGAAAGGAAGGAGAGGAGAGTTCTGGGAAGGAAAAGGGGGTTTAAGGGGTGGGTAGAAATCTGGGGTTCAGTGTGTCCTGGTCATCTGCCTCCAGTACCTAGACAAACCTCACCCCATTAACCCGGGCACCCCTGCTAAATCACCAAACATAGCGAACCACTTGGGGTGACCTATGGCAGAGGTGTTGGTTATCCAATAAAGGTTCCCGGGGCGGCGGTACCCAATCCGGCCTCCCAAATTGCAATAATTCAAGTGATGCAAGCAATGCGTAGGGTTTGAGTGAACTTCATAAAAAATAAGAGTGTTTTGGGTAAAAAAAGGGTCGTAGTGATATTTAAAGATCTGGATTCATAATATAGCTGCACCACTTGAACGCGTGTGATTTATGATTTATTTCATCACTGGGTACCGGGAGAAGTCATAGCTTCAACCAACTGGCTTACAGGATCACATAACAGAGATAAGATCTTTTCAATTTATTAATTTGTTAACATTTCAATCGAATAATACCATTTCACAGATGATACGACCTCTATAAAGAACTCTGAGAGTAAACCAACGATTATTATTTTGTTGGCATACACCAAGAAATATCTACTCCACTTACAGAATTGTTCATGTTTTTGTTTTAAATCTGTTTTTATTCATTTCGTTTCACAGGAATGACTTGTAAAATAAACCATTTTGATTTCCTGGTTGGGTTTTTGTTTTGTTTTTTTTTTTTTTTTTTTTTTATTAAGGAGAAAATACAGATACAGATGTCAATTGACAAGAATATACAAAACAATTAATAGAGAATTCACCTGCATCCAAACTATTTCTCACGAATTAACATTAACAGCAGATAAAAACATATGCAAATATTTTTACTTTTAAATACGGAAAAGACGTATGTGTAAAAAATTGAAGGTCTTCACTCAGGAGATTTCTTTTGGGCAGACTGGTTTTTTATAAATGAAGCACTTTTTGTTTTAACTTTAAGTTCTTGAATTTTTATTGTTATGATCTGATATTTATAAACTGACGACAATAACTTTCCCCACCCAACGGACAAGGGGTCAGTAGTATTTTAAATTCTTAGTGCAAGTTTTCGTAAAGAAGTAAGTTAATTTTACTGATACAAGCCTTTTTATAAGACTTTCGTACCTCTATATTTCCCTTGTTTGTTGTGTGAGAGAGACAAAAAATAAAACATGATTCTATCGACATCTAACAAACAAATCAGACAACTCTTGGATCGCAATCCAACCTTTGATGGTAACTCAACTCCATAATTGGTTTGCGTCCTGGGTTTAATTCTAAACATACTCCGCCCCAAAATGGGCAGATATTTATTTTGAAATATCGAATCCATTTTTCTGCAAATTATACAAATAACATTATGCAAACCAATTATGAGCCTAAATTAAATATTGACTTTGCTCAAATCAAATTCAAATTCATTAAATTAATTTTAAAGTTATTCAATAACATAACACACTAAGATAATTCCAAAAACAAACTACATTTTTTAAAAACAAACAGAAACCATAACAATAATTACATATAAACATATAATATAGACGGCACAAACATATCGCGGTAGGTTTCCTGGTCATCCTTCCTTCCTTCCTCGGGAAAAAATTAAATAAAGATAAATCATCCTTCCTTCCATAGTTCATTGCCACATTTGGAATTATTACAATGTCTTTCCAGATATATCTACATATGCAGTTTGCAATTCTAGCCAGCAGGCTATGTTGGTTTATAAGCGTTCATTAAGTGGTTTTATCTTTTTTTTAATATATGGATCTACAATTCTTTTTGTTTTATTATTTTTTATATCACTCCCTACCACACTCAAGATTTTATTGCTCCACATTTATCCGCATTTTGTACACTGATTTTTACTTTTAATTTATTATTATATCTTCCTTTTGTCCTTTTTGGTTACTTTTAACGTACAAATTTTTATATTATTTTTTACTTTCAACGTACAAATTTTTATATTGTTTTTTTACTATTTATTGGTTTATCTTGTTTTATGCACTCATTGTTTTTTTTTCATAAAGCACAAGTCCTTTTTTTTTATTTTGTGCTTACACAGCGCCTGGTCCGTTGTCGTCTATTGGCAATAGAACAGCTTCGAAATTGCTCTCTGAGTTTAGTTCCATGCGATGTTCTGAAAGTCGCCACACGTACTTTCCCGTCAGCGCCTGGATGGACTGCAATCACACGTCCGAGTTTCCACACACATGGTGGTATGTTGTCTTCCTTCAAGACCACCGTATCGCCTGGTTTGAGCTGCGTATGAGGTCCGCTGGTCCACTTCGTTCTGCCTTGGAGCTGAACCAGGTACCTCGATCAAAAAAAAAACATCGTATTAGCAAAGAATTTTTTTTTTATTTATTCCGTCCGTTGACTGAAATATTTTGTAGATCTTGCTCCGGAATTGCTGCAAAGCTTCCACCAACAAGAAAGTGACCGGGACTGAGGGAAATTAGGTCATTTGGATCATTTGACAATGGGGTAAAAGGACTAGAATTTAAACAAAATTCATCTGACACAAAACGGTATTAATTTCTCATATATCAATAAGGAGTTACTCGCTAGCCGTTTCAACTGACATTTAAACAGATTTCATTCTGACTTCTCAAAGGCCTCCAAAGTGCAGCGCCCTTGTCGGAATGTACCCCCATTGAATTGATAATCTTGATGATGATTTTCCGATAGTAGGTAGTAGCATTATCTGAAAATAATTTACTCGGCCTTCCACTACGCTCGATAAAACGCTTCAAGGCATTTAAAAAACTTTATGTATTCAAAGACAGTTCAAGTTCTAAGTGTATGGCTTTTGACACCACACATACAAATAAACATACATAAGAAAAACACCAATAACAAAAATATATAAGCTCCTTTCGGCTGGAAGGTCTGCCATTATTTGCTGCATCGTGTATTAGATCTATAACACATTATACATTTCCTTATTATCATTTCACAAAATTTTCCCATTATTGGCCAGAACTTCAATCTGATTATTGCCAATACGGTATGAGTACCTGCATGCAAGTGTAACTGATAAATAAATAAATAAATGTAAATGTAGTTTTTCATAATTAATTCGGTTAAATTATGATGTGGTGGCAGCAAGATTGGATGTCGTTGATTTATTGACAGCAATTTTCCTTCGGAAAGCCTGCCGCCTACGCAAGGTAAATCATTATGTACATAAGGATTTAGTAGAGAGATGTAGTTCCTGAAAATATCCAAATCTTGCGTTACTGTTGCCAACACTACAGTTTTTGTTTTCACCTCAGGTGGATCTATGTACGTAGATTCTCCGCATGGCCAACTGGACGGTGCAAGAGTTAGCCAATCGGGTCCGTGCCACCAAATGGTGGATGTCAATAATTGAGAAGTCCTAATATCTCTGGATAGTACATCCGCAGCATTATCTTCTGATATCACATGCTTTTGACAAATGATTCTCCTAGGTACCTTCACATTATTTATCTGCGGCAATTCTTCCATATAAGCTCTCCAAACTTTCCAAATGTCAGGAGATATATCTTCAACCCACTGAGTTTTGTTCTGCCACAGACGTTGCATTAGTAGCTTCGCTACTATCGTTAAAGGTCTTATCAGACCCGGGGGATTAAAAATGGATGCTATGTAGGATAACATCCGTCGTTTGCTTCTACTTAGCAAGCAATCTTCTTCACCACTGTCACCCGCCATCAAGTCATCCATGTAAAAAATTTCTTTAAGAATGTGACTGACCTTGGGATTTGTGCCTTGATTTTCATTTCCTAGCCGCTCCAAACATCTTGGGGCTAAGAATGATGATCCCAGACCGTAGACTGTATTCAATCGATAATGTTGAATCTCCTCGCCGGGTGCGTCTCTCCAAAGGATACGTTGTAAGTCCCTATCCTCTGGCTGCACTAATATCTGCCGGTACATTTTTTCTTTGTCGGCTGTTAACGCGTACTGATGTTTTCTGAAATTCAACAGATGTGCACATAAATCCTTTTGCAATGTCGGCCCAATCATGAGGGCATCATTTGGGATAATTCCAGTTGAGGATTTACCTGATCCATCGACTACGACTCTGGTCTTTCTAGTTGTACTAGATTCCTTGATCACCGCATGGTGAGGCAGATAATAAGGTATTTGATTTTGTGACAATGGTTCACATTGCGTCATATGACCTAAGTCTTTGCACTCCTGCATAAAATTCTTGTAATCTTTCATTAATTCTGGGTTTGAGGCTAATTTTTTCTCCAAATTATACAATCTCTTCTCCGCCATAGGGAGACTTTCGCCTAGCTGTTTCGCACAGGGGCGTTGTATTAAACTTACAATGAAACGGCCTCTGCCATTTCTTTTATGAGCAGCTGTGAAGCTGTCTTCACACGCTTGCTCCTCGTGATTCCTATGTTCAATAGGATTTAGCTCCTCTAATTTCAACAAATTTTCAATTTGCTTATGTTTTAAGTTGAGTGAAAGATTACAAATTTCTACTGGCCTCTTTTCTGAAGTGAAGATGGGTCCGGAATCTTGAATCTTCATCCGGTCAGAGTGCAGAGTCTTCCTGAAAGTGTCAGCCCCGATCAACACGTCTATCGGGCCGGTTTCATTAATGTTTGGATCTGCCAATTGCAATCCTTGGGGGATGCCGGTGCCTTTTTCCTGAAATGAGATTTGCGGTAGATTACTGGTCACCTCCGACAATACTAGGTATTCAATCCTCTTTGAATATGGTGAATAATTGGAAGATATTTCCAAATCTACAATGTTTTTAATATGCTGTATTTCATTATGAATTCCGGTAATAGGGATATCAGCTTTTCTGCTGGATGATTTTAATGCGCAATTTTTAATAATAAGTCCTCTTGGAGAAGTATCACTTCCCTGATGACTTTGCATTTTATCTTCATTTTGTAAATGTAATAAAGTGTTGTGTGAATTCGCTCCACACTTGTGACAATTGTATTTACTTTTACAATGTTGAAATTTATGCCCTACCGACAAACATTTCAGACAAGCATTCAAACGATGTATTGTTGTCAATCTATCCTCTATTGCTAAATTTAAAAACTTTTGACAATTATCAGTTTTATGATTTTTATTACAATAAATACAATTATGCTCATAATCTTCTTTGAACCGAGGTGGTTCAAAGATTGAAAGTTTGATAGAATTGATGATTTTACCGGTTTCGTTGAATTTATCCTTAGCCTTTGTCAATACACTATAATACAAGTTTTCAAACATTTCTCGTTCGGTTCCATTTTTTAATTCATCCGGCAATAATATCTCTATTTTATCTTGGAATTTTCTAAAGATATCTAGTATAGGCTCGATCCTTTTCATACGTATTTCGATTTCCGAATGTAACAACTCTTTCCCATCCAAGTAATTGTTAAATCTAGACAATTTTCCCTTACATATGCCGCACTGGGCAATTAAATATTTCAAATCCATGATTTTAAATAACAGGGATAAATAACAGACAATCAATACTCACTGATTGCTCTGGCGTGGTTCACTTCTAACCACGCTAAACACAAAAACACAAAAAACTTGCACTGTCTTTTACTTGATTGTTTCTTTTGTTTTAACAAAACACTAAAAAATCTTCTATTATTAATTTCTGATGAAAGCTCGCGTCGTAACTTGACCTTTTACAAACAACGGAATCACTTCGTGCCTACCGTCTGCATTACCGACTCGAACAATACTTCGGAAGTCAAAAACAACACCCAACGATCGCTTTCAGATTGTTTGAATAATCAATTAATATATTTCATGTATTATAATAATTATCCTTCTGTTTTTTGCGGAATTATAATCATATGACTTAGCCACAAAAAACCTAGTTAGTTTCAGTTGCAAATAAACAACGACGGTACTTCGTACCCGTCGCCTGCTTTATCGACAGTATCGAAAACATCAAAATCAAAACTCAAGACAAAACAATGAAAAGACAAAACTCCGATCTTTATGTTTTTTTTGCGACACTATAATCATAGCCAGCCACAAAAAATCTTGCCAATATCAATTGAACGATTAGTCCGTTGCTAATTTTTATACAACAATAAAATACCGAAGTGGTCTAACCGAATTTGTTTTTTCTATGAGAAATAGATAAAAAATTGGATGGTCACTTGCCCTTGTTGTGGATCCGCTTCAACAGAATTCTCCTGGTTTATTGCTGGTTCATGTCTGGCTTTCATTGATTTTTTGATCTGGGTTCCAGGTATCCGCTCGTGGGATCAATCCGGCTCGAAGGACCAAATGTAAAAATTGTAGGTCTTCACTCAGGAGAATTTCTTTGGGTAGACTGGTTTTTTATAAATGAAGCACTTTTTGTTTTAACTTTAAGTTCTTGAATTTTTATTGTTATGATCTGATATTTATAAACTGACGACAATAACTTTCCCCACCCAACGGACAAGGGGTCAGTAGTATTTTAAATTCTTAGTGCAAGTTTTCGTAAAGAAGTAAGTTAATTTTACTGATACAAGCCTTTTTATAAGACTTTCGTACCTCTATATTTCCCTTGTTTGTTGTGTGAGAGAGACAAAAAATAAAACATGATTCTATCGACATCTAACAAACAAATCAGACAACTCTTGGATCGCAATCCAACCTTTGATGGTAACTCAACTCCATAATTGGTTTGCGTCCTGGGTTTAATTCTAAACAGTATGTATATATATAAGAATATTATTTTACAAATAGAGAGATAAAAAAAAATGAAATTTGCGCAATATCCTTATAAAAGTTTACAAATTGTTTTGATGGTAAGACTAAAAATATATAAAAAAATATATAAATATAGATAAAAAATAATGTCATACATAAATTTGAAAAAAGAAAGGTAGTTAAAATTATAAACCGAGTAATGTCTAAGTTATTGTACTTTGTAGGAAAACAGCCTTCAATTTTCTACTAAAGGTAATGCGTGTATCAAAAAATAAGTCGGAATCCTTAAGGTTTTGATTTTGATTAAACGATTCGCACATTCTTCTGATTGGATCCCTAACACCAGCATTTGTACGCGTCCGGCTAATGTGGAATAAGTCGTTAAGTCTTGTTACTCTGGGTGGTATTTTGAAGTTTATTAGTTTCAGTAGGTCAGGACAGTCAATAATGTTGTTGCAGATTTTATATAGAGTCATGAGGTCAAGGAATGTTCGCCGGTTAGTTAGAGTGGAGACGTTATAATTCGAGAGCATATTTATGTACCCCTGTTTAGGTGCGCTCATTCTGTAATTGAGGTATTGCAGAAATTTCTTTTGAATACTTTCTATGTTGTCTTTATAGACACCGTAAAGTGGTGTCGATATGAAGGTGCAGTATTCAAGTTGAGAGCGGACCAGCGAGTAGTAAAGTAGAAGATAAGTTTCCGGTTTTCGAAATTCGCGGCTGTTTCTGATGACAAATCCTAGCATGCAGTAAGCTTTATTTACAATATTCTCAATGTGCGCATCGAAATGGAGTTTAGAATCAAAAAGTACCCCTAGATCTTTTATACAGTAAACGCGCTCGAGTAAATAGTTACCAATACAATAATTGTGTACAATAGCGTTGTGGTTTTTAGTGAAGCTTATTTGTTTACATTTGTTGTTACTTAGGTAAATTTTGTTTTCATTACAAAATGCTTCGAACCTTACTAAGTCGCTTTGGATGAGCAGACAATCGTTTAAATTCCTAACAATGGCAAATATTTTTATATCGTCGGCGTACAAAAGAAATAAACAATGCATGAAACATTTAGTAACAGTGTTAATAAAAAGTATAAATAACAGCGGACCCAGGATTGACCCCTGTGGCACGCCAGAAGTAACTGGTTCCCACGTAGAAGTATGTCCTCGTAATGATACAGCTTGCTGTCTTTTTGTCAAATATGAGACAAACCAACGTAATAAGTTTCCCCTAATTCCGTTGAACATTATTTTTTTAATAAGAATAAGGTGGTCAACCTTGTCGAAGCTTTTTTGAAATCGCAGTATATCGCATCTACCTGGTGGCCTCGATCCATGCTAGTGAATAAGAAATTTGAGTAAATTAGTAAATTACTCATGGTAGATTTGCCTTTTACAAACCCGTGTTGTTATTCTGTGATTTTGGCGGCAAGCTGGGGATATATGTTATCATGGACAAGCCTTTCCAAGAGTTTAGGGATCGCCGAGAGAATGGATATTGGCCTATAGTTTTCGATTTTTTGACGTGAGTCACTCTTGTGGACTGGTATAATATAAGCCAACTTCCACCTATCAGGGAAAACCCCGTCACTCAGACATTTATTAAATATTATGGTAAGTGGAACATACAGTGACGACGCAGCGGATCTGAGGAAATATGCCGGTATTCCATCGTGACCCGCACCTTTGTTTATATCTAACGACTTTAAACTTGATTGGACTTCTTGTTCCGTTAGTTTAATAGTGTGAATGTGCGTAAGTTCAGAGTCCCGAACGGCCTCAAGTTGGTCGATGTTAATAGTGTCATTGATAGAGGAGGGTTCAAATGTTGACTTAAAGAATTTAGAGAACATATTACAGATTTCTTGGGCATCATTAGATTTGCGCCCTTCGAAGGACATAGTAGCAGGATATCCATCAGATGATTTTAATGAGGATATGTATGACCAAAAACATTTAATATTATTTTGCAATGAACTTTCGATGTTGCCGAAAAATTATTTTCGAGATTCACTAGCCAATTTTTTGTATGTAGCACGTAAGAAGGAAAATTTACGATTGTCAGAAAGACTTTTATATGTTTTCCATTTGAGCCAAACTTTATCTTTTTTCCGTGATATCCTAATAAGTTCGGGAGTAAACCATATGGGGAATTTGTCATTTCGTCGTGCCAATACTGGAATGAACTTATCAATCACATTGTTTATTATTAAATAGAATCGATCTACTGCTTCTTCGGCTGATAAGTTTGCGGTTTCAGATAACCAATCAATACAATTGATGTCGTTATTAATCTGAGTATAATCAGCTTTCCTAAAATTGCGCTTACGCTCTTTTTTGTTATTGATTTTTGGTTGAGCGAGGGATATATCGAATTCAAGGGCTGGGTGGTGTCTGTCTTCTGAAAGCAGAGGATCGTTGCTACGTGTAACATTTGTTTCGTGACTATAGAATATGAGGTCTAAATATTTTTCATTATGGTTAGGGATACAATTATATTGGAGCAAATTCATCAATGACATTGTTTGAAGCAAAGTTTGCAATGCAGCCGTGTTTGAGGAGGCGAGACCTTGACTGCAGCCTTCGGAAAATGACCAAGTAAGAGATGGTAGGTTCATATCTCCTATTACACAAAACATATTATTTGGTTCAGATGAAAATACAGATTCCAGGTTTTTGGAGAAAATACCATAAATCGTTGGTGGCGAGAGTGGCGTTTTGTTTAGGTATTTGATGGATACTACAATGGGAGAAGGTCTGAGAAGGAATCTTTGCAATATTATTTTGTAGAATATTTATCTCGAGATATTCCACGATAAAAACAATTCAATTTACTCGCATCTATCGAATGCATCTCGATCTACGCTTTTCGAAAATTCGTTTCCCCTCTGGCGTGCACACGATAAACAAATATTTTTTCTTTGTCTTAATTGTTAACAGGTTTTTGGTTTTTAGGTTTTTACAGATTTTTGGTTTCAGACAAAAACTGAAAAAAGTTCTTTTCAATTACCTACACCTTTGTATTTATCTCAAATGTTAATTAAGTCGGGTTATTACACTTCGGGTGAGTTCCTTTGTTCTCTTTGGGATTATCTGATTTGAATATTCAAGAAGACGACAGAAGATACAAAAAGAAACAAGAAGAGCAAAATCAGAAAGAGGCTAGAAGATGCACGAAAAGACAAATGCCTCCACAAGTCAAGAAAAGTCAAGATGATGCAAGACGACACCTGCAGGAACTAGAAGAACCAAAAAGGTGCAAGAAAAATTAGGATAGCCAAGAAAAACCAAGAATAATAATAATAACATAACATTTATATAGCGAAGTTTTGTGATATTTTACTTCAAGCGAAATGAAGCAAGATGAAGCAAGTTGAAGCCAGAAGAAGAGGCTAGTAGAAGCAAGTACTTGTAAGCAGATACTATAGTAGATTAAAGCAAGAAAATGACAGAACTTAGAAAACAACACTAAATCAAAATATTTATTCTTGCCCATCCTAGTTCGAGTATTGGCATAATAGGTTGCCATGTATAAAACTCGATTAAATTCCGCAAGAAGTCGCAAGAAACACCAAGAGCAGCCAAGAAGGAGCGAGAAGAGATAAGAAGAAGCAAGAAGAGACAAGAAAATACTCGAAGAAACACTAAGATACAAGAAAAGGTGAAAAATCAATAGAAGGTACAATAAAAAAGGCGAGTTAAGAAGAGCCAATAATAATAATAATTGGATAATTTGTTGAGCGCCATTTTTGTGAAAAATCACCTCAAGGGTGCTTTACAATTCATTATGAATTCTAATTATCTAATTCTATAATTTTTTTTTTTTACAGTGAATACCGCACAAGAATCTCAACTGCTCCCGTCTGGAGCCAGTGAGACTATGGCATCCCCAGTTGGGGTATGTTGTGAGGCTGAAGGTAGCGGGGAGGGGAAGGAGGTGGGGAAGAGGAAGGTTGGGAAGAGGAAGGTTGGGAAGTACCTGGCTATTCAGATCTTGTCACTAAACACGGCTAAAGCCATTTTCAAGCAACGTTTCAATTCTGAATGGTGGTCTTACACCAGGGCGATACTGATAGTATCTTCCACTCTGGAACATGCCGCAAATATACTATATATTATTTTAAATGAATTAATTGTGAATAACACAAATTAATCAAATAAAATTTATTTGCGCATGCCGGGTTCGAACCCGCGACCTCCGGAATGTGAGTCAAGAGTCTTAGCCACTGGACTACGGAGGTCGTCAGATATATACAAAAATCAGAAGATAAGAGACAAGAGGTAGCAAGCAGAACCGGAAAGCGACGAGAAGATCCAATAAGAGCCAAAAAGAGACAAGAACATTCAAGACGAAACAAGAAAAAGATGAGAATATAAGAGAAAAAATAATCGGAGACAAGACAAGCTGAGACAAAAAGAGATAAGAAGATTAGAAGATATAAGAAAAGACGAGAACATCCGAGAAGAAGCAAGAAGAGTCAAGAAGAGACAATAATACACAAGAAGCTGCAAGGAGAGTCAAGAAGAGCCGAGAAGAGGCGAAAAGATCTTAAGAAACAAAAAGAAGTCAGAAGAGACCGGAAGGGACAAGTAAAGCAAGGAAGAGATAATAAGAGCCAGGCAGGGCCGAGCAGAGCCAAGAAGAGTCCAGAAGATCCAAGAAGAGGTGAGAAGATAAAATAAGATAAAAGAATATACTAGAAGATCCTAGAAAAACCAAGAAGAGACAAGAAAATTCTAGAAGAACAAAGAAGAGGCAAGAACAGCCAAGGAGGGGCGGGAGGAGCTAGAAGAGGTAAGAAGAGCCAAGAACATTCAAGAAGAAACAAGAAGACACGAGAATATTCGAGAAGAGATAATCAGAGACAAGACAAGCTGAGACAAAAAGAGATAAGAAGAGACGAGAACATCCAAGAAGAAGCCAGAAGAGTCAAGAAGAGACAATAATAAACTAGAAGAGATAAGAAGTTGCGAGGAGAGTCAAGAAGAGTCGAGAAGTGACGAGAAGATCTCAAGAAACAAGAAGAAGCAAGAAGAGACAAGAAGAGATAAGAAAAGAGTCAAGAAGAGCCACTAACAGACCAGAAGAGATAAGAAGATGCAAGGAGAGTCAAGAAGAGTTGAGAAGAGACGAGAAGATCTCAAGAAACAAAAAGAAGCAAGAAGAGACAAGAAGGGACAAGGAAAACAAAGAAGAGATAAGAAGAGCCAAGCAGGGCCGAGCAGAGCCAAGCAGAGTCAATAAGAATCAGAAGATCCAAGAATAGGTGGGAAGATAAAAGAAGAGACCAGAAGAGACTAAAAGATCCGAGGAAAAACCAAGAAGATCCTAGAAGAGGCAAGAACAGTCAAGGAGGGGCGAGAGGATCTGGGAAGAGCTAAGAAGAACCAAGAAGAGATGATAAGATCCCAGAAGAGACAAGAAAAAATTTGAAAAGCCACGAATAGCCACGAAGAGCTGAGAAGAGCCGAGATGAGAAGGGAAGAATCAAGAAGAGGCAAGAAGATCCAAGAAGTGCCGAGAAGAGGCAAGAAGAAGGAAGATACAAACAAAAAGAAAGTATTACGCTCAATCCATTCCTTTATTCCTGACCATCCTAAATTCCAATATTGGCTTATTAGGTTGCCATGTATACCGGTCGATTTAACTCCAACCTCCTTCCCATCCGCAGAGCATGTGTTCCAAGTCCTAACAAAACAGTGCCCCCTGGTGTACCGGTCTCATCGGGACAGGAGTACTCCTGGCTGGGGTGGTACAATCGTATCGTATCGTATCGTATATTATTATGCTGGCAAACTGTGGAGAATATGTTTATGGTTCACTTTTTTCATATATGGGCTGTCCTCCTCTGAGATTGTGTTCTACTTCTGTGGGACTATCTGTCAATTCTGTCATTCAACTCAACCGTCGAGTGCAAAAGTGGCTAGAAGACATTTATTATTGCATATTTTCTAAATCGAAATCTTCTTCGGAATTCCATATCATCAAAATATTCCAGCGGATTTTCTGCATCCCGTAAATTCCGCTTTATAGGACGATATTGGTACAAATCTTCATAAAGGTAGTCAATAAAATCATGGAAATTATTCATTATGCTGATAAAACTTGAAATAACCTCAGAAATAATGTGGTGCGCGCTGTTAACAAGCTTTGAGGAGACCTCAAGGTAGATCGCGACGTACCTTGAGTTTGACAGTTCATTACTCGACTCAACTTAGGAATTTGCTCAAGTCGAGGATAGTTTTTTCAATTCTGCATGCCGAATTTATCCTTGAGGTTGAGTCGAGTTACAGTCGAGTGGAAGAAATCTCGAGGAACCGACTATGCATATGGGTGCAAGTCAATTAAAATCTTTCTGTTCCACAATTTAAGCATTCTCAGGTCATTTAAAAGAGTGTTGTAATTCAGCAATATAATTTTCTTGAATTACCTATTTTAAAACTGACAAAAAATACTTGTTTTTATAATAGCTAATAATAATTCATTATAGCGCATCTCGGGTAGTTAATATCATTGTTCAACATAAAAACCCCAAGACAAACAATACACAAATAAGATACCCGCTAAAATTATACCTACCGTAAAAGAGACTTAAGTGACACGAGACTTCCAGAGCTGTTCTTTGTTTATCCGTCTAAAACTAACCATTTCATTAACTCCCCAATCCAAAGACTACATAGGCTTGGAAATAAATTCAGTTCCATTGACATTTTCATTTATTCCTTACCTAAATTTATATCAGAAATTTCAAAAATTCTGATCTAAATTTTATTATTATTCTTCTAATATTGTTTTGTGTTATTTCTTTTTAATTCTGCTTTCTTTCTTTTATTGTAAAGGAAGAGAAATAATAATTGGTATTTTATTGTTTCTATTTCTATTATTATTATGTTACACGATTGATGTAAATGCTCCAAGGGCGTAAATAAATAAATAAAAAGTCCTTCTAACTAAAACAACGACACAAAATGTTAATGAAATACGATTGAAGTACGATAATATTTTTAGTGAGTTGGTATTTGAACACATTTTAATGCAAGTCACTCTAAAAGTAAGTAAATTCCTTATATCGTAATTTAGGTAGTTACCATAGTTTAATGTTCGTTTTTTTTTTTAAATGTACGTCGTACAGTGGTTTTAATTACCAAGCTAAAACTGTAAGAAAATAACAAAACTTAAGCTTATCGTTATTAGTAAGTACATATATTAGTACCTATATATGTAGTACCGAAGAATATATTTTATTTAACTTAGAAAGTATATATGCATACGTATATGCCCAGTGTGCTAATATAAAAAAACCTAATATAAAGCAATAAAGTTACAATGTACGCATAGTTTTTAAGATTATAAATTACAAAAATTAAAAATTAGAACATATTTCGTCATGTATTGTATTGTGTTAATTCAAATTTATGAAATAAATATTGGTTAGTATTTCTGAAAGATCTTCACAGGTCTATTTGCGAGTATAGTAACCAGTTCTGTGGTTTTGACTTCTGTTGAAAAGGAAGTCTTAAAATAGAGTAATTTTGTTTGGTTTGATATTTATTAAGTTGTCGCATACATTCTGAACTTTGTTGGCCGTCAAACATTTTTAAAAGAAAAACTATTTAATTTAAGTGTTCGTTTATATTCCTCTACATATCAGCCACCATCACTATCGTGCATCATCAACATCACTTCTGTCTGCATTCTGTTACTCACCACTCTACATCGGTCATCGCTACGTAGCTACAATAAAGACTCGATTCACTACGCCGACTGCACACCTTTAATTTATCTCCCGTCTCTGCCGCTCGCGGAGTAAGTTCCCTCATATGTTTAAATTAGGAATATTATGTGTCTCTTTGTCGGTTCCTCATTGCTGAAAATCGTGACCCCTATTCCAATTTTCATGGTGACCAAGGCTCCTCCACTTTTCGCGGTTCTGCGCTGCGTGGAGAGCCAAGTACACTGACGTACCGGACACCAGTGATCCTTGGTGACTCCAGCACATTGATGACCTTTCTCTACTTCTTCTGCCAAACACTTGCCAGTGACCAATGAATTTCTCCTAGTTAGAATTCTCATTTTTGCGTCCAAAGTATGTTAAAATAGTTGAAAGCCTATTATGGATGCCTAGCTCTTCCCCGATGGACACATTTGTAGGTCTAGCTGCCCATCGGATTCTTAGCATTTTTATTCAGCACCTTATTTCAAGGGCATCCATACACTTTCTGTCGCTGGCTCTAATTGTTCCTGTTTCCACACTGAAAACCGGGGAGAAATGTTGGGAAAATTGTAAAAATCTTTAAGATAAATGAAACAATTTAACTTTGTTTGAACCACTTTTATATTTGAGTAATAATAATTTTTCAGTTCAATATTGCAAAAATCTCCCTTCTAATATTAAACCAACTTTTTATACAAGAAATAATATCGGTAATTTTTTGAGAAATGCTAAAGATAAAGACCATAAATTGACTAATTCCCGAATATATAAACTCAAGTGTTATGATTGTATAAATATTCTTCATATTAACCATAAAGAAAAACGTTTGGATAACTTAGAAGCCTTGGAAATAAAAAAAATCCCTTAAAAATAATGAATCTATTATCAACAAACAAAAAATATTGTCTTATAGCCCAATCATGGATATGTTCCCCTACCCACCCACTCTTCATTAATACCTAGCAACGACTCCACCCCTACCATAATAATACATTGTTCCCATCCATATTCCAAAACTGTCAAATCAGTATACATTTGCCCTGAAGAAGGAACGGTCGTTCTGAAACTGGCCGGATTTACTCAAATATAAAAGTGGTTCAAACAAAGTTAAATTGTTTCATTTATCTATAATGGATAACCACAAAGTCATAGCTACATTCAAAAGTGTGTAAAAATCTTTTTTCAGCAAATTCTTCTTTTCGCTTCTGTTTCACAACCTTCTTTATCACTTATAGAGGAGCCTAGGAATATGAAGTCGTTCACCGTTTATATGTCCGTGGGAACATTATTTGTTTTTACAAAAGTGTTTGCCTTGCCGATCACCATTAGTTTTGTTTTGGACTACGGCATTCTTTCTGTATTTTCGCAAGAAGAGTATTCATTTCTTTTTCAGAAGATGCAATAAGGATAGTGTCATCTGCATATCGGATATTTGAGATTTTTTGATCATCAACATTATTATATTGTTCAGGAATAAAGTCAGCTAGGAATATAAAATTACTCCTAAAGCTTATTTATCGGTTTTGTGTCCATTTTCTAAAATCCCAAGAATTGACTTTCCTATTGCTCCCATCACATGCTTCATTTCCAGCGGTAATTTATTCATACGTACGTTTGATTAAACCATTTGCGGAAACAAAAGGAAGTGAAATACGTCTTAATAAATGTTTATCTGTTTTATGAGTACAATTTACGGCCTTCTACGTGATTCAAAGATTGGCGGCCATTGCCAGCCTGCTCTAGCAGACCAGATATCCTCCAACTGTGAGTCAAGCTACCATCTGCCCTGATGATGAACACTGTAACTCTGTCCGAAACGTTGGCTTAAGGAGGAGGAAGAGTAAACCGTCATGATAGATGTCCATAAATTTCAAATCATATTCGAAAAATAAAATAAAAACGAAAAACAAGTGGGGACTGTGAATATAAATAACTTTTATAATTTTACTATACTTATACTCGACCGGTCAGTGGCTGAGTTGACATCGCGTTTTGGTCCCACCCAGGCGTCTTTGTTCTATTCCTCGGCGGGCTAAGTCTTCCATCACGATTTATTTATTTATTTATTTATTTATTATTACATTTATTACATACAAGATATAACAATATGAAAGGAAGCTTTGACTGTCCAACTAGGAAGGTTTCCCGTTTTAGGACAGTCAAATTGGCAGGTTGCGTGTACATAATTTCACATTAATGGATTAAATAATAATTAACAATAATGGTACATATTGGGGGAGTTACTTAGATATTAGGTACAATATCAGATATAAGTTGTGTTATTCTAGGTATACATCAGTAATAAACAATAAAATCCAGGTAGGTACATGTAAAATATAAATAAAATAAAAATATAACATATAAATGTAAGAAAGAAAAAAAAAATAAAATAAAAAAAGTATTTTTTTTAGGAAAATACAAATTAGCAGTAATAAAAAATAAAATCCAGATATTATAAATATCCAGATATTGTAAAATATAAAATTAAAATATAATATATAAATGTAAGAAAGAAAAATAAAAAAATATTTTTTAGGAAAATACAAAATACAAAATCGAAGAAATCAACTCAGACTACGTTTTTTAATAATTTTTCGGAATCTGTCCTACCTAAGTCTAATAACCATTTTGTAATTTTATTACCGAAGGATGATAATTCACACAGTTTAAATTGAGAGGGGATTTTGTTGTATATTTTTGGTCCCAGGTATGAGAAAACTTTTTGATAAGCCGCAGTATTGCTTGTAGGAATAGAAAGGTCGTTTCTGCTCTTACTTCTGGTTTGATGATTATGATCGACTGTTATTGTTTTGTTTATATTTTTGTGGACGCAGATTGTTATTTTTTTTATGTAACACTGTCGAACATCAAGCACATTAAACTCCTTGAAGAGAGCGTCGCTCGAGTATCTGAAGGGTTTCTTCATAATGACGCGTAGAATGGATTTCTGTGCCTTCAGTAGCGGGTATAATATTGTTAATCCTGTTCCACCCCATCCAATGCAACCGTAGGTTATGACGGAGTTACAGAGTCCGTAGTATATTTTTTTAATGTCTTGAGTTTTTATAATTTCCCGCAATGCTATAAATATATAAATAAGCTTGCGCACTTTATTAGCTGTGTTTTCAATTTGTTGTTTCCATTTAAGGTGGTTATCCACTATTATACCTAAATATTTAATAGATTTAACACATTCAAGGGTTTCGCATTTACAAGTATGGTTATTATTTCCAAGGCTGCACTTAATATTATGTATTGTGAGGTAATGGGGTGTTTTGGGTTGACCTGCAAGGGTAGCGCTAAATGTGAGATATTTTGTTTTTTGTATGTTTAGTGTAAGCAAATTACTGTCCAAAACCAGCAATATTTTCCGCATTCTGTGGTGGTAGTAGGAGATTTTCAAATATTGTTCGATAACCCGGGAATGCTTGTCTTTCCATAAAAAAAACAACTTATAAATGTAACATACGACAAACGTATCTTAAATAGTCGTTAATAAATAATAATTTTAAAATACGTATTACTAGCTTTTTCCAGCGGCATCGCTCGCATGGTATTAGGGGTATCGCACTCCGCCTCCTCCACTCCCCCCCCCCCCCTTCAATTCCCCCCATCCCACCCCCTCCCCCCTGTAACCCCTCCCTCCCCCCTCTAATCTTTCCACCCTTCACCCTCCCCCTCCCCCCTCCCGCATTTATTTGAAGTACTCCTCTAATAATTTGAATCGATAAAATAATTATAGATATCTTACTAATCGTGCCACCTATTGCAATTGCAATGCTTTAGTTATAAGATCGTGTTTAACATAAATTAAGACTCTCATTAGATATTCTAAATTGTAAAGAAAATAAATTTATAAAAACTTTATTAAAAGTATATTTATATTTCAACTAAACCAAACTACATAAAATATAATTATACATTATGGATTGTTGTTGTAATTTTTTTTTTGTTAAAAAGAAAGACAAACATTCTCGGGTTACGAATAACCTGACAATATTTATTTATACTACCACCACTGTAAGTGTGAAATGTTACTTTTGTGGTGATTGAGGACTTAGCCAGCCAAGGGACCCAAACCAATGACGTTACATACTATATTAGACGAGGGGTAGAAATCTCAAAGTGGGAAGACAATCGCAAGACAATTGTACCGGTCTCGATATCTAGTACTTTAGTACTAAACTGCTACACGTCGAGTAAGGTTGCGTCTTACCAGTACTTACCAGTAAGTAGATTGCATTTTAAAAAGTGTCAAAATGCCCTCCTGTGTGATGAGAAAATGTTTCAATTACACTGCAAATAATAGTAAAGGCGAAGGAATAACACTTCATTTGTAAGTACACGCAAATTACTTAATATTATCGATTATTATAAATATTACAATAAATTTTCATGTTTCCCGCTCGCGGTTTTACACGTCATTACGAGACAGAGAACGTTGCATCAAAAAGTAACGAGCATAACAAAGACAACCTGCTAACAGTAGGTCGGTTCACACAGCGTCCCGCACAACTTTTCTTCTATTGGGAAAGATGGGGTAAAACGTGCACAGGGTAAATCGTTAATTAATTTAATTATGTTTGAATTGTTATAACTCATAACGCTCGAACCGAGCTTCCTTGCTGACAATGGCAAGACACTATAATTTAATATACGTAAACACGCTAGTTGTAGTTAAGCTCTATAAATAATTATAATTTACGCTGTGACTTTATAAACGTAAAATGACAATTAATTCAATATAAATTTATTATGACTTATCAAATATGAATTTTAGGTTTCCCCGTGATCAACTACGACGACAGAAATGGACCACTGTTGTTCGCATTCAAAGATGCGAACATGATTGGACACCTTCGCTTTACAGCACAATATGTTCAGTTCATTTCAATAAAGACGATTTACATACCACGGTCAAAGGAAAGCGTTTTATAATGTCGTTGATGAAAATTGTAAATAGATTTGTATACTCATTTGAACCTATGACCTGTACTGTATAATAAAATATGTTTTTTAACAATACTACTATAATAGTACCAATATTGTATTACTAATGATAACTCATATAATTATAATAAAAAATATTTGCCCGTGTGTCTTATTTTACCCGCCTTTACCCTCCCCTGTGCGTAGTGTAACCCAGTGAGAGTATCTTGTTATCTCAGTCACACCCGTGATGTGAAAGCAGTATTCGGCAAAGAAATTAATACGCCGCCCGCTAATGTATCCGTGCCATTCATACATACACATTATTTGATTGTCTATCTTTATCACACAGGAATAAACTTTTGAATTGAGAAATTATTGAAAATCGCTGAAAACAAAAGAGTGTTCCTTACTTTCCACATTATATTGTGAGTATGTGAGACTATAACGAGTCTATTTATTTTATATAACGTCATTGACCCAAACGCGATTCCAATTCTGCCATTAACCAGCTTATAAGGATGTTTTTGTTTTAGGTATAATATGGGCTTGTCTTGCTCTAGTATTACGAGCATTTTGTAAGATATCAAATATATTTTGGTTCTTGTAAACGTTATGATTTTAATTTTTTTAAATTCACAGAATTTTAATCACTGTGAGTTTTTTAAATACGGTTGAAGTGAGTGTTAGCATAAGTATTTTAAGTTATACTTTTATTAAGGTTTTCTGAGCTTTAACCCTCCGCACGCTGAGTGAAATTATGTCACAAGTTATGCCTGGTAGGGTCTGCGGGACCCACCAACACTTAATCGATTTTTTTTTAAGTAAAATTTCTTTACGCACGCTTGACTTAGGGAGTAAACTGGTGAATGCGTGACGAGAGCGTTATGAAAAATGTGATCGGGCGAGGCGAACGCTCGGGCCTTTGTGTACGCTTGACTTTTAAACGCGTGACGAGAGCGTTATGAAAAGTGTGATCGGGCGAGGCGAACGGTCGGGCTAGGCGAACGGAAGTTGAGAAGTTGAGAGGGAGATATAAATTAGTGACGTTTTACTTCAGTCAAGTCAGTCTAAGTTCGGTCTAAGTCAGTTTTACTTCAGTAGCACACTTGTTTTTTTTTTTTTAATTTGTTCTTTTTTTCTATTTTAAATTTATGTTCTGATAAATAAATACAATGTAAAAAGAATATATAACTTCTTTATTCACCACAAGCCAAAAACAAAACCAACTTGTTTTAATCTAAGAAAAAAAAATGCTTTTTTATAATCGTGTAACTTATGTAATATATTTATTTATTTATTTAATTTACGCCCAGAGGGCTTTTACATAAATGTATAAAGACAGTACAATTTTAATGTAAGAAAGAAAAATATAATATAAATAAAAGTTACAATAGAAAACAAAAATACAAACATGAAATAAAAGTAACAAAAATTTAAAAGTACAGTGAGAAATAAAAACAATAAAGTTGCTATAAAAAATAAAAAAAATACATGCATGATATAAATATAAAAGGAACAAAAATTGTAAAGTAAGGTCATCAGATGTGTTTCAAAATTTACAACAATAATCATGAATAACAAACACCTAAGTACTTATTGGTCACTCATAGCGTGAAACCGCTATATTTATGTAGATGGTAGGTTCGTGAGTTGCATAGCAAAAACAAAATGACGTGTTGTGTGTCGTGTAGGAACTATTGTTGTTTTAATAATTATCTCTAAAAATAATATTTCTGGTTAAGGGTCGTTAAAATTTTTCACTTGGAAGATGGCACATTTTTGGCAGGAATATATTGAATGCTCCAATCAAATATGAGTACTGAAGGATTGATGTACATTTTTTTTCTTGCGATATTTTGTATTAGGACATGTGGTTTATAATAGGAAGATGATTGAAAATTATCAAGATAAATTTCAAAAAAACATTTGAATCGGAATGTAAGTAAAATGAAAACAAATAACTTTAAATAAAATGACACCACAAAGTGTGTTTGCGAAGTTTTAAGAAGGAATGTAAGTTAATCAAAGCTAACAGTTTGTTTGGAAACTAAATTTTATTCAATTAATAGTACTTATAACGAGCGACACCGCACGGGCTCGAATACTTTCTCGCTCACACATGATACAGCGTCCTTATCTACAAACGCAGCATGCCGTAGGAATAGCATTGGTTGCACAATTCAAATCATCGGCTAATCACCGGGCAGCCCCCCGCTCCCGGCCACCTAATTACCGAAGGATGTACTACCAGCCGCCCTATATAAACCAGAGCGCGGCCTTGAATAACCAGAGATCCAGAAGACAGTCCTAAGGCTCAATACCAAAGATCAGCTGTGAGATATTTTCTTGTCCACACTGATAAGGTAGAGGAGTCCCTAGAGATAGTCAGACCTCAGTCGGAGATTAACGCGCCGCGTTCATATATTTACCGAAATATCGTTATACTCGCATACACTGTTTACTTATTATTATTTTTTTGTGTTATATTTTTTTCCTGAATAAAAGCTCTCTGTTCGAACTCACGCAGTATTTAATATATAATTAACGTCATAAATTGTCGCCCACCGTGTAGGCCAGTGCAATTAGCGATTCGCGATCGGAATTATTTCGGTAGTCCCAATTTTTTTATATGTTTTAAACACTCATCTCGTGATGTAAAATCTGAGTTTTCGACCTTGGGTCACTTGAGAGCTTTCGCCGCCATTTTGAAAAAACCAGCCGAAATCGCGCCAAAATCTAGTTTTTCTCAAATATCTCGTTTCCAATAAAAATTTCGGCTAAAGTTGCTTTACAAGTTTAGTAGAACATAAAATTATCTACAATTTTTACTTAAAAAGTTTTCTTGTATCTCTAATAAATATTGAGGTATGCAGTCGTAAATATGTGTATAATTTTATAAAAACAGCTAAATTGCTCGACTTGGTTTGGTTTTTTGTGTGTATCTCTTTTCCAGAACAATTTTGTGAAAAAATTATTAACATTAATTTTGTAGAGAATAAAATTTTATAAAAGACATTGGTTTAAAATTTCATAAAAGACTCAATGAGTATCCAGGTTCTAACACAAAAATTACACGAAAATTGGGTCAAAAATTGAATCAGAAGAAAAGTGTTTTAATCTTGGCATATCTTTATTATTCTTTTTTTTTAAACAATTATTGTTGTAATAACATGTAAAATACATAACAGCAACATTAACCACCAATGTAATCACAACATACAAATAAAAAAACATTAATTAAGTTACATAGATGCCGTAAAAATAAAGAAAAAAAAAGTATTTTCTTTAAATTTATCACTTTTGACTAACGATGAAACTTACGGGCCCCGAACAACTTCAATATAGTCTTCCTATGTCCCATCACCCATATTTGTGGTGACTGGCTCACCAAATTCCTCGTCATCATCATGAACGAAGGCTTCCACAGCATTCTGGCAGCATAGAGCTGCCATTACAGTGAATACAGAGTAGGGAGCATTTCAAACCCGACTTTCTACATGTGCACTTTCCAACGCAACCTTTTTTGCATTGGCATGAAACAAAGTTCAGCAACGCCTGAGGTGCAGCCTCCTTCAGCATTGGTACTGGAGTTAGTAACCCAACAGCATCTTTCTTCCATCCCCATTCAGTTGGATCTTTATGGTGACCAAGCCAAGTTTGCACTTGCAAGTATGTTCTTAAAGCATGTTACTGGACTGCATCTTTGGTGGGTGGTAGCCTGGATAAATTGAATTTGTTCTTTTTCACCCCCTTGACAAAAAGAATGTACCTACCTTAAATTTTCCAAATTTGATTTCTCATTGCCGCCATACAAAAGTGCAAATAATTGTTCGGTAGCCAAAGTGATTGTTTCTCGCTTTGCTTTTGGATCTTGAAATACACGAACAAGTTCATTCACTGAGTGGTTCTTGAGAAGAATATTACAAAATTTGTTTTTGCCTTGACCGAACGGAGCACCAATTGTGTCGCAGCCGCTTATGGCATGAATGAATAAAATGTTTTCTACTATTTCAATGTGTTTAAAACATTTGTTGGAGTACAACGCGTTAAGTGATTTACCTTTACCGACTTTTTGATAATATACGTTTGAAAGTGAGAGAGCTGTGATGAGTACCAACAGGTCGATATCCTGACCAACGATTATGACTGCATCATGTTGAGATGACAACGAGTTTGCGATGGTTATTATGAGAACATCAGCATCCTCTTCAGCTTGTACTGTCGTTATTTGCGATCGTTCAAATGAGGCTCTGAGTAGGGAAATAAAACGGGACTTGTTCTTCTCATTTCCCAGAAACTTTTCCTGTGGCACTTGTGGGTGAGTGGTTTCATAAAACAAAACTTCAGCAGAAGTTGTAACTCTGGCACGCCGTGCTCTTTCCACCCCTCAGTGCTTTTCTTTTCAACCGAATCTGGGTATCCATCGAATACCACTACTGCATTGGCTCCATAATGATTTTGTACATACCTGGCTTATTGCTGAAAAATGATTGAAAAAGGTTGTGCACGACCCCATACAACTTTGTGCAGTAAATATCCCCCATCAACAACGTGTATTTTACTGCCTCCCAGTTCTATGTTATTTGTTAGAGGATTGAACGATGAGTAAAATATGGATTTGGTTCCTTTGCGCATGCCTTCCTCTGAGAAAAGAGACAGTGGGACCGGAGATAGTTCATATTGGAAATATTCTTTAAGTTCAATTTCAGACTTTTTGGCAATACACATACGATGGAATAGCATTAATGGATCTATTGTCACAGTCACACCCTGATTTTTTATGCTGGTCACCGCTGCAAGAGAAACTATCGCATCCTTACGTTTTAAGTGTAGGTTTCCAAAGTTCTGGTTGACGACTTTAGACAGAGCAAATTTCCCCATCTTTTCAGCCATGTGAAGAGTTACTTTGCTATCCCCGACAATGCCACTGCTTATAGACATAATCATGTTTGTTTTAGGAAATGGTTCATGGTAAGAAAACCAATCAATGAGAGTTTGAACGTCTTTGTCATCCCTCTTAATTCGTGTAAGCTTCATCTCTACATGTTGCTCTGACGTTCCTGATTCAACTCCACAGAATGACTCAATACCCTCACAAATATTATGCAGATAAACAAATCCAGCAGCCCAACGAAGAATAGAACTGTCTGTGATTCCTCGTCCTTGGGTCAAACCTCCAGATGTTTTCATCGATCTCATCAGAGTTTGTTCGATTGTCATGTCAGACCAAATCCCTGACCAAAATTTATGAGATCGTCGAATCGTAAAGAAACCCTCTTTGGTAAATCTTTCACATTCTATTGGATCCATCTTCTCTTTCAATGTCAACATAACTTGGAGATACAGATGTGCACTTTTGGCATAATTAAAGTGGGCGGCTGCGTGAAAAAAAGGTATCATTTTTTGGACCGTTGCAAGATGGAGCTCCCAATTTCCAGCACGTTCCGCTTCAATATGCAGCTCAATCAGTGTAGTCATCTGGAAGTACTGAACCCACAGCTGGGAAGTAGGTCCGTTTTCTTTTAAAATGTTCAGTACCTACATCAATCAGGGACTGGCGGCTATAGAGTATTTGTGAGAAAAAAAAACAAATTCCATACAAAAATAACCGATTTCCATAGAAATAACTTCTAAAATATTATTTTTGTTTATTATTTTTGTTTGTATTTAGCTCTAAAGGAGCAGAGTTGGCAACACTGATGGCCCGTCCTGGAGTGGCTAATTGGCGGCAACTACAGGGAACCGCGGGGGAGGGGGGAGGGGGGACCACCCACTCTCTTTTATTTGTTATAATATGTTAAAAATATTACAATATATTAAAATGTAATGTAAACAAAAATCGTATAACATGGTAATAAATCGTGATAAATTTTCTGTTTCCACTCCTATATTTGTTTATACTTTATATAAGTAAAAAAAAATACAAAAAAATAAAAATTACAGGTCTTTTTAGAAATTTCATTTTCTACAAAATTGATATCAATAATTTTTTCACAAAATTGTACTGGAAAAAAGATACGCACAAAAAACTAAACCAAATCGAGCAATTTACCTGTTTTTATAAAATTATACACATATTTACGACTGTATATCTCAATATTTATTAGAGATAGAATAAAACTTTTAAAATAAAAATTGTAGGTAATTTTATGTTCTACTAAACTTGTAAAGCAACTTTAGCCAACATTTTTATTGAAAATGAGATATTTGAGGAAAACTAGATTTTGGCTCGATTTCGGCTAGTTTTTTCAAAATGGCGGCGAAAGCTCAAGTGACCCAAGGTCGAAAACTCAGATTTTTCATCAGGAGATGAGTATATAAAACATATAAAAAAATTGGGACTACCGGAATAATTCCGATCGCGACCCCCTTTTTTGCGCTAATTGCACTGGCCTAGTGAGGCTGTGTTAAAACGGTTAACTTATGTTATATACTTCAATACCTTCTGCAGTTAGTCCTGAAGACATTGTCAGTATTGCAAATGTTAAAAACAATATTGAAACTCTTATTTCTTTTATACAATCAATAATATTATTATTCAATTATTAAAAACTGTTTATTTATAAACAAGTTCAGCTGTGTAACTATTATTACGCGTGACAGCTGTTTCGCCCTCTGAAGGCATTATTAAACTGTCTGATAATGTTTTATAATGCCTTCGGAGGGCGAAACAGCTGTCACGCGTAATAATAATTACATAGCAGAACTTGTTTATAAATAAACTGTTTTCATTAATTAAATGATAATATTATTGAAATTTCTTAATTTTAATTTCTTTTATATATATATAAGAAATTTAAATAAAAATGAAGTTCTGCAAATTTAACTTGATAACAATAAATATTGAAACTTTTTTTAAATTGGTTAAAGAAACGAGGGAGAGTGAGACCCTCGCGAACTTTGACGAATTATGCTTTCAAGGGCAGCCTGGTAGAACTATAAATAAACTAAACCACTCACAGTGAAACTGAATTCTCATCGGCTTGTGTGACTCATTGGCGGCCATGACTGAAGCCCATGACGTGTTAGTTACAGCTGTTTTAAATGTCTTGGGTACGTCAGACCCTACCAGATATGTGGAGGGTTAAACAGAGTGTTAATATTTTTTTACAGGCACAGCCCCAGGCAATGATACCCAGCCAGGATTGCGCTAGTTCTAGGTATATATATTTTTTAATATCTTTGATGTTTCGTTACTCGATCCATTGCTGAATTAATTAAGTCTTCCTTTGTCTTTGTCTTTGACGAGCTTCGTGAAAAACAGAACACTGCCCAGTTAAGTTGGCATATCACGATAATCAGATAAAAAGTATGGTCATCATCACAGTCAAAAGCTATATTACAAATTTGATCTTTAAGTTAGATAAAAAGAATTATTCTCTTTCAAGAACATATATAAACAGTGGTGTCATCTAATGACCGTGACAATGATGTTCCAACGGGATCTCCATAGATTATACATTGTTTGAGATTTTCGCCAAACTCAGGACTCCAACTGGGAGAAACTCGTAGTCGCAAGAAATTGGAATACAGAACATGATACTCAGCAATGAGGAACCGATTTAAGAAGAATTACGTATTGCACTACCTCCTTCCACAGATAAATAAATAAAGTAAGTACAACGTTTCGGATGAAGTTACAGAATTACACATCTGCCCTTATGAAGGACACCGTTTTTTGCGAAAAAATCTCAGGGCGCTGTGTTATCACACTTAAACGAAAAATATCACAAAACTTATTATATATAACAAATTAAATATTATAACAAAGGCCTGATACATTTTATTATTGAATTGAAAACTTCTTTACCACCCTTATGCTTTGAAACTCTATGAAAAGAAAAAGCGAACAAACAAACAAAAGAAACAAACAAAATACATCTATAGGAGTCTGCGAGAAAATAAGATGGAATAATTAATTGTGCGGTGCTTCGTAGCCTTCCTAGTCTTGTTTAGTGGGGAGGTTTTGAGGTTTCAGTTTTACCGCGTGTGAACTGCATACTTGTATTTTTTTGTATTTGTTTCGTTTTAATGACCAAATAACAATGTTTCAGAACCAGCGACTTCAGTACACATGCAAACCAGCGTTGATCGTCCAGATTTAGGAATAGTTTGTAACGCCCAACTTTATGGCTTGCGTGTCGGGAGACTGCACCGGTCTTAACGGTGGAATGATAAAATATATTGCTCAATATTGTACCAACCCCCTTTTCTGGGAGATCCTGCTTTATGGCACTTGGAACTATGGCGCCGTGGAAAGGTGATTCGGTAGTCACGCCGCTTTATTACCTGCCCTTCCTTGCCATGATGACTTAATGGCCCCTAATGCCACGGCCTCTGTGTTCTTTTATCGCGGAATCAACAATTGTTTCAACACCTCTTGCTTATTTTGATGAAGGAGGCCTATAATTTAGCTCCCACGCCCGGAATCTGGGACAGAAATCGAACTTGTGAATCTAAGTAAACATACTTATCACGCGAAGGGTACGCGAAAAGATAGAGCCAAATACATGCATCATGCTTGATTGTGGCTTAATCTATAACAGCCTTACTAAAAAACCCAGTGAAAATTTTATTCAATTGACAAACGGCCGCGGATGTGAAAACATTACTAATTAAAAAATTTTTCATGGAAAAAAATACACATGGTTTCCACGGCCTGGGGGGGTAGTTTATCTCTGTTTTAACGATTGATGTTCGGACGAAATTTGGAATTTTTCCTAAGTATTTTGAATGTTCTATATATTTTCTTATTTTTGAAGGTGTCGTAAAAACCAATACCATTTATGAAAACTAGACAAAATTACCTTTTAGATTCGTGTATTTAAAATACACTTTAGTTTTCAAAAACTGCCATAATTTAAGATCCAAACTCGGAAAAAAATGGAAAAAATTTCTTACCCAAACATATTTGATGAAAGTGTATAGAAATTTATAAAAAAAAACAAAATTTGAAAAATACTGACCTTTTATATAATGAATTTGGAACGAAACTGCCACCTCACTTTTTCCTCGTACATACAATAAAAAAATAATAAAAAATTTCAAAGTTTTTTTATTGCCAAAAAACTAACCTAAAAAAATAATACCGACTTTTATAACAGATTTCTAGCAACTTTAAAACGTTAATTTCGTTGATAAGTTTAGGTACACATGTATTAGATATTAATATTTATAAAAAACACCACATTTATGAAATTCACATAAAATAAAGATCTTAAAATGTTAATTTTATCTTTTAAGAAAACTATCTATAGTTCTATAGAACAATATTCTGACAGTCCAACTTTGAAAGTACGGCGTTTGTACAATAACTCGATTAAACTGATGTAAACCACACACATAACATAATAAATATATCAATCATGTGAATAGAAGAGTAAATTCGTCACTACAATAGAAATTAATAAGTAAAATCACAACATTTAGGCACTAACAAATTTTTCTGACACCCCGCCATAAAAAACACACCGGGCTATGTTCATCGCGGTGCCGTTGAGAAGGCGCGCCAATAATGCCCCTGGCGGAGAAGAATTAAAACAACATTGTTTCCTAGGAAATTAAAACCATTTGCAATGTTGTCAGATCTTAATGCATTTTAACAGCGTGACCACGCAAGAAACGTTATTAGTAACAAATTGGGATCTAGCGTACACAAGGTTTATTTATGTTATTGCAATAATACAGTTAATCGGTCGCGCTGTGGTTTTTTTTTAGTAAGGCTGTAAATCTACAACGGTGGTACAGCATAATTCACTTCTTTGTTCAGAAACGAGTTTCATGAAAATATTTTTTGTTTGTTTGTTTATTTTGCCAGAACTTTATTCTGTCTTGTGTTTGTTGTAAGGAGACTCAGAGGTCATCCGTGTGTGGTTATGGATTTTGTCATACACAATTCAAAGGAGTTGACCTACCTTGCAGTTATAAGGCTGCTTTACTTTGGCTTAGTGCTTAGCATTTTTGAGAGTGGATCTCGAGTATGAGGGCCAGAGGACACCGTCTTCGTAAAAAATACGGAAGAAATTTGCACGATACCTCTTCTTGGGAGAGTTACGTTTTTTATTTTTACCCGTGCCTGTTTCCAACAGCATCTATCTCGGGATTGCTGGATATCTTCAGCCTTAGCTCCAGTAGGGGTGTCACATTACTGCTGATGGCTTATAAGCTTCTGAACGATATATTCTTATCAATATCACACATTCTGGCTAAAATAGGATTTTGTGTCCTGGATAATTTTACGTGAAGCTGCCAACACAGGCGTTTGATTCTTCCCAGGTTCAGAACTAGCTTACCGATGGTGATGTCCTTGGGACTCACTAGGTAAATTAACTGCCTGGCAGGAAACGTGGATATTTCCACATTTCCTGCAACGAATACTCGCCAATTGTTCACCAACTACAAATACCAAAAACAAACACATCCTTTGGACAAAATCACTACAGATACTAGGCTATAAAACTATACAATTCTCTTCCTACACAATAAAAAACAACTAATATTATTGAATACAAAAAACATAAGAAACTGGCTTAAATCTTTTTAACTTTTAACTTATAATTTTTGTCGAATTGAAGTCGATTTTATATTTTGATTTTTATTGTTTCTCTTTTTATATAAGCAATTAACACTCTTTTGTTTTATTATTCACAATTTATAATTTATAATTTACAACTGAAAAATGTCCTCTACAACACAGGTGAACTCCTAGTGTGGAGGACAATATATTATACCTTTGTTATGTAAATGTACTAAGAATAAATAAATAAATAAATAAATAAATACGTGAAGTATTATTTAAGTTTTAACTGTATGTACCAAAGAATAATAAACTTTTTGTGCCACATCTAATTATGCCGAATCTTTTTGAAGTGAAATTACTTTAGCGCCGTTAGTGACTTGAAATTCGGGTGAAATGGAAATGCGTCACCACTCAGTTCTACACAAATATGAACTCGGTTCTAATATAATGCTGTAAATTCGTACCTCAGCGCATGCCTTCTATAGCGTAGTTGGCATGCTGACAAGTCTCAGCGGCCAGAGAGACAGACTACAAGCGAATGGGAGTTCGAATACTACGAAATCCAAAAAAAAAAACATTTTTATTTTCTGAAATCAATATCCAATCTTCAAACCACTTTAAAAAAAACAAGCAAAAGAAAAAAAAGCGACCTCTAGCGACTTTCTAGTTTCACTTCTACCGCGTGTGAATTACACACTCTGGTTTTTTTTTTGTAAGTTTCTCTACCGCTTTTGTAATGAACCGGTTTTTGATACTGTTTTTGAAAATAAGTAAATACAATGGGGTGATTCTTACTTGCTTCAGTATAAGTGCATTCTTCTGACATATTCCAACGATAATATCCCAAAATTGTCCGAATACTGCTGACTTCGGATGAGCGCTTATCACGGTTTGATAATTCTATAATAATGCATAGTTGATAATTTCTTGTTCCTGTTAGTATCGATAATAACAGTCAGCTGGCCAATAAAATTGATAATCTGTTCAAAGAAGAATTTCGGTATTTGAAAACGTATGATCAATTTAATCTGAAATAAGGAAAATTTGAGTTTACCTCGGGTACACAGAACGGCTCACAATATTTTTCTCTCATTTATTCCAACAGTGATTTTTATGTGAGTAACGCCCTAGTCCCAACCGCTCCCAACCGTCTGGAACCAGTGAGACTAGGCCAATCCCCAAAAAAAAATGTTATACTAACTGACCCGTCCAAGCCTTTCTGTGGCTAACAAAACACAACACCATCGACTGGCTGGTTACCCAACCTTTATAACCAATGCCATCTGTTAATTTGGACACAAATCAAATTACCCCGCCCGCTTGCCATCATGTAGGATCACCTCCCGAAGTTTGTGCACTTTACCCAAACATCCTATATATGTATAATGTATACATAATTCTATAAAGGTTATTATTTTTAATATGATACTAGTGCAAACTCGTGAAAATTTATTGGACAGTCTGAATTATTGAACCATTGTTAAGTTGGTTCCAATTTCGATAATGACCATTATTCAAATAATTTTTTGTAAAAATGTTATATTTTGCGAAGGTTGAGCTTTAGAGCTTGTCTGAATTCTTCACACAATCAGTTCCAATCGTGAAAATGACACTTAAATTTAAAGCAAATCCGAGTTCCAGAGTTCATTAAACCAGAGTGACGCAGGACACACGCACTACCGAAATTCGTATATTATTCGATTACTCGCACGGAGTAAGTACCTAGGTCTATTCTCCACATCTATTGACTTTTTACAAGTCTAGGATGAATTTTAAATATTCAGTATTTTTATATTGGAATAACCGACTTAGAATAACCTCACATTGTAGATAACGTTATCAACTCTCAGAAGTAGCTCAGTGGTTATAGCAAAGCCCATTTTTCGTGGTAGGGTAGTTAATATATTCTTCACTGATTAAATCATTTCATCATTACGTAATAAAATGAAGTCGCCTAAAATGTATGTGCGCATTGATCTTTTAAACTACGCAACGGATTTTCATGTGGTTTTTACCAATAGATAGAGTGATTCAAGAGGAAGGTTTATATGTATAATACATGCTTAATACAGTGGAGAAAAGCCGAGCAATTCAAATATTCAATTCGGGCAGCGGGCAGCAGGCAAGGGGGTGGTGTGGATTTTATAAAGGTTGTGTAATGGCGTTGTGTTTCGTTAGCCACAGCAACGTGTGGCCGGATCTGCTAGTAATAAATAAATCATTACTTATTATATAATCATCGGCCGTATTAAATATTTCTGGAACTCAGCAAGATAATATGATTTAAATTTAGATAGGAAACTAGGTGACGGACATATGAATCCATCCCTCCCATTGTCTTTAAATTTATCTCCAAATTTATATTAAACAACATTTTATAAATTATTTTATATAGAATTTAAGTTTTTCGATTTATATGTCAGGCCCTCTAACACAGTCGATCGATAACGTTTGATAGGATAACTTTCGGTAACTTCGGATCGTTTCCTAGCGTGACTGCAGATTGCCAAGAAATAAGTACCAGTTCACAATGACTAAGTGTTCCTAATATATTCGACGTCAACTATTTTTTGTACGTTAAGCGTCGATGATACGTGGCGAGTTTACAAGCTACTATCTGGGAAATTCACTATAATATGTTAGTAAACTCGCCCAGTGTCATCGTGTTACTTGCTAACTAGCAGTGACTAGCAGATTGTTGACAATCTACGAAAAAAAGTTGAAAGGTCGTCAACTTTACTCGCCTACACGCTTGCTCCGCTTGCTCGTGATTGGTTTATTTATGTTTCCAACATGGCTTCCTATAAACAGCTGATTTCGGCTGTCAAACATCTGAAGAATGTAATTTAAAAAAAAAAGATAAGAAAGAAACATACACATAAACTTAATAAAAATATTATAATAAACCTACAAAAGCAGCATGAGTACAGTTATTCAAACATTAATAAATAATTATATTCTGTCACCATGTTAGAAAATAACACCTCTTTTATTAACATATATCTCAATACTATTTGGAAAGATACTTACTGCAAATACTCAAGCTCCATTCTAATTACACCTTCATACACTTCAAAAAAAAAAAAAAAAAATTACAACTGTGTGTAAATGTGTTGGTACTGTGTCCATGGCCGTATATATACATATTAATGTATTCATGCACCTAGACGCATATATATGTGTAAGTGTGTGTGTGTATATGCCTATGTGTGTATGGATGTGTGCACCTGTATATACGTATGCGTATGCACTCACACATATAAATTTTAAAATAAGGATATGTATCTTCTCACAAACTTATCCTTACCCAATTCTTTTTCTCTTTACTAGTTTTTTATTATAACTTTACCAATTTTCAACATCATTACATTACTAATAGTTCCATATGTTAACAATAGACTTCACTTAAAGTAAATATCCTCCATTGTCACCATGAAACAGGCAGCCGCCTAGTATGGTGATTCAATGTATCCAATTCTATGTAAATGTCTAATTATGTAACATGTATTTAAATAAATAAATAAAAATTAGTTCACGCAGGCGTCGTTATTCTTGTTACTGGCGCTAGCAGCGGCCTCAGTTTCCTACGCTTCTGAGCAAGTTGACAGTTTTGTGAGTCATCATGACAATCTCACTCGCCGATTTACCCGCTTTTAAACTTAGTAGATAGTAGCTTGTAAACTCGCCACGTGTCATTGACGCTTTAGCGATTTCCAGTTGTCTAAGGTAACCGTGAAAGTTACCGAAAGTTATCCTATCAATCCCGATCGACCGACCGTGCTAGGGGGCCAGATATGTTCTAGGTATTGCGTTAAATTCATATTGTTAGTGGGATTTCACTGGCAGCAGATGTTTCAATGATTATAGTTCCCAGTGGAACTAATTTTATTATTTTATTGTTTCTTTTTCGAAATTAACTTTTTTGTAGCCGGTGGACTTGTCATTTATTACTAGGCATATCTAGCAATAAGGTTGTATTTTATTACCAGTCTGAAAATATTGATTAAATTATCCTGTATTCATTTTTATGAGAGCGTATTTTTGGAAGGCCTCCAAGCTAATTTCTTTATTTATTTTGTAGTATTGACGACGAAAAGATTTGCTATATTTTGGAATATCACCTCGGAGGTAACCGGCAAATCACGGGAAAAAATATTTGGAAAGTAATTCAATAGCATGCGGTACCCTTACAAGCCTCAATTCGAGAAGCGGGTATGGGTACCTCCGCACCGGGAATCATCAATCATCACCTCAATTGGTTTGCTACGTTTAAGGGGTATCCGGGATCAAGGGATGAGTTTTGTCTTGGTCTTGTCGGCGAATCTAACCTATCTAACCTTGACCGCTCCAACTGGACTCTTTCGACAATAGGAGGGATGGATTCATATGTCCGTCACCTAGTTTCCTATCTACCCCTCATACTCTTTTTCCTTCCCAGAACTTCCTCCTATCCCTAAAACACAGCATACCCAAAGATGACGTAGGCCATGAGGGATTATTTTACTCCTATATGCAGTTTACGTAAAAAAAAAAAAATTAAATCATATTATCTTGCTGATTTCCAGAAACATTTAATACGACCGATGATTATATAATAAATAATGATTTATTTATTACTAGCAGACCCGGACACACGTTGCTATGGCTAACGAAACACAACGCCATTACCCAACCTTTATAAAATCCAAACCACCCGCTTGCCAGCTGCCCGCTGCCCGCTGCCTGAATTGAATATTTCAATTTCTCAGCTTTTCTCTACTATAATAAGCATGTATTATACATATAAACCTTCCTCTTGAATCACTCTATCTATTGGTGAAAACCGCATAAAAATTTGTTGCGTAGTTTAAAAGATCTATGCGCACATACATTTTGAGCGACTTCATTTTATACTATGTAATAATAATAAAATAATGATGAAAAGGATTTGTTTATTATTTAATCAGTGAAGATTATATTGACTCCCTACTCTCCAACGATAAATGGCTTTGCTATAACCACTGAGCTACTCGTACTTCAGAGAGTTATTAACGTTGTCTACAATATGAGGTTATACATAGTAGGTTATTCCAATATAAAAATATTGAATATTCATCCTAGACTTGTAACAATTCGACAGATGTGGGGTACAGAGCTACTCGTACTTGCTCCGTGCGCACATCAAATAATACACTAATTTCGGTAGTGCGTGTTTCCCGTGTCACTCTGGTTCAATGAACTCTGAAATTCGGATTTGCTTTGAATTAAAGTGTCATTTTCACGATTGGAACTGATTGTTTGAAGAATTCAGACAAGCTCTAAAGCTCAACCTTCACAAAATATAATATTATATCAGAAAAGTATTTGAATAATTGTCATTGTCAAAATTGGAACCAACTTAACAATAGTTCAAGAACTAAGACTGTTCCATAAATTTTCACGAGTTTCCACTAGTATCACATTAAAAATAATAACCTTTATAGAGTTATATAAATATAAATTCCAACTGTATACAGGGCAAGGGCGGATCCAGCTTTGTCGCCAGGGGGGGGGGGGTCATATAGCGCCAGGGGGGGGGTCACATAGTCGTGGTCAAGTCACTAGAAGTTATAATTTAATTTTTATAATAATAGATACAAGTAAAAAGTAGATCCACCTAGGTCCTGGACCCAGCCCAGGGGGGGGTCATGACCCCCATGACCCCCCCCCCCCTAGATCCGCCCTTGATACAGGGTGTTCGGGTAAAGTGCACAAACTTCGGGAGGTGATACTACATGATGGTAGAAGTAAAAAGGATAAATAACTTTTTAGAAATTTCGTTTTCTTTTTCCGTGAAAAAATATTTTTTCCTAAAAACGACTTTGTTACCCGTAAACTACCTTAAAACGTCGAAATTCCGAAAAAATGTATTTATTTTTTTACTTGACTAACATGTAAAATCACCTTCTAAAATGGTTTTCAATGGTGATGATTGTCTTGTTATCTTAATTGTAAGATTGTGTTATTATTTGAATTTATATTATATGTGTTATTTATTTATTTATTTAAGGACCATAAACAGTCTGAGTAACATAATATACATAAGAGAATGACAAAAAACAGACCAATTATTAACGCTCACGGTATTTAGAAACATAAAAGTAACTGAATGTGAACTAGAATATTTATATAAAACAAAAAACAGGACAAAGCAGCAATTAAAAAAAAATGTACAGGTGTAGATTCAACAAGTGATAAACCAAAATATAAAAACACAACAATAAAATAAATGCGATTATTACTATACTTAAGTAGGCTGCAAAATAGGTATTGGATTGGGGCGGGTAAGGGGAGGACAGGGAAAAGGGAAAATTGCCACGCAGGTAATTTAAAAATATTAGGTACAATTAATTTAATCATCATAATATGTTGTGTTATGTTTTATTCGCACCAAAATGCGATACAATGAAATTCTATAGCGAAAATAACTAGCAGTGAATATGTCACAAGTGTTTCTATACGTGCAAATTTAATGTTATGAAGTTACATGTCCTTTGCATAAATTCATTTATTAAAATTATTATTTGTACGTTTATAATAAACTGCTCATGTTTTATAGCACCTGCTCGCAACACAGGTTTTCCTAGTGAGAAAAGCATAGGACATCACAAATTGTAGGTCTAGAATTAATAAAGTTGAATTTATAACAAAAATTAAACAAGAAGTTTATGTACTTTACCCCCGGACACCCTGTGTAGTGCCGTTTCGTGATAAAATCCTGTGTGGTTCAAATTCAATACCTAATATTTTTACTTTGTATTTATTTTTGTGCAAATTTTTTTGTTTTTTTTTACATGAGCTCCACACAGGAGGCCCTGAGGAAAATAATTTCCCTAAGGGCCTATGTCATCTTTGGGGATGCTGTATGGAGGGTTTTTTTTAAGGAAATGAAGGAGAGGAGAGTTCTGGGAAGGAAAAGGGTTTAAGGGGTGGGTAGGAATCTGGGGTTCAGTGTGTCCTGGTCATCCGCCTCCAAGACCTAGACAAACTCACCCCATGAACCCGGGCAACCCTGCTAAATCACCAAACGTAGCGAACCACTTGGGGTGACCTATGGCAGAGGTGTTGGTTATCCAATAAAGGTTCCCGGGGCGGCGGTACCCATTCCCGCCTCCCAAATTGTGCAAATGTTTTAAACAGTAGTTTCCTGCACTATTTACTAGTATAATTTCGTTAATATTGTTATATATGTTATATAATATTGTTATATAAAAGCCTAAATAGGCGTAAATAAATAAATAAATTTATTCTAAAAAAAAAAAATTAAAAAAATACAAAAAAAAACAAATAAAAAAAAAATAAATAAATAAATAAAAAATAAAAAAAAAATAAAATCACCTCAAGGGCGCTCAAAATAAATGACATAATATAATGCACTGTAGTACTTGGAAAAATATGTATTCAATAATACATTTATATATATTCATATATAAATGTATTATTTTTTTTTAATTGCCAAAAACCAACTTTTTCCACTCCCCGCTTCGAGGACACTAATGATCCCAAAGTGTTGTATTTCAATTTTCAAAATGTGAAACTTACGAATATTCGTATCACATTGTTTTTCCCCGTGCACAAAACACCCCCAGGCCCTGGGGTTAGAAACTTGCGGAGCATCGGACCAGAATGTATCTCAACTTTTTAATTTGGATAAAAGCCTGATAGTTGCACCGCTACCTAGTGGCAGGGGTAGGTACCTAGTCGAAGGGGTAGCTGCCAAGTTGTAGAGTGATACCTACTTGCAGTGAGGTATTGCATGTGCAGTTGTACTGATGCTCATCTCACTTTCCTTGGGTTAAGCCCTCCATGCATTAACTCCTGCATGGTAGACGGAGGATGTATTCACAGGTCCGCATTAACCTGTGCTGTAGGCTGGTGTTGTTTTTTTAAGAAGAATTTTAAAGGTTGGTAAAATGAAACTGCAAATACTATGAGATTTTGGCATTTTCATCTGCCTCTGCCTACCCAACTCTCAATTTTCTTTTAGTCTTCGGGTATTTTATCCCAAATATTCAGTTAAAATTCTTTGAGGCTTCACTGAGTGATTGGCTAAAGGACACGGAAGCTAAGTGTAGTTTATGGTCAGACCGAATGCCATTCACATTTTTTTGTTGATACTTACCAATTGATTTGAGATTTATTGTATTACTTATGTTCTCTATATTATGCTAGTGCTTGCAGGTTTTTACAATCTCATGGAGCCTCATGAATGAGTTTTTCTTTTGCCCTGTTTAATTTATCTTTGTCTTACTAACCTATTTTTTGGCATTTTGTTTATCCTGGCACTTGCTACTGCTTACTAGCAACGTATGCAAGGACACTGGAGGTCTAGATTCGTTCAACATAAATAAATGTAGCTTCGTTTAACAAAAAAAAAATAGAATCTTGCGAGAGCCTTGAAGGAGTAACCATCTGTTACTCATACCAGGGCGGGTAAGTAGTGGATAAGCTCTAATGCCGCATATCCATAAGGTTCACAGCATTATATACAAGGTGTCCGGAAACTCGTAGTACAAGCGGGAAACTGGAGACTCCACATCACATTTGGAGTCGATTTTGTGGTATAAGTTTTTTCGATTTGAGCTTCCGTTTTCGAGTAAATCGGGTCCGAAGTTGGAATTATTTTGGATAAATTTGAAAAAATTGTTCACGTGGGGGTTGATTTCAGCTATGTAATGTCTTATAAAATGCATCGAAGGGTAAACCGGGCTCAAAAGTTTTTTTAACCCTTTGGTTGCCGAAAAAATGGAAAAATAGAAAAAAAATAATATTAAAATCGAAATGCTGAGATCGAAAAAAATAAGTTTTTTGGGTTCTCTACGTGATGTAGATTCATCAGTTTCCCGCTTGTACTACGAGTTTCCGGACACGTTGTATAGCCAGCAATAAAACAGCAATATCTTTTTTTAAATTAAAAATAAAACAATAACTTTGTAAACACCACTTTTATTTTCTATACTTTATGCCGACGGGGTTTCGCTGTCACCGTAGCTTCTTCAGGGCAGCATAATACTAAAGTACTACTATAATATTAAAGTGGTGTTTACAAAGTTATTATTTTATTTTAAATTTTTAAAAAAGATATTGCTGGTATAAGTAACAGATGGTTACTCCTTCAAGGCTCTCGCAAGATTCTATTTTTTTTTGTTAAACGAAGCTAAATTTATTTATGTTGGACGAATCTAAACTTCCAGTGTCCTTGCATACGTTGTTAGTAAGCAGTATGCAAGTACTTAACAGGATAAACAAAATGCAAAAAATAGGTTAGTAAGACAAAGATAAATTAAATAGGGCAAAAGAAAAACTCAATGATCATTTGCACGTACTCGTAAATATTATGACGGATATAATAATTCTTTGATCCGAGGGTTATAATAAATTTAATTCTTTCTTCGGGTAATCATAGTTTATACTTACAATAGAAATACCAATATGAAAGTGCTGTTTGTTTACAGTATTATTAGACGCCTCTAAATCCACCCCCGTTAAATCCAATGCTCTGTTAACTCTTGCATGTTTTAAAGGGAAACCTACATTTCTGCTACTAATATAGGAACCTGCTCTCGTAAAAGTCACTCCGTCACTGCTCTGTTTCTGTCTGCAACTGGCACTGGTTATGAGCACTACATGATATGTAATACGAACAGTTGCGCCTCTTAGGTTTTTTTGGAACAGTTCCACTAGGAGCGGTGACGCGAATCGGAAGCCGCATACATCGCTCTAATGCAAAAGTACACAAAATTCGTAACTAACACTCATGCTTTTTCCCCGGAGGGCAGAGAGGACGGACCGCCAAACAACTCAGTCTTGGCACACACTTAATTTCGGAGACGGGTATGGGTACCGCCGCCCAGGGAACCATTTATTGGATAATCAACACCTCTGCCATAGGTCACCCCAAGTGGTTCGCTACGTTTGGTGACTTATGACTACAATACACGACATCTTTTTTCAGCCCGATTACAATTAGAGACCAGAGTCAACATTTTTCGCTTTACGCGATCGCTATTTTCATCTCTACTTTCATATCTGCGATTTCAATTGTCATCACTGCAAACAACACATGAACCATGATGTTTGCTGTGATACCAACTGAAATCGTAGATATTGTAGTAATCGCCATATGAAAATAGAGATGAAAATAGCGATCGCATAAAGCGAAAAATGTTGACTTTGGTCTATAATTTATTGGAATAGAGCTGAAAAAAGATATCGTGTATTGTAGGCATTAGACGGGGTGCCCTGGCTCATGGGGCGAGGTTCGTCCGATCTTAGCGGCGGATGCATCTGCCCACCAGCTACATGACAGGCTGGATCGGGGGATAATGATTGAGGGAGTCCTCCACTTCTCCAGCCGTACTCTCTCGGAACATCGCCTTGCACCGCAGTGAGAGGGATGGATTCTTAAGTCCGTCCCTCCTGGACACACTACCTCTAAGGGGTCGTCCATTAATTAAGGCTCTAAAGGGGGGGGGGGGCCGGAAAAAATCACGAAATATCACAATGAGGGGGGGGATACAATGAGATATCACGTGTATTTATTTTTCGTTGAACGCACGATAATATTCTGAAAATGTCAATATACTTTGAACTAAAAAAATACACGTGATTTTGGGTTTGATGGGGGGTAGTCAAAAACCTCACCACATATCACCAGGAAGGGGAAGGGGTTTAAAAGTTGCTGAAAAACATCACGTAATTAATGGACGACCCCTAATACTCTTTTCCTTCCCAAAACTTCCTCACCTTACTTTCCTAAAAGCATCCACAGCATCCCCAAAAATGGCATAGGCCCTGAGGGGAATTATTTTCTTCACTACCCCATGTGTCGAGCTAAGGTTAAAAAAAAATTGTGGAGAATATATAACGCGAATGAAAAAAAAGTCCAGGGATAGTCTAAATCAGACTTGCCCAACCTGCGGCCCAATTGAAGATTTTTTGAGGCACAAACTAAAATTTTATGTTTTGGATTTTGGTAGTAACACAAATAAATTATAAATCGTTGTAGTAATTTTATCACATTCATATTATATTTTGTGAAATTAGAAATTTCTTGTTATCACGCCTAGGACTCTCGATGGAGGTTTTGGTTTATTGCTTGAAAAGAGAAAGCGCGTGACCGCACAAGGATTTTATTTTCGCAATCAATTCCAACCAATATATTTTTCTGAAGATCGAATGCAACTGACCTGATTTTAATAAATGAAGGGTAAGTGCAAAATACATAGCCGCATGTCTAGTCACTTTATGCCTTCTAGCATTAATGGTCGCGATTTTTACAATAATTGCACTTTTGGACACCTAATTACCGGGTAAAATTAACGATGACATCCGCCATTTACCTGTATTTATGAACGAATCTAACAGTCAGAATTTTAGCAAAGATGAGTGGCCCGCCGAATCGAGTGACCCCATTTTACATTTTAATGTTTTAACACCACATGGTTTGGGTTTGGTATACCTGGTCTAAATCATCTCTCTACTCGTAACTTACCCTGTATACTAACTGAAGTCCCGAAAACGTTTCTGGATAGAAGGAAAGAGGCTCCGATTGCCTCCTACTGTAGAAGATCGGAAGAAACTTTAGTGGCAATCGGCGGGCGTGGGAAATGCCATTTCGTACAGGACTAAGAGACAGCCTTGGTTCTCATTGCCTCGTAAACTCTGGTCATCCGTTAATCGGATAAGAGCCGGCGCTGTGTGAATGTGGACTGAATGTGAGTGCAGTGCAGACCACCGAACATTACGGTCAACGAATGTCCGCTCCATTCTTTCCATAAACGGAATGATGAGGTTTATGAGGTGGCCCGAAAGCATGGACTGACTTGCAGACCTGTTTGGATGTCCCCCTTTGACCCCCCGGCCGTACAAAAGAAGAAGAAAAATAAAATAGGAATACTTGGACGTCCGAGGAAGGCATGGCACAAGTGTTTTTTCGATTTTATAATGATATAATTATAATTTATAGATTTTCACGGCCAAAAGTATTTTCGTCATTTGTTTTTGGGGTGTTTTGCCGTGTTGCGCTACCTCTTTCCTTAGCCAATGCTTCGGACAGCCTTGCAGTGTCCATCATCAGGACAGATCCGGCAGATCCGGTAGATGTGGACCTACCGGATCTGCCCTGACGATGGAAACTGCAACGCTGTCCGAAACGTTGGCTAAAGAAGGAGGTAGCGCAACATGGCATAACATAACATAACACAAACAAATAACGAAGATGTAATAATGTTATCACGCCATTTTTTTATTTATTTATGCGGCTGACTTTAACTGGCTTGAAAATTGAATAGTATTTATTTTTTTAAATAGTTTCTATGGGAAAGTTTTCATACCTCACTAGGGTTTCCTGTTCTGAGGCGGCCTCTATTTTGTAATTATTTTCTAGATGTTTTTACATTATCTTTATGATGTTTGCAAGTTTATTCTCACTTTATTACCCCAGCCCTGTTTTTACTTTGATTTTTAAGAAATTGTTTCCATTATTTATCTATTTTAATTGGTAGAGGTTATAAAGTTTTGTATTAAGAAATTTCATCTTTTTTAATACAAAACTATAATGTATTGAATTTAACTTTTTGCCCTTGCTTTATGTTGGACAATGGAGATATATTTTTAGTTTGGGAGGCGGTTATGGGTTCGGCTGCCCGGGAACTATTTATTGGATAACCAACACCCTGACCCGAGTGGTTCGTTAAGTTCGGTGACTTAGCAGGGGTGCCCGTCAACCAGTTATTCCTTTTGAAGGGCGGGAGACCTTTTAACCTATCCAGCCTCTCTTGACAGACTCCCTCAACCCATCGTTTGCACCGCAGTAGAGAAAATGAATTCATACGTCAGTCACTCCTACACATTGACCCCAGATTCCTACTCACCCCTCTTTCTTGTTTTCTTCCTCTCCTTCCTTCCCCAAAAAAACCCTCCACACAGCAACCCCAAAGATGAAACAGGCCCCGATGGAAATTGTTTTCTTCGGGACCCCTTTTTTGGATGTCTTGAGCCGCTCTGTGCGTGAGTTGTGAGTGCTCAAAGCAAAACCCCGTTCAGTTATCCCGTATTCTATTTGTTAAACCTCACAAGAGTGCCCCTCGTACTGAAGATATTACGAATATTTTTAAAGAAAGCTAGTAAGGATGTAGTTCAGTAATAACAATGTTTTTTTGAAAAAAATGTATTTTCACCATCAAACAATAAATTTTATTATCAAATTTGGACAATTTCGTATTTTTTTACATTTCAATCGAATATTATTTTAACCTGCACAATCTCAGCTTATTTTTTTTTTCATATCAATATTTTCAAATATTTATATAATTTTGGCGCCATTAACAACGACTAATAAAAATAAATTGTACGTAATACATTTTTATTTAACCTCACATCAAACAATACTATTATAGATTCTTTACGAATCCATTAATACAATAATAGATAAAGCAACATCATTAAAAAAATCTTAATTAATATTTACTAACTTAATATAAATAACTGAAATTTAGCAAAAAAAACTTAATTTATTTTCTAATATTTTTCATTTTACAATATGTTTTTCTTACTTAATGTATAAATTCTATGTAATTTCATATTAAACTACTTGAATTTTTCTTATTTTTTCGTTGTGCATATTATATACATACATATTTACAAAACTCTTGCTAATATACAATCTTTCTCTATGAATTTACTAACCGTTTACCCGAAATTCACTATGCATACTTTAACTTTATGCGTAGCATGACTACTGATAGATTAGCTATATAAAAATACACATTAAAGTTATAGACACGAGAATAACAGAATTAAATTAAAAGACAACCAGAAAACAGTATTAGATACATATCCAAGCATACAGTATTAAATTTTGATTCCTAAAACATATTGAAAGATAGGTCGCGTAATTAGAGTTGAGGAAATAAACTTAGAATCATGTGTATTGGTGTGCATCTGTACACTTCATTCAGTGATCTCCTTGCCAAACGTTACTGAGAAATAGACATTATCTCACTCATATATACGTTGAGAAAGGGACAGCAAGTAAATACGTTCATCGAATTTGGATATTTAAAGGTTCAACGTGTTTTTTTTTTTTGATTTTATAAATGATTTTTTCTTATGAATATTTATTTTTTTAAGTAAAAAAGTATGCAAGTGTTGTATGAAATGAATGCATTTGTAGAGACGGGTTACACATAATTTGAACAACTGACCAAATTTCAAAGTTAGTTTTCAAAATCTGTATTCAAGTTATATTATTATATCATCATTGGCCAGCGATTACATATAAGTGTAAAAATAATAGAACTTGGATAGAAATTAAAAATCCACTTTGAAATTGGATGAATTGTTCAAATTCTGTAAAACAACAGGTTCTAGGAGTACTGTGTTTGTCTTAACTCTGTAGGTGATACCTGTGACGTTGGATATCAACATGTTAAAGGCTAGTCAACTTTAAACAAAGCTGGTTTTAAATTGAACCACGTGAGTTTAAGTTAAAACTAACATTGTTCGTGGTTTGGAAATGCAGAATACAATGTAAGGATCTTTACATCCCCATTTGCCAAGACTCGTTAATAAACAAGATCTTAAAGGAGTTCACTTCCTCCGTGTGCATTGAAAAGTCCTTTACAAAGTAGTGAAAATGTAGAAGTTCAGGTTTTCGAAATGTCTTACAAATTTTAACTACCAAACAATGATTCAAATATTACAAATTTACGTTGTATCGACATTGGAAGTGCATTTAAGGGCCAGTTAATTGACCGACTGTCATACATTTAACATATTATTCTTTTAAATTGCCCCAATTCTTTGCTCGGTTTATTTTTGATCAAATTATAACTTCGTAATCAAAATCTAAAACGAGAAATAAATCGAAATATTCTAAATGGCGCTGATCGTCGATTTGCGACAAAGTCAAAAAATGTGATGGTCAGTCAAATAACTTTAAACGCAAACCGCAAATCGTTGTGACAGTTGTATAAATTATTATTAATTTCAATTGGGAACTCTAAAATTTTCGCCAATTTATTAATGTCTCCAAATGACGTTATGTTTCTGAAGTTTTGAATATCGTTTTGAGATATTTCAACTAATATCTTAGATGCAACTTTTGAATAAACAGAATCTAATTTGTCTTTAAATATCAGCAGGTATGATGAACTAAACTGTTAATATTTGAAGAAAAAAACACCTCATTGGTTCGTAGGATCACAAAAATTTTAGATGTATATGCAAAATTTTTACAAATTCACGTTTTCTCCGTTTCACTGTTTGGGCATCTTTTACTCGGTTGATCCATTGCAAGCAGCTGGGAAAACAAAAACTTGGAACTTTAATTACGGGAATGACAGATCAGCAGGTGTTTTCCAGGAAGTGAGTTATTTCTCAACCGGAAAGGGAAGAAGAGCTGCAGAAGAAGGAGAGGGTGGGTAGTTAACTAGGGGGGGGAGTGTGTAGCGTTGTGCGAGAAGTTTCAAATTAACAAAGAAGCAAAGGACTTGGAATTAGCATGTGTGAAAATAATAAACCTAAATATTTCAAGAAAGTTAGTCCTGAACATTTGAAATACCTTTTTTGGTTTGTAATTCGAAAAACATTATTAAAACAAAATAAATTAAAAATTTTACTTTAAAATATTGTCTTATTTTAATTTAATCTTATTTTTGTGATAAATATATCATGATTTTTGATAATAATTTACTTACAAAACCCATTGACTTTACTTTAAGTGTTATTAAGTAACAGTTTGGCGCCCACCAGGTTCCGCTTAAATCCAAGTTTTATCAGGACTTATTAAACACTGTTTGGAAACAAAATATTTATGTGGATATTTATAAATATGATTGTGAAACGATGTTTCCAGGTTTTATGTTATTAATGTCACAACGCAAAGCATTTGCATAATGCGAAATTATGAAGTGAGGTTTTTCCGGGTTTTAGCGGTGAATGCATCTGCTCACCAGCTGCGTGGCGGGCCGGATCGGGAGATACTGGTCGAGGGAGACCTTTCTTCGACCTCTCCAGAAGGACTATCTTAGGGATGGTTTCATAAGCTTTTCACTCCTGGAGACACTGTCTCCCAGATACATTTTCCTTCCCAGAACTTCATCTCCTTCCTTTCCTCAAAAGACCCTCCACCCAGCATCGCCAAAGATGACATCGGCCATGAGGGGAATTATTTTTCTCGGGGCCAGGAGTGTAGAGCTATTGTTAAAAAAATCAACAGCTTCTTCAATACAGATTTATACACATTTCATTTTACATTAAATTGACAAAAAACAAAATAGGTACGTAAATGTTTTTCTGCTAAAATATTCAACTTAAAAGCAAGCAACACAGCGTTGAAAAACTAAATGAAATTCCTAATAAGGAAAAACGGTTCATAAATGAGGTTAGGATGCGATTTCCCGCGCTCTTCGGCGTCAATTTGAGTTTCCCGCCAACAGCTGCGCCGCCGAGTATAGCGGCCGCCATGTTGTCCCCCGGCGGGCTCCCATTGGCTGAGCCCTGGCCAATCAGGTCGTTAGTCACCTCGTTTTCTGCGTTCTCATGGTACGCGTTCGTCTTCTTGAGGGAAGAGTCACTTGGGATGGCTGAAAAGCGAAATCAACATCAAACATAATTCATTGATTTTCTTTGTTAATACAGAAGCGTCGTTCATTTGCTCGCAAACTCCCAAAAGACAAGAATTCAAACACAATAAAAAGGTTTTTAAATAAAAATGTTAAAATTTCTCGTAAAAACGTCAAGTCGGGGATTAACGCTAGAAATGCCTATGTCAGTATTTTTGTAATTTGATTTCGGTAGCAGAAAGTACTCCGAAAGTTCTCTTATTCGAATGCTATACCTACCTGTAATACCTACGTCAGGTGCTCTAGATTGACGGAATTGTGGCCTATCTATGTAGAAGTCAAAATATTTAAAAAATTTAACGCCAAGAAATTGATTCTGGGCGAATAATTAATTTGACATATGCACTTCTAGCATTAAGCCTTAAGGCCTGCGCACACAGAGAGCGGTCAGAGTTCTGCGTTCTAGCGACCGTTGACCGCTCAAGAGTTCCAACGCACACAAGCGGCGTTCAAATTCTCTCGATCTAGTTTCATTTGGGTCTTTGCACATGCAACATATCACTAGAAAGTTCATCATCCGATGAAGAATTATTGCTCTTGTGGAGCTTAGCAGCTTCTAAAAAGAAAAGGAAGTATTAGGTGCACCCAATCAACAGAACGCGAGAAGAACAAGGCGATTTTAGTAGTATTTTTCAGGATTTACTTAAAGATGAACAACAATTTCATATTTATTTTCGAATGTCGATTAATAGTTTTTATGAATTGTGTAACATCATAAAACCTGATATCGAAAAACAAAATACTAATTGAAGGAACTGTGTTTCATCAAAGGAAAGGCTGACTGTATTTTTAAGGTATGTATTTATTTATTATTAAGGATAAGAAAAAACATTAAGAGTATTTAGAAATAATTACAAAATATACGAAAGGTTCATTTGTTAATCGAATTATGTAAAGAATACAATATGTAAATAAATGAAGACAATATAAGCGAAACTCAATCGAAAATCCGGAAACAGAAAAATCCGAAAAACACATTGACACCTCTGGGACTCGAAAATAGTAATAGGTTCTGGGTTCGAGTCCCAGAGGTGTCAATATGTTTTTCTGTTTCCAGATTTTCGATTGAGTTTCGCTTATATTGTCTTCATTTATTTAAATATTACAATTTGAGGTTTTACTCATAAAGTTAAAATAAAAAAAAATAGTATGCAATATGTTTTCGTAATATTCTGTCATCGGCATCTCAGACATCGCGGCGTTCAGGCGTTCCCTGTCTCGGCGGGAAAAGAACTCTTAGAACGCGAGCGACGTTCCGCTTTGACCGCCGCGGTCTGACTGCCCGCTGTGTGCGTTTTTGTTATAGATTCGGTACATTCTAATAAACGCCGAACGCGGAACTCGGAAATTGGAATTCCTGACCGCTCTCTGTGTGCGCGGGCCTTTAGAAATACAATTTTTGATGGAAACAGAATAAGCCATCAGTAAAAGTAAGAAAATACTAATAGAATTTCAAATGCAGACGACTCTCCGTAAATCAAGCTATATTATAAATTAAACAATTATACACAGATTATCATGTCTTCTAGATTTGCATGGATTGATGTCGATAGGTGATCACCGAATTTTGGATCAGAAGAAAGTATTTTGTCGGATGTAATGAGTAGCCACGTACTTTGAAACAACAGAGATCATCGTTGAATGTTGTAATGTCGTACCACAATCAAATATATTTTGTGAACATCTTGTATTGTTCCTCAAAATATGATTTACTGTGTAAAACCATATTGGTGTATAACATCTTTAGAACATAAAGTTTCTACTTTAAAAACTTTTTAATTCCCATTTTTTTAATGTTTCTGTTGATTATATAGTACGTATAAGTTACAATAAAAAAAAACAGAAAAAAAAAATATTTGGGCTTGTGCTATCTTTGGGGATGCTGCGTGGAGAGTATTTTTAGGGAAGGGAAGGAAAGAAGGTTCTTAGAAGAAAAAGGATACGAGGGGTGGATAGGAATCTGGGGGTCAACGTGAATCCAGGAGTGACTGACTTATAAAACCATGCCTTCCAGAGGTGCAAGGTGATGGATCGAGAGAGTCCGGCTGCGTATTTACAATCCCTACCGCGTTTCAGTCGCTTTAAATTTTCAATACCAAAAATAAATATTTAGAAATAAAATTATTAATTTTTAATATACATGTTGGAAAGATTATTTTATCTAGATTTTAGAACAATTTTTGTTTTCGCAAAGTGTTAAAAAATTATCAATATAGAGGTGTATTTACAATATATGGGAATAATATTAAAATTTAAATATTTAGAAATAAAATTATTAATTTCTAATATACACATCAGAAAGATTATTTTATCTAGATTTTAGAACAATTTTTGTTTTTGCAATGTGATAAAAAATAACCAATAAAGAAGTATATTTAAAATGTAAATTGTCGTTACCGCGACTGAATCGGTATAGGTTTTGTAAATACGCAGTCCGGCTGGAGAGGTCTTGGTTAGGTCTGTCTAAACCAGTCTCATCCTACTTGTCCCGCCACGCAGTAGGTGAGCAAATGCATTGGCCGCCAAGAACTAGACAAACTTCACTCCATGAACCCCGGCATCCCTGCTAAGTCACAGGAAGAACCACTTGGAAAATCCTTGGCAGGGGTGTTGGTGTCCAATAAATAGTTCCCGGGCGGCGGTTCCCATGCCCGCCTCCCAAATTGAAAGGAATATGATTTCAATGTAATTCAGAAAGGCATCATAAAGACCATTTCAAGGGGGCGTCAACAACAGAAATTTTAAACATTTTGATGTTCCAAGTATGCAAAACATCGCTCAAAAATATTCTCGTTCAGCTCAAAAAAAGGCAAAGCCTTATGATAATTAGTCGTTTTGTGTGATATTACTGAGCCTCATCCAACTATGTATTTCATTTATCTTGCTGCAAAAGAAAAAGTAGCATCTTCCTCCGCAAGAATTCTGGTATCTTCCCGATCTGTTCACGTATCTACCCCCCAATAAGAAACATGGATAAATCATCTCTCTGTCTAACCTCACATTCCATGCCCAGCAAGGTTCTCCTCCCCTGGTATCCAATATTAGGTAGTAGGTCATCTGCCCGGAATCGTATTCATCATTGATCCAAATCTATTTAATGGTTTAGTTTCTCGCAATAAATCAGAGATCGACTGATTAAACGCTCGCTTTCCCAGAAATGATTTCTTTATTACCGATTTTACCGAATCTTATCAAATCATCTGACAATTTATTTCCATCTCAAAAGGCTTCTAACAGTATCGGTGTAATGAGATTTTATTTCTACTTCTTTCATTGTAATGGGTATTGGATTTAGGGTGGGGAGGTTTTCAATTTATTCATCTTTTTTCGATTCATATTTCTGTAGATTTAAAACAAGTGATTTCATACTGCAAGACGAAGGACGTGCCTTAATGGTTCAATGTAAGAATCGATCTCTGAGCAGATTTTTTTTAAATTGGGTAATCTTTTTAGCTCTCAGGGTATCAAAATGGCAAACCTCCATTCCCGTGTGGAGTATGTCGCTTGATCAATGTTTGGATTTTCTGCATATTAGCCCCTCTTTTTATGTAAATACCGCGTTAGAGTCCCAACTGCCCCCGTCTGGAGCCAGTGAGACTATTGCATCCCCAAATTAGGGTATGTTGTGAGGTTGGGGAGGGGAAGCATATTGGGAAGAGGAAAGTGGGAAAGTACCTACCTGGCTATTAAGATGTGGTCACCAAACATGGCTAAAGCCATTTTAAGCAACGTTTCAATTGTGAATGGTGGTCTTACACCAGGATGATACTGAAAGTATCTTCCACTCTATAAATATACATTTTTTTTTTGGTTCCATGCCAACTCAGAAATACCTCAGAAAGGTAATTTAAAGCTATGAAAAAATAATTTCAAAATAGCCGGTAATCCTAACCTAACGTAACCTATTTAGCCAATTTTTTAATCGTTTTTACATCACTCTTAATGACCTTTCGGAGGTGCTTCTGAGTTGGTTTCATTCTGAGCTGTCCGGTTACCATTTTTTTAAATTAATTAATTGTAAAATAACATTAACAAATCAAATAAAATTTATTTGCGCCGGGATTCTTTCCCGCGACCTTCGGATTGCGAGCTAAGAGCCTTCTCCTCGACCACGGAGGCCGTTCTTCCTTACTGATTTGTTTTGTTCAGTGACTGAATTTTCTACCATTCACTTTAGTATCTGGTTTAATATTCCTTCACTCCTGTCTTCATTCATCCGTTCTTTATGTCCAAACCATCTAAGCATCTCGTTCTTAATATTATTCATAATGCTGTCATCAGCTTTGCATTCTTGATCTGGATGGTTTTACTACACGTGAATTTTGTACTTTCAACTGTTCTCTATCAGTTTCAAACCTCACTGCCAAACGCTAGCCTCACTTTCTCTGATTACTTTTATTGGCACCTCATTGTCCCATTGAAAAATCATGAAAATCGGTTAAAAGATCAGGGCAGGATAATGAAAGATTTGTCTATCAGAGCGCCCATGTAAGGTATCTCCTCTTCGAATCCGACACTAATTAGTTTTTTTTCAGCATCCGGATTACTCAAAAGTCGCTTAAGAAAGTGAAAAAGCTGAACTAAGTCAAAGCTAACTAATCTGTGTCGCAGCCAGGGTTAGTATATCAAAAAATATATAAATTTCCCTAGATTTCCCCTGATTTCGAGGGTGGTAGGAGGGTGAAAACCGGTGTACTTTTAGGCACAGATTATGGTAATTAGGTGGAGAAATCGATTTAACAATGATTCAAGAAACAACCATTTCCATCCAAAAAATAGGTTATTAGGTTTTTAGTTTGAGTAAACCAAGTAATTCATGCATATTTTGATTTTAGTTTGAGTAAACCAAGTAATTCATGCGTATTTTGATTGAAACAAAACTGTCAATGAAACTTTCAAAGGAAAATGTCAATGCATTCAAAAAATATCGCGAATAGAATTGTTTTATATGAGAAATTTTGAAACTGGTGTGAATAAAAATGGAATTTTAATGTATCTTTTACTATCTACCCAAAGCTGTTTCTGGTAGTAATTAAGTTGAAACGTAGTGAAATTTCAAAATCCATTCCTAATAAAAGTGCGGCGGTTAGTGGAATATCTACCATTACTGCCAGGATTAATTGCCAATTTTAATTATTATTTCTTAAAGTTTAAATTAAAACGAAATATTGTTTTTGGTAAGGAAGCAACTTTGGCGGAATAGGAAATATTTAGAAAAAAAAACATTTTGTATGGTTTAGGTTAATGTTAAATACTAGCAATACATAGTATAGCGATGCCTTCATCTGAAATTATGCATTTTACCGGAAAGTCAAACATTATAACTGTAATAAAAATTCATAAAAAAAAATTTTTGCCAGAGTTCGAAATTTTTCTAGAATTGATCTCTCTTTTCTCTAAAAAATATTTTCTCCCCTATATCTAGGGAAATTTTCCTAGACATCTCAACCCTGGTCCCAGTACAAACTCGTTACCGATATCTACCTCTACTCTGTCCTGCGTTACGAGGTCTGCGTCTCAGCATATGACTGCCTAAGGCCGGTTACAGTGCTCGACCGACGGTCGGTGTGTACGTCGGTCGCGCTTGTCATTTGTATGAAAATTCCTAAATCGTTCAGTGCAGGACCGACCGTACGCATGCGTATATCGCTACGCAGTACGTACGAGAATCGTCGGTCGAGCGCGTGCGCATGCAGACCGTCGGTCGACCGACGAGCTAGAAATGCTCTCTGGGCAACGATCGGGTGTACGTGATATATACGTCTTCTGTTCCTAATACGTCTACGAAGATAATAAGCAGCTACTAATTAATTAATTTCGCGTACGACGCACGTCGGGTCAGCTTGTTGGTCAATCGTGAACTGACGGTACGCACCGACGGTCGGTCGGTGGTATGCGATCGTCAGGACCAACCGTACGCATACGTACCGTCCGTCGAGCACTGCAACCGGCCTTACTCTCGGCATGGCGCTGCGTAATGATGAATGTATGATATTTTAGGTGACTTCATAAGAAAAATACTATTTTTACTGTTTGCTCCGGCGAAATTGCGAAACTTAAATAATTTTCGATTCAAAACACTACTAAAAAGCGCTCGATTACTTCAAAGGCATGTATTAAAGCATCTATAATATTTTTAGGCGATCTAATTTTCAAAAAGCAAAAACATATGATTTTGCATTACTTATTAGTGGATCATTTTATCGTTTGATAGGTACCTCACAGAAGTGTAAGACGTTCCACTTATTTGGTTTGTATGTACTAATAATGATCAAATATTAATCTATCGATTCACGTCTGTTCACTACTATAATATAGAAATATTAAATTTATTTCTACAATTATATAAAGATATTTATTCAACATTTTCCGATACCATTAGATACACTAGTTTTTTGTCGTTAATTGAATAACATTTCATGTTTACATTTGGTTATTACATTTACATTATAATTTTCATGTTGACATTAAATTTTCTTCCATTTAACCTATCTTTTGATAATATCTTCCCGAAAGATAATGTAATTTTATCATGATTTGAGATTTTCACGAGTAAAAAGAATTATCGACATAAATTCTTAGTGACAAACTAACTAACTACATAACTAACGATCACGCCGTTTCACCACAGTGATAGGCAGAGAGGATGGACCGCCAAACTACTCGGTCTTGGCACACACTCCTTGCCTCAATAACATTCATACATCGTCTCATACATACTCTTTTATTATTCTGACTCTTCACATAGCCCGACTCAAGTGTCTGACACTTGATCGTGCCGGATCTGCCTCGGGCGACCCCAACTTCTTCTACCATTCACATTCGCCTCATATATTCTCCCTACACTCCTTACTTCGTTCATTCGCTCTATGTGCCCAAACCATCTGAGGTTTCCTTTCTTAATCTTACCCATTACGCTTACATCAGCCTTGCATTCTTTGCGGATCTCCACATTTCTCACATTTTACCATACATACGCCTCAGGGATCTCATTTCAACAGCATTCAGTCTGCCTTCATTCTTCCTCTGCTAGTGCCATGCCTCAATGCTATACATTAGGACTATACACCAGCACTCCACTGTGGACTGCTAGTTTCGCTTCTTTTGACAGTTTTTTTTAGCCCTAACGGCATTCAGTCCTACATTAATGGAATTACCTGCATTTACCCTTCTTTCAATATATCTATCAACCATCCCATCTGTCGTAAACATACTTCTCAGATACTCAAACTCACGCACCTGTTCCAAGTAATCATCATTCACAATTATGTTGCACATTGTTTTCGTATCGTTTTTCAAATACCATGACTTTAGACTAACTTACATTCATCATTAACTCATTCTTCATACATACTTCGTTCATCCTAGACACGACAGACTGCAGATCTTCGATACTGTGCATAGATACTGTGCTTAGATACTGTGCTAGATTGATGTGTTTTTAAATTTTGTGACGGTTGCATACTTGCATCTAAAATTATATAGTTTAATAATAATAAAGTAAAGAATATTACTCACGGTACAGTTTAATATTTCCATCGGTGTCCCCTAGAGAGTTCTTTGAGACACATCTGTAGGAGCCATAGTTCTTCCTGCCCACGCTCTTTATCTTTAGCCTCATGTCCACTTCGTACGTCTTCTCTACCGTACTGATGTCGTAGTTGTCATCAGCTGAAAACAACCAACTCCTTAGACATGAAGGCATTTATTTCAGCAGCTTTGTACTTACGGACCGCACCATGCACTTGAGCTGCTCCCAAGAATCAAATAAAAAATTAAGCACTCAAAAAGCAATACTAACTGATTATCATAGTGTATTCAGCCCCCCCCCCCCCCCCCCCCCCCCCCCCCATCAAAAGATTCAATTCAATTCAATCAATACATTAAAAAAATATTATTTCAAAGCGTTTTTAAAAGCGAGAAATTATTTAAGATATACGATAAACAGATTTAAATTAATAGCAACAAAGTTTGCCGTCTAAATTGGGCTTCATTGATGTTAAACATATCGATATTCGAAGTGATTCTATTTAAAAACAAGACGGCTCTCCCGACTGACAAGATCTGCCGATCAGTCCATTTGCATCGTAGACCGACGGTATCGAATGTTCTACCCCAATTTGGGAGGCGGGTATGAGTTTCGCCGCCCCGGAACCATTTATTTGCCTGATTGGTAACACAAAATGATTAGCTAGGTTTGGTAACTTAGCAGGGGTGCACGGGTTACGGGTCCAGGTCTTGGTCCCGTAAGCTTTTGCCCACCTATTGTGTGGCGGACCGGATCGGGAGAGACTGGTTGATGGAGACCTTTGACTGACTTTTGGTAGACTTTTGACCTCTGCAGCAGGACTCGCTCGACCCATCGCCTTGTACCGCAGTGGGAGGGATGGATACATACGTCCGTCTTCATAAACTTCTGAATTCATTGACCCCCAGATTCCTAACCATTTCTTATCCCTTTTTCCTTCCCTGAACATCCTCTTCTACTTTTCGCTAAAAAGACTCTCAACACACAGATTTTTCTTTCGACTATGCACCGGTGCCGAAGTAATCAATGTTGCTCGTTCATCGAAGCATCTTCTATTGAAATACAGATAGAACAAGGACAGCATTCCCACCAAATACCTATGCTCTAAAGATTGCAATCTGTTTGTTAAGATTATGGACCGCTCGTTTCTGCATAAAGTCGAGGGTTTATCAATTATTTCGGGGCTATAGACCACAGGCGGCTGCCAAATTCCACCGCGGGGCGCACTTACTATTACTATACTATAGCTGAATACACTACTGATGCTGAAAACAATAGCATAGTAATAGTTGATTTTATACCCATTTTGAGTACTTAGATTAATAATTTAATTTGGACCAGCTCGGTGCTTTGCACGACTTTGAGTGGACATAGCGATATATATAAGGGATACATACCTTGGGAGATGATCTCCCCATCCAGTGTCCAGTAGTTGATGGACCTTGGGAAGGCTTCTGAATGACACTCCAGTGACAAAGATTCTCCTTCCCTTGCGCCAATCAGCTGGTTCTGAATCCACACCATCGGAGGAACTTTTGAAAAAGAGAACAAATAGGCTTAGGTTAGGTTTAATGTGATATTTACAACAAATGTGGGGAGGAATGCAGATCCTGCCACAGTTTGTTTTTTGCAAAAAACCATCTTTTCACCGCGTTTTAAGTTGAGAACTTTAATCTGGAAGATGAAAAAAAGTGCGGAAAGCAATAGAAAAAAAATTTGAATAAGCTATTAATTTTCAATTGCGTTAAATAAAATTTCACTTCGCGAACCAACACTATGACAGCCCGGCGGGTGCCGGCGGGCATTTCGTCACTGTTGGTATCCCTGATACAAAGACGAGCTAAATACGATTGTAGCCGACTTCGTGGGATAACTGATGAGGTTCGTTTACATAATATTATTAATTCTGTTTTTCATAATTACGCGCCTTATTATTTATCCCACGAAGTCGGCTACAATCGTATCTGGCTCTTGTTTTTAGGTCTGGGATACCAACATAACAGTGACAAAATGGCGGACGGAGTGTCGTAGTATCGGTTCACGAAGTGACATTTTATTTATACTTTAAACGGCTGTATGTCCCTCAATTTTGCCGAGCGCGCCTTAATTTTTTTTATTCAGCTTCTCCACACTTTTCTCATCTAGAAAGTGCCTTTTTATGGCAGGATCTGCATTTCACCCCAAATATGTACATACCATGCTTAATAAAGCCTGTTGTGCAACCTTTTACATAAAAAACTTAACTTTGGATTTGACACTAAAATACAGAATGAATCAGAAATTTTTTTTAATTAAAAGCAAAGCGTTGCTTGGTAACTATAAGTAATTATTTGACGTGCCCTGTGATTTTGTTATTTGTTTAGGAGACATCAAATATAGCAAATATCTAGTAAGGACGAGTGATTTTTTTTCGAGAATATCTATTCTCGAAAAAAAGTTCCATTGAAAATTGAGTTATTTTTTCTAAATTTTGCCCACCCTGGTTTTGAATATGTTCAGAATATTCATTTTTTTAAATTTTATTGTATAGCGGAAATATTTTGATCCTCTGACATAATATGGTTGAGGCTTGAAGGGTTAAGAACATACATCCTGTTTGGTTGGATATTCTGGTCTAAAATCCAAAATTAGGTTTTTAAAAGGCTGGCCAGTCAAATTCCCAAAGTTCAAACAATGTTTAAAAAACAACGGTTTTTTTCGTGAATACTTAAAACTTACACTTAAGTGGAATTCGAAAAAAATAACGGTTTTTTTCGTGAATAATTAAAACTTACATTTAAGTGGAATTCTACAACACACTCACAAACAGTAAATGTTTTTATAGAATTTAGTTTGTTAACGGAACTGGCTGGCTCGGTGCCATGACATGAAACTTAGCCTTACTTAGTTTAACTTTCTTAACATCCACACGAACCTCCCAACACTTAACTCAGTTATTCAAGTTAACTTACCAATGAAGTTTTATTACTAATTAATTTATTTATACGTACTTAATTATTCCGCGAATCGATCAACACTATTGTTATTCTATCTGAGAAAAGGAAATTCTTGTGAAGTTGAAAAAATAGTGATTTTTAAAAATCTCTCTCATCTCAAATAATGTGAAAAATTTGCCTTTTTTAAATTAGCTCTTTTACGTGTTTGGAGGGTCTTTTTAGGGAAAGGAAGGAGAGGACGTTCTTGGAAGGAAAAGGTAAGAGGGGTGGATAATCTGGGGGTTAATGTGACGGCCAGCGTAGTCCAGTGGAATTAAGGCTCTTGACAAGCACTCCGAAGGTCGCGGGATCGATTCCCGGCGTGGCAAATAAATTTAATTTGATTAATTTGTGTTATTTCACAATTTATTCATTTAAAATAATATATAGCATATTTGCGGCACGTTCCAGAGTGGAAAATACTCTCAGTATCGCCCTGGTGTAATACTACCAATCAGAATTGAAACGTTGCTTGTAATGGCTTTAGCCGGGTTTGGTCATCAGATCTGAATAGCCAGATACTTCCCCACCTTCCTATTCCCTATCTCCTTCCTTTCCCTACTACCTTCAGCCTCACAACCTACCCTAATTGAGGATACCATAGTCTCACTGGCTCGAGACGGGAGCACTTGAGACACTTGAGGTTCATATATGTATTAAAAAATAAAATAAAAAACAGTGCGATGGACGTGTGAATCCACTGCGGTGCAGGGAGGTTGGTCGAGAAATTCGGACTGGAGAGGTCTAGATTAGGTCTCCTTCAACAACTGTCTTCCGATCCGGCCCGCCATATTTATCCGCATATTCCAGAACCCGGGAACCCTTATTAAGTCACCAAACGTGGCGAACCACTTGTTGAGACCCATGGCAGGGGTTTGGTTATCCTCGCAAATTGAAAAAATACACTTCTTGCTTTACCATTTCCACTAAAAATGGTAAAAATGCGTAAGCAAGATAGAATTCTATTTCTGTGGCGTTTTGTCACTTTGACCATGCGAAGATGTCACTGTCAGCGAAGATGTCACTGTCAGCGAAGATGTCACTGTCAGCGAAGATGTCACTGTCAGCGAAGATGTCACTGTCAGCGAAGATGTCACTGTCAGCGAAGATGTCACTGTCAGCGAAGATGTCACTGTCGAAAATCTATACAATATATGCACCAATACACACATGGAGTAGCAGTTACTCTCAGTGCCTCCCCGTTGAAGGACCACTATTCAGAAACGAAACGATGCGTTGCTCGAAAATATCCTAAAAACCATTTAATTTGGACGGCCTGTATGGGTAACGCATCACCGGAAACCGTTTATTAGATATTTAACACCACTGCCGTAGATCACCCCAAGTTTTTACCTTCGTTTGGTGATTTAGCAGGGGTCATTCAGTTCACGGGGTGAGGTTTTTACAGACCCTTTGACCTTTTCAGCAGGACTCACTTAACCATTGCAGTATGAGGGATTGATACATGTATCCGTCACTCCTGTATACACCAACCCCCAAATTCCCAATTCAACCACTTCATTTCCTTAAAAACACCCTCCATTCAGTGTTCCCAAAGAAGACAGGCGAATAATTTTTCTGAGACATCCTGTGTGGAGTAATGTATTAAATAAAAGCCAGGAAGATACCTTTTGTGCCTACCCCTATTTCATTCGGAGGCGTCTACTAATATCTACAGGAATTCCAAAAACTGAACAAATCGGACTAATATCTATGAGAACCAAAGTGAGGACGAATATCTACAGCTCAAACTGCTGACTAATATCTATGAGAACCAAAGTGAGGACGAATATCTACAGCTCATACTGCTGACTAATATTATATCTATGAGAACCAAAGTGTGGACAAATATCTGCAGCACTGGCAGAGGTTGGGTTAGGTTAGGTTAGGTTATTTATTACGTAATTGAAATAATGTATGCTTTTCCGTACAACCTCTTGCTTAGCTGTCCTCTGTAGATGTTAGTCCAACCTACGCTCCATAGATATTAGTCATCACTGGGACGGTCATAGATATTCGTCCGATCTTAGCTCTGTAGATATTAGTCCTCACTCTGAAGTTCATAGATATTAGTCCAACATATGAGCTCTAGATATTCGTCCGACATGCAGGCAGTAGATATTAGTATCTGGAGTCGTTCATTCAGTCTCTCAATATACCCTAATTAGAAATACTAATACTACTGGATCCGTCCAATTGGGAAACTTTGGGCTCGACCATTATGTTGTGAAAGGGTCAAAATATTAAAGCTTGGCAATAAAATCCAAATTAATTAAATATTTCTGAACATATCAGAAAACTAAAAACTGTTTTTGAAAGGTGATATAAACATATAATTTTTGAAGTTTGAAAATTGTGCATTCAAACTTTAAAAAAATTTAAATGGTTGACCCTTTGTTACAATTATAATATAATTACAATTATATAATAACTACAATTGCTGATAACAACAAAAAATACATATGTGCTTTATTATATAATATTACGAACGTTATTGTCACCTCACTTTTTCGTCTTTTCATGAAAAAATAATTTTAAAAAATATCCAAAATTTCATAAATCTTTTTAAATTGCGATCCAAAACTTGCGGTTTCATATCTCTTTTGTTATTTCGAAATATGGAATGTATTGCACAGCACTACCCCTGCATAATTTCTGTATCTGCTTATATATAAAAATCTCGTGTCACGGTGATTGTGGTCGCACTCCTTCGAAAGGGCTTGACCGATTTTTATAATTCTTTTTTATATATATTTGGTAGGTATGATAATAGGTTAAAAAGTGTATTTCATACCGCTAGGCGATTAGGGTGTCCCTATCCAGAAAAAAATCTACTTTGTTGAAAAATTTTTTTGCATATTTTTTTATTTGGCATAAAAAAATACCTATAACCCCAAATTTTAAACCTCCTAACCCCACCGTCCCATTTTTAATCGCGCTTTTAGTATTTTAGTATGAACAAATTTAACTGTCTTTCGTATATCAAACAGAACTAAATTATTTATGTTGTTGAATGACAGATGGCGCTTCGTCCGCCTCATCGAACTTTCATCTACAAATGCGTAAGACATTCACGAGAAGCGTTGCGTCAATTTGATATTTCATAAGGCATCATGTTCTAGCGTGGGCAAACCATCGAGCTTATTTGTGTTGGCTAAAGACAGACTGACAAAAAATATCGTACACTCAATTGCTCTTCGAAATTCATATTTCTTTATTTCATTTTCCTACTTTTTTAGTTGGTGTTTTTTTTATCGGCAGTCATCATCTACATCTACAGCGCTCCATTCCTCTTTCTCTCGTAGATCCCATCCCCACACACTTACAGTACATTCGTTATTTTTTATTTAACAACCAAAATATTCACTAGAAATAATTTATATGGCAGAACAACGTTTGTCGGATCAGCTAGTAAACTATTATATAAGCTATTGTATTACAAAGGTATACTTCTTTTGTATTTATAACACCAATCCTGCCTATGCCGAATTCTGTATTACGAAAAACAAAATTCTTCATACCAGACCGCTCCACCCCATATACCCACTACCCAGTGTACTGTTTTCCCATTGCATGGTAAAGTATTTTGTTTTTATTTATTTTGTTTTTGATTTCGTTTATGATTTTGCTTTTGATTTAGATTTTTTATTTTGTTTCCAATTCTGTTTTTGATTTTTTTTTACGATTTTGTTTTGATTTTGTTTTTGATTTTGTTTTGCTCACTTAGATGTAATTTTTGAAATAAAAACAAATTACATGTAAAAACCCATCTGGGCGTGAAATACAAAATAAATAATTGGGATGTACTTACAGTGTACGATGAGCGTTATCCTCTTGCTGACCGAGGGAGGAACTCCATTCGTGGCTATGCAGAGATAGCTGCCCATGTGAAGGCGGTTCACTCTCACCATGTGCAGAACACTTCCAACTGCTGATGGCTCCATAGACACTGCTGTAAAATTCACCGTGCTTCAATATCCATAATTGTAAGCAAATTGAAAAGACTCAATAAAGAAGAAGCAGGAAAAATTAAAAAATAAAGTGTATGATCAATTATTGTTACTATAATACTGCCTTCTACTGTTCCTATAATTTTATATTCATGAACATTCCTTCCTCGTAAGGTTGTTACGTTTTTTTTTACATTACTCCACACAGGAGGCCCTGAGGAAAGTAATTTCTCTCAGGGCCTATGTCATCTTTGAAAATGTCGTAGGAGGGAGGAAATACATAGGCCGGAAAATCGTTCCACAGCCGTTGAACTCAACGAGTCAGAAACGACCGTTCTCATGTGACATAGGTCAACCGTGAACGTATGTTGGGCGCATGTTTGGCGTATTTCCCGACTATTCACCGTTCCGAGGAGATCAATGACGCTAGTTCCTCGGAGCATTTTCCATTGTAATACCGGTAGAACAAGGACCGCATTCCCACCTGAAGCCTGTGCTCTAAAGATTGCAATCCTTTTGTTAAGTTAGGAGAATCTATCAAACGGACCGCCCGTTTCTGCACAGAGTCAAGTGGATTTTTTTCGGTATTTGGGGCTCCAGATCAGAGGTGGCTGCCAAATTCAACCGGGGGGCGCACTTGCGATTTGTACAGGGTTAGCAGTTTTGTACTATACTATCTGAACCGTACGCTTAGTTTCTGAGTGGCATATTGTTATTGAATCAATTTCATCACCGCAAGGTAATGTTATCCATCTAAATAAAAAATGGTATGTCAAAATAAAAAACGTGAAAATAGGAAACCTTCAAAATAGACATGAGAGTCAACAAGCAGTCAGTCACCAAAAAATTTGGTGATCATCGCCGATAATGTTATTAAATTAGCATTGAAATAATAAATGAAAAAAAAAATAATATAAAACAGTGTGCAATATAGTTGTAAATTTTATTTATTTTAGAATTGAAATTAATAGATTACTTCGTTTTTACCACTTTTATTGTTTATAAAACCGACATGTTTCGTCAGCAAAGCTGACTTCTTCAGGGTTTTGACAGAACTAATTTAAAAATAGACATATATATAGGTAATAGAGAAAAATATATATGTCTATATATATATGTGTCTATTTTTAAATTAGTTCTGTCAAAACCCTGAAGAAGTCAGCTTTGCTGACGAAACATGTCGGTTTTATAAACAATAAAAGTGGTAAAAACGAAGTAATCTATTAATTTCAATCATAATGGTGCCACAAAATAAGTTTGCTGTGTTAGAAGAAGTTATTTATTTTACTTTACTTTGCTGAAATTTATTTTACTTTGCTCTCGTTTGCAGTACGGAATACTCGCGTGGGGAAGAATCTATAAGAATAATCTGTATCCTATAGTAACTACACAAAAAATGATCATCAAAGTTATTATTAAAAAACCAAGAATTTTCCCAACCAGCGAACTTTTTGAAAAATTAAGGTCCTACCGCTATCAAAACTATTTAAAAAAAATGCTATTTTAACAGTCTGAATTGTCCTCAACACGAAGTATAAGACCTAGAACATCTGGGAACATATATGTACCTAGATGCAACACGACATTATGAACAACAACCATTATAAATATGTAGGCCCAAAACTATTTAACGATTTACCCGATGCAATAAAAAGTAAAAAAAAAACAACTTTAAATTTAAAAAAAAACTTATGTTGTATTTTTCAGATCGATGATTTTCAGATATATTCAGTTGCTAATATTTTGTTGATATTCTATTTCCATAATTATATGTATTTTTCTTATTGTACAATATTTTGTAATATCTTACAGTATTATTGAAAGGATTCTATTTCCATTTTGTAACTATACAGATTATCTAAAAGCAGTTCTAAATATATAGAATACCTAAGTACTTAGACTAGCTCCCCAGTTAGACCCGAGAAAATTTCTCTACTAATTGGGTTACCAAAAAAACTGATGAATGATATGTACCTTATTATTATAGAGAACATTTACTTTTTTTTCTAAATAAAAAATAAATAAAAAAAGAATGATGAAGACTTGGAGCAAACGAACCCAACTCAGAACCACCTCAGAAAGATCATTAAGAGTGGTGAAAAAAATATGTAAAAAATTGGTTAAATACAAGTTAGGTTAGGGTTATCGGCTATTTTAAAATTATTTTTTTAATAGCTTTTAATGACTTTTCAAAAAGGTGTTGAGTTGACTTGATTCTGAATTGGCATGGAACCGTTTACGAGAGATGGGAAGGCTGAGAGAGATATTGTAAGAAGGGTAAATGCAGGTAACTCCATTAATGGAGGACGGAATGCCATTGGCGTTAATAAAAAACTGTCAAAAGAAGCGAAGCTAGCAGTCCACAGTGGAGTCCTGGTACCTACCCTGATGCATGGCAGTGAGGCATGGAACTGGTAGGGGAAGGATTAAAGTAGAATGAATGCTGTTGAAATGAGATCCCTGATGCGTAGGTATGTATGGTAAAAATGTGAGATATGTGTAGATGTGCAAAGAATGCAAGGCTTATGTAAGCGTAATGAGTAAGATTAAGAAAGGGACCCTCAGTTGGTTTGGGCATGTAAAGCGAATGAGCAAAGAAAGTAGTCTAAGAAGAATATATGACGCAAATGTGAATGGTCGAAGAAGTCGGGGACGCCCGAGGAAGACAGCGCACAATCAAGTGAATCAGATACTTGAGTCGGGCCATGTCAAGATTCAGAATAATAGAAGAGTGTGAATGAGGCGATGTGTGAATGTGAATGAGGCAAAGAGTATGTGACCGAGATCGAGTTCTTTGGCGGTCCCTCCTCTCTGCCTACCCTGCGGGGAAACGGCATGATGTTTAGTTAGTAAGTTTATTGAGATATATATGGTGGTACACTATATTTAATATGGTAAACCACTATTATATTGTACTCCACTATTTACGTCTTTGTATTTTTTTTAGTGCATTATAAAATAAAACCGAGCAATTAGCCTTATCAGTGAACCGGATAGGAAAGCTCCGGAAGTGACGTTCACCGTGATGACAGGCCACTGGCCAACGGAGGTGTCGGCGGAAACCGGATGTGGGGGAAACTTAATTCATTCGGTAAAGTATGCGTTCAAGCACTTGGCTGCTTTTAACACCGCACGGTTGAAGAGTGATATTTAACTTTAGACTAATCCATAGGAAATTCGGTAGTGTTTTAGAAGAAACATTAAAAAGTTGTTGAAATTCATGCAATTACTCGAATTTACAATATCTAAACTCATCATTATAAGACCATCGTCAGAACTGTATTGGCATATGGATGTGAGGCGCTGACACTGACGACAAAGATGGCTGAAATGCTGGATACTTTTGAAGGAAAAGCGTTGAGAAGAATATGTGGACCCGTGAAAGAGAAGGAAGAGTGGCGCATCCGGCACAACAAAGAACTGTATGTATATAACATCTTAACCCAATTAGTGATAGTATCAACCATGTTCAACATAATTGTATTTGTGAGCGCTTTGATGTGAATCACTGTTGACAAACTAAAATAGCAAATAAAACGGCGTAACACAAAAATAAATTGAACATACAAATTAGAGGGTAAAATTGATAAGAACTCGAAATCTTACAATCATTACCTTGGTCTAGCGGTTGGGGCTCGGCCGGGAGAGCTTCGCCCCCTTCCCTCCGCCAGGACAGCCGCGGGGGCGGTGAGCCCGTAGCGGCACAGCGGAGCCCCACCGTGCCCCCCTCGCGGGCCACCACCTCGCCGCTCGTCGGGTACTCCAGGATGTCAGGGGGCACTGTTAAAGAAAGAGATTTCTTAGATTACCCACTAAAAACCATGATGAAAGAAAGAATGACCACTTTACCGTTAAGATCCTTAACGACAAATGCAGAGGTTTTGGTTTTGAATCCTGGTATTTAACCAACATATTGTTTATTTCACATTTCTTTGCACTTTGATATAATTAGAGTGGTAGATACTTAGTTATCAATGGAGGACTCAACGCAGTTGGTGCTAACAAATAAAAATTCCGACGAGGAGAAGCTAACAGTCCACAATGGATCGCTGATACCAACTACGATGTATAGACTAAATGCTATACAAATGAAATCCGAACGCTAACGTGAGGTTAAATCATGTATGGCCGTGTGAAAATGTGAAGATCCAAAGAGAATGCAAGGTAGAATGGCCGAAAAATAACAAAATGGTTACTAGATTTGGGCAGAACGGAGCCAGAAATATTATTAAAAAATGTTATCTGATAATTATATAATACTAGCAGACCCGGCCACACGTTGCTGTGGCTAACGAAACACAACGCTATTACCCAACCTTTATAAAATCCACAACACCCGCTTGCCAGCTGCCCGCTGCTTGAATTGAATATTTGAATTTCTCGCTTTTTCTCTACTATAATAAGAATGTATTATATATATAAACCTTCCTCTCAATCACTCTATCTATTGGTGAAAACTGCATGAAAATCCGTTGCGTGGTTTAAAAGGTCTATGCGCACATACATTTTGAGCGACTTCATTTTATACCGAACACCGATAGACACGAGCGATCGCCACTAATGCTTGCAATGCAACACTGGATATTTGAAAAGGGAAAATCAAATACCTACTTACTCTAGGACATCTATTTTCCAATTTCTTCCGTAGAACGAATTTCAAAAGTGACTGTAGTACGGCCCGCCAGCCGTTTTAAATCGCACAAAAATATGTTTTCTTTGAATTTCTCGGCTTTTCTCTAATATAATTTACATGTATTATACATATAAACATTCCTCTTCAATCACTCTACCTATTGGTATGAAAATCCGTTGCGTCGTTTAAAAGATTAACGCGCACATACATTTTGAGCGACTTCATTTTATACTATTTTTTTTTTATTTCATACAATTTTTGAAAGTACACTTTTATGTTTTTATCTTGATTACCATACTAGGCTAATGTCCGTGTTAAGGTAATCATGCATGCTATAAGTTATATAGTGTGAGAACTAGAACAAAATATAGGTTTGAAATAGAAATTATAAGATATTAGAAACAAGAGAAAGAAAAAAATAAAAATATTTAAGGTAAAATATAACAAGATATATGTATACGTAAGCACATACACATACATATGCATATAAATACACAAATACACACACGTTAACGTAAAAAAAAAAACATATAAATACATACAAACAGACATATATATATATATACAAAGGATTAAAAAAGAAAATGTTTTAAAGAAGTTAAAAATAAAATACTATAAAATATAAAATACTAAGAAGTAAGATTTAAATATGTAAATCTATAATTTTTTTTTTATGAAAGTTAAAATTTTTACTGGAGGTTTATCAAGGTAGGTAAATAATCATCTAGAAGAGTATATATTTAGGTTAGATAAGATTTCAGTGAAGTCAGGTTGGAAAAGGATGTGAAGTATGATATTTTTTTTAGTTAATTTAATTATTTTCTTTTCTTTTATAATGGTTAGGAAGTCATATATTCTTTAAAGAAATCTCGTCCCCTTTCGAATATCCAATTTTGAACACGAATAGTAAAAAGAGGTATGGTAATATTTCATTTTATATCGGTGCTCAATGCATTGTATATTTTGGGGGCGATGAACCAAAATTGTCGGTGAGCGAATGGTTCTAGTTTTTGGGACCATGTAATGATAATTATGATAGAAAATACCTACCTATTGTCAAGTCTAGTATTGACGTTTTTCTGTATCTCGTTCAAATTATCAAAGATTTAACAAAATTAACAGTAGAAAATAACTAAAAAGTGGTCAACTCATCTAAATTTTTCTTGTTTCCAAAATAACAAAACAGTCACTAAATTTAGGCAGGACAGAGTCAGAAATATTATAAAAAAATTGCTATGTGATAATTATGTATTACGAATGCCCTATATATTTCTTTGTTTACCTTTTTTTCCCTTTACTATTTTTTTCTTCTTTGCTCACTGCAAAAACACTGTTTCTGACATATTCGATAATAAATTGATTCTAGCACCTAGTCTACTACTACTATCCTACTGTATCATCTATCTATATAAATCTATATAAATAAAAATGAATCGCCGAAATGTATGTACGCGCATAACTTCCGAACGACTGCACCAAATTGGATAATTCTTTTTTTCTGTGTTCGTTATTGTCAGGACAAGGTTTGTATAAAACTACTGGTGAGCTCTGGCATTATTAAATTTGTATAAAAAATTGCAATAGGTGGCATGCGAGCTGTTTGAAAACTAAATGTACCGGGAATTAATTTATGGAAGGAGGGAACCAGGTGGAGGGGAAGGGAAGGGGAAGGAAAAGAAAAAGGAATGGGGAGGGGAACCAGGGAGGGGGGAGGGGAACCTGGGAGGGGGGAGAGGAACTCGGGAGGGGGGTTTGCGGGCGGGGGAAGGGGGGAAGTGGAGTGGGGAGAGGGAAGGTAGAGGTGGCGGAGTGGAAACGCGAGAGGGGAAAAGGACGCGGGGGAGGAATGGGGGGGGGGGCAGAAGGGGAATGGGACGAATGGGAAAGGACACGCAGGGAGAAACAATTTTTTTATTAAATGGCATAGCAACGCATGCCGGGTACCAGCTAGTATAGTATAATTATGTGAATGGAATCTGTGAATGTTATTTTAACTTAATACTACATATATGAATAATCATGTACCCACCTACCCAATATAAACGAAACCTGTCAATTTAACTGTCCTAGAACGGGAGACCTTTCAAGTTGGACAATCAAAGCTTCTTCATGCTGTTAATGTATTCTTTATAACAAAATCAAATAAATAAAATGAGTAAAATTAAGCAAGAGACGATTTGGTTTGGACGTGTAGAGCAGATGAATACAAGAGGGAAATGAGAATGGTAGAATGGGTTGGTGATGCCCAAGGAAGATATGGCAAGATCAAATAACCCATATACTTGCGTCGGGATATGTCAAGAGTCAGAATGACAGAAGGGTATGCATAAGATGATGTATGAATGTGACTGAAGCAAGGGATGTGTGCTAGGAACGAGTTGTTTTACCGTCCGTCCTCTCTGCCTATCTTTGCCGGGAAACGGGGCATTGTGGTTAGAGTTAGTCAGATACTCTCAGTATTGCCCTGGTGAAAGACCACAAATCAGAATAGAAACGTTGCTTGAAATGACTTTAGTTGTGTTTGGAGGTTGGTCCTTCACAACCTTCCTTTTTCCGGTCTCTTTTCACTTCCCACCGCATTCGGTCTCGCAAAAATCCCCAATTATTGAGTATGTAATAGTACCACTGCTTTTCAGTCCTGGATTTGTCAATAGGCCTTATAGGCCGCGGCCTAGGGGCGGCAGAGTTCAGGGGGCGGCGCTCGCTCGCTTTGGTAAGCCGTTAATTTTGTGTACGATTATAAACAACAAAAAGTCACTGCTGATGGATAGAGTTTTCTATCTATTAACCACCTTTAGACGCCCAGTGATCGGATTTGTGTCGTTTAATGCCCAACGGTCCAATACGGGACCGGTGATTGTGGTGCGAATATTTCACAAAAAAGTTTGGCAGTGGGCTACCTTTATAGGACTTCGTATTTTTAAAATTTTCAAATATTTTCCTCAAAAAATAACTAAGATATCAACTGCTTGTAAGTCGCCATCCAGCTGGACAATTTGTGTAACTCCTGGAGGTCACAATTTTCATCCGAAATCACTTTTTATTTAGTTTTTATTAGTGTTTCTTCTATTTGAACCCCACTTTTTACAAAAAAATCGAAAATGAATATATTTTTGATAAATGTGAAAATTTTGTTCTTATGATTTTTTACAATTATTTTAAAATAAAATAATAAAAGCCTACTTTATTAAAAGCCTACATTTTTTTGAAATAAAACTTTTGGTATTTTTGGTATTTTGGACTTTTGGTATTGCTATGTTATTTGCATAATCAGATATTCCGAAAGATAATTTCTATAAATTCCTTCAATTTTCCCTTTCCGCGCTGCCATAAAGGAGATACGATTTCTTTAAAAATTAGACCATAAACTCCACAATTCGAGATAAGCCGCATTTAAACACACTCTTTGTTTTGTACTGGAAAAGTAACCCGAGATGGTATGTTCATTATCCCATTACCAAACAAAACCCCGCTCTCTGGATACGCAAAATAACATGATTGTGATCGCGTGCGTGAACTGAATGAGCCATAACTTCTTAGTTTTTATATCATACGTCTGCCTTTCTCCAGTGGCTGAATTTATTCTAGAACAGCACTGGAAAAATATTAATGAATTCATAAAGCTACAAAATTGTTATGTTTTAATACAAATGATACGAACAAGACAATCATGGTTTCATTTCAAAAGAAACTCAACTATAATGGTCAAAATTGTTTTTAATTTTTGTGGAGAAATGGATTCATACGTATATATATCACACCTGGAAACACTGACCCCACAGACTCCTAAACAGAAACTCAGATCTTTTTCCTTCCCAGAACTTCAACTCCTTCTGATTCGTGACAATGTAGGGAGTCAAAAGAACCTTGCGGCCACTTTTTGTTATTTAAAAACGCTTATGAATTTCGATACGAGTTATGCCCGACCACCAAACAAGATAGATAATTCACAATTAAATGGTACTCACTGCTATTGTGTCTCCTGGCTTTATTTCCATTTGGGGACGTAGACACTTGTTACAATCACAGATGTATCCATAAGCGCGCGATAATATTTTGGGTTATTTTATAATCCACGTTATATATCTGAGTCACGAGTAGATTCGCATTAGAAGTTCACACAAAGCATTCGATACAATACGATAGGATTTACACTTTATGTTACGATAAGATAAATAACACTTCAACTTCTTTGAGCAAAATGTTACGATACGATGATGGTTAACAACGGACTGGCAATAATGCAGTACTTGACTCCTATCTACCGTGTAGGTGGGTACTCTTAATGTTCGGAATTCCAAATTCTGGATTCCTCCGATCCGCTAGGCCGATCGGAACACAAAGACGAATGAAACCCATCAGCGTTATGAAACACCTTCCGTTCCCTAAAAAACCTCCCCACAGCATCCTCAAATATGACACAGGTCCCAAGGGAAAATGGTTTTCCTCAGGGCCTTCGGTGTGGATCTAAAAAAAAATTATAAAGTTGTTTAAATTATATTTTTCTTAAATTTAATCAAATATTTTTACACAACATTTATTTATGTACATGTAAGAGTCAAACAGCATATCCATAAAATATAGACGTCAAGTGAACTGAAGTCAAGCCAAAAAAGTCTCTTATGTTAAATTTGCTTGATTTTAAAATTAATTTTATCTTAGGGCGAGAGAAAGACGAATATACGATTAGGATAGGAGATGCTCCTGATACATTCCACACTCTTGTATTAATTTTCGATCGTACGCATTACTTCTATTCTATATTTCTGAAGGGTATTGACTTGGTCGAAGGGGTATTGCTAAAAATGTCTATATTGTGAAATTTGGTGTTATATTGATTATATTGGGGATTTTTTTCTAATGTTGGTTCTACATGTGGGTAAATGAAATAAATTGGATTATCGTGTTGATCTTGGCGTAATATGAATTTGTAATAAATTGGCTGGCAAGTTTAGACCATTATTCAGAATTTTAAAAAACAAGATTTTATCAAAAATTAAATGTCTTGTATTTCTATCTATCTTCTAACTTCTTCTTCTATCTTCTATCTATCTATCTATCTATCTATCTATATAAATAAAAATGAATCACCGAAATGTATGTAAGCGCATAACATCCGAACCACTGCACCAAATTGGATATTTTTTTTTTTGTTTTCGTTATTGTCAGGACAAGGTGTGTATAAAACTACCGGTGAGCTCTGGCATTATGAAATTTGCAATACGAGGTTGCACGCAAGCTGTTTGAAAACTGAATGTACCGGGACTGAATGAATGGAACGCGGGAGGGGGAAGGCGAACTCGGGTAGGGGTACGTGGGAGGGGGAGAGGAGAACTAGTGAGGGGGAGGGGAACCTGGGAGGGGGGAGAGGATCTCGGGAGGAGGGTTCGTGGGACGGGGGAAGGGGGGAGTGGATTGGAGTCAAGAGGGGAAGGGGACGCGGGAGAGGTAGGGGAAGCGGAAGTGGAACGGGACGAATGGGAAAGGACACGCAGGAAGAAACAATTTCTTTATTTTATGGCCTAGCAACGGGTACCAGCTAGTATAATATTCACAGTCCTCGTAAACTAATATTTAGTCCTCGTAATAGTATGTATATTCACGGTACTCCTAACCAGGGATTCTTGTTCTGGAGACGGACCCATGGTTATTGGGTTGATGTTAGATCATCATTTCATTGATTTCCTCATATTCATGTTTGTTGACCTCGTCTCCATGTTAGTTGATTTCGTAAAACTTTATGTTTGTAGACCTCTTCTCGATGTTTGTTAATTTCCTAATCTTCGTCTTTGAAGACCCCATCTTCATACTTATTGATTTCGTCATCTTCATGTTATTTTATTGAAGAAAATGTTTTGATTTTTAATTTTGTGGTGCAATTTAAATTAATGTATAAAACAATAAATTGCAGAGACATTGGATGAATGTGAGTGAGGCAAGGAGTGTGTGTGAAAACCAAGTTTTTTTGGCATTCCAACCTCTCTGCCTAGCCCTGCGGGGAAATGGTGTGATGGTTAGTTAGTTACATAGTTAGGTAGATATTTTTCAACTTAATTGCGTATCACTTATAATTTTACCAAATTACGTGAGATTGAAAAGGCTATAGGGAAGAACAAGACAAACACGCCATATATAGAGTGATGGATATGGTAAATGTATGGCATATGGCATATTCGCCATATCTACGGTGATAGATATGGTGAATGAATGGCGGATGGCACATTCGCTATATCTACGGTGATAGATTTATTTATTTGTTTATTAAGACATACACAGTACATTATAATACAAGTTATAAGGTATATTAATTAAAAAAAATTACGTGGTTATGTACCTATTACGTAAGTCCATAGAATTTCATTTGGTACTACGCCTGAGATATGAATGGGTCTTAAAACTTAATTAGTGAATGAATGAGAAATAATAATCAGAAGGAAGAAAGGGGGGGGGAGATAAAGAGACATTTTAAAATCTGGAATTATACGCTCACTAATTGCAATTGACTGATATATATGGTGAATGTATGGCGTATGGCACATTTGCCATATCTACGGTGATAGATATGGTGAATGAATGGCGTGTGGCACATTCGCCATATCTACGGTGATAGATATCAAGGGCGGATCCAGGATTTTTTTCTGGGGGGGGGCACAAGGGGCGGACGGGCAAAAAAATCAACAATTACTGTTAGATTTTTTTTCTGGGGGGGTACAAGGGGCGGACGCGCAAAAAATCAACAATTACTGGTAGGATTTTTTCTGGGGGGGGAGTGAGTGGGGGGGGAGGGGCACATGGGGCGGACGGGCAAAAAAATCAACAATTACTGCTAGGATTTTTTCTGGGGGGGCACAAGGGGCGGACGCGCAAAAAAATCAACAATTACTGTTAGAATTTTTTTCTGGGCGGACGGCACAAGGGGCAGATGGGCAAAAAAATCAACAATTACTGTTAGAAATGAACCTGAAGTATCATATTTCAAGTTTATTTCTACAAGTTCAAGTATATATATATAGGAAGGTTAGTGAAAGTGTCAAAATAATAGAAAAATTAAATGTTTAATAAAGTCAGTTTTAGCGTCTAAGTATGTACTGTGATGGTATCTCCACAGTACACAAAAATACCGTCTGGGGGGGGGGGGCACATGCCCCCGTGCCCCCCCCCCCCTAAATCCGCCCTTGATAGATATGGTGAATGAATGTTGGATGACACATTCGCCATATCTACAGTGATGGATATGGTGAAAGAGTGCTGGAATGAGGTGCAAAGGTACCCACTAAACGTTTACCCCCTAAATAATAAACGAGTTAATAACGAATGTATGGTAAATGGTTGTTCATCAATAATGTAAAATTTAAAATAGGTTTATTAGAACCCAATACACGAGTTTTTTAAATCATGTCGTGTATAACAAAATATAATTTTAAGGGGTTCGAACTTGCAACTTCTGGGTTCAAAGCCAAGAATCTTGAACCTTTTCCACGGAAGTCGTCTTTGCCGTAAGATATCAACCAAAACGAGTAAACTCTCCCATGTTATGATAATCATTTAAATAATAATAATACGAGGGACGTAAAACTTTAACAGAAAACCAGTACATTTAAATAATGCGGTTTTATTTTGCGATGGGGTTCTTCGTGCTACGTTTAGTTCGCGTAAAAGTTGGCATAAAACCTAATGTTTACACAAATTTAAGCTCTTTCGAAGGCTTTCGCGCAGCTGCGAAACAAGCAAGGCAGGACTTCAAATCTTATAACAAAGTTGATGGACCATGTTTTTTACTATTGTAAACTCGTAAAGGGGAGTAGTTTGGTTTGAGTTGGGGAAAAAATTATAATGAAAAATAAACAGTAAAACACAGCTTTAAATTTTAAGGAAGATTGTTGTTTATGTTGGCATATTATCATCAGGCTTACCATTCTTATCTTCAGATAAGAGCCACATCACAAATTTCGGTAAATATACATAAAAGACGGTGTCCGTGGTAGAGGGCTGAGGCTCTCGACTTGCAATCCGAAGATTGCGGGTTCAAATCACAGTGCGCGCAAATGAAATTTATTTTCTTCTAACACAGCACACTTATTTTGTGGGACCATTTTAATTCAAATTAATAAAATACTTAGTTTTCTAAACAATAAAAGTGGTAAAAACGAGGTATTTTATTAATTTGAAAATTTATTTTATTCATTAAATACAGTATAAGCGACTCCCAATCGAAAGTTTGAACCCCAAAAAAACAGAAAAAGATATGTTCACATCTAGGAATCGAACCCAGGACCTTAACTTTGCCAGGGCAACGCTCTACCACTGAGCTAATGGGATCCCATTCCCTTCGGTCATATTTAAGAGTTATTCGACTAAGAACTATCAACATTAAAGTCTTAATTCATATTTGTATTGACTGCTATCACTGTAATCGTACATAAAGATAGGAGCAAATAAAAATATTAACATTTTAAGACTTCTCTTGAATTTATTTATATTTTTTATGTAAATACCGCCCAAGAGCTCCAACTGCATCCAACCGCAGTGTGACTATGGTATCCCCAAATTGCGTATGTTACGAGACTGAAGATGGTAGGGAGAGGAAGGAGATGGGGAAGAAGAGGGTGGCGATGTATCTGCCTATTCAAGTCTGGTCATGATCACCAAACACGACTAAAGCCATTTCAAGCAACATTTCAATTCTAAATGGCTGTATTACACCAGGACGATACTGAGAGTATAATCCACTCTGGAACGTGCCGTAAAAATACTATAGTTTATTTTTAATTAATTCAATGAGAAAAAACACAAATTAATCATAAATCTTTGAAGAAGAAGATAACAATAATAAACTAAACGAAAATATGAAAGAGAACAAGACACAGAAAACGGAAAAAAGACAATGGTCGCAACTGGGATTCGAACCCAGACCCCTCGCCTAACCGAAACGTGCGCGTTAACCAATTTCGCTATTGCTCCCTTCTGTCAAGCCGTCATAATAGTCAATCTCATATTTCAAATTTTAGAATTAATAATATAATATTATCATCAACTAATTATTTTTCCATTTTTTTATCCGAGACGCTTTCCAGGATACGAACCGATTCTTAGAATGATTCTTTCCAATAAAAAGAGTAGTTACCCATAGTATGAAAAAATAATTAGTTGAAGATCATCATCATCATCATCATCTGTGGCTCTACAACCCAGGTCGGGTCCTGGCCTCCAGCAGAGCCTGCCTCCATGACTGTCGGTGTTGTGCTGCGTTGCGCCAGTTTCGGATGCCGATGGTGCTTGCATCCTTCACCACTCCATCCAGCCATCGAAGCTTTGGTCTTCCAACTCTTCTCCGACCCCCAGGTGCACCATCCATAATTCGCTTTGGAATATCTCCTTCGCTCATTCTCTGGATATGTCCAGCCCACCTGAGTCTTCCAGTTTTGATTTCCTTGGAGATATTAGGGTCCTCGTAAAGATCGTATAGCTCCTGGTTGTATCTGATACGCCATTCTCCATTATCACAGACTGGGCCGTAAATCCTTCGCAGCACCTTCCTTTCAAAACTTTCTAGGGCTCCTTCATCACCCTTACTGATTGTCCAGCATTCCGAACCATACATAAGAACAGGTCGTATAAGGGTCTTGTAAAGCAGGACTTTAGTTCTTCTGGTAAGGTGGCGAGATTTCATATGCTTCTGTAGCCCAAAGTAGTATCGACTTGCAGCTACTATTCTTCTTTTGATTTTGCTGGATACATTGTTGTCATTTGTCACCATAGTACCGAGATATACAAACTCGTTGACAGTTTCAAATGTATAATTATCTTCTTCAAACTTCGCAAATTTATTTTGTGGCATCATTTTTCATATAATGAATAACTTATTACTTTGTATAAAACCACTATATTTAAAACAATATCAACATGTTTAAGTTTTTAGTAACATATCCTGATGAAGACAACATTGTTGTCGAAACATGTTGATATTGTTTTAAATATAGTGGTTTTGTACAAAGTAATAAGTTATTCATTGTATAATTATCTATCTGTATACTTGGTAGTTTCTGGCGTCCATGTACGGGCATATATTTTGTCTTCCCCTCGTTGATGACCAATCCCGTGTTCCTTGCCGACGTAGCTAAGCTTTTAAACGCCGATTTTAGTTCATATTCTGAGCGTGCGATGATATCTATATCGTCAGCATAAGCAAGGAGCTGAACAGACTTGTTAAAGATATGGCCTGTGGTTTGTATACCTGCATTTCGGATGGCCTTTTCCAGCGCTAAATTGAATAAAATGCAGGCAAGTGCATCTTCTTGTCTTAGTCCATTGAAGGTCTTTAGGGTGTCTGACAGATCCTGTTGTATTCTGACTCGGCACTCAACATTAGACATTGTGAGCCTTACTAAGTTTACCAATTTTCTTGGGATATTAAATTCATCCAAGGCTCTGTACAGTCTTTCTCTATTTACCGTGTCATAGGCAGCCTTAAAATCTATGAAGAGATGGTATGTATCAACATTGAATTCTATTGTTTTTTCCAGTATCTGTCTCAGTGAAAAGATTTGATCAGTTGTAGATTTCCCCTTACGGAACCCAGTTTGATATTGGCCAATTATGCCATCCGAATATTTCATAAGCCTACCACACAGTACATTTGATAGGATCTTGTATGAGATATTCAGCAGCGTTATGCCCCTATAGTTAGAGCAGTTCATAGGGTCTCCTTTCTTGTGAAGGGGGCAAATTATTCCACAGTTCCATTCACTTGGCAGAGTCTCAGAGCACCAGATGGATTTAATGATATTATAATTAGTTGAAGATAATATTATCAATTCTAAAATTTGAAATATGATATTGGCTTTTATGACGGCTTGACAGAAGGGACCAATAGCGAAATTGGTTAACGCGCACGTCCCGGTTAGACGAGAGTTCTGGGTTCGAGTCCCAGTTGCGACCATTGTCTTTTTTCTGTTTTTCTGTGTCTTGTTCTCTTTTATATTTTCGTTTAGATTATTATTATTATCTTCTTTTTAAAAATAAAATTTACTCGCGCACGCCGGGATTCGAACCTCACCCCTCAACTAAGGAGGAAATAATAATCTCTAATCTATTTCAATTCTACATCTTCATCCGAATTCATTGTAATAATATATACCTTAAACAATTGGCTTAAGAACTTAAAGTTAACATTAATCCAAATATTGTTTAACTCATTTGTCTCTTTGAAGTATTAAAAATCGATGCATCCCTTCTAACAAGCAAGCACAAAATCAATAACGTGAATCCATTACATTTTCCATAACACTATTACATAACTCACTCCTTTGCCTAGCAGTCCTAACAAAAAACATCCCTATAAAACAAAGAGCAAACACACGAAGAAAACAAGCAGAGGGTAGTATGTACGTGTATCAAACGCAGCCCACAGAAAGCGCAATGTGATTTACATTATTTTTTATTTGCTTATGAAAAAGTGGATCAAACCAGGAGGCCATAATAATAATATGATTGTACAGAGCTCTGTAGAGCCATGTGGTATTATTTGCGAGTCTAGAAAAAACATGTATGGAAAACATACAAAGTGGAACCGAAAAATATTCCGTGTAGGGATATTTTTCTTTTTTTTTGCTCACGTTTGGATGTCAGAAATTGATTGATGTTTTAAATTTTTTGAACAAAACTAATGATGCGTAAAGACAAGGTGACGCGTTGCTAATGATGTGTAAAGATGTTCATTATGAGTATGCTTATAATTTTTGAATTTATTTCGTGGCTTTTCCATATAAAAATAATGATTGATTTCGCACTGTGGAATATTTGAACATAAAGCATTTTTTTGAAGTAGGTGTTTAAATAAAATTCCAATACAAGTAACAATATTATCTTTAGTGCCTAGGTCTAAACTCTAAACAAAAAGAAAACACTATTTCAAAACGCAGTTCTGTGGCTTAAATGAAAAAAAATCCTCGAAAGGATTTATACTTTTATGATTTATACAGCCTTCCAGCACCAAGCGCCACTCCAAGCGCGAGCGATGGGCCCGAGCGCACTCAAGATCACGCCCTGCATAATAATTGATTATTTATTTTTGTTATTATTAATTTTTATTACCATTACTTTTTTTTTATTTTCTATTTATGTTCTTATTTCTTTACTGTGTAAATATATAAATATGTATAACTATATGGGACGTGTGGAATTGCACTATCCTCCCCACTTCCTGGAATAAAGATTATTATTATTATACTCCGGTCTGCAAAAAATGTGAAACCATAAATTGTGGGAGTAAAGGCGCCCCGGAACCATTTATTGGATAACCAACACCGCTGCTATAAGTCACCCCAAGTGATTCACTACGTTTGGTGACTTAGCAAGGGTGCCCGGGTTCATGGGGTTAGGTTTATCTAGGTCTTGGCAGCGGATGCATTTGCCGACCTACCCACAAGCAACTTTATAGTAAGAGATTTTCAAATATTGTCAGGTTATTCCTAAATCGGGAATGTTTGTCTTTCTTTTTCATGTTCCTCCACTATGCGTCTCTTCAAAGGCTATATTCACTCCATCCTTTCCTCAAAAAGACCCTCCGTACAGCATCTTCAAAGATTTCTGACAGAAATGATTTCCCTCAAGGCCTCCTGTGGAGAGATATAAAAAATGAGGACTGGAATGAAGATTTAGTTCTTGGAATTATTTTAGATCAGAAACGAGGTATTATTCCAGTAGGAACGTATATACACAGGAACTGCAAAGGATTGAGTTACTTCGTCAATCAGTTCCTCAGTGAAATAATTAAACTGCAACAATGCAAATGCCTAAATACCGATATCGAACAGTCAGATATTAAAGCCATATTCGTAACCACACCTTCCTCCTTCTCCTCAGGGACGATAATAATAATGCTTTCAATTTACTACCAGGAAGTAGTTAAGAGGGTATTACCAGAGAAAACCAGAAATATGTCATTTTTAAATCAGATTTTAGACGTATTGACTCTTTTCCACAGAAAATTATAAATGAATTTCAAAAGATTATGCTTTTATCTAGCATTCGCATATTTTAAATTTTGAGAAAAAATGTTTATTTTTATTATAATAAGGTTACACCATAGGTCGTTGGCAGATTTGTTAAATTTTCAAAAAAGATTTTGTATTATTTCAAATTTTGTATTATGTATTATTTCAAATCACCCATTTCAAATCATATAATTATGCAGTAAAATAAATCAATACATTATCTGGGTATCGCATGTTTTAGAATTTTAATTTTAGTTTAAATAAAATCATTAAAAAATATACACATACTTTTGTTTCTTGACAAAAATTGGTCCGTTTGTATATTTATTTGCGCACTGACAAACTAATATATTTGAGATTTTTTTAACATTCTTATTTAACTTAGATATTATTGAAAAATGATAAATACTTATAATCAAAAAATTATTACAAAAGTACATTATTTTAATAGTTTTATCATCACGCCTTTCAGAATTTTTGTATGTAGGTATAAATTAAAGCAAATTTGGAATGAAATAAAATCGATATTGAGTTATAATTTTAAAAAGCTGGTTCGGAGAATAATTAATCTTTCTCATTGTAACCGCCCTGCACGTTCGTAAGAACAACTTTCGACGAAATGTGGATTTTCGGCCGCCGCGGCGCCGGCTGGTTAACGCTCTTAAATATCAATATGAAATAATGAACTTCTAAGTTTTAACCACCTTTAATCAGTTTTTTTTTTCAATTAAAATGATAAGAACGCTGGCATTTTTAAATGCACTTTTATTCGTGTAGAACTGGTTTTAGGTAGAAATTAAACTTTTTTGTTTTATTCACATGATCAATTTGGGAGACGAGTATGTGTACCACTGCCCCAGAAACCATTTATTGGATAACCCACACTTCTGCCATTGGTCACCCCAAGTGGTTCGCTAGGTTAGCAGGGCTGATGGTTGTCCAGATCTTAGCAGCGGTCGCCTTTGTCCACTTACGTGGCAGGCCGGATCAGGAGAGACGATTAAGGGAAGTGTTTTGACCTTTCCTCCAAGACTCTCTCGGAATATCGCCTTGTGGGAGGGATGGATTCATACGTCCGTCACTCCTGAGCAAACTGACCCCAAGATTCCTATCCACCCCTTTTTTTCATTTCAAGAATTTACTCTAATTTCTTTCCTAAAAATACGTTCAACACAGCCTCCTCAAAAATTATATAAGCCCTCAGGGGAATGCTTATACTCCAGGACTCGTTTGAAGAGCTGGTGTAAAAATAGTGCGGAGGAAAAAAATTATAAAACTGCACTTAATGACTTTTTGCAAACATCGTGTAACAATGTCAAGAATTATATTTGATCTCCGTGTATTAGACCATAGGTTTGATACCAAACCGAATCCAAAATTTATTATGTTAATTCGATTTGAATAAGTTAGTATATGTTTGGTTGTTTTTCGGAAGTTGTGTTGTTTTCTTCGGTATGTTAAAGAATTTTTAAAAACATCTACGTAGAGCAATAATAACACATCTATCTCTGTACGGCATCTCTTCCCGTGCAGTATTAGATATTCTATCCCAAACTAAACTGGAAATCACTGGACCATATGCAGGGCTGGGCAAAATACATGCTTTGCTGTAATTAAAATACAAATTACAAAATGCTTTTTCGCATGTATTTAAAATACTAAATACAAAATACTTTCAAGTCGTGTATTTGAAATACTAATTACAAAATACAAAATTCATTTGGTTTTGGTTTTGGTTTGGTTTTGGTTCAATCTTTGGTTGCAATAAATTGTCGTAAGTGCCCTTATCTAAGGGTGCGTTTTCATAGAAGCAAAGCTGAGCAGAGTGAAACAGAGACGTGCAAAAATTGACCAATCATATTGATCAGAAGACACATCTCGTCTCCGCTGCACTTGTAAAGTTTTGTGGTATAGGACTTACGTGTTAGATAACAATAATTGCAATTTAACACTAGCTGGTTCCCGGCATGCGTTGCAATGCCATATTCAAAGAAATAAATTGTTTCTCCCTGCTAGTCCTTTCCCGTGCGTCCCCGTTTCCCTCCCGCATTCCCTTCCCCTCCGCGTTCCCCTTCCACCTTCCCCGGCTACCCGCTCCCCTCTCCCGCTCCCCCGTCCCGCCAACCACCCTCCCGCGATCCATATATTCAGTCCAAGTACATTCAGTTTTCAAACAACTCGCGTACCAGCTATTACAATTTTTTTATTCAATTTTTCATTTTTCACATATTACAAATATTCATTTTTGTATATTATAAGAACAATCAATCAAATCTGGTACCTAACATAGGTACTTATTTAAAATATCTATAATTTAAAAAACAAAAAATTTAACAAAACAAAAATACGACTTCAAAAAATGCACTAAAAATTAAAAAAATTATTCCGTATTCTTCTACAACTTAATAATCAACTTACTTTTTCTACTCATCAATATGTAGATACGATTATTATTTTTGGAGTCGGTGTCAGTCAAGGTAGGTTTGTAACTACATAAATAGTTATAGGTGAGATGTGCTTGTGTCGCACGAGCGACCTGACGAGGCGAGAGGCGAGAGCGGAGACGCGGCGTGAGGGGAGCTGTCAAGTGAACACGCCGGGCAGGGTACCTTTGCTGACACCGACTCCAAAAATAACAAATAACAAAAATAACATAGAAAAAGTAAGTTGATTATGAAGTTGTAGAAGATAATTTGTTTGAATGTGAGTAGACCTATTAAACGTGCTGCTCATATGAGACAGTTATAATTTGACCATAACGACGTTTAGGGTCAAATTAAGAGATTCGGCCGAGTATCGTTACTTTGCTCCTAAGAATTGAAGAGTTCCGTTACTTTGGCATGGGTCCCATAATCAGAACCTAACCAAACTCTCATCAAACTAGCCTTGATCCTTCAATAAAAAAAGAATCATCGAAATCGGTTGGCGTGATATTGAGTTATTCATCCATTTGTCGCTCACATACCTGATGCAAATTTAAGACTTATATGGTTTTCTCATGGATGCCATTGTCGGAACTGGACCAAATTAAAATGGGACCACACGGGAAGTACCAGCTTTCAAATAAAAAAGAATCATCAATATCGGTTCACCCAGTCGAAAGTTCTGAGGTAACAAACATAAAAAAATTAAAAAAATACAGTCGAATTGAGAACCTCCTCCTTTTTGAAGTCGTTTAAAAATCCATAGATCCAGATAATTATTTTGTTACAAAAAAAACAGCTGCCTGCTAAATTCAATTTCATCAAACGCGCGAAATGTCAACCATGCGAAGTTAAAATAGTCGTTAAGTTTTCTGAAATTATCCAATTTTCTGAGTAATTTTCCTAATTTTTCTTTCCGTAAGAACCTTCTACTAGAAAACTTTAAAAAAGAATGAAATAGGTAAAGTCGTTCTGAAGTTGTGTCGTAACCAAGGGAAACAAGGATTCATTTTTATATACATAGATGACATTTGTAAAGCGCAGTTTTGTATTATTTCACTTTAAGTGCGGTCTACAGTAATTAACTTAAAAATAATCTGGTATTCAGTAAATTATTCCTATAGTGCTTGATCCTAATACTATGATGCAAAAATGTACAAAGCAAAGCCAATACAAGTACAAGACAATAGTACAGGATTCTAGCGTTTTTAGTCTATGTATTTATTATCTATGTCAGTTTATTTTTCATTATCATCAAAAAGATCGCTAAATATATTTGAAAATGTATTTTAAAGCCATAAGTTTTTGAAATACAAATTACAAAATACCTCAGCAGCGGGTAATTGAAATACCAATTACAAAATACATTTAAGGAAGTAATTGAAATACAAATACAAAATACGTATTTGTATTTCAAATACGTATTTCAATTACAAGTAATTCAAATACTGCCCAGCCCTGACCATATGTATAAAATGTATTAAATTGATTTAAATGTGTTAAAAATAAACAGCATTCAAAGCAAAAATAATCGCCGACGAAAATACGCGTTTTCATCCCTTGACAAAATATCCCCGACAAAACAAAATATCTACTAAAAACTAACCTAACCTAAACTAGCAAAAAAATGGGACAAAAATAATACAGATATTCTGTAAAGACAATAAATTATTGATCAAAATTAGTAAAATGCGACAAAAATGATTTATTTTCTTTACAGGATGTCTGTATTATTTTTGTCCCATTTTTTGCTAGGTTAGGTTAGGTTTTAGTAGATATTTTGTTGGGTAATGGTTTGTCTGTAGGATATTTTGTCGGGGATCTTTTATCGTGGGATAAAAATTCGCTGAACCGACTTCATCATGTCTCCGCCATGCTTGTAATTGGCACCAGATGGCGGTGAAACCAAACTTTGACGTTATTTTTAGAGTGAAATGTTTATCAATCCTCAACTAACGCCACAAACATCTTCAAAGTCAGATATACATTGTCGTTCAACTCCAATGCTTCTATTAAACAATTACCTTTATTGAAAATTACCTTATCTCCACCAAATCAAAAGTTATTGCGATTGTGACGTCTCTCCTGCATTTACCCTACTCTTTTATTTAGTAGTGACATCTTACCAAATGCAAATGAGAGTTAGAGTTTTACAAAACATCAAGCAATGAAATTTAAAACACAACCAATTTTAACTCCAACACAACTGACTTCAACTGAACAACTATATGGAAGAACCATAATTGAATAAAGCCATCTCCCTGTTTAATTCAACTTAACAAAACACTCATACACAACATTATGCCGCTAACGCGCACTGACCTTTTCCATATTTTAGCATGCAAAGGGACTCGGTTATTTGCAAACGTGTAGTACACAGTACAAAGTACACACGTCATAGAGTCCTGCGGTAGAGCTACAGATAGGCTCACAGGGTTTCCTGGCAGCTCGTACCAGGCCGGAATTCAATTATGAAAAGTGTAATTTAAAATAACACATTGCAGTTCTAGTGAAATTCCTGAAACAAACAGTGAAACGTGGCAAACATTGCCGGGATCCACTTTTGATTGGTAACCAACTATCGCTGTGCATTTCTGCTACCATATTCCCGCAACAGATTTTTATAGAGAAATAATTCGATTTTTCAATCAGTTGGTTGTAAACAGTCCTGTTTGTTTTGTATGGGGGGATTGATGTATTACACTATCACTCTATTTATCCCTTTCTGATGGAAATACGATTTTATTTTGATGTGCGCCCAGCTGTTCCTGGGCCGGTTTCTCATATTATCAAGACGTGTTTTGTTGGTATAAGACCAGTTCCTGTAGATTCATTTTCTTCTTTACGGCTAATAAATCGATTAATTAATTAATTAAAGGCTTGTTTTGCCTTTATTTCTATCACTTGAACGGGGAACCGGCCCCCACAGGTGTAGCCTGTAGGCTGTACATACTAATAGTTTTAACCATTCGGACCCATAAGCTTGTTTTCATGACAATACGACATTACCAGACATATGTGTGACATATGAGGAGAACCTGACTTATTTACCTAAACGTTGTCCAAACAGTATCCAACGTAAAGAAGCAAATTAGGATTCCCAGGTTGACGCGTGTCGAGAGCAAAATTCACAATGACTTCTGCACGTCACAATAACAAAAATATCCGAAGATTTTAATTGTTTTCCAAACGGACACTCGCACGGCATCTGCGGTGAATTTCAACGTTCACAATACATTTGATGCAACATTGAATATATAAGAGGCCATACAACCATTTTCAATAATATTAGGTCCTTACATATGAAATTGGCGTTTTGCCGTACTGACAACTTTGATCTCAAATATCTTCTCTTTGGTTAGGAATTCCAAAATCAAATTTATACAGCTATTTACTCATGTATTTGTGTTTCGAAAATTATAATTCATTTGTTTTTTCCATAATTGTTTTTTTTTCTTTGCGTCACTTAGTTTACAAAATGGAAAACTTGAAATATCGCGTTATATACGAGTACGAGTTCCACCGTGGCACCAGTGCTGCAGAAACGGCTCGAAGGATTAATGATGTGTATGACGACGGTGCCGCAAAAGAAAACACAGTGCGTTTTTGGTTCCAACGTTTTCGTTCTGGAAATTTCAACCTGCAGAACAAGCCCCGTGGACGGCCGGAGACCAAAGTTGATAATGAAGAATTGAAGGCTATTGTGGAAGTGGATCCATCGCAATCCAAGTCCGAGTTAGCTGCAGGCTGCGGTGTTAGTGATAAAACTGTTTTTATCCACTTGAAGCAATTTGGGAAGGTGAAAAAGCTTGAAGGTGGGTACCTCACGAATTGAGTGAAGCAAATCAACAAACGCGCGTTAGAACGCTAGACCACACACTGCACAATAGACGGCTACCAAATTAGAGGAGCTTCAATTGGAATGTCTCAGACATCCACCGTACTCTCCGAACCTTGCCCCGACAGATTACCATTTTTTTCGAAATTTGAATAACTTCTTGCAAGGGAAAAAATTCAACTTCGATGGGGCAGTCCAAACCGCCTTCAAAGATTTTATTGATTCCCGTCCGAATGGTTTTTTTAGTAAAGGGATCGATGAACTACCTATGAGATGGCAAAAGTGCATAGATAGCAATGGTACATGCTTTAATTTGTATATTTTTTTTTCATTTCTGTTGTACATATATAAACTTTTTCTCTTTTTCTACCACTTTATATTTTCTTTTATGTTTTAATCTATGTTTAAATATATATATATATTGTAATAAAAGACTCTTACCCCCCCCCTAATTAATTAAAAGATTTAACAGCTTTATGAATAACTAACTCTATACGTAGCGTTCGCCTCCCATTCGTACTCGTAGTCATATTCGTAGCCTTGTATCTCCGTCGCTCAAGCCTCTATCCCCTTCGTTCCTTTGGCAGCGCCTCGACAACCCTTTACGTAATACGTTTTAGGTATACGTGGCAAGATGCTCGCAATTAATCAACTTGTAATTAACCCCCTAACGTTGTGTTATTTTTTGTTTTAAGGGTTTGATATGGTTAATCCAGTTTAATTAATAATTTGTTTGTGGTAAACCCTTTGTTCTTTTAGGTATGGCGTGTTACAATTCACTAGGGTTCGATTTACAATGACTGACTCTATCTAACTTGAAAATAACTAATGCTACCGTTCGTGCAACTTCCTCCCCTACTAACGTCCGTTCTATACTTGTTTGTTGATGATTATTTCTTTTGAACTAACCCGCGTCATCCTCCCCAGTACCTAGTACATGAATATACCTTTATACAGAAAATTGGGAAGATCCTACCTTTAGTGAAACGCGGCGAATCCTCAGCTATCCTCGGGATGCTAACACATAAAATAATTTGACATTTGTACTCTAACTACGAAATTACAATCAAAATTCAATCAAGGCAGCCCCGGGATGCACAAATTCTACAATCTACAGTCACTGTGGTAAGTGAAGTTTGTTAGTTAGTTTTGAGTTTGAGTAGGTAATTTCGGGAGATTACTAGGGATTGGCATGAAACAAAATATGTCTTGCTTCGATTGGACTCCTCCATTTCCGCAACTGACTTGGTGAGGTTCAATTAAAACCGCCCGGTCAGCCTCCAATCCCATCACCTCCAGAGAATATTTTGATGGTCGCAAGCGACGAATGTAAAATCGACATGTTTGGCTTCCTGTCGGGAAAGGGTTTGATGTGTGTTTTTGGTTTGAAGGATGATAGTGGGAGTGTTCTCAACCAATACGCCGCTACGTTATAATGGTGATACTGCTAATGTTGTTTGATGTGTGTTTCTGGTTTGAAGGATGATAATGGGAGTGTTCTCAACCAATACGCCGCTACGTTATAATGGTGATACTGCTAATGTTGTTTGATGTGTGTTTCTGGTTTGAAGGATGATAATGGGAGTGTTCTCAACCAATACGCCGCTAAATTTATAATGGTGATACTGCTACTGTTGTTTGATGAAATGCCATCTCATATCGCTTGATGTGAGGATCTGCTTCGATTTATGGTGTGGTAGTCGACGTCCGGAAGTATTCAGGAATGCGTGGGTGGCACGAGGTTTTAGGTCGTGACATCCTCTAAGCTGAATTGATGATGATGATGAAGTCTTTCAGCATGTCGATGACTAGAGTTCCGGACTCCTATAGCATCGAACATGAACATTAAACCGAAGTGGATTAGACAAGCGGCAATGTCAGGAGGTCGGTGGAGCCGCTCCCCCCTCTGATTTCGCGAAGTTTGAATTTAGTAAAGGTGGATTTTGATGTCATCGGCCCTCGCCCCTGCAGTCACACAGCTCCTCAACAGTCCCGTTCTCCGTCCAGCACACCGCCTCGAACCAGTAGAAATGATGCTTACGTTTTCCTAGGCACGTTATAAACATGCGTCTGCCTTCAGCCGCGGTGAACATCGTTAGGTATTTGATTTGAATGAAAATACCTCCCCTCGCATGACGGAAGCAGGCGTGACGGAGGTGGGCCTCCACGTAGCACGTAGCTTCACGGACCTCCGCCCTACGATAGGTGATATCCCAAGCTCATCTCAAATATCAGCTCGGGGAAGGAATGTCAAACTTGGCTTCCAGGGCGCTGGGTCCAGGAATGAATGGCACCGGGGCGTGAATCCAGTTCTGAATCATCCATCCCTCCCATTTTCCCCGCTACTCGTTCGTCCAAAGTACATTCCCAACCTGATGCTGGATGATGCCCTAATTCTAATTTTGGAGAAGATTATGGAAATTTATCCGGTTTCCGACAAAGAGCCGCCGATCGATTGCTAAAACAACTCCGTATGTCGTGTTCTCTTCGTTCCGCTGACAAGGTAGCTCCCCACGAGCGTAATCAAAGGGTAGTGAAGCCAACGCGAATTTCGTCACTTCTTTTCCTTCATTAGGAAATAGTGTAGCCCACCGGCATCTCGTTCACTCCGCCCACTGACCATAACTGCATAAAGTGTAACCTACATCCATGGAATAGAGAAGCTTAACTCAAAATTGCTCCAGCAATCGCCAGCTCCAGCGTCGTAACTCGTTCGGTTAAATTTGAAAGAAGGAAATTTGCTAAATAATAATAGCAGAGCGCTGACGGTCTCGTTCAATCGCGAATACTAAAGATTTGAGCTAAAATGTGAATTTCGAATAAAATATACCTAACCGTAAAGTACTATATACCTAATCGTAAGATACTTCCAAGTGTGCGTTTCAACGAAGTCGAAAGCTAGCCTATGTAGGCCTCTACATAACAGTTTTCTTGAGATTCCTAAAGTTTGAGGTAAAAGGTGTCGGTTTTTTTTTATTTTGGGATTGAGGATTCTATTGTATAAAATTTGTTAATAACCATGCAGTACATCTGTTTTCCAAACCGATATACCTAGTACGTACCTTGCCTAACAAATAACTTCAATTACCGAGTAAATTCTAAAGTATATTTGAGACTAAGTATTCCTAATGTAATGCAATTTATTATATTCAAATAACCCCTAGCTTTGGTTTTCCGATGTAATGTCTCGCAACACAATCGTAAGATACATAAATAACTATTGCCCGTTAAAATTAACAAAGCGTCCACAAAAGACACTCCCCTACAATCATTGCACCTCGGCGGCCCCATTATGGTTATTGGTTTGAAAACTTCTTTAGCACCGTTGCTATTTGAAACTAGATGAAACGGAAACGAGCGACACTAAACACATCTATATGATTTATCCTGCGAGTGAATGAGATACTATAATCGGTCTCCTCTTTGTGAGGTGCTTCGTAGCCTCCCCAATCTTGTCTCCTTTGGTTTTCTGAAGGTTTCACTCCTCTCGTGTGTAAACTACACTACTGTAATTTTTTGTTTCTAAAATGCTGACAGCTGTTTTTCTAAATGAAAGCTTCTTTAACACCGTTTTGATTTGAAACTAGATGAAACGGAAACGAGCGACACTAAACACATCTATAGGATTCATTATTTTTGTGAAACTTCTTTAGCACCGTTGTGAATTGAATCTAGATGAAACGGAAACGAGCTACTCTAAACACATCTATAGGATTTATTCTGCGAGTGAATGAGATACTAAAATCGGCCTCCTCTTTCTGAAGTGCTTCGTGGCCCATCGATCTCCCCTTCGTGCAGTGCTTCGTAGAATAAAATTGAACTAATTTTTGCACTTGGTAACGATATTAAAATGATTAGACTCCACAATTAACGTATTAAATTCGTCAATCACCCGACGTTTAGTTTTCTGAAGGTTTCACCTCTACCGCAAGTGAATTGCACTCTGGTTCCGCACATCCCATCAATAGAAGGAAGTCTCAAGATTTATGACCCAAACCGAAAACAAACGCGTCCCTCACTTTAAAGTCCAATAGTATAACCTTTTTTTTTGTAAGTACATCTCCGAAAACCAATGAACTTGAATGAATATTTTTCTGCAAGGCCCGCACTAAATATGTAATGCAAATTGTAGTAAAGTAATTTTAAGCAAACTCACCAAATTTTCCATGCTCCATATTCCAATTAAATTACCACATGCACTTTCGCAAAACACAACCTCTTCATGCAATTTTTTTGCTGAATTGAAAACAACTGCCAAACACAAATCTCGCGCCGAGGATAAGATATCTCCTGACTGCCCTACTTATAACTAATATTTCCTTATTTTCGCGAACCGAACTCCAATCATTTGACCTGCCTTTCTTGCGTATTAATCTCGACTACCCTCGCAAACGATACTCCCTAATCTCAACCGACCGCTAGAACGGACTGATTTTATTTAAAATTTGATTATCCGCGTTTTCTTGCCAATAAAAATGAATTATTTCCCGTCTACACGCCCGAACTACTGTTATCATGCCCTATATAACTGCGACTCTGAAAATCCGTCCGTCCCCGAGACCGAATCTACCCTCACTGTCTTATTTAAAAATTATCCGAGCAAGATTGACCGTTCACTTCCGCGACCTTTCCCTGACTGTTTTTATTTAAAATTTGATTATCCGCGTTTTCTTGCCAATAAAAATGAATTATTTCCCGTCTACACGCCCGAACTACTGTTATCATTCCCTATATAACTGCGACTCTGAAAATCCGTCCGTCCCCGAGACCGAATCTACCCTGACTGTCTTATTTAAAAATTATCCGAGCAAGATTGACCGTTCACTTCCGCGACCTTTCCCTGACTGTTTTTATTTAAAATTTGATTATCCGCGTTTTCTTGCCAATAAAAATGAATTATTTCCCGTCTACACGCCCGAACTACTGTTATCATTCCCTATATAACTGCGACTCTGAAAATCCGTCCGTCCCCGAGACCGAATCTACCCTCACTGTCTTATTTAAAATTATCCGAGCAAGATTGACCGTTCACTTCCGCGACCTTTCCCTGACTGTCCTCTCAAAACCTCTCTCCTGATTCTCTGTATCTTAATTTCATGTCCCGTGTGTGGCCCTTGGCTCCGCAGTTTTTTTTTATTTATTACCTTCTTCTCAAAATTTTTCAAAATTCGTTAAATCCTTAGCGATATACTTAACTAAATGATCGAACATGTCAGATTTAATCACATTTTCGAAGAATTCTGACGCTGTTCCATGTTTTCTAGTTTTTTGTCGCAGTTTCAGGACTTCAAAATAGTAATTAATTATCTGCACTAGAAAAGCTAGAACGTGTCCCGGTCACACGTGGCACCAAGTCCCTTCCTTGCATTCAGAATGGCCTTCGCCGGGGGTCGCCTGTGCAAACCCATAAATTCATCCCTGTTCGGATATATAAATCATCCCTGCAGGTACTTGTGTTTCAGACATTATTTTAAATTGTAGAGCGCCCTTAGAAATCATCGGTGTATTATTATCATTACGGCGAGTTCATCACAGTCTCCCCTTTATGAAACAAAATATTTGTTGTAGATGTAATTCCAAACTACAGCCACATATTTTGTTACAGAACTCTAGCAGTAGTCAGCCCGTTTGGACTCGCCTCCAATTATTTTTAATTTTTTTTTTCAAAAATATTATGACTAATGTTTCCCAATCCAGCCCTGTCTTGTCCTTCCCTCATACGGCCTTGCCTAATGTTTTTTTGTTGTTGTCGCAGCTACGGTCAATGTTCCTAGGGTCGCCTTCCCTTCTTCTAGGAATTTGTCTAGGTCCCGCGTCCTGTATTCAATTTACAATTTTGCAACCCGATTTTATAAAATCCACTAAATATCTTGTTTTCTATTTCGTTTCCTGCAGAACATTGTAATGTAAACAATTTATCGCGTTTTCTTTATTTTTATAAATATTTTGACTACTCGTTCGTCTTACGGATGTAAAAGCACACCCTATGTAAGACTACTACTTCTTACTAATTTATCCTCTCAGGTTATTTTATTGGAGACGCACCCGCTCGCGCCGTCCTGATGGCTTCCTACCTTTGTGACCGAAGCCTCTCGTTTATCACGCCAGTTGGCGAATTAGTTATTTTAAAGGCCTCCGCCAGCTCCCAATATTCAGCAAAGTGCGTCAGCATTGTCTTGCCACCATTCAGTTCCCAGACCGCATCTGACAACTTCCTCCTGAGTTTATTTTGACAGACCTCGCTCCAATAATTTGCCAAGAAGTTCCTCTCGAAATCTTCGATCGTCTCCCATCTGCTACAATACATTTTCGACCAACTTTTAGCCTCTGCCTTGAGACTCTCTCGGGCCACCATTAATTTGTCCGTCCGCCTTGTTTTCCTTGTACACTCCCGCAGGTCCTCCAGGAACGAGATCGGATGCTGATTCCCTCCTTTAAAGCAGGCTTCCCCCTCGCACTTCTAGCTGCCTTTCAATGGACTGTATCTTCTCCACTAGCGGTCCTAGCGCGTCTCGAATGATGCTGGACACCTGCCCCAATCCCACCTGCAACGATGTCTCTCCCACGGTCTCAACTGCGGCGGTGACCTCCTCTCTTGCCGAAATCCGCCCACGCCCTTTCCCTCTAGGCACTGATCCTTCCATGATTGCTTATCACTTAAACTCACTAAATTTTTTAATTCTTTTAGCACTTCTCACCACTAGCAAATCAAGCTCAAAGAGTAAATTTTTTTTTTTTCTGTTCGTATCACTACTATTATGTATTCCGTATCACTTTTAAGTTATCCCGTTGAGCTTATTTCGTTTAAAACCTGTAAACATTATTTTAAATCACTGTTTTTATTCATACCGTAACTCACTTTTTTTTTTTCTAACGCTCTATATGAATTCCTTTTTTTTTTTGTTTCCATTTGTAAATAAACCATTAGAAGGCGCCCAAGAACTCATAATGCATTGTAAAGCGCCTGCCACCAAATCATTCAATTATTATTATTACCCGACAATCGGTTTAATGACCTACTTACTCAAGCTGAGTGTTTACTTAATGTTCCTATGGTCTCCCCTCAAAATGAAACTGACCTTTTTTTTCTATTATTCTCTTCCCCAAAGCCGAACTGTCCCATACTCCCATAGCAATTGCAACCGCATTCCTACGTCAAAACAATACCAAGCCACCCGTCCGTATTATTATTGTCTGGTGAAACCCTTTTTTTTTTCATTCTTGTAATTCTCGACCGCTGTTATCTCTTATCTAATTTTAAGAGGCGACATGATGAGGTTTCGCTTACATCTTAACTCAAACGATGGGTGGTATTTTTACTTCAAAAGCCGAACGTTTAACATGAGGCCCCTTCCCAGACGGCGTGCCCCCCCTTAAACTATTGCTTTCGGTTTCAAATAATGGATTGCAAGCCGCCCGCCTCGAGGTCTAGTGTATTTTTTTTCATAACATTCCGTTATTATACGAGTGTGACCGACCTTTCCTTTTGCTTGTTTATTCTTTTCACACATAGCGGTCAGTGTGTATCCTATTTTTTTTTTGTTGCGGTTGTCCTAAATTAAACAATCACTGGGGATAGTATCATCAAAATTGAAGTTCTTAACTGATTAAGAAATGCCAACTGTCTGCAGTAATCATTTTATTCCCCAAGATTCCTATTATTAACTCCTGACTATTTAACCTCGTGCTTAATTTAAATAAAACATTTTGGATACGTTTATTCTGTAAGCCGGGTTTCATGACGCTTGAATAGCTCAACTACCTACTCCTTTGGTTTATTTATTTATTTATTTTTTTCCACTACGCCATATTCTATCTTTCGTATCAAAACTGGAATATTTACAACCTATTTATTTTATTTTTTTCTTCGGTAAATAGAGCTACTCGATGTTTTCCTGATCGTATTGTTATTATTTTAACTAATCGTCCGGCCTAAACCCGAATTCCACAACCGTTCAAACCTAATTGAAGGTTGACTAACTTCAATATTCTCACCAAGGTGAAGTGATATTGAATGTACTTTATTGTAGGACTATCTCCCCTAATAATGTAACACCCTTTCTCACTGTTTCTTATCGGAGGTTGGATATCATTAACTATTCTTGGTTAATCTTGTTCAAATATTTATTGACGTACGGCGCGTCTCCCCTAATAATATGATACCTTTATCCGGCGGCTAATTGACGGTTGGATATCATCAGCCTACCCTTACTATTTTTATCTGTTTAAGCTGACGTAACCGCTATTGAACTAACTACTCTTTGTTAATTTTGTTCAAAAATTTTTTTTTCTTTGACCTGCGACGCGTCTCCCCTAATAATATGAGACCTCTATCCTTTGGCTTATCGAAGGTTGAACATCATCAGCCTGCCCTTCCTATATTTATCTGGTTAAGCTAATGTAAACATTATTGTTTCAAATTCTTCTGCTAAACATCTATTGTCCTAGTAATTACTTTGTATTTCTTTATTGTTGTTTTCAGTCATTTTCGATGACAACTGAACCGTCATACCTACTGTATTATTTTTTTTTCTATTCTTGTGAATGTCATTGTAAAAAACCCCAGTAAAATGCAACACTTTTTAAAACCATACCTCCTGGTCACTTAGCAATACTGTAATAAATAGACTCTTCCCCCCCCCCCCTAATTAATTAAACTTTTATGAAAGCTTTATGAATAACTAACTCTATACGTAGCGTTCGCCTCCCATTCGTACTCGTAGTCATATTCGTAGCCTTGTATCTCCGTCGCTCAAGCCTCTATCCCCTTCGTTCCTTTGGCAGCGCCTCGACAACCCTTTACGTAATACGTTTTAGGTATACGTGGCAAGATGCTCGCAATTAATCAACTTGTAATTAACCCCCTAACGTTGTGTTATTTTTTGTTTTAAGGGTTTGATATGGTTAATCCAGTTTAATTAATAATTTGTTTGTGGTAAACCCTTTGTTCTTTTAGGTATGGCGTGTTACAATTCACTAGGGTTCGATTTACAATGACTGACTCTATCTAACTTGAAAATAACTAATGCTACCGTTCGTGCAACTTCCTCCCCTACTAACGTCCGTTCTATACTTGTTTGTTGATGATTATTTCTTTTGAACTAACCCGCGTCATCCTCCCCAGTACCTAGTACATGAATATACCTTTATACAGAAAATTGGGAAGATCCTACCTTTAGTGAAACGCGGCGAATCCTCAGCTATCCTCGGGATGCTAACACATAAAATAATTTGACATTTGTACTCTAACTACGAAATTACAATCAAAATTCAATCAAGGCAGCCCCGGGATGCACAAATTCTACAATCTACAGTCACTGTGGTAAGTGAAGTTTGTTAGTTAGTTTTGAGTTTGAGTAGGTAATTTCGGGAGATTACTAGGGATTGGCATGAAACAAAATATGTCTTGCTTCGATTGGACTCCTCCATTTCCGCAACTGACTTGGTGAGGTTCAATTAAAACCGCCCGGTCAGCCTCCAATCCCATCACCTCCAGAGAATATTTTGATGGTCGCAAGCGACGAATGTAAAATCGACATGTTTGGCTTCCTGTCGGGAAAGGGTTTGATGTGTGTTTTTGGTTTGAAGGATGATAGTGGGAGTGTTCTCAACCAATACGCCGCTACGTTATAATGGTGATACTGCTAATGTTGTTTGATGTGTGTTTCTGGTTTGAAGGATGATAATGGGAGTGTTCTCAACCAATACGCCGCTACGTTATAATGGTGATACTGCTAATGTTGTTTGATGTGTGTTTCTGGTTTGAAGGATGATAATGGGAGTGTTCTCAACCAATACGCCGCTAAATTTATAATGGTGATACTGCTACTGTTGTTTGATGAAATGCCATCTCATATCGCTTGATGTGAGGATCTGCTTCGATTTATGGTGTGGTAGTCGACGTCCGGAAGTATTCAGGAATGCGTGGGTGGCACGAGGTTTTAGGTCGTGACATCCTCTAAGCTGAATTGATGATGATGATGAAGTCTTTCAGCATGTCGATGACTAGAGTTCCGGACTCCTATAGCATCGAACATGAACATTAAACCGAAGTGGATTAGACAAGCGGCAATGTCAGGAGGTCGGTGGAGCCGCTCCCCCCTCTGATCTCGCGAAGTTTGAATTTAGTAAAGGTGGATTTTGATGTCATCGGCCCTCGCCCCTGCAGTCACACAGCTCCTCAACAGTCCCGTTCTCCGTCCAGCACACCGCCTCGAACCAGTAGAAATGATGCTTACGTTTTCCTAGGCACGTTATAAACATGCGTCTGCCTTCAGCCGCGGTGAACATCGTTAGGTATTTGATTTGAATGAAAATACCTCCCCTCGCATGACGGAAGCAGGCGTGACGGAGGTGGGCCTCCACGTAGCACGTAGCTTCACGGACCTCCGCCCTACGATAGGTGATATCCCAAGCTCATCTCAAATATCAGCTCGGGGAAGGAATGTCAAACTTGGCTTCCAGGGCGCTGGGTCCAGGAATGAATGGCACCGGGGCGTGAATCCAGTTCTGAATCATCCATCCCTCCCATTTTCCCCGCTACTCGTTCGTCCAAAGTACATTCCCAACCTGATGCTGGATGATGCCCTAATTCTAATTTTGGAGAAGATTATGGAAATTTATCCGGTTTCCGACAAAGAGCCGCCGATCGATTGCTAAAACAACTCCGTATGTCGTGTTCTCTTCGTTCCGCTGACAAGGTAGCTCCCCACGAGCGTAATCAAAGGGTAGTGAAGCCAACGCGAATTTCGTCACTTCTTTTCCTTCATTAGGAAATAGTGTAGCCCACCGGCATCTCGTTCACTCCGCCCACTGACCATAACTGCATAAAGTGTAACCTACATCCATGGAATAGAGAAGCTTAACTCAAAATTGCTCCAGCAATCGCCAGCTCCAGCGTCGTAACTCGTTCGGTTAAATTTGAAAGAAGGAAATTTGCTAAATAATAATAGCAGAGCGCTGACGGTCTCGTTCAATCGCGAATACTAAAGATTTGAGCTAAAATGTGAATTTCGAATAAAATATACCTAACCGTAAAGTACTATATACCTAATCGTAAGATACTTCCAAGTGTGCGTTTCAACGAAGTCGAAAGCTAGCCTATGTAGGCCTCTACATAACAGTTTTCTTGAGATTCCTAAAGTTTGAGGTAAAAGGTGTCGGTTTTTTTTTATTTTGGGATTGAGGATTCTATTGTATAAAATTTGTTAATAACCATGCAGTACATCTGTTTTCCAAACCGATATACCTAGTACGTACCTTGCCTAACAAATAACTTCAATTACCGAGTAAATTCTAAAGTATATTTGAGACTAAGTATTCCTAATGTAATGCAATTTATTATATTCAAATAACCCCTAGCTTTGGTTTTCCGATGTAATGTCTCGCAACACAATCGTAAGATACATAAATAACTATTGCCCGTTAAAATTAACAAAGCGTCCACAAAAGACACTCCCCTACAATCATTGCACCTCGGCGGCCCCATTATGGTTATTGGTTTGAAAACTTCTTTAGCACCGTTGCTATTTGAAACTAGATGAAACGGAAACGAGCGACACTAAACACATCTATATGATTTATCCTGCGAGTGAATGAGATACTATAATCGGTCTCCTCTTTGTGAGGTGCTTCGTAGCCTCCCCAATCTTGTCTCCTTTGGTTTTCTGAAGGTTTCACTCCTCTCGTGTGTAAACTACACTACTGTAATTTTTTGTTTCTAAAATGCTGACAGCTGTTTTTCTAAATGAAAGCTTCTTTAACACCGTTTTGATTTGAAACTAGATGAAACGGAAACGAGCGACACTAAACACATCTATAGGATTCATTATTTTTGTGAAACTTCTTTAGCACCGTTGTGAATTGAATCTAGATGAAACGGAAACGAGCTACTCTAAACACATCTATAGGATTTATTCTGCGAGTGAATGAGATACTAAAATCGGCCTCCTCTTTCTGAAGTGCTTCGTGGCCCATCGATCTCCCCTTCGTGCAGTGCTTCGTAGAATAAAATTGAACTAATTTTTGCACTTGGTAACGATATTAAAATGATTAGACTCCACAATTAACGTATTAAATTCGTCAATCACCCGACGTTTAGTTTTCTGAAGGTTTCACCTCTACCGCAAGTGAATTGCACTCTGGTTCCGCACATCCCATCAATAGAAGGAAGTCTCAAGATTTATGACCCAAACCGAAAACAAACGCGTCCCTCACTTTAAAGTCCAATAGTATAACCTTTTTTTTTGTAAGTACATCTCCGAAAACCAATGAACTTGAATGAATATTTTTCTGCAAGGCCCGCACTAAATATGTAATGCAAATTGTAGTAAAGTAATTTTAAGCAAACTCACCAAATTTTCCATGCTCCATATTCCAATTAAATTACCACATGCACTTTCGCAAAACACAACCTCTTCATGCAATTTTTTTGCTGAATTGAAAACAACTGCCAAACACAAATCTCGCGCCGAGGATAAGATATCTCCTGACTGCCCTACTTATAACTAATATTTCCTTATTTTCGCGAACCGAACTCCAATCATTTGACCTGCCTTTCTTGCGTATTAATCTCGACTACCCTCGCAAACGATACTCCCTAATCTCAACCGACCGCTAGAACGGACTGATTTTATTTAAAATTTGATTATCCGCGTTTTCTTGCCAATAAAAATGAATTATTTCCCGTCTACACGCCCGAACTACTGTTATCATGCCCTATATAACTGCGACTCTGAAAATCCGTCCGTCCCCGAGACCGAATCTACCCTCACTGTCTTATTTAAAAATTATCCGAGCAAGATTGACCGTTCACTTCCGCGACCTTTCCCTGACTGTTTTTATTTAAAATTTGATTATCCGCGTTTTCTTGCCAATAAAAATGAATTATTTCCCGTCTACACGCCCGAACTACTGTTATCATTCCCTATATAACTGCGACTCTGAAAATCCGTCCGTCCCCGAGACCGAATCTACCCTGACTGTCTTATTTAAAAATTATCCGAGCAAGATTGACCGTTCACTTCCGCGACCTTTCCCTGACTGTTTTTATTTAAAATTTGATTATCCGCGTTTTCTTGCCAATAAAAATGAATTATTTCCCGTCTACACGCCCGAACTACTGTTATCATTCCCTATATAACTGCGACTCTGAAAATCCGTCCGTCCCCGAGACCGAATCTACCCTCACTGTCTTATTTAAAATTATCCGAGCAAGATTGACCGTTCACTTCCGCGACCTTTCCCTGACTGTCCTCTCAAAACCTCTCTCCTGATTCTCTGTATCTTAATTTCATGTCCCGTGTGTGGCCCTTGGCTCCGCAGTTTTTTTTTATTTATTACCTTCTTCTCAAAATTTTTCAAAATTCGTTAAATCCTTAGCGATATACTTAACTAAATGATCGAACATGTCAGATTTAATCACATTTTCGAAGAATTCTGACGCTGTTCCATGTTTTCTAGTTTTTTGTCGCAGTTTCAGGACTTCAAAATAGTAATTAATTATCTGCACTAGAAAAGCTAGAACGTGTCCCGGTCACACGTGGCACCAAGTCCCTTCCTTGCATTCAGAATGGCCTTCGCCGGGGGTCGCCTGTGCAAACCCATAAATTCATCCCTGTTCGGATATATAAATCATCCCTGCAGGTACTTGTGTTTCAGACATTATTTTAAATTGTAGAGCGCCCTTAGAAATCATCGGTGTATTATTATCATTACGGCGAGTTCATCACAATATATATAAATTTTTGCGGAAACTTCGCTGGTTAATGCAACCATGTAATATGTTACTCTATTATGAAAATATGTATAACTGTTTGTTTCCTTAATAAACTAAAATAAAATAAAAAATAAAAAATGGTACATACTTTGATTAAATAAATATATTATATTTAAAAAAAACGACTTTATATTCATCCCATACAAAACGCCAATTTCATATGTAGGAACCTAATATATACAGTAATTTATATTTTTTAATTACATCGAGATCAAGAAAAGAAATGACATATTATGCTGCTTAACTGATAATAAGTTAATTTAAATTATATTAAGTTTACACAGACACTTGTGAAACATAAAACCTTAAGCTTAATCATTCTAAATCCAGTCCAAGTTTGCATTAACAGTTAGTGTTAGTGTTGAGTTTATATGCCCAAACGGAGCTCGTCCCCCGAGAGACTGACGCTCGCCCCAATTCAATTACCGATCCATCTTCGGTAAACTTAATACCCCGATATCCAACTCCTGACTCCGAAATACGTCTTAGTCCAGCCGCCAGACAATGTGTTGTATTAAGCTATTAATGTGCCAGTCGGCGTCAGCTTCGTGCGATCTGCTGGGGTTATTGGGGAATTGAAATATCATGATATGTTTTGATGGGAGCATTTGACTTATATTTGGAAGTTACAGATGGATTCCTGTTGAACTGCATAATTGTTAGAAACTTTCTGAAAGGTAGGAAAAAATGAAGCATAAACTAACTGAAGGTAGGATAATGGTGTCTTTTGTCCAAATTCAATGACTTATCGTTAATTTAAATGAGTTATCATTTAGAAGAACCAAGAAGATGTTTGGTGATTTAGCAGGGGTGCCTGGGTTCATGGGGTGAGGTGGGGTAACCCTAAGTGACCAGCTCAGATAAGCTGGCTCCATCGAAGCCAGAGTAAAGTTAGCCTCTCAAAAACTGGGCATGCTGTACAGGGCCCGCAGATACTTCATTATTACACAACTGCTAACCCTTTACAAATCACAAGTGCGCCCCATGGTTGAATTTGGCAGCCACCTCTGGCCTGGAGCTCCAAAATACCTGAAAAATACCCTCAACTCTGTGCAGAATCGGGCGGTCCGTTTGATAGATTCTCCCATCTTAACAGACGGATTGCAATCCTTAGAGCATAGTCGTCGGGTGAGAATGCTATCATTGTTCTACCGGTATTACACTGGAAGACGCTCCGAGGAATTAACGTCATTGATCCCTTCGGCACCGGTGCATAGTCGGGAAACACGCCAAACGCGTGCCCAACATTTGTACACGGTTGACATTTGTCACATGAGAACAGGTCGCATCTTCGACTCGTTCTTGTGGTTCAACAGCTCGGCTGTGGAATGATTTGCCGGCCTCTGAGTTTCCTCCTTCCTACAAATGGGTCTCTTCAAGACCAATGTTCATTCCTTCCTCTCCTTAAAAAGACCCTCTACACAGCATCCCAGATAGGGCGCCGTCCCTGAGGGAAATTATTTTCCTGAAGGCTTCCTGAATGGACTTAATGTAAAAAAAGAGCGATCTGGTACTTTTATTCAAATTAATAAATTGATCACTTGACGCACCTGACTTAACAAAACAAAAACATTACAAGTACCAAATCGTGGCACGAGAATTCCAGAGCTGTTCTTTATTTATCCTTCTAAAACCAACTATTTCATTAACTCCCCAATCCAAAGATTAAGGCTTGGAAATAAACTCAGTTCCGTTGATATTTTCATTTATTCCGTACCTAAATTCATATCAGAAATTAATAAAATTCAGACTTAAATTTTATTATTATTATTCTAATATTGTTTTTGATGTTTTTTTTTCTTTTTAATTCTGCTTCCTTTCTATTAGTGTAAAGGAAGATACATAATACAATAAAATAATTGGTATTTTATTGATTCTTTTTCTATTATTACTAGGATGTTACACGATAAACAGAACAAAAAAATTAATAAATAAAAATAAAAATTCAACTTTCCGCTTTGCACCGATTATCACCAGTTTTAATTTTGAAGGTATTGAAGAAACTCGTAATTTATCAACGAAGTCAAAATACTGAGCGCAGAACACGGCTGTCACTTCGAAGACTGTTAAGGCACTGAACCATAAATATACAAACCACCCACCACTGAACTTGTGACTTCTCAGATATAAGTAGGGGCAAGGTGTGGGTAGGAATCAGGAATGACAGGAATAATCACTAGAATAACCGCCTACCAATTGATGTTACGCATTACGTTTTTAGTACTAAAAATATTGTGAGGCTATCCCCTACGCCAGGTAAAGAATACTCGCAATTTAGAAGCTTGTGAACTTAAACCTGTGAATTTAAGTGGTGCCATCTCGGAATGACAAACAACCTCACGACAAAGTTCAACATTAACACAATGATTCGGGTGATTCACTTGGTGAAAAAAAGAGCAATTACTGCAGCAAAACTTTTGACGGAGTAAATTCCGTTGGTCAGTAACATTCCTAGAAAATGAAGAAAAGGTTTTCTAGTTCTTAATCGTACTATGATGCAGTTAAAATGAAGAATGTTATTGTTGTCGAATTAACTCAGTGGTTGGAGCAATACCCCGGCAAGGCAGAGTACCTGGATTCATTTCCCAGTTGCGGCAGAATCTTTTCTGTTTCACATATTTTTCATTTGAGATTAGTTAGTCTTCAATGATTAAACATTATTTGAAATTTAATACAAATTGAAAAAAAAAATCAGAGTGTGTAATTCACACGCGGTAGAAGTTTTTTTAATTTTCTTTATTCATTTTGTTTGTTACAGGTTTGTATGACATCGTTTTTCGACTACCAAGCTAGGCAAATGCCCGTATTATGGTAGTCGAGATTAATAAGATACTAGGCAAATGCCCGTATTATGGTAGAGTCGATATTCATAAGTGAAACTAGAAAGTCACTAGATGTCGCTTTCTTTTCTACTTCTTGTTTTTTTAAGTGATTTGAAGATTGGGTATTGATTTCACAAAATAAAAATACTTTTTTGTATTTCGTAGGATTCGAACCCCCGTTCGCTTGATGTCTGCCTCTCTGTCCGCTGAGACTTGTCAGACACCTTGCCAACTACGCTATGGAAGCTACGCCGAGGTGCGACTTTACAGCATTATATTAGAACCGAGTATTTGTGTAAAACTGAGTTGTGACGCATTTCGTTTCACCCGAATTTCAAGTCACTGGCGGCGTTAAAGAAGTTTCACTTCAAAAATAAAATTTTCACTTAAAAAAAGAAATGACAAAATACATACATATTGTCATTTCTTTTTTTTAAATTAATACACATTTTCCTATTTTTCGTCATCGTGCATATAATACCTACTGGCCTACATATTGACTTACCGACAACTTCCAGAAACGCCGTGTGGCTCTTCATGGGGTCCGTGTTGATCTGGCACATGTACCAGCCGCGGTCCGCCTCTCGCGAGTCCCTGACATGGAGCGACCAAGCCCGCCGGTCCGCCTGCGTTACGGCTATCCGGTGGTTCTTGGTGATCACGTGAGTGCCGATCGTCAGTATAGTCTGGGTGTCGACCCTCAGCCAGGCGACCTGCACCAAATAAAAGTTAACATGAATAATATTTAAAAATTACGGTTTAACATGTATTAGGTGTTGAAGGGGGATGGAGGCGTGACTATGGATTAATGAGAGTGGGGTAAGAAGATAAAACGATAAGAATGATAAGAACGGTGAATGGAAAAATAATATACGAGGCATGTTCAGAAAGTAAGTGTAATGATTTTTTTTTTTTTTGTAAAAGTGTATTACAAAAAAAATGACAGGATATTTTTGGTACACTTGTTAATTATTTTTCTAAATAATCGTCAACCCGTTCAATGTGTGTGGTGAGCCGTGGCACAAGTTTCTTTGTGCCCTCCTTGAAGAATTCTCCCGCCAGCTCCTTCCCCCACGTCAGGACCACTTTCTACACCCACTCGTCGGTTGAAAATTTATTTCATCCATACATGCCTTCAGGAAGGTGAAAAGATGATAATCTGAAGACGCCAAGTCAGGGGATTACGGGGGGTGGTTCAAAACATCCCAACCAAATGAGTCCAAGGGGAATGGTGGCTAAGGCTGTGTGAGGACGGACGTTTTCATGAAACGAGCACACTTTTCTGGGTCAGCATTCCCCTCCTTTTATTTTGAATGTGCCTTTTGAGTTTTCTTAGGGTATCACAATATTGTTGTGCTTTGATGGTCTCAACCTGAGGCAGAAATTCGACCAAAATGATGCCTTTTCGGTCCCAAAACACTGAGGCCATGATTTTATTAACCGAAATTGTGGTTTTCAATTTTTTGATTTATGGGGAATTGGTGAGACTCCACTTTGACGACTGTTTTTTTTTCAGGCATGTAATGAGTCACCCACTATCATCTCCAGTTAATACAGCTCAGAAATTTTCACCTTTTTTCTTGTGGGTGTTATTCCTTCCGTAAATAAAAAGCGGATCACAGCACTTGGCGGGATTTTTTGCCGACATCTTTCACGCAACTGGACACTACAACGTGAGTTGATGTACTACAATGTTCCTGCAAAGCTCGTTCTAGTCAGGAGACCCTTTCTACCACTCAGTGTTGCCAATCCTTAAAAAACCAAAAACCTCTGCCCGTTATGGTCACAGTTCACTTACTTTCTGAACATGCTAAGTATTATGTACTAAGGGGAGTTTTTTTGTTTATAATAAGTTTGAAATATTTCTATTTTTGATACTGACTATTCGTGGTAGATGCCATTATAATAATATAATAAAACAAATATAAAACTTATTTCCAATTAATTTATTTGTATTTGTAAAAAGCACTAACTTTGAGGCTCGCCATAATTTACAATAAAAAACACATAAATTTGTTTAAGATCACTTTTATTTTAAAACACTCTACCGGTTTCAGAACCAACCTTCCTTCGTCAGGAGAATATTATAACTAAACTATGATACAGAATGTTAGGTGTTTGAGTGGGAGGTGAGCAAAGGGGTGGGGGTAATTGCGGGATTTCCGGAAAGAACAGAGCGGTTAATTGGAAAAATATTTAGAATGGGACTGAAAGATAAATTAATTTGGTTATTCATTTTTAACGCACCAGATTTAAATGTCCGGGTTAAATTTTCCCCACAGGAAAAACTAAACCCTTTCACACACTTCCCCAAATGATCATCTAGTCAACCCACGCTATGCAATTGCACTATATAAGTATTATAAATACAAAATAATACAAGAACAACATGTCAACCTACTAGAGACCAAATGGGAATATAATTCACCGACTCCAGATATTTTCATATCAGAGGGTTCGGCTCTGTGGCATTTCTAATTGAACCTATAAATCCTACTTTTTTTTTTTTTTTTTACAGTGAATAGCGCACAAGAATCTCAACTGCTCCCGTCTGGAGCCAGTGAGACTATGGCATCCCCAATTGGGGTATGTTGTGAGGCTGAAGGTAGCGGGGAGGGGAAGGAGGTGGGGAAGAGGAAGGTTGGGAAGTACCTGGCTATTCAGATCTGGTCACTAAACACGGCTAAAGCCATTTTCAAGCAACGTTTCAATTCTGAATGGTGGTCTTACACCAGGGCGATACTAATAGTATCTTCCACTCTGGAACATGCCGCAAATATACTATATATTATTTTAAATGAATTAATTGTGAAATAACACAAATTAATCAAATAAAATTTATTTGCGCATGCCGGGTTCGAACCCGCGACCTCCGGAATGTGAGTCAAGAGTCTTAGCCACTGGACTACGGAGGTCGTCAAAGGTCGTCCTACTGATCCCTCAATATAAATATTTAAAAAATCCTACATGTATTTAAAATTACTGATTTTTGCATTTTTATATACAAATTCTTTGACAAATCTAATATGCTTAAATTTTGAATCAAATTCCTAGGTATTATGCAAGTGGCCAAAATAACAAATGGTAATATTTTTGGTGGTGGGTTTCTTAATTTACCGAGAATGCTAAATGCAATGCTAATTGTAAAAGTAAACGGTGAAATGCATAGAAATTTTTAAATATCGATCGTTTATTTTTACAATTAGCATTGCATTTAGCATTCTCGGTAAATGAAGAAACCCACCCTGGAATGCCAAATTCTTTTAATCTCATTTCCTAAATCTGTGTATTTTCTAATTTTTTCAGAAACAAAAATAAGATAAAAATAAATAAAAATAAACAATAATAAATTTCAAAATACTAGCTTTATTATTTAGGGATTTTCTGATTTCTAGTGCTTCTAAATTATCTAATTTTTTGCTTTTATTGTTACGGTGAAGAATTTTAACCCCTAAAAAGTGTGATCTGTGGAAATTAGGTGATTAGCAAACTCTGAAAAATTATTAATAAAAATAATAATGGGAATATTTTGATAAAGCTCTTTAAATTGACTAACTCATTAAAAGTATTTTGTCGGCTGAAAGAAAAAAAACTATTTTGGATTATTTTAATATTTTGTACCTACATACTGTGTGAATCAAATTCAATAATATTTTTACTTTATATTTATTTTTGTGCAAGTGTTTTAAACAGTCATTTCCTGCACCATTTACGAGTATAATTTTGTAAATATTATTATATGTGAAAAAGCCTAAATAGGCGTAATAAATAAATTTCATCTCCTTCCTTTACTCAAAAGACCTTCCACAAAGCATCCCCTACGATGGTAAAAACCCTGATGTCTCTCATCTGTTGGGATAATGGAAAAAAATGAATAACGATATAAAATTTAATTTTACGGTACAAATCTCGTGCAATACAAGTGCAAAATTCTTATACACTTGAATATTTCACGTTAAAAATCAAATCGTTGATTATTCTGGGAATTGTATTTGATGAGTCCTTCACAATTTTTAAAAAGTTCATAAGTTTTGATTGACTCATTAAAAACGCTGCGTTGCCAATTTTAATTCATCCGATGGCCTGATTTCGTTATGGCAAAATAATTATGTATTCATTGTGTTTTATTATTTTTGTGAGAGCTTTTGTTCATTTTGGAGAGTACTCGATTATTCCATACAATCCTCCCTACACACACAACATTTTCCTCTTGGCATCAGTATGTATGGGATTTTCAGTGTTTTTTTTATGAGTGAGTGTATTGAAAATACATTATCCGATGTTAGCTTTGTGTCTTCATTGTTTGATGGGCCATTATCTGGGAACATGTACCTCTCATAGATTGACATCATGTATTATCAATCACTGGGCTGGACTTCGCGCGTGAGCTTTGGATTCTGAAACGCTTTTTTATCATAATATCTAGTGGCATAGTTTTTTACGCTACTTTATTTGATGATCCAGAAATTCTTAATTTTATTTCGATGCCTCATTTTGTTCTTATGAATTGTTTGACGGGCATTTTATCGAATACTAATTGGGTTTTTACACGAACAGAACTATATATTCATATTTATATTCCGTATGTACAAATAATAATAATAACAAATAATTCATCTTACTTTTTTAAAGCAGTACTTGCAAAAGTCGATTTTAAATAGTCTTAAGACTAATTGCTATGTATCGGATAGGTTGTGCCAGATAGTTTGTCCAAGAATTAAAGACTGTCCTATTTAAAAAATCAGGAAAAAATCATGACATTTTAGGTACATAATATCCCCACTACTTCTCGATATAGTCCCCGGTATGATCGATGCACTTGGTGAGCCGTGGCACTAGATCCTTGACTCCCTTATCGCAGAACTCCGCCGTCAAAAATGCTGTCACCTCTCCAAAGGTTTTCCGACCAAATGTTACTTCAGGTGTAGAAAAAGATGCAATTAATGACATTGATTGCATTTTTGGTTCCGAGGAGTGATGAAACCCATATTTAAACGCAAAAAACTTCACATTTGTTGAAAAAACCGGAAAAAAAATCCGAACGCTTTCCATAAGATTTTGCTCTTCAGCATTTTGGGATCCAACGTAGTAGGCGATTTGCATACGCCATTTTTTCCTGAAAATCATTTGTGTGGTAGAATTATTGACGTCTAGGATCAAAATTGCGATCTTGAGAACTTCAACAGAGCGGACTCTCTCTTAGTTGAGAAAGCGAATAATTGTGACAGCGGAACAAAGATCGCCCTGAAGCAACTACCAAGCCGGATCACCACCCGTTTTTTAGGGGAAAGTCTGAGCTACACGCTTGTGCCACCATATTTTGAAAAATAATGTTCACGTCGCCAAAAATGAGGAACGATCTTTAATTCTTGGACAAACATTGGCTTAGTTTTTATAAAAGAATTTTTTGTTTGTTAAAAAATCATTCGTCCTAAGAACATACAGGACAAAACGGCATTTGCCATAATAATTATAAATTAAAATTTGGTATTTTAAATCATGAACCCGGGCTTTATAAGTTCATGATTTAAATGTTGCCACTACAAACTGCTAAAACATAAGAAAATGACAAAAGTAATAAGAAGACTTAGATGAAAGATAATACTTTTATAATATAGAAATAAAAAATAAAATATGTGTCAGTATACGTGTATAAAAGGGTTTGTATTATAATTTTGTAAAAGAGTAAAAAAAAATTAAAAGAGAGTGAATTTAGAGGAACCGGCCGTTTTATCAACAAAACACCTGACAACCTGACTAGCGCCATCTGAATACCGCTACAATAGAAACCTGCATTATCGACACATGCCCTGTCGGTAAATAAAACAGATTAAGACAGGTAGAGGGCAGCAACTATACCATTCAATTATAAAAATATACAATACTTAGTCATAAAGTGCAGGTAAAATGCACCACAGTTTAAGAGTCGAGTAAATAAATTATTTAACGCTACACGTGAGGGATGGTTCTTTAAAGTGTCGCCGCAATAGCCGCCCACTTTCCACCCCTTGCTACCCCGTGCAGCCCGCCGCCCCCGCGCTACCCCACTTCACCCACGTGCCCCACTACCAGAGTTATCCATTACCAACAACACAAAAGCTACAAAGAGAATTTCTTTATTATGATCGCTCGTAAAGTTTTTTTTTAAATAAATTTATTTTTAAAGTGAAACTTCTATAGCCACATTGTGATTAGGAATTAGGATGAAACGGAAATGACGCATACAGCAGTTTCGAAGTATAAAACTCCTATCAAAGCTCCTACTGGTTGAGATATAAAACGGAAACAGCGCCAGGTCTGCGCTCATTGGCTGCATTGATCATGACCTCACTTTTCAAGGCTCTTTGGTTGGGATTGTTTTGGTAAAGTTTCGCTTCTACCGCGTGTTAACTGCATTCGACTTTTTTGTCAATAACCGGATACTAGAAATGTATCATTAAAGAAGAAGATAACACTAATAATCTAAACAATAATATGAAAGAGAACAAGACACAGAAAAATTAAAAAATTACTTATCCAATTAGGCCCCTGTCACCTCTTATAAAACCGTCATATTTGTCAATCTCATATTTCAAATTTTAGAATTAACAATATTATTATCTTATCATTTTTTTCCATATTATTGGCATCTACCCTTTTCATTGGAAACAATCGTTCTAAGAACTGGTTTATAACCTAGATAGTGTCTCGGATAAATATATCCTATTTTATTTATATAGAACCCCTGTTGACCTTTTAGTTAAAGTCCAAATGAATATTCATTTTTTATTAGAACAACTCTCTTTTTATATATTTTGAAGGTTATTCCCATCAATTTTATGTGTTTAAAAAATTAAAGTATGTGTTTATATATATTTATATATAAACCCAGTTGCGACGTCATCTTTTTATTTTTCTGTGTCTTGTTCTCTTTCATATTTTTTTTTATTATTAATGTTATCTTCGTCTTCAAAGATTTATTTGATTAATTTTTGTTTTTTCACATTGAATTAATAAAAAATAAACTAAAGTTTATTACATTGATGGGAATAACCTTAAAAAATTATGAGAAGAGAGTTAGTTGTTCTGATAAAAATTGGATACTAGAACGTTTAAAATTTTCAGATCAACTTATTTATTGGTTTTGTGTTTAGTTCGCTTGATTTACTTAATCAATTAGAAATTAATAAACGTACTAATGACCCCCCATTCCCCACTACCAAGTTTGTTCACAAAACCTAAAAAATATGACGTACCTAAATGAGCCATAGAAGTAACGTCATTATAAAACAATTACGGAAATCCTAAAATTAATTGCGGGGAAAAACAGATTCCGAGCCCTACATTATAGAGAGTCTACTATCTCAATTAGTGTTTTAGAAAATTGGTTTAACCGGTAACAAATCAATTTAGACACCTTCAAAAATTCGTAAAGTGAAAAATTTTAAATCGTAAAGTGGATTAAGAGGGCATTACCAGAGAAAACCAGAAATATGTCATTTTCAAATCAGATTTTAGACGTATTGACTCTTTTTCACAAAAAATTATAAATGGATTTCGAAAGATTGTTCTTTTATCTAGCATTCGCATGAAATAAATTTTGCGATTTTTTTTTAATTTTTAGTATTATAACGTTATTCCATAGGTCTTTGGCAGATTTGTTAAATTTTCAAAAAAGATTTTGTATTATACCACACCCATTTCAAATAATATAATCATGCAGTAAAATAAATAAATACATTATCTAGCCAACGCATGTTTTAGAATTATAATTTTAGTTTCAATAAAATCATTAAAAAATATGTACGTACATGTGTTTCTTGACGAAAATTGGTCCATTTGTGTATTTATTTGCGCACTTACAAACTAATATATTTTAGATTTTTTTAACATTCTTATTAAATTTAGACATTATTGAAAAATGATAAATATTTATAATCAAAAAATAACTACAAAAAGTACATTATTTTAATAGTTTTATCATCACGCCTTTCAGCATTTTTGGATGAAGGTATAAATTAAAGCTAATTTGAATTGAAATAAATTCGATATTGAGTTATAATTTTATAAAGCTGGTACGGAGAATAATTAATCTTTCTCGTTGTAACCGCCCTGCACGATCGTAAGAATAACTTTCGACGAAATGTGGATTTTCGTCCGCTGGCTGGTTAAACGCTCTTAACCACAGTTTGAAAATGGCGTAGTAAACCGAAACAGCTATAACAAAAATAACTACTAAAATGCTTGCATAACTTGGTAAAAACAAATATTTAATATTAAATTTAAATTATAATAAACACAATTAAATAACTTTGTTTCAATTCCACTTTATTATTGCTTAATCCAACCGGTTTCGGTTTGTCCTGAGCCTTCCTCATGGGTGAATAAAAATATGTTGAATATAATACAGATAAACATGGTATTTAAAAGAAAATTAGAAAAGGGAGACCCTGCCAGAATGGCTTAAGTTATTTTCTTTAAAGAATGGTATATTTAAACTTGAATGTAATGACCGTTCGGCCTTTTACGTGGGTAAAACGGCTAGAAACATTCAAACAAGGGTGGTCGAACACTTGAGATGTCTAAACAGTGTAGGTTTTTCAGAATTCGCCTCCCACCTAATAGATAAAAATCACTCATTTAATAAAGCTTCCGGGATAGATGCATTGCATAGAAATGGGATAGGTCTACGTCTTAATAATCTTGAAGCCCTTGAAATAAAAAATTCATTAAAAATAAATAAAACCAATTTACTTAATAAACAATTAGATTTGTCTAACACCCCCATTTTTTAAATATATTCATTACCCCCGCTCACGTTCACCCCTCCCTCTTAGGCACCTCCCTCCTCGCCCCCACCTAAGTTGATGTTCTGTCTCCCTCTTCTAATTTTCTTTTAAATACCATGTTTATCTGTATTATATTCAATTTTTTTTTCACCCCTGAGGAAGGTTCAGGACGAACCGAAACCGGTTGGATTAAAAAATTATAAAGTGGAATTGAAACAAAGTTATTTAATTGTGTTTATTATAATTATGTATTCCCACAAAGTGTTTGCCACATGTGAAGATTTAAATTTAAATTGCGTTTTGAAAATACGAATCACTTAACATTTAGTATTATTATCAGATGCTGTAGAAGCGCATGCAGAATCAATCTATAATTCATTAATTCCACTAAAGCTTTTAACTCCCCAGAGATCCGGTTCGCCAGTAAAAATAAAGGTATCGAACTTAAACTTTTCCTCGTGTCCATAGTAAGAGCTATTAATTCTGAATAAGCTAACCTCCCACTGCACACGGCCGGCATCTGTGTGATTTATCTCGAAGCTTTATTGTTTTATGACCCAACTTATTGAGCTATGAATATATTAACTAATAAATTTAGTGGGTATGTTACCTCCCGGTCTTATTAGTTGGTACTTAGTTGTTAGTTCAACCGCCCAATTTGGGAGGCGGGCATTTATTGTATAACCCACACCCTGCCATAGTTCAACCCAGGTGTTTCGCTACGTTTGGTGACTTATCCGGTGTGCCCGGGTTCATAGAGTGAGGTTTGTCTGTCACCTGCTGGGTGGTGGACAGGATCGGGAGATTCTGGTAGAGTGAGACCTTTTGACCTCTCCAGCCGGACTCTCTCGGTCCTTCCCTTGCACCGCAAATGGATGGAATGGATTCATTCATTCGTCTATCCTGATCACACTGACCCCTAGATACTTAACCCTCTCATACCTTTTTCTTTCCCGGAACCTCCTCTCCTTCCTTTTCCTAAAAATACACTACACGCAGCATATTTCAGAAAATATTTATATCACGGCCTCCTTTCTGAAGCTAATGTAAAAAAATAATTTCATAACGAATTTTCAACTGAGAATAGTAAATATTGTTAATGTACACAAGTTTATTAATGAATTATTAACAAGTGTGTTTTACGTAAGTTGTAATAAGAAAAAAACAACATATTGTTTGGATTTTAAGTTCTTCAGGACTTTTTATTAACAACTGTCAACATCGACTAGAAAAGTGTAAGTTTTATTACCCTGCTTCAAAGGATATTTGAAGTGAAAAAATAAAACCATCAATATGTCTTTTGGATACGTTTTTAGATTTTCATGACCAAAAGTATTTTCGTTTGTTTTGGGGGTGTTATGCCGTGTTGTGCTACCTCCTTCTTTATCCAACGTTTCGGACTGCGTTACAGTGTCCATCATCAGGGCAGATGTGTATGTTATAGGAGGTAGCGCTACACGGCATAACACCTCAAAAACAAATAACGATAATAAGTCTTTTCTTTTTTTACAATTAAAAGTGTACTTCTAACCACCATTGCAATATAAGATAAACAAATAATTTTCTATTTATTAAAAGAAAATAACTTAGTTTACATCACTTTATTTTTTTTAATATTTTATACTATCAACATGTTTCGTGAACCATGTTCACTTCTTCAGGAACAAAAGTATACTAAAGTTAAAAAATTAATTATAGCTTCTAATAGCTTGGTAATCCCCAATTCTTCGAAACTCCCACCATTGTCAACCCTTCCCCCTCCTTCAATTTCTTCTCTCCATATGTAATCTATAATTATTTTTTTAACTTTAGTATACTTTTATTCCTGAAGAAGTGAACATGGTTCACGAAACACGTTAATAGTATAAAATATTAAAAAAAATAAAGTGATGTAAGCTAAGTTATTTTCTTTTAATAAATAAATAACGACATCACAAAGTAACAACCTTTTAGAAGAAGTTTTCTTGGAAAAATTAAATAATTTTCGTTTAACTTTAAATCTTAGACGCAACAACTGTGACAATTTCATGATGTCAGAGAGCACTTTACGCATTTTTTTACTCTACAGAAAATTGGTTATTCATCTATTTTATAGTAAAAAGATATTCAGAAAAAATATTTTTTTCTGATTTCCTTCACAAAATGGGTTTGCAATTTTTACTACGCTAAAGCTCGTCTTTCGATGGACTTTGATACCACTGAAACGCATTATCCGTTTTATAATTTGCAGAAAACGTTCTAAATGTTTTCTTAAACTGATTGTTTAGCGCTTCAAATTAATGTTATAAATTAAAAAAAATTGCATACTTTTTACCCACAATATTGAATACTACTCCCATATTCACCGCACAAGGTTCATTCAAATTCTTTTGAAAAAATTCAGCACAAATTACAAGCTGCTAATGAAAAAATAAACTATAACTGTCTAATGGAAAAGCTAAAATTGATAAAGCTGTCCGACAGAGATCAGTATCTGATGTCATTTCTCTTTGTAAAATCATTAATTCCCTTATTGACAGCCCTACATATTGCAGTTGATTTTATTTCATGTTCCTATCACAGCGAAACGAACTAATTATATCTTTCACTTTAACAATAACGTCAATACCAATACGTTTATGAAAAGTAATTAATTTACATTTTGTTTCCAAAATTACGAATTTTATTTATTTAATTATTTATTTATTAACGCCCTATTTAGGGCTTTTATGGGTAGTAAAATTATACAATATTTATTGTAGTTATTAACTGAACTGCTTCAGTAACAATATTTTCTATTTGTTTAGTGACAAATTGAAGATGACCTCTGAATTTGTATAATTATTTCCTCCAGTGTTCTGGGCAAAGGGAAATACATGCGGTAGTTAGTCCCAGAATTTCTACACTGAAATAAATCCCAAGTTCTCGTATTACGTGGTGGAATCTGAAAGCTAATCAATGCAAGCAATTCTGGACTATCAACTTTATCATTTAATATTTTATTTACAAATACTAAGTCGGTGAAAATCCTTCCGTCTGATAATTAAAGCATATATGTATGTACATATTATTTAAAAGAGTATTGCAGTTCAACATAATTTGCTGGAATACCTATTTTAAAATTTATAAAACGTAAGAATTTATTTTGTACGCTTTCAACGGCTTATAATTGTTTTGTTATCTGTTGTTTTTTTTTATATATATTTTTTATTTATTTTTATTTTTAATAATAAGGTTTACATGATATTTACATGATAATTTTACATCTCAGGTTTTTTTTAATACCCTTCCATAAAAAGCACTTGCTTTTGTATAGAAGGGGAGTGTACATAAATGCTACTAGTTATTAGTTATACATAAGTTAGTACTTAAATAATTTATTGTACATAAATATATGTAAGCTGCAGTATTTATTTTGATAATGGTGAGTATTTAAAAAAAAGAAAGAATGTTATGAAAAACAAAGGATATTTGTAAGATTAATTAACAGTAGTTTTTTTCTGACGAATGTTTTTAAAATGTCTCTTGACAGAGAGCAGTATTCGGGTTTTATCATTAATGCTTCTGATTTCTTCTGGTGACGATTGAAAAAAGTTCTTCCCTGGTAAGTATAATGATGCTGTGCAAAAGACGTATTTAGTTTTGGGCATAGAAAAACATGTTTAAGTCGAGTTCTGTTTTCATTTAAAAATGGATATTTATCTTTTTCTTATATATTTGAATTAATGAATTTTTAATATATAAATCTTTAAATGTTGGTACTTGAAATTCTTCAAACAGGCGTTCTGTTGGGTAGTCCCAGGATTTTAATAATTGTTCTTTGTATAATTTCTATTGGAAGAAGGTTACATTTATACGCGGATCCCCAACTAATATTAGCGTATGGTAAAGTGGATTGAACTAAGGCATAGTAGATAAATATAGATTTTTTATCGACAGAAAATTTCTGATTCTTAAAAATATATATATTATTTTTCTGATTTTGTTTACTACATGACATATTTGTTCCTTCCATTTCAGATTTTTATCGATAATTACTCCGAGATATTTAATTTTGTTTGTTGTTTTTAATATTGTACAGTTTGATTTGCAGTAATTTTGGCTATGAATTTTAGTATTATCGTGTATGACAATGTTAAAATTTTTGGGAGCATCGTTTGGATGGATTGCAAATGGAGTTACAAATGCCTTTTCACTATTTAGTGAAAGTAAATTAGTGTCGAAAAAATTCTTAAGCGTGTTGATGTCTTCTGTGGCCTTTGATTCTACATTTTCCCAAGTCTTTTCACTTATTATTAATACTGTATCGTCGGCGAATGATGTAATTTGACCATTTAAACATTGAAAAAAAAATATCATTTACGTATATGGTAAAAAGGATTGGTCCAAGCACTGTACCTTGCGGGATTCCAAAGCTTGAAATCTCTTGATCACTATTAACACCATTGATTTTTACCACTTGAGGGCGGTTTTTTAAATAGTTGGTAATCCATTTAATCGCGTTGCCTTTTATGCCAATATTATTTAAATTTTTTAATAGCATTTCATGAGATATGCTATCGAATGCCTTTCTGAGGTCAATAAATATACCCGCACATTAAAAATTTTATGTTATGTAAAAAAAATGTCTTATTTTTTATTATTTAGGTATTTTGCACCGTCAATAAATAAATAAATATTTTGACAATTTGTAATTTCGTTCTGACATTTTATATCTATATACGAGTACCTATGTTAGGGTTGTTGCTGATATGTCTGGTAATACCTTCGCATTCCCCTTGTAGGCAATCAAGGGATGTTTTTACCCTCCGCCCTAATTGTTTGTGGTGTTGTGATGTTTTAATGCTGATTGTTATGTTTGATGGAATTTGCAAAAGTGTTTTTACGGCTTCAGGAACATTTAAACGTACAGCATGAATTCCTGAGTCAGTTATTAGTCTGGACAGAAAAAACATTTACATTGCCAGGTTGCAAATTAATGCTGTTATGTACCTATGTCGGTTTGCGATTGAGTCATCCAAAGCGTCTGTTTCAATCCTTTTTAAGTCCGCAATCATATAGCACGAGCAACAATTCCATGTTTTATTGATTGGAGTACAGATTTAAAATATTGGCTTGCTATTCTTCAAATCGTGAAAAATTATTTACTAACACCTCTGCCATAGGTTACCCCAAATGGTTCGCTACGTTTGGTGACCTAGCAGGGGTGCCCGGGTTCATGGGGTGAGGTTTGTCTGGGTCTTGGTGACGGATGCGTCTGCCCACCATCTGCATGGCAGGCCGGATCGGGAGAGAGTGGTTGAAGGAGTCCCTTTAACTTCTCCAGCCGTACTCTCTCGGAACATCGCCTTGTACCGCAATGGGAGGGTAAATTCATACGGCCGTCACTCCTGGACACGCTGACCACCAGATTTCTACCCACCACTACTACCCTTTTCCTACCCAGAACTTCCTCTCCTTCCTTTCCTAAAAAGACCCTCCACGCAGCATTCCCAAAGATGACATAGGCCCTGAGGGTAATTATTTTCCTCAGGGCCTCCTGTGTGGAGCCAAGTAATGTAAAAAAAATCTTTTGTGGGATCGTTATCGAGATAACGGACGTGATCCTGTCAGATTTGTGTGACGTATTTGCTTTTTTTTATGTACGACGTACATTAAATGAATAAATAATCAAGCATACTTGAAGGAATTCATGTTTAAAATTATCTAAATTAAAATAGGTGACAGTAAATATGTAAAAATCACACAAATTTGACAGGAGATCCCGTCCGTTATCTCGATAACTGTAATGACCGTGGCCGGTTATCTACATTACCACCTGGACTCCGTTGTATGGATCCAGATCTTCTTGGGATGGTGATCTCCGTACAGGGTGAGGTTGCCAATAATAATAGTGGGTAGACTATTTATGTTTATTCCGAGATTGTGTACAGGTGTGCTTCGTAGGAAGCGTAAATGCAAAGAGGACGGTAGACAGCAATCACACCCTTTTATACGTTCCTCATGCTGTCTCACTCATACACGCATGTCTCTTTCATACCGCAAGACATACGTTCACCACATCCCTCCACACTTAAATCCGAAGACAGTTACACAACATGAACTGATAATTATTTACAATACATAAAATATTCCAATATTTACAATGTAAGTAATTCATGTTGAGTCGAGAGCTGAGTGCTGCCTTCATTGACTCATCTGTGTGTTCGTGGTCGTAGTCGGTCCTTCCAATTTCCCGACGTTGACGCCACTGGATCACTGGGGCTGGAATGAGAAGGAGAAAAACCCATTAGACTGTCATCCAGGCCAAAGCTGGAGACATCGTATTCATCATACGACAGTCTCTTCGTCTCAGACGCGACATAAGGATTGCTGTGTTTCTTTTCCCATGACACACATAATTTAGACAACTGATCAAAATGCCTTTTCCAAAACATAATTTTACCATTTAAATTTACCTCAATTATATAAAGTTTTTTTCCTAATTGTTTATACACTTTCCCTGGTACCCATTTATCATTGTTTTGGTCTCTGAAATCTCTAACCATTACCTTTTGATTAATCGAAAAACCCACCGATTCTTTATTATTTCTTTTATAATAATATTTTTGATTTTCCTGACATTTAGACATTTTAATTTTTGTTTCTTTCTTAATTCTATTATCCTTATCTCTCCCCCCTCTCGGTACAAAACTGTTTAAGTTTGACCTTAGTTTCCTTCCAAACATTACAACTGCAGGTTCTAAGCCAGTTGTACAGTGTGGTGCATTTCTGTAATCAATTAAAAAAATTTCCTAATTTTTCCTCATAACCTGACTGAAACTTATTTCTTATCATCATTTTTTTTTTTAAATTTTTACACGTTCGAACCGCGTTTTCTGCTAGACCATTTGATTGTGGATGATTTACCGGAGTAGTTAAATGTTTGATGTTATTCATCTCACAAAACTCTTTGAAGTCCGCTGACATGAAAGCGGCTCCATTATCTGAAACTATTGTCTGTACACTCCCGAAATAACTAAATAAACCCTTTAATATTTTAATAGTGTTATACGAATTTGGAGACTTTACTTCTACACAGTCTAACCATTTTGAGGTTGAGTCAATAATTACAAGAAAATATTTATTTGCAATTGGGCCCGCATAATTAATATGCACCCTACTCCATATTTCTTCCGTTATAGGTAAATCTCTGTTATTTTTAAATAAACTTAGAATTTGAGTATCCAAGTCATTCTCTACGTGAACTAGTTCCTCATTCCCAATTAATTCTAATTGCACTTTACTTTTATTAAAACTACCCGCTTTCTCCGAAAAAACCTCCTGGAATTTTCGAATTTTTTTATTCACTTTACTTCTACCACTCTCAAATACACTATGAGAAAAAATTTCACTACCCTCCTGGGATGAAATTGATTGTAAATCACTTCTATCATCATCAAAACCACTATGAGAAAAAATTTCACTACCCTCCTGGGATGAAATTGATTGTAAATCACTTCTATCATTCTCAAAAACACTATGAGAAAAAATTTCACTACCCTCCTGGGCTGAGATTGATTGTTCATTTATTTCCCCATTATTTTTTTCTATTGGAACGATTGGTGACGCAAACTTACTATAGTTTACCGGAACTGAAATACCTTCCGATTGTAAACATCCCAATTCCGATTTAACCTTTGCTTTTAAAGCAAACGGTATATTTCTCGGATTGCAGAATTTCGGTTCCGCATTCTCTTTTAATTTCAAACGCACTTTATATTTATTGAATTTACCCAGTTTCTCCGAAAAAACCTCCGGGAATTTCCGAATTAAATTATCAATTACACTAGTATTATTCTCAACCATATTGTGAGAAACATTTTCACTTCCCTCCTGGGATAAAGTAGATTGTAAGCCCGTAAATCCAATATTAAACTTTTTAATGAAATCACGCCCTAGAACCGTAATTGTTCCCTGTTTTACTACGCAAAATTCTAACATTTCCCTATAACCGTTAAAATCAACTGTTAATAAGATACAACCCAATAAATTTAACTTACAGTTAGCGTAACCCATTAAGGTTAAATCCTTTGGTTTTAACATCAAATGTTTGAAATGTTTAACATAATCTTCGTCCGTTAAAATCGAAATTGCCGCCCCTGTGTCCAATAAACCGTTTAGTTCCACATTATTCACTAAAACTTTGCACAATATTGGTTCACAATATACTGCGTTTATCCGCAATATGTTTTTATGTTCCTGCGTATTTACGAACACTGAAGAAATGTTATTATATTTTAAACCGCGACATATCTTCCCAATATGCCCTTTTACTCTGCATTTATAACAAAACACGTCTTTAAATTTACAGTTTACTGAATCGTGATAATTCCCGCAATGTTTACACTTTGTTCGGTCCGCTGACCTCGCTCTGTACAATGTAACATTCTTGTCCGAAGTTCTAAAAAAATGTTTACCTACCGAATTTTGTTTTTGTGACAAATTGTTCGATGTATTTTTAAATTTATTTACTAAATCAACACTTTCCGTTTTAATTTGCTTATTCATTACCTCGAATGAATCCATAGCAATAGCACATTCTATAACCTTTTTTAATGAAAAGTTTTCAGCCTCTACAAATAATTTCTCCTTAATACGCCCCACTCGAAGACCGGTGACAAAAACATCTTTTAAATTATATTCAAGTCTGTCCTCGAATTTGCAAAATCTAACGAGATTTCTTAACCGTGCTATATAATCATTAACCGATTCTGAACTTTTTTGTTTCGTAGCAAAAAAAATTTCGCGCTCTTTGAAAACATTTCGTTTGATACCTACATGATTCTCTAGTAATAACAATAAATTTTCGACAGTAATATCTGTAATTTTTTTAGGAAAACACAAATCAATCAATAAATCTATTGTCTCTGTGTGTAAATGAGATATTAAAACCGCTCTTTTTTTTTCTACCGAATTTAACTTGTCATCATTGACGAGGATGAACTGTTCGTATTGCAACACGAACGTCTCCAGTTTGTCCCTCAAATGACAAAACCTGGGCAGTTCTCCCCCTTCCATCTTCACACAGATACAATCAATAAAAACAGAAAATTTTACAAACAGCACTCAACTCACGACTCTGTTGACTTGATGCTGCTGCTCCGATCTCGCCCTTCCGCAGACCGTCTCCTGGCTCCTGAACCCTGGTCGTCCTTCTAATGCGCCGGCACGCCTTCCGTGAGGTCTGCACCTGGTCTCTGATCTTCTCCTGAAGACCCGGACTTCTCCATCCACGCCTTACGTGTATGCTCCTCCAGGTTCTCGGCACTGAATAAACCTATCCAGCGCCTTGCTATTCCTCGGATGCCAATTTCTGCTGCTCTTGCTCTTCCTGAATGTGATCTGGCCTGATGCTGCCTGATCACCTATTGTCCACTGTAGCCTCAATCTCGTGATGTTTGCTGCCAAATGTGATTTTGGCTGCTGCGTAAATCTTCTTCCTTTATAGGCTGCGCCAAATGTAATGACCGTGGCCGGTTATCTACATTACCACCTGGACTCCGTTGTATGGATCCAGATCTTCTTGGGATGGTGATCTCCGTACAGGGTGAGGTTGCCAATAATAATAGTGGGTAGACTATTTATGTTTATTCCGAGATTGTGTACAGGTGTGCTTCGTAGGAAGCGTAAATGCAAAGAGGACGGTAGACAGCAATCACACCCTTTTATACGTTCCTCATGCTGTCTCACTCATACACGCATGTCTCTTTCATACCGCAAGACATACGTTCACCACAATAACGATCCCACAAAAGATATAGAATCGCTCGGCTGAGGTGTACTGCAGAAAGAGCTTAAATTTTGAGGAAGTTCTTTAAATGGGCGGTATGGTTTTAAAGACCCATTCATGTCTGATTATGTCTAAAAGGGATTGAAATATTTATAAATAAATTTAAAAAAATAAAGAAATGAAAATCCACTCTCCTTCAACGGAAGCAATCTTCCTAGCCGGCCTTCAATTGTAATGCTTGGTGTAACTCTAAGTGTTTGCCTCTCAGAAGCTGGGCGTGCTGTACAGGGCCCGCAGATACTTTAATAATACGAGTACCTATACAACTGCTGACACTACTGTTTGGAGCCCCAAAATATCCGACGAAACCCTCTGAGCAGAACTCTATGCAGAAACAAGCGGTCCGTTTGATTCCCCTACCTTAACAAATCTTTAGAGCACATGCGTCGGGTGGGAATACCGTTATTTTAACGGTATTTCAATGGACGATGCTCCGAGGAACTGTCATCATTGATTATTTCACCAAAAGCGCGCCCAACTTTTTTGCACAGTTTACATTTGTTACATAAGAACGGGTGGTTTTATGACTCGTCCTTGAGTTCAACAGCTCGGTTGTGGAATGTTTTGCCAGCCTCTGTGTTTTCTCCCTCCTCTTTCTCTTCAAGACCCAGGTTTGCTCCTTCCTTTCCACAAAAAGACTCAACACATAGCATCCCCAGAGATAAGAAGCCCTGAGAGAAATTATTTTCCTCAGGGCATCCTGTGTGATCAAAAAAGCTAATCCATCGTAGCACAAACAAAAATAATTACACCTTTTAATTACGGGGAGAAGGGGGACTCAATACATCCACGAAAACTAAATTCACCAGAATTTAGTTTTAAAAAAACTTAAGCGAAATTATTTGTTTTAATGACCACATAATTGTAACGTTGGCAATTTATTTGGCAGTCAACGAAACATTTAAAATAGTCCACGTTTTTGGTAAGACGTGCTGTTTCCTCGTGTATATGCAAGGACTCAAACTCGTGCCTCGAAATCTTAGAATTGACTCTTTGCTGTTAGAATCGTATATGTCTTTCAAAATGTAATTACGAAGCCTTTAATTATCAGATTCGTAGAATCCAAAGTAAAATCTGAAGTTGAGATTGCTGCCGCACGACTATGGCATCCAATTGGGATACGTTGTCAGGCTGAAAGTAGAAGGCGGTAGGACAAGGTGGGAAGGTACTTGACTATTCAGACCTGGTCACCAAACATGGCTAAAGCCAATTCAAGCAAACTTTTCAATTCTGAATTTTGGTCTTTCACCAAAGCGATGCCGAGAAAAGCTTTTACTCTGGAATGTGCTTCAAAATTTTTTATCTTTTATATATTATTTTTAAATACATCTTTTGAAATTCACTTTTGTTTGTCTGAATGAAGCGAAATCATGGAAGTGGAATTTAACCCACTTCCCGAGATCCGATCGAGCTTAAACTCGGCAGAGAGACTCATTATCGATGACAATGCATTTTATGATTTAAATGGCGCACACAAACGCACGCGGACAAACATGCATTTTTCTGAAAGTAGAAGAAATTGAAGCACATAATATACGAAATATGTAAACCGTCGATTTTTCTTTGTTTTGTTTTGTTTTTTTTTTTAATTAAAATTAAGTTTGATAATGTTATTATCGAGTTCTGCAAGAATTACTCGATAAAAACTATATCAAATTTAATTTTAAATAAATTTTTAAAAATTAAAATGGAATTCCACGAATTAAAAACAAAAACAATTGATAGTCGATTTTTGTACACAAGTCATGTAAAAAAGTAATGCCGTTCCTATTTTAAGTTCAAATACATAAATAGTTTTGTACGTTGTGCTATAATGAGATTATTCCTAAGTGATTTCAAATTATATTGTAAAACGATTATATCATGGATCGTTCCTGTAATAAAATGGCAGTGTCTATTTTTAATTTATTATTTTTAATAGAAATCAATATTCGGATGGTTGAGAGACTTCAGGATTGGACGAAACTGTAAGTTCTGTAGAGGTGTATTTCCAAAGTTGGATACCATAAAGTTCATGTAATGTATCATAATATCAGTCTATGATCATCGAACGTTATTAATAGGGTAAAGTCTGCGCGGTCGAATTTCAGGACCCGGCTTCGAGTGCATGTCTGACGCCGCGCCACAAATGACGTCTGTGTACATGAAATTTTAAACAAAGCTACCGTTGTAATTCGTCAAAAGATATCGCCATTTCCATTAGCAGGTCGCATTTGTCGCAGGTCACAGGTGCCCCTAGTAGGTATAATTACTACGAATTTGTGAATTTGAGTATCTTTTCGGATATGGAAAGATTAACGGTAATACTTAGTTGTGAATAATATTATCAAGCGGCTATATATTACATATGACGTCGTTGCCTGTCCCGGTTACTTTGTCCCAGAAACTAGCTATCACTGGATGACAGTGGATCTGAGGAGCGGGTTTTTTTTAACCAGTTCCTATCGGATTTATAAAATGGTTACCAATACTAACCGGGCGAAGCCAATCCAAAAACCGCCCGTGGGGCCAGCAGCAAAAAACCTGCGGAGCAGATTTTTAACAGCTATGTAGTTCTAACATTCTTTTCCGTTATCTATCCTATTTTCGGGTTCCATGGTGTCGATTACGATGCTTGTCAAAGATGGCCGAACACAGACAGGCAAGTCATTAATTTGCGAGAGCGCCTCAGACAAACATCTAGCTTCCAAGATGCAAGGACGTGTGTCCTCTTAAACCATATTTGTATTGTACGAATTAACAATTAAAAAATCACTGTGACTAAAAGAATTATAAGCTTTTCAATCCATAAAAAAATAGTACCCAGATATTGGCCAGTACTAAAATAAAATATCTCTGCAGAGGACTACAGAGAGACTTAACAATGCATGTTGAAGAAGGCAAATTAACACGACGGGGGTGTTTTAAATAAAACCTTGTGAACCTACCCTGTAAGCTCCCAGGTCCTCCACTATGCAGGTGAAGGTTGCTTCTCTTCCAACTGATACGGTCACATTGCTGATCATGTCTCCAAACTTTGGTAATTCTGAAACAAAGAGAAAAAAGTTAATAATTTTCTTGACTTGTTTTACTCAACTGATTTACCATTCATTTTTTACATTAGCTCCACACAAGAGTCCCTGTGAAAAATAATTTCTCTCACGGTCTATATCATATTTGGGGAAGTTGTGTGGAGGGTCTTTTTAAGGAAAGGAAGGAGAGAAAGTTCTGGAAAGGAAAAATGTAAGAGGGGTGGGTAGGAATCCAGGGTTCAGTGTTTTCAGGTCATCTGCCGCCAGATCCAGACAAACCTCACCCCATGGACCCGGGAAATCCTGCTATGTCACCAATCGCGCCGAATCGTTTGGGGTGACCTATGGTCGAAGTGTTGGTTACCCATTCCCGACTTCCAAGTAGCCAAACTAAATTTATTTTAGCATTAACTCTACACAAGAGGTCAGGGGGCAACTATTTTTCCTCAGGCCACGATCTTTGGGAATGCTGTGTGGAAGGTCTTTTAAAGGAAGTAGAGGAAGTTCTAGGAAGGAAAATGTTATGACAGGGTGGATGTCAGTGTGTCCTGGAGTGACATATGAATCCATCCCCTTCACTGCGACGCAAGTCTTTGGGGTCGAGAGAGTCCCACTTCAGAGGTCAAAGGCCTTCCCTCATTCGGCCTCGTCCGTACTAAACTAATGGAAATATGCGTTTAGAAAATGATCATAATATTGGTAGTTCTTAACCGAAGTACGATCGTGTTAAATATGACCGAATGAAATAAGGTTTCATTAGCTCTGTGGTTGAGCACCGCCCCGGCAAGGTCCTAAGTTCCTGGGTTCAACTCGCAGATGTGACCGTTTCTACTTCAAATTTTCGATTGAGTGTCGCTAATATTGCCTGCACACATTTTTATTAAAATTTATTTTGGAAACATTCAGTTATAATAATAGTCACCCTTTAAGTTCAATTTATAATATTTTTTTATTGTGGTTACGGATTAGGTAGTAATAGGTATTATAATTATAATATTATATAGTAAAAAATTACAAAAAATTGTAAAAAATTACTAAACAGAATAATTAATCAATAAATAAATAATAGTTTTAATTTTTATTTTAATACATTGTAAGGTTAATTTCATTTTAAACCTTTCAGATATTCAGTGGAAAACATCAATATTCTTAGTGCATTGGAGATTTTCAGATAATCCCCAGCAAAGATTTGTGTGTGTATTTCGATTCGAAATGTTGTATGAATATAAAATAAGGTATTCGATCTAGTATTGCAATTGGGGAAACGAATTTCAAACCTTGCTAATAGAGCTGGTGAGTCAATAGCAGTTCACAATCTTATACAGAAACAGTACGCCAATATATTATATGAAGCTCGGCATTGTTTAAACCAGATATTTTTGATTAAGTATCAATTGTTTCAGTCAATGTTCAATTTGTAGCACTCAATTAATTTATTTTTTAAATTAAAATTATCATTCTGTTCTGCAAACATTTTAGTTTCAATTTTTGAAGTGAAACTTCTAAGTCTCGTTGTGATTTAAAATTCGGATGAAACGGAAATGCGTCACTAAAATTTATTATTTGACGCGTCCTCGGTTTTAATATAATGCAGTAAATTCACGGCTACACGCGAGCCTCCGATAACGCAGCGGCGCAAAGCGCCGACTCTCAGTTCCCAGATAGACATCCAGCGAACGGAGGTTCGAATCCCAACAAATCCAAAAAAAAAATCATTTTTATTTTTGTAAAATCAATATCCAATCTTCAAACCACTTTAAAATAAACGCCTAAAAGAAAAAAAAGCGACGTCCAGCGATTTTCTAGTTTCAATTCTACCGCGTGTGAATTGCAAACTCTGACTTTCTTTTAAATGTGCCGGCTATAACCAGCTGTGGTTGAGACGACTTATTTTTCATTTTTATCATGTACTTGCTGGTCCCATGCGTTGCAATGCCATTTAATAAAGAAATTGTTTCTCCCTGCGCGACCTTTCCCATTATTCTTCCCTTTCGCCTTCCTCCTCCCCTTCCTCTTCCGCGTCCCCTTCCCCTCTCTCCTTCCCACTCATCCTCCTCCATCTTCCCTCTCCTCACTCTACTTCCTCCCTTCCCCCGTCCCGCGAATCCCCCTCCCGAGTTCCCCTCCACCCTCCCATACTCGCCTCCTCCCTCCCGCGGTTGCTATGTTGTCGATTCAAAACCCTTAATTTAATACGTGCTTCAATTCGAGTGGACCCGAGGAAAGTAGGTAGAACAGTTTATATGGGAAAATGAAATTGTTGTTTTAACTATCTTCCTCGCAAATTTTCCATATTTTTCTCACCGTTTAAACCTTCCCTGGACTACGACAAAGATTTCAAAACCAAAATCAACTAAATCGGCCCAGCCGTTCTCGAGTTTTAGCGAGACAAACGAACAGCAATTGTTTAATTTTTTAATTTTGTATATATAGATTTATGGGATATTTTTGTATGGCTTCTACTATTCGTTAGTGACTGGTAAAATCGCAAAAAATATCTATATTAACGACTGTGTTTGGTTCAGAATTCACGACTGAACGTTGAACGTAAATAATAATTATTTTGTAAAAATATATTAATAGCTTCCCCGTGTCGGTGAAAATTCATAATGCGTGTCAAAGTATCGAAAAATAGTCATTTTAATAAAAAGTCAAAAATTGTCATTTTAATTTTTTGTCAAATAAATAATTAAAAGCAATTAAGGAATGGACGACGCGCGTCGGTGCGGCCTTTTTCACACCAAAATTAATTTTAGTTTTGAAGCCGAAATACCCAACCAAACTAAATAATAATTATTTTTAATTATTTTTACAATTATCAGAACGGTCTTGGCCTATGGATGTGAGGCGGGAACACTGACAGCAAAGTCAGCGGAACGGCTGGACATCTTCGAAAGAAAGGTACTTCGAAGAATCTTAGGAGCGGTGCGAGAGGGAGAGGCATGGAGAATCCGCCACAATAATGAGCTCTATGATATTTACCAAGCTCCCAGACTCTCCACCCATTTAAGACTCCAAAGATTAAGATGGGCCGGACATGTGCACCGAATGCCAAGCACACGAGTTCCGAAGAAGGTTCTGACAGGACACCCGGGAGGTAAACGAAAGGCGGGCAGACCAAGACTGAGATGGGGGGATGATGTCAGGAAGGATGCAAGAGGATTACTCCATGTTGCAGATTGGAAGAAGACGGCCGAGGACAGAGGGCGGTGGAGGCTTATTTTGAAGGAGGCCAAGGCTCGAAATGGGCTGTAGCGCCATTGAAGAAGAATTAAAAATTATATTAAATATCTACGTGCCTTTTTGTTTATTTTTGTATACAATGTTGATTATGTTAATTAAAGAATTCAATTTTGGCATCTTTGGAATTTTTTTGTGAGTAAATTATATTTTTTTATATACGGGTGCCCCAAAAGAAAGTTGATATTTGTTCTGCTTTCTGTGTGAACGCAACTTTTCCGAGGGGCGCGAGGGGTATGTCAATCAGTAATCTGGCTCTTGGGAATTTAGTCGCTATGGAGCATATCTCGGGAGCGACCGCGCGTTGTGCGTGCGTGAGTTTTACAAAAATGGTGATTCGGCGACTGTAGCGCTTAGAAGATTCTGCAATATTTGAAGTTTTCGTCAATTCAATGATGCGCCAAGCATTCCTCTCATTCGAAAATGGGTCAAAAAGTTTGAAAAGATCGGTACAACGCTGGCAAAACCAAAATTCGGGCGACCAAGGTCATCGAAAACGGTAGAAAACGTAGAGAGTGTTTATCAGTCTTTTCGGGACGACTCAAACTTTTCGATTCGGAAGCGCGCAAGTGCTTTAAATGTGCATAGATCATCGTTACACAGCATTTTGCATAACCTAATGCTGCACCCCTACAAACTTACTGGCTATAACTAAAGAACATGGTTCCAGCAAGACGGAGCAACATTACATACGTCCAATACGTCTCTGTCATGCCAAATTTTCCCTGGCAAATTGATCTCCAGGAGAGGTGACATAAATTGGCCTCCTCGTTATGGACTTTTTGGTTGGACCCCTATGGACTTTTTCCTGTGGGGTTATCTCAAATCTAAAGTGCACGCCAAAAATCCGACTTCCCTGATGCAATTAAAAGAAAATATCCATCACGAAATGGCAGCCATCTCGAAGCCTACCTGGGAGCCGTCATAAAAAATTTTACTCTTTGATTAAATGAATGCCGTGAACGTGAGGGTTTACATTTGGACGATATTATATTTCAGAAATAAATTCCCAAATTGTGTATTTTAATATTTAATAAACATTTTTTCGATAGAACCCTTACTTTTTTTTCAATCGATCCACTAAATATCAACTTTCTTTTGGGACACCCTGTATAATGAAAATGAAAACAAAAAACATGAAACTCCGTAAAAAAAAAAAGCTTTTTTGTGTGGTAATTTTAATTTATGTATGACCTATTTGTGTTCCTAAGTAAATAGATCATTTATTATTTTAATTTACACCCGTCACAATGCGTTTTATTTTATATTTCATCTTATTTTTATGATAAATAAAATTAACATGGTAATATTAATATTAATTTTATAGAAAATAAACACAAAAATCATCCCATTGATTGGTGTATTTGGTAGAATTGCTCATCTTCTACCAACAGAGGTAAAGAGAGGCTTATACTTTAACTTAATACAGTCCCACCTAAATTATTTAATAGAAATATGGGGAAACACATACATTACGTACTTAAACGAATTACAAGTAATACAAAACAAAGTTATTAAAAAAACTCTTCAACTATAACCCGGACACTCCCACAAAAAAACTATACAAGGAAATGAATCTTTTGAAAATAAGAACATTGTATGAATATAACATATGTCTTTTAATCTACAAAATACAAAATGGACTTATACACACGAACACAACATTAATAAAAACATCACAAGTACACGAACATTATACTAGACAACACAATAAATTGTATACAAATACTGTCAAGACTGAAGGTGGCAAGAAAAGTATTGGCCACGAGGGAGTTCACATATATAATCTCCTTCCAGATAACCTTACAGCAGAAAAGAATATAAAAACCTTTAAAAAAAACTATTTAAACTTAAGATGTTAGAACAAAATTAAAAATATTGCTACTACACCTGAACTATATATGCTCTGTACTTAAGTTAAGAAAGCGAAATATTATATTTCTTTTAACTTAATAATGAAAACGTTTAGATAACTTAGAAGCCTTGGAAATTAAAAAATCCCTTAAAAATAATGAATCTATTATTAACAAACAAAAAATATTGTCATATAGCCCAATCATGGATTTGTTCCCCTACTCACCCACTCTACACTAATACCTACCTACCCAATCTACATTATTATCTAGCAACAGCTCCACCCCTACCATAATAAAACATTGTTCGAAACTGTCAAATTAGTATAAGCTTTCCCTGACGAAGGAACGTTTGTTCCGAAACCGGTCGGATTTGCGCATCAAATAAGTGGTTTATACAAAGTTAAATTATTTCATTTTTCTATAATGGATAACCACAAAGTAATAGCTACATTCAAAAAAAAAAAAAAAAAAAAAATAAAAAAAAAAATAAATAAATAAAAAATAAATTTAAAAAAATAAAATAATGTTGCCTCTAAATTAACTTTTTAAATTTTAACTGCCGAATTAGTGGTTAAAAGCGATTAACATTGATTGTATAGAGTATATCGATTATATGTAATAAAAAAAAAGCTCCCATTGCAATTAACCGTAAGCGGAAACGAGGACAGGATTCAATTAGGAATATATCACTTCAATTATGTACCTTCTGTACGCTAAAAGTAATGCAATCCCATCAAACATTTAATCAAAAAATGCAATCTCTTTACGGCTTTTTAATGTTCCTAAACCATTTATTTGAGTTAAAACATTTCACCTTGGTTTCAGGGACTCTCAAATAGTCTTTTTAAATACATCTAATTAAATTTAGTTTTCGTTTTCTTGAATGAATGAATGCAAATTTTGGAAGTGGAAATTTTCATACTCTCCGACATCCGATCGAGCTAAAACTCAGCAGAAAAACTCGTTGTCGATGACAAAGCATTCTATTTTTTTTTATTTTTTTTATTTACAAGTTACATAAAATATTAAATATAATGTACATTTAGATGATGTAATAATTTGCGTACACGTTCATATTCAAATATCTTAATAACAAATTAAAGTAAATTACATTGTGAAGGTAAAAAACAATAAGTTGTAAGTTCGGTGTTATGTAATTATAAGTATTTATCAATATATATTCAATATGTGTTAATGGCAATCACGCATACACATACAAACATATACATATCTGATGGCTCCGTGATCGAGGGGTTCAAGGCTTAGACAAGGCACTTAAATCCGAAGATTTAATTTAAATTTAAAAAAAAGACAACATAAATTTAAAAATAACCCAACATTGTTTGAAAATCTCCTACTACCACCAAAGAAAGCCGAAAATTTGATGTGATATTGTGATGGGGGACTTAGCCAGCTGAGGAATCGAACACACGACGCCCGGGTGGGACCCAAGCGCGATGCCCACTCAACCACTAACCGGTCTATTATTAAACGAATTTTATTTCATTAATTTGTGTTATTTCACACTTAATTAATTAAAAATAATATATAGTATATTTGGGGGACGTTCCGGAGCGGAAGATGCTCTCAGTATCGCCCTGATGGAAGTCCACCATTCAGAATTGAAACTAGCTTGAAATGGCCTCAGCTGTGACTTTGGTGACCAGATCTGAATAGCCAGGCACATCCCCATCTTCCTCTTTCCCACCTCCTTTCCATCCCCACTACCTTCAACCTCACAACATGCCCCAATAGGGGATGCCATAATCCAACTGGCTCCAGACGGGAGCAGCTGGGACGATCGTGAGGTATTCACATGAAAAATACACGCATTTCTCTGAAATTTGATGACATTTCAGCAGTTAATATACGAAATAAATGTCGGTCCTATACAACTGGTGTTTGGCTCAGTTGTTAGCAGTGTTGACTCCAGTCCCTGGTGATAAAAGTTCAATCCTTAGTCAAACCAATTTTTAAGTAAGTGTCAAGAATTCAGATTTTCCCGTGATTCTTCACGGGTCTGCACTAGTTATTAATAATCTTGAAACTCGTTTTATCTGAAGCTTTCAACAAAATTTTTTGATGTCCGCGAACGATATCAATTTTTCTTTTGATAAGCCTTTTAGTTTGAAAATCTGTCCGCAGGTACTCAAATAAACGTTAAAAGTACGTAGGAAATTAGCTTTGTAATTGGCGGCTGTACAAACATGTAATAGTGCCGACAGTGGAAATCGTTTGACACGGAATCAGATAGTAAGTAGATCGGATAAACTGAATTATCGAATAACGATGATACATTATGTAAAAATTGGATAGCATGTTTCATCACATCCATTAGTCACCACGTCATCAGAATAGTTCTTTATAATTTTACAAAGTTTTATTAATTGTCGCATGTCATAATCTTATTATGAAATTTATTTATAAATTTTTAATATGCTTTATATTATTAGCAATTTTGTATCGTATCATAAAGACAGAATATATAGGTATAATAATGGCTTTGGTTTTTTTATGTTTATTTAGATGTTTGTAAGGGTTTATCATAAGGAAAAAATACAAAATAAAAATACTAGGGTAGGCTGAAAAATAATGCACACATGCTTGTACAGCGCAAACAAAATGCCCTTCAGAAGCGCGCCAGGTGGAATGTGGAGGTGACATTCCACTCTATACGAACTCGCAGGTTTGAGATCATTGAATTCATACAGTGTATTTTGAGAAGCGGAAGTATGGAAACGTGTTGTAGTGCTACGTAAACACGAATTAAACAGCGTACAGTTATCGATTTTTAAACTGTTGAAAAAGCGACAAGAGTTTCATCGTCGTTTCAGGACGTTTATGGTGACGACGCTATTATAGATCTACTGTAAATCAATGAGTAGGAAATCAATCAGTGATGTGTATAAAACGATTAGATGAATGCAGGATTTTATCAGAACGAAAAAATACATTAAAAAAAATACAATATACATCTAAATAGCTATAAAAGTTGCTAAAATAATCTTCACATACAAAATCGTTGTGGCTCCCTTTAAAAGGCTTTGGTTTGTTATTATAAAGTTTTTGTCCATAAAAGACAGTTAAATATAACAACAAAAATTTGAAAGTCGCCGGAGACCAAAATTTATTGTACCTGCATGTTTTACTCCAAATAATAAAAACTGGTTAAATTAAGTCAAGTACGTCCTGTAATATTCTATGAGGGTGTTAACGGACGAACTTGACTTACTTAACCAGTGTTACCTGACATTATTTGGAGTTAAAAATTGTAAATGAAGTCAGGGTGAGGGGACTGGGCGGTTCAATCGCTGAGTGACCTGTAATGACATGTGTAAGAAAAACAAATTGTTTGGCTTTGAAGGTTTTTTTTTAAACAACAAAAAAGTCACCGGAGACCAAAATTTCTTTAAAATTTTTACCCCAAATAATGTCGGGTATCACTGTTTAAAGAAAGTCAAGTACGTCTTATGACATTCTGTTCAAGGTATTAAGGGACGCACTTGACTTACTTTAACCAGTTATTATTATTGGGAATGAAAAATGTGTTTGAAATTTCGGTCTCGGGCGACCTTTTTTTATTTTTTATATCAATTTTTTATTATTATATTTCGTATTCTTTTTTTGTAACACCTCGCAAGAGCGCCCCTGATTGTACAGTGTAAAGGCACTGGATCTACACCGCAACCCGGTTGGAGGTGGGTTAAGGGAAGGGGAGTAGTAATGAATTTATGCGGATTATACGGAGGAAAAACAGTTGCCGTTATCTCGTTATACATACGAGTCGACTTACACAAAAACCGATCAAGAAACGTATCTTTCTCATCAACATCAACATCAACATCAACATCAACATCAACATCAACATCAACATCTACATCTACATCAACATCAACATCAACATCAACACAACATCAACATCAACATCAACATCAACATCAACATCAACATCAACATCAACATCAACATCAACATCAACATCAACATCAACATCAACATCAACATCAACATCAACATCAACATCAACATCAACATCAACATCAACATCAACATCAACATCAACATCAACATCAACATCAACATCAACATCAACATCAACATCAATATCAACATCAACGTCAACATCAACATCAACCCTGCCGCAGGTCATCCCAAGCTGTTCGCTATGTTCGGTGACTTAGCAGAGGTGCCCGGGTTCGTGGAGTGAGGTTTGTCCGGGTCTTAGCGGCGGATGCGTCTGCCCATCAGCTGCATGGCAGGCCGGATCGAGAGAGAATGGTTGAGGGAGTCCCTTTGACTTCTCCAGCCGTATTCCCGTGAAGCATCGCCTTGTACCGCAGTGGGAGGGATGGATTCGTCCGTCACTCCTGGACACACTAAACCCCAGATTCCTACCCACCCCTAATACCTTTTTCCTTCCCAGAACTTATTCTCCTTCCCTATCCTAAAAAGACCCTCCACACAGCATCCCCAAAGATGACATAGGCACTGAGGGGAATATTTTATTCAGGGCATCCTGTGTGGAGCTAATGTAAAAAAAAAACTATGAACGAGTGTTCTGCTCGTGCCCGTCGAGTTTCACGCACGTGCACCGGTGCACAGGGGACAAAGTTGAATTTTTAGTTCACTTTTGAAAAAAGTGGAGATTGCTGCATTTGATTCTACACATCTCTACATCATGTCAAAAAATGCAAAAATACTTCTTAAATCATTTTAGAACAGATAACATTTCGTGTTACTATCAGCTCGTGCATTCACTTCCAAATAATATAAAATTGAGAAGCCCTGTTCCTTTAAATAATTAAGATGATATACGGAGAAAGGAATATTATCCGATGACAAGCGGTCTGTTTTAATTTCCATTCCACCCCATAGATAAGGGAAGCTATTAACCGAAGCCTTCGTACAATTGCTATTAGGTACCCGGCGAGCAGGACTATTGAGGCGGTATTGGACGGATTCATCCCCAGTATTTGCTAATGGGAATCTGGGAACCGAGCGAAGGGGGTGGGGACGATATGCAGCTGGGTGGATCTTTCGGATTCCTGGAAGATGAAAATTTTCTTTGTTTTTACATCGTGCGAAAATAAAATTTAAAAAATGTTTTATGGAGTTGATCTCGATTTGATTGAAGTCGGTTAACTTCGCGGAAACTGAAGAACTCACTAAATTCCTACCTCAGAAGGTAATGAAATAAATAGTGGTTTATGCAAAGTGTCGCTACGTTGCTTGCTTTCACGATCAAAAAGAATGTACACCAAAAACATTAAATGTGTAAGGCCCTCCGTTCATGCATATACTTACAATCTACGTAATTGTGACGAAACCACAAGTACGCTGATATACTACTTTTTAATGATAGTCTCCGTACACGGCGCTATCCGAAATCATTTTTCACGTGCAGCCGTGGAGTTAACACGCTGTCAAGCGATGTCATATGACTTTTTTTCCAACATCAATCCATGCCTTCTCCACTAAAACCTTTCTTACGTATTCTGGAAAAGTATAGTTGTATAAAAATTCATATTCTCCACTTCCAGAACAAATTTAACATTACTTTCATGTTCCGACGTCATTTCTGTCAAACGTCAAACGAATAAGTATCAGACACAAATGATGCGACGCGTCGCGTGCGATCAGCACTGTCGGTATCGTGATACTGATTGATTACAAATCAAATCCACACCACCCGCTTGCCAGCCCGCTCCCTTTATATGTTATATATTTCAACCAATTTACACAAAACCTTGACAAATTATATACTTAAACCTTCCTCATGAATCACTCAATCTATTGGTGAAAACCGCATGAAAATCCATTCAGTAGTTTTTGAGTTTATCTCGAACGACCTCCGTAGTCCAGTGGCTAAGACTCTTGACTCACATTCCGGAGGTCGCGGGTTCGAACCCGGCATGCGCAAATAAATTTTATTTGATTAATTTGTGTTATTTCACAATTAATTCATTGAAAATAATATATACCTAGTATATTTGCGGCATGTTCCAGAGTGGAAGATACTATTAGTATCGCCCTGGTGTAAGACCACCATTCAGAATTGAAACGTTGCTTGAAAATGGCTTTAGCCGTGTTTAGTGACCAGATCTGAATAGCCAGGTACTTCCCAACCTTCCTCTTCCCCACCTCCTTCCCCTCCCCACTACCTTCAGCCTCACAACATACCCCAATTGGGGATGCCATAGTCTCACTGGCTCCAGACGGGAGCAGTTGAGATTCTTGTGCGGTATTCACTGTAAAAAAAAAAAAAGACAGACAGACAGGCGTGGCGGAGGACTTTAATTTATAATATGTAGACAGTGGTGATTAATTAGTTAAATGTATCATAAAAACGATTATATAAAATACTACGTAAAGATTATTTTAGAATATGTAATCATTACATTTATATTTTATAAAATAATACAAAATTATCAAGTTATCTAAATAACAAAAAAAAAATAATATTAATATATCTACGAGTAAGTATTAATTAATATGAAAATAAATTTAAGAGATATAAATAATTTTAGAAAAATGAAACAATTTAACTTTGTATAAACCACTTATATAATGCATTTACGCATTATATAAGTGGTTTATACAAAGTTGAATTGTTTCATTTTTCTATAATGGATAACCACAAAGTTATAGCTACTTTCAAAAATATTAATAATTTTGATTATTTACAGATATGCATTTATATTATATCTGGCCCGCAAGAAATTACCGTAAAAGCCTGCTCGTTTACCAGAACCTTAGAACCTTAGCCAGCAAAAGATCGAACCTGCTACTCCAGGGTAGGAACCCAACAAAGCCTTAGACAGCTCAACCAATTAATATTACGGATAAAAGACGATTAAATGAAAAGTTCTCATAAAAAGATCACCTTCCCATAATAAAAATTAAATAAAATAGCAATAAAAATCAGAATGAAGAGATTGTTGGAACAAGCCCCGGTTTGCACAGAAATCGGTTGAATATATTAATATCCAGCTCTATTCTGTTCTCCTTGGCCATCTATCGATATCTATATTTAATTTGTTTTTTTCTAGAAAATCTACTGCAAGACATCCCGTCCATAAAAATCCTATTCAACTACTATGTTACAAAGGAAAAAAAACTTGGGGCTTCCTTAAAGTGAAAATGAAAAGGTGTGAATGATAAAAAAATTTGCAGTTTTTACTCGTATTTACTTTATGAAGAATTTGGGAAGCGGAAATGGGTTCCGCCACACCGATAACCATTTATTGGATAACCAACACCTCTGCCATAGGTCACCCCAAGTGGTTCGCTACGTTTGGTGACTTATCATGAGTGCCCGGTTTCATGGGGTAAGGCTTGTCTAGGTCTTGGCAGCGTATGTGTCTGCCCACCTTAGGGAGGGCCGGTTAAAGAGAGGCTGTTTAAGGGAGGCCTTTTGACCTCTCCAGCCGGACTCATGCTTTCACCGGGGTGGCTTGGTTCACTTCTGGATACACTGACCTCTAGATTCCTATCCAGCCCATCACATCTATGTCTTTGCCAGAACTTCAATTTGGAAGGCCGGTATTGGTACTGCCGCCCCGGGAACCTTTATTGAACCTCTGCCATAGGTAACCCCAATTGGTTCGCTACGTTTGGTGACTTAACAGGGGTGCCCGGGTTCATAGGGTGAGGTTTGTCCTAGTCTTGGTGGCGGATGTATCTGCCCACCAGCTGCATGGCAGGCTGGATTGAGAGAAAGTGGTTCAGGGAGTCCCTTTGAACTCCAGCCGTACTCTCTCGGAACATCGCATTCAAACGTCCGTCACTCCTGGACACACTGACCCCCAGATTCCTACTCACCCCTAATACCCTTTTCCTTCCTAAAATTTCCCTTTCTTCCTTTCCTAAAAAGACCCTCCGCACATTATCCCCAAAGATGATGTGGCGACACATCATTATAAACTTCGCCACCAAAAGAGGAATCGAGAAACATCTCCTAATATCCGCGCGCATCGGCAAACCTACTTGCCTAGGTACCTTCGTACCTATACTGGCCGCGATGTACTTTCTCGCCTCCCGTGCCAGCCCGACGATAATAATACCACCCCGCCTAGAAAGGTCTCGAGACAGCACCGTACAATATCTGTACGGCGCCGAATATTCTCGTCAACTGTCGAAGTGGCTCGTATTACCTACCGCGAGGTAGTTACTCTACCGCGGCTATATAAGCAGCCGATCGCTCGCCCGCTGCAGTTCAGTCTCACATTAATCTTCGGTCAACATCTCAACATGTAATAAGTGCTCCTGCATGGCACCGCTACGCATCCAGGGCAGCTTCCTCGAGGTCCATCACCACGTCTCAGCCACAAGGCCCATCGTGCCTTCAGCCCCGCAGAACAGCAACATCCCGCGACTTACAAGGCTTGCGTCACCTTCAGTCCGGGGATCAGCTCACCACTTCATGGCACCCCGAAGCCCACCGTGCTTCGCTGCCATGGAACGCGCTCCGCCTCGCCAGGACTACCTGCTGGTGGCTCAGCTCACCGAGCCACACACCGTTTACCTCCGCGACTTAAAGCGTCGAGCAACGGCCTGGAATATAGGTCATCTCCACCGCCATGGTGTCGAGCAACTCGCTGACCTTCACCACACCATCTCCACCTCTGTACGCCTGCAGCATCATCTACAGCACTCCGCATTACATCTTGTTACCGACCACCGACCATCTGCTACGTAGCCCAATAAACGACTGACTCATACACCGACTGACGCCTTTCATTTCTCTCTACCGATCCGGCCCGCTCCCTCAATGACATAGGGCCTGAGGGAAATTATTTTCCTCAGGGCCTCCTGTGTGGAGCTCATGTAATAAAGAAAAACTTCCTCTACTTCCTCTTCTTAAGAACACCCTCCACACAGCATCCCCTAAGTTGACATAGGCCCTAAAGGAAATTAATTTCATAACTTTACTTTAAAAAATCATACGTCTACATAAATCACGATATTCATCAAAATATATTTTATTTTTATAAGACTTTTTATCAGACGCTTTTATATGGGGTGTCAACACAATACCCGAAAGACTTTTTAAGCAGCGATTCCCGACCATATTTGGAGTAAAAATCTAGATGTCATATTACCAATGATATTTTTTTACCTATTTTTTCTGTTACACCGCCGCACGTCATAATATGTCTGTCTCATCTGTAAGGTGTTGCTGAAACGAGACGGAGGGCGTATCATGATCATACGAAGCACTACGTTGAACCAAAGAAAATTTTATTTGATTGATTTGTGTTATTTCACAATTTGTGTTAATTCACGTTTGGTATCAGTTGCGACTCTTGTGCGGTATTCATGTGAACATAAATTAACCCTCAAGAATAAAGATTTTGTTTTTCATCACAAAGTTTCCAAAATATTTAAGATAGGTACGGCTAAAAATTCACAGCCGTCTGTCAGGATATGAAAATGTTTAAAAACGAAACCATTATTTTTTTAGGGAAACGCAACATTTTCGTAAAAGCTTATAAATATTCTTATTGAAACATTAAAAAAATGAAGTGTACTAATAGTCCTTCAAATTATCTTTTTTTAAATATTGCTTTCTTTGTCGGAAGATCCGCTTACATTTTTTATAACGCTGCTGAATATTTATCAGGAAACGATGAATATTTTAAAACCTCGAAATGAACAGGCTTTTTAAATATGCAAATCCAAAACAAACTTTTAAAGATGGTTGCATTGTAACAACCGGATTTTCGGTTTTTTTTTCATTTTAATCAGAAAGTCAACTCTTGTAATGCTTATGGTCGGAAACCAATAATTGCTTTTTAACGTATTCACGAGCGTTTGGCTTAATCAGACTATAAGCTTCTTTTTATATTAGATCCATATAGGAGGAGACCTGTGTCTTCTAAGGGATGCTGTGTGGGGGGTGTTTTTAAGGAGAGATATGAGAGGAAATTCTGGTGAGGATAAAGTATAAGGGGTTGGTTGGAATCAGGGGATCAGTGTATCCAGGAGAGTGACGGACGTATGAATACATACCTCCTACTGCAAGGCGATGGATCGGGAGAGTCCTGCTAAAAAGGTCACCCTCAACCAGTATTCAATCCAGCCCGCCACATAGTAGGTAGGCAGTAGCATTCGTTACGAATGAGGAAATTCAGGGAAACAAAAAGGGATGCGGAGTGGGTAGAAATCTAGGAGTCAGTGTGTCCAGGATTGACGAACATATGAATTCAACCCTCCTGCTCCAGTGCAAGACGATGGGTCGATAGAAACCTCCTGGAGAGGTCAAAGAGTCTTCTCAAACTAGCCTCTGCTGATCCGCCCGCCATGCGGAGGCGCATGGGAAGGCGCACCCACCGCCAAGAGCTGTATAATCCTCACTTCACGAATCCGGGCACCCTTGCCAACTCACCAAACAAAAAAGTAGCCAACCGCTTGGAGTGATCTATGACAAAGGTGTTGGTTATCCAATAAATGATTACCCATACACGCCTCCCAAATATTCAAACTCTTTTTCACACTTTTTGGAATTAATAATAATAATAATGTTTATTCCAGGATGTGGGGAGGATAGTACAATCCCACACGTCCAATAAAGTTGTACATATTTACACAACAGATAAAGTAAAAAAAATAAATAGAAAAAAAAAAGAAAAAATGAATAAAAAGCATAAGCGATAATAGAAATAAAATAAATAATTAATTATAATGTAGGACGTGGTCTGGAGTGAGCTCGGGCCCAGCGCTCGCTCAGGAGTGGCGCTTGGTGCTGGAAGGCTGCGATCACCACTGTGTTATCGGAAGACATTAACCGCATCCTGGCTCCTTTAATAAAAACTCCAGTTTATTTTACTAATTTAAATCAAAAGTACAGTTTATCTCCAGTAATTGATTATCTCCGAGAAACCATTACTGTATAAATATCTTAGATGCTCCTTTATCCTAATTTTAAAGTTTCTCGAAGTTTTAACCATGTAAGAAAATCCATGATAATATTTTTTTTCACAAACTTCAATTTTAATAACATAAACCCTGATTTGTTAACATAGCTAACAGAAGCATGTCGGTTGTATCTCTAAACAATAAAAGGTGGTCAATACTAAGTTTTTATTATTTTTAATCAAAATGTTGGCAAAAAATAAGTTTTACTGTGTTTGAAGAAATGACACACATTTTTATTTATTTTTTATAAAACAAAAGTAAGTATTACTGAGTGCCCACTATGGCGCAGCCTTTGTGTGGGTAATATCACCAAAATAGCTTGTAAAAGGATCAAATTGTTTAATCAAGTTTGAGTTGAGTCGACTCACATCATGAGCCATGGAGCATCGAAATATCCTTTGATTTCATATTTTCGTTTAACATTACGAGTTTCATAATATACACATTCCGATCGATTTAATTTCGTGTTTTTGTTTTGCATAAATAATATTTTTCAGCGATTTTCTGTGAAACAATAAAATCAAAATGAATAAGTTTTCTATTCTCATTTCAGGCCCACTGTTCAAAAGAAAGGTCAAAAGTGTAAATTCGATGTGAAAAAATTATCTTTAATCTCTGTACAAAATATCCGTAATCTTTGCGCCGCTTTTTGTTTAACTTCGTTTCTCGAACTTATAAATTTTGCCGTCCCCAGGTAGGCAGGAATTTTGGTAATAATGATTATTTTAGCAGACTAAATTACGAGAATAAATTCGTATTTTTTTTAGATTGTTTAATTAAAATTTTGGTGCTCTATAGTAATCTTGAAATGGAATGTAATCAAAAATCATATATCATTTCAATTTATATGTTTCACAAATGTAAAATTGATGAATTAGATTGTTAAAGGGTTGTTAAGTGCTGTTTGGTTCGAAAAATAGTGGTGTAGCGATTTTTCGACAATAATTTTTTTTTTTTTTTATTTATTTGTTTATTCTTAAAATTGCTACATATTACAATTTTACTGGTCTTCCATTAAAAGCCTTAGCTTGTGGATGGAAGAAGAGTTCACATTTCATATATTATGTACAAATACAGTCACGTGTACAGTTAATACAATGCAGTTAATACAGTTAATACATTTCATATAAGTACAATTACTATTTACTATAGTCATGTATTTCAATATATATGTAGGTGCAGTTAATACAGACACATGGCAATCAGACCCGTTAACTAAAATATGCAAACATATATGTATTCAGTAAGAAGAAAAACAAGTATGATTTTTAGTGTGACATTCTCTAAAATACTTTTTGATGGAGTTCAACAATTGAACTTTGTTCCTAATGCTTCTGATTTCTATTGGTAGGTTATTGAAAAAGAATTTTCCTTGGTGAGTATAATGGTGTTGGGCAAAAGAAGTGTTTAATTTGGGGCACACAAATACATGTTTAAGTCTAGTACGATTTTCAGTTATGAATGCGTATTTATCTTTTTCTTTTATAATTTGTACAATTGAATTTTTTATAAATAAGTTTTTAAATGTTGGAACTTTGAATTCTTCGAATATGCGATCAGTTGGGAAGTCTAGAGGTTTTTTTAGTATAATTTTTATTATTAGTTTTTGAACAATTTCTATGGGGGTCAGACTAGTTTTGTAAGCTGCTCCCCAACTGATAATGGCATACTGAAGAATAGACTGTACTAATGCGTAGTATATTGAGTATAGATTTTTCGTTGATAAGAAGTTTCTTATCCGTAAGAATATATGAATTAACTTCCTAACTCTTTTTATTGTATGGCCGATGTGATCTTTCCATTTTAGGTTTTTATCTATGATTATTCCAAGATATGTAATTTTATCCGCTATTTTCAGAAGTGAACATTTTTGTTGGCAGTGATTAGTATCGTGTTGTGCGAGAGAATGATTATGTAAGAATATTTGAAGATTTGGAGGTACAATGTTAGTGTTAATTTCATTTCAATAATGTACGAGTATTTAAAAAATGAGATAGCTATAAAAATTTAAAAAAAATTATAGCACATTAATTTAATACCTTATTTATAGTTAGGTACGTAGAATATTTTTTTATTATGTAATATACGAATTTGCGGTCAGTGGATGAGTTAGCATCGCCTCTGGTTCCAACTCTCGCATCGCGAGTTCTTTCCTCGGCTGGCTAAGTCGTTACGAAAAAATAAATAAATAAAAGTTAAATTACGATGCAAGCATCATTTTCCGCTTATTGTCATGGTGGTGGGAGATTTTAAAATATTTTCAAGTTATTCGTAACGCGGAAATATTTGAATTTCTTTTTTTTTAAGTATTTGTCAACACCTAATTTACGTTATATATAATAATTGCATATATTTTCGATAACTCGACATAATATAATTAATTATAAACTAAAAGGCTTTTTAAATTTCTTTTCAGCGTGTTTCAAAATCAGGTCGTATTTGTGATATCAGAGATATTAGTTTAAGAGGTTACTCACAGATGGCCCATAGCTCTCCGAGACATTAGTTTAAGGGGTTACTCATAGATGGCACTAGCTGTCAATAATGTAGGGTTTGAGACTAACAAATACTATTGCTACCTCAAGGTAGTGGTCTAGAATAATGACTACCGTCTGCCAAATAAGCCATCAGAACTTATTGTTATTTAGACCAAAATGTTTTGTTGACCTCTGAATTTTATTTGTTGTGGGACGAGTTACAACAGTATTATTGGTTTCGTTCAGTCAATACAGAAGCTTTACTCTATTGATGGCAATAACCTTCAAAAGTTTTATTTATTATGTTGATGGAAAAACCTTTCAAAAGCTTTATTTATTACGTTGAAATTCCAATTCTCGACAATCAACCCACAGGTCAGCAACAACATCAGCGATCGGAAGGTTGAAGGAACCAAAGCGCACACCAGATACTAAATTCGGTGAGCTTGCTTTCGGAGTGTCAGGACCTAAAGGCTGGAATGGACTGCCACACGAGTTAAGAATGATCACAGATTCAGCGGAATTTAGAGCCAAATTTAAAACTCACCTTTCAGACAGTCGTATCCATAAGTTTAAAAATAAAGCAAATACTTAAAATTCTCCAGACTTTCAAAATAAATATTTACTCAACTTTGGCATTAATCTTCTAATAAATATAAATGTAAAACCAACAGTGATGAGGGTAGCAAAGGTAAAATCATGCATTTTCCAGTGTTTTGAATATAATGTCCTCCACGTGCAAAGTCGTATGTTCCCCAAACATTAACTTTCTTATAAAGTGTGTTTTATCGGAAGTGTCCTGCAGGTAAGTATATTTCTGTATCTATTTGTAAATAATAAAATTAGATAGAGCCTAAGATTCATAATAAATTGTAAAGCGCCCTTGAGGTGATTTTTCACAAAAACGGCGCTCTAGAAATTATCCAATTATTATTATTATTATTATTATTGATGGGATCACTTCACTTTCTTGTCTACCATGCAAAAATTATTAACAAATAATTCTCAAAGCTTCATAATGTTTTTTTAAATAGGGATCTGAAACTTTGATTTTATAAAGGTGCAATGTTTTTCTTATTTTGTGATTAATTTTTATATTTGAATCTAAAGAGTGGTGTTTGCTCTTTCTAACTCCGTTTAGTTCATATTTCTTACTATGAAAGTAAGGGAGACACAACGATTTCGATGAATTGTTACAAAAAAATAGTCTGAGGGGCTAATTTATATTAGGTAGATATTAGGTAGTTGGTTCTGTAATTATTATTGCAGAATAATATATTTGCCTAATTGCTCGATTTGGTACTTCGATGAGATACGGGAGTTCACACTTTAAGAACAATTTTCTTTGGTAAACAAGATAATATGATTCCTTGACAATTCAGTTCCAATTTTCAAAACCACAATCAAAATATTATTCGGTTAAAAATATTACATTGTGGGTATGATATTCATGGCACGCTGAATCATTCACACAATCAATTTTGAAAATGACACTTAAATTTGACGCAAATTCGCGTTCATTGAATCAGTTACACGGTCACAACCGAAATTACATTTTTTATGATAAAACTTCCAAAGAAGACGAGCATAAATTATCATATTCTTCAAAAAATCTTATTTTTTGTAACTTGTAACTTATTAGATACATAAACCTTTTTTATTAGTCGCTAGTACAATTTTAATACAGAAGTTTTTTATTATAATATTACACGAGAACAGCATTGTTTTTATACATTTTCTTTATGAACCCTGCGCGGAAGTTGAAAGTAGGTCTCGGTTGTAAAACATATCGTGATTTATTTTTGGGACACTGATAAAACGTCAAAAACTTGTAATATATTACATAAAACGTGCGTGACTCCGCCTGGATTAGTGACTGCGATTTCATGCTTGTATTACCAATTAATAAATCATATTTCTTTTGCTCATTCATTACCAAAGCGATCTCTAATAATAAATATAATCATTTTATTATGACTTAGCGCAAGGGTGTGAGAGAATAATTGTAATTAAGGGTTGCTGAATCATTTTATTGAGATGGGAAACATCTGTTAGAGGCAAGGGAACAAAAACCATTATTGGATAACCAACGTCCCTGCTATAGATCACCTTAAGTGGTTCGCTACGTTTGGTGATTTAGCAGGGGTATCCGGGTTCATGGGGTGAGGTTTTCCCGGGTCTTGGCGATGGAGGCAAGCCGGTTCAGGAGAGTCTTGTTGAGGGAGGCCTTTTGACTCTCTCGGAACATAGCGTTGCGCTGCAGAGGGAAGGATGGAATCATTCGTACGTCACTCCTGGACACATCAACCCCCAGATTAAGGTGGTAACCCCCAATTAAGAAAATGTTATTTTTTAATTCTAAGAAAACAGCGTGTTTGAAATTTTTCAAATTTCTGATTCAATCTTCTTCCTCCGGATTCACTTCAATGTTTTGAATATTTTCATTTTAATTGGTTATTTCTAGTGTGTATAAAAGTTACCATGATTCCATTAAACCATATTTTTGTAATCTTCTGTAGTACATTTTTATATTTAGTATATTTTTAAATATTTTTTTGTTTTTATGAATATAGTATATTTTTATGAAATCATTTACAAAAAGTCCCAATATTGAGTCGCGCAAAATCATGCCAAAATTTGAGAGTAAGAAGGATTTTGCCGGCATTTGAATACACTGCCTTGAGTTAATTTGAGTTATATTAATGTATTTTTTAATAAATAAATCAAAATATTCCCTCTATTTCGTTTTTTTTAAATAGTTCATTTTAAACGGTTTATCTAACATTTTTTTAGGATTTAACGAGGGTGGGTTTTTCTCTATTATGTGATATTTCAAAGTCAATCCGGGGGAAAAAGATGCTTTACAAATATTATTTAAAAAATTACGTGATTTTATATCTTCAATTAACACATTTTTTCACCATTACACAAAAACGAGAATATTTTCCGATACAGTCACCCCACCCTACCCCAAATTTCTACCCTTTCCTTCCCAGAAATTCCTCTCTCTCCTTTTATTTTAAAGGTCCCCCATGAAGCATTTCCAAAGATGACTTAGGCTCCGAGACGAATTATTTTCCACAAGGCTCCCTGTGTGGATCTAATTAACATTTTTTAGTTGCGTGCCGTGAACTTTTAGCATTTTTTGCGGATATTGCTTCTTTTATTTTCGATGAAAGTTTTTTGCATTTAAGTTAATAATACGATCGGTTAAATCTGCGTTCATGATTTACAGAGGTATAGGTTTAATATGAAGACAATTTTAACCCTTACTATTATCATCATCGTCATCGTCTTGGCTCTACAATCTACAACCCATTGTGGGTCTTGGTCTCCTCAAGAGTCTTCCTCCACTCATCACGGTTTTGTGCCAGCTCTCTCCAGTTTACAATCTCCAATAAACTCTTACTATTATACTAGCCACAAACATCTATTTCTTTAGAACCTATGAAGGAGAGATCTGACCGGGGCGTGTATGGACATTATCAAAAAAAAAATTATATTATATATTTTTTCTGTAATATTATTATTTTAAAATAATACAATTTTCGGTTTGTCGAATATATTAAATTATTCTAATTTTTAAAGTTAAAAAATTATTTATATTTTTTAATTGTATAAACTGCAAAATAAGTGAAGGAATAGTTTCTTATTAATTCCGTACAGAAAATAAGTAATAGATATGTTTCCTAACTTTCGAGTCAAATATTTCGGAAAGTTTTTTTTTGTTAACATTTTCACATTTGGTATTAAAGTTTTATTATTTCGAAAAATCAGTGTTTATTTCGAATACAAACATCTGAAAGCTAATTTTGCATAGTTAATAAGTTGGTATTTTTACGACAACTTAAAAAATTTGTAATATGTTGCACAAAAACTTCTTCTAAAATGCATATCCAAAATGAATTTCCAAGATATATCCCGGAATAGAAGACATCTGAAAGGATAGAAGGAATATAAAGAGAAGACCAGAAATCCTATGGAAATATTGATGCTTACTTCAGAAAAGGATGGTTTTCCAATTGCTGACAGTCCTATCTCAAGAAAAATATCAAACTGGTCGTGATAAATTTCAATATCTTTTTTATATACAATTTTAAGGAGAATATGGGTACCGCAGCCCCGGCAACCATTTATTGTAAGGGGTTTGTCTAGGTCTTCGCGGCGGATGCGTTTGCCGACCTGCGTTACTGCGTGGCGGGCCAGATCGGGAGAGTCTGATTGGGGGAGATTCTTTGACCCCTCCAGCAGATCTCTCTGGGAACATCGCGTTGCAACGCAGTGGGAGAGATCGATTCACACGTTCGTCACTCCTGGAGACACTGGCCCCAAGATTCGTATCCACCCCTCATGTCGTTTTCCTTCTCATAACTTCCACTCATTCCCTTTCCCTAAAAAAACCCTCGACACAGAATCTCCAAAGATACATAGTAGAAAGATTCATCCTGTGTGGAGCTAATGTAAATTTAAAAAAAATTAGAGTGTGTAATTCACACGCGATAGAAGTGAAACTAGAAAGTCGCTAGATGTCCGTTTCTTTTGCCCGTTTATTATAAAGTAGTTTGAAGATTGGATATTGATTTACAAAAACAATTTTTATTTTTTTTATTTTGAAGGATTTGAACTTCCATCCGCTGGATATCTGGCCGCTGAGATTTGCGACGCACTATACCGCTGCGCTATGGGACGCGCTCGGCGAGGCGCGAATTCACGCATTATATTCCGACGACCCGTTAAAAAACAAAGCGGCCAATGAGTGCAGACTTATCATCGTTTTCGTTGTATATCTCAACCAAAAGGAGCCTTGAGCGTAGTTTGATGTTCGCAGGTGCCGTAGGCGTCATTTCCGTTTCATCTAAATTTCAAATCACTCTAACGGAGCTAAAGAAGTTTCACTTCAAAAATTATGTCAATTTCTTTAGGGTTGGTCATCTCGTCTGGTAACCGTAGGTAGGTCCGAAAAATCTTGTTTTGGTTTTATGTACAACCAGCTTAATTATTTTAAAAGCTCAAATTATTTATCATAATATTACAGTGCAATTCCACGACAATACGAGAGTTAAAAACATTTTCCGCAGGGCCTCCCGTGTGGAGCTAATGTAAAAAAAGTAATACCTGGTAGGAAAGAGTTAGTAGGCGCCCAACTTCAAACACCAAGACAAAACTGGTGATAGTAAAATTCATTATCTTAATTATACATCCAACAACGTAGAATTAATAAGTCTTGAAGCCTTCAGCGAATGCATAAGTTAGTTTGATCACTTTCAGACCGGGAAACAATCAAAACAATCACTGTAGTTTCTCCTTCAGATTGACAGGTCTGACCTTTAATGTTGATTGTGCCTCGTCTGCCTTCCGATGTAATCTCTAGGCAGCGCTGTAATTAGCAACCTCGCATGCTAAATTCAAATTTTAAGGCTGTTATCAAACAAGTAAAGGGAGGTTACACTGCCTTAGCTGAAGGTGTGTACTATTTGTAGGTCGCAGGGACGTATCGGTTTACCAAAGCAGGACCGTAAATTTAAGTAAAGGGCATTTTCCCTGGATTTTTTTGTACAATAGATAAACCTTACTAAATGTTAGTTTATACTTTTCCTTCATTTTGTAAATTTGTTCACGCTTTGAAAAAAATATTTAATTATATTACTTTTCTTAATGCATTTCATTTCTGCATAGATTACATCCAATTTCTAAATTTTTACAAATGGGTATTCCAGCAATTTTTTTTTGAACTACGACACTCTTGCTGTGAATATGCGGCCCGTATAATATAAGGATTATAATATATAAGGCCCGTTAACCAGCGGCCGAGAATTCAAATTTCATCGAAAGATGATCTTGCGACTGTATCCATGCAACCGCACAGGGCGGTTCCGATGAGAAAGATTGATTATTCTCCGTACCTGCATTTTCAACTACTAATTCAATTTCGATTTTATTTCATTTGCTTTAATATATACCTTCTACATTCAGTAATATGGGATAAATTATGGATTTATTTTACTATATGATTACGTCATTTGAAAATTAAATAAATACGTCAACAACCAACAATATAACCTCATTATAATAAAAAAAAAATTAATTTAAAACATAACTTTACTGGATAAAATAATAACCTTTAAAATCAATTTATATTTTTTGTGGAAAGGAGTCGACACGTCTAGAAATTGATTTAAAAATAACAAATTTCCGGTTTTATCTGCTTATTCCCTCTTAAATTGTCGGACAGAATTGACTTTATATTTATATATAAAATTATTCGTTTGATAGTCCAAAATTATTGCTTGCATTGATACGCTTTCGTATTACTGGAAGTCTGGATTTATTTCAGTGGAAAAATTCTGGTACCAAAAAATACTAAATGTATTCCTCATTGGCCAGAATACTAATGGAGGGAAATAATTATGCTGAAACAGTGGACATCTCAAATTTGTCACTAAATAAATATAACAGATTGTTACTGGGGCAGTTCAGTTATTTATAATACATAATATGTATAATACATAATACTGTATAACTTTTATTATTTATTCCCTTGCAGAACACCTAACAATTTCTTAATAATTAAACCAATAATATTACCTATTGTAACTCTAAATAATATTTTACGCAGCAAAATGATCTGTATATAACTGTTTATTGATGATTAATCGACTCAATCGTTCACTGGTCATATAAAATTCTTGGTTTTGTTCTTCGTATAAGTAAAGTGTTCGGTAACCCATGTAACTAGTAATGTTATATTTTGCATTAGTCAGAAGTACACTGGAATACAGCTCGCCTATTTGGAACCCGCAGTATACACAGATACCATAGAACATATTCAAAACAAATTTATAAAAATCTTACCTTAAAATTCAACAATAACTTTGAATGCGAATTTCAAACTTTGCGACAAAGGCGAGCAATATTGACATTTATACACAAAATTTTAAATAATAATGTTGACTGTACCGAACTTCTTTCTCTAGTTAATTTAATATAAGACATACACACCATACAGGTTTCTTCGACTGGTCTAGCCGTTATTTTTATTTTTATTTTTCTTTTACTAACACTGTTTTCTCTTATTGATGTTACCTATTTCAGAAGAATTATTCCACGGGCTGCTACTTCTATTTATCTTTTGTATAATTTTAATGTAAGTACTTGCATACTGCTTACTAACCCCGTATGCATGGACATTGGAGGGTCTAGAGTCGTTCAAATAAATGTAGCTTCGTTCAAAAAAAAAGTAGAGTCTTGAGGTGTGCGGTGAAGGAGGAAACCATATGTTTCCTTATAACGCCGTTGGGAAAGTGGTGGGTCCCCTCCAATACACACCATACAGAACTATTCCACACGCTTAATTACAAGACAAATGCAGCAACTAATTTGCCAAATTTAAAAATAGCATCATGGCAGTAATATAAATTGTTCAATGCGCATACATACTCTCTCACACACACACACACACTCATCTTCCCACTACACACATCACCCGGTAATTACTTAATATGCATACCGTAAATAAGACACTACAATGAAACACACTACAATGGTACCCACCATGAAATATACCTATTATTTTTTTTTTCACTTATATAACTAATGTGCTGTTTTTTATAATAAATAAAATAACATAAAATTCTTCCCATTGCGACCGGAAACCCTTCTTCTTCTTCTATTTCTTTAGGCTGCTAATTCCGCTCCTTTGCTGGCCACATATAAAAAATTGGGTGTTACACTATATCTTTCTTCTATATTCTTCGTTTCTATGCTTCCCTTTATTAGTTATCCTTTTTAAATAACGGGCAAACTTTTTTACCGCTCTTTATTAATAAACTATTAATCTTGACAATAGAAATCTATAATGAAAATCTCTGCTGAAATTTAATTCCTTTACACAGAAACCTTGAACATTTCTTTCAGATGTTTGTAGAACCGTGAAATTCTCAATTTAGCGACATAGTTCACCCCTGATTCACGCCCTTAGACCCTGTTTAATAATATTCTTTAATTAAAAAGAAGTCCGCGAAGATAAAAACGGTTTTATTTGGCGCCCTGACAATGTATTACCTTAAATTAGCTAGGCGAGGAGTGAAAAACAGCCTCTTGATTACCTGCGAGGGGAAGGCGGTGTAATTAGCACGTATAACAGCAATAAGCATAACATATCTACTGAATTAAACTTAATTGAATCGAAAAAACCCCAGAAAGACTCTCCTAAGTGGCTAGTGAATATTTAGTAGGAAAAGTAGTCCAAAGAAGCAAATCGTCCAACCGTTAAGGGTTCATAAATATGGAGTTCTTTATATAATCCTTGCACCGAGTGGATGATTTTTTTAAATTTTGGAAGTATTTTTTAAAGAGTAACAGCCTCACTAAAAAATCTCCATGAAAATTTTATTCGGTTGGTAAACGAGCGTGTATGTGAAAACATTACTAATTAAAAAATTGTTCATGGAAAGATATATACATTGTTTACACAGCCTGAGAAGGTAGTTTATCTCATGTGTACGACTATTTTGTTTATGATTTCAGTACGAATTTTGGAATTCTTACAAAGTATTTTGAATGTTCTATATATTTCTCATTTTTGAAGATGTCGTAAAACAAATACCATTCATAAAAACTAGATAAAATTATCTTTTCGATTTTTATATTTGAAATATACTTTAGTATTAAAAAATTGCAATATTTTAAGATTCAAACACAGAAAAAAATGGAAAAAAAATTCTTTCCAAAACATTTTTGATCAAAATGTAGAGAAATTTAAAAAAAAATCAAAATGAAAAAAAAGTCCTTTTATATAATTAATTTGGAAGGAAACTGTGACCTCGCTTTTTTTCTCTCTGACCTCGTGCATACAATAAAAAAATCATTAAAAAATTCGATTTTTCCTTTAACGCCAAAAAATAACCTAAAAAAAACCGACATTTAACACCGATTTTTGTTGCATCACTAAAGACGTTATTTTTTTTGATACGGTTACCAACACGTGTATTAATTATAAAAAACATCACTTTTAAAAAATTCTCATAAAATAAAGATCTTGAAATGTAAATTTTATTTTTTATTGTAAACCAATTTTCCGACAGTTTAATTTTCAAAGTAATAGTAAGTTTAGTATTGTGCTACTAACTTGACGAAAACTAATGAAAAATCACAAAAATACGGTAAATATATTAACTATATGAATAGAAGGTTGAATTGGTCAATATATAGAAATCATTAAGTAAAATAACAATATTTACTAACGTCACGAGGAGAAAAAAATTCGCGGCTTTATTTTTCCAAACAAGCGCGGCGCGGCACAGAGGAAAAATGCGTAGGCGCACCAATAACGCCCCTGGCGGAAAAAAATTTAAACAACCATTTTTAGCACGTAATTTTTGACCACTTACAACGTTGTCAGATGTAAAATACATTCATAGCATTTTTTAAAAATTGTCAAAATGAAAAATAAAACTTTTCCTTCCTTTCCTTAAAAAGGCCCTCCACAAAGCGTAAGTGGGGGTTAATGTAAAAAAAATCAGAATGTGTAATTCACACTAAAAAACTTTAAAAAACTTAAAAACTAAAGTTGACAAGATTGGGGAGTCTAGAAGCACCGCAGGAGACCGATTATACTATCTCATTCTCTCGCAGGTTAAATCCTATAGATGTATGTATATGTCTTTTTTCAGTGTCGCTATTTTTCTTTTCATCGAGTATCAAATTACGACGGTGTTAAATAAGTTTGCACTTCAAAAATTTATATTTTATTGTTTACAACCGTTTACCATGCAAAAATTGTTATTTATCAATAAATTGTGCACAATTTAAAACACATTTATTGGTAAGGGGGTAATATTATAATCATTTTCCATTGTGATCTTGATACATGCGTTTCGCTGTAAAACATAAAGGCAAGATGATAATTTATTGCTTGTTGCACATTTTTCCATTCCTCAACAAGAAAAATTAGTGTTGTCTCGGGCAAGGCCGGGTAATAAAGCTAGTTCTGCAATATGTGCGGAATATTATTTATCATTTCGCAATATAAAAAATGACCTTTCCTGTTGCAAGTTATCGCCATGATGCATCAGGGTTGCCACAAGATATGATAACTCTTCATTTGGTTACTTAATGTAAAAGTGTCCTGTTTTATTATAAATCTTAATGCGGGACAATGTAGTTCAAGAGTAGAAAGAGTGTTAGCCAAAAGGGTTGTCACAGCACAACAACGGATTTTCGTTTTTATTAATTCGTTTGTCGTAAAAAATGGCTTAGCTTAAGAAAAACATGGTAATAAAGGACATATTTATTACAAACAAGTTGTCCGTATTTTTTTTACTTGTTTACTTTAACTCCACACCGCATGCTCTGAAGAATATAATTTCCCTATGTCATTTAAAGAAAGATACTGTGTGGAGGGTCTTTTTGAGGAGAAGTCATGAAGAGACCCATTTGCAAGATGGATGAAACACAGAGGCCGGCAAATCGTACCACAGCCGAGCTGATGAACTCAAGAACGAATCGTTTGAATGATCCGTTCTCATGTGGTAAATGTCAATCGTGTACATATGTTGGATGCGCGTTTGGCATTTTTCCCGAATATGCACCGGTGCCGAAGGGATCAATGACGCTAGTTTCAAGGATCATCTTCCATTGTAATACCGGTATGACAACGTCAGCACACCTACCTGATGCCTTTGCTATAAAAATTGCAAAACTTTTGTCAAAACAGGGGGTTCTATCAAACGGACCGCTCATGTCTGCACAGAGTCAAGGGTTATTTTAGGTATTTTTTGGCTTCAGAACAAAGGTGGATGCCAAATTCAACAGTAGGTCGCACTTGCGTCTTGTACAGGGGCAACCGTTATGTACTCTCTGCAGTATCTGCGGGCCCTGTACAATACTCCCAGCTTCTGAGAGGCTAACTTGACTCTGGCTTCGATGAAGATATGAGAATGAGATAAGTATTAGTGACATTAACGAAAAATAAGTTTTTTGAGCATATAAAAACGAGACGTATAAAAATAATAAAATATGGAATATTTGTAAAATTAATTAGGTTTTTTAAATGTTTTAAAACACGATTACATTGAGTAGAAAAAATCATTAAACGACGATTTCCGTATCTGTTTGAATTTTTTTTATGTGAATACCGCACAAGAGTCTCAACTGCTCCCGTCTGAAGACAGTGAGACTATGGCATCCCCAATTGGGGTATGTTGTGAGGCTGAAGGTAGTGGGAAGGGGAAAGAGATAGGGAAGAGGAAGGTGTGGGAAGTACCTGGCTATTAAGATCTGGTCACCAAACACGGCTAAATACAATTTCAAGGAACGTTTCAATTCTGAAAGGTGGTCTTACACCAGGGCGATACTAAGAGTATCTTCCACTCTGGAACGTGCCGCAAATAAACTATATAATATTAATTTTAGTGAATAAATTGTGAAATAACACAAATTAATCAAATAAAATTTATTTGCCACGCCGGAATTCGATCCCGCGACCTTCGGTGTGCGAGTCAAGAGCCTTACCGCTGGATTACGCCAGCCGTCGGAAAAATAGACGCCCTTGATTTTCACGTCTTAAAAAACTGACAATCATGTTTTGTACTATTAAAAAGTAGACCGTTAACGTTTAAAAACTTTAAACATTGTGATTATTAAATAAAGGAATACCAAGATTTGGGTGGACTCTACAAACGACTACGATTTAAACTATGTTAAAATAAACGACCTGATTTTGTGTATTTTGTGTTAAGCCATGCGAAATAATGTAAAATCATACAAAATCATGTATTTTTGTTTTCAAAATTTGATCGCTTAGAAGTACTATAGATGCTTCAATTAAATACTGCGTTTAGAACATACCTTGGCCCTTAAAAATATTGATCATTTTTCTATTCCTTTTAATAAGCCTAGAAAAAAATAAAGTATTAGGTCCATGAAAAAACATTTTCGAGTGCAAATTCTCCTACTTATAAACTTCTTTTCGGGTATGGTATCATTATATAATGAGGAAAATTCAGTTTGTTTTATAATAATCGCAAAAAAGATTTATATTTACACCCGAATTTCACAAAACAAAATACACGACATCTTTTTTCAGTCCGATTTTCGTATAGAGACAAAAGTCAAAATTATTCGCTTTACGCGATCGCTATTTTCATGTCCATTTTCATATCTACACATCACATCGCATTGGCATCACAGCAAACAATATAGTTCACGTGTTGTTTGCTGTGATGCCAATTGAAATCGTCGATATGAAAATAGAGATGAAAATAGCGATCGCGTAAAGCGAAAAATTTTGTCTTTGGTCTCTATACGAAAATCGGACTGAAAAAAGTTGTCGTGTGTAACGGCCATAAGTTAATAATAAAATCAACATGGTAAATACACATTCCTCCATAACTACTTTCATAGTAGGTACCTTAAGCACTTCTCTTTTACCATTATTACACTAAACTTATTAACTCCTTTGTACAATATTCATGATAATGAAACTATATACGTACATATTGAACCTGCTTATATCCGTAATGATCAGTTTATAACGTTATATACTACATGCTTATAATAATACTCCTGAATAACTTATGTATTAATAATAATGTGATTCTGTAAAAGCCTTCACGGCGTGAATAAACAAATAAATCTCATGAAGAATATTTGGCATCCCCCTGTCAGAGGGACTTGGTAGGGGGTAGAGGGTAGGCGGTAGCGGTAGGTAATAGAAATGAAATGGTGTTATGGTAGCACAACGCCATTACCCCCACAGAACCAGAAATTTGCTCTAATTTAGCGTCATGTGCCAACATTACCATACATTACCATAAGTTTTCTTTATGCACTCGTAAAATTGCAGGTTTAGTAAGTATAAAGTATTTATGACGCTCTCTGTGGTCGAGGGGAAAGGCTCTCGACTAGCAATCCGAAGGTCGCGGGTTCAAATCCCGACATTTCATTTGATTAATTTGTGTTATTTCACAACTTATTCATTAAAAATAATATGTAGTATATTTGCGGCACCCGAGGGCACCCGGAATGAGACAATCCAAAGTACTCATAAACGGACCCGACCCCAGACGGACCAGGAAACTACTCGATATGGACAGAAACTCGCTGAGGGAACTGGTAGGCCTACTAACGGGACACTGCCATCTCAGGAAACACATGCAGCTATTGGGAGTGGAAAGCACCAGTAGATGTAGAAAATGTGAAGAGGATGAAGAGACTCCAATTCACTTATGGTGCCAATGTCCTGCCCTGGTGGGAATTAGGCTCAGATACCTGGGGAGACATGTTGTAGAACCAGAAGACCTAGCCACATATCCGATAACAACTCTGGTGAACTTTATTAAAGGGACTGGGTTATTGTTAAAGGATTGAGGTAAAATGGGAGAAAGTACAATGGGCCCATGGCCTAAGTACTCACGGGAACCAATGGTAAACCGTCTCCGCTTTAAAAAAAAAATATATATATATATTTGCGACACGTTCCTGAGTGGAAGATACTCTTGGTGTCGCCCTGGTGTAAGACCACCATTCAGAATTGAATAGATCATAGAAACGGCTTTAACCGTGTTTGGTGACCAGATCTGAATAGCCAGGTACTTCCCCAGCTGCCCCTTCCCCATCTCCTACCCCTCCTAACAACCTTCAGCCTCACAACATTCCTCAATTGGGGATGCCATAGTTCTTTACTTTTGTGCGGTATTCACATAAAAAAATAATAAAAAAATGTAATTTTTGGAATAGAAAATAAAAATTAAACAGTTGTTGAAAGTTCGACTAGAAAATTTAGTTTTTTGAACCAGCATATAATGCATTAAACTCAATCCAGGCAGTTTTTTTAAAATCTTAATGAAGGTCATGTTTAATAATAGCAACAAAAAAAACAGGAGTGTGTAATTAACACGCGGTAGAAGTGAAACTAGAAAGTCACTAGATGTCGCTTTCTTTTCTTTTGCCTGTTTTTAAGTAGTTTGAAGAACGGATATTGATTTCACAATTTTTTTTTTTGTATTTCGTAGAATTCGAACCTCCGTTCGCTTTATGTCTGTCTCTCTGGCCGCTGAGACTTGTCAGGCGCCTTGCCCACAGCGCTATTGAAGGCCCGCTCCAAAGCGCAAATTTACCGCATTTTTTTTTTTTTTTTTAAATGAGCTCCACACAGGAGGCCCTGAGGAAAATAATTTCCCTCAGGGCCTATGTCATCTTTGGGGATGCTGTGTGGAGGGTTTTTTAAGGAAAGGAAGGAGAGGAGAGTTCTGGGAAAGAAAAGGGTTTAAGGGGTGGGTAGGAATCTGGGGTTCAGTGTGTCCTAGTCATCCGCCTCCAAGACCTAGACAAACCTCATCCCATGATCCCGGGCACCCCTGCTAAATCACCAAACGTAGCGAACCACTTGGGGTGACCTGTGGCAGAGGTGTTGGTTATCCAATTAATGTTCCCGGGGCGGCGGTACCCATTCCCGCCTCCCAAATTGCAAATATATTAGAAACGAGTATTTGTGTAGAAATGAGTTGTGACGCATTTCCGTTTCATCCGAATTTCAAATCACTAACGGCGCTTAAGAAGTTTCACATAAAAAAAAATATATATATATAATTTGCATTAACAACATTTCTCATCTACTCTAAAATAAGTAGGTAACAAATTTCATTTCTATGTATATAATTTTCTGAATATCCCAGAACACTCGTACAAATACAAGATCTCGTTGGTTGAGAGGTGTTCACGAAGCATTTATAATGTGATAATTATTATCCATGGTGAATCAAACATAAGCGCTACTTATTGCTTAGGTCGGGTTGCATCCATAATGACATTATTTATTTTATTTAATTATCTATATAAGGTATGTTTACATTACATTATTCGATGCCTGTCTCACTAGGGTATACCTGTTTTGAGACAGGCGTAGAGGTACATAAATGAGTATCATACATAAGAATATTTAATTATAACATAAGAATATTTAAGGTAAGATACATACTGATTTATACAATTCAAACAGAAAGATGATTTAAAATGAGGTTAAATACCATAAAGAGAGCATTATATAGGTGAAGGAAGAGATGAATAAAGTAGTAAATCCTGTCGAATCTATATAGGGAGTTATATTATACATATAGGATTTTACTATTTTCATTTCTTTAATAAGGGTAAGGACATACGTGAGTTGGTAATTCTGTCTATTTGTAATCTATTTTACAGATGTTAGCAGTAGTGTGACGTCCAATACTTATAATCCATTTCTTTATATCTTGTTTGAATTTGGTCATTGATTCAGTTTGTCTAATCGTAGTTGGTAGTGTATTGTGTAGTTTGCAAGCTATGTATTTTAAGTGTTTTTGTCCAAAGGTGGTTTAAGAAAAGGGAGTTTGGAGAAGTTCTTTATTTTTGGCTCGGGTATTGTGTATCATTTGTGTTGGTTTGTATAGGATTTTTTTTGTTTTTATGTAAATAAACTAAGATGGATTTTGCACGTAAAGTTTACTTCTTACAAGTTTTCATTCGAACATAATATTGTTTCTGTAACTAAGTATTTGAATGGTGAATTATATTTGTTTACCTACATAAATCTTTACGTACTACATAGCAAAGTCGCTTCCGCTGTCTGTACGCTTAGATCTTTTAAACTACGCAACGGATTTTCATGCGGTTTTCACCAATAGACAGAGTGATACATGAGGAAGGTTAAGGTATATAATTTGTCAAGGTTTTGTGTAAATTGGTTGAAATACATAATATATAAAGGAAATGGGCTGGCAAGCGGGCGGCGTGGATTTAATATAATAATAATAATAATTGGATAATTTGTATAGCGCCGTTTTTGTGAAAAATCACCTCAAGGGCGCTTTACAATTTATTATGAATCCTAGGCTCTATCTAATTTTATTATTTTCAAATTGATACAGAATCATATCTACTTACCTGCAGGACACTTCCGACAAAACACACTTTATTAGAAAGTTTGTGCTTATGCTATGGCTATGGGGAAGATACGACTTTGCACGTGGAGGACATTATATTCAAAACACTTGACATTGCATGACTTTTACATTTATATTTATATTTAACAGAAGATTAATGCCAAAGTTGAGTTAATATTTATTTTTAAAGTCTGGAGAATTTTAAGAATTTGCTTTTACACACTCAGTTATTTACAATGTTGCGAGCCGTAAAGGCGAAGGTGAAAGTTTTTTTTTTTTTTTAAACTTGTATGCAGATAACAGATGGCGTTGGTTATAAAGGTTGGGTAATGGGGTTGTGTTTCGTTAGCAACGTGTGGCCGGGTCTGCTAGTTAACTATAAATTTGCGGTACTCGCATAACACGAGTGCCTAGCAAAAATATTGTAAAATTCTTTGTAAGTAAATTTATTGTAAGTTTCGAACTCTTACTAATAAAATATGACGTCTTTATCTGGCTGCGAAAGAGGTAGCAACATCGCATTTTGGCAGAGTGACGCGTGACGTTCCCGTCGTGAAACATTTAGCTTATTTCTGATATATTATTTTTTAATTGACTGTACTTGAGTGAATTTTATGCGAACTCCATTAACTTTATTTTTTTTATGTGAATACCGCACAAAAGTCCCAACTGCTCACGTCTGGAGCCAGTGAGACTACGGCATGCCCAATTGGGGCATGTTGTGTGGCTGAAAGTAGTGGGGATGGGAAGAAGATGGGGAATAGTGAGATTGGAGATGGGAAAGTAACTGGCTATTAAGATCTGGTCACCAAAGACGGATAAATCCACTTCAAGCAACCTTTCAATTCTGAATGGTAGTCTTACTGAGAGTATATTCTACTCTAGAACGTGCCACAAATGTTCCTTATGTTATTATTGTGAAAATACACAAATCTATCACACAAAATTAACTTGCACACGCCGGTATTTGAACCCGTATCCTTTGGATTGCTGGTCGAAAGCCTTACTTCTCGACCACGGAGGTCAGCAATTAAATAACAAATGCCTGCATGTATAAGTAAATATAAATTTAAGAAATCAACTTTTATATTTCTCAAACAATAAATCAAATACATAACTTTTTGGTTATACTGTGGTAATTATTATTATAATTTTTATTTTTAAACGTAAGAAAAGGGGAGATTTATAAAAATTTTGAAATCTCTTCAATTTTTCGACATTTGGAGTAATAATTAATTAACGATTTTTTTTTTTTCATATTTGAAATTAATGTATTCCAATTCATAAAAATAGAATATTTCAAATCCAAAATAGAAAAGTAATTTTATCTTTGTTTTTACGACTTCTTCAAAAAGAAGAAATATGTATGTAGCACATCTTACTAATATTATAAACGCGAAAGTTTGTATGGATGTATGTGTGTTTGCTACTCTTTCACGCAAAAACTACTTAATGGATTTTAATGAAACTTTGCAATAATATGGGTCATACATCAGAATAACATGCGGAATATAATTTATAAAGCTAGCTAGGAAGTGGACGCGGAAGGGGAATGCGGAAGCACGGGAAAGGTGATTCAGGTAGAAACAATCTATTTCTTTGAATATGGCATTGGAACGCATGCCGGGAACCAGCTAGTTTAAAATACATTGGAAATATTCCGCAATTCGATGTTTCGAAAATTTCAAGTTAATTCAACAATTAAACTACCTTCTTCTGCTGTCTAAACAACGTGATATCTTTTTAAGGCGTTAATTGTCAGTTTAGACAATTTTAATTCATTAGGAAGGTTTTCGCGTACACGGTTGTTTATCAATTGTATAAAAATTATGACCAAGTTTATTAGAAAGGCCAAGATTTTCACGTACACGGTTGTTTATCAATTGTATAAAAATTATGAGTACGTTTATTAGAAAGGCCAAGATTTTCACGTACACGGTTGTTTATCAATTGTATAAAAATTATGACCACGTTTATTAGAAAGGCCAAGATAAAATGTCATTATTTTTCGCAGGTATGCGCTTATATTATATAATGTACCTACAAAACCTTTACTTAATATGTATTATATATCCCTCATCTCAGAAAAGGCATTTTTGCATGAAGTAACTTATACTTAACTTGAACTAAAATGTAAGTTTAACTTATTCTGAAGCTTATAATAACCGGGCTTACGCCGACGATTTAATCCTGGCACTTTGTATTTTGCATTAATAACGTCTTTACTCTTTGGTTCCGCCTTATGGGTGAATATGACTAACTTGCCACTAGATCAATACATGCCTCAAATGCCAGTTGTGAATATATAATTTTAAGTCTCTCATCAGGCTAAATATACATATTCGATATTAATAGAGGAAGCACAAATTTTAATTTAAAAATAATTTTCTTTTCGAGTTTCAAACGCGGTAAGAAAAATTCAAATGTATTTTCTTTTCTATGCAGTTTCTGAGCATTTGGGGTGTTTGCAGTAATGGTTTTTTGGAGTCTGACAATCATTCATTGGATTGATTATAATAATAATTTGGCGATTTTAAATTGTAATGACTTGGTATCAGTTTATTAAATTTTATTAATTTTACTAATTAGAAAGGGCATGAAGACGAATTTAAATATTACATCTTCAAATACAGCAAACTTATTGTGTGGCGCCATTTTAATTCAAAATTAACAGAATACTTAGGACGGGTTCTGTTTAAGTTCTATTCAAGTTCTGTTAATATCATTGCAGGCCAGTTTTTTTTTGTTTACATGAGCTCCACACAGGAGGCCCTGAGGAAAATAATTTCCCTCAGATCCTATGTCATCTTTGGGGATGCTGGGTGGAGGGTTTTTTTTAAGGAAAGGAAGGAGAGGAGAGTTCTGGGAAGGAAAAGGGTTTAAGGGGTGGGTAGGAATCTGGGATTCAGTATGTCCTGGTCATCCGCCTCCAAGACCTAGACAAACCTCACCCCATGAACCCGGGCACCCCTGCTAAATCACCAAACGTAGCGAACCACTAGGGGTGACCTATGGCAGAGGTGTTGGTTATCCAATAAAGGTTCCCGGGGCGGCGGTACCCAAATCCGCCTGCCTAATTGTTGAAATCCGTAAGTCTAAACTTAAACTTTAGGTCGCACAGTTTACACCCGCGCTGTGCAAGCGGGTTCCCCACAGAGCGTCGGACCATCCAGTTGCTTCATAAAACTGAAATAATCACAGAATTTGAATAGAACTTACATAGAACGTGAAAATTAACTTCAATTTATTCTCTAATCTTCTGATTATTTCAATTTTGTGAAGCAACTGGCCTGTAAACAGAACTTGAATAGAACTTACACAGAACGTGAAAATTATCTTAAAATATTTGATGAATCCGTCAATTTTTTTGGAACAGCCCGTCCTTAGTGTTAACCACGTTTATTGTTTAAAAAAAGCAACATAATGCTTACTTCAAAAAATTTTATTAATTTTGAATTAAATATCATTACATAGTATAAAATGAAGTCGCTCAAAATGTATGTGCGCATAGATCGCAACGGATTTTCATACGGTTTTCACCAATAGATAGAGTGATTCAAGAGGAAGGTTTATATGTATAATACATGCTTATTATGGTAGAGAAAAGCCGAGAAATTCAAATATTCAATTCAGGCAGCGGGCAGCTGGCAAGCGAGTGGTGTGGATTTTATAAAGGTTGGGTAATGGCGTTGTGTTGCGTTAGCCACAGCAACGTGAGGCCGGGTCTGCTAGTTACCAATAATCAGAAAACTTTTTTTGAAAGATCCTCCGCTAAATATGATCCCATTGTAACCCCCTGCCTACTTTCCTTCTTCCATTACATCTTTAATACTTTATTTGGGTGGCAGGTACGGGTACCGCCATCTGTAAATGTAATCCTTGATCTAAAAATGTATCTTTGTCTCTATACATAATCTTCCTTTTATTACTTTACTAATTCATTCATTAATTAAGTTCTAAGAGCTGTTCAAACCTCAGATGAATTAGCTAATGATATTCTACGGACTAACGTAATAGGTACTATGACCATGTAATAATTTAATTTAATATTAGGTCCTTACATATGAAATTGGCGTTTTCCCATACTGGCAACTTTGATCTCAAAGATCTTCTCTTTCGTTAGGAATTCCAAATTCAAATTTATACAGCTATTTACTCATGTATTTGTGTTTCGAAAATTATAATTCAGTTGTTTTTTTCTTTAATTGGTTTTTTTTTCTTTGCGTCACTTAGTTTACAAAATGGAAAACTTGAAATATCGCGTTATTTACGAGTACGAGTTCCACCGTGGCACCAGTGCTGCAGAAACGGCTTGAAGGATTAATGATGTGTATGGCGACGGTGCCGTAAAAGAAAACACAGTGCGATTTTGGTTCCAACGTTTTCGTTCTGGAAATTTCGACCTGCAGAACAAGCCCGTGGACGGCCGGAGACCAAAGTTGATAATGAAGAGTTGAAGGCTATTGTGGAAGCGGATCCATCGCAAACCACGTCCGAGTTAGCTGCAGGCTGCGGTGTTAGTGATAAAACTGTTTTAATCCACTTGAAGCAAATTGGGAAGGTGAAAAAGCTTGAAAGGTGGGTACCTCACAAATTGAGTAAAGCAAATCAACAAACGCGCGTTAGAACGCTAGACCACACACTGCACAACAGACGGCTACCAAATTAGAGGAGGTTCAATTGGAATGTCTAAGACATCCACTGTACTCTCCGGACCTTGCCCCAACAGATTACCATTTTTTTCGAATTTGGATAACTTCTTGCAAGGGAAAAAATTCAACTCCGATGGGGCAGTCCAAACCGCCTTCAAAGATTTTATTGATTCCTGTCCTAATGGTTTTTTTAGTAAAGGGATCGATGAACTACCTATGAGATGGCAAAAGTGCATAGATAGCAATGGTACATACTTTGATTAAATAAATATATCATATTTTAAAAAAATCTACTTTTTTTTTCCTCCCATACAAAACGCCAATTTCATACGTAAGGACCTAATATACAAGTAATTCCTAACTTGTAATCTCGTACCGTGTATGGCTTAATAAACCAATAAACAAAGTATTTCGCTACGTTTGGTGACTCAGCAAGGGTGCCTGGGTTCGTGAGGTGAGGTTTGTCTGAACGGGTGTCTGCCCACCAACTACGTGACAGGCTGGATCGGGGAAGACTGGTTGAGGGAGACCTTTTTACCTCTCCAGCAGGACTCTCTCGAACATCGCCTTACATAATGGTAGGAATGAATTCATACGTTTGTTACTCCTTGAAACACTAACCCCTAGATACCTACCCACCCCACATACCTGTTTCCTTCACAGAACTTCATCTTTTTCCTTTCCTTGAAAGACCCTACGCACACCACTCGGTATATCCCCAACCGGCATATAGAGCAGATGAACGTAGAAAACAGTGTAAGAAGAATATTAATGGTAGAAGAAGTCGCGGGTGCACTAGGAAGACATGACACTATTGGTAACCGACGAGTTCATCGAAAGCAAATTCATCGAAAACGAGTTCATCGAAAATCAATTCATCGAAAATCAATTCATCGAAAATCAATTCATCGAATGATCAATTCATCGAAAATCAATTCATCGAATGATCAATTCATCGAATCGCCAATTCATCGAAAAACATTTTTTTGTAGATATTAGAGCTGTCAAAATTAAATACCCAAAAAGGTCTGTTTAACTGAGTTAAATGTATTTAGCAACTGTCAGTTTCGTAGTGACAATGTAAAATTTATAGGTTATCTCTCCGATTTCCGATTGTCTGATACTGCAAAAAAGGGATATCTAAGGAACGGTGACCAGACAACTCATAATGAAACCAACTCATAAACAACTCAGAAAGGTCATAAGAGTGATGATAAAAAATTATTTAAAAATTGGTTAAATAGGTTAGGTTAGGTTAGGTTTGGTAAGGTTAGGTTAGTTTAGGTTAGGTTAGGTTAGGTTAGTTTAGGTTGACCAATGCTTTTTTAACTTCTCGGTCCGCTCGGCATTTCTCTCAAATGTCATCAAAATATATTTTTTCGATGAATTGGCGATTCGATGAATTGGTTTTTGATGAATTGATTTTCGATGAATTGGTTTTCGATGAACTCGTTTTCGATGAATTTGCTTTCGATGAATTAATTTTCGATGAATTGATTTTCGATGAATTCGTTTTCGATGAACTCGTCGTGAACCGACACTATCCAGTTAATCATTCATTGTTATATAGAAAGGTCGATGGGAAAGGTTGTTATTATGTGGTGTGTGCCAATGTCAGGCACCGGTGTCCCGCAAATTAACTTTGACTTCCGTAATAGGAAGTCTTGGACGCCAAACTCTGACAAAGTCAGAGTATGTCAATATGCGAAGAACACAAGTACTCCCTCATCAGAGCATGGGTCATATATTGCCATGCCATTCCTGTAAATGTTTTAAGGTTTCTCTACAAATGAAACCAAGGTAGGTAGTTAATATAAACACTGTATTGTGCGGTTAAAAAAATAATAACAATTACAACGGTAAGGACTCACCCCCTGGACCATATTACTTTTTACCCTATGCTAAACTAACTATGAAACGAGCACGGCGGAAGAACTGCTGGTGAAGAGAGGAGAGGCCCATCTCGCCTCCACGTGGTGTCACCGTCGCCTCGTCATCCGTGGCATCCAGAAATCACGTCCTCTGTAGCGGACGCCAAGTAGAAAGGGACCCTTTAATCTATCTGCATTCGGGATGACCATGCAGACTTCCAGCCGTTTTATAACGGAAGATTTATATGAGAGACTCGTAGCATTTTAGCGGCACTTTCTGTCTGAAGCACGGCGGCTTCCGTTTTAAATACAATCCCGTCAGGAGATCACTTGCTGCGGGTTAATTATTCGCGGGCGTATCGCCTTCTTCCATAGAACGATTCATTCGATTATTACAGAATAAACTATTCCACATACAAGCCGACCGGCACTATGTTCGTGTTTCTTTCCGAAACTAAAAATCTCGCTTTACGCGCGGATGTTTACTGAAAAACTTTTAATTATTAACTTTGACATGATTCTTCGCCCGTATGTTATCAATCCAATCTCAGGATTCGATTATCCCATTTTAAAACTTAAAAAGAAGTGACAGTTGTTTACGCAGCGAGTCGCACAATCTCGCTCCTAAAACCAGTGTGTGGAAAAACGGAAAACGAACACAGGCTCCCCACGCTCGCGCCGAACAAAATTTACAAGTGCCGCCAACATGATACGACTAACAATAAATAACGATAGTACCTAACTACTCGATAAATAAAATATGAAATAAAATAATAAAATAAAATCGCTTCATAACAAGTTCAAGATGCATAATAAACAATTTTTCAATGTTGGCTGTAAATATTTTTTCTCCATCGCTCAGCAGGTCTTTTGTTGAGTTCCACCCTTTTTAACTTTATTGCCGTCATTTTCGACCTTGTCAAGTTGATTATTTAATTTTAAAAACCTTAAAAAAGTAGTCATAACTGACATTGATAAACAAATTATTATAATAACCGCCTTGAAAAGTCTATTCTCAGCTAGACGAAGAAAAAACATTGTAATACGAATATTCATATTTATATAAATTAGGAATTTGAATGTTTATGGTTTTTTTCTATTTCGGTAGAAAGAGTTTTATATCTCTCAGCTATGTTTCATATAAAAACAGACATACGCTCACACCACAAAACGCAGAGCATCATATGCTGTTGTCACTGAAGACTTATTCCATTTAATGTTGAATAAGATTTTCTAAGGTTTTCCTTATTTCCAAAGGCAAACGTGTAGCAATTCTTTAGATCTAAAATGGATGGAAGATTTTAAAATACCCGGTATTAGATCATCTCTAAGTCTATAATACCAAGGTACGTAACAGTTTTAATACCCACACGAGTTTAAAATTTTGATGCCCAAAGAACGCCTTTCTATTTATGTAAAGAACAGAAAATTTCAATCTCACCACTTTATGGAAAACGTAAATCTAATTATTTTTTAAACTTATTGCAAAAAAGACTCGATTTTAATTTGTTTTCTTCTGAATTTTAGAATTCTTGTTATTTTGTCATGAAAATTTAAATTAACATTGTGATTTCTTAAAAAACGCGTAGCAGTATTTACATAAAACCGAAATCTTTGACATTTATGAATATTTTACAAAAGCCTCACTTTTATTCATAAAAATCCTTCACTTGACAACTCTATCTGTAAATTTGCTTCTGCGAATCGTTTAAAATTGTGAAATGGTACAAAATTGTAAAAAAAACAATTCATGCCTGTACCATGTAAAATGAAATAAATTTCATAATAAAAATACTGCAGGAATTTATGTGAAGGTCAATATAAACGTGAAAAACTCAAACATGAAAAAAACGAGTGTTCTTTAGACCACACGACTGAAGTAAAACTTCACTAACCATCTCAACTTCCGTTCGCCTCGCCCGATCACACTTTTCATAACGGTCTCGTCACGCATTCACCAGCTTACTCCCCAAGTCAAGCGTGCGTAAAGGCCCGACCGTTCGCCTCACCCGATCACACTTTTCGTAACGCTCTCGTCACCGCATTCACCAGCTTACTCCCAAGTCGAGCGTGCTTAAAGAAGTTAACTTCAAAACTTTTTTGTCGGATTTTTATCGATAGCTTAATCCTGTTTAGGTAATCTTTACGCACTCTCGAAATGGGGGGTAAGCTGTGAATGCGTTACGAAAAAGGATATATATATATTTATGCGAACGGTGATCGTTTGCTAGGCGGGTCGGGTCTTTATGCACGCTTGTTATTCGTGTTATTATATCGTTAATGTACTATTTGTCCGTAAATAAATAAATACATTATACACAGCGGGTACCAGGCACGTGTTGAAAGGCCACTGTAACCTCGGGGTCAACTACGCTATAATGGTTCCATCCCAAGTTCCGGGAAACTACATTATAATGCAAGCGCCTGCACTATATAACATTATATACAGCGGTTACCCAGTCTGCGTTGCAAGGGCACTTTAACCTCGGGGTCAACTAAACTGTAATGGTTCCATCCCAAGTCCCGGGAAACTACATTATAATGCAAGCGTTTGCACTATATAACATTATATACAGCGGGTAACCGGCATAAGTTAGTGAAGTTTTACTTCAGTCGTGTGGTCTAAAGCACACTCGTTTTTTTTATGGTTTATAAAACGTAAAATCTAATGTGCGCTTTTGGAATTACCGTGACGTTACACGATTACGGTACCGTGACGGCAAACGAAAGGAAATAAACATCCGTTAACACATAATGCGATACCTACAGCTCTTTCAAAATATGAGATAAGCAATTTTGTTTTTAATTATTTTTTTTTTAAATACATAAACGGCTATACTGCCTTTTATAAATAAACATATAATACAGTACAAAAGTAAGAAAAATAATATCATTACATAATAATAGTTTTTAACTTAACATACAATTATTTTATGTATCACAACAAAAAAGAACAATGAAAAATATCATAATTTCATTTCAACAGGTCCATATTGCGTATATAAAGTTACATTATGGAAAAATAATTTTTGAGTGCATGTTTATATTGCGCTAATTTTAATCAAAGGAAAAAAGTCCTAATTTTCTTGCATCTCTCACACAAATCGCACCATGACGTCTCTGTAGACCCCTACCAATACTACAAGCCGTGACGATAATTTTAAAAGTATGGAATATTGTTACAAGGATAATATTGAATTGTGAGTGATTTCCAAAAAAATCAAAAACGTCAATTTTCAATTCGATGATGGTTTTCCTTTTGATCTTAAACATATATGTAATGCTACGGTTTTATCTTACACATTACACAAAAACAGTCGAAAATGAGACAAATGGTGAACGTATGTCTGCACCCCCCCAAACATACAATCATTATCGTGCACCTCCCTCACACGAATAAAGAAAATGAAACGCAATTCCCCTCACATAAAAGTAGTACTTTGGAGGAAACATTCACATATATGTGTCTCACCATTATTTAATGTGTAAGAAAGAGCTGCAGCATTTTAGCGAGAAGGAACGTATATTTATTGCCTTTTTGCCGTCACGGTACCGTAACACGATAATTATTAAAGCGCACAATATGAAACGATGTACGAATAAAACAAACTAATTTGTCTATTGTTATTTTTGTAAATTTTCATTTTATCCTCACGAAGAATAGGTTTCGAAACATGTTGATATTTTGAGGAAATAAATGGTGTACAAAGTGTTATGTTTTCATTTTAAAAAACTTACATGTGTAGGTATTGTTTGCCTGTAGCTTTTATCATTTACAGTAGCATTGGCTCGTAAACAATCACTGTATAGTATGATTGTCTATTTTGTGAAGCTGAGAGAATATATTATGTTTAAAAATCCTCAGAATTACTGCCATTCAAAAGAAGAAATTTACCTTTTTGCGAAATTTACCGAAATTTTTCAAATGTCAGTAATCTCGAAAATCAGTGTGGAAGATTATTCAAGTTCATTGAACTTGAATAATGTTTTAAATTTACGCAGGTAAGTATATTTCACAATTTTCTCCAACCAAATCGACAACAAACAAGAATTACATCAAATTCAAATTTAAAATATTATAAATATACCTAATAATGACGACTTACTGTCAACGCGCGGCGACCTTCATACTGAATTGCGATATCTGAGTTAGTGCAAAAATCTCTAAACATCTAGATACATATACCGAGTATTTTTTCACACTTAAATATGAGAACCAGATTGAGATATTGTAAAACATGAAAACCAGATTGGTTTTTTAATAATTTTCAGAGATTGCTTTGCAATTTTTTTCTATCGAGGGAATTTCATCTATTTATTTACTTTTTCAACTCTGCGTCTGACTAGAGATTATCTTGAAAAATAACATATTTTCATTACGTGCTCAAGGAAAGTATGGGATATGTTGGTAGAATTTCAGAATATGGGGTTTTAGGCACATATCGGATCAACGAGCTTCTGTAATAAATAGTGATTACTCCGAAGATTCAAACTTTTTCATGTTAATACACAAGAGTCTCAACTGCTCCCGATCGTCTGGAGCCAGTGAGACTATGGCATCCCCGATTGGGGTATGTTATGAGGATGAAGGTAGTGAGGGAGATGGGGAAGAGGAAGATAAGGATGAATAGCTATTCAATTCTGGTCACAAAACACGGCTAAAGCCATTTCAATTAAGGTTTCAATTCTGAATGGTGGTCTTACACCAGGGCGATACTGAGAGTATCGCCTGGAACGTGCCGCAAATATATCTTGAATATAAAACAAATTTATCAATTAAAATTTAAACATTGCAATATACCTTGCGGCATCATTATTGATATAATGAAAAACAAATAACTTAGTTTACTCCACTATATAATTACCAATATCGACATGTTTCAATAACAATATTATCTTAGTTATCTTCATCAGGATAAGTTGTTAATATAATATAATATTAACAACTTGTCCTGATGAAGATATGTCGATATTGTTAATTATATAGTGGTGTAAACTAAGTTATTTGTTTTTCATTAATTAAAATTTACTTCCGCACGCCGGGATTTGAACCAGCGTTTTCCAGATAGCTGGTCGAGAGCTTTATCCTTCGACCACGGTGGCCGTCAAACACAACTTCTCGGTTAACAATAGTGTAAACAGGGTTAGCATAATGCAAACATCACTGTGGGTGTAATTTCAACTAAGAAGGTAACCTCCCTAAGTAAATATTTAGTTTCTTTTTATTTTATGGATGTCGAAGAAGGTCTTGTAAATAAAATCGATGGTGTTAATAAAATCGGATGTACAATTTGGGGATTGCGCCCTAACGTGTTTCCTGTAGGCGAAGTCGATATGAGCCCGATTGCGAAGCTGGCGCCGCCGTTTGAAGAATGTAAAGCGAATCCATTCCGAGCGGCAACACCGTCTGCCAACTCCGTGACTTTGAGGAGCAATTAATGTGTAATATTTAAATACGACTTACTAAAAAACGTCGTGAATATTTTATTCAATTGATAAACGACCATGTATGTCAAACCTTACTAATAAAATCATTAATTGAAAGATAAGTATACATTGCTTATGCAGCCAAAGTTATTTTTTTACATGAGCTCCACACAGGAGGCCCTGAGGAAAATAATTTCACTCAGGGCCTATGTCATCTTTGGGGATGCTGTGTGGGGGTTTTTTTTAGGAAAGGAAGGAGAGGAGAGTTCTGAGAAGGAAAAGGGTTTAAGGAGTTGGTAGGAATCTGGGGTTCAGTGTGTCCTGGTCATCCGCCTCCAAGACCTAGACAAACCTCACCCCATGAACCCGGGCACCCCTGCTAAATCACCAAACGTAGCGAACCACTTGGGGTGACCTATGACAGTGATGTTGGTTATCCTATAAAGGTTCCCGAGGCGGCGGTACCCATTCCAGCCTCTCAAATTAAATTAAAACATATTATTTATCTGTTGTATATACCTAGTGTTAAAAAAATAATAATGTTGCCGAATTTCGGAATTTTTACAAGGTTTTTAAAATATTCTATTTAAATTTTTTTAAGTTGTCGTGAAAACAAACATCCTTATGGAAAATAGATAAAATTCACGTTTAGATTTTTGTATTTGAAATAAGTGACAACGCGTATTCGAGCGAAAACAGTTTGCTTGCCACAAGCTTTTTAGCATGGAGAAAGACACCATGAACAAACCTGAAGCATCGAGTTGGGCGAGGCAATTCCAGAAACTGTGTGAGGAGAGGATGGGTCTACCATGGACAGAAGCCGAATAATCAGCACAAGACAGGGACGTATGGAGGAGCCTTGTCGATGCAATGGGTCCCCGACCCAAATAGGACAAGGGGAAGAAGATGATGATGATGTATTTGAAATATACTATAGTGTTTAAAAATTGCCATATTTTAAGCCTCAAACACGAAAAATTATAAAAAAGTATCCCACAAAAATTTTGAGAATAAATATAGAGAAATTTAAAAAAATACAAAATTAAAAAAAGTCCTTTTATTTAAGGAATTTGCAATTAATTTTTTTCTTGATAATACAAAAAAAATTGACGATTTTAATTGCCATTAATTAACAATCAAAAAAACTGTCATTTTAACGCATTGCTTGCACATCTTTATTAACACGTTTGTTTTTTTGATACGTTTCGAAAATACGAAAAACCCGCTAGGAAGGTTTTTGCTGCTAGGCCCTGCGGGCGGCTTTTGGTTCGACTTAGGCTCGACTTAGCCCAGTTAGTGTTGGTGACCATTTTATAAATCCTAAGAACTGGTTACAAAAATAACCCGTTCCTTGGATCCACTGTGATCCAGTGATAGCTAGTCACCGGGACAAAGCAACCGGGACAGGCAATGACGTCATATGTAATATATAGCCACGTGATACTTTTATTTACAACTAAGTATTACCGTCAATCTTTCCATATCGGTAGAGATACCTACTCAAATTTACAAAATCGTGGTACTTATAGTTAGAGGGGCACATTCTCATGCGACCTGCTAACGGAAGTAGCGCCATCCTTTGACGAATTCTTGAATTAGAAACCGAATTACAGCGGTAGCTATTTTTTAAATTTCACGTATACGTATGTTTACATGGTGCGGCGCGTACGGCGCGGCGGCAGACATGCACTTGAAGCTTGGTTCTTAAATTCAACCACGCAGACGCAAGCCTATTAATACTGTTTGATGATTGATTATAATGGTGCCACAATGTAAGTTTGCAGAGTTTGAAGAAGTATTATTATACTAGCTGGTTCCCGGCAAGCGTTGCTGTGCCATTTAATCAAGAAATTGTTTCTCCCTGCGTTTCTTTTGCCATTCGATCCGTTCCCCTTCCGCCTCTCCTTCCTCTCCCGCTTCCCTTTCCCCTCTCACGTTCCTACTCCACTCCCCCCCTCCCCCCTCCCGCAAACCCCCTACCCGAGTTCTCCTCCCCCTCTCGCATTCCATACATTCAGTTTTCATTCAGCTCGCGTGTCGCCTATTGCAATTTTTTTATACAAATTTCATAGTGCCAAAGCTCGCCAGTAGTTTTGCAAACCTTTACCTGACAATAACGAACACAAAAAAAAATTATCCAATTTGGTTCAGTCGTTCGGAAGTTATGTGCGTACATACATTTCGGCGATTCATTTTTACTCACATAGATGAATTGTATTTATCCTGTGGAGGGGTGCAGACATATGCAAGTTCACCATTTTTCCCACTTTCGACTGATGACATTTTAGTGTGTAAGAAAGAGGGACAACATTATATGTTTAAGAAAAAAAGCAAAATAATCAGCGCATTTGACGTTTTTTAATTTTTAGAATTCACTCACTACTCAATATTATACTTATCACTTATCACAATATTCCGGCAGCTCTTTCTAGGGATTGCAATCCCGCAAAGCGGGATCCCGCAATCCCGCGGGATCCCGCAGCTTTTATTAATCCCGCAATCCCGCACCTTCAAAGCGCGGATCCGCGGATCCCGCAAGTTAAAAATTTGGCGCTAAAACTTTCGCGTAAATCGAGAGTAGCACGAGCGCGATGTTACCGTTTAGCACAAGATAGCCCGCCTGCCGCCAACCGCTAGTGGCGCTAGTCGCCGGCCACTAGAGGATTGGCCGGGGACTAACGGCCACTATCGGTTGGCGGCAGGCGGGCTATCCTAGTATCCTGTATCCTGTCCAGCGTTTTAAGATTTTTCAAGAATCGGGTATTTTGCGGGGAACACCGTTTTGCGGGGAAAATGCGGGGATTCTGGGCATTTTTTAACTTGCCAACCTTTTTGAAAAATATGTATATTCGGTGGTAGATTTTGAAGTTTATTTTATTTGTTTCTAAACAATAATAGTCGGGGCATTCTTGAAGTTCGGGACCCTAACTCGAAGACACGTGAATTTGCCAGTCATAGAACTTCTACGATAGAAGGATCCCGCTATTCTTGATATATCCCAACATGGTCTGAATGTAGATGACGATGCTGTAAGTTACTGGGCTAAAGTCTTTGGCCTAAAAAACAATACAGGACGATAGGTACTGGTTCCCAAATATAAAAATTGTAATAAGTTCATTATTGCTGGTGTTGCCGTTTTCCAACGCTTCCGTTGAGATGAAATTCAGTGTTCTTAAACATTTGAAAACAGAAAATAGAAATAACTACTGTTGTAGCATTCATGGCTACTTAAGAAGGGATTATAAGAAGGAGGAAGTTTGAAATTAATCTTTCAAACACAAAATGTTAACCAAAAAAGCATGATGCAGTAATTGATGAAAGGAGGTAATTATTTTACATCACTTGTATGTAGGCTTATTTCGTTAATAATCCATTACGAATAAAGTCTTATAATGATATAAATTACTTATTACATAACTTAACTTCACCGTTTAAAATTATTGGTCTCAATATCAAGTAACAATTTAAATTACTTGTCTTTTTTAGTTATTTTTTTTCTCCTACCAGTACCTGGCAAACCGTATGTATGATTATATTACCATATTTTTTAAAGTTTCCTTTTTTGCTTGCTAGACAATTTATCGGCACACCGTATTGATTTTTTTTTTTAAATGTCTTTATTTTTGTTTCAATATTGGTTTTTGGGTTCAAACCTATTTTTTAATCTTGTATTATGTGTGTAATAATAGTTTTAATCAATTTTAATGAATAAAAAATGCTACTTTCAATTGAATTTAGTATTATTTTGGAGGCTGATTTATGAAAAAACTTGTGGGGAATTTGCGGGGAATTTGATGTTTTGCTCTCCCCAATTTGGGGATTTTGAACATTTTTTGCGGGTATTTTAGAACATTAGCATTGGCAACCCTGATCCTGTCGGCGCCTGCCAGTTGTACATAAATAGTACTGCGAAGCGCACGTATGAGGTATGAGTTATCGGTATGTTTAATGTTTTTTTGTGTGGAGACCCTGGTTTTACTTTAATTGAGGTTGCATTTGGAATGTGAAGTTTATGTTGGAAAAGAATAGTAGTACAGATTATAGTAATAATAGTAGCATCTAAGAGAAAGTTGTGATTTGATTATTAGTCATTATATGAATAAAACTGAATTAAAAATATAAAACTGTTAGGAGTTAGTGTAAAATTAAACAAAATTATTAAATTATGCCAATTATTTAAAGATGAATCTAAGAAAACAGATTACTAACTACTTAGATAATAGAAAACTTAATTAATACAAACGAATTAATTTCTGTTGCTTAATGTAAGAAATGTTAAATAAAAGTTGATTTTTACCCAAAAATCTGTAGTTTCAATTTTATCTTATAACTTATAAAATCTGTAGTTTCAATTTGATTTTAAAACTTATAACATTATTTCAAAGATGCGGGATCCCGCGGGATCCGCGCGGGATTGAGCAATCCCGCATATCAATCCCGCGGGATTGAATTAGCTGCGGGATTGCAATCCCTAGCTCTTTCAAAAGATGAAAATTCGTTTCATACAAAATGTATGAGGAAAAGAATTTTCTTCATAACTTGTTTTTCCGTAAATTTTTCCGATGTTTTAAAGCTATTCTACTATTCGGAGCAAAGACAAATCCAACAAATCAAAAACCATAAAAATCCGTCCAGCCGTTCTTGAGTTATAAATGGTTTAAGAGGGCATTACCAGAGAAAGCCGGAAATACGTCATTTTCAAAAAAGTTTTTAGACGTATTGACTCTTTTCCACAAAAAATTATAAATGGATTTCGAAAGATTGTTCTTTTATCTAGCATAGTTATGTAATAAATTTTTAGATTTTTTTTTTAATTTTTAGTATAATAAGGTTATTCCATAGGTCGTTGGCAGATTTGTTAAATTTTCAAAAAAGTTTTTGTATTATACCACACCCATTTCAAATAATGTAATCATGCAGTAAAATAAATCAATACATTATCTAGCAAAGTTATGTATTAGAATTTTAATTTTAGTTTCAATAAAATCATTAAAAAATATGTACGTACATGTGTTTCTTGACGAAAATTGGTCCATTTGTGTATTTATTTGCGCACTTACAAACTAATATATTTCAGATTTTTTTAACATTCTTATTAAATTTAGACATTATTGAAAAATGATAAATACTTATAATCAAAAAATAATTACAAAAAGTACACTATTTTAATAGTTTTATCATCACGCCTTTCAGCATTTTTGGATGAAGGTATAAATTAAAGCTAATTTGGATTGAAATACATTCGATATTGAGTTATAATTTAAAAAAGCTGGTACGGAGAATAATCAATCTTTCTCATTGTAACCGCCCTGCACGATCGGAAGAACAACTTTCGACGAAATGTGGATTTTCGTCCGCTGGCTGGTTAAACGCTCTTAACTAACCCGACTTTATTTTATGTATTAAAATAATGAATAGAGATTATTTTTAAAAATAACACGTATTTTTAAAAGCTCAAAAGCATTCAAGGAAAGCATTAAAAATATTTCGGTAGAAATTCACAATGTGAAGTCTTAAATCACTTGTTGAATTATGCGAACACTCGTTTATATTAATAATATTAGTAATATCCATACAGTTTATTCAGGCTGCGTTATGAAAATAACACAACATTTGGATTGTGATCGTCGAGCCGACATGCGATACCTTTGTTCCTTTTACCGACCAGTGTTATTATTGTTTGGCCCGCCATTATTCTGCCGATAAGGCAATCGGGTAGTATCAAATCATTAGGCGTAGTTTAATATGTACGAATTGAATTTGTGTCCGTATTTTGTGCTATGGCGGCCGTCAACAATTCGGGCTGGCGTTAATAATTCAGGGGACAAAACACCACTGTAGTAACCATTGCCGGGGTTGAAGGCGTGGGGTGGTTTTTGAGGGCTCGTACTCGACTTCCCTTAATTCATGGTGGAGTTTCTGGATTCGAGTGCAAGGGGCGTTAAGGATTTTATACAAGACGTAACAAGACCTACCCGACAGACTTTAATCTGCGATTTTTGAGCTCATTTGGTTGAAAAAATGAGTGACAATTTTGTTCCCAAAGTGAAATTTCGATTATTTTTTTTCTTTTATGTGCATACAAAAATAGAGACAAGAGTGGTGAGACTACGAAGCACTTTTTTATCAATATGAAGGATGATTTTTTAAATATTTTTGTCGTCGAATTCCAGTGCATCTTTTCCTATACATTTGGTCAACTTATTAGTATTTGTGTTTCTTTCGGAGTTGAAAGATGTCGCTTTCTTTTCTGTTTTCTTTGTCTGTTCATTTTGGAGTGGTTTGAAGATAGGATATTGATTAGACAAAAAAACATTTATTTTGGATTTCGTGGGATTCGATCCTCGTCGAAGGTCATCAAGCGCTTTATACCTCAAGACCAGTGGTTCCAAACCTTTTTCTGACCAGGGACCACTATAACATTTATTTTTTCTCACAGGGATCACAAGGTACAATAATGATAAACTGTTAATCGCGTAATCAAACGCGTCCTTGCAATTACTATCATTTTGATATTCAATGTGCCTTTCTTGGACTTCTTCAGCTACCTCTCCAATACCAAAAGGGTTACGAATCAACGAATCAGCTTTTGGATACCTCTCGATTCGGTTTTTGTAGTAAATTAATAAAAATTTCGTGAATCACATTTTAGATCTCACGAACCACCAATGGTCCACGGAACACCGGTTGGGAACCACTGCTCTAGACGACGGCCGGCGTAGTCCAGCGGTAAAGCTCTTGACTAGCACTCCCAAGGTCGCGGGACTGAATCCCGGCGTGGCAAATAAATTTTATTTGTTTAATTTGTGTTATTTCACAATTTATTCATTTAAAATAATATATCGTATATTTGCGGCACGTTCCAGAGTGGAAGATACTCTCAGTATCGCCGTAAAACCACCATTCAGAATTGAAACGTTGCTTGAAATGGCGTTAGCCGTGTTTGGTTCTCCCTCTTCCATATCTCTTTCCCTACCCCATTACCTTCAGCCTCACAACATACCCCATTTGGGGATGCCATAGTCCCACTGGCTCCATACGGGAGCAGTTGGGAGTCTTGTGCGGTATTTATGTAAAAAAAAAAAAAACTGACTTGCGTGGTAAAGTCGATTTATCGTATCATATTGGTACCGAGTACACGTGAAATAAATAAATATTTTATTGCTATCTCATATTCTCACAGACAAAATCCTATAAATGTATGCGTCTCTTTTTAGTGCCGCTCGCTTCTGTTTCATCGAGTTTCAAAGCACGACGGTGCTAAAGAAGTTTTGATTTCAAAAACTGTCATAATATATGTCATCACTCCGTCGTGTAACCGTCTCCCCAACCTACCAACCCCCGTTCCGACTTCAACTCCTAGTGATTTTTTTGTTGTTTTAAAGCGGAAAAAAACATACAAAAAGTTGTATTGATATTTCATCTTTATTTTTGTAAAATCGACTACTCATAATTTATTACAAACCAAAAGTTTTCGATGTGAACTCTCTACAAGAGTACCTACCACCTGGAACCTGGAACCTGTGAGACTATGGCATCTTCGATTGGAGTATGTTGTAAAGCTAAAGGTAGTGGAGAGAGGAAGAAAATGGGTTATAGGAAGTAGTACCTGTCTATTCCGATTTAGTCGTTCTGTACTGGGCGTACTGTACAGGGCCCGCAGATACTTTAACCCTCGACTTTGTGCACTAACGGGCGGGCCGTTTGATAGATTCTCCCATCTTAACAGACGGATATCAATCTTTAGAGCACAGGCGCCGGGTGGTAAAGCTATCCTTGTTCTACCGATATTACAATGGAAGATACTCCTAGGAACTGGCGTCATTGATCCCTTCGGCACCAGTGCACAGTCGGGAAACACGCCAAACGCTTGCCCAACGTATGTACACGGTTGACATTTGTCACATGAGAACGGGTCGCTTCTTCGACTCATTCTTGTCTTCAACATCTCGGCTGTGGAACGATTTGCCGGCCTCTGTATTTCCTCCTTCCTACAATATGGGCCTCTTCAAGACATTCATTCCTCCCATTCATTCATTCCTCTCCTCAAAAAGACCCTCCACACAGCATCTCAGAAAACATAGGCCCTGAGGAAAATTATTTTTCTGAGGGCCTCCTGTGTGGAGTTAATGTAAAAAATAATTAAACACAATTTTTACAAGAAAAACTCTTGTTTTATCACTTTTGAAGGTTATTCCCATCAATGTAATATATCATTGAAGAAGAAGATAACAATAATAATCTGAACTAAAATATGAAAAAGAACAAGATACAGAAGAACAGAAAATCGTCATATTTGTCAATCTCATATTTCAAATTTTAGAATTAACAATAATATCTTCAACTAATTATTTTACCATACATTCCAATAGCGAAAATGGTTAACGCGCACGTCCCGATAAGACGAGAGGTCTAAGTTCGAGTCCCAGTTGCGACCATTGTCTTTTTTTGTTTTTCTTTGCCTTGTTCTCTTTCATATTTCCTTTTAGATTGTAGCGGTAGGAACCGCGACTGCAGTTAAATGCTGTTTTTAATTCGACCTGTGTGGTTGGCGCTGCTTGCTATGGCGAAGTTGGTTGCCATGTTCGTAAGAAGATCGAGAGATTTCGTTCACAGAGTACTTCAGTTTGATCCAGGCGACAAGAGAAGCGGGCGTTCAGCATGTGACTCCAAACAGAAACTCGACGGGCGGAGATTTTACGGAAGATTTCATCATGTAACCATCCACGTATAGTTATTTTATTTTATTGGTTTTTCTCATTTAAATATATCAGACTATTTGTCGTTTAGTAGTATTTGGGCTTTTAATAAACGACTGGCGCCTTTTCATCTTTTAAACGTAGAAGCAATTTATGATTATATGGCTGACCTCTTAGAGCAGTCACCGCTCCCTGATGATTATTATTTAAATATTGTAGAGTCTTGATGTTCTTTCAATTCCTGTGATTATTAAATTATCTTACCTATAATAGAGTTTGATTTATTAAGTATTGCTTTTCCTAATTCACATGCTTTTACCTACACTGAGCTATGCATTCCTTCATTTCAAGTTGTAACATATTATAACCTCAATTACACACTGACAGCTAAGATGTTTTAGAGTCTACAACTTTTTATGATACGTTTAAGCAACCCCCATTTAATTATGCTATAAGATTATTATTGTTATCTTCTTCTTCAGTGATAAAAAAAAATTAAATAGCTTTTTCATTAAACTTTTTTAAAATACCCCGATTCTTAACATTTCCACAATTTTATTATTATTGTATTATAAAAATAGCATGTTAATTATGCTCTTAATGGTTTCTTATGTAATGAAATATGTAATTTAAAAGCGCGAGTAAAGTTTAGTAGTTTGAACATCAATAAACAAGAAAAATGTACATTTTTGCTTTGAGAGAGAAACACTGATTACTTGTATGATGTTTTTATTTCCCCCTGAGAATTTTTAATTAAGTGGCCACCTACCTCCTCGCCAATGCTTTTAATTTATTGCTCATTTTATACATTGTTTTTTATCATGCCATGGTTCCGGTGGTGGAAAACCCGGCTAAAGAGAAATGCGAGAAGCATTCACCAACCAATTCACAACTTCTTTTTCCTATTCTTATTTTATAAGCCTTGAATAAAGCCTGGATGAGCGAAAACCGCGTAATTTTAATAACTAAGTCGTATTCTATCAGCCGAGTATTATAGAAGTGTAAAAAAGTTGTCTTTATTTTAGTTTTTGCTTTAATTCCACAAAATTCTTCATTATTTTTTTTACATTAAATCCACACAGGAGGCCCTCAGGCAAATAATTTCCCTCAGGGCCTATATCATCTGAGATGCTGTGTGGTGGGTCTTTTTGAGGAGAAGAATGCATGAACGTTGGTCTTGAAGAGACCCATGTTGTAAGAAGGAGGAAACACAGAGGCCGGAAAATCGTTCCACAGCCGTTCAACACAAAAAACGAATTCGAAGAAGCGACCCGTTCTCATGTGATAAATGTCAACCGTGTACATGTATTGGGCACGCGTTTGGCGTGTTTCCGGTGCCTGTGATCAGGGATCAATGATGCTAGTTCCTCGGAGCACCTTCCATTGTAATACGGCAGAACAAGGATAGCATTCCCACCCCACGCCTGTGCTCTAAAGATTGCAATCCGTCTGTTAAGATGGGAGAATCTATCAAATGCAGCGCCCGTTTTTGCACAGAGTCGAGGATATTTTTCAGGTATTTTGGAGCTCCAGACCAGGGGTGGCTGCCAAATTCAACCGTGGGGCGCACTTGTAATTTGTACAGGATAGTAGTAATAGTTGTGTACTAATAAAGAATCTGCAGTTGTGTACTGATAAAGTTTTCAAGTATCTGCGGGCCCTGTACAGTACGCACAGTTTTTAGGAGGCTAGCTTTACTCTGACTTCGATGGAGTCCCCATATCTGAGCTGATCGCTTAGAGTTAGACCAAGCATATCAATGGAGGGTCTGTTCTGAAGATTGCTTCTGTTGAAGAAGACTGGGTTTTCGTAATCAATTTTTTCACAATTCTTTTAAACGTAATCAGACATGATTGGATCTTTGAAACATTAAATTCAACGAGATTATGTTTACCCCAAGAGAAAACACTCTCGAGGTAACCATCAATCCTTTGCTTCAAAGCCCTCCGAGCCGTTTGAGTTTGTTAGCCCTTTGGGGGTTTGACTTATTACTTGATTTATTTTACTAGAATGATTACCTAGTTAAGTACAACACAATATTATTATTATCAAACACATTTGTGAAATTTTACTCTGTAAACTCCACCGGCTATTATATAACACAGGGAAATTCCTAGCATGGCGGGTAAAATATTTGTATGAAATAATAATAATAAAAACATTTATTTGTCACGTATTTATGCATCTTATTTTTTATGCATTCAGATTATTCCCGGAGGCAGTTGGTTTTCGGCAGTGTCTCTAATGTACTAGCTGGTTCCCGGCATGCGTTGCAATGCAATATTTAAAGAAATACATTGTATCTCCCTGAATCACCTTCCCCTCCCGCGTCCCCTTCCTAGCTAGCTTTCCAAATTATAGCCTAGGTATATGCTATGCTGATGTGTAAGCCATATTATTATAAAATTTCATTAAAATCCATTCAGTAGTTTTTGCGTGAAAGGGTAACAAACACACATACAACCGTACAAACTCTCGCGTTTATAATGTTAAGTAAGATAATTAAAAATTAAAAATAAATAAAATCAAATAATCTAACAATTATTATAAGTAATAATTGTCAGCCTGAAACACTCATTTACATTGACAAATCTTCCGAGAAAAGATACTTGCCGCTAACGGGACTTGAACCCGTGTCCTTCTGATTGTAATAAAAAATTAAAAAGTAAGACATTAATTAATTTGTTCATTTAATTTCGGAGACATTTTTTTTAAATACTTCATCATCATCATCTTATTCCCCTTGTCCTATTCGGGTCGGGGACCCATTTTTTATTTTATTTTATTTTATTTTTTTTTTTATTAAATTAAAAGAAACATAATATTTCGCTTTCTTAACTTAAATACAGAGCATATATAGTACAGTAGTAAGAAGTAATATTTTTAATTTTGTTCCAACATTTTGAGTTTAAATAGTTTTTTTTAAAGGTTTTTATATTATTTTCCGTTTTTAAGTTATCTGGAAGGAGATTATATATATGAACTCCCTCGTGACCAATACTTCCTTGCCACTTTCAGTCTTGACAGTAATTGTATACAATTTATTGTGTTGTCTAGTATAATGTTCGTGTACTTGTGATGTTTTTATAAATGTTGTGTTTGTGTGTATAAGTCCATTTTGTATTTTGTAGATTAAAAGACATATGTTATATTCGTACAATGTTCTTATTTTCAAAAGGTTCATTTCCTGGTATAGTTTTTTTTGTGGGAGCGTCTGGGTTATAGTTGAAGAGTTTTTTAATAACTTTGTTCTGTATTATTTGTAAGTCGTTTAAGTTAGTAATGTATGTGTTTCCCCATATTTCTATTAAATAATTTAGGTGGGACTGGATTAAGCTAAAGTATAAGCCCCTCTTTACCTCTGTTGGTAGAAGATGAGCAATTCTACCAAATGCACCAATTAATGGGATGATTTTTGTTTTTAGTTTTTCTAAGTGTTGTTTAAATGTTAAATGTTTATCAATATATAAGCCCAGGTGTTTTTCGCTATCTAGGATATGTAGGTCTCTTTCTTCTATTTGTAATGGTTTATGCGATGGTATTATTCTTTTAGGTGAGCTTAAGTTCATGTAACCGGTTTTATTAATATTTATTGTTAATATATTTTTTATTAGCCGATCGTTTAGTATATTAAGATCCGTTTGAGATTGTTCTAATAGACTTTCTAAGTTTTTGAAAAATTGCCGTGTCATCTGCGTATAAGAAGATTTCACCATGTAGTTTTAGCTGACAGATGTCATTTGTGTATATTTGGAATTAAAGTGGCCCCAGTATTGATCCTTGTGGAACTCCGTAGTTTATACTCTGTTGACTGTTTTTATCTCCTATGTTAACACATTTTTTTCTGTTGGACAGATAGGATTTTATTAGTTTGATAGCTGGACCGGTTACACCTGTTTTTTTTCTATTTTTCTAATAAGTATTTCATGACTTACGGTGTCAAAGGCTTTTTGAAGGTCTACGAGAATTGCTATGACATAGTTTTTTTTATTATCTATGCTAGTTCTAAGTTTATTTATAAATATTGCATCGACAAGGCTCCTCCATACGATCTGTCTTGTGCTGATTGTTCGGCCTCCGTCCATGGTAGAGCCATCCTCTCCCCACACAGTTTCTGGAGTTGCCTAGCCCAACTGTGTCTAGAGCGGCCCACTGGACGTCGACCCTCTGGAATCGCACTCAGTAACTTCCTCGGAATTCGGTCAACAGTCATTCTTAGTACATGCCCAAGCCACCTTAGTTGCTATTTTTCTATGAAGAGTAGCAATGGTTCAATGTTTATATCATCTCGGATCGTCGAGTTTCTTATATGATCCATTTCGTAACCCCTACCACTCCTCTCAAGTAACTCATTTCGGCAGCTTGGACTCTAGAGCGAGTTGCCGTATGTGAGCGTCGGACGATATACTGTTCTAAACACTGCCATCTTTGTCTTGATGCTGAGCTCGACTTTTCTTATCACTGAACCATAGAGACGACTAAGTGATATGAAAAGGTTTAGTTTGATAAAAAAATAGTTCTGGCTAAAGAAGGAGGTAGCGCAACACGGCGTATCACACCAAAAACATACGAAAATGGTGCAAACTAAGTTATTTATTTTCATTATTAAATAATGACGCCACAAAGTGTATTTGCGAAATTTTAAGAAATATTTAAATACCTTTTTATAAAATTCTAAACTGATATTCAATTTTTTATAAGAACAACTCTTTTCATAACTTATTATACTTTTTATAATTGAATAAGTTTAAAACTACGTCATTTTATATCGGCTAGGTAATCAGAGGAGTTAAACTTCAAATCACCCGTTGGAAATTTAAGAAATATTCAATAATCGGATTACAAGATTTATTTTACAGTCCTATTTTACAAGTCATGAATAAACCCTGGCTTAGTAAAAATGAAATAAGTTTAATAAATGTATCGAATGTTATCAGTTGAGTAGCATGAAAGATGTAAGAAGTCGACTTTTATGTGACTGATAAATATTTAAATTTTCGACTCTTTATTTATGTCTCCTTTGATTGGAAAGGTGACCCGACAGTTGATCTCCCGACAGTTGGCCGCCCCGAGATTATCTATATATATAAAAAAAATCTCGTGTCACGGTGTTTGTGGTCGCACTTCTCCGAAACGACTGAACCGATTTTTATGTGTTTTTTATGCATATTTGGTAGGTATGAGAAAAGGTCGTTAAGTGTACGAAGGGTAATTAGGGTGTCCCTTTCCAGTAAAAAAATTAGGTTCCGTTTGTTTGAGTCTGCAAATGTCGGAAAGTAATCGATGGATTGAATCGAAATTTTGACAAAACATTGCATTTTAGCAGAAGAGTGTTTCTATATACACTGCTGAGCTCTAACGTTATGAAATATGTATAAAAAAATTGAAATAAGTGGCGCGCGAGTTGTTTGAAAATTGAGTGTGTTTAATGTGTTTTAGCGGCGGGGCAGGGAGGCGGGAGGAAGAGGGGAATCTGCGAGGGGCGGTGGTGGAAGCGGAAAATGGGAGGGGGAAAGGGGAGGAAGGTGGAGGGGGAACCCGGGAGGGAAAGAGGAGACGGAAGAGGATACGTAGATAGAAACAAAATCTTTATTATTTAATTGGCGTTGCAACGCATGCCGGGTTCAGCTAGTAATTATTATAAAACTAAGTTTTTGTGCATTACTCATAAATTTCTAAAATCGACTTCAAAAATGCCTTTAATGTGTACGAATGTATAATTTATTTTCAGTATCGATTATTTGTGCTGGTAGATCTTACAGTATAAAGACAAGTAGTTTGATCCTTGATGTATCTGAATGCAAATATGTTTTATGCCTTTTTTAATCGGCGGCACATCCTTTCTGCATACCCCTTCGGGGACACTTAGTTGTGTTTTGTGTACGTAGCTATACCGTATTTTCCCTAAACTGACTGTATACTGAATATAAGTATTGTTTGCGCATCTTTATATGGGATTGATTGGGTATTGCATTCGCAGACTTAGTGGGTAGATATGTCAAAATCCTGAATTTATCCCACCTACCTAATCTTTCCTTACCAAATGTCACCATAAAAATTGTTGCAATAAATACTCAACTTTGGAGAGGTGAAAGTGTGCTTTCCTGCTCAGAACAAAATTACATCTCAGACAGGGCGCATGTATCGTAACCTCTTGTTATAAGAATATTGCGAATTTTAAACAGTGAGAAGTGTGTACCAAAACTGGAGTTCAGTGAGGCCCCATCTGCAACGGTGAGTCCTATTTTCCTTATTCCAATCTGTGCTTATCTAATTTTCCAAAAGCACAGATCTGAACTATCGACTGACTATCCATCAGGTTTTGCGAGTGTATACTATTTAATCGTCCCGTATAACTTAGCGATTTCACGTAGTTTCGGGACTGGTCCTTCAAGGGCTGCATAAGCTTTGCTCTGCAGCATTTACCGCCAATTAACAGTGGAGCCGCAGTTTCGCGACACCAAGTATGCCGGGGGCCAACTGTCGGGGGATCAAAGGTCAAGGAATCTATTGGAAATACACCCATACACACATAGGACTTTTTTGAAGTGAAACTTTTTTAGAACCGTTAGTTTGAAATTTGGATGAAACGGAAATTTACTATTTGGCGGGTCCTCGGGAAATTTCATTTAATGAATTGGTGTTATTTCACAATTAATTCATTAAAAAAATATATAATATGTTTTCTGTCCATTCCAGAGCGGAAGATACTTTCAGTATCGCCCTGGTGTAAGACCACCATCATAATTGAAACGTTGCTTGAAATGATAGATATTAGTTTGTTGACTAGATATGAATAGCCAGGTATTTCCCACCTTCCTCTCCCATTACCCTTCCCACTACCTTCAGCGTCACAAAATACCCCAATAGAGATCTCCAGTCCAATTTTTTTTTAATGAATAATGACCTTCTAACTTAAATAACTGCATTTTTTTAGAGTTAGTTTTAATTGTTAAAATAATTGTCAAAGTTTTCATTTTCAAGATCCCCGAAAACCACCGAATGTATGGTGAATCGTATGACGTCATCACTCCTGAAAAGTTACTATAGGATCGGGCAATCAACTGCCGCCATTTTGAATTTCGTTGTTTGAAGTATTCTCCCTAGAAGTAGCATTACTATTTTTATTGTGCAGTAGTTTTTGAATATTTTCAATAATAGAACTAATAAGAGATACCTTTATTTGTGAAACATTATTTAGGCCTAATGGCTCCAGATGGGAGCACTGAGCAGCTGGGACTCTTGTGAGATATTTTAAAGTTATGGTTGTATTTTCGATTGGCGTAGCGGAGGCGGTGGCGGTGGCGGAGAAATGCTCCGAAAGAGTGCACTCGTCCCTTTAGGAACACGAATTTTTGAACACTTCAGTTTTTTTACTATTTTTTCCTTTTTTATAATACGAGCTTATGAGGACTTTAGATGTAGACAGTTATACGTATTTTGAACATCAAGTGGGCAAAATTTCATCAATTGGTATCTATCAAAATTCTGCTTTTAAGGAGGTGATGTTATATTTCTTGGTACGAACAAAGACATTATTCTCATTTTGAATGTGAGTGTGCAAAATTTTATCAATCTCGAAATAAAACTGTAGATTTGTACAAAAAACTAGAGACACTATTCTTCGTATAGATAGTAGCTGGTTCCCGGCATGCTTTGCTATGCTATTCAAAGACGTAAATTGATTCTCCCTGCATGTCCTTTCCTGTGCGTTCCCCTTTCCCTTCCACCTTCCCCATCTTCCCCACCTTCCCCACCCTCGTCTCTTCCCCCTCCACGAATCCCATCTCCCCCGTTACCCTTCCCTCTGCCTTTCCTCCCTGCCACTAAAATATATGAAATACACACATTTTCATTTATACAAATTTCATAACGCCAGAGCTTACCATTATATATAGCTTATATGTTATTCTGGTGTATGAGCTACATTACTGTAAAGTTTCATTAAAATCCATTGAGTAGTTTTTGCGTGAAAGAGTAACTAGCACAAGTACGCACTCTGTGTTTCCTCCTTCCTACAACATGGGTCTCTTCAAGACCAATGTTCATTCCTTCCTCTCCTCAAAAAGACCCTCCACACAGCATCCCAGATGACGTAGACCCTGAGGGAAATTATTTTCCTCAGGGCCTCCTGTGTGGAGTTAATGTAAAAAAAAAAAAAAAAAAAGTACCTACATTAATACAAACTTTCGTGCGATTTTCATATAAGTAAGATAATATTTATAGATACATCTATATTTCATAATAGAATAATGCGTGACGCACCCAAAATTAGACAATCAGCCGTCAGTAACATAAAAAATAATTGGAAAATAATTCAGTTGTTAGGCAGTTGAATTCAATTTTTACCAGACGTATTACGCGATACGTGTCAATTCGGCATAAAAAGCACAATGTAAAATTGAAATTTTACGGTCGGACTTATCGTTTCAAGTTATGGCCGTAACGCCTTTCGTGCCAGCGTTTAGTTAAATTTGAAAGGAAACATGGCTGCTCCTCGAGCATCGTTTGTCCTGCCTGGTTTTGTTTTGGACTTTTGGACTTTTTGAGTTACGGGTGGCGAAGGTTCGCAGACTAGGTGTACCTGGGTAGACCGGGGGGGCTGGACGGGAATAGGCTGGGGGCGCATTCTACTTTCTGCTTTCTGACGAAATGATCGCCAGGCCTCACGCGATCTTGTACAGGCTGGCTCGTGGGGACTGACAACAAAACAAAGGTGTTTGGTACGCATTTTACTATCTTTTAAATGTTTGAAAGACTTTATTATTGTGTGTACAGATGGAAGCAAGTTTTTTTGAAGTGAAACTTCTATAGCCCCGCTATGATTGGGATTTCGGATGAAACGGAAATGTCGATTACTGCATCTGCGATGCATCAACTGCGCTCATTGGCCGCTTTGAATATGAGGTCACTTTTAAAGGCTCCTATTGGTTGAGATAAGAAACGGAAAAAATGCTGGGCCTGCGCTCATTGGTCGCTTTGATTATGACCTCTCTTTTCAAGTATTGGTTGAGATTGTTTTGGTAAAGTTTCGCTACTACCTCGTGTAAACTGCATTCAATTTTTTTTACATTAGCTCCACACAGGAGGCCCTGAGGAAAATAATTTCCCCCAGGGCCTATGTCATCTTAGAGGAAGCCGTGTAGTGGGTTTTTTTAAGGGAAAGCGAGAAGAGGAAGGAATAAAGGTATGAGGGGTGGGTAGGAATCTGAGGATCAGTGTGTCGGACGGACATACGAATCCATCCCTTCACTGCAAGGCGATGGATCGAGGGATTCTGGCTGGAGAGATCAAAAGATCTCCCCAACCAGTCTCTTTTGAACCGGCCTGCCACGCAGCAAGTGGGTAGACACATCGGCCGCCAAGACCTTCACAAACCCCACCCCATGAACCCGGTCATCCCTGCTTAGTCACCAAACGTAGCGAACCACTTGGGGTTATTTTTATTGAACAACCTCTTTATATGCTTCATTATTTGCGCTCTAATTGATGAGGAACCTACGGCTTTGTATTTATCCAATATTATAATACCACTAGTCGTCGCACAAGACGAATGGAAGGAAATTTCTTAAACTTCGGATATGTTTAATTTTTCTTTAAATGACGAAAACTATTTTATACAATTGTTCCCAAATGATAAAAACGACAAAATATGAAATCTTGTACTACTCGCATAAGGGCATTTGTTCATGGAGAAACCTAAAACTGGTTGGCAACTCAATTCACGACAACTCATTTTATCGACTTTCTGAAAAAAATCAATATTTTTCTGATCTGACATATCGCAAATTACTCGAAAACTTGACAGGTTGTGAAGTGCTACCATGGCAATCTGTCAACATGGCCGCGGTGACTAGCACTGCTAGTCACCACGTTGCCTTTGACAACTGGTCTTTCACAAGTTGCCTGTGTGCGGACCGCTAATGAAATTCACAAGTCCCTTTCCTGTAGATAGCGATTGAGTCGCCAACTGTTTTTTTTTTTCAGTTTCTCCATAAGTGGATGGCTTAATAAATAGATAAGTGATCTGTCGTACAACAAATAAACAAAAAAAATCAGAGTGTGCAATTCACAAGCTAAAATTTAAGAATGAAGAAAGTCGAAGATGTCGCTTTCTTTTCTTTTGCCTGCTTATTTTAAAGTGATTTGAAGATTGGTTACTGATTTTACAAAAATTAAAATGTTTTTATTTCATTTGATAGGATTCGAACCTCCGATCGCAGGATGTCTCTCAGGGCGCTGAGAGTTAGGCGCTTTACACCACTGCGCTGTCGGAGGCTCGTGCGGAACCGTGAATTTACCGCATTATATTAGAACCGAGCGCCCGTCAAATAATACAATTTAGTGAAGCACTTCCGTCTTAAAGGGGTAAAGGCTAAAGAAGTCTCACTTAAAAAAAAATTATTGGCCCAGTTAGTCGAGATGTTGTCCCGATAAGACAGAGATCCTGGGTTCGATTCCTTGTTGTGATCGTTACCTTTTTTATTTTATGTTTCTTTTTCTGTTTCACGTTTCCTTGAGATTTATTATTATTATCTTCTTCTTCAGTAATTAAAAACTAAAATATTTGAAATATTTTTCATATGTTGTAGATAAATGGTTGTGAATCTAGTAGAAGAAAAAAAAACAGAATTCTACATAATATTGACATTTAGAACATCAAAATAGGGACAAATGGTTAGACAAATAAACGTATTATCATGAACATTAACAAACAAAAGCACGATAACTTTTCAGATTCATATAAGATATAAGACCTTACATATCAAAAATATTTAGCCAAACTTACATAAATTTAATCATTGTCAATCAATGTATTCTTGAGACAATCAGTTCCAATTTTTAAAATGATACCAAAAATTAAAACAAATCCGAGTTCATTGAACCGGAGTTCATTGAGTTCCGAAAACATTAACAGACCCGCAACTGAAAATAGTATTTTTGAAGTTGAACTGTCGTAATACATTGTGGTAAAATATACTACTAGTAATTGACACGATGCTTCGTTTTTATTTGAAATGGCTGTCATATTAAGTGATTATAATCCGATCCTGCTAAAACTAAACTGTATTTTTTTTTGTTCTTAACGACCGGCGTAGTCTAGGGGTAAGGCTCTTAACTCGCAATCCGATGGTCGCGGGATCGAATCCCAGCATGGGCAAATAAATTTTATTTTATTAATTTGTGTTATTTGACAATTAAGTAAGCATAATAGCTCTTTTAGGAACCTAATGTAAAGTTATTCGATGGCCTCCTTGGTCGAGGGGTATGCCTCCCGTCTAGCGATCCAAAAGTCGCGGGTTCAAATCCCGGCTTGCGCAAGTAAATTTTATTTGAATGATTTATGTGTTTTATTTTATTATGTAAGGTATATTTCCCGCACGTTCTAGAGTGGAAGACACTCCTAGCATCGCCCTGGTGTAAGACCATCATTCAGAATTGAAATGTTGCTTGTAATGGCTTTAGCCGTATTTGGTGACCAGATCTGAAGAGCCAGATACTTCCAAACCTTCCTCTTACCCATCTCCTTCCCCTTCCCACTACCTTCAGCATCAAAACATACCTAAATTGAGGATGCCATAGATGCTGGACTCTTGTGAGGTATTCACATAAAAATAAAAACAATTTTTTTTTGTCGAACATCTCAAACTTGTTGGTTTCAAAGTCCTGTGCTGGAGTCAATAATTACTGTATAAAAGTTTTCCCACGTTCTCCAATTATCTCTGTTTAAAAAAATCACGTCGATCGCTCGCTTCATTTATATTATTATAGCGAGTTCCCGGTATGCGTTGCTATGTTACTTAACAAAGATAAAATCTCCCTGCGTGTCCTTTCCCATTCGTCCCGTTCCCCTTCCGCCTCCCCTTCCTCTCCCGCGTCCCCTTCCCCTCTCGCGTTCACACTCCGCCTTCTCCCCACTCCCCTCGCCCGCTTCCCGCGTCCCGCGAAACCCCCTCCCAATTTTTCCTCCCCCCTCCCGAGTTCCCCTATCCACTCCCGGGTTCCCTTTCCCCCTCTCGCATTCCATTCATTCAGTCCCGATATATTCAGTTTTCAAACAGCTCGCGTTCCACCTATTGCAATTTTTACACAAACTTCGTAAGGCCAGAGCTCACCAGTATATATAGAAACCTTTGCGGGCATACACACATCAAATCCCCAAAGTTTGAATGAAATAGGTAAAGTCGTTCGGAAGTTATTCACGCACATACATTTAGGCGATTCATTTTTATTTATGTAGATAGATTAAGGAAAAATTGTTTTCAAATTATATGGAATCCCATTTATAAAATTAATGGTTCTTTTATTTATTTCATTAAAACCGCCTTACCTATTGATCTTCGTATTTTATTTGATGCCTTTGATGTTTGCATAAGTTTCTGGATACCGACAAATCAGTCAGCATTTTCCCCATTGAATTGAATTTTTCAAGCAAGAGCGTTTGATAAATTGTGGGAAAATAATGATTTTAACATTTCTTCAAAAATTGTTATAGCTTTTAACAGGGGATATCATTACTTCCTGCGCATTGTATTCAGGTACTCTTCACTAGACAATCAATTAATTTCCGGAATAAAACCTTTGATCTTTTTATCATTTCAGGTGTTAAATTGGTTAAAAACTCGCATTACAAATAATATCAGCTATCATTTCAACTGAAAACGTCCTATATTTCTAATATTTTACATTCAGACAACTAAGCTTTAATAAACAGTGAGAAAAATCAATGGCTAACGTTTTTAACAAATTAAAATTTTGGCGAATCTAAAAAGTATGAGAAATTTCTTTTGTTATTCTTTGAAACTCTTTTACCAAAGCAACGAATACGTCCAAGCGATAAGCTAGGATGTCATGATCAATTTTTTTAAAGCATTTTATTTTATTTTATTATTCTTTATATTAGTATTTCTACTAATCTTAATCTAATCTAATCTAATCTGAAATCTAATCTAGCTGAATGTTAAAAAATTACACTTTTTAAATGTGAATACCGCAGAAGGGCCCTTACAACCGCCTGGAACCAGTGAGACTATGGCTTCCCCATTTGGAGTATATTGTGAGGCCAAAGGTAAGTGGGGAGGGGAAGGAGACAGAGAGAAGGAAGGTGTCATCAAACAACGGGGCGATGCTGGAAGTATCTTGCACTCTGGAAAGTGCCACGAATATACCTTACATAACAAATCATCATCATCATTACATAGTATAAAATGAAGTCGCTCAAAATGTATGTGCGCGTTAATCTTTTAAACTACGCAACGGATTTTCATACGGTTTTCACCAATAGATAAGTGATTGAAGAGGAATGTTTATATGTATAATACATGTAAATTATATTAGAGAAAAGCCGAGAAATTCAAAGAAAACATATTTTTGTGCGATTTAAAACGGCTGGCGGGCCGTACTATAGTCACTTTTGAAATTCGTTCTACGGAAGAAATTGGGAAATAGATGTCCTAGAGTAAGTAGGTATTTGATTTTACCTTTTCAAATATCCAGTGTTGCATTGCAAGCATTGTTTAATTAGTGGCGAGTTAATTAGTTTATATGTATAATACGTGCTTAAGTGCGTAGGTAGAGAAAGGCCGATAAATTCAAATATTCAATTCAGGCAGCGGGCAGCTGGCAAGCGGGTGGTGAGGATTTTATAAAGATTGGGTAATGGCGTTGTGTTTCGTTAGCCACAGCAACGTGTGGCCGGGTCTGCTAGTTAAACACATAAATCAATCGAATAAAATTTGCTTGCGCACGCCGGGATATGAACCCACCACTATTGCTCCTCGACCACGGATGCCGTCGAATAACTAAGGGGGCATACATTAATTAGGTGAGCAGTTTTTCTTCCAATCTAGACCCCCCCCCTTGGTGAGATAAATTTGGGCCACTTCGTATATTCTTTTCAAGTAACGTGAGATTTTGCTGGACCCTCCCCCCCCTCCCTTTTGAGCTTACGTAATTAATGTATGCCCCCTAATACATTATGTTATATATCCATTTAACTGTAAAAACATAAAAAAAGTATTTATTTTATCATTTTTTACTAAGACAAAAATTAATGTAAATATTATTTGACTGACATATTATAATTCAATCCCTTTTTATATGTGTTTAATTTATTTTAACTTCCTTCGACATTGTTTTCTGTGCTAATATTGGTTTCACGTAAAAAAATAATTTGCGTTGCTTTTATCAGCTCTCTAAACAAAATTTGTTTAATTATCTCTTAAGATGAAGCCATAACACCATCCACATAAACAAAATCGAGGCTATTCAAAACAAATTCTTAAAATATCTTTGTTACAAGTCGTTTGTAAGATTTAATAACTATGCAGAGGCAGCTTCACACTTTAAAATTGATTCATTGAGTGTACGAAGCAAAGATATTGGAATATAAGTAGATGTGCTATCTGCTGTTTTTACTATGTGGGTCTGCGCTTCCGGGTGTCGCCGATATTGTTTACCAATTAACAAATAAACTAAAAGAACAAATAATTAACGAATAAACCAAACGAACGTTAAACTAAATGAACGAATTCTTTCCTTATTCAAAATATATTGTTAACCAATATTAATGCACATTTTCAAAAAATCAACGAAATTAACAAATTCTTTTTGTATGAAAACTACGCTAATTAGCGCGTAGTCCGGCGACAGTTGCGCGGACACCATAGCATATCTCTTCTGTATTTGAATATCTTTGGTACGAAGGCATCATATGGATGCACTATTCTTGTATAAAGTAGTCAACAATAATATTCAATGCCCAGAGTTGCTAAATAAAATTCAATTCAATGTACCTGCACGTTCAACACGCTCTTCTGTCCTGTTCAGGGTGGATCAATGCAAGACAAACTGTAAGCAGAATTCTTGCCTTAACAGACTATGCAATAGTTATAATAGCGTATTATCCAATGTTGACATTTTCAATTGCAAACTTACTGAATATAAAAGGTCGATAAAAGAGTATTTCTCTGATGGTTCTTGAATAATGTTATGTTTTTATTGTTTATATTTCTGTTATGATTTGATTTATATGTACAACTTCTCTCCATGGCTACCAATGTATTGATAGATTTTTCGTTTTGTAATTTTTCATTTTTATATTAAAAAAATTGTTTTGAGTATATATATATATATATATTTTTTTTTTTTTTGTTAAATATAATTTTGGATTAATATTCCTTTTTTATAAAATTAACTTACTTATTCTTATTATGCTGTCTCAGTAGAAGTAAAGTCACAAGGAGGAAATCCGTAATTGGTTTTATTTTGGCTATTTAATACTGTGTACAAACTGAAATAAATATAAACTGTCGATTTCCCGAAAATAAATAATAAATAAATAAATAACGCAAAATCATGTATTTTTGTTTCGAAAATTTGAAAATATTGATTTTTTTTTATAAGTCTTTTTATAAGCTAAATAAAAATTAAGTGTTAGGTCTATAAAAAAACACGTTCAAGGGCAAATTTTTGGATATGGTTTATTGTATAATGTGGCAAATTCAGTTTTTTTTATGATAATCGCAAAAAAATTGATATTTATGCAAGAATTTCACAAAATAAAATAAAATATACATTTTCGCGTTGTTACTTTTGTTATCAATCAAGACGGCCGTCACTCGACGAATTTGGATTTTTAAAGTGAACTTTATGCCATCGACGTAAGAACTATGCACTTGTCACACCCATTTTCGAAATTAGTATTGAACCAATGCTGTTATTATTAATGCAACCATTCTATTGTGTGATTTTATTCTAATATAAGTGTAGGTATGTTCACAGTATAATAAATTGACATAAAATTACTGCCTCAACACAGGCTAGCCTAGTGAGGCAGGTTACGAGAAACCTAAATTTATAATTATAAATCTGTATTCTTTAAGTACCTAAGTATATATGTATTTTGTTTTTCGGTTATTAACTTTTGTTCTTATGCAACTTTTAAACTGTACTTTTACTGTATTTATGGTGTACTTTTTTTTTGTAGTTATAAATCTTTTTTTTTTTATTCAATAAATATATATTATTATTATTACTAGGGTGCACGTCACTTGGTTCCGTGAAATCGATTTTAAATTTCCTTGTTATTACAATAAATAATGCTTAAGAAAAGAGTTAATATTTTTTAAAGACCTGTACGAAATTAACCTGTAAAAAACGGTTCCATGACAGTTGATCCGGCGACAGTTGGTCCGGCGACAGTTGGTCCGGCCGACAGTTCGTCCGGCTGACATTTGGTCCGGCGACAATTGGCCCGGCGACAATTAGTCCGGCCGAAAACATCTTCTTAACTTTCGGCTGGATCAATTGTCGCCGGACCAGCTGTCGCCGGATATCTACTATTGGATCACCATAATCACGTAAAATATGTTACCGTAAATAAGTAAAACGCACTGCATTTTTAGTATGTTTTGCATCTTTCCATTTGCTATGTTGTATTGGGATTATCTTCCTTCAGCTCAATTTAGCTGGTAACAAATCCTTGTAGGTAGAGTTAGAATAGTTAAATTTACTTGAATCTAAAAATAATGTTTATGATTTATGCACCATTTACTTTTCTAGGCCAATGTAAAAAAAAGAGGTTCAGATATATTCTGAATGAGCTTTCGATATTTCAAAAAACTGAGATTTATTTTTTGTCGAGGCGAAAGTTCGATGCCTTTTAGATATAAATTTTCTGGGAAAATTCTTTTTCCTGTTACCAGCAAAAAGCCTGTATACATTATTAACACTTCGATGGGAGTCGATCCTATATTCCCCGTATCCAAATATAAGAGTATTGATTAACAACTAAGCCAGGGAAGCTTTACGTCTGTTTTTTTATGATAAAAAATGACGTTAACTTGAAAATCAAATCACCAAAGTGCCCTTGAAAGTATCCGATTTTCCACCTCAATCCTTTCAGAAAAGGAGCAAAACAAACATGTAAAAACCCATCCTAAATGTGTATGTTTATACAAGGCGACTAGTAGCTGACACAAAAAATAAAATCGGATACATTTATCCGAGACGCTATCCAGGTTACAAACCAATTCTTAGAATGATTGTTTCTAATAAAAAGGGTAGATACCCGTAATATGGAAAAAGGATTAGTTGAAGATAATATTATTAATTCTAAAATTTGAAATATGAGATTGACAAATATGAGTAAAGTATATAAAGTGGCAAATCGGTTAACGCGCACGTCTCGGTGAGACGAGAGGTGTGGGTTCGAGTCCCAGTGCGATCATTATTTTTTTTCTTTTTTTCTGTGCTTGGTTCTCTTTCACGTTTTCGTTTAGATTATTATTATCTTATTCTTTAATGATATATTTCGTAGATGGGTAACTTCAATAGTTATAAAAATAGAGTTTTTCTTATAAAAATTGTAAATGACTTGAGTTATTTAGATATTATAAACGCTTTAACTATGTAACAATTTCTAGGCATATTGTTTTAAAGAGTTTTATTCCCATATTTCTTTTCATTTATTTGCTACCGGTTTCAATACATCCGTGTCATTCACTCGCGTTCATAAAACTAACTTTAAAAATATACAAGCAACGAAATGATTAGAAATTATTAGGTGAGGTTAGTGGGAATGGTGGTTTGGAGGGAAGGGTGGATAAAACACTTCGAAACAAAACAAAAAATCAGAGTGTGCAATTCATACGCAGTACAAGTGAAACTATAAAGTCGCTAGATGTCGTTTTATTTTCTTTTGCCTGTTTATTTTAAAGTGGTTTAAAGATTGGATATTGATTTTACAAAAATAATAAAAAAAATTTGGATATTGTAGGTTTCGAACCTCTGTCGTTCGATGGATGTCTCTCTGGGCGCTGAGAGTCAGGCGTAGTCGTGAATTACCGCATTATATTAGAACCGAGAACCGTCCAATAATAATTTTTTGCGACGCATTTCTTTTTCATCCGAATTTCAAATGACTAACGGGGCTAAAGAAGTTTCACTTCAAAAGTTAATATCAAACTTTCAGCGAAATTGTGATATAATATAATTTTTTAATCATTGAAGATAATATTAATCAATCTCAAACGGAATATTTATAACACAAAAAAATCAGGAAAAGATTCCTAGAAGCGACTGAAAGGTTTTTGTTTCACTTTTTTTTTGTTTGAGGGTTCCTAATTTTAACTTCAAAGATGAAATTTAAGTTTTTGTTGTTTTATAAAAAAAGTGATTACACTATAAAATATTAGTTATAATATTCTGAAAAAATAGGAGTATGATGACGAAAATCATGCTCTTTGGTTTTTAATTTTTTTTATGGGAAAACCACACAAGAGTCCCACCTGCTCCCAAGCATCTGGAGCAAGTGAAACTATGACATCCCAAGTGAGAAGCGGAAGAGGAAGGTAAGTAATACCTGGGTGTTCAGATCTGGTCACAAAACACAGCTAAAGCCATTTCTAGCAACTTTTCCATTCCGAATGGTAGTCTTTTACCTCAGGGTGATTTTGAGAATGTCTTACAATCTGGAAGGTGTCGCAAATATACCTTATATTATATTAAATGATTAAATTGTGAAGTAACACAATTCAATAAAATAAAATTTACTTACCCACGCCGGAATTTAAACCTACGACGCTGGTCAAGAGCCTTTCTCCTCAGTCACGCAGGCCGTGTTGATAGCCAAAAAATAACAAAACACCAGAAAATTTAATCTCCGAAATCGTCTCTTCCGCAGCGAGTTGGAGAGTTTAGATGAGAGTTTCTGTAATCTACCCGATTTTACAATGATCGAGCATTTTTTTTAATATTCGTATCGGTGAAATATTAACATTTTATCTAAATAATAATATTTCACCTCTTTTATATGCATAGATATTATATTGCAAAATAATAATAATTGGATAATTTGTTCACCTCCGCGGTACTGTACAAATATTACTTGCTAGGATTTGTCTAATGTGTGCATTATAAATGTATAAACAGATAGAGAAAATATGCTTACCTTGAAAAAGATATAATTTATAGAGAAGACAATACAAAATCATCGAAAAAAGTTCGTGATTTTAAAATTAAACATATTATGTAAAGGTACATCATATTATTTCTTATGCACCAAAACAAGCAGGAAATATTTTTTTTATGTTACTTCGACAGTTTCGATATTATTTGACAGTTATCTCGGTGATCTGAGAGTTGATTTCCCGACAGTTGCTCACGAATTTAAAATTATTACGAAATTATAATTTTTTATCAATTTCAAATGTAAAACCTACTTTAAAAGAACCTTTAATAATAAGTTGGTATGGATATTAAACTTGACGTATGAATGAAAATGTGTTTTATGATTTTGTCATTCGGCGGTACATTCTCTCTGCACACCCCTTCGAATACACTTATTCATAAGTTGTGTACGTAGGTATACCGTTTTTTCCTAAACCTACTGCATATTGTATATAAGTATGCCGGAGGGGCAACTGTCAGGGAATCAACTGTCGTGGAATCGAGTTTCTCCTGTTGCACGTTAAACGTCTGTTTTGAGCAATATTCGACCTCCCTTCATGTAGGCTGAATCGACTCCAGATACTAATATCTACAGCCTGTTTGTCGGACGAATATCTACAGTTCATATGTTGGACTAACATCTATGAACTTCAAAGTGAGGACTAATATCTGCAGAGCTAAGGTCGGACGAATATCTATGATGGTCCCAGTGGTGACTAATATCTATGGAGCGTAGATTGGACTAATATCTACAGAGGGCAGCTGAGCAAGAGGTTGTACGGAAAGGCATAAATTACATCAATTACGTAATAACTAACCTAACCTAACCTAACCCAACCTCTGCCAGTGCTTTAGATATTCGTCCACACTTTGGTTCTCATAGATATTAGTCAGCAGTTTGAGCTGTAGATATTCGTCCTCACTTTGGTTCTCATAGATATTAGTCCGATTTGTTCAGTTTTTGGAATTCCTGTAGATATTAGTAGACGCCTCCGGCTGAATCATATCAGGAGTCACAGTCGCAATCGCTGCGCGGATTCTCTCTGTAAGTTGCAGGTGCCAGATTTTGGCAATTTTCTTAAGATGGTCCCTCCAGAAAAAGTCCAAAGGAGTTAGATCAGTGCTTCCAGATAGCCAAAAAACATAAAACTGTTTTACTTTAATATTTCTTTTTTTTTCATTACTTTAAAATTAAAAATATTTACCACCACCTACCAGTCACCCTTTATTTAAGGTTTGTGGGAAGGTTTATATATTATTTTGATTGCTGTATAAGGTCCCCCCACCTCTCCCCCCTGACAGCTGTGAAGGAAAACAGTACTTAACCGAAAGCAAGAAGCTTATTCGTACTTGTAAATCTATTCGTAATATTCTTACTAGCCTTCAGTAGCCTTCGGTAACTTCTTAACCACATCACATACATATAATGTTGTATATATTCTCATGCTGTCCTGGTATACCGTTTTTATTTTATTTATTTATATAGACAAACACATTAAATTATTTTACAGGTAATAAGGTAAAAAAAAAAATTGCAGGGTTAATGTACCAATTACGTTTTTTCATACAATATCTTAAATCCCCAACGGTTTACGGAAGGACGGTTTTTTTCAATTCAATTCAATTATTTATTCATTTTAAAACATTACAAAATAAAATTTTAATGCGTTTTAAAAGAGTATTAAGAATTAAAATTTAAACAGGTTTAAGTAATTTATATTTCAATGAAGCACAATCATACTAACAACAACAAATGAATCGAGACGATGCACGGGGATGAGAGTAATTTTGCGGCTACTCTATGCTAAGACGGATTTCGAAAAGAACTATGCCCGATCACCAAACAAGATCCGGTATACACAATTAAGCAATACTCACTGTTGTGTCTCGTAGCATGATCTCCATTCGGCGACGGTCACAGGTGTATCCAAAACCGTACGATAAGATTGTTCGGTTATTAGAACCACGATAAAGTTTGAGTCACGAGACGATTAAGCGGTTCACACAAAGCATTCGATAAAGACGGCGATATAATGCTTCACATTACACGCTTCCGATTGATAGAAAATAACATTTCAACGTAGAGCGAAATGTCACGTTACGATTTGTTACGATGGTTGTTGATAGACAAAAATTAATTGTTTTTATAAGTTTACGGAACGGCGACGATCAAGACAGGCGGCCGAAAAGGCAATAAACGTACGTTCCTTATCACAATAATGCTGCAGCTCTTTCTTACATTTTAAATAATGATGAGGCAAAAGCTGAGACACAAAATCTTCGTATGTCTGTTTCCTCCAAAGTACTACTTTTTTTCTTTAGAGGAACAGACATACGTACATCGTGTGTCTCATCTTTTATCTCATCATTATTAAATTTGTAAGAAAGAGCTGCAGCATCATTGTAAAAAAATGAACGTATGTTTATTGAAGGTACAGAAATCTATTTTACATGTTATAATGTAGAAACATTTCAGATATTCGAGCGACGCTCTCTTCAGGGAATTTAATGTACTCAATGTTCGACAGTGTTACATTAAAAAGATAATAATTTATGCTCATAAAAATAAATATAAAATGAAAAAAGTCGAACACAAACATCAAACCAGAAGTAAGGGCAGAAATGACCTTTCTATTCCAACAAGCAACACAGCGGCTTATCAAATGATATTCTCATACCTGGGACCGAAATTATATAACAAAATCCCTTCACAACTAAAACTCTGTGAAGTGTCATCCTTCGGTAAAAAAATAACAAAATGGTTACAAGATTTAGGCAGGACAGAGTCAGAAATATTATTAAAATATGTTATTTGATAATTATGTATTACTAGCACCTTATATATTTCTTTTGTTTCCAAAATTTGCTGCCATCGTAAGTATAAATGCAGTAGGTATCGTCCTTGAGACTAAAAATGAGGATACTGTGTTTCCACTTGCAGAATACTTCGCTAATATTTTACTTGTACCTACTGTGTTATTTCATCATTATAATCCCTTGGCCGGCCAAACACCAGAAATAGTTCGGCAAGTTGGTATTGAAGTTATGTCGTAGTTGTTAAGATTTCCTAACTGATTTATGAAATTCTGCAAGGGAAATTCAATCTGTGAGAAAATGTTGATAAACTTTATTAATGACATTCATAATATGCTCTGGGAAGTAAAAAACTAATTGTTTATTATTGGGAATTTGTAAGTTTTAAACTATTTTTTGGAAAAAAAAGACTTGCGTGAAAAGTAAAAATTAGTTTTTTTCTTTCATTTATACTGCCTCTAATGTTCTTTGGTTCGTGTTGTGGCTCTCTAGCCCACAACGTAAGGATTACAACGTAAGTTCTTTTACAGGTTTATTGATAATTATAATGAGAACAAATATTGTTAGTAGCGTCTATTTACAGGTGATCTCTAATTAGGTCTGACGACGGTTCGCCGAACGGCTGACTACTCCGCACGTTCGGAAACGCTCGGCGCCGCCCGACCATCTCCGAACGAGCGCGGTCTTTCGTGTACTACATTCATATACTACACTGCCCTTACAATATTGCTGCCTTAACGTTAATAATTTGGGAGGCGCGTATAAGCACCGCCGCCCCGGGAACAAATTATTGGATAACGAAACCCCAGCCATAGGTCACCCCAATTGGTTCGCTACGTTTAGCAGGGGTGCCCGGGTTCATGGGTAAGGTTCGTCTAGGTCTTGGCGGCGAATGCGTTTGTCCATCAACTGCGTGGCGGCCGGGTCGGGAGAGACTGATTGAGGGAGGCCTAACCTAGTCCTCTCCAGCCGGACCTTCTTGACCCATCGTCTTGCATCACGGTAGGAGGGATGGATTTATACGTTTCCTGGACACATTGACCCCCAGATTCCTACCCACCCTTTATACCTTTTTCATTCCCAAAATTTCCTCTCCTTCTTTTCCCTAAAAAGACCCTCCACACACCATCCCCAAAGATGACATAGGCCCTGAGGGAAATTATTTTTCTCAAGGCTTGCTGTGTGGAGCTAATATTAAAAAAAAAAAGGTTTTGTATTTATGTTGTTGTAAATTAAAGATGTCCACTGACCCATCTCCATCATTGCACAAGCAACTTTTCCGTTCATAATGATTTAAGTAGGACGATTTCGATCATCGTCGTGTTATTTAAACCGGTCAGTGGTTGAGTGGGCATAGCGCTTGGGTCCCACCTGGGCGTCGCGTGTTCGATTTCTCGGCTGGCTAAGTCCTCCATCACAACACAAGCAATATTTTCGACTTTATGTGGTGGTAGTAGGATATTTTCAAACATTGTTGGGTTATACGTAACCCGGGAATGTTTGTCTTTCTTTTTAAAGAATAAAAAAAAACGTAATCCGGAAATATTTGCATTTCTTTGAAGAAAGACAAAGAAATGTTACTTTATCGCTTTAGGTATAGGAAGGCGGTAATAAATATAACCTTCCTCTACAACTTTTAGCATTTGCGTAGGTGTGTTAAATTCAGGTATCAGGTGGCATAAAAAATATTCAAATAGCAATTTTCCCGCCAAAATATTGCGAGCATAAAAAAATATTTTGACCCAAATCAAATAGAGCCTAAATAGGAACAATGCAGCACACTTCAATAGTACCTACGTATTCACCTCCTAGAAGTGTCAAGTTGTCTGTTGGGTGTCATATTTGCTCTCAATTTAAACTTAACGTGATGGAAAATACGTAATAATATTTTGTTATCCATTCCTATCGTCCATTTTAAAACATTGGAGAAAAGAAAACTTAATACAATTATACTATTTATGATAGGTGTTTAGTTTTCTAGTTAAGTTTCAAACCAATTGTGGATTATCAATAATTATCATTGTTATCAACAAGTTAATTCATTTGGGCCAAAGATGGCGCCAGTAATTTCAGGTGTCGCCGATGTACGATCATTTTTAAACTTTATCCCTTCCCAATGTACAAAGGAATAATAACTATAAAAAGTCTACTCTAGCTAAAAATTAACACTTCTCTAACAAAACAAGCAAAGAAAACATAAAGTACTAAATATACTTTTTAAATTTTTGATATTCTCACTGATGTTAAAATCATGGCTATTAGGGAGTAACCTTATGTTTTAAGATTATATTATGCTCTCTCTCACCATGTACTAATTTGCAATTATGTTATTAATGACTAGTGAATTATATACTCAACTGTCTAATGATATTAAAAGAAAAAAATCTTAATCTGCATTTTTTCACCATAAAATACGGTCTCTGAATAATAATTATCAACAGCCATAAAATATTATTTTTGTTAGATTTTGCACAGTGGTATCACCGGTCACCACTGGCCAGCTAGGTACGTGACAACGCATTTTGTTTTGCAAAACCATTCCGGTTCTAGTGTTCGGCCTCTCTACCTGCTTTACCTCAAAGCAAGAATAATATTAAACTTGTACAAATTATTGTAACAAAAAGTTTCTGTTGTAAATACATCGTGACACGCGTGAACATAAATAGTCATTATTTAAACACCTCCGCACATATTTAAACACGCATCCAGTCTTACAGACGTGGGCAAGCTCTGTAAGCTGACAGATCTGGATAAAACATATAAACAATATATTCACCAAACCGGGTGGCGTATTTACAAAACCTATACCGATTCAGTCGCAGTAACGACAATTTACATTTTAAATATACCTCTATCTTGGTTATTTTTTATCACATTGCGAAAACCAAAATTGTTCTAAAATCTAGATAAAATAATCTTTCTGATGTGTATATTAGAACTTAACAATTTCATTTCTAAATATTTAAATTTTAATATTATTTTCACATATTGTAAATACACCTCTATATTGATAATTTTTTATCACTTTGCAAAATCAAAAATTGTTCTGAAATCTAGATAAAATAATCTTTCCAATGTGTATATTAGAAATTAATAATTTTATTTCTAAATATTTAAATATTGATTTTGAAAATTTAAAGCTACTGTAACGCGGTAGGGATTGTAAATACGCAACCGGGTGACCCGATTGCCCATACTGGTGACCCTTGACATTTTATTTATTAATATTTGATTTTGATCCTTTTTGTTTTACGTACTACTTACCGTTGTACAAATAATGTTGTAATGAATGATGTACTCACCTGTAACTGAAGTCATCTCTATAACCGTATTGAAAATGTATTTTTTTGTAAAAATTATGTTTTTTATTCTGTTGGCGAGCCAATAAATAAAATTAAAAATTGTAAAACACGCTTTGAAAGTCAATTATCCCAAAACACGTTTTTTTGTGTAAAAGCTTTCCCCCTATAAGCCCGGAAATAGTGCATGCTTTGCATAGCGCCTTGTGCCAAATTTTGCATAACTTTCAAACTTCCAGTGGTAAGCTCCGTGCTAATAAGCTGCCTTGTACTTCTATTTGCTATCCTTGCTATTCTCGTACTAAATACATCGTTCAACACTTTACAACGTTCTGATGATTGATTGATAAGATTGCATGAATGTAAGTTTTTTTAAGTGACTTAATTTTATTGGCTGTGTGTATTGTCTATTGTTTATACATAATATTATTTTTTGCATTTTCTTTTCTCTACTTTCTTTTTTCTTTTTTAATCCATTATTTTTTTTCTTACCCATTTTTTGATTTTTGAGTTGATTAATTCATCAAAATCGATACTAAAATTTCTTGAATTGGTTGAAGAGCATAATTGCTAATAAAAAATTTAAAAAAACACTTTTTTATTTTTCTTTAGGAATGTTCTTGTTATTTCTCTTCTCTATATTTCATTTTCTATTGATAAATATATAATTTACACTTATAATTAACTTTTTGTATCTACCATCAAAACCTTAATATTATTTATCAAGTGTTATATTTAAGTTTACGACAATATTATAGTCAACGCACTATTTGTAGTAAAATATCTGTTCATTTTGACTGTTCTAAAACGGGCAAAATGCCTAGTTGAACAGCCAAAGCTCATTATAACAATGTAATATGTAATGTTTCTCAAAATAAATAAATAAATTCGGAACATCGGAACAATCTTCTAACCTGACTGACTTCTAGCCTCCGTGGTGGGGTAAGGCTCTCGCAGGTTCAAATCGCAGTAATTAATTAAAAATAAAACAATGAAATAATTTTACTTTGTATAAACCACTTATTTGATGTGCAAATCCGACCGGTTTCGGAACAAACGTTCCTTCGTCAGGGAAAGCTTATACAAATCGCTTATAGCTTAAAGCTTATAGCTTTTTTTGTATAAGCTTTCCCTGACGAAGGAACGTTTGTTCCGAAACCGGTCGGATTTGCACATCAAATAAGTGGTTTATACAAAGTAAAATTATTTCATTATTCTATAATGGATAACCACAAAGTAATAGCTACATTCAAAAATATAAATAATTAAAAATAATATATAGTATTTCTTCAAACTTCGCAAATACACTTTTTGGCGTCATTTTTGATTAAATGAAAACAAATTACTGTATGAACACCACTATATAATCAATATTATGAACATGTTTCGAAAACTACGTTTTCTTCGTCGGAAGAAAATTATGAATGTTAAAAAAAGCATTTGTGGAAACGTAGTTTTCTACACAAATTGATTTATATAGTGGTTTTTATAGTACAAAGTAAATTGTTTTCATTTAATTAAATATATTGTATATTTGCTGCACGTTCCAGAGTGGAAGATACTCTCAGTTTCGCCCTGGTGTAATACCAACATTTAGAATTGAAATGTTGCTTGAAATCGTCTTCGCCGTGGATCATTACCAGATCTGAATAGCCAGGCATTGCCCCACTTTCCTCTTTCTCATCTCTTTTGTCCGGTCGGTGACTGATTTGGCGTCCCGTGTTCTGTGTGCTGGCTAAGTCCTCCATCACTACACAAGCAACATTTTCCGCTTTATGTGATAGTAGGAGGTTCAAAATATAATTCAGATATTGTCAGGTTATTCGTAAACAGGGAATGTTTTGTCTCTCCTTTAAAAAAAAAAAAATAAAAATAAATCTCCTTCCCCTCCCATACCCCAATTAGCGATTCCATTTTCTCACTGGGACTCTTATGCGGTATTCACATAAAAAAATAGTAATGGATACGCAGATGTGGCTGATCTAAGCTCTGCACGGAAAGTAGATACAAGACAATTCAAATATTTATTTATGTGTTTTATTTTACAGCTTTTTTAAAGAAAAAAGTGCCCTTACTGGGGTACCCCGTTCTAAGGACACATGGTACAAGTTTTCTTGATTGAAATATAAGTAAATACCTATTTTAAAATATTACAGAGGAAAATTATAAAGTTAAATCTAAAAGAAAGTACAATACAAGCATTAATCTTTGTTAGGTTGCAAAATTGTATCTATATTCTTCTTTCCCATGTCCATAATCCATATCTTCATGCTACTTTTGAAGTCGGTTATTTTTTTAATGGTTTTTATTGCAAGAGGGAGTACCTACATTAATAAGTTTTAAAGAGAAGAATTGCATATTTCTTTGTCCAAAAGTCGTTTTAGTTGTAGGTTGGTGGAATGTATGTTGTAATGTAGATCTTGTGAATCGGCTTGAGTTTGTATGTGTAAATTTGTCCTGATTTTTAAATGCGTACATTAGAATATCTTTTGTATGTAATGTTTCAGTGAAATTAAAATCAGCGCTTTAAAAACATAGTCTGTAGGGGTTCTGATGGGGATTTTAAGTATAATTTCCAAAATTGCCCTTTGTGCTATGAGGACTGGTTTTATAGTGGAATCGCATGAACTTCCCCATCCGATAAGACCATATTGTAAATGAGATTGGGCTAATGCATAATAGATTTTAATTAGCTGTTCTTTATCTAAAATGTTTCTTACTGTTTTTAATAAAGAGGTTAGTTTTTTTAATGTGTTGCTATGACTATACAATCATAACCTTTCGATCAATTTTAATTTAACCCAAGTCTACTGATATATTTTTTAAATATTTTGTATAGAGTTTCTGTTCATTTTATACTCTTTAATTGTCATTGTATGATCAAATTCCACACTTAATTGTTATTTTTTTAGACTATTTCCTGTGTTTTCTTTTGCCTGTGTTTAACTGTGACATGTAATTACTGTTTATGGGGTATTCACACCGTTGATATTAATAAATAAATAGGAAGCTCTTCCCAGTCCATATATTTATCACAAAGTAAATATATATTTATACAAAATGAAGATTATAAATTATGCAAATTTCCGTGACACGAAAGCGCGAATGGGGAACACAGGAAGAGAATCATTCTGAGAAAACTCAGCAGTGTTTAAAACAAACTTTATATAAATTTAAATTTCAAATTAAAATCTCACTTACTCCAGATGTCGTCCGCGGGTGACTAAATTTGTGGCCAAAAGTTGAAGTTACTATTGAAAATGGAACATAATTTTCACTTGAATTAAATAAAATGTAAAATTATTTTACTTTTGGAGTTCAGGTAGCTTTTGAGGGCTTTATGCTGGTACAACCAGAAAGTTCTATCAACAATAGTTCAAGACTGATTCCTCTCTGCCGTCTGCTTTAGATTGGCATCACGATCGTAACTTTCTGATATAAGTTAGGTAGATGAAATTCCAACAATAGTGGTTCAAACATAATTTATTACTGATGCTCCAATTCTAGATACGTTCTCATTCTATGATGGATATAAATTATGGATATTGGTAATGCAGATTTTATTTTATTTTTTAATAACGAGTACGAGGCATGCCTTGCAATGCCACACAAAGAAAAAAAATCAGAGTGTGTAATTCACTACTAGAATCTAGACCTATGGCAGAGGTGTTGGTTATCCAATAAAGGTTCCCGGGACGGCGGTACCCATACCCACCTCCCAAATTGAAAGTGACATCTAGCTAGTTTCTACACCTCTGCCATAGTCTAGGTTCTACTTTTTCACCTCTGCCATAGTCTAAGTAGAAAGTAGCTAGATGTCACTTTCAATTTGGGAGGCGGGTATGGGTACCGCCGTCCCGGGAACCTTTATTGGATAACCAACATCTCTGCCATAGGTCACCCCAAGTGGTTCGCTACGTTTGGTGATTTAGCAGGGGTGCCCGGGTTCATGGGATATGGTTTGTTTGGGTTTTGGAGGCGGATGACCAGGACACAACCTCGGATTCCTACCCATCCCTTAAATCCTTTTCCTTCCCAGAACTCTCATCGCCTTCCTTTCCATAAAAAATCATCCACACAGCATCCCCAAAGATGACATAGGCGCTGTTGGAAATTATTTTCCTCAGGGCCTCCTGTGTGGAGCTCATATAAAAAAATATATATTAAAAATAAATAAAAATAAAATAAAAAGATGTCGCATGTCTGTCTCTCTGGCCGCTGAGACTTGTCAGGCACCTTGCCCACTGCGCCGATAGATCCAAGTATTTGTGTAGAACTGAGTTGTGACGCACTTCCGTTTCATCCGAATTTCAAATCACTAACGGGGCTAAAGAAGTTTCACTTCAAAAAAGTGTTTTTAATTTAATTCTGTTTATTATCTATAAGTATTTGTGATTACACAATATTTTTTAGTTTTTTTCGTCTGATGCGTTCATGAATAAATCAGAAGGATTTCTGAAGCGTGAGCAGACCACATACATCTGTGTGTGAGAAGCATGGATTTTTCAAATTTCCCCCCCTGCTATCCCCTACCGCTGCTATATCTCATTTGCAATCCCTCCCTCTGCTGCTCCCTCGTCCCCCACCACTCCGTCACTAACCTAACCTAACCTGTGAGTCTTTTCCCATGCGACCTCCGGATCGCTAGTCGAGAGCGTTACCCTTCGACCACAGAGGACCGTTCTGCCGACATTCATAAAGTCTAGATTTTCGAAATTCTCCAAATCGAGGTCATCGGAATCTAAAAATATAGTTTATCTTCCTTATTTTTCTTTTTCGATATTTTAGCTCATTTTTTAGCTCAAGTAAAATTATCATATTTGTGTTGCTGAGGAAATTTTGAAATTCTCAATCAAACCCCTCTACTTCCGCCAATCCCCAGCGAATGAAGCACCTAACCTCTATGAACGACACATAACATGAACGACATCAACGTAAAATCTCTTGCAACTGAACGCATCGTATTTTTCAACCGAAATATTTTAACTGAAACACTAAAAATATAGTCAATTTCTCGACAAAATACATCGCAACCTTTACAACCGCAAGATCGCGCAATCATTTAACCCAAATAAAACTGTTTACACCACCAAACAACATCATGAAGAATTGATTAACCAATAAAGTAGCAGTAGAAGGTTTATTCCAGTCGGTATCGGAGGGGTAAAGAACATCGACTAAATAACTGTGAGCAATGAGCCAGTACTTAGCAATAGCCACTGAGAGAGAAATATCCAGAAGTGTGATCCGTTCCCATTTCAAAGAAATCCGATGTCTACATGAGACCTACGGGCGATTTAAACGAAGCTTTTTTTTCGTCCGGATTGTCCGCCCCGTGGCCCTAAGCACTCCGGGTTATTAAGCGTTCAAAAAGTAGAAGATGGTTTGAAAACAAGATACGTAAATACGAGTGGGAACAGACGCCAGAGGGAACGCAATAATATTAAAAACGATAATAATTAAGCGAAAATCTATATATTTCAAAATGAATCCCTGTTTCCCTTGGTCACACCATAACTTAAGAACCGCTTTACTTATTTCATTCATCTTTTTTTTTAAAGATTTCTAATACTTTGTCGAAGATTCTTACGGAAATAAAAATTAAGAAAAATGCGCAGAAAATTGGATAATTTCAGAAAACTTAACGACTATTTTAACTTCGCACGTTTGACAGTTCACGCGTTTGATGACGTGAATTTAGCAGGCAGCAAATATTTTTTTTGTAACAATAGTGTGAATTTTGACATTGTAAATAAGTACCAAATTTGATTGGTTGATCTTATAATATATTAAAATGAATATTTGTAATGTACGAAAACAGAAAATTTTAAAATAAAAATTGTAATAGGTGGCATGCAAGCTGTTTGAAGACTAAATGTACCAGGACTGAATATATGTAACGCGGGAGGGGGGATGGTGGGACGGGGGAGCGGGAGATGGGAGAGGGAAGGCGGGGAAGGTGGAAAGGGGAACGCTGAAGTGGAAGGGGACATGGGAGGGGAAAGGGGACGTACGGGAAAAGACATGCAGGGAGATACAATTTATTTTTTGAATATGGCACGCATGCCGAGAACAAGCTAGTACTTAATAAAACACGACTGGTTTAAAATATATGAAAAATCTTTCGACAAATGCTTGCGTTGCATTTAAAGATACCTTTTGATTTTTCATACCCATAACATGTTAAATAACAGAACAAAATATGTTTTTAATAATTTTTGGATCATCATTGCGATTTTTTTCTATCGAAAATATTTCATATGATTATCGTTTCGGCACCAAAAATGTACAGATGTTCAAAATAACATGTAATTAACCTTATTTTTTTAAATATGCATTTAGTAAATTGACCTGAAGGCAAATGCAAAATATCAGCGTTTGAAAATATGTTATTGTATTTTGTGCACGTCCTTCTGAAAAATGAATGTTGTGTTTAGTTAGTTAAGTGTGGAATATGGACATGTTTCATCCCTCCTACAACATGGGTCTCTTTAAAATTTCTCATTCTTTTTTCACTCTTTTTCTCTTTCCATTCCTCAAAACGATTGTTCACACAGCATCACCAGAGATGACTTCCTTTGTGGAGTTAATATAAAAACCCCTTAGTACCAAACAGGCTAGTGAAATTGATAATGTGTATTCATTAAAGATATTTGGTATAGAGAAAGTTCGCCCGCATTAACGAACACTGCCCTCACTTCGGTCTCATCCAACGGACAAAATATTCAACGGGCCAAACATCCCCCAATAAAATCTCTACATGTTATAAATTAAAGTCCTCCGCCGCATCTGTCTGTTCGCGATAAATTCAAAAACTACTGAACGGATTTTCATGCGGTTTTCACCAATAGATAGAGTGATTCATGAGGAAGGTTTAGGTATATAATTTGTCAATATTTTGGGAAAATTGGTTGAAATATATAATATCTATTATATAAAGGAGAATGTCTGAATGTGGTAGACGAGCAGGCTGGCAAGCGGGCGGTGTAGATTTGATTTGTATCCAAATTAATAGATGGCGGTGGTTTTAAGGTTGGGTAACCATCCAGTAGATGACGTTGTGTTTCGTTAGCCGTTAAAACCTAACCTAACAAAAATATGAAACAAAAATAATACCGACATCCTGTAAAGACAATAAATTATTGTTGTTTGTATTATTTTTGTCCCATATTACAATTTTTGAATAATAATTTATTGTCTTTGCAGGGTGTCTGTATTATTTTTATTCCGTTTTTTTGGTACGTTAGGTTAGGTTAGGTTTTAGTAGATATTTTGTTGAGGGATGTTTTATCCGTAGGATATTTTGCCGAAGGATATTTTGTCGGAGATATTTTGTCGCGGAATGAAAACGCGCGGAACCCATACGGATTCCGAAGTAAGGGCAGTGGTCGTTAATGCGGGCGAACTTACCATATACCAAATATCTTTAATGAATACATTATCAATTTCATTGGCTGTTTGAATTAACATCCGTACCGCCCACACTACACTTCTATCGGCTGATTTCTTCAGTGGACACAGCTCTCAGAACTTACAAATGATCCCAAGTGAAATCCGGATTAATTAAAGCGAGATTAAATGTTAATTACCCACAGTTAGTCGCGCAGTTCACACTCTGTGTGGAAGCGGCAATTAAATCAATCCGTTTTAATGGCCATTAATGTTTGATATCTTGTTCTGGCAGAAAACGTTTTCACAGAACATGATGTTTTAAGTTAGTGATAAAATATTTGCTCGCTTTAAAGCTCGAATGGTCCGGTGCCAGAAGAATCGAGAATATTTTTTGCCAGTGTGATATCCACTAACGTGAAATAATTATTTTAAAAATTTACCATCTTTTTTTGATCTGACGTGGTAGTGTTGTCAATGTACACTGTGATTTAATTTCAGAAGATTTATTAATTTTGGTTTTAGTTATATTACGATATGCTTCCCATAGTCTTTTTAGCGCATAGTTATTTTTGTAAATATTTTTTTTATATAGTTTGCTTTAGTTGACATAACTAAATTTTTACACACATTCCTGTAATTTTTATAGCGAGTTTGTAAACTAATATTCTCTGGGCTCTTTTTCGCCTTTTTGTGGAGTTGGTTCCTTCTGTGCCAGGGGTGATCCATGGCATTAGATATGAGTTTGATGCAAGTGACATTTTTCTATCTCTTTGTAATAGTGCTAGCATATTTCTAAGAAGTTTCATTTGAATGCCGAACTGAAAATAGCGTCAGGAAGCTAATTTTAAAAGTCAGATTTTTTCAAACAAACGTCACAAAAAATGATTTAAATCATTTACATATACCTATAACATTTTATATCTTTTGTTTTTCTGATTTTTACAAGGATTATATCAGGTTTATGGGGATTCTAACTTTTTTTCTGACTTTAACATGGGTTCTATCAAGTTTATAGGGATTCTAACAGGTTTATGTATATTTTATGTTTATTTTTTTCTGACTTTAATATGGGTTCTACCAGGTTTATAGGAATTCTAACAGGTTTATGTATATTATATTATCTAAAAGGTTTTTATCTTTTTTTTCTGACTTCAACAAGGGCGCTATCAGGTTTATAGAAATTCTAACAGATTCGTGCATATTTTATTATCTAACTGTTTTTATCTGTTTTTTCTTTAACAAGGATTCTGTCGGGTTTATAGGGATTCTAACAGGTTTATGTATATTTTATTATCTAACATGTTTTTTTTTCTGACTTTAACAAGGATTCTATCAGGTTTATAGGGATTCTAACAGGTTTATGTATATTTTATTATCTAACAGATTTTTATCTCTTTTTTCTGACTTCAACAAGAGCGCTATCAGTTTTATAGGGATTCTAACAGATTCATATTTATTTTATTATCTAACAGGTTTTTATCTTTTTTGTACTTTAACAAGGATTCTATTAGGTTTATATGGATTCTAACAGGTATATGTATGGTTTATTATCTAACAGGTTTTTATACATATTTTTCTTTTTCTTCATCTTAATGAGGTTTCTATGAGGTTTATAGGGATTCTAACAGGTTTATGTATATTCTATTATATAACGGGTTTTATCTTTTTTTATATATCTTTTATTTTTCTGAATCTTACAAGGGTTCTATCAGGTTTATAGGGATTCTGGTATTTTAAACCAAAATATGGTTACATTACTGTATTTTTTTAATGTGAAAACCTCGCAAGAGTCCCAACTGCTCCCGAATGAAGCCAGTGAGACTATGGTATTCCCAATTGGAGTCTGTTGTGAGGCTGGAGGTAGATGGGAAGGGAAGAAGATGGGAAAGAGGAAGGTAGGGAAGTACCTGGCAATTCAGATCTGGTCACCATAAACGGCGAAAGCCATTTCAAGCAACGTTTAAATTCTGAATGATTGTCTTGAGATACTTATCTTCCACTCCTCAAATATATCTGATTTTTTTTTAATTTCTGAAATTAATAACATCGCGTAAAATTACACGCAAGACCGTAAAATATTAGAACCATTTATTTATTTAAAATTGGTTCTTGTAGACGTTCTCACTTACGAGTGAATATTCCAGTTATGAAAACAGTTATTGTACAAAGAGGTACATAAAATTACACAAACGCACTCAGTCAAATTTTTTTTTTTTTTTACATGAGCTCCACACAGGAAGCCCTGAGGAAAATAATTTTAGGAAAATTATTTTCCTCAGGGCCTATGTCATCTTTAGGGATGCTGTGTGGAGGGTTTTTGGGGAAAGGAAGGAGAGGACAGTTCTGGGAAGGAAAAGGTTTAAGGGGTGGGTAGGAATCTGAGGTTCAGTGTGTCCTGATCATCCGCCTCCAATACCTAGACAAACCTCACCCCATGAACCCGGGCACCCCTGCTAAATCACCAAACGTAGCGAACCACTTGGGGTGACCTATGGCAGAGGTGTTGGTTATCCAATAAAGGTTCCCGGGGCGGCGGTACCCAATCCCGCCTCCCAAATTTAATCATAATAATTTAATCATAAAATAAATAATTTAATCATAAAATATTTAATTTAATCATAAAATAAAATCATAATGTGTATAAAAAAATATATAATCAAAATAATAAAAAAATAAATTATACTTAACTGAAATTTTTTCGTGATTGTAACATTCATTTAGATGTTGAATACTGAGTATTCGGATTACAGTTAGACTTTTTTAACAAAATACTAGAGAATAGCTTAAAACGTATTGATATTATAACGATCCTAATGCAAATTTAATTTTCTTGTAAAACATTATCCAGTATTGGGCTCATTATAAATCAAATCGAAATTATGAACGTACGCACTTATCAGACACGCAAATTGTTATTGGCGTATGTAAAATCAAGAAGTATCTCCGAAATAACTGTGATAAGCTGAAAACAAATAAAACCTTATCCCGACTCTCGCAATCAAATTCCAATAGCACTTGTTTATGTTTATGTGTGTGTAGGGGTGGTGAGGGAGGAAGAGGGTGAGGATAGGTCCGTACACCCCCTGCCATTCCAATCACATCCACTCTCAAATTCTTGAACCTACCCGGTGGGGTAACCATAAGAGGGGAATTTTTTAAAAAAACATGATTTATAGAAATTTTCTTTGAAATTATAAAAACGCGTTTTAGTAATGATTATTAATAATTTATATAAATGCTCCAAAACTATTGTGTCTACAGCATGCGTATTACATTATACACATATTAATTTTACATAAATAGAAGGGTATGATATGAAATATTTGAAATTCTTTTTGCTTTTTGTCATTTTTAACCCCCGATGCAAGGAGCGGTGTTATAAGTTTGATTTATTGTGTATCTGTCTGTCTATCTGTGTATCTGTCTGTGGCATCGTAGCTCCTAAACGAATGGATCGATTGTGATGCGTTTTTTTTTGTTTGATTCAAGGTCATCAGCTCTTTTTTGTGTCGGGGGTTGCTTAAAATTTTAAAATTTTTACTTATTAACAAAGATTGTTTTATGTTCGTTTATTAATTTTCGGTTTTCTTGTGGCATCATTACCTAATTAAATGAAAACAAATCACTTTGTAAAACACAAACAAAATTGTCTACACGTTTCAAAACCAAAGATGTCTTCATCACGATAAGATTAACGTGTTAATTTTGATTGAATAAGTAGTATTGTGCAAAAGGGTTTTTTAATTTGTTTTTTTTTTTTTATTTATTTGTTTATTAAGACATACACAGTACATTATAATACAGATTATAAGGTATGTTAAATTAAATTATTACATGGTTATGTACCTATTACGTAAGTCCATAGAATATCATTTGGTAATTACGCCTGAGATATGAACCGGTCTTAAAACTTAATTATTGAATGGATGAGTAATAATAATAAAAAGGAAGAAAAAGGGGGGGAGGGGGGAGATAAGGAGACATTTTAAAATCAAGAATTATATGCTCACTAATTGTAATTGACTGTTTAAAGTTTAATGAAAAGTTAAGTGTAAGTAATTTTAAAACAATTATATCACGCCAAGAAATTTAATAAATTAGTTTTGTATGTTTGCAAGGAATCATGAAAAATGTCTAAGTGTAGTAATTTTTCATAGTGGGTATAAGTTATGATTGCGCGAGTAATTGGTGAGTTACTCGCTGCATTAGTGTTATTGGATTCTATATCAAAAAGAGAAGTATGCCTGGTACGCCTCATTGGGACATTTAAACCAATAGTGGATAGCAATTCAGGACTATTTATTTTATTATTTAGCAGGTTATACAGAAACAGCAGATTTATTGTTTACATTAAAACGTTTAATTTGTAAAACGTTTAATTTGCTTTTACTTAAACGTACAAACCTTCGAACCCTGGAACATTGGCTGATAAATAATATTTTGATAAAGCAGATATCTAAAACTATCGATAATAACTTCTGATTTTCTTCCTGGTATTCTTTTTTCCTAATTAACGGTAAAATCATCAAGATTTTATTAATTCGTTAATTTGATAAGCGAATAATGAGTAGTTAATAACTCTTTGAAGTATAATATAATAGAAATATTATACAATACAAGATTGATACGTGATGCCATTTTTCTTTTTAAATACATACATTCCTTTATTGAAGGCCCTGCATTATTGCAATTGTCTTCGTTTCATGTTCCTAATAGAGTCACGGGAACTAAAAATGTCTTTCATTGCAACAAGTATGTCAACATCAATTAGTTTATAACCTTTCAGACCTAGGTATATTCTGTCAGGAGATCAGAATATTTCCACTTTGCTATTAAAATCAAATTTCATGGAATGTATCTAAACGCATCCGAAAACTAAACACTGTTTTTGAAAGGTGATAAATTATGCTTTCAATTTTATTATTAGATAGAAATATGCTTTCACTTTTATTATTAGATAGAAATATGCTTTCAATTTTATTATTAGATAGAAATATGCTTTCAATTTTATTATTAGATAGAAATATGCTTTCAATTTTATTATTAGATAGAAATATGCTTTCAATTTTATTATTAGATAGAAATATGCTTTCAATTTTATTATTAGATAGAAATATGCTTTCAATTTTATTATTAGATAGAAATATGCTTTCAATTTTATTATTAGATAGAAATATGCTTTCAATTTTATTATTAGATAGAAATATGCTTTCAATTTTATTATTAGATAGAAATATGCTTTCAATTTTATTATTAGATAGAAATATGCTTTCAATTTTATTATTAGATAGAAATATGCTTTCAATTTTATTATTAGATAGAAATATGCTTTCAATTTTATTATTAGATAGAAATATGCTTTCAATTTTATTATTAGATAGAAATATGCTTTCAATTTTTTAATTATAATTTTCTTTAATGCAAATATAAAACAGTTAAAAAATGGCTCCTATAACGCTTTTTCTGACTTAAATTACTGATAATTTGTTCTTAGTTCAAGTTTTTTTCTCATTTTTTTTACGTTAGCTCTATACAGAAGGCCCGGAGTAAAATATTCCCCTCAGGGCCTCTGAAAGTATGTTGCCTGTTGTATGCTGATGATGCGGTGCTGATCTCTAACACTATGGAAGATCTACAGTCTCTACTATCTAGGATGAACGAAGTATGTATGAAGAATGAGTTAATGATGAATGTAAGTAAGTCTAAAGTCATGGTGTTTGAAAGAGAAAGTACGAAAACAGTGTGCGATATAGTTGTGAATGATGAATACTTGGAGAAGGTGGATGAGTTTGTTTATCTGGGTAGTATGTTTACGAGAGATGGGAAGGCTGATAGAGATATTGAAAGAAGGGTAAATGCCGGTAACTTCATTAATGGAGGACTGAATGCCGTTGGCGCTAATAAAAAACTGTCAAAAAAAGCGAAGCTAGCAGTCCACAATGGAGTCCTGGTACCTACCCTGATGTATGGCAGTGAGGCATGGAACTGGCAGAGGAAGGATGAAAGTAAACTGAATGCTGTTGAAATGAGATCCCTGAGACGTATGTGTGGTAAAACCATGTATGGTCGTGTTAGAAATGTGGATATCCGCAAAGAATGTAAGGCTGATGTAAGTATAATGAGCAAAATTAAGAAAGGGACCCTCAGATGGTTTGGGCACGTAGAGCGAATGAGCGAAGAAAGTAGTGTAAAAAGAATATATGATGCAAATGTGAATGGTAGAAGAAGTCGGGGACGCCCGAGGAAGACATGGCACGATCAAGTGAATCAGATACTTGAGACGGGCCATGTCAAAAGTCAGAATAATAGAAGAGTATGTATGAGACGATGTATGAATGTGAGTGAGGCAAAGAGTGTGTGCCAAGACCGAGTTGTTTGGCGGTCCGTCCTCTCTGCCTACCCCTGCGGGGAAACGGCGTGATGGTTAGTTAGTTAGTTAGTTAGGGCCTATGTCATATTTGGGGATGCTGTGTGGAGGGTCTTTTTAGGATAGGGAAGGAGAATAAGTTCTGGGAAGGAAAAGGGTATAAGGGGTGGCTAAGAATCTGGAGGTCAGTGTGTCCAGGAGTGACGGACGAATCCATCCCTCCCACTGCGGTGCAAGGCGATGTTCTGAGAGAGTACGACTACATTGGAGGACCCACCACTTACCCGCCCTGGTATAGGTAACAGATGGTTACCCCTTCAAGGCTCTTGCAAGGACTCTAATTTTTTTGGTAAAAATGACTCTACATTTGAAAACGAAACTAAACCTCCAATGTCCCTGCATACGTTGTTAGTAAGCAGCATGCAAGTGCTTAGCGGGAAATACAGATACAATATGTGTTAGTATGACAAAATATAGACAAGACAGTAGGACAGGTTGGTGAAAGTTCACGAGGTGGCAAGCGCTGGGTGATTGTATCCAGCGTATCCTACAAGCACCTGTTTGGGAGGAAGACACAGTAGATAAGTAATAAAGGCATGGCAAACGGTTGGCAGTCCTCTCCAATCGATTGGCAGTCCCAGCAAGAATGCGCATGACGTTCGGTCTAGTAGTGAACGACACTCAGCTTCCGCGCCCCTTAGCCGGTTCCTCGATGATGCCTCAAAGAAAAGTAAATGGGAGATTAGGGGGAAACACCCTACGACCCTAAGGAATTCAGCGTCGAGTAGCCGGAGGCAAGGCGAAGGAGAGCCGAGGTCGCCCCCCCAAACCTAAAGCCTGCACATGTTGCTGGGGGTGGCACAATTAATTTTAGAGGGCACCGTACCATCGTCGACCGACTCCTGTTGATGCAAGGACGAGGTCTAGCGCACCCCCAGAAGGGGAAAAAGAAACAAAACAAAATAGATAGATGCAGTTCAGTTCAGCCTTCTGATCGAAGCAAAGTAGCATTGTGAGACTAAAAAGAAAAAGAGAACAAAGAAACCAAAACAAACTAAAAAAAAACAAATTCGAGTATGTTAGTTGAATCAATAGTGTTTCTTGGAATATGAAGCTGGAAAAAAAATAAAATCACACAAAAATTATGAAAAATAATGAAAATAATAAACGGGTATCTCGATACAACATCGTCTAGCATAGCTTAGCTTAGTTAAATCTAAAAGAAACCATGTGAAAAGAAATAAAATAAGCAAAAAAAGATAATAATCACACAAAAATAAAAGAAATAGGAACAAAATGTATATAATAGAATAAGATAAAGGTACCTAAGATAGAGATGATATAACAAAAAATATATAGAGAGTACGACTGGAGAAGTCAAATGGACTCCCTCAACCTATCTCTCCCGGTCCGGCCTGCCATGCAGCTAGTGGGCAGACGCATCCGCCACCAAGAGCCGGACAAACTTCACCCCATGAACTCGGGGAGCCCTGCTAAGTCACCAAACGTACCGAACCATTTGGGGTGACCTGTGGCAAGGGTGTTAGTTATCCAATAAATGGTTCCCGGGCCGGCGCGGCGGTACCCATACCCGTTAACTAATTGTTAATTTAACAATGTTAGATAATTGTTATTCTTTTATATGATGAAAAAGTATTTATTCTGTGTATTTTAAGGTTGCTTATACCTTTCCCAAATAAATAAATCAATAATTATGTATTTCCTCAAAAAAGTTATTTGTGCAATATTTGTAAACAGATAAATCCGTAGATTGCTCTGTACCAATTAATTCCAAACGCCCGGTCACACCACCGAATGGAACACCATCTCAGATTGATGGCAGCACAATAAAAGACCCGGTCCAGTTTTCCATATAAAGTTAAGCGACGTCTGTTTATGTCCCCGCGTCGGGTTTATTGCGGTCCCGGTCGGGCAGTACCGACCAGCGCTTGTACCGGTGACTGCGCCCGCCCGGACACCGACCGCCCGTGATCGGAGTCACCCGACCCCACCACGACTTACGATACAAACCATTCCCAGTGCAATGAAAGTCAGCTCTTTGGGAAATGGGGGTTACGTGTAAAATCATTGCTATTGCTAACTGCAACTTCTCTTCAAGAGAACGAAGTTTAAAAAATAAAAATATACATATATTTATCGTTACGACCGACTTTCTGTGTTGGCATTTTGCATTGTTGTACACCATCTAGTTAGTTGGTAAGCTTATTACTTGTTTTTTTAAGTGAAACCGTTGTGATTTGAAATTCGGATGAAACGGAAGTGACGCATTACTGTACCTACGAAGCGTCAAACTGCGCTGATTGGCCACATTGATTATTATTTTATTTTATTTATTTTATTATAATTGTACAACAGAATACTTCCAATTACAGTACAATTTAGTTACCCTATCAGCATTTAGGCAAGTGACTCTTCAATAATATTTTTAAGGCATATAAAGAACAGTCACTTACATCCAAATGGTTTGCAATTTCATTTATCAGCATCACTCCCCTCGTCATGGTATGCTTTGCCAAGACGTCTGTTCTGTCGTTCGGTACTTTAAATAAGTCATTGTGTCGACTTCGGCTGTAGTGGTCTGGTATTATGTCACATTTCAAGGCTCATATTGGTTGAGATTGTTGAAACTCGGATGAAACGGAAATGACGCATTACAGCACCTACGAAGCGTCAAACTGAGCTCATTGGCCGCTTTGATTATTTCGTCACCTTTCAAGGCTATTGTATTGGTTGAGATTGTTGAAACTCGGATGAAACGGAAATGACGCATTACAGCACCTACGAAGCGTCAAACTGAGCTCATTGGCCGCTTTGATTATTTCGTCACCTTTCAATGCTATTCTATTGGTTGAGATTGTTGAAACTCGGATGAAACGGAAATGACGCATTACAGTACCTACGAAGCGTCATACTGCGCTCATTGGCCGCTTTGATTATTATGTCACTTTTCAAGGCCCCTACTGGTTGAAATTGTTTAAACTCGGGTGAAACAGAAATGACGCATTACAGCACCTACGAAGCGTCAAACTGAGCTCATTGGCCGCTTTGATTATTTCGTCACCTTTCAAGGCTATTCTATTGGATGAGATTGTTGAAACCCGGATGAAACGGAAATGACGCATTACAGTACCTACGAAGCGTCATACTGCGCTCATTGGCCGCTTTGATTATTATGTCACTTTTCAAGGCCCCTACTGGTTGAGATTGTTTAAACTCGGGTGAAACAGAAATGACACATTACAGCACCTACGAAGCGTCAAACTGAGCTCATTTGGCCGCTTTGATTATGATGTCACTTTTCAAGACTTCTATTGGTTGAGATTGTTGAAACTCGGATGAAACGGAAATGACGCATTACAGTACCTACGAAGCGTCAAACTGCGCTCATTGGCCGCTTTGATTATTATGTCACTTTTCAAGGCCCCTATTGGTTGAGATTGTTTAAACTCGGGTGAAACAGAAATGACGCATTACAGCACCTACGAAGCGTCAAACTGAGCTCATTGGCCGCTTTGATTATTTCGTCACCTTTCAAGGCTATTCTATTGGTTGAGATTGTTGAAACTCGGATGAAACAGAAATGACGCATTACAGTACCTACGAAGCGTCAAAATGCTCTCATTGGCTGCTTTGATTGTGATGTCTCCTTACAAGGCTCCTATTGGTTGAACCTGTTTTGGTAAAGTTTCCAAATAGCTCCACCAAAAATATTGAAATATAAGAGATGTGCTATCCGCAGTTTTTACTGGATGCGACTGTTTTCCAGCGTCGCCGATATTGTTAACCAATTCTATTGAACACCTTCAAAAAATCAACCAAATGAACGAATTCTTTCCGTATTCAAACTATTCCCAGTAGTAGTCCGCCGACAGTCTGGCGGACATCATAACATATCTCTTGTATTTCAATATTTTTGAGCTCCACACAGGAGGCCCTGAGGAAAATATTTTCCCGGTCATCTTTGGAAATGCTGTGTCGAGGGTTTTTTAAAGGAAAGGAAGGCGAGGAAGTGTAACGTACGAAGGGTGGTAGGAATGTGGGGGTCAATGGGTCCAGGAGCGACGGACTTATGAATCCATCCCTCCCACTGCGGAGCAAGGCGATGTTCCGAAAAAGTTTTCTTGGGAAGTCATAGGGTCTCCTTCAACCAGTCTGGTCATCCGCCTCCAAGACCTGGACAAACCTCACCCCGTGAACCCGGGCACCCCTGCTAAGTCACCAAACGTAGCGAACCACTTGGGGTTACCTATGGCTGAGTTATTGGTTATCCAATAAATAGTTCCCAAAGCGGTGGTACCCATACCCGCCTCCCGAATTGAATTTCTCCCAAGAGTGTTTTAATTTATTCAAAGTTCGACTGTCGGTGCATTCGTGACGTGATGTGAAATATTCTAGCTTATTCGTATACCTGCGTAAAGTGATTAACGGTCAATGAGCTTTTAATTTAGAAAATTCTAACAGATAGAAATTCAGACTAGCGATAAAGTAGGTGGCAAAGTTATTTTATCTCTAATAAAATTCGGTTTATCAAATCTGTAAGTACTTCAATTTGTAATATTTAATTATTGAAGACAATTTTAGCGACTCTCAAACCCAAATTTGATAAACAGAAATCCTAAAAAACTAGGAATTGAATTGATTCGACCGAATCTTTTTCCGATTTTTGTGTTTCAAATTTTCGTTTTATAGTCGCTAATAATATCTTCAACGATTAAATATTACAATATTAATATTTTGTTAATATTTTCAGCTTTGCAAATGCTGCTATTATAACACCCCGTGATTTACCACGGGTCTCGTTATTATTGAAAGTATCTTCTTATTATTCCTTATGGTTAGGTATATTACAAACAAATATTTAAATAATAGGCAAAGGTACAAAAATATTATGATTGACCAAAATTTAAAAGGAAAAAAATTGCAAACAGCGAAGGAAATTATTTCAATGAGGCTCTTTCAGGAATCAATCATTTTTTCCCTTTTGAACCTCCCTTCATTGACCCAAATGATATCTATATCAGTGAAGTACAACAAACCCAATGTTTGAGATTTCTTAAAAAATGTTCGGTAAAACTCCGATAAAGATCGAGTGTTTGGTTTTGAAATGCGGAATGTCATTTATCCATAGTACCCTCCCCAACTCTGTCACCTTGCTGAAGAAAGCAGGGAACAATAACAACCAATGCATTGTGTGAGATGACTTCTGAAATTTGAAGTAACTGGTTGAGTTGTTATGTGTCGTGTTCGGCTTCTAATTTGGTAAGTGCTCGGTTTTCCTTACTTTCTTGTAGTCCATATTCTTGCCATACATGTATAATCCTCCAACTTCAAACAAACTCATTTCGTTTCTCATAATTACAGTCCATTTCGCCTGTTGCATTTGAGGCTGTCATTTCGAGCATAGTTTCAGATGCAACATCGAGGATCGTCGAGATTACAAATTGCTTTATTTACACTATCGTGAGGTTCACGATGAATATTTAACTGGACTAGACGTCCGTATTATAGGAAGCTCTAAGTTATTCTGAAGCAGGGAAACAATACTGTAGAAGCCCAGCGGTCAATCGTGTATCATCGGCTATTTTCGTACCCGTTCATGAGTTAGACACGAACGGCGATAGTCGACAATCTTCTAAGGTACTACTTAATTGACATGTGTTGAGACACCTAAAAACTGACTAGCTCAAATATGGGGGCTCCATCGAAGCAAGAGTTCAGTTAGCCCCCCAAAAACTGGGCGTACTGTACAGGGCCCGCAAATACTTTAATAGTACCCAACTGCTAATCCTGTACAAATCGCAAGTGCGCCCCGTGGTTGAATTTGGCTGCCATCTCTGGTCTGGAGCTCCAAAATACCAGAAAAATACCCTCGGCTCTGTGCAGAAACGGGCGGTCCGTTTGATAGATTCTCCCATCTTAACAGACGTATTGCAATCTTTAGAGCACAGGCGAATGCCATCCTTGTTCTACCGGTATTTCAATGGAAGATGCTCCGAGGAACTAGCGTCATTGATCCCTTCGGCACCGGTGCATAGTCGGAAAACACGCCAAACGCGTGCCCAACATATGTACACGGTTGACATTTGTCACATGAGAACTTGTAGCTTAATTGACTCGTTTTTGTGTTAACAGCTCGGCTGTGGAACGATTTGCTGGCCGTCGTGTTTCCTCCTTCCTGCAACATAGGTCTCTTCAAGACCAATGTTCTTTCCTTCGTCTCCTCAAAAAGACCCTCCACGCAGCATCTCAGATGACGTAGGCCCTGAGGGATATTATTCTCCTCAGGGCCTACTGTGTGGAGTTAATGTAAAAAAAACTGCATATAACTCTCTATATACACCAGGATAGGATACACCACAATAACCGCCATTGTAACTAGTTCATAATATTTTTGCTCTGCTTTAAAGTGATTACTAAGTGACAAAAACACTAATATCGGAAAGTTAACGGTAGTGATTGCTATTTGTGACAACATAGTCTAAAATCTATAAACTTCATATAAGCGATTTACCGTACCTACTGAGTGTAATCAGTAAAAACAAAAAACGTAATTTAACATTACTAAGGCGTAACGCAGGTAGCTCACAAATTTATTTTCAAAATGCACTGCAACATTTGCCCGGAGCCAGTAATAACAGAGGAGTCAATTTTTGTGTGCTCGGCGTGCAAAGGCACATTTCATCTAGCCTGTGGGGGAATTACTGAGAACAGTTTCCGTAGACTCACTCAGGAACGGCGTTCCCTACTGAAATGTAAACAGTGCAAAAACACGAAGACATCTACTGTGACGAGCGCTTCGAGCGTAGTTGATACAGTCAGCGGTAACGAACCTTTGGAGCCAGGTAAAAAAAATACCAATAAAGGACCGTCGACCACAGTTCAGGCCCAGACAAACTTAGAAGATCTGCAAGGGTTAGTCTTGGATAAGACGTCTAATCTCGAAAGAAAACAAAATGATATCTTGGAACAAAACAACAAAATTCTAGAAAGCATTCAATTCATGAGTGCACAGTACGAGGACTTCCTAGGAAGGATCCGTGAAATTGAATCAAGGAATGAGGAGCTTACAAAAAAGAACATCGATTTGGAAGCCAGGATTAATGTTCTGGAAAACTGTCTAGAATTCCAGGAGCGGGCTCTGAAGGCCAACAACTTAGAAATCAGAGGCATACCAGAAAATAAAGGAGAAATACTACAAGACGTCATTTTTAATATTTGCCAAAAAACTAAGTCGAACATCCAAGTCAAGGACATAGACGCTATTCATCGCGCAGCAAAAAAAATAAATAATATTCACCCGAGAGAAATTATAATCAAACTAAAATCGAACATAGCCAAAGAACAGCTGTTAGCGGATGTGAAATCATACAACAAAAACAACCCGAATTTGGAAGACAAATTGAATACTTCGAACATTGGAATTGCGGGACCGAGTACCAGGATCTACGTCTCCGAACAGCTGACATTTCGAGGCAAGCAACTATTTTGGAAGGCAAGACAAGAAGCGAAAACGCGAGGTTACCGTTTCACGTGGTCGAAGGCGGGGCAGATATATGTCAGACGGGACACGGGGTCCAATGCAATATGTATTTCTGATGAAAGCAAGCTCGCAACTATGTGATGCAACTGAAAGAATCGTACTACCAAGGTATGTACCGTCTCGCTCGTTTCCAGGTATATGCAATAATTCATTAACTCGGCGAGATAGCGAATTTACCAATCTTCATTATATTATTAACCAGAATTTACATAGTTTAAAGTTAATTAAATATTTCATTGCACAAAGAAGGTACGAGCACCCGCCTCGCTCATTCTCGCTCATTTTCACTTGTTATATTTTTACCATACATATATAATAATTTGTTATCACGATGTTTCATCGACTTTAAACATTCTGCATTATATTACCAAATCACTAAATTATTTCCATACACACCTATCCATGCAACCACACTGGGAATAGTTTTTAAATTTAATAATATATTACTGGAACACTTTTCTCTATGCCACATACAACCAACATTTAATTATGTTTGATTTACCTTGTGATATTGATAACCATCCAGGTATATACTGTAACTTGAATATAATTGATGATCTAAATAATATAAAAAACTATAATTGGGGCTCTTACAGTCTAAAAATTATACACCAGAACATTAGAAGCATTTCAAAACTTGACGATTTCCTCATTTTTCTAGACCAATTTAATTGCGCATTCGATGTCATAATATTAACGGAATGCTGGATAAATAAAGAGTACACCTCTAAAATTATTCACAATTACTCGGAACATCACACAAATATAAATTTAAATAAATCCAGTGGAATTGTAATTTACATCAGAAACGGTCTACAAGCACAAGTCGACGAAATTTTACTACCACAAGCAAACTGTATGAAAATCGTATTGAACAATAACTTATGTATTTTTGCAATCTATAGATCACCCTCATTCCAAAATATTGACACTTTTTTTAATTCTTTACAATCAATCATCAACAGTTCAAAACAATTAGAACGGCAAATTATGTTAGGCGATTTAAATATTAATACGATTCCTGAGTACCACCGTCAATCCGAAGATTATCTATGTCTGCTTACGGAAAATGGGTTCATACAGACAATTAACAGCCCTACCCGAGAACAGGGCACAAGTAAATCTTGTCTAGACCACATTAACATCAAAAAAATTAAACACATCGAATCATTTGTTATCCACACCACAATTTCTGACCACTACACTACAGCTCTCTGCCTTAAAAATAAACCTCCCACTACTGCTAAAATTAAATACATACCTCGAATAAACTACTTCAACCTACTTGAGGACTTAAATTCAGAAAAATGGGAAAACGTTCTAGACCAAAGGGATACTGATTTAGCAATGACGAAATTCTTCACCAAATTACACGATTACATATCTAAACACACTAGTAACAAAATTATATCTAACAAACAATTAAAACTAACGCCATGGATCACCCCTGGTCTTGTTAAATCAATACACAGGAGGAATCAACTACACAAAAAGGCGAATAGGAACCCAGAGAATATCATACTACAAACTCGATATAAAAAATATAGGAACTTGTGTAAAAATTTAATTACATCAACTAAAGAAAACTACTTTAAAAAAATTATTTACGAAACCAACTATACATCAAAAACGCTATGGGAAGCATTTCGTAATATAACTAAAACTAAAATCAATAAATCATCTGAAATTAAATCATTGAACATTGATCACACTATCACGTCAGATCCAACAAAGATGGTAAACTTTGCAAATAACTACTTCGCGTCAGTGGGATCCACACTGTCAAAAAAAATTCTTGATAAATATAACACAACTGAAACTGATCTTGCTAAGATATCATGCTGTAATCTCAGTCATAAAATAGATAACATTCGAACTACATCACAAGAAGTGATGAAAATAATTGACGAGCTTAAGTCATCCAATGCGTGTGGCCCAGATAGGATCTCTTCAAATCTGTTAAAAAATATAAAATCCGCCATAGCATCACCGATATCGTTCATTTGTAATCTAAGCTTTAACTCTGGAAAATTCCCCAACCATTTAAAACAATCAATTGTTATTTTACTTCACAAAAATGGGGATAAATCACAGATTAACAACTACCGACCAGTTTCTTTGATCAACTCTGTGTCTAAAATTATTGAGAAGATTGTTAAGAATCGGCTCAGCCTGTACCTAGAAAACAACAACATCCTTTCCAATAGCCAATACGGTTTCCGACCAGGTTTAGGCACTGAAAATGCCATTGCTAAATTGACAAAAATTATCTCTAATAACATAGATAGAGGTACAAAATGCATTGCGCTCTTCCTGGATCTAGCAAAAGCATTCGACACTATCTCTCACAAAATTCTGAAGAATAAACTACAGCGCATCGGTATACAAGGGCAGCTCTTCAATTGGTTGTGTAGCTATTTAGATAACAGGAGCCAAAGAGTGCTCATCAACGACACTATAAGCGATTCAGCTAATATTAAATTCGGTGTACCCCAAGGAAGTACATTAGGACCACTTCTATTCAATATATATATAAATGATCTATGTAACAGTTCCTTTGCCGACCACATTATCACCTTTGCTGATGATTCAGTCTTACTATTTGAAGACAAAAGCTGGAATGTTGTTCACAGTAAAGCAGAAGTAGGGTTAAACAAGGTCAAACAATGGTTAGACAATAATCTCCTAACACTTAATCTAGATAAAACCAAATACATCCGTTTCAGAGCAACACAAGCAGGAGAACCAAAAGAAATACACAACATCATTATTCACCATTGTATTGACCGGACCACATGTAAATGCTTAAACTTAGAATGTGTCGATAGTATAAAATATCTAGGAATTATCATAGATAAATCTCTGAGATGGGACGAACATATTGTCTCGACTTCCACAAAGATTAGAAAGCTTACTCATCTATTCATGTCTGTTAGAAATATTCTTTGCGTAAAAGATCTGAAACAAATGTACCATGCCTTGTGTAACTCACTGCTAGAATATGCATCCTTGGGATGGGGCGGCTGTTCCAAAACAATAATTGATCCCCTAGCAAAAGCACAAAAATCACTTCTAAGGGTCATCCTTAAGAAACCATTTAGGTATCCCAGTGAGCTATTATTTAAAGAGATACGAGTTCTTGATGTACGGCAACTATACATAAGAAAAATTATTTTACATACACAAAAACACCGACATCACTATCCATCCATCGATCATCTCCACAACACCCGTCATGCAGGGAGGAATCCAGTAATTCTGCCTACTACAAATACATCACATGCCCAAAGACAATACTCCTACTTAGGGCCTAAATTGTTCAACTTCATACCCGATGCTTGGAAACTGAAAAGTACAAGCATTTTACGGAAATTGGTTAGCAATTGGCTTCTGGATATGGGGAGAGTCGAGAGCGAACATATGCTAACACAATCTCACATACCTAATATGTACTAAAAAGTTTATATTAATGCATAAAAATAAAACTTTTACTCTGTTTTTTGATCCGTGTAAAATAAGGACTGGTCTTTGATTCTTGTAAAATAACGACTATACATTTCTAAAAATAAGTTTTGAAAATTTCTATATAAATACATTGGAAATTCATATTCATATAGTCGGGTTTATAAATAGGTAATTTCTTTTACTTAGGAAAATCTAAAAATAATAGTACATTTATTAAAATTAAATGGTCATAAATGCATTGATGATTCATATGTCAAATATTGGTGTATTAAATGTGTAAATTCTAATTATACAACCGCAAATGTTCTCCAAAATAACCCAGAAAAAATATCATAATTGTGATCTCCCGATAGAAACCATTCACTTATTCGGAATACAATTATTAATGTAATTAAATGTAATGCCTTTGTAATTTCAATGGAAAAAAATTTGGTTAACTTTTTTACCTAAAATATTGAATTCGAAATTGGATAGGTCCGATGGTTTCGAACTCCTGCAACTCCATAGAGAGGTACAGGAAGTCGGTACCATCGATACATCGCATCGGCTTGGCACAGCGAAACATACTTATAGGTGTAAATACACGGTTAATGTTGCAATTTTACAAACCTTGGATCTTACTTTTAAATTTGTTGGTTGGATTTTTATATTATATACGTATTTTTTTAATTGTAACATGTTGATATTATATATCCCACTGTACTAAATTTTTGTTGCCTATATTTTTATTTAATTTATATACCTTTTATTCACATCGTAACTTTATCTAAACTATTTGTTTTCTCATGTTAAAGATGGAGGTACTGCCTTTATTATTTATGTAAAAGCACTCTGGGCGTAAAATAAAAGAAATAAATAAACAACTAAATAAATTAATGTTCTCCAAAACGAGTTTGAAAAATCATTTTTCATATATTTGGATTATAATTGTGTAATTTCTACTATTTAAGAAATTCTAAAAATTATAGTACTTTATTAAAATTAAATAGTTATAAATACATTGTGAATTCATATGTCAAATATTGGTTTATAAATGTGTAAATTCTGATTATGCAATTGTAATGTTCTCTAAAATGGCTTGGAAAGAATCTCCTTCTTGTGATCTCACTAAAGAAAACACTCATAGAACATTAATAAATGCATTCACTCTGAATGCATTTATTTATGTTCTCCAAATTGACCTTGAAAAAAATCACATCTTTGCGATTCTTTTAAAGACATAAAGAAACCATCCCTTAATTATATACAATTCTTAGTGTTCTCAAAAGTTGTCTAGACAGAAGCAAATTCCCGTGATATTTTGAACGTAACTATTTCTTTGTTAAGAATATTATGAACTAAATATACAATTTGGCTGTCCTGAAACGGGTTTTCTGCCCAGTTGGACAGACAAATGATCACATTGTAATGTATTGTAATATATATGCATATGTAAATAAATAAATAAATAAATAAATAAATAAAATAAATATTAACGACATCTGTTGAAGGATGTTGAAACTACGTGTATAATTCTATATACAACAAAATCCAAAGAAATTTTCTTCAAGAGCAGTGTAGGTACTCCTCCCCATCGGGAGAACCATCGGTAGAAAGGTCCCATAGGCAGGAAGTTAGAATAATCTGTGATGACGCTGTTAGGTAGTCTTTGGGAACAAAGAGACCTAAGCGTTCCAAAATAGCTGAATTCTCTACACAGCCTTGCAGCAGTCTAAGGATGGTGGCATACCATTCTCTTCTGAGCTGCAGGGAGTGGAATTCAAGGATGCCCTGATGAAAGTTTGTCGGATATAGCCTCGATAATATGACTAGTGGTTCTGTGAACAGTATTGGACCTCGCATTCTTATTTAATAAATCGAAACCTCTGAAATCACGAGATTTGTGAGTAGGTACTTAAATACCGTGCTTAATTTTAAACTTTTTTGCATTAACTAGGCTTGAGGAAAATATTTTCTTAAAGATTATTTTTGGGGAGGTTGTGTGGAGGTATTTTAAAGGAAAGGACGGAGAGGAAATTCTGAGAAGGAAAGTGGAAAAGGGATGGGTAGGAATATGGGGTGGGTAGGAATATCCAGGTGTGACAGATGTCCGGCTGAAGAGGTCAAAAGGTCTCTTCCGATCTGGCCCATCACGTATTTGGTGGACAGTCGCATTCGCCCCCAAGATCTGGATAAATATAAACCCGTGAACCCGGGTACCCTTGCTAAGTCACCAAACGAATCGAACCACTTTGAGTGCCTATACCCGCCTCGCAAATTAAAAAAATAAATATGTATATATTTTATTTTTAATTTCAAATAACATTTTTTCCAAAGAAATGCTTCAATGACTTATTCAATGACAGAAAGTCCAAATAAACACGATTATTTCTCATATAAAATAAATACTTTACTGAAACATTAAAATGCCCACCATCTTGAAACGCGAACGGAACTGTGATGAATGCCAACCTTCAACCTACGATAAGCCTACAAGAAATTTTTTTTCCCCTAAATATTATGTAAAGAAATTGGTACATTCGGCGACATCTGTCCGAGCAGTTGGGAACTATTACAGAAATCTGCACAAAGACTGGAGAGAGGGAAGCCCCATATCATAGCTATCTCGAGAACAAAGAAAGCTTAAATTCTACCAATAACAGATTGAGTAAGACGATTAAAAATAATCTGAACCAATCAGAGAGAAGAGGGCCGTGCCCATTGTGGACATAAAAGATTGGACTTTGGCCTGAGTGATTAGTGAGGTAATTAATGGTCTTGACGTTCCCACAGAGATCAGGGTTGAATGAACTAAGAGATAAATATCGAACTCTTCAAGGACTTTAGTATAACGAACCCGAGTAATGTTATTAAAAACGAGCACATTCGGGGGATCGGAAACCTTAGTTATCGGATGCATTGGGGCCTTTTAGTTGCGGAAAAACACACTTGGATAACGATGAAAAATTTTTATCAGTAATATATTGGGTAGAAAACGCGGGAACGAGGGGACAGGGCTGCCGGAAAACTTTCAACTATAGAATAGCTACATGTAGCTATTCTATAGTTATATATAGTTATATTATAGCTTTAAACTCAAAGAGAGCTCATCACAATTATTCAGGAGGTCATTGATTCAATGACAACTTGATTTATCTCATTTAAATCTTTTTTATAGCAAGTAGGTATCCAAGAACCCATAAATACCCAAAAATCCTAAATACCTAACACACGAGGAGCTTGTGACCTCATTTAAAACCACTGGTGTTCAAATACTCATACAGTCCTGAATCCTAACTTTTCTCGAACGTAAGCTTCAAGGCTTCTGTATGTGGGTATGAGCCATCTGGAAATGTAAGTGTCAACCTTTCTCGAACGGAGGGATTTGATCTTGTGGCGGTATTGTCGAGTCGGGGCATGCGGGGAAGAGGAAGGACGTATGCGGACAGTACGCTGACGCGGCATTAAAGCTACAGGTTATTTGCATACCGTAAGTCTTGTCGAACCTGAAAGCAAACATAAGGCTCACGAGGTACGTTTTATGTCAGCTAGTCAGAGGTGGAGTGTAACGCTGGGTCGGTCACGTGGGAGGAAGGATCTGTCCGTCACAAGCTTACGCCACATTCAACGGATAGAGGCATGATAAGGGAAGACATGAAATACCCCTTCTAGAATCAGTAGAATTAAATTCAATCCGGAGGCGACGGAAGTCGGAGTGAGACAGAAAAACGGCATGAAGACTTGGAATTCCCCCATCTGGCGTGAAGAGCCCCTTTTGTAACAAGAGACGCTCGTCGAAGAGAGTAAAACTCGGACTTAAGGATAAGCTTAGCAAACGTACCTGGGAGAAACCGGTTTGTAATTGTTGTTCATCGGTCTTCACTTGGATAGCGGAGGAGCCGACTTTTCAGCAAACATATTACCCCCTCCCCATATCCATCCATCCTTACTATTCAAACATTAACTATGAATACTAACTATGAATATACAAAACATTATGTTAGGAGAAGCTGCAGACAAGAACTCCAATTGAGAAAACCGGACTCTCGAATACGAACATTCTACACTGGTAAGGTAAGGTTTTTATTTCTTGAAATGTTGTAATTTATTAACTGTCGTTTATGTTATCGATGTATCGCGGTGATAGGAAGAATTAAATAAACAAACTAAATTCCTACAGAAATCAAATAGACACAAAGTTAATGGCGAGGTTAGTTTATCAAACTCGGTTAAAAGATACTAAAATAATAATAATTAATAAATCGGAAAATTCTCACCCTTTCTCTAAAAGAATCTATGGGTTACCACACGTAATGCATTATCTTCTCTACATATGTGTGCATATTAAGTATGCAAACAGATGTAAGATCTAAAACAAAAAATTACACAACGAAGATTATAGAAATAATGTGAACAAAAATCTTAAATCTTGATTACTGTGAGAAAATCGCAGGGATTTAAGAAGATAGGGTAGGTTTAGCTAGATTATAAAGGTATAGGGGTTTGAAAATCACGAGCCTGAGGTAGAAACAAACCGGAAGGAGGGTTAAGTTAGGCCATCATACCTAGTGGTGTGATCAGTAGGACACAAGGGTAGGATTATGAGCGTGGCTACGAGACAGGAGCTACGAGATTTGAACTACGAGGTAGAAGCTTAGAAAAGTAAATCAGCTAGGTAGGGTTCATCACAATTGGTGTCAAAAGCCAGGAGTGTCGGATCATTACAGAACTTACAAATACATTTACAGGTGGACCAAATTTAAAACGGTAGAGTTAAAACAGGAACCTCCACACAGCATCAATGTAAAAAATTAAAATGAACAAGAATCAAAAAACGACAATAAAAATTTACTACTACCACTCAATATATTCGTTTTTTTCCTATACGAGTATTATTATAAGGATCCCGAATTCCTACTTCCTGGAGCCGATGAAATTATGACGTTTACCTTTTGGGGAAAATTGGTTAGCTGAAGTAAGTTCGGTAGATGAAGCCCAGGTGGAATAGATAATATGAAATAAAAGCAAAAGTATAACAAGAATGTGTAAAAATATATATAATTTGTGTAAAAGTTTTAACGTAAAACAAATATTATATGTTATATTAGAGCAAGTATAAATTTAGTGAGTATTAAATAGTTTTGGGTTTTACGCTTTCAGACTTGTACAGATTATTAGTCTTAAATGTTATGTTTTTTTGTTATTTGTTATGTTTTCAAATCGTATTAACAAAAACAATTACTTTAACGCTAATATTATCCAGTATTTGGTGAAAATTCCTTTGTTGAAGCAATTTAATCCTAGTTTTTTTAAGCCTTTTTTTGTTGTGATGCCATACTTGAATGATTTCCTCGATGAGATTTTGCTTTACGATTATCTTTTTGTCTTCCATTTTTCTTCACAGTCGACTATAGATTTTTGATAGACTTCATATCGGTGCTATTTCCAGGCCACGGGAGCATTGGAATTTGAATATCTTGAAGATATCGTGGCAGGGAGCCTTGTTTTGCATTAACGTTCCATTACCAAACCATGAATGCCGTGTAAAAAACAAGGACCAAACATTGCTCAAATTAAGAAAAAACAATTAGATGAATAATGGACATCAACAACCGAAATATTAAAACAGTTTGATGTTCCAAGTGTTTAAAAATAATTGTGCCAAAAATATTCTGGTTCATAACCTCAAAAAAAACACAGAGTCAAACACGTCACAAAGTCATAAAACAAGAGCCAAACAAATAGACGATCAAAAAAAACCTAAGTATAATTCTATCTTTGGACAAAGAATCCCTCAATTTTTAGCAATAAATTTAAAACAAATTCCCACACACAATCAAACAAATTAAAACTAATAATAACTACGTTTAGAACATCAGATCTTGGCATAGGAACTATCGGAGAAGAACTTATAGTATATTAAAAACATCGACAAAGAAATTTTAGAAAAAATCTTACCCAAACCATGAAGTTATACCATAGAAATCTCTGAAAATGTATCCAAACATAGTCCCCCTCTGCAGAGGAACTCCTAGTGAGGAGGACTACGAAAATATTCTACATCTCTTTTTTACATTTATATTTATCAAGTATCTTCTAAAAATGTGAAAATTGAAATACGAGTATAGTAGCTTAATAATTTTTTTAAATTTTTTTTAAACATTACCTCCTCAAATAAAAAAATATAACACGTTTATGTTTGAATCTAACAATCTGCAAAAGTCTGTTCTGTAGAACGTTTGCCAAGAGAAAATCATTAAGGTGTAGGTATACTCGTACTACGGGAACACATAAATACGAGTATATCTAGGTCGTGTACATAGATGCAGCTATGCCTTATGTCTGGTGGTATTTTGATATGAGGATGTTTGGCTCTTGAATGCATAAAACATCATGTGATGTCTCGCTCGGTTATGTTTACCAGGATGTTGCAAGTTGATCGCTTTAAGTATAGTGGGTTTATTGTGTACATCCGTATATCAACTTAAAAAGGTGTTTGCTAAAATATCTTTATCGTCGAGTTGGAGCGGCATCAAAGTTATGCATGTCATGCAAGAATATGGAAGAATAAAACATTTTTTATAAATAAATGAGGCTTCTGATCTTTTTTTATTATTTTATTCATTTTTTTATATTTTTTAAATTTAAGTTTTATTTTCATATTCAAAAATAATAACTCTTTTTACATTAACTCCACACAGGAGGCCCTGAGGAAAATAATTTCCCTCAGGGGCAGTGTCATCTGGGATGCTGTGTGGAGGATCTTTTTGAGGAGAGGAAGGAATGAACATTGGTCTTGAAGAGACCCATGTTGTAGGAAGGAGGAAATACAGAGGCCGGCAAATCATTCCACTGCCGAGCTGTTGAATACAAGAACGAGTCGAAGAAACGACCCGTTCTCATGTGATAAATGTCAACCATGTACAAATGTTGGGCACGCATTTGGCGTATTTCCCGACTATGCACCGGTGCCGAAGAGATCAACGTAACGTTTTCAACATTCATCAATTTGGGAGGCTGGAATGGGTACCGCCGGAGCAGTCCCGGGAATCTCAAGTGTTAATCGCGCGGAATTTATAATACCGAATTATATCACACGTCCACAATCTGTAATAAATACATTTTTAAGATTTTCTACATATCCTGCGTCGGAAGCCATCTAGAGTATGCTTCAATAGTGTGGAACCCTCGTTGTTCCACAAATAAATCAAATATAGAAAGTGTTCAGAAAAAATTTTTTAAATACGTTTCTAATCGCTTTTGAAGTGATGAGACGTATGTCTCCATGAACCTTAAATTTCTTGGTCAACGTCGAGATATCAGATTTTTTTCAAAAAAGCATCTGTGAAACGCCACAGCCAGGCGGGTTGAACTCCTTACAGGCAGGTCTCTTATTTCACGCTTTGGTTTCAAATTTCTTAATAATCTCTACTCAGTTGAGATTACTTTCCTCACATATATACTATATACTGTTTATGAGTTTTATATCAAATTCTCAAAACAAACTTATTTTATAAACATTCTTTATAACTTCTTTATTACGTAATCCATATAAATCCAACCCCAAATACGATGCATATTAACCCAGAAACCAGCAAGCATTTTCCCGAATTCGCGAACAACAATATTCAAAAGCTCACCAGTGAATTTATAAATAATGAAAGTCTGAAAACATCCCTCTTGTAAGTAGGGTAGGTGTTTGTTTGGCAATGCGTGTGGTAAGATTAATGTTCAAGTTCCTTCCCAACACCTCCGGTCCCGAATTCTCGCCTTGCACAGAAGGAAGAACGAACATTGTGAACATTGCTTGAACAGTAAACATTAACACTACGGTCTGTTGGTATCTTAGGGAACAACTAAATGCTCCTTCCAGGAATGTGAATTGATGACATTTTGTTTCTTTTTAAACACATTTTGAAGTGAAACTTGTTTAGCCCCATTAGTGATTTGAAATTCGGATGAAATGGAAGTGAATACCGCACAAGAGTTCCAACTGCTCCCCTATGGACCCAGTGAGACTATGGCATCCCCAAATGGGGTACGTTGTGGGGCTGAAGGGAAAGGAAGTAGATGGGAGAGAAGAAGATTGGGAAGTACCTAGCTTTTCAGATCTGATCACCAAATACGGCAAGCGACGTTTTAATTCTGAATGGTGGTCTCTCACCAGGGCAATACTGAGTGTATCTTCCACCCTGGAAGGTGCCGCATATATACTTTATATTATTTTAATTAATTAATAAGGAACTCGACTGAAAAATATTCTGGCTTCAGAAATATATGATCATATGGAGCAATAAACGCTGATTCTGAATATACAAGTTTTATTTAATAATACCTATTAAACGCAGAGTTTTTAAAATATTATTAAAAAGTCCATTTTTAATCGGGTCGTAAAAACACGCCGTCAAGGGACGTCACTGTTTGACGTGTCGTGACGTCACCGTAAAGTCATTGTAGGGGAATGTATGATATGACATATGACACAAGCCATGGTATTAATTTATTCGTTTATTTACATACTGTTTATAGAGATTTAGTTGTTGTGTTTATTAAAACATTATTTAGGCCTAAATAATATTTCAAAAATAAAGGTATCTCTATTATTTAAAATATTCAAAAACTACCGCACAAAAAAAATAGAAATGCTATTTCTAAGGAGAACACTTCGAACAACGGAATTCAAAATGGCGTCATTAGATCAGCTGATTGCCCGATCCTATCCTAATTTTTCAGGGGTGATGACGTCACACGATTCACCTTACATACGGTGGTTTTCGGGGGGTCTTGAAAAATTAAAACTTTGACAATTATTTTAACTATCCAAACTAACTCTAAAAATAAAAATAAAAATTCAGTTATTTAAGTTAGAAGGTCATTATTCATTAAAAAAAAAATTTAAATTGGACTGGAGTTCTCTATTGGGTTCGAACCCGCGACCTCTTGCTCCTCGACCACGCAACCGTCTAAATTGTATCGATAATCAAAAAAAATGTCTACTTCAATACACTCATTTTATAGTACAGTTGAAACGATTGAAACGGTGTGCTAAAATAGGCGACATAAATCTCTTATAATGTAATCCATATCCATACTTAACTCTCGTACATTATTACAATTTGTACAGTACCCTTTATGATTACGTTCTTCCTTGTTTGATTAATTTTAGAATTAACTTACGTAAGTGCAATTTAGACGGCTAATAATGTATGAACACCACTGTGGGAGTAAGTTTAACTTGAAGAGCATTTCCGAATAGGTTATCCGCGTAATTGTATCGTACGGTAATATAGGTTACGCTATTACAGCAAAGCGCACTTGGGGTGAAATATCGCTTAATTGCGCTATATAAATGAATTGTTATTATAAACAGATGTAAGGCCATTCCATCCGGTAAGTACTTATGCAAGTTCCAACATAAAACTTAGCAACACTATCATTCTAGACCAATAAAGGAGCAGTAATATTAAGAGCTAAATTTTAATAGTGTTGCTTAAAATTATTTTACATATATGAATGTATCCTAAACATCTTTAACTAAACTATTTTTGTAACAACTTCTCTAATTGCTTCCGTCTGGAGTCATTGAGACTACGGCATCCCCAATTGAGGGTATGTTGTGAGGTCAATGGTAAGTGGGGAGGAGAAGTAAATGGGGAAATGGAAGGTGGGGAAGTACCTGGCTATTCAGATCTAGTCACCAAACACAGTTCAAGCCATTTCAAGCAACGTTTCAATTCTGAATAATGGTCTTACACCACGGCGATTCTGAGAGTATCTTCCACTTTTTAACGTGCGGTAGATATATTGTATATTATTTTTACAATATATTTGATAAACCTAATGTATTTGCGCACGGGTTATTTGAATCTGTGACCTTCGGATTGCATTTCGAGAGCCTTATCTCTCAACCTCGGAGGCCGTCGGAATGGTAAGGAAACGAGAAAAAAATACCAGGTTATTTGAATCTGATCACTAAAAACTAATAAAATAACTTCAGCCAGAGTAAAAGATACTCTCAGTATAGCCCTGGTGAGAGACCAGCATTCTAAATGGTTTTAGACTTGCTTAGTGGCGAAATCTTAATAACCTGGTACTTCCCTAACATGCCCATCCCCGCTCAGTTCAACCTCACAGCATACCCCAATTGGGATTCCGTAGCATACATAACTGGCCTCGAGAAGTTTTGGAAAATAATTTGGGACTCTTGTGCGGTATTCACAAAAAATAGATTGATAGTCCTACAAAAGGGCGATACTGAGAGTATCTGTCATTATGGAATCTTGTGCAAACATGGTGCAAGTTATAACTATTCTTATATATTTATAAAAGATTGTATGGAGCGGACGGACGGAAACCGGCCGGGCGGCTTTTGTTCAATTTTTAATACAAATCTACAGTTTTATTCTGAATTAGTTGAAATTTCGCACATTTGACCCTCAATATAAGAGGAAGCTTAGTGTCTTATTTTGAAAACTCTGTGTACAGTCCTGGCAACGCCGGGACTATTTTTTTAAATTGTTATATTAATTTTGTTTAAGTCGTTTAAAATTAATAATTAAATAAATAATACATTGTTTATTAATCAATAGGTTATTATGCAATACACATTATATGTTCCTGTATCGTAAGTCGCTTTAAAACACTGACAAGAAGGTCATACAATAAAAGGCAAATGGGAAAATAAGGTACTCTGTCACGTAGGTCAGCAGACAAACTCTTAGAATAATAGACCCAGACGATAATATCGATGTTCCTCTCCTGAGAGACCTAAGTATTCCGGCCACGCTGCAATAACTGTCTGTCATTCTTAATTACACTATTGCAAAACTGTGACAGCTCGTGACAACTACTGTCTAGCTACTGGACTTTAGTTCTATAGGTTTCGGGATGAAATTTCTCAGAGTCAGGAATGTACATATATAAAGTTTTTCAAGTGAAAGCTTCTGTAGCACCGTTGTGATTTCAAACTCGATGAATCGGGAATGAGCGACACTTAAAAGAGATAAACTCATACATCTTTAGGATTTAGCCTGAGATAGCAAAAAACATTTAGAATGAGATAGCAATAAAATATTTATTTAATTCACAGGTACTCGGTTCCACATAATACGATAAATGGACAGTCCCACGCAAGTCTCCTTTGGTGTAGGGATATAAACCGTGACCAACCTTTGCAGACATTTAGCCAACCAAAGATCGAATTTTACGAAATCCAGAAAAAAAAATTGTAAAAGCAATAATGGTCGCAACTGGGACTCGAACCCAGAACCTCTCTTGCGATCATTATCTTTTTATATTTCTCTGTGTCTTGTTCTCTTTCATATTTTCGTTTAGATTATTAGTGTTATCTTATTCTTCGAAGATATATTACATTGACGGGAATAACCTTCAAAAGTTATAAAAAGAGATTTTTTCTTATAAAAAATTGAATATTCATTTAGATTTTATAAAAAGTCAATGCATACTTCTGTATAAATAAAATCGGATATATTTATCAGAGACGCTATCTAGGTTACAAACCAATTCTTAGAATGATTGTTTTCAATAAAAAAGAGTAGTTGCCCTTAATGTGGGAAAAAAATATTATTTGAAGATAATATTATTAATTCAAAAATTTGAAATATGAACTAACTAGCAGACCCGGCCACACGTTGCTGTGGCTAACGAAACACAACGCCATTACCCAACCTTTATAAAATCCACACCACCCGCTTGCCTGCTGCCCTCTACTATAATAAGCATGTATTATACATATAAACCTTCCTCTTGAATCACTCTATCAATTGGTAAAACCGCACGAAAATCCGTTGCGTAGTTTAAAATATCAATGCGCACATACATTTTGAGCGACTTCATTTTATACTATGTAATGATAATGATCATTATCATTATATAACAGGTTTGAAAGAAGGTGACAATTGCGGAATTGGTAAAACGCGCACGTTCCGGTTAGACGAGAGGTTCTGGGTTCGAGTCCCAGTTGCGACCATTACCTTTTTCTATTTTTCTGTGTTTGATTCTCTTTCATATTTTCTTTAGATTATTATTGTTATCTTCTTCAAAAAAATACATGGTTGCTGGGTTATTAGAGGAAAATTTACGATGTCATTTTTTCATGCGAATACCTCACAAGAGTCCTTGGAGCTACAGTCTGGAGCAAGTGAGACTATGGCATCCCCAATTGGGGTATGTTGTGAGGCTGAAGGTAGTGGGGAAGGGAAGGAGATGGGGAAGAGGAAGATGGGGAAGTACCTGGCTTTCTGGTCACCAAACACGGCTAAAGCCATTTCAAGCAACATTTCAATTCTCAATGGTGGTTCTGAGAGGATTTTGCGTTTTGCAACGTGCCGCAAACATACTACATATTATTTTAATAGAATTATTTGTGAAATAACACAAATTAATCAAATAAAATTTATTTGTGCACGCCGGGATTTGATTCCGTGACCTTCGGATTGCGAGTCAAGACACTTACCCCTCGACCACAGAGGTGAGATGTAAAAACATAGTATACCGGACCGTTATCCGTTATGCTTCCCGATATTATTTTACAGTATATTTAATATGTAAAACACAGACACGTGTTAATAATAATTTATTTATGGTGAGCATTCGAATGACCGGTCAGTGGTTGGTGGGCATCGCGTTTAGGTCCCACCCAGGCGTTCCGTGTTCGATTCCTCGGCTGGCTAAGTCCTCCATCACGACTCAAGCAACATTTTCGGCTTACTGTGGTGGTAGTAGGAGATTTTCAAATATTGTCGGGTTATTCGAAACCCGGGAATTTTTGTCTTTCTTTTTAAATAAAAAAAAAAAAAAAAAAAAATTGTTGTTTTCCTCGTTATCTCAAAACTTAGTATTGGGATGTCTTACTAAATAACTGGACGATCGACTTTTGTAATGTGGTTATATAAATTGTGCTAATAATACATAGCAAAAAGCAAAAAGTTGGTTTTCAAAATTAAACTTGAAAATTGAAAATTCGCTTTACACAGTTCAACACTTCTTTATTAAAATTTGAATGTATTTTTCCTCTTCTTTCATATTGGTCGGAATTTTGTAGAAGATCTCCACCGTTCTGTAAAGTAATGATTACTGTATAACTGGAGGAGAATCGATTCCTTACTCAATCGATTCGCCATGTTAATTGGGGATATCACGGGTGTTAATGTAATAAGTAGAATGAGAGTTTACTGAATTTTATGTAATAATTTCTACCTGAAAGGTAAAACGTGAGGATAGTAAACCATGCAACACAAGCAACCTAAACCAGCGAATAACCAAGAATAATATTCGATTTCCTGCCTTTCTGTCAGCAGCTGGTAGAAGGCACTAGGGTACCAGTGTTGCCATACTAAAAATAATGTTTTTTGGCTGTTGTCTGTTGTGCGTATGTACCATCCACAACTGTAATTTTGCTTGTTTCGAATGGGAAATCTTTTATCTTTTATCTTTTCTTCTAGTAATCACTGATTAAGTTTGTGTTGATTTTTATTAAGTTTTAAGCTTCGTGTGTTTGTTTATAAATTTTGAACTTTGTTGGCCGTTATACGTTTTACAAAGAAAAACGAATACATTTAGTAAACACTTTGTTCAAAAAATAATCGCTGAACATTTTTATGTTTATGTTAGAATGATTAAAAAAAAATAATTTAAAATGTTTAAAAAAAAATCGCGGAGTCAGTAAGACTATGGTATCACCAATTGGGGTATGTTGTGCGGCTGAAGTTAATTTGGAGGGGAAGGAGATAGGGAAAAGGAAGGTGGATTCCGATCTGGTCATCAAACACACAAATTTCAAGCAACATTTCTATTATGAATGATGGTCTTACACCAGGGCGATACTGAAAATATCTTCCACTCTGGAACGTGCCACAAATATATCTTATATTATATTAAATGACTAAATTTGGAAACATCCCAAATTAATCAAACAAAATTTACTTGACTGAATCAGCGACCTGCGGAAGCTATCAATATATTAGGATTTTATAAAATTATTTTTTGCACACTTTTTTACACAGGAGGCCTTAAAATAATTTTTCTCAGGGAATGTGTCTTCTTTAGACATGCTGTGTGGAGGATATTTTCAGGAGGGGAAGGAGAGGATGTTCTGGGGAGGAAAAAGGTGTTAGGGGTAGGTAAGAATCTGGGGTTCAGTGTGTCCGAGAGTGACGGACGAACGATACCATCCCTCCCACCGCGGTGCAAGGTGATGTTCCGAGAGAGCCCTGCTGAAGAAGTCAAAAGTTCTCCTTCAATCAGTCTCTCTCGATCTGGCCTGCACACAATTGGTAGCAGACACATCCGCCACCAAGACCCAGTCAAACCTCACCTAATGAACCCAGCTACCCCTGCTAATTCACCAAACATAGCCATATCGAGTAACAATATATTCATTATTTTGTCAGTACTTGGTACCATGAAATAACACGGAATGACTTATCAAATTACAAGCCACAAAGTCTCATATACGTCATGTTCAAGTTTCGTAATAACTGTTATAACGTATGACGTAAACGTAAGACATCTTGTCTATAGATGGCGCTTTGTTTCCCCCTCTTCGCATGCAGTGTCGGAAACCTGACATCTTTTAATTAAAATTTAATATCGACGTGCCATAGGGTGGTACAAAATATTGTATTTCAAAATGATTACATAGATTCGCAAAAGCTTAAGCGGGGTCCAAACGCTTGGCGAGCCTCGGCAAGCGTCCACAAGTCCCAACGTCTGGAGCGCGCGTTTGCGTAGGCTTGCAAGAGCTTGCGAGAGCTTGCCACCGATCCGGCGAGGTCGGATAATTTGGCCACAAGCGGCAAGCGCTCGGTCGCGCTCAGTGGAACTTCCGAGCTGGCGGTGAATGCACGCCGTTTTTGCTCCGTGCGGTCTATGATAATATTTAATATTACGAGACATATGAATATTCATGGCGTATGAGGCGAGCCTGACTTATTAAAATGTATAAGTACATAAATTTAATGCACTTACGTAGTTTATTGCGACTGGACTTACCTAAAATGTCAAAATAAATAAATAATATTTTATTGATGATTTATACAATATTATTACGAGTACAATAAAAAATATATGATTTTTGTGAGAATAACTTTTTTTATAATACAAGACAATATTATATAAAGACAAGTGATCCTCGAGTTCGGGTCCCAATTGCGATCACTACCTTTGGAAGCGAAAACTTCTTTGGCACCGTTGTGATTTGAAACTCGATGAAACGAAAAAGTGGCACTAAAAAGAGACAAAAATGTATAGGATTTAGCCTGCGAGATAATTTCTCCTCTTTGTGCGGTGCTTCGTAGCCTCCCCACTCTTTTCTACCTTAGTTTTCTGAAGGTTTCACTTCTACCGCGTGTAAACTAGACATTGTATTTTTCTGTGTCTTGTTCTTTTTCATATTTTTATTAGTATTATCTTCTTCAATGGTTCAATGGTATAAAAAATACATTTTCCCCTTGTTTTTTGTTTCACGTTAAAATAAAGGTGACCGGCTAACTCAGAATGAAACCAACTCAGAAACGTCATGATAAAAAAATTGATTAAGTTAGGTTAAGGTTACCGGCAATTTTAAAATTATTTTTTCATAGCTTTTAATGATCTTTCCGAGGTGTTTTTCAGTTGGTTTCATTCTGAGTTGGCATGGAACCAAAATAAAAATAGATTAACGCAAACATAGTATAGCCTAAATAGACGTCCGCCGCGCTTGGATGCTCCGAACACACTGGCGCGCTCGCAAGTGTGTGGAAGCCAGCCATTCGTTTGCCAGAGCTTGCCTGAGCTTGCGGCAAGCCGTTTGTCGCAAGCATGTAGCGGTACCATTACAATAAGCTTTCTGGGTGATCAGGAGACCCAAACTAAACGAACACAACAATATTTATATTAGACATGAGAACTTTATCTCACATGCGAGCAGTCTCCAATAAACAAATATATACATTTTAACGTTTTTCTTTCAATTTCAATGAATAAGTATTACAATTTGAGGTTTTACTCAATCATTTAAGCCACTATAAAAATATTACATACAAGTACAAGAAGAGAAATTTTAATAGTCGGGTACCCTCCATTCTTCTTCCTATTCATGCATCTTGCCAATAAGTTATGCCATTATCAGTCTGTGATGTGTGATTATGTGAATGCGGATGTCGAAGGACCTTGAATGTGTTTTGAAATTATGTGTGTGAAAGACCACTGTACAAGTAGAAAGAATGCACTTAAAGAAAAAGAAGGAACGGACTTACTGCGGTAACTTGTGACACTCTCTGCTATCTTGGCTGGGTTTATTCATATACTTATATACTTGTGGTATGCTGATTCAGTTTGAGGATGCGGGATGCGGAATATTATAGATATCCACGCGGCGAGTTTCGATTGACGACTGATTGTTATGGTAACGAAATATCAGGTACATATGGATGGGTAGGAAAAGGAACATGATAGGGATGGATAGGAAAGAAATGTGTGACAATCAAGCTACAAGCACAGAGTCTATGATATATGTAGTTGTATGTAGGTGAAGCTATGAATTGTGTAAACGTCCAACCACTCTGATTTTGGATCGGTATGCATTTGTACTTTCAAAAATTTGTACTTTCAAACTTTAATAAAGCACACATTTATCAATTTTTTTAACGAAGCGAGGCTAGCAGTCAAGATGAAATCCCTGAGGGATATGTGTAGTAAAACCATGTATGACGATTGATAAATGTGGAGATTTCCAAAGAATGCTAGGCTAATGTTATCGTAATGGCAAGATTAAGAAAGAAAAGCTTAGATGGTTTGGGCATGTAGAACGAAAGTGATTGGTAGATAAAGTCGGAGACGCTTGAGGAAGACATGGCACAATTAAGTTAACCAAATAATAATATTTGGTTCACTCTCTTGTAATATTTTAACATAGGTATTTTCTTATATTTCAAACACGAAAACTTTTACAATGTGACCTTAGAACGGGGTGCCCCATTAAGGACACATTTTTCTCAAAAAAATTGTAAAACAAAGATAAAAATAAAAGAAATAAATAAATGAAAAATACTTTTATAGAATATATATGAAGCAATGTGCTTGAAGCAAGGAGTGTGTGCCAAGACCAAAGACATTCAAATACAAAAGAGATATGCTATGATGTCCGCGCAACTGTCGGCGGTCTACGACCTAATCAGGGTAGTTTGCATAGGAAAAGAATTTGTTCATTTCGTTGATTTTTTTAAGGTGTGCATTAGTATTGGTTAACTATATAGTTTGAATACGGAAAGAATTCGTTCATTTAATTGACTTACTTAAATTATCTTCTTTAAAGCGTAACAAAAAATCAATTAGCTTCTATGTGTCACTATATTTTTAAACCTTCACATTGAAAATTACATTTTTTACTTGTACCGCCAACTTATTGGTGTAATTAAGCACTTTAGCACTTTAGATACCATTATTTACTTTTGTCTTATATATATTTTAAACTTTTTTACATTATTTTACTTGTCTTGTTATTTTAATTGTTTATCTTGCGTTATGTTATATATATTTAAAAAATCTGTAAAAATTTCTTTTGAAATGTATAATGGGAAAAAAATAAAGGAAAAAAAAATTTACCTTCGTTTGTTTTATTTGTTAATTATTAATTCATTTAGTTTATTTGTTAATTTGTAAACAATATCGGCGACACCCGGAAGCGCAGTCCCACCTAGTAAAAACTGCAGACAGCACAACTATTATATTTCAATATTTTTGGCCAAGACCAAATCATTTGGCGATCCATCCTTTTATATCTGAAGTAAATATAACTGAAAATAATAAATATATAAATGAATTAAATGGTGACAGGACAATTAAATATTAAATATTAAACAATTAAGAATTAAATGTATCTGAAGTCAGAGATAAAGAGGTGCCGTGCCTTGTTATTATTTCTCATCAGTAAACAAAGCTTAAGCCATTTCAAGCAAGGTTTCGATTCAGAACGTTGAAGAGAAAAGAGTGTAATGTAGTGCGATCAGATTACAGATTGATCAATCTAAAAACAAATCATAATTTTTGTTTAGTAAATTGAAAAATAACACTTGGTTCGTACCGTAATTTATGCTAAGCCTTAAAAAAACCGTCGTCGTTAAGAACATACTTATAAAGAAACTCTTTGGAAATACCCCTAACCAATGTTTGCCTACCATCCTGTATGGCCTGTAAATTCCACGTAAAAACAAACCTTTCTTTTATTCTACTTTTTCATCCCTTCCAATATTCGTGTGTGTGATGTCCATAAGGGTGTGTATACTGTGGGTTTGTGTTCATGAGTATGTGTGTACAGCTTATATGTGTTGACGGTCTCACAGTGTAATATCCCTTAGTGTAAGTAACGCCTCCCACCCTCTCGACTGGGGGTAGATGTTTGGATTGTGCGATTTTACACAGGGCAATAATGATTGTTTCCTGTGTACCACGGATTGACTGGGGGCTGCTTTGGGGGTTAAAGGCTATGTGGCGGGGTGGGTGGATTTCAAACAAAGATTCTCTAACACTGAGATCATCGTCATTTTCAGGGTTTTTTGTTTAATTTTATTACTATCAACCGCTGTAGTCGTGTAAAAATATGATATGACCTATATACAAATACGATAATTAAATTTATAATTTGAGGTCTCTTTATATGAATAATTTTGTGAGACTTAACGAAAAATAAAGAAAGAAAAGAAACAAACAGCACAAACTTACCGATCGATTACGAGATCATATAATTCGCAATAAAATTGATGTAATAATATTGCCATATATGTAAAATGACATTTAAATTCAGAGCAAATTAGAGTTCATTGGACAAGATTTCACGCAGAACTCACGCACAGCATAGACAACCGAAATCGGCAGCTACTAATTTGGAGTTCACTGCGTATATGGTGTTAATCCATGCACACGATGGATGACCGAACTTTCAGTCAATCTCCAAGTCAAAATTTAACCTAGTCTTGACACCGTGATTTGTGCATTTGAACGACATTTGACTGTTTCATCACTGTTTGATTAGCGATATAATGAAAAAAATATGTTAATCGACATAATTTAATCCGACTCGATGGACCAAATGAAAAATTGTTATCATTAATATTTTTGTACAATCCCTTGTCATGAAATGTTACGCTGTAAGAAATGTAACTAGTAATTTTATTGAACAATCTTCCCAGGGTTTGATAAGTGAAATAAGAGAAAAATATGTTAATCGACAAAAATTAATCCGGTTCGATGGACCAAATGAAAAATAAAATGCCATTGATTTTTATGTACGAAGTCTTGTCATGAAATGTTGCGCTGTAGTATTAATGTGATTATTAATTTTATTAAACAATCTTTCCCGGGTCCATCCACTACTTTAAAGTTTTTTATATTTGAAATACACTTGAATCGAGCATGAGGGCCGGTCTTTTGAAACGCTGTCTCTTCTTTAGTTTTGCTCCGATTTACTTAAAATTTTGACACAATGCTCTCGACATGATTGAACATACAGATTTTTTTTTAAAGTTTTAAAATCTTCCCCCCCCCCCCCCCCCCCCCTTCCCCTTAAATCATTTTAATTCGTCCCTAACTAAATGTAAACTCCTTGTAGTGTGGGCGGTAGTCTATGAAACCACGTCTTCCTGCTCCAAAGGTTTATTCACTATGCGTTGCACATTGAGCACTTTATAGTGGTATGCGCCATTTCACCAAACGATGCTCCCGTCGCGGTACTTTCGACGATAGATTGCTTCACAATGGGAATTTTTGAATTTGGAACGACATCAGATACAAGCGTGTATTTTCGTGCTCCGATCCAGAAAAATACCAATTTAGGCTGTTCCTGAATCTTTATCAAAATTGGAAGCGTATAAACAATATAATATTTTTAACAGATTACAATTACAAAATTGGAACCGATGGCGATTAGTCTAGTAATTTTTCACGGGTCAAAAGTTGGGAATTAAAAAAAGTCAAAACATGAACCGACCGACTTTATGTGACTTTTTATGTATGTGTAAATCACTGTAAAAAAATGGAAGAAAGTTTCGCAAGTGCTTTAATGCGATTGCAAGAAAACACACTTTAAGCATATTTCGTTGAAGATCTGCAGTCGGCTTGGAACCGAGAAAAACCTGTATCGATACCCTTGTACTAGGCCCTAGTAAGTAGGGGTTTGAACGCCGTAGAAATGAGATCCCTGAGGTGAATGTTTGATAAAACCATGTTCGACCGTATGAGAAATATGGAGATTCGCAAATAATGCAAGGCTGGTGTAAGCATAATAAGTAAAATTTAGAATTTTAATTCCCTTGTGCTAACATCATTGTACTACGCCATGGTAAATTCACACCTCTCTTATCTCTGCTGTATATGGGGATTTGCCTCAAAGAAATTGATAGCTGAACTTCTAGGTGATTCAAAATCAAGCTCTCAGAAATGTTTTTGGATTTCCACACTCACAATACGCGAAATAGCAATTAAATCCGCATACCTCAAACACACACTACAAAATATGGGATAAAATCTCTGAAGTATGTTGCCTATACACTTTATTTATTTATTTATTGTTTCTTTACACTGCAGATAAAAATGTTTACAATACAATTTGTCACCTCACTAGGACAACGAAAACGATCTTAAAGGTAATACTTAAAAACATAGACTTTCTGATACAGACCAAATATTCAACCGTTGTGACGTACTAGACATACGACAATTATACGTTAAATCGCTACTAAATTACATTTTTGACCAAAAAAACAACCTTCAACAAACACAAAATATCACAAACAGACCAGTTAGACAAGCATGCAAAGAAAACTTAAAAACTCCAACGGTAATTACAAGCTTTGGACAAAGACACTATCAATATCAAGCTATATAAGTATTCAACAGTCTAACACTTGAAAATAAAATTGAGGAAGACAAAAATAAATTCCGACACAAAATTACAAAATGGATTAAAGACCAAAATAGACAATACTACCAAAATATCAAAGCATAAAATAAAAATAAAACATACAAGTAACACACAAAACCAATATAAAACACAAACACACAACACTTATTAAAAATATCGTTTTTAACCTTATTTTTTTTTTTTTTTTTTAAAAGAAAGCCAAGCATTCCCGGGTTACGCATAACCCAACAATGTTTGAAAATCTCCTACTACCACCACAGAAAGCCGAAAATGTTGCTTGTGTTGTGATGGAGGACTTAGCCAGCCGAGGAATCGAACACGCGACGTCCGGGTGGGACCCAAGCGCTATGCCCACTCAACCACTGACCAGTCAAAATATATAATATTATTTATTTTTAAATTTACGTTAATTTTAAATCTCTACTTTTTAAATTTAATTTATCTTAATTTTATGTTTTTAATTTATTTTTTTTCCGTTTTTTCACCAATATTATATATACATATATGTATTGTGCATAATTTTGTATATGAAATGGAGGCCTCAGCACGGGTAAACCACCCAGTGAGGCCAACATCATTGAATTGTGTATAAAATGTAAATATATTGCATCAAATAAATAAATTGTTGTTTGTTCTACTCAACCTGTCTTTTATTTTTCGTCCGTATTGTATGTGATACTTATATTTTTAATATCTAAATTCCTATGTACAATTGTAACTATTTCCTCCCACCCATGAATTGTATGTTCCTCCTTTCCTAAAATGACTTCTGTATCTCATCGGGATTGCTCTAGCAAGAAATAGAAACAAATAAAAAAATGAAAATTATGAGTAAAAGTAGTTAAATGTCACCTTTCCTTGAGTTTGAGAACCATTAGAGGATCAGCACTGTATAGTTGCAACACGTAAGGAAAGTAATTACCTGCGCTAGGCGGCTCGTAGGCTGGGGGTTGGGAAAGGGGTTGGGTACACCCCACCCCTCCACACACTTTCCACCTCATCCACCCCGTCACACGTTGGCGCTCATTCAAGCATCGGCCCCGTAGGGATCGACAGAGGTTTAAATTGACTTTGAAAATTCGTCACGTAGGTGTTCTTTTATGGGTTACCTGAGCTGCGTAGTGTTGCGGTGAGGATGTTTTTATGTGAACACCACAATAATGTCACTGAATAGGGCCAATGGGGTAGTGGCACCCTCAATTGGGGAACGGTGTCAGGATAAATGAGAAGAAAAAGTGGACACATGTATGTCTGAAATGCGTGTGTCCGATATTGCTATAACATCCCGAGACGCGAGCATATCTCGCCTTACCTCTATCGGAATCGGATATTAAATATATCGAACAGAAGGAAGTTACATCAGGTAAACAATTTGATGAATTCGAAGGTTCCTGCCTAACTGTTTGACAGACTGCAGTGACTCCGTCCCGTGACTCTCAGTAAACGCCAACGAGACGATTCACTCGTTCTCCTCAGATATAAAACTGCTGTATTTGAGGGTAGTTTCTGCTATTCATCATTACTTCGGGATGAAATACCACTGTCTATTCTAATACTCGTATCGACATCATTGCAGTGCTTCAAGAGGCTCCGCGGCGAATGGTTGCTGACGCACAGTCAACCGCACAACATCATAATTGATAGAATTTACAATGAAAGGGATACCTTACTTGTGATTGTGATTATACATGTGTAAAGAAAAATATAATTTTCTTTCATTTATAACGATGCCGATCTTGACTCGTCATTGTGGCTGTATGTATCATAGACTGTCACTGGATATGCGCAACAGTACCTTCTAACAGTCGACTCGATATTTTTATAATCTATGGATAACTAAAACTATAATCAAAATAATCTATGGCTATGATAAAGCAAATTGAAGAGATTAATTTCAATAATTAAAAGTAATTACTATGATGATTGTGATTAAGGAATCGACATTACAATTAATAACATTAAATGTCATCTCTTTCCTTACAGATAACGTTTTATAACTAGATACTTTTCTTAATGTAAATCTTGTGAGATTAACAAAATAAATCTACTCTTTCTTTACAGAGAAACTCAATTGTGTTTTAATTGATTGTGTCGTCCGAATAACAAGGAAAATATCATTATGTGTGTATTTTTTTATTATATGCTTTAATTTGAATGTTGAAACTGAAGTATTTGGCAACTCATAACCACATGGGAGTCCCAATCACTGGAAGCCAGTGGGGTTATGGCAATAAGGAACTCCAGTGAAAAATATTATGGCTTTAAAAAAATATGTTCATTTAGACCAATAAACACTGATTCTGAATATTAAACGCAGAGTTTTTTTAAATTATCAAAAAGTCCATTTTTAACCGGGTCTTAAAAACACGCCGTCAAGTTGGCATTATTGAAATTTTAGTGGTGACGTCACCGTAAAGTCATTGTACGGGAATGTATGATATGACGCAAGCCATCGTATTAATTTATTCGTTTATTTACGTACTGTTTATAGAGATTTAGTTGTTGTGTTTATTGAAACATTATTTAGTCCTAAATAATGTTTCAAAAATGAAGGTAGCCCTTATTTTTTTTTTACAGTGAATACCGCACAAGAATCTCAACTGCTCCCGTCTGGAGCCAGTGTGACTATGGCATCCCCAATTGGGGTATGTTGTGAGGCTGAAGGTAGTGGGGAGGGGAAGGAGGTGGGGAGGAGGAAGGTTGAGAAGTATCTGGCTATTCAGATTTGGTCACCAAACAAGGCTAAAGCCAATTTCAAGCAACGTTTCAATTCTGAATGGTGGTCTTACACCAGGGCGATACTAGTAGTATCTTCCACCTTAGTTTATCTCTATTATTGAAAATATTCAAAAACTTCTACACAAAAAAAAAGTAATGCTACTTCTAGGGAGAATACTTCGAACAACGGAATTCAAAATGGCGGCAGTTGATTAGCTGATTGCCCGATCCTATAGTAATTTTTCAGGAGTGATGACGTCACACGATTCACCATTCATACGGTGGTTTTCGAGGGGTCTTGAAAAATTTAAATTTCGACAATTATTTTAACTATTAAAACTAACTCTAAAAATAAAAATAAAAATGCAGTTATTTAAGTCATTATTCATAAAAAAATTTTTTAAAAATTGGACTAAAGTTCTCTATTCGGATGGAATGTGGAATGAGATTGGTTAGAGAAAGGTTGGCAAGTACTAGCTATTCAGATATAATCACTGAACTCAGGATTTTTTTTTCCATTTCGGTCTTTCATCAGGGCGATACGGGGGGTGAAATGACTCTCACTTACAAAAGTGAACAAATTGGCCTGAGGGGTTTATGTTTCATTCTAGTGTTCTGTTTTTGGATCTGACGAAAATATAAGATAAAAATGTGAAAGAACTTTTTATTTTTGTCACAGTATTCTAAAATGAAATGAAATGCACTTATAAACATACAATTGAAATTTAGAAAATGCATCATGATAATTGATCACGAAATTATTGAAAGGGCATACAAAGAAGGCTAAATGACTTTAACAACTTTATTCCAGACTAAAATGACAGACACGAAAAATTATCCACAAATGCTTTAAATTTTAAAAGCTTCTGCCGCAATTCGAAAATAGCTTCAGACAGACTTATTTTCGTTTGCATTAAACATTTTCACAGTTCGTTGGCCACAATCATGCAGAAAGCTTACATACGAAGCTTTCGTATTGAGTTTTCGTCTATAAAAATCTGATCCCACCATCCAAAACCCTTATAAAAGTGAAAATTGTATTATAGGCCATTTTAAAATAAAAGAGATGTTGAAATTGCGTCGTGTGACACGCTATTTTCCGAACTAATCTGATCCGAATCTAAACCAATGACGATAATTTGTGAACATGTATCAAAAGGGTAACACCGAAGGTACCTGTTAACCAAGTTGATGCTTATGTAGATTTGATTTTTTTTGTTAGGTTTGATGTGCTGAAAGCGAAAATTGATTGTGTCAAGATATCTTAAGTTATAGTCTGTAGTGAATTCGTAAAAAGGTGTACCTATGGCCTTTTTTAAAAGTGTTCTAAAGCTTTTGTTTTTGATAAACTGTGGAAAAGTAATGACTTCCTTTCGACGCCATGGGTCGGTATATTTTTATATTTTCCTTCTCTCTGAGGTATGTAAGAATAGCTACTTATCACACAGCCCCCACCTTTTCCCCCTTGTCAACGATTATTTTGACCATTTTAAGTGTTACAGGACCTTCATTATTCATGCCCCAATTACGTGAGGCCTTCAGATTTTAAAATGAAAATCTATATTGGTAGAAAGGAAAGAGGCTTTTTATTATAACGGTCATTTTTGAATGTTCGATTCCAACTGCTCCCAGCCGTCTGGTGTCAGTGATTCTATGGCATCCCCAATTGGAGTATAGTGTGAGGCTAAAGATAGTGGGGAAGGGAAGGAGATGGAGATGAAGTACCTGGCTATTCAGATCTGGTCACCAAACATTTTAAGCAATTTTTCAATTATGTTTGTTGGTGTTTTTTTTTTTTATTTATTTCAGAGTGAGTGTTCAGGGCGATACCGAGAGTATCTTCCACTTATCTTCACTCTGGAACATACTTTATTTATAAATACTTTATTTTAAATTAATTAATTGTGAAATAATACAAATTAATTTGATTTGGTTTGCTTGAAGTGCCTTTAGCGGTTTTTACTTCTTTTATTTATTTATTTATTTATTTATTGTAAGAAACAAACAGCAATTTATATACAGGATGAGTTATACAAGAGGTTAAACATGAGGTAAGCCAAAACAGTTTCTTATGCTAATGTTGGTTATTATGATATAATATACAATTGTAATTGGTAATAACCATTGAAAATAACAACAACAACAACAAAAATATATACATATAAGTATATTAGAAGGAAGAAGGAAGAGGAAAGGGCAAGGGGCAGAGGAAGGTGGGATGGGGACAGGAGATGCTCATGCTGTACCTTTTCTATAGTTGTGCATTAATTTAATAAACATTTGTGGTCGTACGTTTGACTTCGTTTCGGTATTTCACAAGAGTGTTATTAAGAATATCGATATTGTTAAATTGCGTGTTATATTGCGCGCATATACGGGGGATTGGAGAATTTTTTCTAAGGTTGGTTCTGCACGCTGGCAAATGAAAAAAATGGTTTAGTCTGGTTTTTTTTACATGAGCTCCACACAGGAGGCCCTGAGGAAAATAATTTCCCTCAGGGCCTATGTCATCTTTGGGGATGCTGTGTGGAGGGTTTTTTAAGGAAAAGAGGGAGAGGAGAGTTCTGGGAAGGAAAAGTGTTCAAGGGGTGGGTAGGAATCTGGGGTTCAGTATGTCCTGGTTATCCGCCAAGACCTAGACAAACCTCACCCCATGAACCTGGGCACCCCTGCTAAGTCAACAAACGTAGCGAACCACTTGGGGTAACCCGTGGCAGAGGTGTTGGTTATCCAATAAAGGTTCCCGGGGCGGCAGTACCCATTCCCGCCTCCCAAATTGACAAGATTAGCCAGTAAGTCCGCCCTTCTCTTCTCCGTCTGCTTCCCCTCCCCATCTTCAGTCTCACAACTTACCCTGATTGGGGATGTCATAGTCTCATTGGCTCCAGACTTGAGTAGCTTAGACTCGTGCGGTATTCACATACAAATTAAAGTAAATTTAAAAAAATCTTTTTTAATATTCCTTTTGAGTAGGGAAAACAGATAATCCGGAGTATTTCTAGAGAGTAAAGGAGTGAAAATGTCGTTTTTCTACCGTTGAAGAAGATGAACTGTTTCACAAAAAATGTATGCTTAGTAGTCAAGATTATGCGCAGTGACTTTGCCGAGTTTGCCCTTGGAAAACATGGCATGATCAAGCGAATCAAATTCTTGGGTCAGTTCATGTCAAGAGGCAAATAACAGAAGAGTTATTTGTGAGACGATGTGTAATACGAGTATGTGCCGATGAAGAGTTATGTGGCGGTTTATCCTATCTTTTTTTTTTTTTTTTTACAGTGAATACCGCACAAGAATCTCAACTGCTCCCGTCTGGAGCCAGTGAGACTATGGCATCCCCAATTGGGGTATGTTGTGAGGCTGAAGGTAGTGGGGAGGGGAAGGAGGTGGGGAAGAGGAAGGTTGGGAAGTACCTGGCTATTCAGATCTGGTCACTAAACACGGCTAAAGCCATTTTCAAGCAACGTTTCAATTCTGAATGGTGGTCTTACACCAGGGCGATACTGATAGTATCTTCCACTCTGGAACATGCCGCAAATATACTACATATTATTTTAAATTAATTAATTGTGAAATAACACAAATTAATCAAATAAAATTTATTTGCGCATGCCGGGTTCGAACCCGCGACCTCCGGAATGTGAGTCAAGAGTCTTAGCCACTGGACTACGGATGTCGTCAGATATCTGCGGAGAAACGGAGTGATGTTTATTAATGAAAAAATTAAAAACACTTTGTTTTTACCACGATAATCTTTATTTAAAAGTCAACATGTTTCAAGAACGATGTTCTCTTCATCAGGACATATGATGTACTAAAACTAAATGATCGAACATAGAAAGACAGGCGTGGGTAGAAATGGAAGTAGGGGGGGAGGAGAGAGGTGGAAAGGGGGGTGCTTAGAAGAACAAAGACAAAAATTACAATGGAAATATGTTTAAGATAGGGTTATTCACAAAATTAATTTGATTGTTAATAATATTTTAATTTCTATTGACATTTTTTCCAATTTCTAATTGAATTTGCAAAATTTGAAGAAGTGATGTTTATTAGTTGAGAGATAAACTGACAGATTTGTGTCTTTTTAAAAAATCGGGTGCGGCGTGATTTTTTTATTTAGCAAGTTAATTTGGGAGGCGGGTATGGGTACCGTCGCTCCGCGAACCATTTATTAGATAACCATCACCTCTGCCATATGACATCCTAGGTGGTTTGCTATTTTGATGATTTAGCAGGGGTGCCCGGGTTCATAGAGTGAGTATTGTCAAGCTTTTTGGGACGGATGCGTCTGCTCACCGGTGGCGGGCTGGATTTATGGACTGGTTTAGGGGTATCTTTTCACCACTCCAAAAGGACTCTCTCGACCCTCTTACACAGTGGGAGTCACTCATTGTCATACTAACCCCTAGATTTCTACCCACCCTGCATACTTATTTCCTTCCCAGACCTTTCTCTCCTTCATTCCTTAAAAAAACCAACACACATCATCTCCAAAGATGACATAGGCCCTGAGGGACTTTATTTTCTTCATACATCTGTGACCTTCTGTGTGGAGCTATTGTAAAAATAAAATTAAAATTAAACTTTTTAGAAAACATGCTTTTTCCAAAAATCTATTTGAAGTAAAAAAAAATTCGGAACAAAGTTTGTGTAACATTACAAGATGCTTTAAATTGAAACCAAATTCTTACAAAAATCATCAATGCTGCCGAATAAAGGCATCTCTAATCTGTTCCTGTGTTTTCAGTTTGTTGCCAAAGTAACCGTCTCCTTTTTGTTGTGGAAAATCGCGAAAATCTGAGAAAACTCCCCTGCTTTGTACGTAACCTAGGAACAAACAAGGCCTTACGAACCCCTAAAAGGTATACCAACCCTGTCTTAATTTATTTTGGTCAGGTGTCTTCAACCAATTGCACTCGGGTACTGAACCACTTTTGAAACACTGACCAGCCTCAAAAATTATGTGACTTTTCATATTGGAGTTAAAAAGCCCCCGGCGGATTTTTCGAGCCAATACCAATACTTTTAGACGATTGCCTGTGGCTAGAAAGATCTTTTTTTTATAAAAAAAACTTATGAGAACCCGACGTGAATTGCAATGCCATTTCTCTCTGCGAGCTCTTTTCAATGCGTCCCCGTTTCCGCCCCTGTTCCCCCTCCTTCTTTCCTCTCCCGAATTCCCCTCCCCCTTTTAGCTTTCCCTCCCTGCTGCTAAACTATATGAAATACACACATTTTTCAAGCAACTCGCGCTTCCTATTGTAAATTTTTAAATAAATCTCATTACGCCAGAGCTCACCATCATATCTAGAAACCTTCGCGCGCTTCCGCACAACAAACCACTAAACTTTCATTGCAATCGTACGAATGGCGTAGTAAATAATTTCATTCGGCTCGCCATTATACACAAATAAACTTTAACCAAACAAAGAAACATTCATTTTTGCACATATAGATGTGCGGGGTATTAAAATACTTATCCAAATATGCAATCTGTCTATACGATATAATACGCCTATATCCCGTACAAAAAGATTTTTCTATTTCCTTCAACAAACGTTAATATTTCCGAAAATGAGATAGGACGACTTTATACATTACCAAAAATAGTAATATCAATATCCTTTCTGTGAATCTGGTTCAATGAACTCCAGAATTTGTTTGCTTTGAATATAAATAATATTTCCAAAATTTGAATGGAAAGTGTGAAAATTTCAGAAAAAAGTAAGTACCTACCTTTATTTAAAAACTAAACGTTCCAGTCCCAAAGGTGCCCATATCTTTTTTCAGATTTTTGATTGAATTTCGCTTATATTGTCTTCATTCAATTAAATATTTTAATTAATTTTTTCATAATTGAAATTGTAATATCCAACGATTTTTTGGCGCTGATGAAATTATAAATGTTTTTAATACGCTATAATAAAAATCCCAGACAATTTTTTTATAAAATAATTTTCAACAGTTAAAATAATTTTCAACGTTAGAAATTTTTAAAGCTCGCAAAAACCAACGAAATTTTGCGAGGTACGGTGATTTCATACGTACCTCGATTTTGACGGTTATACCACTTTAATTAAGAAGAAAAATATATTTTGTGATTTACCATGTTCCTAAAAAAATTCGGGGAATCACTTTTTCTTCTCTTGAGACTCGCATAAAATAAATAAATTAAATTTACTAAAATGAAGGGTAGAAGTTTGTGAAATAATTGACAACCCCTGGGTGTTTAAAGAGGGGTGACGGATTCATCGCCGCCCTTATCCATCAGGGTAATTACAGCGGAGACAACTTGAAGGATTCGTTAGAGATCCCGTTTAAAATGCCTTAACACTTTTTATAATACACTTAATTTAAATTGCCCTTAATTTTATTCAGGCTGTTTTAAGACCAAATTCTAATATAAAATTAATCTATTGGGATAAGATGGTCTTTAATGAGACTTGTTTTAATCGCCAGTCTGTGTCCTATATTAATAGACTATATTTATATGGGTTTCATGGTGTCGTGATCTATCTATATATATATATGAATGAATCCCTGTTTCACTTGGTCACGCCATAACATCAAAACGACTTTACCTATTCCATTCATCTTTTTTTAAAGTTTTCTAATACTTTGTAGAAGGTTCTTGCGGAAAGAAAAGATAAGAAAATTGTGCAGAAAATTGAATAATTTCAGACAACTTAACGACTATTTTAACTTCGCACGTTTGACAGTTAGCGCATGTGATGAAATTGAATTTATTAGGCAGCTGTTTTTTTTTGTATCAAAAGAATTGTCTGGATTTTTTTAAATTATAGGTACACTGACACTTAGATAGGTACCTATGTTAGGTACCAAATTTGATTGATTGTTTTTATAATATTGAAATATTAATATTTATAATATACGAATAATGAAAATTTGAATAAAAATTGTAATAGGTGGCACGCGAGCTGTTTGAAAATTGAATGTACAGGGACGCCATTATTGATCGAAGACTGGGACTGAACGTATGGAACGCGGAAACGAGGTTTGCGGAACCGGGGAGCGGAAGAGGGGAGAGGGTGGGTCAAAGTTGTGATAATAAAGTCTTTAATATAAAATAGTAAAACATTGATTCTATTAAGTCATCCACGTCAAGTAATAAACAAAACGAAAATGACTTAGCCCTGAACAGTGTGCTCGACGTTTTGAGGATCACAAAATGACAACACGTCTGTTAAACGAATATTTAAAGAGCGGTGTAAAACGGGAGATGACCGATCAGTGGCCGAGTTGGCATCGCACTTGTGTCCCACCCAGGCGTCGTGTGTTCAATTCCTTAGCTGGCTAAGTCCTCCATCACGTCACAAGCAACATTTTCCGCTTACTGTTGTAGAAGTTGAAGATTTAAAATCTTGTCAAGTTATTCACAACCCGGAAATGTCCTTCTTTTAAGAAAAATAAAAAATATAATAAATATAAAAGATAAGAACCCGCATTCCTAATGTCTAGCGAAAAGTAACATACTCAAACTTTCCCAAAATACTTTAAGCTTTTAAAGTCAAAAATGTACTCGGTTGTTAGTTTTTAATTTAATCTCCATTTTTAAGCCCAAGTTGAAAGGGTAATTGTTTATATTAATTTGGGAGGCGGTACCACCACCCCGGGAACCATTCATCGGATAACCAACACTTCTACCATAGGTCACTCCAAGTTGTTTGGTGACTTAGCAGGGGTTCCCGGGTGCATGGGGTGAGGTTTGTCCGGATCTTAGCGGCAGATGCGTCTGTCCACCAACTGCGGGGCAGGCCAGATCGGGAGAGATTGGTTGAGGAAGACTTTTTGACCTCTCCAACAGGACTCTCTTGGAAAATCGCCTTGCATCGCAGTATTTGGATAGATTTATATATCCGTCAAATCTAGACACACAGACTGCAGATTCCTACCCACCCCTCATACCTTCGTCCTTCCCAGAATTTCCTCTCCTTCCTTTCTCCAAAAAGACCCTCAGCACAGCATCCTCAAAGATGACATAGGCCCTGAGGGGAATTATTTTCCCCAGGGCCCCCTGTGTGGAGCTAATGTAAAAAATATATACTCGTATATATGAAATACTCTCAATAGAGAAAAATCGCAAAAGATGCTTCGAAAATTATAAAAACACATCAGGTTCTTTATTTTGTTTTTTCCCTTTCAAGCCATCAAACCTTATTTAGAAATCTTTTTATTATTTTTGAACGCTTAAGAGGGCGTTACCGGAGAAAACCAGAAATATGTCATTTTCAAATCAGATTTTAGACGTGTTGACTCTTTTCCACAAAAAATTATAAATGGATTTCGAAATATTATTCTTTTATCTAGCATTCGCATGTAATAAATTTTGAGAAAAATTTTAAATTTTTAGTATAATAAGGTTATTCCATAGGTCGTTGGCAGATTTGTTAAATTTTCAAAAAAGATTTTATATTATACCACACCCATTTCAAATAATATAATCATGCAGTAAAATAAATCAATACATTATCTAGCAAACGCATGTTTTAGAATTTTAATTTTAGTTTCAATAAAATCATTAAAAAATATGTACGTACATGTGTTTCTTGACGAAAATTGATCCATTTGTGTATTTATTTGCGCACTTACAAACTAATATATTTCAGATTTTTTTAACATTCTTATTAAATTTAGACATTATTGAAAAATGATAAATACTTATAATCAAAAACATACTACAAAAAGTACATTATTTTAATAGTTTTATCATCACGTCTTTCAGCATTTTTGGATGAAGGTATAAATTAAAGCTAATTTGAATGGAAATAAATTCGATATTTAGTTAAAATTTAAAAAAGCTGGTACGAAGAATAATTGATCTTTCTCATTGTAACCGCCCTGCACGATCGTAAGAACAACTTTCGACGAAATGTGGATTTTCGTCCGCTGGCTGGATAAACGCTCTTAAATTGGAGTCTTAAGAGACCTGACATTATTTAAAGTAAAAAATATAATTGAATTTTTGGTCTCCGGTGACATTTTTTTGTTTGATTTTTTAAATTTTTTTTTTTTCAAAACAAGTAGTCACGGATCACTCCATCGAGAACCCTCCCAAACCCCACCCAAACCCTAACGCTACAATACCTACAGATTTTTTACGTTTTATAATTTAAAAAAAAATCATAGGTGATCAAAATGTCATTAATATTTTTTTAACCCAAATCAAATGAAGAATTATTGGTTAAGGTAATTCAGTTACGTTACTATACTCCCTTTTACATACGACATAATAGGTAGTATAGTATAGTCTAGGGAGTTATAGTATAGGGAGTATAGGAGATGTCACCAGTCTTAAAAAGTTTGCGGTTTATTGAAATAGGCACTGTATATGTCGGCGTCAACAGTCGAGATGTTTTTATTCTTATGTTTAACCGGTTTTAATATTGAAGAACACTAGGTAAAATGTCAAGATCTCATCACTGTTATTATTATTGTATTTTACCATAATGCATCCGTGAACGCATCTCATAAACAATTCACCAATGTTCCAAAATCAGCATCACTAATGCATCGTATTACGTCTAAAAAACATACTAGTATTTATAATACAGTAGTACCTCAAGATACGAGTTCGATTCGTTCCGTAACCTTGCTCGTATGTCAATTTGCTCGTATCTCAAAGCAATTTTCCCCTTTGAGATTAATTGAAATACCATTTATCCGTTCCAGCCCCCAAAATGCCACCCCAGTTGTTCTTGTTACGTGCTTTTGAGCAATAAAAATGTTTTTTTAAATGACAAATATTGTATTAAAACGTAATGCAAGAATATGTAAAGAATTGAACTGGTTTTATTATTATTTTTTTTATTATTCATCTTTATTAATTTTTGACTTACAATTTGTTTTATTCAATGCCTGTCTCACTAGGAGAACCTGCGTTGAGAGCAGACGCTTAGCATGAGCAGTTTATAATAAGAACACATACAAAGTAAAAATAATAAAACAATATTACAAGTAACAGTTAATCATCAACGAAACATTGAAAAAATAAATACTTATAAGTTAGTTTTGATAAAATCTTTGATGTTGGATATGTTTTGGCTGGTAATCCAGGACTTGGTGTCAGATTTATATTTAAGATACATTGTGTTTTGTCTAATTGCCAGTGGAAGCGTATTTTATAGATTTGTTGCAATGTATCTAAAATTTTATAAAGTATATTTGTATTTTGGTCACTTAAATGCAATTTACACACAACTTATATGGTTAATTTTACGAAGAGTCACTGCTTTTCTCTTCACTGGAGAAAACTTTTGCCTTTTTTACCGGATAAAAAAAAACCTGTCAAGGAGATTCATTTCATCCTCCCTTTCATTATATTGTCATTAAATAGCTCCGATGCACGACCAGTTGCATCTTTTTCAGGTGTTTCTTTTCCACGAACCGTGAAACTCTCTCCCACATTCCCAAGATCTCCTTCATCTTACTTGTAGAGATAACCTCCCCCACATATGGCTCCTCGTCGAAGCCAATTTCTTGCTGGTACTGTTGCAACGGTAACTCTTATAACTCCTCGGTCGTCAGTTCCTGGGAGTGCTCCCCGACGAGCTCGTTCACGTCTCTCTCATCCACCACCAGGCCCATAGATTTTCCCGGAGACACAAACTGGTGGGACGTGTGCAGCCGGCCATTCCTCGTATCTCAAATGTTGCTCGTATTTCAAAGCGAAACTTCGCTCGCTCAAATATATCGTTTGTTAGGGCACTCGTATCTTGAGGTACCACTTTACACTGGTCATGACGGCTGTATGTATATATATATATAAATGTGGGTGTGTATAACTGCGCGTAAAACTTCTACTATTAACTGTTAATGACTTGAGCTATCAAAAACGTAAATACACTATCCCTCTTGAAACCTTCTTGAAATCATACTCGGAGCTAAATGTAGGTAAACATAACCTTCACACTCACACTCATCCTAACCACTGAATAGGAAGTTAATAGAAATGTGATGTACGCCAGACTGAAAGAAATCTTACATCTTCAATTAATTAATTAGTATATTTTTTTTTAATGTAGCTATTACTTTGTGGTTATCCATTATAGAATAATGAAATAATTTTACTTTGTATAAACCACTTATTTGATGTGCAAATCCGACCGGTTTCGGAACAAACGTTCCTTCGTCAGGGAAAGCTTATACTAATTTGACAGTTTCGAACAATGTTTTATTATGGTAGGGGTGGAGCTGTTGCTAGATAATATTGTCATATAGCCCAATCATGGATTTGTTCCCCTACCCACCCACTCTACACTAATACCTACCTACCCAATCTACATTATTATCTAGCAACAGCTCCACCCCTACCATAATAAAACATTGTTCGAAACTGTCAAATTAGTATAAACTCCTCTGGACTGCCATCAATATAATAAGGTGCTCCCATAGCCGTTGTGCCCACATGATGCATAGATGGGGCCTTAAAGAGTCGGCGACGTGTGAATGCGGTGCGGTGCAGACCACCGAACATGTGGTCAACGAATGCCCGCTCCATTCATTCCCCGGCGGGATTTATGAGGTCCACAGGGCAACGCCTGAGGCCCTAGACTGGCTCGCAGACCTAGATGTCCCCCTCTGACCCCCCACCATACGAAAGAAGAAGAAGAAGAACCTAAGTCTTCAATTAAACAATAATTTACAGTTTGGAAGGTGTGTGTGGGTACCGCCGCTCCGGAAACCATTTATTGGATAACCAACACTTCTGCCATTCGTCACCCCAAGTGGTTCGCTACGTTTGGTGACTTGGCAGGGGTGCCCGGGTTCATGGGGTGAGGTTTGTCCGGATCTTGATCCGGATCACCAACTACGTGGCAGGCCAGATCGGGAGAGACTGGTTGAGGATGATTTTTTGACCTCTCCAACAGGACTCTTTCGGAACATCGCCTTGCACCACAGTATTCGGATAGATTCAAAAATCTGTCAAATTTGGACACATTGACCCCAGATTACTACCCACCCTTCATACTTTTTCTTCCCAGTACCTCCTCTCCTTCCTTGCCTAAAAAGATCCTCCACACAGCATCCCCAAAGATGACATAGATCCTGATGGGAATTATTTTCCTCAGGGTGTGGAGCTAATGTAAAAAAAAACAATTAATTATTACTGGAGTATTCAACGGATCGCTTGATAGAATAGAATTTAAAATACCTCGTTCAAAGATCTGTACATTAAAATCTAAGGACGGCTTGTTTCACAGGATTTGAACAATTCATCTAATTTCATAGTTAATTTTCAAGTTCTGTGAAAGTTCTATTCAAGTTATAATAAAAATATTGTTAAAAAAAATATATATATTTACATAGGCACCTAGTAAATATAATTAGGGTATGACCGAGGGGACAAACGCTGGGGGACGCCCACGCCGAGAGTACCTGGAGGACCTGCTGGTGGACGTGTGCTGCTCATCATATGCAGACTTCAAAAGAGCCGCACAAGACAGGGAAGAGCGGAAGAAACGTATAGATGAAATTGCTGCAAACCAATCCCACGATTGAAACCAGAGAGAGAGGCACCTAAGACTTTTCGACTTCTAGGCTCCACATAGGCCAATGAAAATGTTTATCTGCTCAAGGACAATATTAAAATTTTTGAAAATGTTCGATCAATTTCAGCGGAAGTAAGGAAAAATTGATCTTATTCGGGGCTTTGGACACAACCATGAAACACTTCTAACCCTTCGGTGGTTTTAACTAACTATTGGATATATTCTATTTACTTAAATATGATACCACAGTCAATATTAGCCCAGCAATGGTTCAACTTCGTTAAGGAAATAGAACAATTTCAATCTAAATCTACAAACTTACCAATTGTATAACTTATTTTGTTAAATCGATTCCTATAAATCTATTATGTATACTCGTACATGCAACAAGTGTGGTACCAACGTATCTTTACAATAAGGAATTCCAGTCATTTTTTATCAATCAATATTCTTAGTTAAATACCAGTATTATTTTATAAATTTCGTTTCAAAATGATTACCAAAAGTTTTAGTTTTTCAAAGCCCACCAAAACCATTGAAAACTGGCGAGGTATGGCGTGACGTCAAACATATCTCGGTTTTGTCGGTTAACAGCAAGGCGATTCTCAAACAGGTCGGTATAGAATCAACAATCGCCAAAATTAATAATTAGACAAAATAAAAAATGCTGCGGACACGTCAGTCCTAACTGCGTTTCTTCCCTCCTACAACATGGGTTTCTTCAAGACCCTTGTTCACTCCTTCCTCTCCTCCACATCATCCCCAGAGACATAGGCCCTGAGGGAAATTATTTTCCCTAAGGCCTCCTGCGTGGAGTTAAAGTAAAAAATTTAAGGAGCAAATTGTGTTATAGGTACCTATGAGAAAATTTCATAAATGTCAGGTGTGTGTCTTTAATAAATACTTTACTGCCTTTAGGGCTTTTGCATAGACTTAAGAGCGTTTAACCAGCCAGCGGACGAAAATCCACATTTCGTCGAAAGTTGTTCTTCGGATCGTGCAGGGCGGTTACAACGAGAAAGATTAATTATTCTCCGTACCAGCTTTTTTAAATTATAACTCAATATCGAATTTATTTCAATCCAAATTAGCTTTAATTTATACCTTCATCCAAAAATGCTGAAAGACGTGATGATAAAACTATTAAAATAGTGTACTTTTTGTAGTTATTTTTTGATTATAAGTATTTATCATTTTTCAATAATGTCTAAATTTAATAAGAATGTTAAAAAAATCTGAAATATATTAGTTTGTAAGTGCGCAAATAAATACACAAATGGACCAATTTTCGTCAAGAAACACATGTACGTACATATTTTTTAATGATTTTATTGAAACTAAAATTAAAATTCTAAAACATACGTTTGCTAGATAATGTATTGATTTATTTTACTGCATGATTATATTATTTGAAATGGGTGTGGTATAATACAAAAACTTTTTTGAAAATTTAACAAATCTGCCAACGACCTATGGAATAACCTTATTATACTAAAAATTTAAAAAATTTCTCAAAATTTATTACATACGAATGCTAGATAAAAGAACAATCTTTTGAAATCCATTTATAATTTTTTGTGGAAAAGAGTCAATACGTCTAAAATCTTTTTTGAAAATGACGTATTTCCGGTTTTCTCTGGTAATGCCCTCTTAACAAATTACGTTAGAGCATGAAAAATATGTAACATAATAATAATAGAAACATTAATGATCATATATTGCAAAAATCAGTAATTTTAAATAAGTGTAGAATTAGAAAAGATTTTTAAAATATTTATATTGAGGTATCAGTGGGATTTATAGGTCTAATTAGGAGTTCCACAGAGCCGAACCCTCTGATATGAAAATATCCTGAGTCGGTGAATTATTTTCCCATTTGGTCTCTGGTAGGTTGACAGGTTGTTCTTGTATTATTTTGAATTTATTATACTTATATAGTGCGATTGCATAGCGTGGATTGACTAGATGATCATTTATGGAAAAGTGTGTGAAAGGGTTTAGTTTTTTTCTGTGGGAAAGATTTAACCCGGACATAAAATCTGAAGATACAGAATTAACACCTGCCTAAAGTAAACACCAAAAATCAACATTAAAAGAAAAATAGGGTATAAATATGAATATTGACATAAAAAGTAGGTTGCAGAATATATTTATTTTAATGTTAAGGAACATTAAAAGAAAAAGTAGTGTATAAATATGAATATTGACATATAAAGTAAGTTGCAGAATATATTTATTTTAATGTTAAGGAACATTAAAAGAAAAAGTAGTGTATAAATATGAATATTGACATATAAAGTAAGTTGCAGAATATATTTATTTTAATGTTAAGGAACATTAAAAGAAAAAGTAGTGTATAAATATGAATATTGACATATAAAGTAAGTTGCAGAATATATTTATTTTAATGTTAAGGAACATTAAAAGAAAAAGTAGTGTATAAATATGAATATTGACATATAAAGTAAGTTGCAGAATATATTTATTTTAATGTTAAGGAACATTAAAAGAAAAAGTAGTGTATAAATATGAATATTGACATATAAAGTAAGTTGCAGAATATATTTATTTTAATGTTAAGGAACATTAAAAGAAAAAGTAGTGTATAAATATGAATATTGACATATAAAGTAAGTTGCAGAATATATTTATTTTAATGTTAAGGAACATTAAAAGAAAAAGTAGTGTATAAATATGAATATTGACATATAAAGTAAGTTGCAGAATATATTTATTTTAATGTTAAGGAACATTAAAAGAAAAAGTAGTGTATAAATATGAATATTGACATATAAAGTAAGTTGCAGAATATATTTACTTTAATGTTAAGGAAACATAATAATATGAATATCTGATTTAAATTTGGTATGGAATAAATGAAAATATTTACGCAACTGAATTTATTTCCAAGCATGTGTAGCCTTTTCAATGGAGGATGCATGAAACAGTTTGTTTTCGATGAACAAACAAAGAACAGCTCTGAAAACCTCGTGCTACCATTTGGTACTCGGAACGTTATTAGCTTTGTTAAGTCAGATGCATCCATTGAGCCATTAACTAATTTAAGCATCAAATCGCTCTTGGTTCATTTGTATTGAAAGTCTGTTAAATCAAGAAATTTCTATAAAGTAGCATAATTAATTTGTTTAATGGGTGTGGATAGTTTGAAAATGATAAACCTTAAAAATTTGCGTTGATTTCAATTTTATGTAAAAGTTTTACAAATTTCATGCTAAAGCACGTACTGTTATAAAGTTTAGGAACCAAATTAGTGGAATTGTATTCTAAATTACTTCTTACTAAGGCAGTGAAAAGAATATTTAAAGAATAGGGCGACTTAAAATCTTTTACATTTTATTAAAATAAAATCTCTTATTTTCATAACCTTATTTGTTACTTCATTAACGTGTGGGAAAAATAATTTTTCATCAAATAAGATAGTTCTAGATCTGTGACACGAGACTCTTTTTAAGATTAATATTGTTGATACTACAATGAGACATATGTAAATAGAATTTATGTTTCTGGAGAATTATACAAAATTCGAACTTATCAATATTTAGAAAAAGTTCATTATAATTGCACCATTCTGTAAGCGGTCGAGATTGGATTGAAGAATATTACAATCATTGAAGGAGGGGATTGTTTTGTAAATCTTAAGGTCATCGGCAAATAAGACCTTAATTGTTCCATTAAATATTGTTACATATCATAGATGAATTATTAAATATAATACAGGTCCCAAGTGAGAACACTGCGGAACTCTCCTAGAATCCTGAAATTGCTTTGAAATGTAATCTATTTTTTTGGTAAATTTTCAGTATTGATAGTAATTAAGGTGAATCAAAAGCATTTTTTAATATTCGTACTAGGCGTGGCCAGCGATCCCGAAAGATTATCAATTTTTTCGCTGAGATTATTCTCGAAGACAAGTCACTTTTAAAGCAGTTTAATATACTACCAGGAATCTAAGAGCTTTTAGTTTATGAATTCAAATTGCATATGCTACGAATAAATAAATTTTGTTATCTTTCTACAGAAAAAAAATGTTTCTTTGTTGGTCCCATAATCGTTCCTATACCATTCATTCGATCGCGATCATGAAATTGCGACGTTATGAAATTTGTCGTGTGAGTTGTTTGAAAAATGTGTATTTCATTTGGATTAGTAGCAAGGTGGGGTATGTAAATCAGTGAGGAGAGAGAGGAACCAAAACCTCCTAGATCACAAGGCCGGGACACACATTCAAATCAGCCTTCTAACTTGTATGGGAACCCACAAAAATTCTCATTTTACATGATTTTAACTATTTATTTTTATTTATTAAATTATTTAAAAAAAAATTGTTATTTAAAACAAATAAATAAAAATATTTATAAATAGGTTTTCATACAAGTTAGAAGGCTGATTGCATTAAGTGTCCCTTCCTTGAGATCTAGGAGGTTTTTGGAGGAACTCGGGAGGGGAGGGTTCGCGGGACGGGGGAACACGTTAAGTGGTAAGGCGTGGAAGGTGGAAGGGGAACGCGGGACGGGAATGGGACATGTAAGGGAAACGGTGGCGGAGACGGGGAGGCCTGGGAAAAGAAAAGGGGGGAATGGCGGGGGACGAGAGAGGGGCAGAAGGAGGGTTTGCAAAGGAGGCATAATAGTGGTAGGGGATAACAGTGGACAGCTGTATGCGGCCTGCTCACAAAAGTACTTCAATAAACAGAATTAAAACACAAACACTATCATTTTTTCAATGGCGTTGCAACTCATGCTGGATACTTGGTAGTTATAAATTAAAACCGATCGGCATTGAAACGAAACATCAGTTAAATAAAAGAAAGGTTTATATAACTCATACTATCACTTATTAACGTATGAGATATTTTAAAAGAACGAATGCAATAACGATCACCACATAAAAGCAGCATTCGCAATATCACCTCAAGTAATTCCTTATAAAAGCTTTGCAGGCCGAACCACCGAGGGAAGGTAGGGGAAGGTAACCTCTTAACGCAACTAATAAAACCTAATAATTCATGCACAAGAATGTAGCGACTCGCGTGAGAATTCTCGGGAATTTTCGCTATTTTTTAAGTAAAATATGAGAACTGTCATTAGCTCTCGGCGAGGAATTTTTTGGCGTGCTCTGAGAAACCCGACCCACGGAGATTTACGGTTATGGCCGAGTCTCGAATGTGTCTCCACTTTTTCATTATCATAAGTCCTTCTATTTAATTAAATTTGATAGAGGAAATGGGAACGAAATATGCAACGCGGACGCAAATTGCTGACCATAATTCAAAGCCGGAAAAAATCCGCGGGTTGTTGACTCTTAGTAAAATTGCGCTGAGAAAATTTTGGAAGCTGGTGGCTTAAAAATTATGAAATCTTATCTGTAAAGATATAAATCAAATCACACTAAAAACAAGTGAGCGGTTTGCTTTGGCATCATAAAATTTGTATGACAACTTTGCCAATACGACTAAGTTCAGCTCTCAACATCATTTCCATCATGGGCGTTACTAATAAACGTGTTTTAAATTGTACACCGCTGATAAACGAAAATTTACCATAGGTTAAAGTTTATTTTTTTAACATTAGCTCCACATGGGAGATCCATAGGAAAAAAATCCCTCACGGCCTACGGCCTATGTCATCTTTGGGGACGCTGTGTGGAGGGCCTTTTTATGGAAAGGAAGGTGAGGAGAAGTTCTGGGAAGGAAAAGGGTATTTTATTTTTTTATTTTTTTTATTTTTTTTTTTCTTTTATTTTTTTTTTTTACGTGAGCTTCACACTGGAGGACCTGAGGAAAATAATTTCCCTCAGAACCTACGTCATCTTTGGGGATGCTGTGTGGAGGGTTTTTTTTAAGGAAAGGAAGGAGAAGAGAGTTCTGGGAAGGAAAAGGGTTTAAGGGGTGGGTAGGAATCTGGGGCTCAGTATGTCCTGGTCATCCGCCTCCAAGACAAACCTCACCCCATGAACCCGGGCACCAAACACAAACACCGGACACAAACGTAGCGAACCACTTGGGGTGACCTATGCTAGAGGTATTGGTTATCCAATAAAGGTTCCCGGGGCGGCGGTACCCATTCCCGCCACCCAAATTGGGTATGAGGGATGGATAGGAGAAATCTGGGAATCAATGTGTCCAGGAATGACTGGACGAAAGACTTCGGCTGGAGAGGTCTAAAGGTCATCCAAAACCAGTCTCTCCTGATCCTGCCACGCATTAGGTGGGCAAACACCTAATGCGTGGGACCTAGAGAAATCTCACCCCATGAATCCGGGCACCCCTTCTAAGTCACCAAACGCAGCGAACCACTTGAATTGACCTATGGCAGAGGTGTTGGTTATCCAAAAAATAAATTGAACTTGTCAGTTGTGTAAAATTTAAAATCTATTTATTAGTATATGGGTTATTTTTTATTCAAATTAAATAGCTTTTAGGCAAGATCTACGAATAGGCCCATAAATAACTTACAAAAAGTGCGGAAATTGAACATAATCATCCGTTTGTTGCACTAAAAGCTTCAAAGGGTGAATTCGGGTATCCTAAAAACTGAGCAAATTCTAGTAATTTCTGGCAACTGATTTCAGCTTTGAAATATTTACTTGAAGTGAAAAAAATACGTAATCAAAAACTAATTTCGGTTGTGACTCTGTTTGCAACTCGGGTTCAATGAACTCAAGAACTTTTGCTTTTCATTAAGTGTCATCATTTCCGTAACTGGGAGAGTTTGTTTGGAGAATTTAGGTAAGCAATAAAGTACCTACCTACTATAATGTAATATTTTAATTATTTCAATTGCCATTTTCAAAATGGATTGTTTTCATACTACTTTTGCCGCAAGGCGGCAGCATCTGAAGGACGGTCCCATTAGACGCGAAGAACTGTGAAATCCCATTTTTGACACCATTTGAGACAATTTAAATTTTTTTATTCATATCCAATGAAAATTTTTCCATTGCAATGAAATTGTTGCAGCAAGATTTTATTTCTTTAATAAAGTGGTCACAAGATTATCGTCTAATATTCAGATCTGAAAAAAACAAAACCGATGCGTATAAGCACATGTAATCATATCTCACTCTTTTGATTGCATTCACAACACTTTTGATTGTCTTTCAAAAAAATTAACACAAAATTAACGCAAGATTTGAATTAAATAGAAAACTCAGTTTTTAGTCTTTATAATATTATTTTTTATTGAATCATCAATCAATCAAGTAAATGCTCCTAATTATATAAAAAGCAAATTGAATTCTAATTCCCTAGCGTACTTTTTTGACTGGTTATTTCTTACAAGCATTTTATATGCAAATATCAACGGTAGGTATTATGATTTACATTTTTAGTTTTTAATGGGTAGGCATTAGAAATCCTACTAATATTATAAAGGCAAAAGTTTGTACGGATGAATGTTTGTTACTCTTTCTCGTGAAAACTGAATGGATTTTAATAAAACTTAACAATAATATAGCTTGTACAGAATAGACTGTAATTTAGAGCTCTGGCATTATGAAATTTATATTAAAAAATTGCAATAGGTGGCACGCGAGCTGTTTGAAAAATGAATGTAACGGGTATGGAGGGGGGGTGAGGGGGGGGATCGAATGTGGTGGCAGGGCGGAGGGGGGAGGGGGGATGGGGGAGGGCGGAGGGTTGAGGGGGAGCGTGAAGGGTGAGGGGGGATTTGTGGGGGAAGGGGTGGTGGGAGAGGGGTGTGAGGGGCGGGGGAGAGAAGGAGGGGGGTATTGGAGTGGGGATAGGGAAGGTGTAGGAGGCGCTGTGGGTACCCCCCTAATACTATGCGAGCGAAACCGGGGGCAAGGGCTTGTCTTTAAGAGCGTTTAACCAGCCAGCGGACGAAAATCCACATTTCGTCGAAAGTTGTTCTTACGATCGTGCAGAGCGGTTACAATGAAAAAGATTAATTATTCTCCGTACCAGCTTTTTTAAATTATAACTCAATATCGAATTTATTTCAATCCAAATTAGCTTTAATTTATACCTTCATCCAAAAATGCTGAAAGGCGTGATGATAAAACTATTAAAATAATGTACTTTTTGTAAGTATTTTTTGATTATAAGTATTTATCATTTTTCAATAATATCTAAATTTAATAAGAATGTAAAAAAAATCTGAAATATATTAGTTTGTAAGTGCGCAAATAAATACACAAATGGACCAATTTTCGTCAAGAAACACATGTACATACATATTTTTTAATGATATTATTGAAACTAAAATTAAAATTCTAAAACATGCGTTGCTAGATAATGTATTTATTTATTTTACTGCATGATTATATTATTTGAAATGGGTGTAGTATAATATAAAATCTTTTTTGAAAATTTAACAAATCTGCCAACGACCTGTGGAATAACCTTATTATACTAAAAAATAAAATATTTTCTCAAAATTTATTACATGCGAATGCTAGATAAAATAACAATCTTTCGAAATCCATTTATAATTTTGTTGTGGAAAAGAGTCAATACGTCTAAAATCTGATTTGAAAATGACATAATTCTGGTTTTCTCTGGTAATGCCCTCTTAATAAATCTGTACAAAATCAGAAAATAGTTTATTTACCACTCAAAAGCTTTACAAAAAACGTTTATGTACATCCCAACCTATAACATTACACCTGCCAAAACCAAGTTAGCATTTACCATTCCATATTCGATTTTTCCTTTATCTGCCTTTTCTGCACTCATTTGGTCTAGTGCATGTTGGTCTGAGAACCACAGTGAACTTTTGACATAGGTTCTCAAACTACCAAAGGCTTTGTGCGAACTTCTAAATGAGTAATGCACGTGGGTTGAGTATTACGAGTCAATTTATGCGTTATTAAATTTACTATTCAGAGTATAAATTCATGCCGTGAAAATGTGAAATGGAGTATACAATGAAGTTGTTTAATATTTAAGTTCAAACGATTCGTCATTTTTAACGGGTGTTCGTTCAACTTAAATTGAATCGAACTATTATTTTTTTTTGCATTAACTCCACACATGAGGCTCTGAGGAAAATAATTTCCCTCTGTGCCTACGTCATCTGATGCTGTGTGGAGGGTCTTTTTGAGGAGAGGAAGGAAAGAACATTGGTCTTGAAGAGACACATGTTGTAGGAAGGAGGAAACACAGAGGCCCACAAATCGTTCCACAGCCGAACTGTTGAACACAAGAATGAGTCGAAGAAGCGACCCATTCTCATGTGAAAAATGTCAACCGTGTACTGTAATATGTTAGGCACGCGTTTGACGTGTTTCCCGACTGTACCCCGGTGCCGAAGGGATCAAAGATGTTAGTTCCTCGGAGCATCTTCCATTGTAATACCGGTAAAACAAGGATAGCATTCCCACCCGACGCCTGTGCTCTAAAGATTGCAATTCGTCTGTTAATATGAGAGAATCTATCAAACGGACCGCCCGTTTCTGCACAGAGTCGAGGGTATTTTTCAGATATTTTGGAGCTCCAGACCAGAGGTGGCTGTCAAATTCAACCGTGGGGCGCACTTGTGATTTGTACAGGGTAAGCAGTTTTGTACTATTAAAGAATCTGCGGGCCCTGTACAGTACGCCCAGTTTTTGGGAGGCTAACTTTACTCTGGCTTCGATGGAGCCCCCATATCGCTGGTTGAAATGAAAATAGTTGAACGTAATTTGTTTGTTGTCTTGGCTATTTTTAAAATTATCATTATTTTCAAATCCGGCTGGCGTGTAAGGGAATAGCTGCCCAACGATCACCCCTCTCTCATAGGTCACCCCAAGTTATCTGCTACGTGGCAGGGGTGCCTTGGTTCATGGGGTAAGATTTCCGTCCTTCAGTTGCATGGCGGGCCAGATCATGAGAGGCCGGTTGAGGGTGACATTTTTACCTCTCCAGTTGGACTCTCTCGACCCATCGCCTTGCACATCAGTGGAAGGGATGGATTCATGTCCGTCACTCCTGGACACATTTCCTACCAACTCCTCATAACTTTTCCCCCTCTCTACACAGACACGGACGGAAACTATTTTCCTCGGGGCGTCCTGCGTGGAAATAGACCAAGTGGTTAATTTTTTTAAAGTTTTATTAAAGAGCTTTCAAAAAGGGATTTCAATAAACAAGATTTAAAATTGAATTGATTCCGTTGGGCAGGACGTGTAACAAATATTAAATAAATGAAGCAAACGAACCAAAAGGCTTACCTATAATAAGCTTACAACATGTTCAAAGGTGTATGCTCTTAGTATCACCTTAAGTAGTGAAAGATTACCATTATTGGTAACCTGGCCCTCTAGCATGGTCGATAGATGAGGATTGAAACGATAACTCCTAATCGTTCCCTAGCATGACTGCAAATCGCCAACGAATAAGTATCAGTTCACAATGAATAAGTGTCCCTAATATATTCGATGTCAACTGTTGTTTGAACGTGAGAGTTGTCCTAGGGAACTATGAGAAGTTACCGTAAATTGTCCTATCAATCCTTATCGATCAACCGTGCTAGGGGGCATATACCCCTAAACAACTGCAGATTACAAACAATGCTAATTTACAAACAACAGTGGACGTCGAATATGTTAATCGTTAGCGATCTGCAGTCATACCAGGGAACGATGAGAAGTTAGCGAAAGTTATCGATACAATCCTCATCGACGACCGTGCTATGGGTCCAGATATAAGTAGTCAGGTACTTCCCCACCTATATCTTACCCATCTCCTTTGCTACCCACTCTCTTAGACTCAAAAAATTCCTAAATCATTTTAAATGGCATATTCCACTAGGCTACCGGCGACCGACGGTTGGTGAGAGCAGTTGGGACTCTAGTGCGTTGTTCATTCATCTTTAGGAATCCGAATTAAAAATACGACACAAACGTAAATTTTACATCTACTGCGTGAACTTACATATAAATTATACACTTTACAAATTGAATTGTATAAATTACGTTTAGCTTTCATGGAAATGTTTTTATAGGAAATTGCTGATTCGTTCTGCCTGCACAAAGCACAGTTCCAGACAAGTCGCGTGGAGAGAGAGCTTCATGCGTGATGTTAATGTGTTTGAATGGTCTGGAATGGTTTGGTTCATTCCGAAGTGAACATTAAGTATGGCGTGTTGTTTCGTTCGCAACAAAAATCATCATGTTAGTTTAAATGTTGTTCTGTTTTTCGCAAACTTTCGTTCAACATAAAAAGATATAATGGAACTAAAAGTGTATAAATACTAACAGCCTTACTAAAAAACGTCGTGAAAATTTTATTCAATTGATAAATTTACCGTGGATTTGAACGCATTCCTAATTAAAAAATGATAAAAAATTGTTCATGAAATATTTCTTATACATACATTGTTTACACATCTAGAAGGGGTTGTTTATCTATTGTATATACTTGTTTTATTACTAATTTCTGAACGAATTTTAGAATTTTTCCAAAATTCGTCTTGTATATTTCTTATTTTTAAGATTTCGTAAAAATAAGTACTTTTATAAAAGCTAGATAAAATTACCTATTAAATTTTTGTATCTGAAATATAGAGAAGATGTACCGAATATGGAATAGCTTACGTACAAAAAATCTAATTAATTATAATTGAATTGTTTATTAAGTACATTGAAATCTTTGGAAATATAGTATCGGAACTTAAAATGTGAACGAAATATGAAAAGAAACACACAAACGTTTTCACTTTAGACGAAAGGTAAAACAATAGAAAAAACTGACCAAAAAAGTGCTCCTATTATGGGATACACTTGATTTTTTAAATTTTGTTTGCAATAATCACAAAAAAACAATATTATCGGTTCCCGAAAACTCAAAATGGCATCAATGGCAGCAGGCTAAACATTAGATCCACTCTTCGCCTCTGATATCCCACGATCTTTGATTCTACAGCTTCCATGACTTTTATCATTTTTTGTCCCACGTCTTCCGCTATTTCTTCTACGACATTGTTTTACACTGTTTCGACTATGACAGGCCAAAATACAACCTGGAATAGCAAAAAAGAAATTTAGTTCTATTAGAATTCCATTTTGGAAACACTCTTCCTAATATGAGATAGTATTCCATATTAGGGTCATCAAAAAATCCCATATTAGGAACAAGATCAATACAATCAGAAATACTCGTAGAATATAATCTACTTGAATTTAACTTTATTAAAACATAAAATTTAAATAATAATATTGACTATCAGTGAAATATTAACAATTTTAGAGAAAAAATTAAGTGAAACTAATGTAAATATATAATCGGTGAGTCACAAAAACTTAATCACTCTCTCAGGGAGTGTGGTGTGGACGGCGTCAGGACGAGTCCTGAATATTCAAGGTCGGTCGGTGGGTAATCGGGAAGACTGGGTTACAGAGGCTGTTTTTACTTAATTTTTTAGAAACACCACCCTCTCATATTAGGAACGTATGCCATATTCGGTACATCTCCTCTACTTTCGTGTTTAAAAATTGCAGTATTTTAAGCTTTAAAGAAGAAAAAAAGCTTACCCCAAGCATATTCTATTAAAACCTCGAAAAGTTTCGGAAAATTCAAAATTAAAAAAAAAAAAACAGTCCTTTTATTTTATGAACTGTCTATTTACTTTTTTCTCGTTCGTACGATTAAAAATTATTACAATTATTCTAAGAGAGTAACTGAAAGAATCTGACATTGTGAATTCATTTTTGCAGAATGTAAGCGTTGATAACTTGAATTTGGTATTTATTTACACATGCGCAGACCGTTTATGTTATTAAATAACATTACTTTTAAGGAAGTTCTAACTTAAGCGGATAAAAAATAATTTATCCGACATAACTTCCAAAACTATTCCTAAACATATCTGTATTTTTGTAAACCTATCAAATCGCTGTATTTTCGTATTTTTGTGACTTGTGTGCATTTTTTATCTAATTTTATTTTTATTATTTCTTCATCTGTTTAAAAATCATCTGTCATGAAATAATTATAATATTAAACATGTAAAAGCCCTCTTGGCGTTAAATAAATAAATAATAAATAAATAAATAACTAATATTTTTATTTTAACAAAATTAAAGTAACAACAGAGACATTATGAAAGCACTGAAAATGACAAAAATATCACAAATAATAGAAATTGTTCAATCATACTAATATAATAGTGAATTGATCACAACAAAGGAAATTCTGTTCAATAACATCAACTGCCTATAAAATCCCACATGTCACAAAAGAAATTTTCACGCGAATGTGTGAAAACTTTATCGTGTTATTAGTAAAGTTGTAAAAATACCGTTTAACGGTCACCTAGCAGAAACACCGTTTAACGGATGTTAAGTGTTTTTTTTTTATTAGTAAGGCTGTGTTTAAAAGACTTGCTTGTAAACTAATTATTATTCACTAACTAACTGTGGAGTCAAAGTCATTATGTTTGGAGCTTAACTAAAACCTACCGTCATTTAGATTAATTACTTACTATATGATCCAACAGATCTCTCTCTCTCTCTCGCGTAGTTGGAAATGAAGAGAGATGTTATAATCTATTTCCAAATACGCTGTTGGTTTTGTTTTAGTGTTAGCTTTCTAAAACCATAGTTTATGAATACAACAGATTCCTGGAAACTTATTTCTAATTCTCCAGCGGGACAAGCAGTTAGCTCAGAAAAGATGCGAGGCCAAGATGGCGTTCAACTAAGTACAAATAAAAAGTGCTAAATCTTCATATCAAAGTTTGTAAAACAAATTCAGAAGGCTTTTCTAAACGGTGTTTATTTTTTACTGAATGTGTCCTGAAACCTAAACACAAAGAAAGAGTAAAGAACCAAACAAAACTTGTAAAATCTTGTACTACCATCCGTTTCATTCCGAATTTCTACCGAAACATAACGTTCTACTTTTGAACTCTTAAGTTTTAAGTTCTTAAGAGAGTCTAACCAGAGAAAACCGGAAATATGTCATTTTTAAATCAAATTTTAGTCGTATTGACTCTTTTCCACAAAAATTGATTGTTCTTTTATCTAGTAAACGCATGTTTTAAATTGTGAGATTTTTTTTTGGTATAATAAGCTTATACCCAAAGATATTGAAATATAATTTGTATTTGAATATCTTTGGTTATACCATAGGTCTCTTTCATACCATAGTCTCTTTCAACGGAAGCAATCTTCCGAACAGGCCCTCCATTGATATGCTTGGTGTAACCCTAAGTGACCAGCTCAGGTATGGGGGCTCCATTGAAGCCAGAGTAAAGCTAGCCTCCCAAAAACTGGGCGTACTGTACAGGGCCCGCAGATACTTTAATAGTACACAACTGCTAACCTTGTACAAATCACAAGTACGCCCCACGGTTGAATTTGGCAGCCATCTCTGGTCTAGAGCTCCAAAATACCTGAAAAATACCCTCGACTCTGTGCAGAAACGGGCGGTCCGTTTGATAGATTCTCCCATCTTATCAGACGGATTGCAATCTTTAGAGCACAGGCGTCGAGTGGGAATGCTATCCTTGTTCTACCGGTATTACAATGGAAGATGCTCCGAGGAACTAGCATCATTGATCCCTTCGGCACCGGTGCATAGTCGGGAAACACGCCAAACGCGTGCCCAACATTTGTACACGGTTGACATTTGTCACATGAGAACGGGTCGTTTCTTCGACTCGTTCTTGTGTTCAACAGCTCGGCTGTGGAATGATTTGCCGGCCTCTGTGTTTCCTCCTTCCTACAACATGGGTCTCTTCAAGACCAATGTTCATTCCTTCCTCTCCTCAAAAAGACTCTCCACACAGCATCCCAGATGACATAGGCCCTGAGGGAAATTATTTTCCTCAGGGCCTCCTGTGTGGAGTTAATGTAAAAAAAAAAAAAAAAAAAATAGGTCATGGGCAAATTTGTTAAATTTTTCTAAAAATCTTATTTTACAAGACATATTTCATACCATGTAATCATACATCACTGTAAATTAACACGTTATCTAGTAAAGGCATGTTTCATTTTTTTTTATTTTAGTTCAAATAAAATCATTAAAAAAATATATCCGAACACTTATTTATGACGAAAATTTGTCTATTTTTTCTGTCTATGTATTTACTGTCTTACAAATTAAAATATTTAAGAATTTTTTTGCATTCTTATTTTGCTTAGAAATTATTGAAAATTTATAAATACTTTTGATCAAAAAATAATTACACGAAGTACATAATTTCAATAGTTTTATCATCACGCCTTTCAGCATTTTTGGATGTAGGTATAAATTAAAGCAAATTTGGAATGAAATAAAATCGATACTGAGATTAAATTTAAAAATCTGGTACGGAGAATAATTAATCTTTTTCATTGGAACCGCCCTGTACGATCGTAAGAACATCTTCCGATGAAATGTGGATTTTCGGCTGGTTAAAGGCCCTTAAAAATATGGTATACATTCAGATACCGAGTTGAAATGAAATTCGCTAAACATAAAAAAATGTGCATATGGTTCGAAAATTATTTTTAAAAACACATCTGTTTTTTTTTATTTAACATGTTGTCGGTATGAAAAATTAACAGCTACCAAACACATTTGTTGATAATTTCTGCTCAATTTTAAATTAGTTGTTTTTTATTAAACATTTTCACAACAGCCGTTTACGCCTATTAATTATAATCCCTATTAATTATCCACAGTCACGCCCTCGCTCCCACTTCAACACTTAGTAATGTGTAATGTTCACCGATTGTTGTGTAATGTCAAGTTAGTATATTTTCCCTGAGGAAGGAACGGTTGTTCCTACACCAGTCGGCTATATAAAATTAAAAATATGTAGTGTGGTTCAAACAAAGAAATATTGAATGAAAACAAATCACTTTGTAAAACAATACTTATTTCATGAAAATTATCTGCATGTTTCAAAACCGAGTGGTATTTATTTATTTTAATTTTATCCTGACAAAGAAAACATTAGTTTTGAAACCTGTTGATACTTTTGATTAGGTAAGGGGCAGATTAAATGCGATTTTTTCATTCGTTTTAAATGACGCCACGAAGTGAACTTGTAAAGAAATATTGTTTCATTAAATGGAAAAAAAATCACTTTGTAAAACACCACTATTTAATCAAAATTATCTACATGTTTCAAAAGCAAAGATTTTTTCGCCAGGATAAGATTAACACAATGTTAATGAATTATCTATTATCTTTATCTATCTATCATCAATATAAATAAAAATGGATCGTCGAAATGTATGTGCGCGGATAACTTCCGAACGACTGCGCCAAATTGGATTTTTTTTGTGTACGTTGTTATCAAGACAAAGTTTGTATGCTACTACTGGTAAGCTCTGGCATTATGTATGAAAAAATTTAAATAGGTAGCACGCAAGCTGTTTGAAAACTGAATGTACCAGGACTGAATGTATGGAATGCGGGAGGGGGGAAGGGAACCTGGGATGGGGGAGGGGATCTCGGGAGGGGGGTTCGGAGGAAGGGGGGTAGTGGAGTGGGGACAGAGAAGGTGGAGGAGGGGAAAGCCGATATAACTGCATTAATTATCCATAAATAATATTTACTTTTATCTCTCAATATCGCCCTGATAAAATGGCTTTGACGGTGTTTGCGAAATAAATTATTGTGATGGTAAATGAAATTAGAAAATTTTGGACGGGTTGTTTCACAGAATTTGAACAATTCATGAATATTTAAAGTTAATCTAAATCTGCGAAAGTCCTATTCAAGTTCTCGTATTATGCAAGTACTGTGAAACAACAGACCCACGAAGAAATAATAACAGAACTTGAATAGAACTTTCACAGAACTTAAGTGTTTGTGAAACAACCCTACCTTGGTACTTACAAGTTTATTTAACAATATTTAACTCACATAATATAATTTCACTATCGAGATTATTTTACGAGAAGATAAATAGCGATTGAAACCAGAATGGTTCCGTTCGAGCTCTCTCGGCCCATCGCGATGCTGGGGACTGGTATCAATCGGCACGTCTGCTATTGGTGAACGCGCTGCCAACGGAAGGTAATATAATCTATTTTGAAATTGCTGCTGTTTTCGCTGGCCGCAGGTGTGACCAGATTTGAGTAGTCAGGTTCCCAACCTTTACCTTTCCAATCTCCTCCCCCCCCCCCCCCCCCCCATTTCCTTTAGCTTCACAACATTTATAAACCTAATTGGGGATGCCGGAGTCGCGTTAGAGCGATTGAAACGGTATTCACAAAAAAATAAAAATAAATCCTATCTTACAGCATTTTCCTCGACCCACCTTATTACTGTGAAGCACAGCATAAAAATTAAATGAAAATAATATTAAAGTAAATTATATACCGTCTTGAGTATTATGCTGAAGCACGTCCATTTACACAAACTCCCGAATAAAAAAGGTTTTCAAAGAAAACTCCCAGTATCTGAAATTATGCTCTATTAACTGAGCCATTCCGATCGCCCCAGATATTTGAATATATTATTACCGTACAATAAAAACAAATCGTTTTCATTTTGGGAATCGGAAATATTCAGTTCTAGGTTTTTGTATTACAAACTTTCATAGCATTTTGACCTACATTTATTACTATTTTGAGTTTTCCGAGTGACTTCTGATATCGAAGGTATTTTTTTAAGGCGGTTCACAACCCTAATAATTTGTGTTTACTCAAAACGCACATTTTAATCATTTCCGGCGAATTCGTAACTACAATAACTTTTTTATTCAAACAAACCCCTTGGGATGTTTGTTTTTTATGTTTAAGATTAATTAAAAATTATACCTTAACATTAATATATTTTACGTAGAACGATTTTAAAACTTTATAACCCGTTTTTCAACTATAAAGTTAGCGGTAAGCACCAGATTTTATTTTTCTAGACGATGTATTAATAACTTCGGGAGGGAAACATTTAGAAACATCTTAAATATCTGAAACACGTTCTTCACAATTAATTCAAATGAACGCGGCAGAAAGGTCGAATCTCCAGGCCTGTTAAGGCAAATTCGTACCAACGTTCCGTAACAAAAGTAGCGCGGGCATACATGTGTTACATGCTTTCTTCACTTACGTCGTTAAGATTCCCACATTATTTTTCTTCTTCTTCCATTCTTTGATAGGGTAAATTCTAGGTCCGTCCAATACACCAGGTCGCGAGTCGCAATTTGTGTACACGGCTTCTTTGCTTACGTCGTTAAGATTCTGAATATATTTTAGGGTATATTGTCGTCATAAACATAAATGTTGATACATAAAGAGTTCTTATGCGGTAGTAATTACGACATCACCATTTGAGGAAGGATAAAAAGATATTTCATCGAAAAATTCTGTAAAACCATCAATATATAATACCATCTTTATTCCTGATATTAATTTTTGTAGCTGTTCTTGGCAAAATATGAAGAATTTAGAAGCTTAACAGTTTTGCAAAATAAAGCGATGAAAATAATTGGAAGACGATTATTCTAAAATCAAAATATGTTCAGAGATCTGAACATATTCAGCCTTAATAAAAAAAACACTTCCCAACCGTTAAACGCTAGGTTCGCTACGTTTGGTGATTTATCAGGGGTGCCCTGCTTCATGGTGAGGTTTTGTCCAGGTCTTGGAGGCGGATGACCAGGACACACTGAACTCCAGATTACTACCCACCCCTTAAACCATTTTCCTCCCAGAACTCTTCTCTCCTTCCTTCCCTTAAAAAAAACCCTCAACACAGCATCCCCAAAGATGACATAGGCTCTGAGAGAAATTATTTTCCTAAGGGCCTCCTGTGTGGAGCTCATATAAAAAAAAAAAAATTTTGTATTTGGAATTATCACTAAAAAAAATTATTTCATTGTACAGCGAAGGAACTTCAAACTATTTTTTTCTTCCCAGAAATTCCCATCCTTCCTTTGTGAAAATACCCCCCACACCGCATCCCTAAAGATGACAAGCCTTGAGGAAATTATTTTGCTCAGGTTTTGAATCTTCGACCTCTGTATACAGAACCACGAATTTTGCCCGAACATATTACGGTCAGTCCTCTTTCATTTAGCGATATCTCTGCGATGAACCCGTGATCTCAAAAAATGAATGTAAGGACCTTGGAGTCTATTTAGATAGTAAACTTATATTTAAAACGCATATTGATTCAATCACCGATAGATCTTACAAAATGTTGGGTTTTATACTACGTCTGAGTAAATTATTTAGAAATCCACATACTCTAGTAATGCTTTACTCCTCACTAGTCAGAAGTCCACTGGAATTTGCATCGCCTGTCTGGAATCCCAAATACACCCAATACGTCAACAACATAGAGCGCATACAAAATAAATTTATTAAGTATCTCGGTTACAAATACAACAATAATTACATCTGCACTCTACAATCCCTGAAATCCAGGCGAACGGTAGCTGACATGACATTTCTCCATAAAATTATACATAACGAAATAGACTGCCCAGAACTTCTATCCCAAATAAATTTTAACATCCCATCTAAAAGAACTCGCCACGCCAACCTTTTTTACACAACCAGTAATAATACGAACGCTGCAGCCAACTCCCCCATTTCCCGTATCCTTCAAAGTTTCAACTCTATTCAAAAAACCACAAATACAGATATATTTTTTGATTCCCTCCCTCTATTTAAGAAAAACATTTTTAGCACACTGAACTCGCACACATAACACACACATCCACACACCCTCACACCCTCATTTACACACATACACTCTCACTCTCCCACACCCCTCTCCTTCAATAAATTACTAACTTAATTTAGGTACAATGTATTATTTATCACACAAAAATATAAGTATATAACAGCGACATGTCATTGGTACCAATTATTGTATTAATTCTATAACTTTGTAAATATTTCCCATTATGTAATAATGTACTGTTTGTTTCTGCAAAAATAAAAAAATAAAAAAAAATAAAGTAAAATAAAATAAATAAATATTGTATACTTGTTATTATTGTGTATTTCAATTTTGTATTTAGGTTTTCAAGTTATGTATAAATAATACTTGCATTGTTTTTCATGAGTTTGCTTATGTGATTAATGCAGACACATTAGTCTAGGGATATTTATATTTGTATTCTAATTTATTATATATTACCCACAAAAATGTTGTATAAATATCCTGTTTGTGTCTCAAATAAATAAATAAATAGATATTACAATGGAAGATACTCCGAGGAACTAGCGTAATCGATCCCTTCGGCACCGGTGCATAGTCGGAAAACACGCCAAACTCGTGCCCAACATATTTACATTGTTGACATTTGTCACACGAGAACGGATCGCTTCATCGAATCGTTCTCCTTCCTACAGCATGGGTCTGTTCAAGACCAATGTTCATTCCTTCCTCTCCTCAAAAAGACTTTCCACACAGCATCTCAGATGACATAGGCCCTGAGGGAAATTATTTTCCTCAGGCCTCCTGTGTGGTAATTAATGGCGAGAATTTTTTTTTTTTAATAATTACCAAGTTATAAATAAATGATGAATGGAATGAACTAAAAGCAGATTTTCCATTGTTTTTCACAGTAGCATAGCATAGCATGACGGCCTCCGTGGTCGAGGAGTAAGGCTTTCGACTCACAATCCGAAGGTCACGGGTTCCAATTATTTGATTAATGTCTGTTATTTCACGATTATTTAATTAACAAATGAAATATTCTATATTTGCTGCACATTCCATGGTGGACGATACTCTCAGTATCGCCCTGATGTAAGACCACCATTCGGAAATGAAACATTGCTTGAAATGGCTTTAGCCGAGTTTTGTGACCATATCTGAAGAGCCAGGTATTTCCTTACCTTCGTCTTCCTCTTTTCCTTCTCTTTAACACTACCTTCTGCCTCACAATATATCGCAATTGAGGATGCCATAGTCTCACCGGCTTCGATTGGTGAGATTGAAAAATTAAAAAAAATAGCATAGTGGTACAGCTCAATACAAATGGAAAACCAAAAATAAGTTGTATCTACCTCACAAGAGTCTCAACCGATCCCCAGTATCTGGAAGAAGTGGCATTCTCGAATTATTGGGGTATGCTGTGAGGCTAAAGGAAGTCAGGAAGGGAAGAAGATGGTCACCAAACACGGCTGGAGCCATTTCACGCAACGTCTCTAATCATGGTCTTTCAACCAGTGCCATACTGATATCATCTCCTAAGAAAGAACTGAAGGAATGATTGGGCTATTTGGCATTTAAAAATTAATTAAACATTTTATAATCGCCTATTTTCCAGACTAAAGCTGAATCCAACAATCTTCTCAGAACATTTTTATCCATTTAAAATTTAGAGGCTAACGAATTTGATCTATAATCTCTCTTTTCGAATCGTACTTACGATCCAACTTCTAAACTAATCGAAAGATTTAGCCGAACTAAGACTCGTGGTAATCTCGTTGAACTTAAGGCCATAAAATTGATAAATAGTTTTAGAAAGCATGGTTTTTACAACATTCTATTTCTCCGTAAATTGTAAAATCATAAAACATGATGTCTAGTAGAATGTTCAAAACACAATACTTGTCCGGTGCTACTACAGTGGTTTTTTTTTTGTAAACTGCATGCGACTTTTTGATGGGCTTCACCCAATTTAGAGGAGTTCCCTGATATTAGAGTTTTTCAATTTTGTACATACGATGTACGGCTGCAATTATTGGAAGGTGTGCAAAATTTTATTTATCATATACGAGCATATTCATTCTTCTTTCCAACATAAAACTATTGTAAATGCCTAAGGAATATATGTATAGTATCATTCATTTGAAATTAACTAATTGAAAAACCAATTTCTAATTAATGACGACAATATTAGCGAAACTCAATCGAAAATCTGAAACAAAAAATCTGAAAAATACACGGTTAAATTTGGGTCTCGAACCCAGAACCTATGACTTGAAAGGAACCGATTCCAAGAATAGCCGGTTCCTTGTAAAATAATATCGGGCGATTCTGTGGCAGCAAAGTCAACCAGAACAAAAAAAAATCGTGAGAGAATATCGTCAGATATGAAAATCGAAAAATTGGTCGGATAATAGGTCGGAAAATTTTTTTAAAGACATTTTGATTTAATGCGAAGTTTGGAAATTTCCTTGTTAGAAAATTTATATTTTTCTTTAAATTTATTTTTTTATTTTGTTATGCGAAGTCTTAAAATTCAGAAAAAATCGGTAAATTGGAAATAAAAAAATTATTCTGAAATTATAATGATGTTTTTGCAACTGGGAAATTCTAAGTTTTATTAATTTTCTTTTTGGGGATGCTGGGTGGAAAACGTCAGCGGTTCTTTTTAAAATAACGGAGGGTTTGTAAACTTCCATTTACAACAATCCCAAACTGTACAGACTGTCCGCTGCGACAACCCCGCGCGAAAATGTCAAACCAACTGACCGCGTCGCTGAAGTCACGCGTTATTATTGACGTAGGACACTTCCAAGTGGCGGAGACCATTTGATAATTCCGCGCCACGCCGCACTGACGCCCCAAAAGCGAAACCAACGGCATTTAAATATGAAACTCGATGTTTTATAAATGCTCTTTTTTCCAAAATAATAACCGAATAGGTACTTGCTTAGCTAAGATCCAATAAAACTTTTTCGATATCATGACCCCGGACCCCGCTAGGGCTGCCAGTATTTTACGAATGCAACCTTCACCAGATAACCGAGCGTCCTCCCTTGTAAGGCACCGGCCAAACAACTTATCGTGCATCTAACGGGCATCTACGGTCAAGGCAAATTACTTGTTACAAGGCAAAGTACGCGCACCTTGGGATATGTATTTTATATTAAGTACAATCATCACATTAAATTATTTTGGATTCCACCAACTTACGTAAACGGTGATTTTTTTTCAATTATTAAAGAAAATTTCGAATATTTTGGATCATGAAAACTTTTGTCCACGTTTGCCCGTATTGATGGTTATTTCTTTATTTAGAACATATTTCTGAGTATTGGGCAGGAGGAAAATATGACCTTTTTAGTCCATCACTATTTTTTACGATTTTTTTCAGAGTTTGCGGGCAGCTTTCCGCGGAAGAAGCTATATTCCGTTTGACCGGCTGAAACTGACATTATGATATCGGCGAAAAGTTTCAGTAGAGCTAGTCAATTAAAAAAATTGCAGTGCTTTGGTAGAACAATCGGCCCAGAAATTCCATTGTTGTGATGAGGTCCACAGCCCCGCATTATTATTTCCACATATAGAGCATATTTTGAACTTGATGACACTTTTCATAATTATTTGAAAATTTCTTTTTTTTTTCATTTTAGTTTTTTCTAATTTAACATTTATTTTAGTGGTTTTATTGCCAAATCACTACGAAAGCAGATCGGTTAAGTTATAAAAAATGATTATGAACTGTAGTTCAATAAATCAAAATGCATGAATAATCGAGTGCAGCTCACACACGGTAGAAGCGAAACTTTACCAAAACAATCTCAACCAATACGAGCCTTGAAAAGTGGCATCATAATCAAAGCGGCCAAGCGGACGCTTCGTAGGAACTATAATGCGTCATTTCCGTTTCACGCAAGTTACAACAATCTCAACCAATAGGAGCCTTGAAAAGTGACATCGTAATCAAAGCGGCCAATGAGCGCAGTTTGACGCTTCGTAGGTACTGTAATGCGTCATTTCCGTTTCATCCGAGTTTCGACAATCTTAACCAAAAGGAGCCTTGAAAAGTGACAACATATTCAAAGCGGCCGATGAGCGCAGTTTGACGCTTCTAGGTACTGTAATGCGTCATTTCCGTTTCATACAAGTTTCAACAATCACAACCAATAGGAGCCTTGAAAAGTGGCATCATAATCAAAGCGGCCAATGAGTGAAGTATGACGCTTCGTAGTTACTGTAATGCGTCATTTCCGTTTCATCTGAATTTCAAATCACAACGATGCTAAAGAAGTTGCAAAATAGCAGATAAGGGGGCATACATTAATTACGTGAGCTCAAAGTGGGGGGGTTGTCCAGCAAAAAATCACGTTACAAATTTATCTCACCAAGGGGGGGGGGGTCTAGATTGGAAGAAAAACTGCTCACGTAATTAATGTATGCCCCCTAATAAAGTACAACTGGATCGGTCACTGGGACCACAGTGCGTCGTTTCGCTTTGAATTCGCATCGAATTCTCCCACGCGAAAAGTAATAATATCATTTTCTGAATAACCTAAAAACAATTACGGGTTACATCTTAAGGAGAGAAACTCTCGTGGATAAATAATAATGTTAATTTAACGAATAAATATTAATTTAGCGATACTTCAGTGCGTACAACTACATTGAAATACCCGAACAAATAACGATCGCGAACTACGCACCCGAACTTCTCGCATATTATTAAATCGTAACGTTGTTTCTTTATCAACTTTATGAATTTAGTAGCTACAGAAGAGCGAGCATTACGTTCATATACACACATAGGTGGGTTTCTCGAATAAATAATGATTTAATTATAGGTGTACTGGAGTTGGCCATAACTTTTAATGAAGTTCCTAGTAATATCTTGTCTTGTATATTGATTTTTCAGTGGTGCGGCGTTGTTCCTCGGGAAGTTCGCCGCGCAATTATTATTAACTCAACTTTGCCGATAATTCTGCACTTAGGATTAAACCACACCGCCTACATTAAAGTTCGCTTATAAAAACAATGCCGGGGAGGTTGAACCGATTCAAAAATCGGCTTAACAACTTTCCGGTATTATTAAAATATTCATCATCCGTCCTTTATGGCCGGGTTTCCCAAACTTTGGAGATATTTTCTTCGGTTCTGCCCCTCGCTCCGTTTAAAACACCCGTAGGCTTTTACAATATTTTGAGAACTGTACACATTATGAATGAATATTATTTTATTTTTTATCTATCTGTTTATTTAACGCTCAGAGGACTTTTACATGTCGGTAGTACAATTTGAACATAACAGATGATTTTGAAACTTGAGAAAGAAATAATAAAAATAAGCACACATACACGCGGAGCTGTTGAACTCTAAACGAGGCGTAAAAGCGACCTTTTTTTACATTAACTCCACTATAATTTCCCTCAGGGCCTATGTCATCTGGGATGCTATGTGGAGGGTCTTTTTGAGGAGAGGAAGGAATGAACGTTGGTCTTGAAGAGACCCATGTTGTAGGAAGGAGGAAACACAGAGGCCGGCAAATCATTCCACAGCCGAGCTGTTGAACACAAGAACGAGTCGAAGAAACGACCTGTTACGCACAGTAAAAAATATGTATACTGCTGAATAGCGATTCTGTATCCTTTGTGGACACGGAATCGATTAATGTAATCTCCCGTCAGATTTGTGTAATTGTCTATGGCTTGTAATTGCCTTTTTATGGAGTGATACATCAGCTGTCATTTCAACTAGTTTAAAAAACACGAAATGCATGATTATTTATTCGTGTAATGTACGTTTAAAGATGCAGACCATAGATTTGACATTTGCGAAGTTTCGTTTCACTTTTAGACACGGATTACGGAAAGTACACTGCTTTTCAACAATTACTGCAAGAAACAACTATTTACGTGCACAAAATATTTTATTAATAAGTTATTTATGCGTGCTTAGGTTGAAACTACGCAAATGTCAAATTCATGGTTTACAACTTTTAAACGGATATTAAATGAAAAAATAATCGTGTATACCTGCAGCGTTTCAAGTTACTAGTTGAAATACGATAGTTGACATCATAAATAAACCAAACCGCTGACATGACTCCAGATACAAATATCTACAGCCTGTATGTCGGACGAATATCTACAGCTCATATGTTGAACTAATATCTACGAACTTCAGAGTGTTGACTAATATCTACAGAGCTAAGGTCGAACGAATATCTATGACGGTCTCAGTGTTGACTAATATCTACAGAGCGTAGGTTGAACTAATATATACAGAGCGTAAGTTGGACTTATCAGCTAAATGTGTCCGATATTAGGGATTTTTACATACATACTTACATAAATTAAGTTTTTTAAACTGCATACGCAATATTACCTTATTCCAATATGCTATACACAATTGTAAATCCAATCTGTGCCAGAGCTGTAGATATTTGTCAACACTTTGATTCTCATAGATATTAGGCAGCAGTTTGAGCTGTAGATATTCGTCAACACTTTGGTTCTCATAGATATTAGTCAACAGTTTGAGCTGTAGATATTCGTCAACACTTTGGTTCTCATAGATATTAGTCAACAGTTTGAGCTGTAGATATTCGTCAACACTTTGGTTCTCGTAGATATTAGTTCGATTTTAAGTTTTTGGAATTCCTGTAGATATTAGTAGACGTCTCCGCTGACATCAGTCCATAACTCCGTAGAAAATGCAATTGCAAGCCATAGACAATCCACATATTTCACAGGAGATTATGTATGGAAACGATTCCGTATCCACAAAACATAAAAAATCGCATGACTTATTTAATTTGTTTACGCCTGACATTTTTCTCTGACCTGGCGACCAATTACTAACCTTCAACCCTCCCTCCGCCCCTGTCCCCTGAATCTATAAATCTATTGATATTAATATAAATAGTGTACTTTGGGAATCACTGCTTTATACAGAAATAACAGAGAAAATCTTCTTCTTGGTAAATTAATTCCTCGACTCGTTCTCCTCCTTCCGAATCCAACTCTCCTCCAACCGAGAGAGAAGAACCCGAAGAACCGAGGGACTTAGCATACGATGTCTATGTGCTTGTAGTAGATGTTCCGGTATTTTTCCAAGACTACATAACTCGATAATCTCCGAGGTTGAATATATTTTTTTTTTGTTTTTCGTTTCAAGTTTTCTGGTCGTTATAATCTCATTAAACTTTTTCCGTGGTCTGATGAAAATTTGTAAATCGAGCGAAATTTGATGGTGAAGTCCAGCGGTTAGATCTTTATCTGTGATATCTTAATAATAGATTATTTCAGTTTATTTAAGTTTACAGGCACGAAAGTGTTCTGATATCCTTTTGGAGATCGTACTGAAATATTGAATCGTATTGAAAAAAGAAAGCATCAAGACTGTCTTCGGAACCACGACAAAAATACGAGACTTTTTGAGGCCTGAAAAGACCAAGTTTCCTCTAGAAACAGATGGAGTGTACAAACTCAGCTGTTCTGGATGTGACAAGTTTTATGTAGGCCAGACGGAGGGTACGATCTCCAAAATGATATCAGAACACTTTCGTGCCTGTAAACGTGGCCACCCTGACAAATCGGCAATCGCCGAGCACTTAACCGAAACCGGCCATTACTTTGGATTTGTCCATGAGGTCCTGGAAAGACCCAAAACTCAAAGAGCACGCCTGATTACGGAGGCAATTGAAATTCACAAAAATTCTATAAATATTAATAGAAACGACGGAGCTAAGTTCAATAGTTCTTGGTATCCGGTAATTGACGGTTACATCAAGGCTAAACGCAAAAAAACATGTTGAAGTATATTGTAGCGCCAGCTAGTAGAGGGATGGAGCTGGCGACACGGTATCGCTCCTAAGTAGATAAGTACAAACATCACCCCTAACTATTACACTTCTTCCTGCTGATGGACACTGTAACGCTGTCCGAAACGTTGGCTAAAGAAGGAGGTAGCGCAACACGGCATAATATCCCAAAAACTATTAACAATAATACCTACATGTAATAAATAATAGAAGAAAATATATTTAATACAAACGGTCCCATGCCCACTCAGAATCAAGTCAACTCAACACCTCTTTGAAAAGTCATTAAAACTTTGAAAAAAAAATTAAAACTTTGAAAAAAAAACAGTCCACAACTAAACCATTTTTTAAATATATTTTAATCATAACTTTTAATGATTTTTCAAAGGAGGTGTTGAGTTGATTTTATTCTGAGTTGTCCGGTCACCAGTGGCAGTGATGAAGCTATTCTTGGATTGATGTAATCTGCCCCATAAGTTTCCCCTTGCAGTGGTAGAGAAGTGCTCTGAAAGAGTGCACTCGTCCCTCCAGGAAGTTTTCCGTGGCGCTGCAGTATCTCGGTAGGCACAACAGTTGGCCATAAACATCATATATTATTAAGTGAATTTTAGCTTGTGCTAATGGGATACAGTGTAATCCATTGACATTTCCGACGTATACAGCGAAGTGCGGGCGTTTGACGGCCTCCGTGATTAAGGGGTAAATCTCTCGACAAGCAATCCGAAGGTCACAGGTTCAAATACCGACATGCGCAAGTAAATTTTATTATACCGACATGCGCAAGTATAATATGAGTTATATTTGTGATACGTTCCAGAGTAGAGATTACTCTCAGTATCTCCCTGGTTTAAGACCACCATTCAGTATTTGAATATTAGTACAATTAGAAATTTCTATATGTATCGCAAAGTGGATAATGTATTTCTTTCAAAATTATAAAGTACTAAGGTGCTAATAATTGTATGAATTGGCCATTTATTACAAACACCCAAATAATATACGGAGTGCGCAAGTGAAACTTATTTAGCCCCGTTGTGATTTGAAATTCGGATCAAAGTGCGTCACAAAAATTTATTACTTGACAAGTCCTCGATTCTCATATAATGCTGTAAATTCACGACTTCGTGCGAGCCTTCGACAGTTTAGCGGCGTAAGGCGCCTGACTAATCTCAGCGGCCAGAGACCTACGAAATCCAAAAAAAATGCACACTCTTATATATTTTTTTTTATTTAAAGTAAATCAAATTTATTTTATTCATTTACTCTGTTATATGCTAATGGGGCTTTTATATTTGGCAAATTCTTCTTTCGTAAGGTGGGGGGTCAGAGGGGGACATCTAGGTCTGCGAGCCAGTCTAGGGCCTCAAGCGTTGCCCTGTGAACCTCATCAATCCCGCCGGGGAATGAATGGAGTGGACATTCGTTGACCACATGTTCGGTGGTCTGCACCGCACCGCATTCACACGTCGCTGACTCTTTAAGGCCCCATTTATGCATCGTGTAACTATGGGAGCACCTTATCCTATTGATGGCGGTCCAGAGTTTGCAAGGCAATGAGAACCCAGCCTGTCTCTGAGTGGGGTCTTCAACGAGATGGGCGTTTTTGACGTTGGCCGATTGCCATTCAAGCTTCCACAAATCTTCTGGGATGAGAGGCGATCGAAGGAGTCTTTCTCCTTCTGTCCAGAAGGGTTTTCGAGACATCAAGCGGCACGCCGGGTGAGAAATGACATCATCGTGCAAAGGTATTGCGCTTTTTAGCAGCATCTTCTTGTATTTCCTCAGTGTTGCAATCTCTCGCCTGATATTTGGCGGAGTTATGTTCGCAAGTACGGGGAGCCAAGGGAGAGTAGTCGATTTTAAAGTTTCGTTGATGGTTCGCATTATGGAATTAAGCTGAACGTCGACCATGGAACACAGTATTCAGCTGATGAGAAAACCAGGGCAATGGATGCCCTTCTGAGCGTGTTGGCGTCGCATCCCCAGCTAGTACCAGCCAGCTTACTGACTAAGTTTAGTCTTGTCCTGGTTTTTTTTGCCTACTGTTTCCATGTGTTTCCGGTAATTCAGGCTCCTGTCCAAAGTTACTCCAAGATAGCGGTGATGGGGGTCATGGTAAATATTTTTTCCATCAAACTGAAAACGCAGTTTTGCGTTTGCCTGTGAATTGCTGAGATTTAAAGCTGTCACAACTGTTTTCGACCCATTTAGCTTCAGTCGCCAATTGAGGAAAAATCTTTCCATAGCCTTGAGGTCAGAATTAAGGATCTCTTCTGCTGCATTGAGGGTTAAGGCCTGGGCTGTGATGGCGAAGTCATCTGCGTAAGCAAATTTGGTAAACAAAACGGATATATGTTTTTACTCGGGGTTTTGTAAAAAACCTATAGTTGCATGTTCTTTACAATTGGATAAAAAAATACTACCATAATCTAAAATTTTCAAATATGTATGTGAAAAAAAATTTAAGAGGGTATTACCAGAGAAAACCAGAAATATGTCATTTTTAAATCAGATTTTAGACGTATATGATCTTTCCCACAAAAAATTACAAATGGGTTTCGAAAAGTTGTTCTTTTATCTAGCATTGGCATGTTTTAAATTTTGAAAAAAAAATATTATTTTTAGTATAATAAGGTTATACCATAGGTCGTTGGCAGATTTGTTAAATTTTCAAAAAAGATTTTGTATTATACCACACTCATTTCAAACCATATAATCATGCATAAATCAATACATTATCTAGCAAAGGCATGTTTTAGAATTTTAATTTTAGTTTAAATAAAATCATTAAAAAATATATACGTACATGTGTTTCTTGACAAAATTGGCCCGTTTGACCAATTAATATATTTCAGTTATTAATATATTTTATTGAAACTAATATATTTCAGTTTTTTTAAACATTCTTATTTAACTTAGACATTATTGAAAAATGATAAATACTTATAATCAAAAAATAATAATAAAAAGTACATTAATTTAATAGTTTTATCATCACGCCTTTCAGCATTTTTGGATGTAGGTATAAGAAAAAGCAAATTTGGAATGAAATAAAATCGATATTAAATTATTATTTTAAAAAGCTGGTATGAAGAATAATTAATCTTTCTCATTGCAACCGCCCTGCACGATTTCGACGAAATGTGGATTTTCGTCCGCTGGCTGGTCAAACGCTCTTAAGGTATGTTTTAAACATCCGGTTTATTGTGTTAAAAATGTCGATATCAATTCATTTTATTAATTATCAACACCTTTTTTAAATTGTGATCGATAATATAATAACGTCGTTATTAGGGTAAGTCTTAGTGTGATAAAAAACAGAGTTGGATAATGGCCTCACAATAAAACATACTAAAATAATCGCATAACTTTATAACAACATCATTAAATTTTTGATGTACTTATTTTTAATTAGATGGAATTCTACGAATTAAATACGACAACAATACATGAATTTAAATTATAGGTAGTGTACTAAATACCTGTGCTCACCGGAACTGAAAAGTGTGAATATTATTCAACTGAAGAAATTCTAAATTAAAAAAGATCTTGTATTTGAGGTCTTCGAAGCAGTTAAAAAGGCCCGAGTTCATTTGCCATTCCCATATTATTATTTTCCAACCAAATCCAAATGCCTTCAGTAAGCTCGCCGATCAAAGAGCAAAGTTCAGCGGAAGATAAAAACGGAAGCTACTCTATTTCTGTACGACAAAGCTTTCAATAATAACAACCAGCTTATTGCAAACGGGTTTATTTTTTATCGATAAAGAGCAGCATGGTCAAAGCGCGCTATCCCAAAGTCTGTTGTTTTCATCGCGTTTGTCTTTAATAGATTACTAAAATATTCTTCCATCAAATAATCAGAATTGTTCTACATCCAATACCATCGTTTGATGATGAGAAAAGTATTACTTATTCCAATTAATTGTGTTAGAATTCTTATACTTATTTATCAGTGGTATCTGTGGTATACCAGTGGTATCTGAATAATAAACATTGAATATCCTCAGAGAGCAATCCTTCGGAAAATTTGAAGGCTTAAAAATAAACAGCAATCCAACTAAAGAAGAAATGAACGAAAGCTCGCTGATAAAATATTATAAATCGGAACAAATTTTCGAATAGCTGGTACAAATTTACCTAATTGCAGACAAACTAATGATTTTCCAAGCGCCCTTGAGGTGATTTTTCACAAATTATCCAATTATTATTATTATTATTATTATTTCAATTTTTTTTTCGCAATTCACAAACGTATTACTCTACTATATGCTAAACACAAATTGTCCTTTAAAATTTTTCACGCCATCAAGAATCTCGTTGCATGTCACAAAATATTTATCATTTTCTTTCGCGACGTATAATCATCAAAAATAAAAATTTCGGTTAGCTCTGCGTTATTTTGCTTGAAATCTGGTTCAATGAACTTAAATTTGGTATGAACTTTAGTGTCATTTTCAAAATTATAACTGACTAGCTGGTACCCGGCAAGCGTTTCTATGCCATTTAATAAAGAAATTATTTCTCCCTGCCTGTCCTTTCCCATTTGACCTTTTCCTTTGCGCGTCCCCTTCTCCTCTCGCGTTCCCACTCCACCTCCTCCACCTTCTCTCTCCCCGCTCCACACCCTCCCTTCCTCCGTTCCGCGAACCCCCCTCCCCAGTTCCCCTCCCCCCTCCCGCGAACCCTCTACCCGAGTTCCCCTACCCCCTCCCAAATTCTATACATTCAGCCCCGGTACATTCAATTTTCAAACAGCTCGCGTGCCACCTATTGCAATTTTTTGTACAAATTTCATAATGTCAGAGCTCACCAGTAGTTTTATACAAACCTTTTCCTGACAATAAACACAAAAAAAAATAATTGTTCAATTTGGTGAAGTCGTTCGGAAGTTATGCGCGTACATACATTTCGGCGATTCAAGATATAGATATTAACTACTAAGCCTGAAATAAAATTTCCCGCAAATCTGTCAACGTCGTCTCCACGACAACCGTCTGACGTTAGCAATAACTCGCTTTTGTCAGGAAATTTATTTGACAATAAACGTCCACTAAATAATATATATTAATATTTATAATTTCATAACTCCAGAGCTTACCATGTAATGTAGCTTTCTATGGGTGAAATAATTTTTAAAATCGGTCCATTGGTTTAGGCGTGAAAGTGTAGCAAACAAACACACGCACTTTCGCATTTATAATATTAGTAAAGATTGTGTGAAGAATTCAGATAAATACCGACTCCAGATACGAATATCTACAGCCTGTATGTCTGACGAATATCTACAGCGCATATGTTTAACTAATATCTACGAACTTCAGAGTGTTGATTAATATCTACAGAGCGTAGGTTGAACTAATATCTACAGAGCGTAGGTTGGACTAATCAGCTAAATGTGCCCAATAGTCCGATATTAGGGATTTTTACATAAATACTTACATAAATTAAGTTTTTTAAACTGCATACGCAATATTACGTTATTCTAATATGCTATACATAATTGCAAATCCAACCTCTGCCAGTGCTGTAGATATTCGTCAACACTTTGGTTCTCATAGATATTAATCAACAGTTTGAGCTGTAGATATTCGTCAACACTTTGATTCTCATAGATATTAGTTCGATTTTTTCAGTTTTTGGAATTCCTGTAGATATTAGTAGACGCCTCCTAAATACCTACCTACCCATTACACATAATTTTTTAACAATAAAATTATTTTAATTTTCTTTTCTGTGTATTTCATTTGTTTAATTATTTACAAATAAAGTCAGATTTCGTGATTTTCCAAGAGTCTGCGCTTTTTCCATTATCAAACGAGACATTATTGACGAGATCTTTCACCACTGCCTGAAATTTTTTTGAAAAAATTTTTTTGAAATTTTTTTGAAATTAATTTATTTCTTGATGTTTCTTTTTTATGTATAAATATTTGTAAAATTTTTTTCTTTGTATACTATTTATATGTATAACGTAATATCTTATATGTATTAAAATTAAATTTGTAATGTGTAAGAAATTAATAAAAACATATTATTATTATTATAAAAAAGGTTATTTACTTGGTAACTAAGAAAACTAACTAGATTTTCTGAAGTGAATTTCTGATCGTGTCTATAATTTGCCAATAAAAATTTATTGTTATTTTATAAAGAAAATTGACAATGTTTGTTTTTTCACAAAACCTATAGTAATTATGATACCCATTGATTTTTTACGAGTCTGCCCTAGTCTATAGAAACTGAGACTCTAAAAACTTAGCTATTAATAGTTATTTGGGTTTTTAAGCATAAAAATGGAAACACTCTGTGTGTGGCAGTTCGTTTTTTACCTATCAATAATTGGTAAATGTTGAACTTACTTTGTTCTGCACATATTCATATTTCTATGCATGCATTTCAGAAGTCATCACGACTCCATGTTATGACCATTGCTCTACGGTACAGTTATACAAAAGGTACAGATACTCAGCACATCGGAAATAATGCAAGCTGAATTTTCAAAGCCTCGCAATGAGCCCATTTTTGTCACAACGTGTTGGCGCAATATTACACATGGCAGAGGTATCAATTACCTCCAGTAACAATGCACAGAGCACACAGGAACACAGGAGTTAGTAGAAGTATATAGCACAGTGGCACAGAACACAGGAGTTAGCATACAGCAGTTACTGCGGCGCAAAATACAGACCGAACCTCACAGCTAATAACAAGTCACAATAAGAAAAAAACACATTATGCACAGCAAAAACGATGCGAAAGCAAAAAGCCATTTTCATTTGTTGGCGTTTCCGACTAGCGGCATTCCATTATGTCCTCATTTTATTTAGCGTACAAATAAGATCTGCTTCATTTAAATTCATCGCCGAAGCTCCGATTTGTGAATTTCACATTTTTAGCGGCTCCATTGCATTAAAAGCTCGGAAGATAAAGGAAATTAGTGCGGCTGGGATATGAATTATTAATGCGCTCGTCCACACAACAGTTAACCGGCCGCCATTGCGACCGTCAATTGCCGCAACCAGCCTCAGGCTTCAAGGCGGATGTAGAAATATTACAAAAAGTACTTAATCCATTTTATTCTATTCTCTTTCCGTCCTGTTAATGTAAGAGGGTTCGAATAGGGACGTAACGGAATAAAAGATTTCACATAAAATCGATGTTTCGTTTTTTTTAGTATTTTTTTATCCATATAGTTTCAGCTTCTTTCAACAGATGTCTATAGGTTAGTTTGTAATATAATACGAAGTTCTGCCATATCCCAATAGATGGCAGCTGAGCTGATTATTAAAAAAGTATCATCTATCGCCGCTCGTATCTTAGGTAGGTACGAACGGTTACAATAATGACCGAAAGCTTCAGCCCGCGCGCCGAAGCAACACAACTAAATACTTAGAATCTATATTTTTTAATGAAGCTATAACTTTGTGGTTATCCATTATAGATAAATGAAATAATTCAACTTTGTTTGAACCACTTATATAATGAGTAAACCCGACCGGTTTCAGAACAAACGTTCCTTCTTCAGGGCAAGCGTATACTAATTTGACAGTTTCGAAATATGGATGGGAACAATGTTTCATTATGGTAGGGGTGGAGCCGTTGCTTGTTATTAATGTAGAGTGGGTGGGTAGGTATTAATGTAGAGTGGGTGGGTAGGGGAACAAACCCGTGATTGGGCTATAAGACAATATTTTTTGTTTATTGATAATAGATTCATTTTTTTTAGGGATTATTTTTAATTTCCAAGGCTTCTAAGTTATGTAAACGTTTTCCTTTATGATTAATATGAAGAATATTTATCCCTATATTTTTTTCAAAACTCAACTTTTTATCAACAAACAAAAAATATTATCTTATAGCCCAATCATGGATTTGTTCCCCTACCCCAGAATTTCGAGTAAGATTATTCTCTTCGACTGATGTTTATCATGTATGTGATATAATGTTTATCATATTATATCACATGCACTGCTACCTTTTTAAGTGATCTACAAAATTGGTTTCTAACCTAGATAGTGTTTCGGATAAACATATCCGATTTTTTTATACGGACATCTATTGACCCTTTCTAAAAAACTCAATGAATATTCAATCTTATTGAAATAACTCTTACTATAATAACATTGGAAGGTTACAACAATAAGAGGTCCCAATGGCCGAGTTGATTAAGGCTTTTGTCCTGGTAAGGCCAAAGCTCCTGGGTTCGAGTCCCAGTTGCGACCGTAGCTTTAATTTTTCGGTGTCTTGTTTATTGCAGGATATGCTGGATACAATCACCCAGCGTCCTGTGTCCTGGCAAGACAAAAGCTCCTGGGTTCAAGTCCCAGTTGCGACCGTAGCTTTTATTTTTCGGTGTCTTGTTTATTGCAGGATACGCTGGATACAATCACCCAGCGCTTGCCTACTCGTGGACTATCACCAACCTGTTCCATTGTCTTGTCTATAGTCATACTAACACTTATTGTATCTTGATTTCCCGCTAAGCACTTGCATACTACTTGCTAACAACATATGCAGGGATACTGGAGGTCTAGATTCGTTTAAGATTAAATGTAGATTCGTTCATTCAAAAAAATTAGAGTCCTTGCGAGAGCCTTGAAGGAGTAACAATCTGACCAGGGCGAGTAAGTGATGGATAACCTCCAATGTAAAAAATATCTTGTTTATTTTCGATTAGATTTATTGGTTTTCTTGTTTTGTTTAGATTTATTGGTGTTATATTCTATTGATATATAATATTGGTGAGTACAACCTAATAAGTTGTTATAACAATTAAAACATATTTTTGTAATTAAGATGACTTTTGGTAGGAATAACTTTACCAGACGGTCAGACAGATAATAGCATAAACTGCGACCTTTTCAAACTATCAATAAGTTATTTCTTCCACCGAAGCCAGTTTAGAATATCGAAATTCTTAAAAATAAAATACCAGCCCTATTTGGGCAGGGACGAGGAGGGTGGTAAGAAATTAATTGACTTAACCAATCTATTTGCCTCCATGAAGTCCTTTAACGATTTTGGTATAAATACTACTCCTTCCAACTCTAATAGATGGAAAATTTACATTAATTCGGCGTTGATTGTTTTCGGACAAAAAATTCCGCGAATAATGAACAAACAATCGTTTGATTGAAAGGGTCCGCCCGATTCCAGGTATTTCAAAATGTTTGAACTAAATAATTCGTTTTCTCTAAGTTAATAGAATCGAAAAACTCTTTAATTATTTATTTGTATTTTTACAGAGTAATTATGAAACAATAAAATAATTCACTTATTCGTATTGTTTCTAGTTTAATTGATTAGTATGGACTGCGAACAAAGAGAAATAGTTTTTGAAGTGAAAACTTATTTAGCAGCATTATGATTTGAAAATCGACGGAACGAAAAATAGCGACACTAAAAAGAGTCAAACCTATAAGAGAATGAGATGGTATAATCAGTCTCTTCTTTGTGTGGTGCTTCGTAGCCTCCCCACTCTTGTCTACTTTAGTTTTCTGAAGGTTTCACTTCACCGGGTGTGAATTGCACACTGTTTTTTATCATTCCAATGGAGCAAGAGCGAGAAAAAATAATCGCGAAAGATATAGAATTCAATTTTAAACCGTTACAAATATAAACTTTATATCGCACATGCCGTAGAAAAGTGTCGTAAGTTAAAAAAGTTAATTTTTCAGGAGACCGAAAACAAAGTACCTACTGAATGTGAATGATCAAACGGTTTCGTCGAAAAGAGATACTATCGACATCTTGCGGAGATGAAGTGATCCAATGCACCGTTTAAGTTGGCACATCCCGTGGAAAAGTGTCGTAAGTCAAAAATTTCTATTTTACGTTTTACTTCTGAAAAGTAAATTGATTGTGAAAACCGTGTTTAAGTTGGATCACTCCATCTCCCCAAGATGCCGCTGGAATCTCTTTTCGACGAAACCGCTTATTCATCATTCAGTCATTTATTTTCGCTCTCCTGCAAAATTAAATTAAATTTCTTGACTTAAGACACTTTTCTACGGCTTGTACGATATTTGAAATGAACTGGGTGTACCAAATATGTAAGTTACCTTTGTTTCGACCAATCTTGAATACATTTTTTAATATGATAAGTAAAGAAAACCTAAAGAAAATCGAGACAAAAATTTATTACATTTTTACACAACTTCACTTAAAATAACATCTTTTACAATTTATTTATTGTGAATCAATTAATATTAGCGAAAATCAATGAAAAATCACGGGATATTATAATTGAAGGATTTGTGAAACTGAAAGCATTTATAAAACATTTGCCTCAAGATCATTGTCTACCAAAAAATAATTGGATATATTCAGAAATTTACCTTTCGAATGAACACCATCGGTAAAATTTAAAAGTCATTATGTAGATCTGTCACAAATGTAAACAAAAAAAACACATCTCACATACATAATTTTATTATTATTAATTATTTAAAAAATATATATTTTTTGATGGATATGATATGAGAGTTTCACAGCCCAAACTAGTATAGTGATTTATTTTGGTGGTATTACACCGTGTTGCGCTACACCCTACTTTAGCCAAAGTTTCGGACAGCATTCAGTGACCATTATCAGGGCAGATGTGTAATCATCTGCGTTACATCTGATCACACATCTGCCCAGATGATGGAAACTGTAATGCTGTCCAAAACGTGGGATAAAGAAGGAGGTAGCGCGACACGGAAACCCCCCCAAAATAAATCACTATAATGCATCTTGATATCTACACACTTCATTGCTTGTCTGATATGATGTTATTCTAAAGTTCCATTTTTGAAAATTTATAACTTAAAGTTCATCGAACTTGAATAATTTTAATCATCACGCAGTAATACGGAGGAACTTTTCACATCATGCATGCACGCACAGACAACCAAAATTAATTTGTTTAATATTTGTTATACTCATTGTATTTTTTTGTGATTTCTTGGTCATATTCTATACCTGACGATGTATACCGCTAAAACAAAATACTAAAAAAAACTTTATGAAAAATGAAGTAAATCGCATACTTAATTCAATATTTATTAGAAACTAGCATAAAGATAGAATTTTTTGCTCCCTGCGTGTCCTTTCCCATGTGTCTCCATTCCCGCCCCTTGTCCCATTTTCCTCCCGCGTTCCTCTTCTACCTTCCCCGTTTTTTGCCTGTCTCGTCCCCCCCTTCCACAACCCCCCTTCGTTCCCTTCCCCCTTCCTGGATTCCCCTCCCCTACCCTCTGGATTGCTGCTAAACTGTATGAAAGACACACATTTTTCAAATATTCTCGTGCACCACCTATTGCCTTTTTTTGTGCAAATTTCATAGCACTAGAGCTCACCACTATATATAAAAACCTTTGCGTGCATGCGTACAACAAATCACCAAAGTATCATTTCAATCGGTTGAATGGTTAAATGACAAACAAACAAGCATTCATTTTTATATATTAAGATTAAAAATATTTAAGTTAATCCATGCTCCGTTTAAAAATCTACCCTTTTACAAACAGCAATTAACGTATTATGACGCCTCGAGTTCATTAAAGCCCCCACCTCATAAAATTCAAGATATATTTCCCTATAATCTTTATAATAAATGTGGCTAAATTACGGGGATTAAGAAAATTACAAATCCCAGCGGGGTAAGAATAGTGTTAAGGGTTTGTCCCATCGCAGGTAATTAATTCTAATTCCTACCCCTTGGCCCTGGGGGCGGTTAGGTTAGCTGGGGGCGGACAGGGGTAGCTGGGGGCGCTAACGGGAATACTTACGCACTTATTAACCCTTGTACGGATATTATTTTCACACTAGGGTGGTTGAAATATGCGGCACAAATGGCATCTTTGTAATATGCAGACCAAATTTTAAATGTGTAATACAGTTATTATTCCACACAGGAGGCTTTTATGTTTTCGTTATTCCTGTTCCGGGTACCGTCGTCCCGGGAACCATTCATTGGATAACTTACACCATCAATTTAAGACGCGGGCATGGGTAACGCCGCCCGGAACCATTTATTTGATAACCAACACCTCTGCCATAGGTCACCCCAAGTGGTTCGCTATGTTTAGTGACTTAGCAGGGATGCCCGAGTTCATGGGGTGAGATTTGTCCAGGTTTTGGCGTCTGCCAAACTGCTGTGTGGTGGGCAGGATCGATAGACACTGGTTGAGACAGATCTTTTATCCTCTCGCCTTGCACCGCGGTTGGATGGATGGATTCATTCCTTCACTCCTGGACACGCTGACCCCAGATTCCTACCCACCCCTCTCACCTATTTCCACTGTTTTCAGTGAAGATTACAACGCTTTTTTTTTCATCACTAGTTTGATCACCTGTTTCATCACTGCTTTTATCAAAGATTGCAACGCATTTTACCATCAAAAGTTTCATTTCCTGTGTGGAACTAACGTAAAAAAGAAAAAAAAATCGAGTGCAGTTTACACGCGGTAGAAGCGAAACTTTACCAAAAATAATCTCAACCAATACTTGAAAAGTGAGGTCATAATCAAAGCGACCAATAATTTCCGTTTCAAATCTCAACCAATAGGAGCATTGAAAAGTGAAATCATAATCAATGCGGTCAATGAGCGCAGTTGTGGAATCATCATTTCTGTTTCATACGAAATCCAAATCATAGCGGGGGCTATAGAAGTTTCACCTAAAAAATCTGTGATAGGCCTATTGGTCCCATTTTTTTATTAGAAGGGTGCTCGAGCTTATGGAGTGCGGTTTATTCAGGTCTTAGCAGCGGATACATCTGCCTTAAGACTTTTTCCTTCCCAGAACTTCCTCTCCTTTCCATACGGACAAGAGGAAGTTTGAGAGAGAATCAAAGAGAATTATTTACCTAAGGGCTTCTCGGAAGCGGTTAATATATTAAAATAAATATTTCAAACAGGCCCTTACATTTTCCATAGGATGAAAATCCTCAAAACTGCTTCGACTTGCAGCAATAACTTACCTACGGTAGGTTTTTTTTATATATATACCTATAAAGCTTGTTTGTTGTTTGGTTTTTAATGTTATCAGTGAAAACCCTGGCCAAACCTTAATCAAATATTTTTTTTATGTAAGTAGATATGATAAATCTCTAACTTTAAGTAACAGTTCTAAATATGTATGTCATTAAGTCCTTTATGACGCGTAGTCACAGGTCACTAGCTATAAGTCTTAGATGTAAGTCACCAGTTATAAGTATGAATCTTTGTGTAAGCCAGTTACATTAATTATATTATTTATTTATTTGTACAGCGCCTTTGTGCTATATAAATCAGCCAACTAATATTATTATGAAGTCATTTTCTGGTCTTTGATAGATCCGTATTACCAGTCCAATTCGTTGTGTACCAGTTTTAAAATAAATTAAATCAATTTTTAAAATGCAGTTCTTGAAAATAACCAACAAACAATAGTAGGGGTTGTATCTTTTGTTATTTTTTTGCATTTCCCTAGGTGCATTATATTATAATACGCTAGGTATCTTCAATACTATTAATTGTCAAAGCGGACAGTTTAGCACACACCCCAGAAAGAGCCAATATTTAAACTTAAATTTCTAATAAGTACGACAAGAATATTTTTCAAAATTCATTGTAATTTTTAATCGTTTTTCCACATTATCTTTAAAAATTTTAAATTTGTTACAGAATTTTTCACATGTTTTATCTTTGATTGTAAAACGTTTAAATAATTTGTCACATTTCAGAAACTTGGTTATTGCTTTGACTATTACTATCTATATTCTATATACCTACATAAAAAAAAATATACTTGCTTGGGTGTATATGAGTATACGAGATGTCTATGCGTTTCTAAACCATTTATCCGATTGCGATGTAACTTTGGGGATTTGATAGCACAATAGTTTCTATATACAACAGTGAGCTCTGGTGTCATGAAATTATGCATATCTAACCCGTTCATCCGATTGCGATGAAACTTTGGTGAGTTGTTGTGAGCACGCCCGTTTATAGGTATATATACCGGTGTGCTCTGGCATTATGAAATTTGTAAAAAAAATGTAATAGGTGGCACGCGAGCTGTTTGAAAACTGAATGTACCGGGATGGAATGTACGGAATGTGGTTGGGCGGAGGGGAATTTGGGAAGGAGGTTCGCGGGACGGGGGAAGCGGGAAGGGGAGGCGGAAGGGGAACGAGATGATTGAGAAAGGACACGCAGGTAGAAACAATTTCTTTATTAAGTGGCCAAACAACGCATGCCGGGAACTCGCTAGTTATCCATATTTTCTTCCGCAAGGCGGTAGTCCGTAGGCAATAGGCATTATGTTATGAATATGCTTCAATTGTCCGATATTATAATTTTCACTGAGTTCAGTTTCTACATAAAATTTTAAAAGATGTGATTGATAGTCCAGAATTGCTTGCATTGATAATCTTTCGGGTACCACTACGTAATAATAGAAGTCGATATTTATTTCACTTCCAAAAAAATCTGGGGCTTACCACCATATGTATTCCTCTTTGCCCAGAACACTAATGGAGAGAAAAAGTTATACAAAGTCAGTGGAGAACTTCAATTTATCACTAAACAACTACAAAATATTGTCTCGGGCAGTTCAGTTATGAGTAATAAATACTTAATTCTTTTTACTATTTATATGTATAAGCCCTTAAAATGGCGTTAGTAAATAAATTTGACAGAGAATACAGATAATAATAAAAGAAACAATGATGACAAGTTCATAATAAACAGGATCGACCATTCTAAATGATCAGTTATGTAATAATAAATATATCCCCTTTTACGTCTCCCTGATTTCGATCTGCGCCAAAGTTGGCAACCCTGGCTTTAAAAAAAACATCTGGGGGTTATTGGAGCACAACCTGCGCACGGAGGAAAATGTCCCATTGTTGGCTCACCATAACTTTTCGACTGGGTGCAATGCCACAGCTTTTTTATTATATTTTCTTTGGCTTCTTTATTTGCGCCTAATGTGGTGTAGTTTCGCCACCAAACGATAAGTTGTTATTTTTTGATAAATACTAATTCTGAAATTTTTTCAAATTCTTCATTTTTATGGTGGAATAACTTGGGGAGTGAAATCTCATATTGTAATTTCAATTCAATTTCCGTGCCGGAAACCCGAGCGTTTATTTTATTTTCATGTATGTACATAGTTTTCTTTTACCCACCTCACTAGACAGAGTCTGTTCCTAGGCGGTTAAATAACATATTATATTTCTTAAAAAGATATATATCAACAAAGATAATGTATGTATATAAAAATATATGCATATGTGTACACATACATGCACAATGCACATACGTATTGTTGTTATATTAAGTATTTACATGTTGTTTTTATTAAAATTCCCGTAAAAAGGTTGCGTACATAATATAAGATTACACATAGAGAAAAGAAAATGTAAATACATTAGGTACATGAATATATAATTAAAGTTGGTAGCAAGCAGTACCCCAATTATATGAAAAGATAATATCTATAAAATGTACTTCTGTTAGTTCTTTAGTATATTTCGAATGTCTGTTCTTTCCTTTTCAGTCAACCATATCACACAACTTTTGAACAGCTAGTTCAGATTATTTGGGGTGACGTAAGTTTTGGTTTGTGTTAGGAAGATATTTAATATTGTAATATTTAATTATTGAAGATAATATTAAAAGATACGGTCGCGTCATCAAATTTAACCTAGGATCTCGATCTTGCCGGGGCCTTGCTCTACCTCTATGCTAATCCGACCCTGTTTACTTCGGTCATATTTAACTGTATCGTACATTGACATAGAACTACCAACTTTATCTTTATTTTCTTTACGCGCATTTTTGGGTGGTATCTTTAACGTGATTGTAATATTCTGCACGGATTTATTCCTTTCATATTTTTGAGGAATTTTAAAACATTCGAACCAATAATACGATGTTTGTTTTTGACAATTAAATAAGTAATATTTTATAGCTCCAAAGTTCTTTACGGATTTGCAGAAACGTCGTGATTTTTTTTTTGCATTTGCTTCACGCAGGAGGCCCTGCCATTTTCATCAGAGACCATGTCATTTTTAAGGAAAGGAAGGAGTTCTGGGAAGGATAAAGGTTCGAGGGATGGGTAGGAATCCGGAGATCAGTAATCCCTTCATCTGCGTTGCAAGGCGAAGAATCGAGAGAGTCCGGCCAGAGAGGTCAAATAGTCTCTCTTAACCAATCTCTCTTGATTCGGCCAGCCACGTAGCAGGTGGGCAGACGCATCCGCCGCCAAGACCCGGACAAACCTCACTCCATGAACCCTGGCACCCATGCCACATAAGTCTCCCAATGTAGTGAACCACTTGGAGTGACCTATGGCGTTAGCTATCCAATAATTGGTTCCTGGGACAGCGGTACCCATACCCGCCTTCCAAATTGATTGAACGTAATCTAACTTAGTTATTCACAAAAAAACACAAGAGGTCGAAAAACAGGTCAAGCTGAGATTGTAACCCGGCACTTCTCTGCGGAACAAACGTCGTGTTCTTAAAATGACTGTATAGAACTATAAATCTAGAAAAAACAGGTCAAGCTGAGATTGTAACCCGGCACTTCTCTGCGGAACAAACGTCGTGTTCTTAAAATGACTGTATAGAACTATAAATCTATAAAAAACAGGTCAAGCTGAGATTGTAACCCGGCACTTCTCTGCGGAACAAACGTCGTGTTCTTAAAATGACTGTATAGAACTATAAATCTAGAAAAAACAGGTCAAGCTGAGATTGTAACCCGGCACTTCTCTGCGGAACAAACGTCGTATTCTTAAAATGACTGTATAGAACTATAAATCTAGAAAAAACAGGTATTCACAACTTTGTCATTTAATGCTCAGTTTGATAATTCGATAAATTGTTTGTTTCCTACTTTATATCTCAATTTGGGAGGCGGGTATGGGTACCGCCGCCCCGGGAACCATTTAGTGGATAACCAATACCCCCACCATAAGTCACCTCAAGTGGTTCGCTACGTTTGGTGACTTAGCAGGGGTGCCCGGGTTCATGGGGTGAGGTTTGTCTAGATTGGTGTCGGATGTGTTTTTCCACCCAGCGTGGCGGGCCGGATCGTGAGAGACTGGTTGGGGGGGACCTTTTGACTTCCCCAGCACGAATCTCTCGATCCATCGCTTTGTACCGAAGTGAGAAGAATAGATTCACACGTCCATCACTCCTGGGCACACTGACCCCCAGATTCTTACCCACCCCTCATACTTTTTTCCTTCCTCAACCCCCATATCTTCCTCCCCTCCCTTTCCTTATAAATACCGAGGTAAATTGATTTCTTCAGGGCCTCCTGTATGGAGCTAATGTAAAAAAAATACACAACATAAAACCACATTTCTTGAAAACACCGAGCGATGACATCTTTTACATAATATTATTTCCCATGAATCGAATCTAACTGTGACTGTGGCGATCTGTGCCCTGATTAAAAAGTGTAATTGAATGGCGGTCCCACGAGTCTTGACCTAAATGAGGTAAGGCCTGAAATCTCATCACCTAAAGCCTTCGCATTGAAAAAATGAAGTATTGAATTACGGCAGACCAGAATCTCATTGAACAAATATCGTGTACAATCTAAATGGTAAAAGTCAAAATTTTCATTATCTATTCAGCCCTGGTGAAAGAGCACTCTTCGGTTCGATGTTTTGCTATATTTATTGTAATAATAATAATTAATTGTACACTTTAGTAAGAATCCAGGTAGAATATAATTCGCCTATTTGGTCCCCATTGCACGTATGTATAAAACACATTCCTACGACATGGAAAGGATGCAGCACAAATTTTTAAGATCATTTTATCAACTTTAAGCTGAATATTCCAATTCAAAATATTAACTATTTCCTTTTGATGAAACAACTCCACTTAATTACGCTGTCAGATAGGCGGAACATCTCTGACCTTGTACTATTAAATAAAATTATTAATAATGCATTGACAATCCTGAAATTCTCGCCTAAATAAAATTTTACATACCGACCAGAAATACGAAGCAAAGTGCTACCTTTTTCTGTGACAATTTTAAAACAAACTATGAGGTTCATACACCTGTAAATAGACTGCATCATTTTGGCAATAAATTTGGGAATATTGTAGACATGTTTAAAGATTCCGTATTAGTTATAAAACGAAGTCTTTATAAGTAATTAAGTGAAATGTATTATTTCACGACTTTGTAGTGAATACACTATTAATTTTAATTTTGACTAATTTTATTTTTTTACTATTTATTAATCATTATATATTGTGTACTACGTACTTGTCACTACTGTATTACTCACTACGTTATTACTTATCTTTGTAAAGGCCTACTATGGCGTAAATAAATAAGTAATAGAAAGGTTGTCATTTTAAGTGAATGTTAAAAGAAGAACCTACATTTTAATCTGAGTTTTTGTAATTTGATTGTTCATACATATTAAAACATCTGTAAAAACCCAGTAAAAAGAAATAAACTTACTTTATAGTACAAGCGAAATACCTACCAATACGTTGTAATTAAAAATCAAAGTACAATCAAATTATAGCTAAACACAGTACAAACATAGAATGAAAAATATTATAAATAAAACTATTATAAATGTACTTTGTTTGCTTTATCTTTACTCCTTCCTATTTTTTTCGACTTTAAACATTGAAATAAAATAAAAATAAAATTCCTATATATCGTGGAATTGCTATAATAACTGCCGCTGTTCCTAGAGTTCTTTTGCAAGCCTTTCCAAGTGAGAGCAAAAACTTTTGTTTTTTACAGTGACTCCACACACTCCACGTGTCATCTTTGGGGATGCTGTGCGGAAGGGTATTTTTAAGGGAAAAGAGGAGAGGAAGTTATTGGAATGATGAATATATGAGGGGTGGATAGCATGTTCAGGAGTGACGGCCTGTGAATCTATCCCTCCCGCTGCCGAACAAGACGATGGGTCGAGAGAGACCAGCTAGAAAGGAAAAATGCCACCCCTGCTAAGTCAGCAAACATAGCGAACCACTCGGGGTGACCTACAGCAGAGGTTTGTGTTATTCAATAAATTATTTCCCGGGGCGTCGCGGCGGTACCCATGCCTACCTCCCAAATTGAAAAAACTGTACGGGAAAAAATCGAGTGAAACTTCACGAAAACAATCTCAACCGGTAGGAACCTTGAAAAGTCATGTCACAGTCAAAACGGCCAATGAGCGCAGTTTGACGCTTAGTGGGGTACTGTAATGCGACATTTCCGTTTCATAACTCAACCAATAGGAGCCTTAAAAATTGATGACATAATCAAAGCGGCGAATGAGCGGAGTTTGAAGCTTAGTAGGTACTGTAATGTGTCATTTCCGTTTCAAAACTCAACCAATAGGAGCCTTGAAAAGTGACGTCATGATCAAAGCGGCCAACGAGCGCAGTTTGACGCTTAGCAGGTACTGTAATGCGTCATTTCCGTGTCATCCGAATTTCAAACCGGGAATCAAAATCAATAAGCTGAGTAATACATGCTTCAGTATACTTGAGAAATTTTGTTTAGATTTCAAAATAAAAGCAATATCAAACAAAACGTATCGTAATCTAACAATCATTTAAATCCTCGGGAGGGTGGTTTAAAATTTACGCCGGCGATATTACAGAGTTCTGTATTGCCCCCGCGGGGAGCAGAATCTCTTCCATAATTCCTCAAGTTACGACGGCCCGCAGGTGCGGCTGTCTTCCTTATTCCTATCGCCTGCTTCTTCCTACAATTCCTCGCGGGGCTCTCACCCTCGCCGTGTCTTGTTACTCTTGTATGCTCTAAGCCCTACCTCATCTCGACACACTGCCGCGGCAGATTCATTCCCCGCGCCTGTTCGCCTGTTGGCTCTACTGAGAACTGCGCGACACTGCGCAAACATCTTCATTTCGGGGCTGATTATATATTATCTGTACCCGAGAAGCATACGGATGCTAGTACAAAATTTGAAAAAATGAGTCCTTGATGCAGACTTGAAGTAAATTATCATGTTTATCAGTGGCAGAAAGATACAAGTCATATCATGAAGAAAAATATGATTTTCAAAAAAGTATTTGATGCAACATGTATTGTTTCATCTGAAACCATGCTCGAAATAACAGCGTCAAATGCAACAAGCAAAATGGACTGCAATTATGCGAAACAAAATGAGTTTGTTTGAAGTTGGAGGATTATACATGTATGGCCATACTATGGACTACAAGGAAGTAAGGAAAACCAAGCACTTACCAAATTAGAAGCCGTACACAATACACAACAACTCAACCAGTTACTTCAAATGTCACAAGTCATCTCACACAAAGCACTAGTTGATATTGTTTTCTGCTTTCTTCAGCAAAGTGACATGGATAAATGACATTCCGGTAGGAACTACGCACATTATCATTTCAAAACCAAACATCTATCTTGGAAGCAGAAAGATGTACATGGACTTGCATATTTATGATTTAGTTGCATTTTGAGTATTATGACTCAAATCCATTTGCATCCTTCCGCTTCTAACATTACTACGCTTTCTATGGAAGTAAAAAATTTTCAAACATTGATCCTTTCATAATACACAAAATATTCCATTTCATTTTGAAGCTGAAGGACTCACGTCCATGTTTTTTTTGAGCATTTTTTTTAAACAATATAATTTAAAGGCTTTACATAAAATATTTTTCGTTTTGATTGCTCTTTTTTAAAACAAAACTAATCGATTTAATAACTACTAATTACTTTTTTGTTATCTATCAGCATGGATATCAGAAGAAGTTATGAGACGATGGTTACGGAAAAAATAGTTTTTTGGGTCTCCTAAATATTTACCTTTTTGGACTTGCATCCGTATGCTCCCGGGTACAGATATTATTATACCTAATATACAGGGCCGGAACGGTTCGGCGCCTGGGGCGCCTCCCAAGTGACAGTTTATTGTAACAAGGTGACAATTTTAATCTTTATCTAAACATTGTCAGCAAACTGTAGTGATTTCACCACTAGTGCGCCAAGAAATCCTCCGTGGATTTGCTAGTAGCTCATCGCGCTTCGCACTCTGATTTTGTGGTATTTCGAACCTTAAAAGTTAAAAGTACTCTCAGCCCAAAAAAGTGCATTACATTTGCATGACGAGAAAATAATTTATTTTAATATTGTTCTAAGTAATTAATTACATGTATTCATTTTTCTTCTTGCCGTTCGACATCTTCAATATCTTTCATATATTTTGTACGGTTATGTCCCAGGTATTTAGCCTTTGACGCCACAATCAGTTCATTCCCCGGGAACCTATATTGGATAACCAACACCTCTGCAATAGGTCACCCAAAGTGGTTCGCTACGTTTTGTGATTTAGCAGGGGTGCCCGGGTTCATGGAGTGAGGTTTGTGTAGGTCTTGGAGTCGGATGACCAGGACACGCTGTCGCTGAACCCCATTTTCCTACACTAGATTCCTATCCACACCTTAAACCATTTTCCTTCCCAGAACTCTCCTCTCCTTCCTTTCCTTAAAAAAAACCACACAGCATCCTCAAAAACACATAGGCCCTGAGGGAAATTATTTTCTCAGAACCTCCTATGTGGAGCTAATGTAAAAAAAAATATTGAAAAAATCCTTCTAGACTGGTGGATTATTTAATGGCTCCTTGTTCTGTTTGAAAACTACGACGACTGATAAACGGTACTTTTCGTATTTTTTCACAAGTCCTCTCATCGCTTTAATCGAGATCGAGGGTGCCAGCAGCACCTTGTCTTACGCGTATTTGTCGTAATTCGTTTATAATTCGTGGACCGCTCTTGTAGGAGGTCGTTTATGTTTTAATGCCACGTGCCTAGTTCTCTAAATGTAATATCCTTGCGCCGGTTCTTATAATAATATCTTTCAACGTATTAAGAGCAGTTTTCTGGTGGTTCAGCACTTTAAAATCGCATTATAAATGCAGCATTCTCAAATGCATTCCGGTTAAGAACGTCCACTTCTTCAGGGGGGATTGTGAGATCGCACTCGAAGTGAATTATCACTAAACTGGGCTGTACAACTACACTCCCTGTTATTGAGTTTACGAAAACTAATAAAAACCGAGTTTTTTTTTGTAAAATTAAAAATCAGACAGAATTATTTAAAACTAACTGGTACCCGGCATGCGTTGCTACGCCATTTAATTAAAAAAAATGTTTCTTCTTGCGTGTCCTTTCCCATTCATCCCGTTTCCCTTCCGCCTCCCCTTCCTCTCCCGTGTTCCCTTCCCCTCTCGCGTTCACACTCCGCCTCCTCCGTCTTCCCTCTACCTACTCCACTCCCCCCTTCCCCCGTCCCGCGAACCCCTCCCCCTTCCCGCATTCCATTCATTCAGTCCCGATACGTTCAGTTTACAAACAGCTCGCGTGCCACCTATTGCAATTATTTTATAGAAATTTCATAGTAGTTTTACACAAACCTTGTCCTGACAATAACGAACACAAATAAAAAGAATTATCCAATTTGGTGCTGTCGTTCGGAAGTTATGCGCATTAATACATTTCGGTGATTCATTTTTAGAGATAGATATTACAAAGCACTCTTTTTAGGGTGAATTAAAAAAAAAACATCGTTTCCAAGGCAACAATTTGTTTGCTTATCTTCTGACGTTTGCAATTTTACGTCAAATGATTGACAGGAAAGTAGGTAGAACAATTTGTATGGGAAAATGAAATTGTTGTTTTTACTATCTTCCTCGCAATTTATCCATGTTTTCTCACCGTTTAAACCTTCCCTACTACGACTACGATAAACATTTCAAAACCAAAATCAGCTAAATCGGTCCAGCCGTTCTCGAGTTTTAGCGAGACAAACGAACAGCAATAGATTTATAGATATATCGTTTACTTAAATTTCTTTGCTCAATAAAGACAAATAATCCTAACTATTGTGTTGCTTAGGATTTGTATTGACCTTCCATTAAAAGCATTTTCTTGTGGATGGAAGAAGAGTGTACATTTGCAAAGGATAAAAGAAGATTTTTGACGGCCTCCGTGGTCGACAAGTAAGACACAATCCGAAGGTCGCGGGATCGAATCCCGGCGTGCACAAATAAATTTTATTTGATTAATTTCTGTTATTTTACAAGTAATTCATTTAAAAATAATATATAGTACTTTGCAGCACGTTCCAGAGTGGAAGATACTCTCAGCATCGCCCTGGTGTAAGACCACCATTCAGAATTGAAACTTTGCTTGAAATGGCTTTAGCCGTGTTTGGTGACCAGATCTGAATAGCCAAGTACTTCCGCACCCTCCTCTTCCCTATCTCCTTCCCCTGCCCACTTCCTTCAGCCTCACAACGTACCCCAATTGAGGATGCCGTAGTCTCACTAGCTCCAGACGGGAGCAGTTGGGACTCTTGTGCGGTATTTATGTAAAAAGAGGAGGAAATTGGGCAAGCAGTTTTTTGTTAATGATTTCTATAAAATATTTTTCCAATCAACGTGATTTTTGCACGGGGATAATTGGAGGACTGCAAAGTAATATAGGCTACTTATCATCCCGGAAAAATATTTCATTCCCATGGGAAAAGTCTTCCTACAGTAAATATCTCCCTTATGCGACAACATTTATTATTAGAATAACCAAACAATTTTGTAACATTGATACTATTCGCATTTTATACATAACGCTAGTGAGAAGCATTTTAGAATATAACTCTACGATTTGGGCTCCACATTACAATATCCATATTCAAGCGATTGAAAAAGTCCAGCATAGATTCCTTAGGTATATTAATTATAAATTAGGTATTCCAAGAGAATCCGTTGACTATAATTTGTTATTAAACTGGACTAATCTCGTAAATTTATCAGATCGCAGAAAAATCTGTGATCTATTAATATTATATAAAATAATTCACTCGGTCTTGGATACCCCTGATTTAATAGAACTAATACGATTTCATTGCCCTGGTCGCGCTAACAATAGACTGACTCTACCGTTCTACTATAATAACACACATACATTATCACACTATTACTCACCAATCAGTCGACTACATATTTTGGGAAATGAATATGCTAACATCGGCGACATTTATTTCTTAAAATTAGCGCAATATAAATATGCACTAAAAAATTATTTTTCCATAATGTAACTTTATATACGCAATATGGACATGTTAAAATGAAATGATGATATTTCTCATTGTTCTTTTTTGTTATTTTTTGTTGTGATACACAAAATAATTGTATGTTATTTTTAGGTTTCAGTTTTTAAGTTTTTATTTTTTTTTATTTTTTCCATAATGTAACTTTATACACGCAATATGGACATGTTGAAATGAAATGATGATATTTCTCACTTTTATTTCTTGTTATTTTTTGTTGTGATACACAAAATAATTGTATGTTATTTTTTAAGTTTAAAACTACTATTATGTAATGATATTACTTTTCTTACTTTTGTACTCTATTATATGTTTATTTATAAAAGGCAGTATAGCCGTTTATGTATTTAAAATAAAAAAAATAAATAAAAAGAGTGAAGCCGCGGGTAAAAACTAGTGTTTAATATCTGAATGCTAGTTTTATTTTGTTAGTCTACGTGAATAAATAGAAAATTTCACTCTCTGAGAAAGGGATATATTTTTAAGCTCTTTGGTTCAAAATTTAATAGATGTTATTTTCGGATGGATAATTCTTACAGAATTTGTGATATTAATATAGTTTATCTCTTGTGTAAGCTACGTAATAAATTATTAGAGAGCTTCAAATAACAAAGAGATCTTAAATAATACGGTACGTTAAATAATGGTATAAGAGATGGGTTAACAATCGTATAAATTTAAAGCAACACTTAATATGACGAAGCTAAATCTATATACGTGACTAACAATTTAAAAAAGAATAATGTTCGTTCTCCAATAAAACGTTATCACATTTGTTTAACTTTTTTAGAAGACAAATATTCCCTAGTTGTGGATAATCTCGCGTTATTTAAATACCTCCCTTTTTAACATTAGCTCCAAACAGGAGACCCTGGGGGAAATAATTCACCTACGGGCCTATGTCCTTTTTGGGAACGCTGTGTGGATGGTCTTTTGAGAAAAGGAAGGAGATGAAGTTCTGGGAAGGAAAAAGGTAAAAGAAGTGGGTTGGAATCCGGAGGTTAGTGTCTACAGGAGTGACGCATGTATGAATCCGTCCCTGGATTGCTAGGCTGCAGTGCTAGGCGATGTTCCGAGAAAGTCCTGCTGGTGAAGTCCAACCAGTCTTTCCCAATCTGGGGCAGATCCATCCACCACCAAGACATGGACAAATCTCATCCCATGAACCCGGGCAAAATGTAGCTAACCACTTGGGAGGATCTTTGTCAGTGGTGTTGGTTATTCCATAAATGATCCCAGGGCGGCGGTTTGCTACCGTTTGGTGACTTAGCAAGAGTGCACGGGTTCATGGGTGTGGTTTGTCTAGGTGTTGACAGCGGATGCTTTTGTTCAGTTGCTGCGTGACGGGTTGGATCAGGAGAGACTAGTTGAGGGAAATCTTTTAACCTATCCAACCGGACTCTCTCGATCTACAGCTTTGCACCGCAGCGGGAAAAATGGATTCATACATTCGTCACTCCTGAACAAATTGGCATCCAGATTCCTACCCTCCCTTCATACCTTTTTTCTTTTCAGAAATTCATCTTCTTCCATTCCCTAAAAAGGCCCTCCGCACAGAATCTCCAAAGGTGACATAGACCCTTAAGATTTTTTCCTCAGGGCCTGCGGTGTCGAGACAGTGTAAAAAAATCAGAGTGTGTAATTCACACGCGGTAGAAGTAAAATTATAAAGTCGCTAGATGTCGCTTTCTTTTCTTTTTCCTGTTTTTAAAGTGGTTTTAAGATTGGATATTGATTTCACAAAATAAAAATGTTGTTTTTTGAATTTCGTAGGATTCGAACTTCCGTTCGCTTGATGTCTGTCTCTCTATCCGTTTGTCTTGGGCACCTTGCCCACTGCGCTATCGAAGGCACGCGCATTATATTAGAACCGAGTATTTGTGTAGAACTGAGTTGTGACGTATTTCCGTTTCATTCGAATTTCAAATCACTAACGGCGCTGAAGAAGTTAGCTTATAATTTTTTTTTTTTAAATTCGGTTGTAGATCATTATCCAAAGAACAAACTATAATATACATTTTATTGTATTAAAATAAAAGGTTTTAAATCTTCTTTGTAAATTACAACTTTTAATCCCATTTACTTTTCAGGCTTTCTATTTCCCAAAAATAAATATAAATTAAAGAAAAAATTACGCCGACTAAACCACTCTTCTTCTCAGGCAAATATTTATTCTACGATTCCGTATTCAACGGCGATGAGTCATTTTATATTCAAGAACGTTAAAACGAATTATTAACTTTTAATAAGTTTCTGTGCATTTCTGGTCCAAGTCAGAGGACTTGGCAAATTTATCTAAAAGAGCTGCAAATCTGACCATCCATGAAAAACTCGCCAAGTCATTTTAAAAAGGGCACGTTTGAATGAATTTGTGCACATCGATGGTGGTTCAAATTGGTTCGAAGTGATTTGTGATTTGGAAATTAAGATAATGAATAATAATTTGGAAATTAAGATTTGGTTGAACTTGCAGACAAACTGTCATGTGACAGCTGTCTAACTGTCTAGAATTACGTGCGTATTGTAAACACGCTTCTTTTTATTATTTTTTTATTTATTTTAGCGACTATATAAAATAATTGCATACAAAATATAATGATGAATTTAAGTATAAATATTGTATTTCTTAGTCCTGCTCACTAGGGGGTTCAGTGCCGAGGTGAACCTAAGTTATTTAAATATAGTTTATTTGTCTTCTATGTCGTTTTTAGTGTCTTCATTATGGTTTGTGTAATGTATTTTTAGTGTCTTCATTCACCTCTTTCAGCCATATTTTTATTCTTGATTTGTATTCATTAGAATTTTTTATTAGTTTGATGTCTCGGGGAAGGATGTTATGAAGTTTTGTTGCAAGAATGTGGTTTTTTAACTTGGAACAATTTTATATCACTTTTATTCGATCTAGTGTTATGCAAATAATCAAAACAATATGACTATATGATTATAACAATCCTATATACACCAACAACAATAATAAAAAAAAAATTAATAAAATAATTATCATTGAAGATGAAGATAATAAATAAATCTATCTATCTAAAATAAATCTAAAAAAAAAACATATTACTGTTTTGTTTCTATAATATAAATAAAACTCTACAGCCATTGGTTTAACATGGTATAAAGATTTCAAGAATCGTCAAGAAATTGCATGTAAAATTAAATATTCCTAGATTTTGATCAAATTAGTCACATCACTCGAAAACTATATGAATGCAAGAACATGCGATTGTATCAGACATTCATACAATTTCTTGCAGAACTTACAGCTAACAAGACCAATCTATCAAATATCTTATTATTCAAAAGATGGCGAGCAAAGCCGGGTGCCACAGCAAGTGATTAATTAATTTACGTCAAGAAGTGAATGATAACATACCAGCCTGTCTAAATTTACCCTTAGAAGTGGGCAATTTGATTGATTTCAATATAAAAACTTACATTTTCCAACGCTAGCAACTTTTTTTGATAAGCAAAAAGATTCGTAAGGTTTTTAATATCTTAAAGTCAAGAAAACCTAAGCAAATTATTTATGTGAATCGCTCGGATTTTGTATAAAAATCTCAGAAGTGTATTGAAAAGAAAATATTACTTCTTTAGTCGAAAATTATCCAGAGATCTTTAAAAATTTGGCGTTAACAATTATTGCGAACAGAATGCTAAAGCCTCGATGACACACGGCGAGTTTACAAGCTACTATCTGGGAAATTCACTATCTGTTAGTAAACTCGCCCAGTGTCATCGTGTTACTTGCTAACTGGCAGCGACTAGCGGATTGTTGACAATCTACGAAAAAAAGTTGAAAGGTCGTCAACTTTACTCGCTTACACGCTTGCTCCGCTTGCTCGTGATTGGTTTATTTATGTTTCCAACATGGCTTCCGATAAACAGCTGATTTCGACTGTCAAACATCTGAAGAATTAGTTCACGCAGGCGTCGTTATTCTTGTTACTGGCGCTGGCAGTGGCCTCAGTTTCCTACGCTTCTGAGCGAGTGGACAGTTTTGTGTGTCATCATGACAATCTCACTCGCCGATTTACCCGCTTTTAGATAGTAGCTTGTAACCCGCCGTGTGTCATCGAGGCTTAAACAAGCACTGCAATCTAATTTATAAAACAACACACAATGTTAACATTAGAATTAAAGAGCATCATAGATTTTTTTATTTCTAGTACTTTAATGATGTAACAATTAATTTAACAATTTCAAACAATACAACAATTTAATAATGTAATAATTTCTAGAAATTTTGTTTTGAAGAGTTTTAATTTTCCATGTACATCTGTTACTTAAATTTTTATTTTTTGCTACCGGTTTCGACACGTCTTAAAACTAACTTCAAAATTCTGTGGAAGTACAAAACTGATTAGATTTAATTAGGTCGGGGTAGTGGGAGGGGTAATTTTGTGGGAGGGTAAGAACGGTGGGAGGAGTCAACATTATATGGAAACATTGTTAATAAGGGTGATTTATATAAGGGGGTATTATTTAATGAACTACATAAAAAATTTAAAAATAAAAATTGGTTTTTTTCTAAGGTTTGCAAAGCGCACAGGCGGCCTGTCTGTATTAAATGGTTAGCAAATTCGGAACACTTATTATTTCCTAAACAACGTTAAAAAATTGAAGTTTTAAAATTTCTAGTAGTCATCCCTACATACTGTGCATCACAATCATTTATTAGAAACATTCTTGTTATTAATAAATTTTATTTATTTTGGAATTTGTTAGGAAAGCTGGAGAAATATGATCCGGTAATAAGCGGGATATTTAGATAAGTCGCCTGTATAAAGAAGTTTTTTACATATTAGGTTGTTACTAAGGAATGCAAATCTCGCGAGATTGGGGCTCAAGCGAGATCCCGCGAGTTTATGAATAACAATACTGCGAGATCTCGCCAATTTCGAGATCTCGCGAGATTGGCAGTTTTGTGTGTTTTTTTGTAAATAATCACAATAATTGAATAAATTAGGAAAAAAATATAAAAATTATAAGTATTAAAAGATAAACATTTATTTTCACGACTTTTTCAACAGACTTTTATGCATCAAACATTGTTTGATGTATTTGTCTATAATTTTTTTATAAACTTTGAATTAGTAAACTTTGACGTACGTATCTTTCAAATAACAAATGAAAGAAACAACCAGTCTTCTCTTCTAACATCAAACAAAAATCTTTTAGTAATAAAACAGTTCTTTTATAACAAACAAAACAACCGAGAAGTCAAAAAAAATTAAACTTAATATTTAAGTTGAGTTGACTATTAAACTGAGATATTATTATCAATTAAATAAAACTATATCTACTCAGTAGATCCATTAGATATTACAGACTAATTATCAAAATATACTAATTAGTCAGACTATTAGAAATTACAGATTAATTAACAAAATATACCAATCAAATGAAAGATTTGTTCAGTTCAAATCACAAGTCATTATTACGAATTATTTTGAAAATAGCTCCTTAAGAAGCACAAAATGTCCAAAGAATCATCTTCGGCTTCTTATTTCGGCGCTTCGAATAAGACGTTTTTATGTTCGTATGAAATCTCGACTCGCGAGATCACGCCCTTTTTTCGTCCGAGAACGAGATAGCATTCCCTAGTTGTTACTAGGTTTGCTGTTATTATCACCACTATAAAAATGAACATTTTTGTAAAAAAATTTGCTTGTTTCTTTTTAACTAAGTTTATATTCCCCAATATCGCCGCTCCCACTACCCCCACCTAATTAAAACTAATCAGTTTTGAACTTGTACGGAATTTTTAAATTAGTTTGAAGTTAGCTAGAGAATGACACGGATGTGTGGAACCCGGAAGCAAAAATTTTTAATTTAAGTAAGATGTATACATGGAAAAATACAACTCCTCAAAATAATGAATACATGTATTGTAAGTGTGTGGGGATGGGATCTATGATAGAAAGAGAAATGGAGCGCTGTAGACGATGACCGCCGATAAAAACAAAAAACACCAGTAATTCATTTTCTCAATTCAATTTAGCCGAATTTAAATGCCGAATAAAATGTTAAAATGACGCGACGCTTCTCGTGAATGACTTGCGCATGTGTGGATGAAAGTTCGATGAGACGGACGTAGCGCCATCTGTCATTCAACAACATAAATAATTTCGTTCTGTTTGAAATATGAACGACGGTTAACTAAAATCGCGATTAAAAATTGAAGGGTCATGATTGAAAAATGGGAAGGTGGGGTAGGAGGGTGAAAATTTAAGGTTATAGGTATGTTTTGATACCAAATAAAAAAAATGCAAAAAAAAATGTCAAAAGCGTAGAAAAAATTTCTGGATAACGACACCCTTTTCACCTAGCGGTATGAAATACACTTTATAACCTATTTTCATAACTACCAAAAAGATACAAAAATAAATTCATAAAAATCGGTCGAGCCGTTTCGGAGAAGTACGACCGCAAACACCGTGACACGAGATTATATTCACGAATAACTCGTAAACTATATTTACTTCTTCAGGAGGAAATGGGGCATTGGAAGACTATGGTGGTGGAAGTTTACTAGAATTAGGAATTAAAATTTCACTAACCGGTTTAACTAAATATTTAAAAAAGGATTTACATTTTTTTTAAATACGTTCTGACAAAAGAATCTTACCCATTATAATATTCTAGCATTTTCAGTGAGATAGGATCAACTCTTTTCTCTAAATATTCTAAGTGCGCCACGTTTGTGCACATCGCCTTTTTTTAGCACTTAGTAAAACAGAATAAATTAATTGAGTTGTGTAAATAGTTGTAAAAAGCCCACACAACGCGTAATACGAGTGTAATTTTATGTTCGCAATGGAGGAAAAAACTTTTTTTAATCCCGTATTTTTTGTGAAAAACTCTTTTTATGGGATATTCAAATTGATAGTTTGTCTTCTTTTCATAATATAAAATGAAGTCACTCCCGCTGTCTGTGCGGTTAGATCTTTTAAACTACCCAACGGATTTTTATGCGGTTTTCACCAACAGATAGAGTGATTCATGAGGAAGGTTTCTAGATATATAATTTGTCAAGTTTTCGTGCAAATCGGTTAGGCGAGCAGCAGGCAGCAGGCAGCGGGCTGGCAAACGGACGGTGTGGAATTGATTTAACAGATGGCGTTAGTTATAAAGGTTGGGTAATGGCGTGGCGTTGTATTTCGTTAGCCACAGCAACGTGTGACCGGGTCTGCTAGAATTTTATAAACCTTTAAGGCTAGGTTCGGTAACTGTTTTATGGGATATTTAAATTAATATTTATTTATTACATAAAACCAGGTAAGTTTAAAAGCAATGTTCACTAACTATTTTTATGGAATATTTAATTTAATATTTTTTATTTATTTACGCTGCATATACCTTAAATACACAATAAAACATTTTCTTCGATCGCCCTATAAATGTATTATATTTGTAAATTTAATGAACCGTATTATATTTTTTACAAATTTAATGAACCGTGATTTTTAACGGGGTTTTTTAGAGTAGCTCCACATGGGAGGCCTTGAGGAAATTAATTCCCCTCGGGGCCTAAGCCATCTTCGGGGATGCTGTGTGGAGGGTCTTTTTAAGAAAAGAGGGAGAGGAGTTCTGGGAAGGAAAAAGGTATGTGTGGTGGGGAGGAATCTGGGGATCAGTGTGTCCAGGGGTGAAGGATGTATGAATTCATCCCTCTCACTGCGGTGCAGGGCAGGAGTCCAGCTGGAGAGGACAAAAGGTCTCCCTCAACCATCCGAATCGGCCTGCCTCGCAGTTGGAGGGACAAAATCTGGACAAGCCTCACCTAATGAACCCGGGCACCCCTTCTAAATCACCAAACGTAGCGAAACACTTGGGGTGACCTATGGCAGAGGTGTTGGTTATCCAATAAATGGTTGCGCCTCCCAAATTGGAACCCATTAATTATTTAACATATTTATTTATTTATTTACGGACAAATAGTCCATTAACAATATAACCATAACACGAATAAAAAAGAAGTGATAAAATAAATAAAAGGAGAATGAAGAGCATTGACAATACATAATATAAAAGTACTTACAAAAGATAACTACAATTGAAGATGGATTTAAAAGGCTTTAAAAATTACACATTGCGTATCGACTGCCGAGAGTCATTTAAGCTTACACCAAAATATTCAATTCTTTGATTTACGTTGACAAGTCTCGACATTCTCATACTAATTAGTAGAATGTTGATTGAGGAACAGCAATTCATTATTTTGGAGTCTACGAGAAGGGATGAGTAGTAACAAAGCAGGTGTGACACTGATAATGTTGAAAATTTTGAATATTATGCAAATTAGACCAGTACTCGCCTCTTTCAAGTCCTTACCTCCAAGCATTTCTTTGAATTGATTCGATGTGACAAATGTAGACAGCATAGAAAGGAGACCAAACGATACTAGCATACTCAAGGTGAGGGCGAACCAACGAACAGTAAAGAGTTTTAAGCGTACTTAATATGTTTAAAGTCAGTGGTAATCTATATGTATATAAATCTCGTTTCATGGTGTTTGTGGTCGCACTCCTCCGAAACGGCCAGACCGATTTTTATGAAATATTTAAGTATATTTGGTAGTTATAAGAATAGGTCCTAAAGTATATTTCATATGTATTCATACATATTTCAGGTGATTAGGGTGTCCCTATCCAGAAAAAAATTTCCATCATTTTTACAAAAAAAAAAAGTTTTTTTTGCATTAAAAGAGAAAACCCCAAATTGTCATCCTCCTACCCCCATTCTCCCAATTTTTAATCGGCAAACTTTTGTGTAAACAATTTAACGCGTCGTTCGTATTTCAAACAGAACGAAATTATTTATGTTGTTGAATGACAGATGGCGCTACGTCCACCTCACGTGTGAATTTTCATCCACACATGCGCAAGTCATTCACGAGAAGCGTCACGTCATTTTGCCATTTCATTCGGCATTTGTTATGTATCACAACGTTATTTTTTTATTTAACAACCAAAATATTCACTAGAACTAATTTATATGGCAGAACAACGTTTCCCGGGTCAGCTAGTTACATACATTTTCTAATGAGTCGATACAACATACTTGAAGTAGAAGAAGTCCTTATCCGCATTCAATTTGAAGTGTAATTAGAATCCTCCCTCGACTGCTTTGTATTATCAAAGAAATGTGCATTTTATCTTGCCAGTATTGCAATGTGCAGTCTTCAATCACCTCCACTTCAAACTGTCCATCAGGGCAAACTAGTTGAGTGCACACTGCACACTGCACACGTGGTATACAGTTCACGTGTCTGAAGGAAGAGGGATATTATAAATGCAAGTTAGTAATTGGATGATAGTAAGCAGTTGCAGTGAACGTGCACTGACCATTTAAACAGTTTATTAGGCGAGGAAATATTATACAAGTTTGAATGCATCATATTGCTCACAAATTGATTCTTAAAGTTATGTAAAAAAAAAACGTTATACATCCGACCTACTTTAGAATGTGATTTTTGTGATTATCTGCTGTGACAACTTGTTTTTAAATCGCCCGACCGTAAAATAGTTAATGACGTAACTTGTTCATATAAAGTCATAAATTCAATAATTGACAGCCCTGAACTATTTATTATACCTGATGTCCTTCCATATACCTCGCAAACGAACATCGAGTCAATATCTACCGTTTTATAGTGACTCCAACACGGATCACAATTGAATACTCGCCGTTCGTCTTATACAGAATTTATACGAGGGTCAATATATATATATATATATATTAATGTTCAGTTTTGGGGTAGGTCGGGAAAAGGTCACTTTTTCCGCTCACGCCATTGGTCGAGAAAACTCACTTTTTCCGCTCACGCCATTGGTCGAAAAAACTCACTTTCGATTTGAGGGGAAAAGCTACCACTTTGCCCCTCGGGTGGGTGAAACCTCACGGGTCACTTTGGCTTGCAAAAATTGGGTAAAATTTGGCAAGCCAAATTGATCTCTAAGCTCATCCGATTTCAAAGGCCCCACGGTTCACTCTTCTTCGAAGCGAATTCATTGTATCTATCTCTTTTCAAATGCCCGGAAAAGTTGAGAAAGATATATCGAAAATCTCCCATACAAAACTGATTTTTGTTAGAAATTTATTCCGATTAATTAAACGGCGATCTCGGAAATAACGTTGAAAAAATGACATTTTAAAGGCCCTTTGCGGGGTGATAAAAGACGACGAAAAAAAACATTCTGCGAGACATGTTTTTTAATAATCATAAATTATACAAGATTTAGAAACTTTTAAAACAAAAACATGTGTAGCTTCCCATTTAAAATGTTTCACAATATCGCGTCAAACTTTGCAATTATATCTGACATTTGCGAAAAATCCAACAACATCGAAAATGCACATCGTTCTCAGCCTGTTAAATCGGTAGATATTTGAAATGTTTATTTATTTTCTTCAACCTTGCAATACTGAACATGGAACACTATCCAAAACCACCTGAGGTTTTCAGTCAGGCCATGACACCGTTGGCTGACGTAATTTGTATGGGAAATGTTCTTAAACCAGCGCAGGTGTTCGATTTTCAGGCTTTGCTTGAGGTGGTTATGACAACTTTTATCGGTTGTCTTGCCATATAGATAAAATATTGTTTTAGAATATTTTGATGAACTAGGTAGGTACCCTGAAAATTACATAAACGGATAAATAATTATCCACGGGTATCATCTATAAATTATAGCTCATGAACGACTGGTCCAAATTGGATAATTCTTTTTGAGTTGGTTTCGTTATTGTTCGGGCAAGGTTTGTATAAGACGACTGATGAGCTCTGGAATAATAAAATTTGTTTAAAATGAATCGCCGAAATCTATAAATGCGCATAGCTTCCGAGCGAATGCACAAAATTGAATAATTCTTTCGTTGTTGTATTTGTTATTACTAGGACAAGTTTTGAATAAAATTACTGGTGAGCTGTGGCATAACGAAATTTGTTTAAAAATGATTCGCCGAAATGTAAGGACGCTCATAACTTCAGAACGACTGCACGTAATTGAATAATTCTTTTTTTGTTGCGTTCCTTATTGTTAGGACAAAGTTTGTATACAACTACTGGTGAGCTCTGGCATTTTGAAATATGTTTAAAAATTAATCGATGAAATGTAAGTACGCGCATAACTTCGGAACGACTGCACCTAATTGGGTAATTATTTTTTTGGTGTTATCGTTATTGTAAGGACAAGTTTTAAATAAAACTACTGGTGAGCTCTGGCATTATGAAATTTGCATAAAAATGAATCGTCGAAATGTATGTACGCGTATAACTTCCGAAAGACTGCACCAAATTGAATAATTCTTTTTTTGTTATGTTTGTTTATTGGCTGGTGAGCTCTGGCATTTTTGCAAAATTTGCATAAAAATATTTCAATAGGTGGCACGCGAGCTGTTTGAAAACTAAATGTAACGGCAATGAAATAATGAGCGCGGGAGGGGGGGAAAAATACCACGGAGGGGGGAGGGTAACCTGGGAAGGCGGAGGGGAACCCGTGAGGGGGTTTTGCGGGATGGAGGAAGGGGGGGGGGGGGGTAGAGTACGCTATGAAAGAATATTTTTTCTGTTCTTTTTTTTACTCGAATAAAACAAAATTTTAAAAGTATAAATACCAGGAGTGCAGAACTAAGCAAGGGAAAATATATTAAGAACATGTTTTTTTTCAATTATTTCTGGCTTTTTGGGAAAGGTGAATTTATATGCATTTAATTTATTTTTTTTACATGAGCTCCACACAGGACGCCGTGGGGAAAATAATTTCCCTCAGGTCCTATGTCATCTTTGGGGATGCTGTGTGGAGGATTTTTTTTAGGAAAGGAAGGAGATGAGAGTTCTGGGAAGGAAAAGGGTTTAAGGGGTGGGTAGGAATCTGGGGTTCAGTGTGTCCTGGGCATCCGCCTCCAAGACCTAGACAGACCTCACCCCATGAACCCGGGCACCCCTACTAAATCACCAAACGTAGCGAACCACTTGGGGTGACCTATGGCAGAGGTGTTGGTTAACCAATAAAGGTCAACTTTGGGGATTTGTATTTCTACATAACATTATATACAACGGGTACCCGGCATGCGTTGCAACAACACTGTAACCTCGGGGTCAACTTAACTGTAATGGTTCCATTCCAAGTTCCGGGAAACTACATTATAATTCAAGCGCCTTGCAAACGCATATTATAACATTACATACAACGGGTACCCGGCATGCGTTGCAACATCACTGTAATCTCAGGGTCAACTTAACTGTAATGGTTCCATTCCAAGTTCCGGGAAACTACATTATAATGCAAGCGCCTTGCAAACGCCTGCTTTATATTATAACATTATATACAAAGGGTACCCGGCATGCGTTGCAACATCACTGTAATCTCGGGGTCAACTTAACTGTAATGGTTCCATTCCAAGTTCCGGGAAACTACATTATAATGCAAGCGCCTTGCAAACGCCTGCAATATATTATAACATTATATACAACGGGTACCCGGCATGCGTTGCAAGATCACTGTAACCTCGGGGTCAACTTAACTGTAATGGTTCCATTCCAAGTTCCTGAAAACTACATTATAATACAAGCGCCTTGCAAACGCCTGCTTTACATTATAACATTATATACAAAGGGTACCCGGCATGCGTTGCAAAATCACTGTAACCTCGGGGTCAACTTAACTGTAATGGTTCCATTCCAATTCCTAGCAAATTACATTTTAATGCAAGCGCTGCACTACATAACATTATATACAACGGGTACCCGGTATGCGTTGCAAGGTCACTGTGAACTAAGGTTTCTTCATATATTTTATTTAACACACACTCCTCCTCGCTTCATCCACGTTCACACGTCAAATCGCATAATGTTTTAACCCATCAGTTGCTTCTGCAACGGGCAAAACCTAGTATATATATTAATGCTTGGTTTTGGGGTAGGTCGGGAAAAGCTCACTTTTTCGTCGACGCAAAAACGACCAGTACGCCCTTTGCGTTTCACCCACCTCAAGGTTCACTTTCGGTTGAAGCAAATTCCGAATGAAAACTGTAAGCACTTTTTTTTCGACAAAATGAAATATATACAGGGATTTATTCTCCGATACGAATCGGCGGCGAAAACTAGAAGCTCTACTCGAATCACTCGATTCGGCTCGGTTGTATTTCCCGCCGACAGATAGCGTTTCAAAAAAAAAATGACAAAAAAAGACTTAGCATTTTCCTCAAAGGAAAATGCTAGGTCTATGGTCAAAATCTTAGATGTCAAATTTTTAGCCTAACAAAACGGAACTCTCGGCGGTTTGGGTCGTTGTTTTTCGGAAAACGACATTGCCGCCGAAAAAACGATTCCGGGCTAGATGTTTTTAAAAAATACGAAAGCCGGAAAGATTCCGCAACTTTTGATAACAATAAAACATACGATTCTCATATAAAATACGTCAGGAGATGCAGACAAAACTCGAAATTTTCCGAAAAAAAATCATCAAAACACGCGCTCACAGATTCCATCGGAAGTTTAAATATTGGTGGCCAGTTAAAATTAACACGTTATTCATTCCGGGTAGGTACCTACTTATTTCGGTAGTATTGCAAATATGATGAAAAAAGCAAAGATTGCCGGAATCTAAGGAAATGCGCAGGTACCTACCTGAATGGGTACCTACACAACGAATTAGGTTTTCATGCAATAAATACTAAGGTAAGGTTATTTCGATGATACTGAATAATTGAACTTTTTTAAGTTAATTTTCGCGTTCTGTTTTGGTTCTACTCAAATTCTGTTTTTTATCATTATAGGCCAGTTACATCACAAAACTGAAATAATTACAGAACTCGAACGGAACTTTCTAGAACTGAAAATTTACTTGAAAAATTTTAAGAATTGTCAATTTTTTTTTTATTAATTATTTTTTTTATTTTTAGGTGTGTTCTATTTGGACATTGTTAAATAAAAAAAATAATTACGCGTGTTCTAGGTAGGTACTTACTTGCAGGGACTTTTTTCATTTTAAAATCAAAACATGATATTGAATGAATTTATTTATAGTGAAAATTATTTTATGCTCAACAGCATAATGGCGTCGTTTTGGTGAAATATTACAACAAAGTACCTACTTAGTACTTACACTTGCAAAATGAAATACAATACAACTACAATAGTGAGCTCCGGCATAATGAAATTTTGCACTGCTAAACCGTGCAACCGATTGTTATTGTTATTGTTAATGGACTATTTGTGCGTAAATAAATTAATTATATACAGCGGGTACCCGGCATGCGTTGCGAGGCCACTTTAACTTCGGGGTCAACTAAACCGTAATGGTTCCCTACCAAGTCCCGGGAAACAACATTATAAAATTATGCACTTTATAAAATTATATACAACGGGTACCCGGCATGCGTTGCAAGGCCGCTTTAACCTCGGGGTCAATAAAACTGTAATGTTTCCATCCGAAGTCTTGGGAAACTACATTATAATGCAAGCGCCTGCACTATGTAACATTATATACTACGGGTACCCGGCATGCGTTGCAAGGCCACTTTAACCTCAGGGTCAACTAAACTGTAATGGTTCCATCCCAAGTCCCCGGAAACTACATTATAATGCAAGCGCCTGCACTATATAACATTATATACAACGGGTACCCGGCATGCGTTGCAAGGTCACTGTAACCTAGGGGTCAACTTTACTGTAATGGTTTCATCCCGATTCCCGGGAAATAAAATTTTAATGCAAGCGCCTGCAATTTATAACATAATATACAACGGGTACTCGGCATGCGTTGCAAGGTCACTGTAACCTCGGGGTCAACTTAACTGTAATGGTTCCATCCCAATTCCCGGGAAATAATATTTTAAAGCAAGTGCCTGCAATATATAACATGATATACAACGGTTACTCGGCATGCGTTGCAAGGTCACTGTAACCTCGGGATCAACTTAACTGTAATGGTTCCATTCCAATTCCTGGGAAATTACATTTTAATGCAAGCGCTGCACTACATAACATTATATACAACGGGTACCCGGCATGCGTTGCAAGGCCACTGTGAACTCAGGTTTCTTCATATATTTAATTTAACACACACTCCTCCTCGCTTCATCCACGTTCACACGTCAAATCGCATAGTGTCTTAACCCGTCAGTTGCTTCTGCAACGGGCAAAACCTATATATATTAATGTTTAGTTTTGGGAAAACTCACTCACTTTTTTGTCGGCGCAAAAACGACCAGTACGCCCTTTGCGTTTCACCCACCTTAAGGTTCAGTTTCGGTTGAAGCAAATTGGGAATGAAAACTGTAAGCAAATTTTTAATGACAAAATAAAATATATACAGGGGTTTATTCTCCGATACGAATCGGCGGCGAAAACTAGAAGCTCTGCTCGAATCACTCGATTCGGCTCGGTCATATTTCCCGCCGACAGATGGCGTTGGTAAAAAAAAAAATGACGAAAAAACCCCTTAATTTCACAAAGGAAAATGCTAGGACCGTTGACGCAGATCTCAAATGTCAAAGTTTTAGCCTAACAAAACGGAACTCTCGGCGGTTTCGGTCGTTGTTTTTCGGAAAACGACATTACCGCCGAAAAAACCGATTCCGGGCTAGATGTTTTTTGAAAATACGATAGCCGGATAGATTCCGCAACTTTTAACACCAATAAAACATATGATTCTCATATAAAATACGTCAGGAGATGCTGACAAAACTCGAAATTTTCCGAAAAAAAATCATCAAAATACGCGCTCACAGATTCCATCGGAAGTTTAAATATTTGCTGGCCAGTTCAAATTAACACGTTTTTCATTCGGGGTAGGTACCTACTTATTTCGGTAGTATTGCAAATATGATGAAAAAAGCTAAGATTGCCGGAATCTAGGGAAATGCGCAGGTACCTACCTGAATGGGTACCTACACAACGAATTAGGTTTTAATGCAATAAATACTAAGGTATGGTTGTTTCGATGATACAGAATAATTGAACTTTTTTTAAGTTAATTTTCACGTTCTGTGATGGTTCTACTCAAATTCTATTGTTTTATCATTACAGACCAGTTACATCACAAAACTGAAATAATTACAGAACTCGAACGGAACTTTATAGAACTGAAAATTTACTAGAAAAATTTAAAGAATTGTCAATTTTTTTTGTTAATTATTTTTTTTATTTTTAAGTGTGTTCTATTTGAACATTGTATATATATATACATTACGCGTGTTCTAGGTAGGTACTTACTTGCGGGGACTTTTTTCATTTAAAAATCAAAACATGATATTTAATGAATTTATTTGTAGTGAAAATTATTTTATGCTCAACAGCATAATGGCGTCGTTTTGGTGAAATATTACAACAAAGTACCTACTTAGTACTTACACTTGCAAAATGAAATATACAATACAACTACAATAGTGAGCTCCGGCATAATGAAATTTTGCACTGCTAAACCGTGCAACCGATTGTTATTGTTAATGGACTATTTGTGCGTAAATAAATTATTATATACATCGGGTACCCGGCATGCGTTGCGAGGCCACTTTAACTTCGGGGTCAACTAAACCGTAATGGTTCCCTACCAAGTCCCGGGAAACAACATTATAAAATTATGCACTTTATAAAATTATATACAACGGGTACCCGGCATGCGTTGCAAGGCCGCTTTAACCTCGGGGTCAATAAAACTGTAATGTTTCCATCCGAAGTCCTGGGAAACTACATTATAATGCAAGCGCCTGCACTATGTAACATTATATACTACGGGTACCCGGCATGCGTTGCAAGGCCACTTTAACCTCAGGGTCAACTAAACTCTAATGGTTCCATCCCAAGTCCCCGGAAACTACATTATAATGCAAGCGCCTGCACTATATAACATTCTACACAACGGGTACCCGGCATGCGTTGCAAGGTCACTGTAACCTAGGGGTCAACTTTACTGTAATGGTTTCATCCCGATTCCCGGGAAATAAAATTTTAATGCAAGCGCCTGCAATTTTTAACATAATATACAACGGTTACTCGACATGCGTTGCAAGGTCATTGTAACCTCGGGGTCAACTTAACTGTAATGGTTCCATTCCAATTCCTGGGAAATTACATTTTAATGCAAGCGCTGCACTACATAACATTATATACAACGGGTACCCGGCATGCGTTGCAAGGTCACTGTAACCTCAGGTTTCTTCATATATTTAATTTAACACACACTCTTCCTCGCTGCATCCACGTTCACACGTCAAATCGCATAGTGTTTAAACCCGTCAGTTGCTTCTGCAACGGGCAAAACCTAGTATATATATTAATGCTTGGTTTTGGGGTAGGTCGGGAAAAGCTCACTTTTTCGTCGACGCAAAAACGACCAGTACGCCCTTTGCGTTTCACCCACCTCAAGGTTCACTTTCGGTTGAAGCAAATTCCGAATGAAAACTGTAAGCACTTTTTTTTCGACAAAATGAAATATATACAGGGATTTATTCTCCGATACGAATCGGCGGCGAAAACTAGAAGCTCTACTCGAATCACTCGATTCGGCTCGGTTGTATTTCCCGCCGACAGATAGCGTTTCAAAAAAAAAATGACAAAAAAAGACTTAGCATTTTCCTCAAAGGAAAATGCTAGGTCTATGGTCAAAATCTTTGATGTCAAATTTTTAGCCTAACAAAACGGAACTCTCGGCGGTTTGGGTCGTTGTTTTTCGGAAAACGACATTGCCGCCGAAAAAACGATTCCGGGCTAGATGTTTTTAAAAAATACGAAAGCCGGAAAGATTCCGCAACTTTTGATAACAATAAAACATACGATTCTCATATAAAATACGTCAGGAGATGCAGACAAAACTCGAAATTTTCCGAAAAAAAATCATCAAAACACGCGCTCACAGATTCCATCGGAAGTTTAAATATTGGTGGCCAGTTAAAATTAACACGTTATTCATTCCGGGTAGGTACCTACTTATTTCGGTAGTATTGCAAATATGATGAAAAAAGCAAAGATTGCCGGAATCTAAGGAAATGCGCAGGTACCTACCTGAATGGGTACCTACACAACGAATTAGGTTTTCATGCAATAAATACTAAGGTAAGGTTATTTCGATGATACTGAATAATTGAACTTTTTTAAGTTAATTTTCACGTTCTGTTTTGGTTCTACTCAAATTCTGTTTTTTATCATTATAGGCCAGTTACATCACAAAACTGAAATAATTACAGAACTCGAACGGAACTTTCTAGAACTGAAAATTTACTTGAAAAATTTTAAGAATTGTCAATTTTTTTTTATTAATTATTTTTTTTATTTTTAGGTGTGTTCTATTTGGACATTGTTAAATAAATAAAATAATTACGCGTGTTCTAGGTAGGTACTTACTTGCAGGGACTTTTTTCATTTTAAAATCAAAACATGATATTGAATGAATTTATTTATAGTGAAAATTATTTTATGCTCAACAGCATAATGGCGTCGTTTTGGTGAAATATTACAACAAAGTACCTACTTAGTACTTACACTTGCAAAATGAAATACAATACAACTACAATAGTGAGCTCCGGCATAATGAAATTTTGCACTGCTAAACCGTGCAACCGATTGTTATTGTTATTGTTAATGGACTATTTGTGCGTAAATAAATTAATTATATACAGCGGGTACCCGGCATGCGTTGCGAGGCCACTTTAACTTCGGGGTCAACTAAACCGTAATGGTTCCCTACCAAGTCCCGGGAAACAACATTATAAAATTATGCACTTTATAAAATTATATACAACGGGTACCCGGCATGCGTTGCAAGGCCGCTTTAACCTCGGGGTCAATAAAACTGTAATGTTTCCATCCGAAGTCTTGGGAAACTACATTATAATGCAAGCGCCTGCACTATGTAACATTATATACTACGGGTACCCGGCATGCGTTGCAAGGCCACTTTAACCTCAGGGTCAACTAAACTGTAATGGTTCCATCCCAAGTCCCCGGAAACTACATTATAATGCAAGCGCCTGCACTATATAACATTATATACAACGGGTACCCGGCATGCGTTGCAAGGTCACTGTAACCTAGGGGTCAACTTTACTGTAATGGTTTCATCCCGATTCCCGGGAAATAAAATTTTAATGCAAGCGCCTGCAATTTATAACATAATATACAACGGGTACACGGCATGCGTTGCAAGGTCACTGTAACCTCGGGGTCAACTTAACTGTAATGGTTCCATCCCAATTCCCGGGAAATAATATTTTAAAGCAAGTGCCTGCAATATATAACATGATATACAACGGTTACTCGGCATGCGTTGCAAGGTCACTGTAACCTCGGGATCAACTTAACTGTAATGGTTCCATTCCAATTTATTTATTTATTTATTTATTTATTTATTTATTGTTGTTATACGCCCGTAGGGGCTTTTACATAGATTAGAAAATAATATTTAAGATATCTAGGATTACACATACATAGAATTTATACCAAAAGTTATAAAAGTGAAAAAACTTTTAAGAATATACAAGTAGTTTTTAAACTTAAAAAATATTATAACCATTATTTTTTTGAATAGTAATAAATTTATTATATAATAAAATATATTAAAAATTTAGGAATAATAAAAAATTAGAAAAAAAAACCACTTGTATAATCTTGTGGAAACCCGTGAAATATTTTAAACAATGTAATATTTAACAATAACATAGAACAAAATATAATATAAACATTACAATAACAAATCAAATCGTTAAATATAATATTATTATACCCATGTTACAATAATTTGTAGGATTCAACAAAGTGTTGGTTTAAATTGCATTTTAGAATGTAAAGGGAATCAGCAAATACATCTACAATACCACCAAACTTGTTGCCTAAATAATGCATCCTATTGGTAAGTGAGTGTGATTGATAGTTAGTTGTGTATGTGTTGCAAAAGAATGTTATATTTTGTCTAGTATTCCTTGTCGGTACAAGAAGTTTAATAGTAGAAACGATGGCAGGGCTGTCAATTAGGTTGTTCATAATTCTGTACAATAAAATTAGGTCTGAAATGATTCTTCTGTCAGACAGCGTAATTAAATTTAGTCGATTCATTAAACTTAAATAATTAATGTTTTCTATTGGAATTTTGAGTTTGAAATTTAAGTACCTAAGAAATTTGTGTTGAACTCGTTCTATTTTGTTAGAGTGTACTTTATAGAAAGGGGACCAAATAGGTGAATTATATTCAACTTGACATCTAACTAATGAAATGTAGAGTGTTTTCATGCAATCCAAGGACTTAAAATCAGTTAGGGTTCTACAAAGGAAGCCAAGAATCTTTAAAGCCTTATTAGTTATATTATCTATATGTGGTGTGAATGTTAAGTTTGAATCGAATATAACTCACAAGTCGCGAATTTGTAATACTGGTGTTAATTTAACATTATTAAAATTATATTCATGTAAAATATGAGAATGAGTTCTGGAAAATCGTATTACTTGACATTTCTCAGTATTCAAAAATAACATATTTTGTTCGCACCATTTAAAAAATTCATCTAAATTAGCTTGTAAAATTAGGCAATCATATATATTTCGTATTTTTTTAAACAATTTTAGATCATCTGCAAAAAGTAGGACTTGTACATCTTTAAATATGTTTACAATGTCATTAATGAATATTAAGAAGAGTATTGGGCCGAGGTGGGACCCTTGCGGGACACCACTTGTGGCCTCGAATACATAGGATTCTATAAAATTAATCCTCACACTAAGCACTCTATTACTGAGGTAACTGATAATCCATGTCAATAAACTTCCTTTGATGCCTAACAGTCGGAGTTTGGATATAAGAATGTGATGTCGAACCTTATCAAATGCTTTACTGAAATCAGTGTATATAGAATCAACTTGTTGTTTCAGACTAAGGGATTCGGATATGTAATTATTATAGATAGTTAAATTACTTAAGGTAGATCGACCTCTGATAAAGCCATGTTGGTTAGGAACAATAATATTGTTGATAGGTTTTACAATGGTATCTAATACTAATGACTCGAAAAGTTTGGGTAAAGCAGACATAATACAAATAGGTCTATAGTTTGATATATCGCTTTTGTCTCCTTTTTTATGAATAGGCGTTAAATAACTCTTTTTCCACAGAGCCGGAAAACAGCCAGATGCTAAGGATTTATTAAAAAGTTTTTGTATGGGATATATCAAACTATCAATGCAAGTTATTAAAAATATGGGAGGAATACCATCAGGTCCAGCAGATTTATTACTATCCAATGCGTTTATGCCCCTTTTTAAAGATTCTAATTTTATGAAACATTGGCTTAGGTTTAATGACTCTTCCACTGAAGTAGTGGAGACTGCATTGACAGGAATATCTTTGTCGTAAACACTTTTAAATGAGTCAGCAAAGAGATTAACTATACCCTCGATACTGTCAGCACATTTTTCTTTAAAATACATGTTATTAGGATATCCACAGTTATTGTTTCGCTGAGATTTAGTAAAATTCCAGAATTTTTTCACATTGTGATGACGTACCTCATTTTCTATTACGTTAACATAGTTACTATAGCATTTTATTGATAGTTCTTTACATTGTTTTCGTAATTTAGTAAATGTTATATAATCGTTAGGATTTCTGGTATGTTTATATTTTCTGTGGATACATTTTTTTTTATTAATTAAATTAGTTAATTCTTTTGTAAACCATTTCGGATAATAAGATGATTTGAAGCTAACCCTGGGAACAAATTGTTCTATAGAGGTATTTAAAATCGAGTAAAAGTGTTCTAATTGATCATTTATATTATTTTCCTCATCTAAAAAGGACCAATCTGTTTGGATAAGGTACTCAATAATATGATGGTATTCAGCTTTGGAAAAGTTATACGATGGGGCACTTGTTTTTTGTGAAGATGTTAAAGGCATATTTGTTATGATAATATCCAATGGTGGGTGGTATTGATCTAACGGTAATAATAATTCGTCGGATAGTTCAACCACTATTTTCGAATCACTTGAAAACACTAAATCCAACATTCGATTGTTAAAGTTGAAAATCTTGTTTGATTGAGTTAGTCCCAAGAATAAAGACATAACACGAATTTCACTGCATTTATCACACTGTAATTCTGCTTGGTTTGTAGCAGGTCCATTGTCATCTTGGCTGGTCCAGTTGGGAAGGTTATAATCACCGGCAATAATGAATTTTGCTTTAGGATATTTGAATTTGAGTACTTCTATGTCATCAATGTGATTTTTATATGTTTGCAAATCAGATGCAGGTGGGATATAGACACAGCCGATAATAATTTTTCCATTAGGTATATTGAGCAATACAAAAATTTGTTCAACACTTTTGTGTTTAACCGGTAATTTAGTAGATGATATATTCTTGGATACGCACAGCATCACACCTCCTCCGTTAGACTTTTTGCTCGTAATAGAATTTCGATCATAACGATATGTGGTATAGTGATGTAGGCCTAATTCAGACGAGCTGATGTCAGCATTTAACCATGTTTCAGTTAAAAACAGAATGTCGTGTGAGAAGATTGGGGAGTTAGTTTTAAGTTGGTGCAATTTTGTACGCATTCCCCGTACATTTTGATAATATCCTGTAAGTCTAGAAAATCTGTTCTGTTTGTTTTTCAGTTTTTTGATTGAGTTTTGATGATTTTGGGAATTCCATTGAAATGTTTGATTCGTAAATCGACTTCGCCCTTTTCTTTCCTCTCTTCTAATTCCTTCCAGAGGTCAGTTAAATGTTGTCTTTGTTGTAGAGTCCTATCAGGTTTGATTATAATTCCATTGGACAGAGTAGTTTTGTTAAAGAGTATAAGTTTCGCCTGTTTGACTTCATCGAATTCTAATTTAATTGGCCTGGTTTTGTTTGGAATTTTACTTCCAAGCCTGTAAATTTTCACATCTTCTAGATTGAACTCGCTATTAATTTCACTAATAGCTGCTAATACCTTTTTTCCATCCTCCAAGACGCTCACCGTGGTAGAGTTAGAATTACATTCGGGGACGTTGAGTAAAATGACGTTCTTCGAGCGGGTCTTGCGTTCCTCAATCTCAGCGAACACGTCACAAATTGGTGTTGTTTCCTGTGGTAATACTTTCTTTTCGATAATTTTTTCGAATGTCATAACTTTTCCTTCAAGAACTCCAACAGTTACTCCAAGTTATTCCTGGGAAATTACATTTTAATGCAAGCGCTGCACTACATAACATTATATACAACGGGTACCCGGCATGCGTTGCAAGGCCACTGTGAACTCAGGTTTCTTCATATATTTAATTTAACACACACTCCTCCTCGCTTCATCCACGTTCACACGTCAAATCGCATAGTGTCTTAACCCGTCAGTTGCTTCTGCAACGGGCAAAACCTAGTATATATATTAATGTTCACTTTGGGAAAGCTCTTTTTCCGCGCACTTTTTTGTTGACGCAAAAACGACCAGTACGCCCTTTACGTTTCACCCACCTCAAGGTTCACTTTCGGTTCAAGCAAATTCAGTGCACCCTCAGTACTTTGATTTTGCGGAGTTTATTTTTGTCGACAAAATTAGCGCCTTATTCACAGAAAAACTAACGCGAATCAACGGCGAAAACTAGAACCAATAGTAAAATCACACTCAATTCGGCCAGGTTACATTTCCCGCCGACAGGTTCGCGTTTCCAAAAAAAAAGATGTCATTTTGGCCATCAGTTTCAATGCAAATGAAAATGTTAGGAATATTGAGTCAGGTCAGGGATCTCAGACGTCAAATTTTTAGCCTAACAAAACAGACTTTTCACAGTTTTCGGTAGCGGTTTTACGGTACGCGGCATTGTGGCCCCAAAACCGATCCCGGCTTGGATGTTTTTCAAAAATCTAACGCAGTAGAGAATTCCGCAATTTTTAACACCGATATAACATGCCCATACCATGTAAAAAACTTCAGGAAAAGCTACCAAAATCCGAACTTTTCCAAAAAAAAATCACCAAAACACGTGCTTAGATATTCCATCGGAAGTTAAAATTTTGCTAGCCAGTTCAAATTAACACGTTATTCATTCGGGGTAGGTACCTACTTATTTCGGTAGTATTGCAAATATGATGAAAAAAGCAAAGAGAAGAAAATGCGCAGGTACCTACCCGAATACGTAGATACACAATTAATTAGGTTTTAATGCAATGGTAAGGTTGTTTCGATGATACTGAATAATTCAACTTTTTTTAAAGTTAATTTTCACGTTCTTTATTGGTTCTACTCAAGTTCTGTTATTTTATCATTAAAGGTCAGTTACATTGCAAAACTAAAATAATTACAGAACTCGAACGGAACTATCTAGAACTGAAAATTTACTAGAAAAATTTAAAGAATTGTCAATTTTTTTTATTAATTATTATTTTTTTTATTTTTAAGTGTGTTCTATTTAAACATTGTTAAATAAAAAAAAATAATAAAATATATATATATATACATTACGCGTGTTCTAGGTAGGTACTTACTTGCGGGGACTTTTTTCATTTAAAAATCAAAACATGATATTGAATGAATTTATTTGTAGTGAAAATTATTTTATGCTCAACAGCATAATGGCGTCGTTTTGGTGAAATATTACAACAAAGTACCTACTTAGTACTTACACTTGCAAAATGAAATACAATACAACTACAATAGTGAGCTCCGGCATAATGAAATTTTGCACTGCTAAACCGTGCAACCGATTGTTATTGTTAATGGACTATTTGTGCGTAAATAAATTAATTATATACAGCGGGTACCCGGCATGCGTTGCGAGGCCACTTTATCTTCGGGGTCAACTAAACCGTAATGGTTCCCTACTAAGTCCCGGGAAACAACATTATAAAATTATGCACTTTATAAAATTATATACAACGGGTACCCGGCATGAGTTGCAAGGCCGCTTTAACCTCGGGGTCAATAAAACTGTAATGTTTCCATCCGAAGTCCTGGGAAACTACATTATAATGCAAGCGCCTGCACTTTATAACAGTATATACAACGGGTACCCGGCATGCGTTGCAAGGTCACTGTAACCTCGGGGTCAACTTAATTATAATGGTTCCATCCCAAGTACCGGGAAACTACATTATAATGCAAGCGCCTGCACTATATAAAATTATATACAACGGGTACCCGGTATGCGTTGCAAGGCGACTTTAACCTAGGGGTCAACTTTACTGTAATGGTTTCATCCCGATTCCCGGGAAATAAAATTTTAATGCAAGCGCCTGCAATTTATAACATAATATACAACGGGTACACGGCATGCGTTGCAAGGTCACTGTAACCTCGGGGTCAACTTAACTGTAATGGTTCCATCCCAATTCCCGGGAAATAATATTTTAAAGCAAGTGCCTGCAATATATAACATGATATACAACGGTTACTCGGCATGCGTTGCAAGGTCACTGTAACCTCGGGATCAACTTAACTGTAATGGTTCCATTCCAATTCCTGGGAAATTACATTTTAATGCAAGCGCTGCACTACATAACATTATATACAACGGGTACCCGGCATGCGTTGCAAGGCCACTGTGAACTCAGGTTTCTTCATATATTTAATTTAACACACACTCCTCCTCGCTTCATCCACGTTCACACGTCAAATCGCATAGTGTCTTAACCCGTCAGTTGCTTCTGCAACGGGCAAAACCTAGTATATATTAATGTTCACTTTGGGAAAGCTCTTTTTCCGCGCACTTTTTCGTTGACGCAAAAACGACCAGTACGCCCTTTACGTTTCACCCACCTCAAGGTTCACTTTCGGTTAAAGCAAATTCAGTGCACCCTCAGTACTTTGATTTTGCGAGGTCAGTTTTTTTCGACAAAATTAGCGCCTTATTCACAGAAAAACTGACGCGAATCAACGGCGAAAACTAGAACCAATAGTAAAATCACACTCAATTCGGCCAGGTTACATTTCCCGCCGACAGGTTCGCGTTTCCAAAAAAAAAGATGTCATTTTGGCCATCAGTTTCAATGCAAATGAAAATGCTAGGAATATTGAGTCAGGTCAGGTATCTCAGACGTCAAATTTTTAGCCTAACAAAACAGACTTTTCACAGTTTTCGGTAGTGGTTTTACGGTACGCGGCATTGTGGCCCCAAAACCGATCCCGGCTTGGATGTTTTTCAAAAATCTAACGCAGTAGAGAATTCCGCAACTTTTAACACCGATATAACATGCCCATACCATGTAAAAAACTTCAGGAAAAGCTACCAAAATCCGAACTTTTCCAAAAAAAATCACCAAAACACGTGCTTAGAGATTCCATCGGAAGTTTAAATATTCCTGGCCAGTTCAAATTAACACGTTATTTATTCCGGGTAGGTACCTACTTATTTCGGTAGTATTGCAAATATGAAACGCGCAGGTACCTACCCGAATACGTAGATACACAATTGATTAGGTTTTAATGCAATACTAAGTAAGGTAAGGTTGTTTCGATGATACTAAATAATTCAATTTTATTTAAAGTTAATTTTCACGTTCCGTGTTGGTTCTATTCAAGTTCTGTTTTTTATCATTAAAGGCCAGTTACATCACAAAACTGAAATAATTACAGAACTCGAACGGAACTTTCTAGAACTGAAAATTTACTAGAAAAATTTAAAGAATTGTCAATTTTTGTTTTATTAATTATTTTTTTTATTTTAAAGTGTGTTCTATTTGGACATTGTTAAATAAAGAAAATAATAAAAAAAAAATATATATATATATACATTACATTACATTACGCGTTTTCTAGGTAGGTACTTACTTGCGGGGACTTTTTTCATTTAAAAATCAAAACATGATATTGAATGAATTTATTTGTAGTGAAAATTATTTTATGCTCAACAGCATAATGGCGTCGTTTTGGTGAAATATTACAACAAAGTACCTACTTAGTACTTACACTTGCAAAATGAAATACAATACAACTACAATAGTGAGCTCCGGCATAATGAAATTTTGCACTGCTAAACCGTGCAACCGATTGTTATTGTTAATGGACTATTTGTGCGTAAATAAATTAATTATATACAGCGGGTACCCGGCATGCGTTGCGAGGCCACTTTAACTTCGGGGTCAACTAAACCGTAATGGTTCCCTACCAAGACCCGGGAAACAACATTATAAAATTATGCACTTTATAAAATTATATACAACGGGTATCCGGCATGCGTTGCAAGGCCACTTTAACCTCGGGGTCAATAAAACTGTAATGTTTCCATCCGAAGTCCTGGGAAACTACATTATAATGCAAGCGCCTGCACTATGTAACATTATATACTACGGGTACCCGACATGCGTTGCAAGTCCACTTTAACCTCAGGATCAACTAAACTGTAATGGTTCCATCCCAAGTCCCCGGAAACTACATTATAATGCAAGCGCCTGCACTATATAACATTATATACAACGGGTACCCGGCATGCGTTGCAAGGTCACTGTAACCTCGGGGTCAACTTAATTATAATGGTTCCATCCCAAGTCCCGGGAAACTACATTATAATGCAAGCGCCTGCACTATATAAAATTATATACAACGGGTACCCGGCATGCGTTGCAAGGCCACTTTAACCTCGGGGTCAATAAAACTGTAATGTTTCCATCCCAAGTCCCGGGAAACTGCATTATAATGCAAGCGCTTGCACTATTTAACATTATATATAACGGGTATCTGGCATAAGTAAGTGAAGTTTTACTTCAGTCGTGTGGTCTAAAGCACACTTTTTTAAAAATTTATTTTCACGTTCTGTGTTATTTTTTCTTCGATTGCGATGAAACTTTGGGGATTTCATGTGCGCATCGCCTCGATTCTTTCTGTATAAAATAGTGAGCTCTGGCATCATGAAATTATGCATTGCTAAACCGTTCATCTGATTGCGATAAACTTTGGGGATTTGATGTGCGCAAGCCGGCAATGGTTTTTGTGTACAACAGTGAGCTCTGGTATCATGAAATTACGCATTGCTAAACCAATTAACCGATTGCAATGAAAATTTGATGTTTAACCGGTTCATATTTAATTTAACACACACTCCTCCTCGCTTTATCCACGTTCATACGTCAAATCGCATAGTGTTTAAACCCGTTAGTTGCTTTTGCAACGGGCCCAGCTAGTATATATAGTATTGTTCACTTTGGGAAAGCTCTTTTTCCGCGCACTTTTTTGGTGACGCAAAAACGACCAGTACGCCCTTTGCGTTTCACCCACCTCAAGGTTCACTTTCGGTCGAAGCAAATTCAGACATGGAAGCTGGGAGTTTTTTTTTTTCGACAAAAAAAATATATACAGGGATTTATTCTCCGATACGAATCGGCGTCGAAAACTAGAAGCTCTACTCGAATCACTCGATTATATTTCCCGCCGACAGACGGCGTTTGAAAAAAAAAAATGACGAAAAAACCCGCTAATTTCACAAAGGAAAATGCTATATAGGACTATTGACATAGGTCAGGATCTCAGATGTCAAATTTTTAGCCTAACAAAACGGAACTCTCGGCGGTTTCGGTCGTTGTTTTTCGGAAAACGACATTACCGCCGAAAAACCGATTCCGGGCTAGATGTTTTTTGAAAATACGATAGCCGGATAGATTCCGCAACTTTTAACACCAATAAAACATATGATTCTCATATAAAATACGTCAGGAGATGCTGACAAAACTCGAAATTTTCCGAAAAAAAATCATCAAAATACGCGCTCACAGATTCCATCGGAAGTTTAAATATTTGCTGGCCAGTTCAAATTAACACGTTTTTCATTCGGGGTAGGTACCTACTTATTTCGGTAGTATTGCAAATATGATGAAAAAAGCTAAGATTGCCGGAATCTAAGGAAATGCGCAGGTACCTACCTGAATGGGTACCTACACAACGAATTAGGTTTTAATGCAATAAATACTAAGGTAAGGTTGTTTCGATGATACAGAATAATTGAACTTTTTTAAGTTAATTTTCACGTTCTGTGATGGTTCTACTCAAATTCTATTGTTTTATCATTACAGACCAGTTACATCACAAAACTGAAATAATTACAGAACTCGAACGGAACTTTATAGAACTGAAAATTTACTAGAAAAATTTAAATAATTGTCAATTTTTTTTATTAATTATTTTTTTTATTTTTAAGTGTGTTCTATTTGAACATTGTATATATATATATATACATTACGCGTGTTCTAGGTAGGTACTTACTTGCGGGGACTTTTTTCATTTAAAAATCAAAACATGATATTGAATGAATTTATTTGTAGTGAAAATTATTTTATGCTCAACAGCATAATGGCGTCGTTTTGGTGAAATATTACAACAAAGTACCTACTTAGTACTTACACTTGCAAAATGAAATACAATACAACTACAATAGTGAGCTCCGGCATAATGAAATTTTGCACTGCTAAACCGTGCAACCGGTTGTTATTGTTAATGGACTATTTGTGCGTAAATAAATTAATTATATACAGCGGGTACCCGGCATGCGTTGCGAGGCCACTTTAACTTCGGGGTCAACTAAACCGTAATGGTTCCCTACCAAGTCCCGGGAAACAACATTATAAAATTATGCACTTTATAAAATTATATACAACGGGTACCCGGCATGCGTTGCAAGGCCGCTTTAACCTCGGGGTCAATAAAACTGTAATGTTTCCATCCGAAGTCCTGGGAAACTACATTATAATGCAAGCGCCTGCACTATGTAACATTATATACTACGGGTACCCGGCATGCGTTGCAAGGCCACTTTAACCTCAGGGTCAACTAAACTCTAATGGTTCCATCCCAAGTCCCCGGAAACTACATTATAATGCAAGCGCCTGCACTATATAACATTATATACAACGGGTACCCGGCATGCGTTGCAAGGTCACTGTAACCTAGGGGTCAACTTAACTGTAATGGTTTCATCCCGATTCCCGGGAAATAAAATTTTTATGCAAGCGCCTGCAATTTATAACATAATATACAACGGGTACACGGCATGCGTTGCAAGGTCACTGTAACCTCGGGGTCAACTTAACTGTAATGGTTCCATCCCAATTCCCGGGAAATAACATTTTAAAGCAAGCGCCTGCACTATATAACATTATATACAACGGGTACCCGGTATGCGTTGCAAGGTCACTGTAACCTAGGGGTCAACTTTACTGTAATGGTTTCATCCCGATTCCCGGGAAATAAAATTTTAATGCAAGCGCCTGCAATTTATGACATAATATACAACGGTTACTCGGCATGCGTTGCAAGGTCACTGTAACCTCGGGGTCAACTTAACTGTAATGGTTCCATTCCAATTCCTGGGAAATTACATTTTAATGCAAGCGCTGCATAACATTATATACAACGGGTACCCGGCATGCGTTGCAAGGTCACTGTAACCTCAGGTTTCTTCATATATTTAATTTAACACACACTCTTCCTCGCTTCATCCACGTTCACACGTCAAATCGCATAGTGTTTAAACCCGTCAGTTGCTTCTGCAACGGGCAAAACCTAGTATATATATTAATGTTCACTTTGGGAAAGCTCTTTTTCCGCGCACTTTTTTGTTGACGCAAAAACGACCAGTACGCCCTTTACGTTTCACCCACCTCAAGGTTCACTTTCGGTTCAAGCAAATTCAGTGCACCCTCAGTACTTTGATTTTGCGGAGTTTATTTTTGTCGACAAAATTAGCGCCTTATTCACAGAAAAACTAACGCGAATCAACGGCGAAAACTAGAACCAATAGTAAAATCACACTCAATTCGGCCAGGTTACATTTCCCGCCGACAGGTTCGCGTTTCCAAAAAAAAAGATGTCATTTTGGCCATCAGTTTCAATGCAAATGAAAATGTTAGGAATATTGAGTCAGGTCAGGGATCTCAGACGTCAAATTTTTAGCCTAACAAAACAGACTTTTCACAGTTTTCGGTAGTGGTTTTACGGTACGCGGCATTGTGGCCCCAAAACCGATCCCGGCTTGGATGTTTTTCAAAAATCTAACGCAGTAGAGAATTCCGCAATTTTTAACACCGATATAACATGCCCATACCATGTAAAAAACTTCAGGAAAAGCTACCAAAATCCGAACTTTTCCAAAAAAAAATCACCAAAACACGTGCTTAGATATTCCATCGGAAGTTAAAATTTTGCTAGCCAGTTCAAATTAACACGTTATTCATTCGGGGTAGGTACCTACTTATTTCGGTAGTATTGCAAATATGATGAAAAAAGCAAAGAGAAGAAAATGCGCAGGTACCTACCCGAATACGTAGATACACAATTAATTAGGTTTTAATGCAATGGTAAGGTTGTTTCGATGATACTGAATAATTCAACTTTTTTTAAAGTTAATTTTCACGTTCTTTATTGGTTCTACTCAAGTTCTGTTATTTTATCATTAAAGGTCAGTTACATTGCAAAACTAAAATAATTACAGAACTCGAACGGAACTATCTAGAACTGAAAATTTACTAGAAAAATTTAAAGAATTGTCAATTTTTTTTATTAATTATTATTTTTTTTATTTTTAAGTGTGTTCTATTTAAACATTGTTAAATAAAAAAAAATAATAAAATATATATATATATACATTACGCGTGTTCTAGGTAGGTACTTACTTGCGGGGACTTTTTTCATTTAAAAATCAAAACATGATATTGAATGAATTTATTTGTAGTGAAAATTATTTTATGCTCAACAGCATAATGGCGTCGTTTTGGTGAAATATTACAACAAAGTACCTACTTAGTACTTACACTTGCAAAATGAAATACAATACAACTACAATAGTGAGCTCCGGCATAATGAAATTTTGCACTGCTAAACCGTGCAACCGATTGTTATTGTTAATGGACTATTTGTGCGTAAATAAATTAATTATATACAGCGGGTACCCGGCATGCGTTGCGAGGCCACTTTATCTTCGGGGTCAACTAAACCGTAATGGTTCCCTACTAAGTCCCGGGAAACAACATTATAAAATTATGCACTTTATAAAATTATATACAACGGGTACCCGGCATGAGTTGCAAGGCCGCTTTAACCTCGGGGTCAATAAAACTGTAATGTTTCCATCCGAAGTCCTGGGAAACTACATTATAATGCAAGCGCCTGCACTTTATAACAGTATATACAACGGGTACCCGGCATGCGTTGCAAGGTCACTGTAACCTCGGGGTCAACTTAATTATAATGGTTCCATCCCAAGTACCGGGAAACTACATTATAATGCAAGCACCTGCACTATATAAAATTATATACAACGGGTACCCGGTATGCGTTGCAAGGCGACTTTAACCTAGGGGTCAACTTTACTGTAATGGTTTCATCCCGATTCCCGGGAAATAAAATTTTAATGCAAGCGCCTGCAATTTATAACATAATATACAACGGGTACACGGCATGCGTTGCAAGGTCACTGTAACCTCGGGGTCAACTTAACTGTAATGGTTCCATCCCAATTCCCGGGAAATAATATTTTAAAGCAAGTGCCTGCAATATATAACATGATATACAACGGTTACTCGGCATGCGTTGCAAGGTCACTGTAACCTCGGGATCAACTTAACTGTAATGGTTCCATTCCAATTCCTGGGAAATTACATTTTAATGCAAGCGCTGCACTACATAACATTATATACAACGGGTACCCGGCATGCGTTGCAAGGCCACTGTGAACTCAGGTTTCTTCATATATTTAATTTAACACACACTCCTCCTCGCTTCATCCACGTTGAGCCCTAGGGGCCTATGTCATCTTTGAGGATGCTGTGCGGAGGGTTTTTTAAGGGAAAGGAAGGATAAGAAAATATGGGAAGGAAAAAGGTATGAGGGGTGGGTAGGAATCTGGGGGTCAGTGTGGCCAGGAGTAACGGACATATGAATCTATTCCTCACACTGCGGTTCAAGGCGAAGGGTTGGGAGAATCTGGCTATCCGCCACTAAGACCTAGACAAATACATACAGTTTCAGAATACAATAGTGAGCTTTGGCATCACGAAATTACGCAAGAAAAGGCCCGTTCTGAATCCTAGGGGCATGTGTCATCTTTGAGGATGTTGTGGGGTGGGTTTTTTAATGGAAAGGAAGGAGAAGAAGATATGGGAAGGAAAAAGATATGACGGGTGTTTAGGAATCTGGGGGAGAGTGTTGGCAGGAGTGACGGACGTACGAATCTATTCCTCACACTGCGGTGCAATGGGAAGGGTTGGGAGAATCTGGCTGGAGAGGTCAAAAGCCTTCCAATTATTATGGAAACAGAAATAATTATTGAACTCGAATAGAATTTGAACAGAACTTTCACAAAACGTTAAGATTTACTTTAAAAATGGAAGTTTTTTTTTAGACAACACAGCTTAAATTATATTCTACAAAGAATCTACGTAGGTACCTACCTACATATAACAACACGGATTCATCTGATGATTTTGCTTATGTATTTTTTTTTGTAAATGTATAACGAAATTGCTCGAAGTTAAACGGGATAATTATAATGAAAAATATTAAATAAAAAAAAGCTTTTTTTGTATTTTGCATTTTAATGATAATCATTGAACGTGAGATTGGTACCGCTGCCCCGGGTACCATTCATTCATTGGTTTCTATATACAATAGTGAGCTCTAGAATCCCAAGTCCTGGGAAACTACATTATAATGCAAGCGCCTACCCTACATTAAAACATTATATACAACGGGTACCCGGCATGCGTTGCAAGGCACTGTAACCTCCGGGTCCACTTAACTTAACTGTAATGGTTCCATCCCAATTCCTGGGAAATTACGTTTTATTGCAAGCGCCAGCACTACAGTACATTATATACAACGGGTACCCGGCATGCGTTGCAAGATCACTGTCACCTCGGGATCAACTTAACTGTAATGGTTTCATTCCAAGTTCCGTGAAACTACATAATAATGCAAGCACCTTTCAAACGCCTGCACTATATTATAACATTATATACAACGGGTACCCGGCATGCGTTGCAAGATCACTGTAACCTCGGGGATGGTTCCATTCCAAGTTCCGCGAAACTACATTATAATACAAGCGCGTTGCAAACGCCTGCACTATATTATAACATTATATACAACGGGTACCCGGCATGCGTTGCAAGATCACTGTAACCTCGGGGATGGTTCAATTCCAAGTTCCGGGAAACTACATTATGATGCAAGCGCCTTGCAAATGCCTTTACTATATTATAACATTATGTAGGACGGGTACCCGGCATGCGTTGCAAGATCACTGTAACCTCGGGGATGGTTCCATTCCACGTTCAGTGAAACTACTATTAAAACATTATATACAACGGGCACCCGGCATGCGTTGCAAGGTCACTGTAACCTCAGGTTTCTTCATATATTTAATTTAACACACACTCCTCCTCGCTTCATCCACGTTCACACGTCAAATCGCATAGTGTTTTAACCCGTCAGTTGCTTCTGCAACGGGCCCCGCTAGTATATATAGTATTGTTTGGTTTTGGGATAGGTCAGGGAAAACTCACTTTTTCCGCTCACGCCATTGGTCAGGAAAAGGTCACTTTTGATTTGAGGGGAATAACGACCACTCTGCCCCTCGGGTGGGTGAAACAACAAGGGTCACTTTAGCTTGCGGCCGTTCGTGATGGGTCAAAACTCACTTTCGATTTGAGGGGAAAAGCGACCACTTTGCACCTCGGGTGGGTGAAACCTCACGGGTCACTTTGGCTTGCGACCGTTTTTAAAATTTGGCAAGCCAAATTGACTTCTCGGCTCATCGAGATTGGCACATCTGTAGATTCACTTTCCCTCAAGGCCGATTAAGGGAGTGTATCTCTTTTTAAATGCATGGAAAAGTTGAGAAAGATATAGCGAAAATCTCCCATACAAAATTGATTTGGCTAGGTACGTAAATTTTAAATGTCATTCTTCATTTTTCGTTTGCCCACCGGCCGACTTGCATATGCGATTTCGTCGAAAATATCACGCTTGGAAGCCAAAATTTATTAAAATTACGTCAACGAGAGTTTTTCAAAGGTTAATTGACCGTCGTAATTATCACTTTTCACAAAAACATCGTCGTAATATTTGTTGGAAAACTGACATTTGCGAAAAACCCACGGAAAAGTCATATTTTGAAACTAATGTTTAAAAATAGGTACAATTTTCACGGAGACGCCTGTCGACAGAATCTAAAACTGCAGCTTTTCCTTGGAGAAATTCAAAAATGTGTCGAAATCTAAATTGGAACGTTCGCAAATCCTAGCGCGAAAAAAATGCTGTTGTTCAACGACTTATGGAACATGTTTCAAATTGATTGTATTCGTACGAGGGTGATTAATAATCTTTATTAAATTTTCTCGAATCTTGCAACACTAAGCATGGAACATTATTCAAAACCACCGCAAGTTTTCAGCAAGGCCCTGACAGCGTTACCTGACGTAATTTGTATGTAAAATGTTCTAAAACGGGCACAGGTGTTCGATTTTCAGGCTGTGCTTGAGGTGGTTGAGACAAAGTTTAACGGTTGTGTTGCCATATAAATGAAATATTATTAACCATTTAAATACTAAGTAGGTACTTAATACAAAATTTAATAAAATCAAATAAAATGAGGTGCTTATCCCGATGACCAAATTTGTTTTCCTAAATAATAAAAAAAAATTATAGCGCCATTTTTGTGAAAAAAAACCCTAGGTTTTGTAAAATAATGGATCCAAAGTATCAGGAGCGCAGAAATTGACCGAGATAATAATATGTTGTTTTAGCTTCATTAAATTATACACGGTTAACCGTTCATCCCATTGCGACGAATCTTTGAGAATTTGATGATGGCATGTCTCCGATTGTGTCTACATACTTCTGTTTGGCAGATTTCTGCTGCTAGGCCCTGTCGGCGGCTTTATACATACGTATGTTTAACTATATGAAAAACTGTAAAATCGGTAGGTACCTGAGAAACTGATATATTATAAAATTATAAAAATAAAATTAAAGCGCCATTTTTGTGAAAAATTGCATTGCACATTCTGTATAAACGTTACAGGGTACCTACCAGGAGCGCAGAAATTGACTGAGGTATATTTAACTGTATGAAAAACTATAAAATCGTTAGGTATTTGAGAAACTGATATATTATAAATGAATCGCCGATATGCAAGTACGCCCATAACTTTTGAATGCATGCACCGAATTGGATAATTATTTTTGTTTTGTGTTTGTAATTGTTAGGATAAGGTTTTTATTGATCTTCTGGTGAGCACTGGCATTATGAAATTTGTATAAAATGGTTGCCGAAATGTTTGCACGCGCATAACTTTCGAACGGATGCATCGAATTGAATAATTGTTTTTTTGGTGGGTTCGTTACTGTTAGGACAAGGTTTTGCATAAAAATACCGGTGAGATCTGCCATAATGAAATTTGTATAAAAATGAATTGCCGAAATGTATATATGCGTATAACTTTCGAACGAATACACCGAATCTGAACATTCTTTTTTTATTGTTTTCGTTACTGATAGGACAAGGTTTCTATAAAACTACTGGTAAGCTGTGGCATTATGAAATTTGCATAAAAATCAATCGTCGAAATGTATGTACGCGTATAACTTCCGAAAGACTGCAAAAAATTGAATTTTTTTTTGTTATGTTTGTTTATTGGCTGGTGAGCTCTGGCATTACGAAATTTGCATAAAAATATTTCAATAGGTGGCACGCGAGCTGTTTGAAAACCAAATGTAACGGCAATGAAATAATGAGCGCGGGAGGGGGGGAAAAAACCACGGAGGGGGGAGGGTAATCTGGGAAGGGGGGGGGGGGGTAGAGTACGCTATGAAAGAATATTTTTTCTGTTCTTTTTTTTACTCGAATAAAACAAAATTTTAAAAGGATAAATACCAGGAGTGCAGAACTAAGCAAGGGAAAATATATTAAGAACATGTTTTTTTCAATTATTTCTGGCTTTTTGGGAAAGGTGAATTTATATGCATTTAATTTTTTTTTTTTACATGAGCTCCGCACAGGAGGCCGTGGGGAAAATAATTTCCCTCAGGTCCTATGTCATCTTTGGGGATGCTGTGTGGAGGATTTTTTTTAAGGAAAGGAAGGAGATGAGAGTTCTGGGAAGGAAAAGGGTTTAAGGGGTGGGTAGGAATCTGGGGTTCAGTGTGTCCTGGACATCCGCCTCCAAGACCTAGACAGACCTCACCCCATGAACCCGGACACCCCTACTAAATCACCAAACGTAGCGAACCACTTGAGGTGACCTATGGCAGAGAAGTTGGTTATCCAATAAAGGACAACTTTGGGGATTTGTATTTCTACATTACATTATATACAACGGGTACCTGGCATGCGTTGCAACAACACTGTAACCTCGGGGTCAACTTAACTGTAATGGTTCCATTCCAAGTTCCGGGAAACTACATTATAATTCAAGCGCCTTGCAAACGCATGCACTGTATTATAACATTATATACAACGGGTACCCGGCATGCGTTGCAACATTACTGTAATCTCGGGGTCAACTTAACTGTAATGGTTCCATTCCAAGTTCCGGAAAACTACATTATAATGCAAGAGCCTTACAAACGCCTGCTTTATATTATAACATTATATACAAAGGGTACCCGGCATGCGTTGCAAGATCACTGTAACCTCGGGGTCAACTTAACTGTAATGGTTCCATTCCAAGTTCCTGGAAACTACATTATAATACAAGCGCCTTGCAAACGCCTGCTTTATATTATAACATTATATACAAAGGGTACCCGGCATGCGTTGCAACATCGCTGTAACCTCGGGGTCAACTTAACTGTAATGGTTCCATTCCAAGTTCCGGGAAACTACATTATAATTCAAGCGCCTTGCAAACGCATGCAATGTATTATAACATTATATACAACGGGTACCCGGCATGCGTTGCAACATCACTGTAATCTCGGGGTCAACTTAACTGTAATGGTTCCATTCCAAGTTCCGGGAAACTACATTATAATGCAAGCGCCTTGCAAACGCCTGCTTTATATTATAACATTATATACAAAGGGTACCCGGCATGCGTAGCAAGATCGCTGTAACCTCGGGGTCAACTTAACTGTAATGGTTCCATTCTAAGTTCCGAGAAACTACATTATAATACAAGCGCCTTGCAAACGCCTGTTTTATATTATAACATTATATACAAAGGGTCCCCGGCATGCGTTGCAACATCACTGTAACCTCGGGATCAACTTAACTGTATTCCATTCCAAGTTCAGGGAAACTACATTATTATGCAAGCGCCTTGCAAATGCCTGCACTATATTATAACATTATATACAACGGGTACCCGGCATGCGTTGCAAAGTCACTGTAACCTCAGGTTTCTTCATATAATTAATTTAACACACACTCCTCCTCGCTTCATCCACATTCACACGCAAATCGCAAAGTGTTTTAACCCGTCAGTTGCTTCTGCAACGGGCAAAACCTAGTATATATAGTATTGTTTGGTTTTGGGATAGGTCAGGGAAAACTCACTTTTTCCGCTCACGCCATTGGTCAGGAAAAGGTCACTTTTGATTTGAGGGGAATAACGACCACTCTGCCCCTCGGGTGGGTGAAACAACAAGGGTCACTTTAGCTTGCGGCCGTTCGTGATGGGTCAAAACTCACTTTCGATTTGAGGGGAAAAGCGACCACTTTGCCCCTCGGGTGGGTGAAACCTCACGGGTCACTTTGGCTTGCGACCGTTTTTAAAATTTGGCAAGCCAAATTGACTTCTCGGCTCATCGAGATTGGCACATCTGTAGATTCACTTTCCCTCAAGGCCGATTAAGGGAGTGTATCTCTTTTTAAATGCATGGAAAAGTTGAGAAAGATATAGCGAAAATCTCCCATACAAAATTGATTTGGCTAGGTACATAAATTTTAAATGTCATTCTTCATTTTTCGTTTGCCCACCGGCCGACTTGCATATGCGATTTCGTCGAAAATATCACGCTTGGAAGCCAAAATTTATTAAAATTACGTCAACGAGAGTTTTTCAAAGGTTAATTGACCGTCGTAATTATCACTTTTCACAAAAACATCGTCGTAATATTTGTTGGAAAACTGACATTTGCGAAAAACCCACGGAAAAGTCATATTTTGAAACTAATGTTTAAAAATAGGTACAATTTTCACGGAGACGCCTGTCGACAGAATCTAAAACTGCAGCTTTTCCTTGGAGAAATTCAAAAATGTGTCGAAATCTAAATTGGAACGTTCGCAGATCCTAGCGCGAAAAAAATGCTGTTGTTCAACGACTTATGGAACATGTTTCAAATTGATTGTATTCGTACGAGGGTGATTAATAATCTTTATTAAATTTTCTCGAATCTTGCAACACTAAGCATGGAACATTATTCAAAACCACCGCAAGTTTTCAGCGAGGCCCTGACAGCGTTACCTGACGTAATTTGTATGTAAAATGTTCTAAAACGGGCGCAGGTGTTCGATTTTCAGGCTGTGCTTGAGGTGGTTGAGACAAAGTTTAACGGTTGTGTTGCCATATAAATGAAATATTATTAACCATTTAAATACTAAGTAGGTACTTAATACAAAATTTAATAAAATCAAATAAAATGAGGTGCTTATCCCGATGACCAAATTTGTTTTCCTAAATAATAAAAAAAAAATTATAGCGCCATTTTTGTGAAAAAAAACCCTAGGTTTTGTAAAATAATGGATCCAAAGTATCAGGAGCGCAGAAATTGACCGAGATAATAATATGTTGTTTTAGCTTCATTAAATTATACACGGTTAACCGTTCATCCCATTGCGACGAATCTTTGAGAATTTGATGATGGCATGTCTCCGATTGTGTCTACATACTTCTGTTTGGCAGATTTCTGCTGCTAGGCCCTGTCGGCGGCTTTATACATACGTATGTTTAACTATATGAAAAACTGTAAAATCGGTAGGTACCTGAGAAACTGATATATTATAAAATTATAAAAATAAAATTAAAGCGCCATTTTTGTGAAAAATTGCATTGCACATTCTGTATAAACGTTACAGGGTACCTACCAGGAGCGCAGAAATTGACTGAGGTATATTTAACTGTATGAAAAACTATAAAATCGTTAGGTACCTGAGAAACTGATATATTATAAATGAATCGCCGATATGCAAGTACGCCCATAACTTTCGAATGCATGCACCGAATTGGATAATTATTTTTGTTTTGTGTTTGTAATTGTTAGGATAAGGTTTTTATTGATCTTCTGGTGAGCACTGGCATTATGAAATTTGTATAAAATGGTTGCCGAAATGTTTGCACGCGCATAACTTTCGAACGGATGCATCGAATTGAATAATTGTTTTTTTGGTGGGTTCGTTACTGTTAGGACAAGGTTTTGCATAAAAATACCGGTGAGATCTGCCATAATGAAATTTGTATAAAAATGAATTGCCGAAATGTATATATGCGTATAACTTTCGAACGAATACACCGAATCTGAACATTCTTTTTTTATTGTTTTCGTTACTGATAGGACAAGGTTTCTATAAAACTACTGGTAAGCTCTGGCATTATGAAATTTGCATAAAAATCAATCGTCGAAATGTATGTACGCGTATAACTTCCGAAAGACTGCAAAAAATTGAATTTTTTTTTGTTATGTTTGTTTATTGGCTGGTGAGCTCTGGCATTACGAAATTTGCATAAAAATATTTCAATAGGTGGCACGCGAGCTGTTTGAAAACCAAATGTAACGGCAATGAAATAATGAGCGCGGGAGGGGGGGAAAAAACCACGGAGGGGGGAGGGTAATCTGGGAAGGGGGAGGGGAACCCGGGAGGGGTTTTGCGGGATGGAGGAAGGGGGGGGGGGGGGGTAGAGTACGCTATGAAAGAATATTTTTTCTGTTCTTTTTTTTACTCGAATAAAACAAAATTTTAAAAGGATAAATACCAGGAGTGCAGAACTAAGCAAGGGAAAATATATTAAGAACATGATTTTTTCAATTATTTCTGGCTTTTTGGGAAAGGTGAATTTATATGCATTTAATTTTTTTTTTTTACATGAGCTCCGCACAGGAGGCCGTGGGGAAAATAATTTCCCTCAGGTCCTATGTCATCTTTGGGGATGCTGTGTGGAGGATTTTTTTTAAGGAAAGGAAGGAGATGAGAGTTCTGGGAAGGAAAAGGGTTTAAGGGGTGGGTAGGAATCTGGGGTTCAGTGTGTCCTGGACATCCGCCTCCAAGACCTAGACAGACCTCACCCCATGAACCCGGACACCCCTACTAAATCACCAAACGTAGCGAACCACTTGAGGTGACCTATGGCAGAGAAGTTGGTTATCCAATAAAGGACAACTTTGGGGATTTGTATTTCTACATTACATTATATACAACGGGTACCTGGCATGCGTTGCAAAAACACTGTAACCTCGGGGTCAACTTAACTGTAATGGTTCCATTCCAAGTTCCGGGAAACTACATTATAATTCAAGCGCCTTGCAAACGCATGCACTGTATTATAACATTATATACAACGGGTACCCGGCATGCGTTGCAACATTACTGTAATCTCGGGGTCAACTTAACTGTAATGGTTCCATTCCAAGTTCCGGAAAACTACATTATAATGCAAGCGCCTTACAAACGCCTGCTTTATATTATAACATTATATACAAAGGGTACCCGGCACGCGTTGCAAGATCACTGTAACCTCGGGGTCAACTTAACTGTAATGGTTCCATTCCAAGTTCCTGGAAACTACATTATAATACAAGCGCCTTGCAAACGCCTGCTTCATATTATAACATTATATACAAAGGGTACCCGGCATGCGTTGCAACATCGCTGTAACCTCGGGGTCAACTTAACTGTAATGGTTCCATTCCAAGTTCCGGGAAACTACATTATAATTCAAGCGCCTTGCAAACGCATGCAATGTATTATAACATTATATACAACGGGTACCCGGCATGCGTTGCAACATCACTGTAATCTCGGGGTCAACTTGACTGTAATGGTTCCATTCCAAGTTCCGGGAAACTACATTATAATGCAAGCGCCTTGCAAACGCCTGCTTTATATTATAACATTATATACAAAGGGTACCCGGCATGCGTTGCAAGATCGCTGTAACCTCGGGGTCAACTTAACTGTAATGGTTCCATTCTAAGTTCCGAGAAACTACATTATAATACAAGCGCCTTGCAAACGCCTGTTTTATATTATAACATTATATACAAAGGGTTCCCGGCATGCGTTGCAACATCACTGTAACCTCGGGATCAACTTAACTGTATTCCATTCCAAGTTCAGGGAAACTACATTATTATGCAAGCGCCTTGCAAATGCCTGCACTATATTATAACATTATATACAACGGGTACCCGGCATGCGTTGCAAAGTCACTGTAACCTCAGGTTTCTTCATATAATTAATTTAACACACACTCCTCCTCGCTTCATCCACATTCACACGCAAATCGTAAAGTGTTTTAACCCGTCAGTTGCTTCTGCAACAGGCAAAACCTAGTATATATAGTATTGTTCACTTTTGGGAAAGGTCACGGAAAACCTCACTTTCGATTTGAGGGGAAAAGCGACCACTCTGCCCCTCGGGTGGGTGAAACCTCACGGGTCACTTTGGCTTGCAAAAATTTGGTAAAATTTGGCAAGCCAAATTGATCTCTAAGCTCATCCGATTTCAAAGGCCCCACGGTTCACTCTTCTTCGAAGCGAATTCATTGTATCTATCTCTTTTCAAATGCCTGCAAAAGTTGAGAAAGATGTATCGAAAATTTCCCATACAAAACTGATTTTTGCTAGAAATTTATTCCAATTAATTAAACGGCGATCTTCAAAATACCGAAGAAAAATTGACATTTTAAAGGCCCTTTGCGGGATGGTAAATTACGATGAAAATAAACATTTTGCGAGAGATGTCTTTTAATAATCATAAATTATACAAGATTTAGAAACTTTTAAAATAAAAACATATGTAGCTTCCCATTTAAAATGTTTCACAATATTGCGTCAAACTTTAAAATTATATCTGACATTTGCGAAAAATCCAACAACATCGAAAATGCACATCGTTCTCAGCCTGTTAAATCGGTAGATATTTGAAATGTTTATTTATTTTCTTCAACCTTGCAATACTGAACATGGAACACTATCCAAAACCACCTGAGGTTTTCAGTCAGGCCATGACACCGTTGGCTGACGTAATTTGTATGGGAAATGTTCTTAAACCAGCGCAGGTGTTCGATTTTCAGGCTGTGCTTGAGGTGGTTACGACAAAGTTTAACGTTTGTGTTGCCATATAAAAAACATATTGTTTTAGAATATTTTGATGAACTAGGTAGGTACCCTGAAAATTACATAAACGGATAAATAATTATCCACGGGTATCATCTATAAATTATAGCTCATGAACGACTGGTCCAAATTGGATAATTCTTTTTGAGTTGGTTTCGTTATTGTTCGGGCAAGGTTTGTATAAGACGACTGATGAGCTCTGGAATAATAAAATTTGTTTAAAATGAATCGCCGAAATCTATAAATGCGCATAGCTTCCGAGCGAATACACAAAATTGAATAATTCTTTCGTTGTTGTATTTGTTATTACTAGGACAAGTTTTGAATAAAATTACTGGTGAGCTCTGGCATAACGAAATTTGTTTAAAAATGATTCGCCGAAATGTAAGGACGCTCATAACTTCAGAACGACTGCACGTAATTGAATAATTCTTTTTTTGTTGCGTTCCTTATTGTTAGGACAAAGTTTCTATACAACTACTGGTGAGCTCTGGCATTTTGAAATATGTTTAAAAATTAATCGATGAAATGTAAGTACGCGCATAACTTCGGAACGACTGCACCTAATTGGGTAATTATTTTTTTGTTTTTATCGTTATTGTAAGGACAAGTTTTAAATAAAACTACTGGTGAGCTCTGGCATTATGAAATTTGCATAAAAATGAATCGTCGAAATGTATGTACGCGCATAACTTCCGAAAGACTGCACCAAATTGAATAATTCTTTTTTTGTTATGTTTGTTTATTGGCTGGTGAGCTCTGGCATTTTTGCAAAATTTGCATAAAAATATTTCAATAGGTGGCACGCGAGCTGTTTGAAAACTAAATGTAACGGCAATGAAATAATGAGCGCGGGAGGGGGGGAAAAATACCACGGAGGGGGGAGGGTAACCTGGGAAGGCGGAGGGGAACCCGTGAGGGGGTTTTGCGGGATGGAGGAAGGGGGGGGGGGGTAGAGTACGCTATGAAAGAATATTTTTTCTGTTCTTTTTTTTACTCGAATAAAACAAAATTTTAAAAGTATAAATACCAGGAGTGCAGAACTAAGCAAGGGAAAATATATTAAGAACATGTTTTTTTTCAATTATTTCTGGCTTTTTGGGAAAGGTGAATTTATATGCATTTAATTTTTTTTTTTTACATGAGCTCCACACAGGACGCCGTGGGGAAAATAATTTCCCTCAGGTCCTATGTCATCTTTGGGGATGCTGTGTGGAGGATTTTTTTTGGGAAAGGAAGGAGATGAGAGTTCTGGGAAGCAAAAGGGTTTAAGGGGTGGGTAGGAATCTGGGGTTCAGTGTGTCCTGGGCATCCGCCTCCAAGACCTAGACAGACCTCACCCCATGAACCCGGGCACCCCTACTAAATCACCAAACGTAGCGAACCACTTGGGGTGACCTATGGCAGAGGTGTTGGTTAACCAATAAAGGTCAACTTTGGGGATTTGTATTTCTACATAACATTATATACAACGGGTACCCGGCATGCGTTGCAACAACACTGTAACCTCGGGGTCAACTTAACTGTAATGGTTCCATTCCAAGTTCCGGGAAACTACATTATAATTCAAGCGCCTTGCAAACGCATGCACTGTATTATAACATTACATACAACGGGTACCCGGCATGCGTTGCAACATCACTGTAATCTCGGGGTCAACTTAACTGTAATGGTTCCATTCCAAGTTCCGGGAAACTACATTATTATGCAAGCGCCTTGCAAACGCCTGCTTTATATTATAACATTATATACAAAGGGTACCCGGCATGCGTTGCAACATCACTGTAATCTCGGGGTCAACTTAACTGTAATGGTTCCATTCCAAGTTCCGGGAAACTACATTATAATGCAAGCGCCTTGCAAACGCCTGCAATATATTATAACATTATATACAACGGGTACCCGGCATGCGTTGCAAGATCACTGTAACCTCGGGGTCAACTTAACTGTAATGGTTCCATTCCAAGTTCCTGAAAACTACATTATAATACAAGCGCCTTGCAAACGCCTGCTTTACATTATAACATTATATACAAAGGGTACCCGGCATGCGTTGCAAAATCACTGTAACCTCGGGGTCAACTTAACTGTAATGGTTCCATTCCAATTCCTGGCAAATTACATTTTAATGCAAGCGCTGCACTACATAACATTATATACAACGGGTACCCGGCATGCGTTGCAAGGTCACTGTGAACTAAGGTTTCTTCATATATTTAATTTAACACACACTCCTCCTAGCTTCATCCACGTTCACACGTCAAATCGCATAATGTTTTAACCCATCAGTTGCTTCTGCAACGGGCAAAACCTAGTATATATAATATTGTTCACTTTTGGGAAAGGTCACGGAAAACCTCACTTTCGATTTGAGGGGAAAAGCGACCACTCTGCCCCTCGGGTGGGTGAAACCTCACGGGTCACTTTGGCTTGCAAAAATTTGGTAAAATTTGGCAAGCCAAATTGATCTCTAAGCTCATCCGATTTCAAAGGCCCCACGGTTCACTCTTCTTCGAAGCGAATTCATTGTATCTATCTCTTTTCAAATGCCTGCAAAAGTTGAGAAAGATGTAGCGAAAATCTCCCATACAAAACTGATTTCGCTAGGTACGCAGATTTTAAATGTCATCTTTCATTTTTCGTTTTCCCACCGGCCGACTGGCATACGCGATTTTGTCGAAAATATCACGCTTGGAAGCCAAAATTTAGTGAAATTCCGTCAACAAGAGTTTTTCAAAGGTCAATTGACCGTCGTAATTATCACTTTTCTCAAAAACATCGTTGTTATATTCGTTTGACAAACTGACATGTGCAAAAAAACAACATAAAAGTCGAGTATTGAAACTAATCTTTAAAATTATGTACTGTTTTCACGGCGCCGCCAGTCGACAGGACATAGAATTAAAACATTTCATTAGAAAAATTTAAAAATAGACTAAAATTCAAATTCGAACGCGAAACAAAATTGGAGTGTCTTAAATTGGCGTTGTTAGCAGGTTTTAAAATCGAATTTCATCATTCATGAATCGTTATTATGCCGGTACACGGTGGTAAAAAAAATGCTGCTCGAAATATAATAATTATTTTTTTAATTATTTTGAATGATAATTTTCTTGATATTTTTTTTTTCGAAAATATAGTCGGGCCTTCACGACTAACGTTAGAGCGGCGTAGAAACATTTCTCAAATGACGATGCTTAGAATTTCAGTTTTTTTCCATACATGTATCGTTGTGAATAATTATTTATTACGAAAGTAGTATGCGCGTTCGTGAATTTAAAAGTTGGATGTTTGACCGATGTCATTTCTAGAAAAATATTTAAAAAAAGACGATTTTATTTTTATTTTAAAAAAAATATTATTATTTAATCAATTTATTTTTACCAAAAATGAGTAACGCAGTTTTGGCGGACCCTGTTATTTAGAACACACAGATAAACCATGCAACTTAGTGATGGAAATAAGTGCTTAGGTACCTACCTACCGGCTTACCGACTTACTACCGTGGTTTTTTTGCGAAAATGAGTAGGTACCTAGACGAATTATGTAGGTACTTACGTTGGATGCCGGGTTGTTGCAATAAAATTGAAGAATTCAACATTTCTTTAAAGTTAATTCTAACGTTCTGCGTAAGTTCTATTCGAGTTCTGATGTTATATCATTTTATCCAGTTGCACCACAAAACTGAAACAATTACAGAACTTTAAAATAACTTTCACAGAACGTGAAAATTAATTGAAAATTTTGGAGAATTATTAAATTTTTTTGAAAGAACCTATCAAAATATTTTTCATTTATGAATGTGTAGGTAAAGTTTCGTTCTTTTTGGACATTCTCAAATAATAATACCAGTAATGGCCAGTACCTACTTATGAGGGAACGTTGTTGACGAATTAATGAAAAATTAATATATTGTGTAAATTTAATAGCAAAGATGGTACAATTTTTTTTTTCAAATGGTGTAGGTACTTGAAAATTGTACGGAAATTAATTGTTTTATACATTATTAACTAAATTTTAATGATAATACGGCACAAGAGTCCCAACTACTGAAGTCAGTGAAACTATGGCATCCCCAGTTGGGGTATGTTGTGAGGCTAAAGGTAGTGGGGAGGGGAAGGAGATGGAGACGAGGAAGGTGGGGAAGTACCTGGCTATTCAGATCTGGTCACCAAAAACGGCAAAAGCCATTTCAAGCAACGTTATGAAAATTAATAAATTTAAATATCTTAACATGGTCAATTTTTTGCTAAATTATGCAGGTAAAAGCATACTTTTTTTAAGTTAATTTTCACGTTCTGTGTTAATTCTTCTTCGATTCCGATGAAACTTTGGGGACCTTCGATTCTTAATGTATAAAATGGTGAGCTCTGGCATCATGAAATTATGCATTGCTAAACCGTTCATCCGATTGCGATGAAACTTTGGGAATTTGATGTGTGCATGCCTCCGATGGCGACTAGATACTTCTGTTTGACAGGTTTCAGCTGCTAGGCCCTGCGGGTGGCCTTATACATACGTATGTTTAACCACTGAGCGTTGCTCTCCTCGCCTTCTTTGCCTTAAAAAACCCTCAACCCAATATCTACAAAGATGAGATTACCCTGAGGGAAATTATTTTCCTCGGGGTCTTCTGTGTGGAGCTCATGTAAAAAAGGATAAATACCAGGAGTGCAGAACTAAGCAAGGGAAAAAATATTAAGAACATGTTTTTTTTCAATTATTTCTGGCTTTCACCATCCAAGGGTACTATGTAGGTCATCATTTAAGACTGACATAGACAGGAAAGGTGAATTTATATGCATTTAATTATTTTTTTTTTACATGAGCTCCACACAGGAGGCCGTGGGGAAAATAATTTCCCTCAGGGCCTATGTCTTCTTTGGGGATGCTGTGTGGAGGATTTTTTTTAGGAAAGGAAGGAGATGAGAGTTCTGGGAAGGAAAAGGGTTTAAGGGGTGGGTAGGAATCTGGGGTTCAGTGTGTCCTGGTCATCCGCCTCTAAGACCTAGACAGACCTAACCCCATGAACCCGGGCACCCCTACTATATCACCAAACCTAGCGAACCACTTGAGGTGACCTATGGCAGACGTGTTGGTTATCCAATAAAGGACAACTTTGGGGATTTGTATTTCTATATTACATTATATACAACGGGTACCCGGCATGCGTTGCAACATCACTGTAATCTCGGGGTCAACTTAACTGTAATGGTTCCATTCCAAGTTCCGGGAAACTACATTATAATGCAAGCGCCTTACAAACGCCTGCTTTATATTATAACATTATATACAAAGGGTACCCGGCATGCGTTGCAAGATCACTGTAACCTCGGGGTCAACTTAACTGTAATGGTTCCATTCCAAGTTCCAATAAACTACATTATAATGCAAGCGCCTTGCAAACGCCTGCACTTTATTATAATATTATATACAACGGCTACCCGGCATGCGTTGCAAGATCACTGTAACCTCGGGGTCAATTTAACTGTAATGGTTACATTCCAAGTTCCGGGAAACTACATTATAATACAAGCGCCTTGCAAACGCCTGATTTATATTAAAACATTATATACAAAGGGTACCCGGCATGCGTTGCGACATCACTGTAACCTTGGGGTCAACATAACTGTAATGGTTCCATTCCAAGTTCAGGGAAACTACATTATTATGCAAGCGCCTTGCAAATGCCTGCACTATATTATAACATTATAAACAACGGGTACCCGGCATGCGTTGCAAGGTCACTGTAACCTCAGGTTTCTTCATATATTTATTTAACACACACTCCTCCTTGCTTCATCCACGTTCACACGTCAAATCGCATAGTGTTTTAACCCGTTAGTTGCTTCTGCAACGGGCCCAGCTAGTTATATAGTATTGTTCACTTTTGGGAAAGGTCACGGAAAACCTCACTTTCGATTTGAGGGGAAAAGCGACCACTCTGCCCCTCGGGTGGGTGAAACCTCACGGGTCATTTTGGCTTGCAAAAATTTGGTAAAATTTGGCAAGCCAAATTGATCTCTAAGCTCATCCGATTTCAAAGGCCCCACGGTTCACTCTTCTTCGAAGCGAATTCATTGTATCTATCTCTTTTCAAATGCCTGCAAAAGTTGAGAAAGATGTAGCGAAAATCTCCCATACAAAACTGATTTCGCTAGGTACGCAGATTTTAAATGTCATCTTTCATTTTTCGTTTTCCCACCGGCCGACTGGCATACGCGATTTTGTCGAAAATATCACGCTTGGAAGCCAAAATTTAGTGAAATTCCGTCAACAAGAGTTTTTCAAAGGTCAATTGACCGTCGTAATTATCACTTTTCTCAAAAACATCGTTGTAATATTCGTTTCAAAACTGACATGTGCAAAAAAACAACATAAAAGTCGAGTATTGAAACTAATCTTTAAAATTATGTACTGTTTTCACGGCGCCGCCAGTCGACAGGACATAGAATTAAAACATTTCATTAGAAAAATTTAAAAATAGACTAAAATTCAAATTCGAACGCGAAACAAAATTGGAGTGTCTTAAATTGGCGTTGTTAGCAGGTTTTAAAATCGAATTTCATCAATCATGAATCGTTATTATGCCGGTACACGGTGGTAAAAAAAATACTGCTCGAAATATAATAATTATTTTTTTAATTATTTTGAATGATAATTTTCTTGATATTTTTTTTTTCGAAAATATAGTCGGGCCTTCACGACTAACGTTTGAGCGGCGTAGAAACATTTCTCAAATGACGATGCTTAGAATTTCCGTTTTTTTCCATACATGTATCGTTGTGAATAATTATTTATTACGAAAGTAGTATGCGCGTTCGTGAATTTAAAAGTTGGATGTTTGACCGATGTCATTTCTAGAAAAATATTTAAAAAAAAAGACGATTTTATTTTTATTTTTAAAAAAATATTATTATTTAATCAATTTATTTTTACCAAAAATGAGTAACGCAGTTTTGGCGGACCCTGTTATTTAGAACACACAGATAAACCATGCAACTTAGTGATGGAAATAAGTGCTTAGGTACCTACCTACCGGCTTACCGATTTACTACCGTGGTTTTTTTGCGAAAATGAGTAGGTACCTAGACGAATTATGTAGGCACTTACATTGGATGCCGGGTTGTTGCAATAAAATTGAAGAATTCAACATTTCTTTAAAGTTAATTCTAACGTTCTGCGTAAGTTCTATTCGAGTTCTGTTGTTATATCATTTTATCCAGTTGCACCACAAAACTGAAATAATTACAGAACTTTAAAATAACTTTCACAAAACGTAATAATTAACTTGAAAATTTTAAAGAATTATTAAATTTTTTTGAAAGAACCTATCAAAATATTTTTCATTTATGAATGTGTAGGTAAAGTTTCGTTCTTTTTGGACATTCTTAAATAATAATACCAGTAATGGCCAGTACCTACTTATGAGGGAACGTTGTTGTCGAAATAATGAGAAATTAATAATATATTGTGTAAATTTAATAGCAAAGATGGTACAATTTTTTTTTTCAAATGGTGTAGGTACTTTAAAATTGTACGGAAATTAATTGCTTTATACATTATTAACTAAATTTTAATGATAATACGGCACAAGAGTCCCAACTACTGAAGTCAGTGAAACTATGGCATCCCCAGTTGGGGTATGTTGTGAGGCTAAAGGTAGTGGGGAGGGGAGGGAGATGGAGACGAGGAAGGTGGGGAAGTACCTGGCTATTCAGATCTGGTCACCAAAAACGGCAAAATCCATTTCAAGCAACGTTATGAAAATGAATAAATTTAAATATCTTAACATGGTCAATTTTTTGCCAAATTATGCAGGTAAAAGCACACTTTTTTTAAGTTAATTTTCACGTTCTGTGTTAATTCTTCTTCGATTCCGATGAAACTTTGGGGACCTTCGATTCTTAATGTATAAAATGGTGAGCTCTGGCATCATGAAATTATGCATTGCTAAACCGTTCATCCGATTGCGATGAAACTTTGGGAATTTGATATGTGCATGCCTCCGATGGCGTCTAGATACTTCTGTTTGACAGGTTTCAGCTGCTAGGCCCTGCGGGTGGCCTTATCCATACGTATGTTTAACCACTGAGCGTTGCTCTCCTCGCCTTATTTGCCTTTAAAAACCCTCAACACAACATCTCCAAAGATGAAATGACCCCGAGGGAAATTATTTTCCTCAGGGTCTCCTGTGTGTAGCTCATGTAAAAAAAGGATAAATACCAGGAGTGCAGAACTAAGCAAGGGAAAAAATATTAAGAAAATGTTTTTTTTTTTTCAATTATTTCTGGCTTTCACCATCCAAGGGTATTCTATGTAGGTCATCATTTAAGACTGACATAGACAGGAAAGGTGAATTTATATGCATTTTTTTTTTTTTTACATGAGCTCCACACAGGAGGCCGTGGGGAAAATAATTTCCCTCAGGGCCTATGTCATCTTTGGGGATGCTGTGTGGAGGATTTTTTTTAGGAAAGAAAGGAGATGAGAGTTCTGGGAAGGAAAAGGGTTTAAGGGGTGGGTAGGAATCTGGGGTTCAGTGTGTCCTGGTCATCCGCCTCCAAGACCTAGAAAAACCTCACCCATGAATCCGGGCACCCCTACTAAATCACCAAACGTAGCGAACCACTTGGGGTGACCGACGGCAGAGGTGTTGGTTATTCAATAAAGGTCAATTTTAGGGATTTGTATTTCTACATAACATTACATACAACGGGTACCCGGCATGCGTTGCAAAATCACTGTAACCTTTGGGAGAATTCAGGATGAAATTATGCAGTGTTATTTTTTTTTTACTTTAGCTCCACACAGGAGGCTCCAAAGAAAACAATTTCCCTAGGGGCCTATGTCATCTTTGAGGATGCTGTGCGGAGGGTTTTTTAAGGGAAAGGAAGGAGAAGAAGATATGGGAAGGAAAAAGGTATGAGGGGTGTTTAGGAATCTGGGGGTCAGTGTGGCCAGGAGTGACGAACGTATGAATCTATTCCTCACACTGCGGTGCATGGCGAAGGTTTGGGAGAATCTGGCTGGAGAGGTCAAAAGCCTTCCAATAATTATGGTAACAAGGGAAAGGATAAGAGGGAGGTATAAGTTAGTGACGTATTTTATATTGTTAATGGACTTTTTGTCCGGAAATAAATAAATTATATACAGCGGGTACCCGGCATGCGTTGCAAGGCCACTTTAACCTCGGGGTCCATTAAACTGTAATGGTTCCATCCCAAATCTCGGAAAACCACATTATAATGCAAGCGCCTGTACTATAGAACATTATATACAACGGGTACCCGGCATGCGTTGCAAGATCACTGTAACCTCGGGGTCAACTTTACTGTAATGGTTCCATCATTATTCCTGGGAAATAACATTTTAAAGTAAGTGCCTGCAATATATAACATGATATACAATGGTTACTCGGCATGCGTTGCAAGGTCACTGTAACCTCGGGGTCAACTTAACTGTAATGGTTCCATTCCAATTCCTGGAAAATTACATTTAAATGCAAGCGCTGCACTACATAACATTATATACAACGGTTACCCGGCATGGGTTGCAAGGTCACTGTAACCTCAGGTTTCTTCATATATTTAATTTAAAACACACTCCTCCTCGCTTCATCCACGTTCACACGCAAATCGCATAGTGTTTTAACCCGTCAGTTGCTTCTGCAACGGGCAAAACCTAGTATATAGTATTGTTCACTTTTGGGAAAGGTCACGGAAAACCTCACTTTCGATTTGAGGGGAAAAGCGACCACTCTGCCCCTCGGGTGGGTGAAACCTCACGGGTCATTTTGGCTTGCAAAAATTTGGTAAAATTTGGCAAGCCAAATTGATCTCTAAGCTCATCCGATTTCAAAGGCCCCACGGTTCACTCTTCTTCGAAGCGAATTCATTGTATCTATCTCTTTTCAAATGCCTGCAAAAGTTGAGAAAGATGTAGCGAAAATCTCCCATACAAAATTGATTTGGCTAGGTACATAAATTTTAAATGTCATTCTTCATTTTTCGATTTCCCACCGGCCGACTGGCATACGTGATTTCTTAGAAAATATCACGCTTGGAAGCCAAAATTTAGTAAAATTACGTCAACGAGACTTTTTAAAAGGTCAATTGACCATCGCAATTATCACTTTTCACAAAAACATCGTTGTAATATTCGATTGAAAACTGACATTTGCGAAAAAACTACGGAAAAGTCATATTTTGAAACTAATGTTTAAAAATAGGTACAATTTACACGGAGACGCCTATCGACAGAATCTACAACCGCAGCTTTTCCTTGGAAAAATTCAAAAATGTGTCGAAATCTAAATTGGAACGTTCGCAGATCCTAGCGCGAAAAAAATGCTGTTGTTCAACGACTGATGGAACAAGTTTCAAATTGATTGTATTCGTACGAGGGTAAATAATAATCTTTATTAAATTTTCTCGAATCTTGCAACACTAAGCATGGAACATTATTCAAAACCACCGCAAGTTTTCAGCGAGGCCCTGACAGCCTTAGCTGACGTAATTTGTATGTAAAATGTTCTAAAACGGGCGCAGGTGTTCGATTTTCAGGCTGTGCTTGAGGTGGTTGAGACAAAGTTTAACGGTTGTGTTGCCATATAAATGAAATATTATTAACCATTTAAATACTAAGTAGGTACTTAATACAAAATTTAATAAAATCAAATAAAATGAGGTGCTTATCCCGATGACCAAATTTGTTTTCCTAAATAATAAAAATAAAATTATAGCGCCATTTTTGTGAAAAAAAACCCTAGGTTTTGTAAAATAATGGATCCAAAGTATCAGGAGCGCAGAAATTGACCGAGATAATAATATGTTGTTTTAGCTTCATTAAATTATACACGGTTAACCGTTCATCCCATTGCGACGAATCTTTGAGAATTTGATGATGGCATGTCTCCGATTGTGTCTACATACTTCTGTTTGGCAGATTTCTGCTGCTAGGCCCTGTCGGCGGCTTTATACATACGTATGTTTAACTATATGAAAAACTGTAAAATCGGTAGGTACCTGAGAAACTGATATATTATAAAATTATAAAAATAAAATTAAAGCGCCATTTTTGTGAAAAATTGCATTGCACATTCTGTATAAACGTTACAGGGTACCTACCAGGAGCGCAGAAATTGACTGAGGAATATAATATAAAACTGTATGAAAAACTATAAAATCGTTAGGTGCCTGAGAAACTGATATAGGTATTATAAATGAATCGCCGATATGCAAGTACGCCCATAACTTTCGAATGCATGCACCGAATTGGATAATTATTTTTGTTTTGTGTTTGTAATTGTTAGGATAAGGTTTTTATTGATCTTCTGGTGAGCACTGGCATTATGAAATTTGTATAAAATGGTTGCCGAAATGTTTGCACGCGCATAACTTTCGAACGGATGCATCGAATTGAATAATTGTTTTTTTGGTGGGTTCGTTACTGTTAGGACAAGGTTTTGCATAAAAATACCGGTGAGATCTGCCATAATGAAATTTGTATAAAAATGAATTGCCGAAATGTATATATGCGTATAACTTTCGAACGAATGCACCGAATCTGAAAATTCTTTTTTTATTGTTTTCGTTACTGATAGGACAAGGTTTCTATAAAACTACTGGTAAGCTCTGGCATTATGAAATTTGCATAAAAATCAATCGTCGAAATGTATGAACGCGTATAACTTCCGAAAGACTGCACAAAATTGAATAATTTTTTTTTGTTATGTTTGTTTATTGGCTGGTGAGCTCTGGCATTACGAAATTTGCATAAAAATATTTCAATAGGTGGCACGCGAGCTGTTTGAAAACCAAATGTAACGGCAATGAAATAATGAGCGCGGGAGGGGGGAAAAAACCACGGAGGGGGGAGGGTAATCTGGGAAGGGGGAGGGGAACCCGGGAGGGGTTTTGCGGGATGGAGGAAGGGGGGGGGGGGGGGTAGAGTACGCTATGAAAGAATATTTTTTCTGTTCTTTTTTTTACTCGAATAAAACAAAATTTTAAAAGGATAAATACCAGGAGTGCAGAACTAAGCAAGGGAAAATATATTAAGAACATGTTTTTTTCAATTATTTCTGGCTTTTTGGGAAAGGTGAATTTATATGCATTTAATTTTTTTTTTTTACATGAGCTCCGCACAGGAGGCCGTGGGGAAAATAATTTCCCTCAGGTCCTATGTCATCTTTGGGGATGCTGTGTGGAGGATTTTTTTTAAGGAAAGGAAGGAGATGAGAGTTCTGGGAAGGAAAAGGGTTTAAGGGGTGGGTAGGAATCTGGGGTTCAGTGTGTCCTGGACATCCGCCTCCAAGACCTAGACAGACCTCACCCCATGAACCCGGACACCCCTACTAAATCACCAAACGTAGCGAACCACTTGAGGTGACCTATGGCAGAGAAGTTGGTTATCCAATAAAGGACAACTTTGGGGATTTGTATTTCTACATTACATTATATACAACGGGTACCTGGCATGCGTTGCAACAACACTGTAACCTCGGGGTCAACTTAACTGTAATGGTTCCATTCCAAGTTCCGGGAAACTACATTATAATTCAAGCGCCTTGCAAACGCATGCACTGTATTATAACATTATATACAACGGGTACCCGGCATGCGTTGCAACATTACTGTAATCTCGGGGTCAACTTAACTGTAATGGTTCCATTCCAAGTTCCGGAAAACTACATTATAATGCAAGAGCCTTACAAACGCCTGCTTTATATTATAACATTATATACAAAGGGTACCCGGCATGCGTTGCAAGATCACTGTAACCTCAGGGTCAACTTAACTGTAATGGTTCCATTCCAAGTTCCTGGAAACTACATTATAATACAAGCGCCTTGCAAACGCCTGCTTTATATTATAACATTATATACAAAGGGTACCCGGCATGCGTTGCAACATCGCTGTAACCTCGGGGTCAACTTAACTGTAATGGTTCCATTCCAAGTTCCGGGAAACTACATTATAATTCAAGCGCCTTGCAAACGCATGCAATGTATTATAACATTATATACAATGGGTACCCGGCATGCGTTGCAACATCACTGTAATCTCGGGGTCAACTTAACTGTAATGGTTCCATTCCAAGTTCCGGGAAACTACATTATAATGCAAGCGCCTTGCAAACGCCTGTTTTATATTATAACATTATATACAAAGGGTTCCCGGCATGCGTTGCAACATCACTGTAACCTCGGGATCAACTTAACTGTATTCCATTCCAAGTTCAGGGAAACTACATTATTATGCAAGCGCCTTGCAAATGCCTGCACTATATTATAACATTATATACAACGGGTACCCGGCATGCGTTGCAAAGTCACTGTAACCTCAGGTTTCTTCATATAATTAATTTAACACACACTCCTCCTCGCTTCATCCACATTCACACGCAAATCGCAAAGTGTTTTAACCCGTCAGTTGCTTCTGCAACGGGCAAAACCTAGTATATATAGTATTGTTTGGTTTTGGGAAAACTCACTTTTCCGCTCACTTTTTAAAAACTCACTCACTATTTTTTTGACGCAAAAACGACCAGTACGCCCTTTGCGTTTCACCCACCTCAAGGTTCACTTTCGGTCGAAGCAAATTCAGACAAGAAGCTGGGATCCTTTTTTTTACGACAAAAAAAATATATACAGGGATTTATTCTCCGATACGAATCGGCGGCGAAAACTAGAAGCTCTACTCGAATCACTCGATTCGGCTCGGTTGTATTTCCCGCCGACAGACGGCGTTTGAAAAAAAAAAGTGACGAAAAAACCCGCTAATTTCACAAAGGAAAATGCTACATATTACTATTGACATAGGTCAGGATCTCAGATGTCAAATTTTTAGCCTAACAAAACGGAACTCTCGGCGGTTTCGGTCGTTGTTTTTTGGAAAACGACATTACCGCCGAAAAACCGATTCCGGGCTAGATGTTTTTTGAAAATACGATAGCCGGATAGATTCCGCAACTTTTAACACCAATAAAACATATGATTCTCATATAAAATACGTCAGGAGATGCTGACAAAACTCGAAATTTTCCGAAAAATAATCATCAAAATACGCGCTCAAAGATTCCATAGGAAGTTTAAATATTGGTGGCCAGTTCAAATTAACACGCTATTCATTCGGGGTAGGTACCTACTTATTTCGGTAGTATTGCAAATATGATGAAAAAAGCAAATATTGCCGGAATCTGAGGAAACGCGCAGGTACCTACCTGAATGGGTACCTACACAACGAATTAGGTTTTAATGCAATAAATACTAAGGTAAGGTTGTTTCGATGATACTGAATAATTCAACTTTTTTTAAGTTAATTTTCACGTTCTGAGTTGCTTCTACTGAAATTCTGTTTTTTCTCAATATAGGCCAGTTACATCACAAAACTGAAATAATTACAGAACTCGAACGGAACTTTCTAGAACTGAAAATTTACTAGAAAAATTTTAAGAATTGACAATTTTTTTTTATTAATTATATTTTTTTTATAAGTGTGTTCTATTTGGACATTGTTAAATAAAAAAAATAATTACGCGTGTTCTAGGTAGGTACTTACTTCCAGGGACTTTTTTCATTTAAAAATCAAAACATGATATTGAATGAATTTATTTATAGTGAAAATTATTTTATGCTCAACAGCATAATGGCGTCGTTTTGGTGAAATATTACAACAAAGTACCTACTTAGTACTTACACTTGCAAAATGAAATACAATACAACTACAATAGTGAGCTCCGGCATAATGAAATTTTGCACTGCTAAACCGTGCAACCGATTGTTATCGTTAATGGACTATTTGTGCGTAAATAAATTAATTATATACAGCGGGTACCCGGCATGCGTTGCGAGGCCACTTTAACTTCGGGGTCAACTAAACCGTAATGGTTCCCTACCAAGTCCCGGGAAACAACATTTTAAAATTATGCTCTTTATAAAATTATATACAACGGGTACCCGGCATGCGTTGCAAGGCCGCTTTAACCTCGGGGTCAATAAAACTGTAATGTTTCCATCGGAAGTCCTGGGAAACTACATTATAATGCAAGCGCCTGCACTATGTAACATTATATACTCCGGGTACCCGGCATGCGTTGCAAGGCCACTTTAACCTCAGGGTCAACTAAACTCTTATGGTTCCATCCCAAGTCCCCGGAAACTACATTATAATGCAAGCGCCTGCACTATATAACATTATATACAACGGGTACCCGGCATGCGTTGCAAGGTCACTGTAACCTAGGGGTCAACTTTACTGTAATGGTTTCATCCCGATTCCCGGGAAATAAAATTTTAATGCAAGCGCCTGCAATTTATAACATAATATACAACGGGTACACGGCATGCGTTGCAAGGTCACTGTAACCTCGGGGTCAACTTAACTGTAATGGTTCCATCCCAATTCCCGGGAAATAACATTTTAAAGCAAGCGCCTGCACTATATAACATTATATACAACGGGTACCCGGTATGCGTTGCAAGGTCACTGTAACCTAGGGGTCAACTTTACTGTAATGGTTTCATCCCGATTCCCGGGAAATAAAATTTTAATGCAAGCGCCTGCAATTTATAACATAATATACAACGGTTACTCGGCATGCGTTGCAAGGTCACTGTAACCTTGGGGTCAACTTAACTGTAATGGTTTCATTCCAATTCCTGGGAAATTACATTTTAATGCAAGCGCTGCACTACATAACATTATATACAACGGGTACCCGGCATGCGTTGCAAGGTCACTGTAACCTCAGGTTTCTTCATATATTTAATTTAACACACACTCTTCCTCACTTCATCCACGTTCACACGTCAAATCGCATAGTGTTTAAACCCGTCAGTTGCTTCTGCAACGGGCAAAACCTAGTATATATATTAATGTTTAGTTTTGGGAAAACTCACTCACTTTTTTGTCGGCGCAAAAACGACCAGTACGCCCTTTGCGTTTCACCCACCTTAAGGTTCAGTTTCGGTTGAAGCAAATTGGGAATGAAAACTGTAAGCAAATTTTTAATGACAAAATAAAATATATACAGGGGTTTATTCTCCGATACGAATCGGCGGCGAAAACTAGAAGCTCTGCTCGAATCACTCGATTCGGCTCGGTCATATTTCCCGCCGACAGATGGCGTTCGTAAAAAAAAAAATGACGAAAAAACCCCTTAATTTCACAAAGGAAAATGCTAGGACCGTTGACGCAGATCTCAAATGTCAAAGTTTTAGCCTAACAAAACGGAACTCTCGGCGGTTTCGGTCGTTGTTTTTCGGAAAACGACATTACCGCCGAAAAACCGATTCCGGGCTAGATGTTTTTTGAAAATACGATAGCCGGATAGATTCCGCAACTTTTAACACCAATAAAACATACGATTCTCATATAAAATACGTCAGGAGATGCTGACAAAACTCGAAATTTTCCGAAAAAAAATCATCAAAATACGCGCTCACAGATTCCATCGGAAGTTTAAATATTTGCTGGCCAGTTCAAATTAACACGTTTTTCATTCGGGGTAGGTACCTACTTATTTCGGTAGTATTGCAAATATGATGAAAAAAGCTAAGATTGCCGGAATCTAAGGAAATGCGCAGGTACCTACCTGAATGGGTACCTACACAACGAATTAGGTTTTAATGCAATAAATACTAAGGTATGGTTGTTTCGATGATACAGAATAATTGAACTTTTTTTAAGTTAATTTTCACGTTCTGTGATGGTTCTACTCAAATTCTATTGTTTTATCATTACAGACCAGTTACATCACAAAACTGAAATAATTACAGAACTCGAACGGAACTTTATAGAACTGAAAATTTACTAGAAAAATTTAAAGAATTGTCAATTTTTTTTATTAATTATTTTTTTTTGTTTTTAAGTGTGTTCTATTTGAACATTGTATATATATATACATTACGCGTGTTCTAGGTAGGTACTTACTTGCGGGGACTTTTTTCATTTAAAAATCAAAACATGATATTGAATGAATTTATTTGTAGTGAAAATTATTTTATGCTCAACAGCATAATGGCGTCGTTTTGGTGAAATATTACAACAAAGTACCTACTTAGTACTTACACTTGCAAAATGAAATACAATACAACTACAATAGTGAGCTCCGGCATAATGAAATTTTGCACTGCTAAACCGTGCAACCGATTGTTATTGTTAATGGACTATTTGTGCGTAAATAAATTATTATATACATCGGGTACCCGGCATGCGTTGCGAGGCCACTTTAACTTCGGGGTCAACTAAACCGTAATGGTTCCCTACCAAGTCCCGGGAAACAACATTATAAAATTATGCACTTTATAAAATTATATACAACGGGTACCCGGCATGCGTTGCAAGGCCGCTTTAACCTCGGGGTCAATAAAACTGTAATGTTTCCATCCGAAGTCCTGGGAAACTACATTATAATGCAAGCGCCTGCACTATGTAACATTATATACTACGGGTACCCGGCATGCGTTGCAAGGCCACTTTAACCTCAGGGTCAACTAAACTCTAATGGTTCCATCCCAAGTCCCAGGAAACTACATTATAATGCAAGCGCCTGCACTATATAACATTATATACTTTTTTTTTTATTTTTTTTATTTTAGTTTATTAAGGAAACAAACAGTTATACATATTTTCATAATAGAGTAACATATTACATGGTTGCATTAACCAGCAAAGTTTCCGCTAAAATTTATAATATATATATATATATATATAAACATAGATTAAAACATAAAAGAAAACATAAAGTGGTAGAAAAAAAGAAAAAATATATATATGTACAACAGAAATGAAAAAAAAAATACACAAATTAAAGCATGTGGGATATGTAAATCATCCAAATATTATTATTATTATTATAAAAAGAAGGAAAACATGCAGCAGGGGTGGAGAGTTCATAATTAACAATTTGTTTTGATTTTTTCTATTATTAATTTAATAAATTGGCCTGAGGACAAATGGAAAATATCAGCGTCGTAAAAGATATCATTGTATTTTGTGCACGTCCTTCGGAGAAATGAATGTTGTGTGTAATTTGTTTTTGAGTGTGGGATGTGGAATAGTTGGTTTGACCTTGTGTTTCTTATTGGACAGTGGAAATTAATGTGTTCCAGAAGATAGTTGTTGTCAACAACGTTGTTAATAATTTTGAATAGAAATTTCTGGTCGGATATATTTCTTCTATCTTCTAAGGTTGATAAATTATGGAATGTTAATGAGTCTTTTAGGCTTTCTGATGTTCGAAAGGATTTAAAATCTAGGTGTTTCAGTATCTTTTTTTGAATTCTTTCTAACCTTTCAATATTAACTTTGTATTGGGGATTCCATATGACTGATCCGAATTCTAATATTGAGCGAACAAAAGAGACATACAGTATTTTGATTACGTGTGGTGACCTGAATGGTTTGGTCACTCTTATGATGAATCCTAGAAGTTTGTATGCCCTGTCACAGATGGAATTTATATGTGTTCGGAAAGACATTCCGGAGTCCATAATTATTCCTAAGTCCTTCACTTCACAACATCTTTTTATCTCTACGTCATTGATTTTGTACGGAAATATTAGGGGATTTATGCTTTTGGTGAATGATATTGTGTTACATTTTTCTAGGTTAAGGAACAGTTGGTTGTTCGCACAATATATTCCAAGCCTATTAATATCATCTTGCAATTCTAGGCTGTCATTAATATTAGTGATTTTTTTGTAAATTTTAGTGTCATCAGCAAAAATTTGGAATTTGGAATTTTTAAAGCATTCACTCATATCATTGATATATAAAATAAACAAGAGAGGTCCGAGATGTGATCCTTGCGGGATTCCTGAAGGTATATTGAAAAAACGAGAGGAGAAACCCTTAGCTCTAACTGCTTGACTTCTGTTTGTCACATACGATTTGATCCATCTGAGAAGGTCACCCTTAATCCCGATTTTTAACAGTTTCTTCAGAAGCAGTTCAATGTTAATTTTATCAAAGGCTTTTGAAAAATCCGTATAGATAGAGTCCACTTGATTTTTACCACCCATAGAATTTAAAATAAAATCTGTGTATTCCAGAAGGTTTGTCTCGACCGACCGTTTTCTGAAAAAGCCGTGTTGATTTTTGGATATGATTGTTTGTACTGCTGGAAAAAGTTGATCAAGAACTATGTTTTCCATGATCTTGCTGACAATTGGGAGTTTGGAGATGGGCCTGTAGTTGGTGATGTTATTTTTGTCCCCGCTTTTGTGGATTGGTGTAATGAGTGCTTGTTTCCAGACGTTGGGGAAGTTGCCTTCTTCAAATGACATTTTGAATAGCAAGGAGAGAGGATAAGCCAATTGGTCCCGGCATTTTACATAAAATATGGATGGAATTAAATCAGATCCCGCACTTTTATTTGGATCAAGTTTTTTTAAATAACTAAGTACACATGATTGATTGAAGTTAATAGTGTGTATATGTAGATTAGAGTTGTCGTCACCATTCTCAGTAAGATTGAGGCGAGGGTTGGAATTTTCTACAAAAACTGATCTAAAATAATCACTAAAATGGTCGCATATGGATTGTCCATCATTGCAGGAAATATCACCAAGATACATTTGCTTAGGTAAATCGGAAGAGGATTGCTTTGATTTAACAAATGACCAGAACTGTTTGCTACACTTTTTTATTGAATCTTCTGCCGTCGTAATGAAGTTTTCATAACATTCTAGCGAGATCTTCTTCTGACGATTTCTCAGTACAGAGAATGATTGGTAGTCAGCTAAGTTCTTGTATTTTTTCCATTTCTTGTGATATTTTAATTTCTCTTTTACAATTTTAATAAGTGGTAAAGTGTACCAGGGGGGAAACCTTTCTAAATTACCGTTAATTTTTTTTTCGGGGATGTATTTGCGAATAATGTCATTTATGATATTGTAAAAATCTAATACGGCCTTTTCGGTATCCTTACTTTGAAATTCGAGTTTCCAATTTATTTTAGATAATTCATCAGTGATTTTACCGTAATCACCTCGGTAAAACATTTTAACTGTCCTAGACGAGCCGGAGAGAGACGGTACAGTAACAGGTGATAACTCTATGTCTAATGCTCTGTGATGTGAATCTTCAGGCGTCAGAGGTTCGGTACAGTGGGTTATACTACATTTTGAAATATTTGTCATGATTAAATCAAGGATTCGTTTGTTTGTATTGATTACAGTATTGAATTGGTGTAGTTGTGTGAATGAAAGGAAGTCTACCAAGGCACGGCTAGCAGTGTCTTCTGGAAAATTTGGTTCTAATTGGTTTTGCCCTTCGGTTAACTTCCAGTTTAGTTTGGGTATATTGTAGTCTCCAGCTAATAAAAACAATCCTTCCGGGTGATTTGTGTGCAGGTCTGATGTGGTGTTGAAGTGCTGAATTAGATTGTGGATGTAGTTGGTGTTTTGTGGGTGATATGTGCAGCAGATATATAAATTTTTGAGTTTATTATTGTCACCTAATATTGGCACTGATATCCAGATCTCCTCAGTACAAGTAGACCATGGTAATCTCTGTGCTTTGAGAGATTTGGAGGTTGCAATTAGTACCCCCCCTCCCTGCTGCTGTCCAGACAAAAAGTAGTTCCGATCCTCTCTAAATACATCATACCTATTGTCAAACAATTCACTGTCATGGATTGATTTATTTAGCCAAGTTTCACATATAAGGTAAATATCGTAATTGTTCAAAAGTACCTGATTTAAGAAGCTATGAGTTTTTGTGCGAAGACCTCGCACATTTTGAAAATATATGTTAAGCATTTTTAAATATTATGTTCGTGAAGTTGTTTGGAAAATAACTTGAAAAAAAATAATTATGCTGTGATTGGGGGCATTTTTGAACATACGATTCTTTTTGTTTTTGTTTGTGGTAAATTAAAATGTCTATGGTTTTAGGAGGCTTAAGTTTTGACAGATTGATTGTTATATCTATGGACAGATTACTAATACATATACAACGGGTACCCGGCATGCGTTGCAAGGTCACTGTAACCTAGGGGTCAACTTTACTGTAATGGTTTCATCCCGATTCCCGGGAAATAAAATTTTAATGCAAGCGCCTGCAATTTTTAACATAATATACAACGGTTACTCGACATGCGTTGCAAGGTCATTGTAACCTCGGGGTCAACTTAACTGTAATGGTTCCATTCCAATTCCTGGGAAATTACATTTTAATGCAAGCGCTGCACTACATAACATTATATACAACGGGTACCCGGCATGCGTTGCAAGGTCACTGTAACCTCAGGTTTCTTCATATATTTAATTTAACACACACTCTTCCTCGCTTCATCCACGTTCACACGTCAAATCGCATAGTGTTTAAACCCGTCAGTTGCTTCTGCAACGGGCAAAACCTAGTATATATTAATGCTCAGTTTTGGGGTAGGTCAGGGAAAAGGTCACTTTTTCCGCTCACGCCATTGGTCGGGAAAACTCACTTTTTCCGCTCACGCCATTGGTCGCAAAAACTCACTTTCGATTTGAGGGGAAAAGCTACCACATTGCCCCTCGGGTGGGTGAAACCTCACGGGTCACTTTCGGTTGAAGCAAATCGTAATAAGGAAGCTGGGAGAAATTTTTTTTCGACAAAATGAAATATATACAGGGATTTATTCTCCGATACGAATCGGCGGCGAAAACTAGAAGCTCTACTCGAATCACTCGATTATATTTCCCGCCGACAGACGGCGTTTGAAAAAAAAAATTTAGGAAAAAACCCGCTAATTTCACAAAGGAAAATGCTATATAGGACTATTGACATAGGTCAGGATCTCAGATGTCAAATTTTTAGCCTAACAAAACGGAACTCTCGGCGGTTTCGGTCGTTGTTTTTCGGAAAACGACATTACCGCCGAAAAACCGATTCCGGGCTAGATGTTTTTTGAAAATACGATAGCCGGATAGATTCCGCAACTTTTAACACCAATAAAACATATGATTCTCATATAAAATACGTCAGGAGATGCTGACAAAACTCGAAATTTTCCGAAAAAAAATCATCAAAAAACGCGCTCACAGATTCCATCGGAAGTTTAAATATTTGCTGGCCAGTCAAATTAACACGTTTTTCATTCGGGGTAGGTACCTACTTATTTCGGTAGTATTGCAAATATGATGAAAAAAGCTAAGATTGCCGGAATCTAAGGAAATGCGCAGGTACCTACACAACGAATTAGGTTTTAATGCAATAAATACTAAGGTAAGGTTGTTTCCATGATACAGAATAATTGAACTTTTTTAAAGTTAATTTTCACGTTCTGTGATGGTTCTACTCAAATTCTATTGTTTTATGATTACAGACCAGTTACATCACAAAACTGAAATAATTACAGAACTCGAACGGAACTTTATATAACTGAAAATTTACTAGAAAAATTTAAAGAATTGTCAATTTTTTTTATTAATTATTTTTTTTATTTTTAAGTGTGTTCTATTTGAACATTGTATATATATATACATTACGCGTGTTCTAGGTAGGTACTTACTTGCGGGGACTTTTTTCATTTAAAAATCAAAACATGATATTGAATGAATTTATTTGTAGTGAAAATTATTTTATGCTCAACAGCATAATGGCGTCGTTTTGGTGAAATATTACAACAAAGTACCTACTTAGTACTTACACTTGCAAAATGAAATACAATACAACTACAATAGTGAGCTCCGGCATAATGAAATTTTGCACTGCTAAACCGTGCAACCGATTGTTATTGTTAATGGACTATTTGTGCGTAAATAAATTAATTATATACAGCGGGTACCCGGCATGCGTTGCGAGGCCACTTTAACTTCGGGGTCAACTAAACCGTAATGGTTCCCTACCAAGTCCCGGGAAACAACATTATAAAATTATGCACTTTATAAAATTATATACAACGGGTACCCGGCATTCGTTGCAAGGCCGCTTTAACCTCGGGGTCAATAAAACTGTAATGTTTCCATCCGAAGTCCTGGGAAACTACATTATAATGCAAGCACCTGCAATATGTAACATTATATACTACGGGTACCCGGCATGCGTTGCAAGGCCACTTTAACCTCAGGGTCAACTAAACTCTAATGGTTCCATCCCAAGTCCCCGGAAACTACATTATACTGCAAGCGCCTGCACTATATAACATTATATACAACGGGTACCCGGCATGCGTTGCAAGGTCACTGTAACCTAGGGGTCAACTTTACTGTAATGGTTTCATCCCGATTCCCGGGAAATAAAATTTTAATGCAAGCGCCTGCAATTTATAACATAATATACAACGGTTACACGGCATGCGTTGCAAGGTCACTGTAACCTCGGGGTCAACTTAACTGTAATGGTTCCATCCCAATTCCCGGGAAATAACATTTTAAAGCAAGCGCCTGCACTAGATAACATTATATACAACGGGTACCCGGTATGCGTTGCAAGGTCACTGTAACCTAGGGGTCAACTTTACTGTAATGGTTTCATCCCGACTCCCGGGAAATAAAATTTTAATGCAAGCGCCTGCAATTTATAACATAATATACAACGGTTACTCGGCATGCGTTGCAAGGTCACTGTAACCTCGGGGTCAACTTAACTGTAATGGTTCCATTCCAATTCCTGGGAAATTACATTTTAATGCAAGCGCTGCACTACATAACATTATATACAACGGGTACCCGGCATGCGTTGCAAGGTCACTGTAACCTCAGGTTTCTTCATATATTTAATTTAACACACACTCTTCCTCGCTTCATCCACGTTCACACGTCAAATCGCATAGTGTTTAAACCCGTCAGTTGCTTCTGCAACGGGCAAAACCTAGTTAATAAGTAATGCCTCCTAAGTTTTAAAACTCTTAAAAAAATGTATGTTATTTTTGAAGATAATATCTAGACATTCGTCGCGCCGAAACGCAAATTATATAAAATTCCCTCGATAGAAAAAAATCGCAAAGCATGCAAAAAATTATTATTAACACGTTTGTTTCAGTCATTTTACAAGTTATATGTATGAAAAAATTCACAGTGTTTCTTTAAATGCTGTTGAAGACAATGCCCGCAAGGTTTTTGCTCTATTTTAAACGAGTCGTGTTTTATTTAACATTTTCGCAATTTTCGCATCGATTTTGTCGCTGTAAATGTGAGCGCTCTCCTCTAACATTCGTAATTTCGTATCTCTCCAATTTCTTCTTTTCGGGCCCGTTTGCGGAGCCTTAAGTGAAAATTTTGAATTTGGTGCTATTTCTCAAAACGTTTTCTACAGTCTGCTGCAGTAGTAACTTTTTGCGTCAAAAATGGCCGACATCGATGTTCGTAATTGATAGCGTTCTTTGATTAATTCTTGGCCGTAGAAGGTGAAACGTAAAAATTCACATTCATGAAAGACTGAAAAATGTGTACCATGTTGCAAGAGTGGACGTCAGCACTGCTAGACGATGGGTTCGTTACTGTAACGAAGCTGAAGGACAAACACCGCTGGCTGGCGAAAGGCGGAGCGGTAGATCGTTGATTGCAGAAACTGCGCGCAACATTGAGCGAGTTGATGACATCATTCGTAGTGACCCCAGATAACTACAGATGCCGCTTTCTCTTCCTCAGTAAAGGCAGTGTGGTGACGATTATTCGACAACTAATTATTCAACAAAAGTTTGTTCGAGGTGGGTACCAAGAAAGTCAACCGGCCAGAATAAAGAAATAAGAAAAAGAACACTTGCTTGGTTTCTGGAAAAAATTGCGACCGGAGACGAAAAATGGGTTCATTATTTTTAACCTGAATCAAAGAGTTATTTCAATTATTGTTTTTGCAATGCGATAAAAAATAACCAATATAGAGGTATATTTAAAATGTAAATTGTCGCAGCCGCGACTGAATCGGTATAGGTTTTGGAAATATGCGGCCCGGAAAGCAGAAGTTCCTGGATTCGACTCGCAGAGGTCTCAATATATTTTTCTGTTTCCAGATTTTTGATTGAGTTTTGCTAATATTGTCATTCTATAATAAAAATTAGTTAAGCACAATTTAACAAAAAAAATACAAAGTTTTGTCAGAGACAAGATTAATATACTAAAATGACTTACACCACCTGATTCACCGACTCCATTATACCTGATGATGTTCGTATTTGAGCTGAGTTTCCAGTGGCTGGGTCCACCGAAGCGTGTATTTCCTTTGAGTGTAACATCATCAGTAAGTTCCCCAGTACACCGCGGCCGGCCTACGAAATCTGCGCCGCAAACCAGCCCCAATATTCCAACCTCCGTATTCAATTCATCCCCCCGTGAAATGCGGCCTTCCGTTTTTGTTGATTTAAAAATATTTTTGATGTGCGATTTCTGATTCGAGTAGCTTTTTAATGATTAGCTTTATTGTTTTTCAATGATGGTGGTATCGGGTAAGCTGCAGTCATATGAAACGTTAATATTTGAATATACGAACGAATCATGTTTACCAGCAGTCTCCAGCTTCGTCCGAGTTTAAAATACTGACGATGTGAAAATAGTGAATAGAGCTAAATAACGAATTTAAGGAAATATTTTCAAAGTTTTCCACAAACCGGTAAAATCATGGGTACTTCGAAATTTGGCGTACGTTTTTAAATAAATATTTAATTTTACCCGGGAAAGGAAACAAGATTTTATAACGAGCAGAACAAATCCAAAACCAGTTCATTCTAAGAATAACCAAAGGTTTTCAAAGCTCGCGTGCCACCAATAGCAATTTTATTATACAACTTTCATAATGCCAGAGCTCACCGGAAATTTTATAAAAACCTTGTCCTGACAATAAGGAACACAAAAAAAAAGAATTATCCAATTTGGTGTAGTAGTTCGAAAGTTATGCGCTTAGCAACACATTCAGCGATTCATTTTTATATATAAGGATATGTATTAATTGTTTTTGTGTTTAATTCAAATTGTTGAATCAAATTTTATTATTGTTTGTTTAATCGTAGTTTCGGCGTTCAAGGCTATTTTCAAATTGTGGTAAGGCAACTTTTAGACGACGTAGTTATATTATGATTCTATTTAACCCAGCCCCATTTTCAATTTTTCATGGTGCCTTAAATACTTTATTGCCTGTTATTTAAATAATTGTGATAATAGATTCTCTATTCTGTGGGGTACCTACTTTGAAATCTTTTTTCCTCACATTAAATGGTACCTAATGTTTTCTTAGATGTTTATAATGACGTGACTGCTATTGACTTATTTAAATGTGTCACGTTGGTTAGGTCTTTTGATCAAAATGAGAAACGGGGAATAAATAATTTTCATTACTGTAATAAATTAATTTCCAATTGTTCGAGTAAATTAAATCTAAGGCCCTTTCTTTCTGTATGTAAGGGTTTAGGCTTTTGCTGTTAATATGAAATATGTAATCTGAAGTATCGCAAACACTTTTTTTTAAATTGCGCAATTTTTTTAATTTTTTGGTTGCCTGTTTTCTTGCAGATGCGTATTTAGAAAGAATTATATTTTCCTATCAGATTATAATTTTGCACATATAATTATTTCTCATGATTAAATTATAATTGATTTTGATCAAATCACAGCAAGAGCACTTTATTTTACGTGAAATTCTTCAACAGGAATAAAGTTGCGTATTATCCATTAGATTCCCTCGAAATTTCATGCCTGGACGTTAAATCAATTACATAAAGAGATTTTTTTTAAATAACTTCTAATAGAACAAGCGAGAAATGTGCTGTGAGGATTAAATGAAACCAAAACGCTCTGCCTGGTATCCATGAACAATTAACAGTTGGTGTCTTAGTTGATAAATGCGTCTGGTACCTACCCAGGCGTCATGGGTTTGATTTTATCTGCTTCAACATTTTCCTACTACAATGATAGTTTTAGAAGTTTTTAAAATACTGCCGGTTGATTCGCAACCCGTAATTATTTATCGTTTTTTTTATATACAGGGTGTCCCAAAAAAAAGTATATATTTGTTTTGCTTTCTGTGTGAACGCAACTTTTCCGAGGGGCGCGGGGGATATGTCAATCAGTAGTCTGGCTCTTGGGAATTTAGTCGCTATGAAGCATTTCTCGGTAGCGAAATGGTGATTCGGCTACTGAAGCGCGTAGAAGATTCTGCAACATTTTAGGTTTTCGTCAATTCAATGATGCGTCAAGCATTCCTCTCATTCGAAAATGGATCAAAAAGTTTGAAGAGATCGGTAAATGCAAAACCAAAATCTGGGCGACCAAGGTCATCGAGAACGGTAGAAAACGTAGAGAGTGTGTATCAGTTTTTTCCTGACGACTCAAACTTTTCGATTCGGAAGCGCGCAAGTGCTTTAAATGTGCATAGATCATCGTTACAGAGCATTTTGCACAAATACCTAATGCTGCACCCCTACAAACTTACTGGTATAACCAAAGAATATGGTTCCAGCAAGACGGAGCAACATTACATACGTCCAATACGTCTCTGCCACGAGTTCATGAAATTTTCCCTGGCAAATTGATCTCCAGGAGAGGTGACATAAATTGGCCTCCTCGTGGTCCTGACATAACCCCTATGGACTTTTTCCTGTGGGGTTATCTCAAATCTAAAGTGTACGCTAAAAATCCGACTTCCCCTGATGCAATTAAAAGAAAATATCCGTCAATAAATGGCGACCAACACGAAGCCTACCTGTCGAGCCGTCATGGGAAATTTTACTCTTCGATTAAATTGATGCCGCGAACGCGAGGGTTTACATTTGGACAATATTATTTTTAAGAAACAAATTCCCAAATTATGTACTTTAGTATTTAACAAACATTTTTTCGATAGAACCCTTACTTTTTATTAAATCGATCCACAAAATATATACTTTCTTTTGGGACACCCTGTATGTTGGAGTTTTTGGAGTTCAAAATAAACATGAAGTTATATTAAATTTGACAAATGTGTGTATTACAAGCAGCTGAAGATCCTATTATACTGAAGGCCTTTATTATATTATTTAAAGGGTTGAAAAAGGGGGTAGGGTGGTTTTTTTAAATATCATAATGTAGACACTGACCTCCCTCTTATTTTGAAGGTCAAGTGTGCAAAAGTTCATAAATCACGGAATATCCACCTACAGATACTCTTCTTTATATTATACTGAAGAGATGGATTATTTTTTTGAAAATTAAGAAGTTAAAGAAACAAAAATTAATTACAATTGAAATACATATTACAAAAATAACAATAATATACATAACATTTGAACAAAATTCCTTAATTTCCTAGTAATTCCTTAATGAGCGCAGTAAAACATAAATTTTCACAACGTATAAATTCTTAGCAATAATCTTTACAAATATCAATTATCTTAGCAATAACCTTCACAAACACCAAATACAATTATCAATAACATTAATCCAACCAAAATTGACCAAAATACAATATTTTTACTCTACGAATATGTTAGAAAGGTGAAATCAGTGATAGAGAGTGTTGGTAATGTATACAAGAGAGTGCCAAATGAAAAGGAATTTCGACGGACAAAACAGAAACCAGACTGCCTGACTATTTGTCAATGACCACCAATTCCTATCGCAACTCTAATCAGGGGGTTGATTCTGATTCTGTTCGAATTTTCTTTTCACTATTTGAAATCTCCGCACAATTTTTTTTTATTTTTTTTTATTGAAACATTTAACAAGATTACAATTTTACAACATAATATAACATCAATATTTCAATCACTCTCCTAATAAAGCAGCTGCTTGTGTTTCCGCACAATTATTATTACACATCAGAAAATAAAACTTAAATAAATGAAGACAATATTAACGAAACTCAATCGAAAATCTGGAGACAGAAAAATCAGAAAAGAATGTTTGCACCTCTGGGACGCGAGTCCTGAAGGTGCAAAATTACAATTTGAGGTTTTACTCATAAAGTTGAAAAAAAATATTCAACTAGACTTGCAGAAAAGTCAATAGATGTCGCATAATAAATAAAATGGATAAAGATTTATCCAGACACTATCTGGATAGCATCTAGTTCGGGTTTGAATCTTGCAATCATACATAAAAATAGCAGCCAATAAAATATGCGTTAAGAGAATGAAGATAATGTGGGTGGTTCTTAGTCGAAATATGATAGTTAAAAATGATCGAATCGGATATCGACAGCTCAGTGGTTAGCGCATTTGCCCGGAATGCCAAAGGTCCTGGGTTCGAGTCCCAGAGGTGCAACTATCTTTTTTGATTTTTCTGGATTTTCGATTTAATTTTGATAATATTGTCTTCATTTAATAAAATATTACATTTTGAAGTTTTACTCATAAAGTTGAAAAAAAAATAATAAAATTTTGAAAAATTAAAATTAATTAGTTTCCAGATTAAGACCCGGCATTCCGAATTTCTACCGACATAATATTAATATAACTCTATAGTTTTTAAGCTCTTCAAAATATATTTGTAATATTTGTATTCATATTTTTATTAAATTCGTATTTTTATAACTCCACACAAAAGGCCCCAAGAAAAAAATTTCCCTCAGGTCCTACGTCATCTGAGATGCTGCATGGAGGGTATTTTTGAGGAGAGGAAGGAATGAACATTGGTCTTGAAGAGATCCATATTGTAGGAAGGAAGAAACACAAAGGCCGGCACATCGTTCCACAGCCTAGCAGTTGAATTTAAAAACGAGTCAAAGAAGCGACCCGTTCCCATGTGACATATGTCAACCTTGTAAATATGTTGGGCGCGCGTTTGGCTTGTTTCCCGACTACGCCCCGGTGCCAAATTCTGGAGCTCTAGAACAGAGGTGGCTGCCAAATTTAACCATGGGGCGCACTTGCGATTTGTACAGGGTTATCTGCGGTCCCTGTACAGTATGCCTAGTTTTTGGGAAGCTAATTTAACTCTGGTTTCGATGCAGCCCCCGAATGAAAATATCGAAAGTATGTTCCGAAAATTATAAAAAACACAATAAAAATAAATAGATTTAACATGTTAACGATATACGATGTACGATACGATTGTACCACACCAGCCGCGAGCACTCCTGTCTCGGTGAGACCGGTACACCAGGGGGCACTGATTTCTTTAGACATGGAACACATGCTCTGAGGATGGGAAGGAGGTTGGAGTTTAATCGACCGGTATACATGGCAACCTAATAAGCCAATATTGGAATTTAGGAAGGGCAGGAATAATGGAATTAATTGATGTTATTTTTTTTCTTCATGTCTTGTCTTCCTTCCCACTGCGGTGCGAAGCGATGTTCCGAGCGAGTTTGAACTGAAGAGGTCAAAAAGTCTCCCTCAAACAGTCTATCCCGATCGGGCCTGTCACGCAGCTGGTGGGCCGGACAAATCTCACCTCATGAACCTCAGTGACAAAAGGAATGTTGGTTATCCAATAAATGGTTCCCGGGGCTGCGGTACCCATACCCGCCTCCCAAATTATATGTTATGGAGGGTATGAAATTTGATCATGATTTAGTCTAGAAGTCTAGACCAATCGAAATAATTCCAATTGTAGGTCGCCTAACGACGACATTAAGACGACACCTGACTATAATTTCCTAAATACGCTTTTAGAAGTTTAGTGTAGCCAGACGAGAAAAACAAATTCCCTGATTTTTCGGTGGGCTGGTAATTCATTTATTCAGCCGGGGACAAATTACGTTTTAACTTTTCCTTGATTTATTTATCATAGCTTGCTACAATATTTATTTCGTAAAGTCTGAACAACTGATTGATTAATATAATGCTTGCTTTCTACTTTTAAAGTGGTTTCAATTTGAGTAAAAAGACAAAACAAATGGTTGAAAAAAAAAGTAAAAAGTTTGACCGTTATATTTTACTTATTTCAATTAAGGCTTTAAAAAATATATTTGATTTTTATCAACTTTTTTTAACAACTTTTTATAACTTTTGAAGGTTATTCCCATCAATGTAATAGTCGAATATCATTGAAGATGAAGATAACACTAATAATATTTTATTTTTCTGTGTCTTGTACTCTTTCGTACCTTGATTCTTGACATTATTTTGAGAAAAAAATGTTAATGAAATTCTGGTATCTGGCTGGTCAGTTACTCGACTGAGTGACCAGTGAAGGCAAATGGAAGAATGTTTTGTTTGTTTGATTTGAGGAAAAAACTTTTTTTTTTTAAATTCATCAAAATATTCACCGTAGACCAAGATTTCATTTATATTTTTTACTCCAAATAATGTCAGAAATCGCTGGCGAAAGTTAGGTAAGTATGTCCCTTAAGCCGCCGCTATCCCAATTTCTGCCGATTTCTTACATATCTCCCTTAAACATTTGAATTTTTTAAGCTCTTGAAAAATGTGTGTTATCTTTTAAGATAATATCTAGAGGTGTTACATGCTGAAACGCAAATTATATGAAATTCCCTCGATAGAAAAAAATCGCAAAGTATGCTCCGAAAATTATTATAAACACGTTCATTTCACTTATTTTAGAAGTTATATATATGATAAAAATCACAGTGTTTCATTAAAAAATGCTATTTTAAATGTTCCCATCTGATTTTTGCTCTATTTTAAATGAGTCGTTTTTTATTAAACATTTTCACAATTTTCGTTTCAATTTTATCGTTTTAAATATTAGTGCGCTCTCTCCAACGTTGGTGATTACATATCTCTCCATCTTCTTCTTTTTGAACATTTCACATTTCACGCACCAACAACCATTCAATTTGGGAGGCGGGAATGGGTACCGCCGCCCCGGGAACCTTTATTGGATAACTAACACCTCTGCCATAGGTCACCCCAAGTGGTTCGCTACATTTGGTGATTTAGCACGGGTGCCCGGGTTCATGGGGTGAGGTTTGTCTAGGTCTTGGCGAGTCGGATGACCAGGACATACTGAACCCCAGATTCCTACCTATCCCTTAAACCCTTTTCCCTCCTAGAACTCTCCTCTCCTTCCTTTCCTTAAAAACACCCTCCATACAGCATCCCCAAAGATGACATAGGCCCTGAGGAAAATTATTTTCCTGATTTTATTTCACCATTTATTTCATAAAGTATGAATTATACATGTATTTATTAACTGTTATTTTTGTATAAATTATGCTATTATGGTTTTATTATGTTTTGTGCTGTGAATGATCACAGAACAAACATTTTTCTTCGGAAAAATAATTTGAATAATTATTACTTATTAATAATAATTTATTGTTTACGTGTACTTGTTCTACATCATAAAGTAACTAAAATTTTCAAGTATTAACCTATTGGCTTCAAACGGCGTGATGACCCAAAAATAAAACACGTGAATTTATTTTTATTTCTACAAACTTATCGTCAATTTTTTTCCTATTATTATTATATATGGTGTATCTAAAAGCTTCCGAGCTTATCACATAGAGGGCAGTGCTAAGAGCTGTCCCGAAAGTCCGCTAGATGGCAGTTAGTTAAGTTCAGAGTTTGGGCCCCAGGGGTTCCAAGGGCCCGGGTGCAGTCTACAGGAGCTCATTAGGTCGACTATCGTGGACACCACTTGTACACGTGAAGTATTAAATAAATCCCAGATTAACATAAAAAAAACTTTATTCCTTCCAAAGAAGTAATCTCCTCCCAAGACGAGTTGGAGAACTGTTTGTCTGAAAACAACATTATAATATTGGTATAAAAATACACAATTCAATGGTATAAGAAGAAATACATTTCTGGGGTATTTCTACGCCAATGAAGAGAACTACAGAACTTACTCTTTTTTGAGTTTAGTGTAGGAGTACAAAATAATATTATAGAGTGTACAATATATCTTAAGTATGGGGTGTGGAAACATTAAAAAATATATAGATATGATTTGTGTGATATATGTGATTATCCATGTAGTGGGTAATTCGGAAATGTTCGGGTCCGCCGAACTTTGACGAACGTCTCACGAGTCAGAAAGCAGTCTCGTCCATAGGAGCTCGTTAGAACCATTCTAGCAACCGTCGTAATCACTCGCTACCTATACAATAATACAGTACTTAATAATCCATTGTAATATCACAATAAAAGACGAAAAGAACTTACGTTGTACATCTCCTTATTTGTGGGCTAGTAAGGCCACATTAAAGAACATATTAGTTTCAACACATATCTGTATCACAGTATCTTCCAAATTTAATGAAAGGAAACAACAACTTTTTAGCTATTTAATTTATATGAATTCCATACTTACTTAGTATTTATGTCATGTTGTTCCAAACAGGCAGCGCGTATGTGGGTTTCTATTTAAATTTAATACATTACTTTATAAAGAGTATTCCACGGGTCTGCGCTAGTCTAAAAGAAAATAGTCAAGCATTCGAAGAGATTTTAATTACTAAGCACATCTGAAAGACGTGTCTTAAGTAGAGATGGTCGATATTTCTGTCCCTGTTACTTGGAACAGGTTCCTTTGCTGTCACTGGAACCGTCGATATTTTTCTGAAGAACAGAATATTTTGAATTGATGAAATATTTGTCAAAAAGCTATAATACATCTCAATATTCTTACACTAAGATCAAGATCAAGATTTTTTGTCACCCTCCCCACAAGCAAATTTCTCATTATTATACGTTTAAGGATCAGTAATTTTGTAAATATTTTTTGAGGTATGAATTTAATCATTTTGAGTTTTAATGAATATAAGTCCAGGATTACAGATTAATTACTTTATTTTCTAAAAACAAAATCTGAATTCCACTTATTATTGAAGAAAAAAGCTGAATCACTAATATAATTTACCAACTCATTCTTACATAGTAAAAAGCAGAGTCGCTCCCGCTGTCTGTACGCTTAGATCTTTCAAACTACGCAACGGATTTTCATGCGGTTTTCACCATTAGATGGAGTGATTCATGTGGAAGGTTTGGGTATATAATTTATCAAGGTTTTGTGTAAATTGGTTTAAATATATATATATAAAGGGAGCGGGCTGGCAAGCGGGCGGTGTGGATTTGATATGTATGCAAATTAACAGATGGCGTTGTGTTTTGTCAGCAACGTGTGGCCGGGTCTGCTGGATCCAATAAATGAGTCTAGCTACACTAATAAATGATCGAATTTCTTAAGCATGGGTTTTAAGTAATATATTAATTAAACGAACAATTTTAATAAAAAATGATTTAATTAATTTTTTAAAAGAAAAACATTTTAAATGTGTTAGTTTTCCCTTTTTCACTTTTTTCTCATTTTTTGGAGAAATTTCTGTCATCTAATGTTATCTTATTTAATAGCGTCTCTTGTACCTTGCTTTGTAACAGATGCCTTTTTTAAATTACTTTCGATATTTGGAACCGTTTATTATTTCTCGCGGTAACCGGTTATTTTTGGAACCGGTTATTTGTGGAATATTTCTAAAACATGAAAAAAATAAAAATAAATATTTGATAAATAATATTATTGTAAAAACGCGGCCAACTGTTTTGTAAATTATAGAGGAACCGGTTCAATTTCTCTAGTCAAAGTGAATGTCAAAAGTCAGACATGAGAACGATCTTCGACGACACAACGAACCTGATAGGAAAAATGCTAATTTATTGTATAGCGTTCATCTCAAGGAATTGATATTGTTAAAAATTGGTAACAGATATAAAAATCATGGGTAACAGTAACAGGCATAAATGTAATGTACTAGGCCAGGGGTCGGCAACCTGTGGCTCGCGAGCCACATGCGGCTCTTTGGATGTAAAGCTGCGGCTCTTTAGTTCCGTACGCAATTATTTATTTAAAAAAAAAATTAAAAAATCGTTCATAATCGATGAACAAGTATTAGGCACCATTTCTATCTCTCAGACACTTGTACTTCACCGCGCCCCTCCCCCGTGACATGCGTCGTTACTGTCGTCAGTCCGTCGGAAGCTCTCGAATGACGCCATAATCGGTTCTATGTAGGTTTGAATTCGCTTTCGACGCAAGACAGTTTGGCGTCTTCACCAGTGCTTTGGCTGTGACGTATGGTTTGTTATTTCAAGTAGAAGAGTTAGAAGCGAATTATCTTCTCGAAGGTATGTATGTAAATATATAATAATCTAAAACTGCGGGGAAAGGAGAACCTAGCCTATGTCTTGGTAGAAGAATTGGTTTGTTTCGAAGAAAAATTAATTATTTTTGCGAGTAGCGGCAAATTACTTAATTTTCAATTTCTAAAGCAATACCGCGATAAAAACAGTGCAACTTTTGACATGAATTACTTCAGCACAGTTATAAAAAAAAATAAGGATGAATTTGCTGACGGATTTCAGCAATTCAAAACCAATAAAAGCACTCTAGCATTCGTAGTAAATCGTTGAATTGAATTTGAGTTGAAATCTACTTGAGTTGAAATCCATTTGAGTTGAAATCCACATTGAGCCATTTGGAGTTGGAAATCATGCCTCTACAAATGCAATTGATCGATTTAAAAATCATGTATACTAGTGTTTCTTAACCGTATCGCCCCCTTTACCACAGTTACCACAGTGAAATTATCCAGCCCCCCCCCCCCCCCTCCCACCCTCCCCCTAAAAATTTATTTATGCAAGTACTATATAATGTCGGCAAAAAAAAATTGTGGCTCTTTAAAAACTTTGAAATTTTGTAAATTGTAATTTTTGGCTCTTCAGACTCAAAAGGTTGCCGACCCCTGTACTAGGCTAATCTTTCCAGGACACTTGCGTGAAAAAAACTTGATGACCGTGAATATCCGCCGCCCCGGGAACCATTTATTGGATAACCAACAATTTTCCCATAGGTCACCCCAAGTGATTAGTTTGGTGACTTAATAGGGACCCCCAGGTTCATGGGGTGAGGTTTTACCGAGTCTTGGCGGGTATACATCTGCCCGTTATCTGAAAAGCACGCCGGATTGCACGAGACCAGTTGAGGGAAACCTTTTGATCTTTCCAGCACGACTCTCTTGGAACATTCCCTTGCACCACAGTGGAACCTATGTATTTTAACGTACACTTCTGAAAACACTGACCGCCAGATTCCTACCCACTCCTCATACCTTTTTCCTTAAAAGACTCCGCACACAGCATCCCAAATATTACACCGAATTATTCAACTAATGACATGGGAGTTATTTTCCTCGGGGCCTCTTGTGTGGAGCTAATATGAAAAAATCCGATCTCAAAAGCCGCTGTGCAACTGATATGACGTAGACAAAATATTACTCAACACGACCATAAGCCAAAATACACTGGTTATTTGCAGGTTGAATAAAACTTTTGAACAGAGAAATATTAAATTTCGCGCAACGAAACTCAATATAATACTCAACCAAATCAAACAAAATAAAAAACAGAAATGAATAAATTTAAAACTAAAGTTAAAAATAAAGTATTGCTTACATTATGAAGTTAATTTAAAAAACAACTAGACGCTAAATACAAAAATATAAAAGCTTCAGGCCGCCTCAGAACAGAACAGAATATGAAATCCTAATGAGGAGAACTGTGAAAACTGTGACATTATTTTGGTCCATATTTTTTTTATATTGGTAAAACAGCGCGCAACATAAACACCCGTGTCAAAGAACATCTTAAATGTTTACACAGCTCTGGATTTTCAGAATTTGCAAACCACTTGATCTAAAACGATCATAAATTTGACAAAAACGCTGGCGCCAAACTTATTCATAAAAACAATTTCGGTATAAGGTTGGATAATTTAGAGGCACTTGAACTTAGGAAAGCAATAAACACTAATAGCAAGGTAGTTAATAACCAACTAAATTTAAATAAAAGTCCCATACTAAGATTGTTCCCTATTGATAAAGAACACGTCCGTTCCCTTCCCAATTGTCCATCTATGCCTCCTTCTTCTTCCTCCACTTGACGAGTCCAGCCCATTTTTGGTAAATTATATATTATAACACAAATGTAACCTAATGTTAGTAGAGTATTATACTGCCCTGATGAAGCTACGGTTGTAGCGAAACCTGGTCGGCATAAAGTATAAAAATAAAAGTGGTGTTTACAAAGTTATTGTTTTATTTTAAATTAAATGTGACATTATTCTTATGTTACGCTTTATATTTATAGGTACCATGTACAAACTTTGCTATAGAGAGCTTACTTTTAATCTCCCTTTATGCAAGACCAACTCCAAACAGAACTCATTTATGTACAGATCCACACATTCATTTAACTTAAATTATTACCATTTTCACATTTTTAACTGGACTTTACGTGTCATAAAACGAAAACTCACTAAGCAACATGACTTAAACTAGAAAATTAAATCCCTGTATATTTCCGTCCTTTGCCTCTTAATCCTAATCCTATATTCCTCCTCCCCCCTCCCTTTTCATATATTGTAACTAAAAAATAAATTAATACAGAAAATACCCTCACAATGTCATACTTTATCATTCACTATCATCAGTGGAAAGTTCATAATTGGCATAATTAACTAACTTATTATTGTGTAATCTCAGATTTGCTGTCAACTTTCCCTAAAATAAATAAAATAAAACAAATATAACCAAGGTTCGAAACTAATAAATAAATACAATATTTAAATAAATGAAGACAATATAAGCGAAACTCAATCGAAAATCTGGAGACAGAAAAATCAGAAAAACATATTGACACCTCTGGGACTCGAACCCAGGACCTCTTGCTTTCCGGGCAAACGCGCTAACCACTGCGCCACGGTGTCGATATGAAATTCGGTCATGTTTAACTGTACCATACTTCAACTAAGAACCATCTACATTATCTTCATTTTCTTTAACGCATATATTATTGGCAACTATCTTTATGTATGATTGCAAGATTCAAACCCGAACTAAATGCTCTCTAGATAGTGTCTGGATAAATCATTATCCATTTTATTTAATATGCGACATCTATCGACTTTTCTGCAAGTCTAGGATGAATATTTTTATTTTTAACTTTATGAGTAAAACCTCAAATTGTAATATTTAAATAAATGAAGACAATATCCAGAGGTGTCAATATGTTTTTCTGATTTTTCTGTCTCCAGATTTTCGATTGAGTTTCGCTTATATTGTCTTCATTTATTTAAATATTACAATTTGAGGTTTTACTCATAAAGTTAAAATAAAAATAAATACAATATTTTTAAAATAACCCCAACCCTCCTATCCCTCCCTTCAACCGGATTGAACCAGTTACAAAAGAAACCTTAAATTTAGGAGGCGGGTATTTTTTTTTTTACATGAGCTCCACACAGGAGGCCCTGAGGAAAATAATTTGCCTCAGGGCCTATGTCATCTTTGAGGATGCTGTGTGGAGGGTTTTTTTTAGGGAAAGGAAGGAGAGGAGAGGGAAGGAAACGGGTTTAAGGGGTGGGTAGGAATCTGGGGTTCAGTGAATCCTGGTCATCCAAGACCTGGACAAACCTCACCCCATGAACCCGGGCACCCCTGCTAAATCACCAAACGTAGCGAACCACTTAGGGTGACCTATGGCAGAGGTGTTGGTTATCAAATAAAGGTTCCCGGGGCGGCGGTACCCACTCCCGCCTCCCAAATTGAATTGGGTATGAACCATTTATTGGATAACCAACACCCCTGCCATAGGTCACCCCAAGTGATTCGCTACATTTGGTAACTTAACAGGGGTGCCCAGGTTCATGGGGTAAGATTTCTCTTGGTCGTGGCGGATGCGTCTTCTCACCTACGACCAGTTGAGGGAGACCTAACCTGGACCTCTACAGCTGGACACTCTCGACCCATTACACCGCAGTGCGAGGGATATATTCAATCGTCCGTCAAACCTGGACACGTTTACCACAGATTCCTTTCCACATCCACCCCTCATACTTTTTCCTTCCCAGAACTCCCTCTACTTCTTTTATCTAAATAGACTCTCCATACAGCATCCCCAAAGATGTCGTAGGTACTGAGGATTTTTTTTCTTCAGGGCCTAATGTGTGAGGCTAATATAAAAAAAATAATAAAAAATAAATTAAAACACAATAAAAATATAAATTAAAAACTGCACTAGGAACCGGTTTCTTTTCGGTCTCCTGTAACTGGAACCGCAACGACAACCCATTACGTGGATGAACATCTCTACTTAATGTGTATATTTTTAGGAGGACTAAAGTATTTACTCCGCTGCATCTTCGTCACACTCAAACAGCACAAGAAAATACGTCTGCAAATGCATTAAGCGCAATATATTTAAGTGTTCCGGAGATCCCACTTGCTTCCTCTTAAGGCAGTACTGACGCGTGTCGCGAGAGGCGCCAGCGCCGAGTGTTTGGTTTAAACACCGCCCCGGGGCGCTGGGAGAAGGGACGGGTGGCGCTGTGCCGTGACTCGGGGTTATTACACCCCCCAGCAAGGGTGGAACAAGGCTGCTAATACAATTCACTTACATTCTCACAGAGTCACACCGAACGTTCACCATTCACCGTTCACCGCAGCCAGGGCCGGATTAAGGTGTGATGCTGAGCGGCTTAGTTGAAGTGCGACAGGGCGCTGAATAATTAATATCGCGCTAAGTCGGAATCTGTAGGAGTAGTGTGATTTCTTGATGATACAATCTGTTTATGGCCTGAATTAATTCGTCAATTATTAATGGCGGCAAAAGCTCGTTTATTGTCACAAGCACCACATTAATTTGTCAGTTGACTATGAGGTATGCGCTGACATAATGTAGTGGCTTTCTAACATGTTTATTGGTACTAAAGTCTCTGCTGAAATAATTTGTATCTACCATATATTTTAATACAATCATATTAAAAATAAGAAAAATCTTATTATACTTATATTTTTATTCAACATAATATCCTAACGATATATTTTAACAGCTTTTGGAATTTACTGATAATTAAAGGAATTTATTAAAGAATTTATTATTATTATTTGTTTTTTTTTCACGCAGGTGTTATCTTAGTGGAAGTTGTGTGGAGGGGCTTTTAGAGGAGTGGGTGGAGTGAACATGAGTCCTGTAGAATTCATGTTGTAGGGGGGAGTAAACACAGAGGCCGGCAAATCGTTCCACAGCCGAGCTGTTGAACTCATCGTAGAAACGACCCGTTCTCACGCAACAAATGTCAACCGTGGAGCGCACTTAGTTATGAACTATTTATATTATATTAACTATTTATATATATATATGATTTTACGAACAGAAATAGTTCATTAGCTATAATACATTCAGGGCCGTAGCTAGGGGGGGGGCATTAGGGGGCAATGCCCTACCTTAAAATACCCATGCCCTACCTTAAGAAATACCATCGACTTTGATACTATACTAGTAAACTGTTTGTTCATTGTTTGACATGATTGAAAAAAAAATACTTCCTGTTAGGGTAGCGTAGCGACATCTAAATAAACAGCTTCGAATTAACCAAAGAATCATATTACATCAATTCTTTATTCTGCCCATAGATGGAATTGAAGTAAGTGGTGAAAGGCTGTGCGCGTATTGCAATCACTGCTTAAGTGGAATTCCCAATCAGTTTGGGGATGTTATTCAACGGTTGAGTCATAAATAAACCAATCCCTAGATCGATATCTTCGGGCCTTCTCCATACTAAACGGTTTGTCATCCGATCTAGCACTTGGATACTGCTCGCTAACAACGTATGCAGGGACAAAAGGGGTCTAGTTTTAGTTAATTATAATTGGAGGGTCGTTCTATAAAAAAATTAGAGTCTTTGTTAAATGGTAACCTTCTCTTACTTACACCGGGCGGGTATGTGGTGGATAACCTCCAATTCACTTCGAATAAGAGAACGTTTTCCTTCAAAATATGTCAGCAGATGAATCCAAAACTAGAAATTTACATTCTGATCACAAAACTGGTTTCAAATTAAGGGCGAATCTGCTTGCGTGTCTACAGATTTAATTAGTATTACTCTCATATAATGCGTAGTATGGTTTTCCTACGAATTACGAATTTTGTAGAATGGTTTGAAATAAAAATTTTAACTCCACTCGAAATATTAGAGCGGTTTTCTTCGAAATGTGTCAGCAGTTTAATCCGTTACTGGAATTTTGACAGATCATTCGGAACATGAAACTGGTTTTAACCCAGGATTTAATCTGCTACACCCAGAACAATAAAATGGTTTTCCTCTTACATTTGTACTTGAACACATGGATGGTTTGATGATCCATTGGATTTGACGATCCATGAAACTTTCTTAGAATTGTCGCGCATCGCCCACGGACCTCTCTCAATCATTCTCACCGAATATTAGATATAAAAAATCCAAACGCAAAACAAAATTCGACCCGGACGGTGTTGTCAGTCGCTGCAGTTATCAAGGTGACATTATTATACATTCATTTGAAGAAAGGGGTTTCCCCAGGTTTGTCACAGAATAAGTAATGAAAAATTCCGTCTCCATTTCAATCGGTCTGAAACATATATGCAACCAAAATTGCCGCCCGGAGCGCACCCCCGCCCCCTCCCCTCCCCGACTAAGATCAGATCATTTTACTTGCGCCCTACCTGTAATTACCGCTGCCCTATCTTAAATTCAACTCTACCTACGGCCCTGAATACATTGCTATTCACAACATTCTTGATTCAAATCTCATGTACGTACTTATTAAGAGCGTTTAACCAGCCAGCGGACGAAAATCCACATTTCGTCGAAAGTTGTTCTTACGATCATGCAGGGCGGTTACAATGAGAAAGATTGATTATTCTCCGTACCAGCTTTTTAAAATTATAACTCAATATCGAATTTATTTCAATCCAAATTAGCTTTAATTTATACCTTCATCCAAAAATGCTGAAAGGCGTGATGATAAAACTATTAAAATAATGTACTTTTGGTAATTATTTTTTGATTATAAGTATTTATCATTTTTCAATAATGTCTAAGTTAAATAAGAATGTAAAAAAAAAATCTGAAATATATTAGTTTGTAAGTGCGCAAATAAATACACAAATGGAACAATTTTCGTCAAGAAACACATGTACGTACATATTCTTTAAAGATTTTATTGAAACTAAAATTAAAATTCTGAAACATGCGTTCGCTAGATAATGTATTGATTTATTTTACTACATGGTTATATTATTTGAAATGGGTGTGGTATAATACAAAATCTTTTTTGAAAATTTAACAAATCTGCCAACGACCTATGGAATAACCTTATTATACTAAAAATTAAAAAATTCTCTCAAAATTTATTACATGCGAATACTAGATAAAAGAACAATCTTTCGAAATCCATTTATATTTTTTTGTGTAAAAGAGTCAATACGTCTAAAATCTTATTTGAAAATGACATATATCTGGTTTTCTCTGGTAATGCCCTCTTAAGTACTTACATTTCTAAAAATCAACTCCGTTTGCACTTTTTTTATATTCTTATCTAATTTCTATTTTTTGTTTACCAATTTTTTTAGATATATTTTAGTAACTTTGTGTACAATGTTTTTATCCTTTTTATGTTTATTATTTAACTACTTCAAATAGTATATCTCATTTTCTGCTTTTTTTTACTCTCATACCTTATAATGGCGCTTTTCTCTAATTTTAACAATTTCGTAGATCAAATAATTATACGAATTCTTCTTTCTTTCACTAAATATAATGGGGGCTTGTAAATATGACTGTCTTATTACCGGAATCCTTACTAGTTAGACAATCAAAGTTCTCTCATATCTGTAAATAAACTGTGTAATGAATGAATAAATAAATACTTAAATTTTCGTTAATGTTATTAAATTCTGAAAAAAAATTTTTTCTTTAATTATTGTGCGACAGAGTAATCGAGATCTTTTTTTAAATTCGAATATTTTTTTTCATTGGACGGAAGGCTCTGAAGAAAATAACTTCACTCAGGGCACATATCATCTTAGGAGATGCTACGTGGAAAGTCTGTTTTAAGGAAAGAAAAGAAAGGAAAAACGAGTGAGGAGTGGGTAGGAATCTGGGGAGCACTGCATCCGTCCATCCCTTCAACTGCGGTACAAGTGGTTGGGTCGGGAGAGTCCGACCGGAGTGGTAAAAAGTCTCCTTCAACCAGGCAAATGCGCTGCCAAAATCTAGACAAACCCCACCTCAATGAATCCGGGCATCCTTGCTAAGTTACCAAACGAAGAGAACCACTTCAGATAACCTATGGCAGAGGTGATAGTTATCCAATAAATGGACCCGGGTACGGCGGTACCCATATCCACCTCCCGAATTGAGGCATCGTTTGGCTACAACACAAATTCACCATTCCAGGGTACATTATCAAAACTTTTTGTAACCTTAAAAATATGAGCACAACATACAAAGATGCTCCAATGTTTCTGAAACCACAAAGAGCTTTCACGATGCCATTGAAATAATTACACTAGATGGTGTAAAAAAAATTGAGTGTGTAATTCACAAGCGATGGAAGTGAAACTTTTGCCTTTTTGAAGATTGGATATTGATTTACAAAAACCAAAAGGTTTATTTTTTTGGATTTCGTAGGATTCGAACCTCCATCCGCTGGATTTCTGGTCTGATTTCTGACCGCTGAGATTTGCGACGCACTATACCGCTGCGGTATGGGACGCGCTCGACGTGGCGCGAATTTACACATTATATTCCGAGGTCCCGTAAAAAAAAAGCGGCCAATGAGCGCAGACCTATCGTCGTTTCCGTTTTATATCTCAACCAATAGGAGCCTTGAGCGCGGTTTCATGCTTCGCAGGTGCCATAGCGCGTCATTTCCGTTATATCCGAATTTCAAATCTCTCTAACGGGGCTAAGGAAGTTTCTCTTTAAAAAGATTTTCTTGTCGTTGTGATTTTTTTCCTATTCCCGCCCTGTCGATTCGAAATACTCAGCGACAGAAATCCCGCAAAGGTCGATCACTTTTAGCCGTGATTATAGCTGTTAATTTATTATGGGTAATAACTGGTGTTTTCTTCGCCTGGAAACTGCCTACCATTATAGCGCCCCCCGCACGCCACCGCCCGCCGGCACTGGCCAGAAACAATCCGACGCAATCAACTATTGAATATTAGCGAACACTAGTGGAGAAGCTATACTTTTGAATAAACTTTAAAAAAACTATAAGGGAGTGATAAACGAGGCATGTTCGAAAACATCGAAAATCACACAAAGTTAAGCCGTCAATTAAAAATTATAACATACAACGTCAACACCCTGTCATCAGACGACCGAATATAGAACTGGAAGAATGTTTATGTAAAATTTACTAAGATATTATGGAAATTTTGGAAGTTAGACGACAGGGCAACAAAATAGAAGAACACAACACCTTTATACTTTGCTACAGAAAGGATTAACTAGCATAAACTGGTACTCCATTGCACAAGACCGACAAAAATTGACATCTTTGGAAGAGGCCGTTACCCAAACTGGGGTTCTTGTTAATTCATAAATAATTTTTAAAACATATACTTTTATTACTAACATAATCTAAGCTAACTTACTAATACAAATCAAATTTGAGTTTATTGTAATATTGTAACTACCAACTATTATAAGTATTGTAGGCACCGCGATTATTATTATATTTTGAGCAAAATGTCACCTAGACTCTAGCAACACTTGCCTGCGCAGCAAAATGCGCAGACAGCAGAACTGAGCTCGCGAGTGGAAAAAACTTCGAGATCATTCCAGTCTGAACGTTCCTCTCGCCAGTAAGCTATTTTTAATTACGCAAATTATTGTCGCGGATAGAATCCTTGTAATATCTCACTTCTGGTGTCAAATAAAATATAACTCTACCAAACAATCAGTGTTATGATTTATAAACTAAATTCCGTGACCATTTATTTAGAGAACCCGGATATCTCTGATGAGGTAAGCAGAGATATCCAGCATCTACTAAAGTATATTGTTTATTGTTCTCTTTATTACTATTCTAACAGGCTTATTATTATTATTATTATACGAGTCATGTTCAGAAAGTAAGCGTCCTGATTTTACTTGAAAAAAATTACAGGAAATTGTTGATATAATTGTTGACTATTTTGTCCAAAATGATTGCCATGACGCTCAATGCACGTGGTGAGCCGTGGCACAAGTTTATTTAAGTCCTCCTCGAAGAATTCTCCCGCCAGCTCCTTCCCCCACTTCAGAACCACTTTCTACACCTATCTACGCTCGTCGGTTGAAAATTTATTTTCATCCGTGTATGCCTTCAGAAGGTGAAAAGATGATTATCTGAAGACGCTAAGTCAGGTTAACACGGGGGGTGATTCAAAAAAATCCCAAACAAATGAGTCCGAGAGCGTATTGGTGGCTAAGGCTGTGTGAGGACGGACATTTTCGTGAAACAAGCACACCTCTCTGGTCAGCTTCCCCTCCTTCTGTTTTGAATGCTCCTTTTGAGTTTTTTAGGGTATCACAATATTTTTGTGCATTGATGGTCTCAACTTGAGGCAGAAAATCGACAAAAATGATGCCTTTTCGGTCCCAAGACACTGAGGCCATGATTTTTTGCCTGAAATTGTTATTTTCAATTTTTTGGCGAATGGGGAATTGGTGTTGGTTGACGCCACTATGACGACAGTTTTTTTTCCCAGGCATGTAATGAGTCACCCATTATCATCTCCAGTCAAAATAGAGCTCTGAAATCGTCACCTTTTTTCTTGTAGGTGTTGTTCCTTCCGTGAGTAAAAAGTGGATCATAGCACTTGGCGGGATTTTTTGCCGACATCTTTCACGCAACTGGAAAGTACAACGTGAGTTTACGTACTACAATGTTCCTGCAATGCTCGCTCCGGTCAAGAGATCTCCTTCTATCATTCAGTGTTACCAACCCTCAAAAAACTAAAAACCACCGCCCGTTATGGTCACAGTACACTTACTTTCTGAACATGTTAAGTATTAATTTTTCCGACTTGTTTTGGGGCTGTTTTATCCAATTGCCAAATAATGGACTGAAAACGGTGTAAGCATTATAATTAGTTGTTCTTGTTTTTTTTCGTAATGTCACCTTACATTTGAACATTCTTTCATTAACTCAATTCGGGAGGATGGTATGGGTACCGCTGCCCGGAACCATTTATTGAATAACCAACTGCCCTGCCATAGGTCACCCTAAGTAGTTCGTTTCCTTTGGTGACTTAGCAGGGGTGCCTGGATTGCGATGCTTTTACCCACCTACTGCATGGCAGGCGGATCGGGATATATTGTTTAGGGGAGATATTTTGACCTCTCCAGCCAAACTCTCTCGACCCATCGAGAGATGGATTCTTATGTTCGTCACTCCTGACCAACATTAACACATTGACCCCCAGATTCGAACCCACCCCTCATTCCTTTTTCCTTCCCAGAACTTCCTCTCCTCCCTTTCCCTTAAAAAACCCTCCACAAGGCATTTTCAAAGATGACCAAGGCTCTCAGGGAATTTCCGTAACTCAGAACCTCCTGTGTGGAGAATATGTTGAAAAAAAAATAATATTGTAATACTAAATATCTCATTACGTATCCATCTAATTAATAAATACACCGTGTTAATTTTTTATCAGTAATACCAAATTCAGAACTAATAATTCAAAAAGTTATGTGTTTTAATTAAAATCTTTTGGGTGTCCTAATTAACTTCATAAAATGGGCAGGTACGTTCAAACACAAATCACCACCCTGTTTTCAAGGGATGAAACTTCCCTAAAAATATTATCAGTTTGTATTTTGTCATAAATATAAAATTTTATTACTTTACTTTATTCGCAATGTTTATTTTCTTTTAACTTAAGACAACTTTAACAACTTTAACAGAGACAACCAGAGTTAAGTTAGCCTCTCAGAAACTGGGCGTACTGTACGGGGCCCGCAGATACTTTAATAGTACACAACTGCTAACCCTGAACAAATCGCAAGTGCGCCCCACGGTTGAATTTGGCAGCCACCTCTGATCTGGAACTCCAAAATACCTAAAAAAACCCTTGACTCTGTGCAGAAAGGGGCGGTCCATTTGGTAGATTCTCCCATCTTAACAGACGGACTGCAATCTTTAGACCATAGGCGTCAGGTGGGAATGCTGTCCTTATTCTACCCTTGTCATTGATCCCTTCGGCACCAGTGCATAGTCGGGAAATACGCCAAACACGCGCCTAACATTTGTCGGGTCGTTTCTAATACTCGTTCTTGAGTTCAACGGCTCGGAGGTGCAACGATTTGCCGGCCTCTGTGTTTCCTCCCTCCTACAACATGGGTCTCTTCAAGACCCATGTTCACTCCTTCCTATACTCAAAAAGACCCTCCACACAGCATCTTCAAAGATGACATAGGCCCTGAGGGAAATTATTTTCCTCATGGCCTCCTGTGTGGAGTTAATGTTAAAAAAAAACAGCCTTCAAGGTCAAGTGGTTAAGATCTTCAATTACATATTGCAACTAATAGGAGCCTTTAAAAGTGACATCATAATCAAAGCGGCCAATGAGCGCAGTTGATGCGTCGCAGGTGCAGTAATCGTCTTTCCCGTTTCATCAGAAATCCGAATCCGAAGTTTCTCTTCAAAAAAAATCACATAGAAAAAAAAATCTTTTAAAGAACATCTTCTTTAATAAAACATTACCTCATAATTCATAATACGTTTATTGTTTCGCAACGATTTTTGAAATCACTCGCAAAGTAATTCTTTAGTACGTCAGATTGTCACAAATGCTTATTTATTTAGGCCTCGACGGCACGTTCACGTAACAAAGGTGATAAAATAACGTAACATTCGCAGATAACGCCCGTTACCGTTGTACGTGTTACTTATTAGTTTCACGATTTCGTATCGCGGATCTTTGAGCCTAATTTTTAGTAGAACAGCCTCATATTCGTAAAGCGGCGCTGTTAAGGCTGTAACGTAAAGGTTTTGAAATGATAAAACCAACGGATTTGCATAAAATTTGTGAAATTAGCTCGGTTATTCGAATTAACCATCATGCTCTGTATACTGGTTTTTGTCGGGTAATGCAAGGTCATGGAAAATTGTTATAGATTTTAACCGAAATTTCTCCGGGCTACAATATTTAACGATTTTTAATTTTGAAGTGAAAACATTTTTAACACCGTTGAACAAACACATACATCTTTAGGATTTAGCCTGCGAGAGAATGAGATAGCAATAAAATATGTTTTATTCACGAGTATCTACTCGGTTCCATTATAATACGATAAATCCACGGTCCCACGCAAGTCCCTTTAGTTTAGTGGTATAAAACGTCTGAGGAACCTCAACGGCCAGATATTTAGTGAAATCCTACAATATCAAAAAAAAAATCAAATTGTGTAATTCACACGCGGTAGAAGTGAAACTAGAATGTCGCTTTCTTTTCTTTTGCTTGTTTTTTTAAGTGATTTGAAGATTGGATATTGATTTCACAAAAAAAATTTTTTTTTTTGGAGTTCGCAGGAATCGAAACCCCGTTTGCTTGATGTTTATCTCTCTGGCCGCTGAGACTTGTCAGGCACCTTGCCAACCACGCTATGGAAGGCACACGCCAAGGTGTTTATTTACAGTATTATATTAGAACCGAGTATTTGTGAAGAACTGAGTTGTAAGTTTTAACCCATTTTCGTTGCACCCGAATTTCAAGTCACTAACGCCCCTAAGGAAGTTTCACTTCAAAAATATTTTTAATTTTGTAAAATCAATATCCAATCTTTGAACCACTCCAAAATGAACAGGCAAAATAAAACACAAAAGAAAGCGACATCTAGCGACTCCAAAGAAGAAAACACAAATACTAATGAGATGAACAAATGTATAGAAAAAGGTGCAATGGAATTCGACGACAAAAATATGGAAAAAATCTTTCTTCACATTGATTAAAAGAAGTTCTTCGTAGTGTCCCCACTCTTGTCTACTTTTACTTCTGAAGGTTTCACTACTACCGCGTGTGAATTGCACACTCTGATTTTTTTTCGAATAACTTAATGAGTAAAACCAAAAATTGTAATATTTAATCATTGACGACATAACAATTACGATATGACAATTACAAAAAAATTCGGTCACATCTAGGAATTACCTAAATTAAAAATTCTTTAGTCCCATTATTGTTACCAATACCAACCTAATTTAATTGTTAATTTTGTCAGGAGGTCAAAATATTTCTGCTTTGCAATAAAATTCATATAAACTAAATATCTCTGAACATATCCGAAAACTAAAAACTTTCTTTGAAAGGTAAAACATATAATAATTAAGTATTTTACATATTTAAATTTTGAATGCAAATATAAAAACTTAACCTAACCTAACAAAAAAATTATTGAAAAATAATACAAACATCCTGTTAAGACAATAAATTATTGTTAAAAAATAATAAAATGGAACAAAAATAATGCAGATAACAATAATGTATTGCCTTTATAGAACGTCTGTATTATTTTCGTCCATTTTTTTGTTAGGTTAGGTTTTAGTAAGTAGATATTTTTCGGGGGATGTTTTGTCCGTGGGATATTTTGTCGATGGATATTTTGTCGGGATATTTAGTGGCGGAATGAAAAGTTTGAACCGGTAAAATACTTTCAGTTATATGTGCATATTGTACGTACTCTGCATTTAGGTGAACTCGGAAGTGCTAGCTTCCTTGCCAAAAAATTTCCTCAAAGGCATTGTGTCCATCGCGAATATGTTTTGTAGAGATAAGGTAATTTTACTTTACCATCTTAAAAAAGCTTTTTTTAAACTTCTCTAGAAACATTGTCCGGACTTCTCGCTCAAAAGAGGTGACCGCCATAACACCTCGCAACCCTTATTTATATTTATGGGGTGTGTTGGGTGTATGTGATGATGATTGATAAGGGAGGGCGCGTTCCTCCATCACCAGTTATTACCCTTTTGAGAAATTTAAACTGAATAAGATTGAATATGAAATCAGCGGAATGAAATACGGTGGTAAACGAGGCATAACGGAGGCTTAGAGGCTATTAAATAAATCAAAATAAATAGCACGCTGTCTATTATTTAAAGGTTACATTTATTCACTAGTTTATACAAAATAAGAATATTCTCAGAGCCTCAACTTAAATTTTACACAACCGACATTACAACCATTTATGTATGGTAAACGATTGTTTAGACGAGAGGTTCTGGGTTCGAGTCCCTGTTGCGACCATTATCTTTTACTATTTTTTTGTGTCTTGTTCTCTTTTATATTTTCGTTTAGATGATTTATTAGTGTTATCAGATTCTTTAATGATGTATTACATTAATGGAAATAACCTTCAAAAGTTAAAAAAAAAAGTTTTACTTATAAAAAAAATTAATATTTGTTTAGACTTTTATAAAAGATCAATATTTTCCATATAAAATAAAATCGGATATATTTATCCGAGACGCTATCTAGGTTACAAACCAGTTCTTAGAACGATTGTTTCCAATAAAAAGGGTAGTTGCCTATAATTTGGAGAAAAAAAAATAGTCGAAAATAATATTGTTATTTCTAAAATTTGCTATATGAGATTGACAAATATGACGGTTTGACAGAAGGTGGCAATGGTGGAATCGGTAAACGCGCATGTCCCGGTTAGACGAGAGGTTCTGGTTTTGAGTTCCAGTTGCGACCATTGTCTTTTCTGTTTTTCTGTGTCTTGTTCTCTTTCATGTTTTCGTTTAGATTATCATTAGTGTTATCCTTTTCTTCAATGATTGTTTAATCGTTTACCATACATAAATGGTTGTTTATCAGTTATGTAAAACTTTATTATCGTTATATAACATTATGTATATTCACGTATCATGTGATAATAATTTCGGATTCGATAGTTTTACGAGATATTATACTATTCAGTAATATTATATGTTAGATTATATTATAAGCATTGGCATAAGTTAAAAGTCGCTTACAATAGTGCTTATCGCCATCTATTTCGCCTACCGAGATACTGCAGCGCCACGGAAATATTCACTCGAGTGCATTCTTTCAGAACACTTCTCCGCTACTGCGTGAAAAGCTTATGGCACCGACTACGCCAATCCAAGAATACAATCATCACTGCCATGGATGGAGTGGAGCATGAATGGAGTCCCCCCTAGTTTTGCATAAATTGTTCGTATTTATTATTATATATTTTTCGTTACTTTCCTGTTTCTATTCTAATATACATGTTATATGTTTTCTGCTATTCTACTATATTTTATGTATATTGTCCATTTTTGTATCATTTCGAAATAGGAATCTACTGCGACCGGTCAGTTGTTGAGTGGGCATCGCCTTTGGGTCCCACCCAGGCATTTCGTGGTCGATTCCTTGGCTGGCTAAGTCCTCCATCACGACTTAAGAGGAAATACTAGCGGCGTTTTTCCATACAAACGTATTCCCCGTTTATCCCTCTGGATTTTGATCCTAGAGCAAATTTTTTTTTACATAATATAGATATCGACCACTAGCGTGTCGGTACGTTTTGCTTTTTTTGATAATTTACTTCTTATAGAAGTTAGGACCTTCCAAAAATGAATAAAATTGCCTAATTTAAACGCCGTCAAAAAACGTTCAGTATACAAACTAAACAATGTATTTTGAAAAAAAGCAAAACGTACCGACATAGAATATTTTCTTTTAAAACAGTTAGTGAAAAAAAAAATTAAAATCGGTCCAGTTTTGGAGAAGAAAAATGGGGAATACAAAACATCGATTTCGAAGATTTTATTTAGGTATTTTCGGCCCGACGTGCAGGTGTCCCTTTCGCTCAGTTCTCCTGGGGGGGCCGGGGAACGGGGGTTTTGACAAATACATATAAAGCGAAGTAGTGATGTAACGAATTTTATCGGTAGACTAGTGTTGTCCTTGCCCGAGTAATAGATATTTTTATTCGTTTTTTTCTGTTTAGTGACTCATCGCGGTATACCAATACTGACCGAGCTTTCATACTAAAATTGTGCAAAATTAAAATTGTTTATGTCAAGTACTATAATAAATTTTCAATTTGGGAGGCGTTATAGGTACCATCGCCCCGGGAACCATTTATTGGATAACCAACACCCCCGCCACTTGGTCACCCCAAGTGGTCCGCTATGTTTGGTGACTGAGCATGGGTTCCCGGGTTCACGGGTGAGGTCTGCATGGGTTTTGGTGGCGGATGATTTTGTCCACTTACTGCGTGGCGGGCCGGATTGGGAGAAACTGGAAGAGGGAGATCTTTTGATCTCTACAGCCGGACTCTCTCCACCATCATTTCATATTTTTACTTACCCAGAAATTCCTCTCCTTCCTTTCATTAAAAATAACCTCCACACAGCTTCTCCGATGACTTTGCTATACTATAAGGGTATTTAACTTAAAAATAATTTTTATATTTCATTTTATATAATTGCATTTTGTGATATTTTTAAGTAATTAATCACCTCTCCCTTTATTATTTTGTCTATAATTCTCATATGCCTATACTTGTTTGTCTTTTAATATTAATCTTATCATGACGAAGAACACTCTGTTTTCGAAATATGTTGATAATATTGATTACATAAAGCTGTTTTTACCAAGTTATTTGTTCTCATTTAATTAAAAATGACGCCACAAAGATTGGACCCATTTGCAGCATTTCAAGCTGGGTCGCCATAACCAATTCGTTTGTGCAATTTCAATCAATGCATTTCTGTGTTTCTCGAGAACCCTTCTATGGGCTTACACGTCATTAGTACTTTTACGCCAGTTTTTTAAATATTTGTGGTCAGAAACATCCAAGTAGTGTAGTTTTGTAGCTCTAGCACATATGAAGCTATATGACTTTTGCACTCCCAGAAATAAAACCTTTTTAGTATAATTATCATTATGCATATATCCAATTGTATATCCGCATGTACATTATTTGGCTTAATATAGTAACTATGTTATTTTCCACATCAAGTATATAATAAAATAGATGCAAGAATGTTATTTTTTTGATAAATTAATAACGTAAAAAAAATATATCTATATATTTATTCTCAAAACTCTTGAGAACATATCGTCGTTGCATTCACAAAATATCCCATGTGAGGTTTTCGACCAATTTTTTTTTGTTTACACCATTTGATTCACCACGGTTTCCTAAATAATCTGACAAATATATCCCATTTTTCAAACTCATCTTTTTAATCATATTAGAGGCAACTCTGACCATTACTTGTAATTAATGGTAATTATTTAAAAAAAATATACTACATATACTACAGAAATAAAAAAATATATAAACCGAAGATACATTTCATCAGGAATAATTAACTAAATAATTACCTGTTTTTCTCATTCTTTCTATTTATTATTAATCTATATTCATCTCTATTTTATTTAGATTTTTCGAATTTCTCCCAAGTGCACAATATTTTAGTATGTAACCGTATCCTATGTATGTACACCATATGTAATTTATATAACTCCATTGAACAATTATATATCTATATTAAATATTAAAATATATATATATATTTCTTCAATATTAACTCAGTAGGTAAAGCAAAAATATTTTTTTATAATTTATATTTAACTCTCAAAAAATTACCAAAAAATTAAGTTGCATCCAAAATCATACGAAATTAATTTTTTTAAGACCAATATTTCGTAATTTGAAACAAAAATAAATAAAATAAAACATATTTATCCACACAAGATATTTTCTCTACCTTTTGATAAAAAAATACATTTTCAGTTTATTTGGGTGTTTTGGTCACAAATCCAAATTTAACCCCCCCCCCCCCCCCCCCGGCTATTTGTTAGCTTTGGGAACAACTCATATCGATCTTGTGTCTCCCTTACTATTATTTATTTATTAATTTTCGGGAAATTGACAGTTTATATTTATTTCAGTTTGTACATAGTATTAAATAGCCAAAATAAAACCAATTACGGATTTCCTCCTTGTGACTTTACTTCTACTGAGACAGCATAATAAGAATAAGTAAATTAATTTTATAAAAAGGAATATGAATCTAAAATTATATAAAACAAAAAATATATATATGTATACTCAAAACATTTTTTTTAATATAAAATGAAAAATTACAAAACAAAAAATCTATCAAAACATTGGTAGCCATGGAGAGAGGTTGTACATATAAATCAAATCATAACAGAAATATAAACAATAAAAACATAACATTATTCAAGAACCATTAGAGAAGCACTCTTTTTATGGACCTTTTATATTCAGTAAGTTTGCAATTGAAAATGTCCACATTGGAAAATACGCTATTATAACTATTGTGAGTATTATGTTGAGAAATAAGTTTTAAACGGTGTTCGAAAGAGAAAGAGAAAATATCAAACTTTATATTCAAATTCAAAAGTTAACCACAAAATATTGTAATTGTACACCTTTATAAAACCAAAGTTTATTTCATCGCCTTTCAAAAACAGTTTTTAGTTTTCGGATACTATCAGAAATATTCCATTTATTTGGATTTTATTGCAAAGCGGAAATATTTCGACCTTATGAAAAAATATGCCCGAGGCCCTACGTTTGCTACACAAAATATCATATGTGCATAAAAAGTGCGCACAAAAATCCTGAATGCAAAATTTAAGAAAAAATTGTCGGTTTTATTAAAAAATATATATATTAAGCCCACTTGTTTTCACCCAAACATGGTATCACAAATAACTCTACAATTAATAAAAATAAATAAAAATATGGGTCCCTATTTTTTTATTTATTATTTCTCCTAATATTCTAAAATACCCACAGGATATTTTGTGCGCGCAACAACGATATAAAGTAGCTATAATAGCATATTCATAGGACGCTTACAATGGGACGCTCCTGTGAGCGGGGAGAGAAATTGAATGTTTAGTCTTGTCTCTACACGTTTGCAGATTGGAACATGCGTGGTCGGCAGAAATAATAATTCGGCTTATTACGGGTGAAGCGCGTAGCCCACACACACAAGGCCTGCATTCACTCACACATCTATAGCGCGATTCTGACTAAGCATGCGATGAGATTCGCGGAAGACGGTAGGAAGGAGGCGCAGAGGGGGAGAGAGAACACTCACGTGGTCTCACCCACACATCTATAGCTAGTTCTTTTGTGAGCGCGGTGCGATAACGATAATTTTTGAAAATACCTACCGTCGAGATTTCTCACCGATGGTATTACCTCTTAAGCAACATTTTCGGTTTACTGTGGTGGTAGTAGGAGTTTTTCAAATATTTTCGGGTTATTCGTAACCCGGGAAACAATAAATATCAATAACCTTCGCGTGTCCTAACTATACTTGCATTTTTCTAACACTCTTTTTCTAAATCTAAGATATATATCAACAAGTTATTCGTGTCTTGACTTGTAACATTCAAGGAGCCGGAACTGAACTACCATCTCATTTTTATATTGTCCTACACCCCATCAAGGGGGTGGACTAGATCTATGTCCTTGCAACAACCGAGAAGATGACTCCCAAGGTAGCCGCTGCATAACCCGCCCGCGCTTCCCCCGTCGCCATGAGCGGGCCAGAAGACCAACCGTAGCGGACCGGTGCCCTTCCGCCCTGCCTCCGGTGACCCGATGCTCTCTTTTATCCCTAGTGTCTTCAGGTCTTTCTGCCCTTAATCCCAACTCTTTCTTCGAGGGCCTACCGGGGAGCCAGCTTAGGGGCGCGGACACCGAGTCTCGCTTGCGACTGGACTGATGGCTCCGCTTATCCTCGGCGGGACTGCCGGGTGACTGTAGCTCAGCTGCTTTGGTTAAGTTAAACAATCACATCAAATTATGTAATTTTATTTTTTTTATTCTGCATATTAACAAACTTTTATTACAGCTACATCAGGTGGCGGAGATGAGACGTGATACTGTGAAATAAATAACTAACAACGTGTACGCACTCGCATACTGCATGCTAACAATGTACGCTCGGACATTGGGGATCTAGAATCATTTTAAATAAAAAGTAGCTTCTTTATAAATAAAAAAATTAGAGTCCTGACGAGTACGGTGAAGGAGGAAACCATCTGTTTCCTTAGAACGCCGTGGGAAAGTGGTGGGCAACCTCCAATGTATAACCCGGGAATGTTTGTCTTTCTTTTTTTAAAAAAAATGCATTGTTCAACCCCTGGAATAAGCGATTGTTATTATTATAATTTATTTTCAAATCCAAAACTTGAAAATCAAGAAATTACTTAGAATAAATATTTAATTTGACAAAGTTTCAATAAAACTGTTTGGGTTAAAAGGCGAAACAAAGTTTACCCACAGGTGAGAACTGTAAAAGCTTCCAAGTGTCAGAAAAACTGGAGACATTTGAGAAGGCCGACGTCAAAAGGCAAATTTATATTTAAACATCACAATGTGATCCAGCAATAAATTAAATAAGTTGATGAAACTGATGAATGCTTTTCGCTCTTCATTTTATGATCCAACTAGATAGTTCAGAAGACAAGTACAAAAATAACTTTTGCTCTAAAGCATTCTGAGGCATTTCTGCCATCACTTCATTTGCTGCGTATTGCATAATATCTCCCTGCTACTACAGCTGTGGTAGACAATTGATTGATTATATCATTGCTTTTAATCTCTCATGGATATTCACATCTTCCGTGATATAGGTATGTAAATTCACAAATTCAGGCAGTAGGCTCCCCTTTATTAGGGGTGGATTGAGTCAAGTACCACCTACCCCGATAGAGGGGTGCAACCCACCCGACACCAAGAAGGGTGTCTACAGTTTTTAAGGCTGTTATTCCGCGGTGTTTTGCAAATCGTTCTCTGGCCGGAACTGATACAAACTGTGCCATAAATCAGTCTCCCCTTACAGCCGCGAAGCCTTATCCCCCCTCCCCCGGCAGGTGAGAGGGAGGAGGGTACTCATTAACATGTTTATAAGAGAATCTGGGGAATGAAATACCAATAAGACCACGCAGTCAAAAGGCGCTTCGGGAATGTTACCGGCAAATCACATGCATTCATTTTTATACCTATTTTCATTTATTTATGTGGTATATCACCAACAGTTCTCCAACTCACCTTGGGAGGAGATTTATTAAATGCGTAGAGTAATGTTCTTTTAGTATAAATCTGGTTTATTGATACTTCGCGCATACGTGTTGACCACGATAATCGACCTATCTAGGAACTGGCTAATTGGAATCAGATTTGAGAGTTCTGCTGAAGACTCTCTCTGAGCTGTTGGACCCTCTGTTGCCTATAACTAGTACTAAGCTAGCTGCCATCTAGCGGAGTCTTTGGACAGTTCTTAGTACTGCCATCTATGTGAGAAAGCCGGAAGCTTTTATAAACACTACAATTTACTTATACTTTCGTGTCCTCCCCAGTTTTTCACCAATAAGCACTTTTTTTTCATATGTTAAATTGTTTAAATGCGCACAAGCGAAGCAATAATTACTTTCACATTGATCGATTGTCCTTGTGACTTATTCGATTGTTATAAATTCAATTATTCAACTTATAATATGGCATCGTTGTTTTTCTCAAGCACATTATTATTAAAATAATTACCAACCTCTTGTTCAATAATACATAAAGGATAGTTGAAAACCAATTATATTAGTATATAAGTAATATGCCGTCTTTTAACTTAGAGTATAATATACTTTAAATACATACATATATTAGGCAGACATTTCTGAGAAAACTCTTTGTAAAATAAATGTTTTCGGAATGAAATTATCGGTATCTGAGGTATTAATTTACTGGTTAAATTTTTCATCATTTTCTTTTCTTTTCTAATTTTTTTAAATGAACCTTTTTGTTACGATACAATTATTAATTTTATATTTTAGATTATTTTAGTCTACGTTAGAAGTAGTTGCTTGAAGATGTGAGAGGAGTGTCACACATAATTATATAAAGTATTAAGTACATTAAAGTTTAATTAAAATATTTGTATAAAAAGACATATATTTAGTGTAAGTAGTATTTACCTACATCGTAATTAAGTAATCAAACCAACCTAATAGAGAACTCCAGTCCAATTTTTTTTTTTTAAATGAATAATGATCTTCTAACTTTAACTGCATTTTTATTTTTATTTTTAGAGTTAGTTTTAATAGTTAAAATAATTGTCAAAGTTTTAATTTTTCAAGATCCCCTAAGACCACCGTATGTACGGTGAATCGTGTGACGTCATCACTCCTGAAAAATTACTATAGGATTGGGCAATCAGCTGATCAAGTGCCGCCATTTTGAATACCGTTATTCGAAGCATTCTCTCTAGAAGTACTATTTACTATTTTTTTGTGCAGTAGTTTTTCAATATTTTAAATGATAGAGATAAACTAATAGAGATACCTCTATTTTTGATACTGAATTATTTAGGCTTAAATGTTGTTTCAATAAACACAACAACTAAATCTCTATAAACAGTATGAAATAACGAATAACATGAAATGTTGTTAATACTGATGGCTTATGTCATACCTACATAATCAAAGATTTCAATACAATGACTGGTGACGCGGGACGTCAGCACTAACCATTTAGTAATACCAACTTTACAGAGGTTTAAAAATGCACTTTTTAATAATTTTTTCAGAACTCTACATTTAATATTATGAAATAAAACTTATATATTCAGAATCAACGTTTATTGGTCGATATGTACATATTTTTTAAAGTCATAATATTTTTTACTGGAGTACCTTATTATGCACTTAAAATAAAATTGATGAAGGAAAATAGAACGTTTTAAAGGGTTGTTTGAAAGATTAATTCAAGAGGAAATAGTTTTTGAAGTGAAAACTTCTTTACCACCATTGTGATTTAAAACTCGATGAAACGAAAAAGCGACACTAACAAGAGACAAATACATACATCTACAGGATTTAGCCTACGAGAGAATGAGATGGTAATCGGCGTCCTGTTTGTGCGATGTTTCGTAGCCTATCGGCCTCATCTTTGTGCCGTGCTTCGTATGACATTAATATCTTACTCCTGTCTCACTTCTACCGCGTGTGAACTGCACACATGATTTTTTATTAGTAATGTATTTAAAAAGTTAATTGACAAAATTCAATACTTGTATTTTATCGTTAATGCTTCCGATTTCTTCCAGTAATTTATTAAAAAAAAAAAACATTTTGCTTGGTTAGCATCACAAAACGTTTTTTACTAAAGTATTTTATTTGGGACTTACAAATATATATTTGTACGATTTTCAGTCATGAACGACTTTTTATAATTTGAATAAATTCATTTTGCACAAATAAGTATTTAAATGTAAAAACGTTGAATTCTTTGAATTGGCCTTTATTATATAAGCCTAGAGGTTTTTTTAAATATAATTTATGAGTACCTATTATATTTTTGTGGAAAAAACTTTTTTAAAACTTTATGAGCAACTAGCAGACCCGGCCACACGTTGCTGTGGCTAACGAAAAACAACGCCATTACCCAACCTTTATAAAATCCACACCACCCACTTGCCAGCTACCCGCTGCCCGCTGCCCGAATTGAATATTTGAATTTCTCAGCTTTTCTCTACAATAATAAGCATGTATTATACATATAAACCTTCCTCTTGAATCATTCTATCAATTGGTGAAAACCGCATGAAAATCCTTTGCGTAGTTTAAAAGATCTATGCGCCCATACATTTTGGGCGACTTCATTTTATACCATGTAATGAAATGATGTAATGCAATTCGAGCGATCGCCACTAATTATACAATGCTTGCAATGCAACACTGGATATTTGAAAAGGGAAAATCAAATACCTACTTACTCTAGAATATCTATTTTCCAATTTTTTCCGTAGAACGAATTTCAAAAGTGACTATATAGTACGGCCCGCCAGCCGTTTTAAATCGCACAAAAATATGTTTTCTTTGAATTTCTCGGCTTTTCTTTAATATAATTTACATGTATTATACATATAAACATTCCTCTTCAATCACTCTATCTATTGGTGAAAACCGTATGAAAATCAGTTGCGTAGTTTAAAAGATTAACGCGCACATCCATTTTGAGCGACTTCATTTTATACTATGTAATGATGATGATGATAATGATAATGAAATGATGATAATGATGATGATAATGAAATGATACTATGTAATGATAATGATGATGATGATAATGATGATGATGAATGATGATAATGATGACGCACCATTCGATGCAATACATCACTGAAGATGAAGATAATCTCAGACAAGAGATCCTGGGCTCGAGTCCCGTTGCCTTTTTATTTTATGTTTCTGTATCTTGTTCTGTTTAACGTTTCGTTTAGATTTACTATTGTTATCTTATTCAATGATAAATTATAGGGTTTTTTTTAACAATTTCTATATAAGCCAGGCTAGTTTTGTAAGCTGCTACTAAACAGATAATATCATATTGTACAGAAGACTGTACTAATGTGTAACAAATTGATTATAAATTTTTCTTTGAAAACAGTTGTTTGGTTGCAAAATGTTTGATCGTCTGTATGTATGGATGTCTAAAAAATAACTACTATATCGTCCTTAACACGTCTGTAAAATTTTTATTTGTTTATGAAGATATACCCATTACATTACATTACAAGTGATAAGGTACATTAAATTTAATTATTACATGGTTACAGGGCCTATTACGTAGGTCCATAAAATATCACTAGGTAATTTCGGCTGAGATGAGAACTGTTGTTTATCTTAACAACTAATTTATGAATGTGTGAGTAATCATAATAAAAAGTAAGTATAATGCGTATACAGGATGTTACAGGACCTACTTAACCAGTGATTCTTGACATAATCTGAAGTAAAAAATTTCATGTCTCCCATGACATTGTTGATGTTTTTTTTTCAACCTAAAACATTAAAAAAATCTGTAGGACCGAGTGGAAGAAAGTTTTTGGTTAGTTTTGAGGAAAAAAAATGAAAAAAAAATCATTGAAAAGAGTCTTTCGAGAGCGTATTTCCAAAATCTCTTCCGGTTCAGTCGCGGTAGCGACAATTTACATTTTAAATACACCTTTACATTGGTTATTTTATACCTCTTTGCAAAACAATTTTTTTTCTAAAATCTAGATAAAATAATCTTGCCTATATTAGATATTAATAATTTTATTTCTAAATATTCAAATATTGATAATATTCTCATATATTGTAAATACACCTCTATAATGGTTATTTTTTATCACTTCGCAAAAATAAAAATTGTTCTAAAACCTAGATAAAATAATCTTTCCAATGTGTATATTAGAAACTAGCAGACCCGGCCACACGTTGCTGTGGCTAACGAAACCTTTATAACCAACGCCATCTGTTAAATCAAATCCACACTTCCCGTTTGTCAGCCGCTGCCCGCTGGCCGCTGCCATCTATTATGAATTTAACCAATTTACACAAAACCTTGACAAATTGTACACCTAAAAATCTTCCTCGTGAATCACTCGATCTATTGGTGAAAATCGCATGAAAATCCGTTGCGTAGTTCAAAAGATCTAAACACACATACAGCGTGAGCGACTTAATTTGTAAAAATTAATAATTTTATTTTTAAATATTTAAATTTTGATATTGAAAATGTAAATTGTCGCGACTGAACTGGTATAGGTTTTGGAAATATGCCTCCGGAGACAAAAATTTCATTTATATTTTTACTCCACATAATGCCAGGAATCACTGTTCAAAGTATCTTGCAAAAATTTTTTGAAAGATTCAAAATTTTCTTTACTATGCATGAATATTAGAAGTATAAGCAAGAATTTTGATGAAACTGTTTCTATGCTGGATTGCATTAATCATCGTCCGGAAGTACTAGTCTTTACAGAGGCTTGGCTGAGCAGTGTAATTAATATGCCTAGCATTCCAGAGTACGTAGTCTACAAAACTATGATGAACAATTTACAAAATGATGGAGTAGTTATCTACGTAAGACAAAACATTCAGGTAACTGTTGAGGAAATTGCTCTCCCCAGTGCAAACTGCTTGAAAATGCAATTATCCAATACATTATATTTATTAGCTGTATATCGATCTCCATCCCAGACTAAAATAGACAACTTTCTCGACTCATTGAATGAATTCCTTGCATCTGAATCTTTGCAAAATAAGGAGATTATCTTATGTGGGGACTTAAATATTGATACCCTAGATTTGAAGAACATAAAAACACAAAAATACCTATCACTTCTGGCGTTTCATGGTTTGAAGCCCATAATAAACTCACCAACAAGAGTGACTCCTAATAAATCTAGCTGCATTGATCATATTATGGCAAAATCAAAATTTGAACCACAAGGAGCAGCTTTTACTACTGGCATAACAGACCATTATGCAATTTTAATGAAGTTTATGAGCTTAAATCTACATAATATTTCAAATAATAATGTAAAACCTAAATTTGTTGTTGACAACCACCTCTTGAAGACCAAATTAAAGGAGGAATCCTGGGATATAGTTCTATCAACAAATGACGTCAATCTGGCAACTGATAATTTCATAAAATGTTTGAAAACCCATGTGCAAAGTTGTACGTCAGTACAAAAAGAGAAACATATTATGAAACATCTAAAACCATGGATAAACGCTGGATTAATCAAATGCCTCAGAACACGTGATAAATTGCACAACAGATGTAGAAAAGAAAGCTATAACTTGGAACTGTTTGAATATTATAAGCGACATCGAAACTGGTGTTCTAGGATAATACGAACAACAAAACAAGCATATTTCAGAAGAAAATTAGATGAAGTCAATGGTAACATTAAACAACAGTGGAAAATTATAAAGGAGGCCATAAACCTTAAAAAGGAACAAACTACCATAAAAAAATTGAAAATTAATAATATTATTACTTCAATGGAAGAGAGTCCAAATATAATTACTAATCACATTAATGACTTCTTCAGTGATATTGGTCCAAGTTTCGCTAACAATTTGTGCAGTGATAATAAAACCAGTGAGACGTATCTTGTGAATGATTTTAAATCTGAACTTCAGATTACCGGGGACAATTTTGACTTTAAGCCAACTAACATTTCTGAAGTGACAAATGTGATAAATGATTTAAAAATGTCTTTCTCATGCGGTATTGATTCTATAAGTGTTATGATATATAAACTCCATGTATTCGAATTAGCTGGTCCCATATCTCATATTATTAATATTAGCTTCAAGAGTGGGATGTTCCCTTCTCACTGTAAGAAAGCTAAAGTGATTCCTCTTTTTAAAGGTGGAGATCAACTAGATGTCAATAATTATAGACCTATATCCCTACTCAACACGCTTTCAAAAGTAATAGAGAGATTGGCTAAGTCGAGATTGGTATCATTCTTAGAAACAAATAAACTACTCTCTAGCAATCAGTTTGGTTTCAGAGAAAATAGAGGAACAAGTGATGCAGTATTGAGGGTATTGTCGAAAGTCACTAGTGCCCTGGATTATGGAAACAAAGCCTTAGCTGTGTTTTTAGATCTATCAAAGGCATTTGACACGGTTTCCCATGGATTACTCCTCAAAAAATTATCTTCTCTTGGCATTTCACATTCCAGTACAGCATTAAGTTGGTTCAAATCCTATCTTAGCGATAGAACACAACAAGTAGAGATAAATAATAATTTAAGCATTAGCAAACAAATCTCATTTGGGGTTCCACAAGGTAGTGTACTTGGACCAATATTGTTTTTAATCTACATTAATGATTTATGTAATTTAGATATTCCTGGTAATATTGTTAGTTTCGCAGACGACACTGCTTTAATATTTGAGGGTAAAACCTGGAAAGATGCTTTTGACAAATGTGATTCAGGATTAAGAATAGTAAAGAGTTGGCTAAATAATAACATCTTAACTTTGAATACATCAAAAACAAAATATGTAACTTTTAGCATATCATCAAAAAGTCAGCCTTCCAACACTCATAATCTAATTATACACAATTGTCTGCAAAATTGTAATTGTAATTGCCACCCTTTAGAAAGAGTAGACTGTATAAGGTACCTAGGTGTAAATATTGATCAATATTTGAGATGGAATGACCATATTGACATGTTAACAAAAAATATCAGGAGACTTACCTATATTTTTAAAGAACTTCGTCATATACTGGATAAAGATAAATTAAAATCTGTCTATTATGCCTTAGTACAATCTCGACTTTCTTACAATATTGTATGCTGGGGATCCTGTCTAAAGTCCAATGTAGAGCCACTAAATATTGCTCACAAATTAATTCTTAAGGTCATGTACAAAAAAAAATTTCGTTATCCATCGAAACTTCTTTACAAGGAATCTGACGTTATGAGTATAAAACAGCTGTACATCTCTAAAATAATTTGTAAATTTTTTATCAATATTTATTCTGCAGAAAGAACCCAACAAATCCATACCACTAGAATTGGCTCAAGAATGAACTTTGTCGCAATAAGTACTAAAACATCTTTTGGCCAAAGAAACTTTTTATATCAGGCTCCACTTCTATTTAATATTCTGCCAGATTACATAAAGTCTTCCAATTCATTAGCTAAATTTAAAAAAAATGTTAAGATTTTTGTGTTGTCAGAGGATTGGCATACTATTTTTTCATCCTTGGCCTTTTTTAAATAATAAAAAAAAAAAAAAAAAATATTTTAAAATAATAAGATTTTTTTTTTTAATAATATTTGTTTTTTAAATAAAAAGATGTATATAAACATATATATTTTTTAAATAACCAGATTTTATTTGAGTCCCATTTGTAAAAATCGGAGTGTCACCCTAGTTGTTTTGAACTACCTTTGTTTCTTGGTGGGTATAGTAATTTATTAAGGATTTGTTTTATGGTCTATATTGTTACAAATTACCCATCTCGTCACCAATATAATATTGTTATTTCTTACTTTCCGCATATAATATTTTAGTGTTTTGGATGTAGTGTTTTGTATTTTAGTGATTTTTTTTGTATTTTAGTGATTTGTGTGTAAATGCACCACTCAAATTTATGAATTTAACCTCAATACAGGCTGCTAGCCTAGTGAGGTTAATATTTTTGTAAAAAAAAATAAGAACACATGTATGGTGAGAAATTATAAATAAATAAATAAATAAATAAAGTATTTTTACAATTCGAGAGCCGTGGAATAAAAATACGCATGGTGCAATTCTTCGAAAGGCAATTAAATTCAATCCTATTTGGTAGTAATTAACTTCGTTACATTCTACTTCCAAAGTGGTTATTCGTTTATATCATCGAAAACAAACTATTTTATTCGTTCCCCAGTCCAAATAAAAGAATTGGAAATAAATTCAGTTCCGTTGATATTTTCATATATTCCATACTAATATTTTGATTCGAAAATTTCCAACATTTTATTTCGCTAATATTATAATATTGTAAGGTCGATAACTTACTTTTTGAAACATCTTTAGCCTCGTTAGTGATTTGAAATTTGGATGAAACGGAAATGCGTCACCAAAATTTATTTAATGACGGGTCCTCGGTTCTAATATAACGCGGTAAATTCGCAAATCCGCACGAGCGTCCGGTGGCGCAGCGGTACAGCGCGTCAGAAATCCGGCGAACGGAGGTTCGAATCCTACGAAATCCAAAAAAAAAACGTTTTTATTTTTGTAAATCAATATCCAATCTTCAAACCACTTTAAAATAAACAGGCAAAAAAAAAGAAAGCGTGATTTTTTTATGTAGACCAGGGCTTCCCAAACTTATTTCAACTGTGACGGCCTTGGGAAGTTGCCATATTTTTGCGACGCCCTCCCCCCCCCCCCCCCCGTTGACTGAAAATCTAAGCCCCCCGCCCGCTCATTTGTACCAAGGGTGGTATTTTGAAGCCCCTCCCCCCCTGAACGGGTCACGTAGTATGGGTACGTTCCCTAATAACAGAAAATAATTTGTCAGAAAAACTCCAAATAGTATCTAATTTTTTTTTTTTTTTTATTAGAAAATAAAGAACACAACATAAAAACAAAAATGGAAGCAAACAAAAACGATAAAAAGCAACCACACCGTTTTTTCTTTGGTATTGATGAGAAGGATGTTCTTGCTTTTCGGAGCATAGTTTCTCAAAACGAGGTTGAAGTTTCGAAATTGCCACTCTCGTCTCTGCCTCCAAATTTATTTTCGATCTGTACTTGTTCTTAATTACTGCAACTGAAGAGAAACCTGTCTCGCACAAGTATGATGTCGAAAACGGTAATAAAACCCTCAACGCTGCAGTGCTGATGGAACGATATTCTTGATCAATAAGTGGCGCGGGATTCGGTCGCTCCGAAGTGTGCGTGTGGGAGACGCTACAAAGATTGCCTCACGACGCCCCTGGGATGATACCGTGGCGCCCCGGGGCGTCGCGACTCACAGTTAGGGAAGCCCTGATGTAGACTATGTGTACTGTCCTTTTTCATTTTATTTAGATTTTTGCTTTTTACTCTAGGCAGGTATCAACACTTTTTACCTCTTCTTTCTTCTTTGCATTTGTTGCACTTATGACAGTTCGTTAACTCATTTTGATCGTATCCCAATTGTTTTATAATCTATTATTTGCTACAGTTCCAATATGCATAAATTGAATTGCTTTCCCCATTCCTGCAGCTGGAAATAAAACATTATTGTTTCTTTTATTATTTAATTATATAATTGCAATGCACTAATCTAATTTATTACGACTTGTTTTATCTATATAATCCTTAATGGCAGATTTAAAAAAAAGGTTCACGACGAGTTCATCGAAAACGAATTCATCGACAATCAATTCATCGAAAATCAATTCATCGAAAGCAAATTAATCGAAAACGAGTTCATCGAAAACCAATTCATCAAAAATCAATTCATCGAAAACCAATTCATCGAATGATCAATTCAACGAATCGCCAATTCATCGAAAAAATATATTTTGTTGATATTTGAGAGAAATGCCGAGCGGACCAAGAAGTTAAAAAAGCATTGGTCAACCTAACCTAACCTAACCTAACCTAACCTAACTTAACCTATTTAACCAATTTTTAAATATTTTTTATCATCACTCTTAATGACCTTTATGAGTTGTTTATGAGTTGGTTTCATTATGAGTTGTTTGGTCACCGTTCCTTAGATATCCCTTTTTTGCAGTATCAGACGATCGGAAATCGAAGAGATAACGTTTAAATTTTACATTTTCACTACGAAACTGACAGTTGCTTAACACATTTAACTCAGTTAAAAACACCTTTTTGGGTATTTCATTTTGACAGTTCTAATATCTACAAAAAAAAATGTTTTTCGATGAATTGGCGATTCGATGAATTGATCATTCGATGAATTGATTTTCGATGAATTGATTTTCGATGAACTCGTTTTCGATGAATTTGCTTTCGATTAATTGTTTTTTGATGAACTCGTCGATTACCAAAAAAAATTTTATTAGTTACACACAGGAAGCCCTAAGAAAAATTATTCTACTCAGTGCCTATATCATCTTTGGGGATTGTGTGTAAGATCTTTTTAGGGGAAGAAATGAGAGGAAATTCTGGGAAGGATAAAGGTATGAGGGGTGGGTAGGAATTTGGGGGTCACTGTGTCCAGGAGTGTCGGACAAATAAATCCATACTTTCAAGGCAATGTTAAGAGAGAGTCCTGCTGGAGAAGTCAAAAGTCTCCCTCAACCAGTCTCTCCCGACCTGGCCTGCAACGCTGTTGGTGGCAGGCACCCCTGCTAAGTCCGTAAATGTTGTGGATTGAAACAATGGAGTGTTTTACTGATGTGACCTGATAATTAACCATGTACTACGTGGGTTGTCCAAGAAATAAAGACTTTTGTTATTTAAAAACTAGCATACGTCATTTTAGGTACGTATCCTTACTATTTTTCGACAGGGTCCCCGTTATGATCAATGCACTTTGTGAGCCGTGGCACTAGGTTCTTTATTCCCTTGTCAACTCCGCCCAACAATTCCGCCGCCAAAAATGTTCTCACCTCTCCCTCCGCGCCCTCATCGGTCTCCAAAAGTTTTCCGGCCAAATGTTGCTCCATGTGAAGAACAAGATGGAAATCGTTTCATTGTTTGCCTTTTTGATTCTGGAATTAGGTGGTGAACCCTTCTTTCAACCCATAAAAGCCTCGCCTTAGTTGGAAAAATGGTTCAAAAAGACCTGAGACTTTTTCTTGGAAATCGTTTGTATAGAAGACTTACTGACGTTTGGGTTTTTGAACCCAGTGCGAACTCACGGACTTCAACAGGGCGTAATCCCTCCTGGGTATTTAGCATGGTCGATCGATATAGGTTTTATCGAAAATGTCGGTAACTTTGTAGCGGTAGGTACCGCTATGGCATTTTAATGCTCTATGGATTTAACCGTTGTGGTTGGCAGCCTTGCACTCTGAATGCACGAGAGAGGTGGGAACAAGCTTCTAGAGGAATCGACGCGTGAGTTGACGGAATTACCAGGATCGTGAAGGGTTATGTGGCACGAGCAGTTATATGGCTGGACTCAGGACATTTTGGATCACGAGAAGTGAGATTTAAATTACTTATATTTTTAACAGATCGAGATTGTGCTTTTTAGATTATTTTTAGGGATTACTGATTCATAAATATGTTACGTTTTACGTCACAGGCGCCCATCAGTAATTTTCTTATGTCGTTACAATATAATTTCTTTCTTATTGACACGTGTCGAGACACTTTAAACATTTACAGCTGGGTACGATACATCGTAACCAGTCACCCCTGATGATTATTTCCGTTGTTTAACTTAGAGTCTCATAGCTAATCATTATAATATGTTCCAAGGGCAGGGTTTGATTTTTTATAATAAATTATACATTGTTCCCATACCTACTTATTATTGCTACCTAACCTCATGACTTGCTTGCTGGCTTTGTATGTGATTATTTATTCTATTCATGGATGGATGGCCAGGTTTGGAGGGTAATGAATTACAAGTAAGTATTTAACGTCACAACTTGTCATCGCTCCCGAGCACGACTGTAGGCCGCTAACGAACAAACAACAGTTCACAACGATTAAGGGCTAATTTATTTGACGTGAACTGTTATTTCTTCGTTAGCGGCCTGCAGTCGTGCTCAGGAGCGATCACAAGTTACCGACATTTTCGATAAAACCTATATCGATCGACCATGCTAGATACCCTGGTTAAGAAAGCGAATAATTAAGCGCACCTCGTAGGCGGCAGAATTCGACAGAGGAGCGTCCATTGCAAAAGATCGCACTGAAGCAGATCATAGCTTGGTTTGTAGGATAAAAATCTGACCTACAGTTACAACACTAGTACCATTATATTTTAAATAAAGGTATTTAATTCATGGTCAACCCTCGTGCTATATTTATCCTTCTTTTAAAACTGTTAAACTTAAGGGTGTTTTTTTAGAGGTTTGGTTTTTAAACTGGCAACATTGTTTCTACAGACTGTCAATTTGACAATTGATTTGTAGTCAGTACTTTTTCCCCATGAATAGACTGGCGTCAGAACAGCGCTTGCGAATTATGCAATTTTTTTATTGTTTTTTTTATTTAGTTTATTGCGGGAAACATTTGGTAAGGGTATAATTTCACGTAATGGACCTGTGAACTGGCCTCCGCGATCGTGTGATCTCACACCATTAGATTACTTTCTTTGGGGGTGTGTGAAGTCACTAGTCTATGCTGATAAACCAGAGACATTGGACCATTTGGAAGTCAACGTTTGCCGTGTTATTGCCGATATATGGCCCCAGTTGCTCGATAAAGTTGTCGAAAACTGAACTTCACGATTGCGCTTCATTCGAGCTAGCCATGGCGCTCATATGCCCGAAATCATATTTAAACAATAATGGCATAAAAGTATCTATTAAATAAAGCCAATATCCTAGACATTAACTTTATTTGAATGTGTTTTTTTTTCATTTTGAATTTGTATGCCTCTAAAAAAACAAAAAAAACATCCCTTTACATAATGTACCTAAATAAATGTAATTTTTCTACGTTAAAACCCAATAGGGCGTAAACAAATAAATAAAAGTGAACAAATCGATGGCATTTAACAAACATGGATTCAGTTCAATTTGACTCACCTCACAAAACAACCCTCATTGGCCATTAGTTGCAATTAACATAACAAATCATCCCCTGTGACTGCTCGTGGTCACTCCGAAGGCATTACAGTGTACAGGGTAGGTACAGGTATAGCAGGGTACTAGGGGTTGGAGCCAATAAGCGCTTCATAACACAAATCCACCCCTTCCTCCCTTTAAATCACTTCGGGAATTGGATATCTTTATTTGTGGAAATCTGTTTGGTAGACGTGTTTTATTTTCGATGCCCGAAATCGATTGATTTTTTTCTTCTCATATATCTTTATCTTTGCTAAGTATAAAATGAAGTCGCTCCCGCTGTATGTACGCTTAGATCTTTTAAACTACGCAAAGGATTTTCATGAGGTTTTCACCAATAGATGGAGTGATTCATTAGGAAGGTTTTTAGGTATATAATTTGACAGGGTTTTGTGTAAATTGCTTGAAATACATAAAATATCTAGCCAATGTGTGGATTTGATTTAACAGATGGCGTTGGTTATAAAGATTTCGTTACTCACAGCAACGTGTGGCCGGGTCTGCTGGTTTATGATAAAGTGATATTATTATTCCCAATAAAATAGTTCGTAACAATAGCTAACTTTTTTAGTGTTATCGTAATATTCGGCCAAATATTCGATTTGTGGCCGAGTTGGTGTCACGTTTAGGTCCCACCCAAGCGTGGTTTGTTCAATACCTCGACTGGCCAAGTCCTCCGTCACGGCACAAGCAACGTTTTCCGCTTACTGTGATGGTAGGAAGATTTTCAAATATTGTTAGGTAACCGGATATATTTGTTTTTCTTTTGGCAAAATTGTGTGCAGTTCACATGCGATAGAAATGAAACCTTCAGAAAACTAAAATACACAAGAGTGAGGAGGCTACGAAGCACCGCACAAAGAGAAGATCGACAGGCTACAAAGCACCGCAAAAAGAGAAAAACGATTATACTTTCTTATTCTCTCACAGGCTAAATCCGGTAATGTATGTGTTTGTCTCTTTTTAGTGTCGCTATTTTTCATTTCATCGAGTTTCAAATCACAACGGTGCTTTATCATTGAAAAAAATATTAAAGCTAAACCGGGAAGTAAATCTGGTTTCTAATAAAGTGTCAACACTCCAGGGTAGTGAATAAAATATATGGATTTAGAAATTTATATATGTTGTCAAAATTGTAACCAATTCGTATAACTTTTTGGGATCATTTAATACTCTAAAAAGTTTTTTTGACCTTTGCAGTAAGTTTACTTGATTTTTTGGCATTGTTTTAGCATAGATTAACTCCCATATCCGGGTCGATCTCTTTTAAATTGCCTCCAGACGGCTATATAACACATCTCACGGATCCAAGATACTTTAAACTGTATTTATAGCCTTGTATTTAAATGTATACAACATTCAAATGAAATGAGGATCGTTTCGTTATCCCCTATCATTTCTCCAAGGAGGCTAAGTGTAATAAAAAATGCTCATTATAAGGCCTAAATCACGAAGCGGTTGAAAGAACGAAGAAGGTACCATCAATTTTGTTGCCACTGACTAAAAAACAATCCGATAAAAGAACAGACTCAATATTGATCAGGATTCAAAACAATGCATTAACTAACTTCCTAACTGTGATAGTTCTTGCTACAAGACATAGATGGCTTTATTGTATTATGGCCACCGGACAGTAATAATGTTCCCAGTAAAAATGTCCCCAGTTAAAATGTTCCCTACAAAAATGTCCCCGGTCAGAACGTTCCTTACCAAATGTTCCTAGTAAATAGGCGCTCAGCCGGTTAGGTTACGTTAGGACATGCTGAGTATGCTGACTGACTATTACAATTTTTTTTTATTTTTTATAATGACATTTTATTTATTTCTGATTGGGAAATTTTGGCAAGGAACATTATTACTGGGAACATTTTAACTGTGTACATTTTTACTGGAATCATTTTGACAGGGAAAATTTTTGCCGGAAACATTATTACTAATTACATACTATATTACCTATTATATTTTGTATTAGAGGTTATAGACTTATCCGAAAGATGTCGGTGGTATAATATAGTGGGAACTAAGGTACAGGGAGCCGTATACGTAAGGTGGGTCAATTAACAAAAAATGTTATTTTTAAATTCTAAGAGCGATAAAAGGGTGCCAAATGGGTTCAAAACGACGTGTTTAAAAATTTTCAAATTTCTGATACGATCTTCTTCCTCCGGATTCAGTTCAAAGTTTTGAAAATTTTCATTTTAAAAAGGGGTTATTTCAAATGTATTTTTTGTAATCTTCCATAACAAATTTAGTATATTTTTACGTAATCATTTACAAAAAGTGCCAAGATTGAATCTCGCAAAATATGCCGAAATTTGAGATTAAGAAGGATTTTGCTGGTATTTGAATACACTGCCTTGAGATAATTTGAATTATATTCATATATTATTTTAATAAATAAATCAAAAATTTTCCCTCTATTTCGTGTTTTATTAAAAATATGTCATTTTTAATGGTTAATCTAACACTTTTTAAAGATTTTTTTAACAAGGGTGGGTTTTTCCCTAAAATGTGAAATTTCAAAGACCGGATTGACTTTGAAATTTCACATTTTAGAGAAAAACCCACACCTCCGGATTGAGGAAGAGGATGATTTCTAGATACATATTATTAAAAAAATACGTGGATTTTATATCTCCATTTAACACCCTTTTATCACTATTAGACAAATCAAAACAAGATATTTTATTCCTATACAGTCGTAACCCATGCAGGTTTCAAGAATAGAGATAAATTTTAATAGCATAATAAGGAAGACTTTACCCTCCGGGCCGTCATATACCCTCATTCCTGATTATAAGAGTTTAAACCTAAATAAATACACATTGTTTTGTTTGGAAGGAGTTATTATTTCAGGAATCCATTAGTACCAAAGTGGCGCAGCCGGTTTGCCATTCCTTCGTTTCTCCTTCCCTTGTCCACTGCCTTCAGCTTCACAATATAGGTATCATAGCAAACAACATAGTTCCACTAGCTCTGGATAGTTGGGAGCATTTTAGAGACTCTAGCCTGGTTATAAGTTTGCGAATTTTTTGTGATGCTGCGTATAAACAGGTATGTATTACCGCGAGCTGAGCCACCGCATGCGAACTTCTTTCCTTTCCCACAATTCAAGGCTCGGCTCCCGGTAATACCTACTTCTTTATAAGCAGCATAAGATATTAAAAAATAATGTATTTTAAGTAAATGCGTATAACAATTTTATCGTGAACTGCCTAATTAAAAAAAAACTCTTTTGTTAAACTTTTGCTAGGCTCAGAACATCGTCGGCTTTCCTACGCAAAGTCACCTACAAACTTTTTTGGAAATTCTTTTGAAAATAATTTTAAACTAAAATTTATGTATTGTATTTTAAAATACAATATTAGAAATAAAAAATTTGTTTAAAAGCGACTAGAGATTTCGTAGTTTGTGAAAAATTCTAAGAAAATAATATAAGTTTGAATATTTTTGTAAGAAAATATTTATTTATGAATTAGTCAATTTGGAATAATTATTTTTGTTATGGGTACCGCCGCTCCGGGAGTAGTTTTATTATATTAATTAAACGCATACAATACACAACTTGCATTATATTCCCAAAAGGTAAGACACTCATTGTGGGTTCATTATTGGTACAGTTACGGTAGATACATTTGGCTATACAATTAAAACTAGTAATACATATTTTGTCATTTACTGCACACTCCTTGCTTCAATGACATTCATGCATTGCTATATTTACATACCACCCATACCTTCTGGTTCAGTCATCCCAACATACTATGAAACTATCTGATGATATTATAGTATGTTTAAGTGATTGTGCGAAACCACCTTACAAACTCCCGCGACTGATCCGGTATAGGTTTTGGAAAAACGTTTTCGGTTCCGGTTTTTAATTGGTGGCCGTTTTAACGGTTCTGTAAAGATTATTATCCAAATGTTAAAACGTCGGATTATTTGGACTGCCTTAGTCGCATTTTTTCAATATGATGGTACCTACCTACATGAAGAACATTTGAAAATGGGTTGTTAGGTACACCTACCCGAGGTGCCTACCTTCTGCCGACAAACTAGCTCAGAATGGTCAGCAGAGCGGAGGAGACTGTCATCACCTGGGTTGTAGGATCTCTGAGGCGTTTGTGTGGCATCCCTGAAATAAGCTCAAATCCTACGGGCTGGGGGAGACAGTGAAACACGTTGGCTACGGTAAATATCAGGTGTATTGGGTAGAATTCTTTCATAAACAACAATGATACATAATGCAGGCAAAGTTAGTACAGGGTAGCATCAATAATCCTATCTAATTCGGGTGAATTTGGCCCTAAAATCTCTCTGGGGGCGGTCATTTATCTACGCGTTGAATTTAAAAGGAACACACACAATAAAGAGGAATTAAATGGCTCAGGTTACTCACTGCAGCAGGTTGGTGGCTTGGAGATTGGTGAGGTGAAAGGAATTTAGCCGTACTTGGCATTCCCGCCAGTCACTATGGACGGGCACCGTCATGGCGGTCTTCCGGAATATTCCGGAACCGATCGGAATGGTTCACGCTACACGGGCACTCGCAGCGCTGTCTGGGGAAGAATGGCCGCCGGCGGCTGGCGTTCAACCGCCGTCAGCGCGCGGCGCGCTAGCGGAGAGAAAGCGAAACTGTTTGTCTCTACAGGGGAGTAGCCTAGTGATTTGCAGGGGTGGCGTCTTTGTGTATCATAACAGGGTTTTCATGGAAATAGTGAAATTACTTTACAAAAATTTAATAATTCTTTGGAAAAAAAATATTACATAAAATATACGGTTTTTAATCAAGTATTAATGGACTACTTACAAATCTTTTGATTTATTAATTATGGGAAATTTAGAAACAAACTATTTTGGAAGCGTGTTCAAGATTCTTGCTTCGCATTTAATGCTATCATCTAATTGAAAAGTTTCAAACAATTTATAAAACATTATTTTTGAGCAAAGAACCAAATTTCAATTTGATTATTAATTCAAATTGAATTGACTTCTTGGTCTAACGTTATGTAACACTTGATATTTTCAAATTTGCGAACAAACAAAATTGGCAATAGATTATTTATCTATAAATATAACTTGAGCCCAAATCAATATCCTTGAATAATATCTCAAAATAGAACCAACCGAATTTAAACTGGGAGAAATTTAAACAAATGAACCGCGCAATGGATGCCCATGTGAAATTGAAAGAAAGTTTCATTAACAAATTAGCAATTAATTAATCGATTTTAGCATTTGTACATTTCTATTTTATTTTAATTGGATCTAGAAGTGAAGAATATTTGATCTTAAGGAGGTTCACCCGCAGGACAAACAATATTATTATTTTTGTTATTATTCATTTATGTAATCCTGTATTATATGACATTAAGAATATACTCGTATGTCAGATATAAATGTAAAAATAGACTCAGTCTCCTCACTGGGGGATCCTGTTCTGATGCAAACCAGGTTTTGTGTTGAGGGTTGTCAGCGAGATCCATGGTTCAACATCAAGGTTTTGGGAACGAATTTTCACACCTCTTTGAAGATTTTTTTAAAATACTGAAGGCAATATTTGAAGGTCTTAATGTACTAATTATTGATGTATTCTATGTGGGAGTTTGTTGTATAACCTTACAGTTCTCCCGAAAACTTATTATTGGATATCCAACACCTCTGTCATAGGTTACCCCAAGGTTCGCTACGTTTGGTGACTTACTGGGGGTGGTAGGCTTCACGGGGGTGAGGTTTGTAAGGGGCTTGGCGGCAGGTGCTTCTGCCCACCAATTACGTGGCAGGCCGTATTGTTGGAGACCGGTTGCGGGAACCCTTTTGACCTCTCAAGCAGGAATCTCTCGGAACATCACCTTTCACCGCAGTGGGAGGGATGGATTCCTTCGTCCATCACTCCTGGAGACACTGGGTCCCAAATTCCTACCTTTTTTCCTACTCAGAACTTCCTCTCCTTCCTTTCCCTAAAAAGACTCTCCACACAGCATCCCCTAAGATGACATAGACCTAGAAGGGAATTATTTTCCTCAGGGCCTCTGGTGTAAAACTATTTTTTTTTTAAATTAAATTAATTATTAACTTTGAAATTTTGTGGTTGGTTCAAATTCTGTGCACTAACCGCCCTTAGATATCTTAAATTATCTTATCTAAGGGTAAAGTACATTTAAGGTATTAATAAGTATATCTATAAATTTGGTATAAATAAGTATGTCTAAGGTAAGGGTAAATAAGTATATCAAAATAGATATTATTTACTTTTGAATATAGCTATAACTTTGTGGTTATCCATTATAGATATATGAAATATTGTTACTTTGTTTGAACCACTTGTATATTTGAGTAAAGCCGACCGGTTTCGGAACGACCGTTCCTACAAATATTAATTTTCAATATTTTATGTTTTTTATATATTCTTCCCATCCACTATTTTGTAACAGTCAAATCAGTATACGTTTGCCCTGAAGAAGGAACGGTCGTTCCGAAACCGGTCGGCTTTACTCAAATATACAAGTGGTTCAAATATAGTAGCATTGTTTCATTTATTTATAAATAATTTATTTTATTTATTTATTTACTTCTCGTTTTTGCTGTGGTTTTGTGATCATGTGAGGTGTTTGCCTTCTAGTCATTTTTGATAATCAGAATATACTTGGCATTGGTGGTTTTGTATACTTGTAACATCGAACGGTTTAAAACAAAATTGTTATTGACGTCCTTCATATCATTAATTTTATTTTAAATGTCGAATCACTTTTCATTCCTGCATTGTGGCGAGCCAGAACGATACTTAATAATATCTTGTAAATGCACTTTAAATGGGTCAAATTTGATTTAGTCCGAGAGCAGAAAACCGATAAATCGAAGATGTCTGGCGAAATTTCCCAGGTTTTTCTGCCTAGGATTTTCATTTTTAGATATGGAGCATCGCAAGCTTCTGTTGGAAAACAGTGCAAGACGTCATTTAGTTTTTATTTATTTTTAAACTGTTGAATGTACGTAAAATTTAGAAGACCTACATTAAAATCGCAATTCATTTGTAAAACCATTACTACTTTATTCAGTTTATTTCAGGTTTCCTTAACCTCCTTTTAAGCTTATGAGTGATTCCATTATTAACATTTAGACGCATGTAAAGCTTCTTAATAATAAAATTTAAAAAAAAAAAATTATGAAATTATTCTTGGAAGAGCTACACTTTAACATGTTCACTTTTTACTACTTTATAAGAATTTTATTGAAATATTTAAAAAGTCAAGAGAGAGGTTCAAAGTGCCATCGCGGGTGCAACCAATTTGGCCCACCCTTTCCAGATCATAATACAAAAACACAAAAGTCTGTTAATTGTGAAACAATTATTATGTTATGCCTTGATATTTCGTAAGGCATTGCCTTGATATAAAAATTTAAAAACATATAGAAAACAATAGCAAGCAATGAATTTTAGCTTTTCAAGCAATCGCGGGTGCAACATCAAATTATCGCGGGTGCAACTCGTCTAATTTAAGTATATATAAACATCAATGAACACTGACAGAGGAACGAAATAAGAAATCCAACAATGCTTATTACTTCTTTTTTTTTACATGAATACCGCACAAGAGTCCCAACTGCTCCCGTCTGGAGCCAGTGAGATTATGGCATCCCCAAATGAGAAATGTTGTGAGGCTGAAGGTAGTGGGGTGGGAAGGAGGTAGGAAGAGGAAGGCGGGGAAGTACCTGGCTATTCAGATCTGGTCAACAAACACGGCTAAAGCCATTTCAGGCAACGTTTCAATTCTGAATGGTGGTCTTACACCAGGGTGATACTGAAAGTATCTTCCACTCTGGAACGTTCCGCAAATATACTATACATATATTATTTTTAAATTAATAAATTGTGACATACACAAATTAATCAAATAAAATTACCACGCCACGCCGGGATTCGATCCCGCGACCTTCAGATTGCGAATCAAGCGCCTTACCGCTGCACTACGCCGGCCGTCTTGGTCATTTATGTTCATTATTTCTTTTCGGTTACGTCAAAATTCGCCGAAAATTCTGTGAACATATTACATCCATCAATCCTTTTTTCTGGCGCTTCCAACTTCGCGATAATGTCTTCAAGTTGCACGTCTGCTATGTCAATCATGATTTTTATAATTATTTAATTAATATTCATATCTTTTGATATATTGATATTAAATAAATAATTAATATAATTATCTAATTAATGTTTATATCTTTTGGTAAGACAGCGGCAGAGTACCAGTTTCGTTGCATGATTTTTCTGGTAATTTGGAGACTTAAAAAGACGTTGGAGATTCGTTATTTAAGGATTAGTCATCTGAATTACTGTAAACGTCAGAAATGCGTAAAATCGTTTCATTTTTTTTCTTTTTGTATTTTGAATTACAATTACTAGTACAATAACAATTTTTTTGTTTTTTTCTTATTTTGTAGAATTCCTTTTTATATTTTTTAATTTGTAAGAGGTTCCAAATTGTTATCGTCCCAATCACTTTCTGTTTTAGTGGTTGTTTTTGGAGATTTCAAAACCAATGTGCATTTGAGATGAGACAGTGAGGTTCGCGCCACGGAAATGCTATCGTCGTCTTCAGATTGAAAGAAATGTTTAGATTGAATGCCTGATTTATTTTTTAGCCCTTCCCATTTATCATTCAACGTGACCATCTTTTTTAACTTCTTTTTTATGTAAAAAGATGTTTCAGAGAGACTGTGTGCCAAATCAAAGAATTTCTATAAAAAAGCGGAATATAATATAAACACACCTATTAAATATAAAATACCAGTAATACACAGCATATATTATTATTGAATGCATAACAAAATAACAAATGTATGATAAATCACACAATAAGGATAGTTGCCAAAGATTTGCACCCGCGATCTTAACAACACAATCGCGGGTGCAACCAATCTGAGTCAACGTTTATTTCAATTCAGCTAACATTATACTCTTACAAACGTTTCATTTAAGTTTGTCTTCCTACTTTTCTTCTTACTTTTACAAAGTTTCAAAACGTTAGCACTTTATTTCTGTGAATAACACAAACTTTTTATCTTTTGTATCGCGGGTGCAACAAGCTATCAGGGTCTTCTTGTGGTCAATGGTGCTTAAAAAATAACAAGTACTTAAATCTTTCCACACAAAAGAATACATTAATATTATCACTACACGTTAAGTGGTAAAATATAACCTCAAACTATCGGTAACAGCTGTTTCGCGCTAAAGTTGCGCAGTATGATTTTGCAGTTAATCCCAATTCTTCCAATGATAATGTTTCCAAGCGCGCTAAAAATTTCACTGTGAAATAACATCCATTTTTTTATTATCAAATATTAACCTTCTTCTTTGCACTAATATAAAAAAGGAACAAATATTGTGATTTGTTAAAATGTCGAGAATCGTCTATAACGGAATTACCCTTGTTTTGACAGTCACCACGGTAATACTAATAAAATACAAGTTCTGTTAATTCGTGCATTCTCCACCTTTTTTCCCTAAGCAATAGAACCACTGGATTAGATCTACATCGATCGGGTTACAATGATCGATGTAGATCTAATCACAATATAATAATAATAATCTAATCATAATATGTTCACGATCGAATCAAAATTGTTTAATCAAAGAAATATTGATTATTGCTTTTGCGAGTTGGTGGATGCTCTCGCTGTATGACGCGCCCTCTAAAGATAGTAAGAAATGAAATTTCGGTGATCGTCGTGATCGGGTTTTAATAATCGGGTATTTGTGATACCAGGGCGAGATTCGTGATGCCAGGGCGCTTGCCACACCAGCACATGGGTGCTGATGATCGAATATCTTTTGAAAAAGTAACACGATAGGTTGGGTGATCGACGTGATTGGGTTACAATGATTGATCGACGTGATTGAGAATCGAAAATTGTTTTATCAAAGAAATATTGAGTATTTATTTATTTTATTTATTTATTTATTTATTGCTTCTTCACAATTTATATACATATATTTTTAGCATGTAATTATTAACCCCACTAGGGTTCGCCTGTATCGGGGTTAATAATTTCACAATTTAATAAAAATAACACACGCAAATATCGGTTATGCAAAACAGTTAAGTAAAAGCAAAATAATAAAATTTAAAAATAAAATGATAAACAGAGAAAATAATAAGTGATAAAAATATATGAATTAAAAACAAAGTGTTAAGAGATCAGACAAAATGTTATCATTCATTATATCATTAGTTCATACCATTTTCAACAATAGATAAAATTAAAAAAATATATGTCCTTAGGTTTTTTTTTAAATACCTATGTGTAAAAAAATAAAAAATGAAAAAAACAAAGATTTATAAGCGATTACATTAGAGCGAATCTTTCTTATGAAATATTAAAGTGACTATCAAATAATTATGAAATAAATATGAAAGAAACCGTTTTGATCACAACATTATTGTTTTCATTCCATTTAAGTGCCCGTTTTCATTAAAATATGATTGTTTTTTATAGTGTAAGTGACATCTTAGAAATGCCATCCGTGTGATCTTTTAGTGTTGACAAAGTTATGGGATACGATAACCCCTATATATTTATTTATTTATTGTTTCTTTACCTTTTTAATTTAGGTGTTATTGTTTAAATTGAAATTTTGAACTTCATTTTGACTTGAAATTAACAATTTTATAGAGTACACAAAATAATATAGGTGTTGAAAGACAATATTGTTACAATAATATTTCTCACAGAATGGGCCTCTACTGCACTATAGGAACAAATACATTATAACGTAAAACATGTAGAGTGACCATATGTTGAAATTATATTTGAAATAACTTTTTTTTTTGCAAGTTGTATAATCTGTAATATTTAAAATGAGGTTCGGTTAGAAAATTAATATGTAATGGTAAATTAAGAAGAACATAAAAAATAATATATTAACAGTAAATATACTGTAATAAATTATCAATATGCTATTAATTTAGAAATGACAATGTAGAAAAAATCAATTGGCAATCCTCGGCTAATACGAATAATTTAACCATCTTTTTAAAAGTGCACAAGGAATTAGATGACTTAATATGTTCTGGAAGGCTATTAAATATGAGTGGAGCCTGATAGAAGTAATTTCTTTGGCCAAAAGAAGATTTAGTTTGAATTGCCACAAAGTTAAGACCAGACCCAATTCTAGTAGTACGAATTTGCTGAGTTCTTTCTGCAATATTAATATTATTAAAAAATTTACAAAGTGTTTGTGTAATATACAGCTGTTTTACATTCATAACATTACATTCCTTATAAAGTAAATGAGTTGGATATCTAAATTTTTTCTTGAACATAACTTTAAGGATCAGTTTTTGGGCAATGTTAAGTGGTTCTATGTAAGTCTTTTGGCAAGATCCCCAGCACACTATATTATAAGAAAGTAGAGACTGGATTATTGCAAAATAAACCGTCTTCAATTTTTCCTTGTCTAGTATATGTCTAAGTTCTTTAAAGATATAGGTAAGTCTCCTAGTATTATTTACCAACATATTAACATGATCGTTCCATCTTAAAAATTTATCTATTTTTACGCCAAGGTATTTGATGCTGACTACATTTTCTAAAGGGTTGCAGTTACAGGTTTGCAAACAATTGTGTATTATTAAATTATGAGTGGCGGAAGGTTGACTTTTACTTGAAATGCTAAAAGTGATATATTTGGTTTTTTGTAAGTTTAAAGTTAAAATACTATTATTTAACCATCTATTTACCACTCTTAAACCTGTATTACATTTGTTAAATGTTTCATCCCAAGTTTTACCCTCAAATATTAAGGTAGTATCATCTGCAAAACTAACTATGTTACCAGGAATATTCAGATTACATAAATCATTTATATATATTAGAAACAATATTGGCCCAAGCACACTACCTTGCGGGACTCCAAAGGAGATTGATTTACCATTGCTTAATATTTTATTTATCTCTACTTGCTGCGTTCTATCACTAAGATAAGATCTGAACCAACCCATTGCTGTACTATGAATGCCTAGAGATGATAATTTTTTAAGGAGCAATTCATGGGAAACTGTATCAAATGCTTTTGATAAGTCCAAAAACACCGCTAAAGCTTTGTTGCCATAATCCAGCGCGCTTATAACTTTGGTCAGTACCTTCAATACAGCATCACTCGTTCCTTTATTCTCTCTGAAACCGAATTGATTGTCGGAGAGTATTTTGTGCTTTTCTAAGAATTTAACTAATCTTGACTTTACCAATCTCTCTATTACTTTTGAGAGAGTATTGAGCAAGGATATGGGTCGATAATTGTTAACATCTAGCTGATCTCCACCTTTGAAAAGAGGTATAACCTTAGCAATCTTACAATGAGAGGGAAACACGCCATTTTTAAAACTAATGTTAACAATATGTGATATGGGACCAGCCAATACAGAAACGTTTTGTTTATACACCATTGTACTTAAGCCATCAATACCACAGGAAAAAGACATTTTTAATTCACGTATCACTTTTGTAACTTCATAAATGTTAGTAGATTTAAATTCAAATGTGTCTCCTGTTACTTGAGTACTAGGTATAAAATTGTTTACAAGACACTTTTCGGTAGTTTTGTTTGCGCTGCACAAATTTTTGGCGAATCTAGGACCAATATCGCTGAAAAAGTTATTTACGTGATTAGTGATTATATTTGGATCCTCCTCGATTGAGATAATATTGTTATTGATTTTTAATTTTTTTATAGACAATTGTTCCTTTCGTATATTTACAGCCTCCTTTATAATCTTCCACTGTTGTTTGGTATTTCCATTGACGTTATCCAATTTTCTTCTGTAATATGCTTGTTTTGTATATTTTATAATTTTTGTACACCAGTTTCTATATCTTTTGTAATAATTCAGCAATTGAATATTATTTAACTCTTCTCGACATTTGTAGTGCAATTTGTCACGGGTTCTGAGGCATTTAATAATTCCATCATTTATCCAAGGTTTTAAGTACTTAATGTTATGTTTTTCACTTTGTACAGACGAACAATTTTTCATGTGCATTTTTAAACACTTTATAAAATTTTCAGCAGCTGAATTAACATCTTGAGATGATAGGACTGACTGCCATGATTCCTCCTTTAATCTGTCCTTCAAAAGATTGTTATCTATGACGGTTTTGATTTTCACATTATCCTTTGCTATTTTCTTTAGTGTAAAGCTCATAAATCTCAGCAATATCACATTGTGATCTGTTATGTCAGTAGTGAAGACAGCTCCTTGTGGTTCGAATTTAGATTTCACCATAATGTGATCGATGCAGGTTGAACTGGTCGAAGAAACTCTTGTAGGTGAATTTATGATTGGTTTCAAATCATGAAAAGCCATAAGTGAGAGGTATTTCTGAGTTTTCATATCGCTCAAATCCAAAGTATTGATATTTATATCCCCACATAAAATGATTTCCTTATTTTGGATAGATGTAGAGTCAAGCAGTTCGCTCAGTGATTCAAGGAAATGATCTATTTGAGTCTGGGATGGAGATCTATACACAGCTATTACACACAAGGTACTCGATATCTGCATGCTTAGGCAGTTTGCACCAGGGAGAACAACTATTACTTTTGCGAGTTGTCGGTTGCTCTCGCTGTACGACGCGCCCTCTGAGGGTACTAAGAAATGAAATTTTGGTCATCGATGTGATCGAGTTACAATGATCGGATAGTTCACGATCGAATCCAAATTGTTTTATCAAAGAAATATTGAGTATTGCTTTTAGAGTTCTCGGTTGCTCTCGCTGTACGACGCGCCCTCTGAAGGCACTGAGAAATCAAATTTTGGTGATCGAGTAACAATGATCGGGTAATTCACGATCGACTCGAAATTATTTTATTAAAGCAATATTGAGTATTGTTTTTGCGAGTTGTCAGTTGCTCTCGCTGTACGACGCGCCCTCTGAGGGTACTGAGAAATGAAATTTTGGTCATCGATGTGATCGAGTTACAATGATCGGATAGTTCACCATCGAATCCAAATTGTTTTATCAAAGAAATATTGAGTATTGGTTTGCGAGTTGTCGGTTGTTCTACGCTGTACGAGGCGCCCTCTGAAGGTACTAAGAAATCAAATTTTGGTGATCGAGTAACAATGATCGGGTAGATCACGATCGACTCGAAATTATTTTATTAAAGAAATATTGAGTGTTGCTTTTGCGAGTTGTCGGTTGCTCTACGCTGTATGACGCGCCCTCTGAAGGTACTTTGTGGAAATAACTCTGTTCGAATATCTCCAGTGAAATCTTCCCGGGAAGTTAGGGGCCCCGGCCGCTCCCCAGCCAGGGAAAGTGTAACTTTTAAGCGGATTACCCCATCCCCCAACTGTGCGAGACTTGTTTCATTTCCATATTAATTAGTGGGTTCCTTTCCACACAAGTGCTACTTATTATTATTAGCTTTAATTGAATACGATTGAGAGACTACTTCTCTTTTAAGCTCCTCTTCCACTTCTACTTCACCCTCGCCCTCCCCTCCCCAACCCTTCCCACTCCCCCGAGGTCGCACTGAAACTTGAAAGTTATGAAGTTAGAAACAATCATTATGTGAGTATAGGGAAATGTGCCAAATTGATCATTAAGTTATTTTCCCTTTCTGTGAAAATACCAAAAGTCTAAGTAAAATAATATTCTACTTAAATTATGCTAGCTGTCCCGGACACGCATTGCTGTGGCAAACGAAACACAACGCCATCTACTGGATGGTTACCCAACCTTTATAACCACCGCCATCTGTTAATTTGCATTCAAATCCACACCACCCGCTTACCAGCCCGCTCCTTCACCACATACAGACATTCTTCTTTATATACTTTAAAACCTTGACAAATTATATACCTTAACCTTCCTCATGAATCCCTCAATCTATTGATGAAAACCGCATGAAAATCGGTTTGGTCGTTTTTGAGTTTATCGCGAACACATAGACAGACGCGTCGGAGGACTTTCATTTATAATATGTAGAGAAGATAGAACTTACCCATTTTGCTAAAGCTATTTATTATTTACATTAATAAACATATAAATTTGTTACAGACCACTTTAATTTTATGTTATTCACACTCTTGAACTGAAACATTGCTTGAAATGACTTTAACCTTGTAACTAGATCGGAATAGCCGGGTACTTCCTCACCTTCCTCTTCCTCATCTCCTTCCCCTCCCCACTTACCTTCAGCCTCACAACATACCCAAATTAGGGATTCATAGTCGCACTGGCTCCAAGCGGTTGAGAGCAGTTGGGACTCTTGTGCGGTATTCTCAATTCTCTACCGGTTTCGACAAAACCCTTCCTTCGTCAGGAGAATATTAGAACTAACCTACGATACAAAATTTTGACAGACATTTACAAAAAACGAGCGCTATAGACCACACGGCTGAAGTAAAACTTCTTTAGCTCCAGCTGTATAATAGGAAGAGAAAAAGAAAATGTGCGCACGCACTGCTCTCTCTTGCTCCTACAGTGTGATACAGACAATAGGCCATGAGAGGAAGAGAGAAAGAAATTGTGTGCTCACACCTCTCTCTCTTGCCCCTACAGTAGTATACGAAACGTAACTCTCTCTCTTTCTATCTTCACTAACTTATATCTCCCTCTCAACTTCCGTTCGCCTCGCTTTTCGTAATGCTCTCGTCTCGCATTCACCAGCTTACTCCCCAAGTCAAGCGTGCGTAAAGAAGTTTTACTTCAAAAATTGTAGGTGTTTGAGTGGGAGGTGAACAAAGGGAAAGGGGTAATTACGGGATTTCCGGGAAGAACAAAGCGGTGTATTGGAAATATGTCTGGAATAGGACTAAAAGATAAATTAATTTGGTTATTCAAATTACTAGAGTTATTATTTTGAAATTTTTTAATAACAAGTGCTTTTAAGTTATATAATTTTTTGCTTTTATCGTTGCGGTGGAGAATTTTAACCCCTGTGTCCTTATTAAAGGTACGATCTGTGGAAATGAAATGATTGGTAAACTCCGATATAAGAATCTTAAATGTTCCGTGATTATTCTTTTTAAATATGTGATTATAGCTTTTTTTGTTAGCTGTTATTATAGTTTGTATATCTGGGTAGTATGTTTACGAGAGATGGGAAGGCTGGTGGAGATATTGAAAGAAGGGTGAATGCCGGTAACTCCATTAATGTTGGACTGAATGCCATTGGCGCTAATAAAAAAACTGTCAAAAGAAGCGAAGCTGGCAGTCCACAATGGAGTCCTGGTACCTACCCTGATGTATGGCAGTGAGGCATGGAACTGGCAGAAGAAGGATGAAAGTAAACTGAATGCTGTTGAAATGAGATCCCTGAGACGTATGTGTGGTAAAACAATGTATGATCGTGTGAGAAATGTGGATATCCGCAAAGAATGTAAGGCTGATGTCAGCATAATGAGTAAGATTAAGAAATTAAACGGAGAAAGTAGTGTAAGAATACGACGCTAATGTGAATGGTAGAAGAAGTCGAGAACGCCCGAGGAAGACATAGCACGATCAAGTGAATCAGATACTTGAGTCGGGCCATGTCAAAAGTCAGAATAATTGAAGAGAATATATGAGACGATGTTTGAATGTGAGTGATCTTGTAACTATATTCCTTGCAGTTGAAACATTTACTATTTCTCTGAAAGTATTGCCAACCGCATGCAATCTAGGTTCAATCGAGTATCTAAATGACTCTGTCCCGATATTGTTGTTACAATTAAAAATAAGATCGAGTAGTTGTAGTTGGTATATGGAAGGTCAATAGGCTGGATAAATCGATATACAGGGTGTCCGGGGGTAAAGTGCAAACTTCGGGAGGTGATTCTACATGATAGTACAAGCAAAAAAGATAAATAACTTTTAGGGGTAGTTTTGAGGTAAAAACGTAAAATTAGTATTAGTATAAAACGTAATTTTTCGCTGTTACGATACGGGCCAATCACAAACGAGTCGGGCGCCCGGCAGGCTCTCAGCAAGTAAGATCGTACCTCGCACTAAGGATTTTTAGTAGGTACGTCTTTTTGTATGGGAAAAAAAATGTTGGAATTTCGGAAAAAGTTGTTAATCTTTTTTACTCCTACCATCATGTAGAATCACCTCCAGAAGTTAATGCACTTTACCCCCAGACACCCTGTAATACTGTCTGTATTACTAATAACGGTTTTAAAATGTATCAATACAAATTTCATCAATGTCAGTATTTTTCTGTATAACATCGCCATCAAAAGCAATATCAATCACCGTCTACTAAGAAATTCCGAAGCTCTTTATGTTCCTTTCAAAATTTATCTTTCTCCCAACTTCTTGTGCGAATGAGTCAACTATACAGGGTGTCCGGTGGTAAAGTGCATTAACTTCGGGAGGTGATTCTACATGATGCTAGGAGTAAAAAAGATAAACAACTTTTTCCGAAATTCCAACTTTTTTTTTTCCATACAAAAAGACATATCTACTAAAAATCGTTAGTGAAGGTACACACTTACCAGATAAATTCGCTGTGAGTTTGACAGTGTCAATGTGGCAACGTTGCATATTTATGAGTGGCAAGTATCCATGGAAACAACATGTAAATTGTAAACAATAACAAGACTGACAGTTCGCCGTTTTACAATGTGCAACAAAATCGTATGTTTTATAATGTTACCAAATTCAACTGAGAACTGCACTAAAATAACAATATTCATATGAATTTACACTTTTTACTATACAAATTATTAATAACTAATTGAACACTTAACTAATATCATCGTTTTTCACTAATAACAAATTTTCAAAATGTCCACCTTCTGCTTGCAGGCAAGTATTGAAACGTCATTGACAAGAAGAAAAGAAACACGCGTTGAAAAAACATGTTCTTTTAAGTCAATAAATACACACTAATGTAACAAGTTTCGAGTATTAATAACACAATTCTTACAGTGGAGGTATCCACCACTTACCCGCCCTGGTATAAGTAACAGATGGTTACTCCTTCAAGGCTCTCGCAAGGACTCTAATTTTTTTGAAAGAACGAATCTACATTTAAGTTTGAACGAATCTAGACCTCCAGTGTCCCTGCATACAGTGTTAGGAAGCAGTATGCAAGTGCTTACATAATATACAAAATGCAAAAAATATAAAGCAAGTCAGGGATAAACAAATTAAAAAAAAATAAGAGAAAAACATAAAAGGCGGCTGCTCGCAGGGTAATGGCATCTTGCGTATGTTGCAAGCATCTGCAAGAAAAGATAATGAAAACAAGTATTGTGATATGAAGAACGCTTGTGTCGGGTGGGATACCTCTCTCGTCATCTGGCAGTACCAGCCAGAATGTGTATGGTGATCGGTCTGCCGTGAATGAATCTCAACATCCGCACCCTTTAGCCGGTTTCTCGGTTGTGCCTTGACGATAGTAAGTGGGAAGTAGGGGAACGTACCCGAAGACCCTAAGGATGGAAGCGTCGAGTTGCCGGAGGCAGGGCGGAAGGATGCTGAGTTCGCACAGCCAAACCTCAGGCCCACACATGTCGCTGGGGGAGGCGCAGATGAGTTGTGAGGATTCCATTCCGAAATTTTTTTTTACGCCAATGTATCCAGGAGCGAGGTCTAACTCACCCCCAAAATGGGGAAGTTGACATTACAGAACATTTACAGTTCAGTTTCAGCCACAAGGGTCGGAGCTTATTGCTGAATCGCTAAAACAGAAAAAAAATTGCAAAAAAAAAAGGAAAACTAAAAATAAGATAACATAATACTTAGTGAAGAATAACAGTTGGTTACAAGTAGCAGAATATATTATATACCATGTTTTTAATTTGGTCAGCAATAACAGAAATGTATCAATTTGTTTTGAGCGAAGGAGTCATCAGGACCTTCGCTCTCAATTCGGCACATCGAAGTCTGAAATGGGAGAAAAAGCAGAACTACATGAAGTACATAAAGATTTTAAACCACCAGGAATTTATCGCAGTAAAAACAAAATATTTTCAACTCCGCTTGGGTTTAAAATCTAAGGAAACATAAAGGCAGTGAAGATAAAGATATAGAAAACCAAAAAAATCAGAGCAATGGTAATAAAAGAGATGAGAAAGAAAAGTCAGTGGTCATCAGGAGCAAATACACCAGGCATCTGAAACTCACAATGATTTTACAGCTGGTCAGCGACTCTAAGATCAGGCCATCTCTCAACCCAAACCTTTGTAAACTTCCGCAGGCACTCGAAGTTCACCTTATTCGAGACGAGATCAGCGTTCCATACTGGTCTCGTGGTCACTTGTAAACCATCCAACATTTCCTCTCGAGCATCCGTCATAATCTCACAATGCCACAGAATGTGCTCGGCTGTTTGGTCCGTATTGCCACACGCGCAGTTTGGATGGGGGGATAGAGAGAGACTGTGCAATCTCCCCCTAAACTCCCCATGCCCGGACAGTAATTGGGTCACATGGTGATCCCTTACAATGTGTGCCCCTTCCATTCTGAGTTTAACTGACGGGAAGAAGGAGTAAGTCCATCTTCCCGTATTCGACCTGTCCCATCGCTCTTGCCATTCTCTCAGTGTTCTTTCTCGCATCTCTCTAAGAAGACCTGGGAGAGACACTGCCCCACCTGGTATTAGTTCAACACCTAGGTGTGTAGCGGGTCTTCCTTTTGTCAGGCTCTTCTTTGTTAGCACCTCCCTGATTTCAAGATCAATTGGCAAAATGCCGGCCAAGACTGGCAAAGCGTCCGAAGCAACTGTTCTATAAGCACCCGAAAGCGCCAGCAAGGGGACTCGCTGGCCTCTCTTGAGCGCCGAGAGTATGAGTGCATTCTCCAGGCGGTGCTCCCACACAGAGGCCGCATACGAGACTTGCGTCACGTAAACCCCCCTATATAAGAGACGGAGCGCTGGAGAGCGCAATCCCCACTCGGCAGTAGAGATTCTTCTCAATTTCAAGAAGAGGGCCTGGGCCTTACTTGACACGCTTTTAACATGGGTCAAGAACGAGGACGTTCGATCCAAAGTGACGCCTAGGTATGTAGTGTTCTCAACGAATCGGATATTGGTATCTCCCATTTTGATGGTTGGATTTCTACTTCTATTGAGGTTACCCTTCATCAGGAGTCCCATAGTCTTGTGGGGAGCGAAGGTCAGCCGGTTTCTCTTTCCCCATTCTAAAATCACACTTAAAACCTCTTCAGCTTTACTTTCAACTTCCTTTCTGCTGTTCCCCGAGACAAGATACAATTTGTCATCAGCGTAGTCCACCGAGATACATCCCTCAGGTAAGGGCAACCTGGAGGAATCGTCAAACACAATATTCCAAAAGTCTGGTCCAAGGATTGAACCCTGAGGACAACCCAAGTCAACTCCTCGTTCAATCAGGTAGTCTCCAAAAGAAAGGATGATAGTTCTGTCGCAGAGGTAATCAGCGCAGATCTTGAACAGGTTTGGTGGACATTTCCTATTTTTGAGCTTGACAAGTATCATCGGCCACCAAGCGTGATCGAAGGCACCAGTAATATCGAGGAAGATTCCAATTACGTACCTCTTTTGGCAAGCCTTCACCCATTCAAGCGCATACGTGATGGCGTGCTCAGTGGACATACCGGGGACAAAACCAAACTGACGCTCGCAGGGTGGGGATAAGGTTTGACGTAAACGCTGTCTTATCAGTTTCTCCAGGATCTTCCCCAGGACAGGTAGCAGGGTGATTGGACGGTAGGCCTTCACGTCCGACCTTGGTTTGCCGTTCCCCTTTGGTATAATCCTAAGCACGCCCCTCTTCCATTCAGAAGGGAAAGTTCCTCTTCTCATGCACGTATCCATCACCTGGAAGAGCTCCTCCTTGGCGTGGATCCATACTTGCTTCGCTATTACGCCATTGAGCCTATCATGCCCTGGTGCCTTCTTAAGACCCAAACCCTTGATTATCAACTCGATTTCCGCTTTAGTTACTGGTGTCATCCTAACCTCCTGAGCGAGGTTTCTCGGAGGGAGCCATGACAGATTTCTGATCTGTTTGTGGTGGTCGCTTTCCCCAATTATTGAATCTACAGGAACTAACTTGCCCAGAAGTGTATTGAGAGTGGATGCCACGTCCACACTTTCAACGTTCCTACCGTCCTTTTCGCTTATTACGCTAGTTAAATACCGATCAGAGCCTTTTCCCGTTTTATCTATGGCGCTGTGGACTTCCCACGGGTTGGCGTTTCCCACTTCTTGTACCCAATTATGCCATGCAGCTCGTTTCGCTGAGAGGACGGCCTGTTTGAAGGCTCTGCGGGAGACACTGAGTCGTGACTGAAGGGCGAGTGTCTCCTCCTGCGTGCACCCGCCTCGTCTGGACACGCCCAGGGCTCGATAGGCTCTCTTGTAGGCCCCTTTCAGTGAAGTCAGCTCACTCGACCACCACGGCGTCCTGATAACAGTCTTTGGGTTTGATCTTCCTAAAGACTGGTCGGCAGCTGATACCACGGCTGCATTAAAAAAGTTCCCCAAATTATCCGGATCTCTTGCTGCTACGTCGTGAAATCCCCTTAAGGTATCACGTATCGCTTCCCCAAAGTTATCCCAATTCGCCCTAGTGGTTTTGAAGTTCCAGGAGGATCTTGGGACTTCCGTCTTTTTGACACCCACGGTAAAAGTTATAAGCCTATGATCTGAGGCAATTGCGCATTCGTGAACTGTCCACTTTGATATCTTGGTCGCAACAGATCCAGAGCAAAGAGTTAGATCAATGTTGCTCTCACCGTGCGTGTTCGAGAAAGTCGTATATATACTCTGTTCATTTATTATTGAAAGACCTTGCGCCGCAATGAAGTCTTCGACGGCGTCTGAGCGTTCCGTCCTATAGTTACAGTAATCGAACCACAGAGGCGAGCGAGCGTTAAAGTCTCCCCCGATAACTACGTTACGTCCTTTAAGCGCGTTTAGAGCGCGCGTCAGACTCAAGATATGTGGTCCTACTGGGTTACAAAATTTAAAGTAAACTGAGATCAGAAAGATCTCAGTTGTCCCAAATTTAATAGATACGCAGGTTTGGTATTCGTTTGACAGTCCCACTAGTAGGAGGGGGCTGATCAATGAAGTATTGACCAGAACACCCGCCCCCGGTGAGGTGCCAGTTTCGAGTACAGCACCTGGATAGTTAATTGGTGTTTTACCTAGCCAAGTGTATTGCTCCTGGATTAGCAAAATGTCGATTTTAAGGTCAGACATGACCCGCAGCGCCTCGAGTGTGGCCGTCCGTGACCTCTGCAAGTTGATCTGACCTATGGAGAGGAAATTTTCAATACCCATAATCAGTCAATCGGACCTGGATTTCGATGGCTGCCTTCTGGGCAGGACACGATCTGTCACCTGTGGCATGATCCGCCGGCTTCTTGAACCTAGTGCATGTAGCACATACAGCAGCGTGTGTTTTCCTGGGGCAATCTTGATAATCGTGGCCGGCTGTGGCGCAGTGGCGGCAGGTTATTACTTCTTGAGTGCATGCCTTAGAGATATGACCATACTGATGGCATTTAAAGCATCGCGTAGCCCCGAGATAATCGCGGGCTCTACACGCATACCAACCAAGAAAACACAGGCCGCTGTCGATGAGAATTTTTCTGGCCTCAGGGTGACATGTGATTATCATATTCATGGTGCCGCTGTCTTTTTTTCCGAACAATGAGACTCTCCTCATTGTACGAAGGTGGTCCTCTATTGTGAGATTACATTTACCCATTATGTTATTCTCGTAAATTTCTTTAAATAGGGATGCATCGTTATCAGGTTCGCCCTTGGGAACATCATACACCACTATTTTGGGCAACCTACCTTGGGGAGACACCATTTTAATGCCCTTTTCAGTCAATTTTTCTGCAGCCTTTTTAATATTTGATAACCCTCCAGGTGTGGTAGTTTGCAGAGCAATACCAGCTCCTTTAATCTTCCTGGTACGCACCACCTGGAAACCGTCTTTTCTGGGATCCAAAACTGAGATTAGTTGCTTCTGTAGTTCTTCCGAAGTCTTACCTTCTGGTGCTTCTGGGTAAAATAAGATGGTGGGTTGTAGTGCCGGAAGAGGTCGCTCATATCCGTTCATCGCGAGAGTTTTTGAGGGAGGTGCACCCGCTGCAACGCCTGCGTATGATTTCCTTGAAAAAAGAATTTCCGCCTGGGGTTTGGTTTGGGTCAGATTAGATTTTTCTATTATTTTATCTAACTTAGCAGACATGGTATTTTGGGTATCTAAAATTGCGGACAGTGACTGGGCTTTGGAAATCGCCGCAGCATGGTTAATGGCGAGATTAAGAAGGCCTTTCTTAATCTCTTCCACGGAACCTAGAACAGTGAATCTGTCTTCCTTATTCAATTTTTTCTTACCTTCTGAGATGGTGTGCGAGATAATGTTCAACTGGGCCCATATTGGGTCCAGCGTCTCTGCACTAACTTCAGTGGGGTTGTCCAAGAGTAAGGAGTCCCCTTCTCTCAATCGTTTCCTATTTACCTGATTAGGCGAGGACCTGACAGGTTCAATTGGCTCCTTTTGTGTCTCAATGGTCGCGTTAGACTCACTGAGGCGCCCGCCGTGGATACTAGTGAATGGGGATTCTGCGTGTCTGCTCATACCTGATAATGTAGGGTCACGTACACTTAGCGCTTTTTCTGCATCCGTTGTCCTAGGAGAGACGTCTTGTTTTGAGCGAAGAGCCCTCCTGAGATCCGAATTCTCCTTGGTCAAAAGTTTGAAACTGGTAATAATATCACTTGGTTCATCCTGGTCGTCCGAGTCAGAGGACGCCATTTTTGACAAACAAAAAAAATATTTTAATTAAAAAAAAAAAAATAAAAAAAAAATTCACTACCCACAGTTGAAAAAATTATAAAGTATAATAACTTTTTTGTTTCGCAATCGAATTAGACGAGATTTTCACTGGTCGGTGTGAAATACAAAAATATATTCGGATTATATCAGTTATTTAGGATTTTTTACAATATTACTGTTAAATTACACACTTTAAAAATATTGTATGCCGCAAGGTTTGGCTATTGGGCCAAAACCTGCTTATTGGTTTTAAATCAATAAAAAACCTTATTTTATTAACTTTTGACACTGTAATATCTACTTTTAACACAAAATTTAACTATTTTAATACTTAAAAGCCTATGTTAAAGTTGTACAATTACACTTTTAATAACCGCACTTCACCTCACATAAACGTCACTTTCGCACTTAATATTTAAGATTCTTAGTTAATTTTGGATATTATTCACTTAAACTAGATTGATGTGAAGGGAATAATGTCCCTACACACGAATATACTACAAAATTTTCTTTTAATTAAACTTTTACCAGATTTTTGCAATTAAAAAAGGAGCAAGATTTGAAATATTCCGCGCCAACCGGAGGTTGAAACTGAACTTGAATTCAACAATTCTTACAGAGAAACACTGCAAGATACATTGTATTTGCGAATAAACGGTAAAATTCATCGCGATAGCATCTGCGGCATATTTAAATATCAACAGCTGACTGACGGAATGGGGTAGCGGGGAGTTCATTGGGCGCGCGGGGGCGCGGGACGGTAGATTTGGAAACTATGCTAAATAGTAACGCCGGCACTACACAGCGGACCGATTTTACGTTTTTACCTGAAAAGTACTCTTAAAAGTTTGAATTTCGGAAAAATTTATTTATCTTTTTTACTCCTACCATCATGTAGAATCACCTCCCGAAGTTAATGCACTTTACCACCGGACACCCTGTATAACATCCACAGTAGTGGCAAGCTACCGGACATCTTTAGCGATAGCCGCCAGAACTTTACTAAATTTCTTGTTTTCACTTGACTTCACTTGGACCGAACTTTATTGTCTCTAGTTTTTTGGTTGTTGTTATTTTACAACTGCTTTTATTCTTACACATTGTTGTACAACTTATTTGGCGGTTGGTATTTTAATGGTTAGTAACTTGACAAGCCATAAAGTTAGTACCTACCTGTAATCGGTAAATTATTTTATTTTAATTTATTAATTAATAATTCTATATTTAAAAAGTGTACATCCTTGGTTTAAATACTCGAAAGATTTCGTAATTTTAAAGTTTACTGACGGTGTTCATTCAAATGGTAAATTTCTGATTGTCTCTTTAATTGCCAAAAAAAATTTTAATTGTTAAGTTTGACAATATTTGTTTTCGAAATGCAATGATTCGGAGGCAACATTTTAAAAATAACAATTATAATATCCCATGATTTTTCACTTGTTTTTAAAAAAATCCATGAAAAAATAACACTGAAATTAAATAAGGAGGTCTAAAATAATCTTACTTATTTTTTTTAACTTTAACACCACACAGAAAATTTCCCTCAGGGCCTATTTCGTCTTTGGGGATGCTGTGTGGAGGGCCTTTTTGTGGAAAGGATGGTGTAAACCTGGGCCTTATATATACCTATGTCGTAGGAGGGAGGAAACACAGTTACCGGCAAATCGCTCCACAACCAAGCTGTTGAACTCAAGAATGAATCATAAAAACGACCCGTTTATTATATTATTACAATTGATATACGATTGCGATAAATAGCAATGATTCCCATTAAAATAACTTTTACTGAATAATTTCGCAATGTGATGCAATTACTGAATAATTTTGCACGGATGATGATTTATTTTATATGTATTTATTAATGCCTCTATAAAATTCCATTAATTTTGCGAGTGATTAATACACATTTTTATGCAATTTTGTAATTGTAGAATAATTACCGTAGTAAATACCTATGTCATTTAATCTGCTATTACTAAATGAAAAATTATAGTGGAGAGAATAACAGAAAACTGCTAGTCCAGCGGTACTTAATTTTGTTGGAGGTACTGACCCCCACCAGTTTCATATGCGCATTCACCGAACCCTTCTTAATTGAAAATCGAACTAAATCATATGAGTCGGGGGTGTGTCTTGACCTCCGCCGAACCCGCTAGACATACTCACCGAACCCCTGGGATTCGATCGAACCCAGGTTAGTCAATGGGAAGCTTAACATATTACACAAATTGTTGCGTATCATTACTCGTAAATGAGGCTTTTCCTCGCGCACAATTCGCGGTTCAACTGAATTGATTCACCGGAATTGACTTGTCAGATTCCAATCTCTTGAATGTGTCGCGAAAAGTCAATCAAAGCGTGGGGAAGCGCCTTACTAAAGAAAAGGCGATATTTCGTGCCTAATTATGGATCAAACTCCACGACGTAGACAATAAATCATTCAAACTTAGCGTATATATTTTTACCTTGCTTTACAAACCTTCATTTGGTATGTCCCAGCCTGAAAGTGATGGAAATTCAATTTAAAAAGTAAAAAAAATTATTAAAACTTCTTGTTCTGAAAGAGAGCATTTTTTTTAAATTTTATAATTTAACTAGCTGATCCGGCGAACTTCGTACCGCCTCAGAATCAAAAACTGTTGTTAACTTATTAGCTGAATTGATCTAAATTTCTCCCTGCGAATACCATACCTTGATCTAAATTGTTTCTCCCTGCGTATCCTTTCCCCTCTCGCGATCCCTCTCCCTCTCCCCACTCCACTTCTCCCCTTCCCCCGTCCCGCTAACCCCCCTTCCTGAGTTCCTTTCCCCCCTCCCCCCTCCCCCGGTTCACAGTTCAATATTATACCCCTTACAATATTGCTGCAGTTCTTTCAAAATAGGAGAATTCGTTCCATACAAAATGTATGGGGAAAATAATTTTCTTCGGAGTGGAACACCCTTTACTTTTAGGGGTATGAAAAATAGATGTTGGTCGATTCTCAGACCTACCAGATAAGCACACAAAATTTCATCAAAATTGGTCCAGCCGTTTCGGAGGAGTATGGTAAAAAACACCGTGACACGAGAATTTTATATATTAGATTTAGTAATGTTGGATGGATGTTATTATTAAGTTGGATTAAGTTTTTTTACCAGTGTAATAAACCAGTGCATTATCAATGCATTCAACGTGTTTAAATATCGTGGGACTTAAAAATAATGTGAATATTTTCAATACAAAGTTTTTGTTGTTCGCATTCTTTTATTACGAATTTTTGTCGAATTGACTATTATTTAGTAAATAACGCAATAATCGAGTTAATTGGTATTTTAGATTAAAGATGTGACGTGCTGCAGTTATTTTTGGTAAGTTTGTTGAAAATTCCATTTTAGTGTAATAAAATGTCAGCATTTCTCGAAAAAAAATTCTGACAAATATTTTTTCATGCGAATCATTTAAGCACTTGAAAACTTACCAAAATTCAGTTTTCTTATATGTATGTGTGTATATGCGCTCATCAATTAGACCATTTAAATGAAACTTTAAACTTTAATAGAAAATATGTAATACGCAAAATAAAATTGGGAAAAAAATATCTTTTTTGGAAGTATTCGGCAAAAGCTTTCTAGTAAAGCTGCAATCACTATCTACAAATCAATTATTGCTCCACATTTTAACTATTTATTTATTTTTATTTGTTTATTAAGATATACACAGTACATTATAATACAGATTATAAGGTATGTTAAATTAAATTATTACATGGTTATGTACCTATTACGTCCATAGAATTTGGTAATTGTGCCTGAAATATGAACCGGTTTAGTAACTGAATTATTGAATGAATGAGTAATAATAATAAAAAGGAAGAAAAAAAAGGGGGGGGGGATAAGGAGACATTTTAAAATCAAGAATTATATGCTCACTAATTGTAATTAACTGATTAAAGTTTAATGAAAAGTTAAGTGTAAGTAATTTTAACTATTAATTTTAACTAATTTTAACTATTGCTTAACTAGAACGAGAACAAAATAAGTTTCAAATTCTCCAAAACAGGGCAATGAGAATAATACTTCGGCGAAATAGATTTTCAAAAGTAAACAAAATGTTAAAGGAACTGAATTGGCTAACCGTGAAACAGATGCTGACCTTGAATACGATGATATTTATACATAAAATAATGAACAACATTTTACCAAAATGCTACTCAAATAAAATTACATTCAACAAGGACATTCACAGACATAACACAAGGAAGTGCAAGGAAATCAGGCTACAAAAAAAGACAAGGCGAATACGCAGAACAGTTTACTGTACAAAGGAATGAAGTTGTATAACAAGCTATCAGAAACATTAAAGTCCACACTAATTGGAAAATTCAAGATGTATTGTAGGAGCTACATAAAACTACATAAAATTTAGTTTGCAATATGAAATATTACAATTAATTAGAAATTTTGTAAACTTAAATATACAAATTACTAAAATAAAAATTCATAAATAAATAATAATAAATTGAAAACCCAGAGAATATTTCCTTTTGCAATGTTTATGATTTTTAATAATTTATTTTTTTATAAATCCTAAAAACATGCGATGATTATTTAAATATAGGTGAATTCATTGGGCATATACCACTTTTTTCGATTTATATGTCCCCGTATTAAAATTCGGAGTGGCGGAAAATTTTCAAAATGATCACCAAAAAATCGTAAGCAATTCAAGAAAAAAGTTTAAACGCTGTCGCTCCAGTGGTTACAGCAATATTATAGTTTATAAGTTCCCCTATGTAAAAGCTGAAAGTCATCAATAATTTATTTATTTATTATTTAAACGCCCGTACATAGGGCTATTACATACCTAATACAAGTGTATCGAACATTTACAAACATTATATATATAGAATAACATACAGTACATACATACGATGCATATTAGTACAACAAATATTTATCATTTTACAAACATATCAGTTACATAAATAACTAATTATTTTTGCTTTGATGCAAGACGGTGAGGTTTTGAAAATGGTCTGTATACGTATTGGCAGTTCCGTGAAAAGCACTAGCGGCGAATGAAAGGAATAGTTAGTGCTATGATTGTCACTGTGGAAAAGGTAGTAGAGTCGAGTTGATTTAACAGGGACACGAATATTTATAACACTTAACATTTGAGGGCAGTCTATGAGATTTTTCAGTAATTTAAAAAGTATAAGAATGTCATTAATAGTACGTCGGGTAGAAAGTAGTGGTAGGTTTAGATCAGACATTAATGCATTGTAGCGGATTTCAATTACAGGCTGTCTCAATTTGAATTGAAAATTTTCTTTGTACTCTCTCCAAACGGTGTAAGTTACAGGTATAAATCGGAGACCATACATGAGATGCATTTTCCAGCTGCGATCTTACAAGAGAGCAGTAAAGTAGCTTAATTGACTCAATGTTTTGAAAAGTCCTTGTGTTACGTATTACAAAACCTAGAATTTGCATGGCCTTATTGGAAATTGTTTCACAGTGACGATCAAATGTAAGTTTCCGGTCAAAAATAACACCAAGGTCTTTGATAAATGGTACTAATGCAATTTCATTATTGTTAATTAAATACGATGTAGATATTGGAAACCGTGAACGGTAAAAACTCATGTGGAAACATTTTTTTACGTTTAGGAATAATTTATTTATGTAATACAAATAAATCCGAGTTACAACTCTAGAATATGGAATGGTTTGTCTCTGTTTATTGCGTTTAAATCAGTCGAGGCATCCTCTGTTTAAAGATCAATTCAATTGAAGCTATGGGATTTATTATTAATATCCTCAATGAATACTCAGAAAACTTACTAGGAGAATATCAGGCAGGGTTCAAGAGGGGGAGATCCACCACTGATCAACTCTTCACTACTCGACAAATCCTGACAAAATGCTGGGAATTCGATATAGATCTATATCAACTATTTGTTGACTTCAAACAGGCGTATGACAGTATAGATAGGGAGAAAATATATGAAATACTCCTCAATTTTGGAATACCGCCCAAAATAGTCAAGCTTGTAAAAGCAACAATGGTCGGATCACGGTGTCGAGTAAGGATAGGAGGTGAAACAACGGAGGATTTTAACGTTTCCCAGGGGCTGAAACAAGGTGATGGCTTAGCACCCACCCTTTTCAATATTGTACTGGAGCACGTCGTGAGGAAGACAATGATCAGTACCGACTCAAACATCTGCTACAGAAGCAATCAAATAGTTGGCTACGCAGATGATCTTAACATTGTCGGAAGATCCCTACAGGCTGTAAGAGAAGTGTTTGACCCTTTGGAGACTGCGGCAAGAGAGGTGGGTTTGCAAATCAATGAAAATAAAACAAAAATCATGATGCAAACCAGAACCCCTCACCGCAGAATAAAAGACAAAGTGAAATTCAAAGACAATTATAATTTCGAAGTGGTCGAAGAGTTTACCTACCTGGGCTCCATCATAACGCAGGACAATGAAGACCCAGTAGAAGTAAGAAAGCGCATTACAGCCGCTAACAAAACTTACTTCGCGTTGCTGCCAGTGTTCAAATCCCGAAACGTCCATAGGAAAACCAAAATAACCTTATATAAAACAATTATCAGAACGGTCTTGGCCTATGGATGTGAGGCGGGAACACTGACAGCAAAGTCAGCGGAACGGCTGGACATCTTCGAAAGAAAGAGAGGGAGAGGCATGGAGAATCCGCCACAATAATGAGCTCTATGATATTTACCAAGCTCCCAGACTCTCCACCCATTTAAGACTCCAAAGATTAAGATGGGCCGGACATGTGCACCGAATGCCAAGCACACGAGTACCGAAGAAGGTTCTGACAGGACACCCGGGAGGTAAACGAAAGGCGGGCAGACCTAGACTGAGATGGGAGGATGATGTCAGGAAGGATGCAAAAGGATTACTCCATGTTGCAGATTGGAAGAAGACGGCCGAGGACAGAGGGCGGTGGAGGCTTATTTTGAAGGAGGCCAAGGCTCGAAATGGGCTGTAGCGCCATTGAAGAAGAAGAAGATCCTCAATGAATAATACTTTTGGACAAAAGGAAACAGCACTATTTAGCAGCAAAATTGTATATTATTTTTCTGGTCGCAATTAAAACATAAAATAAATAATTTATCTTTCAAAAACATTTTTAAAAAATTGGATCGAGTCAACGGGAAGTGTTTTCATAAAAAAAACTGTAAAATAAAGAATTATATGTTATAGACAAATATATACGAACCATAAACCAAGATGTAACTAACCAACTAACTAACTGACTAACCATTACGCCGTTTCCTCTCAGGGGTAGGCAGAGATAATGGACCACCAAACAACTCAGTCTTGGCACATACTCCCTGCCTCATTCACATTCACATTTGCCAATTTGGGAGGCGGGTACGAGTACCATTTATTGGAAAACCAACACCTCTACCATAGGTCACCAAAAATAGTTCTCTACGTTTGTGATTTGTTGTGCACGGGATCATGGGGTGAGCTTTGTCCAGATCTTAGCGGAGGATGCATCTGCCCACCTGCAGCGTGGCTGGTCGGTAAAGGAAGACTGGTTGAGTGAAGACTTTTGACTTTCCAGCCGGACTCTGTTGATTCATCGAATTGAACCGCAATTGAAAGGATGAATTCATACGTCCGTCACTCCTGGACACTCTGATCCCCAGATTCCTACCCACCCCTTATATATATATTTCTTTCCAAAATTTCCCATCCTTCCCTTCCTTAAAAAGACCTTGCATACCTTGCATCCCCTAAGATTACATAGGCCCCGAGGGAAATCATTTTCCTGAGGGCCTCATGTATGGAGCTAATGTAAAAAAATACTTCTTTCTACGTTCATTCGCTCTACACATCCAAACCGTCTAAGCGTCCCTATCTTAACCATACAAAACTCATTACTCAGCCTTGCATTGTTTGCGGATCCCCACATTTCTCACCACAAGATCTACTCTTTATTTATTTTAAAATTAAATGCTCAAATCACAAAGAAAAATGTAATACAATAATAAATTGTCATATTTAGACCCCACAACAGTTATAAAATAATTTGTAACTCTTTTTGAAAGTAATAATAAAAAATAAATCTGTGATTATTCTTATTATCATTGGTAGTATGAGTGATTACAATCGGTCTAAATGTTCGATTTTTTATTATAAAATGTAAGTAAATTGGGTTTCGTTTCACATCACAAATTTTTGATATATCATAAAAGTTAAAAATCCATAATTTATTCAACGTTCAACAAAGTAACTTGTTTCTAAAAATGATAAAGTAATTTTGAATCTACCACCGCCTAATTTATAACATGTTAATTTCCCTGGAAAATAATATTATAGTTTATTATTAATGGTAATGATACAAAACGAAAATAGCTTTTGTTTTTGATCATTAAAAACATCAATCAATGTTTAACTTGTTGTAACCAAAATGGTATCGTATTACGGAAATGTTTTATTATCGAAAATTTAGTTTTTATATTAGTAGACATGTTAAAAATAGTTGTCATTTAAAAAATTGTTTTAAGATGTGGAACTTGTGTATGAACCCATAATAAAATTGGTACGCAATTCATTCAAACTAGCAGTTATAATCCGCTCTGCGGGTTTTTGCTGCTGGGCCCTGCGGGCGGCTTTTAGTTCGGCTTAGCCCAATTTGAGTGTTGGTGACCATTTTATAAATCCGATAGGAACTGGTTCCAAAAATACTCAATTCCTCGGATCCACTGTGATCCAGTGCCAGCTAGTCACCGAGAAAATAAAAATAACCGTGACAAAGTAACCGAGACACGCAATGACGCCACATGTAATATATATTACATATAGCCGCCTTTAAAGCCTAGTACTTATACCTAGGGAATAAACGTCCATATGCGAGCTGCTGACAGAAGTAGCGATATCTTTTGGTAGATTCGTGAATTAAAAACCGAATTACAACGGTAGCTTTGCTTGAAATTTCACGAACACATGTGTTATTTGTGGCGCGGCGCATAAGGCGCGGCGTCAGGCATGCAATGGCAGTCGGGTTCTTGAATTCAATCATGTAGATGCAAGCGTATTAATACTGTTTGATTAAATACTATTTCATTAGATGAATTCGTTTAGAGGTGAAGGGGGGCTGTTTTGAGGCCAGATTTTACAGCTTTCCAAGTTAAAACCGCAAAAATTGCTTAAATTAACAAAATTGGAAAATTGTTTAACAATTGTATCTTAAACACCATTAAGTACATAGACAAATATTTGATTTTAAATTATTGCAAATTTAGTCTACTTTAAAAAATATTTTATAATTATTTTTTTTATTCTTTATTTTTTCTTCATATGTGTCTTCCAAAATAATTTTACATATTTTCTAATATAGTAAGATGTAAACATAAGGTACAAATAATATTGTAATAGTTAGCAGTAAGTAAATATATAATAGACAAAAGTAGGTAATGGGAACGCCTGGCAAAATGGCACTGCCTGTATGTGGGTAATATAAACAAAAATGCTATATTACATCAATAAGTATTAAGAAAAAGGGTTACTTTTAAAGTAAATGTTTGGAAATTTAGGTATCTGTGAAAAAAATATAGTCAAAACAGTGAATCAAAAAAAAAAAAATTGATTTTTTTTTATAGTTTTACGAAACATTTTTTTTTAAATACATATTTCATTTAGTCTCTTTGAATAATAACTCTGTCGAGAATATTTTATTACTATTATACATAACTTTAATTGTGCACTTTTGAGTCACTGATGATTTGCGCTGATGAGCTATTGAAAATCTTTTGCTGAAAATTTAGACGGGGTCAAAATTGGAAAAAACTGAAAAAAAGGGAAAAATTTTGCGTTTTTTTTCTGATAAAGATCCGATTTTTTTCACTAAACCTGTGTCATGGACAACAAAACAAAATATCATAACCACCCCTTTAATACATGGTAAGATGTTTAAATTTACTGGACCGTAGGTATCCATCGAATACCAAAACTTTGAATAGCAATACAAGATTTCGTGGAGACCTTACACGTAAAAACGTTATATAAAATAATACAATAGTTGACCTAAATATGGAAAAATGTTGGGAAAGGTTTTACGGGTTTTTTTTAAGATGGGTCATATGGCACCGAAAAATATTTACGGTAGTTTTTTCATATTAAATCCATACAGTAGGCATGAAGGGTTCAGTCATCTTTTGAGATTATTTTTGGAGGGTTGTTTTCACGGCGTGTTATTATTGTAATTTTGTATGCGAAACCGGTTTATTCAGCTCAGACGTAGTCCATAGAAATTTCTTAATTTTCTTGACTTTAAGACGGACGTCATTATAAGCATATAAATACACATTGATCTTTTAAATATAAATATAGAAAAAGTATTGGTAAAAATGCATGTTTGATGCACGGATAATACGGAATATTCCTTTTTTAACTAATAGATAACCAAATATGACATTTGTCGGAAGTACCAATCTTATAAAATAAATTCTCGTCAAAATAAAAACAAAATTTACCTTCAAATTAAAATTAATAAATTAAGTTGTATTAACCACTTAATTATTTATAAAAACCGACATGTTTCGTCAGCAAAGCTGACTTCCTCAGGGTTTTGACAGAACTAATTTTAAAAAATAAAAATTATCTATTTCGAATTATTGGGTTGAGATTTAAGCTACGAAAGCTGCATGTCATCATAATTTAGATATACATCCCAGGTTTTGAATGGTTTGTTTGGCAAAGCAGTGTTTGTCTAGCGGGTATGTGTAATTATTCTAATACATTTTTTCCATGTTCTGCTGTTATAAATACAGGTACAAACTTGTCAATAATGCATATATATTCACTTAATAACGTGAATAAATTATTGGTTTATATAGCAATAATATTTTTCTATAATTGGCAGCATTGATTGATTGTCTATGAAATGTTAAAAAAAAAACGGAAAATATAAAAATGGCATATCGGCGTAAGTGAATTAATTTTAACAAAATTAAAATATTTTTTGTATGTTTTTTTTGTCTCTACCGACATAAATGCTCACTTTTCGCAATAATAAAGCAAAATCTAACTGTTGAATAAAAAATATTCCGTATTAACAAGTAAGCGGTTCAATGCATAAATGTTTCAAAAACATCTTTTTTTGTAGACTCGTACTTCTGATTTCAATAAAAATAATTAAAGTTACATATTTATTATTTTGATTGAAATAAATTTAACGTTATATGTTATTATTATTATTATTATATCATTAAAATGAGCCCTTCCTCTTTATTATAAAATAAATTTCATAGACACGTCATCTTGATCATAAATAAATAGAGATTACCAGTTGGTCTCCCGACAGTTGGCCACCGAAAATATAATTATTTTTAAATTATAATTTTTTATGCTTTATTTACAAAATTCAAATATAAAATCGACCACACAAATACCTTTAATAATTATTAGTTGGTATGAATGTCAAACGAATTTATTACAATGTTGTTTTATTGTATTTATACGATGTTGTGTAAGTATATAGACAAGTAGGTTTATCCTTGATACTTTTATTAATTGGCGGTACGTTCTCTACGCGCACACTTTCAGAGATACTTAGTTATATTTTGTGTGAGTAGATAAACAGTATTTTCCCTAAAACGACTGCATATTGTATATAAGGATGCTAGGGGGCCAACTGCCGAGAGATCAACTATCATGGAATCATAAATTATATATCCAGAAGATTGTTGTAACGTGTTGGGCCACGCGCCATCGCAGCACTGTCCACTGATTGTTGTTGATTAATAATAATGTAAATTTAGTTAATATTTAGTTCAAATATTTTTTTTACATATCCTGTAGATACTTATATAGTTTATACCTAGCATAATATTTAAATTATGATAAATAATATGTAAGAAGTTTAAACAAACAAAAACATTTTTAAATGTCTTTTGCAAAATTGTATTATTTTTATTTACATTTTTTTTTTACTTAGAATGAAGAAAGTTGTTTACATGATATTTAAGCTTTTAAAATTTAATAGACTCACCCCCTGTATCGAGGAACCCCCTCGTAGTGGCGGCCAGCAGAAGGACACAAAAAAGTTTGTAAAAAGTCCCCCACATTTCTGTGGCAAGGAACCAACACACGACACACGACAGGTAGTTAGAAATAATGTTACAACTCCCGTAACGTATTCTTAAACTTTCTCCATATCATAACACTATTTCAACTCTTCAACTCAAATTGAGATAGTTTTTGAATATATTCTATCAAATATCTGAAACCTCACAGGAGACTAAATGGGTTTATTATGCCGTAGAAAGTTCGAGTTACAATATTTATAATACTACATTTTCAGCAAACGCGCCTTGTTTAAGTTTAAACTTTCATAATTCACACAAGATTAGATAATCCGATGCTTACAAATGTGAGAATTATACCAATTGTTCTGTTAGTTAAATGACTATAGTTCCATATTATCTTATTTCAGAAAATTATCAAGCCTCAATAAATGTTTCTAAACCACATTTTTAATGCATCAAAATTGTGTTTTTAAACATCTAAAGAGGGTAAAAAATAATTCAGTAATTAGCAATGTACTTCGAAAACTTTTCATGTGAAAATTTTTACCACAAAAAGTTTTTCAACATGGATTTTTCGCAATTCTGTTTATGACAGTTAGGCTTGGTTAAGTGTTTACTTTTAAATCAAAAGTTTTATTTTTACAAATGCGTAATTTCTAATTAAACTGACTTAAAAATACATTTAATTAAGTGCAAAGTTTTTGTGTCTTTACTCGTTGTTTTAAAAAATTAACCAAACAAATAAATTCATTGTTGACAACGAAATTAATAATGTTGCCTTATATTTACAAGGAAAGGACAGCGTGATAAAATAATTTACTTCAATTAAGGTGAGCTTAAACTAGGTATAAACCCATTTCGTCAGTAATAATTTATTACGATCGGCGCGTATCAAAGTTTGAGGTTTACGTTTAAATTCACGCGTCGCGACGTTGCGCTCTCGATACGTTATACCGGGACGGGCGTCGCGGTGCTACTGGCGGGATTCCCGTTGGGGTCGCAACGCTAGGAAAAAGGGTAAAATCACCACTTTAAGCCTTCATATTCCTCTGCACCCCCTGGAACCTTTTGATCAAGTGAAATACCACTTCACTAAGGGGGAACGAGTTTAAGTGTGCCGCCTCGGAATCGTCTAACAATTAGTAGAGCGACTTGCCGCGCATAAAAGTGATTGTTAGTGTTTTATTGTCAATGCAATAATGCTTTAGGGTCTGCTTGTAAATTTGACTCTTGCTTGTTTATGGGTTTAGCTTTGTATGCATCCACCTACCAGTGTCGTACATTGCTCTTTATTCAAGGGAAATATTGGATTTTACGTGAATGCTTCGAGTATGGAACTTATTTGAAAAATTGAGTGGAGTTTGAAGGCGTTGAAGCTGGTAAAAGATAGTTTTTTTACAACAGGGACTTTTCGAGAACAGCAAGGAGTGAACATGACAAATATTTATATTTTTGTTACTGATAATTCGTGGTGGAAGTCCATTATATTCCATTTCCACAAAATGCTTGGATTTGTTCTTCGTAATTCAAGATCATTTACCAATGGAATCGCAATCCGAAGAACGTATGAAGCACTTGTTCGCAGTATCTTGGAATATAGCTCCATTATTTGGGCCCCTTCTGAGCAAAACCATATTCTCGAAATAGAAAAAGTACAAAAGAGATTCATGCGTTACCTATATATGAGGGAATATATGTACTACCCTTTCCTGTATCCATCCTTATTCTTAGCAGGAATGCTCGATCTTAATACATTAGAAGCCCGCCGAAAAATATTTTTAGGAAAACATTTTTTTAAGATAATCTCTGGAACTATACATAATCCACCTATTTTGAAAGAGATTAACTTATATGTCCCAGACAAGTATACTCGTGGAAGGTCCCATACCCTTTTTTATGCTCCAAAAGCGAGGACTTCTGCCTATCAGAACGCGCCAGTCAACAGAGCGACTGAACTGCTCAACGAGTCTGCATTGACCATTGACATTTTTAACGTAACCTACAGGCAGTTTAACAATTATCTTTTGACGTATGTCACAAAGTAGTGAAACTGACCTTTTTATGTGTTTTGCTATACTTTTTGTCTAATTTGTAATCTTCTCCATAATGTATTGGTGAATAACCGTTTTACGGAGAACATGAAAAAATAAAAATAAAAAATAAAAATAAAAATTTCCACATATTTTATTTGATCCTTACCGGTTTCAGCCTCGGGCATCTTCAGACTGGTACATTGTTGGTACATGGTACAGGTGAGGTGAGAAGGGATGGTTTATAATGATTTTATTATAGTATATAATTATCCCCCCCCCACAATTGTTTTTTTTATAAACCGCAGTTTAAGGAATCATTGTACTAACAGGATGAAACCGCTAATTACCGGTATTCCAGACTGGATAACTTGGAAGCATTAGACTTAGGGAAAACCAAAAACATTAATAATAAAGTAATCAACAACCAAATAAACCGAAATATTAGCTTTGTACTCTCATTATTTTCATACAGATGAAAGCAGCTGTCATTTGAATTTGCCGTTGATGTTTACAAACGATCAAAAGTAGTAACATTTCCAAGCACTATTATTACGTAACACAATGAAGAACGACAGATATCAAATAATGTCCGCCATCTTAAATCGTTCGAAAATTGGTTCCACAATAAAGGTTTTTTTTTTCATCCCGAATCAATACGATAAGACGGCCCACGTGTAAACTAAACGGAAAAAACCATCGTGTAAAAAGCCCATAGTAATTTTTTTTTATTAACTCAACACGAACCTATTTCATCTTTAGGAGGCGACTGTGTGGAGAGTCTTTTTGAGGAAAGGAAAGAGTATACACGAGACCTATGTTGGCGGAGAGAAGAAACACGGAGCAAACTGCAAAACTCTCACGTGACAAATTATGTCAACTGTGTACAAATGTTCGGTGCGCGTTTGGCGTATTTTCCGACTACACACCGGTGCCAAAGATATTAATGATGCTAGTTCCTCGAAGCATTTTCCATTGAAGTATCAGTAGAACAAGGACACTATTCCCACCTGAAGCCTTTGATTTAAAGATTGCAACCTGTTATTATCTATGAAACGACCGCCCATTTCCGCACAGAGTAAAGGATTTTTTTATTCAAGTATTTTGGTGCTCCAGACCAGAAGTGACTGCTAAATTCAACAGTGGGGCGCGCTTGGGAATTTTACAGGGCAGCAGTTGGGTACTATTGAAATATCTGCGAGCCCTGTACAGTACGCCCAGGCGTTTAGGGGCTAACTTGTCATTGGCTTCGATGGAGCCCCCATGCCTGAGCTGGTCACTTAGAGTAATACCAAACATTTTTTTACTATATTTGTCTACTGACTATTATCGAATACACAATAAAAAAGTATTATATTATAATACGAACTGAAAAAAAAATAGAAATCATATCAACGGAAGGCATGTCAGGAAAATTGTTTCCGTTGCGTTGTGTAGAAAAAGTAATACTTTGTGTACATAAATATACCTACTACACATTAATAATTTAGTGTCTATAAAAACCTAATCGTTTTCATTTTCTTGAGGCATTTTTCAACCTTTTCAATATTACAACCTTTGTGAATTGCCACGCCACTGCTACCAACGTGTTATTTCAGTTAATGGTCAATTTAACAGTCGCTAATAAAATGTTACCAAAGTTAATGAGAATCTATAACTACGAGAATATCGATATTTACACTTAAACTTATGACTTTACCGAAAAATGCCTGTACCTATACCAATAAAAACAACTTTCCCTAAATCTATACCTATACATACCTATACCTATACGTATACCTGTACCTATACCTATACCTATACCTATACCTATACCTATACCTATACCTATACCTATACCTATACCTATACCTATACCTATACCTATACCTATACCTATACCTATACCTATACCTATACCTATACCTATACCTATACCTATACCTATACCTATACCTATACCTATACCTATACCTATACCTATACCTATACCTATACCTATACCTATACCTATACCTATACCTATACCTATACCTATACCTATACCTATACCTATACCTATACCTATACCTATACCTATAACTATACCTATACCTATACCTATACATATACCGATACCTATACCTATACCTATGCCTATGCCTATACCTGTACCTATACCTATATATGTACCTCTTCCTATACATATACCTATTTCTATACACATACCTGTATCTATACCTATACCTATATGTATACCTATACCTATACCTATACCTATACCTATACCTATACCTATACCTATACCTATACCTATACCTATACCTATACCTATACCTATAACTATACCTATACCTATACCTATACCTATACCTATACCTATACCTATACCTATACCTATACCTATACCTATACCTATACCTATACCTTTACCTATACCTATACCTATACCTATACCTATACCTATACCTATACCTATACCTATACCTATACCTATACCTATACCTATACCTATACCTATACCTATACCTATACCTATACCTATACCTATACCTATACCTATACCTATACCTACACCTACACCTACACCTGTACCTTTACCTGTACCTGTACCTGTACCTGTACCTGTACCTGTACCTATACCTATGCCTATGCCTATACCTATACCTATACCTATACCTATACCTATACCTATACCTATACCTATACCTATACCTATACCTATACCTATAACTATACCTATACCTATACCTATACATATACCGATACCTATACCTATACCTATACCTATGCCTATGCCTATACCTGTACCTATACCTATATATGTACCTCTTCCTATACATATACCTATTTCTATACACATACCTGTATCTATACCTATACCTATATGTATACCTATACCTATACCTATACCTATACCTATACCTATACCTATACCTATACCTATACCTATACCTATACCTATACCTATACCTATACCTATACCTATACCTATACCTATAACTATACCTATACCTATACCTATACCTATACCTATACCTATACCTATACCTATACCTATACCTATACCTATACCTATACCTATACCTATACCTATACCTATACCTATACCTATACCTATACCTATACCTTTACCTATACCTATACCTATACCTATACCTATACCTATACCTATACCTATACCTATACCTATACCTATACCTATACCTATACCTATACCTATACCTATACCTATACCTATACCTATACCTATACCTATACCTATACCTATACCTATACCTACACCTACACCTACACCTGTACCTTTACCTGTACCTGTACCTGTACCTGTACCTGTACCTGTACCTATACCTATACCTATACCTATACCTATACCTATACATATACCTATACCTATACCTATACCTATACATATACCTATACCTATACCTATACCTATACATATACCGATACCTATACCTATACCTATGCCTATGCCTATACCTGTACCTATACATATATATGTACCTATTCCTATACATATACCTATTTCTATACACATACCTGTATCTATACCTATACCTATATGTATACCTATACGTATACCTATACCGACCTATACCTATACCTAAAGCTCTTCCGATATGTACACCTAAACCTATGCCAATATCTACAAATAAAAGATCTGGAATAAACGATAAAAAAAATAAACAAATATCCCCGTTCCTGGATCGATACCTATACCTGCACATATACCGTGACCGGACAACTCTCAGCATCATGCAACTTCAACACCTCCTTTGAAAAGTCACTAAAAGAGATGAAAAAAATGGTGAAATAGGTTACGTTACGTTGGGTTATTGGCTATTTTCCAATTTTTTTCATAACTTTTAATGACTTTTCTAAGAAGAGTAATGATTCTTAGTTGTCATGGAACCACCTTTATGGATACCTATACACTAATATCCTTGCCTAAGCCTATGCCTATACCGATAATAGTCCCCGTTAATTGCAGAAGAACATTTGTGTAAAAAATCATAATATTTCACAGAAATGCAAGGTATCATTTTAATCAAGGAATTTGTGAAATAATCACCATTCTTAGGGGCGAAACGCAAGGCTTGGGGTTTAACTTTTTAACCGTTTTCTAAGGCTCTGTGGCGCCAAAGCAACTGACATGTTGAATTCCTACTAGAACTTGGGGTCTGAAGAAGAATCATTGATAAAATATGCAAAAAGGAACATTTCTGGAAAAATCTTCATTCTTACGAGCGAGATGCAAAGCTTGGGGTCGAATTTTAAAAGTAATTTTTTCAAGCTCTATGGTACCGAATCTACTGAAATTTACCGTAATAATTTACTAAAATATATGATCTGAAGAGGAATCGTTGACAAAAACTGCAAAAAGTTGCATTTGTGGAAAAATTATCAATCTTACAGAGCGAAATTACTGCTCCGGGAACCATTTATTGAATAACCAACACCTCCATGGGTCACACCAAGTTTTCCGCTACATTTGGTGACTTAGAAGGGTGGCTGGGTTCATGGCCAGATGTGGTTTATCCAGTTTTCAATTTCTTGGCGGCAGATATTCCTGCTCACCAGCTGCGTGACGGGCAGGATCGGGAGAAGCCGGTTGAGGGAGACCCGTTGACCTCTCCAATTCGTCTCTCTCGAGAGTCTCGACCAATCGCCTTCAGTGGGTCACACACGTCCGCCTGATACTGACCCCTTCATGTGATACAATAGTACACCACTAAGAAAACAAATTAATAAAAAAAGCAACAGGAAGCTTATACTTTGTGTGCTGCATTATCACAAAAATAAATTCAAAGATAAATTTTAAATTAATTTTTCATTTGAAGTGTGTTTATTCCAAGCCTCCTTTAGATATCCTCAGTAGTCATTACTATATTAGAAATGACTTAACTTTTTAAAATACATTTTTTACTATCTGAAGTCCCCGGCGTTGCCCGGGTTTTATACAGAGTTTTCGAAATCAAATGTAGACAGTGACCTTCCTCTTGTTTTGAAGGTCACATGTGTAAAATTTCATCAACCTCGGCATAAAACTGTAGATTTGCCTACAAATCAAATCCACACCGCTCGTTTTCCAGCCCGCTCGTCCACCACATACAGACATTCTCCTTAACCAATTTACACAAAACCTTGACAAATTATGTACCTAAACCTTCCTCAAATGAATCATTCTATCTATTGATGAAAACCACATGAAAATCCGTTCAGTAGTTTTGAGTTTATCGCGAACAGACAGACAGTCTGACGCAGCGGAGGACTTTAATTTATAATAATACTAGCTGGTCCCGGCATGCGTTGGTATGCCATTTAATAAAGAAATTGTTTCTCAATGAGTGTCCTTTCCCATTCGTCTCTTCCCCTTCCGCCTCCCCTTCTTCTCCTGCGTCCTCTTCGCCTATCGCGTCACCTACACCTTCCCTCCCACTCCACTCCTCCCCCCCTTACCCCGTCCCGCGAACCCCCCTCCCGGGTTCACCTCCCCCTCCCGCATTCCTCTTCCACCTTCCCTGCCTTCCCTCTTCCCTTTCCCGCTCCCTCGTCCCGCCAACCCTCCTCCCGCGTTCCATATATTCAATCCCAGTACATTCAGTTTTTAAACAGCCCGCATGCCACCTTTTACAATTTTTATTCAAATTTCCATTTTTCATGTATATTTAATTTGGTACCTAACATAGGTACCTATTTTAAATATCTAAAATTCTTGATTCGATTCAAACAATAGTTTGAATACTCTCCTAATAAGGGGAGTACCTACTTAAAATAAATTTATCAACTTAAAGATTTTCAAAAATAGAATCCTGACTTAACAATCATTGTTTTGCAAAATGTCATTCTCAAACACGCGAACTGTCAAACGTGCGATAATCGTTAGGTTTTCTGAAATTATCCAATTTTCTACGCATTTTTCTTAATTTTTCTCTCCGTAAGAACCATCCTCGTACTTCAAGGAATATTCTAAAAAAGAATATTTATTGGAAAACTAGTGATAAATGGTGACCTAGCCATAAGTGGTTCGCTACGTTTGGTGATTTAACAGGGTGCCCGGGTTAATGGGGTGAGGTTTGTCCAGGTCTTGGTAGCCGATGCATCTGCCCATCTGCTCATTTGCCGTGTGGTGGGCAGGGTCGAGAGGGACTGGTTTAGGGAGGTCTTTTATTCCTACCCACCCCTCATACCTATTTCCTTCCCGGAACATCCTCCTTCCTTTCCTTAAAAAAAAACTTCCTCAGGGCCTCCTGTGTAGAGCTTATGTAAAAAAATGGAGAGAATCACAGACTGAACTATAACTATAACTATATATAAACTAATAGATATTGTGTGTATTATTAATGTTATTATTATAAGTGTAAAATATCTGTTGATTTTCCCCAATAAATAAAATAAAATAAATAAAATAGATGTCGCTGATATTATTGTTTTAAATTTTGACACATCGTCGCAAGTTAGAACCCTATCCAACCAAAGTGACGCACTACAAACCGCCTCGTAAGAACGATCAACTATCAGATACGTACAAAATAAAGAGAGTAAGGGATATTAGAACCTTGTAAAATAAATTGAGTTTGATTTTAGAATTTCTTCATACAAGTTTGTACGGAAATCCTACACATATGGTTCTGAAAATTAATATGTTATGGAAATGAGCCAAAGAAATGGTTTTGAATTCAAAGATCATTTTTGTAAAAATGTCAGTTAGAACCTTGTCCAACTGAGATAATGGCATTCAAACTCAAATTAGTTTAGCACTTTTTAAATAATGTAAATAATGAGTAATCAAAATTTATGCATATTCTTAAGAATTCATAATACGAGTATCTTTTTGATAGTTCGTGTATAAATTTTATAGTTCGTTTATAAATTTCACGGGTTCTTTAAAGTTTGAGTGATAATAACTTAATTCCAGGAAAAAATCTAAATAGGAATTTTTTTTTTTTAACTTTATTTATTCTCATTTCTTTGTACATATAATGTATAATAGCAAATAGTATACATATAATAACATAATATATAATAACAAATAGTATGAACAAGAAACGAAAACCCACTAAGGCACTGCCTGAGTGTGGGTAATATTAAAACAAAATATTATATTTCTAAGTACCCAAAGTATAAAATAGACTTAAAAAACATATAAAATATAAAATTAGTATTTCATAGGTAGAACAAGTGAAAAAGGTTTTTTTTTCAGCTATTATAAAATATGGAAAAAACATACTGATTTTTTTTTTTTTTTTTTTTTAGTTATAAAAAAATAAACAGAAAACATATTGTACAAAGTTTAGAAAGTTACAGACAGTGTGTTGTAAAAGGAAGGATAAATTTATAGAAATAGCGTTTCAATATCTACATTATTCAACCATAATTTTACCTCTTTTACATATTTTATCATTTTATTTATCATTTGAGTTTGTAGTGGTAGAAGGTTAAATGAACGAGGACCAATGAAACTGCTATGTGTCTGCAATAATTTAGTATTGGTTTGTGGGGTGTAAAATATAATATTTATTCTTTTGCTCATTCTGTTTTCATTTATTTCGAAATTATTTTTGTTTTTAAATACATATTTCAAAGTTTGTAATATAAATAATTTACGTATATTAAATATTTTAGTTTCTTTGTATAATAAGTTAGTCGAGAATATTTTATTTTTGTTATATATGACTTTAATTATGTGTTTTTGAATTATTTGTAGAGGCTTAATAAATGTATCAAGTGCACCGCCCCATTCTATAATGCCATAAGTGATTGATGATTGCACCTGGGAAAAGTAGATCATTTTCAATTTTTCAATGTTTAGTACTTCCTTAAGTCTATAAAATATGTAGGTCAGATATCTTAATTTAGAAGTGATTCGATTAATATGTGTTTTCCAATTAAGATTTATATCTATTGATACTCCTAAATATTTTATATTTTCGGCATTAGTGAGTTCGTTGCACATGAAGCACATTTCTTGATTGCAACTAGTATTATGGATTCTAATTTTAAGGTTGTCTGTAGGTTTATTGTTAATGGTTTTATAAAAAGGTAAATAAAATGTTTTGCTATAGTTTAAAACGAGTTTGTTGTATTTTAGCCATGTTGAAACCATTGAAATACAATCAGTTGCTTTCGAAAAAGTTTCTTTCCAATGATTACCATCCACTATTATTGCCGTGTCGTCTGCGTAAGAAACAATTTTACCAGGGATTACAAAATTACATAAATCATTAATATAAATTAAGAATAAAATTGGGCCTAGCACAGTTCCCTGTGGAACTCCATTTTTTATCTTTGACTCTGAACTATAATTATTGCTAATTTTTGTTTTTTGTGTTCTGTCTGTAAGATAGTTAGAGAGTAGTTTTAATGTGTCTTTTTGAAACCGAGTTGATTTATTTTTGTAATGAATAAATTATGATTTACGGTGTCGAAAGCTTTTCTTAAATCTAGGAATATGGCAAGACATTTCTTTTTTTATCGATAGATGAGTATATCTTTTTTGTCAATTCATATATCGCATCCTCGATGCTTAGGTCTTTACGAAAGCCGTATTGGTTTTTCGATAGAATTTTATATTTTTCTAAGTTTTCAACGACTCTAAACTTGATGCATTTTTCGAATATTTTCGAGAGATTTGAAACAAGAGATATAGGTCTATAATTGTCTAATTTATTCGTATCTCCAGATTTATGAATAGGTATTATAGTCGAGATTTTAAATTGCTCTGGAAAATGACCATTTTTGAGGCATAAATTAAAAATATGTTGCAATGGAGTTAGGACATGTTGTTTTATTTTTTTTAGCGTATCACAAGATAATCCATCATTTCCCTTAGAGTTGGAAGGTTTTAGGTTATCAATATATTTTTCAATTTCATTAAATGTAACAGTAGAAAAATGTTCTATAGAGTTAATTGAATCATTATTTGAATCTAATTGAGGATATGAATCCACATAAGCATCATTAACATTAATGCCTGATGATTCAAGTACTACGTCTACTACATTTGTAAAATAGTTATTAAAGCTTTCTGCAATGGTCGATTTGTTAGTTATTATTTCATTATTTATTATAACCTCATTTACAATATTTGAAGACATACTTTTTTTGTTGGCAATTTCATTTATAATATTCCAAGTTTTTTTAGGATTATTTTTAGCATTTTCAATTTGTATACTATAGTATTTCTTTTTGCAGTCTCGTATCAGCCTATTGAGTAAGTTACGATACATTAGATATTTTGTTTTCAGATAAGGCATTGTTCTGAGATTATTCTTTTGGCAATCTATTTGATATTTAAACATTTCTCTATATAATTTATCTCCTTGTTTAATTGATATAATTAATCCAACTGTTATCCAAGGCTTAATTTTTCTATATTTATTGTTAGTGACAACTATTTTACTTTGACTTTTTAGAGTATGATCTCTCAGAGTTTTATAAAAATGCTCTAGTGCAAGATGTGGATTTTCTATTGATATCACATTTTCCCAGTTTTCTGACCGAAGTAAAGAGTTTAGAGTTTCATAATCAATGTCTACTTTTTCTAGATTTTCGGAATTTCGGTTTAGAGGAGTATTTTTGAAATGATGTCCATAAAAGGTCGGGTAATGGATCTGTGATATTTGTTTCAAGAATTGAAGAGATGATATTAACCGCCTTGTGCGACTTGACAAATATGTGGTCTAAACAAGCCGAGTGACATAAGGTTACTCTTGTTGGTGAGTTAATATAAGACATGTGTCCAGAGCTAGATAAACAATCAAGATACTCATTTTGACAATTCACATTTGTATTATTATCATTAATATTTATATTAATGTCTCCTGTCACAATGGAAAAAGTGAAATTGTTTCTATCAAGTTTACTTACAAAAGATTTAAGTTCTTTTACAAATAAAAAATCATTTAAAGAAGGGGATCTATATATGGCAAGAATATGATATTTATAGTTGTTTTGACAAAAAGTTACTTTTATTGCATTGGCTATTTTAAATTCAATAAATTCAGCGGCAACATTTTTCAGAGAATTATGACAGAAGACAGTAACTCCATCATGACCAGTATGCTTACAGCCAGATGAAATTGTTGTATATTCTGGTAAGTTATATGGAATTACTTGTTTCATTTGAGTTTCAGTTAAAACAATTATGCTTGGAGAAAAATCTAGGTTATTAATAAGTACATAGAGCTCATCGAAGTTTTTCCTTATACTCCTAATATTCATGTTTAAGATCGAGAAATTGACATTTTTAAATAGGTGATTTAGTTCACATGGGTTTTTACATTTATAATTTTCGTGTATATAGTTTTCTTCAGACATTTTGAAAGATTGATAATTGATAATTCACGCCCTTTAAGGGAGGAGTAAGAAAATACTTGAGAAAAAGCTTTTGGAAAGGTTGGAAAAGGTATTTGAGAATTTTTTTACAGGTTGATTTCGTAAAAACCTGTCAAAAACATTAACTCCTTTTTTACGCATTGTTTATTGTAATAAAACGGAAATTTAAAATTGATTTCACGAAATCAAGCGACGCGGAACCACACGTCCATCTCCCGCTCCGACCGGGGCGTGACTGAAACGAAATAGGTGTAGCGTGGTCAGTAGTTCTTCGGTGGACGCCATAGGGTTCACTTTGAAAAACCAAACTCGTCGACTAGAGACCGTATTGTAAAATAACAACACAAAAATCCATATTTTATTTTTATGTGGGAAGTTCTGGCGTAAATATAATTTTTTTGCGATTATTATAAAATAAACTGAATTTGCCACATTATACAATAAAACCATATCCGAAAAGGGGTTTATAAATAGGAGAGTTTGGACTTGAAAGTGTTTTTTATAGACCCTATACTTTATTTTTTTATAGGCTTATTAAGAGACTTTAAAAAAAATGGCCAAGGTATGTTCTACATGCAGTATTTAATTGAAGCATCTATAATACTTCTAAGCGATCAAATTTTCAAAACAAAAACATAAGATTTTGTATGATTTTTCATTATTTACAATGGCTTCATCTTAATAAGTACCTATATTACATTTTAGGCTTTATTTTTTTTAAATCGTTTTTATCCGCGTTTTCAATTTAATTAATTACAATCTGTAAAAGCCCAGAGCAAAATGTTGTCAATCAATAAATAAAAAATAATAGAAAACCATAAAATAATTATTCAAAACAGGCAAATAGCTTAAATGTCGTATTTTATCCAACTTTGAAGCATCTACTTTGTAACTAAACCAAATTTATGTTAGCCTGTTCTGTTCTAACGGTAGAGTAAGACCTTTTTAATGGGTACTTGAATAAATAACAGCAATTCCTTATAAAATTCTAAGAATATGACCCGGAAAACTGACCGTTGCGTCCGGCGAAATATGAGAAAACTCAGTAAATAAATTTATAAACGATGAATTTTACCATACAACGGAATATAACATCAATTTCGCAGTAGATATCTTTGAATAATATATACCTACGCTGATCTCAAAGTCAGTACAAATTGTGTGGTATTGACAACGGCCTAATACAATCGACTTCTCCCACTCAATGATTTCATTGTGCTCTCGGAAGGCATTGAATTTTGAGAATTCAAAGTGTTGCTTCTGGTGACGGATGACATCTGACTGTCGGCGGACACAATGAGGGCGGGGATCGGCAGGTGGGAGCGCTGTAAGAACTAGGGAGGCTCCAGTGGCGGAACAAATGCGTGTTGCAAAGCCCCTGGCAAGACAGTCATACAGTCGTACATATTTGTAAAAATTAACAAGTTTTATGGGCCTTTAACCAGCCAGCGGCCGAGAACCCTAATTTCGTCGGAAGATGTTCTTACGATCGTACAGGGCGGTTCCAATGAGAAAGATGAATTATTCTCCGTACCAGCTTTTTCAAATTATAACTCAATATCGTTTTTATTTCATTCAAAAGTTGCTTTAATTTATACATGCATCCAAAAATGCTGAAAGTCGTGATAATAAAACTATTAAAATTATGTGCTTTTTCTGATTATTTTTTCTTAAATATAAAAATTCTTAAATATATTAGTTTGTGAGACCGTAAATAAATAGACAAACTTAGGTATTTTCGTCATAAAACACGTGCGCGGATCTTTTTTACTGATTTTATTTAAACTAAAATTAAAATTCTGTAAAAAAGCTTTCCCAGGTAATTTATTGATTTATTTTACTGCATGATTATATGATTTGAAATGGGTGTTGTATGATACAAAATTTTGTTTGCAAATTTAACAAATCTGCCAACGACCTATGATATAACCTTATTATACGAAAAATAAACTCTTTTTCTAAAAATTTTAAACATACGTTTACTAGATAAAAGAACAATCTTTCGAAATCAATTTATAATTTTTTGTGGAAAAGAGTCAATACGTCTAAAATTTGAATTAAAAATGACATATTTCTGATTTTCTCTAGTTATTCCCTCTTATGCTTAGTAGAGATGTTCGACGGTTGACGGAGACCGATTTAAAAGCGGTTCCTCACAAAGAAAGAAAGTTTCGTAGGGGGGATTGTTTGAGAATTTCTGAGAATAGACCATTTGCCCGTGAGGGGGTGTTGCTAGATAAATTCGGTTTCGCAATGGTTTTCAAAATCTCATTTTAACCCAACAGGGTTTTAACAATTATTTTTTTTTTTTTCATTTTGTGAAATATTCCAAGAGGAAGTGATTCCAAAATAACCGGTTCCTCACCTAGATAATACCGACGGTTCCGGTTACTGCAAAGGAACCGGCTCCAAGTAACCGGTACAAGTTTTTAGGTGATGGGCATGTAGATAAATTATTAAAAATCATATTCGCTCTCACGGCACGAAATCTGCGAGTCTAGTAATGAACTCTGCTAAAACGACAGGTTCGCGCATTTCAGATGTTGGGGGTCCTTACTCGCCCGAAAAAATAAAACGAAATGGATTGAATTTACTAAAGAGATGACTAACCCACTCTACTAAAATTGTTGTGTTCGGACGCGTTTAGTTACTACTATACTCTCTACACGACTAAAATACTTGGCGTGTGCGAGAGAGGACTTGGCACACCTACCTATAAAACATATTCTGTCAATGGCGACCAAGATGGAACCTAATTTATTTTTTAAATGTATTGCTCATTATCAACTTATCGTAATAAACTGAATAATAACCATGGAAACCACTGCCATTTTTGTACAACTTCACAAGAGCCCCAGCTGCTCCCGTCTAGAGCCAGTGAGCTTATGGCATCCCTAATTGGAGTATGTTGTGAGGCTGAAAGTGGTGTGGGGGAAGGAGATGGAAAAGAGGAACGTGAAGAAGTACCTGGCGATTCAGATCTGGTCACCAAACACGGCTAAAGCTAGTTCAAGCAACGTTTCAATAGTTTCTTAATGGTGGTCTTACACCAGGGCGATATTGAGAGTATCTTCGACTTTAGAACGAGGCGCAAATATACCTACTACATTTTATTTTTAATGAATTAATTGTGAAATAATACAAAATAATCAAATACAATTTATTTGCGCACGGCGGGATTCAATCCCGCGACCTTCGGATTGCTGCGAGTCAAAAGCCTTACTCCTAGTCTACGGAGGCGGTATGTATGTATTCGGATCGGTAAGCGAAGTCCTTCTGTTAGGTATTTTGTTTAGTCATTGGGAGAGACCCATATTCAAAGCTCCGCCACTGCAGCCCGGTGACATTGTATATCGAGAGGCCCTCCTTAAAAGCCTCGAAGGCTGTATTGTCGGTACAAAGAAGGGGCATTGTTTCTGCCGTACGTCTTTAATTCAAATCCCGTGGAGAAAGGGCTCGCCGTGTACAAAGGGCGGGTGGAGTGGAATAATTAATCAAAGCACCTGTAATAGTATACTTAGCCCTGTATGGCTGGAGAACGTGTGGAGGTTGTATCGGCCGAAGCGTGGGGACCTCCCCCACGCAGGGATGCAATCAACCCTTTACGCCCTCGCGGAACTTAATTACTATCAAAGAGACTGACCTAACTTTCTCGTGGAAGTAATTAATGACAAATGGAGGCTGACCTTTATTGATCGCAGCTAAAAATTGGTTTCCAAGGAGATTGACCTCGAGAAAAAGATATTGACTTTACTTGTTTACTTACTAACATTATTTAGTATAAAAAGAAGATGACCTTACTTCTCGTTGAAGATAATTACTTTAAAAAGCGGTTGACCTTACAAAAAATAGATTTACTTCCCTTATTTTCTTAGGAAACGAACAATATTATTTACTCGCGGAAGTAAATGACAAATAAAAGAAGTTGACCTTTAAAAAAGATTGACTTTATTCCCTTACCTACTCCCGGAAAAATGAAAGTCTAAATTTGGGTTAATCCGACTTACTTAATTTGATTTTATTTGCTTGTGGAAGTTTTCTATTCAAATAGATTTTACTTATTTGCTTTTGGAAGTTCATGTATATTCAAAGAGATTGGCCTTACTTGTTTGTGGAAGCTATTTACCATTCAAAGAGATTGACCTTACTTGTTTGTGGAAGTTAATTACCATTCAAAGTGATTGACCTTACTTGTTTGTGGAAGTTAATTACCATTCAAAGTGATTGACCTTACTTGTTTGTGGAAGTTAATTACCATTCAAAGTGATTGACCTTACTTGATTTGTGGAATTTATTTACCATTCAAAGAGATTGGCCTTAATTGTTTGTAGAAGTTAATAACCATTCAAAGAGATTGACCTTACTTACTTGTGGAAGTTATTTACCATTCAAAGAGATTGACCTTATTGTTTGTAGAAGTTAATTACTATTCAACGAGATTAACTTTACTTGCTAATGGAAGTCAAATACTCTCAAAGGAGATTGAGATCGTACTTCGTCAAAGTTAATATAATACCTTATTTGTAGCATTCAGAGAGATTGACCTTACTTACTTGTGGAAGTTACTTACTATTCAAAGAGACTGACCTTATTGTTTGTAGAAGTTAATTTAGAAGTTACTTCAACGAGATTAACTTCACTTGCTTATGGAAGTCAAATACTCTGAAAGGGGAATGAGATCTTACCTCATCAAAGTTAATTACTAAAGATGTACGTCTTGATTGTCATGTTGAATTTTTCAAGAAAACGGTTTATCTTACTTGGTTGTGAAAGTTAATTAATCAAAAAAAAGATTGAACATATTTGCTTTCTTATCTTAATTACTAGGACTCATATTTAGAGAAAAGCAATTTTTTTTAACTAATTAATATTATTAACAATTCAATTAATATTATTTTCGCAGTGTTGTGGCAGCCCTGCCCCACCGTACCCGTAGAGCGGTTACTTATTTATTTGCAACATTTCCACTTAAGAATGAAATATGCGCAATGTACACTAGAAATGGTAATATTGTCTTTGACTCCAAATGGAATACGAGGGCTTTGATTTTCACAAAAACTTTTTCACTCAAATTGCAATTGACATGAAAATAAAGCAATTATCAAATTTAAATTTTCTAGAGCATTGCATAAGCGTCTAACTGATTCAAAGTGTATTTTTAACTCTCTTCAAAAATGGTTTTTTTATGTATCTACGTATTTCATACGTCTTTTTCTTTATTTACATCTACTATTTTATACAACTTCTGTTCGTATCGTTACATCAAAGTTTTTATTTTATTAAGGAGAAAACACAAATATAGCCAGTAATTAACAATACAATATAAAGCAAAAACTGGAAAATTCTCCTGCATCCTAAATCTTTTTCATGGATTAACTTAATAATTTATTTATTTATTTTCATGGATTAATATTTTCATCTCTTGACTCGCACACCGAAGGTTGCGGGATCGAATCCCGGCTGGCAAATAAATTTTATTTGATTAATTTGTGTTATTTCACAATTTATTCAGTTAAAATAATATATAGTATATTTTCGGCACGTTCCAGAGTGGAAGAGACTTTCAGTATCGCCCTGGTGTAAGACCACCATTCAGAATTGAAACGTTGCTTGAAATGGCATTAGCCGTGTTTGGTTACCAGATCTGAATAGCCAGGTACTTCCCCACCTTCCTCTTCCATATCTCCTTCCCCTCCCCACTACCTTCAGCCTCACAACATACCCCAATTGGAGATGCCATAGTCTCACTGGCTTCAGATTTAAAAAAAAAAATGACGGCCTCCGTGGTTGGGAGCAATTCTTGCAACCTAGCAATTCGAAGGTCGCCGGTTCACATTCCGGCGTGGGCAAATAAATTTTATTTGATGAAGTTGTGTTATTCACAATTTATTAATTTGAAATAATAAATAGCGTGTTTGCGGCGTGTTCCGGAGTGGAAAATACTCTCAGTATTTCCCTAGTTTAAGACCACCATTCAGAATTGAAGTGGCTTTAGCCGTGTTTAGTGACCAGATCTTAATAGCCAAGTACTTCCCAACCTTCCTCTTCCCCATCTCCTTCCTCTCCTCACTACCTTTAGCCAAACAACATACTCCAATTTCGTGATGCCATAGTCTCACTGTGTTAAGCCCGATGGCAAAACTAAGTTATTGAACATTGTATTGGGTATTTTTTATCACATCACAGTGGAATACGACGGGAAAAGCCTTACCTTTTAATGTATTGATCTGATGATCCGTCCACTAGTCACAAATATCCACTTGGGGATGCCATAATCTATGGCTACAGAAGGTTGCGAGCAGTTGGGACTATTGTGCGGTATTCACGAAAAAAAATAGTTAAGGAGAATGTATGACGTAAATCTGAATGTTTGATGAAGTGGGGACTCCCTAGGAAGCCATGGCACGATCAAGTGAATCAAATGCTTGAGTCGGGAGTGATTTGATATGTCAAGAGTCAGAATAATGGAAGAGTAAGTAAAGACGATGTGTGAATGTGAATGAGGCAAGGAGCTTGTGCCAAGACCGAGTTGTTGGGCAGTCTGTCCTCTCTGCCTACCCCTGCAGGGAAACGGTGTGATGGTTAGTTAGTTATTATAGCTATCTTGTAACTATATTCCTTGCAGTTGAACACATTTACTATTTCTCTGAAAGTATTGCCAACGGCATGCAATCTAGGTTCAAGGGAGTATCTAAATGACTCTGTCCCGATATTGTAAATTACGATTAAAAATAATTTTAGATCGAGTAGTTCTAGTTGGTATATGGAAGGTCAATAGGCTGGATAAATCGATGTAATACTGTCTGTATTACTAATAACGGTTTTTAAAAAAATATCAATACAAATTTCATCAATGTCAGTATTTTTCTATATAACATCGCCACAATCAAAATCAATATCAATCACCGTCTACTAAGAAATTCCCATGTGTGAATGTGAATGAGGCAAGGAGCTTGTGCCAAGACTGAGTTGTTGGGCATTCTATCCTCTCTGCCTACTCTTGACGTAAAATAGCGGTATGATTAGTTAATTACTTAGTTACTTATTTTTCTAAATGTACGTGCAAAGTAGGTACTTGATATTTGTTGAAAGTGAAACTAAAGTTCTAATAAAGTAAATGTTTTCATTGTTCAAATGTTGACCTAAGGTCAACAGGACAAGGTTGGCTCTCATTTATTATACAGGGTGTTAAGGGGCGCTCCTGACAATATGCAACCAACTACTCCTGATCTCATTTGCAGTAAAAAATGTAATTGAAAATTTTGTGTTTTAGACTTTCGATTTCTTTTTTCAAAATCCAAACAATACCTACAACATAAAATAAATTAATACAACTCTTGGAAATTAAAGAAATTAACCTACTTCCTGACATCCGATCGAAACTTGTCGATAGCGATGCATTCTTTCACTTTTGATGGCACTCACGCATACATACGCCCACACACGCGCAAAACGCGCATTTGTTTGAAATTGGCTATTAGCCGATAGGTTACTAACGACGCGACCGACGGTCTCCTTGGTCTGAGGGGTAAGGCTCTAGACTAGCAATTCGAAGGTCGCGTATTCAAATTCCGATTAATTTGTTTTATTTCAGTACAATATATATTAGATTTGCAGCACGTTTCAAAAAGGAAGATACTCTCAGTATCGCCCTGGCGTAAAACCACCATTCAGATTTGAAACGTTGCTTGATAAGGCTTTAGCCGTGTTTGGTGACCAGACCTGAAAAGTTAGGTACTTTTCCACTTTCCTCTCCTTTCCCTCCCCTCTACCTTCATCCTCACAACATGCTTAGATTGGGGATGCCGTAGTCTCACTGGATCCAGCCGAGAGCAGCTGGGACTCTTGTGAGCTATTCACATGGAAAATTGAAAATTAATAAATTTTAAAAAGCTGGCTCAAGAGATGTCCCGAAAATTGAAAATAGATGAATTATGAAAATTATGAATTCCATCTTCATTTTTTACTCCTACTTAAATAAAATCAGGAATCACTGATTAAAGTAAGTCAAGTACGTCTCTTAACAACCAGAAATATTTAAAGGTGTATAGAGGTGAATTTCTAGTAGTACAAAACGAGCACAAGTTTTCTGGTGTTATATTTTAGATCTGTTCGCCTGTGAAATACTTGCACTAGTGAGTAAACCTTTTTTTTTGTTAAACGCTTTGTGAATAAATTTGCATTAGACAAAATCTGCTCCAAAGTTCCTAGCTAACTCTGCGAATTTTTCCTTTCAGTAGACTTTTCTTTTTTTTTTTTTTTTTGAGTATGGGAACCACCGCGCGCCGTTCCGGAAACTATTTATAAGATGACCAACGTTCCTGCCATAAGTCAATCCAAGTGGTCAAGCACAGTGAAATTTACAATATCGGATCGATAGGTGTAACTACCGATGATTTTATACCGTTTTCCTGAGCATGGCCACACTGTTGATAGCCAGACCGATATTGACAGGGAATAAATAAGAAATCGACATACAAGGGCAACACTGGCGGATTAGTCTATGGATTTACCTACACAGATGTTAAGGTCTTACCCTGACCAGTGGCGGCTCGTGACTTTTGGGTGTACTAGGGTGCTAATATTTAAAAAAATGGCATCATGGATGTTGTCGTATGCGAAAAATAATTTTATTTATTTTTTCAAAAATCTGTGTTTTGTATGAAGATTTTTCAGGAAATCGGTGCGGCGCACCGCCAAACTGAAACTTTCTGAAATTTTTCATACAAAAAACTGATTTTCAAAAAAAAAAAAAAAATTATTTTTCGACTACAACAACATCAATAAAGCCATTTTTTTAAATATCAGCACTCTAGCACACCCAAAAGTCACGAGCCGCCACTGAGTCCCTGACTCGACCATGATAGATGACTTTCATCTCTTGACATTAGAGAAATTTTGAATCAAACGATTCCTTGTTAATCCGAAAGTTGCTTCTCTTGCTTTGAAAGTACTTATTCCATTTTTTTCCACTTATTTATGCGTGTCAGGTTTTTCAGCTCTAGTTTTAATAAAAGTAAACAGCGAAATCACCTTGCCGTCCATAGCGATTTAACAATAGCTCTAGCAAAGCCTGAACCCAGAATCGACCAACTGGTACAGAACAGAGAATGCAAGCTCAATCTCATTAGTACTTGAAAAGTTTTTATTTATTTGTTCTAAAATTACTTTAAAAGTTCTTAGACATTATCTAATTATAAAAACATAATTTAAATAAAAATAATAATAATAATAGTATAATATGAAAATATCTGGAGTCGGTGAATTATATTCCCATTTGGTCTCTAGTAGGTTGACATGTTGTTCTTGTATTGTTTTGTATTTATAATACTTATATAGTGCAATTGCATAACGTGGATTCACTAGATGATCATTTGGGGAAGTGTATGAAAGGGTTTAGTTTTTCCTTCTTTTTTTTTTTTTTTTGGGGGGAAAATTTAACCCGGACATTTAAATCGGGTAATATAGGACGTTTCAAAAAACTATTTCTGAAAAAATAAGAAAATACACAGATTTAGGAAATGAGATTAAAAGAATTTGGCATTCTCGGACAATAAAAATATTGCCATTTGTTATTTCGGCCACTGGCATGATACCTAGGAATCTGATTCAAAATTTAAGCATATTAGATTTGTCAAAGAATTTGTATATAAAAATGCAAAAATCAGTCATTTTAAATACATGTAGGATTACAAAGGATTTTTTAAATATTTATATTGAGGGATCGGTAGGATTTATAGGTTCAATTAGAAATGCCACAGAGCCGAACCCTCTGATATGAAAATATCTGGAGTCGGTGAATTATATTCCCATTTGCTCTCTAGTAGGTTGACATGTTGTTCTTGTATTGTTTTGTATTTATAATACTTATATAGTGTAACGTAAATGTAAAAGTAATTATTTTTTTTTTATTTAGTAACTATAAATTTATTATTTTTTACATTTTTATATGAAACATGTTAGGTATATATATAAAATAGAAAATATATTCGTAGTCCTCCTCACTAGGAGATCCTATGCTGAGGGGGACTATGCTTTGGATAAGTTTTCAGCGACTACTATGGTTTAACTTCATTGTTTGGATAAGGTTTTCCAGAAACTTCTATGACGATGTTTTAAGTATACTAGTAAGTTCATTTTCCGATAGTTCCTTCAGCCAACATTTAATGTCCTTAATGTAGCTATTTTTTGTTTTAATTTGTTTGGTACTAAGTGGGAGATTGTTATATAACTTCACTGCTAAAAATTCTGAAGTTCTTTGTCCAAATGAAGAGTTACACTTTGGTATATTAAGTATGTCTGTTTGTTTGGCTCTGGTTTTATGAGCATATGAGGTATCTGCCTCTCAATAATTTTTGTGGTGATGTACTAGAATGTTTTTGGCGTAGATTTTCTGTATGCTTGGAACATCAAACTGTTTAAAAATTTCTGTTGTTGACGTCCTTATGGGGACCTTCAATATGGTCTTTATGATGCAATTCTGAGCTACCTTAAGCTGTTTTATGTGATTAGATGCTGATGCGCTCCATCCTATTACTCCATATTCCAGTCGAGAGTGGCATAAAGCATAATATACCTACTCTCTTTAAATCCCTAATTGACAAGATGTTTTGTAATTTTTTGAAGAAGTAGATGAGTTTTATTAGTTTTTTTGAGGTAAGGTTTAATGTGTGAATTCCACTATAGTTATTCATCAATTTCAATCCCAAGATATTTAATACTTTTTGTTTGGGTTAAAGACGGGCAGGAACATTGTGGAAAAGTATTTTGACATTCATGTAATTTGAGGGTACGCTCATTCATCGGTTGTCCTCGTTTGTTTTTGGAGAAAGTTAGATATTTAGTTTTATTAACATTTAATGTAAGAGAGTTTACTTTTAGCCAGTTTTGAAGTACAACCAGGCCATGTTCGGCCTCCCTGTAGGTTCTTGTCCAATATTGTTTGTGGAATATAATAACAGTGTCATCTGCAAAGCTCATTATGTTTCCATTGATGGGAAGATTCATAAGGTTATTTATATAAATTAGAAATAGTATAGGTCCTAATACGCTTCCCTGGGGGACCCCGAATTTAATTGGTAGAGATTTGCTATTTCTTTTACCAATTTGTACAATTTGTTCTCTTCCAGTTAAGTAACTTCTAAGTAGATTTAGGTTATTCCATTTTTTTTGAGTTTTAAGTACAGTATTTCATGATCAATTGTATCGAAAGCTTTTTGAAGATCAATGAAAACTGCCAAGAATTTTTTGCCTTAATCCAGTTTTCTAATAATTGTATTTGTTACATTAGCTATAGCGTCACCCTATAATTAATGATTAAAAGTGTACCTACTCCTCTATTAAAGAACCATAATAAATAAATATATTGTATCTGTATTGTACCTATTTGAAATTCAAATAAATAATTTAGTTAATATAAAAAGAATGTGTTTCTTATTTTTGTTGAAAGTTAATTAAGGGGGGCATTAATTAATTAACGTTAATTAACAATAGTACTCGAAAGCGCAATTACAGATCATTACATGACTATGATAGCAATAGCCACCGAAAACACAAAATCTGAACAACATAAAACATTTACAAAAAAAGTAACTGAATATCCAAACTTAAAGGAAAAACTCAAAAAAATGGACTGGAATCCAATATACCGAATACAGAATGCTGAAGAAGCCTAGGATAAATTCACAACTACGTTAACACAAGAAATAAATAACTACACTAATATAAAACTTATAACACTTACACACAAGACAAAAAAAATAAAACTATGGATAACACAAGGAATATTAAACTGCATCCGTAAACGAGACAAATTACACAGACAAATTAAAAACACGCCATATGACATGGAACAACTTAATTTCTATAAAAGATATAGAAATATCTGCACAAAAATTATAAGAGTAGCTAAGGAGATATACTATAGACAAAAACTACAAAAAGAAAACAACATCCCAAAAGCTATATGGAAAATATTAAAAGAAGTGACATACACACAAAAACACAAACAGAGAAATAGTATCGAACAATTAAATATTAATTAAAAAAAAATAGATATCAGTACAAATACGGAGATAATAGCGAACCATGTGAATAACTTCTTTGCAAATATAGGAAAAGTTTTAGCAAACCGTAAAACACAAACACAAACCAACCGATCATACATCAATACACAAAAGACAAAACTAAGACTTACAATAAAAACAATTACGGAGGAGGAAATTGAAAAAATAATCGATAAATTAAAAAATAATATTGCACCGGGATTAGACGAGATAACAACAGATTGCATCCAGAAATTAAAAAATGAAATAATAAAACCAATAACACACTTAATCAACCTTAGTATATAACAAAGCTGCTTCCCTAGTACTTTGAAACAAGGACTGGTGATCCCTATTTACAAAGCAGGAGACAAAATGGAAATAAATAACTATGGACCAATCACATTATTAAACTCACTATCAAAGATCTTCGAAAGAGCATTAAAAAACCAAATTATAAAATACCTTGAAGAAAACAAATTAATCTCGGATAAACAATACGGATTTAGAGAAAAAAGAGGTACCAAAGAAGCTTTAGAATATGTAATAGATTATATACATAGCAACCTAGATCAAGGGCAAAAATGCATAGCAATATACTTAGACTTAGCTAAAGCCTTCGATTCAATCTGCCACAAAACCCTATTTAAGAAATTAGAAAACATTGGTATCTTAGGCAAGGAACTCCAACTAATGAAAAGTTATATGAGCAACAGAACCCAACAAGTTAAAATTAATCACCATACTAGTAAACCACTGCCAATTACATATGGAGTTCCACAAGGAAGCATACTAGGGCCCGTGCTATTCACTATCTACATAAATGAACTCTGTAATATGGAAATAGACGGAGAAATAATTAGTTATGCGGACGACACAGTATTACTCTTCAAATCTAAAGACTGGAACAATGTGTATAATACAGCAGAATTAGGAATCACGCGAGTGAAAACATGGTTAGACACAAACATACTTACATTAAATATATCGAAAACAAAATTCACAACGTACAGTATAAATAGCATGGGACAGCCAACAAATAAAACAAACACCATAAAAATTCACGATTGTTTAAACACCAAAAACTGTGATTGCCCTGCTATAGTAAAAACAGACCAAATAAAATATCTAGGAATCATAATTGACCATAATCTCAAATGGGCACATCATATAAATCATATCACCAATAAACTCCTCAAAACAATAAATCTTTTCCTAAACATAAGAAACATATACAAACTAAAACAAATGAAAACGGTATATTTTGCACTCTGCCAATCTATAATAGAATATGGAATCATTGTTTGGGGAGGAGCAACAAACTCAGCTATTGTTCATTTGGAAACCACACAGAGAACCATCTTAAAGGTTATACTAAAAAAACACAGAATGACTGACACAGACCAAATATTCAACATGTTCGACGGACTTGATATACGACAATTATACATAAAAACACTTCTTAACTGTATCTTTGACCAAAAACACAAACTATAACAAACACAAACCATTAATAGACCAGTTAGACAAGCATACATACAAAACTTAAAAGCACCGAAGATAAACACAAGCTTTGGACAAAGACATCACAAATACCAGGCAATAAAAGCATTCAACCATCTTTCACTCGATTTAAAAAAAGAAGAAAACAAAAAACTTTTCACACTAAAAATTAAAAGATGGATTAAAGAACAAAAAAGGCAACTTTACAAAAAAATCACAACATAAAAAATAAAAACACATAGACATAAACACCATTGCAATACTCACTAATATATAAAACCCTTTTACTTTCACTATCGGTTTATATGTATCTATCCTATTTATATAGTTTTATTCTATTGTTTTATTGTTTTATTTTAGTGTTATTTTACTCTATTTTATTTTGCTCTATTTTACTTTCTCTTAATTCTCATATGTTATTATTGAGTTTCTTTTTTCTTTAGTTTTTATTTTATATATATCTTAAATTAAAAAAAAAAAAAAAAAAATCATATCAAACTGTAAAATGGGGTCCTCAGCACGGGTAAAGCACCCAGTGAGGCCCACATTAGTCAAATATGTAACACACATGTATAAATCAGGTGAATCAAATAAAAAAAAAATAAAAAAAATGAAAATATTTTTTTTGGTTCGGGGAGGCTAGGTGAAATAAAGATTGGGAAATCCTGATATATAGGGTTTTATCGATCGACCGTGCTACACTTTCAGCCATTTTGTTGTTCATTTTCTCTCATTTGACGACTACCTTAATAATAACAATAGTTAATTTGAATATTTTTTATGTGAATACCAATGGCGGTCCGTGCACGAAAACTCACGAACCACCACTGGTGAATACCTCACAAGATTCCCGGCTGCTCCCGTCTGGAGCCAGTGAGACTATGGCATCCCCAATTGGAGTATGTTGTGAGGCTGAAGGTGGTGGGGAGGGGAAGGAGATGGGGAAGTACCTGACTATTCAGATCTGGTCATCAAATACGGCTGACGCCATTTCAAACAACTTTTCGATTCTGAATGATGGTCTTACACGAGGGCAATACTGAAAGTATCTTCCACTCTGGAACGTGCCGCAAATAAATCGTACATCGTTTTAAATGAATTAATTATGAAATAACACAATTATTAAAATGAAATTTATTTTCCATGCAGGAATTCGATCCCGCGACCTTCGGATTGCGAGTCAAAAGGCTTACCGCTAGTCCACGCCGGCCGTCAATGTACTCGTAGCTTGAGAAAAAGTGAAAACTTCTTTGGCACCGTTTTGATTTGAAAATCGATGAAACGAAAAATAGCGACACCAAAAAGAGACAAACATATACATCTATAGGATTTAGCCTTCGAGAGAATGAGATAGACTAATCGGTCTCTTCTTTGTGCGGTGCTTCGTAGCCTCCTCACTCTTGTCTCCTTTTACTGAAGGTTTCACTTATACTACGTGTACTCCACACTGATGTTTTTCATCTTGTGGTTCGGTGAAGAATTTACACCTGAAGATCGTGTCATTAAAAAACGATAATTTTATGAACTCTTTATAAACTTGTATTTTTTTAATTCTTTATTTTTTCCCATTATATCTAAAAATACATATGTACATTTCCAAAATAATTTTACATATTTTCTAAATACAGTAAGATGTAAACATAAGGTACAAGTAATATTGTAATAAGCAATAAGTATATAATAGACACAGGTAGGTAAAGGGAACCCACCAAGGCACTGCCTGTGTAGACTCCAGATACCAGGGCCGTATTTATACATTTCATAAGTACAGGCCACTTAATTTGCGCCGCCCCTTCCTCCTTTTTAAAAGTACTTCAGGGCGGTATACTCATCCCCCCCACGCCGTCGGGTGCGGGGGGGAGGGGTATATGTGGAAATCCTATTTTTTATTACGACCTATTCAGGAACGAGCCGATTTTTTTAATAATTACATTTAACATTAATTCTACTACAAAGTTTATAACTGCTGTCGGAAATCGAGAATGGTATCCATGAAAAAGGATTTTGCATCTCGAACTTTTATACCGTGTTTAGAACGCAAAGCAGGTTTCGACTTACGATTGATTCTGCGTTGAGTCCCCAAATAATAGTTACACATGGAACGATCAATTTCTCATAATTTTGCAGCACTTGGTAGGCGACTCAGATGTAAAGCTTCACTCGGTACACGATGAATATGCAACACGTTATTTAATTTATCGTTTTATTCTGAACACAAAGCCAGTTTGTATGCGGTGAATTAAAACTACACTCAGAACATGAAAATGGTTTTTCTTTGATTCTGGCATTAAATAAGTAGTCTGCAACTAAAATGTTATAACTGCACATCGAATAAGAGAATGTTTTCCTTCGAAATTTGTTAGCAGATGAAACCACAATAGAAATTTTACATTCTGAACACAAAACTGATTAGAATTATATCTGTATGCGGCGAATTAAAACTATATTCAGAACATGAAAATGAATTCTCTTTGATTCTGGCAACACATACATAGTCTTCAACTAGAATTTCACAACTGCACATTCGTAATAAGATAATGTTTTCCTCCGAAATGTGTCAGCAGATGAATCCACAACTGAAAATTTACATTCTCACTACAAAATTGGTTTAAATTATGTCTGTATGAACGTGAAAATGTTTTTTTTTTTGGCAGCACATACAGAGTCTGCAACTAGAATTTCATAAATGTATGTACTTCGAATAAGATAAAGTTTTCCTTCGAATTGTGTCAGCAGACGAATCCATAATTGGAATTTTACATTCTGAAAACTGGTTTAACCCTTCGAATAATAAGAAAAAAAATATCTATGAACAACTAAGTATCTATGAATAACTAACTATATCTAGAACAACCAAGAAAAGTCAGAAATAGATAAGAAGATCCAAGAAGAGCCGAGAAGAGGCAAGACGAGGGAAGATAAAAGGAAGAGATAATTTTTTTTAAATATCATAACGATCCATTCCTTAATTTCTGCCCATCCCAAATGCCAATATTGGTTTATTAGGTTGCCATGTATACCGGTCGATTAAAGTTCAACCTCCTTTCCATCCTCAGTGCACGTGTTCCAAAAATCAGTGCCCCTCGGTGTACCGGTCTCACCGGAACAGGAGTGCTCCTGGTCGGGGGTTCAATGGTATCGTTTCGTATCCTATCTTCCAATCATTGAAACCTTGCTCTTGCTGGTCAAATTGTGTTTTGATCTCAATATATCCAAATGTCAAATTTAGAGCCTTTACTTTCCTATTAGTTAAACCGATTCTTTCTTTTACTTCATTATTCTTCATTTTTCTAAAAAAATCGGCGGGTAGCGCGGGTGGTTGTTACATCCCCCGCCCGCGACCCACCGCCACCCTTAGCGCACGCGCATATGCATAAACATAAGTAACTAAGTATCTAACATAGGAGTACTGAGGATTAGCGATTTTTACCAAATGAGATTTAACGTTTAAAAGATAGAAAAATCTATCTATCCACAGTGACTTGTTTTTTGTTTATAATCGCACAAAACGACTTATCAAAGCGAGCGAGCGCCGCCCCCTGAACTCTGTCGCCCCTAGGCCGCGGCCTATAAGCCCTATTGACAAATCCAGGACTGCCAGATACTAATATCTACAGCCTATATGTTGAACTAATATCTACAAACTTCAGAGTGTTGACTAATATCTACAGAGTTAAGGTCGGACAAATATCTATGACGGTCCCAGTGTTGACTAATATCTACAGAGCGTAGGTTGGACTAATCATCTAAATGTGTCCAATAGTCCGATGTTAGGGATTTTTACATACATACTTACTTAAATTAAGTTTTTTAAACTGCATACGCAATATTACGTTATTCCGTATGCTATACATAATTGCAAATCCAACCTCTGCCAGTGCTGAAGATATTCGTCAACACTTTGGTTCTCATAGATATTAGTCAGCAGTTTGAGCTGTAGATATTCGTCAACACTTTGATTCTCATAGATATTAGTCAACAGTTTGAGCTATAGATATTCGTCAACACTTTGGTTCTCATAGATATTAGTTTGATTTTTTCAATTTTTGGAATTCCTGTAGATATTAGTAGACGCCTCCCCTGTGTGTGGGTAATATAAACAAAAATGCTATATTGCATCATTAAGTATAAGAAAACAATGTTACTTTTAAAGTAAATGTTTAGAAATTTAGGTATCTGTGAAAAAAAAGGTAGTAAAAACAGTGAAACAAATAAAAAAAATGGTTATTTTGTTTTATAGTTTTAAGAAAGTAAATAAAGTTAGTCTTGAAGTTGCCGTAGATTTGTATTGAAAAGATTTAAAACATCTTTTTCATTGACTCTAAGATGTGTTCCGTTCTGTTCTTAATTTTCTTCCTAAAGAAGAACTTTGCTAATGAAGAATTCATTCGCCAAAAGGCTAGTATCCTACCTGGTGTATTTTTAATTCGGATCTTCAACTCACAGAAGAAATTTACTTTTTCCAAATAAATAGTCTTTGAAGTGATGTTATTCATTTACGTACAAAGTTCCTTGATGAAGTTTTTTATACTTTTTCGTTGTGATTTTTCCTATGGACGCTTTTATAATTACCGTGATTTATTCACGGTTACGGTACCGTGACGGCAAAAAAGGCAATAAACATACGTTCCTTATCGCTATAATGCTGCTGCTCTTTCAAAAGATGAGGTACACATCTTTTCCTCCAAAGAAAAAGTCATCATTTTCTTGCATCTCTTTCACACACCGCACCCCAGATGTCTCTGTAGGCCCCTATCAATACTACTTAGGACAGGTTGTTTCAAAAAAGTTTATGAGTTCATCAAATATTTGAAGTTAATTTTCACTTTCTGTGGAGGTTCTATTCAAGTTCTGTTATTATATCATTATAATAACAGAACTTCAGTTGCGCATGAAACTGAACTTGAATAGAACTTATACAGAACATGAAAATTAACTTCAAATATTTGGTGAATTCATCAATTTTTTCAAACAACCCATCCTTAATGTATTATGTACGTGACGATAATTTTTGAAAATATGGAATATAGTTACAAGGATAATATTAAAGTGTTAGTGAATTCCAAAAATTCAAAACCGTCAAATGCTAATGGTTTTGATTTTGTTCTTAAACATATAATGCTGCCGGATAAGTTTTAAGATTTTCACGGCCAGAAGCATTTTCGTTATATGTTTTTGGGATGTTGTGCCGTGTTGCGCTACCTCTTTCTTTAGCCAACGTTTCGGACATCGTTGCAGTGTCCATCATCAGGGCAGATCCGGCAGATCCGACACATCTACCGGACACCGACCGACACATCTACCGGATCTGCCGGATCTGCCCTGATGATGGACACTGCAACGATGTCCGAAACGTTGGCTAAAGAAGGAGGTAACGCAACACGGCACAACACCCCAAAAACATATAACGAAAATATAATGCTGCCGCTTTTTCTAACCCACTAAATAATAACATTCGAACGGTGAACGTATGTCTGCACCCCCACTCATAAAGAAAATGAAACGCAATTCCCGTCGCAAAAAAGAAGTGCTTTGGAGGTCACATGTATTTTGTGTGTCTCGCCATTCTTTAATATGAAAGAAAGGGCTGCAGCATTACAGCGATAAGGAGCGTGTGTTTATTGCTTTTTTGCCGTCACAGTACCGTAATCACGAATCGTCACGGTAATTATAAAAGCACACATTGCCTTAATATTGTCAAACCGTAATAAAGCTTCCAACAAAATTCTTACAAATAAAATATTAAATCTATTCGAATAACCATTAATATAATGAGATTAAGCCCGTCAATGCTATATTTTTAAAAAAGAGATACTTAAGGAGAACGTATGCGCGGCCCATTTCTGCCCGTTTCATACAAATCTTAGATTTGGATTTGAGATCAAAATACCCAAACAAACTGAAAAATTATTTTTGTAATCAAAAGGTATATCAAATATCTAGTTAGGATGTGAGCTACTTTATTTATTTTTGCTTAAAATTATAAGATTATATAAGCCATCAAAGATTTTAACGTTTCTGGATTTTAGAGGCGATTTGGGAAATTATTTGTGAATAAATGAAAAACAATAAAAATATTATTTTACTATATTTATCATATAAATATGATAAAATATAAAATGAAAAATTATAAAAAAATCATTTTGATGGATGTAAATTAAAAATACAAATTACCTATTTACGACGGAATAAAAAAAAAGATTGGTTTATATATTAAAATTGCTTCCGGAAAAATGCATTTTTAATGTTTTTAATTTTGTTTTTCATTATATTTTCAGAATAAAAATAGTAAAATTATTTTCTTAATGTGTTTCTTTTACTCACAAATAATTGCCTAAGTTACCTCCAAAATCATGAAACGCTAATTAATATCTTTAATGGTCTATATCTTATAATTTAAAGCAAAAATAAATAAAGTAGCTCACATCCTAACTAGATATTTGATATACCTTTTGATCACAAAAATAATTTTTCAAATTTGGTTGGGTATTTTGATCTCAAATCCAAATCTAAGATTTGTATGAAACAGGCAGAAATAGGCCGCGCGTACGTTCCCCTTAAGAGGGCATTATCAGAGAAAACCAGAAATATATCATTTTCAAATCAGATTTTAGACGTATTGACTCTTTTGCACAAAAAATTATAAATGGATTTCGAAAGATTGTTCTTTTATCTAGCACTCGCATGTAATAAATTTTGAGAAATTTTTTTAATTTTTAGTATAATAAGGTTATTGCATAGGTCGTTGGCAGAATTGTTAAAATTTTTTATTATACCACACACATTTCTAATAATATAATCATGCAGTAAAATAAATCAATACATTATCTAGCAAACGCATGTTTTAGAATTTTAATTTTAGTTTCAATAAAATCATTAAAAAATATGTACATACATAACTACAACAATAACATTGTTTGTAACAGCTGTCAAATTTTTGCTCTCCCCTATTTTTTATTAAAATAATAAAATTGCAATCAATTTATTAAGTTATAATTATAAAAATATTACACTAAATAACAATGACAACGCGATCAAACTCTAAGTCCGGCACTAACCTCAATACGGAACTTCTACAACTTTTAGACAACAAGTTTGAAGACTTCAAAACTCATTTTCTAGAGAAAACATTTGAAGAGTTTAAAAACAATATAGTCGACGTCATAAAAAATGAATTCAAAGAAGAAATTAATCAGCTCAAAAAAAAAGTGTTCCAATTGGAAAAACAAATTGAAATAAACGATCAATTTAATCGTTCTAACAATGTAATCATAAGCGGTATTCCTGAAACCAACAATGAAAATGTGTACGACATTCTCTCCAAGATAGGCGCCACAGCTGGATGCAATATAACCCGACAAGAAGTGGATTTCGCCAGCAGGATTGCCCCCAGGACAAACCGTGATGCAAAAAATGGAAGACCGAGGAATATTGTCGTCAAATTTACTCGCAGGTACCTTAAGGATGAACTTATTTCTGCTATAAGAAAGAGGAAAGGGATGCTTGCTTCCGAATTACAGCTCCCTGGAACCAGTAAAATATATATTAACGACCATCTAACCTCAAAAAACCAACTTTTGCTGAAGCAATGTCGCGACATAAGAAGCGCTGGTAAAATTCGCTATTGCTGGGTTAGAAATGGTAAAATTTTCACTCGAATAAGCGATTCAACCCCCATAATACTTATTCATGAACAAGAAGATGTCAACAAACTCTCAACATTGAAGTCCACCCAAAATTCACCTACCAGGTCTGCAGTCCCTTTATGAAATTAAATTCATTAAAATTACTTAAAAACTTCCCACAAACAAGTTACTTAAAAGTTAACCTTTTGGAATGTTGTATTTATCTTGATTATATTCACGATATCTGCATTGTGGTAATTAAAGAATCATTAGAGTGTTTCAATTATCACAAAAAACTGTTGCTAACTTCTGAACATAATTATTCTTTAAAACAAAAACAAAATATTTATTATATGCACGATTTCTCCATTGTAGTAATTAACGAATCATTAGGGTATTTCAAATATCCCAAAAACCGGTTGCTAACTTTTGAACAAAATTATTCATTAAAAATTCATTATTATTTTTATGTACTATCTTTAAAAATTCATTATTACTTTTATGTACTATCACAATCTATTAAATATAAAAAACGATCGCAACCTATTACAAATAATTGCACAATGATAACATACTTTTATGTAACAACTGAATACTCAGTATATTGTTTACTATTTATAAACCTAGAGCTGTCAACAATAATGACAACCGATACCATAGATAAAATCATTTACCAAAAACAAACCAAAACTTATGATGTTCATAATTGCCCCCTTTCAAAGCATAATTACTTACTTTTCAATAAATTATTTCCATATCAATTTTACATAAAAACGTATTTAATAATGCTTAATATATTATACTTTCAAAATGGATTCTAACAAAACGGCAATAACATTTTATTATCAAAATGTACGTGGTTTAAAAAGTAAATTAAATAATTTATACTGCGAAGTGCTCAGCTGCAATTATGATTTAATTTGTTTTACAGAAACATGGTTAGATTCCACAATCTATGACCATGAAATAGTAGACGATCGTTATATTATATATAGACGCGATAGGGACATAACGAGTTCTCTTAAAAAATCAGGTGGTGGTATTCTAACAGCCATTAAGAAAGAAATGACATCTTTTTTAGTCTCAGCACACATCTCAAAATCTACAGAAGATTTATGGATTAAATTTAAATTACATGAAACATCCAGACAATCAATTAATTTATGTTTGGCGTATTTGCCTCCAGATATACCAATCGAAAATCTCACAGATTTTTTTGAAAAGTGTCAAACGATATATAATAACCTTTCATCAGAGGATATAACAATAATAATGGGTGATTTTAATGTGCCATCTATTCAATACTCACCAACTGTCAATGCAACGCACACCAGACCAGTCTTACATAATAGCCAAAAATCAATATCTCTACTAGACTTTCAAAATTTTACTGGACTTAAGCAATTCAATCATATCTCTAACAACATAGGTCGAATTTTAGATTTAGTGTTTTCCAATCATAACCTCAACATTCAAATTGCTTCACATGTGCTATCCAAAATTGACTCTTATCATCCTCCCATTGAATTTGATTTTTTAATGTCCAAATACAGACCCCTATCCACCAATCCAGATCACATCAAATATAACTTCAAAAAAACGGATTATAATAAATGCAATGAAATGTTATCACTTAATAACTGGGGCGATCTTAACACGATGAATTGTAATGACTCCCTACTACATTTTTATAACTTGTTATGGCTATCAATTGAAAAACACACTCCGCGCTTAAGAAACAGGAATAATAAGTTTCCAATTTGGTTTAGCAGTGTTCTGATCCACCAACTCAGAGAAAAAGAAAAGTTTCGAAAGTAATGGAAAAAATACAAAAATCAATGTGACTATGACAGTTTTTCTATCTTGAGGGCTAGAGTAAAAGTATCCATACGTACATGCCTTAAAGCCTATGTAGATTCAATAGAAAATTCTCTCCCTAACAGCATCAAAAATCTTTCAACCCTCATTAATTCGAAAAGAATTTCTAATTCTCTCCCCAAAATCATGCATCTCCATGACAAATCAGCAACAAATGGAGAAGATACATGTGAACTGTTATCTACTTACTTTTCTTCTGTTTTTAACTCACCATCCAATTCTAAAAGTGACTCTAAACTTTCATCCCCACTCTATAATTATCCACTGTCTCATATCAAAATAATGTTAGACGAGGTCAAAGCGAAATTAAACACTGTTGATATCAATAAGGGTTCCGGCCCAGATGGAATTCCTCCACTATTTATTCGAAATTGTGCAGATCAGCTTGCAATACCATTACACAAAATATTCACCAAAAGTCTGAACGATGGGGTATTTCCGGATCTGTGGAAGGTTGCCCACGTAATTCCGATCCACAAATCTGGCAGTAAAAATGATGTAACTAACTACCGTCCTATCAGCCTTTTATCTTGTTTTGGCAAAATATTTGAGTCCATTGTATATAAAACCATTTTTAACCATGTTACACATATACTAAGTCCTTTCCAACACGGCTTTGTAGCTAAAAGATCCACAAATACTAATTTACTTGAGTATATGGACTTTCTGTGTAAATCAATGAATAATAAAACACAAGTAGATGCCGTGTACACCGACTTCAGTAAGGCCTTTGACAAAGTTAGTCACTCTATCTTAATGAAAAAACTCGATAAAATCGGCATTCACGGAAACCTGCTTCGTTGGTTAGAATCATATTTATCACATAGAAGTCAATTAGTTACTGTTAACGGATTTAACTCTTCCCCAGCATTAGTTACGTCGGGCGTACCACAAGGATCTCACCTTGGACCCTTACTTTTCTTAATCTTTATCAACGACCTTACATATAAACTCCGCTGTAACTTTTTCTCTATATGCTGATGATCTCAAATTATATAAAGCAATTAAATCTATGAATGATTGTGAACTCTTACAAGAAGACCTTAACACAATATCTACCTGGTGTGTTGACAATGAAATGGAACTGAATATAGCTAAGTGCAAAGTTATAAACTTCACCAAGAACACCAACAAAATTCTTTATTCATATAGCATATGTGGTCACAATCTGGAAACAGTTGAATCAATAAAAGATTTAGGAATTATATTTGACAACAAACTAACTTTCAACCAACATATTGAATACATTGTGAATAAATCAAATAAATTACTTGGTTTTATTGTAAGATCAACCAAACTGTTTAAGAATTCTAATAGCCTAATAGTTCTATTCAATTCCTTAATCCGAAGTGTTCTTGAGTACGGGTCAACAGTCTGGAATCCACATTATATTACACAGGTATCTAGACTCGAATCAGTCCAAAGAAAATTTACACGGATTTTGTCTTACCGGTCAGGTGTATATCATCTTCTAGACGGGTACGAACAAAGACTTAAACATTTCAAATTAGAGAGTCTAGTTAAAAGACGTAACATAAATGACCTCTTAATGCTTTATAAAATTGTGAATAATCGTGTAGACAGTAACTTAGTCAACCAAATCAAGTTATACGCCAGGCCCAAATCTACAAGAACCCTTAACATATTTTGGACCGAAATTTTTACGAATAATACTGGATATTTTAATCCTATGTCTAGAATGTCTCGATCATACAACGATCTTGCTAAAATACACAGTTTCATAGATATTTTTGTAAATAGTATAACATCTTTCAAAAAATATCTCCACAATTTGTGCACTTAAAAAAAAAAAAAAAAATTTTGTTGTTTTATTACTTTTCAGTAAATACTTCGTTATAAATATTGTATAAGTACTTGTTATTATTATGTATTTCAATTTTGTATTCAAGTTATGTATAAATAATACTTGTAATGTTTTTTCATGAGTTTGCTTATGTTAAAATGCATATGTGATTACTGCAGACACATTAGTCTAGGGATATTTATATTTGTATTCTAATGTATTATTATTACCCACAAAAATGCTGTATAAATATCCTGTTTGTGTCTCAAATAAATAAATAAATAAATGTGTTTCTTGACGAAAATTGGTCCATTTGTGAATTTATTTGCGCACTTACAAACTAATATATTTCAGATTTTTTTAACATTCTTATTAAATTTAGACATTATTGAAAAATGATAAATACTTATAATCAAAAAATAACTACAAGAAGTACATTATTTTAATAGTTTTATCATCACGCCTTTCAGCATTTTTGGATGAAGGTATAAATTAAAGCTAATTTGAATTGAAATAAATTCGATATTGAGTTATAATTTTAAAAAGCTGGTACGGAGAATAATTAATCTTTCTCGTTGTAACCGCCCTGCACGATCGTAAGAACAACTTTCGACGAAATGTGGATTTTCGTCCGCTGGCTGGTTAAACGCTCTTAACAAAACGGTGGTGACCCGACAATTCGTCCTGCGACAATTCATCCGGCGACAGTTCGTCCTGCGACAGTTCATCCGGCCGACAGTTCATCGTGCCGACAGTTCATCCTGCCGACAGTTCATCCCGCCGACAATTTATCCGGCGACAATTCACCCTGCCTGATCATTTAGAAGATTTTAATTAAGTAAGTATGCAAAGAGGATATACGGCCGTACAACCAAAATCGATATACTTATATCTGAAGGCATCTTGAGTGGAAATCCGCTGTAAAAATTTCCCAACCGTCTCGAGCCAGTGAGTGCCGATGGCATCCAATTTTGGTATGGTGTAATGCTGAAGGTAGTGGCGAGGGGAAGGAGATGTGGAAAACGTATCTTCCTGGCTATTCAGATCTAGTCACCAAACACGGCTAGGTTAGGTTAGGTTAGGTTAGGTTGTACGGCCGTATATCCTCTTTGCATACTTACTTGAAGAAAAAATCTTCCAAATGATCAGGCAGGATGAATTGTCGCCGGATGAATTGTCGGCGGGATGAACTGTCGGCAGGATGAACTGTCGGCAGGATGAACTGTCGGCCGGATGAACTGTCGCAGGATGAACTGTCGCCGGATGAATTGTCGCAGGATGAACTGTCATGGAACCCAAAACGGTACCCTACAAACATTACCTTAGTTCTTATGAACAAAATTGACGAAAATCTCTTACATGCAATCTCCTGGTGCAAGTACTATTTACCACAATTTAAACATAAATTTTGTTTTATAGGGGGGGGTGGTTGGAAAGGTTTTCACTCTGTATGAAGGTTACGCATTTCTTTATTATTTTTAAGACAAACATTTTCACTTAGAAATAACCTTACTAATATTTTAACCCTCGCTTATCGAAACATAAAAGCTGAAAACGTTGTTCTTGTAATGATGGAGGGCTTAGCATGAAAGGGATTGAACCCTCGATGTGTGGGTGCGAAATTGACCACTCGGCTACAAGTAAATACGATTAAATTGTTAAGGGTTATTTTTAACGGTCTCGGTTTAAATATTTCTGAGTGTGGCTAGAGGCTTATATTCAACTAACTTGAGCAATTTGAAATTCGTTACGGCATCTCTATTTCGTCACTTTAGTTGGACATGGTTCTATCTTCACTTGATCTTGTTCTGAGGGTTTTGAGGTGTCGAAGTTTGTAAAGACGATCTCATAATCTATTTACCGAATTTTGACTTTGATGTTGAACCCTGTATAAAGTTTTTTAGTTTAGTTTTTTTTTTTTAGTTTAGTTTGTTTTAAAAGAAAATATTTAAATAGGACGTTTATTTACCTACCATTAAAGCCTCGATGACACACGGCGAGTTTACAAGCTAATGTCTGGGAAATTCACTCTCTGTTAGTAAACTCGCCCAGTGTCATCGTGTTACTTGCTAACTAGCAGATTGTTGACAATCTACGAAAAAAAGTTCAAAGGTCGTCAACTTTACGCGCTTGCTCCTGATTGGTTTATTTATGTTTCCAACATGGCTTCCGATAAACAGCTGATTTCGACTGTCAAATATCTGAAGAATTAGTTCACGCAGGCGTCGTTATTCTTGTTACTGGCGCTAGCAGCGGCCTCAGTTTCCTACGCTTCTGAGCGAGTGGACAGTTTTGTGTGTCATTATGACAATCTCACTCGCCGATTTACCCGCTTTCAAAACTTAGTAGATAGTAGCTTGTAACTCGCCGTGTGTCATCGAGGCTTAAAGAATATTCGAGCTAAGGTTTTTTATTCTGTTTACCTAAATATATTGTTTACATGTGTGAGGAAGAAGACATATACGGATGTGTACGTATGTGTGTGTATATGTGTATGTATGTGTACAGGTATATATATATGTGTGTGTATGTGTGTGTACAAGTATGAGTGTATGTTTGTAAGTGAATATATGTATGTGTATGTATATGAATATTCATGTATGTGTGGGTATACATAAATACATGTTTATGTAAGTGTATATATGTATGTATGTGTGCATGTATGTATGTATGTATGTGTATTTATGTACATACATAACAGCTACCTTACTTATTTGTGTTTATTTTCGAGGCAACTTTGGCAATTTGTGAGTTATTGGAAACATTTCTACCAATTTTCAATTTTTTTATAATTTTACTTAAATATGTTTACACTTACTAGACTTCATTTCAAAATAACTATCCTCCGTTGGTCACCATGATACAGGCAGCTGCCTAGTATGGTGACCTAATGTATCTTCTCAAGTAAATGTATTAATTATGTAATATGTACTTATAAATAAATAAAAAAATAAAAATATTCTACCAGCTCGGGCATAATAATGCATTGCGTAAGGTTCTAACTATGTTTCCCTAATACAATTCCAAGATAGGGCGGTGTTCTAACTAAATGTTATCCTTTAAAATACATTAAACTAACATACCTTGCACAATATTGAACCACAAAATCAGAATTGTGATTAGATTTTTGAGAATAATAAGAAACTTTGACACATCAAAACATGGTAAGGTGAAGTTAGAACCCTGTACAACCAAAATAATCAAACAAAACGGCAATCGTAAAAGGTTCAGATTGATGTTAGAATCTTGTAAAATAAATGGAAGTTTTTAAAACATGATATTAGAACTTCATCGTACAAGTACTTATGGAAACACAACACAGATGGCTTTGAAAATTATTTTGGTTTTTGAAATTAGCAAAAGACATAGTTTCGCATTTAAAGGTCAATTTGAAAAAAATTTCAGTTGGAACCTTGTCCAAATAGGTTGACGATTTTGCGAGGTTGAAAATGTGAAGGTTAGGGGAAGAAAACGTAGATGCAAATGAAATGTAAGTAGATATTAGTAATTCACAACTGGTCACTACATAGTATATAACCATTTCAATGAAGTTTTTTTTCCATAGTTTTCTCTCTTATCGGAGCGATAATGGATGTATATTCCAATAATATACTTGGTAGAAGCCCCGGCATTCCGAATTTCTACCGATTTATAACATTTTCTCTCGAACACTTTAAGTTCCTAAAAAAATGTGTCATTTTTTAAGATCACATATTTGTAGAGCCGAAACGGTAATTATATGAAATTCTCTCAATAGTAAAAAAAACGCAAAGTGTGCTCCAAAAATAATCAAAAACACTACAAGGGACATGAACCCGTGTCCTTCTGATTGCCGGTCAGGTGCTCTACCACTGAGCTATGTCAGCTTATCCCCTACCCGCTAAATAATTCAATATATACTAGTGTTTCATTCAATAATTACTGCTTATTACATTTTCCCACCTGAAAACAACCAACTTTTTTTTTGTGAGAGAGGCATTGTTAGTGCTTAATCTCTCGCTAGGTGGCGTCGAGACAAATTATGTCTACATTTTTTGGTGAAATACTTTAACTTGTCAAATATTAATTATTATTTTTAGTTGATAAACTAACGTTAAAAACAATATTTTTTATGCTTAGCACAAAGGGTAACAATTATTATAAGCAATAATTATCAGTCTGAAACACTCATCTACATTGAAAAAATCTTCCGAGAAAAGATACATGCCGCCAACGGCAGCATGTCGCGGCATGTATCTTTTCTCGGAAGATTTTTTTCAATGTAGATGAGTGTTTCAAGCTGATAATTATTGCTTATAATAATGGTTACCCTTTGTGCTATGCATAAAAAATCTTGTCTTAAACGTTAGTTTATCAATTAAAAATAATAATTTACATTATATTCTGTTATTTAACGCGAGACCGGTTTGAAAAAATTTACAGCGTATCTAAATTCTACTTAGGCACATATTGAACGACTTTTGCTCTATTTTAAACGAATCGTTTTTTGTTACATATTTTCACAATTTTCGCTAAATTATTATCGTTTTTTAATATTAGTGCGCTCCTTTTAACACTCCCTTTCAAACAATCTTCTCTTCTTTTTGAAAACTTACCTTAGCCTTAAGGAATTCTTCTTCTTTCGTATGGTGGGGGGTCAGAGAGGGACATCTAGGTCTGCGAGCCAGTCTAGGGCCTCAGGCGTTGCCCTGTGGACCTCATCAATCCCCCCGGGGAATGAATGGAGCGGGCATTCGTTGACCACATGTTCGGTGGTCTGCACCGCACCGCATTCACACATCACCGACTCTTTAAGGCCCCGTCTATGCATCATCTGAGCACAGCGGCTATGGGAGCATCTTATCCTATTGATGCAGTCCAGAGTTTGCGAGGCAATGAGAACCCAGGCTGTCTCTCAGTGGGGTCTTGAACGAGATTGGCGTTTTTGACGTTGGCTGATTGCAACTCAAGCTTCCACCTATCTTCTGGGGTGAGAGGTGTTCGAAGGAGTCTTTCTCCTTCCGTCTAGAAGGGTTTTCGAGGCTTTAAGCGGCATGCCGGGTGAGAAACGACAACATCGTGCAAAGGTATTTCCCTTTTTTGCAGCGCCTTCTTGTATTCCCTCAGTGTTACAATCTCTCGCCTTAAGGAATGAACTTGACTTATTGATTGATGCCAGTGATTCCTAATATTATTTGGGGCAAAAATTTAAATTAGTAAATTTTAGTCTTCGGTGACATTCTTGACGTTTTTTATAATAAAGCATAAACAAATCTAAAGGTGTTGAACAGTTGGGGTCAGGTGAGAGGTTAGTCAGTTACTGGTATAAGTTACCAGTGACCACATGAGGAAGTTTTTTGTTTTGAAAAATGAAATTGAAAAAAAACGAGTGTGCTTTAGACCACACGACTGAAGTAAAACTTCACACATCTACCGGATCTGCCGGATCTGCCGGATCTGCCGGATCTGCCCTTATGATGGACACTGCAACGCTATCCGAAACGTCGGCTAAAAAGGAGGTAGCGCAACACGGCATAACACCCCAAAAACAAATAACGAACAAAAGAAGTAAAACTTCTTTAGCTCCATCTATATGTTTAGACAATAGGCCTGCACCGTGTCTTAGATATACGAAACGTAACTGGCTATGAGAGAAAGAGAGAAAGAAAATGTATGCTCGCACCTCTCTCTCTCTTGCCCCTACAGTAATATACAAAACATAACTCTATCTCTTTCTATCTACACTAACTTATATCTCCCTCTCAACCGGTCACCACTTTTCGTAACGCTCTCGTCACGCATTTATCAGCTTACTCCCCAAGTCGAGCATGCGTAGAGAAGTTTTACTTAAAAAAAAAATCTAAAAAGTCGCCAAAGAACAAAATTTCATTTACATTTTTACTGCAAATAATGCCATGAATCACTAATTAATTTTTGTCCCTTAAGAGCGTTTAACCAGCCAGCGAACTAAAATCCACATTTCGTCGAAAGTTGTTCTTACGATGAGAAAGATTAATTATTCTCCGTACCAGCTTTTTTAAATTATAACTCAATATCGAATTTATTTCAATCCAAATTAGCTTTAATTTATATCTACATCCAAAAATGCTGAAAGGCGTGATGATAAAACTATTAAAATAATGTACTTTTTGTAATTATTTTTTGATTATAAGTATTTATCATTTTTCAATAATGTCTAAATTTAATAAGAATGTTAAAAAAATCTGAAATATATTAGTTTGTAAGTGCGCAAATAAATACACAAATGGACCAATTTTCGTCAAGAAACACATGTACGTACATATTTTTTAATGATTTTATTGAAACTAAAATTAAAATTCTAAAACATGCGTTTGCTAGATAATGTATTGATTTATTTTACTGCATGATTATATTATTTAAAATGGGTGTGGTATAATACAAAATCTAATAAATCTCCCAACGACCTATGGAATAACCTTATTATACTAAAAATTTAAAAAAATTCTCAAAATTTATTACATGTGAATGCTAGATAAAAGAACAATCTTTCGAAATCCATTTATATTTTTTTGTGGAAAAGAGTCAATACGTCTAAAATCTTTTTTGAAAATGACGTATTTCCGGTTTTCTCTGGTAATGCCCTCTTAAAACCCTGTTGGTGTAATATTTACTTCCACTGTAACGATTTGTTTGATTTTTAAGGCATGATTTGAGTCAGTTAATTTCTTTAATAAATTGGCACATCATTGTACCACAGCGCTTGTAACACCAATAACGTTTATATTCACTACAAAGTGTATAAGCTCATGTGCGGGGAGCAATCGGCTTTAAGTCAAAACCAACCTCAAGCAGAGAAATGAAATTGATGAGATTGGCCACAATGAACCAAAACTGCCCCTTAAATTATGAATTACGAATTATGAACTCCGGAAAACCACTTTTATGTGAAACCTCACAAGAGCGCCCCTCTCCGAATAGTAAAACCGGGGATTTACATCACTTCCCGGTTGGCCAGCACTGTGAGGTGGGTTAGGTAGGGGCTGTCAGAATAGATTTATGAATGCGGGTTTTAAAGAGACCTGGATTAGATGAAGATTATATGAAAAAGACAAAAGCTTTCTTTTACTTTATTTTTTATTTTTTTTACTTTTTAATTATAATTTTAATCATGTGAAAATCTGTTATTGGATATTATGTGAATTATTAATGTTATTATTATAAGTGTAAAATATCTGTTGATTTTCCCTAATAAATAAAATTAAAAATTATAAAAATAACAAAAAAAATGGTCGAAGAAACGACCTGTTCGCATGAAGCCAAAATCATTTATTTATTGTTATTAAGTTTATTTTTTAGAACTCCATTTTAATTTTTAATTTATTTTATATATTTAATAATATTATTATTCAATGTATAAAAACAGTTTATTATAAACAAGTTCTGCTTCTGCTTCGTAATTATTATTATGAGTTACAGCTGTTTCGCCCTCTGAAGGCATTATCAAACTGTGGTTGTTACCACCTACAGACGATGTATTTATATCATAAAAAAAAAAAAAAAAGCCAAAATCAACTGTGGGCGGATGTTCCGTTCGTGTCGTGAGCACTGGAGATCAATGCTGCTAACTACAGAGCTGCTAACTTAGAGCAGGTTCCATTAAAATACTTCTAGAACAAACTCAGCATGTCCACATTGCGTCTGTGCATTAGAGATAGCAATTGGTCTGTTAACAAGGGGTTGTCAATCAAACGGTCCTCCCTCCTTTGCACAGAATTAAACAGGTTTATCAGGTATAGTGGAGCTCCAGCCCAAAGGTGGCTCCCAAATTCAATTGTTGGGCGTACTTGAGATATGTGTGAGGTTAGCAGCTGGTCACTATCAAAGAATCTGCTAGCCCTATACGAGACACCCAGTTACTTGGAAGCCAGATTTACCCGGTTTGCCCCGATACTTGAGCCGGTCTTTATTGGATAGTGTGCTCCCATCGGATTGCACCAGTTGTTCATTGATCTCCCTCTTTTCCGAAATCACACACCAGTTTTTAAGTCTTTGAAACTGACCAGATTGGCTTCTCGAGGTGGTGGTCAACTTTTAGCCTTAAAACATCCCGAGCTGTTCAGATATCGTAAGTGGAAGGGGGCTAATCAAACAGATTACCCTCGTGAACGGTGCTGTCGTAGGCATAGCAATGAACTGGCGCAGATTCAACGAATTCGCTGATGTACAACAAAAACAGCGCCGGTGACAGCGCAGATCCTTGTGGCACTCCCGCATTGATTTGGTGCGGAGAGGAGAAAGAGCCGTCAACTAAGGCCTTTTTAAGGAGCGAACTGAAAACAAACCAACAATCACAACCAGGTGTGTTATGCCAGGGGTGTTATGCCGTGTTGCGCTACCTCCTCCTTGAGTCAACGTTTCGGACAGCGTTGCAGTGTCCATCATCATGGCAGATCCGGCAGATCCGGTAGAAGTGTGACACACATCCAATCACAACCATGTTTGAAATCAAGACGTAAACACGTCGCTATCCTTGAATACATCAAAGATCACCATACCGGTAGCACTAGATAAGAACCAGATGGAATTTTTTATTTCCTGAGAAAGTCTGCAATCCCACTATGCAGTGTTGAATATCCCAAACGGTGGTAAATTCCCGATAAGCGCCCGGGGCCAGACCCTGTCATAGGCTTTGGGGATATCCAACCCGATGGTTTGAGTTTCTCCAAAACGCTCAAAGTACCACCCTCAAATATGCGTCTCATATCCCGAGCAGATCATCGATTTTGTCCTAATCCATATTGCCGATCGCTTAGGATGTTGTTATTCTCAAGGTATATGATCAACTTATTGTTAACCACCCTTTTCAATACCTTTGAGATATGGAATCGATGGCTATTGGTAGGGCAGGTATTCCCTGGGCATGGCATCAATCAATGACAATTTTCCGGAGTGCATTATAGGCCGTGTTTTGACGAGTGCTTCAGCACAGCGATTGTCAAACCACAGCTTTGTGCCCAGTCCAGAGAATGTGACGGAGGAGGAAATATAGCAATCCATCGCTGATGTGATTAGCCCTCCCACCTCGCTTGCACAGATAAATGAGTCCTCTTAGCTAAAGCAAATCGCAGTCCAGGAAAAGGCGCACTACATTCTATCTCATTGCTTGCTTACCATAAATAGTCTTAAATACTATTTCTGTAATAAATGCAATTTTTTTTAAATCTTATTCCCATTGGCTCCTTGGACGCCGATAGCGATCTCTCAATATTTTCATCATTTAAAAAGAAGAACCATTCGGTTACTGATTGCCGACGACCCGACGACAGCTCGAAAATCGCTACGCGTTCGCTCCCACTGTTCCTATACGAATATTATGCAAACGTAAATAATGGTACGGATGTAATAGGCCACTTGCATCACATTTTTTAAATTTTTTTCCGGTTCAGGCAAATATTCTAAGACATTCTGTATTTTTTTTATCGTATTTTTGAAACCCTGGGGATTTTTTGAAAATTTCAAACCGAAAAATCAGACCATTTTTTATAAACCGGAAAGACGGGACATAATTTTATAGGTGTGAAAAAACGATAATTACATAGCCGAAAATCATTTAAAAAAAAAGAACGTTTTCCACACGAATGGCACAGGAGAATAACGAGGCATACCAAAAATATTACATCTCATAAATATTTTTTTCCTTGATCCATCTTATTGATCATAAATCATTATAATGTACAGCGTCTATATTACTAAATTCAATGTAATATACTTGAAATTGTAAATTGTAATAATAATAAGAATATTATAAAATTTTATTTTTTTTAAATCAGCACCATAATCAATATACCTCTAAAATGTGTACCGACATCATCTTCACGTTCTGAAGAGAACCCCGTACCCATTAATTGTAAGGGGTTCTCTTCAGAACATCTGTCAAAAAATCAAACCAAATGATAAGTTCGCGGAGAACAAACAATAAATCTAGTGAACGAATTCAAAAATTCGCCTGAAATCAAAGTGATGCCATATAAAAAAATAAATCAGTGTGGAATTTTATAAAATTAATAGGAACATTTTCGGCGACGGGACATTTTCATGTAGTGACGTCACGAGCCTAAATAATGGATTTATTTATTTAAAAATAAAAAAAACTGTACATTTCTAAAAATTTTTACTAACATTTTCGTAATCTTAGTAAAAAACTGTATCCACACGATTTTTTCCAAGTCGTTATGAAGTCCATGCAAGTGGCGTGGCCTATTGTTATAATAAAGTTGTAAGTAATGTGTTAATGCTTATTCGATATATACACATCAGGCATCTCGTCACCCCATAACATGGTGACCCCCTTGTAGAATCGCGCAAAATTATATTAAATTTACCAACAAAAATTATTGTTGTTCGCGGCAATTTGGAACAGAATCCCAAATTTGATTTCAATATAATATTGTTCTACTGCACATTTCTGTGAAATTAAATAAGCCAGACCCTTCAAACAGCATCCATAAAAAAAGAGGGAAATTATTTTCCTCAGGGTCTCCTGTCGATCTTTGGGGATGCTGTGTGGAAGATCTTTTTAGCGAAAGGAAGGAGAGGAAGTTCTGGGAAGGAAAAGGGTATGAGGGGTGGCTATGAATATGGAGGTCAATATGTTCAGAAGTGACGACCTTATGAATCCATCCCTCCCATATGGTGCAAGGCGGTGAGTGAGCTGGAGAGGTCAAAAGGTCTCCGATCCGGCCCGCCACCCAGAAGGTGAGCAAAAACATCTGCCGCCAAGGGTTCCGCGACTTTTTATCCCGCCACAAAAAATACCCGACAAAATATCCTCCGACAAAATATCTACTAAAACCTAACCTAACCTAACATAACAAAAAAATGGGACAAAAATAATACAGACATCCTGTAAAGACAATAAGTTATTGTTATCTGAATTATTTTTGTCCCATTTTACTATTTTTGAACAAATTTATTGTCTTTACAGGATGTCTGTTGTATTTTTGTCCCCTTTTTTGTTAGGTTAGGTTAGGTTTTAACAGATATTTTGTTGGGGGATGTTTTGGCAGTAGGAATTTTTTGTCTAAAGATATTTTGTCGGTGATATTTTGTCGCGGGATGAAAACGCGCATTACCGTCGACAAGCCTTGACAAACCTCACCCTATGAACGGGCACCCTCTACTAAATCACCAAACGCTTCGAACCATTTGGGATGACCTATGGCAGAGGTGTTGGTAATCCAATAAATTGTCCTCGAGGAGGCGGTGGTTTAAGCCGCCTCCAAAATTGAAATTAAATTATTATAATCAGTACAACAATTGATTTTGCAATGTGTTTAAATGGGGTATTGTTGTGGCTTCTAGTATATTCAAAGTCACAGATTCCGTAAAAAAAGTTGAGGATCTGAACACAGGCTACGGGATACAGGGTTCCGGCTTACGTCTCCGTCGTGAGAGAAAAGTGGCTACAAGACAAAACAAAGCACCCAACACCCTTCTCCTTGCTACCCCCTCGCAGGCTGTAATTCGCGGAGGCGGTGTGTACTGTGTAGTTCCGAGGTCTAGGGTGGTTATTAATTGTTCGACGGGGGTAAGCCTCGTAGGATTAGGGGCTCTAACCGGGGCTCACTTGAGGAACAGGACGAAAGGAGGCGATTCGATACATTACTCATTTCTATAGAATTTTTGCGATTTTATTAAATGGTATTAATGAGTTTTGACATCGTTGTCAATGTTGTCGTTTTGTAAGACATAAAAATCGACGTAATGGTTTAATAACATTGGAGGACATGAAGAAAAATATTTTCTTCGGGACCTGTCATCTTTGGAGATGCTGCGTGAAAGAATACCGTAAAAACAGTCCGCGGAAAAAATGGACGGTTTTCTTATTTCAATCATACCATCCCCTGACATTTTATTATGGCCACCCCTACTTTTGTTCTAAATTTTAGTTTCATGCCTATTTTTATTTTTTTTTTGGAATATAAAAAAATGTACCTCCTCAAAAGTTTATCTACTCACACCGGGAATTTTTTTATTTAGATTACCCTGGCTTAACAAAAAAAATATTTAGAAAAACGTTTTTTCATTATACAATCGTTACATCATTAAAAAAAAAACAAATTGATTGTAGTTTATTTATAACTAGCAGGCCCGGCCACACGTTGCTGTGGCTAACGAAACACAACGCCATTACCCAACCCTTATAAAATCCACACCACCCGCTTGCCTGCTGCCCGCTGCCCGCTGCCCGCTGCCCGCTGCCCGCTGCCCGCTGCCCGCTGCCCGCTGCCCGCTGCCCGCTGCCTGAATCGAATATTTTTGGATTTTCTCGGCTTTTCTCTACTATAATAAGCATACATATAAACCTTCCTCTTCAATCACTCAATCTATTGGAAAACCGCATGAAAATCCATTTAAAAGATCAATGTGAACATACATTTTGAGCGACTTCATTTTATACTATGTAATTTATTTATTTCAAAATGATGATGCCTGCGGTAAAATAACACACAAATCAATGTAATTGTTAACAATCACCACCATTTGTAAACTGTCGTTGCTCGATGGCACTGAAGCCAGAATAGTGGTGTTGCCAGCCCGAAAATCAAATTTTGGGATAGTTGAGATCGTAGTATTTATTATTTCTTTAAAACTTTGTAGAATGACCTAAGTAAATAAATTCAAAATTAGTATAATAAATACTTGGTTTTAACCGATTTAATTGTTTAAAAATCCAACATGTTTCGCAAGCAATGCTTTCTTCATCGTCACCATCGGGGTTTACATATACAAAGGGAACAAGTTTAATAACGGCTTATTTAAAAAAATATATATAAATATATATATATACCTATATATTTTAATTCATATTAACGCTCTTTCTTAATGATATAATTAATGGTATAATTTAAACAAATTTCAAATTTGTCTAATTATACCATTAAAATTTTGATTATATTTTGAACTAGATTCCATTATTGAAGTCAAAATGTGATTTGTCTCCAATAAATTATTGGCGTACTCCGAGAAACTATAATTGTTCAAACACCTCACACGTTCTTTTATCCTAATTTCAAAGTTTCTCGAAGTTTTACTTATAAAAGAATCCACAATTATTAACTTTAATTTATGGTTGAAAAAAGTATGTAGACGCAGAAGATAATAAAATTAGTATTAAAAATATATAATTTTTTGGGTAGCCATTATAAAATTTCTAGAGTCAAACTATTTTCAAATTTCCTATCAACACCATATCAATTTCCTGATCCTGATCCAACAGTGCATGTGATTTTAATCAACGCAACGGTCTAGTAAATATAGAGCTAATATCGCTACCTTCGAATTCTTATTTTCTGAATCCAGTTTCTTCAGTAATCTGGTTACAGAATCAACCGTCCATCGTATGATTTAGGAGTCAGGCAAGTGTATGGTGACGCTCATTTCACGGCCCTGAGAGCGCTAAGCTCTAACTGGAAATTGTGTCTAATCGGTTTTCAATGTATTAGGCGCAGTAACTTACAGATTAAGTCGCTGGCAAATCTGTATTAGAGATTTATCCCCCGTTGCAGGGATGTTGAAATACTTTTAGTGTTAAAGTATATGAAAATTAAAAAATCATTTATTAAAAATCTACAAAGTATATTATTCGCAGTCCTCCTTACTAGGATTTCTATTCCGAGGCAGGCTTTAAGTTGTTGGGTTTGTGGTAAATCATATTTTTTTAGAAATTCCTTAAATTCATGTTTATAGGACTCATTTCGTGTTTGTTGATTTCATCATCTTCATGTTTGTTGAATGTGTCTGTATTTCCTCATATTTGTGTTTATTAATTTGATTTGTTCATGTTTATTGTAGGTTGTTGGTTTTAGATAATATTGTTGGTTTTAGATAAATTTTTGTTAGTTTTAGATATTTTTGGAATACGATTTCCTCATCTTCATGTAGGTTGATTTCCTCATCTATGTGATAAGTTGATTTCCTCGTGTTGATTGTAGGTTGTTGTTTTGGTATAATTTTATTTTTTTGTATATGATTTTGTCGTCTACATGTTTGTTAACTGTGTTGAATGATTTTCTCATCTTTGTGTTTGATTTCATCATTTTGATTGTAGGTTGTTGGTTTGGTGTCACTTCTTTTTTACATTATTTCCTCATCTTTATGTTTACTTAGCCATATTTTTAAGATGACTTTAAAAAGGGCTTGAAAAGTAATTTAGCGACGATCACATCGGTATTAATTAGAACGTCTGGAAATTATGTGTTCAACGGGTGTTTACATAACTGTTTTACCCTGATGATGAATAATGTAACGCTATTCAAAACATTGGCTAAAGAAGAAGGATGCGTAACAAGACATAATAACCCAAAAATTAATCACAATACAACGTCACTTCTAGTTATGCAAACAAACCTGCCAAACCCAATAGAGAATTATAAATAAACACCCATTAACGATTTATGATTCTTAGAACGTTGGGACTAAAGGTAGATGTAATAAGAAGCAAAGACATCATTTATTGATATTTATTTGGCGAAATTATTTTTATATTTTAGGAACAAATATTAGTCTAACTTGCATTTACGTTTTAAGATTTTCACGGCCAAAAGTATTTTCGTTGTTTGTTTTTGGGGTGTTATCACATCTACCGGATCTGCCGGATCTGCCCTGATGATACTGAGGACACTGCAACGCTGTCCGAAACGTTGGCTAAAGAAGGAGGTAGCGCAACACTGCATAACATCCTAAAAACGAAAACCCTTGCATTAATCACCCCAATTAACCATGCATTTGTCACGTTATCTTCCTGGTAATACCCCCATACCATAAGCCACCGTTTAAGAATTCAAAAGTTACTTTATTTAAGTCTAGTTTTATGTTAGACGAAAATTACTGTGTCATAACAGTGTCTTCTGTTTAAAAAAACACTCACCGAGTGAATTTAAGTTTGAAAGAGGACAAAATTGATTACTTTTGGTTTGAATCCTCTCCACCTACACGAAAATGTATTTATTCCTAATCAAATTGATACAACGTTTTAACCCCCTGTTAATAGAAACTGAATAGCTAATACCCCGCAGTCCATTAAATACTTAACCGCAATAGCAGATGCATCAAACTCAGTCAAACAGCCCGCTGCAAGTTTGTCTTCGACAGTACACTATACATACACCAAGCTTTATACTTTGTATGCCTTCCCGACAACTGGCTTTAGTGAAGTGGCGTCGCGATTATTCTCGGTGCAAGATTAAACTTACAACATAGTAAAAAAGACGTAAGCAGTGATACTCTTACTAATAAAGTGATTTGTTATTCAAGGTTATTCAATCTATGCATGGATGATTGTATGCAAGAATTGAAAGATATGGGATTGGGCTCGGAATTGAGTAATCTGAAAGTATATCGCCTGTTCCTGTTGTATGCTGATGATGCGGTGCTGATTTCTATCAGTATGGAAGATCTATGGTCTCTCGGGTCTAGGATAAACGAAGTAAGTATAAAGAATGAGTTTAATGAATGTAAGTAAGTCTATAGTCATGGTAAGAGAGTTTACGAAAACAATATGCAATATAGTTGTGAATGATGAATACTTGGAGCAGGTGGATGAGTTTGTGTATTTGGGAAGTACGAGAAATGGGAAGGCTGGTAGAGATATTCAAAAGAAGGTTAAATGCAGGTAACTCCATTAATGGAGGACTGAATGCCGTTGGCGCCAATAAAATTATCCAAAGAAGCGAAGCTAGCCGTCCATAATGGAGTACTGGTAACTACCCTGATGTATGGCAGTGAGGCATGGAACTGGGAAAGGATGGATGAAAATAGACTGAATGCTATAGAAATGAGATCCCTGTGGCGTACGTATGGTAAAACCATGCACGATCGTATGATAGATGTGGAGATTCGCAAAGAGAAAACGAGTGTAAGAAAAATATATGACGCAAATGTGAATGGTAGAAGAAGTCGAGGATGCCCAACAAAGACATGGCATGACCAAGTGAATCAGATGCTTGAGTCGGGCCATGTCAAGAGTCAGAATAAGAGAATACCATGTATGAGACGACGTATGAATGTAAAGGCAAGGAGTGTGTGCCAAAACCGAGTTGTTTGGCGGTCCGTCCTCTCTACCTACCCCTGTGGGGAAACAGCGCCGGATCTGCCATACGTTAAAAAACGTGCAAAAAACCTGGCGCCAACTCCGAAGGGGCGCCGTGAGAAAATAAATATTGTATTAAAATTTAGTTATAATATTCCCTGAATCGTTTAAAAATTACCCATAGTAGGTACGAAATAATTATTACGCTCTAGCAATACTTTCCAAAGAAACAGAATGCGCACGCATCAGGTTGGTATCAACGGCTTACGAATTTATAATCAGTTACAGAATTTTTTTACAAATTCCATATATTTAGTTTAAACGTAAGATCTGTTTTTCCATATATCTTTTACCGTCTTTTACGACGAATGGGTGCGATCCAAATTCAATAACCAATCACAGCGCGGTATTTTTGTTCGTAAGCCGTTGATACCATTACGTCAGTGTTTAGTGTTTGTATGGTGTTTGTTCGCTCAACACAGGGGAAATGCAAGGTACAAATTTGAGGTTGTATTCTTATTATCACTGCTCACTGTCTCTCGTCGGGACTGCCTGTTGCTAGTCAGAAGCTGTAGATGCTATTCTTGTGTTGTACGTTACCATGAGAACGTATTTGTATTTCCTTTTTCTAATATTCGCGTTGGGTATATACATAAACGCAGTAAATCTCAATGGACCTAGTTCAGCGAAACCACCCGCATTGTCTCGTAACCTATATTTTAAATCATGGTACGGGCACAAACAAACAATTCGTTGTATTATTTTAAAGCATAACTTGCAAAAAGAGTTTTTCCTAAAATAATTAAAATAGCACCATAATTTTATGTTTACCCAATAGATTCAGAAAGTATAGGGCTCCTGGCGATCCTCTCTTTAAAAAAAAACAAGTGAGAGCTACCGCCAGGTCACTTGGAAAAGTTACACCCTGTATATGTCTTGATTTTATTTAATAAATTAGTGTGAAAAAAAAAATAATTAAATAAAAAAATAAAAAAATAAAAAAATAAAAAAATAAAAAAATAAAAAAATAAAAAAATAAAAAAATTGGGGTGAACGAATTTTTAATCAAAATAAAAAAGGAGGGGGGGGGGGGCGCCATCGGTACCTACTGCACAGGGCGCCAGATTTCGTAGATCCGGCCCTGTGGGGAAACAGCGTGATGGTTAGTTAATTAGATATATATCCTTGACAAGAGATAAAAAAATATGAGGTCATCTGTTTAACTATCAAGAAATATTAGTTTTTCTTCGTATTCCTGACGAAGAACGCAGAGCTTATTTTTTTTATTACTTTTTGGATCTTAGTTTTCAACTTTGTGTCCAGTTTATCACTACGCCTCTGGTACGGTATTTGCCAAATATGATATTGTTCGAGTTCGAAACTCTGGAGTCTGGAATTGTAGGTTGTATCAAGTAATTCATTGACGGCTAAGAGACGGGAAGAGTTCGAAGCCTGCCGATTGCACCTACAACCTACTAGAACTAGATCCCTAGATGTAACAGATACTGCATTCAACGTCCAACAGGGTTGCTAACTTTATCCCCGAGGGTTTGAGATCAAATAGTCATAATATTTGGTTGGTACAGGAAGATTCTAAAATGGATCAAAATTGTATCTCAACATTTTTAACCAAATAATAATATTCAATTTAATTGGAATAAATTTTAAAGGTTTTACCCATCAATGTAGTTTAACCTTTCCTTTGAAGAAGAAAGTAATACTAATAAATCCAAACGAAACGTGAAAGAGAACATGACACATAAAATAATAAGTTAACGGTCGCAATTGGTAGATACTCGAACCCTATTAATTAGACTATAGTCATGTTCCTTGGATTCTATAGACTACAGACTATATTCAACTTAGCCAAACTGAACAATTATTATTTTTTAAACAAAAGGGATAGCAAATATCTCGGTGCGGAAATGTGTTACGTTCTTTTTTGTTTTTTACATTATTATAAATTCAATTTTGCATGATCATGCAATTTTGGCATTTTTTGTGGGTTTCTTATAGTTATAAAAATATATTTTTCCCATCTATTTTGTTAATATAAGGGAAAATAAAACTAAACATGGTAAAAAAGGCTTTTTTGGGTAGACATTTTAATTTATATACGACAAATTTGTGTCCTAACCTAAATCCGTCTTCTGTAATTTGAATTTCCGCCCATCAAAATGTTTTTTTAAAGAATTTTTATTTTATCTTTAATTATATTTATATGCTAAGGAGAGCAAATGTATTTGTTTCAAATAACTACCATTATTTGTGAAATTGGATGCATTTAATTATGATTTTAATTACGAAAAATTTTACTCATTAATGGCCTATATTTTATAATTTCAAACACAAATAATTAAAGCAGCATAATATATCCATGGTAATTATTTGCTATTCCTTTTGATAATTAATTAATTTCAAGACGAACTGATAAAAACAACACAGTAATATTGATAAAATTATTTTTTTTAATTTTGGTAAAAATGTTTTTTTTTGTATGCAATAAAAATTTTGCTCTGTAAGATCTCATAGAAAAAAATCCTGATAATTATTTTCATGAAGCCTTTGTATCATCAGACAAGGATGAAGGATGAGTAAAAGCTTCTCAAGATATAGACAAAACTCTCTCCGGCAGAATCTTCTATTCTGGCAGATCCGAACTAGGGTGGGACAATCAAGGCTTTACACGGGCGCTATATCTGAAGGGCGTAAAATAAAACCATGTAAAAATTGTAGAAAAACGTTTAAGAGCGTTTAACCAGCCAACTGACGAAAATCCACATTTCGTCGAAAGTTGTTCTTACGATCATGCAGGGCGGTTACAATGAGAAAGATTAATTATTCTCCGTACCAGCTTTTTTAAATTATAACTCAATATCGAATTTATTTCAATCCAAATTAGCTTTAATTTATACCTTCATCCAAAAATGCTGAAAGGCGTGATGATAAAACTATTAAAATAATGTACTTTTTGTAGTTATTTTTTGATTATAAGTATTTATCATTTTTCAATTATGTCTAAATTTAATAAGAATGTTAAAAAAATCTGAAATATATTATTTTGTAAGTGCGCAAATAAATACACAAACGGACCAATTTTCGCCAAGAAACACATGTACGTAGGTACATATTTTTTAAAGATTTTATTGAAACTAAAATTAAAATTCTAAAACATACGTTTGCTAGATAATGTATTGATTTATTTTACTGCATGATTTTATTATTTGAAATGGGTGTGGTATAATACAAAAACTTTTTTGAAAATTGAACAAATTTGCCAACGACCTATGGAATAACCTTATTATACTAAAAATTTAAAAAAATTCTCAAAATTTATTACATACGAATGCTAGATAAAAGAACAATCTTTCGAAATCCATTTATAATTTTTTGTGGAAAAGAGTCAATACGTCTAAAAACTTTTTTGAAAATGACGTATTTCCGGTTTTCTCTGGTAATGCCCTCTTAAAGGCGATAAATAAGAGACAAGAAATCGAATACAAAGGTTGGGTTAATACCTTAATGATTAATATTATGAATAATGATTTTTTATTTAATATAGATATAGGTGGGTACAGTGGTGTTATATAAATTACATATCGAAGAAACGGGTTCTTGTGCTTGGTGAGAGAGTTACACTAATTATAAGGAAAATAGAATAACATTATGCAATAGTAAGTATCCTATATAATAGGAACAATTGAATCTTTTGGATCATCTATATGTGTAGGTGTACATATATAGGATTCGGTCACATACTAAAATATTAAGCACTTAAGAAAGTAATTATAAATATCTAAATAAAATAGAGATTTTAGTTTGTTTTTATTTTTTTCAATTTTTATTTTTTATCTTTTATTTTTTTTAATTCAATCGGAAGGTTGTTGAAATACTTTATTCCTAAATAGATATAATTGTTTTGCATTAATTTGGTATTACATTTTGGTATTTTGATGTTGTCTTGATATATTTTTGATTGGTGGGTTTCAAATATTTTGATGATACTGTCTTTGTAAATTTGGATAATTGCATTTTTCTTGAAGATATCTTCTACTCGCGGCACCCCGAAATCAGCGAAAATAATCTTTAATGATTTTTTTTACCTTGGTGTCTTTTAATTAATTCAATTAATTTAATTCAAATTTCGGGTTCCAGATCAAAAGATAGCCACGCTCAACAGTGTCTTTACGATATTCATAGTCATTAAAACATTTCAAATTTCAATATGTCCAGCTTCAAGAGATCTTTTTAATCACATTAGGTACCTATCCAATAATGTACCTATTACTAATGGTCCATGACAGTTGATCCCCGGCATACTTAGATATAATATGCAGTCGGTTTAGGGAGAATACGGTTTACCATCCAGAGAGCTAACACCCCCGAATAGCAAAATTATAAAACATACACCATTCAAATGTATCAAGGTAAAACTACTTGTCTATTACTGTATAAACCAGCGTGTAAGTACAAAAAATCTACATCCTATCCTACTAATATTATTATGGTGAAAGTTTGTATGGATGTACGGATCTATGTATGTTTGTTACTCTTTCACGCAAAACTACAGAATAGATTTTAATGAAACTTTACAATAATATAGCTCAACATCAGAATAACATATAGGCTACAGCTCAGAGCTCTGGCATTATGAAATTTGTATTTAAAAAATTGCAATAGGTGGCACGCGAGCTGTTTGAAAAATGAATGTAACCGGTATGGAGGGGTTGGTGAAGGGGGGAGTGGGGGAATGGGAATTACAATCTTCAGAGCACAGGCGTCGGGTGGGAATGCCATCCTTGTTATACCGGTATTACAATGGAAGATGCTCCGAGGAATTAGCGTTATTGATCCCTTCGGCACCGGTGCATAGTCGGGAAACACGCCAAACGCGTGCCCAACATTTGTACACGGTTGACATTTGTCACATGAGAACGGGTCGCTTCTTCTATTCGTTCTTGTGTTCAAGAGCTCGGCTGTGGAATGATTCGCCGGCCTCTGTGTTTCCTACTTCCTACATCATGGGTCTCTTCAAGACCAATGTTCATTCCTTCCTCTCCTCAAAAAGACCCTCCACACAGCATCTCAGATGGCATAAGCCCCGAGGGAAATTATTTTCCTCAGGGACTCCTGTGTGGAATTAATGTAAAAAAAAAACAAATAAAACAAAAATTTATAAAAAAATTAAAATATTTTAGCTGCTTTTTTTTCAAATTGGAATTTGTTAGTTTAAAAACAGGAGGACGCCAATTGTTGGTGAAAAACAGGGGGGTGCCCCATTAAGAGAGCGTCCCGAGCACCTGGTTTTTGCGTTGTGGGATAGCTGGGGACGAGTCTTCAAACATGAAATTTTCAGCTCTGCAGTGGTGTCGATCTCAGGTAGTGTCAAGGTAGTCAAAAATTATCAATCATAGGTCGGAATATATATTGCTGACCGTGTTTGCAAATATTGATAACTGGCCATATATAACGGATTTATTCAATATCGTACCTACTGATCGTTTTTTTTTTTTTTTTTTTTTTTTTTTTTTTTTTTTTTTTTTTTTTTTTTTTTTTTTTTTTTTTTTTTTTTTTTTTTTTTTTTTTTTTTTTTTTTTTTTTTTTACAGTGAATACCGCACAAGAATCTCAACTGCTCCCGTCTGGAGCCAGTGAGACTATGGCATCCCCAATTGGGGTATGTTGTGAGGCTGAAGGTAGTGGGGAGGGAAGGAGGTGGGGAAGAGGAAGGTTGGGAAGTACCTGGCTATTCAGATCTGGTCACTAAACACGGCTAAAGCCATTTTCAATCAACGTTTCAATTCTGAATGGTGGTCTTACACCAGGGCGATACTAATAGTATCTTCCACTCTGGAACATGCCGCAAATATACTATATATTATTTTAAATGAATTAATTGTGAAATAACACAAATTAATCAAATAAAATTTATTTGCGCATGCCGGGTTCGAACCCGCGACCTCCGGAATGTGAGTCAAGAGTCTTAGCCACTGGACTACGGAGGTCGATCGACTATCGACTATCGTTGTGTCGATCGTCCGTGCTAGACCCAGAGACGTTTTCGAATGGGGCCCAATCTGCCAAAAATATCCGGCTCTGTCTTCCAGTCTGGCCACGGGGCATATCACTTATACCTTTGTTACATTTCCACCTGTTTCCATGCTGGACCTAAGTAACCCCATTCTTTCTATCCCAGAGCAATCAACAGCCGGCTAGGTGAAAATAAGACACCACGAGTGGAATGTCACTGGGAAATGAAACACGGCGGAGTGCCGGATGGAGTTTTTTAGAGTGCCCACTGCCAACTACTATTGTAATTATTAAGTAACTCGAATACCTTCGAAAGCACTTAAAGAAACTTAAAGCTATGGTATTTTTGATATTACTTAATGTTTTGTTTACCTCAATGAATCAAACTTTTAATTTTTTAGAGAACTTTTTGCGATGTTTTTTTGAAGTGAAACTTCTTTAGCCCCGTTAGCGATTTTAAATTCGGATGAAATAGAAATGCCACAAAAATTTATTATTTGACTATCCTCGGTTCTAATATAATGCGGTAAATTCACGCGTCGGCGCAAGCCTACGATAGCGCAGTGGGCAAGGCGCTCGACAAGTCTCGGCGGCCAGACAGACAATCCAAAAAAAATAAAAATAAATATTTTTGTGAAATCAATATCCAATTTTTTTTTATTATTTAATATAGATATATAATTGTACAGTGGAGTTTTATAAATTACATATCGGTAGAGAAATTATTTAAAAATTGCAATCTCACCAAAGAGAAGCTAGTTCTTGTGCTTGATGAGCGAGTTACACTAATTATAACTGAAATAGAATAACATTATGCAATAGGTAAGTATATAATAGGATCAATTGAGACTTCTGGATCATCTATATGTGTAGGTGTATATACATAGGATACGGTTACATACTAAAATATTGTGCACTTAGGAGAAATTCGAAAAATCTGAATAAAATAGAGATGAATATAGATTAATAATAAATAGAAAGAAAGAGAAAAACAGGTTATTATTAGTTAATTATTCCTGATGAAGTGTAGCTTCAGTTTGAGTTTCAGTTTATTGATGTCTTTGGTTTTTTTTATTTCAATGGGAAGGTTGTTGAAAAACTTTATTTCTAAATAGACATTAAAACTTGAACTATAGAAACTATAGAAACATTAAAACTTCTGTACACATCACTAGTGAGGAGTCAGGTTGAATATAACTCAACTGTGTGGTCTCCTCACTATAACGTGCATTCTTAAACAATAGAAAGAGTACAAAAAAAATCCTAAGCTTTTTAAATTATAAACTAAAAATATCAAAACAATTATCAAAAATATCAAAATATCAAATATCAAAAAAATTGTAAAAAAAAAAATTGTAAAAAAAAAAAAAAATTGTAAATTTTTTTTACCTAAAATGTTAAATTCAAAATTCGATAGTTCCGTACTCCTGCAACTGGCAGAAAGAGGTACAGGAGGTAGGTACCTTCGATACATTGGCTTGACACTAACAATGTACTTAGGCGTTAAAGACAATATGGTTAATGTTGCAATTTTGCAAACCTTTGTTTGATCACTTACTTTTAAATTTTCGTTGTTTGTATTTTTGTATTACGTACGTATTTTTTTTATCGTAACATATTGATGTTGTATGTCTCACTGTACAATTTTTTTTTGCTTATATTTTTATTTCATTTATATATTTTTTTATTTCCATTCCTTTGTTTATAATATTATGAACTAGATGTGCAATTTGGCTGTCCTGAAACGGGTATCCTTCCCAGTTGGACAGGCAAAGTTTCATTGTGTAATGTTTTGTAATATATATGCATGTATAAATAAATAAATAAATAAATAAATTAAACTACACTTATCTACTGCAATTATCTAATCTATTAAATTTGAGTTTTATTTAAAATCTTGCATAATACATTTGACAGCCCTGAATTCTTGGTACTCATAAATTTTAATGTGCCAGCCAGAAATACAAGGTCAGTACTACCGTTTTATTGTGGCAATACTACGACTAGGGCACAATTCAATATGCCACTTTATAGAATTCAAAACTTGGGTAATATGTATTCGCACATAGATATATGGAATATGTCACTGATACACTATAAACACGAAATAATAAAATCATTTATCTATAATTTAAATGCTCACTAAGGATTTTTTTGGAAATTTACTTCATCGACTTTAATAAAACTTTTTTTGTTTTTAATCTAAAATATTAGTTCTGAACTCCTGCAACTTACGAACCTACATCTACACATAGCGGTTTCACGCTATGAGAAACCAACCTACTTAGGGAACGTACCCAAACTACGTGACCAACTTTTTGCAATTTTTAACCCCCCCCCCCCCCCCCCGGTGACCAAAATCCTAAGGAACCCGCCGCTCATTTGTATGGAGCGTGACCTTTTGAAGACCCCCCCCCCCCCCCTAAAAGTGTCACGTAGTATGGGTACGTTCCCTTAGGTGTTTGTTATTCATGATTATTGTTGTAAACACATCTGATCACCTAACTTTACAATTTTTGTTCCATGTATATTTATATCACGCATGTATTTTTTTTTTATCGCAACTTTATTGTTTTTATCTCATACTGTACTTTTAAATTTTTGTTGCTTTTATTTCATGTTCGTATTTTTGTTTCTGGGCGTAAATTAAATAAATAAATATAATTGTTTTGCATTATAGTATAACTAATAACACCTAGAGTACTAACAATGCCTCTCTCACAAAAATAAAGTTGGTTTTTTTCAGTTGGAAAAATTAAATAATCAGTAATTGTTGAATGAAACATTAGTATATATTGTATTATTTGGCGGGTATTAGATAAGCCGGCATAGCTCAGTGGTAGAGCCCCTGACCGGCAATCAGAAGGACACGGGTTCAAGTCCCGTTGGCGGCATGTATCTTTTCTCGGAAGATTTTTTCAATGTAAATGAGTGTTTCAGGCTGATAATTATTGCTTATAATATTTGTTACAAATTATTTGTTTTTCGAAATTAATAGAATACTTTGTTTTTACCACTTTTATCTTAATATATAAAACAAAGTCGGGTTAGTTACACTATTTATAACTCGAGATCGGCTGGATCGATTTTGATGATATTTGATTTGTTGGATTTGTCTCCGCCCCGGAAAACAGAATAACTATTAAAACATCGCAAAAATTCACGAAAAAGAAAGTTATGGAGAAAATTATTTTTTTCATACATTTTGTATGAAAAAATTAATTATATTACATTTTTTTACGTATGCTCCACTCAGGACCTACGTCATCTTTGGGGATGCTGTGTAGAGGGTCTTTTTAAGGAAGGGTAAGATAGGAAGTTCTGGGAAGGAAAAAGGCATGAGGGGTGCAAGTGGGGAGACGCATCGGCAGCCAAAACCCGCACAAAAGTGAATCCGGGAACCCCTGCTAAATCACCAAACGTAGCGAATCACTTGGGGTGACCTATGGCAGAGGTGTTGATTATCCAATAAATGGTTCCCGGGGCGGCATCCGTACCCACTTCCTTTCAAAAATTCCCGTAAGTGGAAAAGTAAGAAAATCACAAAAAATATAAATCCGTACATAACGCTATCTCTGATACTGACAAAAACAAAACACGGACAGTTGGGCATCGATAATTGCTTCATTGTGTAATTTTTAACTTAATAAAAAAACTTAATTTAATTTAACAGTTATTGATTCTGAGGCGGTACGAAGTTCGTCGGGTCAGCTAGTTGTTTATAAAAACCGGCATGTTTCATAAGCAACTCACTTCTTCAGGGTTTGCTTAAAACTTAAAACTAATTATAAATAATAGACGTAGACAATGGTGTCAATGGAAAGGTGAGAATGGGTAGAGGGAAGAGGGGCAATAGGGAACAGTAGTGGTAGCAGTTTGGGAACAGTTAACAGTAGTGGGAACAGTTAACAGTAGTGGGAACAGTTAACAGTAGTGGGAACAGTTAACAGAAGTAGGAACAGTTTACAGTAGTGGGAACAGTAAGGGCAATAGTGGTGAAAACTAAGTATTCTATTATTTTTTAATTAAAATGGTGCCACAAAGTAAGTTTGCTGAGCAGTGGCGGACTAAGGGGGGGGCGGGGGGGGCGGTCCGCCCCGGGCCCCCAGTCTTGGGGGGCCCCCAAACGCCTCCACGTTCCCTTGATCAAACCCTAAACAAGGCTTTAAGACACCACTGTAAAAATTTTTAAAATTTTTTTTTAATTTTTTGATGGATGCACTTGTTAAGAACGCTCTCACAATTTTTTTAAGGAAATTCGAAAAATTGACGGAGATACAGCATTTTATGTGAAACCACTTGGAACAGTTTGTATGTTGAATTATCCTTCAGCAAATTTTGAATGCGTTTTATTTTTGAATGAATTTTATTTTCTATTTTGTATGGTAAATTTTCCTCGTCTGGTATCATAATCACGGCGTCTCGGGGCCCCTTTAACATAGGGGCCCCTAGCCGATGCGTGGCCCCTAGGCAGTGGCCTACACTGCCTTGGTGACAATACGGCCCTGCCAGGGCTGGCTTAAACTGGATGTCGGGGCCCCTGGGCAATGCACGTCTCGGGGCCCCTTTACCCTAGGGGCCCCTACCCGATGCGGGGCTACTAAGGAGTGGCCTACACTTCTTATGGATATTACGGCCCTGGCTATAGCTACTGGATTTTCGAAGGCGGTGGCCTACACTGCCTTACAGACAATACGGCCCTTCTAGGGCCGGCTTAAACATGTCGGGGCCCCTAGGCAATGCACGTCTCAGGGCCCCTTTACTCTAGGGGCCCCTACCCGATGTGGGGCCCCTAGGCAGTGGCCTACACTGCGATATGGACAAAAGTAGCCTGCCAAGGCCGGCATAAACATGTCGGGGCCCCTAGGCAATGCACATCTCTCGGAAGGGGTGGCCTCTTGTCCCCGGGGCCTCTAAACTCCTACATGTTTAATTTGATCAAAGGATCAAATCCTTAACAATGATTTAAGGCACCCGGACACCGTAAAAAAATGTTTGTAATTTTTTTTCATTTCATTTTCTGAAGTTAACAAAGCTCTCACCAAATGTTTTTTCAGCATTTTACGTAAAACCGTTTGAAACAGGGTGTATTTTGAATTATCTTTCAGCAAAACTTTAAAGGCGTTTTTCCTGAAACTTTTTAAATCGTGTTCAACCTGGTTGACAACATATTAAAAAAAAACTATACATCCGCCCGTATGTATTTTATTGCACTTGCTTTTACTTTTGCGTCTCCCAAGTCAACTGTTCGAAAATCCAGTGTCTACAGCACCACGTAGAGGAATTTTGATATCTAAAAAAAAGGAAAAATGGCGGACCAGTGAATTTTATATTCGATTTTTTATAGAAAATTTTAAGCGTTCCTAAAAAATATAGAAGGGGGCCCTTTATAAAAAAAATCTCTTGTGGTGCCATAGTGACTGGATTTTCTAACAGTTTAAGACTTGGTGCATGCAAATCGGATGTATAGTTTTTCAAATATGCTGTCAACCAGGTTGAAAAACGTAGTTTCGAGAACAACGCGTTGAAAGTTTTGCTGAAAGATAATTCATCTGTATGATGTTGTAACTGTTTAAAACTTTCTTTAAATTTTCTTAGAATTTCCTTAAAACTTTAGGTGATAGCATTATTAACAAATGCATCTTTTAGAAAATGAAAAAAAATATGATGATTTTTGTTTATAGTGCCCTGGTGCCTTAAAGCCTTGTTTAGGATTTGATCAAAGGAACACGGAGGCGCTTGGAGGTTCCCCAGGACCAGAGGCCCGTGTGAACTGAATAAAAATCTTGTAAAATTACGTCAACTTTTTAAACTAGGGGGGGGGGCCTCATTCAGCTTTCCCGCCCCGGGCCTCTGACGGGCTTAGTCCGCCACTGGTTTGAAGAAGTATTTGATTTTATTAGAACACTCTCTGTTTATAACTTTTGGAGGTTATTCCCACTAATTTATTGTATCACTGAAGAAGAAGATAACACTAATAATCTGAACGAAACTATGAAAGAGAACTAGACACAGAAAGCTAATAAGATAACAACTGCATTTGGGACAGAAACCCAGAACTTCTCGTCTTACCGGGACAAGCGAAAAACAAAAAGCAATAAACAAGAGGTTCGGGTTCGTGTCCCGGTTGCGACCGTTATCTTTTTATTTTTCTGTGTCTTGTTCTCTTTCATATTTTCCTTTAGATAATTTGTTATCTTCTTCTTCATTGACAAATTATTTGTATTTTTTTTAATACGGCACGCTTTTAATGCAAGCATTAAATAACTTTTTTTAAAGTTTTAGTATTGGTACAAATCGTATTAAATCGACGGTCCATACGTAAACAACGACATCCATAAAAATATAATTTTTCTGGGGAGCTGTTTGAAATAACAATTCTAATGACTTTCTTTTTCTTATTACCTATCTGTAATTTAGTAAGTATATATTGTCATTATTGGGAATATATCCTACTAAATTTCATCTCGCTAACTAGGCTTGTTGAAAAATTATCGATATATCGATATTTTTAGCCGAATATCGAAAATTATATCAAAAACGATACTTTTTTAAATTTATGTACTTAAAGTCACTAGAATCCAAAACCATATGGGAACGAACGGAAAAAAGTAACTGTATTGGGTCATGACATCTGGCGGTTAAAATTTTAACTATTAATAGCTTACAAATCTATTGTCTTTTCATTAGTATTTGTGATCACCAATACTATCTCATGTGTGTAGGTACATACACAGAAATGTATGCTTTTTATCGCCATTTTTTTCTAAACCACTCCTATGTGTTGGTTCCCAATTGTCTATGATTATTGACTATACCTTGTTCCAAACACGAAGTCTTTTTTGACAGATTAATACGCCTACGCCAATAGAATGTTACCGAGAGGCATACAAACTTTGTATGCGTCTCAGTTTACATATAATTTAGAAGACAGCTTTTAGTTTTTGATATTTTTGTAATTATTACGTAATCAAAATGAATAGTGATAAAAATACCTTCATTTTTATTGAGATTTTTGTCCATTAAAAAAAGCATATTGTGTACAAAAATTACTATTGATAATATTGAGCTGAATACACTATTATTTTAAAAACGCCAAATCTCTTGAAAATTTGACCGATATATCGATATTTTTTCTCGATATATCGACGTCGATATTGATATTTTTATAAATATCGATACATCGATATATCGATTTTTTTTTTCACTTTCGACATCCCCATTGCTAACTATAACATTAATATTTAATTTATTTCCCCTTCTTCTTTTTGACCGCTTACTTCCGGGCCATAAGATTAGTGAGTTTTTTTTTACATTTACTCCACGTGTGGAGGGTCTTTTTGAGGAGAGGAAGGAATGAAGATTGGTCTTGAAGAGACCCATGTTGTAGGAAGAACGAAACACAAAGACCGGTAAATCGATCCACAGCCGAGCTGTTGAACACAAGACCGAATAGAAGAAGCGACCCGTTCTCATGTGACAAATGTCAACCATGTACATATGTTGGGCACGCGTTTGGCGTGTTTCCCGACTGTGTACCGGTGCCGAAGGGATCAATGACGCTAGTTCCTCGGAGCATCTTCCATTGAAATAGCGGTAGAACAATGATAGCATTACCGGTGGGGCGAACTTGTGATTGCCGGATCGCCGCACGAGCGGTTCCGCCGGAATACGTATTGACGGTCGTTAATAATTTTGTTCTTCTCGAGGTATGTGAGCAGTTTGTCGTTGATCACACATTCCATCATCTTGAACAGAAAAGTTGTCCATAACCTTAAAATTAACGACTTATTCGCTGTCATCCAAGAGAATTTTTTTTTTTTTTTTTTTACAGTGAATACCGCACAAGAATCTCAACTGCTCCCGTCTGGAGCCAGTAAGACTATGGCATCCCCAATTGGGGTATGTTGTGAGGCTGAAGGTAGTGGGGAGGGGAAGGAGGTGGGGAAGAGGAAGGTTGGGAAGTACCTGGCTATTCAGATCTGGTCACTAAACACGGCTAAAGCCATTTTCAAGCAACGTTTCAATTCTGAATGGTGGTCTTACACCAGGGCGATACTGATAGTATCTTCCACTCTGGAACATGCCGCAAATATACTATATATTATTTTAAATATATTAATTGTGAAATAACACAAATTAATCAAATTAAATTTATTTGCGCATGCCGGGTTCGAACCCGCGACCTCCGGAATGTGAGTCAAGAGTCTTAGCCACTGGACTACGGAGGTCGTCAAAGGTCGTTGAAACCGCAACTAACGAAAAAATCGGAGTACAATTCCTTATAATTAAGAAGAACTGGAATCGTCCTTCGGTCCCAATAAGGTAGCGTTTCTCGTAGTCAACATAAGGTTTTACATGTTTGGAAAAATATCCGAAGAAAGTGTTAAACCTAAACGCTTTAATTTTCGAATTTTACTAATTTTTACTGTTGATAAATGTTTAAGTTTAACTGTAAAATATTTGCTTTTGGATTTTTATAAACACAAACAAACCACGAAAATGTATTTGTCAGTAATAAATTAAATTATTTTATTCAGAAATCTTACGTCATAAGCTTTAAAGAACGCATTACCTCAGAAACTGCCAATATAATTTTCATTCCTTCTTCGGTTCTTTCCCATTAGCTAGCATTTTACAGAGCATATTTAGCAATAGAATGTCACCGTACAGTACATAGCCACTACAAACTGTCTTGACATTTTCCTCTGTCGCCAGATTGACATTAGGACAAAGGGGCCGGTCTTACGGCGACAAAGGGTAACCTTTTGTCGCTTGGGGGGAAGCCATGAGACGGGCAACCCTATTTTATGCTTCTTGTTTTAAATTAAGCGCGAATTAGCTGTGACTTTGTATTGTTCGAAGACACTGAATAGTTAAACTGATAGTAGTGTGCTGTGGGCTAAAGTAACCCAATTTTTGAAGTAAAACTTTTTTACGCACGCTCGACTAGGGCGAATGCGTTACGAAAAGTGTGATGTTACGAAAAGTGTGATGCGAACGGTAATCGATGCGAACGGTGATCAGGTGAGGCGAACGGTTTTTTTTTCAATGTCAATGTTAATGTTACCCCAATGTCATATGTTCTTTTATAAGTTAGTGAAGTTTTACTTCAGTTGTGTGGTCTAAAGCACACTCGTTTTTTTTCTTACATCGCTTTTACTACAATTATAAGTTACAATACAATGTTTACCAATACGAGTATATCATTGAAGAAGACGGTAACAATAATAATCTAAACGAAAATGTGAAAGAGAACCAGAAACAGAAAAATAGAAAAAGGTAATGGTCGCAACAGGGACTGGAACCCAGAACCTCACGTAAAATCCAGAACCTCTCTTCTTATTAAAAATTGAATATTCATTTACACCATAGGTTCTCAACGTAGCGATAACGCCCCCTTGTGGACGTTTCAGACTTTCAGGGGGGCGGCAGAATACCGAAGAGAAAATAGGGGGCGTTGAGACAGCACAGTGAGGGGTGGGCAGGTAAAAAAAAATGGTCTAAAAGAGACAAAAAAAACAAGCTAATCACGTACTAACGTGTATTTTTTTATTATTGATAATTAACACTACGAGTGTATCATGAATACAAGAAGGAAGGAGGTAGCAACCGGTGCTCATAATACAAAAGACGTTACTGAACAAGAAGGTATAACAAATAAAGCTGTCTGGGGCCCTGGGTACCTAGCATGGTCGATCGATATGGGTTTTATCGAAAATGTCGGTAACTTGTCATCTTTCCCGAGCACGACTGCAGGTCTCTAAGGAACAAACAACATTTCATAACGACTAAGGGTTCCTAATTTATTTGACGTGAACTGTTATTAGTTCGTTAGCGGCCTGCAGTCGTGCTCGGGAGCGATGACAAGTTACCGACATTTTCGATAAAACCTATATCGATCGACCATGCTAGATACCCTGGAGTCGTTAAAATCTCTTGTCGATTTGTGATTTCAGTTTTCCTTCAAATCGTTATATCACACTTCTTTGGTTTCTCTGTTCAGTGTTGAAAAGGCTTCTTGAGGAAATACGAAATCACGACCTATTACTGGTCAAAATGGTAGACTCAAAATGTATCGGCACGTTTTGTTTAATGTCATGTAACAACACAGTTTAGTGATGAACAAATCAAGATATCAATTTCGAAATAATCAATCCGTTTTTGAAGTGAAAACTTCTTTAGCACCGTTGTGGTTTGAAACTCGAAGAAATGAAAAAGCGACACCAAAAGAGACAAACATATACATCTATAGGATTAGGCCTGCGAGAGAATGAGATGAAATAATCGATCTCTTCTTTGTGCGGTGCTTCGTAGCCTCCCCATTCTTGTCTACTTTAGTTTTCTGAAGATTTCACTTCTACCGCGTGTGAATTGCACACTACATTTTTTTTCTTTTAGTCACCGACCTCACCCTCATTATTTTACGGCGAATCTAAAAATAGTTAAGATACTATGATTTTTACCTCCCTGATGGTGAAACTATGTGAGATTATACCAAACATTTTATTGAAGCCATTATTCGAAACATCAACCGATTTTGTTAAAAGTATCGTTTAAGACTGTCATTAAAGCGGGTATTCATTTGTGTTGCATTGTGTCTTTTGATTTAAATTAGTTTAGAATTTTATAACCTCTTTTCTTTGTAACACCAGTCGATTCTGTTGAATGTAGTTTTTGCCAACCTCAGTTCTGTTAAATGTACCATTTTTAGACTAGACTTGTACCAACAGTTTTTTACTGTAATTTATATATACAAACATATTTTTCATGAATTACCAACGGTAAAGTTAACTAATAGAAGTTAAACCTGACGCAAGTTATAGACATGCAAACCAAAAATTAAGAACTTACTTCATGTTTCCGACTGAGTCTAACGATATAAATGTGAAAATTGAGATCTTTTTTGGGTCATTGAGAGACAGACAAGTAATTTGACCTTGTTCTTCAAAGTAATAAAATTTAGATGAATGAAACAATTTAACTTTGTTTGAACCACTTTCATATTTGAGTAAATCCGACGGGTTTCAGAACGCAGTAAATTTCATTATACAAAAGTATAATAAAATTTACTTCATTTCTTAATATAAATATTATAATACTGATTATTTAATCTTATGTAGGTATAAATATACCTATGAGCTATGAGTATGTTTAAATATGTCGTTGCGTCTGATATCTGTCCATGTATTTTATGCCATTGTATCGTAGTTACTTAAGGCTCTGCAACCGGGATCGAAAAGAAGAGGATGGAGAGATACGAAATTACGAATGTTAGAGGAGAGCGCTAACATTTACATCGACAAAATCGATGCGAAAATTGCGAAAATGTTTAATAAAACACGACTCCTTTAAAATAGAGCAAAAATCTCGGGGGCATTGTCTTAAACAGCATTTAAAGAAACACTGTGAATTTTTTCATACTTATAACTTGTAAAATAACTGAAACAAACGTGTTTATAATAATTTTTGGAGCATACTTTGCGATTTTTTTCTATCGAGGAAATTTTATATAATTTCGGCGTTTCGGCGCGGGCAAAGTCTAGATATTATCTTCCAGAATCACATATATTTTTTAAGAGCTTTAAAACTTACCGTGTTTAAGGGAAATACGTAATAAATCGGTAGAAATCCGGGTTGCGGGCCCTTAAAGTGTTTTTCTTCTATATTGTGGTTTCACGTACATATATGCTTTGTGTTTGTGCTTGTGTTATATTAGTGTTGGTAAGTTGACATTCTAACAGACTGCTTTTTTAATTTAAAAAAAAAATTAAAAACGCTAATTATTTACTCAAATTTAAGGAATGAGTACCTACTTTACTGAACAACACACCTACATTATATGAACGAAAACTCCAAATCTTCTGAACATCCCAAAATTAAAATCAACTTTTGGCCAGAAAAACCATAAATCCCGTAATACAAAATTACATAATGTTTTTTCAATTGAAATAAAAAATACCTTTTAGATGAACAAGTTTAAAAACAACATCAAAATGTTGCTCAGTAAGCATGAAGATGAGGAAATCATGATGTAACACCAACACAACAATCTACTGTCCACCTCGGAACAGGAACTCCTACGGAGGAGGACAGTGAATAACTATTTTAATTGGTACTCGTATTTAATTTAAAAAAAAATAATAAGGTCAGATTCGTTTTCACGAGGCAATAGAACATCATATTTGTAAAATATTAATAATTTTGTTTCTAAAATTGTATTTTAGATAGATTTACCGTAAAAATATTTTATAAAAAGTTTATTGAAATTACAAACTTCAGGGTATTTTAGTAAACATGCAGCTCTTTAAAAAAAACTTTAATTCTTGTAATCAAAATTTGGTTCAAATTTTCCATATAGTCAAGAATCTAAATATATATTTCGACTTGCACCGGTGAGCTTTTCAGGTCGCAGAGCACCAACAGGCTTTAAAATCTCAATAAGTTTCATTACTTAGCGCTAGCCCAGACCCCAGACCCCAGACGACACGAACGGGAATAGAACATACATGCAATCATTAGCGAACTTCCCCGAAAATGGAGATTCCGTGACGAATTTTAGCAAAATATTATCTTTTTGCTGCGTTTCAACTGATTAATATGATGTTATAACGGGATTATTAAATGAAAGCAAAATTTTTGTCTTTATTTTGGGTATCAAAAATCAATTTGCAAATAGGTGTGACATATATTTATAGAAGTTCAACAATAGTAAAAAAAACCTGCCTTTTTGGGCTCTCATACCCTTAAATAAAAATACCTATCTGAGAGTATCATAAAATTCAAGGGCGGATCCAGGATTTTTTTCTGGGAGGGTGGCACAAGTGGCGGACGGGCAAAAAAAATCAACAATTTCTGTTAGAAATAAACTTGAAGTATCATACTTCAAGTTCAAGAATGTATAGGAAGGTTTATAAAAGTGTCAAAACAATAGAAACATTAAATGTTCAATAAAGACAGTTTTTGCTTCTAAGTATGTACTGTGATGGAATCTCCACAGTACACAAAAATACCGTCTGGGGGGGCACGTGTCCTCTAAAATGGTAAATCTAAAATACTTTACACAAGATTTTTGCTCAAAATCAGATATCGGTAAAAAGATTAAGCGAAATCGTCTTTGCAAACTTCGATACATATCTCAGAAAGGTAAAGTGAAGTTACAACCCATACCAACCAAAGTGACAATATATAAAAATGGATTTATAAATTTCACTATAGCGCCACAGTCGGGAAAGCTCCTTACTAAAATCCCAGACGCAAACCATAATCTTAAACTTTCTTCTCCGAAACAGTAATATTACTGCTTCATAAACGCTTAAATGGTGTGGAACTTAGATATTAGTTCATATTTCAGTCAATAGGCCTATTTCACGCCATTTTACTTACCGGGTTTACTTCTCTTTTAAAAAATGTTAAAAATTCAGCCGTGTTTGGTGACCAAATCTCAATAGTCAGGTACTCCAACTTACTTTTCCCATCTCTTTCCTCTCTCCAAACCATTCTGCCTCACAACATACCCCATTTGGGAATTTCATAGTTTCACTGGCTCCGGTTAGCAGGGAGCATTTGGAACTCTTGTGCGGTATTTAAATTGTAAACAATAAAATTTATTAATTATTAAAACTTTTAATCAAGGGGAGATTTTTTGATATGAAATCACGATTATTTAAAAATCATTGAAAAAATAAGAGCGACAAAAGACCTTTTTCCTAAAATTTATTTATAAAAATACAGTGTCGTACTACAGGTGCTGTTTTACAAAGTATACCGCTTAAATTAGTTAACATTTCAATAATATTAATATGGCAGTGTTTGCATGGAAGAATTTGAATTCAATATTCATTTTATTAGTTAAAAAAATGTAAAAATAAATGCGTTTTTTATGATTTTACGTTATCAGCTCCAATCCTTTAAAAGGAAACTAAATAATATCTCACTAAATATAAAATAATTCTTTTAAGTAGTTCTGCTCTTTATTCGTTTGCTTCATTTAAGTCATCGCATCGGTGCTCCAAATCATCCTGTAAGGAAAAAAAACAATTAGTTTACTAAAAAATACTGTGGAAATGTTATAACCCCTGCTTCTGAAATTACCGGTACACGCAGATGACACACTAGCGCCTTCTAGCGGTGCTTCTGCGGGTTGCTTTTTTTTCATTCATCATTTTATTGTAATATAATAAAACACATGTAAAGCTTATTTCCACTTTTCGTTAATTGTTTTTGGGGTGTTATGCCGTGATGCGCTACCTCCTTCTTTAGTCAACGCTTCGGACATCGTTGCAGTGTCCATTATCAGGGCAGATCCGTTAGATGTGTTAGTTAGATCTGCCGTTTAAGATAATACGTTTTAAGATTTTCACGGCCAAAAGCATTTTCGTTATTTGTTTTTGGGGTGTTATGCCGTGTTGCGCTACCTCCTTCTTTAGCCAACACATCTAACGGATCTGCCGGATCTGCCCTGATGATGGACACTGCAACGATGTCCGAAACGTTGGCTAAAGAAGGAGGTATCGCAACACGGCATAACACCCCAAAAACAAATAACTAAAATGCTTTTGGCCGTGAAAATCTTAAAACGTATTATTTCCACTTCATTTATTTTTTACCGTAACCGGTTTCTTCCTGTTAAAGCCATATTCAGACTGGTACAAATAATTCTTGATCTATAGTTTATGTACATAACAAATGGGGGAGATTTTTTGCAATTTGGGAGGCGGGAATGGGTACCACCACCCCGGGAACCTTTATTGGATAACCAACACCTCTGCCATAGTTCACCCCAAGTGGTTCGCTACGTTTGGTGATTTAGCAGGGGTGCCCGGGTTTATGGGGTGAGGTTTGTCTAGGTCCTGGAGGCGGATGACCAGGAAACACTGAACCTTTTCCTTAAATAACCCTCTACACAGCATCCCCAAAGATGACATAGACCCTGAGGGAAATTATTTTCTTCAGGACCTCCTGTGTGTGGAGCTCATGTAAAAAAAACAGGCTGAAACCGGTTACGGTCAAATATAAATTAAGTGGAAATAAGTTTTTTTTTATGTATTTTATTATCATAGTGGAATTCCACCACGAATTGCCTGTATCAAAAATGGAAATCATTTTAATGGATTTTAAGGGAGTCTGAAGACAAATAAAAATAATGTAGTTCTTACCTCATCCAACTGCAGGCACTTGCCCCATTCGATGAGTGTGATCTTATGGTCACCGTCTGCGTCGCAGCTGTCGAGGAAGGGGCCAATGCAGTGCTCCAGGGACATCAGGGGGGCCCTGATGGGGAACAGCTCGTGACGGGAGACGAATCTAAAAAGATAAAAGATGTTGTTGCTTAGTGAAAAAAAGTAGGTGGTGTAGTCAGGTATTTATACAAAATAACCAGTACAATATGGAGAGTATCTATGGGTTCTGCCTGATTGGTAAAACTGTTTTAATTGTACACAATTTGAAAGAGCTCAACGAAATTGAGAGAATATGTGAATTAATGGGGAATTTGTGTGGCCTATATAAACTTTAGCGTACCCATAAGGACATGGGCATATTCAATAAATGCATGCATCCACGACTTCGAAGTGTAAACCATATACTCTAACCAAGAACGTGATTGCAAAAATGGCCATCACGAAAAGAATCATGCAAGCAGCTTGTAGACAATAAATAGACTAAAGAATGTTTTTTTTCGTTATTTGTTTTTGGGGTGTTATGCCGTGTTGCGCTACCTCCTTCTTTAGCCAACGTTTCGGACATCGTTGCAGTGTCCATCATCAGGGCAGATCCGGCAGATCCGGTAGATGTGTCACACATCTACCGGATCTGCATAACACTCCAAAAACAAATAACGAAAATGCTTTTGGCCGTGAAAATCTTAAAACTTATCAGACTAAAGAATGGGTCAGAAATTTTGAAGCAATTAATCAGGAGGCCGAAATTACCGTCACAATTAAAACTTATTCATTACTCTACTATGCAGTACATATATGGCTAATGGCCGTTGGTACTATAATATCATTGGATGACGTACTTGGTTACGAAAAAGAAAAAAGGTCTCCCAGAGACGAGATAAAGAGACAGTGAACTACCAGCTTCGAAAGATGAGACCGCCAAAATTCGACAAAACTAAAGAAATTTGAGAGCGACCCATAGTCAAAAAGTTATAATGAAAAATTTTGGAAAGTAGTGTAACGTCAACTGAAGAAAGTCACAAAGTTATATTGCCAAATTTTGGAAACTAGTGTAACTGCCGGGACAGTTCTCTTTCCTATTTGTAGCCCAGCATGCCGTCTATAGACAGGTTAGAGCTATCAAGAATCAACAAAAATGGAGACATTTGAGGAAGGTCTGATGAAGAAGACCAAGAAGTTATAATGGTTGATTTTGGAAACTAGTGTAACGTCAGTTATAAACAACGAAATCTGTTGCTACCTATCTTTTACGAGATAGGCTGAAGACCAAAAGAGTACAAACGTATACCGATAATTGAGAACCGCCAAGAATCAACCAAATTGGTAACATTTGAGGGAGGCCTGATCCTGATGAAGAAGACCAAGAAGTTGTAATGTTGATTTTGAAAACTGCAAAAAATCAAATTTTCTCGTGTGAATCCATCTTTAGGTCAATTGTTGTCTGATTTTTACCTATCATTGTCCAGGGCATCCAGATCACACCACTTCCAGATGGCCGCGTTAGTCCAGCGGTGGGTCAGGTTGCTCTCGGCTTCGCGTTCCATCTGCAGGTAGTACTCGGAAAGCTCCTTCCTGTCTGCCAGGTCGCGCATGATGTTGAACAGCCAATCGCGCATGCGACGGGGGAAGTCGGCCATCTCATCGACGGAGCATTCCTGGAACAAAATAATAAACGTTTTAATTTTTTTTGCTTTTCCTCCATACAGGAGGACCTTAGGAAAACAGTTCGTCTTTTTAGAAAAGGAAGTGTCCAGGAGAAACGGACATATGAATTCAATAAATGAACTGCTCGAAATGCGGTGCAAGGCAATGTTCCGATAGAGTCCTGCTGGAGAGATCAAAAGGTATCCCTCAACGAATACTGTGGCAGAGGTGTTGGTTATCCAATGAATGGGTCCATACCGGTAGGCGGTACCCATATCTGCCTCCAAAATTAAACTAACCAACTGTCTGACAGTTTGACCGTCATGGTTTTTTTTTACGAATTCGAACTGCTGCGAGCCAGTTGAATTGTCGCATCTCTTAACTGGGGATTATATTATATTGGGTATTCAAAATGGATATTTAGTCCATAAAATAGACGATAAAGGGATATTGCTCCTTGCAAAAATAAAAGAAGAGCGTAAAGGGACAATCACAACAAAGTAATTTCTCACAAAAATCGGAATTGCATAATATTTCAAAAAAATCTTAAACATGCACGATTCGGTGCATTTGGATTCGAAAAAGACTTCCGCAATTCTCTCATCCCAATAAATAATAAATGAATTAAAAATACGAGTACATTGACATTTTTTGCCTTGAACGTGTAGACCCCAAACCATGCATAAGATATCAAAAAAGTTCATGGCCGAAAAACACTTCTAAATATTGATTTTATTTGACAGTCAACATATACGTGTCTGCTAATAGCCAAGTTGCATGGAGAAGTTCGATTTTGGTTTTTACATCATGGATATATCCGGAAAGATTCTTGAAAATATTTTCTTATGTAGGAAAGTGGACTGTAAACGTGGGGCAGACCATAAAAGGGATCTCGTGTCTCGGGGATGGGAAGAATGGTCTTGGGTGAAAGCGACACCTCGATCTATTATTTCATATCTGTATCAGAATTTGAATTCCTCTATGGATTTTACTTCTAATTTAGCCATTGCTACAATTTTATACTCCAGGTACCTAAAAGGATCATTTTGGCTTGTTGGTGCTATGTTTCGTGTAGCAGCTGAACATTTTCAATTGGGAGGTGTTTCTTTTATTTATATTATATTATTTAACAAGTTTTGTAGAATTTCATTTAAATTTCAAGTTTTTCAACAATGTTATTGTGCAATTTATAAACAAGATATGCTGTTATTATTACACTTGATTTTTACCCATGCTTATTAATTGTATTTTTAATTTTCGTTATTTGTTTTGGAGGTGTTATGCCGTGTTGCATAACTTAATGGATCGGCCTTCATGACGGAGACTGCAACGCTGACCGAAACTTTGGCTAAAGAAGGAGGTAGCGCAACGCGGCGTAACACCCCAAAAACAAATAACGAAAATACTTTTGGCCGAGAAAATCTAAAAACGTATCTCATTATTTTAATTTTTGATTTCTGAGTAAATCTTCTGAAATAATAAAAATGGTTGTAACAATGTAAAGTCTCCCCACTAATTGTATTGTTTAAATTTGACTAAAGTGAAGTGCTTCCGAAATAATAATTTGTATGACTCACTAGGGTTCTATCATCCTGCGGCTTAATTATTTTTTTTAGATCTATGACTGAGCTCGGCTTAAATATATAAAGAAGTGGTGAATTAATTATATTCATTTACTTGTTTATTAGATTAGATTTAGGATTATTCGATTTTTTATTAATTTCCAAGAACTCTAAAAGACTGAGTTTGCGGCCTTTATTTTGTGTATGTAATGGAGTTGGCTTATTATTATCATTCAGTGAGTGATTTTTTTCTAGATTAGATTGTGATGTTTCATTTAACCAATCAACCAACCAACCAACCAATATCTTGCATCCCTTTTATCGACCACCACAACACGGGCATGTGCCTAGCATGGTGGTCAAAAATTCCCCAACTTTTGTAAAAAAAAAATTTCAATGAATAAAGAAACTAAAAAAAAATAATAAATCAAATAATAATAATCACAGTTTTGTGAAAGGAAATTAGAGAAAATAATTTATTGGTATTCTTACGGGCATCTCACGGCACTGTCCATAGTAGTCCACTTGCACGTGGCTGTATTGATTTCCCTGGCATCCTTCCTGCCCAGTCATGCAGAGACACCTCTGGCGATGGACCTCGCAGTCGGAGCCCCAGGTCTCGTTGTGGTTGGTGCACACCTGAAAAAGAGTTATTTAGTTATACGAAAGATACTATAATTAGTGCGGTTTCAGTTTCGGCAGAAACTTTGCAAGTTTCGGCAAAAAAAATCTAGTTTCGGCATCATTTTCGGTTTCAGCAGAAAATCTGCCGAACCTTCGGTCGCACTGAAACTCTGCGTTCGTGAATTATCACGCGTGGTTCGGCTGACTTCGAGTGAGTTCGTGGCTCGTGTGTCACCCGCCATCATCAGCTGAGTTCGCCGGCCGGTCCGGCGTGATTGTTTATGTGTTCACAAACTTCAATTATTGTTTTTTTTTCATTTTACACGTGTAAAATTAAAAAAAGAATGTTATGATTGTAAACGTAATTAAAATTAAAATACTCAATGAGGTCCTTCCTTCATAATGTAAGTGTTGATAATTGACATTTTTTGTTACAAGAAGTAGTTAACATGTTTTGATAATATTTATAATTTTTGTTTGTTTTATAGCAGTAATATAAAAAAAAATGTTATCAAATTTTTTAACGTACTTCAATTATTGTTTTTGATTTTATTTAACACATGTTAACTGTCTGTATAAGTGAAAAAAATAATCCAAATTTCAGTAAACAATAGATTTTTAACATGTCTAAAAAAGTATCGGTTTCGGCAGAAACTTAGACCGATATCAATGATTCGGTTTCGGTAGAAAATCTTGTTTCAGTCGGACACTATCTATAGTACTTCGATTAAGTATCTATAGTACTTAGACCGATATCAATGATTCGGTTTCGGTAGAAAATCTTGTTTCAGTCGGACACTATCTATAGTACTTCGATTAAGTATCTATAGTACTTAGACCGATATCAATGATTCGGTTTCGGTAGAAAATCTTGTTTCAGTCGGACACTATCTATAGTACTTCGATTAAGTATCTATAGTACTTAGACCGATATCAATGATTCGGTTTCGGTAGAAAATCTTGTTTCAGTCGGACACTATCTATAGTACTTCGATTAAGGTGATACTTAAAAGATTTCATAATGTATTCTTTCATGGATGGCGCGAGTTCAACTATTTTAGTGAAAAACACTTTTACAAGTTATGCTTTAAAATATTAAGATGACACTACACCTTAAAATATATTCAGAATCTTAACGACGTAAAAAGCCTTGTATACAATAGGCCACTTGCATGGACTTCATAACGACTTGGAAAAAATCGTGTGGATAGAGTTTTTTACTAAGATTACGAAAATGTTAGTAAAAATTTTAAGAAACGTACAGTTTTTTTTTATTTTTAAATAAATAAATCCATTATTTGGGCTCGTGACGTCACTACATGAAAATGTCCCGTCGCCGAAAATGTTCCTATTAATTTGATAAAATTCCACACTGATTTATTTTTTATATGGCATCACTTTGATTGGGTACGGGGTTCTCTTCAGAACCTGAAGATGATGTCGGTACATGTTTTAGAGGTATAATGATTATGGTGCTGATTTTAACAAAATAAAATTTTATAATATTTTTATTATTATTACAATTTACAAGTTCAAGTATATTACATTGAATTTAGTAATATAGACGCTGTACATTATGATGATTTATGATCACTAAGATGGATCAAGGAAAAAAATATTTATGAGCTGTAATATTTTTGGTATGCCTCGTTATTCTACTGTGCCATTCGTGTGGAAAACGTTCTTTTTTTTTAAATGATTTTCGGCTATGTAATTATCGTTTTTTCACACCTATAAAATTATGTCCCGTCTTTCCGGTTTATAAAAAATGGTCTGATTTTTCGGTTTGAAATTTTCAAAAAATCCCCAGGGATTCAAAAATAGATTAAAAAAAAAAAAAATACAGAATGTCTTAGAATATTTTCCTAAACCGGAAAAAAATTAAAAAAAATGTGATGCAAGTGGCCTATTGCGATTCGCGACACGTGTATTGGACGGACCTACTGTCGAATTTTCCCTATCAAAGAAACGAAGAAGAAAAAAAATAATGTGGGAATCTTAACGACGTAAGTGAAAAAAGCGTGTATTGGACGCACGTACGGTCGAATTCACCCTAGCAGGCCAAGAGATTCAACCTTTCCGCCGGGTTCATTTTAATTAATTCTGAAGAACGTGTTACTAATATTTAATATGTTTCTAAATGAATACCTCCCGAAGTTATTAATTCATCGTCTAGAAAAATAAAATCTGGAGCTCACCGCTAGCTTTAGTTGTACAATGTTTTGCAATTTTTTAATAGCGTTGTACGTTTAAAAAAATGATGGCAACGTACTGTTTTTATTAATCTAAAATATAAATATCTCGCATCCCTTGTGAGGCATGGAAATAAAAATGATAATTCAATTACGAATTCGCCAAAATAAATTAAAATGTGAGCCTCGGGCAAACCCCCGATAAAGTGGTTATGTCTCGCCGATGAATTAATTGTTTGCGCCCTTACATACATACGTTGCGGAATATCAACACCTATGTGATCTTCCGTCGTATTTCCTAGGCTCTTACAAAACATACTGGAGGCGCCAGAGCGGTAGGTCAAAGATATTGAAATATAAGGTAGATGTGCTATCTGCTGTTTTTACTATGTGGGTCTGCGCTTCCGGGTGTCGCCGATATTATTTACCAATTAACAAATAAACTAAAAGAACAAATAATTAACGAATAAACCAAACGAACGTTAAACTAAATGAAAGAATTATTTCCTTATTCAAAATATATTGTTAACCAATGTTAATGTTAATGCACATTTTCAAAAAATCAACGAAATGAACAAATTCTTTTTGTATGAAAACTACGCTAATTAGCGCGTAGTCCGGCGACAGTTGCGCGGACACCATAGCATATCTCCTTCTGTATTTGGATATCTTTGGGTAGGCCTGTTAATCTTGGGAATCTACTGGTTACCCGAGTGCGCAACACCTATGAGATTATCGAACTGGAATAAAATTTTGAAACAAAAAAAATTCGCTCAAAAGATATAATACGAATAGTAAGTAATAAAGTTTCGGTTAGAAAAAAGTTAATTTGAAACCAAAAAACGCATTTTAATTATGAATGAATGTTATATTTGTACGAAACTGCTGATTTTGCAAAAGGACTTAATACAATAGGATATGACATCACTCCTTCCATGAACACATTTTATCGTCTGCTTCAACACAATGTTGATAGTGCACTAACGTTGATAGTGCACTTGTTTATAATGATTCTTCCGCTATAAATAAAAGGAGAGATAAAAATTTTATCCTACTCACAATAATGTTTCTCCTGTCTCGTTGAATGCCGCCTCAAATTTTTTTTTAACTCGAAGCCAAAACTTAAGATGTTTGTCTTCAAATGTGATACTCAAAGGTGTATTAACAGAGAATCGAGACACAACCTCATCTTAACTATGAACCAAAAATCAATTTGACACGATTTTAAATTTTCATGGCTGAAAATAGAATCGTGATTTATTTTAGGCTTATTATGCCGTGTTGCGCTACCTCCTTCTTTAGCCAATGTTTCGGACATAATGTTTTGTTAAAGAAGGAGATATCGCAACACGGCGTAATAACCCAAAAATAAATCGTGATAGCAGAAATCAATTTGTTTTTCTGTAGCAACAAAAACACTTCCAATATTTTTAATTTTATCGAAGATTTTCTGAAAGAACAATTATATTCCGGACGAGGGCTAGTATTAAAACCAGTGAATAAATTGTTAAACATAAATGACATTTTGGTTTCCGGTGACTTTATTTCGTGTTTTTTCGTCACAACCAAGGACCAAAAAAAATTCCACATGTCTGGGCACTCAGCCGAGTAACCGCCCAACCCCTCACCCCGATTCTAAGTGTCCAATACATTCTGATTTTTTAAAGTTTTTAAGTTGAAAAAAAATTATATCAAAAAATGTCAACGGAAACTTAATTTTCATTAACATTTTTTACTACCAATAACGACAGGAATCACTAGTTAAAGTACGTCTCTTAACACCCTACATACACTAGATATTTAAAATCAATTTTTCGGCAAATAAATCTAAAATTTTGGTCCTTTATGGCTTTGTGCAGTATTTGTCGAAGATAGTTGTAACATTTTGATGGAACAAAACTGACCTTCCTCCTGTCATCGATTTCATGAGGACATTCTCTGATGCAGATGCATTCAGCTTCTCCTTCTTCAGTCAATTCACAGATGCGCCCAGCACTGCAGTGGATCTTGGTGCAGGCATCTAGAGCAAAAGTCATTCATCTCGTTAGTCAATGTTCAATATTCAAAAGTAAAAAATCTGTAATATTTGCTCAGTCGTTACGTTACCTTCAAAGAGTTCAGTGGTGTCAGGTTTCTGGTGGGTTATTCCTTCTTCAACTTCTCTGGCCATCTCCTTCAAACGAAGACGTTCTGCTGCCTGTAAAGTTATTAAATACATTGTTACTTTCAATTTTTTATTAGAATAAGTCTTTTTTATAACCTTTGAAGGTTATTCCCTTCAATGTAATATATCATTGACGAAGAACATAAGACTAATATTTGAAAAGAAAATATGTAAGAGAACAAGGCACCGAAAAATAAAAAGATAACCGTCGTAACTGGGACACTAACCCAGAACCTCTCGTCTTACTAGGACAAATACCTCACCAATTCAGAAACTCATTTCGAATTTCAGAATTAACAATATGACTATTTTTTTCCGTTTTATTGGCAGGTAATAAAATAGTTATTGTCCTAGTTGCGACTATTATCTTTTTATTTTTCTGTGTGTTATTCTCTTTCATATTTTCGTTTAGATTATTAGTGTTACCTTCTCCATCAATGATATTGTTACTTTCTTTCACCGAACTGGTAAGCAAAATTCCATGCGATAGTTTCCGTTAAATGGTTCGATGGTTTTTTTAAGAAAGACAAATATTCACGGGTTATGAATAACTTAATAATACTTTTAAATCTTCTAACACCACCACGGCAAGCGGAAAATGTTACTTGTATCGTGATACAAGTACCAGCCGAGAAAGCCAGCGACGCCTGGGTGGGATCCAAACACGAAGCAAACTCAGCCCTTGACCGGTCATTAGTTGGTTAGTTAGTTACTGGTTGTTTGTTCGTTAGATTCCGTTGAAATGGTATATCGAACAATCAAGTACATTTATCATTTGAAGGTGGGCTGGCTATCTTCACTCACTGAAAGAACATAGAGGTTTATTAGAATAAGAGTTGGTCTTATATCCAAGGCGGTACACCGATATCCTAATGACTGACTCTGCGATAAGTAAGTGCATTTTCCTTTATCTTCCAGAACAATTCGATATTCGCAACGCGGGTGGTTCGATTTTACCAGACACCGTAGGGTGTATTTAACCTTCTCATAGAATCATATTATTGTTTCTTTTTTTTTACCTCGTATTTGGATTCATCATTCCTCTCGGATTCTTCCAATTGCTGCAGCACCATCTCTTGCTCTTCTATGTTTGGGGATTCTGTGGTCCTCATGTGCTTCCTGCCTCTCCCCTTCTTCCTGTGCTGAAATTAGAAAAAATTAAAATCAGTCTCTCGCATACCAAAAGTCTGAATATTTAAATTTTATTGGCTTTTTGTTTCGACCACACGTTGAGCGCCAGTTAACAAGAGATTTCTTTGGCCTAAAGTAAGTTCTTTGGCCAATAGGCCTAATACAAGTTTTTCGTATTTCTATGCTTGGATGAAACTTAAGTGCTAAAGAACAAACCTTCTCAGCAGCCGAAACATCTAAAACCAGCGCAGCCAGTAGCACTGCTACTAGCACCAGTTTCGCACGCATCTTGGGTTTCACCTGAAATAAATATAAACAATCTATTAACTTGGATACGTTTTAAGATTTTCACGGCCAAAAGCATTTTCGTTATTTCTTTTGGGGTGTTATACCGTGTTACGCTACCTCCTTCTTTAGCCAACGTTTCGGATATCGTTGCAGTGTCCATCATCAGGGCAGATCCGGCAGATCCGGTAGATGTGTCCGAAACGTTGGCTAAAGAAGAAGGTAGCGCAACACGGCATAACACCCCAAAAACAAATAACGAAAATCTATTAACTTATTTATTGATAAAAAATAGTTAAACATATTGAACCCAATCATAAGATTGGTGTCAGAAAGGACAAAAGATGAAGATGTGGATATCACGGTTGAAACAACCTAGAATCAAATTGCAGAAGAATTACTAGATGGAAGAAAATTGAAGCAGAAGTGCAGACGAATGGCTATAGACCTCCACCAGAGGATAACATTATTCGTGTAGGAGGCCAAATCGCACTCTGTTATGATAATGAGACAATGATAATAAAACAATACAATACATTGCAATGAAAATGATACAATGAATAGATTAAATTATATACCTTTTTTGTTACATGTTTATTTGTTTTTATAAAACGGTTCTAGGTAATAATGTTCCCGGTAACAATGTTTACAGTTAAAATGTTCCCGTCCAAAATGTTCCTAATAAAAAACAGGTAAATATTATTCTTTTACATTGTCTCCACACAGGAGGCCTAGGGGGGGAAATATCCCCCAGGCCCTTTGTCATCTTTGGGGTCTTTTTAGGAAAGGAAAAAGGCATGAGGGTTGTGTAGGAATTCAGGGTTCAAACTGGGACTCGATCCTAGAATCTCTTGTCTTACCGCGACACAGTGACACACCTTAACCATCTCGGCTATTGGGACCTGTAATTTTTTTTGTCATTTTGTGGTTTTCTCATTTCAAATTTAGAATTAACAATATTATCCTCTACTAATTTTCCAAATATTTTTAGCAGCTATCTTTTTTTAATGATTGCAAAGTTCTTTCAACGAATTTAATTGTAACCTGGATAGAATCTCCGATAAATATATGCGATTTTCTTTAAATGGTTGTCCTATATAAATAAAATTGGGTACTATAACACTATCAAGGTTGCAAATAAAACCATTAAAAAAATAGCAGCCAAAAATATGAAGAAAATTTATTGAGGATAAAATTGTTAATTCTGGAATTGAAATATGAGATCGACAAAATAGGTATCAATGGCCGAGATAATTAAGGTGTCGTGTTCCGGTAAGACAAGAGATCCTGGGTTCGAGTCCCGTTTGCGACTGTTACCTTTTTTATTTTCTTATGTCTTGTTCTGTTTTATGTTTAGTTCAGATTTATTAGTATTATTATCGTCTTCTTTTAAGAATTATTACTTTATGTAATTATGTTGGTACCAAATTTATCGCACGTCTGGTGTTTTTTTTTTCACATTATCTCCACACAGGAGGCCCTGAGGAAAATAATTCCCCTGAGGACCTATGTCATCTTTGTGGATGCTGCGTCAAGGGACATTTAAGGTAAAGGAAGGAGAGAAAGTCGTGGAAAGGAAAAAGGTATGAAAGGGAAGGAATCTGGGGGTCAGTGTGTCCAGGAGTTACAGACGTACGAATCCATCCCTTCAACTGCGGTGCAAGGCAATGGGTTGAGAGAGTCCGGCTGGCAAGGTCAAAAGGCCTCCCTCAATCAGTCTCTCTCGATCCGGCCCGCCACGCAGCAGGTGGGCAGTCGCATCCACCGCCAAGACCTGGACAAACCTCACTCCCATGAACCCGGGCACCCCTGCTAAGCACTTAAGGTGACTTATGGCAGAGATGTTGGTTATCCAATAAATGGTTCCCGTGGCGGCGGTACCCATACCCGCCTCCCAAATTGAAAAGTGCGTATAAGTAAGTAGTTCAAATACGTAGTTCCAATTAAGAAAATTAAAAGTTCATTGAACTCGAATAATGTTACGCATTACGCTGGAATTTTACTCATGCACCAACAACCAAAATTAGAATGTTTAATAATTTGGTACTTAATTTTTTGCGACCTCAAATTTACTATTTCCGTCAAAATTTATCACACAAGGCATCGTTCTGATATTACTGTTTAAATTAACAGTTGACGTTTATAAGAGACAAATTGAATATTCAAAGTGCAGCTTAAAATATTCACGTCCTTGTGAATAATGCCATCGTAAAATCAATTAAGTCCACTTAGTTCTTCTGCTCTGTTGAAGCTGTGCCAGTTGAAAGTTATTTCCGAAATAAGATGGGGGATAAATTCTGATTTTCTATTTAAGGGATTGTTTTCAAGATTTTAACTGAAAGTATTGGAAACGAACTGTAGGACAAGACTTTAAAAATTCATCGTAATAACTGACACCGAAGACGTTTGACTCATACATAATAATTTCGGTGGGGTATCTCTGTGTAACTCCAATTCGACTTCTACAACTAGGATTTGGTTGCTTTTCAAAATTGGAACTGATGGTGTAAACGATTCACATCTAAAAAATGTTGTAATTGGGGTATGTTGTGAGACTGAAGGAGGTTGGAGAGAGGAAGGTAGGGAGTACCTGACTATCAAGATCTGGTAACCAAACACGGCTAAAGCTATTTCAAACAACATTTCGATTATTTGTTTGCTTATTTTATTTAACTTGATAGAAAATAAAATTTCAAAACCTCTCCGACTGGGAAATTCCTGTATCGAGACAAATGTACGAGGTACATAAATTGTAGATATAGTTGCTTCCAGAATGCGACATTTCCTATTCCAAAATAATGTAGTCGTAAGACATATTTTTCCGCCATTTTTAATTTTAAGATTGTCATAAAAACATAAAATTATCTCCCACATTTGCACAAATAAGGTCCGATATTTGAAATGAAATAATTTATCTAATAGCCTGGTATTTTATAAACGCAATGTCTTACAGCTATGTCATGAATTAAAAAAAAAAATATGAACCAAATATAATAAGGTTAAATAATACAGTGATACATATTTTCTTTGAGGTTAAGAGAACATTTCTTAAAAAAATAATAAATGTTATGAATGGTGGTCTTTTACCAGGGCGATACTGAGAGTAATCTACCATTCTTCGGTCTTATCTACGGTGAAGTATATTTTCTTTCATTGTTGCATCAAATGCAACTCCATCCCAGTGAGATCATAATAATGTATTATCATTTTGTATCTGCATTTCAATGAAGACTTTTATCAAAAGAGGCACGCACACAATGATGTAATCTGAAATTCCTTCCTCAATTAAAAGTATACCACATAATATTGCAACATGAGCTTTAGTTATGTGACTGTTGTTATAGAAGGAAATGAAAGATGCATTGAACAGAGAAATATGTAGGGTGTTTCAGGACGTAATTGACTTACTTTAACCATTCATTTCTTACATTATTGGACAGGACGGTAAAAGTATTTAAATAAAGCTCTCGATTCCAAAGTTGATAGTTTTTCTCCCTACATATTGCATGTGATTCATCGTCCAACAAAGTCTAGACATGGCGTGCGGATGTGAAAAATGACACCGAAACAAAAATTATTGGTGCCAAAAATTAGTTTGCGAAAACATTTTCTATCAAAGAGAAAGTGCATTATTTCACAGTCAAAAGATAGCAAGAATCTTACTCCTAGATCCTTCAAGACTCCTATAGACTCATCTTTGTAGCCCGTGAAATTGCAAATAACAAAATAAGAACTTGTAACCTTTTTAAGGTCATTTCATAAAAATTCTCCAATCCTAAAGAGTCCTAAATTCTCCAGTCTTTCAAAATAAATATCTACTTTTGCCACTAATCTTCTCATAAAAAGAGTAATGGGGGGTAGCAAATATAAAATCATGCCTCGGCGATCATGTTCACGGCGAGTTCATCGAAAATCAATTCATCGAAAGCAAATTCATCGAAACCAATTCATCGAAAACCAATTCATCGAATGATCAATTTAGCGAATCGCCAATTCATCGAAAAAAATATTTGGTAGATATTTGAGAGAAATGCCGAGCGGACCGGGAAGTTAAAAAAGAATTGGTCAATAAAAGTTCACAATAAATTTATAAATATATAAAAAAATTGAAAATAAAACTTTGGACAAGGAGACTAACCTAACCTAACCTAACCTTTTTTTCGATGAATTGGCGAATCGATGAATTAACCATTCGATGAATTGGTTTTCGATGAATTGGTTTTCAGTGAACCCGTTTTCGATGAACTCGGTTTCGATGAACTCGTTTTCGATGAGATATGATTTTAGATTTTCACGGCCAAAAATTTTATGGTTATTTCCTTTTGGGGTATTATGCCGTGTTGCGCTACCTCCTCCTTTAGCCAACGTTTCGGACAGCGTTACAGTGTCCATCATCAGGGCAGATGTGTGTACACATCTGCCCTGATGATGACAAATTTGCTTTCGATGAATTGATTTTCGATGAACTCGTCGGTTACCGTTTTAAATATAGTGTCCTTCGTGTGCAAAATGGCATATTCTCCAAACATAAATTTTCTAATAAAAGTGTGTTTATCGATAGTGACCTGCCAGGTAAGTATGTTTTCTGTATCCATTTTATTTTTATTTTTATTTTAAATACATAAACGGCTATACTGCCTTTTATAAATAAACATATAATAGAGTACAAAAGTAAGAAAAATAATATCATTACATAATAATAGTTTTAAACTTAAAAATAACATACAATTATTTTACATATCACAACAAAAAATAACAAAAAAGAACAATGAGAAATATCATCATTTCATTTCAACATGTCCATATTGCGTATATAAAGTTACATTATGGAAAAATAATTTTTGCGCTAATTTTAAGAAATAAATGTCGCCGATGTTAGCATATTCATTTCCCAAAATGTGTAATCGACTGATTGGTGAGTAATAATGTGATAATGTATGTGTGTTATTATAGTAGAACGGTAGAGTCAGTCTGTTAGCGCGACCAGGACAATGAAATCGTATTAGTTCTATTAAATCAGGGGTATCCAAGACCGAGTGAATTATTTTATATAATATTAATAGATCACAGATTTTTCTGCGATCTGATAAATTTACGAGATTAGTCCAGTTTAATAACAAATTATAGTCCACGGATTCTCTTGGAATACCTAATTTAAAATTAATATACCTAAGGAATCTATGCTGGACTTTTTCAATCGCTTGAATATGGATATTGTAATGTGGAGCCCAAATCGTAGAGTTATATTCTAAAATGCTTCTCACTAGCGTTATGTATAAAATGCGAATAGTATCAATGTTACAAAATTGTTTGGTTATTCTAATAATAAATCCTAAAATCTTCATTGCTCTATTAATAATATTAGTTATATGGCTAATAAATGTAAGTTTTGAGTTAAAAATAATACCTAGATCATTTATTGTTTCTACTGAGTTTAATATAATTTTGTCAAGATTGTATTCATAAATGATCGGTTTCTTTATTTTATAAAATCTTATTATTTGACATTTACTAATGTTAAGTGCCAGTTTATTGCATATACACCAATTAAACAAGTTGTTTAAATTTTTTTGTAAAATTATGCAATCAGAAATATTTTTAATTTTTTTATATAATTTTAAATCATCAGCAAATAACAGGATATCAACATCGGAAAAAACGTCTACAATGTCATTAATAAATAAAATAAACAGTATTGGTCCTAAATGGGAGCCCTGTGGCACACCATTAGTGGCAGAAAAGGCATCCGATATTACGTCATTTAACTTTACAAACAGTTGCCTATTTGTTAAATAACTCTCTACCCATTTAAGAAAGTTCCCGGTTATACCCATACTCCTTAATTTATTTATCAATATTTTATGATCGAACGCCTTGCTGAAGTCAGTATATATCGAATCTACTTGACATTTATCTGCAAAGGCATTCGCTATAAAGTTTTCATATATCAGTAGATTTGTCAGAGTTGATCTATTCTTCATGAAACCGTGTTGAAACCCTGTTATAATCCCATTTAATTTAAAAATAATTTTATCCAAAATAATTTTTTCAAACAGCTTCGGAATAGTTGACTGTATACACACATTTGTAAAGAATAAAATTGAATAGCGCCTAAGAAATCATAATACATTTTTTTTTCAAGTTTTAAGTTTCTTTATTCTTTGAATTGTTCGTTACATGAATTGGGGATTTTTCGACCACCATACTAGGCACAAGCCTGTGTTGTGGTATTCGATTTTCGTATACAGTATATTAACAGACGCAATATAAAGAAATGTGAGAGAATATAAAAAAATAAAATAAAAATATATAAATATACATATTATATAAAATAATATTAAAGAATACAAAAATGAATATAAAAGAATGTAAATGACTAAGGGGTCGTCCATTAATCACGTGATGTTTTTTTAGCAGATTTTTCACCCCCCCCCCCCCCCCTGGTGATATGAGGTTTTAGACCAACCCCCATAAATCACGTGTATTTTTTTTTTGTACAAAGTATTTTGAAATTTTCGGTCTATTATCATGAAAAATAAATACACGTGATATCTCATTTTACCCCCCTCCCCCCCTCGTGATATTACGTGATTTTTTCTGAACCCCCCCCCCCCTTTCGAGCCTCACGTGATTAATGGACGACCCCTAAAGAGTATGGAAGAATATAGTAGAATATAAAAATAATATGAAAAGCATAGAACATAGAAAGCAATACATGAAAGAATATAAAAATGATATAATTATAAAATATATAAAGTCGAAGTAAGTACTTTATAGAGTATGTAAATAAGAAAGGATAACGATTATAATGAAAATCTGTGTGTACGTGGTTATATTGGTAGGTACATTATTTCAAACCAATTTGTGTACAAATAAATTTTGGAATAAATTTATGTTTCGAGTCTAGAACTAGACACTAGAGTAAATTATTATTGTTACAGTGGTTTTCTGGTGGCACTGGGCTCTAAGTACATAAACATGTAGATGTAGGCACTAGTACACAGTGGGTGATTTTTCATAAAAACAGCTCCACAAAATATCCGAATTATTCAACAGAATGTATAAGACACGACATATCTAGAGTTGATCTATCGGTGATATGATCCTATCCCAAACATTACTAGGTACTCGTAAGTGGGTACCGATTTATTGGAATTATTTTTAAAAATTCAAATCATTTCTTTAACACATTTGACGCTGACATGTTGCGAAATAAGGTTACAACAAGGTTGCAACATAAATGACCTCCTAAGAGTGTTTGCTTAAGCACATCTACCCTAAATGGTAGTTTATATTATTATTAGTCGTCGCAAGAAGGGTAAATGTTTATCCCAGAACGCGGATGCAGTGAGCAGTCTGTAGGGCGGTAAATCTTGACATTCGTCGCTGCTTATTTACTTTAAGTTCCATAAATAAAGCGGCAGCTAACTAACTTCCAGCTTCTAGCCGACAACTTTATCCACTGGATAGATAAACAGAGGCATATAATTTGATCTAATGAATGCGGGTCCAGCGCTTTATCGCCTTATAATAATAGGACATACTCACCTAATAGTGTTTAATAAGATATTACGTTGTGTTGTTGTTATTGTAGACATTACGCCTTAACGGGTAGGGGTTTTTTCTTCAATGCTTTTTATTTCACACGGTAACTTTACAAACAACCAGCGCAGACCTTAGAAAAATCATAGATATTTACAGGACTTTTGAAAATAGTATTTTTATTGTTAAAAATATTATTTTATAGTTGTTAATAGTTACTTTATCGCTTTTCTGAATTCTCCAAACAAATACTCAGCGTGGAAGATACTCTCAGTATCGCCCTGGCGTAAGACTACAATTCAGAATTAAAATGTTGCTTTAAATAGCTTTAGTCGGTGACCAAATCTGAACTGCCAAGTACTTTCTCTTCTCCATCTTTTTCCCCTCCCCACTAAATTCAGGCTGACAACATATTCCCAATTGAGGATGCCGTAGTATCACTGGCTCCAGACGGGAGCAGGTGGGACTCTTGTGCGGTATTTACACAAAAAAACGATTTCTAGTTCCTTGAACTGGAGTTTCAGACAGCTAGACAGACCCACATCTGAAATTAATATTTTTACTAGCGCAGGCCCATGAAAAATCACGGGATATAATAATACTTCCAATTTTGAAAAAAGCAATTAAAATAATTTTCTGATAATATTATATTATAGGGAGATACCTACTTTATCGATTATCTTAATATTCACACAATGATATTTAAATTCAAAGCAAACACGAGTTCCAGAGTTGGTTAGTTTGTATTACGGACAGTCATAGAATCGAAATTAAGATTTGGAATGCATTGGAATGATCACAAATTTTATTAGAGCTGGTTGTTCCACAGAATTTGAACAATTCGTCAAATTTCAACGTTAATTTTCAAGTTCTACGAAAGTCCTATTCAAGTTCTGTCATCACATCACACCGGGCCAGTTGTTTCATAGAATTGAAATAATAACGAATTTTACAGAACTTGAAAATTAACCTTGAAATCGGATAAATTTCAAAGTTAATTTTAAAGGTGTATGGAAGTTCTATTCAGGTTCTGTTTTCCATTTTAATTGTGTGAAACAACTGTCCAATAATGATAATATAATAGAATTCGAATAGAACGATACACAACCTGAAAATTAAATGTGAAATTTTATGAATTTCAGTTCAAATTCTGTAAATCAACTTGCTCTCTGCTTTACATTTTATAAGAGTACCTGTTTCATAACGCTGATGAGTTTCATTCGTTTTGTGTTCCAATTGTCATACAGGATCGGAGGAATCCAGATTTTTGGAATTCCGCACAATAAGGGTGCCTACCTACACGGTGAACTTGAGTCAAGTACCGCTTTATCGTCAGTCGGTTGCTTACCACCATCGTATCGTGACATTTCGCTCTACGCCGAAGTGTTATTTATCCTATCGTTACATAAAGTGTAAATCATATCGTATTATATCGTATGCTTTGTGTGAACTTCTTACGTAAATCGACTCGTGACTCAAACTTTATCGTAGTTCTAATAATCCAATGGAACAATCTTATCGAGCGCTTATGGACACGTCTGTGACTGACACCAAACGGAAACCAAGCCAGAAGACACAACAGCAGTACCTCTTAATTGTGAATTACCTTTCTTGTTTGGTGGTTGGGCATAATTTCACATCGAAATCCATAAGCGTCTCGCGAGGTTATTTCTAAACCTCATGCATAGTCACGATTTAGTACCTACCCATTTAAATAATATATGTCCCTACCTAATAATAAAAAAAAATATTGCAATTTCAGTAAGCTGGCCGAAAAACTGAACATATCGGGGATCATTTACTAAATAAATGGCATCAAACAATCTAATAAATTACATTGCTGCTGAAAGTGATACATTTTTTATCAAACTATTTATGTCCATTGCTAAATGTTGCATGATATGATAACCTTCGCCGAATACTAAAATATTCAGTTGACCTTTTTAATGAACCCTCTGCTTCTGAGAATGTGCTTAACTGGCTCTCGATTTAATAAATAATTAAGTGTAACATACTGGACTGTCGATCAAGTACATTCACGGTGGGCCACATTACAGAGGACCTGCCAATGCCGTATTTAGGACTAGGCAACTCACGCAGTTACCTATGGCGGCAATTTTTAGCGGGGCGGCATTTGGCCGAAACTCTGAAGAATTTCCGAAAGGGAATTTAGTTTCCAAATTTTGCATAAACTTGTACAAATTAAAACGTGTTAAAAATATAGCAATAAAATAGTAAGTAATTTCTTCGTAGTGTTTCAAATATGACCAGAGCACGCATGTGAACGCTTGCAGTAGGTCGATAGACTTGTCAATACCATGTCGTATATACCTCTGCTCTAGGTCACCATAAGTGGTTCGCTACATTTGGTGACTTAGCAGGGGTGCCCGAGTTCATGGTGTGGGGTTTGTCAAGCTCTTGGCGGCCGATGTGTCTGTCCACCTGCTGCATGGCGGGCCGGATCGAGAGAGACTTGTTGAGGAGAGAATTTCTCTCTCTCCTCAACTCCTCGACAACCTGACCCCCAGATTCCCACCCACCCACTATGTGGAGCTAATGTAAAAAAATATATATATTTTAAGTCATGCGAACCTATTTGTTTTTAGTATTTAATTTGTTATAGAATGTACCTTAATAAAACAGTGAATAAAAGTTTTAATAATTCTAATAAATCATTTTTACCGAATTAAATTCCATCACGATATGTCAGTATCATAAATAGAAATATTAATTAAACTTTAATTTAACCCCTCAGGTTAATTTGTTCGGAAAAGCTCGTATAGGTCGTATAGAAATCGTTGTGTCTGCCTTACTATCATGGTTAGAAATATGATCTAAACGGTGTTAGAGAGAAAAAATACCAGGTAGGTATTATAGGTAGGTATTCAAATTTAAAAGTTAGAAAAAAAATCTAACTTTGGGATTTTTTTATTAATTATTTTTACATGAAACGACAAAAAATTGAGTTGACGATGACGTTTATAATACATTTTCATAATAAAATATGTGTGTTTTATTATAAAATTTGAAAGCGTGTTTTATCACCTTTCAAGAACAGTTTTTAGTTTTCTGATGAAATTCTGAAGAAATATTTTGACCTTCCGACAAAATAGGTGTGAGGCCTGAGGGGTTAATATAATGTTATTATTAATTATAAGTGTCTTGAAGTCTTCAAGTATTTTAGATTTTTTATTGTGATGGAGACCATTTATTTATATGATTTTATTAACCCCTACGCTATTTTTATTTGTACGATGTTTAAAGGTGCGACTTAGAAATAATGTGACAGTCATTGATCAGGAGAGGGGAGGAGATAAATGTATTTTTTGCCTAGGGCGGCTCGCTACCTTAATACGGCCCTGGGACCTACTGCGAAGATGACTTGAATCAATAAAAACATCGTCGATCTTTGATTTTGTTGATGAGATTGATTGGTGATTGACATATTATTAGACAGTGTGTACCTATTTCATAATATTTAAACATACTATTTTTGTTATACAGAGTATGTCTATAGGGATATCGCAACTATTTTCATTTCATAACGTTTCCATCACGAGCTGTATAACTTTGCCGTGTTCATTCAACAGTGAAAAATTAGTCTAGATTTCAGTTTTTCAAAATTACTTTTCAAATTGAATTTTCGACATTGTATCGGTAGAACGCTGGAAACAGCTTGATGGTTAGTTAGACAAAAAAAATACAAGTGTGCAGTTCACACGCGGTAGAAGTGAAACCTTCAGAAAACTAAAGTAGACAAGAGTGGGGAGGTTACGAAGCACCGCACAAAGAGGAGACCGATTATTCTGTGTCATTCTCTCATAGGCTAAATCCTATAGATGTATGTGTTTGTCTCTTTTTAGTGTCACTCGTTTCCGTTTTATCGAGTTTCAAATCACAATGGTGCTAAATAAATATTCACTTCAAAAAATTTGTGTGCAGTTCACACGGGGTAGAAGTGAAACCTTCTGAAAACTAAAGTAGACAAGAGTGGGGAGTCTATGAAGCACCGTACAAAGGGGAGACTGATTATTCTCTCGCAGGCTGAATCCTAAGGATGTACCTATGTGTTTGTCTCTTTTTAGTGTCGCTTTTTCGTTTCATCGGGTTTCAAATCAAAACAGTACTACCCTCTGGAACGGTAGCGCATTTTAAATTTTTTTTTCTCCGTTTACTCGACATTTTCAGAAGATCATTAAATTTAAATTTTTTAATTTTTAGCCAACATTAAAAAAATCATACCTTCGAATTTTAACATGGAGACAAAAAAAAATATTATAGTTCTATATAATCAATGAATTAACCCGTATTTTACCGTTTATCTCATATTTTTAGGATTTATAAAAAAAATATTAAAAAATCGTAAAATTTATAACCGCACGAATCTTGCGTGGTTGTTACTTTGAAACTGCCGTGAGAGGTACTTATTCAAGAGAACATAGAATGTTTTCGATTTCTGTATACTGTCTGTGGTATACTGGATAATGAATGGTTAATATCTATGGAAAAGGAACTAAATTTTAACCGTAAACAGCTGATCAGAAGTTCTGCTGAAAAATCTATTTAAAAAAATTATTTTTACCATCGTTATAAAATAGTCTAAGAAGTTCGGTTTTGCAACATCTATGGTCATAATAGATAAAGCATTTCAATAGCTTCGTTTTAAGTTCAAAATAACAAACGTGGGAGCTACAAATATTTAAAAAAAAAAAAATTGCCGAATCAAGGAGATACTTGCCTTTTTATCCCGAAAAGCAATCGGAGAAGTTTAAAATGGCGCCAATATACGGCAAAAATTGCTCCAGTGGCTAAAGAAGTTTTCACTTCAATTATGGGGCGAGTCAACGTCAAAGATTTCAATCAAATATCAAATACTAGCAGACCCGGCCACACGTTGCTGTGGCTAACGAAACCAAACGCCATTAACCTGTATAAAATCCACACCACATGCTTGCCAGCTGCCCGCTGCCCGCTGCCCGCTACCTGAATTGAATCTTTGAATTTCTCGGCTTTTCTCTTCTATAATAAGCATGTATCATACAATTATACAATGCTTGCAATGCAACACTGGATATTTGAAAAGGGAAAATCAAATACCTACTTACTCTAGGACATCTATTTTTCTATTTCTTCCGTAGAACGAATTTCAAAAGCGACTATAATACGGCCCGCCAGCCGTTTTAAATCGCACAAAAATATGTTTTCTTTGAATTTCTCGGCTTTTCTCTAATATAATTTACATGTATTATACATATAAACATTCCTCTTTAATCACTCTATCTATTGGTGAAAACCGTATGAAAATCCGTTGCGTAGTTTAATAGATTAACGCGCACATACATTTTGAGCGACTTCATTTTATACTATGTAATGATAATTTACATGTATTATACATATAAACATTCCTCTTTAATCACTCTATCTATTGGTGAAAACCATATGAAAATCCGTTGCGTAGTTTAATAGATTAACGCGCACATACATTTTGGGCGACTTCATTTTATACTATGTAATGAACATGTATTATACATATAAACATTCCTCTTTAATCACTCTATCTATTGGTGAAAACCGTATGAAAATCCGTTGCGTAGTTTAATAGATTAACGCGCACATACATTTTGAGCGACTTCATTTTATACTATGTAATGATAATTTACATGTATTATACATATAAACATTCCTCTTTAATCACTCTATCTATTGGTGAAAACCGTATGAAAATCCGTTGCGTAGTTTAATAGATTAACGCGCACATACATTTTGAGCGACTTCATTTTATACTATGTAATGATAATGATAATGATTGTTACCGTTTCAAAACAAAGTAACTCTTTGTCATTTCTATTCCTAATCATCACTTCATTATTTGATTTGAAGTCCAGATGTTGTGAAACGTTTGCATCATTGTTTATAATAAATTATAGTATATTACTACTAGGAATCACGCTTCCGCTATAGATAAAACATGTAGTCCGACAAAAAATGTCTGCTAAATCGTTTGAGTCTCGCACACTCTGAATTCTGACAAAGATCGGAACCGTAATTAAAATAAAGATATTAAAATTTATTCCAATATTTGGGTCATCCCAGCTATACGATGATAACTGATAGCCCACATACTCTGGCGACCTTCGTGGAGTAATGGTTGAAGCATCTGACTTAGGGGACAAGCATTAATTACTTGAGCTCAAAAGGGGGGGAGATCCAGCAAAATCTCGTGTTACATGAAAATAATATACGAAGAGGCCCAAATTTATCTCACCAAGGGGGGGAGGGGTCTAGATTGGAAGAAAAAATTAATGTGTGCCCACTAAGGGGCATACATTAATTACGTGAGCTGTTTTTTTTTCAATTTATACTCCTCCCCCCCTCCATGGTGAGATTAAGTGAGATTTGATGGGGACCCCCTCTCTCCCTCACGTGAGATTTACACTACAGTAGTTAAAGGACTACATTTATTTTCAAAATGCGGGCAAAATGGGACACTTCAAAAGAAGTGAAACAATATAATAATTTATTCATTGACACCCCCCCCCCCCCCTCCTCCCCTCAGTTTAAATGAGATTCGTTGAGATTTTACTGGACACCTCCCCCTCCTCTCATTTTGAGCTCACATAATTAATGTATGCCCCCTTTATTATAGTCAAGAGGTTGCAGATTCAGAACCCCTTACAGGCATTTTTTTTCAAAAATTTTCTGTAGGCGAGCCATAACGCAAGAATTTTTTTTAAGGTAAGCGGAAAATGTTGTTTGTGTCGTGATGGAGGACTTAGCCAGCCGAGGAATTGAACTCACGATATCTGGGTGGGACCCAGACGCGACGCTAACTCAGCCACTGACCGGGCACTGACCGGCCACTGGTATTATTACAATTTATCAGTTGCATAGAAAAAAAATGTTTTACGTTACGATGTTATACATGGTTTCCGGAAATTAGTTGGACAAGCGGAAAACTTTTGAAACTATTTCACATTTGGAGTAGATTTTGTTGAATAACTTTCTACGATGCGAGCTTCTGTTTTCGAGAAAATCGAGTCCAAAGTTGGGATTTTTAAGGTCAGGATTGAAAAACCAGCTGTTTATAACTGTCTTTTAAAGTGCGCCGAAGAGTAGACCCGGCTCAAAAGCTGCCGAAAAAAGAAGAAAAATCGATATGCTAAAATAATTTATTTATTCGGTTTCTTGTATGTTATGTACATTTACCAGGATTCCCGCTCGACTTGTACCACTATTTTATGGACACCGTGATAGAGGTTCAATCCAGGAAAGAAAAAATTGCAAAGGACAGAGTTGGCAAATCATTCCACAGGTGAGCTTTCAAGGACGAGAATGAGTGATTTATACACATGATGGATAAATCCAACCATGTACAAATGATGAGTAGAACGTAATACGAGTATAACAGGAGAAAAGCTGGGAACTGTGGAAGGCCACATGAATAACTTCGTCATTGAATTAAAAATTAAAAATCTGAGTAATGGTATTTTTATAATTTTCTACTTTACTAAAGATACCGATGTATAATTATCACACTCGTAGTACTATGAACGGAAGTAATCGGAGGAAGTTACTATGTAAATAATTATAAAGTGAAGTGGTGAACAGTCGGCGTTTCGTTTTTATTCGACTTATCTCCGTCGCGTCCTCAATTAATTAAACTCAATTCACAGTATAAAGGGCAGCGCATTTTTATAGGGTTTCATTCATATACTTTATATCAAACTAATTCTTAAATGCATGCAGCAAGTACAGAGTGGTTACGAATTAGTCGAAAAATATATTAACACGAAGGGAAAATGAGGTTGTTTACTAAACACGGAAATTAATCCATCATCGGTATTCAATTAAACTCAATCACCCATCAAATCTGATAGGACTCTAGTAAAGTAAAAATGTACATGACCTTAGGCCTTAACTCTTTCATCCTCACTAATAAAAAACACTTCCCAACCGTAAAACAGTGTTTCAGTTACACATAAGAAAAGACTGTACAATTATTGCTATGAAAAAATATCATTAATTTTTGGAGATCGCTGGCAACGGTTAATATGCACTTTTTTTGAAAAAACCTTTTGAATCACCTTAATTACATTAAAAGGCAACTATTTGCATTGGGGGAATTATTGAAAATATTTCATTCTAAATTTCGATTACGTAAAATTAGAATTAGCTTTCGTCTTGTGAGATTGTATGCCATTAGCTATTAGCTCATTCGCTGTCACTTTGGTATGTTGGTATTCCTGATACACTTGAATGTATAACGAACGGCTAGAAGATTTTGAAGGTACGGGGCACTTTCTTTTGAATCACAAACCATGTTACACTAACCTAGCGTAGCCGCTAAACTACTTGAAAACTGGGATGTTTTTCTTGCCTTGACGCGAGTAGGCGTTATAAAGGGGCACTTTCTTTTGTATCACAAACCATGTTACACAAACCTAGAATTCCCATCAAGTCTGCTACGCTTTGCTCTAGCATCTTTTCGTACAGTAACAAGAATACCAACATAACAAAATGACATTTGAAAATAATGTTTGAAAATGGACCGTCTCGTTTCACAGAATGAAAGCTAATTTTAATTTTACGTAACCGAAATTTAGAATGAAATATTTTCCACTTCCCCCAATGCAAATAGTTGTCTTTTAATGTAATTAAGGTGAATCAAAAGATTTTTTCAAAAAAAGTGCGTATTAACCATTGCCAGCGATCTCAAAAATTTACCAAAATATCTTTAGCTGTGTTGCGAAAGAACAGGCAAATTGTATCTTGAAGATGAAGCTATACGTGAAATCCTATTTAGATACTATTTAGATTAATCTTTACGACGAATCGGTTTACAGTATGAACATCAAAAAAATATGCTACGGATAATTTGAAGCTTTTACTAGCTTTTCTATGTATTGGAATTACAATAAAATTATCATTTACATTACAAAAAATATAAGCGTAAACCACTAAAAAAAATATTTTTTCATGACTTAACTATGAAGTAATAAAAAAAACTAATTTAAAAAATACCCCTTTACGGATAAGACTATTTTTGAGGTTTTCTATATTCTAACTTTTTTTCGTTCTTACAAAATTATGCACAAAATAAATAAAAACCACTTTTTCGCTTACTTGCCTCGTGCAAATTAAGACGCTCGATTTAAAATTTTGCAGGCGTGAGAATCGAAATATTTCTAGCGTTTATATTCCTTTGAAATACTGGTGCAAGCGCTATGCGCGTGAGTTTCTCGGCAGAATGCAGAATGACAGTTTTGATTTATGATATTTTACGATATGTATTAGTATTCGATGTGTTATTTACTATTATTTTTATTATTTTTCGTCAGTTTTAATCCATTGATATTTCATGTTGTGAATTTAGTTTCACGTTATCGAAGAAAGCGAGGTTATTTCTGACATATTATTTTTTAATTAACTTTTATCGCATGAATTTAATAACGCTTCCATGAAAGTGATATTTTTTAATAACCGCATAAGTAAATTCAATAAATCAACGTTTATACTACGCAAACTCTTTTTAGTATCACTCCACGAGCATTCGGTTCAACCTTTATCTCCAAATTTTCCTTCCATTTCATCAGTGTCACAATTCCCCCAATTGGAGTGCATCGTGTCTAAGGATTTATGTGACTGAAGATTTTTTTAATATCTGTAGAACTGCATCAATCTGGTTTGACAACCCTGCAATATGAAATGTAAACGTTGCAGTAAAATACGAAATATAACAGTTTCCTGGAAGACCTACTTCGCCCTAAATAGCATAGGCCAGTAAAGTTGAAAGATCGAGAGCGTTGCCATGGAATCTATTTCGATATGGTTTATTAAACTTTAGAGCTGAAGTACTCGAAGCACATGCGCATAGTTCTCTATCCTGATTTGTTACAGAGTTACAGTCAATAAAACGTCTTCCTATAAATGCATTTAACAGCAAGTTGCGACACGCTATAATACTAGGGTTGCCAACCGTCACCCGATGTTCATTTATTTAGTACCTTCTAGGGTCCAAGCAGCCGAAATGAGATTTTTGAATTGCAGTAATCTCAGACAAAGTTTATGGAAGCAACTCCACAGATTGTGCGAAAAGAAGTTGTACAGCAATGGATGGAGGCCGCTGAAGTAAGTCTGAGGGGCGATTGCGGTTCTAGTTAAGGATAAGGAATTATCCTTAACCTTAAATTTAACAACTATTTCACTGTCATCCGAGAGAACTGGATTCTCAGTTAATGAAAAAGTCGTTTGTTTTAGGTCGTTTTTGGCTAAGGACAATTTCTTCACCTTAAAATTATTATTAACGACTTTTACTTAACTGCGAGTTATTGTTAACTGCGAGTTCAGTTCTCTCGAAAAACAGCGAAAAAGTCGTTAATTTCGTGGCTAAGGATAACAATTGTCCGTAATTGGAATTATTTCTTATCCTTAAGTAGAACTGAAGTCGCCCCTAGACCCTAGACTGCATACGCACCTACTTGTACCTAGACTAACAGACGCGTTGTCGAAGCGATGGGATCTTGTCACCGACCCGAATACAACAAGGGGAAGAAGATGGTTTGTATTTTATTGACGTCGTGTGGGCTTTTACATAATATAATCAGATTAAAAAATAAATAAATAAATTAGCCGACTGGTAGAAGAAGTTGACAATGCCTTTAAAAGCAATTACATAATATAGACAAAACAGTTTTATAAGAAGATTCTATGACAGTTGATCCCCGACAGTTGGCCCCCGGGCGTATTGTATATAATATGCAGCCTGTTTAGGGAAAATACGGTATACCTACTTACATTAAACATAACAATTGTTCCCGAAAGAGTGTGCAGAGAGGATGTACCGCCGAATAACAAAAGTATGAAGCATATCTTAATTCTAATGTATCAACAATAAAACTACTTGTTTATATATTGTATATACTCGAACTAAATTCGTTTTATATCCATGCCAACTTGTTAATAAAGGTATTTTTGAAGTCGATTTTAGGTTTGAAAGTGGTAAATTAATTTACAAGAAATTATAATAATTATGATTTCGGGGGGCCAACTGCTGTGGGATCAACCGTAGGTATATTAACAGAATATTTAAAAAAAAGAGTAGAAGAGAAATAGGTAGTTTTAACGTAATATAAATAAATTGTAATAAAGATATTTTTCAATTCCAAACAATTTATAAGATGACGTGCAGAGATTTTATTGTTATACAAAAAGTCAAAAAAACTTCTGCAAAATGCTGTGAAATTATCATCTAAAACTGTAGTAGATTAAACGCCCCATTATAAACACAAGATTTTTTTTTAATTGCTTTCATTTTTTTCCCTCCCCGTCCCACAAGACCTTATACAAACATGGCAACCCTATCTAAGTTTCACCTACAAACATCTGCGTTGGGCGTACCTACTAGTATGAATTCTGTGAACTTTGCGTGAAGGAAATACATTAATGATCTCATCGGTAAACCACAAACAATAAAGCAATATGCAATCATCTGTATAAGGACCAATTTCAAACCTAGCTATGACATTTATAATAACTATACACGGTGTCCGAAAACCATTGGTACAAGCGGAAAACTACATCACATGGAGAACTCAAATACATTTTTTTCGTTCTGAGCATTCAGATTTGACGTAAAACATTCCGATTTCTGACTCGATTTATTCGAAAACGAAAGCTCGAATCAAAAACAACAACTAGGTTCAATTGTTTCACAGAAAATTATTCATTCGTGATAAAAACATCAAATGGACAAAATTGATCTAATTTCACAGTTAATTTTCATGCTCTGTGAATGTTATATTCAAGATCTGTTTTCATTTCATTTCTGAGAAACACTTGGCCCGTAACATAATAATAACGTGACTTCAATAGAACTTTCATAAAACTTTGAATTTTAACTTTGAATTAATGATGAATTGTTCAAATTCTGTGAAACACCCCATCCTAAGTCCTTTGCAGCTTTTGAACAAATTGTGATCAGCAGAAGAGGATCTTATTGCTTTTCAGCTTATTACAATTTGATAGAATACCTAAACGCACCTGGAAGTCGCGTTTAACGGGGACCTTTAAAATGTTTTTTTTTAAATGGCGCTGAATGGCCGTTTGATGACAATCTTCCATTGAAATTTCTGTAAAACAACCAAAGATAATAGAATATGAATATGAATATTTATATTGTATTCCAATATCTTTGAAAACAACCGATCTAGATATTCCACAAAAATGACACTAAATGCAATGAAGATTCACCTGTTTCCCGCACGTGCACTAGTTTTTGGATATTTCATAAGAATGCAAAATAGAAGTTTAACTTGTGCCCTAGTTTCTGAAAATTTCAAAAGAATTCAAAATAGAAGTTTAGCTTGTGCACTAGTTTCAGAACATTTCATTTTCAAAAAACAGAAGTTTACAGTTTGTCAAATAAGAGTAGAAAATATATGAGGGCGCCACTGTTGTTCAAATGGCAATACTAAACACATAACTCATGGTGTTAAAGTAAAGCTGTGTAACCTACATTTTTATAAAAAATTAAAAAGGCATAATAGTGGGAAAATATTTTTTCATTGCAGTATAGATACCCGCCGATCTCTAAATTAGAATTGCGTTTAGGTATATTATTATTATACCTTTGCAATTTTGTGTTAACATAATGAAGAATAACTATAATGTAATAAAATATAAAGCACAGTTTAGAAATTGCTCACATTTATTTAATATTAGATGAAGTACCTAGCGTTGCCTGGGCTTTAGATCATGTCTCTAATTTTAGATCTGAATATATTTAACTCATTCAGATCTAAAAGTAGTGTTACTAAACTCACCATTAGTGATTTTTCCTTTCTATCTTTTGTTAAATTCAAATTTATGTTAAATTAAAGCAAATCGCTTTATAAATCACCTTTTAATCAATTTTATGTCATGAAGAAAAAATGTTTTTTAGAATGTGGTTTACTGTGTTCTATACATTCAGTGTCATTGCACTTCAAAAAAATATTTGACAGTTAAATTGGTGTTGCCAGTCTACAAATTTAGTAGTTCAAGTTTTTTATATTTTCTACTCTTTTTGACAGACTATATCTCGTGCACAAGTTTTTGGACATTTCATAAGAATTCAAAATAGAAGTTTAGCATGTGCACTAGTTTCTAGACATTTCAAAAGAATTCAAAATAGAAGTTTAGCTGGTGCACTAGTTTCAGGACATTTCATAAGAATTCAAAAAACAGAAATTTAGCTCGTGCACTAGTTTCTGGACATTTCATAAGAATTCAAAACAGAAGTTTAGAACCAAACTCTTGCCCAAATTGTTAATGGTAATATAGACAGCCCTGATTTATTAGCCCTTCCAAATACCAACAACAACGACTCGATCTAAAAATATTTATACTTTCAGCAACAATATCAGGATTGAGTTCTTTAGACACTCGCTTGTGCCTAGATTCCATGCAGTTGGCAATACTTTCTCAGAATTAGTAGATGTGTTCAACTGCACGGAATATAATTGTAAGAAGGCTATAATATACCTCAATAATAATAAGTAATCAATTTTAGCATTATACCATTCTTTTGCTTGTGTTATATATAATTTAAATGCATAGCATAGTTTACTTCATGATTAAATGTTCCACAAAATTATTATGTAGGTATAGCAAATCGACTGTTCCGAAGATGTCGGATCTGCAAAAATTTGAAAATCGTTTTGTTGGCTTATTTATTGGTTTATTTTTGTTGATTTAAAATTCTATATTTTCAGAATTTTGAATCAAATACAAAATATCTCAACAACACTATATTTCTTGATCTCAAAAACAGTAAAAATGCAGAAATGCAAAAACAGATGTATTGCAAAGCTCCAAACGTTACATCCGACATTGTTCTTTGGGACCGTCGACATTTTTGTAAAAGCTCGTTTAGGCTTCAATTTGGGAGGCGGGAATGGGTACCGCCGCCCAGGAACCTTTATTACATAACCAAACCTCTGCCATAGGTCACCCCAAGTGGTTCGCTACGTTTGGTGATTTAGCAGGGGTGCCCGGGTTCATGGGGTGAGGTTTGTCTAGATCTTGGAGGCGGATGACCAGGACATACTTAACACCAGATTCCTAACCACCCCTTTAACCCTTTTCCTGCCCAGAACTCTCCTCTCCTTCCTTTTCCTTAAAAAAACCCTCCACACAGCATCCCCAAAGATGACATAACCTCCTATGTAAAAAAAATAATAAAATAAAAAATAAAAATAAAAAGGCTTATAATAATATCTTTACAAAGTCGCTCCCGCTGTCTGTACAGATAAATGGTTTTCACAAATAAATAGAGTGATTTGTGATGAAGGTTTAGGTATTATTAGGTTTAGGTATATATTTGTCAAGGTTTTGTGTAAATTGATTGAAATATATAATTTATAAAGAAAGCGGGCTGGCAAGCGGGCAGTGGGCAGCGGACTGGCAAGCGGGCGGTTTGGATTTGATGTGTATGCAAATTAACAGATGGCGTTGGTTATAAAGGTTGAGTAATGGCGTTGTCAGTAAATGGCATTGTATTTCGTTAGCCACAGTAACGTGTGGCCGGGTCTGCTAGTAAATAAATAAACTATGCTCAATACAAAAAAGTCCTCAAAATATTTTTGAATTTATTCAGCGATAATAATAAGTGCACCATCTGGAATGGGTGCTATTTTTAGAAATGCATCTCATGAAACGGTTCTTGTTTGGGTTTGTGAAATACTCGCACTGAAATGTTTGAGTTATTATTACGACCACATCTGCGGTTGGTGGTATTATACTGGAATGGTCTTGTTTATTATATTTTAAAATGTGAAATGATCCTAATTGTATTATTTTAGTTCCCTGACACCACTGTTACCTAAAACAATTAAACCGCAATCAAAACAAACAAGTTTCTCGTAAAATGATGCAATTATCTCAATTTGGGTGGCGGGTATGGGTACCGCCGCCCCGGAAACCTTTATTGGATAACCAACACCTCTGTCATAGGTCATAGGTGATTTAGCAGGGGTTCCCGGGTTCATGGGATGAGGTTTATCTAGGTCTTGGAGGCGGATGACCAGGATACACTGAAACCCAGATTCTTAGACACCCCTTAAACTCTTTTCCTTCCCAGAACTCTCCTCTCCTTCCTTTCCCTAAAAAAACCCTCCACAGCATCCCCAAAGATGACATAGGCCCTGAGGGGAATTATTTTCGGTGTGGAGCTCATGTAAAAAAAATGGTAAAGTAATTTTTGAATTTCCGCCCCGGGAACCATTTATTGGATAACCAACAACTCTACCATAGATCATCCCAAGTGGTTCGCTACGTTTGATTACTTAGCAGGGATGCCCAGGTTCAAGGGGTGAGATTTGTCCGGGTCTTAGCGGCAGATGCGTCTGCCTACCAGCTGCATGGCATGCCGGATCGGAAGAGAATGGTTGAGGGAGTCCCTCTGACTTCTCCAGCCGTACTCTCTCGTAACGTCGCCTTGCAACACAGAGGGAGGTATGGATTCATACGTCCGTCATTCCTGGACACACTAACCCCCAGATTCCTCCCCACCCCTAATACTCTTTTCCTTCTTAGAACTTCCTCTCCTTCCTTTCCTAAAAAGACCCTACACACCCCCAAAGATTACATAGGCCCTGATGTGAATTATTTTCCTCAGGGCCTCCTGTGTGGAGCTAATGTACAAAAATAAAGAAACAACCCAACATAAACACCTTGAGGTGATTTTTCACAAAAACGGCGCTATACAAATTATCCAATTATTATTATTATTATTATTATAAGTTGTAAATGTACGAGTATGTTGAACACATCACTAAAAATATTACTGAGAATTACTGAAAAGTTATTTTAGCACGCATAATAACGAGAAACTTTGTTACTACAAACTACAAACGATTCTACAAAGACAAGAGTGTTTGTAAGTAGTTCGTCTCGTACATTAATATCAATGTATCCACTGTCGACTGTGATAGCATAAAATCAATCAGTGGCCGATCTTCCAGTAACTGTGTCATCCGCCTAACAAATATTAATGCAGAATAGATTAATTGAATCGACATTACACAAAGCATCGCCTACAATCGCCATCGACAGTTTGTCTGACGAAGTGAGACGATAACCAAAGTGCATCTGAAGCTTGCGTCATCCGAGACAATGCGGTCAATTGACTCGATTTCTTCGTATTTAATTTGTTACCACCAGATGTAATTAAGAATGCAAATAAGAAAACACTTTAAGGTTTTATCCGGAATCATGTGGTTAGGTTAGGTTTTTTAAGTGTTTCCATAAATACCACCTAACCAAACCTAAGCAACACTTTTCTAAATGAATTTTGAAAGCACCACTCAAAACATCATCGTTCTTAAAGTAGACAAGAGAAATTAATCGATATTTAGATACATGTACCAACATGGGTCAGAAAACGGCGCTGCTCAAAGATATAGATCGTCTCATAAGACGTGTGGGGTCGCATAGAACGTTTTCTAAATTAAAATCATTTAGACATGGTAATTAAATTAGTTAATGAGTCAATGAATCCTAATACTTTTGATATATTTGCGTTTCTCTAAAATCATTGTGTGAAAATTAATGTGTCTTGGAAATAAAAATGGTACCTACACGTCAAAATAAAGATTATATAATTAACAAAGTACGGTTTAAAAATCAACACACACAACATTATTAGAAAAATAGTCGTTTAAATTAATAGAAAAAAGGCTGACTACTCTGCGCTGCTAGGAAAAACTATGGTTAGTGAAATGCCTTGATGGATTGGAGATCAGAAGAAAAAAAAAATCGAATCTAACAGAGGTGAAGCAGCAACTAAAGATGCTTAGATGGGTCCTGTCCTAAAACCAGAAACTTTGAAACGACAACAAAGAGGCATATAACCAACAATGGTTAGAGCAAAGCTTAAGGAAAAAAACGAGAAATTTTTAAAAGATTTTGTCGGAATGGTTTAAAAGACGCCAAATTTGTTCAACCAATTTGAACAATTCATCAAATTTCAAAGTTAACATTCAAGTTCTGTGAAAGTCCAATTTCAATGCTGTTATTTACAAAATACTATGAAACAACCAGACCATGATGAAATAATAACAAAACTTGAATTGAACATTCACAAAACTTTAATTTTAACGTTGAAATTTGATCCTTAACGAAAGAAAACTTAACGCATCGGTATAAAACTGGATATGAAAACCTTTACTCAAAATTTTGTTTGGAATAAACTATAAACAAGACCATTGTTCAAGATGTTGGCAAAGAGCCAGTGCATTAATGGTACATTTGATGGGAATTCTAATGCATCATAACTTCAAATAACGCGGAAGTCTCTTTCGGGAAATGGCGTTGCTTGCAGTGTGGGTGGATTGCATTATTAAAAAAATCATTCAGAATAATGTGTTTTTCAGTTAAATTTACTTCGTTTTATTTTTATTTATTTATTTTATTATTTTTTTTTTTAATAAAATAAAGGACGCAAACTCAATCTGTTAGAGCAGTTAGAAATTAATAAAAACTCTAATAATCAGAAAGCTATTTTAATTAATGAACAAACAAATATAATTCGCTCGCCACTTTTAGATATAGATATTTAAATCCAGTCCAAATACCTAACTGTGCTATTAAGTAAATACATGATTCATAGTGGGTTATCCAAGAGAATGATGACCATTTCAAATATCAATTGTATTATAAGGTAAATCCTGATGAATCATCAAGGGTTTATTTTATGGAATAATTAACGACCCTCAGTCAAATTTAAACAATCCAGTAATTGGGAAACTTAACCATTAATGTTTCAGTCATTTTACTTAGAAATTTAGGGGCACAAGTAATAATAATTAAAAGCTATTCATTTTGTCATCATAAGTACCTGTCTAGAAATGATATAAATACATCGTCTGTAGGTGGCAACAACCACAGTTTGATAATGCCTTCAGAGGGCGAAACAGCTGTAACTCATAATAATAATTACGAAGCAGAAGCAGAACTTGTTTATAATAAACTGTTTTTATACATTGAATAATAATATTATTAAATATATAAAATAAATTAAAAATTAAAATGGAGTTCTACAAAATAAACTTAATAACAATAAATTAAAAAATCGTTTTATTTAGATTTCAGAAATGTATAACACCTGTCAATATGAAAAATGATCACATGATTTCTTATCTTTAACTTTTAATTTCTTAAGGCTTTGTCAAAAACAAATATTTACAAAACTATTTACATTTGACAACAAAAAAACGGTTCACTGTCCTAGGTATAGCAGCTAGTGTTTTACGCGATAATCAATCATCCAGAAGAATTGTTTGCGTACAACGTACAACGAGTTTCAACATTTCAGTGAAGTTGAAAAAGTTCCTTTTCAACACAATTAAAAGAAAATACTGTTAAAACTTTTTGGATAACGTATACTCTGACTGTTAAAAACAGCAATTAGCCGATAATAATTATTAAATTAATCATAAAAACTAAATATTCACCTAAAACAGATTTAGTAATAGTTCTGTGAACGTTGACTTGAGTCGGTGAGTTTTTTTTCAACGATAAACATTCCCGGGTTACGATTAACCTGACAATATTTGAAAATCTTCCATTATCACTACAGTAATCGGAAAATGTGTCGTGATGGAGGACTTAGCCAGCTGAGGAATTGAACTCATGACGCCTGGGTGGGACCCGTATGCAACCACTAACCGCTCTAGTTGTTTTCCTAGTATTCTCTTCTTACTAATATTATTGTAAACGCGGAATTTTGTATGGATGTATGCATGTTTAATACTCTTTCACGCAAAATCTACTTAATGGATTTTAATGAAACTTTTCAATTATATAGCTCATACATCAGAATAACATATAGGCTATATATATAATGGTAAGCTCTGGCGTTATGAAATTTGTATAAATGAAAATGTGTGTATTTCATATATTTTAGCGCCAGGGAGGAAAGGCAGGGGGGAGGGGAACGGGGGAGGTGGGGTTCGCGGAGAGGGAAGAGACGAGGGACGGGGAAGGCGGGGAAGGTGGAAGGGAACGGGGACGCACGGGAAAGGACATGCAGGAAGATGAATGGCATTGCAAAGCATGCCGGGGACCAGCTATTATTTAATAAAATCATAACCAAATTTCCTTTCAAATCACAAAATTTATGGTTGGTACTTACAAATACATACCTACTTAATTGTAAACCATAAATATTTTACGCAAGCAACATTTTTTTAGTTTCAAATAAGGAATTATTCAATTTGTCCAAATAAATGACACCATCTGAATTCTTTTTCAAACTTTCTTCGAGCGGGTAGGTACCATAATATTGATTATTTTGGTTTAACAGTTCGTGGTAGGGAACCACGATCATACTAATTCTGTCAGGATAAAAAATTAGTATCTAACAACATTCATCTATAAATATAACTATCGATCATCTTGAACAACATCCGTCTATAACTAAAACGTAAGAAACAAATTTGCAGACAGATGAAATACCAAATGGTCGAGTTAAAGCAGAAACTACGCTAGTCAAGTACATTTTTTAAAACGATGCTTCATTTACGAAGCATTCGTTTCCATCATCCAAGATTTTATTGATTGAAATATTGAATCAAGGATGGCGCCTCTTACTAAATATAAATGGTGACAGTTTGAGGTTTGCAGCGGATCAATTACAAAGTAATAAATCAATTAATAAATCTGCTCTTAAAGTACCTACCTGCCAGGTCCGGACTGGAACACAAATTAGCCCCATGAACGGTTTGAAAACGGCTCTTTGTGAATGCATATCCCTGAATGGCCTTTCCCTCTTTCGCAAAAGGTTATTTTTTTAAATGAACACTTATTTAGCATCGTTGTGATTTGAAACTCGATTAAACAAAAAAAAATCGACTTCATTTTACACGCGGTAGAAGCGAAACTTTACCAAAACAATCTCAACCAATAGGAGCCTTGAAAATTGAGGTCATAATCGAATTGAGGTCATAATGAGGGCGCAGACCTAGCGTCATTTCCGTTTCATATCTCAACCAACAGGAGTCTTGAAAAGTGACGTCTTGATCAAAGCGGCCAATGAACGCAATTTGGTGCTTCGCAGGTGCTCTAGTGCGTCATTTCCGTAATTCCAAATCAATTCCTAATTCCAAATCACAACGACGCTAAAGAAGTTTCACTTCAAATATAGCGACACTAAAAAGAGACAAACACATAGGTACTATATCTATAGGATTTAGCCTGCGAGAGAATGAGATAGTATAATCGGTCTCCTCTTTGTGCAGTGCTTCGTAGCCTCCCCACTCTTATCTACTATAGTTTACTGAAGATTTCACTTCTACCGCGTGTGAATTGCATACTCGGTGTTTTGTTACATTAACCCCTCACAAGAGGCCCTGGTAAAAATAATTTCCTTCAGGCCGAAACCATCTTTGGGGATGCTACGTGGAAAGGCTTTTTGAAGAAAGGAAAAAGTGAACATGGGTCTTGAAGAGAGGAAACATAGAGCCTATTTCAGAAAGAAAGGTTTCAAGTGAGCTTTCAAAGATACCTAGGAGAAAAACGAGACTAGTGATTTTTTAAAAGAAAGAGGAAAATTATCACGTCACGAATAATATTTTAATTCCTCCTAACACCATCATAATAAGCGAAAAATGTTGCTGTTCAATGATGGAGGACTTAGCTAAACAGAAAACTAAACTGGAAACCCAACATCTTGGACCACTCGACAAACTAACCTAACCATAACACCAATAGGTTTTGGTTTTCAGAGTTCTGTTGCCTTAAGTTCGTAGTTGTGTGTCAACCCACAAAAAATTAAATATCCCTTTTTATATAACGAAGAAGTTACACTAATCCGCTGTTAATATTGTTAAAGCGGCTAACCGCAGATTAATTCACGTTTGCCATTTTTTCATAATCATATTTCCAACTTTTTCGTTCATTCTCTAACAATCCGGCAATTTTTCGAAAGTCCAAATAAAAATTCGATTCGAAATTCAACATGTAGGTATGAATTCGAACAAGGTTCCTATAATTCTACCGCTTGAGGGGCAGTCGGTATCTCGCCATAGATGTCATAGATAATCTATGCATATAAATAAAAGGTTTTGCGCCAAGTCCGTTTCTGTGGATACCTAATAAACTGAACAGTAGCGACACGGAACGTAAATTGTTAAAATTATTATTGAGCACCTAATTTCGTTGAGATGCGATCTATTTGTGCGATTGAAATCAGTGCCTTGCTTCACAGAAAACAGTTTCTAAGTAGGTAAGTACTTATTTTAGAAAAAGTTTGCAAAATCGATAAAAACATAATGGGGGTTGGTTTGTATCGAACTTGTGATAGGTAGGTACTTACTTTAAATATTTTCCTTCATGTTTGAATGACATGTTCTATTTTAAAAGTGTAGGTACCTACTGAACAATAGTTCGTTTGATACGTTTTTAGATTTTCACGGCCAAAAGTATTTTCGTTATTTATTTTTGGGGTTTTGTGCCGTGTTGCGCTACCTCCTTCTTTAGTCAACGTTTCGGACAGCGTTGCAGTGTCCATCATCAGGGCAGATCCGGCAAATGTGTCACACATCTGCCGGATCTGCCAGATACAAAAATACAAAAACAAATAACGAAAACAGAGTTGGTTTTAATAGGTATCCGCGGTAAAATACAGTATTGGAGGGAAACCTGTAAAGAAACAATGAGGTTATAAACAAATGTACAATACGTGTACTTTAAGCATAATAAAAGGAATAAGATAAAGAAACAGTTAGTAAGAACTACTTAGTTATTTTATAGTATTATATTTTTGTTTTTATTAAACTAAGAAAATATAAACGAAGAAATCTTTTAATTTTGAAGGTGAAAAATATTCTATTTTATTGGAATAACTTTTGAATGCAATCATCTTATCTTATTTTATTTTCAAACCAAAAACACACGATTTTGCATTACTTTAGTAGTATATCAATTTATTATTAAATATTGCATGGCAGTCTGTTCATTCATATGTTTATTTTACTTTTGATTAAAATAATAATAGCACAGACAAATTTAATTTTAATTGGGTTAAATCACAAATCAACAATCACGATAAATCAATCAATATGTCATACAAATTTAAATCCATCTCAGCGAGACTATCAAGTACCTACCGACTGATATTATTTATTATTGAAATTAAATTATGTTTTCTGGCAACACCCTTGAACTAAATTCGCTGTTCGAACGCTTTAGTACCTACCTACCTAATTTGATTATTTTCAGAGAAATAATTCAAATAAAGACCAAAAATAATTATTATAATAAGTTTTGGTGATTACTTTTGACCCAGAATGCGACTTGTAAGTACCTACGCAACTTTTTGGAACAAAACGGCGTAAACATTTTTAAAGTAGGTATATATAATAAGATTATATTATTTTAAGGAAGCCATAATGTAATATTATAACTTATAACTACGCTGATAAAGATATTGAGGTCTTTAAGATGATGACCTTAATGTTGGAGTCATTTTGTGTTGATATGAATATATTCCGCAACTCTACATGGTTTCGATGACATGATCATTTGAAAATACATATGTGTCTTAGAAAAATTGAATTCCACTAATCGCCACACTTTTATCTTTAATTACTACAAGTAACAACTAATTAAGTTTGGATAGATGGTAAAAGATGCATTAAAATTACATTTTTATTCAACAAAAGTTCAATTTTACTCGTATAAAACGATCCCTTTGCCGCCATTTTGGATTTTTTGAAGTGAAATTTCTATAGCCTATTTGGATTTTGGATGAAACGGAAATGACGATTACTGCACCTGCGACGCATCAGCTGCGCTCATTGGCCGCTTTGATTATGATGCCACTTTTAAAGGCCCCTATTGGTTGAGATATGAAACGGAAATTACGTTAGGTCTGCGCCCATTGGCCACTTTGATCATGACCTCACTTTTCAAGTATTGGGTGAGATTGTTATGGTAAAGTTTCGCTTCTACCGCGTGTAAACTGCACTCGATTTTTTTTGTTGTATGGATTTAATTTGTGAAGTTTCGTTTCTATCTAAATGTGTATGAAGTACTTAATTAACCAAAACCTATGTACCTAAATCGTTGTTTTTGTAGTAATTGTGGAAACGAAGTTTAATTTCCATAATATGTGCCTAGAAGTGCGGCGGTCAGGTCAGGAGAATAATTACATTTTTTAGTGTTAGATAATTAGTTTAATTTGTAGACCTACATTTTAATTTTAGTTTTCTCTTATGCAATTAATAAAAACAGTTTATTTATCAAACAGTTTTATAATGCCTTCAGAAGGCGAAACAGCTGTCACGCGTAATAATAATTACATAGCTAGACTTGTTCATAAATAAACTTTTTTTGTGAATTGAAAAAATTTTTAAAAAAAACTTAATTTTTTTAAATGATCGATCAGTTTCAAATCGAAATGTTTAAAATAAATTAGAAAGATTTATTATTCGAAGTATTTAAAAATCAATCAAATAAATAGAGTTCTTTGCAACAACTTTAAATTTACTACCCGGTTATGCCCGAGAATCGGATTGAATTGATAAAACAATGCCTTCGACATCTTTTCGACGATTAATAATAATAATAAATAATTGGATAATTTGTAGAGCGCCGTTTTTGTGAAAAATCACCTCAAGTACCGAGTAGGTACCTACAATTTAGATTAATGACGTTTAGAATTGAAAATAGTCTTTTCGGGCCATGAAACAGAAAAACCTGTTTTGCAAATTTCGTATTTCGAGTGCCATGGTTCGATGATTAAAATGTTTCGATTTTCAAAACGTTTTTTTTATTCCCTTTACTAATTTGGAAGTTTCCATTATTTTTAAAACGGTACTCGTACATAGAAGTTAAAAATAAATAAACGACTTTCTAAACGCAGCACAACATTTATGTTATGAGTAGGTACCTAACTAATTAACCCTTTTTTAACAAAATCTCAAACTCATATGTATTTCATCGAACCTAGAGCAATGTGCAAAAAATGGAATCCCAGATTAGGTACCTATCATTTCTGTATAGATGTTTATCTTTTTTCTACTTTTTATTAAAATAATTCCAATTTTCAGCATGTTTATACTCGTATATTGAATCCATACGTTTACTCTAGACTTCATACAAAATACCTATATTTCATAGATCACCATGAAACAGGCAGTCGCGTAGCATGGTGATTTGATGCAACTATTCTCTCTAAAAGTCTAAATGAAATTTTATGTCATTTATGAATAAATAAAATAATAATCGGTATTTTGTGTCAATCTATGAATATATAGGAATAATATGGGAATCTAATCAGCGAAATCGTTTTTCCTTACTAGATTCATATCACACGAATTCTTATTAAAAAAAAATTATGTAATCGAAATATTAATTGGTTCAGAAATTATTACAAATAATATAATAATATGCAGACTGAAGATTAAATTTATTAACGCTAAAAATTAGTTATTAGAATGAATGTCATAATAATATTACTATATTTACAAGACTATATATCCATACAACTTCTAGAATCCAAAAACCAAATAAATTCCGCTTGCAAAACAATTTTAAAGCATTTAAAAGCTTTGAACTGCATAGGTAGGTGTGTTGCATTAAAAATGCACACTGCAATACTTCGGATATGCACCTACGTAAAAGTTTTGTTGATGCTAACTTGTAAAACTGGACTTACCTCGATTGGCTTGTAGCACTTTAGAATAAACCAACTCGGAGGAGCTCCCAAAGTCAACTAAAGTCTAAAATACTAAAGACTGAACAAACCTAGATGCTGAAAGCGTGTGTAGGATGAATTAGATATATACCAACAAACCCATCAAAAGCTGTCTGGTAAATGCAAGCCAATTTGTTAAAAAGTTTTGATTGTTTAGTTTGTGTTGTTGTTGGTGATAGATGGTTTGGTTGTAGCTTTTTGATGTGGTGGTGGTACTTTTGTCTTTATCTTTTCTGTGCGGGAATATTTGAGATAAATCTGCGAATGCATTCTTATGGTGTGCATGTGTTGACAGGGCCGGTTTTGGGTTTCGCGGCGGAATGTTCTGGAATAATTTATTATTTAGTGAGAGAAATTTGGATTCGGTGAAAAAAACTAGCTAACTCATCATTACGCCATTTCACCGGAGATAAAATTAGAGAGGATGCTTCGAATTTAAAATACCTAAGTACTAACTCACCTCTTTAAATAACCAATGTTCACATTATTAATGTGCATCGCAATGGCAACAGAGTATTTCTGATTCTGGATAAAACGGGTGTTTTTTTATGGATGAGAGTGACATCTATGAGATGAAAACGAAATGAATTCGAAACTAATTTTTAAAAATTCAAACGCCAAAGTGGCATCTGTGAGATGAAAGTGAAAATAACAAAATCCGGACGCTTGTTCCTTTCTGAAATTGTAGGGTAAGGCCAGCCATACACGTTAGGGTTTGCATGATGGTTATGCATGTACATGCATAACCGACAGGCATAACCGAGTTTAATAGTGAACATACACGTTAGGGTTTGCATGATGGTTATGCATGTACATGCATAACCGACAGGCATAACCGAGTTTAATAGTGGACATACACGTTAGGGTTTGCATGTACAATCTCCTATAAACTCTCAGTCAAAGATAGTTGCAGCTACGTGAAGGTGTGTTGTAGGACATTTATTGACTTATGTTTTGTAGGACATTCACTGCCACAGCACATAGAAAACTGAGAACTGTGCACAGGGCCGGATTAACCATGTCGGGGCCCCTAGGCAATGCACGTCTCGGGGCCCCCTTTACCAATGGCGGACTAACGGGGGTGGGGGGGGGGTTGAAGGGCTTCCAAACCTCTCCTTGTTCCCTTGATCAAATCCTTAACAAGGCTTTAATGGGGGGGGGGGGTAAGGTTTTAAAACTTTTCTTTTTTTTCTGAATGTAAAACAGGTCGGTATATTGAGTATTGTGTCAAAATTTCAAGTAAATCCGAGCAAAACTAACGATGGTACAGCGTTTCAAGCGACCGGCCCTCAATTTTATTTTCCCAAGCAGATAAGTAGTGCATACTGACTTTATATTTTAAACATATGTAGGTATGTATAATCAAAAATAAAATTTAACAAATGTCAATATAAACCACACACGGCACCTTCAATCTAAGTAGTGTAGTTCAATCACTTCAGATTAGACGTGGGCAAAATTGAATGACCGAATTAAATGAATAAATTCAATCTTGTGACACACTCAATCTAATTCTCAATTTCAAAAGGAATTGATTCTTCATTCCTTATCTTTGGCCTTGCATCCTACGATTTTTAACGACACCATACATTTTTAATTTCCATTTATTTTACTGTTAAATTATTTCAATGAATAATGTGTTCTGTAAACGATTTAAATATTATATTGTTTCATAGGTATTTAAATATTATTAAACGGGCCGCGCGCCGCGAAGTTTTCGACGGACGGTATTGTGAACGACTCGCCTATTACGATTGTATTCCGCTACCGCCGCGCCGCTATTCTAAAAACACCCGAACATCATAAGTCCATGTCCCAAAATGGCCAAAACGCGGCCGCGATTCATCCGGGTTGCCCGAGCATCTCTTTCACGCAAGGAATTAATCATTTATCCTAAACAATAGTCCTGACATTGTCCTAAGGTCCCCGCCGTCCCAGGTCCGTGTTCAATGTCCGCGTCCCAGGTACCTAGTCTGTCGAAATCGAGATTGTCCGATTCCGACAGACAGAGGAATTAAAACAAAAGTCTTTTTCACTTGTGACGTCATGGTCTTTTGTAATTCTTAGACCTAAAAATGACGTCAGGCGTCATCGTCACGTCAATGTCACGATATGTCCCAAACGCATCCCAGTCCTAGGTCCGCAGCTCGCGAGTAAATCAAATCACTGCTAGGTAAGACACAAAACATTAATCAAAAGTTACTAATTCATTCGTCAATGCCAGCCCTTAATCCGTCCGCGCGGTTCATTTATTCCCCCGCGCGCCAAGCCGTCAATTTCATTACATAGTTAGTCGAAAACTTTCGACTTTGAATCTGAACATCAGCTAGAAAAGTGAGAAGCGATGCTTATCGGTTTTTTGGTACGTACGAAAGATATTGTACCTACCTACTTTTAGACGTAGATCTTGGGTCGATATAATATGTAAATTTGCAGATATTATAAGGACAATTAGCTGTGGTTAGCTGTCATAAAATACTCATCTTAATGTTAAAATGATGTTTATATTAGATCACGTAAAATGGAACGAAATTATAAGTTTAATAAATAAAATAAAATCAATAAAATTTTAAGGGTGAAACGAAAATTTGTATAATTTTAAGATATAATTGCTAGCAATAAATACATTTTACATACGAAAAATTACGACACTAAAAAAAGACAAACAATATAGGATTTAGCATGCGAGATAATGAGATAGAATAATCGGTCTCCTCTTTGTGTGGTGTTTCGTAGCCTATTGGTCTCCTCTTTGTGCGGTGCTTCGTAGCCTTCCCACTCATTGTGATTTTGAAAACCGATGAAACGAAAAAGCGACACTAAAAAGAGTCGGTTTTAGCGTGCGAGATAATGAGATAGAATAATCGGTCTCCTCTTTGTGCGGTGTTCCGTAGCCTATTGGTCTCCTCTTTGTGCGGTGCTTCGTAGCCTCCCCACTCATTGTGATTTGAAAACCGATGAAACGAAAAAGCGACACTAAAAAGAGTCAAACACATTAATCTATAGGTTTTAGCCTGCGAGATAATGAGATAGAATAATCGGTCTCCTCTTTGTGCGATGCTTGGTAGCCTATCAGTCTCCTCTTTTGCGGTACTCCGTGGCCTCCCGGTCTCGTGTGCGGTGTTAGCCTCCCCATTCATTTAATTTTCAATTATCAATTTTTTTTTTTTGAATTTAATTGAATTAAAGGAATGAATAAAAGAAATCAATTCAAAAGGCCATGGGAATCAGACTGAATCGATTCACTCCTGGGAATCATTCTGCCCACGTCTACTTCAGATACTAAGTAATGTTGCATCAAATAGAAGAAAAGAAAAATAAAATACAAGTATGTTTACATATTTGTTTTAATTATAGACTTTTTAATTATTATTTGTGCATGATGTGAGCATTAGTTATTTATTGGGTTATAACCTAATTATTATAATATCTTGTTTTCTTTAATGCGTGTACCTAATGTTATTAACCAGTAAATGGTCCCTATAAAAAAAAATTAAAAAAACATCTTGAAAGCTGACTTTTTCCGAAACTTCGTTGCAAACTAATTGAAGCAAGTCATTTTTTCCCGGGACGCGGGGCCCCTAGCCGACGCGGGGCCCCTAGCCGATGCGGGGCCCCTAGGCAGTTGCCTACTCTGCCTTAGGAATAATCCGGTACTGACTGTGCATGCATAACCGAGCGGCAAAAATATGTATTTCGATATTTGCTAGGTTGCATACACGCTAGGGTTTGCATGATGGTTATGCATGTACATGCATAATAAGGTGGGTCATTTTTAAAAAAATGACAATTTTTGATTCTGTTAGCGATAAAAGGGTGCCAAATGGGTTCAAACCGACGTGTTTAAAATTTTTTAAATTTCTGATACGATCTTCTTCCTCCGGATTCACTTCAAAGTTTTGAAAATTTTTATTTTTATAGGTATTTTCTAGTGTGTATAAAAGTTACTACGAATCCTTTATACTATATTTTTTGTAATATTCTATGGCAAATATGGTACGTATTTACGAATTCATTTACAAAAAATCCGAGTTTTGATTATTAGTGGCTCGAGGTGAGGGCGGGGGAAGCACCGATTGCACTAAGCGCAGCGACTCTGCGCAACCGACGTCGGAGTTTGGAGTCAGTATCGCTACGGCTTTTTAAGTGGTAGGTCACGTTGCACAAGTTTTCGCAATGGAACGTACTCGGAATGCGTTAAAAAGTCCCATATTTGGTGAAATTTGCGACGTTAAAGACAATGTTTTACCAACTTATTGTGATGTTATGAAGTTTTTTGAGTGGACCAGGCATCAAATAAAATTAAATCAAGAGACCAAACTAGAACCCAAATTTCAGCAAATAGAGTGTACTGTGACAGCACGAATTGAAGAAATATGAAGAAAGGCTTCTATTCCCATCGTTACACACTCGCGAGTAGCACGCATGTTGAGGTCATATCATTTTAAATGCAAAAACCTTCTTAAGTCACATCCTAAAATACCGGAGAAAAAAATGGAGGAATTCCGTCGCAGAAGTAAAGTGCTGTTTGATATTTCGTCTTGCAAATGCAAAGATTTCAGTAAATGTGACTGTCCTAAAGATAAAAAAATACCTGTAAATGAACAGAGTTTCATTAGTGACCAACGTACTCCACGAAAAATGATAATAGGAAATGTGGATACCGCTACAACAAAACGAATGAAAACTGCGTTGAAAAGAAAACTTCTGAAGCAAAAATCCTTGCGTACGTCTAAAAAGAAAAGCAGAGGTAAGCCAACTACCTCTCTAATCGATATTTCCATGTCTTCTTCATCAAATGAATCCGATTGCAATGATGTTTTCAAACCAAATGTTGTATCTCAAATGCCTCAGAAGCAGGCTGCGGTCACTATTGATTATTCTACACTGTCGAAAACTTGTGATAGATATGGAGTTTCGGATAGAGCAGCGGCAGCCATTGCCTCAGCAGTTCTGTATGACATCAAGTCTAATATTCCAGTTATTGACAAAAGTAAACTTCGCAGAGAACGAAAAAAAACAAGGGAAAATATTAAAGCACAACACATAGTTTTACAAATACCCGCATTATATTTTGATGGCCGGAAAGATAAAACATTAATTATCAGGGAAAAAGGGGGGAGGCATTACAGAGAACTAATCATTGAAGAGCATATTTCAATGATAAAAGAGCCAGACTCAATATATTTGGGTTATATTGCACCAAACTCTGGCACGTCGAAAGTTATAGAAAGAACAATTGTCGATTATTTTTTAAAGGAAGAAATACCATTTGAACCATTAATGGCTATTGGATGTGACGGAACGAACGTGAACGTTGGAAAACATGGAGGTATAATACGTTTGCTTGAAAAACCATTGCAATGGATAATTTGCTTGCTTCACATGAACGAGTTACCATTTCGTCATTTGTTCACACATCTTGACGGTAAGACATCTGGACCTCAAACATATTCAGGGACAATAGGACTAGCTTTAGAAAACTGTGAAAAAAAGCCTATTGTTCATTTTCAGAAAATTGACGGAGAGTTGCCTGAATTATTAACTAAAGACCTAAGTACAGATCAGTTATATTTGTATAAAATCGTATCTGCAGTTACGGTGGGGGAATTACCTGAAGATTTAGGCCACAAATCTCCTGGAAAAATGTCTCATGCCAGATGGCTTACGCGTGCTAACCGAATTCTTCGTCTTTATGTTGCAACGGAAGCTCCTACAGAGAATCTTATTATTTTAGCAACGTACGTTGTTAAAGTTTATGCTCCGACTTGGTTCAGTATTAAAACTCATCCCACCTGTAAAGATGGAGCACGTCACCTATGGCAGCTAATTTCAGCGTCTAGATACTTATCCCCTGAACTAAAAACTATAATTGATCCAGTCATAGAAAGAAACAGTTACTTCGCACACCCCGAAAATTTACTACTTGCAATGTTAACTGACCCTCACAAGCATATCCGGGAATTAGCTGCGCGTCGTGTTCTAAAAGCACGCAGTAAGAAACTAAGTAAAAAAAGGCTGTTCCAACTTCCAAACATAAACCTCGATGCATCATATTACTACGACCTTATTAATTGGCAGCAAAATGTAACCGAACCCCCAATATTGAAGAATATATCGGATGAAGATCTTCAATTATTTGTAGCACAGTCTTGAGATAATGTTAACTATAATCATATATTTTTTTAATAAATAAGTCAGAATATTCTCTCTAATTTGTGTTTTATTGAAAAAAGGTTCATTTTTAATTGTTTATCTAATATTTTTTAGAGATTTAACAAGGGTGGGTTTTTCTCTATTTTGTGAAATTTCAAACTCAATCCGGAGGAAGAAGATGATATCCAAATATTATTAAAAAAATTACATGATTTTACATCTTCATTTAACACCCTTTTATCACTAACAGACAAACCAAAACAAGTTTTTTATTTCCCCCATACAACCGTGACCCGCCTTAATGCATAACCATCATGCAAACCCTAACGTGTATGGCTGGCCTAAACAAATACCCCAACTTAGTGATTGCCAACTCTTTGCCTTTTCTTATTAAAGTAGGTCCATATTTCACCGACTTAACAGAGATGTCTCTATTAGTTCAAGTAGATCAACAAACTGTCGTATGGGCAGAAACAGCCCCGTTATTGAAAAGTGAAATCAAATTTTGAGAAGCATTTCTATGCTGCGTGTATGTGGCAAGGGTTTAAACATATAGATATTACCGCGAGCCGAGCCACGAATTGTGGGAAAGGAACGGATCAACTGCAAATGGCGTGAAAGGACGCTTGAAAGGTTGCATCGTTCCTTTCCCATAAGCTTGGAGAAGGTAGGTACGACTTTGCATGCAGATGACACTATATTAAAAACACTGGACATTGCATCATTTCACATTTGCTACCCTCCATTAATATTAACATTACATTTATGAGAAGATTGGTGGCAAGAGTAGAGTTGATATTTATTTTGAAAGACTGGAGAATTTAGGACTCTAGGACTGGGGAATTTTCATGAAATGACCTCAAAGCATAGAAGTTCTCATTTGCTTACATTGTTGTTTAAAGTTCACCACACAAAAAACTTTGTGACTCCTTGAATTGTCAGAAACCTGGCAGATAAAATCGATAAATTAATATTTTCACAACAACATAATTAATTTCTAAATATATAGTGCCAGCCCTGTATTGTTAAAATGCGAATCGTTATAGCAGGCATCACACCATAAATCTATTTAAATCATTTAAATGGAGTCTCTTGGTTTACGAATTTACGGCAGAAATATCAGGGTCGTACCAAAAATCTTATTTTTGATTCGAAAAACTCAAATAGGTAACGCTGCTTAGAATCTTGTACGAATATGAAAGCTTTTTCTTATTGATCATACCGCGTTGCACGAGTTCCTTCTTTAGCCGTTTCGGAAAGCCTTGCAGTGTCTATATTAGGGCAGATGAGTAAAGTTCTTAGTTATAATAATTTTAAAAATATTTATCGATTTTTCATTTTGGAGTCAAAATAACTAAATACTACATACAAAATTATGGTAAATCTACCAGGAGCACAAGACCGTGAAGGGGATACACTTTTTTATAATATACGCCTTCAAATGATATTTATGCAATCCTCACAACTCTGGAGCTTTGTAAATTGCAATCCTTTAAACAGGCGTCACAAAATAATATTTTAGATTTTTTTCACCTCTTCAGTTATTATGTCCATCTCAGTAATTCACAGGCAAACGCAAAACTCTGTGTTCAGTTTGATGGAAAAAATATTTACCATGACCCCCATCCCCGCTATCTTGGAGTAACTTTGGACAGGAGCCTGAATTACCGGAAACACATGGAAATAGTGGGCAAAAAAACCAGGACAAGACTAAACTTAGTCAATAAGCTAGCTGGTACTAGCTGGGGATGCGACGCCAACATGCTCAGAACGGCATCCATTGTCCTGATTTTCTCAGCAGCTGAATACTGTGCTCCAGTATGAGCCAGAAGCGCCCACTCTTCCATAGTCGACGTTCAGCTTAATGCCACAATGCGAACCATCAGCGGAACCTTAAAATCGACTCCTCTTCCTTGGCTCCCCGTACTTGCAAATATAACCCCGCCAAATATCAGGCGAGAGATTGCAACACTGAGGGAATACAAGAAGGCACTACAAAAAAGCAAAATACCCTTGCGTGACGATGTCGTTTCTCACCCGGCGTGCCGCTTAAAGTCTCGCAAACCGTTCTGGACGGAAGGAGAAAGACTCCTTCGAACATCTCTCACCCCAGAAGATAGGTGGAAGCTTGAGTGGCAATCAGCCAACGTCAAAAACGCCCATCTCGTTCAAAACCCCACTGAGAGACAGCCTGGGTTCTCATTGCCTCGCAAACTCTGGACTGCCATCAATAGGATAAGGTGCTCCCATAGCCGTTGTGCTCACATGATGCATAGATGGGGCCTTAATGCGGTGCGGTGCAGACCACCGAACATGTGGTCAACGATGCCCGCTCCATTCATTCCCCGGTGGGATTGATGAGGTCCACAGGGCAACGCCTGAGGCCCTAGACTGGCTCGCAGACCTAGATGTCCCCCTCTGACCCCCACCATACGAAAGAAGAATATATTATTATTCTTAGAATTAATTAAACGTTCTTAAAAAATGATTAAAAAGCTATAAACTAAAAACGCTTCATGATTGGTCCAAAGAATTCTGACGTCATCTGTACGCCGGTTTGTACGATCATTGGAATCATGATCGTGCATCTCTTTTTATTTCATGAGAGATGCTTTGTTTATGGTGAGAGAAGTATAGACCAAACAGTTTTGCTTGCTATCTTGTTATGACTCTATTTAGTTTAAGTAAAGCCTCAATGACGTTGATTGTTAATTTCTGAGATTTCTGTACATGAGGGAATACGGCTATTACCCGTGGCTCTATCCTACCGACTTTCTTTTGGGTATGCTCGGAATGAACCATCTACGTCTCAGAAGGGATGTACACATTGCTATGCATTTCTTCAGATTGATTCGCGGAAGGTTTGAAAACTCAGCTATCTTGGAGAACATTCATTTTTATATTCCCGATGGTTATCTTCGCCATCGACATCGTTCTATCTTCCGGCCTGCAGGACTAACTTGCCAATGGTCATGCCGGTCGGGAGAGCAATCTTGCTGTTAAACAAAATTAATTCGGATATCGACATATTTAGCGTCAGTGAAGCTGCCTTTAAAAGGCAAGCTCAATTGATGCTCGTATAGTTTTATTTTTTTTGCTAACCACTTATATTAATGTTTAATGTAATACTGCTACAAATGTATTTTAAAAAAGCATTAAAATTTTAAATTTTGTAATGTTTTTGAAAGAATAAAATTGAATTGAATTGAATTGAGCGAGTTAACAAGCTACTAGCAGGGAAATTCACTATCTGTTAGTAAACTCACTCAGTGTAATCGTATTACTAGCTAATTAGCAAATTGTGGACAATCTACGAAAAAAGTTGAAAGGTGGTCAACTTTGCTCACTACCCGCTAGCGTTTGTCTGAAGATGTGGCCCACTAGACATCATCCAAAATACAGTGACTCAAAAAATCATGACTCGATGAGAATAAAAATAAAATTTGGATATACTTTTTTTAACTATATTTATTATTTTTTTTATATGAATACCGCAGACGAGTCCCAACTGCTCCCGTCTGGAGCCAGCGAGACTATTGCATCCCCAATTGGGGTATGTTGTGAGGCTGAAAGCAGTGGGGAGGGGAAGGAGATAGGGAAGAGGAAGGTGGGGAAGTACCTAGCTATATTACATGTATTACAATTTTATTTAAAAACATTTTTATACATTCTGTTACAGTGAGATTCAATAAAAATAAAAGTAGAAATTATTTTTTCATCATATTTATTTCAGTTTTATATTACATGAAACACATGTTTTTTAAACTTTTGTCAAGTAGACGTGGGCAGAATGATTCCCAGGAGTGAATCGATTCAGTCTGATTCCCATGGCCTTTTGAATTGATTTCTTTTATTCATTCCTTTAATTCAATTAAATTCAAAAAAAAAAAAAAAAATTGATAATTGAAAATTAAATGAATGGGGAGGCTAACACCGCACACGAGACCGGGAGGCCACGGAGTACCGCAAAAGAGGAGACTGATAGGCTACCAAGCATCGCACAAAGAGGAGACCGATTATTCTATCTCATTATCTCGCAGGCTAAAACCTATAGATTAATGTGTTTGACTCTTTTTAGTGTCGCTTTTTCGTTTCATCGGTTTTCAAATCACAATGAGTGGGGAGGCTACGAAGCACCGCACAAAGAGGAGACCAATAGGCTACGGAACACCGCACAAAGAGGAGACCGATTATTCTATCTCATTATCTCGCATGCTAAATCCTATATTGTTTGTCTTTTTTTAGTGTCGTAATTTTTCGTATGTAAAATGTATTTATTGCTAGCAATTATATCTTAAAATTATACAAATTTTCGTTTCACCCTTAAAATTTTATTGATTTTATTTTATTTATTAAACTTATAATTTCGTTCCATTTTACGTGATCTAATATAAACATCATTTTAACATTAAGATGAGTATTTTATGACAGCTAACCACAGCTAATTGTCCTTATAATATCTGCAAATTTACATATTATATCGACCCAAGATCTACGTCTAAAAGTAGGTAGGTACAATATCTTTCGTACGTACCAAAAAACCGATAAGCATCGCTTCTCACTTTTCTAGCTGATGTTCAGATTCAAAGTCGAAAGTTTTCGACTAACTATGTAATGAAATTGACGGCTTGGCGCGCGGGGGAATAAATGAACCGCGCGGACGGATTAAGGGCTGGCATTGACGAATGAATTAGTAACTTTTGATTAATGTTTTGTGTCTTACCTAGCAGTGATTTGATTTACTCGCGAGCTGCGGACCTAGGACTGGGATGCGTTTGGGACATATCGTGACATTGACGTGACGATGACGCCTGACGTCATTTTTAGGTCTAAGAATTACAAAAGACCATGACGTCACAAGTGAAAAAGACTTTTGTTTTAATTCCTCTGTCTGTCGGAATCGGACAATCTCGATTTCGACAGACTAGGTACCTGGGACGCGGACATTGAACACGGACCTGGGACGGCGGGGACCTTAGGACAATGTCAGGACTATTGTTTAGGATAAATGATTAATTCCTTGCGTGAAAGAGATGCTCGGGCAACCCGGATGAATCGCGGCCGCGTTTTGGCCATTTTGGGACATGGACTTATGATGTTCGGGTGTTTTTAGAATAGTGGCGCGGCGGTAGCGGAATACAATCGTAATAGGCGAGTCGTTCACAATACCGTCCGTCGAAAACTTCGCGGCGCGCGGCCCGTTTAATAATATTTAAATACCTATGAAACAATATAATATTTAAATCGTTTACAGAACACATTATTCATTGAAATAATTTAACAGTAAAATAAATGGAAATTAAAAATGTATGGTGTCGTTAAAAATCGTAGGATGCAAGGCCAAAGATAAGGAATGAAGAATCAATTCCTTTTGAAATTGAGAATTAGATTGAGTGTGTCACAAGATTGAATTTATTCATTTAATTCGGTCATTCAATTTTGCCCACGTCTATTGTCAAGAGGTAAGGCTAATGCAGGCGCCAGACAGAAGTTCAAATAAGTGATCACTTCTTTGAAGACTTTGCGCACATATTTGGTCACATATTGTTGTATCTGCCAGATATGTGTCAAAGATTTGATCACTCCTTTGAGCTCACAGTTTTCAAATAGACTTCACACAACATGGACGACGATTTGGTCGACACAGTTTGCTTATATTATTTATGTGCGTCTAATTATTTATATTATTTAATTATCTAATTAATTTATCTAAATATATTTATCTAATTAATTCTTCGATAGAGCAAGGTATTAAAAAGTGGTGTTTAATTCGGTTCCAGGCGTCATTGATGTTATTTCGATTTTTATGCCCTTTACGTTTCGGATCCCATATATCTGGCTCTACTTGCATCAACTCTATAAACTCAAAAACGCTCTCATTATTCCATTCCATTGTTAGTTCGTTTGGCTGTTTACGCACGACTAGTCTCCACGGCGACGGTCGCGCAACTGAGCTTCGCGCAGTGTGGCAGGCACGCAAACTTTGAACTTTGATCCCTTTGATGTGCGCTAAAAAACCGATACGGAACGGCAAAGCGCACTTAAGTGATCACTTATGTGACAACAGTGTCAAATGCCCGTGCCACACATGTGAACACTTATTTGATCACTTCTTTGAATTCCTGTCTGGCGCCGGCTTAAGGTCCGGACTAAGAAAAAAATCATTTTATATACATAAATTTATTATTATAATATTCAAATTTTTAGATACTGTTTCTGTCCTCCTCAAAATTGGAAAATACAATGAATGGACGTGAAACTACAACCAATTCAAAGATACACATTGCACTTGTTTCAGTAAGTATTTTTATTCAAATGATGCACAAAGACCCGTAATAAAAACCATAAATAACAAAGATATTGAAATATAAGTAGACGTGCTATCTGCTGTTTTTACTATGTGGGTCTGCGCTTCCGGGTTTCGCCGATATTGTTTACCAATTAACAAATAAACTAAAAGAACAAATAATTAACGAATAAACCAAACGAACGTCAAACTAAATGAACGAATTCTTTCCTTATTCAAAATATATTGTTAACCAATATTAATGCACAAATTCTTTTTGTATGAAAACTACGCTAATAGCGCGTAGTCCGGCGACAGTTGCGCGGACACCATAGCATATCTCTTCTGTATTTGAATATCTTTGATAAAAAACAACAACCTGTACCATATTATAATCACAGATAACAAAATCCAAATAACAAAACATTCAAACAACAAATAACAACATTAAAAAAACAACATCCATGCAACAAACAGTGACATCCTCCCTGAACTATGTACCTACATATAATTATGGCACTTCTACTTTTAGGTATAATGAATTTCCTCTTCATGGCAATTTTTAAAGTTTTATATAAAAAGATGAAAAAAAAAAAAGGGAATCTAATTGGAAAAAAAACTATTTAAACGCAGTAACAGAAAAAAAAATTATAAATGTTCCAAAGTGTGGTATTCCTCAAAACACCCAATGCAAAGGTAAACATTGCACATTTTGCAAAACGTAGAAACCTGCATTTGTTGTTTACGCATTGTACAAAGTCGGCATCTTCTGCGACAGCGTCGATTCGTTCTGTCCCTTTTTGAGGATTCACCTAGAAAGTGTCTGCCATTTAATCTGGCATTCATGGGTTCGGCGATGGAAGAAGCAGAACCTGAAACAATTAACATTTATTGTAACACTAATGTCTTTTAATTTTGGAAAGGACTAAGCGTACAACCAACCTAATATAACTACTACTACAAAAATAATCGGTCTCTTCTTCGTGCGGAGCCTCCGCACTCTTGTCAACTATCTGAAGTTTTCTGAAGGTTTCACTTCTACCGCATGTGAACTGCACAGTTGAAAATATTTTTTTGAAGTGAAAACTTTTATATTACACTTTTTTTTACATTAGCACCACACAGGAGGCCCTGAGGAAAATAATTCCCCTCAGGGCCTATGTCGTCTTTGGGGATGCTGTGCAGTGGGTGTTTTTAGGAAAAGAAGGAGAGGAAGTTCTGGGAAGGAAGAAGGGTATTAGGGGTGGGTAGGACTCTGGGAGGTAAGTGTGTCCAGGAGTGACGGACGTATGAATAAATCCCTCCCACTGCGGTGCAAGGCGATGTTCCGAGAGAGTACGGTTGGATAAGTCAAAGGGACTCCCCCAACCATTCTCTCTCGATCCAGCCTGCCATGCAACTGGTTGGCAGTAGCGATGTGTCAGTTCAGCTGGAATGGGCTCATGTGATCCGCTCCTTTGCGGGAAGCGGTTCCTACTCCCACTCCTTTTTCAAATCGACTACTCCAAGAGAACCCTGTCCCGGAACTCGGGCTCATTCCCAAACCCGAAAAACTCGGATGCCTCCACCGGCCGGCGGGTGTCCCCGTGTTCGCCGCGAGGCGAGGTACTCCGGTACTAGTGAGTCTAGTGACTGAGTAGTAGTAACCGTCCGGTGTCCCCGAAGCGCTACACTCTCCACTCCACTCACGAGTCGCGAGTCTCGGCGAGTGTCGGGTTCTTGGAACTGGGTGAATCGTGAAACACTCGAGCTACTCAACGCCGCAGCGCGAAGCCGCGGCGCAGATTCGAATTACAAGTTCCGAGATCGCCGAGTACGAGTATGCATCTTGGTCCGAGCGACGTAAGTCGTAAACCGCGACAAACACCCGCCACTCTTGTCACTCCCTCCCACTCCCGCGACTCACGAACCACGATACATTCCTCATTCAGTCTTCAGTCATTCCGACCCCGGCCGGCAATCAACACGCACGTGCCTGACCGCTTGGCGTAACAGTATACTGCTGCCTAACGTAATCGCGGAATTGTTTAGAATATTCGACTAGACACGGAGTAATTTTCAATTAGAGCGTATATTGGTATTGTTACTCAACGGGTGAAGTGCATTATAAAATAATAGTTTATAATAAAGCATTACAGCTAATTTACTTATTTAAATTCTCAATAAAAGCCCGTGCAATGTAGGTCCATTGAATGTACCTACATTGCACGGGTGACGGGTCCGAGCCCTCGTGTGGGTCTTGTCCTGCTCCAGGGTTCTGAGTTGTCGTGCGGGTTCTACGAGTAGGTCCTGGCTCCAAGTTCTTTGAACCCGTGCGTCCCGGTTCGGTGCACCGCAACAACATTCAGTGCTCAGTCCGCAGTGTCCGCACCTAAGAACTCGGACCCGGGACCTGCTCCTAGAACCCGTGTACTTTTAAGAGGAGGCAAGTCTCGGAGGCTTCCGGTAAAATGCAGAACTTACCCACCTCTAGTTGGCAGATGCATCCGCTGGTAGACCAAGACCCAGACAAACCTAACCCCATGAACCCGGGCACCCCTGCTAAGTCACCAAACATAGCGAACCACTTGGGGTGACCTATGACAGAAGTGTTGGCTATCCAATAAATGGTTCCTGGGGCGGCGGTACCCACACCCTCCTCCCAAATTGTTTGCGTAACAAATTGGTTGCTTCTTTGTGGAATCATGTATATTAATATAATCATCAATACACTTGTACTTCTAATAGTATTCATATAATTTTGTAGAAAGTTTTTTCTAAAATTTTTCTAAAATTTTAACTAAAGCGTCGATGACACGTGGCAAGTTTACAAGCTACTATCTACTAAGTTTAAAAGCGGGTAAATCGGCGATTGAGATTGTCATGACACACAAAACTGTCCACTCGCTCAGAAGCGTAGGAAACTGAGGCCGCTTCTAGCGCCAGTGACAAGAATAACGACGCCTGCGTGACTAATTCTTCAGATGTTTGACAGTCGAAATCAGCTGTTTATCGGAAGCCATGTTGGAAGCATAAATAAACCAATCACGAGCAAGTGGAGCAAGTGTGTAGGGGAGTAAAGTTGACGACCTTTCAACTTTTTTTAGTACTGTCAACAATCTGCTAGTCGCTGCTAGTTAGCAAGTAACACGATGACACTGGGCGAGTTTACTAACAGATAGTGAATTTCCCAGATAGTAGCTTGTAAGCTCGCCACTTGTCATCGACGCTTTAATTAAGGCTTTGATACATAATCTTCTTCTTCTTCGATGGCGCTACAGCCCATATCGAGCTTTGGCCTCCTACAACAGTCGCCTCCAACTCCTCCTGTCCTCAGCGGCTGACTTCCAATTTGGAACCTGGAGAAGCTGTGCTACATCTCCTCTTACTTCATCTTCCCACCCCAGTCTGGGTCTTCCCACTTTTCTCTTTCCACCTGGGTGTCCAGTCAAAATTCTTTTTGGGACGCGTGTATCCGGCATTCTCTATACATGCCCAGCCCATCTCAGCCTGAGGAGTCTCATATGTGCTGAGATGCTAGGGGCCTTATATATATCATATAATTCTGTATTGTGCCGGATGCGCCACTGTTCACCCTCTTTCACGGGTCCACATATTCTTCTCAGCACTTTTCTTTCAAAAGTATCCAGCATTTCAGCCATCTTTACCGTCAGTGTCAGCGCCTCACATCCATATGCCAATACAGTTCTAACAATGGTCTTATATATGGTTATTTTGGTTTTTCTGTGGACACTACGTGACTTAAACACTGGCAGCAAAGAGAAGTATGTTTTGTTGGCTGCTGTGATTCTCCTTCTGATTTCTGCTGGATCCTCATTGTTCTCTGTCAGACTGGAGCCCAGGTAGGTGAATTGATCGACCACTTCGTATGAGTAGTTGTCTTTAAATTGTACACTACATCTTCTGTGTGAAGAGTTCCTGCTCTGTATCATCATTTTCGTTTTGTTAACATTAACCCGCAGTCCTACTTCCCGTGCCGCTGTTTCTAAAGGATCGAAGACCTCCTTAAATGGCTGAAATTGATCTTCCGACAATGTTAATGTCATCCGCATATCCGACAACTTGACTGCTCTTGAAACAAATATTGGAGCCAGTATCTATTAGCGTTTTTCTTATTACATGTTCGAGCACAATGTTGAAGAGAGTGGGAGCCAGACCGTCCCCCTGTTTTAGTCCCTGCGATACTGTGAATTCTTCCAACAATTCCCCATCTATTTTGACCTGACATCTTAAGTCTGACATTGTGGCTTTGATGAGCCTAACCAATTTAGGTGGAATCTGGAATTGAAGTAGTATGTCAAATAGACACTCTCGATCTATGGTATCATATGCTTGCTTGAAATCTATGAATAGTTGGTGTATATCTATATCAAACTCCCAGCACTTTGCCAAGATCTGCCTGACGGTGAACAGTTGGTCTGTTGTGGATCTACCGGTGCGGAAGCCTGCCTGATACTCTCCCAGTAGGTTTTCTGCGTACTTATCAATTCTTTGTTTCAGTATCATGGTGTAGATCTTATATGCTGTGCATACAAGTAATATGCCTCTTTGATTTTCGCATTTTAGCTTGTCATCTTTTTTATGAATTAGCATATTATTTTTAAATTTTTTTTTTTTTTGTATTTTTCGGCATTGACTATGTAACAATTTCTAGACATTTTTGTTTCGAAAAGTTTTAATTTTCCATGTTGTACATTGAAACCGGTCGCAAAAATTTAAAATTAAAGTAACAAATGGACATATTATGCTTATTTGCCATTCCTCTGGGATTTTTTCCAAGGTCCATATGCATAATCTAATTGGTACAAATTATCTAATAATCACGAAAACATTGTTGTAGAAACACAAATTTTTTATATGCTAGAAATTTTTCAGCATCGCTTGGTCGATATATTTAATTTTTCGAAAAATAAAAACTAAATATGGACAAAACAATGGCTTTGATATATAATCTCAACAGGCCACTTGCATCACATTTTTTTCCGGTTTAGGCAAGTATTCTAAGACATGGTGATTTTTTGAAAATTTCAATCAGAAAAATCAGACCATTTTTTATAAACCGGAAAGACATAAAAGGTGCGAAAAAACTATAATTACAAAGCCGAAAATCATTTAAAAAAAATGTTTTCCACAAGAAAGGGCACAGGAGAATAACGAGGCATACCAAAAATATAATATCTCATAAATATTTTTTTCCTTGATCCATCTTATTGATCATAAATCATTATAATGCTCAACGTCTATATTACTAAATCCAAAGTAATACACTTGTACTTGTAAATTATAATAATAATAAGAATAATAAGAAACACATAGACAGCGTAAAATGTACGGGGTTCTCTTCAAAACATCTGTCAAAAAGTCAAACCAAATAATAAGTTCGCAGAGAACAAACAATAAATCTAGTGAATGTTAAATGTCAAATTCAAAAATTCGCCTGAAATCAAAGTGTTGCCATATAAAGAAAATAAATTAGGGTGGAATTTTACAAAATTAATAGGAACATTTTCGGAAACGGAACATTTTCGGAAACGGAACATTTTCATAAATGCTAACTATGTACATTTTAAATGTTCCCACTGATTCCTTACTTTAGGTAGCTTCCTAAAAGGGACTATTCTTGACGCTAGCGCCGCCGACATTCAGTCAGCGACGTGAGGCCGAAACACAAGTCTGTTCGGCGTGAGGCTGAAAAAAATCAACAAAATACAATGAAAAACCAAGTTTATATGTTTTTTCATTGTATTTTGTTGATTTTTTTTTTGCAAATAATAAGTCTTTACCAATCTCAAATAGATTGGTTTGATAGAAATCTGTCAGATTTTTTTTTAAGTTTACTATTAAAAAGTACGATTCAAAATTATAAAAAATTGTGATTGTTGATTTTTAAGCTTTTATGTTGAGAGCAAATGTCTAATTTATAAAATTTCTTTTCATTTTAATGCAGCCATTATCACCTCAGGTAAAATAACATATAAAATGTATGCTACGACAATTTAATCATATTTATTTTTGGGGTCCTAGGCGACCCGCGTGACACCTCATGTTAAAAAAAAGACACGACGGGCAGAGGGTTAAAAAAAAAAAAGCAAAATGCCAGCGATAGATGAGAGGTTAACTGATGTAAATAATGAAAAAGTATAATTTTCATCAAAAAGTGTACCTACTTAATGATTTCCACCTCTTTAGGGGCGATATGAAATAACATGTAATAATTACCGTTCCATAAAATTCCCAATAATTCCCAGTTTTCTTGTTTCTAACAATCTGTGGCAACCCTGTTTTTAGTGCATGTGTGTAAAATTAAAACCAATGATAAAAATTAATGTATTTATTTTTATCAAATACTCACATAAATGTTACAAAAATTGTATTTTAAATAATGAATACTTTGAGTACATTCGTTAAAGCATCATCATCAAACACATTAACAAACTAAACACAGGATAGAGAGAAAATTTAAGATATTTTATGGAAGGGTTGTCCAATTTTTTGTTAAGTTTCAACAGCAGATCAAAGTAAATTTACAAATGGAATGATAAGATTGCACTACCAACAATTCACTTCATTAAAATAATAATACATAATATAGCCAGAATTATTATTTCTTAAATAAATATAACATCAAAGATATTAATTATTAGAGTATTATTTAAAAAATTACACTTAATAATATTATAAATATTTTTTTATTTTCAATAACTGGGAATATTTTTTTTTCTTCTTTTTCTGTGGTAAATAAAATGACTAGCCAACAGCGTAACTTTTTTTAAAGATCTTTTGGGGTTGAAGTTTCAAATCACAAGCCATATATTTTTTCTTTTTTTTTTTCGTAGGGCGAGAAATTAATGTCAAAAAATTGGACAAACTTGGCATTGAATACAGAGAAGAAACTGCAGCTCGTAGGCGAACTGACATCAGTTAATAATATGTATTTATCAGTTACTAGAGTTGCCTAAAATACTTGCGACGCGAAGCCACATTTCATAACATTGGGGAAATCATTCTAACCAAAAACGATTAAGTATCTATACATTAGTACAGATCCAAATAATTTTAATATAAATCATATTGAAAATAACTCATGGTTTACTAGCAGACTCGTTTTCCGATAATCACAATTTTATAAAATAAAAAATTCTGATCGGTATTTTCTAATCGGAAAAACTTATTTAACGATGAAAAATGCCGTAAAAACGTCTTTTCCTAATTTCTCCTCCAATTTTTTTTTCATTCAAACGGTTGATATATTTTATTTTTCGGTTTTTAAAATAATACCAACCTAAAACTTTTTAATGGAAAATCACGATATAAGTCAAGGCATAGCGTCGTACCGTGCGCCAATACTCATTTAAATTAAGTCTACTAAATTTCTTTTCAACACGTCTAAATTAATTTAGATATCAAATTATACTTTTTATTCTACAAATTACCTTATCAATGAACATAATTAACTAAAAAAAAGACATCATAATTATTGCGAACAAAGAAATGAAAAGCCATTTAAATGCAAAGTTATTCATCAAATGAATCCACATTTATTTTATTATTTTTTTACATTTTTCATAAATTAATGTACATACATACTGCGCAGCATAAAAAATTCATTAAACTGAGGAAGGATACATTAATGGCTTACATTCAAAATGTCTAAATTCTGTCCCGCACAAAGAATGGATTAACATAATTATTTCCGTAATCCAGACGTATTGTATCACTCGCACTTCTCAAACAGAACGCAGCTCAGATCTTAAAAATAATAATAAATTGGGTAAAGCGATGACAAATTTAAAAATAATGTCAAAAAATTTTGTTAGTACATACATTGAATATGGTTAAAATGATTTCCGTTAACCTCCTGCACGTACCTGGAAAACACGCTTACCGGCGGAATTCAATTATTAGTGAAAAATATTAAAGGCGAACCTTACAGAGGTTTTGTTACTTGAAGAAATTTCATTTAACCCGTTGTACAAATTCCATATTTAGACCATATAATGTGATGAAAACGTGTGCTTTTCAAAGATATACAAATTTTCAATGAAGAATAATTGACACTTAACCCTTTCGTTAATGTTTTATTTGGCCACATGATTGTAAAATAGATATCGCACATCCCGTAGAAAACAGTCAAAAGTAAAAAAAAAAAAAAAAAAGTTAATTTTACGGGAGAACGAAAACGTATGATTGATGAAACAAGCGGTCCCGTCGAAAAGAGCCACTAGCGACATCTCGCGGAGATAACTTAAATACAGTTTTCACGGCGCATAGATAATCACAAACACTTTACTATTCAGAGATAAAAATAAAATTTTTACTTATGACCCCTTTCTACGGGATGTGCGAAATATATCTTTGCTGCAAATCCATTATCGCAAAATCCTAAAACGCCATTTGGCTGTGGCAGGCAATAGTTCAATCATTAGAAATAAAATAAGATTTTTTCTAAGTATGGGAATTCTCCTACTACGATAATTATTACAAATGCGAGAAATCGCCACGGCTTTTTGTCTCAAATATGATTTGCGAGGATGAACATACATTGGCGACTTATAAAAATTGCAACTTGTCAACAGGTTAAGTTAAACTCTTTGAAAAATTGACTGTTATACCTACGCAAGGAACTGTTTAATATTTCAACACGATAAACATATTGATACACATAACGTCAAAAGTAGGCAGTGAAAACAATATCACTTGTAGTCGTGTATACCTAATAACCATTTAAGTTCATAGGAAAGCGGATAGTGTGAAGGTTTGTATCGAAACCGTCATCTAGCTGCTTTCCCACGAACCTAACTGTCATTAGGTGTATTTTGCTACAAATGATACCGTCTTAAGTCGAGTTGCTTTAAACTCATTCACATTTGATGATTATCAAATCGGCAATCAGTGGCATTTAGAATTTCACGATAAATGCGAATTCTCGGTCCGTTCCAGCTTTCAATTAAATTTTGATCAGTCGTCAAGCGTAACAGTCAACCTGTTATGCTTGTCAGCTGATGAGAATTTGAACAAAATCTAAAAAAACCTGAATGAATAATTAAAAATAGCGATGACTGTCGATTTGACGGTCATCAATAGTGACATAGTTTGAAAGTAACAAGTTTAGTGTGTTTTTGACGCTGTGCATACACATAATGCACGCATAATTCTCAGAGGTAAGCATGTTTAGCGGCAATCGAATGGGACATATTAATCAGGCGGTGGCGGGTGCCAGTTGGTTGGTTAGTTAGTTGGGAATAGTGGTTGGTGGGACGTGATGGCTAGCGACGCTGCGGCTGGTAGGGGCCCCGCTGGAAGGGGGCGCGTGGGGGGCGCGGGCCTCCTCGGCCGCCGCCGGAGCCCCCGCGGGGTCCCCCAGGGCCGCTGGGACGAGACTTCTTCTCCTGGACGTTGAGCAGCTGGGCGTCGGGGGCATTCTCAGCCGGGTAGTAGAGGGACTGCAAATAAATTGTAACATGAATAACATTGTTTTTATTTAGTAGTGTGAGGAAAAGGTCTACCACTAGACCACAGAAGACAAATAAGATTGATGCTTTCATTTCAGATCATCTTAAGGGAACATACCCACACTACGCGACCTGTTCAGGAGGGGGGTCTTCAAAATACCATGCTTGGTGCAAATGAGCGGCGGGTTGCTTAGGTTTTTGGTCACCGCGGGGGGGGGGGGGGGGGTTAAAAATTGCAAAAAATTAATCACGTAGTATGGGTATGTTCCCTAATTATGATCATTATCAATTTATTTATTTACTTTTTCATGGACTCCATAAAACGGTTATACACCCAAAATATTATGCAGAAGATCACAAATTTGAGATACATATAAGTAAAAATGGTAATGGGGCAGGTTTACTATTTTGTGACATGCGTCTGTGACATGGAAAACGTAGATAGTCAATGCAGCATTGTTAAGCAGTTGAGTCATTCTTTTTGGCGTGTTCTGATAGGCAGAAGTTCTCGCTTTCAGAGCATAAAAAAAGGGCATAGGTAAATAAACATAGGTGTAATAAGTATAGTTCCAGAGATTAACTGAGGCGCTCAGCGGAAGAGTGGCCCAACCCACATCAGCGAAAACTTCATATTGTTACATATTTTTATCATACTGACAGTCAGTCACTGCTTCAAAGGATCTTTGAAATACTGAAAACTAAAATTGGGCCAATGTGGCTTCATAGTTATGACAAAAATATATAACAAATGATATTTTCGCTGATTATGAATTTTTGGGGGTTGGGCCACTCTTCCGCTGAGCGCCTCAACTAAGATTAGATATTTACCTAAAAATATTTTTCGGCGGGCTTCTAAGGTGTTGAAATTGAGCATTCTTGTTAAGAACAAGGATGGATAGTATGTACGTTCCCTCATATGTAGAGCATAAGTTGCCAATAGGGATAACATTTTTTTTAAATTACTATCCTCCATGTAACAGCTTAAAAAGTTAATTAACCCCTCATGACTCAACCATTTTTGTCAGAGGGTCAAAATATTTCTGCTTTATAGCGGGGTATTTAAATAAAATCCACACTTTTCTTCTATAAACACAATTAGTCTTTTATTGGAGTGGGTACAATCAATTACACAAGTAGCCAGTTCAATAAACTTAAAAAACAGTAGTAACTTAATCGTACCAACTACAACAGTAGCTTTTTGGTTAATATAATAACTCCAAAGGACCCTAATTATCCTTAATTACCTTCTCATCACTTTATACAAAAGGTTCACGAGTGCCTTGAAGCCGCGCGAGCTGATCTCGGAAAGCAGACTTCGACTTTTACTATTTTCCTGGAGCTTAGCGCGGGACTCCCCGGCAGGCCAAAACTCCAAGGTTTCGCTTGTCTTTATATACATATGGTCCCGCTGCCCTAGCGGCAGCGGTAGTAAGAGACAACCAATGCAAGACAGAGAAAGTATTCGAGCGTGAACACTTCTCAAAATGCGCTCGAAATAACTATATTTGTTACAGCTTTGCAAAAAAATCCAAATAAATGGAATATATCTGAATGTATTCGAAAACTAAAACCTGTTTTTGAAAGGTGATAAAATACGCTATCAAATTTTATAAATCGAAATAAACATGTAATTATTGAAATATAAAAATTTTGCATACAGCTTTAAAAATGGCACACCTTACGTTTTTTCTAACTAAAATTACTGACAATGAAAAAAAATAAAAACACATACATATCTTATTGGAAGAATGTTTTATGAAGGTTATTGACACCTCACTTTTTATCGTTCCATGTAAAAATAATTAATGAAAAATTTCATGAATTTTTTTCAAATTGCGATCTTAAATTTTGTAGTTAACTTTTAGGTTGCAATATAAAGTTTGGTTTTCTAACACCGTTTACATCATGTTTCTCACTATGATATATAGGGAGACAAAATGATTTCTACGAGACCTATACGAGTTGTTCCGAAAAGCAAACAAATTAGCCTGAAGGGTTAAGGGTATTTTTTTAATTCCTACAAAACCTATAATAGTATAATGATATTATACGTGAGGTATCTCAGGCACCCCCAAATGGTAACATGACATTGAAGGTTCAGACATTTTTAAAGAATCGTAAAACCAACAACTCACCCCGTGGTTCAGGCAGTCCTGTGCTGACTGTGCATCCTCGTAGGTCAGGAAGGCATAGTTAGGCACCACGCGCCCAGGGGGGCCTCCTGGTCCCCCCGCCGGCCCCCCAGGACCTCCAGGGCCTGCGGGGCCTCCCGGTCCTCCCAGGGGCTTGCTGTGCACTCGCAGCTCGGCGATGGTGCCAAACTTCTCAAACAGGTTGCGCAGTTCCTCTGTCAGGACAAAATTATAGCGTAAGTTTCTTTTATATTTTAGGTACAAACTTGTTGAAGAAAATTGCTGAATAATATTTTGACAAAAAGGAAACAAGAGATATGTTAATGTTTTAAAGTCGGGTCCAAAGCTCGTCATTTGTCTTGATAAAATCATTGACAGTCCCACAACAAGTCAATGATTTTATCAATGTTTCGAGTTTAGTTGTGCTTCCCGTGTTCGACGGAAAACATTTCCTAAACACTTCATCCCGGGTGAAGCGGGAAGGCAGGCGGGGGCCGGCGGGGGGGTATAATTCATTTAATTGACAGGAGCCGCGCGGTGTGGTCGTATTTATGGAAGAACAAGCCAAACGGCTTTTTGAGGTTATGTGTAATGAGCGAGCTTAAATAATCACGAGTTTAAAATATTATTATACTTACGTATAATATTATAATAAATATATTTGCTAATAAAATTATAATATAGTAACAAATATTAATATAATTATTCGGTATCGAGAAACGCCTGGAATATTCTCCGGGCGGGAACGTGATGCGTAACATGTTTTTGTACAGTGCCCTTGAAATGATTTTACACAAAAATGCAAATTTCATAAACAGCCATACATTGTTATTATGTACTTTATTATTATGTTATGTACTACTTATCAAATTGTGCTGACCATGCCAAATTGAATTATCAGGAAAGATTTCTGACTAATATCGATTATGGCACGACCTAAAGTTACGAATTTAGAGTGCGTAAATATTTACGTCAAAACAGAATAATTATAAATATTTGATATTATATTATAATTTTATTATCAAATATTTTTATTGTTATATTATATTTAGGTATAATAATATTTTGAACTCGTGATTATGCCCGCTCATTACATATAACCACAAAAGGCAAAGACATTACATACTTCGTCATCGACAAAAGGCCGTTCCGATTCTCCATACACGACCGCATTGCGCGGCATCTGTCAAAAAATGAATCCCCCCCCCGCCTGCCTACACAACTAAACTCGAAACACAACAAAGTTGAGAATGCAAACTTGATAAAGTCATTGACTTGTTGTCGGACTGTCAATGATTTTATCAAGACAAATGACGAGCTTTGGACCCGACTTAAGTGAAATCTTCTTTAAGCTGAAGTCACAAGGATCACTCGGATGAAGGTTTACGCGATGAAATGTTCCATTCTCGTTTCACCGAGTGTTCACACGGTTCCTTCGAAGGAAGAGTTCACTCGACATTCTCGCTGCGAAGTTGTCGAGAGTAGTCGCGGCCGCATTGGAATTCGTCCGGCGCTGACGGTTATGTTCGGGAATATTTACGATTTCAATTGACATTTCCGATAACGTCGAACTAAATTACGAGAAATTGGCGATTCTTGTAAACAGTAAATAAATTTCAGCACCATAAAATGAACATATGGTTAAATAATAACCTGAAAACTGATATCTACCACTATTTTTGCACCATGAAAATATTTTTATTCCAAAATAGGCCTCGGCTTGCAATAAAATCCATATAAATGGAATATTTATTAACGTATCCAAAAACAAAAAAACTGTTTTGGAAAGGTGATGAAATATGCTCCCAAAATTTATTATTAGAAATAACCACGTAATTTTTTAAATAGAGTAATTTTTAATATAAACTTTTAAAAGTTTAAAAAATGGCTCTCCTTGCTTTTTATTGTAACTAAAATTACTGGTTAACAAAAGAAATATAAAAACACACACTTATTTTGTTAGACAAATAAATTATAAACGTTTCTGTCACCTCACTTTTTTATCGTTTCATATAAAAATAGTTCATAAAAAATTCACAATGTTTCATAATTTTTTTTTTCAAATTCGATCAGAAACTTTGGTTCCATAGAAGTGTACATTCGTATTCGTTTGTGGTTAATCGTTATATTGAATATATAGAGCATTATTTTCTCTTTCCAATACCGTTTAGATCATATTTTTCACTATGATAGTAAGGGAGAAACAACGATTTCTATGAGACGTGTAGGAGTTATTTCGAAAAGCGAACTAAACGGAGCATTTTGACGTTTAAGCCGCTCCGGCTACTCGTCCTCACGCCAGAACATTTCGGCCGACTAATTTGCGAGTGAAAGACTGTTCACTTGAGTGTTCACACACATCATTCGCGTCACGTGATGTTAAATTCCGGTTGCGAGTGAACAGTGCCGAAGGAAGCATTCCAACATTGTTGGAATGCTTCATTCGGAACTGTCTCTATTCACTTTCGTGTTCACACGGTTCATTTCGAGGGAAAGAGGCGGAATGAAATCACGAAATGAACGATAAATGAATGGTGTGAATGGGCTATTAGCACCGTTATGATTTGAAAATCAATGAAACTAAAAAGCGATACTAAAAAGAGACAAACACTAAAACATCTAAAGCAATGGTTCCCAAACTCTTTTGGCCTATGGACCCCTTTCGCAAACTGTTATGGGTTGATTATTACTGAGGGGGCGGAATCGGATAGGGTGGGATGGCAAATTTACCACAACGGAGGGTGGCGAAATGGGATTTAACGGGGTAGGATGGACTCCTTTCCACAACATATCCCATTTCGCCCGCTCTGTTATAGTAAATTTGCTGTCTCACCCTATCCCATTACGCCCCTCCCCCGACGAAACTTCCATATGGATAAAAACGTCTCAAAACCTTGCCGCGGACCCCCTGACGTCATTCAGGGACCCCCAAATCATTTTAATTTTCAACGGACTCCCTGAATGATCCTCCGGACCCCTAGGGGTTCGTACGGACCACTTTGGGAACCACTGATCTACAGGATTTGGCCTGCGATAGAATGAGATAGAATAATCGGTCTCCTCTTTGTGCGCTATTTTGTAGCCTCCCCACTCTCGTCTACTTTAGTTTTCTGAAGGTTTCACATATACAGCGTGTGAACTGCACACAATTTTCTTTTTTAAGTATTCTAAAATTTCAATATTCGAAATTGGGTGGTCACCTTACCACTTCATTGATATTTCAATTTTGAATTCAAAGTTTTACAAATCTAGTAGATAATCATCCCAGACAGGAACTTATATAAATATCAAACTAATTTTATAGTACAGGTAACCCCCCGTTGATCGCGGGAGATGTGTTCTGGTCATGGCCGCGATAAATGAAATTCCACAATCAATAGGGGATTTAAAAAACACGTTTTTCTGCTGATCCTAGATCTGCACTAGCCGATTGGCCTTTAACCTCTGGGAGGCCAGGCCATTTCACGAAAATTCACTAAAAAAGCACCACTTTGAATTTTGAATTGAATGTTTTATGGATTAATTTTGAGCTATCGTATATTTTATTGACTGAAACACGTTCCTAGAACAATAAACTACGTACCAAAACAACATTACCTGCAGTTAATTACATAAATTAATAGGTTTTACGATGTTTTAGTCGAGGAATACGCATCAATTTTGACAGCTAAAATTTGCGGCAAAAATGACATTTCTATGTCACAGATAAAATCGTTTAAAAATATTCTGGGGTTGCAAGGTGAATGAAATTTTTACCCAACTTATGGGGTAATGTTGGCGCATCGATTCTGACCCCGTTCTTCATACAAATTCTGTACATAGAAGGTCCAAAATCGCAGACAAACATTTTTTGTTCGAATTTTTTTCTAATTATTTTCTCGCGCATGCGCACAATACACGCGCGCCCGCACGTATCCGGCCTATTGGAGGTTAAGACCTTTGACCTATTGGATTTTGAGGCAAAGCAAGTTCTAAAAACTTCTCCTCCATTATGAGATATTAAATCTGTTTGCACTAAATTTCCTTTTTCTGTCATCAATAAACTTCTGGTTCGTGAAACTTTTGTCGCTGTAATCGGAGTAAGCTTCGCCAGTAGTGTAAGAAGAATATTTGACGCAAATATGAATGGTAGAAGAAGTCAGGGACGCCTGAGGAAGACATGGCACGATCAAGTGAATCAGATACTTGAGTCAGGCCATGTCAAAAGTCAGAATAATAGAAGAGTATGTATGAGACGATGTATGGATGTGAGTGAGGCAAAGAGTATGTGCCAAGACCGAGATGTTTGGTAGTCTGTCCTCTCTGCCTACCCCTGCGAAGAAACAGCGTGATGGTTATTTAAGTTAATTAGCAGATCCAATATTGTTCTTCGGGACCGTTGATATGATTTATTAACCATGAATGAAGGGGGTTGTACTGTGCAATGATTAGTTGGTAATACTGATAAGGTGACTCACCCTTGGTAGCAGTGTGTGGCAGATTCCCCAGGAACAGCTGCTGGCTGTCGGAGTAGCGGCGACCTCCCCCCGTGGTGGAAGTGGGAGGGGTGTTGCCCCCGCCATCGCCGCTGCGGGGCTCCCGGCCGGACTCTGGAAGGGCACAACAAGATTCGTTCACTTCATTTTGGATAAGTGTATGTGGCAAAACGGGATCTATCTTGGTTTGTGTACTCTATAGCCTTGAGGCATTGTCAAAAGCTAACTGACAAAACAATGAGTGGGTCTATTTGCGTCACATATACAGGGTATACGGGGGTAAAGTGCATTAACTTCGGGAGGTGATTCTACATGATGGTAGAAGTAAAAAAGATTAACAACTTTTTCCGAAATTCCAACATTTTTTTTCCCATACAAAAAGAGGTACCTACTAAAAATCCTTAGTGTGAGGTACGATCTTACTTTCTGAGAGCCTGCCGGGCGCCCGACTCGATTGTGATTGGCCTGTATCGTAACAGCGGAAAATAATAAATCTGGCCGCACACGCCGGACTAATTTTATCTTTTTACCTCAAAACTACGCCTAAAAGTTGGAATTTAGAAAAAAGTTATTTGTCTTTTTTACTTGTACTATCATGTAGAATCACCTCCCGAAGTTAATGCACTTTACCCCCGGACACCCTATATATTTGTATGCAAACAACTGTATTAAATAATAAAAAAATATATTTAAATACTCTGTGTAATTTTGAGAATTAGAGGTGTTCGACATTTAAAAACGGTGAGGTATTCAAATCTTGTCAAAACGGTCACATTTTGACTAAAACTGTAGGAAGTTCGCGAAGTATTAGATTAGTATTATTAGTAGGATTATTAGAATGTTGTTCTCATGTTAAAATTTTCATCTTTTACAAAATACTTACTTTATTTTTAATTTCAGGTGATTATCGTAATGACATGAATTATAACAATTTTGAGAAGTGGCTTCGAACGAACCTAATCCCTAACTGGGAGCCAAAATCTATGTTATCATAATAACGTCAACCAAAGCGGCTGTGAAGGAGTGGTTATGTAACAATAATATATCATACAATGAGACTGTAAAGCCTGAATTATATAACCACTCATTTACTGCATAAACCTCGCATAAAGATGTGCAAATAAAATTGCCGCAATTATGTCCGAGTATGGACACACAGTACTTGGGTTGCCACCATATCATCCAGAGTTAATTCTGAGAAAATTCGGGCATCAATCAACCGTTCGAATACTAAGAAAATAATATCTGTAAACTTTTGCCTGAAAAGCTTTGCGTGCAAAATTCCCGGTTCTTCCCATGCATTTTAAATTTTCCTTTTTATTGATCATTTTTTAACCCTTTTGTAAAAACATTATTAGAAATCAACTTTTTAGAAATGAGATCCCTGAGGCGTATGTGTGGTAAAACCATGTACGATCGTGTGAGAAATGTGGAGATCCGCGAAGAATGCAAGGCTGATGTACGAGTAATGAGTAAGATTAACCACTCATTCGCCGCTTGTGCGCCGGCGTATCATGAGACTTTACACGCGATTTTGACCCTTATGTATAAAGAAAGTGTATGAAGAACACGGTCTGAATCGCTTGCTCTATTATCGCTCTTTACCATAGAGAAAACCGCAATGTGCCTGGTCACCAGTGGCGGCTCGTGACTTTTGGGTGTGCTAGGGTGCTGATATTAAAAAAATGGCATCATGGATGTTGTCGTATGCGAAAAATATTTTTTTTTTTTTTTCAAAAATCGGTGTTTTGTATGAAGATTTTTCAGGAAATCGGTGCGGCGCACCGCCAAACTGAAAACTTCCTGAAATTTTTCATACAAAAAACTGATTTTGAAAAAAAAAAAAAAAATTTTTTTTCGGCTGCAACAACATCAATAATGACATTTTTTTTAATATCAGCACTCTAGCACACCCAAAAGTCACGAGCCGCCACTGCTGGTCACTCCATATAATTTATATTAATGATTTACCGGAGCGCGGGAACGTGCGCAGTTCTTGCGCATGCGCGGGAAAAATTCCTTTAATTGCGGTTTTGACCTTTCTATTGTTCTAAATTTCTCAAGGACAGTGTCAGAATCGCGAGACACGAAATGTCACGTGGTGTCATAATGCCGCGTTTTGATTGGTGGTGCTTTTTGCTGGCATACCCCGGCATTCAACGAGTTAAGAAAGGGACGCTCAGATGGTTTGGGCATGTAGAGCGAATGAACGAGGAAAGGAGTGTAAGGAGAATATATGACGCAAATGTGAATGGAAGAAGTCGGGGACGCCTGAGAAAGACATGGCACGACTGAGTGAATCAGATACTTGAGTCGGGCCATGTGAAGAGACGAAGTATGAATGTGAACGAGGCAAAGAGTGTGTGCCAAGATCGAGTTGTTTGGCGGTCCGTCCTCTCTGCCTACCCCTGCGGGGAAACGGCGTGATGGTTAGTTAGTTAGTTAGTTAACTTTTTAGTTTCTAAATATTAAAATAGAAACTTCACTTTTTATCACATTCATACAATTTTATTTTAAAATTAAATGTTTTTCACGTCACAAATTGGCACAAAATAAAACTGTCACTTATGATTGGGTTTGTAAAATATCTGAAAAACTTAGCTCGTATATTCCTAAAGCAATAAGAAGCATTATTTCTTTAGCTTTCTAACATAAAAGAAATCACAAATGTTCGTAAGATAGGAAGAGAGATACCTATATTTTAATAATGCACGGGCGCTCTGGGACAATTGGCTCTGGGACTGAATATAAATTAATGAATCAATAGGGTGCCAGAACAAATACAAATTGGCAGCATTTCATGCTCAGTGAAAAGATGGTTATTTGATGAATACTGACCACTGGTGGAGTCCTGACGGGGCGTGTGTGCCGCGTGTTGGCCGCGTGGTGCTCCGTCCCGTCCACTGGGGCGGGTGCGCTGGTTCTGCGGGGGCGCGGGGGGTGAGGTTCCCGGCCCTCCCTGGCTAGCGGGGCCCTGAGACTGGGACTCTGACACTCGAGCGGGCGCCGGCACGCGGGCTGCTTGACCCTGAAAATTATGAATGTTTTATTAAAATTTTGAACAATTCAGAAATTAGCAAGGTTGGAAGGAAGACAAATTGAAAAAACCCACATTCCAAAATATTACAGAAAAATATAAAAATTTCAAATCAATCAATTTTATTTATTTTTTTAGCCTGTTACATTAACCTCTAATCGGCCGGACACGCTCATTTGCGCGCAGGTTGTGCGCATGAGCAAAAAAATATTTCGAAATAAATATGTTTGTCTGCGATTTTGACCCTTCTATGTTTTTTTTTTTTTTTACATGAGCTCCACACAGGAGGCCCTGAGGAAAATAATTTCCCTCAGGGCCTATGTCATCTTTGGGGATGCTGTGTGGAGGGTTTAAGGAAAGGAAGGAGAGGAGACTTCTGAGAAGGAAAAGGGTTTAAGGGGTGGGTAGGAATCTGGGGTTCAGTATGTCCTGGTCATCCGCCTCCAAGACCTAGACAAACCTCACCCCATGAACCCGGGCACCCCTGCTAAATCACCAAACGTAGCGAACCACTTGGGGTGACCTATGGCAGAGGTGTTGGTTATCCAATAAAGGTTCCCGGGGCGGCGGTACCCATTCCCGCCTCCCAAATTGTACAGAATTTGTATGAAGAACACGGTCAGAATCGCTTGCGCCAACATTACCCCATACAATGGGTAAAAATTTCATTCACCTTGCAACCCCAGAATATTTTTAATCGATTTTATCTGTGGAATAAAATGTCAGATTTGCCGCAAATTTTAGCTGTCAAAGTTGATGCATGTTCCTCGACTAAAACATCGTAAAACCTTTTAATTTACGTAATTAACGCAAGTTGTTTTGGTACATAGTTTATTGCTCTAGGAATGTGTTTTGGTCAATAAAATATATGATCACTCAAAATTAATCCACAAAACATTCAATTTAAAATTCAAAATCGTGTTTTGTTACGAAATTTCCGTGTTTTTCCTGGAATTTGCCGGCCTTTGACAGGTTAATTCTTTGCAAGAAAAAAATTGTTGCAAATTAGCTAATTTATATTTTTTATTACTGCTGGACAAAAAGTGATTTGGAAATAATCTAAAAGAATTTTAAAGATGCCAATAAAATAATATTGTGAAAACACAGAAAGGAATAACACAAAAGTATATTTTGTTTTTTTTTTACATTCGCCCTGTACAGGAGGCCATGAGGAAAAAACTTTCCCTCAGGGCCTACGTCATCATTGAGTATGCTGTGTGGAAGGACTTTTTAAGTAAAGGAAGGAGAGGAAGTCCAGAAAAGGAAAAGATATGAGGGGAGGGTAGGAATCTGGGAGTCAATGTGTCAAGGAGTGAAGGATGTATGAATCCATCCCTCCCACCGCGGTGCAAAGGCGATGGGTCGAGAGTCCTGCCGGAGAGGTCAACTCTCCCTCAACCAGCGATGCGTAAGTTCAGCTGGAGTGAGCTCTTGAACTCGGGTTCTTCGCGGGAAGCGGATCCTACTCCTTTTTCAAATCGGCTACTCCCAGAGAACCCAGTCCAGGACTCGAACCAAAACCCAGAATTCGGAGCCGGACTCGAAGCCGGAACCCGAATACCCTCACCGATGTCTGCGTGTTCACGGTCCCGGGCCACTCCCGAATCGTGAGGATTCTTTTAGGAGTTAGAGTTCTTGTGCGGGTTCCGACTCCGAGCTCCGGCCGAACCCGTGCATCACGGTAGCTGCAACAGCACCCAGTACCCAGTCCGCACCCGAGAACTCGGACCCGGGACCTACCCCTAGAACTCGAGTACTTTTAAAAGGAAGCACGACTCGAAGGCCTCCGACAAAATGCATCTCTGCAATCAGTCTCTCCCAATCTGGCCTACCACGCAACAGGTGAGCAAAAGTATCCGCTCCAAAGACTCCTGCTAAGTCACCAGAAGTAGGGAAACACTTGGGTTGACCTACGGGAGAGGTGTTGGTTATATAATAAATGGTTCCCGGGGCAGCGGTACCCATAACTTCCTCCTAAATTGAATTTATTGTTTTCTCCCGTTAATTAACATTTACCTTTGTTTGTGACAAAAGTGGCCACATCACAAAGAGTCAAGGAAAGAGCTATTTTAAATATATGTCCTCAAGAGACAGAACACACAAAAGAATGGATTAGAAGCAAATAAAAGGTTGAAACCATGCTGGGCATGTGGTCACCAAGAAAGTTAAAACAAGAGACATTTGAGTGAGATGTTCAACGTAGTCTATGGTAAAAGGGATTGGTCCTACCTGAGAGTAAGAGTGGTTCTGCTGCATGGCCTGGGCGAAGCTCCCGGGGGCCCCCGACTTGACGAGGTTGGCGTAGGTCTTGGGCTCCGTGCTGACCGGGGGCGCCGGCTGGTGGTGGATGACGGGCAGAGGCGCCTCCTCTATCTCCTGGCCCACCTCCATGTCTCCGCAGGATGAGTCGCTGGCTCCCAGTCCCATGGACAGGTTTCCTGGAAGACCAATTCGCAACAATTCTACATTTTGTGTCGTGAAGGAGAGATTTGCAAAGAGGCACACAAAGGAATTTTACATTGGATAATAATGTGCAATTAATAATGTGCATATTTTTGCCCTTTTAGCACATTTTTTTCAATTTGAATTGTTAATTCACACGCATAATGCATAATAATAATTATGTGAATTTCGGACCACCTGAGATTGATAAATGAAGAATATACTGTACATATATTTATATTTTTTTATTGTATAAACGACATAAAAAGTGAAGTGACAGTTGTCTCACTAATTCTCTAAAAAAAGTGTGTTTTCTAAATGTCAAAGTCTATAAAAAAAAAATTTATTTGTATTTAAAATGTTCCAGTAAGTTTTTTTAGAACATTTTTCATGTTTGTTATTAATAAGAAACATCAATGTTTATTTAAAATACAAATATTATGTTCGCATTTTTTGCAATCATATTTAACCTTTTAAATGCCAGTATGTAGGAGTGTAGCTGTGAACAGCAGGCCATGAATTTTTAACCAAAATAAATCATTTTTAAATCTTATTTTTATAAATTAAAAACATTACACCTTGAAAGGATATTTAAATGACTTAGCGAAAATCTTGAAAAAAATAAAAATAAAAAAAATAAATAAAAATAATAAAAATAAAAAATAAATAAAATTTAAAAAAATAAAATTTAAAATAAAATCTTGCTCAAAGAATAGCGAGATAACTCACTATTTTTCTATGGCCGGCATGCTGGGCACAGCCAAGAATGCGAGAAATCTCGCTCTTGGCACAGAAGCGGTTAAAAGCCTGAATTTTTAATTTTTGTTTTTTTAAAAAGAAAGAAACATTCCTCGGTTACGAATAACCCAACAATGTTTGAAAATCTCCTACTACCTACTGGGACCCAACTGCAATGCCCACTCAGCCACTGACCGGTCAGATTGATATTGTATTTTAATTTACAAAAATAGCAAACTAAAACTATCATACCAGCGATGATAATAGCAAAAAAAAAACTGAATTATTTTGCCTTTCTGACAGAACGTGCCAGAGGCCTGAGGGGTTAATATAATAAATTTATTACAAATCATGTGGAAAGCACATTTCCTGTGAAGCAGTTAATAAATCTAGTAAGTCTTACCAGGCCCACTAACACTGGTAAGCTAATTCTGTAAATGGGAAGAATCAGAAGCCTGTTGGTGACCTCGTGACAAATTATCCGGGACATAGAATCCTACTTCAGCCAGGACAATGGGTATATATAGATATCTCTCCCAGAACTGAGCAAACAACCGTCTCTGTGCAGAAACGGGCGGTTCGTTTGGATAGATTCTCCCACCTTAACGAACGCATTGCAATCTTTAGAGCACAGGCGTGTGGGAATGCTATCCTTGTTGCTCTGAGGAACTAGCGTCACTGATATCTTCAGCACCGGTGCATTGTCGGATAACCGGTAACCCCAGAATATTTTTAAATGATTTTATCTATGGCATCGAAATGTCAAATTTGCCGCGAATTTTATTTGTCAAAGTCGATGCGTGTTTCTCGACAAAAACATAGTAAAACCTATCAATTTACGTAATTATCGAGAGTAATGTTATTTTGGTACATAGTTTATTGTTCTAGGAATGTTTCGGTCAATAAATATACGATAACTCAAAATTAATCCACAAAACATTCAATTCAAAATTCAAAGTCGTGCTTTGTTAGGGAATTTCCGTGTTTTTCCTGGCTTGTCACAGGTTAAGACTGATGTCAATGTCCGATGGCAAAACTCAAGCAGACTGACAAACTTAAGTTATTGAATATTTTATTGGTTTTTTTTTAATATCACAGAACAATAGAATATGACGGGAAAAGCACTACCTTTTAATGTAGTGATCTGCTGGTCCATTCATGAGTCACAATTATCCAGATTGGCACAATTACACCGTCAGTATCATAAAATTTATCTAAACACGAGTTTCGAGAGAGAATCAATAATTGCTGTTACCATGATCGCGACAATATTTCGACTGGCCAAGTTGCTAGGAAAGTAGTAATCTTCATTTTCATCTCCCTAGTAGGGCTTTTAAGGAAGGATATGGACAAAGGGAAATGAATACATTGAACAGAAAATGGATTTAATCCCAAAGCTGTTTCAACGCTAAACACACTGGCTCCAGACGGGAGCAGTTGGAACTCTTGGGCGGTATTCACATAAAAAATGGTGTAAATCCAAAGATTCCCCCTTACCTTGCTGTTCATCCTGATGGCCGTTGAGCTGATTGAGCTGGTTAAGCTGGTTGAGCTGGTTGGGCGGAGGCGAGGCGGGTAGCGGGGCCGGGAAGTAGGGGGCGGGCAGGGCGGCGGTGGCGGGAGCTACGGCGGGGGCCGGGGCGGGGGGTGTGGGGGCCTGAGCCACGGGGGCCTGCACTAAGGGAGCCGGCGCCGCAGGGGCCTGCACGGGGGCCAGAGCCGGTGCGGGCGGGGAGGACTGCGGGGGCACCACGGGCGAGGCGGTGGAGCGGGTGTATTCCCATTCGCCGTCGTCGTCCGAGAACACGAAGTCCTGAAAAGAAGTACATAAGAATAACTCATCAAAACAATAAAATAAAAACTGTGCTCGTGTACTGGAAAGGCTGAGCTGCACACTCCAGTTTAGAAATGAAAAATAACTATTTTTAACCCTTTTTGTGGTGGAACTTGTTCATGCAATGAACTGGCTCCTGACATTATGTGAACAAAACCATTACACAGAAAGTATGATTATTAAGGTGGTATAACCAAACTCGAAAGGAAATTTGACACTTTTAAATAGAATTCTATATCGAATCTTCTCTACAAAAAACAAATTGATTTCGAAAGATTGTTATTTTAACTAGTAAACCATTGATATATATAAATAGATGAGACAATAAGCGAATAAATTGGTTCAACGGATTTGAAGGTAGTACCTCCAATTCTCTATTTCACGCATTTAGTGGACCAAAAACCATCGTGTCGTGTTGGTCATTTGAAATACATCTGGCAAGCAGTGGCGGCTCGTGACTTTTGGGTGTGCTAGAGTGCTGATATTAAAAAAATGTCATTATTGATGTTGTTGTAGCCGAAAAAAAATTTTTTTTTTTTTTTTGAAAATCAGTTATTTGTATGAAAAATTTCAGGAAGTTTTCAGTTTGGCGGTGCGCCGCACCGATTTCCTGAAAAATCTTCATACAAAACACCGATTTTTGAAAAAAAAAAAAAAAATTTTTCGCATACGACAACATCCATGATGCCATGTTTTTAATATCAGCAAACTAGCACACCCAAAAGTCACGAGCCGCCACTGCTGGCGAGCGTATGTGTAAAAGGCGTTCGTGCAATGTATGGAACGGGCTATTCAGACTGTTGAACGTTCGAGTCCTTACTACGCTGTGCCCTCAGTCTAAGGACACCTGCATTCTTGTACATTTTAGCAGGTATATTTACATGGCTGCTCGCGCTCGGTGTGGAGTCTATTGTAAGTCCCTTAAATGTTTCAATACCCGGCTTCAGAGCTCAGTTCAACTCGTTCTAGAACTCGCGACCGCAAATGGCGCGATGTCATACTCGTAATTGAAACTTTGAATGCAATATTTTCCATCGCATTTTTTTTTTCTTTTATAGTAAGATTTTTCTAAAAAATATTTGTATTAAGCGTAACCAGTGATTTCGAAAGGTTACCAAAAATAGGCACTGCAACAGTAAAAAATAACTAGGTTGATTAATATAATTGATGAACTTTGATGTCGTTGTATGCGGCCCTCTACTTGAAAAGTCTGTAAACCCCTGCTTTGCAATAGCATTCGTGCCCTTCGGACCACATGTTTCAGTTTGGTAGATAACAGAAAGTGTCGAACTACCCCTCCCGTATGCCTCCGCAAGCCTGAGATGAACACGAATCACGAAAATATTTGTAAGGCATTGCGCCTCTATTGTATATCTCTATGTAGTAAACTTACTTTTTAATTGGTTAAAGGCCAGGCCATTTCACGAAAATTCCCTTACAAAGCACCACTTTGAATTTTGAAGTGAATGTTTTGTGGATTAATTTTGAGCTATCTTATATTTTATTGACCGAAACACATTCCTAGAACAATAAACTACGTACCAAAACAACATTACTTGCGTTAATTACGTTAATTAAATTGATAGTTTTACGATGTTTTCATCAAGTAACACGCATCGATTTTGACAGCAAGAATCGCGGCAAATTTGACATTTTGATGCCACAGATAAAATATTCTGTGGTTGCCAGGTGAATGAAATTTATGCCCATCTTATGGGTAAATGTTGGCGCAAGCGATTCTGACCTTGTCTTTCATACAAATTCTGTATATAGAAGGGTCAAAATCGCAGACAAACATATTTTTTTCGAAATATTTTTTGCGCGATTTTGACCCTTCTATGTACAGAATTTATATGAAGGACAAGGTCAGATAATCATATTTTTTTCAAAATTTTTTCCGCGCGCATCCGCACGTCTCCGGCAAATAAGAGGTTAAGAGAAAGGAAGGAGAGGAAGTTCTGGGAAGGAAAAGGGTATGAGGGGCGGGTAGAAATCTGGGGGTCAATGTGTCCAGGAGTAACAGACATATGAATCCATCCCTCCCTCTGTGGTGCAAGCCGATGGGTCGAGAGAGTCCGACTGGAAAGGTCTAGGTTAGGTCTCTCTCGACCAGTCTCTCCCGATCCGGCACGCCACACAGTAGGTGGGCAAATGCATGTGCCGCCAAGACTTACGTAGACAAATCTCAACCCATGCTCCAAACTTAGCGAACCACTTGGGGTAACCTATGACAAGGGTGTTGATTATCCAATAAATCGATCCAGGGGCGGTGGTACCCATAAACGCCTCCCAAATTGAATAGCACGTATGAGCCAATAATTTCAGTTCATCACTCCGGCATCTTTTATTCTTAGCTATTGAGAAAAACTGTCTGAACTGTGCCATAGAATATTAACATTATCAAGTCTGTTTACCTGGTAGCGGAAGATGTCATTGTGCACGTAGTACTGCTTGGGACTCTGCGCGGCCAGCACGAAGGTCTGTGTGAACCTCCTCATGGGCTGGCCGGCGTTGCTGAGCTCTCCGGTGACCTGTACCACCACGCCATTGCCCAGGGTCGCCTGCGAATCAACCTAACAACGGAATACATCATTAGTATTGAAGTGATGGGTAAATTTCCCTGATTTGACTTTTGGGGAATGTTCATGGGAAAATTCTTGGAAATATTCACGAAACGGGGAAAATTGTGAGAATTTTTAACTAAATGTGAAAATCTCCATGAGGTTGTTCTCTACACCAAAATTTCAAGTTTATAACGTATCAAATTAACCTCTCAGGCCTCGACCATATTTTATCAGATGGTCAAAATATTACCTGTTTTTAAAGGTGATAAAATACTTTTAATAATTTTAATAGTTTTAAAAATTGTTCACGTTACGTTTTTTCTAACAAAATTACTGATAATGAAAAAAAAATTAAAACACATACACATTTGACAAATGAATGACAAACGTTATTGTCACCTTACTTTTTTGTCGTTCTATGTAAAAATAATTAATAAAAAATTCCCAAAGATACATAATTTTTATTCAAATTGCGATCCTTTGGTTTTTTTTAAATTCACGGCACCGCATTCGCGCTCAAAAAGAAGAAGAAGCGATAAAATCGATGCGAAAATTTCGAAAATGTTTAATAAAACACAACTCGTTTAAAATAGAGTAAAAATCTCGTGGAAGGTATCTTAACCCCTCAGAAAATCGCCAATATGCACTTTTAATGTCTTTAACGAAATGACATTTTACGAAAACTTTGTATTATTACCACTTCACAATTAAAGCTCTATAAATGAAACATTTAAAAACTGTTTTAGACAGGTTACAAAATAAGCTTTCGAATTATTATATTACAAATAAATATTAATATTTGTAAATATTAAAATTTAGAATGCAAACATTAAAAAAATGTGAAAATGACTCATGTGATGTTTTTATGTGAAAGCGGTACTAAAATCACAGATTACGTAAACAACAATACTTATTCTATTGTATAAATGTGTAATAAACACTTTTGTTACCTCACTTTTTTTATCATTTCATATAAAAATATTTAATAAAAATTAACAATGTCGGGCGCCCGTAGGAAATTTGGCGGGATAAATTATGTGTCGAGACTGCGCGTCTGACAGAATGTTCTTTTTATGTATTTCTATGGACAACTTGAATAGAGATGTGCAGCATGATTCACTATCGACCTTTCACTTTTTATTTTAGGGATGTAACTAAAACAATAACGGAGTTATAACGGTTTCTATGGTAAACACGCTTATTGTACTTGACTGCTGTCGTATTTTTAACGCATATATCTGCTTACGTTGCGGAGGGGTTAAGTATTATTTAAAGAAACATTGTGAATTTTTTCATAACTATAACTTGTAAAATAACTGAAACAAACGTGTTTATAATAATTTTCGGGGCATACTTTGCAATTTTTTTCTATCGAGGGAATTTTATATAATTTGGGTTTCGGCGTGGGATGCGTCTAGATATTAAAAACTTTAAATGTTTAAGGGAGATATGTAAGAAATCAGTAGAAATTCGGGTAGCGGCGCCTTAATTAATTAGGAAACTTTGGTTTCACAAAGGTCTACATTTTACTTCTTTTCATATTTGAATATAAAGTGTGGTGTTTTCTCTTTCTAACGCCGTTTATATCATATCTCTCACTATGATAGTAAGGGAGACACAACGATTTCTATGAGACCTGTATGAGTTGTTACGAAAACCAAACAAATAAGACTTTAAGGGTTAAATTTAAACTTTAAAATAACTGAATTCATAATCTGCAAAAGTATGATATAAAATGTGTTTAACATTAAAATATTTAATAAAATCACCATATTTATTTCTAACCTTTCAATCCAATAATATAATACTTCAAATTTGCAGATAATAATGTATCAATTCTTGAAAAGAATCTATTAGTAGTGTCAATATGTAATTATCAATATTATATTATGCATTTGCCTTATCTATAAGAGAGACAAATACATAATGCGTACGTATACTGGATAAAAATTAATAAACCCCTTATCAATATTCACAGGCTTTCCAATATCTACATATTTAAACATGTTTATCCATAACAGATAATGAAGGCGAAAAATGTTTATTTGGTGAAATGACTTGAAAGTTTTATAATGTCAAGTCATTAGTCGATGACTCACGATTATATACAGTGTCTGGAAACTGGCAGAAAATGAGAAATTGGTGAATCTATATCACTTGGAGAAATTTTTTCCAATTTTTTTCCAATTTCAAAGCAAGAGCTGATTCCCTAACAAATTTTTTTTTTCAAATTTGAACCCCAAAATTGCAACTTTGAACTTAAAAACGAAAGAACAAATGAAAAAGTTATACCACAAAATCAACTCCAAATGTGATGTAGATTCACCAGTTTCTCGCTTATACTATAAGATTCCAGACACAATGTATAGGCCAGAAGCAATAGGCCACTTGCATGGATTTCATAACGACTTGGAAAAAATCATGTGGATAGATCTTTTTACTAAGATTAAGAAAAAGTTAGTAAAATTGTTTAGAAATGTACAGTTTTTGTTATTTTTAAATAAATAAATCCATTATTTAGGCTCGTGACGTCACTACATGAAAATGTCCTGTCTCCGAAAATGTTCCTATTATTTTTTTAAAATTCCACACTGATTTATTTTTTTATATGGCATCACTTTGATTTCAGGCGAATTTTTGAATTCGTTCACTAGATTTATTGTTTGGTTTCACTTTTTGACAGATGTTCTGAAGAGAACCCCGTACTTTTACTGATGTACGGGGTTCTCTTCAGAACGTGCAGATGATGTCGGTATGTGTTTTAGAGGTATAATGATTATGGTGCTGATTTTAACAAAATTAAATTTTATAATATTCTTATTATTATTATAATTTACAAGTACAAGTATATTACATTGAATTTAGAAATATAAACGCTGTTCATTATAATGATTTATGGTCAATAAGATGGATCAAGGAAAAAAAATATTTATGAGATGTAATATTTTTGGTATGCCTCGTTATTTTCCTGTGCAATTCGTGTGGAAAACGTTATTTTTTTTTAAAATGATTTTCGGCTATGTAATTATCGTTTTTTCACACGCATGTGATGCAAGTGGCCTATTGTTACAAATAAATTAATGAAAAATCATCAATAAACTCAATAGTAAACTAATACATATTATTATTAAGGATTATTTAAAAAAAAAACTCAATAATAATAAATTGAGGATAATTTTTACACAATGATTTATATTAGTTCTCTATTGATGTGTTATATAAAGATTTAAAATATAAATATAGTAACATAGTAGATATAAAATATAGTAACTTCAACGAGAGATGGGAAGGCTGATAGAGATATTGAAGAAGGGTAAATGCAGGTAACTCCATAATGGAGGGCTGAATGCCGTTGGCGCCAACAAAAACTGTCCAAAGAAGCGAAGCTAGTCGTCCATAATTGAGTACTGGTACCTACCCTGATGTATGGCAGTGAGGCATGGAACTGGCAGAGGAAGGATGAAAGTAGACTGAATGCTGCAGAAATGAGATCCCTGAGGCGAACGTGTGGTAAAACCATGTACTATCGTGTGAGAAACGTGGAGATTCGCAAAGAATGCAAGGCTGATGTAAGCTTAATGAGTAAAATTAAGAAAGGGACGCTCAGATGGTTTGGACATGTAGAGCGAATGAACGAAGGAAAGGAGTGTAAGGAGAATATATGACACAAATGTGAATGATAGAAGAAGTCAAGGATGCCCAAGAAAGACATGGCATGACCAAGTTAACCAGATACTTGAGTCGGGCCATGTCAAGAGTCAGAATAATAGAAGAGCATGTATGAGATGATGTTTGAATGTAAATGAGGCAAGGGGTGTGTACCAAGACCGAGTTGTTTGGCAGTCCGTCCTCTCTGCCTACCCCTGCGAGAAACGGCGTAATGGTTATTTAGTTTACTTCTATTAGGGATCTAAAATCGATTATTAAATAGTCGATTATTTTTCTTAGCATGAAAAATCGATTTATAAATAATCGATTTTTTAATCGCCTAAAAAAATCGATTTTTGTTGGAGGAAAATCGATTTTTAATCTTTTTTTTTCATAATCGATTATTTTTTCACATTCCTACCCTCTATCTATCTTTTTTACATGTGTAATGAAAGACGTGTTTCATTTGTCATTTTTAATACTCTAATTATTACATGAATTTAACAATCAAGTCACACAAATACAATTAAGTAATCCAATTTTATACAGAGTGTAACACGACTTCAGGCATTTTAACCAGTGATTCTACATGCGTGTCACGTTATAGCGTACCCCCAATTTGGCTTCAGGTTGAAAAACACTGGTCTAGAATATGAAGATAATTACAGTGGAAATTAACTTTAAAGTAGGTATTACACAAAAATTATTGGAATTCTGCACCTTACAAAGAATCTAGACCTAGACTAGACCTCTAGACGAAAATCATATTTTGAAATACGCTATTAACATAAAGTATGCCTAAAAGCAATGGGTACCCTACAGTAATGAGGTGTACATTACCAGAAGCAGGTACCCACAGTAATGAGGACCCCAAACTTTAAATAAAAGAAAGCAACCATTGCCAATTCTCAGAATGACCCATCCTTTGTGCATTCCAAATAGTAATTATCCCATTACCATAAAAGCCCAATTCTAAGAAAATCATTATCATGAGTCCAAGTTACCCAGCATAGGGAAATTATTCAGGTATAAAAATGGCCTAGGGCTTATATTACAAGAGAGAGCTTAAAATACAAACCTTTGTCTTTTCTAAGTAAATTTTACGACTGGGAAACAAGAATTATTTATTTAAGATATTTTATAAGCTTCTTAAAAGCTTTTTGAAAAAGGGTCTGTTATTCTTTATGCATACTAAATAAGGTTCTTTACAAATCTTCTCAAGTGATTTTAAGAAAGAATAATATTATTTATGATTTCAGGCAAATTTTAAGTATTCTTATTTTCTGTATTTCTTGGGTATTAATTGGGAATAACCAGACAAAACCGGAAATATGTCATTTTTAAATCAAATTTTAGATGTATTGACTCTTTTCCACAAAAAATTATAAATTGATTTCGAAAGACTGTTCTTTTATCTAGTAAAGCTATGTTTTAAATTTTGAGAAAATATGTTTATTTTTAGTACAATGAGGTTTTACCGTAGGTCTTTGGCAGATTTGTTAAATTTTCAAACAAAATTTTGTATTATACAACACACATTTCAAATCATATAATCATGCATAATAAATCAATAAATTATCTGGAAAGCGATGTTTCAAAATTTTAATTTTAGTTTATAAAACTTTTTTTTTAAATCCGTACATGTTTTGTGACGAAAATACATCAGTTTGTCTATTTATTTACTGTCTTACAAACTAATATATTTAAGATTTTTTTTTACATTCTTATTTTGTTTGGACATTATTGAAAAATTATAAATACTTATGATCAAAAAATAATTACAAAAAGTACATAATTTTAATAGTTTTATCATCACGCCTTTCAGCATTTTTGAATGTAGATATAAATTAAAGAAAATTTTGAATGAAATAAAATCAATATCGAGTTATTATTTTAAAAAGCTGGTACGGAGAATAATTAACCTTTCTCATTTGAACCGCCCTGTACGATCGTAAGAACATCTTTCGACGAAATATGAATTCTCGGCCGCTGGCTGGTTAATTGCCCTTAACTTATGTAACAATTTCTAGACATTTTATTATTCTATCAAAACAAAATTCTTATTTTCTATGTTTCTACTTTGCAGTAGATGGGGTGAAAAAGATCAAACAATTCATCATACTACATGCTACTGAATTAATTAGAATATTTATTTACTGCCTTAATTTGGGATCGGGTGATTCAGATAATTTTGAAAGATATACAGAACAGATATGATATTTTGGTTCCATTACAACTCAGAATCAACTCAACTCAACTATAATGACTTTGAAGTCATTAAAAGCTATATGATACAAAAAATTTGAAAAACAGCCCAAAAACTAACCTAACATAACCTATTTAAATTTTTTTCACTATTTTTAATGACTTTTCAAAGGAGGTGTTGAGTTGAATCCATTCTGAGTTGTCCTGTCACCGATATTTTGGTAATCCATAGTATATAAAACATCAGCCTCAGAATTTACTAGTAATTACATCCAAAGCCAAACAAAAGCCCTGCTTATTTATGGGGGTACATCAAATAATGTATTATGTAATTAATTATTGTAAAAAATTTATTATAATTTATGTATCTTTTTGTAAATAAAAAAAAAAATTTAAAAAATTATTGAGTATGGTATTACATTCCATTCAATTCTGTTAATAAATCTGCCTGTGTCTGAATCTGACTAAATAATAGTACAAACACACAAGAAATGCCTTATCCATGTTGTTCGCGCCGCTTTTAGTGATAACTCGGTAAGAGATTTTTGTGTTCTTGAAATGGACTATTAATTCTATTTATGGCAACAAATGGATCCTTTCCTGTCTCCCCCGCTTGTCCCCCAAAAAGTCGGTGTGTTCACGCAGCTCCGCGAGTACAAGGTCCTCGTTAATATAAGTCGCTTAAAACAATCGCTTTATCGCATCGCATTCTTTGAAAACTATTCAAATTCGCAATAATTCATCAAGTAAAAAAGTGAACTACATCTCAGATGGTGATTTCATCTTGAAAGGAACTACGTTCCAGATGAAACTGCTCCCTTCTACCTTCCGTGAGTGTTACCTATCTATACATTTTGTTGTCATTGTATTTATATAGAAGTGGATTGCCGAATATTTAGTAATAACCCTCTTAGCGAGAACACATGTGTTTCCTAATACAAAAGTCACAAGGATTCTCTGTATATATCTCATTTACAGAACTGTGTTTTACCATCATTATGATATTCAAATCAAATGGCGATATGCAATGACAGACAAGCAAGCATAAGAGAGACAGAGCGCATACTAAATGCGTTAGGAACCAAAAGGTACTAAGTCAGAGGCGGCATTGGTTTCCATTCAAAACAACATGGAAAGCATTTCTAGGGTTTTTCTTTATTCTATGCAAGATTATTATGGAAAGATTTCAAAGCGTGCATCTTAAGAGGGCATTACCAGAGAAAACCGTAAATACGTCATTTTCAAAAAAGTTTTTAGACGTATTGACTCTTTTCCACAAAAAATTATAAATGGATTTCGAAAGATTGTTCCTTTATCTAGCATTTGTATGTAATAAATTTTGAGAAAATTTTTTAATTTTTAGTATAATAAGGTTATTCCGTAGGTCGTTGGCAGATTTGTTCAATTTTCAAAAAAGTTTTTGTATTATACCACACCCATTTCAAATAATAAAATCATGCAGTAAAATAAATCAATACATTATCTAGCAAACGTATGTTTTAGAATTTTAATTTTAGTTTCAATAAAATCATTAAAAAATATGTACGTACATGTGTTTCTTGGCGAAAATTGGTCCGTTTGTGTATTTATTTGCGCACTTACAAACTAATATATTTCAGATTTTTTTAACATTCTTATTAAATTTAGACATTATTGAAAAATGATAAATACTTATAATCAAAAAATAACTACAAAAAGTACATTATTTAATAGTTTTATCATCACGCCTTTCAGCGTATTTGGATGAAGGTATAAATTAAAGCTAATTTGAATTGAAATAAATTCGATATTGAGTTATAATTTTAAAAAGCTGGTACGGAGAATAATTAATCTTTCTCATTGTAACCGCCCTGCACGATCGTAAGAACAACTTTCGACAAAATGTGGATTTTCGTCCGCTGGCTGGTTAAACGCTCTTAACACGTTCGCAAGCTGATCTCAGCCCTTGTTGACTTTAATAATGACACTTAATCTCCAATACAAATTTATCACTTGTAGAATCACTTAGCATACTGTTATAAATATTTCTCTTTTATTATAAACCCTGGACCGATCATGCGAAATAAATAAATTTGACTCGATTGCTTGCGATTTCTCAGAAGATCATTTTTTAAATTTTTTGCCAACATTAAAAAAATCATATCTTCGAATTTTAACATGGAAACATGAAAACTTATTGTATTGCTGTAGCCAATGAATTAACCTGTATTTTACCGTTTATCTCATATTTGCAGGATTTATAAAAAATATATTAAAAAATCGTAAAGTTTATCGTAAAGTTTACCACGCGAATCCTGCGTATTGTTACTTTGAAACTGCCGAGAGGGGTACTTATTCGAGTCAACACAGAATATTTTCGATTTCTATAGTTTGTCTGTGGTATACTTGATAATGAAAGGTGCAATCTATGGAAAAACGACTTCATTTTAACTGTAAACAGCTGATCAAAAAATCGAGTTGAAAAAAATATTTAAAAAATTTATTTTTAACATCGTTCTAAAATAGTCTAAAAAGTTCAGATTTGCGACATTTCAATAGCTTAATTTTAAAAGAAATGTCTAGCCGCGGAAATGTTTTAAATAATTACAATAAATGTTTTACGAATGGTAGGAAAATATAGTCCAATTTTGGACCACTATCAATCGCAGAAAAATAAAAGTGGTCCGTTTTTCGTCCATAATCGCTCCAATGGATAAGAACAGGAAACTAAGTTGGTACATGTAGAAATCACAGAACAACACTTTGAAAGAAATATCGCTTGAATAAAATCATAATGATGGAATTAGGAGGAATTTAAACATTTTCAGGTTAACGCAGCATCATGTTCATTGGTCAAATTGTATTTACATATAATTTTGAATTGTTGATGATTAACTGGTGGATGCAATCTATTAGCCATAAGGTTTTTATAAGATTGTCTATAGTTTAATTAAATAACACAGTTTGTTTGCACTAGGCAAGTAGTTTAGTCAAGTGGCGAGTAACTCACTACTTGACTAACCAAAAAGCATTTGCATTACATTTTTGTTATCAGTAATTTTAGTTAGAAAAAATGTAAGGTGAGCCATTTTTAAAACTTTTCACATTTTTAAATGTTTTCATACATTATTTTTATAATTAAAAAATTATATGTCCATTTCGAATTATAAAATTTGAAAGCATATTTCATTGCTTTTCCAAAACAGTTTTTAGTTTTGGGAAATATTCCATTTATTTGGATTTTATTGCAAAACAGAAATATTTTTACCCTTTGATAAAATACGGTCGAGGCCTGAGGGGTTCATAAAATAAAGGAAATATACTTAAAAATAAAGGAAAACCGGTGTTCACAGATATATTTAAAATATACACATAGGAAGTAAGTAGATTATTGAAATTGAAATGAGTGGTTTCATTGGTGACCGGACAACTCAACAATGTGCAACATCATCACTCCTTTAAAGTCGTAAAAAAAAAATGGTAACGTTACAGCATAGAGATATACAATAGAGGCGCCATGCCTTTCAAATATATTCCAGATTCGTGTTCATCTCAGGCTTGCGGAGGCGTACGGGAGGGGTAGTTCGACACTTTCCGTTATCTACCGAACTAGCACGAATGCGATTGCAAAGCAGGGGTTTACAGACTTTTCAAGTAGAGGGCCGCATACAACGACATCAAAGTTCATCAATTATATTAATCAAGCCAGTTATTTTTTACTGTTGCAGCGCCTATTTTTGGTAAACTTTCGAAATCACTGGTTACGCTTAATACAAATATTTTTTAGAAAAATCTTTATATTCACCTTAATTACTATAAAAGAAAAAAAAAATGCGATGGAAAATATTGCATTCAAAGTTTCAATTACGAGTATGACATCGCGCCATTCGCGGTCGCGAGTTCTGGAACGAGTTTCAGCACACAAATAACCCTTTTATATATAAACAGGCTGGAACACAACCATAATACTCGTTTTAACTTTAATGAAAGACTAATTGTACCTAAACATACAAATAAATATGGACAAAAAATGTTAAATTACATGATTCCCAGTTGTTTAAATATGCTTCCAGCTGAAATTAAAAACTGTCCCCAAAACAAACAATTGGTGAACTTACTGAAGACTTGGCTTACGGAAAGAACTAATTTGTATTGGTTACAATAACTAAAGACTTTAAAATTGTTATTCACGTTTTCATAATTTTTCTTTTATCTAAGTATATTTCTGTAAAAAAAATATTTTATTTTATATCTATAATTGTAAAAATGTATCGAAGTATATTTCTGTAAATTTTTTTTATTTAATTTTATATCTTAAATTGTAAAAATGTAACTATTAAATCACTTTAATGTAAAGAACCCGTTAGACAAACTACTAAAAAGTAGTTTATCGAGACTTTTGTCTTATATTTATAAAATGTATAAAATATAATGCTCTGAAGCCGGGTATTGAAACATTTAAGGGACTTACAATAGACTCCACACCGAGCGCGAGCCGCCATGTAAATATACCTGCAAAAATGTACAAGAACGCAGGTGTCCTTAGACTGAGGGCACAGCATAGTAAGGACTCGAACGTTCAACAGTCTGAATAGTCCGTTCCATACATTGCACGAACGCCTTTTACACATACGCTTGCCAGATGTATTTCAAATGACCAACACGACACGATGGTTTTTGGTCCACTAAATGCGTGAAATAGAGAATTGGAGGTACTACCTTCAAATCCGTCGAACCAATTTATTCGCTTATTGTCTCATCTATTTATATATATCAATGCGTTACAGGCTATTTTTACAAAACAATATTAATGCCTTTTCAAAAGGGTGTTGAAATGCCACTTTGTTGAGTTGTCATTTTATTAGTTATTGTAGTATTCGATTTTATGAGTGTTTTTTTTTTTTTAGTTAATCTCTGAATTCTGTAGTTTGTAGTTTTGGTGTTTCATCTTTGTCACTTTAAAAATTATAATACACCAATAAAAATGTTGAATAAATTAAGACGATTTTTCTGTAGACATGCTTCGTAGTTTGTATAAATATTTCAAAACCAGTTATGATTCAAAAAAAATTATAGAGGACATTTTTTCAGCAAACCAATTATTTCTCTTTGTTGGGTAGGAACATTTATTTGAAGGACAAGAGAGAATGCAAAAATACTACAGTCAAGACATGAACAATGTGGGAACAAAAGAGTGCTAATTTATGGAAAATATGGTTCCATGACAACTCAGAATCATGCAACTTCGACACCCCTTTGAAAAGTCATTAAAAGTTGTGTAAAAAAAAATTTTTAAAATAGCCCATAACCTAACAACCTATTTAACCCCTCCGAAAATCGCAAATATTCACTTATAATGTCTCAAATGAAATGACATTTTACGAAAACTTTGTGTTATTACCGCTTCACAATTAAAGCTCTATAAATGAAACATTTCTGAATGTAGCCGAATACTAAAAACTGTTTAAGAAAGGTTACGAAATAAGCTTTCAAATTGTTATATTACAAATAAATATTAACATTTGTAAATATTAAAATTTAGAATGCAAACATAAAAAAAATGTAAAAATGACTCACGTGATGTTTTTATGTGAAAACGGTACTAAAATCACGGATTATGTAAAAAACAATACTCATTCTATTGTATAAATTGTATAATAAACAATTTTGTCACCTCACTTTTTTATCATTTCGTATAAAAATATTTAATAAAAATTAACAATGCCGAGGGGCCCGTAGGCGATTTGGCGGGTAAAATATGTGTCAACCGTGCGTCTGACAGAATAGGTCTTTTTATGTATTTCTATGGACAACTTGATAGTGATGTACAGCTTGGTATCGACCTTTTACTTTTTGTTTTAGGGATGTCACTAAAAAAATAACGGAGTACAACGATTTCTGTGGAGACACACGCGTTAACGTATAAACACGCTTATTGTACTTGACTGCTATTGTCATTTTAACCCTTATATCTGCTTACTTTGCTGACCAGTTAATCAATTTTTTTATAACTTTTTGACTTTTCAAAGAAGGTGTTGAAGTTGCATGAATCTGAGTTGTCCGGTCACTGGAAAATATCACAACTAACTATTCAACCAAATGTTTCCCACGGGGGTAGGGCAGAGAGGACAGACCGCGAAACAACTCAGTCTTGGCACACACTCCTTTGCCTCATTCGCATTCATATCTCGTCTCATTTTTTTTTTTTTTTAAAAAGAAAGACAAACATTCCCGTGTTACGAATAACCCAACAATGTTTGAAAATCTCCTACTACCACCACAGAAAGCCGAAAATGTTGCTTGTGTTGTGATGGAGGATTTAGCCAGCCGAGGAATCGAACACGCGACGCCCGGGTGGGACCCAAGCGCTATGCCCACTCAACCACTGACCAGTCATACATATTTACTCTTCTGTTATTCTAACCCTTAACATGGCCCGACTCAAGTATTTGGTTCATTTGATCGTTCCATGATATCATCGGGTGTTCCTGGCTTCTTCTACCATTCACATTCGCGCCATTTATTTTTTCAACAACCATTAATATAAATTCATGATGAAAGAGAAAGGGGCCTTTTTGGCTCAGAGCTCTGTATGCCAATATTTCGAAAAGTCATTCGCGTCAAGTATTCTCCTTACACTCCTTTCTTCATTCATTCGCTCTACATGCCCAAATCATCTAAGTCCCTTTCCTTATCTTACACCAGCTTTACATTCTTTGTGAATCTTTACATTTATCACACAATTATACATGGTTTTACCACTTGTGTGAATCTGAGGGGTTTCATTTCTACAGCATTCAGTCGGAGGCGTCTACTAATATCTACAGGAATTCCAAAAACTGGAAAAATCGAACTAATATCTATGAGAAGGAAAGTGTTGACGAATATCTACAGCTCAAACTGTTGACGAAAATCTATGAGAACCAAAGTGTTGACAAATATCTACAGCACTGGCAGAGGTTGGATTTGCAATTATGTATAGCATATTGGAATAACGTAATATTGCGTATGCAGTTTAAAAAACTTAATTTATGTAAGTATGTATGTAAAAATCGCTAATATCGGACTATTGGACACATTGGCATTTAGCTGATTAATCCAACCTACGCTCTGTAGATATTAGTTCAACCAACGCTCTGTAGATATTAGTCAACACTCTGAAGTTCGTAGATATTAGTTCAACATATGAGCTGTAGATATTCGTCCGACATACAGGCTGTAGATATTAGTATCTGGAGTCCATTCAGTCTACTTTCACCCTTCCTCTGCCATACATCTATGATAATCAGCAAACTCTAATGTGTGGAGGATTATCAAAAAATGTCTGTGCGTCATGATTACTCAATACATATAATGATATAATGTACCTGGCTGATCTTGGCGTGGCAGTCGCGAAAGTTGAGCTGCTGGATGCGATTGTGGATTTCCTTCTGGCCGATGACTGGTGCGGTCTCGCGGTCGGGCGCATCCAGGCCTCCGTGAACAAACGACGATGCATTGTTGTAAAAGCTGAAGACGCAATAACAATGTTGTGTTAGATAGTCTTATAGAAGGGAAATGTTGTTAGATACAGGTCCATAGAATGGAAATGTTGTTAGATACAGGTACATAGAATGGAAATGTTGTTAGATACAGGTACATAGAATGGAAATGTTGTTAGATACAGGATACAGGTACATAGAATGGAAATGTTGTTAGATACAGGTAAATAGAATGGAAATGTTATTAGAACCAATTATACATACATAATGGTAATTTTGTTAGATGCAATCACATAGAATGGAAATGTAGTTAGTTACAATTACATAGAGTGGAAATGTTGGTACGATTACATAGAATGGATACATCGTTAGAACCAGTGGCGGTTCGTGGTCTTTTTAACAGGGGGTTCAGAAATCCAAGAGAAGATATATGTTTTTTACAGCAATGCACGTTGCAAATTATTATTGTTTTTACAACAAGAATAATTACGTAGAATATATAAGTGAGCGCAGAGAGGCCTTTTATTTTTAATTTCCAACCTTTTTTCATTTATATTATTAGCATTATTTTTTATGTACACAGCACTGTATTCAGCGATTTTTTAAAAAAACATGACAGAATATTAGTGACAACCTATAAACGCAACCGTTTTCAATTTGATATCTAAAACAATACTGAAGTAAGTTCAACACAAAGTTACATAACTAGCGACGTTTGCCGAAAATAATATAAAAAAGGGGAATGAATATAAACGCTAGAAATATTTTGATTCTCACGCCTTCAAAATTTAAAATCGAGCGTCTTTTTTGCACGAGGTAAGTACGCGCCAAAGTCGTTTTAATTTATTTTGTGCATAATTTTATAAGGATGAAAAAAATTTAGATCATAAAAAGTAGTATTAGCCATAAAGGGGTATTTTTTAAAATTGTTTCTCATATTACTTCATAGTTACTTAAGTCATAAAAAAACGTTTCTTTAGTAGTTTACGCTTATATTTTTTGTTTCGTAAATAGTAATTTTATTGTAATTCCAATCCATACAAAAGGAAGTAAAATGTTCAATTTATCCGATTAAATGTAGCCGATTTATGTAATTTAAATGTTAAAATAAAATTAAAAATTAAAAAAAAACAGGATAATGAAATTGATTATTATCAAGAAAGAAGTTTGATATTTAAAAATGTTTTTAACCAATTTCAACAGAAGTAATGAAAAATTTTGCTCAATTTGGGCTCACAGCAAGCTTTGAATATTTTTTATCAGTTTCTTTAATGGATAGAATGTTGCCTGCAGAAATAATAGGTGACAATATGAACGAAATCCATTCAAAAACAAAGAAAGAGAAAATCACCATCTCAATCTATCAACCTCAATTATTATTTTTGTCAACAATGAAAAACATTTTATTGCCAGATTATTATTTCTATAATCATTTTGACACTAGAGTCGTCGACTTGCAAAACCTCTGGAATTTTCCGGAAATCTGTAGACGTCACAAAAAACTGTTTGAAACACTTTGAATATTAAAAGAATATATCTTTTGCTAAATAATAAATTATTTATTTATTTCCAATATATGTACTTCAAGCACTTTTTGCGAATGTGTCAGAACCGGCAGAAATTTCCAGAGCCATTTTTGAAGTCGATGACTCAGGTCTCTTTAAAATAATCATTTAAAAGTTGACAAAGCCATAAATCAATTTTGTAGTCTTTATTTTATAGCCCTCAAACACTGAATACATACTCTAGAAATGGCTTCCACTTAGATTTGAATTGAAACCAATGTTCACCAATCAATGACTTATGGCCGTATACATGACATCTTTTTTCAGCCCGATTCCAATTAGTCACAAAAGTCAACATTTTTCGCTCCATGCGATCGCTATTTTCATCTCTATTTTCATATCTACGATTTCAGTTGGCATAACAACAAACAGCATGGTTCATGTGTTGTTTGCAGTGATGACAATTATATGACATGACATGCAGTATAATGGCCATTTGTGCCTTTTTTGTTCTAGCCCATTTTTCTCTTTGCCCGACATCACACATTTTCATCCCGTTTCAACGAAATGAAAGTTTCGATAATGAAACATAGTTCTGCATAATATGAAATTTAAGCAAAGAACGGTCAGAGTTTTAAATACTCAAACAAGCCCGCATTGCATTTCTAGTTTTTTTTGTTCTTTGCAATCATTTGTAACCTAATGATTAAAAAAAAAATTGCTCAATTTACAATGCAAATAAGGGGCCATCCATAAATTACGTCACACGAATTTCATAATTTTTGACCCCCCCGACCCTGTCACACATCGTCACCATTGTGTGACCCCCGTTGGCATCACATATTTTGCAATTTTGACCCCCCCCCCCTTTAAGGTGTAACGTAATTTAGAATGGCCCCTAAGATGAAAACCAAATTTTAATTATTTAAAAAAAGCATTATGATATGCGTAAATTCCAATTGCAAACGACCGATTTACGTTAACACAAATCTGTTGTATACAAATTTAAATTTCTACCCAAAGAAATGCACTTTTTATAATGTTTAATATGTATACACATTGTATGTATATATTTTATTTTTTCATTATAAAACAGTGGGTAGGGCAAGACCACAAAAAAATTATAAATTTGCTTTTAAAATCATACAAAAATAGAATTTTTTGGAGGCTAGTATATTATAATTTAAAACAAAAATAAATAAAAAAATAACACGATTCTGTACTAGATATTTTTACACCTTTTATTTATTCATATTATACAAATGCGATATATGCAATTATATCGCATTTGTATCTATGTAGTAATTCGGGAATGCTCGGGTCGCCGAACATTGCCGATCGGGCATACGAGCCGGGACAGCGGTCCGGTGTACGGCCGCGGCCAGAACCATTCTAACTTCCAGTATAATCAGTCGCTACCGAGACAAATAATATTACTTATTGAATCCATTGTACTCTTACAATAAAGACGAGAACTTACGTTTAACATATTTATTATTATTGTGTGGCTAGTGTGGCCACAATAAAAGTACATTACAATTGGCGCAGCCGGTTTAAAGTACATTACAATTGGCGCAGCCGTATTAAAGTACAATATTGGATTACCAAATTGGATCACAAAAAAAAAATTACCAAAGCGGGGAGAGCTAAGTCACCCCGAAAAATTTTTTCAAGGCTACCTACAGCCGAGGCGGAACATTGGAGTATTTTTTGGGTTTGTCTGACCGAGTGAAAGGACCGGCAGAACAAACCGAGGATATCTCTGGCTATTCCTGGAGCCACAGTCAGAGTTCTGGAGTACCATCCAAGGGTACTCAGAAGCAAGAGGCGGTGGTCGTTTTTGGGGCTCAACAGAGCCTTTCCACGAAGGTGAAGTTCCGAGGGAGTGCCGAGGGAAGGCATTCTTACAAGGCAAACAGTGCTAGTGTCGAGGAAGGTCACTCACTCATCAAGAGGAAACAATCTGGAGACGTTGCAACCGCAATTTCTAAGATAGGTTTTTCTTTTCTTTCTTGTGGAGGATTTGTCTGGGTTTTTTGTAATTTTTTCCGGGGTAGTATTGTTGTCGTAGCTTCGCGTGATTATTTTTTTTTCCTTTTGTGAAGATGGAATCGGCGAGAATTCCACCGTTCTCTCACATAAACGGAGATTGGGATGTGTTTCAACTCAGATTAGAGCAGTTTCTCGTGTTACATGATGACATTACCGAGATTAAGAAAAAGGCTTATCTGATAAACTCGCTTGAAACGGAGACCTTGACTCTTCTGTCCAACTTATGTTTCCCGGGTAAAATCACAGATGTTACGTTTGAGAAATTAATTGAGTTGCTAAAAAAACATTGTGGTAAATGTAGATCTCTTTTTCAAGAGCGGGAATCATTTTTCCAAGCTAAACAGAATCATAACGAATCGATAAGGGATTTCGCCGCAAGAATTCGAGGGCTCAGCTCATTCTGTCAGTTCGGAAACAGGCTGGAGGATAATCTTGTAGACGTGTTTGCAATCGGTCTACTTCCGGGCCCTGTACGGGTAAAATTGTTTGTTGAAGGGCCTAAACAAAACTTTAATCAACTAGTTGAACTTGCAGTGACCGCGAAAGGTCCTGAGGTCGATTCAATCAAGATGAAGTTGGAAGTAAATTCGGTAAAGGAATTTGGAAGATCGGCTTCTCCGGCGCGAGAAATAAATTCGGTAAAGAGATTTGGAAAATCGGCTTCTCCGGCGCGAAAACTTTATTATCGGTCGAATAGTTCCGATTCATGTAGGTCGGATAAACAAGTTAAAACCGGTTCATCACTAAAAAAGTGTAAGATCTGTGGGAAATCAAATCATGACACTCATAACTGTAAGTTTAAGCAAGCTAAATGTTATTCTTGCGGTAAATTGGGTCATTTACAGAGATTTTGTAAAAACGGGTCAGTAAAATCAGTTATGAATTGTAATAATGAAAATATTGAAAATGTAGCTTTTGTTAAGGCAATCAAGGCACAATTGAAATTAAATGGGAAATCCTTCGAAGCGATGATTGATTCAGGATCATCAGTTTGTGTCATTCCGGAGACATTGTTTTGTAAACATTTCAGTAATATAGAGTTGTCACCCGAAACACGAAAAATTTCAGGTTACGACGGGAATATGTTGACTGTTGTGGGTAATGCAAATTTCAAGGTCGAATACAATAATCTAGTTAGGTTAATAACCTTTGTCGTTGTAACAAGCGGTTCGGAAATGATGGTGGGAAGAGATTTCATGGAAATCTTTAACCTCAACATTGTTTCAAAACAAAATTCTATCAATTCAGTTTCATCGGAAAAAGAGAAAATTGATAAAATTAAAAATAAATTTCCAGAAGTTTTCGGCAAGAAACTAGGTCGATTTAATAAATTCAAAGTGAATTTTAAAGTAAAGAAAGATGCGGATCCTTTTTTCTGTAATGCTAGACCGGTACCGTTCGCTATTAGAGATAAGATCGAATGTGAACTTAAATCAATGGTGAGGGATGGTATTATTTCGCCAGTGAAAAGCAGTGAGTATGCATCTCCCATCGTTCCGGTAGTAAAGAAAAACGGCGAGATTCGTATTTGTGTAGATTATAAACGAAGTTTAAATCTTATTACAGAGTTAGAGAAATACCCGCTACCTAGGATCGAAGAGGTTATCCACAAGGTTAGTTCGGGGAAAATTTTTGCAAAACTGGATTTAAAACAAGCTTATTCACAGTTAGAACTGCAGGATAGCTGTAAGAAATTTACAACGATTAATACACATTTAGGATTGTTTGTTTACAATAGACTTGTGTTTGGATTTAAATCTGCTCCGGCAATTTTTGCTAGAACAATTGCAAGTTGTTTGCAAGGGTTAAAAGGCGTGGCATTTTACTTAGATGACATTATTATCTCAGGGATCAACGAAAAGGATCTAATGGATAATATCATGGCAGTCTGTAAACGACTACAAGATTGCGGTTTATGTGTAAATACGGAAAAATGTCAATTTTTTGTAAAAGAGTTAGAATTTTTGGGGTACATCATTTCCGAAAAGGGAATCCAACCTCAAACGGATAAATTAGAAGCCATTAAGAATGCACCTTATCCGACGGACGTTCATCAACTTAAAAGTTTACTAGGATTTTTCAGTTTTTACCGGAATTTTATACCTAACATGTCATCAATTCTAGAACCACTTCACAATCTTTTAAAGAAAGATGTCAAATGGGTTTTTTCTAGAGAATGCGCTAACGCAGTAGATACAATAAAGAATTTGATGAGTAAAAATACGATTTTGACAAATTACATTCCGCACCTTCCGGTTAAACTTTTTACGGACGCGAGTACATCCGGTCTGGGGGCGTGTCTATGTCACTCATTCGCAAACGGTACGTTGCGACCTATAGCGTTTGCATCTAGAAGTTTAAATAGCGCGGAAAAGAAATATAGCATCTTAGATTTAGAGGCTTTAGCTATAGTGTTCGGTTTGAATAAATTTTTTCAATACTTATATGGCAGAGAATTCACGTTGTGTGTTGATAATCTGCCTCTGATGAGAATTCTCGGTGAGCACAAGAATATTCCTGTTCTAGCCGCAAACAGATTGCAAAGGTATGGAATTATTTTAGCAGGGTTTTCTTATAAAACGGAATTCGTAAGATCGTGCAAAAATCAAGCGGATTTCCTATCTCGACTACCTTTAGAATCGTCAGTTGAGGAATTCAAAGAAGACTACGGGTCTGAGTTCGTAAGTTTTGTTAGCAATTGTGAACATCTTGACGTTAATTCGATTAGGGAAGCCACTAAAGTAGATACGGTCATTCAAGGCGTAATGACGTGTTTAAGGCAAGGGTGGCCCAAACGTGTTAAACGCGAGGAGGAATTATGGAAATTCTGGATAAAAAGGAACGAACTTTCGATTGTTAAGGATTGTTTATTTTGGCAACATAGAATTATTGTTCCAAGTTCGTTGCATAAAAAAGTGTTAGAGCTCGTGCATCGTTCACACTTAGGTATTGTTAAGATGAAAGGGTTAGCAAAGGGTTATTTCTGGTGGTCATCGCTGAGCAAAGATTTAGAGAAAATTGTTCAGGAATGTCCAGAATGCGCGTCGACGAAACAATCTCCGCCAAAGAGTCAATTATCGGTATGGCCTAATTCTGGGAAGGTCTGGAGTAGGTTACACCTGGATTATAGTGGACCGCTGGCAGGGAAAATGTTTCTGGTCATCTGCGACTCATTCACTAAATGGGTTGACTGTATTGAAGTTCAAAGGGCAGATTCAGCTAATACTATATTTGAATTGAGGAAATTATTTTCAAATTTTGGCTACCCTGAACTCATAGTGTCAGATAACGGAACTTGTTTTACGAGTGAAATTTTCCAACAGTTTCTTCGGGAAAACAATATTAAATTCATGTCATCTCCAGTTATGCACCCAAAAAGTAATGGGATCGCTGAAAATTCAGTGAAAACTACTAAGAGTTTTCTTAAAAAACTTATGGTAGGAAATAAATTTCAGGTTGATTACAAGGATAAATTGTTACATTTTTTGTCCGATTATAGAAATACTCCACATTGTACGACGGGAGTCGAGCCAGCAGTTTTATTGTTTGGTAGGAAACTTAGATCTACTTTTGACAGTCTCATTCCGAAAGAGAATGAACGGGTTGTGTCAAAACAACATGATTTGGCGAATAAGAATATTGAGGCAAATCAACGTAAACAATCTAAGTATTATGGTGGTGTAAAAACAAGAAATTTTATTGTGGGACAAAAATGTTTAGTTAAAGATTTCAGGAAGAATAATAAATTTACATGGGTAAAGGGAATTGTTACAGATAAAATTGGAAAAAAATTATATTTGGTAAAAACTTGTGATTCTCAATTAATTTGGAAACGTCATGTGGATCAGATGAGGAACTTATCAGTGTCTTGGAGTGATGTTGAGTCAGATTTGCCAGATTCCGCGTCTGATGACACGAGGACTGAGCACTCTGAGAAAGAGTTATCCAATCTGTGGAGTGAGTTAACGGTGTTTTCTCCTGATTTCAGATTTGCGGAGGGAGGAGAGAGGTCACCGGAGGTCACAGACACGGCAATCGCTGGTCCAAGTCAAAGTTCAAATCCCTGGTTGGGGAGACTCCGCCCAAGATAGTCCACAAGGAAGGAACGGAAAGCCTTCTAACTTAATATAATTTTGTGTGAAATATTAATAATGATGTGTTTATGAAAAAACATTATAAGAACTTGAGTGAAAAATCAGTATAATATTTACAGTGTTGAATTATATAGAATCATGAAATACTTGAAATACTTAAATATGTAGTGACTGATTTACAGGGGGAAGGGTGTGATATATGCAATTATATCGCATTTGTATCTATGTAGTAATTCGGGAATGCTCGGGTCGCCGAACATTGCCGATCGGGCATACGAGCCGGGACAGCGGTCCGGTGTACGGCCGCGGCCAGAACCATTCTAACTTCCAGTATAATCAGTCGCTACCGAGACAAATAATATTACTTATTGAATCCATTGTACTCTTACAATAAAGACGAGAACTTACGTTTAACATATTTATTATTATTGTGTGGCTAGTGTGGCCACAATAAAAGTACATTACAGTTTAGTAGAGTATTTTTGCATTGACGGCCGGCGTAATCCAGCGGTAAGGCTCTTGGCTCGCACTCCGAAGGTTGCGGGATCGAATCCCGGCGTGGCAAATAAATTTTATTTGTTTAATTTGTGTTATTTCACAATGTATTCATTTAAAATAATATATAGTATATTTGTATAATATATAGTATTATTGTTCCAGAGTGGAAGGTACTCCCAGTATCGCCGTGGTGTAAGACCACCATTCAGGATTGAAACATTGCTTGAAATGGCTTTAGCCGTGTTTGGTGACCAGATCTGAATAGCCAGGTACTTCTCCACCTTCCTCTTCCCTATCTCCTTTCCCTCCCCACTACCTTCAGCCTCACAACATATCCCAATTGGGGATGCCATAGTTCCACTGGCTCCACACGGGAGCAGTTGGAACTCTTGTGCGGTATTCATGTAAAAAAAAAATTTCAATTTACCAGAAATACGGAACACCGTAATTTCTTCATACTAAATATTCATCATTTCTTAACCCTAGAAGCCCAATCTACGTCGTTTAGACGTACACGTCGACGAATTATCGTCATCTCTTTCACAATCGTGGTCGGATTGCCGCGACCGTCCGAACCAACTCAGTACCCGCCGAGACCTTGCACGAGATGGCAGTGTCACTTCGGTAAGTGCTGCCATTTTGTCATAACAACAATGATGCACATACATTCGACGTATGTTTGGGCTTTATGTAACTTTGGCCACTGCTCATGGTTTTTTTGTTATTGTGCTTTTATGTATTTTTCATTTATTTATTGTTTTATTTTCTTACATTTCTTAATCGATACTTCTGTTTTAGTTACAAAGATACAAAATGGAGTCTCGACAACACTTGAAACCTGATGAAATATATCAGCTTTATTGGAAAATGAGGACAATTATTCTCCGCATGATACGGACTCTGAAGAGGAGGATAATATTATACCAAAGACTGAACCACAAGCTACTACAAATACTTTTCCTGTGATGAGCCCGAACCAAAAAAAAAACGCTATTGTGGATTTTGCTCCTATAAAAAAAGGAGGATGACGAAAGCACAGGTGGCAAATGCCAAAAAGCTATATGCGGTGAACATAAAATTGATGTTTGTCAAAACTGCATATAAAGACTGTTTTTTTATAATTTTACGTATTTAGTATTAATAAAGAGTTGATTTGATTTTAATAAAACAAATTAGAATACAGTTGATTTTTTTAAATTTTTGTATTATACAAGGTGTCCGGAAACTCTTAGTACAAGCGAGAAACTGGAGAATCCACATCACAGTCGATTTTGTGGTTTAACTTTTTTTGATTTGAGCTTTCGTTTTCGAGTAAATCGGGTCCGAAGTTCGAATTTTTTTGGTTAAATTTGAAAAAAAATTTCACTAGGGGGTTGATTTCAGCTGTGTAATGTCTTATAAAATGCAACGAAGGGTAAACCGGGCTCAAAATTTTTTTTAACCCTTTAGTTGCCGAAAAAATGGAAAAATAGAAAAAAAATAATATTAAAATCGAAATGCTTAGATCGAAAAAAATACGTTTTTTGGGTTCTCTACGTGATGTAGATTCACCAGTTTCCCGCTTTTACTACGAGTTTCCGGACACGTTGTATAAGAAAACTCCAGAGGATCTCATTTTTTTGTTCAATTTTGTTATGTTTGCAAAGTTATATTGTAAAAGTGTAAATAAAAAGCAACTTTGTCAAATAAATTGTTTTTATTTTTATTTTATTAGACTGTATATTGAATAAATAACGTAGAACTAGTATATAATTTTAAATAAAAAAAAATAAAAACAGAGATTTAAATATTACACGTCGTTTTGACGTATGATTGGGCTTTATAGCTGCAAAAATATGATTGGGCTTCTAGGGTTAAAAAATTCAAAATTCAGTTTTGTTTGAAAAAGATAGTTATAAGTTCTTCTCAATTTATTATTTGCCTAGCTTATTTTAAATACAAGACATATTTAGATCGATGGGCATATTTCAAAATGACTGATTATTTTAAACAAATATTAGGTCCTTACATATGAAATTGGCGTTTTGCCGTCCGCTAGACAAATTTCATAATTACGCGCCTCATCTATCACATGAAGTTGGCTACAATCATATCAACCTTCGTTTATAGCAAGTCTGAGATACCAACATAATAGTAACAAAATGGCGTAGTATAAGTTCACGAAGTGTCATTTTATTCATTCTTTAAACGGCTGTATCTCCCTCAATTTTGCCAAGCGCTCCTTAATTTCTTTTTTATTCAACTTTTCCACACTTTTCTCATCTAGAAAGTGCATTTTTATTAAAATCCCCCACATTGGCGGGATCTGCATTTCACCCGTGATAATTTGGCAGGAAACATCTGAATTAAGGGTCGACCGAGACATGTTTTTCGTTCTCGGCCGAGACCGAGACCGAGAATAAATTAAAATCTCGGCCGAGACCGAGAGCCGAGACTGAGAATAGATAAATTGAGAAAAAAAAATGAAAATGCGCTATTTTGGCATAATATAGTATATTTAAGAATGTAATAATAATTTGTTTTAAGGCGCCGCATCTGCGCTCAAAAAGAAGAAGATGGAGAAACATGTAATTAGGAATGTTAGAGGAGCGCGCTAATATTTAAAGCGATAAAATCGAAAATATTTAATAAAACACGACATCATTTAACAAAACATTGTGAATTTTTTTCACAATTATAACTTGTAAAATAACTGAAGCAAACGTTTTTAAAATAATTTTTGGAGCATACTTTGCGATTTTTTTTGTATCGAGGGAATTGCAAATAATTTGCGTTTCGGCGTGGAAGGCGTCTAGATATTATCATTATGGTTATAAATAAAACCGGCCTCGCTGCCAGCCGACCAATCACAATCGACAGCTCTCTCACACACTGACACTAAGTGACAAATGTGAACGCGTGCGGTAGATTTGAATCCCATTATCCTATACCGTACCTACTTACAACGGTCTCGGTTATGGCCGAGAATCTCGGCGATTTTTCGCCGAGAACCGAGACAGAGTTCTCGGTAGAATTTGTAGCCGAGAATGCCGAGACCGAGACCGAGATCTCGGTCGACCCTTAATCTGAATTTATTAAATATTGCTGAAAATCTTTCCTCCATTGATGAATAATTTCTCCTTATCTTTCTGATAGCAGTATAAATAAAATGACCAATTGAAGATAATAAAATGTTGGCTTATCAAACAAAGTACTTAATTGATAACAATTCTAAGCATTACAAAGACCATTTTTAATTCATGAATATCAACAATTCATGAAAGATCAATAAATTGGTTGAATTACTATATTAAGTTTAAAATAATTTTTCATCCAATTCTTATACCTTCTGCTCATTAGTAAGTTTTAGTGAAACCATTTCTATAAGGGTAAAATTCTGCTCATTAGCAAGTTTTACTGAAACCATTTCTACAAGGATAAAAATATTAACATAAATGTAAAGGGGTGTTCAGACATCTAATATAACCGCTAGCAGGTATCTGTTGAACCGCGAGCACTTATGTTTCGGGCCGTTCACACGGCGCAGATAAAATATTTCTTCCTATGGTAGGAGAGGGGGTCAGTTGAATTAGCGAGCGGCCACGGAGCGCGCATTTTTTGTACTGAATCTATGGAGTTGACATCTGTCACCCACCGGTCTTGGCAGCTCCGTAATTAAAATGACCCCCTCTCCTGTTTTCGTCGAAGTGGGGGGCGCTTAACTGTTGGCATATCGCCTCAGGAGCGGTTACGGCGTAAGATGTGCATTGTGACGACCTCCGTAGTCCAGTGGCTAAGACTCCTGACTCACATTCCGGAGGTCGCGGGTTCGAACCCGGCATGCGCAAATAAATTTTATTTGATTAATTTGTGTTATTTCACAATTAGTTCATTTAAAATAATATATAGTAATTTGCGGCATGTTCCAGAGTGGAAGATACTATTAGTATCGCCCTGGTGTAAGACCACAATTCAGAATTGAAACGTTGCTTGAAAATGGCTTTAGCCGTGTTTAGTGACCAGATCTGAATAGCCAGGTACTTCCCAACCTTCCTCTTCCCCACCTCCTTCCCCTCCCCACTACCTTCAGTCTCACAACATACCCCAATTGGGGATGCCATAGTCTCACTGGCTCCAGACGGGAGCAGTTGAGATTCTTGTGCGGTATTCACTGTAAAAAAAAAAAAAAAAAATTGTCTATGGTTGATGTGCGCATAAAGCGCTCAGGTGTGAACGGTCTGAAGGGATTCTATGGAGAGCGATATGTGGCGTGCTATGATCTTTTATATTTATAAGCTCAATGTGAACGAGCTCTTATTGTTTTTCTGAGCAAAACAACTACCAATGATTCATTATCCAAAATGTTTCCCGGATTATGATTCAATAAAAATTTCAATGTAGATTAACACATAGAATACTAATAGTATTTTACTGTGAGTCACAACCAATGATGTATGTATGATATTTAATCATTTGAAGCGAACCAAATGAAAATTTAAAACAGAAGAATCAGAAAAAGATTTGGTCGCATTTAGGAATTGAACGATCCAAAGATCGAATTGGCTCAGTGGTTAGAGCAGATCCCCAGTCAGGCTGAGGTCCTGGGTTTAATTCCTAGATTTTCTCTAATAGCTAGAGTCGCTAATATTGTCTATGATTAAATATTGCGATTTGATGTTTTCTCATTAAAATTATTCCAAAAATAAAAAATAATATATTAAATATTCGAAGAATTATTGCTATCAGTGGTAAACTTTAAGATGATTGGAATCTTAATAAGAATATTTTTTAGATAAAACCTTTTGATTAATTTTAATTACTATGAAAGATAACTATTGGGTGAAATGCAGATCCTGCCAATGTCTGGGAATTTAATAAAAAGGCACTTTCTAGATGAGAAAAGTTTGGAGAAGCTGAATAAAAAAAAATTAAGGCGCGCTCGGCAAAATTGAGGGAGATACAGCCGTTTAAAGTTTAAATAAAATTTCACTTCGTGAACCGATACTACGCCATTTTGTCACTGTTATGTTGATTCACCTTAATTACATTAAAAGGCAACTATTTGCATTGGGGAAAGTGGAAAATATTTCATTCTAAATTTCGATTACGTAAAATTAAAATTAGCTTTCGTCTTGTGAGATTGTACGCCAGAATCACAAACCATGTTACACAAACCTAGCGTAGCCGCTAAACTACTTGAAAACTGGGATGTTTTTCTTGCCTTGACGCGAGTAGGCGTTATAAAGGGGCACTTTCTTTTAAATCACAAACCATGTTACACAAACCTAGCGTAGCCGCTAAACTACTTGAAAACTGGGATGTTTTTCTTGCCTTAACGCGAGTAGGCGTTATAAAGGGGCACTTTCTTTTCTTAGGTTAGTGACAAAATGGCGGGCGAACTGACAGTATCGGTTCGCGAAGTGAAATTTTATTTATACTTTGAACGGCTGTATCTCCCTCAATTTTGCCGAGCGCGCCTTAATTTTTTTTTTATTCAGCTTCTCCACACTTTTCTCATCTAGAAAGTGCCTTTTTATTAAATTTCCAGACATTGGCAGGATCTGCATTCCTCCCTAACTATTTGCATTCAGGGCGATTGAAAATACTGCATTTAAAATTTCAATTACCTACATAAAATGAAAATTTGCTTGGGATGACAGCTGACAACCATTTACAATAATGTATTTCCATATTCTGTGACGTTTTGAAATTTAAATGCAGTGTTTTCCATCGCCCCAAATGCAAATAGTTGTATTTTATAGTAATAGTAATAATAAGGTGAATGAAGGGTATTTTCTAAAAAATATTCATTTTGAGCATGTCCAATCCCAAAAGCTTATAAGCTTACACTGTCAATATCTATCTAAATTAATTGCAAGAATGAATGTCTGTAATTTTGGAGACAATGAACGAAGAACACCATTGTTGTTGTTCAACTTATTTTATCAATATTTTATTTGTAACGCTCAAGCAAAATAAATCTTGATTACACCTGGCTAGGTTCAAATTATTACTGTATAACGTCTTATGACAAGGAAGAATTCTACCTACCTGTGATTTACATTAAGTTATACACACATGAAAGAGACAAATTCCTAGGAAACAGTGATTATAGTCATTTGGAGAGAATCGAGGGTTTTGGGCGAACTTACCGGTGGAGGTGAATGGGTGCTTTGTTAAGAAGAGTGTAATACTGACGTACAAACTCTCTTCCGACGCATTGTGGGGATGGATGCTCCTCCATGACCATTGCTTCACCTTTTGAAATGGGATAGCAGAAATGCCTTTCCCGTACTAAAAACAAAACAATAATGTAGATTGGATTCTTGATAAGATTTGACACATATAAATTCACAAACTTTAATAAGGAATCAACCAAATCAAGACATTTTCCACAACTGTGTTTACATCCAACTAAGAGGTCGTAAACCTCATGTGAAGGATTTTAGCATTAAAACAAAGAAACAGCACACTGTGCCCATTATTATTCGTCTTCCGTCAAATTAAAAGTCCGAACAATTTTTTTTGAAGAATTCAAATATAGAACTATCAATGTCCGGGATTTTTCAGAGACAACAGACAAAAAGTTTACGAAAATGTGAAACACACATGGCGACGTTCGCGGGAATATTTTGACAAATATATCTCCTTATCGTCCGAGGTTCTTATTCTCCGCGTGTCTTTGCACAAAATTAAAGAATTCATCGACATTGAAGCATTTTAAATCACTTTAGTCCTGCATTTAATATCTTAAAGCGGCATTCCAGACAGTGGGGATTTTTAAACAAAATAACCTTCGCAAACATTAGACTGTCGCATCACCAAATTGAGCTATTAATTTTAAATAAGAACCTTTCCATGACAGGGAACACTTCTTACCTTAATATTAACGGAATCTTGGTTATTTTAAATGTATAAAAAAACTAAATATCCCAAATTTAACAACAAATGGGAATGGAAAACAGAAAAAACGTTCTCGCCGTTCAGGGTGTCAATGTTCCGCTCATTGCCAACCTAAGAATTCGCACATCGAGTTTATTTATAAAACGGGTACCTACCTACAACCAAATTTATTGTCTATGGACTCTGGACATCGATTCTATAAAAAGATTTTTTTAGCAAAATAAATATGTTTGATTTTCGAGGGCGCACCCATGATTTCTTCACAAATTTGAAAAATAGTTATTCGATCACCAAAAATGTATTCATTACATTTTTTGTAAACCAACTCGCTTTGATTACAAACCCTGCGGGACCTTTAAAAATATTACGCTTCTCAAAATATTTTACTATTATCGGGGGTTTTCTCAGAAGATAAGAAATTTAAGAAAATATCTGGAATGAGTTCGAATTATCTAAAGTTAAAAACAAAAAAAAATATTTTTTCAGAAGTAAACATGAATGAAACACTACAATATTTGAGGCAGAGTATAATATTTAACTTCTACAAAATAAGAACTTTATGTTTCGAAAATAGTATTAAAATAATATGCTCTGCAAAGAATTTTTTTTTTAAAACATTAAAAAAAATTATGCCGACCAAAAAAAATTCCCGCGATAAAAATCAATATAAATAAAATTACGTCAACTACACGCGTTGAATAAGTTACATAATTGAAAGTGTGTGTTTCATTCTGTAATATGTGGAGGTTGGTATAGTCTGTCAAAAAAGAGTAGAAAATATATGAGGGCGCCACTGTTGTTCAAATGGCAATACTAAACACATAACTCATGGTGTTAAAGTAAAGCTGTGTAACCTGCATTTTTATAAAAAATTAAATATTTTATCATTGCAGTATAGATACCCGCCGATCTCAAAATTAGAATTGCGTATAGGTATATTATTATTATACCTTTGCAATTTTGTGTTAATATAATGAAGAATAACTATAACGTAATGAAATATAAAGCACAGTTTAGAAATTGCTCACATTTATTTAATACTAGATAAAGTATCTAGCGTTGCCTGGGCTTTAGATCATGTCTCAAATTTTAGATCTGAATATATTAACTCATTCAGATCTATGGCACGACCAAGTGAATCAGATACTTCAGTCGGGCCATGTCAAGAGTCAGAATAATAGAAGAGAATGTATGAGACATTGTGTGAATGTAAACGAGGCAAGGAATGTGTGCCAAGACCGGGATGTTTGGCGGTCCGTCCTCTCTGCCTACCCCTGCGGAGAAACGGCGTGATGTTAGTTAGTTAGTTCAGATCTAAAAGTAGTGTTACTAAACTCACCATTAGTGATTCTTCCTTTCTATCTATTGTTAAATTCAAATTTATGTTAAATTAAATTAAAGCAAATCGCTTTATAAATCACCTTAATCAATTTTATGTCATGAAGAAAAAATGTTTTTTAAAATGTGGTTTACTGTGTTCTGTACATTAAGTGTCATTGCACTTCAAAAAAATATTTGACAGTTAAATTGGTGTTGCCAGTCTACAAATTTAGTAGTTCAAGTTTTTATATTTTCTACTCTTTTTTGACAGACTATATATACATAAATAATGTAATTATTCGACCTTTTCTCATCAAAATTTTGTAATACAAAAAATCACAATAAATTTTGTTTTGAGATTGAGGAAATTAAAATATGTACCGACTTGATTTTTTCTTATTCCCTAATATTAATATTGTTGAAATTGCAAATCACGAGGTATCTCAACTAGCAGAAAATTATTATATCCCAATCAAAAACTGTTGACCGATGAGTTCTGTCATCAGGAAACTTTTGCGTTTATTTAACGCTTCCAGAACCTAATACCATTTTACTTCCAAAAAGTCACTAAGTACGACATGATAGTCTCCCCCACACGTCGAGTTCGGAGAAACGTGCCACGCGCCACTTCAGGCCACCGCGCAGAAAAGTCTCACAGTGAACTGCGCTGTAAACCGTTACCTTACTTTCGGTCTTTACTTTTCTGCGCGGCGGCCTGAAGTGGCGCAGGGCACGTCCCGCTCCGAACTCTACGTGTGGGGGGTACTATTAACTTCACCCGCCATAACACAGGGACATCCCTAGCATGGCGGATGAAAAACAAAAAATGTATAAATGTACAAAATTCTAATAATAAATAAAAAAATTAAAAATCGAGTGCAGTTTACACGCGTTAGAAGCGAAACTTTACCAAAAAAAATCTCAACCAATATGAGCCTTGAAAAGTGAGGTCATAATCAAAGCGGCCAATGAGCGTAGACCTATCGTCATTTCCGTTACACATCTCAACCAATAGTAGCCTTGAAAAGTGACGTCATAATCAAAGCGGCCAATGAGCGCAGTTTGATGCTCCGTTTCATCCGAATTCCAAATCACAACGGGGCTAAAGAAGTTTCACTTAAAAAAATGTTTGTATCATAATATGTTTTTTTTGCGTGTATCTTGGATAATACCGGGTAGTGAAATGGATTTTAATAATAAAGGTGTTAACGTTTTTATTTTGTTTGCTTCGTAATCTACATCAGTATCCTTAACAAAAAACATGTCAAAAAGATTACTAGTACTTAAAGATTTTATAAAAAAGCCAGCGCCTGACAATAAACTTTTACCAAGTGAAACATCGAACTATTTCATTGTTGAAGGGAGCTTTTGTATAATAGAATAACATTTTTTGAAGTGAAAACTTCAAGAAACGTTATGATTTTAAACTCTTTGAAACGAAAAATAGCGACACTAAAAAGATACAAACATCTAGGTATAGGATTTAGCCTGCGAGAGAATGAGATAATTAGTATAATCGGTCTTCTCTTTGTGCAGTGCTTCGTAGTCTCCCCACTCTTGTCTACATTAATTTTCTGAATGTTTCACTTCTACAGCATGTGAATTGCATACTCTGATTTTTTATAATGTAGGCATTATGTTTTGCGTAATTTTGTGCTTTGATCATTTCACTCATTTTTAGTAATGGTATCACAGTCTTATCTTGCCACTGCTCAGAGAGCAACTTGACGAACATTAATATTTCACAAAATGGCAACTGAAATACCGGCCCCTGTATGTTCAATTCGGCAGATTAGATTTGAAAAAAATAATATCTCATTCATATTTTGTAGAAAATATGACTTTTTTGGGACAATGAGTGAAATTTATATAATCTGCTTACTTACTACTTAGGTAAAAAAAATGTTTTACGCACTTTATTCAAAATTCAGCGAAGAGGTGTACACTCATGTGGAATATGATTTAGTCTTAAATAATTCCTATTGACTGATCGTAGCTAAGTCCTATTATAATTCAACAGCTTAGAAAGTCATTTGTCTATAAATTTGTTTGTACGTTCCATTTCCGTTTCAAGGTGGTAGCCATTTTAGTTCAGTACAGATTATTTTTTCAAATGGGAAATCGTCGCGCTTATTAAGACTCTTAAGAGGGAATAGCCAGACAAAACCGGAAATATGACATTTTAAAATCAAATGTTAAACGTATTGACTCTTTTCCACAAAAAAATATAAATTGATTTTGAAAGACTGTTCTTTTATCTAGTAAATTTTAAATTTTGAGACAACATATTTATTTTTAGTACAATAAGGTTTTACCGTAGGTCGTTGGCTGATTTGTTAAATTTTCAAATAAAATTTTGTATTTTACAACAAACATTTCAAATCATATTATCATGCAGTAAAATAAATGAATAAATTATTTAGGAAAGCTGTTTTTCAGAATTTTAATTTTAGTTCAAATAAAGTCATTAAAAACAATCCGCTCCCTTGTTTTGGTGACGAAAATACTTCAATTTGTCTATTTATTTATGGTCTTACAAACTAATATGTAAAAAAATGCATTCTTATTTTGTTTAGATATTATTGAAAAATTTTAAATACTTAAAAAACAATAACAAAAAGTACATGATATTAATAGTTTTATCATCACGAGTTTGAGCATTTTTAATGTAGGTATTTATCAAAGCAAATTTTGAATGAAATAAAATCGAGATTGAGTGATTAATGCTGGTATGGAGAATAATTAATCTTTCTCATCGGAACCGTCCTGTACAGTTCTAAGAATACGATTCCAAGATCATCGTTCGACGAAATTTAAATTCTCGGCCGCTGGTTAATGGCTCTTAATTCGAATTTTTTCAATATTGTGTAGATTGTCTGAAGAAATTTTGAAAAAAAATAATTGTCATTGAGATAGTGACGTTTTTTTTGACAAATGATTTTATTCCTCATTTGAATTCTAAAAAAAATGACATTTTGCGTGGCTTAGAAAAGTTGGTAGGTAGGTAACATTGAACTAAAAAATCTTATGTTTTCGGAGAAAATTTTGTTTTTATTTATAAGAAAATTAGAAACAATCACTACTATTCACAGAACTGAGAGTAATATAATATTGTCTGCTAGATTGGAATAATTACACGCTAAAATTACAAATAATAAAGATGAATAGAAAACGGGTATGATGTTCATCAAAATATTCAGACTCGGAACATAGCCGGCATTTATAAAGTATTGTAAATTTTTGTAAGTACTGTAAATTGTAATTTAATATAAATGCAAAATAGTATATATCAAACAAGGTGTTCTTGGATAAACATTCTCCAGTACATTTTTGGTGTTTTTGCAGAGGAATAAAATATTGTAACAAAATAAAATCAATATTATTGATGCGTCGAGTTTATTCAGGTTCCTACTCTTCATCTATTTAGTTTTATTTTGTTGTTCATCCTGATTGTATGCTCAGCATTTCAGCAATCAGCACTGTAATGCTGTTTCTTTCTTACACATGATATTTCATATTACTTTCTCACAAAAGTACTGTTGGTAATTTTTTTGACAGGAAATCAATGTCAAGCCGACAGAATGCTTTGCTCTCATTGGTCGAATTTTCTGCGCGCCCATTCTGCGCGGCTTCCGAGCATAGCATCAGAGCCGGCGTCTTTCCGGCAGTAGTCCTTCTTCTTTCAACGTCCGAAGAGAGCGGTGGTGTCTGTAGTCTGTTATCAGTTCTAAGTTTAATTTGAGCTTTTTTTTTGGCAAGCGGCCAAGAAAGTAATGGGAAACGGTGATAATTTCGCACAGGACGTAACAGAAGATCAACCAATGAACGGCACATCTGAAAACGGTGGAGCAGACAATGCTCTGGATAATGGAAGCGCCGAAGCTCCCGGCCGGGATGACGACAGGTACTTACAAACATTCTACTATTGTGTATTCTAATATACAATGAACTTTAAATGATTCTTACTTACATTGTATTGTATCTCTTCGTATGTACCATTAATTTAAACTTTAATATACTAGCATTTTCACGATTCTATCGACGCCGCCATGGCGGACGATGCCGGCCCGTGTCTTTTGTTAAATTGTTAATCCGAGTTCATCTCGTCATTTTCAGAGTAATTATTAGTTTTAACAATATTTGGGCATGCCTATGTAACTTAATTTGATACTGATTTGTGTAGTTTAATATTTCAGATGCTTTACTTTCTTTTCCCTCTATAATTTCATTGTCGCCGAGGCGTGTATAAAATGGCGTCCCCAAGCCTACATTTTGGCGCGGCGTCGTTATTGATTTTTCTCAATAAGCTCAACCGGGAAGTCTGCTAACTGTAAAGTTCTCTCCAAAATTGGGGGTATTCCAGAAGATTTCGTCACTTTGCGAGTCAAAATTAAAAGTTTTATTTTCAGATTTGCAGTTTGTTAGTAAATTTGTTTGGCTTTGGGGTAAAGTCTCAGAAGTGAAGTGGTGTTTGTAGCGGGTAACGGTCTTGTTTGTTTGGTCAGTTTGGGTCAGGTTGCTTGCTGGAGCTAGCTAAGAGTTGTTGCTGTAAAGAGAGCATTGAAGCATTTAGAGCCAGAATGGAGTAATAACTTGGGTGTCTGTCTGCAGGTAGAGGAAAGAGGCGGCCGCGCGCGCAGGTCACCGTGTGCTGGAAGCGCCATGATGGTATTTATCTCTTGGAAGGGTCTCTTAAACCGTAATGCTCAAACAAACCAAACTGACTTGCCTCGCCCAACTTTTGGGCCCAACTCCAGATTTATTTGTTTCACACTGTTAATATTCATATTGATATTTTGTCTCTTTGTTCATAGTAATTTTTATTTTACTTGCAAATATTGTTTTCACAATTTTGACAAAATTTCACTGTCTTATTACTTTTTAAAATTTTCCAGATACATTGATTTGCAGTCTTACAGGTTCCATTTGATGAGGCATTCTTATTTGATGCAGTGCTTTGGAGATTTCGCATTTATTATTAATTTTAATTAACTGTAAACAAAGTACTGCGTAATGTTAACGTAACTGAGCGTACTTTTGGCAAATGTAGCTTCGGCTCGAACTTAGTCACCAAGCCTTTATTCATGTTGTTTGTTTGTTTTGCAGAAAACTATTTGTTGGAGGTCTGAGCTGGGAAACCACAGACAGTGAGTACCATTTATATTCATTTAACACAACATCCTCTATATTAATTTAACACAAGATCCTTTATATTAATTTAACACAACACCCTTTATATCAATTTAACTTCACACAACACCCTTTATATCAATTTAACTTCACACAACACCCTTTATATTAATTTAACACAACACCCTCTATATTAATTTAACACGACACCATTTATATTAATTTAACTTCACACAACACCCTTATATTAATTTAACTTCACACAACACCCTTTATATTAATTTAACTTCACACAATACCCTTTATATCAATTTAACTTCACACAACACCCTTATATCGATTTAACTTCACACAACACCCTTATATCAATTTAACTTCACACAACACCCTTATATCAATTTAACTTCACACAACACCCTTATATCAATTTAACTTCACACAACACCCTTTCATGATGATCAACCAGTTCTGCTTCTGAGTAGCGTTGAAGATACCCATACCAAATTTCTGATGTCCCAATCAACTCTAATCATTCCTCCTCAAACTTCCTCTTCTTTTACTAATTGAATATTCTTCTTGCAGAGGAGCTTCGGGAACACTTTGGTGCCTACGGAGACATTGACAGCATTAATGTTAAGACTGACCCCAACACCGGAAGGTCGAGAGGATTCGCCTTCATTGTTTTCAAAGCCTCCGATTCCATCGAGAAGGTGATGAATGCCGGCGACCACACCATCAACAATAAGAAGGTTGACCCCAAGAAAGCCAAGGCCCGTTACGGAAAGATCTTCGTCGGAGGCCTCAGCAATGAGATCTCCGATGACGATATCAAGTCATACTTCGCCCAATACGGCACCGTAAGTCTAACCCATATTTATTTACAAAAATGTTTTCCTCAAAGATGCACACTTCATTAATTAATCATTATACATAAACTTTTTCACAACATTTTATTCTCTATACATTCCATATTTCAATTCATGTTAAGGGCAAATGAACCCCATTAATTCTTTATGGCTTTGTGATGATCCCTTTTCTAATGTTTGTGTTTATTTGTCAACAGATTGTGGAGGTTGAGATGCCCTTCGACAAGACAAAGAATCAGAGGAAGGGATTCTGCTTTATCACCTTCGAGTCCGAGCAGGTAGTCAATGAGCTGCTGAAGACCCCCAAACAGACCATCTCCGGCAAGGAGGTGTGTATTTGAACATTTTACCATGACTTGATATCGGTGTGGATGAATGCGTAATGATGAATCAAAGGCTCGAGTCAGAGACGCCCGGCTCACGTCCCAGCGCTAGCAATAGCAGAACCCTCTGGGACGCGGGCTTCGCTGCTGAAGTTTTCGCCGTGTCTGAACAGTGAGGAATGTAGGATGTCGGCAGCGGAATGTTTAGTGCGAGTTACTGACTGTCGTTGTTGTTGCAGGTCGATGTAAAGAAGGCGACACCCAAGCCCGACGGCCCCGGAGGCATCGGTGGGCGAGGCAGCGCGCGCGGCGGCCGAGGGGGCCGTGGCGGACGCGGAGGTCGCGGAGGCGGCTATGGCGGCCAGGGAGGATGGGGCGGCGGCCAGGGCTACGGGGGTTACGGAGGCTATGGCCAGGGCGGCTATGGCGGAGGATATGATGGCTACGGCGGAGGCTATGACTACTACGGCACGGGATACGGAGGCTATGGGGGCTACGATTACACCGGCTACAACAACTATGGTAATAAACAACACAATAAGCAGCACCATCAGCAGCAGCACTAACTGCTCTCACCACCGTCATGGCTGAACTACCTCGCCATCCTAGCGTAACGTGAACAATAAAATATTGTTCAACATAAATGCCGACTATATTATTATAAGGAGAAGATATTTATTTTTTGGATACTTTTTTTGAACCTGGAAATAATATAGGAAGCCATTTAAAAGGACAATATTTTATACGTGAGATACCTTTCATATATATATAATGTATATAATTTAGTTTATGTTTGTAATACCACGTTTGGCATTTGTAGCACTGTCGGTATTTGACTAACGACGGCTAGTTTGGGCCGTTGGGCGCTTCTCTTGCCTTCCGATCGTGTCCCACCAGAGACAGTGCTACATTTGGGAAATTGGGTAAATAGTATATGGAAGATACATTGTGAAATATTGAGCTTTTAAATAAAGCATTTCTTAAATGGTATTCTCAATGTGTTTGCCATATATTCATACCCTTTTTCCACTGCCTTGTCCCAAACCATCCTTCATTTTATATCTTTACATACTTCTGCTGTTGCGCGCTGTCTTGTGGGTCCCAATACTTGCATATACTGATCTGATACTGAGAAGCGGTGAGTCCCTAAACAAACTGTCTACATTCGTCCTGCGCTTGGCCCCCTTCCTGGTCCGGTATTGTGCCCCACAAGCAGCCCTCGACTAGCTCACACATCATTCTACACACACATTCTCATAGAATTAGACTTGACAAACACGCAAATTTCAGATTAGTGAAGACCACTTTCTTCTATTAAGGACAACAATATTAATGATAGATTTAATACTTAATGAACCAAGGACTGTTCCATCTCTTTTTAAAAGATTTATATTAAGCACTTCAATCGCATTCACAAAGCTGACTTGAATTTAATATGTTTGATGCGGCTATAGTTAGCCCCATTAAAGGTCAATTCAGATTATGGTAGTGTCTTGTTGGATTCTTATCAGCAGCTTGAATGCCCATGCCTCTTGTGTGGCTAATGAGCTTGTGTTGGTTGTTGTGGCAGATTACGGCGGCTACGGGGGGTATGAGGGAGGCTACGGTGCTCGCAGCGGCGCCCTCCGAGGCAAAGGTACCCCCTTGATCCATCACACACCAACAGATCGGCAGACTAAACTTTCTCACCTGCAGATTGTCCTACCTTCAATCGCTAATTACTCTCAATAGTATCCTTGGGGATATAAAGGTGTGATGTATTAGGATCAGCTGGTAGGGGGAAATGCCAGTTATAAAGTGGTTTTGCTTTATAATGCTGGGTGTTCATTCTTGTAGGGTTTTCATGTGGAAAGTATGACAATCTGTATAGTGGCTGTAATTTATTTTTAGTTTAATTTAGTAACAGTTGACTAGTATTGGCATATTATTTAAATGGAAAGTTTAGACTGCTGCCAAGAAGTGTTGTTTACCTTGTGTGCCATTCTCCCGCTTGCACTTTAACTGTAATTACCGTTTGGACGGGTCTGCCAAACATTTGAAACACACTTGGTTTATTCATTTTTACGAATATAATACCCTTTTCTACTAATGATTTAATGCATGCAAGGCAAAAAGGTGACACTATCGAACCATTTCTAAATTAGAATCACTAGTAAATCATTTCTAACCCCCGCCAAAGGGTTTTCATTGCACCCCTTTCTCATTCTAGTTGATACCTATTAATCTACTCTAAACGCTCATGGAAGTCAGATGATATTTTAAACAGGATATTTCTTAAATTCAAATTTGCATAACTTTTTAGCTAATATCATTTGACATCCCTCGCTTTAGTAACATTACTAGTTGTAAGCCAAAGAAAATGCTGTGATGTAATGTAGTAACATTTCGGATAGAACATGTTGATAAAGTGCGATATCACCGCATTGACTTTGCTTATCAGTAGTTGAATAGAGAGACTGAGTGTGCGTGCGTGTTATGTAAGCACATGATAAGGTTGAGTTGGTGGGATGATGACGATGACTAAGAGAGAGATATAGCCTAGCTTTGTGGCCGGGGGAGAGTTAGTCTGTACTTACGTTGTTGGGCGCTTGGTGCAGGGAGCTCCGGCGGAGGAGGCTACACGGGAGGAAAGCAGCGCGGGGGAGGTGGCGGCGGGGGTGGTCGAGTGAACCAGAGGCACCAGCCCTACTGAGCTGCCCCTCATCTAGCACATCTCAGCCAGCGCCCCTAGACGTCTTCTGTTAAGGTAACCACCCCCGCCTACTTGTACAATACACTTGACAATCCAATACTCCCCCCCCACCTGGTAATATAGCCTTGGTTCTGTTTGCAGGTTAAGATTCATCTCGTCATCGTGTATTTTCTGATGTTTTTGGTAAGCTCACCGCGCATCTTCATGAGAATCAGATCATTCCATTTCATCGAAGAGATAGGCAAAGTTAGGAAATTGTAATCCTGTAGTGACGGAACTGCCCGGTATGAAAGGGATCCCAACTCAACTATTCAAATTGTCATGTTCATTGCCCGCATCTTTTTTTATATATATATGTTTACTGTAATAACACTTAGATCTTGTACAAATTCTTAATATTACGGATAATAATGGAAGTTAGTGACACCCGCCCGCAAAGCATTGTGCTGTCGGGCACAGTGACGTACGGAGGACTTTGTCCTTTATTTAATGTAATTTGTGTCCTCTTACCTCATTGTGTGAGATAAATATTTTTTATTTTATACACTTACACAATAGTTTTCGGAGACTGTGTATTTTATGGAACAAAATAGAGCCGTTAAAGTATTGATTTGATAAAAGTGGCCGCAGTAGGGAGGTGGATGGTCCAACGTGTCCATCCATCGCCGTCTTCTCATGTTGTATTCCCGAAAGGTACAACGCAGACCCCTTGTCGCTATATTATATTTGTTACCCACCGGTAACAAACAATAACTAACCTAGGAAGCCCTACGCGGGCCCTTACGAAGTGACATTCGTGTCTAGCAATTCTTAATGTTAGTGAATTTATAGATTTTAAGTAAATTCATCTGATGTTTTGTCAGATATTCAAAATTGATGTACACGTCTTGGAAAATAAATCTTGTGTAAATAAATTTGTATTTTTCTTATGAATAAACTTATTTAATGTACCTCATATTTATTATGATTATGACTACAGAATTCCTTCTGAATTGTAAAAGAAGTTCACAAACTTCGGCCATAACACACACAAACACCCAATGTACCATGTCACACTTAAGGGAACGTACCCATACTACGTGACACTTTTTAGGGGGGGGTCTTCAAAATGTCACGCTCCATGCAAATGAGCGGCGGGTTGCTTAGGATTTTGGTCACCGGGGGGGGGGGGGGGGGTTAAAAATTGCAAAAAGTTGGTCACGTAGTATGGGTACGTTCCCTAAATTAAATGACGATTGGAACAGAATTTTGCCAACAAACTTCACTATTCCTGAGTTCAGGCCAAATGCCTTGAAAATACGCTTTGCAATGGACTGGCTTAGTGGCTTATATTATAGGAAGGATAAGACAAAGAAGGGGACTCTTAGCAATATAGTTCGAGCGGTATAGAGCAGGCGAAGGAGAAAAAAGTGCAAAGAGAATCGTGACCCTAATGAGAATGGTGGATGCGGGGACGTCCGAGGAAGTCGAAACTTATGCTGAAGGTATGTATAAGACGATCTTGCCAGGACAGTTTACGGTCCATCCTCTGCCTACCACTGCGGAGAAACAACATGCTAGTTAATCACTTCGCCGTATTACTGCATTTGCTTATAGTCGTTAGCTCTACAATACCGAGCATTTGTTTTACAGGAGATAAAAAAGAGGACAGCTTTGCTGTTCATCAATATTATGAAGCAGATTTTTGAAAATGCAGATTACCTAAACAATCAATGCATTAATTAGGTTACGTGCGTTAATTCGCCAGGAGAGCAAGTTTCGATTTTACAGGTAAAGCATTTTATCCAATACGGATAAATTTTGCAATTAGCCTATATCGGCTACATAAATATACAAACCACCCACATCGGCTACAACGTAAAACATGGTAACCGAAAATAGCTTGGTATTTCTTCCACATGGTTTTAGAGGTGAACAAATTCACAGAAATTTCTGGGGTAGACGGTACGTATGAAGGTTATCGCGGGGCGTTAACCTTCTGTCGATGACCTACACCTCCACCTCTGTTCTACAGGATAAATCTGAATAGAATAAATATGACGAAAAGCGCTGACTAAATATTAAGATGGCGTCGCTAGCAACAGGAACAGTGCAGAATTTGCGGTTTATTCCGGTATTGATTTTATTCTGACGCACAAATCCCTCTGTCGGAATGCCCCGACATTATTTTAACTGGTTATTCTCGACATTTGTAGGTAGTTATAAACGGAGAACGTTAGATGGCAGTATACGGAAATAGCTTTGGTTTTTTTGGTAGACGGCGGTGGAGTAACAAAAATAGCTGCCGTGTTTGTTGATAGATGGCGGTATGGTAGCAAAAATAAATTATGAAATAGTTTTTTTTTGTCGGTAGATGGCAGTAATAAAATTAAAAATTTATCTTTTCTTTGGAGGAGTTGGCAGTACAATGAATAAATAGTTCACTATTTTGATGGCAGGTGGCAGTATCAGTTACAATCAATCTTGATGATCTTCTATTTTTTATCTACGTTATACCTAAAATAGACATAGTATTACATAATAATACAAGACTGTAAAGATGAGTGTCTCTCAATCTTGTATTACGGAGACATATCGTATGGTAAACGTGACCATTGATTTTTTCCCCCAAATCAGGACACCGGTACTTAATAATAATAAAAAAAATTGACAACTTATATACAAGGGCGGATCCAGCTTTGGCGCCAGGGGGGGTCACATAGTCGTGGTCAAGTCACAAGAAGTAATAATTTAATTTTGATAATAATAGATACAAGTAAAAAGTAGGTAGGTAATTTTCATAAAAATAGATACAAAAAATATATAAAAACATTATGTTTAACAATTTTAATTGGTGGTCCACCTAGGTGCTGGACCCAGCCCAGGAGGGGGGGGGGGTCATGACCCCCCCTGGATCCGCTCTTGCTTATATAGCGCTGTTTTCGCGAAAAGTCGCCTTAAGCCCAAGAGCGCTGTACAAAATAGGCTAGATTACAATATACCTTGCAGCTACCAATTGATCAAAATTTAAAAAGATTTTTTTTACTAATAAAGAAATGAAGCAAAATTTTACAGTAAAAATGTTTTTGACTAAAATTATCATGGATTTTACTACTGAATTTACTTTAATAATAGGAGGCTAGATCACAACTCAAGCTCGTGGATTACTGGAATTCTAGCCCCTTAAATTATATTAAATATCTTATAAGCTTATTGTAGTGAAACTTCGATATGATTAAACTTCTGCTATGATTTGGATTTCGGATGAAACGGAAATGACGATTACTGCACCTGCGACGCACAACTTCGCTCATTGACCGCTTTTATTATGATGTTAATTATAAATTCTCCTATTGGTTGAGACATAAAACGGAAATTACGCTGGTCTGCGCTCATAGTCGCTTTGATTATGACCACACTTTTCTAGTATTTGTTGAGTTTTGGTAAAGTTTCGCTTCTACCGCGTGTAAACTGCACTCGAATTTTTCGTTTTAGGAGCCTCACACTTTCATACAATACAATAGGCCACTTGCATCACATTTTTTATTATTTTTTCCGGTTTGGGCAAATATTCTAAACAGTGGCGCAGCGTGGGGGGCGGGGGGGGGGGGGGGGGGGGGGGGGGGGCGGCGCGGCAAATTTTCACAATAAATAATAATATTATCTTGGAAAAATTTAAACCATATCAAATCATTAATGTTCTACGATACTTATCCATTACGAATCCAACAATTTTTATTATTATTTATTAAAAATATCAATAATTACATTTTTTTAAGCTGCAAATTTCGCAATTCACAGGAAAACCGTACGCATATTATGAGAGTAATATTAACTAAAGCTGATAACTCGCAAACAGATTCATTCTTAATTAAAACCAGAATTGTGTTCAGAATGTATTAACAAATTAATTTCATTTGTGTATTCATCTGCTGATACATTTCGAAAGAGACCGTTATTTTGTGCAGTTATAAAATTCTAGTTGCAGACTATGTATGTGCTGCCAATATCAAAGAGAAACCATTTTCATATTCTGAGTGTAGTTTTAATTCGCCAAATATAGATTTAATTTTACCCGTCAAATCACAGGAGACACAAATTGTCCCACACATTTAATTTTAAAACAAAATTGTGAAATTATTTCCCACACATTTAATTAAAATTGCGATAAATAGTTTAGATACAGTTTTATTACATTTAAAAAAAAGGAATCTGTATTTAAAATTTTAAGTTTATTCTATTAGGTACTTTAATTCGAATATTCGCAGACATGTATTTTTGAGCCAAACCACATTTTCAATATCAAAATTTTAATACTTAGAAACAATAATGTTCTAATAAGCACATCAGGAAGAATTACTATATCTAGATTTAAGAACAATTTTGTTTTCCATTTTGCAAAAGGATAAAAAAACAATAAAAAGGAACATTTAAAATGCATGGGAACAACCGGAAATTTTCTACACAAACATTGACAGGCAAAAGTTTATAGATATTTTTTCTTATTATTCGAAGGGTTAAACCAGTTTTCAGAATGTAAAATTCCATTTGACGATTCATCTGCTGACACGATTCAAAGGAAAATATTATCTTATTCGAAATTCAGTTATAAAATTCTAGTTGCAGACTCTGTATCCTGTACCTGCTGCCAGAATCAGAGAAAAACCATTATCATGTTCTGAGTGTACTTTTAATTCGCCGCATACAGACTTAATTCAAACCCATTTTGTGTTGAGAACGTAAATTTCCAGTTGTGGATTCATCTGTATGTTGACGCATTTCAAAGGAAAACATCCTCTTATTTGTAGTTCAGTTATAATATTCTATTTGCAGACTATGTATGTGCTGCAAGAATTAAAGTAAAACCATTTTCATCTTCTGAGTTTAGTTTAAATTTGCCAGGTACAGATTTAATTTAAACCAGTACAGAATGTAAAATTCCAGTTGGATTCATCTGCTGACACATTTCGAAGGAAAGCATTCTGTTATTCGACGTGCAGTTATAAAATTCTAATTGCAGACTATTTATTTAATGCCAGAATCAAAGTAAAACCATTTTCATGTTCTGAGTGTAGATTTAATTCACCGCATTCAAACTGGTTTTGTTCAGAATGCAACGATAAATTAAATAATGAGTTGCAGATTCATCGTGCATCGAGTGAAGTTTTACATTTGAGTTACATAATGCTGTAAAATTCTGAGAAATTGTTTGTTGCGTGTGTAACTATTATTTGGGGACTCTAACGCAGTATCAATAAATCAACTTTGGAGTAGAATTTATAAACATGATTTTCGTTGAAAGAATACTCGTCAAATGGGATTTCCGAATAACCCCCCCCCCCCATCCCCCGCCGCTAGAAGTACCCAAATAAGTGGGTGGCGAAATTTTCCTACGCCCCGATGTTCTGAGTGTAATTTTGATTCACCACCTACAGATTTAATTAAAACCCGTTTCGTGTTCTGAATGTAAGTGCCGGTAGAATCAAATAAAAACCCTTTTCATGTTCTGAGTGTAGGTGCAATTCACTGCATACAGATTTAATTAAAACCAACTTTGTGTTCAGAACATGTAAGGGGTCGTCCATTAATCACGTGATGCTCGAAAGGGGGGGGGGGGGTTCGGAAAAAATCACGAAATATCACGAAGGGGGGGGGGTATAATGAGATATATCACGTGTATTTATTTTTCGTGATAATATTCTGAAAATTTCAAAATTCTTTGCACTAAAAAAATACACGTGATTTCGGGGGGGGGGGGGGGTTAGTCTAAAACCTCACCACATATCACCAGGGGGGGGGGGTTAAAAAGTTGCTAAAAAAACATCACGTGATTAATGGACGACCCCTAAGTGCCGCTAGAATCAAAGAAAAACCATCTTTTTGTTCTGAGTGTAGTTTTGATACACCGCATATTTGGTTTAATTTAAACCAGTTTTGTGTTATCAACATAACAATAAGTTGCCGATACATCGTGTACCTAGTGAAGCTTTGCATTTGAGTTGCATTCCATACGTATGTGCGATGAAGATGCAAATTCTATTACAGGCATACCACTCTCAATTTATGAGAGCAGCTATATATAAATTTGTAGTAGAATTTATAAGCATGATTTTATTGAAAGAGTATTCGGCACATGGAGTTATAAAAATCGGCATAAAAAAATAGAAAATATCTACCCACCCCCCCCGGTCAGCGCTTGAAAATCTGCGGAAGAAGTACCTGTAGAAGTTGGGGAGAGGGGGGGGGGGGAAGGGGGGGGAGGGAGAGGGGGAGGGGGGGGGGGGGGCAAAATTTTCCTCCGCCCCGGGCGGCCGAAACCCGCGCTACGCCACTGATTCTAAGACATTCCGTATTTTTTTTAATCGTATTTTTGATACCCTGGCGATTTTTTTGAAAATTTCAATCCGAAAAATCAGACCACTTTTTATAAACCGGAAAGACGGGACATAATTTTATGGGTGCGAAAAAACGATAATACTGAGCCGAAAATCATTTAAAAAAAATAACGTTTTCCACACTAATGGCACAGGAGAATAACGAGGTATACCAAGGATATTATATCTCAAAAATATTATTTTCCTCGATCCATCTTATTGATCATAAATCATTATAATGTTCAAAGTCTATATTACTAAATCCAATGTAATATACTTGTACTTGTAAATTATAACAATAATAAATTTGATTTTGTTAAAATCAGCACCATTACCATTATACCTCTAAAACACGTACAGACATCATAAAAGGTACGGGGGTTCTCTTCATATCGTCAAAGTATGGGGTTAATTTGAATCCATTTTGGAAAAACACTCCCCTTCCCTTCTCTATGATTGCTTCAACACTTTCTTGAATGCATCCACAAACTCCTATCGCAATGAATCTCTCCCCTTATACTCTTATCCCTATGAAAGTCTTACTTTCTATCCAAAGGTGCACCAATTTATAGGAATATGTAAAAAAATATTAAAAACTCAGTTCAATCCAATAATGCAGAATTCAACAAAATTATTGAAAATAACTGCCAAATTATATAAAAATTTTCACAGACGGTTCTAAACTCAGTTCGGACTCCGATTGTGGGGCCAGTGTCTATGCATCTCACAGGAAATTATGTTTCCCACACAGACTTCCCAAAAAGTGTTCCGTTTTCTTTGCTGAACGCATAGCTATCATAGAAGCTTTACGACTCGTCAAATCTCTCAACATTAGAAATGCCCTCATCCTTTCAGACCCACTTAGGGGGCGTTCAAGTATTACGTAACGCAACTTTTGAAGATATTTGACCCCCCTCCCCCCATGTAACGCGCCGTAACGTTTTTCCGTTTCACCCCCCCCCCCCTAAACGTTACGTAACGCCCAAGTGACAATTTTTACCCGAATGTCACAATTCAGTCGCGCAAAGAACTGGAAAGTCGCTTTAATACCCTTTTTCTTGTTTTAATTGCGTTTGCGGTAATAAATTAAACAAGAGATTTCGAGAACGAAAAGGATTGCCAACTTGGAAGATTTTCATTCCCTAGTTTTTTTATCTATATAAAGAAAAACATGTTACGTAACGCGTTGTTCGAACCCCCCCTCGTAACGCACAGTAACGTTTCACAAGACTCCCCCCCAAGTGCGTTACGGAATACTTGAACGGCCTCTAATAGCTCATTACAAAAAATAAGCGCATCCCCTCTCAATTCCAATAGCGACTCTCTTACTTGCTCTATCAGAGACCTCCTGCATTCCTTGTCGCTGGCTCACGTGTCAGTGGTCTTGGCCTGGATCCCAGGACACCTTGGTATTGTTGGAAATGAAAAGGCTGATTCTATTGCTAAGGAATCCATTGTTCATGGTCCATTAAGTAGTATTCCTATTCCTGTTAGAGACTATTTTCCTATTTAAAAAATAAGTTACAACGCCAATGGTCCTCTGAATGGAAATCATCCTCTCTAGGTCACCAGTACTCTTAAATTTAACCTTCTATTCCTGTCAAGCCCTGGTTTCACAAATACACTTCCATGCCTAAAAAATACATCTCTTCCATTATTCGAATGCGTTTAGGTTGTTACATGTTGTCTTAGCCATCTCGCCAGATTCCATATAGGTACTCGTTTTGCGTTAAATGAAGGACTAATCGTACCTAAGCATTTAAACAAATATGGAAAAAAACGCTGGACGATATGATACCTAATTGCTGAAATATCTTACCTGCCGAAATTAAAAAAAATATACAAATAATGTATTAACAAATATTATGTTGAAAAATTGGCTCACCGACGTAATATTTTTTATTTTATTTTATTTTCCTTGACATAATGTATGCCAAGTGTGGAGTAAATACAAATCTACATATAGGCAATTGCGTCTCTATACGAGGGAAGTGTTGCATGTATTAGGGTGAACGGTGGTTTGACATCACAAAAGGTGTTAAGCAAGGCTGCGTAATGTCACCATGGTCATTCAATCTATACATGGATAATTGTATGCAAGAACTGAAAGATGTGAGATTGGGCGCGAAATTGAGTAGACTGAAAGTATGTTGCCTGTTGTATGCTGATGATGCGGTGCTGATTTCTAACACTATGGAACATCTACAGTCTCTAGTGTCCAGGATGAATGAAGTATGTATGAAGAATGAGTTAATGATGAATGTAAGTAAGTCTAAAGTCATGGTGTGTGAAAGAGAGAGTACGAAAACAGTATGCAAAATAGTTGTGAATGAAGAATACTTGGAGCAGGTGGATCAGTTTGTGTATCTGGGTAGTATGTTTACGAGAGATGGGAAGGCTGATAGAGATATTGAAAGAAGGTTAAATGCCGGTAACTCCATTAATGGAGGACTGAATGCCGTTGGCGCTAATAAAAAAAAAACTGTCAAAAGAAGCGAAGCTAAAAAATATTTTTCCACTATTATGCCTTTTTAATTTTTTATAAAAATGTAGGTTACACTGCTTTACTTTAACACCATGGGTTATGTGTTTAGTATTGCCATTTGATCAACAGTGGCGCCCTCATATATTTTCTACTCTTTTTTGACAGACTATAGCAGTCCACAATGGAGTCCTGGTACTTACCCTGATGTATGGCAGTGAGGCATGGAACTGGCAGAGGAAGAAAGAAAGTAAACTGAATGCTGTTGAAATGAGATCCCTGAGGCGTATGTGTGGTAAAACCATGTATGATCATGTAAGAATGTGAGGCTGACGTAAGCATAATGAGTAAGATTAAGAAAGGGACCCTCAGATGGTTTGGGCATGTAAAGCGAATGAACGAAGAAAGTAGTTTAAAAAGAATATACCTATGACGCAAATGTGAATGGTAGAAGAAGTCAGGGACGCCCGTGGAAGACATGGCACGATCAAGTGAATCAGATACTTGTGACGGACCACGTCAAAAGTTAGAATAATAGAAGAGTACGTATGAGACGATGTATGAATGCGAGTGAGGCAAAGAGTGTGTGTCAAAACCGAGTTGTTTGGCGGTCCGTCCTCTCTGCATACCCCTGCGGGGAAACGGCGTTATGGTTAGTTAGTTAACAAATAAAAAAAACTTTTCGATATTATTATTAAATTTATTTCTTTCACATATTGACAATTGGAACAAAACAAGCATTACAACAAATATTTTGTATCTACCTATTTTAAATTGATATGATAAACAGGCAAATCAAAGAAAAAAAATATTATCACAAAACTTACTGCGTAGTAAAAAATGTGTTTGTATTTAACTAAATCTATTTATTTTACAGTAAATTAAGTATCGGAAACAGACGAAATGCGGTTTATATTAAATAATTAATACTTAGAAAATTAAAAATTATATGACATATGTTTGTTATGTAACTACATTAAATATTGCGTAATATTATAACTGAAGATTTATTAAGACTAAACATAAATTAATATAACTAACATGGAGTTTCGATTTATTTCTATATGATATAAGTATACCAATTTAATACTGATTTGTTAAATGATGTCTCACGGCACGCCGCAATGTATTATTTTTTCCTATTTACAACATTTACGAAAAATATTTATGAGACTTTTCTTCGGAATCAGAATTTTCTTCAGAGTTGTTCCTATTTTCAGATTTATCCCTTTCTTCAGAGTTATCCTTTCCTTCAGAGCTATTTTCTTCAGAATCATCTTTTTCTCTTCGGAGACGATCCCAAATTGAAGAAACTTGACATTGTGCCCTCTCCGGATAGTCGCAGACCTTTGAAGCGGCACAGAAATGTAACCCATCAGGACAACTCATGGAGTGGACAGTGCCTCTATCGCAGACGTAGTATTTCGAACAGTTTTCTGAATCTGGTCTCAAATCAGCCCAGCTACCCAACGGGCCGTTTTCCGCATTGCACTGGATAACCTCCTTCGGTAGGACTAACTTTCCTAACTTCTTGGGTTCTTGACTGATTTGAACATATTTTGGGTTTCTGACTGCTGCCTGGTATGCTTCAGTAGCGTTTTGCTGACATCGGACATTTTGTGGCAGGTCGCAGATTTTGAGTACGGTGCTAAAGTGCAAACCATCAGGGCATGCCATTGAAATGAGGTAGCCATGATCACAGACATAATATCTTCCGCAATCTTGCGGGTCTGGTCTTAGGTCGGCATAGGGACCACTGTTCTGAACACATTGGTAGTTTTCTGCCCTGAATGGAGTACGTTTCTCAGAGTCAGTGTTAGGTTCCTCCTGTACGTATGCTGCAGTAGAATTTTGTTGACATCTGTCATTTTGTGGCAGGACGCAGACTTTGAGTACGGTGCTAAAGTGCAGACCGTCAGGGCATGCCATTGAAATGAGGTAGCCATGATCACAGACATAATATTTGCCGCAATCTTGTGGGTCTGGTCTTAGATCGGCGTAGGGACCACTGTTCTGAACACATTGGCTGTTATCTTCCCTGAATGGAATAGGATTCTCAGAGTCAATGTTAGGATCCTCCTGTACGTACGCTGCAGTAGAATTTTGTTGACATCTGGCATTTTGTGGCAGGACGCAGACTTTGAGTACTGTGCTAAAGTGCAGACCGTCAGGGCATGCCATTGAAATGAGGTAGCCATGATCACAGACATAATATCTGCCGCAATCTTGTGGGTCTGGTCTTAGGTCGGCATAGGGACCACTGTTCTGAACACATTGGTTGTTGTCTGCCCTTAGAATACGTTTCTCATAGGTAGTGTTAGGTTCTGGTTGAAGTTCTGGCATCTTGAAGGGAATAGATTTTAAAGCCTCTTTCTGAGCTACGATCCCCTGTATGTAGGCTGCAGTGGAATTTTGTTGACATCTGGCATTTTGAGGCAAGTCGCATACTTTGAAAACAGTGCTGAAGTGTAAACCTTCGGGACAGGACATAGGGATTAAATGGCCACTATCACAAACATAATACTTGCTGCAATCTTCTGGGTTTGGTCTTAGGTCGGCATTGGGACCACCGTTCTGAACACATTGGTTGTTGTCTGTCCTCAATGGAGTGCTTTTCTCATGGGCAGTTTTAAATTCTGGTTGAAGTTTTGGCATTTTAGAGGGAATAGATTTTAAAGCCTCTTTCTGAGCGACGACCTCCTGTACGTAGGCTGCAGTGGAATTTTGTTGACATCTGGCATTTTGAGGCAGGTCGCATACTTTCAAAACGGTGTTGAAGTGTAAACCTTCGGGACAGGACATAGAGATTAAGTGGCCACTATCACAAACATAATATTTGCTGCAATCTTCCGGGTTCGGTCTTAGGTCGGCATTGGGACCACTGTTCTGAACACATTGGTTGTTGTCTGACCTGATTGGAATACGTTTCTTGTAGGCAGCGTTGAAGTCTTCTTTTGTCAGGCCCGGGAACTTGTAAGGGATGGGTTGAAAGGATCTCTTCTTCTCCAGGGGAACTGGGAGAGGTCTCACCAAGTGTGACATGCAGCCTGCATTCCAAGAGTGATCGCAGACCTTCAGCTTGGGGTTGAAGTGGAGGTCGGCAGGGCAGTCTCTGCAAATCGGCTTCTGTCCGATGGTCTCACAGACGTAGAACAGGCGACAGTCATCCGGGTGTACCATTAATCTATCATCTCCGATGTCTGGTGGACAGATAACTGGAGTGACGCTGTTTTCAATGCATCTTTCAGATATATTAGCAGCTGCACCTTCGTATTCGCGTAATGCTTTGAATCCAGCTACCATATTATCAATTCTATCTTCACAATCACACTTGACCAAATTGGACTGCTGGCACATCTGAGAGGGGTTGTGGAATAGTTGACCATCGGGGCAGTTTCTGAAAAATAAATAATACGTTAGTTGCAGTATAATAAATTTATTTATTCATTGTTTGAAACATTTACAGAGTGTTAACAATTATTACATTAATAAAATTGCCATTGGAATGTGCATAGATAATAGAGAACTCCAGTCCAATTTTTAATTTTTTTTTATGAATAATGACCTTCTAACTTAAATAACTGCATTTTTATTTTTATTTTTAGAGTTAGTTTTAATGGTTAAAATAATTGTCAAAGTTTTAATTTTTCAAGACCCCCCGAAAACCACCGTATGTATGGTGAATCGTGTGACGTCATCACTCCTGAAAAATTAGTATAGGATTGGGCAATCAGCTGATCTACTGCCGCCATTTTGAATTCCGTTGTTCGAAGTATTCTCCCTAGAAATATCATTACTATTTATTTTGTGTAGTAGTTTTTGAATCAATAACAGAGATAAACTAATAAGAGATACCTTTATTTTTTAAACATTATTTAGGCCTAAATAATGTTTCAATAAACACAAAAACTAAATCTCTATAAACCGTATGTAAATAAACGAATAAATTAATACGATGGCTTGTGTCATATCATACATTCCCATACAATGACTTTACGGTGACCTCACGACACGTCGAACAGTGACGTCACCTTGGCGGCGTGTTTTTACGACCCGTTTAAAAGTGGACTTTTTAATAATTTTTTAAAAACTCTGCGTTTAATATTATTAAATAAAACAGAATCAGCGTTTATTGGTTTATATGAACATACTTTTTTAAAGCCAGAATATTTTTCACTGGAGTTCCTTATTAACGCTCCTATTAAAAATGTTCACAGCATATTGCGTAAATCAAGGTAAAGTTGTAACTAGGTGGAGATGCCGCTAGTGAAATAATCAAGCTAGTCTCACATGAGCGCTATACCTACATTTCCACTGGGAATGTATGGCGCGAGTGATTTACCCATGGAAAACCACGGGATATTATAATTGTAAGTCTTGTGAAGCTGAAATTTTATGTAAGGAACACATCAGAACAACAAAAATTGCTGTTGAATGGCAAGAAAAAATATTCTCTAAAACGTACCAATATGCACGTATAAGAAATGTTAATATAAAAAATAACACATCACAGAAATGTGGAGATTCGCAAAGAATGCAACCCAGATGTAAGCATAGTGAGTAAGTTTAAGGAAGGGACGCACAGATGATTTGGGCATGTTTTTTTGTTACATTAGCTCCACACGGGAGGCCCTGAGGAAAATAAATCCCCTCAGGGCCTATGTCATCTTTGGGAATGCTGTGTGGAGGGTTTTTTTTGGGAAAGGAAGGAGTGGAAGTTCTAGGGAAGGAGAATAGTATTAGTAGGTGGGTAGGAATCTGGGGGTTAGTGTGTCCAGGGGTGACAGACGTATGAATCCATCCCTCCCACTGCAGTGCACGGCGTCAAGACCGGGATAAACTTTAAACCTTTGAACCCGGGCACCATATCCATAACCAACCCCCGGAAACCATATATTATCCAATAAATGGTTTCCGGGGCAGTGGTACCCATATCAGCCTCCAAAATTAAAAAAAATGTAGAGCGAATGAACGATTAAAGGAGGGTAAGTAGAATATAAGACGCAAATGGGAATGGTAGAAGAAGTGGGGGACGCCCGAGGAAGATACGGCACGATCAAAAGTGATCAGATACTTGAGTCGGGCCATGTCGAGAGTCAGAATAATAAAAGAGTATGTATGAATGTGAATGAGGCAAGGAGTGTGTTCCAAGACCGAGTTGTTTGGCGGTCAGAACTATCTGTCCTTCGCGAAACGGCGTGATGATTAGTTGGTTAGATATGTACAGGCTCAAACAAACGCCAATAAAGTTTGTAATTTGCGGATTCTCGTATTGTATATCCCGATTATAGGAAATACCCCGATTGTTTATCGATGAATAATTACATTATAATTGCCAATTATCTTTATATGCCTAGTATCGTGATTGACAACACGCATAAAAGTATAAACAAATCATGTTATTTTATCTTTGCTGATAAAGAATCAATCAAAATCCCATCTATTGTGTTATTAATTTACACACCTTAAAGCATCATTTAATTTTTATTTATTGTTATTGTGTTCAATTTTTAGACCTCGATTTAATTTCATTTCACATCGGTTGATTAATAAATAATTTGACAATATGGGGGGTCATACAGTTTGATAATAGCTTTGAAAGCCGAAACAGCTGTCCAGAATATAAAACAAAATGAAACATGCGGAATTTCATAGTAACTTAACAAATTAAATTTGATTTCTTATTAATAATGAAATAAATGGTCTATGCTTTGTGTTAATCGTAAATAGGGTACGAGATAACTGTATGAATGGATAGAGCACTCGCACAAAGCGGTTCAACATAGCCGATCTGAAAGTTGCGGTTAGAACTTCCATACACGAAATATGTTTAAAACTTTTGAGTTTTTATTGTACAAAAACTTTATTAAAAAAATGTTTTTATCTAAACATAAAAAATGAATACCGCACTGTCAAACATAAATACTGAACTAGGGCAATATTAAGCCAAAACACTCTCTGGTTATTCCCGCTTTCAATAGATCTTTTGAACAGAGAAATTTTAAATTTCATGGTGCGAAACTATAATATAACGCCCTACCAAAAAAAAAACAAAGTAGTATATTTAAAACTAATGTCTAAACATGGCTAATCAGTTTGCAAACATTATTTGTACATATTTATTTATTTATTTGTACATATTTATTTATTGTGAAAAACAGTTAACATATATATCCAATTACATTTCACAATTTTTAGTTAATAGTGTAATACATTAATTATATATGTACATTAATAATGACAGGTGCTAAAGAATACCTTTATTTTGCTCTTGAAATGATTGTAGTTCGATTGAAAAATATCAATTTCAGAAGAAAGGTTATAGTGAGGTCATTCTCCCCAGAGGCATAACCATTGGTAGGTTGGTCCTGCCTCTAGGAAAAGTAAAAAGTCTGTGTTGCCTTGCTCTGGTGAAGTTATCGGGATTATGAAGACATCTAGATGGTTCCAGAAACATGTAACTTCAACACCCCTTTGAAATGTCATTAAAAGTTATGAAAAAAAAGGAAAAAGGCCCAACCTAACCTAATAACCCATTTAACATTTTTTTTTCGTAACTTTTAATGACTTTTCAAAGGAGGTGTTGAAGTTGCATGATTCTGAGTTTCCGGTCACCATGTAGAAATGTAGATAATCAATAGAAAATATTAAGAAAAAACTACTAAAGGCCGTCTTAGAACGGTAAACTCTAGTGAGGAGGACTGAAAATTGTGAAATTATTCTTATAGGTAACAAACATATTCCTTATTAATATTATTAGGTACAGTATAACTTACTGTAATTACCACACAAGTATTAATCATGTTCAAAATTAGTTTTGAAACTAATAAAATAAATTTTCTGTATGAATTTAACTTTGTTTCTGTGATTAAACTAAAAATTATCAGCCAGAAACAATGTTACGTTTAAACTTTAGAATTTTTTTTTTTGGATTAGGCAATTCACCCTAAAAACATTTTAGAATTAAAAATTATAATTTAGAATGAAAAGATTGATTGAAAAAAAGAAGTAATCAATCATTATTACCGTGAACCAAAACAGAGTTATAACTTTAACACCTATGCACAAAACCTTGGGAAAGTATTCACCTGAAATGTGGGATGCCATTTATGCAAACGGAAAAGCTCGAGCAAGTAGAATTGTTGGGAAATAGTAATTGTCCTTCTGGAGGACATCGCTCAGGTGTGCAATATTCTGCTCTCACTCCCAATATAGTCACCAAACCGAGCACCAAGTACTTAAACATTTTCACAAATTTCAAGAACTAATGTTTATATATTTTAATTAGAACTGTCGAAACTAAGCAGATTATTTCACTTGTGATAGGTAGAAGAATCACTTTGTTATGTCTCACCGTTGAGATTTTTTTTCGTTTTATACTGTTGCGAATCTCTGGTGAGGTGCTCTCCAGAGATAAGATAGCGTTTATTGTAAAATGAATTGTGTTTTAGAATATTCGCGGAATTCGACAGCACTAACTCTTGATAGACTTCCTCTGGTGAATATTGAAACGGGTGGTTCGAAAGCTAGTAGAATTATTGATGACATCAGCTACATCCCGAGGTGGGATTTGGCTTCTTCCACAAATGTTCTCCACTAGATCAGGTCCCTCGCCATTCACCTGCATTCCTCAGGCATTTCCATCTTCTTCCAATCCTCTTCCACGTAGCCAGACCACTTCTTGGTCGATCTGCCTGTTTATCGCTTAATTTAAAACCTTAAGTCCTGTCACAATGAAAAAAATTCATTCGCAGCAACCCTTAACACAAGATATTTGATTTGCATATTTTTTGTGGTATCTTGAGGATAGCGATTTTCGTGCTTTTACTTTACTGTCTCGACGAAAAACTAACTCTTTGACTCAGAGTTCTGAAAAACTTTGATTCCTGTATATACGATCTAGATCTGGTCAATGGGTTGGATAATGAAAATGTTCATCTTTATCTGTACTCTAAAACACATCCGACAATATTCAAGTGTCTCAAGGCTGTTGTCTCTTCTTGCAAACTGTCCAAGATATAAGCGTCTCATGTGTACAAATTGTCGAGAGCTTGTTTTGTTGTCCAAATCTTGCAGAAAGGTTGTGTATTCTTGGTGGTCGACTATCTTCCATCTTTGCTATCCTGCCCAGTGGAGATTTCCCAGTTCTATGAATTTCGTTTCTTTCTTTAATTATTAACGGTATTTAATTACTGAATATTTAAAAACCTTGCTGATTTCGAAAGTTTCTAACAACCCAGTGAATCCATTAATATATAAACATATGTTTATTGATTGATGTAAAATGATAGATCTTTGTCAAAGATAAGTCATTTCCTTCAATGAAATGTGACATAAACACATTATTTTCTTTCCAGAGATATCAAGCACTAACTAGTTGTATGGTATACAGGCAAGTGGTCTACACTTTGGACTCTGAAGTAAGGTATCATGAACTAAGTTATTCGCGATAAAGTACTACACAGTTCTCAATGACTTTGAAAGCACTTTATTAAAATTACTGTTTTTTTCAAGAGACTGTTTAATAATAAAAATTTGGTATCTCTCAATCATATTTCTTTAACTCTCAATCATATTTATTTCAATAATTTTTCTTTAGTTATCAATCATATTTATTTAGCTCTCAAACATGTTTCTTTAGCTCTCAACCATATTTATTTAGCTCTCAATCATATTTCTTTAGCTCTCAATCATATTTTTTAGCTCTCAACCATATTTCTTTAGCTCTCAATCATATTTCTTTGGCTCTCAATCATATTTCTTTAGCTCTCAATCATATTTTTTTAGCTCTCAATCATATTTTTTAGCTCTCAACCATATTTCTTTAGCTCTCAACCATATTACCCATATTTCTTTCCGAAACCCACTTTTCATTCCGCCAAAATAGCATCATCATATCCGAGAACTGCAAGTTGCTTCAGGAGTACTTTGGGCAATATGTCCCTTCCACTAATCCCGTTAATAATAAACGTGTTTTAAATTTTACACAACTGATAAACAACCATTTACTAATGTGTTTCTATTAGTAATCAGATGTGGACATTAATTTTCCTATTATTTTGAATCTCAAGTTTGCAAAATTTCATCAAGAAGTACCAAAGCCCTACTTTAAGCGGTGGCAAAAGGGGATGGGGGTGGTGCAAAATTTAATGAATCTCGGAATAAATTTGTAGGTTTGTATAAAAACCAAAATCACACACAGACATTCTTCTTTATGTACATAGATTAAGTAATTAAAAACTATAACAAGAAATGAACTTATTGAAAATCAGAAATTTGAACGACAATATCATTATAACGTTTAATACATAATGGACTTACACACAAACACATTATTTAAAAAAAAAATTACAAGTTCACGAACACTGTACAAGACTACATAATAAATTATACACTTATCTAGTAAAGATTAAACGGGAAAAGAAGTATATGCCATGAGGGCACATACGTTTACAATCTCCTTCCCGATAGTCTGAAAACGGAGAATCGAATAAACAAATGAATAAAAACAATGCAAAAATGCTCTAATACTGTCCGAAATACTGGCTAAAGAAGGAGGTAGCCAAGAGGTAGTGCAACACGGCATGATAACCCAAAAATAATTCACGATAAAAGTAAAAATAAATCACGACAAGAGGTTAGTGGGGAGGGGGAGGAAATGGGGGAGAGGAAGGTGGAGAAGTACCTGGATACTCAGATATAATCACCAAACACGACTAAAGCCATTTCAAGCAACGTTTCAATTCTGAATGGTGGTCTCAGAACAGGGCGATACTGAGTATCTTCCACTCTGGAACTTGCCGCATTTGAAATGATTGATTTGTGAAATAACAAAAAGCAATTAAACATTTTCTTGCGCATGCCAGTATTTAAACCCGCGACCTCAGGACTCTAGTCGAGAGCTTACCCCTCAACCATGGAGCCCGTCTTCCCTGTCATAAATAGCCCTTTTCACAATTCAAACAATTTTCATTTAAAGCTGTTCCCTTATCTAAAAATGTGTTAGTAGCTACTACCCGACTTTGCCAGAGATTTAACAAAATTCGTTCTTATTCAAGTCATTTTTTGGTACATATTTGAAAGCCAAATGATGTTGGAAGATAAGGAAAGATGCATTGATATGGAAAATCCATACAGAAAAGCTGCGGAATTTTAATAACACTGTTGAAGAATTTTTGTTGCTTTAGAAACCAGATTTCGTTTGAATGAAGTTTTCGGTAAAAATAAAATTATAAAAATCTGAAAATAAAGATTTTAAATTAAAAGGATGAGTTTAAGTACGAGAGATGGGAAGGTTGATAGATATATTGAAAGAAGGGTAAATGCAGGTAACTCCTTGGAGGACTGAACGCGGTTGGCGTTAACGAAACGGCGAATAGAGTGCTGGTACCTACCCTGATGTATGGCAGTGAGGCATGAAACTGCCAGGAATGTAGACCGGATGAAAGTAGACCGAATGCTGTGGAAATGAGAAATGAGTTTACAATCTCCAAGGCCGATATATCTTTGAGGGCGTTGTCGCTCCATCTTAAACTTGGTCTTCCCAGGCTCCTTAGCCCTGTCGGTCTTGAGTTCAGCATGGACTTTGGTGCTTGATGCTCGGTCTTTCATCCATTCCAAATCTCTAATTTTAATCCCTGTTCGACTTGTTTAAACTTGAATATTTTTAGGAAAACAGGCTTAATTTTCAAGCGTAGACTTGTCAAAGAGGAAACCATAAACATCCGGCGTTAGTAGGAGTACAGATCTTATCCGATCCGACAATGTTTTCCTGCGTCGTCAGTTTGGATTATGAAAGATTTACTGATAAATGTGACAAGTCGTTAGTAACATATAATTAATGTAGAATGTAATCGACAAGTAATTAGAGGTATTCCAATTTACGCAGCGGAAGATAATAATATTGTATCATAATAAGTATCTACCTACCACAATATTTTTTGCGTTAATATATATATTTTATATTTACATATATTTTATTTATTTATTACTAGCTGGTTCCCGGCATGCGTTGCTATGCCATTTTAATAAAAAAATTGTTTCTCCCTGCGGGTCCTTTCCTATTCATCCTGTTTCCCTTCCGCCTTCCCTTCCTCTCCCGCGTCCCCTTCCTCTCACGCTTTCCCACTCCGCCTCCTCCACCTTCCCTCTCCTTTCTCCAATCCCCCCCTCCCCCCTCCCGGGTTCCCCCTCTTTTCCCGCATTCCATGCATTCAGTCCCCGTACATTCATTTTTCAAACAGCTCGCATGCCACCTATTGCAATTTTTTTACATAAATTTCGTAATGCCAGAGCTCACCAGTAGTTTTATAAAAAACCTTGTCCTGGCAATAACAAACACAAAAAAATAATTATCCAATTTGGTGCAGTCGTTCGGAAGTTATGCGCGTACATACATTTCGGTAATTGATTTTTATTTATATAGATAGAAATCGATAGATAGATTTATATATTTAAGTACATATCAAATTAGTGGACAGGGTTACGAATAAAGATGTCATGGTTCGGATGAATAAAGAAAAATAAGTTATTAAAACTATAAAAATGGCGCGTGCGAAGCCGGGAGCAAAAGCTAGAATAATAATAATTTATCAATCTTCTGAAAAAAATCGTTATTTTCCTGCTCTGACATATCGCAAATTATTTACTCGATTACTTCACAGGTCGTGAGGCGCAACCATGGCAACCTGCCAACCTGGCAACTGAAACGCGACGGCAACTAGCACGGCGAGTTGCGAGTGACCGGTTGCGTCGCCCTTGACAACTGGTCTTCGAGAAGTTGCCTGTGTATGGACCCCCAATGAAATTCGCAAGCTGCTTTCCTGTGGATTGAGTTGCGAGCGATTGAGTTGCCATTTTTCGCTTACTGTGATGGTGGTAAAAAATTTTCAAATATTGTTGGCTTCGTAAATATTCGTAACCCGGAAATGTTTGTTTTTCATTTAAATTAATAAAACAGTTCATTAATGACGTAACAAAACGTAAATTGTTCGAAAAATTCCGAAAATCGGAAAAAATTCTCTCTTTGGAAATGAGAAAGATTAAAAACAACATTGATAAAATACCTTGAATCGGAAATTAAATTATCCATCATGAAAATAAATTAACTTTATTTCCCAAAGTATATCATAAAAGCAGTAAAAGGCTTATGATAAGAAATTTTATTTACGTCGGTAAAAAACCTTCCAAAGAAAAACAAGATTACCAAATCACTCTCCAGAAAAACAAAATCGAGAAGATACTGTATTAATGTACCTACAATAAAAAAAAATTGTATCAACTTGCTCTATTGACATTGCTTATAAATTATGAATCATCTCGTTAAAAAAAGTTAATTGAAATTTGTTTACTTTAAACTTGACGAAAATAAGTTTGTTTGTACTCGCTTGAACACTCGTGTGGATTATCACTGTACTCGTACTTGCAAAAATTTTATTATGTAAGATAACATTGAGATTTTTCAGTTGTTCAAGTACAATAATGATTGTGAGTCAGAATTCTGTCGGAAATGGATAAAGAAAATTAATATGATACTAGCTGAAGTCCCCGGGAATGCCCGTGCTTTACATAGAGTTTTAAAAATCAAATGTAGACAGTGACCTTCCTGTTACGTTTTTAGATTTTCACGGCCAAAAGTATTTTCGTTTTTTGTTTTTGGGGTGTTATCACACATCTACCGGATCATGGACTGATCATGGACTTTGGCTAAAGAAGGAGGTAGCGCAACACAGCATAACACCCCAAAAACAAACAACGAAAAGTGACCTTTCTCTTGTTTTGAAGGTCACATGTGCAAAATTTCATCAACCTCGGAATTAAACTGTGATTTGCATACAAATCAAATCTACACCGCCCGCTTGCCAGCCCGTTCGTCTACCACATACATACATTCTCCTTTATCCATACTATCAATACTAATATTATAAATGTAAAAGTGCGCGTGTTTGTTTGTTACGCTTTCACGCCTAAACCAATAAATCGATTTTAAAAATTCTTTCACCAATAGAAAGCTACATTACCAGCGTGTAACATAGGCTGTATATGATGGTAAGCTCTGGCGTTACGAAATTTGTAAAAATGAAAATGTGTGTATTTCATATATTTTAGCGGAAGAGAGGAACGGCAGGGGGAAAGTGGGGTTCGCGGAGAGAGAAGAGACGAGGGAGGGGCAAGGCGGGGAAGGTGGAAGGGACGGGGGCGCACGGGAAAGGACATGCAGGGAGAATCAATTTATTTATTTGAATGGCATTGCAACGCATGCCGTGTACATTATATATTTCAACCAATTTAAACAAAAAATTAACAAATTATATACATAACCCTTCCGCATGAATCACTATCTATTGGTGAAAACCGCATGAAAATCCGTTCAGTAGTTTTCGAGTTTATCGCGAACAGACAGACAGACAGACAGACGACCTCCGTAGTCCAGTGGGTAAGACTCTTGACTCACAATCCGGAGGTCGCGGGTTCGAACCCGGCATGCGCAAATAAATTTTATTTGATTAATTTGTGTTATTTCATAATTAATTCATTTAAAATAATATATAGTATATTTGCGGCATGTTCCAGAGTGGAAGATACTATCAGTATCGCCCTGGTGTAAGACCACCATTCAGAATTGAAACGTTGCTTGAAAATGGCTTTAGCCGTGTTTGGTGACCAGATCTGAATAGCCAGGTACTTCCCAACCTTCCTCTTCCCCACCTCCTTCCCCTCCCCATCACCTTCAGCCTCACAACATACCCCAATTGGGGATGCCATAGTCTCACTGGCTCCAGACGGGAGCAGTTGAGATTCTTGTGCGGTATTCACTGTAAAAAAAAAAAAAAAAAAAAAAAAAAAAGACAGACGCGGCGGAGGACTTCGTTTTATAATATGTAGATTTAATTTTATTTTGAAGGTCATACCCATCAATGTGATATTCAATCATTGAAGAAGAAAAGAATACTAATAAATCTAAACGTTACATGATGCAAATCAAGACACAGACAATAAAAATGTAACGGTCGCAACTGGAATCGAATCCAGGGTCTCTGACTTACCCGTACAACGCCTCTATCTACTCGGCCATTATTACCTAATTTTTGTCAACTTCATAACCTCACATTTCCATCGCAGAATTAAAAATATTATCCACAAGTAATTTTTCTTCCATCTTCTAGTATGATTAATTCTACACGGATTTATTTGTAACGTGCGTCGATAGTGTCTCGGAAATACCTACCTTTCCGATTTTTATTTACCTGGGACACCTATTGACTTTTTTATAAAAGAATGAATATTAGGTCCTTACATATGAAATTGGCGTTTTGTGTGGGAGGAACATAAAGTCGATTTTCTTAACACATAATATACTTATTTAATCAAAGTATGTACCATTGCTATCTATGCACTTTTGCCGTCTCGTAGGTAGTTCATCGATCCCTTTACTAAAAAAACCATTCGGACGGGAATCAATAAAATCTTTGAAGGCGGTTTGGACTGCCCCATCGGAGTTGAATTTTTTCCCTTGCAAGAAGTTATCCAAATTTCGAAAAAAATGATAATCTGTTGGGGCAAGGTCCGGAGAGTACGGTGGATGTCTTAGACATTCCAATTGAAGCTCCTCTAATTTGGTAGCCGTCTGTTGTGCAGCGTGTGGTCTAGCGTTCTAACGCGCGTTTGTTGATTTACTTCACTCAATTCGTGAGGTACCCACCTTTCAAGCTTTTTCAGCTTCCCAATTTGCTTCAAGTGGATTAAAACAGTTTTATCACTAACACCGCAGCCTGCAGCTAACTAGGACGTGGTTTGCGGTGGATCCGCTTCCACAATAGCCTTCAATTCTTCATTATCAACTTTGGTCTCCGGCCGTCCAAGGGGCTTGTTCTGCAGGTCGAAATTTTCAGAACGAAAACGTTGCAACCAAAAACGCACTGTGTTTTCTTTTGCGGCACCGTTGCCATACACATCATTAATCCTTCGAGCCGTTTCTGCAGCACTGGTGCCACGGTGGAACTCGTACTCGTAAATAACGCAATATTTAAAGTTTTCCATTTTGTAAACTAAGTGACGCAAAGAAAAAAAACAATTAAGGAAAAAACAAACGAATTATAATTTTCGAAATACAAATACATGAGTAAATAGCTGTATAAATTTGAATTTGGAATTCCTAACCAAAGAGAAGATATTTGAGATCAAAGTTGCAAGTACGGCAAAACGCCAATTTCATATGTAAGGACTTAATATTTAATTTTATTGAACTAACTCAAGGTTATCCCCATCAAGATTTTTTTTTTACACACAGGAGGCCCTGAGAAAAATAATTCCCCTCAGGGCATATATATTTATTACTCGAAAACGTAAAAATAATAGGCTCTGAGGTGGCAACGCTGCAGTCAGGACTGCAGGCAAGCGGTATGTTGCCGTCTCTTTCTCTCCTCTATGTAACACGAAAAATTACTATAATTTGAATTAGATTTTGCTATATAATTATACTGTATTGTGGAAATACGTTAATATGATATTGTGTAACATGTTCTTACAAAATTTATCAAGAAAACTAGAAGTTTTACGATTTTTGTCGAAATTTTCTTCTTTCTACCGCTGTAAATCATTATATATTTGATTTATAAAAAAAAACTTCAAACAAAAAATGTACGTAATTTAGTCTACTTCAAATTTGCTATAGACACTTTTGTTGTAAAATCAACCGTTGAGGAATTAAAAAAAAAAAAACAAAATTTTGGCACCTTCAATCCAAGATGGCGGCTCGAGCTCGACCCCCCCAAGGTCGAAAACTTTTTTTTTCTTTAGAGTCCCAATCTAAACAACATATATCAAAATCGCTACTACATGACCTTTTGCAAGCTAAATGTCTTTTTTATCCCCAACTGACTGGACTATACTCACTACGAAGTAATGCAAAATAATTTGGTTTTGGTTTGAAAAGGTAACATGCCAACCATGTTTTTAAACAGTTTTACACTTATTGGACTTGGAAGATGTAACCCATATAATATATTTAAAAATAAATAAAGAGCTTTACCAATTAAAATAAGTCACGAAAGAAAGCCGATTTCACCAATAATTGCAGTGTATAGTTTAGAAAAAATATAAATGTTATAAATTAGAAACATTTAAAAAATCTCAACACCAGTCGAACAAAGACAGTAATATTTATCTTATTTACCTTGGATTCGGTTAATGACTCCAATGGGATGTGTGGGATATCCCTTTATCGATGTGTAGATTAGATTTGATACGGTCTGAATGGTCTTCCCCGTAATACTCTCGATATTCCTTTTGTTTTCCAACATCTGGGAGTCCCTAAACAATTATCTATCAGCGCTACCTTTATTAAACCTATCTTAAATGTCGGAGAAATTAACCTTGAAAGATGAAGACTATGTTGTACCTAATCGCAGATATCGATATCAAAATTCACTTTAAATTGTAATGGATATTATAAGCTAAATGTTAAATTGTCAAATATTGTATTTCATGGTGTGGGAGTTAGCGCAGGGGTCATTGGCTCATGCACTATTCCCTTCCATATCCATTCCCGTCGCTTCACCATTTCTTTCCTACTCATTCCCACCAATTCTTCACCCCTTCCTTACCCCTCCCAACCCTTCCCCATCTTTTCGCCACCCCTTTCCTGTAAATTCCCTGATCTTTCCTGTCTCTTCCGCATCTCTTCTGCATCTCTCCCACACCCATTCCCTCCTCTTCCATTGACCTTTCCTGCACTTCCCGACTCCTTACCCAACCCTACTTATTTCTACCACATTCGTTCCGTAACCTTTTTTGAAGTGAAACTTCTTTAGCGCCGGTAGTGACTTGAAATTCGGGTGAAAAGGAAGTGCGTCACAACTCAGTTCTACACAAATACTCAGTTCTAATATAATGCTATAAATTCGCACCCCGTCGCGTGCCTTCCATAGCGTAGTTGGCAAGGTGCCTGACAAGTCTCAGCGGCCAGAGAGACAGACATCTAGCGAACGGGGGTTCGATCCTACGAAATTAAAAAAAAATATATATTTTGTGAAATCAATATCCAATCTTCAAACCATTTTAAAAAAAACAAGCAAAAGAAAAGAAAGCGACATCTAGCGCCTTCGTTTCACTTCTACCGCGTGTTAATTACACACTCTGATTTTTTATCTCTTCCACATCTGTTCCCTCATATTCTCCCCTTCCTTGCTCCTACCTACCTTTCCCCAATCCATTCCCATCCTTACCCCATCCATTACGTAGCTCTTTTCCGTCCCTTCCACACCAATTCCATCCTATTCCTCTCTCCTCCCCTGCTCTTATCTACCCCTTCCCCAATCCATTCCCCATCCCTACCCCGTCCTTTCCGCGTTCCTTCTTTTTTTTACATTAACTCCACACAGGAGGCCATGAGGAAAATAATTTCCCTCAGGGCCTATGTCATCTGGGATGCTGTGTGGAGGGTCTTTTTGAGGAGAGGAAGGAATGAATATTGGTCTTGAAGAGACCCATGTTGTAGGAAAGAGGAAACACAGAAGCCGGCAAATCATTCCACAGTCGAGCTGTTGAACACAAGAACGAGTCGAAGAAACGACCCGTTCTCATGTGACAAATGTCATTCGTGTACAAATGTTGGGCAGGCGTTTGGCGTGTTTCCCGACTATGCACCGGTGCCGAAGGGATCAATGACGCTAGTTCCTCGGAGCATCTTTCATTGTAATACCGGTAGAACAAGGATAGCATTCCCACCCGACACCTGTGCTCTAAAGATTACAATCCGTCTGTTAAGATGGGAGAATCTATTAAGCGGACCGCCCGTTCCTGCACAGAGTCGAGGGTATTTTTCAGGTATTTTGGAGCTCCAGACCAGAGATCCATCCCTTCCACACTAATTCCCTCCTATTCCCCCTTCCTTCCCCAATTTCTTCTCCAATCCCTTCCCTATTCCTATCCCAAAATTATCCCATCCATTTGGCATCCTTTCCCTATCCCTTCCCCACCTCTTGCATGTCCCTTCCCTACTTCTCCCCCAATCCCTTTACCGTCCCAAAGTCACGCCAGGTTTAAAATTAAAATCAATTTTAAAAAAGGCTTACCAATGACGCGGAAACTATTTCTTTCACTGGAATAATCAAAATGACGTAATAAATCTGGAATATCCCTATCACAATAGATAATAAACACTTCACAAAACGTAAACAATGATTTTTTATTGAAGTGTTTTTTAACCGCTAATCTGCTATGTCGTCAGCTGGTGAGAAAACTGTCATAAATTATTTATTATATTTTCCTTTATCTTTACGCACCTTCTTTTGTCCGTTATTCGATGGTTGTCGTCAAGGTGTACTAATATGTTATTTAGAGCGGTGCATAATTTGACATCAATAATCAAATTTTCTTTACGTTTATATTTATTTATTTATTTTGAATTTCACGCCCAACCGGGGTTTTACATGTTTATTTTTTTTAACACAAAAAACATCTCTACCATGCAAGCTGCAAAAATAGTAGATTGGGTATAGTAAAATAAATGAACGAAATAAGTCGAAGTAGAACAGTTTGTTTAAATAGATTAGTTGTTCTGCTTTACGATATAAATTTTGTACTTGACTTACCAGTGATTCCTGACATTATTTGAAGTAGAAAGTATAAATGAAATTTTGGCCTCTGGTGACATTTTTGATGTTTTTTTTTGTCAGGAATCATTGGTTAAAGTATATCAAGTACGTACCTTAACACCCTCTATAGAACTGAAAAAGAGAGAGTTATTGAGAGACAGCAAATACGGAATACTGTGGGGAGAATGATGGTTGATTTTAATAAGCAAACGATATATGCTTTTGAAAAAAGAATGATTTTTACAATAGGCCACTTGCATCACATTTTTTAAAAAAAAATTCCGGTTTAGGCAAATATTCTAAGACATTCAGTATTTTTTTTTTTTTTTTTAATCGTATTTTTGAAACTCTGGGGATTTTTTGAAAATTTCAATACGAAAAATCAGACCATTTTTTATAAACCGGAAAGACGGGACATAATTTTATAGGTGTAAAAAAACGATAATTACATAGCCGAAAATCATTTTTAAAAAAAAGAACGTTTTCCACACGAATGGCACAGGAGAATAACGAGGCATACCAAAAATATTACATCTCATAAATATTTTTTTCCTTGATCCATCTTATTGATCATAAATCATTATAATGTACAGCGTCTATATTACTAAATTCAATGTAATATACTTGAACTTGTAAATTGTAATAATAATAAGAATATTATAAAATATTATTTTGTTAAAATCAGCACCATAATCATTATACCTCTAAAACATGTACCGACATCCTCTTCACGTTCTGAAGAGAACCCCGTAGCCATTAATTGTACGGGGTTCTCTTCAGAACATCTGTCAAAAAATCAAACCAAATGATAAGTTCGCAGAGAACAAACAATAAATCTAGTGAACGAATTCAAAAATTCGCCTGAAATCAAAGTGATGCCATATAAAAAAATAAATCAGTGTGGAATTTTATAAAATTAATAGGAACATTTTCGGCGACGGGACATTTTCGTGTAGTGACGTCACGAGCCCAAATAATGGATTTATTTATTTAAAAATAAAAAAAACTGTACATTTCTATAACTTTTTACTAACATTTTCGTAATCTTGGTAAAAAACTCTATCCACACGATTTTTTCCAAGTCGTTATGAAGTCCATGCAAGTGGCCTATTGGAGAACACATGGTCAAGAGTCTCCTCCTCCACACCACACTGGCAGAGTGGACTGTCGATGACTCGGATTTTAAACAAATGCGCTGCAATAGAGCAGTGATCAATTCTCATTCTCGAAATACAGGAAATAAATCTTTTGGATTTTTTTTTGCCGTGGAACCAAGGTTTACTTGGAATATGATTTTGAATTCCAGCATACAACAATCTAGTTCGGGTTTTCGTATCTGTCCAATTTTCTTTCCAGGAATGAGACATATTGGATTTAAGAACAGAGAAGACGTCAGAGATAGGAATTTTAAAATCTAAAGGAACAGGACCAGAGATTGTACCAAGTTTATCGAGAGAATTGGCTTTCTCGGTATTAAAAATTATATTATCTAATAGAAATAGCACATTTTCTACAGATACATTATACAAAGAGTCTAAACTATGCAGTCCCCATAAACTATTTATCCTACAAACTACGAAATATATATTTAAAAGCTAAAACGAATTAGAAAAAAATAAAAATAGAATCAACATTAGAAATAATAATGTATTTTGTACCCCCCAAACAAATGCAAACACAGCAGTTTTATTGGACCTCGTACTTTCAATATTTTACCCAAAAAATTCAAGTGACAACTAAACCACCTCAATACTTAAAAGAGTTAAATTTTGGCTTATCGATACAGGTGTTGAAACTATTTCTTTAATTTATTTTTCTTAAACTTTATTTCTCACAAACTATAGGTACACTTATTGTTATACTATACATTTTACACATATAATTATACTTACTATTTCTTTTCAGGTTCTCCATAAAACAGTTATACACACACGGAGAAGATTACAAAATTTAAAAGAAAAAAAATAAAGAAAAAAAAGTCCATGGGGGACAGTTTCACATATGTCAAAAGATAGTTACAGACTCTCTACAGGTAACATTGAAGATGTCGATGCTCAATGCAGAATCGTTAAGCAGTTATATTGCTCTGTTTAATGGCGCATTTTGAAAGGAAGAAGTTCTCGCTTTCGGAGCATAAAAAATTGCTTGGTATCTCCCACGAGTATACGCGTTAGGGACATATAGGTTAATCTCCTTCAACATAGGTGGATTCAGTACAGTACCGGAGATCAGGTTAAAAAAATGTTTCACCAAAAATATTTTTCGGCGGGCTTCTAAGTTATTAAAATCGAGCATTCCTGTTAAGAATAACGATGGAAAAAGGAATGGGTAGTACGTATATTCCCTCATACACAGGTAATGCATAAATCTTTTTTGTACTCTCTCTATTTGTCAGTTTTGTTCAGAGGGAGCCCAAATAATGGAGCTGTATTCCAGGATGCTGCAGACAAGTGCTTCATATGTTCTTCGTATTGCAATTCCATTAGTAAATGACCTCGCATTATTGTATACCTACACTTTTCGTACAAACTATTTAGACAAATTTTAATTACGTCTTTTTTAAAAAGGGAAATACCTCACAAGAGTCTCGGCTGCTCCTATCTGGAGCTAGTGAGACTACGGCATCCCCAATTGGGGTATGTTGTGAGGCTGAAGATAGTTTGGAGGGGAAGAATATGGGGAAGAGGAACGTGGGGAAGAGGAACGTGGGGAAGAGGAGCGCGGGGAAGTTTTTGCTTTATATGCCCAATGTTTGTTCTTTCTAGGATTATGTAAGTATATTACCCAAGCACAGGCTGTACCTTCGTGGGTTCCCATTACTCTTACCTATGAATTTTATAATATTGTATTTATCAAATGTAAAAATTGGGAAAAATAAACGAAAAAAAATATCAAATCAAACCTAAAAATGATCACGAAGACATACCTGCTTCTGATAATAAAATTATTTTCAGCAATACGAACACACTGAATATTCTAAACATTATAATAATTATTTCTTACCTTTGTAATTTAAGGTTGGAATGGTGTTATTGATGCACTTTTTCTAAGTGCATCTGGTATCTTTGGAGGCATAATTCAGGCGGTCCACGGCAAGATTGAAGGCTCGATAATCCACCTGTAAAAAAATTAAAAGTGTGAGTGAAGGTGGTACGCTAGTGATTAGAGCAGTCTGCAATAATAATAATCATTATTAATTAATTATAATAATCATTATTAAGATTTTTTAAATATTTATATTGAGGGATCAGTAGGATTTATAGGTCCAATTAGGAGTTCCACAGAGCCGAACCCTCTGATATGAAAATATCTGGAGTCGGTGAATTATTTTCCCATTTGGTCTCTGGTAGGTTGACATGTTGTTCTTGTATTGTTTTGTATTTATAGTACTTATATAATGCAATTGCATAACGTGGATTGACTAGATGATCATTTGGGGAAGTGTGTGAAAGGGTTTAGTTTTTCCTGTGTGGAAAATTTAACCCGGATATTTAAATCTGGTGTGTATAAAATTTATTTTTAATTATTACTAAAAGTAGTATCAGCCAAAAGTAGGAAAATAAAATGAAGTTGTTTTTAACTAAATATAAAAATACCAATTTATTCAGTCAAATGCACCTGTAATATTTCCAACACAAAACATTTACAAAGTTATGTCTGATATTAAACGATGTACGAGAAAAAAAACAGAATATTTGGTTTAAGGGAGCCTTTTTCATACAAAACTTAAATTTTGATTTTGAGACCTACTCGTAACTACCGTACCGTATCCTTTTAATCAAAAGGTATAGCAAATATCTAGTATCGATATATTTTTTTTTTGGTTTTAGGCAATTCACCCTGAAAAGAGTGCTTTGTGCCGGTAATAGTTAAAGTAGATAAAAAAATTCGGTTAATCTATTGGGAAAATAATAAAACAAATTAAATATTGGACTCATTTAGATCACTAAAACAAATAAATATTGAATTCATTCAGGTTAATAAACTTACATAAAGCTGTATGAACACGAGAATTGTTAAGAGATAAAAGGTATGAAATGTTAAGGGGGGACTGGTGTGTGATTTTAATAAGCCGGCGGTATATGTTCTTGAAAGATGAATGGTTTTTACAGTTAAAGAAAACGTGGTCGAGGGTTTCCTCTTCCACACCGCACTGGCAGACCGGATCATCTAAAACTCTAATTCTAGACAAGTGAGATGCAATTGAACAGTGACCAATTCTCATTCTCGAAATACATGAAATAAATCGTTTTGAAAGTTTTTTACCGTGAAACCATGGCTTAGCAAGGATATGGTTTTGAATTCCAGCATAGAAATATCCAGTTCTTATTTTGGAGACTGCCCAATTTTCTTCCCAGGCACGAGTCATGTTGGATTTAAGAATCGGGAAGACATCGGAGATAGGAATTCTAAAATTTAGTGAGATAGTTCCGGAATCTGAACCAGATTTGGCGAGAAAATCGGCCATCTCATTACCCTCGATACCCAAATGGGCAGGGACCCAGATCAATATCGTCTTAAACCCAGATTCACTTAGAGAATTGAGAAGATTTTTTATTTTACATATAATATATTTTACATATAATATATAATATAATATTGTCTTCCGGATAACACAGAATATTTGACCTAATTTTAGTTAGAGCACTTAGCGAATCAGTACATAGTAAGGCTCGATGAATGTTGAGAACCTGGATTTGATTTAGCGCTTGTTCAATTGCAAAGCATTCAGCTGTAAATATGGAAGCTTCTTTCGGTAATTTATAAGTGAGATTGATGTTGAATTCTGGACTATATATCGATGCTCCACATCTTTTATTTTCAAATTTGGAACCATCAGTGTAAAGGATGGAAAATCCAGGGAATTTTGAAGCCACAATGCTTTTAAAACAATCATCCACATTTTGAAATTTATTTGGGGAAGATAAAATATTCTTCTGAAAGACTGATGTTATTGTGTTCGGCATAAAAGTGATTGCCTTAAATGGAATATTGTATATAGGGAGATTGGGAACTTCTTGAAGATATTGGAGGGAAGATGATAGAGAATTATAGAGATGAAAACTTTTAATTAGGAGAGGAAAACATTGTTTTTCTCTCAATCTTTTGTTAGAATTCAAATTAACACTTAACCGATTAAGACTTTGTTTAATAGGATGATGTGATAACGATAAAGCCTTTAAAATATATTTATTGGCAAGGAATTGTCTTCTGAAATATAATGGAGGCTCCCCACATTCCACCTGAAGCGCATTAATTGGAGAAGACTTCATAGCTCCAATAATCATTCTGAGGGCTTTAGATTGAATTCTTTCCATTTTCTTATCTAAATATTTAGGGAGTGGGTCAAAAAGGAATGAGCCGTAATCCAAGTGGCTCCGAACTAGAGAATTATACATTAATTTAAGAGTGGTAGGATGAGATCCCCACCATACTCTGGAAACTGCTCGCATCATATTAAGTCCCTTTTCACACTTTGTAGAAATTATCTGAATGTGTGGAAGCCAAGAAAGTTTATGGTTCAAAAGAAGACCAAGGAATTTGATTTGAGTAGCGGTTTGTAGAGGCACATTATCAAAAGAGATTGAGAAGTGGGGAATTTTTCTTTTGCGCGTGAAAGCCACGACCCTTGTTTTAGATGCCGCCAGATTCATCCCATTTATTGACAACCAGCTTTTAATATATTGTAAAACCAAATTCATTTCCTTAGCTGCAAGAATAATATTTTTATGTAACAAATATATAAGGATATCATCCGCAAAGTAAAGTCGCTTGATAGAAAAAGGAATTACTGAGTCTAGGTCGCTTATATAAATATTAAACAATAGAGGACTAATAACAGAACCCTGGGGAAAACCTCTCCATAGTTTGCGCCTTAAGCATTTAGAGGAAGACTCAATAATAATGGACCTATCTGAGAGCAAATTAATAATAAATTGGACCAATTTCGGGGGGATTTGTTTTTTAATTAGCTTTTCTTTCAAAACATTCAGGAAAACATCATCGTAAGCTGATGAAAGGTCAAGGAATGTGGCCAATGTATAAGAATTTAGGGATTGAGAAACTCGGATATCAGTTGTGAACAAACTTAAATTATCCATTGTAGATTTCTTTTTCCGAAAACCATACTGATTTGGTGAGATAATATCTTGACTTTCAACAAACCACTCTAATCTGTTTTTTATCAAACGTTCCGCTACTTTCATCAAACATGATGAAAGAGCAATAGGCCGATAAGACGAAATTTCAGATGGATTTTTTCCAGGTTTTAAAATGGGAATGATTTTTTCAGTTTTCCAATCATCCGGAATTAGTCCTGTTTCAAACATATTATTAATAAGAGATAAGAAATATTCAATCGCCATATCAGTAAATGATTTAATGAAACTATTGAATATTCCATGGGACCCGGAGCAGAGTCAGAAAGGGCTCTTATTACTCGTTTCATCTCATCAATGGAGAAAGGAGCATCTAGCCAGTTAGAATGAGATGGATATGGCTTAATAGAAGGCATTTCTTCACATCCGGCCACTGATGGGTGGGCTATTTTATCCGCAAATCCTATAAGAATTTCTTCTGATATATGTTTGATTCTCGGCGGCGAATACGATGATCCGAATTTTTTTAAGCTAGACCAAACTGAAGACTGGGGAGTTTCCGGAGACAGGTTCTCACAGAACTTCCGCCATCCAGCGCGTTTTTTTTTTCAAAATTCGTTTGGTTTCTGCCTGGGCTTTTTTAACTGATAAAAAATTTTCTAGTGACATACACTTACGAAAAGAGGAAATTGCTTTTTTACGAGAGTTGACGGAGCGAGTGCATTCCTCATCCCACCACGGAGTAGAGTGTTTTATTTTAATGTTCGCATTGTGTTTCGGGATGGATTTTTCTGCTGCATTTATAACCATAGAGGGAAACGTCTCACATTGCATTCTGGTGTCTTCAGGGGACGATTTTGTTAAATTAATAAGGTTATCTAGTTCAGAAGAGAAAGTGCTCCAATTCGAATCTTTTATTCTAAATTTGAGATTATTTTTAATTGGGGGGGGGGGGGGGGGGGGGGGGATAAGTGTTAGATTGATGGTGTAATCGGATTATAATTGGGAAATGATCACTAGAGAGGGGATCGTTTAGGATGTCCCAAGAAGAAGCTAACGAATACGAACAAAGAGATAAATTAACAGCACTTTTCCGTTGATGAGGGGGGGTGAATCTGGTTGGAGATCCGTCATTTAAAAAACATAGGTTATGGGTATCAATAAAATCTAAAAGATTGCGGCCAGAACGATTTGTTATTTTGCTACCCCAAGAAGGGGAATGTGCATTAAAATCTCCAAGGATCATATAAGGGGAATAAATCTGGGTTAAGATTGGTGCCCATTCATTTTCAATAAAAGTCGTAGAGGGAGGAATATATATTGATAAAATTGTGATATCAGATAAGACAGCTGCTATTATCTGGATATCGTCGGAGGGAGTATGAATATTAATTTGTTTAAACGGGATAGAATTATGGATTATCCGGTCTGTCGTGTCTGAGACAATAATAACCTGGAATTCTTAAGTGAAAGGAGGGTTTTAACCACGTTTCAGAAATGGCGGCTACTGAAACGTCGTGTTCGTCGAGTAATTGAATTAGGTCAGATTTGTTAGCGAAGAGGCTTCTACTGTTCCACTGAAGAATTTTGTTCAGTTTCGAAGTCATTGGGGAGGCAAGATAATAAAGATTTAATGTAATGGGCAGCGTTGGACGGTACAGTATTGTTGTTTGTAAGGATTGAAATTAAAAGGGTAATTAAGGTTTGTATAAAAGAATTATTATTCATTATTTCGGGGAGAGCAGGAGGGGAAGTATTACCATTAATGGCACACCCATTGGGCGTTTGGGATTTGGCATTCCCATTCGGGCTGGCCAAAATATTATTCAATTGTTTTTTATCAAGGTAAGGAGTATATTTTGGGTTGGGTTTGACTGGCTTGAGAATGGTTTTTCTGTGAGAAGATGACGTTGATTTTAAAAAGGTGGTTGTTTGGAAAGGAGCTGAGGACGATGTCATCTCTGCGAATGATTTTTTCGCAGAAGAGAATAACTTTGAGGCCTGGAAGTACGAAATGTTGTCGGTAGCCATTTTATGCTTTATGTTCTTCTGTCTTGATAATTCCGGACAGGCTAGACTGACCGCGGTATGTGCACCCGAACAGTTAATGCAATGGGATCATTGGAAGATTTCGGACATTGATCAAATGGGTGACCTTCTCCGCAAAAGTAACAACGTGGAGGGGAGCGGCATACGGGTTTTGAATGTCCAAACCGGCAGCAATTGAAGCATTGAATAGTTGGGAATTTATAAACATCGACGGGAAGCGAGGTATAATAAATAAAGACACGAGACGGTAGGGATTGTCCTTCAAATGTTATAACAGATTGGGAAGGTTTCCAGATCGTGTTTCCATCAGAAGAATCCTTGTAGTTCAGTCGACGTGCTTTTAATACTTTCGGGGTTCCGTGGGAATTATTCAAAGCATCAACAATTTCAGCCTCTGGTATCTCCACGGGAATTCCTCGCACAAGACCCATTCTCGTAAGGTTAAATGTCAGGATGAACGATTTATATTTATGGTTTGAGAGTGAGTCAATTTTTTTTACACATCCATTTGCGGAAGCGGCAGTATTAAACTCGATAGATAATTTATATCGCCCTTCCGGTTTAATTGAACCGTTAACAATACCAAGGTTATTATTTTTTGAGTCAAATAAGAATTTTCCAAAATCTAAAGGATGAATAAATTTTCCTTGTTCAGTTCTCTGAACCATAACGATAAAAAGTCCGGAAGCGGAAGCAGGATAAAGTAAGTCAGTACTTTTTGTATTATCGCTAGTTAAAGTACTTGTCTGGGTGTTACTATTAGTGTTAAGGTCGTAAGAGGTCGAGGTTTGTTGAATCGGCGGTATAGATTTAACTTTCGATGGAATGTGAAGGCTATGCGATGGTCGTCGCTTACGAGATGGGAGCGGAATAGAAACCCGGCTAGTATTAGAATCCGAATCAGAAAAATCTAATATCGACCCTGGGTCGGGAGGCCTATCTTCGTCTTCCTCCATTATATAAAAAAAACTTAACTTTTAAAAATTAAACTGAAAAAATAATACGCAGTCTATTTCATTGACTGTACAAACAAAAACGGATTAGCCGTAAGCAGGAATGCAAAAAATAGGTATACGATAAACAAAATTAAATTAAATGTAACAATAATCTCTTATCTGTATGAAGCTCAGGAACGGGCGAACGGCACTAAGCAATAGGTAAGGTACACACAACCACTGTTGACCGCGGCTCGAATCGGACTGGTATCGATAGTTGCTATTTTATTTATTAAATATAGGCCTTTGATTTTAGAGGCATCTTTGGAAATTTTCTCGAAGTAATGGCCTACTTTGGATTTGTTACTGAAGTACTGGGAAGACCAAAAACGTATGGAGTACGCCTAATTACAAATACCCTTCATATTCATAAAGACGGAGGCCTCTCAATAGTTCTTGGTATCCGATAATTGACGGCTACACCAAAAGAAACGCAATAACCTTTTTAAATTATACTGTAACACCAGCTTTTAGAAGCTTGGAACTGGCAACACGGTAATGCATTTAGACACGCACTTCACCACAATTTTCGATTACAAATCTGCCCTGATGATGGACACTCTAATGCTGTCTGAAACGTTGGCTAAACAAGGAGATAGTGCAATATGGCAGTAAACATAAAACATAAATGAAGGTAATACTTTTGACTGCGAAAATCTCAAATCCAACCTTACTGAGTATATTATGGTACCTACTATTTTTATACTCCTTTGTACAACTTACCTACAATAATGTAAAAGCCTTCAAAGCGTGTATAAATAAATAAATGAGTGTACGAAGCCAGAATTTTAATTTTCAGCATGATAAGCAAGAAAAATTCACCATTTCAAGGGATATCAACCTCATTCATCTTACATTATTTCAAGATTTATAAAATTTGTACTCATAATATTAAAACAAGGTAGCTCGTAATGAAAAAATAATGAATCGCGGAAGCCGGAAAGGAATAAAATTAACATTAAATTACGAAAAGAATTTTCCAGGAAAATATTTCGTTTCTCATTAGCTGGCAAACAGTTCAACATTTCCCTTAGCTAATTTACCTGTTTCAAAGGCAGCTGGGGAGAATGTCGATATTAAATTATTATATTTTTATTAGTTCCAAGAAAACGCAAATAGGTGTGATGTTGAAACTCCCAAAGTTGAGGGAGATATTTTATTAAAAAAAACTACATTATTGATTGACTCTCTTTTTAAACTTTCCATGGACTGTAAATTACTATTGACCGACCGAAGGTTCGGTTTCGGTTTCGGCAAGTTTCGGCAAAAAAATCTAGTTTCGGCATCAGTTTCGGTTTCGGCCGAAACTGAGACAGCTACCGAATATTCGGTTACGGTTTCGGTAGAAAATCCTGTTTCATCGGACACTATAAATTACATACATATTTTTTGGTTGTCCCTCTCTAAACAAATATCTTATTTTCTACGCCATATCATTTAACATTCCATCGTTTCTAAGTCTGAACTCGACTTCAACTTTTATTTTAAAGTTTGCCAATTTAAACTACTAGATGGCCTTTGAATGGCGGGTTTGAATCCCGGCGTGCGTAAGCAAATTTTATTTGATAAATTTATGTTATTTCACATTTTGTTCTTGCCTAAAATGACACTTAAAATCTTCAAGGCCAAAGTTGAAAATATCAAGAGACCTAGAGGTATCATTTAGCAGCATCATACCTCTTGTCATGATATGCTGGGCCAGAACGTCCGTTCTGCCATACCGAATACAGAGCAAGTCGTAGCGACGACCTTGGCGGTAGTTGTACGGCACAAACAATGAAACAATTTATAGCATCCCAAGAGATATGGGCTGTCAATGTAATAGTTTATGATTTTAAAAGCTGTTACTGTAAGGATCCCATTCCTCCTAGATTGTAGCGCGTTTCGGAGAGCAAATTCATGTGATACATAAATCGCGGGTATTAACCACGCATTCTCATATAAAGGATACCTTAGTCAGAAAGACGAAAAATACAAAACGCTCGAATAGTCCGATTGAAAAAAGAACTTCGCTACGCTTAGTCCATAATATAAATGAAAAAAATCGCCTTGTAACCCGTATCTGAAACATTGAGAAAACTACCCGTTATTTACAGACTTTAGTGTAGTGTAGGCGTGTGATGTGATCTTGTAGTTCTTAATGAAATGCGCGAAGTCGAGATGAACATTTATTTGCACTATACAGGTTATAAGCTGCTATGTGCTACCTAACGGAGCTGTCTGTATGTAAGGAAAGCGAGCAGGTACATTCATCACCCTTTATACTCAGTTCTGCCGTCTCGCTCTTGCATATTTGAAAAGGCAGGCGTGCCACTAAAACCACTCTCACACCACCCTTATAATATAATTCAACAGAATTCTATTCGATTAATCAATTATTCGATTCTAAAACTAAACAGTCGATATTACCAATGTTCAATAGTTTTACGGTCCAATTAACTACTCCATAAATTGAACAAAGGCTTTACGTATCTCAAATAGGATCGCTTTGAAACTTTACAATCGAAATGTAAATTTAATTACTATCTTGCTTGTCTGAGATGATTCCAATATCTCTGACGTTCCAAACTGAGACGATTCCAATATAATGCTTATTACCTTATACCTAAGAATAATGTATTATTTCAAAATGTAACGTATTGCTTGGAATTGCCGACATTCGAGTGCAATACTAACCATCATAATTCGCGTTTTTTTATTTGTGATCAGAGTTGCATGAAATTATAATATAATTTAGTCAGAACTTTTCTCGAAGAGAATTTTGGTATAAAACTAATTATCTCGCTTCTAAAGTTGAACCATCTCTATAAAAGAGGATTAAAGTTTTAAAAGAACTTGAAGGAAAGAGTGAACAAAGTTCCACAAAGAGATTTTTACTAAAACACTTCAACATTGTATAAATCTTATGACGTAGTTGCAACATCCAAAAAGGTTAACTAAATATGTTATTGAACGTTGAAATTATACGAAATGTGTGTTTTTCACCAATTTCATCACAATTTTTTTTTGAAGTGAAAACATCTTTAGCACTTTCGTTATTTGAAACTCGATGAAACGAATAATAGCGACTCTAAAAAGAGACAAACGCACAAACATCTACACCTCTTCTTCGTGCGGTGCATCGTAGTCTCCCCACTATTGCCTAGTTCAGTTTTCTGAAGGTTTCACTTCTACCGCGTGTGAACTGCACACTCTGATTTTTTTTTACATTACATTACTATTCCGAATAGGAGGCCCTGAGGAAAATAGTTCTCTTCAGGGCCTTTGTAATCTTTGGGGTTGCTGTGTGGGGGTATAGGGGGTATTTTTAGACAAAGAAGAAGAGGAAGTTAAGGGAAGGGAAATGTTATGAGGGATGGATAGGGAATATGGGGGTCAGTGTATCCAGGAGTAACGGACGTTTAAATCCAATCCACTGCGGTGCAAGGCCGTGAGAATCCTGGTAGAGAGATCAAAAAGTCTTTCTCAACCAGTCTCTCCCAAAGAGGCCCGTCAAGAAGTTGGTGGGCAGACGCATCGGCCGCCAAGACCCGGACAAACCCCACCCCATGAAACCGGACAACCGTGATAAGTTACCAAACGTAGTGAACCACTTACACCAGTGGCAGAGGTGCCGGTTATCCTATAAATGGATCCCGGAGCTGCAGTACCCATAACCGCCTCTCACATTGGAGTTCTCATGAGGAACTTTCAAAAAGGTTTTACTTATAATCTGCAGTGATTTAATCTATAATTTTTACCGGATATTGCCGCAAATCAATACATTTGTATTATTGGAGGGGACCCCACCACTTTCCCAACGGCGTTATAAGGAAACATATGGTTTCCTCCTTCACCGCACACGTCAAGAATCTATTTTATTGAACGAAGCTACATTTATTTGAACGACTCTAGACCCTCCAATGTCCATGCATACGGGGTTAGAAAGCAGTATGCAAGTACTTACATTAACATAATTCAAAAGAATAATAAATCTGGCAGCCCGTAGAATAATTCTTCTGAAATCTATAGAGAAAAATATATACAGATAAAGGTGTTAGTAAATAAAAAGAAAAATAAGAGCTGCGCCCGGTTGAAACCTGTATAAGAGAAATAGCGGAAAAGTAACAGTGATAATAGAATGCAAGTATTTACAATAATGACTGAGAGAAGATAAAATGCAAAAAAAGAAAATATACAGAGAAGATTTTCCACAAACCACCAGGCTAAGAGACTGTTCTAATGCATTTGTATTAGAACAGTCTCTATGTGCGGTTTTTAAATAAGCGTTGCTTTGCAGAAACACAACCCCTACGTAAAACAAGGTGTTACTGTACCCGCCAGAAATAATCCAATATTTTTTACCGCAACTCCTAAAAGAAAAAACATTTCGTTTATTTATTCTAGATCCGGGAATCACAAAAAAATAAAGGTTCAACGCCGAAGCCCTACGGATATTCCAAAGGGTTTGGACGAATAATGATTTTTTCTGAAACGTAATAATTATTGATATATAATCTCATAAAATATTCTCATAGATCTAAAAAGGAATGAAAGCATTTGGATGTATGAAGTTGACTCAAGGGTATTGACACAATGGAATATCTAAGAAGCTCTCTCCGAGGGGGCCTTAAGGAAGAATGATAACTTCGTCGGTATTTGAATTTCAAAACCAGATTTGCTTTTCAAGTATTTGTGAAATCGGAAGGCCAGAAAATTGTTGGAAAAATCACCTTACGTCAGAGAGGAAATGATTGATCTCGACATTAAGATTGATTTGATGAAAATTCTCGGGATTTATTTGTAACAAACTCTTCATATTGATTAGATTCTCTTCATATTGGTTTTTAAGAAAGTATTTTTGATTTAAATATCTACAATTGGTTTAATAAACCGCAGAAAATAATCATAAAACCAAGAAGGAATAACCAGACAAACCCGGATATATGTCATTTTTAAATCAAATTTTAGACGTATTGACTCTTTTCCACAGAAAATTATAAATTGATTTCGAAAGACTAAATTAAAACATAAATTTTGAGAAAATATGCTTATTTTTAGTAGAATAAGGTTTTACTGTAGGTCGTATTGTTTTTTTTTACATGAATACCGCACAAGAGTCCCAAATGCTCCCGTCTGTACGTCTGTAGCCAGTTGGGGTATGTTGTGAGGCTGAAGGTAGTGGGGAGGGGAAGGAGATAGGGAAGAGAAAGGTGGGGAAGTACCTGGCTATTCAGATCTGGTCACCAAACACGGCTAAAGCCATTTCAAGCAAAGTTTCAATTCTGAATGGTGGTCTTACACCAGGGCGATACTGAGAGTGTCTTCCACTCTGGAACGTGCCGCAAATGTACTATATATTATTTTAAATGAATAAATTGTGAAATAACACAAATTAATCAAATAAGAATTATTTGCCACGCCGGGATTCGATACCGCGACCTTCGGAATGCGAGTCAAAAGCCTTACCGCTGGGCTACGCCGGCCGTTGGCACATTTGTTAAATTTTGAAGCAAAGTTTTGTATTATACAACATGAATTTCAAATCAGTAAAATAAATCAATAAATTATTTAGGAAAGCTACTTTTCAGAATTGTAATTTTATTTCAAATAATATCATAAAAAAGATACGCGCCCTTGTTTTGTGACGAAAATATACCAGTTTGTCAATTTATTTACGGTCTTACAAACTAATATATTTAAAAAAAAATACTTTCTTATTTTGCTTAGACATTTAAAAAAATATATAAATACTTACGATCAGAAAATAATTACTAAAGCACATAATTTTAATAGTTTTATCATCACGAGTTTGAGCATTTTTGATTGTAGGTATTTATCAAAGCAAATTTTGAATAAAATAAAATCGATATAGAGTTATTATGTTAAAATGCTGGTACGGAGAATAATTAATCTTTCTTATCGCAACGACCCTGTACAGTTGCAAGGGTACGATCGCAAAATCATCGTTCGACGAAATTTGAATTCTCGGCCGCTGGTAATGGCCCTTAAAAGTGTTAATTTTATGTTAAGTTTAAGATTTGTACCAGGATTATTACCGCGATAATCCACGATTACGGTACCGTGACGGCACAAAAAAGACAATAGACATAAGTTCCTTATCACAATAATGCTGCAGTTCTTTCAAAAGATGAGATACACATTGTATGTAGGTCTGTTTCCTTCAAAGGAAAAAAATATTTATTTTCGTACATCTCTCTCACGGTTCCATGCCAATTCAGAATCACGTCAACTCAACACCTCCTTGATAAGTCATTGAAAGCTATTAAAAAAATATGATTAAAAAAAAGCGCCGGTAACCCTAACCTAACGTAACATATTTAACCATATTTTTAATATTCTTTTATCATCACTCTTAATGACCTTTCTGAGGTGGTTCTGAGTTGGTTTCATTCTGAATTGGCCGGTCACCTTCTCTCACACACCGCACCGTACAATAATTTTTTAACATTTTTTTTATATGAACACCGCACAAGAGTCCCAACAGCTCCCCTCTGGAGCGTACGTTAAGTGAGGCAGTGGGGAGGGGAAGGACATGGGGAGAGGAAGGTTAGGAAGTTCATGGCTATTCAGATCTCGTCACCGAACACGGCTAAATGCATTTTTTTTTTTTTACATGAGCTCCACACAGGCAGCCCTGAGGAAAATAATTTCCCTCAGGGCCTATGGCATCTTTGGGGATGCTGTGTGGAGGGTTATTTTAAGGAAAGGAAGGAGAGGAGAGTTCTGGGAAGGAAAAGGGTTTAAGGGGTGGGTAGGAATCTGGGGTTCAGTGTGTCTTAATCATCCGCCTCCAAGACTTAGACAAAGTCACCCCATGAACCCGGGCACCCCTGCTAAATCACCAAACGTAGCGAACCACAAAGGTTCCCGGGGCGGCGGTACCCATTCCCGCCTCCCAAATTGAAGTCTCAATTTCAAGCAACGTTCCAATTCTGAATGGTGGTCTTACACCAGGGCGATACTTAGAGTATCTTCCACTCTGGAATTTATTCTAAAATTTATTTGCCATGCCGGGATTCGATCCCGCGACCTTCGGATTGCGAGTCAAGAGCCTTACCACTAGACCATGCCGGCCGTCGATAATACTTACTAGCCATGGCGATAATTTTGAAAGTACGGAATATAGTAAGAATTATAGTGAAGTGTGAGTGAATTCCAAAAAATCAAAAACATTCAAAAATCGTATCAAAAACATTCAACTTCAATGCGCTCATGATTGGGCTTTTGTTCTAAAACATAAAATGCAACAGCGCTTTCTTATATACTAAATAACAACAGTCCAAAATGAGACAAACGGTGAACGTATGTCGGACCCCAAAGGAAACATACAATCTACGTAAAAGTACATGTATCATATCTCCCTCAAACGTATAAAGAAAATGACAAGCAATTCCCGTCGCCGTAACTGAGCCGTAATAAGATACATCTGTTTACTCCAAAGGAAAAAAGTAGTACTGTGGAGGAAAGGTACGAACATTTAAAAAAATTAAATGAATATGGAGTTCTAAAAATTAAACTTGATAAAAATAAACAAACCTCATCTTCTGACCCTCTGTGGGCTCCGAAACACTTGCAGATGACGTCAAGCTCTCTGGTCGACAGGTCCATCATATCGCGGACCTTGAGTGACTTGATAAACCTGGTCTTCGGAATAGTTCCGCAGTTTTCTTTGTCAAAGTCCTGGTGATGAAATAATGTAATTAAAAAAAAAACTCAAAATGCCACGTGGTTAATTTGTAGTTTAACCATTTTATACTCGTAGTTCATCCACTGACTTTAAAAAGGCTTTCCATGCATGTTAAGTCAGTTGCCGTAGTAATCATCTTTCAGTTCTGCCTGAAGTTGGAGGACACACAAAGACTGTCCGAAAAGTTGATTGCAGATTTGCAGAAGGACGATGCGTACAGTGGTTCATTACAATACAATGCATATAGTAACTTTAGTTATCGACAGGTAAAATCCGACGGAACACTAATCTACTTGATGGGTTTTAGATATTATTTCCTGGTGGAATTCACAAGAAGTCATCAGGATCAGAGAAATCTGAAGAATGATAATTCTTATCCCATTTACGATATTCTTTAGCATATTCTGATATTGTGTGCTTACTTGTTGTTTTTATTGTTCTAACTGAGAATGGCCCTCTCATAGAAATTCCAAAAGTAGCCTCTTGTTGATTTGGTATTGTTCATAAGATACCAGGAGCACAGCATGCCGAAGAGTAAGTAATAGATTAGTTTATTACTTACCACAAACACTTCGGTGATGTTCGACAAGACGTCAGGCGACTTGCCCAGTTTCTCCATGGCCTTACTGAGGAGGGTCCTCTCCTGGAAGTTGAGGAAGTTCCCCCAGCAGTCGGGGCTGGCAAGATGAGGCACGGGCACCAGGAGCGGAGAATGCTGCAGACCCTTCTGCGTGAAGCTCTCCTCGATGGTGGAAGAGAATCGACAGTAGTCCACGTATCCGCGTCGCATTGGAGCCGCAAAACTGTACAACAAAAACGCTAAATTAAAGAGATCTCTTTCTCTTCTTCATCATCCTTGAATCCCTGGTCGCTTTTAGGAAATGTCTCCTCTGCAGTGGTCTTCTGCTGACTTACTTCGGTTACTGGAAGTAATATTTTGTTTTGTATATTCGATTGTTTACAAATATTATAATTGCTTTAATAAAATACTGCGAGTGGAACACATCTTGGCCTTCGCTATAATCAGGCAGTTTTTTATAAGAATGCATCAGGCCAATAAATATCTGACAATAAATCCACATTAATTGTATAATTTGGAAAAGTTCTTTAGATCATAATCGAAAAATTTCTTAATATTTATTTGCGCCTGAACTACACAGAATAAAACAAAATTTGGATTTGGCGATGTTTTTTTTCCATAAATCAAAATATACGGCCCATCCGGGTAGCGTATTTACAATCCCTACCGCGTTTCAGTCGCTTTAAATTTTCAATATCAAAATTTAAATATTTAGAAATAAAATTATTAATTTCTAATATACACATTGGAAAGATTATTTTATCTAGATTTTAGAACAATTTTTGTTTTTGCAAAGTGATAAAAAATTATCAATATAGCGGTGTATTTACAATATATGGGAATAATATTAAAATTTAAATATTTAGAAATAAAATTATTAATTTCTAATATACACATTAGAAAGATTACTTTATCTAGATTTTAGAACAATTTTTGTTTTGGCAATGTGATAAAAAATAACCAATATAGAGGTATATTTAAAATGTAAATTGTCGTTACTGCGACTGAATCGGTATAGGTTTTGTAAATACGCATCCGGGTAAGGAGGGCGTGATTTCGTCTGGTTCTGAATGTTACACGCTGAAGTGGATTGCCTGAAGTATACTTTAATAATTCAAATTTCAAGAGGATATCATATGTAAGCCAAAAATGTACGTATTTTTACGGCTGTTGTTCCCAATCTTACTGATCAACTGTTGAGCCCAAATTTTGGCTCAACACTTCTCAAATGCACAAATATGCTCTTCCCAACGCAACACCCAGACCAGGCGAAGCGAGTATCACTAAACAAATTGTAATCAGAGGCTCTATCAACACAATCAATCAACGGCTTAGGTCCAGATGTTTTGCAGAAATTCACGAGTGATAATGTCGTCAAATGGCCATTCAGCGCCATTTTGGTTGTATGACAGTAGAAAGGTTCCCGTTAAATGCCGATTCTAAGTTCGTTTCAGCTTATGAATAAATTGTGATCAGCAGCGGTTAAGACTATCACGTTGTTAAGCTTGTCAGTTTATTACAATTTGATAGAAAGCAGAGATGAACCTAGAATCGGCGTTTTACGGGGACCTTTCAAATATCTCTGAATTATGCGTCCCGGAAAATATTGGTCAGAGTCAATTAACCCTTAGATCAGCCACTTCATCGGCTATAGGCAGACTAATGGAACCTAAACAAAAACCAAATACGAAGTTTGGAGATCATGCTTTCGGAGTATCTGCGTCTAGGGCTTGGAATAGACTCCCTCCGGAATTATGATGCATAACAAACCCAACAGAATTCAGGTCCAAACTAAAAACCTACCTTTTTGGGATCTTGTGATATCTCTCATAGAATTCTCCTTTTTAACTTGATTTAAATATATAAAACTCTCCTGGTCATCGGCAAGACAGTTGTGATATTTCTATCTTTTGATGCTGATTTATTTTATTTTTGGAATTCTTTCATCCCTTCAAGTTTTCTTGAACTTTTCTTTTGGCTCTGATCGATATTTAAATTTTTTAAGGCTTTGCATGTGTGTAGTAGGGATGGAAAATTCCTTCCCTACGTCACACAAGCCTTCATGAAAATTGGACCCTTATTTTCTTTGATAACTACAGAAAGCTACTTAAAGCTCCCTTGCACTATATACCTTTAGAGATATATGTACTTAACTAATTAATACGTTATTTACGACCTTGAACGTAAATATTTTCGTATTTATGTTGTAATTAAACTCCATCAAACGTTGTGTAATTTTTTTTGATTTATGATATGGGACTTTAATTACTTTCATTTTTGTGGTAACTTCTTGATTCTAGACAGAGCGTTGAGTTTCAAACTGTATTGGTCTCTCCCTTGCAAATCTAACTTTAAATACTTTCTCTAAATGAGCTAACTTTCCTCCGTCGTTTATTATGTTTTCCTACATCCTAACGAACTCGTAAATAACCTGTACTAATCGAATTACGCATATTTAATTGAACAAATAATTAAGTATGACTCAAATGGTTAATTGTTAGTAAATTTGATTATGATTGTTTTGTATCTGCTTGTCATCTCTCCAATCCGATTCAGCTGCTATAAGGTACATATAAAGATGGGTTTAGCAGGTTAATGTAATTAATAGATTGCATATTAGACGAACTCAGAATACCCTTTGTCTGCCGAAAATTTGGCTCCTATCCTCCTACAAGTAAACCAGGTGATCAGATTCTTACTAGAAATTCGCACAATCTTCTGGCGCGGATCGGTTAATTGATACCTAAGTTATCGCGTCCTAACCGTCCTTCCTTTTGCCATCATGCACTGCCTCCAGGTCGTCATCCGAGCCTAGATACCCCCAAATTCCTACTCCTCCAAGGTCTACTATTTACTTAGGGCGAACCGGTTTCGTCCTATATGCAATCATATACTCACGGTGTTTTGCAGAGTTACGGGTCGTGAATCCTCCCTCCACGTACAAGAAATGATGTGAGAGTAACTCTGTCGAGTCTAAAACGCTAGTTGTAAGCGGGTCCACATCATCCAATGTACAGTACATAGAAAGATATATATGTAAACATACGTTTGGGTAGGATTATAACTCACAATATAAAACTAGCTAGTCTTATATTCCAAGCTCGGATTTCGTGAGAAGGAATTCTCCACAAAACCTTAACCGATGACCGAATACATACATACCAAGAGTGGGAAATATTAATAGATACTAATAGATTAAGAAATTATCTCGGTTTGTTCTGGAGTGCCGAAAATTCCAAGCTTTTTGATTTGTTTGGTTGACAATTTTATTTAAGAGATTGCCATCTCTATTATGTGTTTGGTTAATGGTCCTTGGTTTTTTAAGGAGCGACCACTGCCTCCTATTGTTGAACTGTTTTCTAAATTTTCCCCCAAGGTTCAACTTTTGGTAAAATTTTTACTATCCCGTGATTTTTCAGTTGTCTCATGTAACTGATTGATACTTTTTATTAGGCTATCCCGTGATTTTTCAACTGCTTCTTGTAGATGATTGATGTCTATGAAAGTAATTACTCCACAAAATTTTACTCGAATCTTCCTTGCAATTCTTCAATACTCTTCTATTTGACTATCCCGTGATTTGTCAACTGTTTCATGTAAATGATTGATACTTACGAGAGTAATTGTTCTATAAATTTCTCCTCGAATATTCCATGTAATTCTTCAATACACTCCTAAACTAACCCGTGATTTTCCAAATGTTTGATGTACCTATTATTTGACTAGTTTATAATAAATCTATTTATTTTCAATTGTTCAGTTCAAAATTTATCTCCTCATGTTCAAATTAAAGATTGTGTTTAAAACTTTTCTATAATTGTGCAATTTCTTGGCTTTGTCCCATTGTCAAGTTAATATTAATACCTGTCAACTACCTAATAAATATATTATAACCTATATAATAACCTAACTTACTATAATACTAATACCTATCAACCACCTATTAAAGACCCAGGTACATCTTCCTTTAAAAGCATCTGACCCAGTGCCCCCATGACCGAGTTGTTTTATAAACAATTTCAATTATGTAAACATTCCCGCTGGCTTCGTGACCTAGATTCAACGAGTGACATTTGTTTACTTTTGGAACATCCTTGAACGCGAGCTTATATGGTTCAAATTTTTTTTTTCTTTTGAATTTAATAATGGTAATTTCTTTTTCGCAAATGTCTTAACCTGATCCCAAATAAATGTAGTTATAATTTGCATACATTACATATACATATATATTTTGCCTCAATAAATAAATATACTGATATATATACAATTATATTATAATTGAAATAAATTCTAATATCATAACTCATTTTTTGATCATTTTATATTAGCTGAAATTATAATAGTACATATATTAATAAAATAAGTATAAAATATGAACTTGAAATTTTTCTAGCACACAACTATTTTTTAAATAGCATAGTGCGTTCTAAGTAGGTATTAGTAATCGATACCTTTTACTTTTATTTAAGTGTGTTTCTTTTGATTTAAATTTTCTTGGAATAAATATAAATATATATATATATATAAATATACATACTTTATATATAATATTTCAATATAGGTACATATCACATATTAAGCAAGTAATACTTTGTTATAAAATTAATTCAAATACCAACTGTCTGCTGCATGCCGCTCTCACCTTGGAATCTAGAAAATATTTATACTTTATATAACTTACCCCAAAGGTCTACTCCGTCGGGTTCTACACGACCGACCTTTTTGTTTCCTTACCTAATACCTACTCCTATGTTATCAACTAAATTCAAATAAAATTTTTCCGACTTCAATTTTATTTTATTCCCGTTTAATCTATCTAAATTAAATGATGTTTATCGTTCTAACTGCATTTTATTTCAAAACCCGTTGGTTAACTTAACACTTTTTAAATTAAATTTAACAATTAATTACTTATTTTGTGTTCGTTTTCCCACCGTACTTTTATTTCGCAACAAAGCGTTATACAACTAAATACCGAACAGATTATTATCATGCTTATTTATTTATTATTTATTTCAAACTCCAGATTTATTATTATAATTATTCCATCGTTAAAATAACACTCCGTTTAAATTATAATTTTTAAGCAATAACCACTTCACGATTATTTACGAAATAAGAGATTTATTATTTTTATTTTTGTTTGTCACCGAACTCTTCTATTTTGCAGTAAGATAACGTATTTCACTATTTATTTAAACTTTCCGAAATAATAATTATTATTAAGTTACCACAATCTCATTCAACAACAATTTAATAATTTGTATTATTTATTCCAAAGTCCATATTTATTATTATTACTTTATCTAACACTAGATTACTCCTGTGATAAGCTATTACGTTCGATTTACACTTCATTTAAAGGAACTCTCACCGTTATGATAACTAACACTGGTTTTTATTTTTTTTTTCGCTACACCAACAACACTTTGATTATAGTACTTTAGTTAAAACACTCAGTTTAATTAAAGATTTTCATTGAACTTTTCCGTTTAATTGGATGCACTTATTTATTTATTATCTCTTTTCAATTTGCACTAATTTTAAATTAATTGATTTAAATATTTGATATTTAATAGAACTCTTTCCGTTTAAACTGGACACACGTATTTAATTATAACTCATTTGCATTACATCAATTATCACATAACTTTATTTATTTATTTCACTGATTTTTTTGATTTTCACAATTTTCCTAAGTCTCAAAATGTTTATATTTACTGATTGTAAAATCCGAACTTTTCACTACACAAATTGTATTTATTGCAGCACTTTTTAACTTTTCACAATTAAATAAACGTAACTTTATCTTTATCACCACTGATTCTGATCTTCACAAAATTTCAAAGTTTCAAAATGTTTAAAATTCACTGGCTCGAATATGAGGTTTTTTTCTCTAAGTCCTGTGACTCCAAACACTTAGAATTTTTCCCGACAGTATTTACCGACGTTTTCGTCGCGATCCACCAACTTCCACTTTTCAATCCCGCGATGACTCCCGAAAAATCACTAAGTCCTGTCTTTTAAACCCCTCTCAGGTCCAAAAGATTGTATCTGAATTTCCTGTTACAAAACAATCTCAAGTCTATCAACGCGCAAACTCTTGAATTCTTTCACTATTATCGAGTAATGTTCCTTAAGCCCTATTTCCATTGTCTCATTGCTTTCTGTCTCTTATTTTCATACTTACAAGGTACGGATTCAGTTACTTTGTTTTAAATTGCCCTATCGTTTTTTGTGCCGTTGGTCATACAAAATTAGCTTGAATTTCATAATTTTTTAGTTATTTTTTTTCTCAATTCGTAAAAGGTCCGTCTTCGATAACTATATTTACGTCTCGATTTTTCCGTACCTATCACAAATCATGATTATCTCCATATCGAAATGTTTACTATGCAATTTCGAGTTGCAATTTTTATAAATTCTACTCTATCTCACTGCTACTTGTATGAATTTTTTCCATTAAAACCCGTATTTTCTCTATTTACGTAGTATATCTGAATTTTCCCCTTTCCCCTAGAATTTTCTTGTATTCACAACACTCTTCCTACGAATTTCCTCTTTTATCCTTATGTTATTATCCACATCTATATGATTAGTTACATTCCAAGCCAAATTTATTGTTTTCATCGATACTTCTGAATTCTCATGAGTTTTCCTTACGGAATCATCTTTTAATTGTTTTTATTTTCTTTTTTACTACCCACCGTTTCGTCTTCGATGTATGTCACCTCATAGAAAATTTCATTTTCTATATGCTACTACTTTTTATGTTATTTTCCACATTTTTTCATAGGAGAAACTTCCACTTCGGCCCTTAAATTCCTGTCATTTTTTATTACGTTCTATGGTTCATCCTACAAATTCCGTCCCTTTCTCCCCTGAATTCACATTAATTTAAAATTTGACATGTGTTTAGGTCTGGACTTCGATGTACTCACCAATAACTCAGCGTTTATTCGAGGGTAATAAAATCTAATCGTTTTTAGTTAAAGTAAACTGTCCATAGGACCAATGGTAATTTTTATCGTCCTAAAAGCCATTAAAATGGGTTTAATCGCCTAAAACCATGTTCGTTTTCTGGTTGTTTAAATAACAAAATCACGTGTGAGGTCGTCAACCCAAATAATGTTTCATTTTTCCTTGCAGTGTGTACTATCTCTCATAGAATTCTCTTCAAACAATTGACGTAAAACAACCCTTTTTGTTTGATTTACCTAACGCAATGTAACTAGTATGACCTCCCTATTCCAAATATATAACGATATCTATTTAAACTCGTCTGAAAACGCAAAATTAAGTCGAAATCTTATGTTGTTCAATAAACACTTCCTTTTAAACGTCCATTTTTTTCATTAGATTATCTTTACCAATCGTTTTTCCTGACTCTATTGCTTCATCTAAAAGTGACATTCCTAATTTTCCAGTGTTTCTCTTCCTTTTAAATGTTTAATGCACGCTTTCCTCTTAATCTGGCCTCCTTGACTTTCTATGTACTCGTTATACAACTAAATATCCCTACAGTAGCTTTTCTTATGTTTTGCACGTCTTTTCTTTAATTTTCCTATTATTATAATTTTCTTGCTATTTTCTTGCCTAGTTTTTCCAACATAATATGGATTAATTTGTTCGTTAACGGCGGTCGTCAACACCTTCATTGCACTGATTGTATATCTTAAATCTAGGGTCATTGTACCTGATGCACCGGGCGTGAGACCCTGTTTACATTATAGTGTATTGATCTTTCGGTTGATGACGATATTTTTTTTCCATAAATCTCTGATTAATTGCCTAGTTCAAAGTCCATTTCTTTGTTCAAAATCTGAACACGCCCTCCACTTTTGTGATTGGTTAATCATTCTTTGTGTTTATTATCGCGCCTACCTTTTGGGGAACCCCGGGAAAAGTAAAGATGTTAGAAGCCTCTGTGTTCTAATTATCAAAACTTGACACGAGTTTAAACATTATGGATCTCTACTGTCTCCATGGTCCAATCAAACTTAATCCGCTAGGTGCCGCTAGTGTGTTGATTTCGTTATAATTCTGAAATATTATTTATCCATTCGTAAGGTGGAAGCTACGATATTTTCTAATTTTCACTGTTGATTAATGCAATACATCACAATCTCATACCCTTAATTTAAATATACCTACCTGAGAGTATCATACTTGTATTGCCTATGATATATCTTAATCATACTTTTTTATTGAATTAAAATTAAATTTCACATTAATCTGTCTCTTAACTAATCACACTTAGGAAGATCAAATCCTTGTACTACTGTACCGCCCACCTAATATGTTGCTTTAGCTTTCTAAAATACACTCATTAAAGAATTTATTATTTATTAATATTAAAATATTTTTCAGGATTAAATAACATGTGTTCACAACTATGTCCTCTGCGTGCGAACTCTATCTATTGTCTATTCTTTAAATAGACAATAAACAGTAATTTCAAGCGACCTCCTAGGTAAGTATGGTCCATTATACATTTTTAGGCAGCACCGCGTTCATTACTCGAGACATTGGTGGATGCAATTTTTAGCTATAAGTTGTTTTTAATTGTTTGTCTAGTTTGCAGTTTTTCCAGATTTTAGAAATATATTGTAAGTTTGTACAGCGCCCTTGAGGTGATTTTTCACAAAAACGGCGCTATATAAATAATCGAAATATTATTATTATTAAAAAAAAAACAAAATGGTGGTGAATTTGCGGTCATTTGAAGACAATTTTATATATGAATTTCTGAAATCTTGATGCGTTTTTAGATGCCAAAAGTCATCCCGATTTTTTTACATTTTAACAGATTTTATTAAATTAATTAGTGGATGCTTACACGTCCATGAGAGTCTCCATTTCGTACGGGGTAAGTTGTATACCGGCCGAAGTCAGACCTCTGCAGAAGTCAGCTCTTGGTATAATCTGTTGTCGCAGTTCATCGTATCTCTCCAGGAAGTAGATCACACGTATTCTTTCCCGGACCACCTAGAAACATTTAATAAAATATATTTATCGGAGCACGAAACTGGTAGTAATTTAATGCCCCAAAATATTTTATCTTTGCCCCCTCGGGTTAGTTAGTGCTATTTCGGTCACCAAATAACACGTCCCTATAAAACTCGAAAGAACACCAAGCTTTCTCTTTATTGTATAATTTTACCATGGACACTCCTAATAATTTCAGTTCACCCGGTCAAGGTCTGTAAATTATTTAAATATGTATATTTTTTAATAAAAAGTGAATTACCATATACTTTACAATACGTGAGTTTAGCTAAACGTGTTTTTTAGTTTCGTTTGAAGTGGTAAGTAAAATGTACAAGAAAAAAACCGGTAAGCTATTTAAAAAAACTTTATATGTGTTTGCGTAAAAAAATAATATTTCTAATTGCAATTCTGTTTATTACATTACACATTTGAATTAGAAGTCGGCTGCTGTCAGGTAGTTGTCATTCGGATAAAATGAAAGAACTCCATTAATTCCACCTTTAACTGTACAAAGGCGCGTGGAGAATGGTTTAATTCAAGCCAAAATCTATTCCATCACTTTATTTGGGTTTTTGACAAAATTGCGTAAATCTGACAGTAGTAGACCGTTGTTGACAGTTATCTTACCGCAAATAAACTTCTGTGAGCATTAATTACCACAATTGGGATGCATACGTAAACGCTCCTGTGAGTAACTTATCAAAAACTTACGTAAATTTGACTTATGAGGGTAAAGCTAGCTTTATGGTAAGTTTCTCTTTTGTTCAGATCGCCTTCGAATTATTATAAAACAAACGATTTTTGCATTCATAGGTTATGTTCTCAAATCCGAAAAGTACGATTCTTCTATTACAGCCACTTAAAAAACAGCTGAGCCCTTGGATCTTAGAACGACACAATTACGATACTATCCAACGTTGTATCGTTTACTGCCTTTGAAATCGTTCTAAAGAAGTCATAAAAATGTTCATCAAACAACGTGATTATTATCATAAATCTGAATAACTGTAGGTTCAGTAATAGGGTATTTGATCCTAAAAGAGTGAAATTGAAGTATCGTTGTAGTAAAGTTAAGTAAAGCCAGGGCCGGATCTACGAAATCTGTGCCCTGTACCTACCGATGGCGCCCCCCCCTATATTTTTATTTTGATTAAAAATTCGTTCACCCCAATTTTTTTATAAAATTTTTTTTTTTACACTAATTTATCAAATAAAATCAAGACATATAAAGGGTGTAACTTTTCCAAGTGACCTGGCGGTAGCTCTCACACTCGTTTTTTTTTAAAGAGAGAATCGCCAGGAGTCCTATACTCTCTGAATCTATTGGGTAAACATAAAATTATGAACATAAATCTATCCAAATGCTGAAGGGGTTTTTAATGTGAATTTAAATTTTGCGTTAAATGATTTCAATCACATAATCCTGAACTAGTTAACGCCCCATTCCTAGATACAGAAAATAATTTGCAACAAAAAAAAAACCCTATCTGAAGTTTTCGAATAAATGAGCCGCGATCTATGTTATTCTTCTCCATTAGGCAGTTTCTTGTATTAATACTTAGTATTAAATTTACGCTTGTTCGTAATAGGAAAATCAAAATCTTTCAATTGTACAGGATACTAATAAGAATGTAACCTCAAATTTGTACCTTGCATTTCACCTGTGTTGAGCGAACAAACACCAAATTGAGCGAACAAACACGCTTACACTGACACCGTAAAATAACAAATCCAACAAATCTAATAGATATTAATTATTAACGAACTTCAAAAAATAATATGCCAAACCAATGACGAAACTGTCAACAAGTTGCAACTTGATACTTGAACAAAGATGCTTTTGTTAATGGAATTTACTGAAGATTTCATAAGAAAATGGTCTTTAACTACCTTCTCCTAGAGACTTAAATCGTACAAAATAAAACAATAGAAGCGTACTTTGAAAGACGCAAGTCGGTTTGTTTGATAGACTAGAAGAAAAATACCACGCTGTGATTGGTTATTGAATTTGGATCGCACCCATTCGTCGTCAAATACGGTAAAAGATTTGTGGAAAAATAGATCTTACGTTTAAACTAAGTATATGGAATTTGCAAAAAATTCTGTAACTGACTATAAATTCGTAAGACGTTCATACCAACCTGATGCGTGCGAATTCTGTTTCTTTGGAAAGTGTTGCTAGAGCGTAATAATTATTTCGTACTATGGGTAATTTTTAAACGATTCAGGGAATATTATAACTAAATTTTAATACAATATTTATTTTCTCACGGCGCCCCTTCGGAGTTGGCGCCAGGTTTTTTGTACGTTTTTGAACGTATGACAGATCCGGCGCTGAGTAAAGCATCATTATATCGGCTATGAAAAGTCGGGAAAACGTAAAGATAATCTAATGTTTTATTACTGTGATTAAAAACACTCCATAACTATATCCGCGTGATTATTTTTTAAATATTAATGCTAATTGTACTATTAATCATAGTAAAATACTACAGTGGTAATCTACTTTAGAGATATACAATATACATTGTAGGCAATGAGTTGATTAGAGGCAAGAAAACACACATTTAAATATAGTACATAATAGAAATGATAAGGTTTTTGTTATAAGCCATTGCGAATGCAACCCACGAGGGTTGTCTAAGAACTAAATTAGGAAAAACTTATATTTACAAAGAAACATATGACATTTTAGGTAGATATCCCCACTGTTTTTCGACATCGTCCCTTACTGAGCCGTGGCACTAGGTCCTTGATTCCATCGTAGAACTCTGCCACCTCTCCCTCCGCGTCCTACACAGTCTCCAAAGGTTTCCCGGAAAATGTTGCTTCAGGTGAAAAAAAAGATGCAATTCATGTCAATGATTGCCTTTTTGATTTCGTCGTTGGGTGGTGAACCCATGTTTCAACTCAAAAAAGTCTCGCCTTGGTTAGAAAAACGGTTCGAAGAGACACAAGCGCTTTCCTCACGGTTTTGCTCTTCAGCATTTTGGGAACCCAACGAGCACGCAATTTGCATTTGCCATTCTCCTCTCAAAATCGCTTGCATCGTAGAACTACTGACGTCTGGGATCAAAATTGCGAGCTTACGAACTCAAAAGGGTGGACTTCCACTTAGTTAAGAAAGCGAATAATTGAGAGCATCTTGCAGGTGGTGCGTTCATTGCAAACGGACGCAAAGATCGCACTGAAGCAGCTACCAAGCCGGATCACCGTTCGTTTTTTAGGGAAAAGGCTGAGTTTTGAGAAATAATGTCCACATCGCCGAAAATGAGTAAAGATCTTTAATTCTTGGACAACCCTTGTAGTATGCAGAAACTTGATTCGTCTTTATCGTTTCTGTGCAAGATGTGTGAGAAGGAAGATAATTATGAAAGAATTCAGCATGATTTCTTTGATGATGCTTCATGATTGCCCTCTGCTGGGGTAGATTATGATTAACCTTTTTGTCACAATATAATAATAAAAATAACTATAATCGGATTGTATCTTTCTTTCGAAAAAAGAAACAATAAGAAAGTTTAAACTGATTGTTCTGAGCACGTTCTTCACAACCCAAATATTTTTTTAAAAACTATAAACTCATAATTGGGAAGAGGTGTGTAGTGTGTAGTACAGTCCGGAGTCCGTTCCCCACGCTCTCAGAATCTCGCTGCCGTTAGAATCCTAACTCCTAGCTCAACTTGTTTCTGACTGGAGGGGTGAACCTATATACTAGGGACATCTCTTGGGTGACTGAATTTTTTTATGAGCTATTAGTTCTAGAACCATCTATGTTGCGTAGCTCGAACGATCACACTAACCATTCAATAATGTGGCCATGAACAAGAACAGAATCGAGAATAAAATAAAGAAAAAAGAGGAATATTAGTAACAAATTGCCAATAAAAGTATTTTTTTACAATACTTCCACACTAATACCGATCCTGAAGAAAAATATTCCTTCAGGACCTTTGTCATCTTTGGGGATGCTGTGTGTAGAGCATATTTAGGGAATGTAAGAAGAAGTTTTTTGAAGGAAAAATAAATGAGGGGTGCATAGGAATCCGGGGGTTAATGTGTCCAGGAGTGACAGAGTACGAATCCATCCGTCCCACTGCGGTACAAGGTGATCGGTCGAGACTGGAGAGGCCCAGGTTAGGCCTTCCTCAACCAGTATCTCCCGATCCGGCCCACCACGCAGGGGGAAACGCATTCTACACCAACACCTAGCCAAACCTCATATCATGAACCCGGGCACCCTTGCTAAGTCACCAAACGTAGCGAACTACTTGGGGGTGACCCACGGTAGGGGTGTTGTTTATCCCATACTAGCCTCCTAAATTGGAATATCAAGAAAGAAATATGTGTATCGAGAAAGTGGTCATTGCAAAAGAGGGTTACACCATTTTACCCTTTCATTGTAACTCACAACACGTGAAACAACAATCAGTTATAAATACGTTAAAAATTGAGTAATTTCCCAATGACATGCGTACACTGCGTTACTGTACGGGGCACGTCATTATCATTACGACAATAGGCCACTTGCATGGATTTCATTATGACTTGGAAAAATTCGTGTGGATTGATTTTTCCACTAAAATTTAGAAATTAAATAATTTTTTTTAGAAACAATTTTTTTTTAAATTTTTTAAATAAATAAATCCGTTTTTTGGGCTAGTGACGTCACTTCATGAAAATGTTGGATTTTGTCATATGTAGATATTGAACATTAAAATGATTAATGATCAATAAGATGGATCAAGGAAATAAATATTTATGAGATGTAATATTTTTGGTATGCTCGTTATTCTCCTGTGACATTCATGAGGAATAGGTGGTTTTTTTAAAATAATTTTCGGCTATGTAATTTTTTTTTTTTCGCACCCATAAAATTATGTCCCGTCTTTCCGATTTATAAAAAATGGTCCGATTTTTCGGATTGAAAGTTTAAAAAATTCGCCAGCGTTTCAAAATAATACCGAATGTCTCAGAAGATTTTCCTTAACAGGAAATTTAAAAAAAAGTGATGCAAGTGGCATATTAGTACAACACCCCACACCTGTACCTACCTACCTACTCAAATAAACACGGAATGAAAACATGTTACATTGAAATATTTACTAAAATAGAAAAAGAGTGATCGTACGATATAGATAGACGAAAGAAATGAAAAATTACAAAATTTTATAAGTAAACCAATCAAAACAAAAAAGAATATACATTATTAGTACAACTTATTGAAAGCAGTGAGCATGAAACAAAAACAATAAAGTTAAAACGTTTTGTGTAAAACCAGGTGTTTTAATTAATTTATTTACAGACCCGTTTCGTTTTGCTCAATCATAATCAGGGTACAAAATAATACTAAACGAGAAATACATAGTGTGTGCTTATATACAGCGTGTTAAACTTGACTAACTTTAACGAGAGATTCCTGGAGTAAAAAATGTAAATGAAAATTTGGTCTCCGGTGCCATTTTTTTTTCTTCTAGGTAAACATAATAAAATAGTTGTTGGACAGTTGGGGGCGGGGTAAGAGCTTTTTTAATGTTACACTTAAAATCAATTAGATGTATCTAGTAGCACAATATTAGGTCTGTTTCCAATAAACCATTAAAAATTTCCTAGTCAATGCTTTGTCTTTTTCGATATATTATGATAAATTGTAAGCCATTAGTCTGCATAATTATTTGTCGTTTTATTCCCATTTCTTTTGTACTGATGTAAATGTATCCTCACTGTTTGTTATTTTTATTTATTTTGCAGAAACAAACAGTACATAAGTACATAGTAGAAAATAGTTCCAAAGTTATAGAATTTAACACAATAATTGGTAACAATGACATGTAGCTGTTATACACTTATGTTTTTATGTGATAAATTAAACATTTTACTTAAATTAAGTTAGTAAATTATTGAAGAGAGTTTTATATTTGAATATTGTTGTCTCCCTCTGTATTTATACAGGATGTTAAGGGAAGTAATTAACTTACTTTAACCAGTGATTCCTGACATTATTTGGAATAAAACTGACGTTTTTATTCAGTTTTTTCTTCAAAACCAAATAAAAATCTTCCACATATTATCACTCGTCACTTAAAGTAACCAGTAACTAAACAAAGCCTCACCCCGACCCTAACTGTTCAATTTCTACTGATTTTAAAAAATATTTTAAGTTGAAAAAAAAACATCAAAAACGTCAACGGGGAATAAAATTTCTTTGACATTTTTTACTCCAAATAATATCAGGAATCATTGGTTGAGTAATAAGTCCCTTAACACTCTATATAAATAAACAGGCCATTTGCATCATATTTAAAAAAATATATTCCGGTTTAGGCAAATATTCTAAGACATTCGGTATTTTTTTTAATCGTATTTTTGAAACCCTGGCGATTTTTTGAAAATTTTAATCCGAAAAGTCAGACCATTTTTTATAAACCGGAAAGACGGGACATAATTTTATGGGTGCGAAAAAACGATAATTACATAACCGAAAAACATTTAAAAAAAGAACGTTTTCCACAAGAAAGGGCACAGGAGAATAACAAGGCATACCAAAAATATTACAATTCATAAATATTTTTTTCCTTGATCCATCTTATTGATCATAAATCATTATAATATTCAACGTCTATATTACTAAATCCAATGTAATATACTTGTACTTGTAAATTGTAATAATGATAAGAATATTATAAAATTTGATTTTGTTAAAATCAGCACCACTACCATTATACCTCTAAAACACCCACAGACAGCGTAAAATGTACGGGGTTCTCTTCATAACATCTGTCAAAAAGTCAAACGAAATGATAAGTTCGCAGAGAACAAACAATAAATCTAGTGAACGTTAAATGTCAAATTCAAAAATTCGCCTGAAATCAAAGTGTTGCCATATAAACAAAAAAATCAGGGTGGAATTTTACAAAATTAATAGGAACATTTTGAGGAACATTTTTATGTAGTGACGTCACGGGCCCAAATAATCGATTTATTTATTTAAAAATAAAAAATAAATGTACATTTCTAAAAAAATTTACTAATATTTTCGTAATCTTAGTAAAAAAATCAATTCACACGGTTTTTTCCAAGTCGTTATGAAATCCATGCAAGTGGCCTATTATCACATTATGTAGGTGCCCGTGAAAATATGTCGTGGAAATTAGTACGAGCATATTTTAATGAGTAATTCGCGCAAATATGCGTCAGTAATCATTTTATAATGTTTATTAACAAGAAGGCACTGATTATAAAAGTAATCCAGCTATTAAGAGCTTAACAGTGTGATTACCCTGTTAATAGATTAATTATTTCAATTATGTTTCCTGCGTGATTCACGCGAGATAAGTAGGTATGTTCGCGAAGGAAAAACACCTGGAAAAAATGATAATAATAAAATGGAATACGTGATATTTTTTTTAAAGTAAATAAAGAATGTTTTGTCAAGTGCAACTTTTATAAATCTCAAGATTCGGAGAAAAATCCGATGCACTTAAGAGGGCATTACCAGAGAAAACCAGAAATACGTCATTTTCAAATCAGATTTTAGACGTATTGACTCTTTTCCACAAAAAATTATAAATGGATTTCGAAAGATTGTTCTTTTATCTAGCATTCGAATATTAGTATATTAAAATATAAGTGGATAAACAGGTCTAAACACGCGCGATTTTTCGAGCACGACGGCGTAGCCGAGTGCTCGTAATAAAGCAAGTGTTTTAAAGACCAGTTATCCACGAATACTTTACGCTATTTTTTTTATTGGTACACTTTGAAAACATAAATATTGATATTATTATTAAAAATTTGGAAATAAGAACAATTAATGAATTCGTGATGTGACATCACAATATCTTGTTGTCATGGAAATGAAAAACACAAACATTAATTTGCAATCTGTCACATAAGATTAATAGTTGACATCACAGTTTTTACTAGTTATTGTGTGTTGTAAAATGAGTTCTAACATTGATAATTTAAATACCAAAGCAGAATCGCGGTTAATACCTGAAAAATCCAAAGACGTTTATAAAAAAGAATATGAAAGGTTCATAACATGGATGGAGGAGCAAAACGTAGTAGATGTAGATGAACGAGTTGTGCTTGCTTACCTTCAGAAAATGTCGGAACAGTACAAAGCATCGACTATGTGGGCCATACATTCGAAATTGCAATGTCTGTTGAGGATAAATAAAGGGGTTGATTTAAAAACATTTGTGAAAGTGCATGCATTCATGAAGGCAATTAGCAAGGATGACGTTTCTAAGAAGGCGTATGTATTCAAAGAAGATGATTTGCGGAAGTTTTTCACGGAAGCACCGGACATTACGTACTTATTTTTGAACGTGGTAGCCATTTGCGGAATCTTTGGCTCTTGCAGAAGATGTGAATTGTGCGATTTGCGCTTATATGATATCAAAGAAGAAGGAAGTGTATTGCTTATTACCATCCGACCATCTAAAACAGTGAAGGCTCGACGTTTTACTGTTGCCGACAGTGGTGCAATTAATTATGTGCGTTTTATGAAGCAATATTTATCATTGCGACCCCAAAATGTAAGTACAGACAGGGTTTTCTTACGGTATGATAAGGGTAAGTGCACCAATCAAGTGGTTGGTATTAACACATTTGGATCATGCCCCTTACAAATCGCACGCTATCTTAAATTAAACGATCCTGAGAAATATACAGGACATGCGTTTCGACGTACATCCGCTACCATTATGGCAAATAGTGGCATGACAATTGATCAAATCCAACGACAAGTAGGATGGAAATCGGCAGCTGTGGCGACTGGTTACGTGGAAGAGAGCATTAGCAATAAGAAGAATGTTTCAAACATTATTGGAACTGCCATTAATGGAAGTGCAGCCTCATTGACTTCCGAGAATACTATTAATTTGAACAGCATTTCCTCCGATTTAAAAAACGGAGGTATTAATATTTAAAATAATACGAACTGCTCTTTTCACATCCATTTAAATAATTAGAATGTAAACGATGTAAAAAAGAATGTAAACTTTGAATAAAATTTTTGAAACATTTGTAATGTTTTATTTGACGTTTAAAATATTCCTGTCAGATTTATAGTTAAAAGTTGACATTTAGACTTCACATTTTGTTGATTTGTTGATGTTGCCATGGTAACTTTAAAAAACGCGCGTTCCATAAAGTGCGATTTAAACACTCTAGAGCGTACTTTAAATGAGTAAAAAAGGGCACCAATAAAAAAAAAAATTTTTGAGATTTTTTTAAAATTTTTAGTATAATAAGGTTATTCCAGGTCATTGGCAGATTTGTTAAATTTTCAAAAAAGATTTTTTGTTATACCACACCCATTTCAAATGATATAATCATGCAGTAAAATAAATCAATACATTATCTAGCAAACGCATGATTTAGAATTTTAATTTTAGTTTCAATAAAATCATTAAAAAATATGTACGTACATGTGTTTCTTGACGAAAATTAGTCCATTTGTGTATTTATTTGCGCACTTACAAACTAATATATTTCAGATTTTTTTAACATTCTTATTAAATTTAGACATCATTGAAAAATGACAAATACTTATAATCAAAAAATAACTACAAAAAGTACATTATTTTGATAGTCATTTTAATAGTCATCACGCCTTTCAGTATTTTTGGATGAAGGTATAAATTAAAGCTAATTTGAATTGAAATAAATTCGATATTGAGTTAAAATTTAAAAAAGCTGGTACGGAGAATAATTAATCTTTCTCATTGTAACCGCCCTGCACGATCGTAAGAACAACTTTCGACGAAATGTGGATTTTCGTCCGCTGGTTGGTTAAACGTTCTTAAACCTACAACCGATCTCCTGGCAACGTCCGCGGACAGCGCTACGGTTCCGCGACTTTTCAACTTACGACAAAATAACCCCGACAAAATATCCTACGGACAAAACATCTCCCAACAAAATATCTAAACTAACCTAACCTAATATCTAACCTAACCTAACCTAACCTAACCTAACATAACCTAGCCTTACTAAAAAATAGGACAAAAATAATACAGTCATCCTGTAAAGACAGTAAATTATTGTTCAAAAATACTAAAATGTAAAATAAGGTTAGGTTAGGTTTTAGTAGATATTCTTTTGGACGATGTTTTATCAGTAGGACATTTTGTCGGGGATATTATGTCGGAGATATTTTGTTTGTACCCAGCTCTACTAGCAAATCTCTCACCTTTTTAAAACCCCGCGGGATTGCGGGTTAGAATTAGAAATCCCACCCGATCTGGGGGATTTTTATTAAGGTGTATTAAATTGAAATAATGCCAACATTTCAACATGTATTTTTAAATATTAAATGAAGACAATATTAGCGAAACTCACCCAGGACCCTTTGCTTATATGGCAAGTGCTCTACCAACTGAACTAAGGTATCGATATGTAATTCGATTTTGATAATCCCTCAAATCCCGCGGGATTATCGCTGAAATTTCGTGGGATTGCAGGGAGGTAAATCCTTAGCGCAGCTACATAAATTAATAGGTGTAACTATTATGTGTAGTCTCACTCTACCAATATCTAACATGTGATTTTCTATCCTCCCAGGGTGTTCCATAGTCCCATAGTCCCCAGAGGGCAGTACGACTACTTGTCTGATATTCACATATAAATATTAAACAAAACGAACAACCAACCTTGTTTTTGATCTTCGCCAAAATTTGGACAATGTCCGTCTCATGCGGTTTGGGTAATGGTTCCTTCTTGCTAGCAAGGACGAGTTGCTTTTTAAAGTCACCCGCATCATCTCCATGAACTTCTGTCCGTTCAAACTGAAAATACACAAGAATTTTCCTTAAAAATTGAAAATATCTTTCGAATCATGTTTATTAATCTTTAAATTGTTCAAGACAGCAAAAGATGTGTAACTGTCTTCACTCTTGAACCGCTTTTCGATTAAAGATATCACAAACGGATTATGTATTAATCATAATCATTATCATTACATAGTATAAAATGTCGCTCAAAAAGTATGTGCGCGTTAATCTTTTAAACTACGCAACAGATTTTCATACGGTTTTCACCAATAGATAGAGTGATTGAAGAGGAATGTTTATATGTATAATACATGTAATTTATATTAGAGAAAAGCCGAGAAATTCAAAGAAAACATATTTTTGTGCGATTTAAAAAGGCTGGCGGGCCGTACTATAGTCAGTTTTGAAATTCGTTCTATGGAAGAAATTGGAAAATGGATGTCTTAGATTAAGTAGGTATTTGATTTTCCCTTTTCAAATATCGAGTGTTGCATTGCAAGCATTGTATAATTGCGAGTTAATTAGTTTATATGTATAATACATATAAATTCAAATATTCAATTCAGGCAGCAGGCAGCGGGCAGCTGGCAAGCAGGTGGTGTGGACTTTATAAAGATTGGGTAATGGCATTGTGTTTCGTTAGCCACCACAACGTGTGGCCGGGTTTGCTAGTTTATTAATAAATCACAAACGTAGAATTTATTTATTAAGGTATCACAGAGTTTGGACTAAGTCATTTTTGAGGATGCTACGTGGAGGGTCTTTTGAGGAAAGGAAGGAGATGAAGATCAGGGAAGGAAAAATGTGTGAGGGGTGGGTGGGTCCTCCACACTAGGAGTTTACCTGTGTTGTAGAGGACATTTTTCAGTCGTAAATTATAAATTATAAATTGTGAATAGTAGAACAAAAGAGTGTTCATAGTTAATATAAAAAAGAGAAACAATAAAAATCAAAATATAAAATCGACTTCAATTCGACAAAAAATATAAATTAAAAGTGATAATTTATTTATACTTATTTCTTATTGTTTTTTTCAAAGTACAATCCCGTTAAACCGCAATTAAACAGTTTGCAACAGGATGTTAATCTTCAATTACAATTTAATTACACATACATAATATTATTACTATAACTATACAGACTTTCACAATTAACCCACAGACTTAAAGCTGGGTCCACACATGTTCTTTTGTCCGTTCCGTATCAAAAACTCCGTAACGTCGCTGCGATCATCGGCATCCGCGTGTTCATTCCAGCGACAGAGAGAACGACCTGCGCATGCCGCGACTCGCGTCCAGACTGGCCAGGGATGTTCTGCCCAAAAAAAATATTTCCCTAGATTTCGAGGTGAAATTTCCCTAGAATTTCCCTAGATTTCGGGGGTACCAAATTCACGTAGGGGGGGGGGGTTTGTCGGACTTTGAAATAAAGGACTTTGTGGTATTCCTTTTATTTATATAATATAATAATAATTTCTAGACATTTTGTTTCAGTTACTTGATTTTATTTTTTTTCCTTCAAATTTTTTATTTATTTTTTAAATTAAAAAAAGTAATAAATGTACATAAAAAATAAAACTTTTCAAAACAAAATAATAATAAACGTTTGTTATACATGTTATACCATTGTAAGCTGTCAAATTATTCAAATAATCACATTTACTCAAGTACTGTGTAACACTAATCCTGTTATATGTTTATTAATTATTAGAAAGATATTGGAACTTAGGTGTACTTATAATAGTGTGCTTTCCCAAATAAAACACTTTTTGCTAAGTGAAATAATAATTTCAAAGTATGTATACAATTACCACTGAATTTGAAACGGAATATCAAATAAAAATCACAAATTTGCTTTATTATTATTTTTATTTTTTTTTAATTCAAATTTAAAAAAAAAAACTTTTGAAAATTATCATAATAATATTTATGTTTGGATGACTTATTTTCAACAACTCCACAAGAAGAGTCATTCATTTATTTATCTACTTATCATGTATTTATGTACCTATTTTACTTAAACGAAACATCAGCCTACAATAAGAATGGTTTATTTTGATGTTTATTATTATATAAATATTATCTACTTAATTGTTAAACCACTTAAAGAATTCGTTGTCATACAAAAACATTGTACCTAACTAAACTATATTTTGACCAATAACAATTCATACATTTATATAATTATATATTCATTATTCGACTACCATAATACGGGCATGTGCCTAGCGTGGTAGTCGAATCACCTGTAAAAACTGTATAAAAAGTTATATTATGATGAATAAAGAAAAGAAAAAAAAAAACTTTGCAGAATAAAAATCAACCGCAATCACCGATAAAAAGGAACTTGTAACTTAAATTAAATATTTTTTCAGAGGTCTCCATTTATCTTTTTATATACATAATATCATTTTGAGTTGTTAGTGTTAAAAATAACATTGCTTGTAAGTACATCAATACTATATGTATATAAGATTCATGTGAATTAAAAAAAAAATCTATTATGCCAGTAATATTGTCATATGTAATAAAAATTTTGCCAGAGTTCGAAATTTCCCTAGAATTTGTGCTGATTTCCCTTTTCCCTAAAAGATATTTTTCTCCCCTAGATCTAGGGAAATTTCCCTAGACATACCATCACTGAGACTGGCGCATACCCGTATCGTATCGCCTTTGAACGGGCCGAATAAACCGACTCCCGATGGATCGGGGCGTACCTCTACCCGTAACGTACCTCCGTAACACCGTACCGTTCCGAACGGGCGTCCAAACTAGCGTTCTTGATCGCGACGCTGATACGGAACGGAGGAACGGAACGGACAAAAGAACATGTGTGGACCCAGCTTAATATAAACCATCTCTATTTAGTAACCATATTATCAGCATAATATATCTCAATCTATTTGTAGAATCGCAATTTTTATATTATTTGGTAACATGTAAAAAAATTTGGGCACATTATATTCCAGGGTTCGCCGTCCATACTTATTGTTACATTTTGGAACACGCATTCCTTCATTCTTTGTGAACCTAGTGTCGTGTTCATGTTTCACTTTCCTCTTATATTCAGGCTCAGATATATGACAGGTAATATAGTTAAATTCTTATACAACAATGATATGTTTCGTCTCTGTGAAAAAACATAACCATAAGTAATTTAACCATAGAATTTTGAACTGATTGTAGGTGGTTCAAATTAGTTTTGCAAGTGTGTCCCCAAGTGGTTATGGCATACCGTAAAGTTGATTTTTGATTGATTAATATAATACAAATATAATACTTGTTATATTCTTTCAAGTGCGTTGATAGTCATGTTGTCCAAAACTGTGTTTAAAACCTGATATGATGTAATCTAATAAAATCTATTTTCGCAAACATGTTTTTCCACTATCTGATTGAAATAATTGATAATCGAAGTAAACATGGGCTTAAAATAATATATTAATCTGAATAACATAATATGAGTAGTTTCAAAATATTGACACAACCAGAGGAAAAAATATGTTTTTTTATCATTTCGAAAATATCGACGTCAAAAACCTTGTCATTTGCTTTGAATGAGTACACCGCCTACGGCCCGAAGCGGTAAAATTACGGATTCCTTTTTTTAATGTGAATACCGCACAAGAATCCCAACTGCTCCAAATCGTCTGCAACTAGTGAGACTATGGCATCCCCAATGGGGTATGTTGTGAACCTGAAAGTAGTGTGGAGAGGACTTAAATTGGGAAGAGGAAGGTGAGAAAGTACCTGTCTATTCAGATCTGGTCACCAAACATGGCTTAAACCAATTCAAGCAATGTTTCCGTTCTGAATGGTGGTCCTACACCATAGGAGGCCCTCAGGAAAAAAAATTCTCTTAGGGACTGTGTCATCTTTAGGGATGCCGTGTGGAAGGTTTTTTTAGGGAAAGGAAGGAGAAGAGAGTTGTAGGAAGGAAAAAGTTTTAAGGGGTGGGTAGGAATCTGAGGTTCAGTGTGTCCTGGTCATCCGCCTCCAAAACCTAGACAAACCTCACCCCATGAATCCGGGCACTCCTGCTAAATCACCAAACGTAGCGAACCACTTGGGGTGACCTACGGCAGATGTGTTGGTTATCCAATAAAGGTTCCTGTGGCGGCGGTACCCATTCCCGCCTCCCAAATTGAGTGTCTGGAACGTGTCGCAAATACGCTGTTTATTATTTTAAATGGATAACTTGTGAAATAACACATATTAAACAGGCAAAATTTACTTGCGCGCCGGGATTTGAACTCGCGACCTACGGATTGCTAGCCGAGAGCCTTACCCATTGACCATTGAGTCCACATTAGTGGAAAAAACAAATCATTATTAAAATTTAATCTTTTGAAAAATTCACGAAAAAAAATCTGACGAAGGTACTGTAAATAGGTTCATTAAAGATCACTATTCGAGAGCTTTTGCTGCTACAGAGGTACGAAATTCATGGCTTATGCTTTCGATATTACTTTACTTTGAAAGAAAAAATAATTCTTCTTTTTAGGGTAGTTTATTAAAAGTTTCCTACGAGGGGTAAATTATTCAGCACGGAAGCAAAAAGCCACGTAAAAGTTAGAACATTGGAAATTACAATTTCAAAGAAGATTAAACATTCGGGTAATAACGAGACGAGGGACTGTCTTACAAAGGCATACATTTCTTGGCAAATTTGTTTCATTATCCGTAATTAGTCGGGAGAGATTCATTACGAGACACCTCTGTTCATTTTACAGTTTTTCACTAAATTTTTTCTCCTTCTGGTGATGTGGTTTTTGGTGATATTAAATGGGACGTTATTTTTTGTGGAAACATTTCTTAATTAAATACCAGCCCAAGGGCAAGCCCGAAAATCCCACAAGAAAAATGAATTTAAAAGAAAGGTTGTACATAAATAATTTAGAAAATATATTTTTAAACAGACATAGCTAACTAACCATCACGCCGTTTACCTCAGGGGTAGGCAGAGAGGTGAATTAACTCGGTCTTGGCCCACATTTACATCGTATATTCACACATATTCTTGACATGGCCCAAGTATCCGATTAATTTGATCGTGTCATATTTTCCTCGGGTATCCCCGACTTCTTCGACCATTGATTGACGTTCGCGTCATATATTCTCCATACACTACTTTCTTCATTCTTCGATCTACATGCCCAAACAATCTAAGGGTGAAATTCTTAATCTTACTCATTAAACTTACATCAGCCTTGCATTCTTTGCGAATATCCACATTTGATGATCATTCATGGCTTTACCACACGTACGCCTCAGGGATCCCATTTCTACAGCATTCAGTCTACTTTCATCCTTCCTCTGCCAGTTCCATGCCTCACTGCCATACATCAGGGTAGGTACCAGCACTCTATTGTGGACTGTAAGCTTCGCTTCTTTGTTAGTTTTTTGTTAGCCCCAACGGCGTTCAGTCCCCATTAATGGAGTTACCTGTATTTACTCTTCTTTCAATATCTCTATCAGTCTTCCCATCTCAAACATACATAAGCAGGTAAAAACGTAAAAGAATAGATAGGATGCAGTGATCAATATGTGTTGGGTAAGGTTAGTATATGTAATGTATTGAAAAAGCTTCTAAGTGATGCCGTCAGATGTCAGCAAAGAAAGTGCTTCTATCGATGGCCGACAGGGGTACCCCTACAGACGGATGCCGACGGCACTGGCTCTGGTGAGTGGGTCCAGTAGATTCAAGGAGGGTCTAGGGAAAGGAAATAGAGAAAGTTCTGGGAGGGAAAAGCTATGAGAGGTGGGTAGGAATCTGGGGTCAATGTGTCCAGGAATGACGAACAATCCATCGAACGAATCCATCGATCCATCGAACGAACGTATACGTATACAAATACGAACGTATACGAATGTATACCTCCCACTGCGGTGCTAGGCGATTGGTCTTGAGAATCCCGCTGGAGAGGTCAAAATGTCTCCCTCAACTAGTCTCTGTCGATCTAGCCCGCCACGCAGTAGGTGGGAAAAAGCATTTGCCACAAGGACCTGGACAAACCTCACCCCATGAATCCGGGCACCCCTACTAAGTCACCAAACGTAGCGAACTACTCAGAAAGTCCAACTATATTGCATTCAACAATATTAGAAGAGATTGCAAAAAAATGACAAAAAGATGTTATAATAATTACATTAATTCGGTTGAGAACACGATACTTCACGATGTAAAATACTTTTGGAAATACACAAAATCAATGAAAAACAATGATGCTGGTATTTCCGGTAATATACGTTTTTTTTGATTATACGTATCAGGTAGGTGCCTACTTTATCGCTTGTCTAAAGTATTCTTCACACAAGTAGTTCCAATTTTGAAAATCACACTTAAATTCAAAGCAAATTTGAGTTCATTGAACGTGAAAAATTTCACGCAGTAATAACTGACATTTCACGCATGATACGAAACGAAATTAGCAATTTGAATAGTGTTTACCGGTTTCAAGAACGGCCTATAAGTGAAATCCTTTCCATCTGTGAATCCATCCTCCAGATTTCTGAGTTCTTCAAAAGATAGTCGAAGACCAGCTGCCTTCATCACTTGCCGGAATTGGCCCTTGGTTACCAGACCACTCCTGTGCCTAAAGAACCGAATAGATTAACATTCCATCATAACGTTAATGGTACAAGTGTTATAATTGTTGGAGAAAAATTTAATCACTGAAGCCAAAAAAAAATAAAAAACAGAAAAAGATTTGGTCGCATCTAGGAATTGAACCAAGGACCTAAACCTGCCGGGGCGCTATTCTACTGTGGCGACGCATTATCTTTCGCTATCAGAAAGAACGAACGAGAAACATCTGATATTCGCGCGGTAAGCCACTCACCTATGTACCTATCTACCTACGACGGCAGGATGGACTTTGGCCGCCTGCCGCGCCGATGACGATAATAATATCGCCACCGCCTAGAAAGGTCTAGAGTTTACAAGCCGCCTGAATATTCGGCACCGTGTATGTTCCAGTACCTTCCAGTGTGCACATTGCCGGCGAATGGAACATTACTCCACCGGTCGCGCTGGTATATATAAAGCGACTAAACTTGGCGCTCGCTCAGTCAGTCTCACACTTACAGTCGGCCAACGTCTCAGCATGTAACGATCTCCGCACAAGTGCTCCTACAGGCATCTACTCACATCCAGGGCAGCTTCCCGAGGTCCACCACCACGTCTCAGCTACAAGGCCCATCGTGTCTTCAGCTCCGCAGGACAGCTACATCCCGCGACTTTGACGCCACCTTCAGTCCAGGGATCAGCTCACCATTTCATGGCACCCCGAAGCCCCACCGTGCTTCGCTGCCATGGAAACACGCTCCGCCTCGCCAGGACTACCTGCTGGTGGCTCAGCTTACCGATCCACACGCCGTTCATCTCCGCAACTTAAAGCGTCGAGCAACGGCCTAGAAGATAGGTCATCTCCACCGCCATGGTGTCGAGCAACTCGCTGACCTTCACCACACCATCTCCATCACATCCGTACGCCTGCAGCATCTCATCACTGCACCCTGCATACATCTGGTTACTGCTTCACCGACCCTCGCTACGGAGCCCAATAAACGACTGACTCATACATCGACTGACGCCTTTCATTTCTCGCTACCCGACTCTACCGATACGGCCCGCTCCCTCACTACTATTGGATAATGGGACACCATCTCCTTCAGTCATATCTAACTGTATCATACTTCGACTAAGAACTAGCAACATTGTCCTAATTTTCTTAACGCATATTTTTATCGGCTGCTCTTTATGAATGATGCAAGATTCTTCCCGAACTAAATGCTATCTAGATAGTATCTTAGCTCAGTAGTAGAGCAGCGCCCCTGCATGGCTAAGATCCTGGGTTCAATTCCTAGATGTGACCGTATATATATATATTTTTTTTATTTATTTATTTTTATTTTTTTTATTATATAATCAATAATATTATTATTAAATTAATAAAAACAGTTTATTTTTAAACAGGTTCTGCTGTGTAATTATTATTACGCGTGACAGCTGTTTCGCCTTCTGAAGGCATTATCAAACAGTTTGATTATATAATAAAAAAATAAAAATTAAAATGGAGTTCTACAAATTAAACTTGATAACAATAAATAAAGTATATTTTTCTGTTTCAAATTTTCGATAGAGGGTCGCTAATATTTTCTTCTACGATTAAGTATTACAATTTCAGATTTTGCTTAAGAATTTAAAATTAATATAAATATTCGTCCCAGACTTGCATAAAGTCAACAGATGTCGCATATTACATAAAAATGGATTCATTTATCTAAAGAGTCAATTACATTGGACGAGTTTACAAGCTAGTATCTGGGAAATTCACTATCTGTTAGTAAACTCGCTCAGTGTAATAGTAGTAACTAGCAGATTGTTGACTATCCACGAAAAAGTTGAAAGGTCGTCAACTTTACTTTTTTTTTTTTTTTTTAAACTTCATTTATTCTCATTTCTTTGTACATATAATGTATAATAGCAAATAGTATCCGTATAATAACATAATATATAATAACAAATAGTATGAACAAGAAATGAAAACCCACTAAGGCACTGCCTGAGTGTGGGTAAAATTAAAACAAAATACTATATTTCTAAGTACCCAAAGTATAAAATAGACTTAAAAGTTAGTATCTCATAGGTAGAATAAGTTAAAAAGGGTTTTTTTCAGCTATTATAAAATTAAAATAAAAATATGGAAAAAACATACTGATTTTTTTTTTAAATTTAAAAAAAAGTTATTATAAAAAAATAAACTGAAAACATATTGTACTACAGTTTAGAAAGTTACAGAAAGTGTGTTGTAGAAGGAAGGATAAATTTATAGAAATAGCGTTTCAATATCTACATTATTCAACCATAATTTTACCTCTTTTACATATTTTATCATTTTATTTATCATTTGAGTTTGTAGTGGTAGAAAGTTAAATGAACGAGGACCAATGAAACTACTATGTGTCTGCAATAATTTAGTATTGGTTTGTGGGGTGTAAAATATATTATTTATTCTTTTGCTCATTCTGTTTTCATTTATTTCGAATTTATTTTTGTTTTTAAATATTTATATATATTTATAAATTTATATATATTTATAAATATTTACATATTTCAAAGTTTGTAATATAAATAATTTACGTATATTAAATATTTTAGTTTCTTTGTATAATAAGTTAGTCGAGAATGTTTTATTTTTGTTATATATGACTTTAATTATGTGTTTTTGAATTATTTGTAGAGGCTTAATAAATGTATCAAGTGCACCACCCCATCCTATAATGCCATAAGTGATTGATGATTGCACCAGGGAAAAGTAGATCATTTTCAATTTTTCAATGTTAAGTACTTCATTAAGTCTATAAAATATGTAGGTCAGATATCTTAATTTAGAAGTGATTCGATTAATATGTGATTTCCAATTAAGATTTATATCTATTGATACTCCTAAATATTTTATATTTTCGACATTAGTGAGTTCGTTGCACATGAAGCACATTTCTTGATTGCAACTAGTATTATGGATTCTAATTTTAAGGTTGTCTGTAGGTTTATTTTTAATGGTTTTATAAAAAGGTAAATAAAATGTTTTGCTATAGTTTAAAACGAGTTTGTTGTATTTTAGCCATGTTGAAACCAGTGAAACACAATTAGTTGCTTTCGAAAAAGTTTCTTTCCAATGATTACCATCCACTATTATTGCCGTGTCGTCTGCGTAAGAAACAATTTTACCAGGGATTACAAAATTACATAAAGCATTAATATAAATTAAGAATAAAATCGGGCCTAGCAAAGTTCCCTGTGGAACTCCTTTTATTATTATTATTATTGTACAACAGAATAATTCCAATTACAGTACAATTTAGTTACCCTATCAGCATTTAGGCAAGTGACTCTTCAATAATATTTTTAAGGCATATAAAGAACAGTCACTTACATCCAAATGGTTTGCAATTTCATTTAACAGCACCACTCCCCTCGTCATGCTATGCTTTGCCAAGATGTCTGTTCTGCCGTTCGGTACTTTAAATAAGTCATGATGTCGACTTCGGCTGTAGTGGTCTGGTACATATAAATCATAGCATCCCAAGAGAAATGGGCTATCGATGAAATTGTTCCAAATTTTGAAAGACAAAATAGCAAGACTTGCTTTCCGTCTAGTTTCTAGACTCACAGAATCAGTTTCCTCAAGTAAGTCAATATGGTGCATGAACCTTGGATAGGTTCCATGCTTCCGCATATAAACATACCTGAGGAATTTCTTCTGGATTTGCTCTAACATATCAATGTACTTCTGGTGGTATGGTGCCCAAACATCGCTCGCGTACTCTAACTTGCTTCTCAGTATGCCTTTAAATAACGCTAGCATAGCTTCTTGGTTATCAAACTGCTTACAAGTCCTGATGATGAACCCAAGAAGTTTGTAGCAAGACTGAGTGAGCTGCGATATATGGCAAGAGAATGTCAGTTCGGGATCAAAGACGACACCGAGATCCTTTACGGATTTTACACGTGATAACGTTTCGCCTTTTATTTTATAATCGTAAACTATAATGTTTTTACAACGAGTGAAGGACATTGTGACACATTTCTTTGTATTAAAATCTAATTTGTTTGCCAACGACCATTCAGATAATGCATCTAGATCAGTTTGCATTTTAAAGCAATCTTGTTGGCAGCTTATTTCCATCATAATTTTAAGGTCATCAGCAAATAGTAGACATTTGCCGTTCTTAACACAGTTTTGGATGTCATCTATAAGTATTAGAAACAACATAGGTCCGAGGTTAGACCCTTGAGGAATTCCAGATTGCGGTTGGAATTTTTTTGAATTATATCCATTTATCGAAACAAATTGGCTTCTGGATTTTAAATACGATGAGAAAAAGTTCAGTGTTGGTAGATCGAAGCCTATTTTAAACATTTTCCTCAAAAGTATATCATGGTTAACACGGTCAAATGCTTTGGCAAAGTCGGTGTAAACTACATCTGTTTGGTGCCTCGAGTCTAAACTGGTGGCTACCAACCGCGAAAAATTAAGAAGATTTGTGATTGTTGATATTATTATATTTATATTTGATATTTATTATCTTTGACTCTGAACTATAATTATTCCCAATTTTTGTTTTTTGTGTTCTGTCTGTAAGATAGTTAGAGAGTAGTTTTAACGTATCTTTTTTGAAGCCGAGTTGATTTATTTTTGTAATGAGTAAATTATGATTTACGGTGTCGAAAGCTTTTCTTAAATCTAGGAATATGGCAAGACATTTCTTTTTTTTATCGATAGATGAGTATATCTTTTTTGTCAATTCATATATCGCATCCTCGGTGCTTAGGTCTTTACGAAAGCCGTATTGGTTTTTCGATAGAATTTTATATTTTTCTAAGTGTTCAATGACTCTAAACTTGATGCATTTTTAGAATATTTTTGAGAGATTTGAAACAAGAGCTATAGGTCTATAATTGTCTAATTTATTCGTATCTCCAGATTTATGAATAGGTATTATAGTGGAGATTTTAAATTGCTCTGGAAAATGACCATTTTTGAGGCATAAATTAAAAATATGTTGCAATGGAGTTATAACATGTTGTTTTATTTTTTTTAGCGTATCACAAGATAATCCATCATTTCCCTTAGAGTTGGATGGTTTTAGGTTATCAATATATTTTTCAATTTCATTAAATGTAACAAGAGAAAAATATTCTATAGAGTTAATTGAATCATTATTTGAATCTAATTGAGGATATGTCTCCATATAAGCATCATTAACATTAAATGCCTGATGATTCAAGTACTACGTCTACTACATTTGTAAAATAGTTATTAAAGCTTTCTGCAATGGTCGATTTGTTAGTTATTATTTCATTATTTATTATAACCTCATTTACAATATTTGAAGACATACTTTTTTTGTTGGCAATTTCATTTATAATATTCCAAGTTTTTTTAGTATTATTTTTAGCATTTTCAATTAGTATACTGTAGTATTTCTTTTTGCAGTTTCGTATCAGCCTATTGAGTAAGTTACGATACATTAGATATTTTGTTTTCAGATAAGGCACTGTTTTGAGATTATTCTTTTGGCAATCTATTTGATATTTAAACATTTCTCTATATAATTTATCTCTTTGTTTAATTGATATAATTAATCCAACTGTTATCCAAGGCTTAATTTTTTAATATTTATTGTTAGTGACAACTATTTTACTTTCACTTTTTAGAGTATGATCTCTCAGAGTTTTATAAAAATTCTCTAGTGCAAGATGCGGATTTTCTATTGATATCACATTTTCCCAGTTTTCTGACCGAAGTAAATAGTTTAGAGTTTCATAATCAATGTCTACTTTTTCTAGATTTTCAGAATTTCGGTTTAGAGGAGTATTTTTGAAATGATGTCCATAAAAGGTCGGGTAATGGATCTGTGATATTTGTTTCAAGAATTGAAGAGATGATATTAACCGCCTTGTGCGACTTGACAAATGTGGTCAAAACATGTGGTCTAAACATGCCGAGTGACTTAAGGTTACTCTTGTTGGTGAGTTAATATAAGACATGTGTCCAGAGCTAGATAAAAAATCAAGATACTCATTTTGACAATTCACATTTGTATTATTATCATTAATATTTATATTAATGTCTCCTGTCACAATGGAAAAAGTGAAATTGTTTCTATCAAGTTTACTAACAAAAGATTTTAGTTCTTTTACAAATAAAAAATCATTTAATGAAGGAGATCTATAGCTATCTACTTGCTACCCGCTTACTCGTGATTGGTTTATTTATGTTTTCAATATGGCTGCCAATAAACAGCTGATTTCGACTGTCAAACATCTGACAGAATTAGTTCACGCAGGCGTCGTTATTCTCGCTACTGGCGCTAGCAGCGACCTGCATGCTCAGTTTCCTACGCTACTTAGCGAGTTTTGTGCGTCATCATGACAATCTCACTCGCCGATTCACCCGCTTTTAAACTTAGTGGATAGTAGCTTGTAAACTCGCTCATCGTACATAATTGAGGCTTAAGACACCTGTAGCATTTAGTTCAAGAAAAATTTTGTAATCATACCAAAGATAAATCATACTAATAAAAAATATGCGTTATGATACTGTTGGTAGTTCTTAGTCTAAGTATAATATACACGAGTACAGTTAAATATAACCGAAGGAGATAGGGTCCCATTAGCTCAGTGGTAGAGCAGCGCCCCTGCAAGGCGAAGGCCATGGGTTCAATTCGAAAATGCGACCGTATCATTTTCTGATTTTTCTGTTTCAAATTTTCGACTGAAATCGTAAATGTTATCTTTAGTGATTGGATTTTACAATTTGTGTTTTTACTAATTAATTTAAATTAAAAATATGTTTTTTTGATTACATTGTTAGTAAATATACAATATCGATGGATCAAGATTGTGTGAACCTTAGATTGCCATCCATGATTTGGTGTATTATTATTGTATATATTTTTTTTATTTTTTATTTATTTACATCTATGTATATTACAGTTTTCACCTTATTAATAACATTTTTACACATGTAATATATTTTGAAAACCTTTTTAGATATTAATTATGCATTTCATTATGTTGGGTGTAAGGTAGGTTTGAGAAGGTGATGTACATATATGGTTATGTACATTCAAATTGCATTGCAAAAAGACGTTGCACACTTCATAGATAAAATAAAATAGATAACGATAAGTAACTTGGATCCAAGTCAATCGTTTGATATTGCACTGATATAACATTCATTGATAACAAATGACAACAATACCACAGAGGAGATCCAGAAGCGCATAGTGAACACAAATCAGTGTTATTTCCGCCTACAAAACCAAATAAAATCCAGACTGCTGCCCAGAAACACCAAGATACAAAACACTTATCAGACCAGAACTCACATACGTAGCTGAGACTTGGGTACTAACTAAGAGGAATAAGCGATCACTGGACATTTTTAAAAGAAAAATTTTGAAGCGTATCTTCGGACCGGTTTTAGAAAATGGATTTTGGCGCAGACGTTATAACACAGACGTTATAACTCGTATATACTCTGTTTAAGGATCTAAACGTCACAAAATTTATAAAACTGGGAAGACTTCGGTGCTGGGTCATATAGAGAGAATGCCCGAGCATCAAGCACCAAAGTCCCTGCTGAACTCAAGACGATAGGGTGAAGGAGCCTGGGAAGACCAAGATTAAGATGGAGCGACAACGTCCTCAAAGATAAACATATCTACCTTGGAGCTTCTAAACTGGAGAGAGCTGGCCCAAAACCAAGACTCTTGAGGAGGCCAAGACCCACAAGGGGTTATAGAGCCAAGAGTGATGATGGTGACGATTACATTCACTATGACCACACATAAGGAATTCCTTTGGATGATTTCATATTAACACCAAAATGATTCGATACGAAACCGATTCTGATTGAAATAGTATAGCACTGTCCATTTTTTATTATCTCATTTTTAGAACTTTAATATTCTTATATCAAGTAAACAGATCTGATTTGTTTTATAAACATTTGTTTTAATTCGTTACAACTGCTCAATTGGTCATTTTCTATCAGATGACGCCACACATAATCTTTTCTGCAATGTCGTTCCTGTCGGTTATCTATGACGCCAGAGCCGAACTGGAATGTTTTATTTAATTAAAATATATTTATTTAATAATCTTTTTCAGATTTTAATATTTTTTCATTGGAACTCTTCATTTAAAAAAGGGTTGAAGGAGTTAGTAAATATGAAGTTTTTTTTTACTTACATATCAAAGTCCTGGAAGAGATCCCGCAGGGTAAAATATCTACCCTTCACCACCTGCTTTAACCTCTCTGGAACTGTTCCAACCTCCCCTTTAAATCCTTTTTGTGATGCAATATATTCTTCTACAGGAAGTTGAGGATACTGGTCCAACTTTTGGACAGTGAATACTGTTCAAATTAACGAAACGACATTAATAAATATGTAAATTTCTGTAGTGTATCTTAATTAGTCTATGATTAGTTCTCGTATTGATTTAGTTGTCTATGGGCTATTCGGATCATATGGTCTCATTCACGAGATGTGCCGAAGGTAATCGAAGGCAGGTGTGCACAGTTATTATAAGTCTATGATTAGTTCCAACATTGCTTTAGTTGTCTAGGGGTTATTCGGGTGATAAGGTCTCATTTACGAGATGTGCCGAAGGTAACCGAAGGCAGGTGTGCACAGTTATCAAAATGTCAGAACTCCGCAGACAAAACTTAGATTCCAATTAGCAAGTTAGTACTCCCAAACTATGTTTATAAATTCCTTCAATGAACAGTCAGCGTGATCTTAAGAACCTTAGTCTTTTAATATTCATATTCCAGAACTGGAGAATACCGGTGGTAATACTAAAGAACGAATGTCCTCTGGGGAGGACATTTAGAGATATTATAATTTCAAACAAAACTTTTGACTATTTATTCACATAATCAAAAGACCTGTTATTTAAACAAGATTGTAACTAAAATAACAAAGTATGTAACACGAGTGTGTACGATATCGACTGTGAATTACATAATCTAAATCATTTATGGAGCGTAAATGAAAAGAGAATATTATGTAGGTACAGGAAAAAAAATGACTTCGCACAAACCTTGGTTGACATCGGATTCAAATGCTCTCCAGGAGACCTGAAACTCATCACAGGGATCAAGGTACTGCTGACTGACCAAGTGTCTTTCCTCTTCCGTTAGAGGTAATAGCCCTAGGCTGCCCATACCCATAATGTCCAGAGCCTTCTCAAACTGACTGCGGGGGATGCGCCCGGAGTTTAGGATGTCAAATGACTAGAGGGAAAAATATGGATTGGCTACAGATTAGCGGAAAAAATGAATTTAGGATAGGATAAACACAAGTTGGTTCTATTTTTTAAATTAAAACCATGCAGACTTCGAGGTTTACGTCAGAACAGATATAGTATGAAATAGGAAACATAAAAGCCGGTGAAGCATTTGACAACCGAGCTGTTGCAAGTGGAAAATGCCAAATATTTGCCATGCCATTTGCCATAAACTATGCACAAATATTTGGCATGCGTTTGGCGCATCGTCTGGTCGTCCATCAGTACAAATAGAAAAATAGTAGCCAATTTTCCACGTATACGTACTAAAGATTGCACGTTTTTAGACAAAAGCTTTTTCAAAGTATGTATCCATGTTTTCCAGATCAAAAATGACTGCCAAACTCAACATTTGATAGATGATGTTATATTACTTGCGAGCTCAGTAGCTTCTGAGAGGCTAACATAACATTGAACCAGAATATCTTACCTTAAAGAATTCGCAGACTCGGATGCGATTGATGCATATGTGGTGTTTGATATGAGCCATCAGAAGGTTGTAATTGTCGCAGGGTATCTTGGCGGGGATGAGGGATGGATGGAAGATACCCTCATTGGTAAAGCAGTTATCCACGGTTAACTTTTCTGGTACCCCGCTCGAGTAGATGGCTCCCTTCGTCTGGATGATGCGTTGGGGATTGAAATTTACCTGCAAAATATTCACTAAAATTATGTGCTGGCATAAAATAAGAAACGATATTAAAATGTTGTGAAAGACTAACAGACTAACAGCCCCAGATGCTCAATCGCTAAGTCTCTTCCTACCAAATTTAACCCATAATTTGATTTCACTGTGGTGAACGTTCTGAAAAAAAATCTTGTACAAGATATCTGTGTCTTTATGTTTTTTTTTTCGATAAGGGGTCGTCCATTAATCACGTGATGTTTTTTTAGCAACTTTTTAACCCCCCCCCCGTGGTGATATGTGGTGAGGTTATTAGACTAACCCCCCCCCCGAAAATCACGTGTATTTTTTTGTTCAAAGTATTTTGAAATTTTCAGAATATTATCACGAAAAATAAATACACGTGATACCTCATTATACCTCCTCCCCGGTGATATTTCGTGATTTTTCCGACCCCCCCCCCCCTTTAGAGCCTCACGTGATTAATGTTAATTTGTCCTTAAGAAAGTTGGTGAAACAAGAATATCTAGTTAGTAGGTTGGAACTCTTAACTATCATTACGAAAGCAAAATGTTGGTTTGTCGCAGGTCACCTGTTCTTAGCAAGGTATTTATTTATTTAAAGGTCAGTAGCTGAGTGCCTGAGTGGGCATCGCTTTTGAGTCCCTCCTGTGCGTCGCATGTTCGATTCCTCGGCTGGTTAAGTCCTCCATCACGACACAAGCAATATTTTCCGCTTGGTGTGGTGGTAGTAGGAGATTTTCAAACATTGTTGGGTTATTCCTAACCCGGACTAAGAGATGAATGGTTTCTGAATTTATTTATTTATTTTTCATACTCTCCGTAATACATTGATGTACGTGTAAAAATAAATAAAAAAATAAATCTCCGTGATACATTGATGTATCACGGAGAAGCGGATATGACTGCTTGAAAAGATGAGTTTTAAGTTTCGTCTAAACTCTGTCGAGTCTGTGATCATTCTTAAATCATGTGGCAGTCCATTCCAGGCATTAGGTCCTGACACTCTGAAAGCACGCCCACCGAACTTATTATCTGGTGTGCGCTATGGTTCCTTCAATCTTTCGATTGCTGATGATGCTGCTGACTTAAGGTACCTGACCTGACATAATCCACAACCCACCGTATCTTCTTTCCCCCTGAGTGCTATGAGTTCAATCTCCTTGAGGAACTCCTCGTAGTCCACTGTGTAGGAGTCTGCGATGTACCGCTTGATGAGGAGGTTTAGGTCTTCCGAGGCTAGCAGAAGCCCCACAAAGCTGAGGATTCGCGCAAAGTGGCTGAAGGTCACGCGGCCGTCGTTTTTGGAAATCTAGACATATACACAAAAACTATAAAAGATACAAAGACCATGCACAAAAATAAGATGAAATGAATGCACGAAATCTGACAGTCGACCACATCACATCACTTCCATCGAAGTGGGTACATTTATAAAACAGAATTTAGAGAAAACAATACAAAATAAATCAGGCACCTAGTTAATTAGTAGATTATAACTGTTGGAAGTGAAAAGCAACAAGCAAGCAAATGTAGAGTAAAGCAAGCAATTGTAGAAAATGTGAAAAGGACAAAGAAACAATTCAGTTGGATTGCTTCACAGAGTTTGAACAACTCGTCGAATTTCAAACTTAAAATTCAAGTTCTATAGGGGTTACATTCAAGTTCTATTATTATTTTGTCATGGGCCGGTTTTTTTACAGTACTTTGATATTAACATAATTTGAAAAGGGGTTTTACAGTATGTACTTGAATTTTAACTTTGATATTTAATGAATGGTTCAAATTCTGTTAAAAGGTTTAGAACGTGTCACTTTGATGGAAAGAGGGCTCGTGTAAGGCTTAAGGGATTATAAGTGCAGGAGACAAACCCAACTAAAATAATCCTGGTGCCTGGTGAACTTCATTAAAGGGACTGGACAACTGTAAAATGAGTATGTTAAAACCTTCGAGCTGTGAACTAAAAATAAAAATATATTATATACAAGTTGATTTTTCTGACCAGCTCATAGTCCTGGAAGTAAGGCCTCAGCACCAGTTTTCTACCAGCGATTGTGGTCATCAGGTTGCACAGCCTCCTTAGTTCATCCTCCGTGAGACGCCCCCTTGGCGGGGCCTGGCGCTCCGAGGGACAAATGGAGCGTGAGGCCTTGGATATGTCTGTGACGGGGGGGGCCCTTTTATCTAGGATTCAAGTTGTAAGGGTGCAATTAGTTGTAAGGGTGCAATTGCGCTGAGAAATAACAAGACATATATGAAATAATATCTTTGATCCAGTTATTACTGGGATTGGATGGGATGAACCTTGTTCGTACGTAGGTACCGGATTAGCTTTTGCAGTCGCCAATAATTTTAAATCAACCGTTTTGCGCTTCACCAGTCTGTAAATGTTTTTTTACGTTCCGTGTCCATTTCAAGATGGTGGCCGTTTTAATAGTAATTTTAATTCGCATTTTTCAGTTTTATGATATCTATCTTCAGAAGAAGATTCTAAAAAAGAATTGAGAGTATTTTAGTACCTACCTACTTACAGTTCTTATGATTTTTGGAGATTTTTTTTAGTTTGTTGAGAAAAGTATAATATAATTTTGGTATAACATTGTTATATCAAAACTATATTACCTTTTGCCTGCAGGACCTACGAATATATGAAACATTACGCTTGTCTTACATGATCCTAATTTAAATTGATATAAATCTATTGTAGAGGATTTTGTACTTCGGTACGCTGTGCTTACTTCATTTGGTCATGTATTTTGTGAATAACGATAACAACGGCGATCCAAGGTTTGACCCCTGGGGAATTCCCGACAATGCTGGGAAATGCTTGGAATAATATCATCAACTCATGGATATCAAGTAGAATGTCATAATCTGCTCGATCTTTCCTAAATCTATATAAACTACACCTGTTTGGACTTCTAATGGGTGTATGAATTGTACTTCTATATAACTCAATTCGAGATAAATTTGAAATCAATTAATTTATGACATGCTGCGATTTTATTATTTCAAAGTTTTAACCTTCTCCGTGGACAACGCCGCACAACTGGCCGTAAAGAATGCGTCCATCTTGAGTCCTGAAGTAGTCAGTTAGTTCTGTGACCTCTTGATCTGAGAGACCGATCAACTCCTTTAATGGACCACCGAAGATCGTCAGGAAACGAGATTCTGAATTTAAAAATGGAGAAATATTATTAAGCATCATTTTAATGTTGAGTAACCGCAGAGTAAAGCATATCAAAATAAACAACTGGAAAACAAGGTTTGAGGGGTCCATACTCCTCAAATCTTAATGAATTCCAAAATTATTGCCGCGAAATCTTGGGAGTGGAATTTAACCCACTTCCTGACATTCGATCGAGCTGAAACTCGGCAGATAGGCTCGTTATCGATAACGACGATATGCTTTCTATCAACTTTTGGTGGCAGTCACGTACACATAAATGGTTACCTTAGTAAAACAGGAAACAACTACCATTGAAAATTAAATGGAACCACTGAGACATATTTTTTTTATTATTTTTATATATACATGTAATATAATCATGAGTAATCACATTTTCAGGTTACAATCGGATTAAACTCAAATCATTAAATACTAACATGCAACATTGATTAGAAACAGTATAAACATATATATGTATATAATATATAACCTTTACGAGTGTAACTAATCGTGTGTAAAGGGAAGAGATTTTTTTTTTTAATTTAAAAAAATTAAAAATTAAAACACATACATTATATATACGTACTTACATAAATCAAATGTATAAAAAAAATAATACATACATATATAAAATAAATTATTGAATGAGTATTGTTAATTAAAAGTTAATGCGGTTCTAAGTGGCTAAATTATCTATATAAATAAAAAAAAATGAATCGCCGAAATGTATGTACGCGCATAACTTCCGAACGACTGCACCAAATTGGATAATTCTTTTTTTGTGTGTTCGTTATTGCCAGGACAAGGTTTGTATAAAAGAAGCAGGGAGTTCTGGCGTAATGAAATTTGCATAAAAAATTGCAATAGGTGGTTCGCGAGCTGCTTGAAAACTGAATGTACTGGGACTGAATGTATGGAATGCGGGAGGGGGAGGGGGGATGGGAACTCAGGAGGGGGGAGGGGAACTCGAGATGGGGGTTTGCGGGACGTGGGAAGCAGGAGAGAGAAATGGGGAGAGGGAAGGCGGAGTGGAGAGGAAGGGGAGGCGGAAGGGGAACGGGACGAATGGGAAAGGACACGCAGGGAGAAACAATTTATTTATTAAATGGCATAGCAACGCATGCCGGGAACCAGCTAGTTTAAGATATTATTGTTTAATTTATTTTTGAATTTATTGTAGTCAGGTTCTAATCTCAGCTCTATTGCTAGTTGATTAAACCACACCACTCCATTGTACGTGTGGTAGTGTTGTGCAAAACTGGTATGCATTAATAGCGTACACAAGCGACCCACTGTGTTTTGCCAATTGCTCTCAACGCGTACCATGGCGTGGTGCGACTTCTTAGAATAGTCTGTTGACAATATTAGTTGCTGGTATTATTGAGCATAATTTGGATATGTGTTGACAATATTAGTTGCTGGTATTATTGTGGTAATTATTGTTTGGTTCAGACCTAAAATTAAACAATTCGTTTGGAAATATATAGTCAATGTCTTGTATAAATTGATTCTATGGCAGTTGATGTCGAAGTTACGAATGAGTTGTTAAGCAATGGACAAGGGAAAGGAAAGTAATAAAGGTCAGTAGAAATGAAGTATAAGTAATTCTGGTGGGGATAAAAAACAACTTTAAATTAAGGCTTGAAAATTGATTTTGAAAGAGCACTCTGTACATCAGAGACGAGCACAAGAAGTATCTGCTGTAGTGTGAAGGGCGAGTTGAGTACACATCTACCTGCGAAATTACAAATCAATAGTTGAAGGAGTAGTTTAACGACAGAGGTAAGTTTTCGGTTCCAACGAAATTGAACGGTTTGATAAAGGTTATTACAGAAAGTCAAACGATCTTACCTGAAACCAAGTTTCTTTGTTTAGGGTCCAGGGGCTTGAAAAACTCTCTGAGGTCGAACCCGAGCCTGTACACAGCAGATCGGATCTTATTGCAGGTGCGCCAAATGTCTGGCAGTTGGATTACCTGGAAAATATAATAGATTTAAACCGGTAGATCACCTGTGTCAAAAACAGAGTTTACAAATAAATATACTCCTTGGTCGATAGTCTCCATTTAAAGTGTAGTTTATATACTATTATTTACGATTTCGCGACTCTTCAACCCATGATAAAATATCCCCGACAAAATATCTTACGAACAAAAAATCCGTCAACAAAATATCTACTAACCTAACCAAAAAACCTTACCAACTAACCTAACCTAACCTAACTTAACGAAAAAATGGGCCTAAAATAATATAGACATACTATAAAGACAATAAATTATTATTCAAAAATGGTAAGGCTCTTGACTCGCATACCGAAGGTCGCGGGACCGAATCCAGACGTGGCAAATAAATTTTATTTAATTAATTTGTGTTATTTCACTATTTATTCATTTAAAAATAATATATAATGTATTTGCAGCACGTTCCAGAGTCGAAGATACTCTCAGTATCGACTTGGTGTAAGACCACCATTCAGAATTGAAACGTTGCTTGAAATGATATTAGCCGTGTTTGGTGACCAGATCTGAATAGCCACCTTCACTTCCCCACCTTCCTCTTCCCTATCTCCTTCCCCTCCCCACTACCTTCAGCCTCACAACATACCCCAATTGGGGATGCCATAGTCTAACTGGCTTCAAACGGGAGCAGTCGGGACTCTTGTGCGGTATTCATATAAAAAAAAAGATGAGACAAAAATAATACAGACAACAAATTTTTATTATTCAAAAATAGTAAAATGTAAAATAAGGTTAGCTTAGGTGAGGTAAACTTAGGTTAAGTTTTAGTGGATATTTTGTTGGAGGGCGTTTTGTCTCCGTTTTCGGGCGTTTGATGAAAACACGCAGTACCATTATTTACGCCTTACAGAAGACCCTGAGGAAAAAAATCCCCCAGGGCCTATGTCATCTTGGGAATGCTGTGTGGAGGGTATTCTTAGGAAAAGGAAAAAGAGAACGTTTTGGGAAGGAAAAATGTTGAGAGGAATGCAGATCCGGGCACCACTTTTTTTTGGCAGAAAACCATGTTTTCACCGCGTTTTAACTTTAACCTGGAAGGTGAAAAAAAGTGCGGAAAGCAATAAAAAAAAAATTGAATAACTAATTAATTTTCAATTACGTTAAGTAAAATTTCACTTCACGAACAGATTATGTCAGTACGCCCGCCATTTTATAAATAAACCAGTCATACTAACCTAAGAAAAGAAAGTCAGTGTTGCCAACTCCCAAAAATATTTATCCCTAAACTAAACTCAAAAACCCCTAGAAACCGGCTAATTACTTGAAAATACCCCTAAAATTTTTTTTTTGTAAAAATAATGAATAATAATGAATAAATGATAAGCTGTAATGTTTTTTAATAATCTTTATTTATAAATTATTTAAAACATCAAATACGCTAGGTTTGTGTAATATGGTTTGTGATTCAAAAGAAAGTGCCCCTTTATAACGCCTACTCGCGTCACGGCAAAAAATAATCCCAGTTTTCAAGTAGTTTAGCGGCTACGCTAGGTTTGTGTAACATGGTTTGTGATAGAAAAGAAAGTGCCCCCTTCGTAGCGCCTACTCGCGTCACGGCAAAAAAACATCCCAGTTTTCAAGTAGTTTAGCGGCTACGCTAGGTTTGTGTAACATGGTTTGTGATAGAAAAGAAAGTGCCCCCTTCGTAGCGCCTACTCGCATCACGGCAAAAAACATCCCAGTTTTCAAGTAGTTTAGCGGCTACGCTAGGTTTGTGTAACATGGTTTGTGATAGAAAAGAAAGTGCCCCCTTCGTAGCGCCTACTCGCGTCACGGCAAAAAAACATCCCAGTTTTCAAGTAGTTTAGCGGCTACGCTAGGTTTGTGTAACATGGTTTGTGATAGAAAAGAAAGTGCCCCTTCGTAGCGCCTACTCGCGTCACGGCAAAAAAACATCCCAGTTTTCAAGTAGTTTAGCGGCTACGCTAGGTTTGTGTAACATGGTTTGTGATAGAAAAGAAAGTGCCCCTTCGTAGCGCCTACTCGCGTCACGGCAAAAAAACATCCCAGTTTTCAAGTAGTTTAGCGGCTACGCTAGGTTTGTGTAACATGGTTTGTGATAGAAAAGAAAGTGCCCCCTTCGTAGCGCCTACTCGCGTCACGGCAAAAAAAACATCCCAGTTTTCAAGTAGTTTAGCGGCTACGCTAGGTTTGTGTAACATGGTTTGTGATAGAAAAGAAAGTGCCCCCTTCGTAGCGCCTACTCGCGTCACGGCAAAAAAAACATCCCAGTTTTCAAGTAGTTTAGCGGCTACGCTAGGTTTGTGTAACATGGTTTGTGATAGAAAAGAAAGTGCCCCCTTCGTATGTATACTAAAGCGCCGTTTACAAGCACACTTCAGAACGATCGAATCCCGCGCCACTTTACTTTAAAAAACAATCTACGTTTTAAATGGTTTGTCTAACGGGATTGTGTATGTTATCTTTATTTTAAAAAACATCCCAGGATTTGAATGGTTTGTCTCCATTCCAGTACCTACGCGCCTTATTATTTATTCCCTACAATCGTATCTAGGCTCTTGTATCAGGTATCCCTACCAACAAATTAGTATCAAATGGCGGACATTATCTGTTCATGAAGTGTCATTTCATACATTCTTTAAACGGCTGTATCTCCCTCAATTTTGCCGAGCGCGCCTTAATTTCTTTTTTATTCAACTTTTCCACACTTTTCTCATCTAGAAAGTGCATTTTTATTAAATTTCCAAATGGTGCCCGGATCTGCATTTCACCCAAAATGTTTTAGGGATGGGTAGGAATCCGGAGGTCAATGTGTCCAGGAGTGACGTACGTACGAATCCATTCCTCCCACTACGGTGCAGGAAGATGGGTCGGTAGAGTCCGGCTGGAGAGGTCAAAAGGTCTCCCCTAACCAGTCCCTTCCGATTTAGTCACCACGCAATAGACGGACAAATACATCCGCCATGAAGACCTAGACATACCTCAGCCCATGAGTGAGAGCACCCGTGCGAAGTCACCAAACGTAGTGAACTACTTGGGGTGACCTATGGCAGGTTGGTTGGTTATCTAATAAATGGTTCCCGGGGCAGTGATACCCATATCATACGATAATTTATCTAGACATTATTTAAACAAATGATAACCTACCTTGACTTGGTTTTCTGACATTGTTAAATGTGTGGATTTATTTTTTTTTACCAAAACGATTTAAAATAAACTAAAATTTTGTGACGAAATTGTTTCAAGAAATGTCAAATATGTTTTATATAGCATTTGTTTTTAAAGCAGTGTCAAACTGGTTTAAAATAAGAAAAATAATATCTCATTGAAGCAATTGACAAAGTATCTACGTAAAATTTTATAATGTTGAAATAATACAACAAAGCTTTTACTTGAAAATATGTGCTTTCCAAATAAACTTTATTGTTGGCCTAACTCCAGGATTCTTCAGAGCTCATAAGTTTGAATCCAATCGAATTGATTTCCAAGAAGTTGACAAGTTTCAACAAATTGTGAATCTTCAAAAGCTGGAGTGTTTCTGAGGAAATATAAATTCTTAATCACAATCAGCTTGTGTCACGTAACGTGTGGGAGGTACTCAGAACCTTAGTAACTACCATTTAGGCCACTTTAAGTCTCTGCCAGAGTTGATGACATGACCAAAGAAAGCGTATTTGGAAACTGTTGTTTTAATGTCCCATCTAAATTATCTAATAGAAATATGTTGAAACACATATTACATAGGTACTTAAATGATTTTAAAATAACACAGAATAAAGTTATAAATAAACTCTTCTATAAAGATACTCACACAAAAAAACTACACGAAGAAATGAACTTTTTGAAAAAATTAGAAAATTGTACCAATATAACATACGACTTTTGGTCTACAAAATACAAAATGAACTTATGAACACGAACACAACATTTATTAAAACGTCAGAACACCATAAATACACGATAACATAATACAAATTATTTTACATAACTGGTAAACAATCATTTGCCATATAAAATGATTGTTTATCAATTGTGTAGAATTTCAAAACAATTATTAGTAAGGGGTAATACAGAAGAGAATGATACTCGTAATTGTAAAATAAGCAAAGCCCGGAATGGTATACACATTTACAATATCCTTCCAGATAGCATACCCTACCATAAAACAAATTGAAAAAAAAACTGTTCAATCTTTAAATAAGTGAACAAAATTATAAAGAACTGCGATGTGAAATAATTTTAAAGAATTTATGATGTAACTACCTAATATAACTGGAGATAAGAATAATATCACATGCATAATTTAAAAAAATATATAGATTTGATTATACTGAAAGAACGACACTCCTTGGATCTGGACCATTAAACATTACACATTCAAAGCTTACACACAATGGAAGAAACTCTTTGGATCTGGAACGTTAGACATTACTATTGGTTGGATTGGATTACACAGAATTGAAGATATACTTTGGGTCTGTACCTTTAGACATTACCATTAGATAGATCATATAGAATGAAAGACACTCTTTGGATCTGGATCAATGAATGGATTGGATTACACAGAATGGAAGACAATCTCCGGTTCTGGATCATTAGGCATACTATTAGATGGATTGCATTACACAGAATTAAAGGTACTATCTGGTGAGAGAGCGCCATTGTATAAATCGAACCGTTTATTGAAATGACTTTAGACTGCGACCTGTTTTAGATAGAAAGGTTTTAATTTACAACATTTATCTAAAATTGCGTGATTGATTTGCCAAAATTTGTTGGAATTGATAGTTTATTTTTTTAATAAGTAAATGTACGTATTATTTTGTACCAAAGACATAGTTTAATCTTCACGGTATGGTGTAGGCCTAAGTTTTCGGCCGTAAGAACTTAGATAACCTAAATGTACTAAGCTGTTAGTCAACAATGAATTTTTGAATCAATGAACAAAAAATAACAAATTTGTGCTTTGAGCAATTGGGGCCCTCGTGTTGCATAAAAAACAACAACAAAACAACTGTAATTGAATATTATCTGGACGTTTTATCAAAAAGAATTTTTATTTATGAGAGTCAAAGCTTCCCGAAAAAAGCTCTCGAAGTAATTGGAAGCAAAGCTCATGGCGTGTGGTGATTTCGTGTAACGAAAATCTCTTACTTAGACTCTAACGACCTAACGGATATCCGTTGCGTTGCCCTCGTGAAGCAAAACCTTTGTTACCGGTATAACGAAAAGCTCCGTTATAAAATATTTTCATCAATTATTCGGTCCGTCGTGACTGGAAATTTGTGATACTATGAAGACTTTGAAAAAAAAATGGATAAATTGCACAATTGATATATTTTTTTACCCTCCTCTAAACGATTTTTTTTGTCATGACTTATCTAAAACCGCCTCCAAATCAACTCCAATTTTTTTACGTTAGCTCCACGCAGGAGGCCCCGAGGAAAATAATTTCCTTCAGGGCCTATGTTATCTTTGAGATTAGTTTTTGGAGGGTTTTTTAAGGAAAGAAGGGGAGGAAGATCTGGGGAGGAAAAGGCATGATGGGTGCTGGAGAGAAAAAGATCTCCCTCTACCGGTCTCTCGAAATCCGGCCCTCCACACATGACGCCACATATAGACAGAGGCATTCCTCGCCAAAAACCCACACCATGAACTCGGGCACCCCTGCTGTATCGCCAAACGTAGCGAATCGCTTCATGTGATCTATTGCAGAGCTGTTGGTTATGCAAAGAATGATAAATTTTCCATATAAAGATAAACTTTACTCAATAAATAATATTTACATTTAAAATCATCGACCACTTAATACTTAGGAGGTATTTCACCATCCTCTTGATGGCGTATCCATAGGATAATACATATTAACGATTTTCGATGAAAGATTTATTTATGTTTCATTTTACTATTCGGTACTTGAACCTTTGAACTTTTTATATATCGGATAAAGCCGAGTTCTCTACCTATTGCAAAAAACTAACTAACCATCACGTTTCCGCAACGGTAAGTAGGTAGGAAGGACCGCCAAACAACTAGGCTTTGGCACACATTGCTTGCCTCATTCACATTCATTCTCATCTATTTTTCTGACTCCTTGACGTGATATCGTAGTGGAGGTAATTTAAATATACATTTTTTTTTTTAAATGCGCTTTTTATCCTTCGTTTCGTTAAGCCAGTCTAAAGGGTTAAAATTTCATCATTAATAAAATATGACCGGACAGTGGTTGAGTGGGCATCGCGTTTGGGTTCCACCCGGGCGTCCCGTGTTCGATTCCTCAGCTGGCTAAGTCCTCCATCACAACACAAGCATTATTTTCGGCTTTCTGTGGTGGTAGTAGGAAATTTTCAAACATTGTTGGTTTATTCGTAACCTGGGAATGTTTGTCTTTCTTTTTATTTAAAAAAAAATATGTTCATTCGAATTATTATTACAACCGTCGAAACATTAACAAGTTTAAAGGTACTCTCATAAAAATATCTTCTACTACTGGGTATCTAGAACGGTGGATCGATAAAGGTTTTATCGATAAGGTCGATAACTTATCAGCGTTTCCGCGCACGACTGCGATCGCGACATCGCGCAACAAACAAATCTTGTAAGTTGCATTTGAAAAGAAATCTATGTGATGATGTGGAAAACTGTCAAATCAAGAATATGTAATTACTCTAAAAAGTTATTCAAATCATTATATTTTAAATTTTATGTACATTTGTGCTAAAAAATACAAAGGCTTATAATCTGCCTACTAGTTTATTCTCCTTTGAAAAACAGCTTATGGCTTGTTAAAAATTAAATTAGGGTTCAACGGGATCAAATTGAAACTATAAATTCTCCTTCACCTCTTTCACCTTGACAGGTGTAAAAGGTCATAGAGTTCACGAATTTCCGTTCATTCAAAAGACGATATTCATCCTAAAATCGAATTACCGCAAAAAAATCCTAAGGCTTCGTCAGTAATATAATTTAAATTAGAAGATGTCATGTGAATATTTATCAAAAAAAGAAATTTTCGTTAATGTTTCATCTAAATGTAAATGTCAATTCAACCGCCTTACAGATGACGCTGTATCAAAGAGTTTCTAAAATAATAAAAAGGATCAAACTAATTAAATACTTTTACATAAAAATCTGTGCATTTGATTCGTTATTTTTGCGAGTGAGAATATTTTACTCGTGGTGGATAATTTTTCTGTTTTCTCGTGGGCAGAGTTCAGTCCTGCGCAGAGACGGATTTAGGTGTTGTGCGCGTGCGCCCTGAAAGAAGGCTTCAGGTTTCAGTGGGCGCGCATGACGTCATAGGGCAGGATCGATAGCGCCACCAACACTCAGAGTTCCGAACCAAACGTTTGGCAGAACACAGCCTTGGTACTGTCGCGGTTTTCACGAAAAACTTCAATAAAAATCTCGTTGAATCATCCAAGGAACGTGGAAAATCATAATTAAAACTACCCCTAACTGTTTAGATTAAAAATCCCGCTTTAAAAAGGGAAAAATACAGATTTTTTCACATTATTTACAAAAGCTAATGTGGTAGGGGTTGTATTTTTTGTAATGTGGTTCTTCCGAGCACACGTTTTTCGGGGGTAGTTATGAATCTAAAGTGAAAATTCTTGTATTCGATTTTATAACTATTAATTATAATCGATAACAACAGAAAAGCGACACAGCCAGACATCAATGTATCAAATGTGAGTACTAAAAAAAATATTTTATTGACGTTACGTAATATTGTGTGATCGAATTTTTGCATTAAACGCAGATATTCTTGGTCAAATAAACTAATTTAAAGTTTAGTTATAACCTATTTTCATTTTGGCCATCATTTCTGAGTATACCACTATAAAATTAGTATGTTGACAAAATGCGAACGCTTAGAGCAAGTGCAAAAACACGAGTTATTGCTGATAGCTCAGAATTTAAATAAATATATATAAAGTATTTCATCACTGAAGACAATATTAGTGAACGTTTAAAACAGAAAAATTAAATAAGATACGGTCACATCTAGGATTTGAATTCAGGACCTTAGCCTTGCCGGGATTGTGCTCTAACCACTGAGCTAATGCCTAGCTAAATCTAAAGCTAGCCTAGCTTGCACGTTTTCATCCTGCGACAAAATATCCCCCAAAAATATCTACTAAAACTTAACCTAACCTAACAAAAAAATGGGATAAAAGTAATACAGACATCCTGTAAAAACAATAAATTATGTTTCAAAAATAGTAAATTCTCAATTTGGGAGGCGGGTATGGGTACCGCCGCCCCGGAACCGTTATTGGATAACCAACACCTCTGCCATAGGTCATCCCAAGTGGTTCGCTACGTTTGGTGATTTAGCAAGGGTGCCCGGGGTCATGGGGTGAGGTTTGTCTAGGTCTTGAAGGCGGATGACCAGGACGCACTGAACCTCAGATTCCTACCCAACCCTTCCTTCCCAGAACTCTCCTCTACTTCTTCCTATAAAAAAACCCTCCACACAGCATCCCCAAAGATGACATAGGCCCTGAGGGAAATTATTTTCCTCAGGGCCTCCTATGTGGAGCTCATTTAAAAAAAAATGTACAAAAATATAACTTATTTTTGTCGCAATTTTTGTTAGGTTAGGTTAGGTTAATATTTTGTTGGGGGATGTTTTGTCCGTAGGATATTTTCTCGGGGGATATTTTGTCAAGGATATTTTGTCGCGGGGACCTGCTCTCATCATTTTTCAAAATATTTCACATGTATTTAAGGGTAGATATTAAACTCTAAAACAGAAGAGAAATAAACATGAAAAACCCGATGATTTTCAACTAATTGGTGTTTCTAATTGAAAATTATTAGTTTTCGTATTATTATTTTAAGAAAGAATCTGTTGTAATTTCCAATTCTGAAATCTGTTTTCTGTTGTAGTCTAAGGATTGATTAATTGTGGAACATGATTTGCAGTTTTTCCATTTCAATGCAAAATTCAGCTCAATACTGAATACAACTATTATAATATTCCTTTGAAATTTTCATGAATACGTTCTTCCCTTTGATATTTATTATAACATTACATAGACTTATAAATTCTGATTTATGGATGTTATGCACATTATGATTTTACGTCTTCATTTTGTAAAGCGCCCTTGATAAGTATGAAAAAATTTCGATAAAATACGCCCATTCATTATGATATTGTGTTATGTTGTAAGATTTAATTTGGGAGGCAGGTCTGGGTACCGCCGCCCCGGAAACCTTTTATAATAACCAAAACCAAACACCCATAGCCATAGGTCAACCCAAGTGATTCTCTACGATGGTCATTTACCAGGGGTAAAAATAATCTCGTTGAATTTAATGTTTCAAAGACCCAATCTTGTCTGATTACGTCTAAAAGGGATCGAAATAAAAATCTAGTCTCTTTCAACGGAAGCAATCTTCTGAACAGGCCCTCCATTGATATGCTTGGTTTAACCCTAAGTGACCAGCTCAGGTATGGGGGCTCCATAGAAGCCAGAGTAAAGTTAGCCTCCCAAAAACTGGGCGTACTGTACAGGGCCCGCAGATACTTTAATAGTACACAACTGCTAACCCTGTACAAAACATAAGTGTGCCCCACGGTTGAATTTGGCAGCCACCTCTGGTCTGGAGCTCCAAAATACCTGAACAATACCCTCGACTCTGTGCAGAAACGGGCGGTCCGTTTAATAGATTCTCTTAACAGACGGATTGCAATCTTTAGAGCACAGGCGTCGGGTGGGAATGCTATCCTTGTTCTACCGGTATTACAATGGAAGATGCTCCGAGGAACTAGCATCATTGATCCCTTCGGCACCGGTGCATAGTCGTGGAACACGCCAAACGCGTGCCCAACATTTGTACACGGTTGACATTTGTCACATGAGAACTGGTCGTTTCTTCGACTCATTCTTGTGTTCAACAGTTCGGCTGTGGAATGATTTGCCGGCTTCTGTGTTTCCTCCTTCCTACAACATGGGTCTCTTCAAGACCAATGTTCATTCCTTCCTCTCCTCAAGAAGACCCTCCACGCAGCATCCCAGATGACATAGGCCCTGAGGGAAATTATTTTCCCCAGGGCCTCCTGCGTGGAGGCAAAAAAAGGGGGGCCCTTGTTTATGAGGTGAGGTTTCTCTGAGTCTTGGTGGCGAATACGTTTGCCCACCTATTGCGATGGGCCGGATCGTAGTTGGACCGGAGTTGAGAGAGGCCTAACCTAGTCCTCACCAGCCGGACTGAGTCTGCCGATCGGCTTGCATCGTAGTGGGAGGGATGGATTCATACGCCAGTGACTCCTGGACACATTGATCCCCAGATTCTTACTCATCCGTCTCCTTTTTTTTACATTAACTCCACACAGGAGGCCCTGAGGAAAGTAATTTCCCTCTAGGGAAATTACTTTCCTCAGGGCCTATGTCATCTTTGGGAATGCTGTATGGAGGGTTTTTTTAAGGAAAGGAAGGACAGGAAGTTCTAGGAAGTAAAAAGGTGGGTAGGAATAGTAAAGGGGTGGGTAGGAATCTGGGGTTCAGTGTGTTCAGGTCATCCGCCGCCAAGACCTAGACAAACCTCACCCCATGAGCCCGGGAACCCCTGCTAAGTCACCAAACGTAGCGAAACACTTGGGGTGACCTATGGCAGAAGTGTTGGTTATCCAAAAAATGATTCCAGGGGCGGCGGTATCCGTTCCCGCCTCCCAAATTGCAAAATGAAATGTTCTTGAAAATGAGAAGTAACTGCGTACTAAAATTGCCTCATCGCATCGTTCACCTATCTCAAATTCGGCAAAAAAAACACCGAAAAGCAAATATTTTTATTTTTTTAGAATAAATTTTTTTTCGAATTTTTCTATTTTCTATATCTAATATTTGTTATAAAAATCCGCGGTTTACAATAAATCAACAAGAATGGCCATTCTTATACGGGGGTATTGGAGATTATCCACCACTTATGTATAAGTAACAGATGGCTCCTTCAAGGCTCTCGCAAGATTCAATTTTTTTTTGTTAAATAGCTACATTATTTATGTTGAACGAATCTAGACCTACAGTGTCCTTGCATGCGTTGTTAGTAAGCAGTATGCAAGTGCTTAACAGGAAAAATAAAATGCAAAAAATAGGTTAGTAAGACAAAGATAAATTAAACAGGGCAAAAGAAAAACTCATTCATGAGGCTCCTGAGGGCATGCATTAATTCGGTCAGCTCAAAATGGGGGGGGGGAGGGGTCCAGTAAAATCTCACCAAATCTCATTTGAACCGAGGGGGGGGGGTTCACTGAAAAAGAAAACCTATCCCATTATGCCCCCTCCATTGAGGTAAATATGAACTTGAAAAGTATTTCAGCGTATTGTCGCGAGTATGTTTACTTCAACCGGGGGGAGGCGTAATAGCATAGGATGGAGCGGGATGGGATAGGGTGGGACCCCAGATACACCATTAATTTTAAGAGAGGGTGGGGGGGATCCCACTGAATCGCTAAATTGCAAAAAAAAATTGGTCAATTAATTAATGTATGCCCCCTAGGAAATAGGAAAAAGACAGTTAAAGACATTTTTACATTTCGTTAAAGTTATTTAAAAAAAACAAAATTGCCCAAAAATTTGGAAAAAAATTGCCGAAATTCGCGTTTTATTTCATTTTATAGAGATCAATCCCCCTTTTAAAAAAAATGTACAAATAGAATTGAATATAAAAATCCACGTTTCACGATAAAACCAATTATAATGACAATTCTTGTGGGAAATGGGATTATACAAGAGTTCATTTGGGATTCGAGTATGGGTACCGCCGCCCCGGGCACAATTTACTGGATAACCAACACTCCTACCATAGGTCACCCCAAATACTTAGCTAATTTTGGTGACTTAGCAGGGGTGCCCGGGTTCATGGGTTTTTGTCTAGGTCTTGGTGGCGGATTTGATCTAGCCCACTGGATTTGATCGGGAGAAACTGGTTGAGGGAGATCTTTGACTTCCGCAGCCGGACTCGACCCACCGCCTTGTACCGCAGGAATAGATTCATACTTCCCCCACTCTTGGGCTTACTGACCCCCAGATTCCTACCCACCCTTCATAACTTTTTCCTTCCTCTACCCCTCATATTTTCCTCTCCTTCCTTTCCCTAAAAATACCTTCCATATAGTATCCCCGAAGATGACATAGGCCTCGAGGGATTTTTTCCCCCAGGGTATCTTGTGAGGAGCGATGTTTAAGACATTCCGTTTTTTTTATCGTATTTTTGAAACCCTGACGATTTTTTGAAAATTTCAATCCGAAAAATCAGTCAATTTTTTATAAACCGGAGAGACGGGACATAATTTTACGGGTGCGAAAAAACGATAATTACGTAGCCGAAAATCATTTAACAAAAATAACGTTTTCCACACGAATGGCACTGGAGAATAACGAGGCATACCAAAAATATTACATCTCACAAATATTTTTTCCCTTGATCCATCTTATTGATCATAAATCATTATAATGTTCAACTTCTATATATGACTAAATCCAATGTAATATGCTTGTACTTATATTTTATATAATTATAATATACTTTTTTTGTTAAAATTAGCACCATTACCATTATACTTCTAAAACAGGTACAGAAGGCTTAAATGTACGGGGTTCTCTCAGTGGCGTAGCTAGGTAACCAAGGGCCCTGGGGCAAATTAAAAAATGGGGCCCCACTGCTATGTAAACTAATTAGGTTTTATCAAATAAAAATATGAAATATACAAATACTTTAAAAATGTTAAGCTACTTAATCTCTTTTTTGCGCACTGCAGGGCAGGTAATAAAAATATTAAACAGTAACAATATAAATTAAGAATAATAACATTGCTGTAAATACTTCGGTTAGGTCGCATTCTAGCACTCCATATTTGCTCATTATTTCCTTACATAATTGGTGAACAATCCATGCTTGAGTTAGTTGAGGTAAAACTAGATGGTAAATATTAATAAATTAATAAAAAAAGTGAAAAACTAGGGCCTATTATATCTGAATATTTTCTTTGCAATTCGTCACACTTTTGTAATAAAGTTGCTTCATCAACATGTAATAAAAATGTTGGTGTTAGAAAATCGAATATATGACAGACTGCACTCATACCAATAAAACGTGTATCTAATTGAGATATTACTGTGTCTAGTACATTATTGAAAATCTCAATTTTAAATATTTTTTCTCGGTTTGGAAATCGGTGATCAGCAGCTAATTCATTAAAATGTTTTTTATACTTTTCTTTGCCTTTTTTCTTGAAAATGGGTATCAATACCATATTTTCTTGCAGTTGAATAATTCGAAATTATTTCTATAAATTTATTTTTAAAAGTAAAATAAAAGGAAAGAGAAACAAACTGATACGCTACAAGTGTCGTTGGGGAATGACGCACATATCACTATCAGTCAAATTGACAACACTGCCAACCTACAGAAAGAATTTAGGGGAATTCCCTAGGCATAACTTTTGAATTTCTCTCAACTGAGTTGTCATGATTAAAGTGGGGTTGCAACCTGTCATATTTATTTTGAAAATGGGAGAAATTTCCAAAAGTTCAGTTCGATCGAGATTTCTGGTAAAGATTCGAGGGCCCCCTGAGCTTGAGGGCCCCGGGGCACTGCCCCGCGTAGCCCCTAGGTAGCTACGCGCCTGGGTTCTCTTCGTAACATCTATCAAAACGACGAACCAAATGATAAGTTCGCAGATAACAAACAATAAATCTAGTGAATGTTAAATGTCAAATTCAAAAATTCGCCTGAAATCAAAGTTCTGCAATATAAAAAAATGAATCGGTGTGGAATTTTAGAAGATTATTAGAACATTATTTGTTTGTTAAAAAAAAAACATATATTTCTAAAATTTTTCTGAATATTTTCGTAATCTTAGTAAAAAAATCCATCCTCACGATTTTTTCCAAGTTGTTATGAAATCCATGCAAGTGGCCTATTCTATATTAGTACAGCGCACCTACCAATTTAGTTATAACCGCCTCAATCGATATGTTATTTGTGGTTATTAGAATAAATCTGATTCCAAACTAGGTCACTGGAATTACTGGAAATACCAGAACCAGGTTTGATTTGAGGCGTTGGTAGCGGGTGTTACATGTATCACATTATTTATTTCCTGAACCGGAAAATTATGTCGACTGAAAGATTTAAACACCCCTTTAAGAAGAAAAATGTCAAACATCTATAAATCCACATTGAAGTACGTGCTTAACTTTCTTTAACCAGTTTCCTGACGTATAAAAAACTCCAGTTTTCAGCACTTGCATACCGCTTTCTAACAAGTATGCAGGGACACCGAAGGTCTAGATTCGTTCAAAATAAATAAATGTAGCTTCGTTTAACAAAAAAAAAATAGAATCTTGCTAGAGCCTTGAAGGAGTAACCATCTGTTACTTATACCAGGGCGTATGTGGTGGATAACCACCAAAGTTTCTTGACGTTGTTTGAAGAAAAAAAACGAAAAAAAAAATTTATGGTTTCCGGCGTTTTAATTTTCAAATACAAATTAAAAAACATCAGAGTGTGCAATTCACACGCGGTAGAAGTGAAACCTTCATAAAACTAAAGTAGACAAGAGCGGGAAGGCTACAAAGCATTGCACAAAGAGATACCGATTATACGATCTCATTATTTCGCAGGCTAAATTCTAAAGACGAATGTGTTTGTCTCCTTTTATTGTCGGTATTTTTCGTTTAATTAAGTTTCAAATCAGAGCGGTTCTAAAGAAGTTTTCGCTTAAAAAAATCTTCCACGTGTCGCCAACCCTTTACCTTGACTCTAATTGTCCAACACTTTTATGTTTTTAGTTGGAAAAAAACCGCTAAAAATGTCGCCTTAGACCTTAATTTCATTCACATTTTTTCACCAAATAAAGTAGGAATCACTGGTTAGATCTGTCTGATCAGACAAATGGAAAGCAAAACCTGATGTTTGCGCCCGGCCTTAACTGTACTTAAAGAGTCGCTGGTTCTTCCCCCCCCCCTCCCCCGTAAAAGTACGTAAAAGTGTACGTGTACGTAAAAGATAGATCGATATAATAATAATAATATTTGGATGACTTGCATAGCGCCAAAAATTACATCAAGAGCGCTGTAAATGTAAATATGATATGTGTAGGTATGGTGTAAAAATGTACAGTATATTTGCGGAAGATACCCTCAGTATCGTATCCCTGGCGTAAGACCGAATATCAGTCCTGGCGCGAGAAACGTTGTGTAAAATGGTTTTAGTCTTTTTGGTGACCAGAAATGAATAGCCAACTCCACACTATCTTCTGCCTCACGACCCACCGCATTGGGTATTTTCACGTTTTTTTTATTCCCAAAAAAAAGAAGAAAAAATAAGGTTTTTTTATGTTGACGAGTAAATTCTCTATAACAATTTAAAATGTGCCACTTACTTTATGCCGCCAAAATGACATGTTCGTTTTAATTCGTTAATTCAGCGGCGTTGACGTCACGCCAGGCAACGTTCATCATAACCGTTTTAGCAGCAGTGGCGCTTTCTACGTCATAACGACGTTGTAGGCAGTCGGAACCGTTTCGGAATGTGCGGTTTTTCAAATCAATAATTAGGAATGAAAATATTAAACTTACACATTTTTAGTACGATGGCCAAATCAGAAAAGAAAATTTTAAATCTTACATCGCCCTGCACAGTAATTGCAGGGATGGATTCCGTCACTCCTGGACTATTAGCACGGTCGATCGATATGTATTGTATCGATTACTTTCGGTAACTAGCATGACTGCAGATCACCAACGAATAAATAAAAGTTTGCAATGATTAAGTATTCTTAATATATTCTACGTCTTAATACGTCAGCGATCTGCGGTTGTCCGAAAGTTATCGATACAATCCTTATCGATCGACCGTTTTTGGGATCCGGACACACTGACGCCAGATTCATACCTTCTCGTACCTTTTCCTTCCCAGAACTTTCTCTCCTTCTTTTCCTCAAAAGACCCTCGACACAGTATTTCCAAAGATGACACAGGTCCTGCTGATATTTTCCTGAAAATTTATGCCTAGTGTGGTACTACAAAAAAATTAAGTAGAATATATATATTTTTTAATTCGCTCATCCAAATTCAAGTCTGGCGTCCACATTTTATTTAAACCGTTTATCTCGATACCGTTAGTTCTGTTATCTCTGAAACGTAAATCTGCTGGGAAACCTAACATTTGTTAGGGGTGGATGTCACCTATTTTAATCTCGTAATTTACCCTTATCAATCTTTCTACAGTGCCTTATTTTTAATGCCTTCTACAACGGTTCCTATTACAACATTAATTTTAGTTTTTGTCTCCACAATTCCCCTTCAGAAATTTAATAGAATTTGTATAATTAATAATTAAATTCTTTCACATGTGACTGTTCAAAGAATGAGAACATAAAAGTAATTACATTTCTCTACTTAAAATACATGTTTTTATAATGTAAACCAAACAGAGACGTTTTTTAACATTAGCTCCACACAGGAGGCCCAGAGGAAAATAATTCCACTCGTGGTCTATTTGAGGGAGGGTCTGTAAGTGGAGGGTCTTTTTAGGAAAGGGCGGAGAGGAAGTTCTGGGAAAGAAAAAGGGGGTCGGTTTGTTGCTGTTTCGGGAGTGACGGACGTATGAAACATAGTACTGCATGGTGGTGTTCCGAGGAGACCTGCTGGAGAAGTCAAAAGGGAGTTCCTGAAGGGAGGAAGGGTTGTGGGGGAGGAGGGGCGAGGGTTCAGAGGGGGGGGGGGGGAATTTATTAAATTATTTTTGGGACCTCCACTTACAACAACTTTACGTTTCAGAAGATGTAATAGCTATTCTTTCAATTTGGCACATGCAACAAGAAAATATTGTGAAATGGTCTGGGGAATTTTCCAACCCATTCTTTTTGAAAAGTGGCGTGAGGCAAGGAGGAAGCATGTCTCCGGTTCTGTTCAATCTATAAACCGATGAGCTTATTCAAAGACTTAATGCTACGAAAATAGGCTGCCATTTAAATGGAGTGTGTGTAAATAACATTAATTACGCAGATGACATGGTTCTTCTTGCACCGTCACTAAGCGCATTAGAGAAATTACTAAAAATTTGTGAAGACTTTGCAAAAAACCATAACCTTTTGTATAATACCACCAAGTCAATAGTTATGGTTTTTAAACCGAAAAACGAAATCGTTCAAACACCCTCAGTATGGCTAGATGAAAGGAAAATGAATGTTAATCACAGCGTTAAATACCTGGGACATGTCATCACAGACGACCTTAAGGATATCGAGGACATGGAAAGGCAGAGAAGAGCAATATCAGTTAGAGCGTGTATGCTGTCAAGACGTTTTTACTCCTGCAGCCCCAAAGTAAAAAGAATACTGTTCAACGCTTTCTGCACCTCGCTGTACACATCAGAAATGTGGGTTGACTACACCGCAACCCAATGGCATAAGTTAAAGGTTGCTTACAATAACGCTTATCGCCAACTATTCCACCTACCGAGATACTGCAGTGCTACGGAAATGTTCCTGGAGGGACGAGTACATACTTTCCGTGCACTTCTCCGCCACCGCATGGGAAGTTTATGGCGCAGACTGCGCCATTCGAAGAATGCGATCATCACCGCCATGACTGCCTGGATGGAATCTCCCCTGATGACCCTCTGGAGACGGGAGACGATGAAATACCCTCCGTAAACGGATATTTACATTAATACATACATACTTTTTTTTCTCAGATTCATTTTTCATGCTTATTCGTTTATTTTATTTAATTTATGTGTTGTTATTTAATTTTTACCTTAACTTATTATTCATCTTTTTATTTATTTTACATTATGGAATGTATTGCATTGCACTTCCCCTGCATACATTCTGGAATAAACTTATATTATTTAAATAGAAATAAAAATGTATATTTTTGAAATTTAAAATTTTCGTTGCAAGGCAAATAAAAAATTGTTTTAAAATGGCTCAACTTATGTTTATCTAACTAAAATTACTGATAACGAAAAAAACTAACACACATATTATATAATGTTATTGTTATTATTACATTGATTAAAGGGAAAGTGAAAATAATATTTGTGTATTTTCCAGGAAAGTATCTATGAGAACTATACCCGTATTTTCCCACTCTACGCCGATGGGGGGTAGGTTTGCACCTCCTTAACCCCCCACCCCCTTATTTACGCCTTCGCCTACATGGTTTTGTCATTTCATGCATGATGTTCCGAGAGAGTCCTGCTGGAGAGGTGAAATGGAGTTCCCGAAGGGATGAAAGGTGGGGGTGGGGGAGGGGGAGGAAGGGGGGACTTATTAAATTATTTTTGGGACCTCTTCTTACAACTTAATATTTACATTACATTGGTTAAAAGGAAAGTGCAAATAATATTGGTGTAATTTCCAGGAATATAATCTACGAGTACTATTACCTTTTTTCCTACCCAATGCTGAGGCCCATGGGGGTAGGTTTGCACCTCCTAAAACCTCCTCTTTATATACGCCTTCGGCTACATGGTTTTGTCATTTGATGCTTGGATATGAAAAAACGTTTTCACTTATCCAAAAAAATTAAGAAAAATAACGACCACACCTTTTTCGATTTAAAATCAATTTTTACAAATGCCTTACGTTAAAGGTACGATCTTATGATGACAGAAAGTTATCAAACAGAGACGATGATTTATATATATACGCTTTTTCACCCACGTTACTAATTCGTAGACTTAGAAAACTTACTTCAATTAACCCCACTTTACGTACATGGTCTGTCTAAGTATTAGCAAAACAGGTATCTCTCAATGGGGAAAAGAACTCTAACAATAATCTAGTTATTTGGGTAAAAACGAATCTGAAAGAAAATTTTGGGTTCATCCAAACAAGAAATAAATAATAATTGAAGGGCATTCGTCTCCAGCAAGAAATTACACGAGAATAATGTAAAAATCACTTTTTTCTTACCATAATTCGTATTCGTTACGTATTCCGATAAATTGTAGTTATGTAAACATGGATATTTTGTCACATCCAGAATAATTTTAAACCAATTAATAACGACTTTTCTGTCAAGCGATTAGTAGATGTGAATGTAACTCGCGTAGCGAGCAGTCAGTAGCGTAGCGTACGACACTATCAAAATAGTATGGCGGGTAGGTACTCACGAGCGGCGCGTTTGTTAGCCGCAGGAAAATCGCTTGTAAGTATCTCCGTGTATGAATGGCTTTATGAAACAAAAATCTATAATACGATTAATAAACCGTCTCGACTTATTTCTTGACAGATACATAACTGCTTAAACCTCCGTAGCTAGTCATCAAACTAAATACAGTTGTATTTTCCTATAAATTCCAGGCAGTACAAAAAACTGTATGAACTTCTTGCATACTCGCGTTGTTGAGTTTTTGGTGCTACAAAAAACCAATCAAATAACTTTTCTGCTTTAGATTTTATTATTTTTTTCCAGATCAAATATGAGTGACATGTAGGCTAGTTTACACTGTCCTAAAAGCGATTTAATTGATTTTATTTTCGTTGAATTATTGGACTCCTGATTATTGACCCATTTACAGTCCAAGATTTTTTACTTAAATTTTTTTTTAAATTATTTCAAGAGCAATTAAACATATTTACTGCTTTAGAAATTTCAGTCAATAACACTATTCGACGGCATCCATGGTCGATGAGAAAGGCTTTCGACTAGCGATCCGAAGGTCGCAGGTTCAAATCCCGGCGCGCGTTAGTAAATTTTATTGCATTGATTTGTTATTTCACAAATCATTCATTTAAAGATTTGAGGCACTCTCCAGAGTGGAAGATAGTCTCAGTATCGCCCTGGTGTATGACCACCATTAAGAATTGAAAAAAATGGCTTTAGTTGTGTCTGGGGACCTGATACGATTAGCCAAGTACTTCCCCACTTCCTCTTCCCCACTTCCTCTTCCCCACTTCCTCTTCCCCACAAAATCTCCCTCGCCACTACCTGTCAGCCTTACAACATACCCCTGTTAGTCTCCCTGGGTTCAGGCGGGAGCAGTTGGCATTATTGTGTTTTATTCACATTTAAAAAAAATCCTCTCCTCGCAGTAACATATTTTGCCGTATAGTATCTCGAAAAAACCATATCTAGAAAAAAACTGTACAAGCCATGAAACGGGCATGTGCCTAGCATGGTGGTCAAAAAATCCCCAATTCATGTAACCAACAATTCAATGAATTAAGAAAAGTTAAAAAAAATTACAAATCAAGAGGAATGGACTGTCAATAACTATTTATCTCAAAGGTCTAATAAAAGTAATCATTTTACAATAAAAGCTATTCTCGCACATTTTTAATATAATATCAAATATATTTGTAACATTATAACATTCGTGGAAAATGTAACATTTTTGTGGGCATACCTAATGCAAGGCTTGGGTTCTTATCTTCGATATTCTGATATTGGGCAGAACCGACTGAATATTTTAATTCTTATTAAAAATGATGTTCTGAAGAGGAATCAATAAAAAAATCTCGGAAAAGTAACGTTCGCTAAAAAATCACAATTTCCATGAGCGTAATGTAATAACAGTCGTGGAAAATTCTTAATTTTTTTGGGCATACCGCATTTTTTTATTTAGACCTTAAAAGCCGTTATCTCTGGCTATCTTGGGCCGAACTGACTGAAATAATGGATTCTTATTAAAAATGATGGTCTGAAAAGGAATCAATAACAAAATCTACAAAAAGTAACATTCGAGAAAAATACATAATTTCCATGGGTATAATCCGAACCACCCCTTGTATTATAATACAACCGTTCAATTTATCGAGTGATTGAATGTGATTTGACAGGTCAACTTCGGAATGATTGTTGTCCTATATCTTCTTTGATGATGGGCACCAGCTCATGCTTGAAATAGGTCACTCAAACAACCTTTAATTTGAATAACAAATAATTGGTTTATGATTTAATGAGTCATAAGTCGTAATAATTGGGCAGTAATAGGTATTGCGTGGATGTCAATCATCCCTTCTGAGTTTGTAAGGAAAAATTGTTGTTATTTTTATATTACTCGTGTTTTCTTTCGTTTATAGATTTAGACATAATGTTCGTACGAGTTTATATTACATTTACCTCCAGAGAGCTCTACGAATTCTTTTATTTATCTTATTTATCTCTTTAAGATCCCGATTTCGATTTTTTTCGAAATATAACCTACTTCCATGATCACTTTAGGTTGTTTTTGAAGATAATTTATTTCATATTTGTAAAAAACATTAACTTTGTGGCTCGCCACAATTCACAATAAAAAAAACACGTAAATTTGTTGTAGACCACTTTTATTTTATTAATGCTCCACCGGTTTCTGAAGCACCCTTCCTTCGTCAGGAGAATATTATAAGTGGTCTACAACAAAGTTTTTTTTACTTCGTTAATTTAATTAATTATCGGAGTTGAAATAGTTATTATATGAAATTCCCTCCATAGACGAAAATTGCAAAACACGCGCAAAATAAATAAAAAAACAAATAGTCTCTTTACATGTAGGGATTTTTGACTTGTTTTTAAAAATGTTGTTTTTTTATTTAATTCTAGCTTTTGCCCCCGGCTTCGCTCGCATAGATTAGGGGGGTTCCCACTCCGCCTCCTCCACTTTCCCTATCCCCACTACACTCCCCCCCTCCCTCCCCCTCCCCCTTCCCCCCTCTCCCCTCTCCCCCCTCTCTCCCCCCTTCTTCCCCCTCCCCCCTCCTTCTCCCTCCACCCTCCCCCTTCCCCCTACCTCCCCCACACCCCTACCCCCCTCCCCACGACACCCTTCCCCTCTTCCACCCTTCCCCCCTCCCCTTCCCTTACACCACCCCCATACCCTCCCCTCCCTTACCTCACCCCCTTACCCGTTACATTGATTTTTCAAACAGCTCGCGTGCCACCTATTAAAGCGTAAAAATCAATCACACGCAGTTCCACATTTATAATATTAGTTTACATTAGTGTTTTATACACATTTGAATTATAACTATCAAAGGGATTTCCATAGTAACCTAAACAAAAAACAAAATGACAGCGCACATCAAATAATTACTCATAGTTATCAAGCAACGATTATTTTTCCTTTTCGTCTGGACAATAAACGTATAATAAATAATTTTATAACGCCAGAGCTTATTCATAACGCCAGAGCTTACCAACAAATACTGCCTATATTACTCGCAAATAATGTAGCTTTCTATTAGTGAAAGAATTTTTAAAGTCCATTCAGTATTTCTTGCGTGAAAGAGTAACAAACATACATACATCCATAAAATCTTTCTCTTTTATAATAATTTAATATTCTCACAAAAGTCTCTTACTTATGTCTATTCATTATAATTATTTTTTATATTAGCGCGCTTCTTCTATCATTCGAATTTACATATCTCTCTTTCAGAACCAACTTCAGTAATTTTCTTCTTTTTTTTAACGCTTGGCGTGTTTCGTCAGAAGGTCAAAATATTTCTGCTTCGCAATAAAATCCAAATAAATGGAACATTTCCGAACGTATCCGAAAAATAAAAACTGTTTTAGAAAGATGATGAAATGCGCGTTAAAAATTTTATAATTATAATTAAACGTATATTTTTTTTAATATAAACCCGAAAAAGTTTTAAAAATGGCCCTCCTTACTCCTTACGTGTTTCTAACTAAAATTACTGATTACAAAAAAAACACAGACACATGTTTTATTAGAAAAATGTATTATAAACGATGTTGTCACTTTGCTTTTTTGTCGATTCTTGTGAATATATTTAATAAAAAATTCCCAAAGATTCGTAAATTTTTTAAAACTGCGGTCAAATACTTTAGTTTCCTAAAGGTGTATATTTGAATTATTTTCTTCTTAACTTTTAGATTTCAATATATGGCTTAGTGTTTTCTCTTTCCAATACCGTTAAGGTCATATTTCTCACCATGATAGTAAGGGAGACAAAACGATTTCTACGAGACCCATATGAGTTTTTCAAAAGCGAACAAATTAACCTGAGGACTTAAGACTTACAACTTACAACTACAGTTAAGATTCATTACTAGTGCTTTACAACTAAGATTTATAACTAGTGACTTACAAATAAGATTGATAACTAGTGACTTAACAACTAAGACTTATGGTTAGCAACTAATTACTGAGATTTATAAGTAGTGACTTACTCGTACATCTAAGACTTATAGTTGGTGACCTAAACTTTGGAGGTTAGGGGGAAATCTTGAACAATTGATGTTAACTCCCCATGATATAATGAAGATAAAATAAACTTTATATCCAGGAACTACAAATTGGGTTTTTCCTCCACATTGTGACTTACTAACTCGACTAGATATATGTTTGCAAAAATAGGGGTAATAACTAATAATTTAATCTAAAAAAAATCCATAACCATGTTTCCATGATTTGTGATGCCGTTAAAAGTGTATTATTTTGACGGAACTTCCGTTCGAATATTATTTCTTATTGTAGTACCAACCTTCCTACCTAAAAACCATTTATTGTGAAAAGGAGATCGCGTGACGGACATAGTTTTATGAATGCATCGATTGAGTGGTTGATGAAGACGAAAATGGAATATCCAGATTTACAGGTTCCACTGATTTTATTTCACTTCATGGAAAAAAGGCTATAATACTAAAGCAATAAAACTAGGGATTGCAATCCGGTATCATTTTCAATGTGACCGAATCCGGCCGGATTTCCATCAAACCGGCGGACCCGGCCGGATCCGGCCGGATTGAGTAATTCATGATAATTTTCCCTTTTCGTTCCAAAAAGGACTGTTTATGAGATAATCGAGTGAGTGTATTAGGTAGGTAGGTAGTTTAAAATAAAAAAATAATAATCCACTTTAATTTTGATGTTATAATTATACAACGAGCAAACAATCAAAAATCTAGTACAGTGCAGGTAACTAGTTAAATTTTAATGTAACGGGGGGTTCAGTCTTCCTAGATTTCACAGATAAATCAATTTTAGTATATAACTTTATTAAATCTAATGTAATCAACCTTACTTAATCTATTGAGATCGCTATTATGTATTTGAGCATGCTAACAAGTCTCATTCTTAAATTTATGACAGGCATCATGATGAATCTGACTAATGATGGCACACTTATTACAATAATGAGTTTATAGCGCCTTACTTTAATCAACTTAATAACTTATTATTTTAAGTATACATTATCAAAAAATCAATTACGGTTTTGGAAAAATTATCGTAGACAAAAATGGTGTTGTTAATTGTTTCATCTGCAATTGTCTTCTAAAAGAGCTAGAAATATAGCCAACATATAGATTTTGGCATTGTGTAGGTATCTATTATGTATTTATCCGGTTTAAAATATCTATATGTAGACCTTTCCGGTACCCGAGCAGCATACGGATGCGAGTCCAAAATTTGAAGAAATTAGTTTTTGATTTAAAGTAAATTATCATGATTATCAGTGGCAGAAAGATACAAGTCCTATCATTTAAGAAAAATGGGATTTTCAAAAATTGTATACGAATGCAACTACCTTTGATGCAACAACTATCTTTGAAGCAGAAAGATGTACATGGACTTGCATCTTCATGATTTAGTTGCATTTTGAGTATTATGACTCAAATCTATTTGCATCCTTTTGCCTCTAACATTACTACGCTTTCTATGGAAGTAAAACAATTTTCAAACATTGATCTTTCCATAATACACCACATGTCATTCAAAACATTCCATTTCATTTTGAAGCAGAAGGATCCAAGTCCATGTTTTTTTGTAGCTTTTTTTTAAACAATATTTTTAAAGGCTTTAAATATAAAATATTTCGTTTTATTTGCTCGTTTTTAAAACAAAACTGATTTAATAATTACTTTTTTGTTATCTATCAGCATGGATATCCGAAGAAGTTATGAGACCACAGTTATGGAAAAAAAATTTTTTGGCTCTCCTGAACATTTACCTTTTGGACTTGCATCCGTATTCTTCCCGGATACAGATATTATACCGGAATGATAGGCGCTCGGTATTGTCCATATTTTTCAAGAGCATAAAATTAAAACTATTTAAAAATTTAAAAATTAAAATTTAAAAATATTTATTTATTTCCAGGTACGTGAGCTGTGCCTGCCGCAGGACTTCTACCATAACAAGGACCCTCAGCAGACGGATGCCCGGGCCAGTGAGCTCCCATGTGTGGGCTAGGCTTTAAAACAAGAAACAGTCCATCGCCAAAAACCTCCTTGAGGTGGGGCGACTGTTGTGTGGAAAACTAAGACAACAAAAAATCCGACAATTCCGCTAAATTAAAAAAAAGAACTGTCCAAAAAATACCCTGTCCGTTAATAGAAACTTTACCTTCTTCATAACAATACTTATATAAGTGAAAAAAATATTATTATTTTTAAAAGACGTGGTGCTTAGATTTCAAAATCAAAAACATTTGTTTAATAATAGATTATTTTCGAAGCCAAAACATCTCAGGATTGATACAATCCGCACTGAACTAAACTAAAAAAACATATATTTTTGAACGACTTTAGATAATTTAAAAATAGTTCACTATTTACTGATGCAATTAAATAAACGTGATAGAAAGCACATATCAAGTTGTTTTAATAATATATCTAATTATAAATGTTTAAATTTAATTAAATTTTAATCACTGTTAATTGAGCAAATAATATCGTGATAAAATCACAAATATCTTATAAATATAATATATTAAATTATTATAATAAAACTGTTGTGAAAATAAAACATATCAAATAAAAATCGAATAAAATAATATTTTGAGATTATGTTTTTTAAAAATGATTTTTCTAAATAATCAAATTTAAATCAACTAAACTGTGGAGAAACTTTAATCGCTGTTAAAAAGGTAAGTAAATTTTTTATATTTTTATAAATTTCTTTTATTTTTGCAGTTTGCAAATAAATAATTTGCAAATTAAGTTTTGTGCATCAGTCCACGTCGATTCAGTACAATTGTATCATCCTGTTAGGAGTACCTACTCCTGTCTCGGTGTGACTGATGTTTCAGAGTCAGACGGGAATGAATTTTGAAGACTTGGAGCATCTGCTCCGTTGTTCAGAAAGAGATTGGAGTATAATTAGCTCACAACAACCAATAACCAATATGGACATTTGGGAAAACAGGGATAAGTGTAGTGTTAACAGTCTTATTTTATTCTTTTATACCACACTCTTTCTACTGTAGTTGTCGTATTTCAACTCTCTTCTACCTCCCTTCTATTTTTATCTTTTTTCTTGTTTATACTTATCCTATTGCATTTTTTTTCTTTTTCCCTTAATCTTCCAATTCTTTCCCTCCATTCCGTGTTCCTGTTTTTTTCCTTCTTATTTTAAAATTTTTGTAAATAATCACAATTTTTGTACTATTTTCTATTTTTATCTTTTTCATTATTTTTTTCACTTTTTTCCCTCCATTATATGTTTTTTCCTTCTTATTTTTAAATTTTTGTCCACTTTCATCATTTTTGTACTATTTTTTATTTTTATTTTTTTTTTCTTTTTCATACTTATCCTATTCCCTTTTTTTCCTTCTTATTTTAAAATTTTGTCCACTTTCATAATTTTTGTACACTTTCTAACTTTCTTCTTTATTTTTATTTGCTTTATGCTCTTCTCTTCTTTATTCAATCTTCATTTCATGCATCCTATTTATCCTGACGATTTGCGCTGAGATTCTACTCTCTCTCATAGTTTAATACATTAAGTTATAATTTTATTTTAGCGATAAGTTTGATGTTAAATAAATATCCCAGGTAAAAAAGTAAAACTAAGGAATACTATAACGGTTATAATTTTACGCCACAATACTCATCCATCAAAATTAATTAAAACAAATAGTTAAAATTAAAATTTCCGCTCATAACAAAAACAATACAAATATTTTACTAACGTCCGTTATAGAAAATTGGATAAACGTGACCGAATGAAAATAAAGTTTTCGTTGAAATTATGATACAATCGATATCAATTACTTTCACATTATTTCCTCGGATTCAACGAAAGCATTAGATTAGAAAACTATGTATACACATCAAGTAGCGTATTGACAAATGCGTGGGGACCTGAAAATTTTCGGTTATTTTCATTCAAATTTGCCTTGTTTTTTGGGAAAAGCGGTTTTATTTTTCAGCAAAAGCGGGGACATTTCTCCAAAAAATTGATGATAATATTTGGTATTTGGTAAACAAACAAAAAAATCCTGTATTTTGTAACAAAACTGACGATATTTGGTATTATGCAAAAAAATTATGTTATTTGTTATTTTGCAGTAAAAAAGTGACAAAACGATGTTTTTTTATTTTTTATTTTAACCTTATGAGTAAAACCTCAAATTGTAATATTTAAATAAATGAAGACAATATAAGCGAAACTCAATTCAAAATCTGGAATCAGAAAAATCAGAAAAACATATTGACACCTCTGGGACACGAACCCAGGACCTCTTGCTTTCCGGGCAAACGCGCTAACCACTGCGCCACGGTGTCGATATGAAATTCGGTCATGTTTAACTGTACCATACTTCGACTAAGAACCACCTACATTATCTTCATTTTCTTTAACGCATATATTATTGGCAACTATCTCTATGTATGCAAGATCCAAACCCGAACTAAATGCTCTCTAGATAGTGTCTGGATAAATCTTTATCCATTTTATTTAATATGCGACATCTATCGACTTTTCTGCAAGTCTAGGATGAATATTTTTTATTTTTTATTTTAACTTTATGAGTACAACCTCAAATTGTAATATTTAAATAAATGAAGACAATATAAGCGGAACTCAATCGAAAATCTGGAAACAGAAAAATCAGAAAAACATATTGACACCTCTGGGACTTTCTGATTTCGACGTGATGTTAGCAGCGATCCATTTTGAGGCAATTAAAACTTGTCAAAACCATAGACAAGGAAATATTTAGATTGTGTAATATCACTCTCTCATTTTACAATACCGGAAAATAACGTGAAAAATGGGAAAATTCGCGTTATTTGACCAAGAATTGCAAATTTTTACCAAAAAACGACAAAATTCGCCTTATCTTACCACCAGGGTGCTGATCGAAGGATGTTTTTGATTATCTGAAAATTTCAAGGAATCAAATTTTACAAAAAAAAAAACAATACTTTAAAATTACGAAACTCTTAAAACTTTGAACTTTAATGTAACTTTTAAATAATAGCGTCTTTTAAAATAACATTAAGTTATTCTTGAGGCGTACATAATACACAAACGTCCGAGTATGACGTAATACAACCCGTCACGAACGCAGGTTTCGGCTGAACCAAATTTTCGGCTAATTCGTTTATTGCCCGAAACTGGCAGAAACCCGAACTGAAATTACGGTCGATCACCAATCATAATATATTTATAGTGTGTGGTTTTACTATACATTGAAGCAGCAATTTATTTCACTTTCAAACAATCAATCAAGTCTTTCCTCTGGTAGTTCCAAGTCTCATTGTCATAATATCAGGATTGGTGTAGCTCTAAGTGACCAGCTCGAGTACGGGGACTCCTTCGAAGCCAGAGTCAAGTTAGCCTCGCAGAAGCTGGGCATATTGTACAGGCTCGCAGATACTGCATACAGTACACAACTGCAGACTCTGTACAAATCGCAAGTGCACCCCACTGTTAAATTTGGCAGTTATCTCAACCCCAAGATACTTGAAAAAACCCTTGACTCTGTTCGGAAACAGGAGGTTCGCTTGATAGATTCTCTTATCTTAAAACAAATCGAGTGCAGTTCACACACGGTAGAAGTGAAACCTTCACAATAACCACATAATCTCAACCAAGAGGAGCCTTGAAAAGTGATCTCATAATCAAAGCAGCCAATGCGCTAAGGTTTCATTCTAGCTCATTCTCTCGCAGACTAAATCGTACAGATGAGTTTGTTTCTTTTTAGTGTCGTTTCTGTTTCATCGAGTTTAAAATCACAACGGTGCTAAAGAATTTTCACTTCAAAACGAATTGCTATCTTTACAGCACAAGCGTCATGTAGGAATGCTGTCCTGGTTCTACTGGTATTTTAATAAATGATCCCCGAGGAACTAGCGTCATCGATGCCTTCGGCACCAATGCAAAGTCTGGAAGTGCAAACTGGAAACTCGCTAAACGCACGCCCAATATTTGTACACGGTTGATAATTGTCACACTAGAACGGGTCATTTCTCGATTTGCCGGTATCCAGGTTTCATCCCTCCTACAACATGGGTTTCTTTAAGACCATTGTTCACTCCTTCCTCTCCTCAAAAAAAACCCTCCACACAGCATCCCCAAAGATGAGTCTTCTATATGGAGTTCAGCTAGCCTTGCTATCTTTAATATTTTTTTTACTGTTGACTATAGAATTTCAAAATATGCCTAATGCGTCAGCGTCAAAACAATACAAATATCACCACAGTCATAAAATTATCTAGCCACTCAAATTACCAAACCAATACTACGAAATTCTATAATTCCGAAGGGCAAAACGAATTATAGATGATGCTTCGTAAGAAAATCAATATGTCTGTCCTACATAAGGAGGTTTGGTCTTCGTTCTAAAAATACGCGCTAAGGCTGTAAGCTTAATAGCTGGAACTCATTCACAAAAGCCTTCTACGGTATAGGTTGTATTCCAATGTCGTAAATCGGAGCTTTCGAAGCTTTTGCGTGTAATTTCAAGGTCACCTGATAAAGGATTATGTACGGGGATTTGTTGGTACACCGAAATCACGCAACTTTAATTAAATGATTTAAGTATGAGGGAAGTGTTAGTGATATTACGGATCATACCGCGTGGGTTTTTTAAATATAAGAATACCGACTGTAAATTACAATTGTTGACGTTGACTTATTCATTTAACTTTGGGTCTTGATATTAAGGATGGGTTGTTCCAAAAAATTTTAACAATTCATCAAATATTTCAAGTTAATTTTCACATTTTATGAAGCAACTGGCCTATAATGATACAATAACCGAACTTGAATAGAACTTACACAGAACGTCTTCAAATATTTGATGAATTTTTGATAACGCGTAACGCTACCTCCTCCTTTAGCCAGCGTTTCGGACAGCGTTACAGTGTCCATCATCAGGGCAGATATGTAAATGTTCGTGGTGAAATGTGTACTTAAGTTCTCCGCAGCAATACCGCGTTGCCAGCTCCACTCCACTGCGAGCTGGCATTACGGTATACTTCAAGATGGTATTCTGCATTTAGATGGATTTGATGAATTGTTCAATTTTTTTTTTACATCCCGTCCTAAGAGTTTGTTTACGGAGAAGCGCAAGAAAGTGCGTTTTTTTACTTTTAATTTTTTGGACTGCGTCCTATTGCCGTGTGATGTTTCTTTATGTTAAAACGGATGAAACTTTCATAAATGGGTATAGAGTTTTTTTACGTGAATACCGGACATGAGTCCTAACTGCTTCTAACCGTCTGGAGCCAATGCGACTATGGTAGCCCCTAATTGAGGTATCTTGTGAGGCTGGTGGTAAGTTGGGAGGAGAATAAAATGGGGTAGAGGAAGGTGGGGAAGTACCTGGCTACCCAGATCTAGTCACCAAACTTAGCTAAAGCCAATTTTAAACAACGTTTTAATTCTGGATGGTGGGCGATACTGAAAGTATCTTCCATTCTGGAACGTGCCGCAAATACACCTTATGTTGTTTTAAATAACACAAATCAGTTATATAAAATTTGTTTGAGCACACCGGGATTTAAATCTACGACCTTCGGATTGCTAGCCGAGAGCCTTACCCTCGACCACGGTAAATACACATAATTTTATATTTATTTATTTTGTTTTGTTCATACGAAGCAGATACTTTGTGATGTGACATTATAATTTAAAATAAAACAATAACTTTGTAAACACCACTTTTATTTTATTTACTTTATGCCGACAGGGTTTCGCTACAACGTAGCTTCTTCAGGGCAGTATAATACTCTACTAACATTAAATATACAACGAATATATGCCAAAAATATATTAAAAGCTATTCTAAAATACTGAATTGTCTACTAGACCCAAAGATATTCAAACACAAAAAGATATGCTATGGTGTCCGCGCAACTGTCGCGGGACTACGCGCTAATTAGCGTAGTTTTCATACAAAAAGAATTTGTTCATTTCGTTGATTTTTTGAAAATGTGCATTAATATTGGTTAACAATATATTTTGAATAAGGAAAGAATTCGTTCATTTAGTTTAACGGTCGTTTGGTTTATTCGTTAATTATTTGTTCTTTTAGTTTATTTGAAAATTGGTAAACAATATCAGCCACACCCGGAAGCGCAGACCCACATAGTAAAAACAGCAGATGGCACATCTACTTATATTTCAATATCTTTGACTAGACCGCATATCTATCACACTAGATCGAATAAAAATGACAAAAAAACATTCCAAGTTAGGGAACGTTCCCATACTACGTGACACTTTTAGGGGGGGGGGGGGGGGGTCTTTAAAAGGTCACGCTCCATACAAATGAGCGGCGGGTTCCTTAGGATTTTGGTCACCGGGGGGGGGGGGGGGGGGGTTAAAAATTGCAAAAAGTTGGTCACGTAGTTTGGGTACGTTCCCTTATTAAACCACATTCGGACAAAGAAACTACACTTATTTTGCAACTAAACTCCATAATATTCTTCCCCAAGACATAAAACTATTAAAATAATTTGAGTACAAATCACGAATGGCTGAAAGAGGTCAACGAAAACTGAAGATACTAAAAATGACATAGAAGACAAATAAACTATAATTAAACAATTTTAGTTCGACTCGGCACAGGAACCCCTGGTGAGGAGGACTAAGAAATACAATATCTTTACCTAACGTAACCATTATATTTTGTAAACTTATGTAATTATTTTATATAGTCGCTTAAATAAAAAAAAAGTTACAAGTGTGTTAAAGATAATATATGATTTAACAAAATGGGCTGGACTCCTCAAGTCAAGGAGGAAGAACGCGTAAGTGTAAATAAAAAATTGGGAAGGGATGGGAGTGTTCTCTTATAATATATAATTTTTTTTTATATGACATTTTTCATTTTTGTTTGCTTAAGTATTTATTTTGCCTTATTTCCATTGCATTAAATTTTAAACACTTGTATAACGTAACTTTGAATATATTTAGCAAATTCTCGGCTCTTCCTTCGTTCATGTCATGTGAGAACCCTTGAAACTCCCACCCACTAGCCTCAATCATTGACGATTTCCTTAACAGAGAACCCTGCATCACGCCTTTGAACTGCTTTCCTGGTTCTCTCAAATGCCATCTTCAAGGTGAAATTACAGAGGGTATTTCCGCTTCCAGTTGGCTCAATGATCCGCTTCCACCCACCCAATTTACCCCCCTTCCATATCCTACCCATTCTCTACCTTTTTCCATGATTTTAATCCATCTTTATCAAATTTTGACATTTTTATTAATATTGACAAAATCCCAACGTCAATTTTATTTGGTTGGAATTAAAAATACTACCAGGTAATAAGCCCACGATACACCCACCCATTATGGTGACCCGACAATTCGTCCTGCGACAATTCATCCGGCGACAATTCATCCTGCGACATTTCATCCGGCCGACAGTTCATCCTGCCGACAGTTCATCCTGCCGACAGTTCATCCCGCCGACAATTCATCCGGCGACAATTCATCCTGCCTGATCATTTAGAAGATTTTTATTAAGTAAGTATGCAAAGAGGATATACGGCCGTACAACCAAAATCGATATACTTATATCTGAAGGCATCTTGAGTGGAAATCCGCTGTGAAAATATTTTTACTAACAATAATTTCGACTCTCCGAAGAAGCATGCGTGAATAACAAAATACGACATACTTATACTTATAGGTTATACTTATACGTTAGGTTAGGTTAGGTTAGGTTGAATTGTCAGGATGAATTGTCGCCGGATGAATTGTCGGCGGGATGAACTGTCGGCAGGATGAACTGTCGGCAGGATGAACTGTCGGCCGGATGAACTGTCGCAGGATGAACTGTCGCCGGATGAATTGTCGCAGGATGAACTGTCATGGAACCACCCATTATATACCCCACCACCGAATAGTACATACCCTCAGTATTTATCGACTTGTTGAAAAACCGCGCTTCAGAAACCAGACGTTGCTTGAAGTGCTTGGAAATATATGATCTTAAATTGCTTGAAGTGCTTGGAAATATATGATCTTAAATGAACCTTAAATATTATTGTGTATTTAGAAAATGTTTATAAAAGTCAACCCGTCAGGCTAATTTGTTCGCTTTTCGGAACAACTCATTCATATACCGAATATATATTAAACTCCATGTACCGACACCTTTCAAAAACCGTTTAGAAATATTCAATTTATTTGAATTTATTGCAAAACGGTAATATTTCGACCTTCCCGACAAAGTAGGCCCGAGGCCTTAGGAGTTAAAAGTGTTAAGGGTCCGCAACCCGGATTTGTACCGATTTATTACATATTTCCCTTAAACATGGTAAGTTTTAAAGCTCTTAAAAAATATGTGTTATTCTTGAAGATAATATCTAGACTTAGCCCGCGCCGAAACGCAAATTATATAAAATTCCCTCGATAGAAAAAAATCGCAAAGTATGCTCCAAAAATTATTATTAACACGTTTGTTTCGGTTATTTTACAAGTTATATGTATGAAAAAATTCACAGTGTTTCTTTAAATGCTGTTTAAGATAGTGCCCGCGAGATTTTTGTTCTATTTTAAACAAGTCGTGTTTTATTAAACATTTTCGCAATTTTCGCATCGATTTTGTCGCTGTAAATGTTAGCGCTCTCCTCTAACATTCGTAATTTCGTATCTCTCCCTCTTCTTCTTTTTGGGCCCGGTTGCAGAGCCTTAACGGTTTCAACAAATTGATATGGTGATATTTCAATAACGCTGCAATAAATATGCTATCCAGATTGCCTGTAAATAGGCGTCTCTCGTGAAACGGCAAGAAATCTACCAGACGAGTTTTTAAGCTAACAGACGCAGACTAAAAGTTCAAGATTTTAAATATTTTTCATAGTCACGTGACATGCGTTTTATGTTGTGAATTCTAACAAATAGTATCCACACTATTATATCGGTGCTTTGTCATGCATACGAATTTCTTAAAGCTCAAGTACGCGTGTCAAAGCTATGAATAGTGGAGGTAATCCACCTCTTACCCGCCTTGGTATAAGTAACTGATGGTTACTCCTTCAAGGCTCTCGCAAGATTCTAATTTTTTTTGTTAAACGAAGCTACATTTATTTATTTTGAACGAATCTAGACCTCCAGTGTCCATGCATACGTTGTTAGTGAGCAGTATGCAAGTGCTTAACAGGAAAAACAAAATGCAAAAAATAGGTTAGTAAGACAAAGATAATTAAACAGGGCAAAAGAAAAACTCATTCATGAGGCTCCATGAGGCGGCATTGCATCTGTAAAAACCTGCAAGCACCTGCATAAAATAGAGAACATAAGTAATACAATAAATCTCAAATCAATTGGCAAGTACCAACAAAAAATGTGAATGGCTTTCGGTCTGATCATAAACTACACTTAGCTTCCGTGTCCTATGAATAAGCTATGAATAGCATGTTTTTAGATTTTCACGGCCAAAACTATTTTCGTTATTTGTTTTGGGGTGTTATGCCGTGTTGCGGTACCTCCTTATTTAGCCAACGTTTCGGACAGCATTGCAGTGTCCATCATCAGGGCAGATCCGCCAGATCCGCAGATGTGGTATAACACCCCCAAAACAAATAACGAATTTTTTTTATTTTTTTTAATATTGTTCAATGCTTACTAACGAGCAGAGTTTCGCTTATGGTGATGCCAAATCGCATGTTTTCGGTTTGAAAATTAGATCGCTTAGAAATATTTTAGATGAATTAAATGCTGCATGTAGAACCATATTTTCCTTTGAAATAATTGAGTATTTATTTAAAATTAGTTTTTTATATACCCAGAAAAAAATAAAGTGTCAAGACTGAAACTGCTTTAAAGTTAAAAATCTCCTATCTACGAAAACTTTTTCGTTTATGATTTTGTTGTATAATGTGGAGAATTAAATTCTTTAGAATATGATTGTAAAACTTCCCGAAATAAAATAGAACATGCTTTTTGGCGACGTTTTTTTTTCTTGAATTAATCAAAATAGGCTGCTGATGTTTACAGGAATTTAAACCTTATCGCCATCTACCTAAAGATTGTTATTGTTAGCAGCCAGATCTCAAATTTTATATGACACGGTGCATCGCCGATCATTAAAACAGTTTCAGTGGAATGATTTGAATGGGACCTGTTTTCATTGTGATCAGGCAATATTGGGGTCAGTAGGAATTCGGCATCCTCGATTGGAGGTTGGAAAGTATGTCGTTAATTATTTTTAGTTCATTAACATAGCTAAAACCATTTTAATGAGGGGTGGGCAGGAATCTGGGGTTCAAAAAATCCAGAATTAATGGACGGGTCAAGAGAGTCCTCCTGGAGAGGTCTCAACGAGTCCCTTCTGATCCGATCCGCCACGCATTAGGTGGGCAAACACATTCCTCGCCAAGACAAACCTCACCTCATGAACCCGTGCAGAGCTGCTAAGTCGCCAAATGTAAAGAATCACTGGGGGTGACCTATGGCAGGGTTGTTGGTTATCGAATATTTGGTTCCCGTGCCCATGCCCCACACCCACCTCCCAAATTGCGTGATATTAAAATGACTTAAACGTAATAATTATTTGCAGTGCAATGGTTCGAATTTTGGGAATCAAAATGTACCTTTCAGTTCAGAAAAAACCTTTTTGTTTTGTGTATGTATGTGAGGTCAATTAAAAATGCTTGTTCTGAAAATTCATGAATATCAGGAAAACTAGCACACATATCACACACGATATCAACACACATACATATCAACACATTCGCCGTCGGGGGGGCATTTGCATGTTAGTATCACCCGCGGGCCGTAATTAGATTTTCTATTCTACATAATTTTATAACTACACTCGGAACTTGAGAATGAATCCATAACGGGAATTTTATCTTCGCTTTCATGTTAAATTCGGAATACAAAACTGGTTTTAACTTAAAAGTGAGTCCTTATATGAGTCCCCAGCTTTAATTAAAATACATCCAGAGCACCAAAATGGCTTTCCTACAATTTTTGCACCACAGTCTGCAGCTACTGCACTTGGATCACGAGAAATGTTTGAATTTTTTCGGTGCATTCTGAACACAAGACTGGTTTTTCAAGCCGCACCGAAAGTGCACCAAATGATCTTATGAGATGCATGTGGCCCGCCGGTCATATTTTCGTAATACCTGCGTGCAGATACTGTAGATGGTAAAAGCATTCGTTTCAATTACGAGAGGCGGCATCAATACATCATTGATACATCGAGTTACAAATTGAATTCGTCGATTTCAATCAGTTAACCCTTTAATCTGAAAATTTCCCGATCACTTACCTTCGTGTGCTCTTTTCCCTGATTTTCACCCCTTCCTTTTAATCCCATCCCTTTGCAAGTTATAATCTTCGCACTCACAAGTCCTGTAGTTCAGAGTGTATTTATTGATCGGTCTGTGGAATAGTCCGATTTTAACTAACCGTTTTTCATTTCGTCTGTCTGCTTGTACGTAACGTTTCATTTTCAAGATGATGGCCTTTTTAAAGCATACATGATGGTATCGATACGCGTGAAGAAAGTTTGAAAAAAGAATTGTCGATGAGATAGTGACGATTCTTTGGACAAACAGTTTAATTGCTTTATTCAAACAAAAAATGATACATACAATATAAGACTTATAATTAAATAGGAAGGTGTTTTAGTACCTCCTTCCAAATCTTATAATTTCATGAGAGATTATGGTATTATTTAGATATTAAATAATAGAAAATTGGAAACATGCTTTTTTGGACGCACGGTAGACAGTAAACTTTCGAAGTTATTTGAATGCAAATAAAACACGTAGTATATTTTTTCATGTAACAAAAAGAGTTCATATTCATATTTAACTAAAATGGGAATGGGAGACCACGCTGCAGGAGATATATTGCTGGCAACGCGCCATTAAACTGGTGAACAGAAGAAAAATGTCACCAAAAATCTTCAGTAGAGATAGAACAATGATTTAAAAAAAAAAGATTCTGGTCCAAAACAGGAAACACAGAAAATATTAACAAGAAGCCTATATCCAGCAATGGATAGAACAAGGCAAACAAACAAACTTGCTATGGCCTGCAGAGCTGCAAATTTCATAACAATAACCAACATAATAACCTCCGATGAAAGATGAGACTATAATAATAAAATGACTGAAAGAATCCCGAAGATCTTCATACAAAAAGTTGAAATTTTGAAAAAAAAAATCATTTTCAGCTACAACTCTAGCTCACTGAAAACTCACGGACCACCACTGGTGCCCGGGTTCATGGGGTGAGATTTGTTCGGGTCTTGGCAGAGGATACGTCTGCTCACCTACTGCGTTGCAGACCGAGAGAGGCTGGTTGAGGGAGGCCTTGTGATCTCTCCAGCCGTACTCCCTCGGCACATCGACCCCCAGATTCCCACCCCTTCCTTTCCATTAAAACACCCTCCACACAACATCAGGAGGCTCTGATACCAAAACATACCACCCTATTTCTTATGTCCAGGAGTAGCGAACGTGTGAATTAAACCCTCCCACTGCTGTGCAAGGCCGTAGGTCGAGACGATCTGCTGGAGTGGAGAGGTCAAAATTTCTTGCTCAACGAGTCTCTCCAAACCCGCCACGCAGTAGGTGGGCAGACGCATCTGCCACTAAGATCCGGTGAACCGGGGAATCCCTGAGTCACCAACCTGTCAAATCACTTAAGGTGATCTACGGCAGAGGTATTGGTTATCCAAGAAATGGGAGGCGTTAACCGTTATCTACTGGAAGCGCTGTAATACCTACACATTTGTGAATTAATTATTGACATCATATCAATAACTTTGTTAGATGAGATCATAGACATATGAATTTGGATGTCTATGGATGAGATAGTCAAAGGTCTTATTAGTCAATACGTCAGTGCTTTACGTCCCTAATAAGTATACTCCCTGTAGGGATATCAAGTTAACAACATCACCCGATCACATTTCCGAGTAGTCTCAAATGGGAAATTGCCTAAATTATCTAGTATAGTGTTCACGTCTAACCGGGACGTGCACTTTTACCAATTCAGCCATTGCCACCGTCTAAGAAACCGTCATAGTTGTCAATCGGATATTTTAAAGTTTTAGAATTAACAATATTATTTTCGACTAATTTTTCCATATCATAGGCAACTACCCTTTTCATTGGAATCAATCGTTCTTAAAATTGGTTTGTAACCTGGATAGCGTCTCGGATAAATATATCCAATTTTATTTATATGGACCTATTGACCTTTTTATAAAAGTCTAAATGAATATTTTTTTTATAAGAACAACTATATTTTTATAACTTTTGGAGGTTATTTCAGAATCTCTCATCTAACCGAGACGTGCGATTTTACCAATTAAGCCATTGCCACTTCCAATTTTTCTAATTTAATGAGTAAAACCTTTAATTGAAATATTTATAATTTTATTGTAAATATTAATAATAATTGTAGTAAAACCTCAAATTATAAATGAAGACAATATTAGCGAAACTCAATCGAAAATCTGAAAACAGAAAAATTAGAAAAAGATACGGCCACGTCTGGCACACGAGCCCGGGAACTTCGCCTTGGCGGGGCGCAACTCTACCAACTAATGTATTGTAAGTTTGTACAGCGCCCTTTCTTCGATTTTTCACAAAAACGGCGCCTTATAAATCATCAAAATATTATTATTATTAACTGAGCTAATGTGTCCATATTCGATTTGGTCATATTTAGGACTTTCAGAAAAGTCGATAGATGTCGCATATTAAAAATAAAAATGGATAAAAATAGACAAGACACTATCAAAATATAAAAATACCAGCTGGTTCCCGACATGCGTTGCTATGCCATTTTATAAAGAAATTGTTTCTCCCTGTGTGTCCTTTCCCATTCGCCCCGTTCCTCTTCCGCCTCCCCTTCCTCTCCCGCGTCCCCTTCCCCTCTCGCGTTCTCACCCGCAACCCCCTCCCGAGTTCCCCTCCCCCCTCCGAGTTCCCTTCCTCCCGCACGGGTTCCCCCCTTACCCGAGTTCCCCTCCCCCCTCCCTCATTCGATACATTCAGTGCCGGTACATTAAGTTTTCAAACAGATCGCGTGCCACCTATTGCATTTTTTAATACAAATTTCATAATGTCAGAGCTCACCAGTAATTTTATACAAACCATGTCCTGACAAAAACGAACACAACAAAAAAAGAATTATCTCATTTGGTGCAGTAGTTCGGAAGTTACATTTCGGCGATTCATTTTTATTTATAGAAGAAGAGAAGATACCAAGACACTATCTAAAAAAATGTTGCGTCGATACAGATATTCCCGCCAAAAATATAATTAATTTATCAAATACAATAAATTTAAGGTTTATATTTGTTTTTTGCGTCCATTTTTTTCTCCTCCCAATGCACTGTTGATAATAATTTTGCCAACTTAATATATAAGAGTTGACAACGAGTAAAAAAGATGAATCCAGCGTGATTCAAAAAAATAAACAAAAAAACAATAAACCATTTCAAAGAGTGTGAATTTGAAAATCTTTGTGATTTCATGAACATCCATAGCGAGGTTTTCCACGACCCTGTTTTTTCGAACGAATAACTGCTCATTAAAGACCAAGGCGTATAAAAATATCGTTAAAAATAACACGGATTTTTATCTCTCCCACAAAACATGCAAAGGGATTTATTTAAAAAAATCCTTTATTAATTAAACCTCCCACGCATGGAATTTTTGTAACAAAACCCCAAGGCTCGCAAAGAATACCGTCATTATTTTATTTCAAAATGTAAATAAATGTTCCGTAGACCAATTTAAGCAATTTACAAAGGCTCTACGCAGGATTTTAGTTTCATGAATTCATATTTTATCCAGAAGGGTTTTATAAAAGGTAGGATGAAATATAAGAGAAATATGATATTGAGCAAAAGACAATTTGTTCCACAGGTGGGTAGTTAGTTTGTTAGGTTAAGTTGTTAAAGGTTAGCCAAGTAAAGGTCAGCTTACCTCTTCCGAACGACTGGTTATGGTCATAGCGTAATGTTTTCAGGACATAATTTCTCTTTCAGTTTTCATAAACTCCGATGTTGTACGATTTTCTGGTTAATTGGGTATCAATTACTATTATATACTATTAAATTAAACGGGAATAACAATAATATTAGGTAACTAATTGACGCTGTACACATAATACTTAAAACACGTAAACAGTGGACACACGACGACGTCCAATAAATCCATTTGATGCGATCCGTCCGATGCGGAACTGTGAACGCTTACCTTTGAATGTTGATCTATTAATGATAGTTTATGTTTGTTAAAATTTTGTTTTCTTGGTCAAAAATGTAGCAAAGTAATGTTTTTTGTGTACATTGGCATATAAAGAATTAAAAAAAAATATATATATTAATTTGAATGACTGACACAGACCAAATATTCGACATGTTTGACGTATTAGATATACATATTGTTTTTGTGTTTAATTTGTAGAACTCCATTTAATTAAAAAATATATATTTAAATTAAAATTTAATAATGTTTTATTAATTTCTGTTTTTAGTTTTTTTATTATTGTGACAGTAGAATCGGTTTCACCGGTAATAAATCAATTTAGGCACAAAGAGGTCAAAGAGGTCTAACCACAGATTGAAAATGGGCTTGTAAGCCGAAACAGCTGTCACAATAATAGAATACTAAAATACTTGCAGAACTTCATAATATCATTGTTAAATTTATACCAAATTAAATTAAAATAAAAAAATAAAAAAAATAAATTAAAAAAAAAACAGATATATGCCAATTTACATAAAAAGCATCAAGACATTTAAAGGTAAGCGTTCACAGTTACGCACCGTACGCATCGGACAGATCGCATTAAATGGATTTATTGGACGTCTGTGTCCACTGTTTACGGACTGTCGACTCCACGACCATTTACAATCAGATTTTCAATATTGGCATTCAGATTTTCATAGCGAGATCATCATGAAAACTAACCATGGCATTTTTTCCCCAGGTGACCAAACAGCCTCACCATGATCAACATAGGCGGTGTGATCTCCATCATTATTTTCTACGTGCTGATCCTCGCGGTGGGCATCTGGGCTGCCAAGAAGAAGCCGGCGGGCAATGACTCTGAAGAGGAGGTCATGCTCGCCGGAAGGAGCATTGGCCTTTTCGTGGGTATCTTCACCATGACAGGTCAGTATCAGTACTTGTTTTTTAACAAACCAGATATTTTAATTTTCTTTTTTACATTAGCTACAGGAAGCACTGAGAAAAATTATTCCCCTCAGGGCCTATTTCATTTTTGGAGATGATGTATGGAGGGGTTTTTTGGGAAAGGAAGGGAAAAGATATAAAGGGTGGGTAGAAATCTGATGGTCATCTGACGTGTCCAGGAGTGACGGACATAAGAATCCATCTCTCAATCCAAAGACAAGAGGTTCACATAGTCCAACTAGAAAGTTCGAAAGGTCTCCCTCAACCAGTCTCTAATATACATGTTATCGATTCCGATATGTAAAAAAACTTTCGGCCAACAGAATAACAAAAATATAGATACAAAACTAGCCAGAAAATAAAAGATCCTTTAAAAATATAGCGTCCAAGAATTCAAATAACAATTGGAAAAATGTACTGAAAACTTCAACTAAAAAAAAGAATACTTGTTTGGACGCGAAGTCTAGTACTGTCCACAGAATAACAAGTTAAAAATTATGTTCAAGAGACTAAAACTACGGTTTCGGGTACTGATTCAACTGATATTGATACAACCTGACATAGCCAGACATCTGAATCTTGTGATATAACATTAGATATTATTACTCTAAGGATATAACCATATTGTTACAAAGATATATTGTAGCTTTCCGTAGCCGAAACACGTTTGTAAGTTTGGCCCATTGTGTATATTTGTATGCCCTTAGAACTGCCCATTGAACGGCTAACAATAGAAGGGATGATTAGCAATGTTATTTAATATTCCCATTTGCCATTTACAATAGTCATGGTCAGGCATGAAACATAGAACCTGAACAATGGCAGAATGCATTGACAAGTTAAATCAAATTCTATTGTGAATCAAAACAAAACATCTTACGTTACCTACATAACATTTAGTGAAGTAAATATTTTTATAGATGAGGCTAAAATAATTTCAACTACAAACGGAATCATATATTGAACGATGTTCCTGATCATTTTTGAGAGTTAGGCGTTTTACAAAGTACAGTGACGAACGAAAATGTGCGCTAAATGTAGAAAAAGGTACTTCTGCATAATAAAATAAATATGGCACACCTCCAAAATGATATACAACCGAAAAAAACTCTTCAACAAAAGAATTCACGAACATTGGTTAGGGCATGGTATGGTGTGGAACGCAGAAAATATGTAACAGAAGAAAATAATGTAGTTCAACATGTACACGAGAGCTATAGGCGCAGCTGAGGCATTGGAGGCCTAGCACCGACGATCTATAAAACCCTGTATCAATACGATATTGACTAAATCCGGCATCTATGGTAACTTATCAATTTGCGAGCGCGGTCAACAATTGATAAAAGATTTTCTAATAGACGATTTAAAATCAATACAAAACATTTTGAATAATGTCGTTCGTTATGCAAAATAATTCATGAATGGAGGTGAACTAAAGAAGCTCTTGGAGTTGAAGTAAATCGTACATGCGTACACTTAAATAATTCATCTAAGAAGCGATCAATTTATTCCGTTCGATCTTTGAGAAACGAAAATGGTTGAAATATGACCTAAAGACCAAAATGTTTTTTTAACCTCATAAACAAATTTCATCAGGTTTAGTATCAAAAAGTACAGGCGGAAAACCAGTGAATATTTAGGTTAGTATTTCAATTCAACATTACAAATTTATTAATATGTTTATGTAATTCATTGGCATTTGAAGTTTTGCTTGATGAGCGTGGTGCTGATTTGTTTTTCAAATTTGCAAATTGAGTCATAAAAAATTCCAAATTTAAACACCTACGAGAATAACCCATAAACTGAATTTTTTATTTTCTTTTAAAATTTTTATTTTTTTTATTCATTTATTAAATAATCAGTTTACAAAGTATGATAATTTTTTTTTTTTTTTAGAAATTTAATTAAAATTAAATTCGATAATGTTATTATCGAGTTCTGCAAGTTTTTTGGTTAGTGTTTTAGTTACAGCTGTTTCGACTTGTAAGGTCATTTTCAAACTGTGGTGAAGCCACGTACGGACGACTTATTTATAAGATTTTAAATGTCAATTTTTAAAGGTGTCTAAGTTGATTTATTACCGGTTAAACCAATTTGTAGAGACACTAATTGAGAGAGTGCTAATGTGAGATTCGGAGTATTTCCCTTTGGTTTGCCTTGCACTAAGTGTGTGGGTTTTCTTAATTGATTTAGAATGACGTTATTGCTATGACTCATTTAAGTGCATTATATTTCTTAGGTTTGGTAAACATACTAAGTAGTGGGGAATAAATAATTTTCCGCCAACATAACGCTTGGCATTTCCGCCAACATAACGCTAATTAATAAAGTAAGGAAGTTTCACCCCCAATTCTCTAGCCACCCTCCCCCCCCAGGAGACATACCAATTTTTTTTATCGCGTCGTAATTTGTGTTTGTGTTTATTTAATGGGGGGGGGGGTGACACCACCTTATCTGCCCAATCCCAGGTGCCACCCATGCAAGCCTAAGCCACTGCTTGTGGTCAACGGTGTAGGCTAGCATGGGTGGACCCGGGACGGATAGCACAACGGGAGGGGCGTAGTGGGATAGGGTAGGACGGGTTCTAGCAGAATATTTACCACAGCGGAAACGGAATACCATAATAGCCACTGACCACAAGGTTCAATAATGATAAACTGAATATTATCCCGATTTTTTTATTCAGACTTGTTAACCAGGGACGTTGGCTCGTTTATTGACCGGTGGACAATCGCGGACCATCTTCTACCCTCTTGCGGACCACTAATGGTCCGCGGACCACTGGTTGGGAAACCCTGTACTATAGCACGGCAGACTGATGTTAGATTTTCTAATGAGAGAAAGTTTCGGATTTTTAAGAATATGTAAATTAATTTCCTTATTTTGTTAACGGTGAGGTTGATTTGATCTTTTCAGTTTGGGTTTTTGTCTATAAGTATTTAATTTTATTCGAAATTTTTAATGTGGAACAGTTTATTTTACAGTTATTTTTTTATGATCTTTAGAGTTGTCATGTATAATTTATCAAGATTTTGCGGAACGTCCTTTGATTTTATTGCAAATGGTACAACGTGAGTTTTTTTTCACTATTTAGAGATAATAGATTTATATCAAACCAGTGTTTAAGTATATTTATGTCTTCTGTTACTTTTTGTTTTACTTCCCATGTATTTTCACTTTCAATAAGTACTGTATCGTCGGCATAAGAGGTTACTTCTTAACTTCTCCCCTATCCCCAGCTCTTCTCACATTTAGTTTAGTGGAAGAACAAACTACAAAATAAATACGTACTATGTAAGTCAGGAACAAGTAGGTAAGTGTTGTTTACCACACTTGTGACATTTATAGACACAATAATATTATCAGTCGAAATAGGCGATCAAGTTTGTAAAAATAACGAACATTCTGTAAAAGGGTACCTATCAAGTAACTTTAAAAAAACGGAATCCAGGAGTAAAATTTCAAATCCTTGACGAACTAAATGGTATGGAGTTGTAATTGCTTATCTCAGAACTGGGAAGTCAAGTTGAATTTTTCAAACAAATAATACATTCTTCAAGGAGTTTAATGTGCTTGATGTTCGACAGTGTTACATAAAAAAAATAACAATCTGCGTCCACAAAAATATAAACAAAACGATAACAGTCGATCATAATCATCAAACCAGAAGTAAGAGCAGAAACGACCTTTCTATTCCAACAAGCAATACTGCGGCTTATCAAAAAGTTTTCTCATACCTGGGATAAAAAATATACAACAAAATCCCCTCTCAATTTAAACTGTGTGAATTATCATCCTTCGGTACTAAAATTACAAAATGGTTATTAGACTTAGGTAGGACAGATTCCGAAAAATTATTAAAAAACGTAGTCTGAGTTGATTTCTTCGATTTTGTATTTTGTATTTTCCTAAAAAATATTTTTTTATTTTTCTTTCTTACATTTATATATTATATTTTTATTTTATATTTTACATGTACCTATCTGGATTTTATTGTTTATTACTGCTAATTTGTATTTTCCTAAAAATATATTTTTTTATTTTTCTTTCTTACATTTATATGTTATATTTTTATTTTATTTTATATTTTACATGTACCTACCTGGATTTTATTGTTTATTACTGATGTATACCTAGAATAACACAACTTATATCTGATATTGAACCTAATATCTAAGTAACTCCCCCAATATGTACCATTATTGTTAATTTTTATTGAATCCATTAATGTGAAATTATGTACACGCAACCTGCCAATTTGACTGTCCTAAAACGGGAAACCTTCCTAGTTGGACAGTCAAAGCTTCCTTTTATATTGTTATATCTTGTATGTAATAAATGTAATAATAAATAAATAAATAAATAAATAAATTTAATATCTTCAGTTGACTTCTTTTTACTTTCCACTTATCGCTGTGTTCCATTACTTCAATGTAATATGGAATAATAAAATCTATACTATTCCTTAGAGGCAGAATCCATTAAGAAGCTGGAAGTTGTTATTTTAAAGAAAATAAACTAATGCAGGAAAAGCTCTAAACTCGACTTACCAAAGAAACTGAGGAAGCTTGTTGCGAATTCAGATCAAGTCAGGACGCTCTCGTAAGCTTTCCTAATAAAACAATTCTCTTCCAAGAAAAGATGAATTAAAACTTACTTTTATGTTCTTAATTCTCTTTAATTATTATAGGTTGATTGACACTACATCAAAACGGATGTTTTAAATTGTCATCGTAATTACTCACAAATAAGAAATTGCTGATAATTGTATTGTCTCCACTATAGAAAGGGTTTTAAAAAAGCCTTAACAATTGTAATGGTTTTTTCCATCGAAATTATTATAAATCGGTGTAATTGTTTTTAGATTTGGTATAAATTTGGTATAATTTTGTGTGCAATATTTTAATTGTTTGGGTTTATATTGATACTATGATTTCTACAATAACAATTTTGTTATCATTTATTTAACTATGTCTAATGAATAATTTTTGAAAAAATGTAATTTCAAGCAATGCTTTCATTCTGATATGTCTCATGCCATGTCGATTCTGAGTATCTTCAACCATGAAACGAGTTTCAAATATACAAAACAATTTTGTAGTTTTTAACCAATTTTAATTAAAACCTGCATTTATGAAAAAAATACATTTAATTTATTTGAAAAATATTTACACATGCCGAGTCTCGAATTCCTAGCGTTTGATCTTTGACCCAAGGAGCTTACTACTCATCAAAAAAGTAAAAAATGTTGTCTTGTCTGCGTTACAAGATGGCGCCACTTCCGTTCACAGCTCGCAGACGAAATCCTCCAGCTTGGTGGTATACGCCAAAGATTTATTACTTCTGATTAACTTTGCGCAGTGGCGATATCGTAACCAATGAGGTTTATCCGAGGTGCGATTATTGCTAGTTGAAAACTTTTACCAATACCCCGCCATGTGGACGTGAAATACCGTCCGCTACGGCAATTTTTGATAGCCCGTAACTGGGCTCCTTTACTCACTGACTTCATTTTTTTTTTGATTCACTAGATTCTTATGTATCTTGAAGAGATGAATCATTTAAATTTACTGAATTAAAGTTAATGTTCTTTATACAAATAGAACGGCGTCGTATTAGTAGTGTTCAATATCGGTACTTTTACTACCCGTCGGTATCCGTTACTTTCACAAAAAGTAATCGTTACTATGTAATCGTTACTGATTACTTTGATTACTTTCGGGTAGTAACTACTGCAAGTATCAAATCGTTACTGAATGCTTTGATTACATTTGACTACTTTCGGTTCCGGATACCGCCAGATACTTTTATAATAGATACAAATTGTTACTGGTTACATTTTGACGTTTGTGTATTTCGTTAGCGCGAATAGCGTGTACTTTGGTTATGAATTATTAGGATTCTACGTTAGGTATTTATAGGTACTTTGAATATTTTGAAGAGTTTGTGTGTTTAGATTTTTTAACATTATCTTTGATCATAAATTACATATTAACACACTGGATTGACGTGTCATTTTCCTTTGAAATTCGAAACGTAATTTTACATGCGTGTTTTGATTTTTGTTTTTCTTGCTTTGAGATAAGTTAATAAAACACTATTATAGGCTGGTGGTAATTTTTTATACATTTTATTTATTATTTACTTAATCTCACATAATGTCATATTATACCTATGATGATAGATGTTATAGGCGGGCTTATTACTTGGCGAAAATTTCTACAAACCAAATTCATCTTTATAATCATAAAATTAAACAATGAAGCGCATATTGTATTATTATTATTTTTTTGTAAACTCCACAGAAATTTAAATCTTAAATTGTGTGATAGAATAAAAGAAGTGTTAAAATTATTACTATGAAAACTTTTTATAGTCGTAATAATATCTAATAATCATATTTTTTTACACCGTTCGAAAATTGTAGTAGATATACCTACCGTCAAAAAACTTGCATACTTAGTACAAATTGGTAGCAATATAGATATATCAGACAGCAAGGTACACAAACATAAATATCAACTGAAAGCGTTTTTTTACCGATGTATTTTTTGTCTCTGGCAATACCGTAATTAAACGTCGCTGGTGTGAAGCGCCCCAGCGGTACAAACAGAAACGACCAAATAACCGGTACAAAGTGTGGTTTATTTATGAACAGCTGGTATAACGTGGAGCGCCTCTTGCGGCACAAATAACAACCAAGTAATCGGTACTGAAGTATTCGCATCGAAAGTAATCATTTCAAAGTATCAATGAAAGTAATCATATCAAAAGTAGCGGATACTCTTCGTTTTTAGTAGTCGGTACTTTGATTACTTGTGAGTACCGATTACTTCAGTACCGAATGATTACTTTTCATGCATCTCTATTGCGCGCGGTTTTTATAGTTTAGTTTATAGTTTGAAATTTTGAAAATACCATTTCGAACACCGGTCACAACTCACAACTACAATGTATATTTGGAGTGGGACTCGTTTTTTTTAGCATAGGTCACGTGAGGAAATCTTAAAATAAAGAATGTTCACGTGTCTCTTTATCTTATTTAATTTAACGCCAATAAGTAATATGAATACTAGTGACCGACCGAAAGGACTAAAGGTTCGGTTTCGGCAAAACTGTCTGTATAAAAAGTTAAAAAATAAGCCAAATTTCAGTAAACAATGGCTTTTTAACATGTCTAAAAAAGTTTCGGTTTCGGCCGAAACTGAGACAGTCACCGAAGATTCGGTTTCGGTAGAAAGTCCTGTTTCGGTCGGACACTAATGAATACATTAATAAAAAATGAATACAATTTATGAATACATTAATAAAATTTATATACGTATCATGTTATCATGTAGGTAACTTTAATTAGTTACCTACACTGTGACACTTTAATTGAAAAAAAAAATTGTATTGGATTTTTTTCTCCCTCATCCCCTCATTGTGAACCCGTACTGAAGTTAAGAACTACATTCATAAAACCGGAATTTCCCCCACGTCTCACTCAAAAGTACATATTTTTGGTGACCGGTAAAACCATGGAGGTACAAATGACTAAAAAACCAAGAAAACATGGTAAAAACCATGCACCTGGCAACACTGATACATGCTGTCATGCTTTTGAAGACCCTATCCGAGATCCTAGGTCAACCAAATTTCGATGGATAGATTCGATCCAAGAGTCCGATGGATACTGGGTGAATAATTCCTTTTAGAGGTCTTGGTACAACAACACCAATTGATTCAATCAACTAACAAAAATCCAAGCAATAACAGCGCTATACGAGACCTCATTCTGTCCTCGCCCCTGTAAAAGTCTCGAAGAGTCCAGTAACTCCCAATATTTTGGTGAGATGTATCGATGAAAGTATTGAACAGGTATAACAAACAGATTGAAAAAAAAGATCAAACAACGGTGGGATAAATACGAACCATAAATGACAAATGGCAGGACAGTGGGTAGTTTATCATTTATCATCTATATAAAAGCGGCACTGGTAAGAGAATATATGTAAATATATGAAATAGGCAAACAATCTGGAGGGAACTGTTGATTATGAATTGGCGAAATCAACAAAAATCTCTGAATTTAGTATTAGATAGATAGACCTAATTCAAGGCACAAGATTGTAAAATTTAAAAAAAAGTGAAACAAGATAGAAAAAAAACAAGATTGTAAAAAAAAAGTTAACAATGTTTTGAAGGTTAAAAAAACATGGTTTTCGTAAGCTCTTTATTGAGAAATTAAATAAGAAAATGACATAAGGGAACGTACCCATACTACGTGACCAACTTTTTGCAATTTTTAATCCCCCCCCCCGGTGACCAAAACTCTAAGCAACCCGCCGCTCATTTGTACCAAGCATGACATTTTGAAGACCCCCCCCCCTAAACGTGTCACGTAGTATGGGTACGTTCCCTAACCTAACCTAAATTATCTGTAATGCTTTGGGGGAAGAAATTCTGTCACAACTGCAATCATTTATTTTTTCTACATTTTACAGGCAAAGATAAAAAATTAAATATAGATAGACTGTGATACATTGTGATCATTGTGCTGAAGTTCAAAAACTACATTCCTCACTCAAAAGTACATATTTTTGGTGATCGGTAAAAATAACCAAATCTTCGCAAATTTGGTAAAACTATGCATCTGGCAGCAGTTACCAAGACAAGGCATAAAGGCCAATGAATCATATTTGGTAGGTTAAAATGGCCTCTTTCCCTTTTATAAGAGATGTTGATCGTTGAACTACGACTATTCTGTCAAATCCAAACAGACTGATCAATTAAACAGGACTTTAATTTAACATTAAAACTAAGGTAGGTAGGTACATAGGTAATCGAAGTTTTAAAACAATCCCTTTCATTTTAAACACGCTATTACAATTAAACTATATCGCAAACGTTATTCCCCATAGTTATCATAATAAGGATCCCATACAAAAGATGGACGATAAGGAACCAATTTGGCTTTCTTCTTGCTGTCGCGTCGTGTTTCAGACATGCAATCGTAAGCTATATTTATACGACGTAATTATCAAGCACAATAATACACTTGTATTTATTGTGAATGAGGTCAAGTAATAGAAGTGTCAAATTATAAGTCCAGGTCGTGTTCTAGAGATCTGGATGTGCTGGAAACACAAGATAATAAGAAATCATGAGGAATCTCAGCAGATATATCTGCGACTCTTTTGTGAAAGGATATTTTTCTAAAATACCTTACCATGATTTGAAAAGATTTTGAATTGCGAGGGTAAACAACAAAAATGAAAGAATGTGAAACGAAAAAAAAATTACTGATATTTTTGGAAACCGTATTAAAGTTTTTCTGTAATTTTTTTGATTAAGTAATTCGAAAATTGTTCAATTTCCCTCTTCCTTTCATCTTTTCAGATATTATTATATTAAGGGAAATTTTTATTTTGCAACGTATGTTGACTGGAACCAAAACATATTTCCTTTGAAAATTAAGAAAAACAAAATTGAGAAGGACCCTTTTCCCAATTGAAATGATATACTTTAGAAATAAAACGATTTTTATGAAATTTAACAATTGAAGTAAATATTTAAACAAGTATTCTCAGAATATGCTTTAATAACAATAAATTAATATTACTTCAACTTTTTTAGAATTTGCTTGCTGAATCGTATCCAAGGCATTATTCGCATAAAATGTACAGAATTTAATCTTTTTTTAACATTAACTCCACACAACAGGCCCTGGGAAACATAATTTCATTCAGGGCCTACGTCATCTTTAGGGATGCTGTGTGGAGGGTCTTTTTAAGGAAAGTTCTGGGAGGGAAAAAGTAAGAGAGGTGGGTAATAACCAAGAGTTCAGTGTGTCCAAGTCTTCCACCGCCAGGTTCAGATAAATCTCACCCCTGTCACCAAACGTAGCGAACTACTTTGGGTGACCGATGGCAGAGATGTTGGTTATCCAATAAATGGTTCTCGGGGTACCCATGGGCGGTACCCATTCTTGCCTCCCAAATTGTATTCTGTTTCGAAATCGTAGCAACGTCGAAAGTAGACATCGTAACTGTAACCTAACCTAATCTAACAGTACGATAAGCACATTTAAAACGGTTTTTGAATCCTATTTAGATCATCACTCATAGAAATTTTCAAAAATGTTCCATCAAGGACGGGTTGTTTAAAAAAATTTGACAGATTCATCAAATATTTTAAGTTAATTTTCATGTTCTGTGTATGTTCTATTCAAGTTCTATGATTATTTCATTTTTTCAAAGCATCTGGCTTATAATTATATAATAACAGAACTTGAATAGAACTTACACAGAACGTGAAAATTAACTTCAAATATTTGATGAATCCGTCAATTTTTTTGAAACAACCCATCCAATGTTACAGGATCATGTTAAAATATTGACGAGTCGATCATCATGCATTATCGAGAAACGATTGTGAGTTATGAACAACAAAATTTCATGGGAATTTCATATCGGGAACCGCGACATATTAAACACATAATAAACGCTGAATACATCGACCAAATGGTGTAACATCAATTTACGTCTCCATCAAGAAAACAGCAATATTTCAAATAAGCGAAAGGGAGTAAAATATGACTGAGATCCGCTTGGAAGATCAAATATACCATAATAAACCGCTTCGTAAAACAGTCACGACGGAGATGCTAAACATAATGAGGACGAATGTTTTATTATACGAGGAGGCTCTTATGTCTTCTGTTGTGTCCCAGGAGAATCAACAGCAAACAGAACACAAATTACTTTGAATTAGAAGGCTTATTCATTGAAGTCATTCAGAAGCTCAGAGAGATTCCAAGAGTACTTCCGTGGAGAGTTTAAGATGAATTTAAATGGTGTTTACGGTTTTGAAAGCTTTTTAAATTTCTAGGACATTTAACAAAAAGGTGGCATCTTTTTGTACTACTTGAAAGTGAGTTTAAAAAACTAATTTTTATCAATTTATACAAACTTTTGAATGCATTCATCCGTTACGAATAGAATTCGGGAAAAGAAACAGATAATCTCCCCTTTTTCAACAAAGTAACGACGAATCGTTTTCGTACCTATGCGATTTCTGTTAAAAATGGTTGCCATCAGATTATTTAAAACCTCAAAAAAGGCTACATACGATTACACGATATTGGTACATGATTGTGAGGAAACAAATCAAACTTATTTACAAAAGAGAATATGAATGTTAAGCTTCCTTCTCTTGAACATATGCCTATTAAATAATTCAAGATGCAAGCAGCTTCATTGAATGGTTGCATCTCCTTATTTATGTTTATTATACGAAGGTGTTCAACTCTTGAATGTAAAAGACAATAATGTGACTCCTCGCACAAATAATATATTTAGTTATTCTGATCAAATATGTAAGTTGATTTTTTTGCATGGGTTATATATTGTTCTTGGTGACTCGGCAGTTGATCCTGTTTGATTGAAAAAATAATGCTTCTTTTTGATTCAAATTTTCTTAACATATTCAAAATGCTTGTTGTTGTGTCTTTTTGGGGATGCAAAGATTAAGGATGTTGCCAAAGTCAGAAGTTATTTGAATTTTGGTTTCATTTTAATATTTTTTGTTCCAGCGACTTGGGTTGGCGGTGGCTACATAAACGGTACAGCGGAGGCCATCTATACATCTGGTCTGGTGTGGTGCCAAGCTCCATTTGGCTACGCCCTGTCTCTTGTTTTTGGTGAGTACTCCACATTTTACAACTTGATAACGGTTTGTCGAGGTGATGTATACAGGGTCTCTTTAGAAAAGTAAGCAGGGGCAGTTCTGCGAAGAAAAAAGCGTGCCGAGTGGAATCTGGGAATTGGCATGCCCAGGAGTGATGGACGTATGAATCCATCCCTCCCGCTGCGGTGCAAGGCGATATTCCGAGAGTCCTGCTGGAGTGGTCAAAAGGCTCTCTCGCAGTTGGTCTCACCCCTTGAACCCGGGCACCCCTGGGCAACCATACATAGTGAACCGCACGTTGTGGTCTTTTTAGGAAAAGAGAGAAGTTTTAGGAAGGACAGAAGGGAAAGATATGAGGGGTGGGTAGGAATCTGGTGATCAGTGAGTCCAGGAGTGACGGAAGCATAAATCCATCCCTCTAACTGCGGTTCAAGGCTATGTTTCTTTTGATCTCTCCTGCTGGAAAAGTCAAAAGTTTTCCTAAATAAATCTCTCCCAATCCGGCCCGCCACGCAGTTGGTGGGCAGATGCATCCACGGTCAAGACCCGGGCAAAAAGACTTATGGCAGAGGTACTGGTAATCCAAAAAATGCTTCATAGGGCGGCGGTAGCTAAACCCGCGTCCCAAATTGAAGAATCTGACAAATTGATAAAAATATTAATTTATATTAATTGTTGATCAACTTTTTCTCTTTCTTGCATACAATATTAGGAACAAGACGCTCAAACAATAACTAAACATTTTTTACGAGCAATTAAATTGTTTAACAAAGAGTTTTTAGCGAAAACTACTCACAGGATTCTAGGCCAGGGTTTCCCAAACTTTTTCTGCAATGGAACACTTTGCAAACCCGTAAATTTTAACGGAACCCCTAGGTAATATTTAGGCTGTGTAATTTCTAAAAGCAAAAATTAAAAAAAAAGTCATTAAACATATTATTTTTTTAGTATACCTACTTATAAAAAATGGAATGTAAACAAAACAAAATGGAATAAATAATGCACCTAATGACTGACGATTTTGAGTCCGTGGACTGCATATTTTCTTGATATCAGACAAAATATTGGTAAGTCGGATTATAATGTCTAATGTGGCGTCGAGCCTGTTCCTGCACTTTGACTTAGTTGCAGCATAATTATAAAATCCCGCTTCTCATAAATAGGTTGTAAAAACGGAAGTAAAACGATAATAGCTTGTTTTGATAAATTGGGTTACTCTTCTGACAAACTCACCCAGAAATCATTGAAAGGCTGATCTTTGTATTTTTGTTTAAGTCAGAGTCACTAATTAAATCAATTAGATTTTCATACTCACTTGCGCTAGGGCCTACTGATTTAGCTGTCACAGAAAATTGATTCCAAACCCAAGAATCGTCCTTACCAGTTTTCAAAAAATATGGCAAAAGAGTTGTTTTCAATTACGTACGTAATCTTAAAATTCTTTGGAAACCTCTTCAAATACTTTAAAATTTAATTCATTCAAACATTCGTGTATGACTGCCGTGGTCTAGGGGTAATACTCACAATCCGGAGGTCGCAAGATTGAATCCCAGAGTGCGCGAATAAATTTTATTTGATTTATTTTTGGTATTTCACAATTAATTCATATAAACATAATTTTTAGTGTATTTGCAGCAAGTTCCTCAGTGGAAAATACTCTCAGTATCGCGCAAGGGCGTTCTTATTTTCGACTCTCATCAAAGTATTACACAACACAGTTATAAATTTCAGAGATTTTGTTTTGTTTGTAAAACAAGATTTACTGCAATAACAGAATAAACGGCTCTTTAAACTTCCATTAAGTTTAGTATCTGTACCTGGAAGGATCTAGTTTTAGTGCCTAACTTAAGAACTAATTTCTTGTGAATAATTTCAGTAGTGTGGAAATATGAATATGTGTATATTAAATACAATAAATTCTTCTGACAAATCGTCGCGGAACCCCTGTTCAGGTTCCGCGGAACCCTAGGGTTCCGCGGAACACAGTTTGGGAAACCCTGTTCTAGGCAACTTACCGTCCAATCTAATTAAGCTTTTTGTTTTTGTAAATGCTTAATGAACTCACAAAAAAAAAATAATTAGCAAAATGAGTTACATTTTTTCTGGCTTTTGCCAGAAACTTAAAAGTTTTTTTTTAATTTAATTTAAGTGTTTTGGCAAAAAGAAACTAATAACTTTAAAAAAAATTTACTTTAAGATTTTAGAAACGCTTTTAACACTTTGGTCTGTCTGAAATCATAGATACATTAAAAAAAGTAATCATCTCTTTGTAGTTACAAGCATCATCTAATTGTAGAATCAGGAGCACCATATCTTCCGCCGGTTGCCTACACGTAAATACCCGACGCGTTATCTCGTGACAATGCATCAGCTATTTACCTCTCCCTTAATCAGTATTGTCTTAAAGTTTAAAGTCTTATTTTCGTCGATTGACCGCAGTTACATATAAAACGAGCAATATTCGTTTGTTTATATGTATGTATTGCTACATACCTATTCTTTTGCATGAAACGCCGCTTCCGGTTGCTTCACTCCTTTTCCATAAATCGCGGTTCAACTCACGCTTCGGTTTGCAGATGTATACATAGCATCAGATATTATTATTTATGATTTTTTTTTGGATATTTTTGATTTACTTTTTCAGTTAAAAAAAGTACGACCTTTTGAACTATAAAACAATACTGATTAAGTGAGAGGTAAGTAGCTGGCGTATCGACACGACACGTCTGGTATTTACCGATAAATATCCCGAAAGGAAAACGCGTAAGGTATTTACGAAGGTTTTCCTTTTCAGATAATGTTTTAATCATGGGAGCGTGAGAAGCATAAGTTAAATGACGGGCACACGTTTTTATCCCGTAAAAAAAGTCTATAGAAAGTATGAACCCAGAAAGTCCTCATAAATTGTGATAATATGAATGAAAAACTCTTATCATTCCTTTCTCGTGAGTATCTCATTCCCCATTCTGCTCAAAGCTGTGTTTTTCCGAGTTTCATTTAATATTTGATTCTCGACACTTCTTTTCTGATTTTCCTTGTTGAGCTTTTGCCAGGAATAAATTTATAGCCAGCAGTTTATCTCCGATTAGTATTCTGCCACTGTACAATTCACAAAGGTAATAAAGGACCTAGCAGTCTTCACACAAATTAAAATATATAGTCCAAAATTCAGAAAAGAAACAGTTTTTTTTAATATCGTGATAAAGCGTTATTAGATTTATTTGATTCGGTACGGAAATTGTATTGTAAAATCTATCTTTATTCCACTACAGAGATATTGTCTTTTATAATTATGAGGCATTCACAAAGTAAGTGCATCAGATTTTTAATTTTTTTTAGTAAAAGGGTATTTGAAAAATTTTTTTTTCAGTATATTGTTGACTATTTTTCTACATAATCGCCATTCCGTTCAATGCATGTGGTGAGCCGTGGCACGAGTTTCTTTATAACGTCCTCGAAGAACTCTACCGCTCTTTTGTTTTCCCACTTCCAACAGCCGCACGCTTTTCCTGAGATGACAGTCACATTGACGTACCAACTCTCACATTGTGTTGTTGCCTATCTCGTTCGGGATTGGTTTTTGAGTTTAGTAGTAGATACTAACTAATGGTTTTTCAGGTGGTGTGTTTTTCGCAAATCCAATGAGGAAGCAAGGATACGTCACCATGCTGGACCCTCTGCAAGACCTGTTCGGAGAGAGGATGGGGGGACTCTTGTTCCTGCCAGCTCTTTGCGGTGAAGTGTTCTGGGCTGCTGGAATTTTGGCTGCCCTTGGTAACTTATATTTTTTACATGTTTAGCCTGGTAGTGTTTTCAAATGAACTATTTTTTTAGGTACTGGACGGTTTTTAACTTAAAGATATTAATTCCCACACTGAATTGTGATTGCTAAAGGAAGGACAAACATTGACTGAATGCATTAGAAATTATAACAGTGGGACGCATTTGTGGCAATATATTACAATTGAGGAGATTCGAAAAGAGTGCAACCCTGAATGTGAGCGTAATTATTTATAATTGAGAATAGGACGCCTCATTGGATTGGACACTTGGAGCAAATAGATAGAGAAAGGAACGCAAGGAGAATGCATAACGCGCAAGTGGATGGAAGAGGAAGCCGAGAACATCCTAGGTGGACATGGCGCGATTAAGTAAACAGAATGCTTTGTTTGGTACAGCAATTATTATGAGATCCGAAGGAGCGCTAGGTAAGAGTTAGTAACATTTAAGGGTAAAATAAAAACAGGTTTGAAAGGGATACTTGAGTACTTAACCGACGGTCCCGAAGAACAATGTCAGATCTGTTAAAAATTTAAAATCGTTCTGATGACTTATTTTGTTGATCTAAATGTCTATATTTTCGGATTTTTTTATGAAGTGAAATGAAATGCAAAATATCGCAACAACACCATACTTCATGATCTCAAAATAGTAAAATTACATAAACGAAGCTTTAAACATTTCTACTGCAAAATTACAAAATGGCACATCCGACATTTTTCTTCGGGACCATCAATACATATTGTATGTTTTTGACATATGAATCTAATTAACCATTAATGGATAAATGTGCTTAGGATAAATGAAGGATATATAAATTAAAACTGTGAAGAATCCAAATAAAAGTACGAATGAAATGAGGAGTGTGCCAATACAGAGATGTGTGGCGCTGCGTGAAATGGTGTGAGAGTTCTAGAGATTTGGAATAAAACCTAAGTAAGGTCAAAAGGAAATACTTTATTTAAAATGACAAACAAGTTAGACGTGTGACAAGTTATAAACTTTTGAAGCCACTATAGTGAACGAGCGGGCTAGAAGGGAGAGATGAGCTTTATGATAAATTCAGGAAAGTTGGCATCTTGCCAAATTTTAGAGCCGGCGACAAAGTCGCGTCTAAAAATCGATGTTTACTTACTTGGAACGAAATGGAAAATGCTTCGCTTCCAACATTTACGAGTTTTAAAATAAATTTAATATTTTTATCTCATCTTTGAACAAGTAATATGATGCCATGGAATACACACGCGGTCACCAACAATAAACTCGTGTAAATCCGAGACACAGTTTAGACAGCAAATATATTCTGGTAAAAACTTTGCAATCTTTCAGACAAATAATAAAGGAAAATTTTTAATGGAATATGAGATGAATAAAAATTACCGAATTTAATTAGGTCTCTGTAGCTAAATTTATAGCGTAAGTACAGGTAAGACTATATGATCGTTTGTGACCGTAAAATTGTTATTTTCTGTGTCTTTTTCTTTTATCTTTTTCTATTTTATTAATTTATCACTTCGGTAATAGAAAATACATACATTAATTTTTCAACACCGGCGTGCCACAAGGATCTGAAAGAAAACCCTTTTAAATACCTTACTAGTTAAATATACTAATTTAGGTTGTCTCTGCTGTGCTGCATGAAATCTGGTTCAATGAACTAAAAAAGCTACATTATTTGCGAGTAGGCTGTATATATTGGTAAGCTCTGGCGTTATGAATAAGCTCTTGCCTTATGAAATTCTTTATTATACGTTTATTGTTCAGGCGAAAAGCAAAGCGTTGCTTGGTAACTAAGTAATTATTTAACGTGCGCTGTCTTAGGTTACTATGGAGATCCCTTTAGTAGTTAAAATTATACTAATCTCTCTTAATATTATAAATGCGAAACTGTATGTATTTGATTGTTACGCTTTAATATGATGTGGCAAGCGAGCTGTTTGAAAAATGAATGTAACGGGTATGGAGAGGCTGTGGAGAGGGGGGTGGAAGGGTGGGGGGGGGAAGCGGAAAACCCCCCTAATACTTTCCCCCTAATAACCCCACTAATATGCGAGCGAAGCCGGGGGCAAAAACTAGTAATTTTATACAATAATAAAAATAACACAAAATAATGTGGTGAAAGAACAATATTGTTACGAAGGTTTCTTATAAATACTGGTAACTTATCTGAAGGAAGCTAATTCATTGCAATGTAGTAAACATGTAGGTTAACTGTGTTGATATTTGTTTTCAAATAATATATTATGCTAAATTTAAAAAGGACAAAAGTGAAAAATGGAAAAAGGCACTTGAAAATTTGCAATGGTCATTCTGATATACGAGACATTTCATGTTTATCAACCTATTATAATAATAATTCAGAAATTGTTCGGTTGTCTTTTTGCTTCATCTTGTTTGATGATCATGAACTCCATCAAAATACTAACATTATTTTATTTCCCCAGGCGCCACACTCTCCGTCATCATCGACATGGACCACCGCACGTCCGTGATCTTCTCCGCCTGCGTGGCCGTCTTCTACACCCTGTTCGGTGGCCTCTACTCTGTGGCCTACACGGACGTCATCCAGCTGTTCTGCATCTTCATCGGTCTCTGGATGTGCATCCCATTCGCCTGGGCCAACGAGCACGTCAAGTCGCTTGGCTCTATGGAGGTGGACTGGATAGGCTCCGTTAGTCCTGACGAACACTGGTTCTATTTAGACTACGGTTTGCTGCTTATCTTCGGCGGCATCCCCTGGCAGGTAAAAACCACAATTTTTCATTTAGCTTATGTTAAATTACTATTTTCGATTCACTTTTACTACAAATCGGTTGATTTTATGAATTCCGAAAATAGGCTCGAATAAATAAAATGCTTCTTCTGCCGTTTCGCTTGGGTATAAACTTCTATAATTTTTTCATTTTGGGTAATTTAATGTAAGCAAAAAATAATAACAAAAATATTATTTTGTCTTTTATTACCTTAGGTATTATCCGTAGAATAACTATTTCTTTCGTATAAACCGTAGTCTAATTATACACAAAATAAATAAAATCCACTTTTTCGCTAAAATCGACATTTCTAGATACCGTTTGCCAAGCGATTTTATGCCTATTACCTATATTCGTGATGATAAAAGTCACACTAAGAATAAGAATATTCGCATATTTGGCTTGGTTATTCCGTTTTATTATCTGATAAGATTTATCATTTGGGTTTTACGAAACACTTGTATAAATTTTTCACCATCGGCGTACCACAGGGATCTGAAAGAAAACCTATTTTAAAAGCAAAATCACCTATTTAAATACCTTACTAATCAAACAAACTAATTTGGGTTGTCTATGCTCAGTTGCATGAAATCTAGTCAATGAACTAAAATTTGATTTGAATTTAATAGTCATTTTAACAAATGGGACTGATTGTTTGAAGAATTCAGAAAAGCAGAAAGTTTCTACCAATAATATAATATTTCAAACTACAATCGCTATTTTAAAAACTGGAACAAATTTGTCGATAATGCTGATTATTCCGTGATTTTTCGCGGATCTGTGCTGGATGTATTTAAAATAAGTGACCTTGTCATTGGAAGGTTTGATTAATTTAATATTATGTTATATTCCGAGTTTACTAAAATATTTAAACTGTTCAAACATTGGTGTACTAGAGGGACCTGAAAAGAAACCTGTTTAAAAAACAAAATAAAAAACATTATTTCGAAGAAAAATTTGATTTTTTGGTTTCACGGAATTATCCGTTTGAAAATATCTCATGTTCCGAGAAAATATTTCATTACAAGCTGGTTCCCGGAATGCGTTGCAAAGCCATATTCAAAGAAATACATTGTTTCTCATTGAATCACCTTTCCCGTGCGTCCCCGTTCCCCTCCCGCGTCCCCTTCCTAGCTAGGTTTATAAGTTATAGCCTATATATTATTATGATGTATGAGTTAAATTATTGTAAAGTTTCATTAAAATCCATTCAGTAGTTTTTGCGTGAAAGAGTAACAAACACAAATACATCCATAATTTTTTTTCGCATTTATAATATTAGTAAGATACGACCGTACCACACCAAAGACTGTAAGATTCCATTAAAATATTACGTTTAGAAAATTCAATTGATTCAAAAAATTTAAAGAAATCATCAAATTTTTTATGCAAATTTTCACGTTCTGTGAAAGTTCTATTCATTTTCTGAGATTATTTCAGTTTTATGAAGCAACTGGCCTACAATGGTACAAAAACAGAACCGAAAATTAACTAAAAGTATTTGACGTATTGTTCAAATTTTTTCGAAAATTTTAAAATCTTTTGAATTGGTAACATACAATTTTTCCATAACATAATTTTTCCGGTTCCATAAAATTCCTTTGCATTGGTAACATAAAATTTTTCTTCAGTTATTGTTTCTGTTGCATCCGAAACTGCTTTCGAATTATAGCTTCAAATGCAACAGGCAAAATGGACTGCAAATTATACGAAACAAACTGAATTTTTTTGAAATTGGAGGATTATTGTCCATAGTCTTGCCATACAAGGAAGTAGGAAAACCAAGCACTTACCAATTAGAAGCTGAACACAACACATAACAACTAATGACAACAACCAGTTCCTTAAAAAATGTCACATGTTGTTATTGTTCCCTTTTTCAAAATGCTTTCTTCAGCAAGGTGACATGGTTGGGGAGGGTAGGAATTGGATAAATGACATTTCGGTACAACTAAGCACATTATCATTTCAAAACCAAACAGTTTCACTGTTATTAAATATTCTGAATAGTGCTTGGGGATTGTAACAAAACCGTTTGGGATTCTGTGCGGTATCATGAAAATGTTATTTGATTCTGCCGAAGACAAATATTATCCCGAAATTTATGGTCTCTATGTATTGCACATACGTAAAATTTATCGTGGCAAAGTCAAAACTTGGAAGTTATTTGGCCACAAATTCTTCTGAAAAGACAGCGTAGGCTGGGAAATGGAAAATGGATAGATCATGTGCGAACTACCCTCTCAGAAATGATTCTTTATTTGAGAAAAAGGTCTTTATTGGAAATTACAGAATTTATATTAACTGGATATATAAATCATTTTAGGCAATCCGATGATGTTTTTAAATTTGTTGAAACTTCCCAAGAATCAAAATAAATAAATATTGTAAGGATTTTCCATTTTCCGTAACTTATATATTATTCCACGTAGACGACGCGAACGATCGCGCTTAAGAAGTTCAACGTGGAGAAATGGGAGATTGAGGTTTTCTCGAGGTTAACGGAAAAACTTTTCTTTCAAAAGAGATCTTTCAATCCAGAATGATATCTTGAAAATGTGTTTTTTTCGTGAAGAAAATTGTCCTACCCCTTACTTTAATTTGTTGGATTGAGATAAAATTGTTGGGATGTAGCATATTTTTAATACCATTTTACCTAAACAAGGCTGATATCTTTTTTATTTGAATACTGTACTTAAGTCCCAACTGCTCCAATATACACGGAGCCAGTGGGACTATAGCATCCGTTATGAGGCTGAAGGGAGTTGGAAAGGAAATGGGAATGGGGAAGAAGAAGGTTGGGATGGGCCTGGCCATCGAGGTCTGGTCAGCAAACACGATTCAAGACATTTCAAGCAAACATTTCAATACAATGATAATTTTAGATGAAAATAAGAGAAATTCATCGAATTTTTATAATTATAACTATCTATCATAAGACCGGTTTATTTGAAGCAGAAAAAAGTCAACCCAACCTTTTTTTACATTAGCTCCAAATAGAAAATCCTGAGGAAAAAAGTCTCTCAGGGCCTATGCCGTCTTTGAAGATGCAGTGCGGAAGGTGTTTTTAGGGAAGGAAGGAGAGGACAAAGGGAAAAGCTATGAAATGGGTAGGAATCTGGGGTTAATATGTTCATGATTCATGAGTGGCGGACGTATGAATCTATACCTCACAATGCGGTGCAAGCCGATGGGTCGAGAGGGTCGGGCTGGAAACGTATAGGTTAGGTCTCCCTCTAACAGTAAGTGGGCAAACGCATGTGCCGCTTAAACGCAGACAAACCTCACCCCATTAACCCGAGCACCCCTGCTAAATCACCATACGTATCGAACCACTTAGGTAACCTATGGCAGGAGTGTTGGTTATTAAATAAATGGTTTCCACCATGGATCTTTGAAATATCTATTTAACTGTCAGAAAATGCGACAAGTCACCACATTGTTTATTCTATATTTTTAAATCCAAATATCTAGAACAAACAAAATATTTAGAGAAAACATAACAGTCAACTGTTTCACGACCATTGCAAAGCAAAGCCGAAATGTTTTATTCTGAAAATACATAATTTCCACAACCAACTACTCAAAGATTGTTACGAAAACAAGTTTATTTTCTTATTCACAGGCAGGAATGTCACACTGGCGTCAAATTATATCCTTTATTTGATCTGATGGTTTATTCCATCTTTGCCAGGGAGCCATAATTTAATATTTAATTATAATTTAATTTACGAAGTTTATTGTTTAACATTTATCTTGCTGTTAAGGCGAAGTTATTCGCATATTTATTTATTTACCAGCAAGTTCCCGGCATGCGTTGCCATCCCACTTAATAAAGAAATTATTTCTGCCTGCGTGTCCTTTCCCATTCGTCCCGTTCCCCTTCCACCTCCCCTTCCTCTCCCGCGGCCCCTTCCCCTCACGCGTTCCACTCCACCTTCTCCGCCTTCCCTTTCCCCACTGCCCTTTCCCGCTTCCCCCTTAGCGCGAACCCCCCTCCCTCCTTTTTTTATTATATGTATACCGCACAAGAGTCCCAACTGCTCCCGTCTGAAGCCAGGGAGACTATGGCATCCCCAATCGGGGTGTGTTGTGAAGCTGAAGGTAGTGGGGAGGGAAAGGAGATAGGGAAGAGGAAGGTGGGGAAGTACCTGGCTATTCAGATCTGATCACCAAACACGGCTAATGCCATTTCAAGCAACGTTACAATACTGAATGGTGGTCTTACACCAGAGCGATACTGACAGTATCTTCCACTCTGGAGCGTGCCGCAAATATACTATATATTATTTTAAATGAATAAATTGTGAAATAACATAAATTTATCAAATAAAATTTATTTGCCACGCCGGGATTCGATCCCGCGACTTTCGGTGTGGGGGTCAAGAGCCTTACCGCTGGATTACGCCGGCCGTCAAAGGCCCCCTCCCGCGTTCCACATATTGAGACCCGGTACATTCAGTTTTCAAACAACTCGCGTGCCACATATTGCAATTTTTATACAAATTTCATAATGCCAGAGCTCACTATAATATATTGAAACCATGGCAAGCATGGTACGTCTAATCCCCAAAGTTTTATCGCAATCCGATGAACGGTTAGCAAAGCATAATTCCATGACGTCAGAACTCACTATTGTATATAGAAACCATAGCGGACATGCAAACATCAAATCCCCAAATGTTTATCGCCATGAATGGTTTAGCAACGCATAATATCTCACATGCATAGACAGAAACACACATATTTTCATTTATGTACATATAGATTTATTAACTGCCTAAGGTCCAATTTACAAAAAAGAAACACGAATGTTATAAGATTAAAAGATGATAAATGAAAGCAAAGACAAAATCGGAGATGTACATAAGAAAATACAAGTCAAGAAGTGACAAGTCAAGACAAATCGTTTAGACTTATACCAAAAAAGTCAAGATCTTGATTTGAGTTGACCAGACTACACATTCTGGACAGAGGTGAATAAGACTCCAGATACTAATATCTACAGCCTGTATGTTGGACGAATATCTACAGCTCATATGTTGAACTAATATCTACGAACTTCAGAGTGTTGACTAATATCTACAGAGCGTAGGTTGGACTAATCAGCTAAATGTGTCCAATAGTCCGATATTAGGGATTTTTACATACACACTTACATAAATTAAGCGTTTTAAACTGCATACGCAATATTACATTATTCCAATATGCTACACATAATTGTAAATCCAACCTCTGCCAGTGCTGTAGATATTCGTCAACACTTTGGTTCTCATAGATATTAGTCAACAGTTTGAGCTGTAGATATTCGTCAACACTTTGGTTCTCATTAATATTAGTTCGATTTTTTCAGTTTTTGGAATTCCTGTAGATATTAGTAGACGCCTCCGTGAATAATGTCAATAATAAGTCAAGTGTTGATTGAGGGAAAACAGTTCATTATTTCTGAGTCAACGGGTAGGTGTATTGAAAGGTGTGACTTGTAGTAATGTTGGTGAACCAATAATACAATTAATAATTTTGATAAATAAATTACGTATTTTTTCCGATGGTTCATCTTTTTTTCTTTGATAAAAAATTATTAACAAAAAAAAATTATAACCACTTTTGCGCTAAAATCAAGGGTTTCTAGACTTCGTTTGCCAAACGATTTTCATGCCAATTAACTAAATTTGGGGTGAAAATAATAATAACGTTATATTTGTATAACGCCTGTGTCATTTCACTATAAGTGCGCTTAACTATAATAAAATTTAAAAAATAATCCTACAGTGCTCCTTATAATATTGGTAAAATAATATGAAATAAAGAATATATTGTATTTACAAAACAATGACAAGAGACCAAAAATTACCAAAAACAATGCTGTTATAGCACACACAGGATAATAATAATAATAGACAATAAAAATAACTTAAAAAAAATTACCATTTGTTATTTCGGCTACTGGCATTATACCTAGGTCTCTCATTCAAAATTTAGGCATATTAGATTTGTCAAAGAATTTACTTATAAAAATGCAAAAATCAGTCATTTTAAATACGTGTAGGATTACAAAAGATTTTTTAAATATTTATATTGAGGGATCAGTAGGGTTTATAGGTTCAATTAGGAATTCCACAGAGCCGAACCCTCTGATATGAAAATATCTGGAGTCGGTGAATTATTTTTCCATTTGGTCTCTGGTAGGTTGACATGTTGTTCTTGTATTGTTTTGTATTTATAATACTTATATAGTGCAATTGCATAGCGTGGATTCACTAGATGATCATTTGAGAAGTGTGTGAAAGGGTTTAGTTTTTCCTGTGGGGAAGATTTAAATAATCTGGTGCGTTTAAAAACGGTGCAAGTAGCACAGGACAAAACAAGAAATTAAAAACTAAAATATAATATACTAACAGAAGGCAGTTTACGTTCAGGTATGAGAAATATTCTGTCATTAAATTCGGACATTAAACATAAAAATACAATTAGGAGAAAACCGAAACCAAACAATTACGGGAAACTTGAGAACATGGCTTATTATGTATATTAAAAAGATGTTAGGATTCATGAATGGTATGATTTTTTTAAATAATTTTATTTTTAAAGCCCGTTTAAATTCAGCCAAATTCTGGATATTAGTAAGGGCTGAGGGAAGTTTATTTCAAGTGAGAGGGCCAGTTACACGAAAAGAGCGATCATAGTAAAGAGCTCGATTTGACCTAGAAAGATTAAACGATTAGTAACATCTAGATCTGCTGAACTTAGAGTAAGCTGACTCGCGCTTAAGTTTTGTCAGACACATAGTTCCGATATATAGGCTGGCGCCATTGCGTGATACTAAGTGATACAATGTGACATAAGGCATACTAAGAATGTACACATTTTTGGATTGTGGCTTCCTCTTAACACGATACGTTTTCTAACTACCAATTTCTGTTTGCTTAAAGGTGGGCGGTGAGATACCTAAGATAACCTTGGAACGACACGACCCTTTGTGAATACCCCAGGGCTTATATTTTTATCGATTGTGGAAATACTATTGTAGGCTCAGATAGAATACCTAACCTAACCCAACCTAATCTAACCTAACCTTATTTAACCCTGGAACGCTGCAATGAAAAAGCTGGTTGGAATAAAAAAGATATTCAAATTAATAAATAACGTTGTATTAACCACTTAATTATTTACAATAACCGACATGTTTCGTCAGCAAAGCTGACTTCCTCAGGGTCTTATTATTGTTTATTATTGTTTATGTCTATTATTTTTCTCTATTACCTATGTATGTCTATTTTTAAAATTAGTTCTGTCAAAACCCTGAGGAAGTCAGCTTTGCTGACGAAAGATGTCGGTTTTTGTAAATAATTAAGTAGTTAATACAACGTTATTTATTAATTTGAATTTAAAATGTTACCACAAAATAATTTTGCACTATTAGAAGAAAAAAGATATTCTTTTATGATTACCCCAAGGCTTGTAATCATCATCATCATCACTATTGGCTCTACAACCCCTGGTGGGTCTTGGCCTCCTCAAGAGTCTTCCTCCACTCATCTCGGTTTTGTGCCAGCTCTCTCCAGTTTGGAAGATCCAAGATAGATATGTCTTTGACGACGTTGTCGCTCCATCTTAGTCTTGGCCTTCCCAGGCTCCTTCGCCCTATTGGTCTTGAGTTCAGCAGGGACATTAAATAAAATGTAATACAAGGCTTGTAATACAAGTATTTTAATCAATTTAACCCCCAAAGCCATTTTTTCGCATTTCGGAAAAACACATATAGGTCTCATAGAAATCATTATGTCTCCCTTACTATCATAGTGAAAAGTCTGATCTAAACGGCATTGGAAAGAGAAAACACCATGCTATACATTCAAATCTAAAATTTAACCACAAAAGAATTAAAGTGTACCCTTTATGAAACCAAAGTTTCCGATCTCAATTTGAAAAAAAAAAAGAAACTTTATTAATTATTTTTACATGAAACGACAAAAAGTGAGGTAATACCTTGATAATACTTACATTTGTCGAATAAAATATGTAAGCGTTTTTATTTTTTTTCGTTTCCAGTCATTTTAGTAATTTTAGTTATCAATTTTTAAAACTTTGAAAAGTTTGCATTCATTTTTTTGTTTCAAAATTACATGGTTATTTCTAATAATAAAATTTTGAAAGCGTATTTCATCACCTCCCAAAAACAGTTTTTAGTTTTCTGATACGTTTACAAATATTCCGTTTATTTGGATTTTATTGCAGAGAGGAAATATTCTGACCTAATGACAGAATACGGCCGACGCTATTCTGTACACTACTCGTAGCAACACACATACGAGTAGATTGAAGTATACGAAAATCAATAAGCCCTTTCATCTGGCAATTGCTCTTAAGCTTGAGAAGATAGGTGGAAGCTTGAGTGGCAATCAGCCAACGTCAAAAATGCCGATCTCGTGCAAGGCCCCACTGAGAGACAGCCTGGGTTCTCATTGCCTCGCAAACTCTGGACTGCCATCAATAGGATAAGGTGCTCCCATAGCCGTTGTGCTCACATGATGCATAGATGGGGCCTTAAAGAGTCGGCGACGTGTGAATGCGGTGCGGTGCAGACCACCGAACATGTGGTCAACGAATGCCCGCTCCATTCATTCCCCGGGGGGAATGATGAGGTCCACAGGGCAACGCCTGAGGCCCTAGACTGGCTCGCAGACCTAGATGTCCCCCTCTGACCCCCCACCATACGAAAGAAGAAGAAGAAGCTTGAGATTGTTTAATCGCCTTATAAACGTGTTTTGGCAAAGGATTTCTATACTTTGCCTTCAAGGTTAAGAGCAAAATTAAAGATAGTTGGAAAGGTCAGCGAACAATAGAATTTACCAAGTGGAAATTAGGGTGAAGGAAGTGAAACAATAACATCGTTATTTTACGTAGACATAAGAAACCATAATCTCTTATATATAAAAATCTCATGTCATGGTATTTGTGGTCGTACTCCTCCGAAACGGCTTGACCGATTTGTATGAAATTTTTTATGTGTATATGGTAGGTATGAGAATAGGATTTCGATAGTATATTTATAATAGGATAGTATATTTCATACCTTTAGGTGATTAGGGTGTCCCTATCCAGAAAAAAACCGAAAAATTTCTGTTTTTGTATTTTTTTTTATTTGGCATCAAAAAATACCTATATCTCCAAATTTTAACCCTCCTACCCCCACCCTCCCATTTTGTAATCACGATTTTAGTATTTTTGTATGAACCAATTTAACCGTCTTTCGTATTTCAAACAGAACGAAATTATTTATATTGTTGAATGACAGATGGCGCTACGTTCGCCTCATCGAACTTTCATCCACACATGCGCAAGACATTCACGAGAAGCGTCACGTCATTTTGATATTTCATTCGGCATCATGTTCTCGCATGGGCAAACCATCGAGCTTATTTGAGTTGGCTAAAGACGGACTGACGAAAAATATCACACACTCAATTGCTCTTCGAACCTTTATTTCATTTTCCTATTTTAGTTGGTGTTTTTTTGATTTTATCGGCGGTCATCGTCTTCAGCGCTCCATTCCTCTTTCTGTCATAGAACTGTAGCTACCTGCGCTGTGAGAAGTACTTACTTAAGAATTCAAATTCAAGCAATTCAAATTCCAATTCTTTTGAACAGCAAGCTGAAACAAATTGAACTGTTTATTTTTTTTCAAAAGAATTGGAATTTGAATTGCTTGAATTTGAATTCTTAAGTAAGTACTTCTCACAGCGCAGGTAGCTACAGATCCCATCCCCACACATTCTTTATTTTTTATTTAATAACTAAAATATTCACTAGAAATATTTTATATGGCAGAAAAATGTTTGTCGGGTCAGCTAGTATGTTCATAATATTTATTAATCAAGTTTGACGGAAAAAATATTACTTTATTCAACAGCTGTGAAACTTTGAACTATCCAATTAAAAATGCCATTTAATCGAAAATTTTGAACAGAAAAATCTAAAAAGATACAGCCGCATCAAGGAATAGAACCCAGGGCCGTAGCCTTGCCGGGGCTCTGCTCTAACCACTGATCTAGTTCGACCACATCCCCTTCAGCCATATTTAACTGCATCGTACTTCGACTAAAATATTATATTAGTATACAAAACACTTATCAGACCAATACTCACATACGCAGTTGAGACTTGGATACTAACTAAGAGGAATGAGCGAGCATCAAACACCAAAGTCCCTGCTGAACTCAAGACCAATGGGGCGAAGGAGCCTGGGAAGGTCAAGATGGAGCGACGAAAGATATATCTACATTGGCGCTTCTAAACTGGAGAGAGCTGGCACAAAACCGAGATGAGTGGAGGAAGACTCTTAAGGAGGCCAAGACCCACCAGGGGTTGTAGAGCCATGAGTGATGACTTCGACAAAAAACTACCAAGATTATCTTCATTTTCTTAACGCATATTTTATTGGCTTCTTCCATCACAAATGTATGATTGCAAGATATATTTTTATGTAAGATTGTAAGATTCTTTTCAAACTAAATTGAAATAGTTTCTTGGATAAATATATAGTTTTTCATTTAATGAGCGACATCTATTGACTAGGACGAATATATTATTTATTTTTGGAAAAACTTAATAAGAATAATTTAACCTCAAATTGTAGTATTTAATAATTAAAGACAATATTGCAGAGCGCCGGCAAGGCTAAGGTCTTGGGTTCAATTCCTGCGATGCGAAAATATCATTTTCTGTTTCAACATTTTTGACTGAGAGTCGCTAATATTGTCTTCAATCTATATATGTATATATAAATGAATCCTCTGAATTTGAATATCTTTGTGAATCCCTGTTTCCTTTGATCACGCCATAACTTCAGAAAGACTTTACCAAGTTGATTAATCTTTTTTTGAAGTTTACTAATACTTTGTAGAAGGTTCTTACGGAAAGAAAAATTAAGAAAATTGCGCAGAAAATTGGATAATTTCAGAAAACTTAAAGTCTGACAGTTCGTGCGTTTGATGAAACTGAATTTAGCAGGCAGTGTGATTTGTAACAAAAAAATAGTCTATGGATTTTTAAAGATTATATATTTTAAATAGGTACCTATGTCAGGTATCCAATTTGATTGATTGTTCTTATAATATAAAAAATGAATATTTGTAATAAAAAAATTGTAATAGGTGGCACGCGAGCGGTTTAAAAACTGAATGTACTGGGACTCAATATATGGAACGCGAGGAGAGGTGGAAGGGGAAGGCTGGAGGGGAGGGGGATGCGGGAGGGGAACGGGGACGCACGGGAAAGGACATGAAGCGAGAAACATTTTATTTATTTGAAAATTATCGCATTGCAACGCATGCCGGGAACCGGCTAGTGATTAAATATCACAATTTGAGGTTCAACTCATAAGTTATTCCAAAAATAAATAAAATGAAAAAATGTCGTTTGTTCCGAATTTCTGAATTTAATTCTACGAAGCTGTTATTATAAACGAAATAAACGGTTAACAGAAAATCAACATTTTGATTTAATTTTCAGATTAATTATTATGATAATTGTTTATGTTATTAAATCTCACAATATTCCACCGATACATACTAGTACGAAACAAAATTTCCAGATTCTGAACTTTCAATTAAAATTACAATTATGAGAAACTCTAAATGTTAACTGTAGTGTAAATATAAATATTTGTACTCAAAGCCGCCCTAACTAATTCACAAATACCAGCCGTGTTTGTTTTAATATAATTATTTGTTTGCGGAAAATTCCCTTTGCTCGTTTCAACCGGTGATTAAAATTAACATGAACGGTATAAACAATTCCACGTTGAATTGCAAAGTGGAGTATTTTGATAGAACGTTGAATGGCCGTTGATTAATTTGCTTCTACTGAAGCTGATATTTTTTCAATTTGTGAAACATTCAATTTTGAAAAGCTGAGTAATTGCTGTGATTATATCGATTTCGGCTTAAATTCTTTTGGAGCGTGTCATCGCAAAGGGGATGAATTGGTTCGGAACAATGATTAAACCGTTATTGATGTTTTGTTGGTTTTACAAATATTCATTGCTCTAATTTGCGTTGAATTCGTTAAAATTATCTTTGCATTTATCCATAAACAAAGGTAAAAAACTGCTGCTTTTCAGAAACATCAAAATAATAATCAAATCTTGATTTTGGATCCTTAATTCTGAATTCACGGTCGGGAGTGGACAAAACTTTGATGGCATTTATCATAACGGATTCAAGAGTTTGAGTTCAGTATCAGCAGAAGAAAACAACATCTACCGGATCTGTCGGATCTGCCCTGATGATGGACACTGCAACGCTGACCGAAACGTTGGCCAAAGAAGGAGGCAGCGCAACACGGCATAACACCCCAAAAACAAATAACGAAAATACTTTTGGCCATGAAAATCTTAAAACGTATCAGAAGAAAACAAGTTCTAACTATTCGGACAGAGCTGAAGTCATTTACCTCTTTGTATAATTCTAATATTTTATGTTTGCCACAGAGATTATAGATTTTATTTAGTAATATGAACGATAATTAAGTAGCGGATAATATGAAATAAAAGCCCTGACAAATCTTACTATGTTGTAAGTAGTAGGAAGTTTATCTGATAAAAATGGTCCCAGGCGTGAGCCTTGCGGTATTCTAGGTTTTCTTTCAAATTCCATTTATTCTCTTTTTGATGTCCTGGGCACCACTAATCTCGATCCTTTCACTGCTTGTTCCAGGTATATTTCCAGCGAGTGTTGTCCAGCAAGACAGCTGGAAGGGCCCAAATTCTCTCCTACGTGGCTGCATTTGGATGCATCCTGATGGCTATTCCGCCTGTGCTGATCGGCGCCATTGCCAAGGCTACAGGTAAGATTTGTTTGATTTTTTCAGTTCTGAGCTAAACCCGTGAAAGAACTGGTAGAAAAATACCATCTGAATGGTTCTGTAGTCTTCTGTTCGACATATATGACCAATCGATTTTAGCAAGCGGTATCTCACGTTGCTAGCTATGAAGGTTTAGTTGCTTTAACGGCATGTACTATGTAAGGTGTGTTGGAGTAATTAATCAGAAGTAAAAGGGATTGATTCTCTAGACTTAGAACATTAGAAGTTTTAAAAGAAAGCTGATAAAAACAGGACTCAGACGTGAGCCTTGTGGTATTCCACGTTTTCGTTCATGCTCCATTTATTATCTTTTTGACATCAATGGCACTTTGCAATATAACGTTCAATAACAGTTATTTTATTAATTCATATGAGACGTTCAGAACATACCATACATTCTACAAAAACTGCTGGAAGATGCAATATATCTGTTAAAACCTATTCACTTTCACCTGCTCAGTTCAAAGTGAAAGTTTATGGACCTTAAATACACACTTAAACCCTTTTGTTTTGATTATATAGACGGTAATTAAAATTTGTGCGTCGGTCGTTTGCATTAGCTTGATTGCCTTTATCTTTATAGCATCATAACACGCATCTAGGAGGGTAGAAATATAACATCAAAACAAGGTCAAATGTATATTTTTAAATGTGTTGATGTTAAAACTGTTTTCTTTACAAAGCTTAAAGCGTCACAATACTTTTACGTGGTTGTAAAAATTTAAACATTAAAGGCTTAAAAATACCCTTTAGTCCTGACTTTCCGACAAAAAAGCAATTTTAACAGATTCCGACATCCAGGAATGAAGTTTATCCATAAATACTGAAAATAATAAAAAAATATTTAGTACTAAAAATCACAAAAAAACAAGACTGCTGACTTTCTTCACGGCTTCAAATCCACAATGAAAATGTATGAAATTTAAATCCTCACACAAGACAGCAAATGTAAGATTTATTTTACTCTGTGTATATGTTTTTCAATAACATACAGTAATCAAATACATAACACAGCTGAAATGTACATAACACAAAAAAATGTTTTTTTATGTTGCCCTGGATATCTCTGCGGATTTTTATATTTTCAAGTACCCAGTTTACGGATGTATTCATGAAAGTACTGAATTGGCTCCAGTTTTTATGATTTTGGCGTATCTATATGTCATCATTACATAGTAAAAAGTAAAGACTCTCCTTAGCTTAGATCTTTTAAACTACGCAACGGATTTTCATGCGGTTTTCACCAACAGCTAGAGTAATTCACGAGGAAGGTTTTAAGGCATATAATTTGTTAAGGTTTTGTGTAAATTGGTTGAAATATATAATATATGTGGCAGCGGCAGCGGGCTGCGGGCGACAGGCAGCGGGCTAGCAAGCGGGAGATCTGGATTTGATATGTATGCAAATTAAAAGATGGCGTTGGTTATAAAGGTTGGGTAATTGTGTTGTCAGTAGATGGCTTTGTGTTTCGTTAGTCACAGCAACGTGTGGTTGGGTCTGCTAGTTTAAAATAATTAACAGTGTAAGTTGGCTCTTCAGAACTAGAGTTATTAATAGGTGTTTAGTTTTTTGATGAAATTCGCTTTCTGCAACATCACGTGTGTCCTCCCCCCCCCAGCATGCCTCATGTGGGGAATCCTTAACTGTTGGTAAAGCCAATGTTCTAAATGAGCCGTTGTAACGTAGAGAAAAAAATATACTTCCGCCATTACATATCAAGTTAGACACGAGGCAACAAAACCAGTGTTGACCAGTGTAATATTTGCACTCTAATCAACCGTATTAAAAAATTCCAAGGTGAAAATTAAAAACTTGCATTCGAAAACATATACCAACTTTCCTTTACAAGAACATAAATATATTTAACACCTCACAGAATACTTGTAATACTAGAACAGGAGACGAACTCCAACAAAAAATGCCTAAAACCAACCCATCCTTTGGATGGATGGACTCAGCAGATATCAGGCAATAAAGCTGTACCCATCATCCTTGTACACCCAATACCAACATCCCTGCCATAAGTTACCCCAAGTGGTTCGCTACGTTTGGTGACTTAGCAGGGGTACAGTTTGTCCGGGTCTTGGCGGCGAATGTGTCTGCCCATCAATTGCAGGCGGGCCGGATCGGGAAAGACGGGTTGACGGAGATATTTTTTTCTCTCTCGACCCATCGCCTTGTACCACAGTGGGAGGGCTGGAGTCATATGTTGACCGGTCAGTGGTTAAGTGGGTGTTTTTCACATGAGATCCACACAGGAGGCCCTGAGGTAAATAATTTCCCTCAGGACCTATGTCATCTTTAGTAATGCTGTGTGGAGGGTTTTTTTAAGGAAAGGAAGGATAGGAGAATTGTGGGAGAGTTTTAAGAAAAGTTGTTAAGGGGTGGTTAGGAATCTGGGGTTCAGTATGTCCTGGTCATCCGCCTCCAAGACCTAGACAAACCTCACCCCATGAACCCGGGAACCCCTGCTAAATCACCAAACGTAGCGAACCACTGGGGTGACCTATGGCAGAGGTGTTGGTTATCCAATAAAGGTTTCGGGACGGCGGTACCCATACCCGCCTCCCAAATTGAAATACTTACAGATTACAAAAAACCTAAACCAAATGAAATGGCTGCAATCTTCAGTTACAAGTTATAATTTTGTTATCTAACCTATAACTTAAATTTATTTGGTTAAAACTATGTAGAAGTCGATGTTATAGGTGTTTTAATTTTAAATATTTATCAATCTTATCATTGCATTACATAGTATAAAATGAAAGTGAATTAGTTTTAACATAATTAAATTGTAAAATACATATTTTTTCTTGTCCCCCGACATAAATACTAACTTTTGGTCATAACAAAGTTAAAGAAATATTCCGTATATATTCGGCGTGGCCTAGGGGTAAGGCTCTTGACTCGTAATTCGAGGGTCGTGGGACCGAATCCCAGCTTGGGCAAATAAATTATTTGATTAATTTGTGTCATTTCACAATTAATTCATTAAAAATAATCAGTATATTTGCGGCACGTTCCAGAGTATAAGATACTATAAGTATCTCCCTGGTGTAAGACCAGCATTCAGTATTGAAACGCCGTGTTTAGTGACCAGATCTGAATAGCCAGGTACTTTTCCACCTTCCTTTTCCCCATCTCCTTAACTAACTAACTAACCATCACGCCGTTTCCCCGCAGGGGTAGGCAGAGAGGACGGACCGCCAAACAACTCGGTCATGGCACACACTCTTTGCCTCACTCACATTCATACATCGTCTCATACATACTCTTCTATTATTCTGACTTTTGACATGGCCCGTCTCAAGTATCTGATTTACTTGATCGTGCCATGTCTTCCTCGGGCGTCCCCGACTTCTTCTACCATTCACATTTGCATCATATATTCTTTTCACACTACTTTCTTCGTTCATTCGCTCTACGTGCCCAAACCATCTGAGGGTCCCTTTCTTAATTTTGCTCATTTTTCCACCTTCCTTTGCCCCATCTCCTTACACCCCCAATACCTTCAATCTCACAACATACCCCAATAATTGGGGATGCCATAGTCTCACTGGCTCCAGACAGGAGCAGCTGGGACTCTTGTGACGTATTCGTAAAAAAAAATAACCGAAAAGCGGAGTAAGACAAGTTTAATGAAAAGTGTTATTAAAATGAAAATGAAAACATTTTTGAATAATACATTCCAAGCATGGAAAACACGCCAAGTTTCACAATTTATGGTTGTTTTTCTTGCTCTATATTTCCTTGGTACCCCGCGAAGATGAATTAGTTTAGCCACATGTTCAACAAGTCTTACGTTTCTCCCCCCCCGTGCATCCCCCAGGCCTGATAACTGAAACTACCCCTAATTTGTAACGCGCTTGCTCTTCCTGAAAATATTCACCGCGTTTGTTACCAGGCGCTGGGGGCGACCAAAATTTGTAAATATTAGTGGAGGCCATGGGATGTCCATGTTAGAGGCGGAATATTTTTTGTTACCGAACATAAATTTAAGATGTGAAAAAAAAAGACAATGAAAATTTCTCGAATATTAAAGTATTATATTTTTAACACCCCACGCAAAAACAGGGGTGTTATAAGTTTCACTGTATGTGTGGTGAGTCTGTCTATGGCATCGTAGCTCCTAAATGAATGGACCTATTATTTATTTATTTATTTATTTATTTATTTATTTATTTATTTATTTATTTATTTATTTATTTATTTATTTATTTATTTATTTATTTATTTATTTATTTATTTATTTATTTATTTATTTATTTATTTATTTATTTATTTATTTATTTATTTATTTATTTATTTATTTATTTATTTATTTATTTATTTATTTATTTATTTATTTATTTATTTATTTATTTATTTATTTATTTATTTATTTATTTATTTATTTATTTATTTATTTATTTATTTATTTATTTATTTATTTATTTATTTATTTATTTATTTATTTATTTATTTATTTATTTATTTATTTATTTATTTATTTATTTATTTATTTATTTATTTATTTATTTATTTATTTATTTATTTATTTATTTATTTATTTATTTATTTATTTATTACACGCCCTGATGGGCTTTTACATTATAATTTATAAGTTGAGTAACAAACAATGAAGAAAATATAATACAATGAGAAAAGAAAATACACAAAACAGTGTAACAACAAAACAAATAATAAAATAAAAAAAAACATATTATGTAAAAATGATAAGAAGTCTCATATTCAATATAAACAAAAATTGAAGAAATTATGTAAATCTATTTGTGTCTAGAAGAATAAAAGTGATAGAATATACAACGTTTATACTGATTAGTTTTAAGATGAAATATATCACCTAGATTAGAATATTTATTTCCGAGACTGTGAAGTCTCGGAAACGGAGAATTTTGATAAGCTAGTGTCCTGGTGTTATTGAAGTAGAAGGGTAATAAATGTCGACATGATTTTTGGGAAACACGGATAATGATAAATTGAAGTAATTCAGAACAGTCAATTTTGTAATGCAGTATTTTATGTAATAGTATTAAATCTGTGCTTATTCTTCTTTCTGAAAGTTTCAATAGAGACGTTTTATCCAGGAGATAATTGTAATCAATGTTTAGTATAGGAATATGCAATTTATAGTTTATAAACCTTAGAAACTTCCGCTGAATCTTTTCAATGTTGTCTGAATGAATGTTGTAAAAGGGAGACCATAACGTAGAGTTATATTCAAGTTGGCATCTGACAAGGGTTTTATATGATTATTATTATTATGATGCGTTTTTTTGTTTGACAGCTGAAGTGATCGAGATGGTTCTTAGCTACAATTCATGAAAATCTGTTCAGGCGTTTCAAGGTCATCAGGTCTTTTTTGTTGGAGGTTACGTAAAATTTTGAAAATTTTACTAATATGTACATACTTGTATTCTTATAGAATCGAGTGAAAGTCTTTGGAAAATGTTTTGGAAACAATAATATTTGTAAATTAATTTCTTTTGCGATATCCCACAAAGAAATAACTCAAATAACCAGAGCCAATGATGTTGAGTAAGGGAAAAGTGCTTTTCGGATTTCTTCACAAACCATAGCTATAGCTATTATTTCATGTAACGCAACGTTTCAATTGAATGCAAGTTTCTCATCAGGGTGATAGTGAGGGTATCTATCACTCTGGAATAAGGAACAACAAATATTCTACAAACGCTGTGTCCGGAAACTGTGGTATAAGTAGGAAACAAAGGAAGAACAAAAGAAAATTCCCTTCCGTTAACCAAAAGTTTTTTTTTAATAATTGTCTATGTTTCGACGCATTTTAAAAAATAAATTAATATAATGAATAACATTTCACTTTGTTTAAACCACTATAATATAAACAATATATTCATGTTTCGATAACAATGTTATCTTCATCAGGATATGTCAATAATATATGATGAAGATAACATTGTTATCGAAACATTTAGATATTGTTTATATTATAGTGGTTTAAACAAAGTGAAATGTTATTCATTATAATATAATATTATGATGCCACAAAGTAATTTTGCGAAGTTTGAAGAAATAAATTAATAGTAGGAATTTTTTAAAATTTGACCTAAAATATTCTATCATTTTCTAACTCGAAAACGAAAGCTTAATAAAAAAATAGAGTGTGTAATTTACACGCGATAGAAGTGAAACTAGAAAGTCTAATAACCTAAAAACGGAAAAGAATATAAAAACCTTTAAAAAAAAACTATTTAAACTTAAGATGTTGGAACAAAATTAAAAATATTACTTCTTACTACTATACTATATATGCTCTATGTTTAAGTTAAGAAAGCGAAATATTATATTTCTTTTAACTTAATAATAATTGTCGCTAGATGTCGCTTTCGTTTGCTTGTTTATTTTAAAGTGGTTTGAAGATCGGATGTCGATTTACAAAAAGAAAAATGTTTATTTTTTTTTGGATTTCGTAAGATTCGAACCTCCATCCGCTGGATTTCTCTGGCCGCTGAGATTTGCGACGCACTATACCGCTGCGTTATGGGACGCGCTCGGCGAGGCGCAAATTTATGCTATTATATTCCGATGACCCGTAAAAAAATAAAGCGGCTAATGAGCGCAGTCCTATCGTAATTTCCGTTTTATAACTCAACCAATAGGAGCCTTGAGCGCAGTTCAGAATCCGAATTTCAAATCACTCTAACAGGGCTTAAGGAAGTTTCACTTAAAAAATTATATCACGAAATCGACTCCAAATGTGATGAACGTATCAGTTTCTAGCTTGCACCACTAGTTTTCCGGACATCGTGTATTAAGTAATTTAATTTTTGTACATTACGATGTTACTCTTATAAATCTAACTGTCTCATAATGTCGGCCTCCGTGGTCGAGGGGGAAGGATTTATATTTATATTATTGTGTTAATTACACAATTATTAATTAAAAATAATAATGGTGTATTTGCGGATACTTTAAATACCTCCCTGGTGTAAGACCACCATTCAGAATTGAAAAAGAATTAAAATGGCTTTAGCCGTGTTTGGTGAGCAGATCTGAATAGCCAAGTACTTTCCCACCTACATACCTATTCCCCGACTCCTTCCCTTCCCACCACCGTCAGCCCAACAATATACTCCAATTGGGGATGCCATAGACTCACTGGTAATAGATGGCACCAGTGGGTTATTCATATAAAAAAATTAAACGGTTCGAACCGGCTGAACTTTGCGTCAAGAGTTCGGGTAATGATAAAGAAGTTGATTAAATTATCCACTTTCGGTTAAATAATTTTTATCGTATCGCGCTTTCCGCCTCCAACTCCTCCTCCAACTCCTCCTGTCCTCAGCGGCTGACTTCCAGTTTGTTACTTGGAGAAGCTGTGCTGCATCCCCTCTTACCTCGTCTTCCCCCTCAGTCTGGGTCATATAAATAGATAAATAGTAGGTATTATAAGAAGTTCTTAATAGTAGGTATTATATAAAGCATCTGCTTGAATGAAAAATGGATGTGACAAATTTTTGCATGAACATGTTGATAATGGAAAAAAATCTGGCGTTGCCACATAAGCTTAAAAAATGGTGAAAAAAGCCTACACCTAAAGTAAATGCGAAACATAATGGATACAGAGTGTTATATTTTACGCCTCGTGTCGTAAACATAAGGTAAACAGAAGTTTTCACTTAAAATGACAACTTTCCACCAGAGAGTACACACAAATTTCTGTTGTACATTATGTACACTGTACGCACGTTAAATTCGTAAATATGTAAATGGACTGGAAGTTAATCATGAATTAATTTGACCTAATATTATACTGTTATTCTGAATTCGTCTGTAACATTGAAAACGTCTGAAACCAATCGAAAAATTTCATAAATGCCCGGAATTCCGAATTTCTTCTGATTTATAATATATTTTCCTTTAACACTTTATATTTTTTAGTTGTTAAAAAAATAGATGTTATTTGTGAAGATAATATCTATACATTTGATCAGCCAAAACGGTAATTAAGTGAAATTCCTTCGGTTGAAAAAATCGCAAAGTTAGCTCCGAAAATTACTAAAAAACGTTTTGTTCTGTTGTACGAGTACGAGTATATATATATTTATATATATATGTCATGGGTTTGAAAAAATGAACAGTGTTTCTATAAATGCTACTTAAGCCGCCGCTACCCTAATTTTTACCGATTTATTACAAATCTTCTTTAAACATAGGAAGTTTTTAAGCTCTTAAAAAATATGTTATTTTTAAGGTAATATCTGGATGTGCTGCACGCCGAAACGCAAATTACATGAAATTCCCTCGATAGAAAAAAAATTTGCAAAGTATGCTCCGAAAATTATTATAAACACTTTCGTTATTTGTTTTTGGGGTGTTATGCCGTGTTGCGCTACCTCCTTCTTTAGCCAACGTTTCGGACATCGTTGCAGTGTCCATCATCAGGGCAGATCCGGTAGATGTGTGATCTACCGGATCACATCTACCGGATCTACCGGTAATTTTTCGGGATTAGTGTCCACGGTTATTTAGAATAATTTTTAGAAAAAAAAAAACTTTGTAATTTTTGGAGATTCCTGGCAACGGTTAATATACACTTAAAAAAAAAAAAAAAACTTTTGATTCACCTTAATTACATTAAAAGGCAACTATTTGCATTGGGGGAAGTAGAAAATATTTCTTAAACTACTTGAAAACTGGGATGTTTTTCTTGCCTTGACGCGAGTAGGCGTTATAAAGGGGCACTTTCTTTTGAATCACAAACCACGTTACACAAACCTAGCGTAGCCGCTAAACCACTTGAAAACTGGGATGTTTTTCTTGCCTCGACGCGAGTAGGCGTTATAAAGGGGCACTTTCTTTTGAATCACAAACCACGTTACACAAACCTAGCGTAGCCGCTAAACCACTTGAAAACTGGGATGTTTTTCTTGCCTTGACGCGAGTAGGCGTTATAAAGGGGCACTTTCTTTTGTATCACAAACCACGTTACACAAACCTAGCGTAGCCGCTAAACCACTTGAAAACTGGGATGTTTTTCTTGCCTCGACGCGAGTAGGCGTTATAAAGGGGCACTTTCTTTTGAATCACAAACCACGTTACACAAACCTAGCGTAGCCGCTAAACCACTTGAAAACTGGGATGTTTTTCTTGCCTTGACGCGAGTAGGCGTTATAAAGGGGCACTTTCTTTTGTATCACAAACCACGTTACACAAACCTAGCGTAGCCGCTAAACCACTTGAAAACTGGGATGTTTTTCTTGCCTCGACGCGAGTAGGCGTTATAAAGGGGCACTTTCTTTTGTATCACAAACCATGTTTAGCGTAGTCTTAGGTTAGGTTACTGTAATTTGGAAGGTGAAAAACGAGAAGAAGAAAAAAAAAAGAAGGAGAAGGTTTGGGGAGGCCAATTTGCACAGCTTGCTTCCTTCAAAAAGTTACAATGATGACCTTTTTTCTAGTCTGGAACGAGACTGACTACAAAGGTCCTTATCCACTGACCCAGGACGAGACCTCCATGATCCTGCCCATGGTGCTGCAGTACCTCACCCCAGACTTCGTCTCCTTCTTCGGCTTGGGAGCTGTCTCTGCTGCCGTCATGTCATCTGCAGACTCCAGTGTGCTGAGCGCTTCTTCTATGTTTGCAAGGTCTGTTGGATTTCACCCTATGATTATTTCCAACTCAAAAACAGCCATTATTTTGAAGATCGCAGGCAGACGTGTCCTCAGTATTTAAAACTTAATTTTTAAAAACGATAACAAATCGAAGAATTGCGCACCGCCGCGGCCGGTCCGGCTCGAAGGACCATGTGAAAATTCTCCGATTTTTTGCCTCTAACTGATTTGGGTTTGCCGTGGTTTGAAAATTTTCATTTTTGTTAACTGCAAATCCATTGTACGTCGGTTTAGATCCGGTTCAAAGGACGAAAGTTAAAGGTCATGAAGAGATAAGCATATTAACTGGTTCCGGTTACCGAGGGTCGATATTTTTCACTTTTTATAAAGTGTAAATCCATAGAACGCTTGTTTACATCCGCTTTAAGAGAAAATATCCAGACAACCGGAAACACGTAATTTTTAAATCAAATTCTTGACGTATTGACTCTTTACTACAAACAAATTTAAATTGATTTCAAAAGATTGTTATTTTATCGGTTAGAGTTATTTTTAAATTTTGAAAAAATATGTTTTATTTTTTATTATTATTAGGTTATATAATTCTTATTATACAACACACGTTTTAAATAATGTAATCATGAAACAAAATAAATCGATAAATTATCTAGGAAAGCCAATTTTCAGAATTTTAATTTTAGTTCAAATAAAATCATTAAAATTGTTGCATTAAATTTTAGTTAAGTCTGTTTATTTACGGTCTTACAAGCTAATATATTTCAGATTTTTTACACAATTATTTTTCTTAAGACATTAAAAAATATAAATACTTATGATGAAAAAATAATTTCATATAGTTTATAATTTTATAAAAATTATCATCACCCTTTTGAGCATTTTTATTGCCACATTGAATATAGGTATTTTTGTATTAAAGCAAATTCTGAATGAAATAAAATCCATTTTGAGTTACAGAATATATGAGAATAATCAATCTTTCTCATCGAAACTGCCCTGTGCATTTGCAAGGGTACGATCGCAAGACAATCTTTTGACGAAATTTGAATTCTCGACCGCTGGGCCTTGTGGACAAAGTTAAAAGTCATGCAAAATTTTAATCTAATCCTTGCTGTTCAGGATTTGCCAAAGGTCAAAGCGAAATACTTTTCGAGAACTATACATTCACTAATTCGGTCTTTGTCTAACTTATATTCAGTTTCCCCTAATGTACTGAAGGGATTTATCTTTCCATTTGGTATTTTTTCGCAATAAAAGTAATTGGCCAAGTGTTCACCCAAATCCCGCTCGAAGGACCATGTTAAGTTTCCTGGTAATGCTAACCGACCTAACTGGGTCTGAGCCATTTACTTTTTATGTACTATAAATCCCTCACTGACGAAAGTGGTCGTTACAAAACATTTTTTTCCTTTCTTCTCTACTGCTTGACCTTTTTATTACAATGGAAGGATATTCTTTAGGAAAATATTCACGTGACGAACGCCTGTGACGAAGAAGCATGACAAGCAATAAACTCTCCTTTTTCAGTGTTGCCGAAAATGTAACTACAGCAAAAAATAAATTCTTGCCTAAAATTGAAGCTATTTTTTTTAAACGTTTACTATTCTAAGCGTTTTATTTCTTTCTTCTTCTTCTTGTGCCGTGTCCGTTCAACGGACGTTTGCTATCACGTTGGCTATGCGGACTTTGTTTACTGCGGCCCGGAACGGCTTTACAGTAGACTGGCCAAACTATTGTCTCACGTTTTTCAGCCATGAGGTTCTCCTTCCCGGGCCCCGTCTTCCAGCAATCTTCCCTGCATTATGAGATGCAAGATCTCTGGATGTTTCATCATATGTCCAAGATATTGAAGATATTTTAATAACTTTTTTTTCTTTATTCATCCGAACCGTGACATCTTCATTCGTAACCGTGTCCATCCAGCTAATTTTAAGTATTCTTCTGTAGACCCACATCTCAAATGCCTCAAGTCGCCTAATTAGTTCTTCAGTAAGCATCCATGCTTCCATTCCATAAAATAATATCGAAAACCCATAGCATTTTATTTCCAAACACGATTAAAAGATGCATCGTTGGAGGAATGGTTTATTTTACGTAAAGCAATATATTATACCTTACTGGTTTTATTGAGGTAAATTTGAGAACCATTTTGGCACTAGACCATTTGGTTTGGAAACATTAAATGGCGTAGGTGTATTTTATGTCTAAAGTTCTCTAGAAGATACAGACTTTCACAAAAATAGCACACTCCTTTTACTGCCCGGCTTTGTTTGGGGTTTTAAAACCCCCTTTCTTTACAAAGAAGAAAAGAAAGAAATGTAGCAAAAGTATGGCGCCTTGTCACATCTTTTGACAGTTATATGAATATTTTAAAGCTCACAGTAAAATATACATTGTCAGTTAATACAAGCTGCGTTGACTAAGAAATTCCAGGTGTCTCACCGTTCAAGACATTGTGCTGTTTTATGTGTTACATAAACAGAATTTTTAAAATATATATATTTATAACAGCTTTTTGGGAAAAGGGAAAATAATGGACATTTAAAAGATATTTTTTTATTAGTGACTAAATTAACACTTTGTTTCAGGAATGTGTACAAACTGATTTTCCGCCAGCGCGCTTCTGAAATGGAAGTAATCTGGGTGATGCGAGTTGGAATCCTTATTGTTGGCGCTCTATCCACTGTCATGGCCCTCACCATTCCATCGATTTATGGCCTCTGGTAAGTACTTCATATACAGCAGGATAATAATACTCATTTTTTTTTGGAATAGGTAACTCTTGGTATGATAACTATTGGAGATTATACCCATCATATATTTAATAAAATATAATTGTAGAACTTCTTCTGAATGTTACATTGATGGGAATGATCTTCAAAAGTTATTATAACAAGAGTAGTTATTACAATAAAAATTCTTTCAGACTTTTAGAAAATGTTCATATGTGTCCCGCATAAATAAAGTCGGATATTTAATTAAATGAAGACAATATTAGCGAAACACAATCGAAAATGTGGAGACAGAAAAATCAGAAAAAGATATTGGCACCTCAGGGACTCGAACCCAGGACCCTTTGCTTACATGGCAAGTGCTCTACCAACTAAGCTAACGTGTCGATATCAAATTCGGTCACCTTTAACTGTATCATAATTCGACTAAGAACTACCAACATTATCTTCATTTTCTTAACGCACATATTATTGGCTGCTATCTTTATATATGATTGCAAGATTCAACCCGAACTAAATGCTATCTAGATAGTATCTGGATAAACCTTTCTATTAAGATCTGGTCTCTAAACACGGCTATGCCATTTCTTGCAAAGTTTCGTTTCTTAATCGCCATTAGTGTTTCATCAGTGCGATGCTGATGAAAGTAGGTATCATCTACCACTCTGGAACGTGCTGCAAATATACTGTTATTTAAATTACATGTGAAATAAAGCCCATCTGCTACAGGGAGATGCAAGACGCCGATACTCGACGATTCAAGTATCTTGGCGACTACCGCCATACATCTGCGCGGAGGTTGCCGACATTCTGTCTCCTGCGACCAGCCGGATGAGTTGACCCCACTCACGTCGTCAAGACTTAAAAAATGGAGACACTTTTGTCAGACATTTTGTTAACAATGCGCGTGCTTTAGACTAATGCTAGGAACAAAACACTCAACAAAGTACGATGGGATATAATAATGTGCGCGCGGCGAGTAGTTTGCGACCTGAATAGGCAATATGAGTATCAGATACCTGCGTTTTCGTTTGGAAGAAGGCCTAACACTTGTTAATTAATAAAATGTCTTTGAGCATGAGTTCCGAGTTTCGAACACCTGGTTCCGAAGCCAAGAACTTTTGCCATGTATGTCCTCATAGGTACTATTAGTCTCATCTGAGTTCCCTTTCGTTTCTCATTCATCAACTTTACTATTTCTTGCATGTCTTAATGTATAATTTCTTTCTCTAGGTCCATGTGCTCCGACCTGGTCTACGTGATCCTCTTTCCGCAGCTCCTCATGGTGGTCCACTTTAAGCATCACTGCAACACCTACGGCTCGCTCAGCGCTTATATAGTGGCTCTGTTCATACGTCTGACGGGTGGAGAGGCACTACTCGGACTTCCTCCTCTAATAAAGTACCCCGGGTGGGATGAAGAAGGGGGACGGCAGCTTTTCCCGTTCAGGACCATGGCCATGTGCATGTCCCTCTTCACTCTGGCTTTCGTCTCTTGGCTCTCTAAGTAAGTGAAAAAAATGTGTTTAGTCTTTTCTGTTTTTGTATTCATCCAAAGACAATTCAATTGTATATTTTATCGTGTCCGTGTCTTAACCTCGTCAATTAAATGTATCTCTTACATCAATGGCGTAAATGCACCATCAAGGGTGGATAATACCCTCCCCCACAAATAACATCAATCTTCTCCAGTCCTTGGACCTTCAATCCTGTTCCAATACTCTTCCAGATCACTTTCTCCTTGGTTTTTTTTTCAAAATGATTCCCCTCAGGGCCCATGTCATCCTTGACGATGCTGTGTGGAGGGTCTCTTTGAGGAAAGGAAGGAGTGAACATGGATCTTGAAGAGACCCGTGTTGTGGGAGGGAGGAAACACAGAGGCAGGCAAATCTTTCCACAACCGAGCCGTTGAACTCAAGAACGAGTCATAGAAACGACCCGTTCTCACGTGACTAATGTCAACCGTGTACAAATGTTGGGCGCGTGTTTGGCGTGTTTTCCGACTATGCACCGGTGCCGAGGGGATCAATGACGCTAGTTTCTCGGAGCATCTTCCATTGTAATACCGGTAGAACCAGTACAGCATTCCCACCTGACGCTTATGCTCTAAAGATTGCAGTCCGTCTGTTAAGATGGGAGAATCTATCAAACGGACCGCCCGTTTCTGCACAGGGTCAAGGGTTTTTTTTTTTTTAGGTATTTTGGAGCTCCAGACCAGAGGTGGCTGCCAAATTCAACCGTGAGGCACACTTGCGATTTGTACAGGGTTAGCAGGTTTGCCTCTAGGTAGCTTTCACTTGGGTATATTTTTGATAATTATTTGCAGTGTCCTGAATCTAGAATTTGGCAATGATTCTACTTGACCAGCCCATCTCACTGTTTGGGACCAACTGAATCTTATGATAGTTATGTTCATCTAATTTCTCGAGTTCACATTATTGGTAGTTATTTAAGGGGAATTTTTGATTGACATTTATAGTTTCAAATGAGTTTAAATACATATTTGGATTTGATTTGCCTTCTGACGGCATCCGAATCTGCAGATCTGTTTAAATTAAAATTATCCATATTTTTTATAGAGTTCTTTTTAGCGTACTTGATGAAATCTACCTAGGTTCTGCTGTTGGTCAAATTCAATACCTACAATAGAACATTTAAATTCTTTTATTAACGATTTCTATTTGAAAAAATGAGCCGGATACAGGTGACAGTGATAATTATATTTATCCAATATAATTTTAAAAATTCGAGCGAATAAAAATATTATTTACAATCATGGTTATGTCAATCAATGTTTACACTGCGTTATACACGGTGGCCGGAAACTAATGGTTCAACCGGCATTCTGGGAAATCTAATCACATTGACTATCCGATTTTTTTGTTCATTTAAAACGAACATAAGTATAACAAGTGTAACTTTTTTTTTTTTTTTTTTACAGTGAATACCGCACAAGAATCTCAACTGCTCCCGTCTGGAGCCAGTGAGACTATGGCATCCCCAATTGGGTTATGTTGTGAGGCTGAAGGTAGTGGGGAGGGGAAGGAGGTGGGGAAGAGGAAGGTTGGGAAGTACCTGGCTATTCAGATCTGGTCACTAAACACGGCTAAAGCCATTTTCAAGCAACGTTTCAATTCTGAATGGTGGTCTTACACCAGGGCGATACTAATAGTATCTTCCACTCTGGAACATGCCGCAAATATACTATATATTATTTTAAATGAATTAATTATGAAATAACACAAATTAATCAAATAAAATTTATTTGCGCATGCCGGGTTCGAACCCGCGACCTCCGGAATGTGAGTCAAGAGTCTTAGCCACTGGACTACGGAGGTCGTCAAACTCCTGTCTTTTTATGGAAATTGAAGCAACCTGTCAAAGGAGGAACGATTTATTGGCATGATCTATTTACGGACCATTTCCTTACATTACTGTCAGCGGATGATGCAAATCTGAGTACTTTGTATTAACAGCAATGGCGGTTCGTGGTCATTCTTAACGAGAATACGATTAGAATTAATTAATTAAGTTTTTTTTTTAAAATCTTGTTTGCTTACGCTGACACCAAATAATTACAAAGATAATGGGAAAGGTAAATGAAATTCAATTTTTTTGTATAACTAAATTCATCCAAATATTAGGTTCGCTGTCGGAAAATGACATCGGGCAAAAAATGAAATCGAATTCGTAAAAAACTAACTTTCTTCCAAGCGTGCATCGCTCCAAATCACGAGATTCAGAGTTTTAGATACCATCCTGGTGAAAGACCTTCATTCAGAATTGAAATGTTGCTTGAAATGGCTTTAGCCGTGTTTGACGACCAGATTTGATGTTACTTCCTAACTTTCCTCTTCCATCTCCTTCCTTTTCCATTACCTTTGACATCATAACAGATTCCATTTGCGGTTTCCATGGAGACCAAAATTTCATTTACATTTTTTACTCCAAATAATGTAAGGAATCACTGGTTCCTTTTTCGTTATTGTTATTACATATTTGTACGTTTTTGCATTTATTTTCTTTTGAATATTCAATAATATTATTATTTAATTAAAAAAAAACATTGTTTATTAAAAGTCCTGCCGTGTAATTATTATTATTACGCGTGACAGCTCTTTCGCCTGTCTTAGATATTCTCGCGCTGTGGTTAGGCCACTTACAGAAGATATATTTAAAAAAATTCCATATAGATACTGATAACGAAAAACTAATTGCCTTTATTTTTATTACCTATGCCCTCGTTGATTACCGAGAGAAATGCACCCAGAACAAATTACATGCGGGGCCCAAGATTTGTCCTGGTCCCCTATCTTCACACCAAAATAACTTTTTTAACAAAATCATTAATACTTCTTTGTTATTTATATTTATTTATATAATTGATGGTGAAATTATTGAAAATGTTACTGAAATGAAATACTTGGAGTTATATTAGATTCCAAACTAAACTTCAATAGACATGCTGAATACACCCAAAAGAAAATTGGCCAAAAGATATCTTTTTTTGGAAGAATTCGGCCAAAAATTTCTAGAAAAACTGCAATCACCATATACAATTCAATTATTGCTCCACACTTCAACTACTGCTCAAGTATACTTTTCCTATGTAACGAAAGAGAACAAAATAAGTCACAAATTCTCCAAAACAGGGCTATGAGAATAATTCTTCGACAAAACAGATTTTCAAAAATAATTAAAATGTTAAAGGAACTAAATTGGTTGACCGTGAAACAGATGCTGACCTTGAACACGATGGTATTTATCCACAAAATATTGAACAACACGTTACCAAAATACTTCTCAAATAAAATTGTATACAATAAAGACATTCACAGATATAACACAAGGACGTGCAAGGAAATTAGGCTACAAAAAAGGACAAAGCGAATACGCAGAACAGTCTACTGTACAAGGGATTAATGAAGTTGTATAACACACTACCAGAAACTTTAAAGTCCACGCCAATTGGAAAGTTCAAGATGTATTGTAGGAGCTACATAAAACTTGAAAAAATATAGTGAATATGAAATATTTTAATCAATTAGAAATTTGTAAACTTCAATGTACAAATTACTTTTTTATACGCACCAGATTTAAATGTCCGGGTTAAATTTTCCCCAAAAAAAAAAAAAAAAAAGAAAAAAAGAAGGAAAAACTAAACCCTTTCACACACTTCCCCAAATGATCATCTAGTCAACCCACGCTATGCAATTGCACTATATAAGTATTATAAATACAAAACAATACAAGAACAACATGTCAACCTACTAGAGACCAAATGGGTATATAATTCACCGACTCCAGATATTTTCATATCAGAGGGTTCGGCTCTGTGGCATTTCTAATTGAACCTATAAATCCTACTGATCCCTCAATATAAATATTTAAAAAATCCTTTGTAATCCTACATGTATTTAAAATGACTGATTTTTGCATTTTTATATACAAATTCTTTGACAAATCTAATATGCTTAAATTTTGAATCAGATTCCTAGGTATTATGCCAGTGGCCGAAATAACAAATGGCAATATTTTTATAGTCCGAGAATGCCAAATTCTTTTAATCTCATTTCCTAAATCTGTGTATTTTCTTATTTTTTCAGAAATAGTTTTTTGAATATTACAGGAATTTGGAATAGCTACATCAATGATATAAGTTATTTTTTTAATTTTGTCATGTAAAACTATATCAGGTCTATTATGACTAATTGTTCTGTCTGTTAGTATAGTTTTATCATAATATATTTTATAAAATTCATTTTCTATAAATGAATTTGGTTCATATTCATAATAAGGTACTACATTACGGCAATCAATCAAGTTATGTTTAATTACCAAACTTTGGTGAATTATTTTTAAAACCTGATTGTGCCTAAATGTATACTCGGAAGGCGCTAATATAGAACATCCCGATATAATATGTTCTATAGTTTCGGGAAAAGCCAAACATTTTCTACATAAATCATCAATTTGATTTATATCTTTGATTATATGCTTTCTATAATTTTTAGTATTAATGACTCTATCTTGAATGGCAAGCATAAATCCTTCTATTTCTGCGCTCAACTCTCCAATACTCAACCATTTGTTTGACGAAAGTTTGTCAACATACGTTTGGTTGAGATAATTGAAGTGTTTTGCGTGAATAATTTTATTTGACCAGTAATCTAATAATTCCTGGTTAGTATTTATAAGAATGTTGGCATTCTCGTCATATAAATTTAAAGGTGTAATATTTCTATCTGCCTTGCAAATTATTTTGTGCATTTCTGAGCTATTAGCTTTCCTATGGAAAAAATTTCTAAGCATTTCTACCTGATTGTGTTTCAAAGATGTTATTTTGACTACACCCCTACCTCCTAAATTTCTAGGTAAATTAATTCGTTCTATAGCTGAATTTGGATGATGGCAATTAAATTTTGTTAACGTAGTTCTAATTAATCGTTCTAAACTATCTAAATCTGTATTGGACCATTTAATTATGCCAAATGAGTACGTTAGTAGAGGTATTGCCCAAGTATTTATTGCTTTTACTAAATTTTTAGCAGATAGATTGCATTTTAAAATTTTTCTGATCCTAGTTTGAAATTTAATCCTAATATCATTTTTAATACTAGTGTGATCTAATCTATTCGATTGCGGGTATCCTAAATATTTATAAACCTCATCCCCTTTCATACTTTGAATTTTGAAATTTCTAAATATACTCTCGTCTCCATCTACAATTTTGCCTTTCTCTATATGGATAGTTTTACATTTATCTAAACCAAAAGTCATTTTAATATCATCTGAAAAAATTTTAACTACCTTAATCATTTTCTCTAAATTTGATTCAGAATTTGAAAATAATTTTATATCATCCATATATAATAGATGTGAAACTATACTACTCTCTCTTGTATTACCCTTAATTTTTATTCCAAACTTGCTTTTAATTAACATTTTAGAAAGGGGATTCAATGCTAAGCAAAACCAAAGAGGGCTCAATGAGTCTCCTTGAAAAATCCCTCTTTTTATTGAAATGCCCGGTACTACTATTTTCTTACCTTTTAAATTAACTAGCAAATCTGTATTCCAAAAGGACATAATATTTTTCAAAAAGCTAATTATAATTGGGTTAACTTTATATATTTTTAATATTTTGATTAGCCACGAGTGCGGGACACTATCAAAAGCTTTTTGATAATCTATATAACAAGTATGTAAATTACGCTTTTGATTTTGAATTTGTTTTAAAATTACAGAATCAATAACTAACTGTTCTTTACATCCCATATGTTTTCTGCGACAACCTTTTTGTTGTTCAGATAAAATATTTTTTTTATCCAAATGAGTATATATTAAATCTGTCAAGCAAGAGGTTAAAATTTTGTATATTGTCGGTAGACATGTAATGGGTCTATATTGAGAGGGATTATTAATATGTTCGCTTTTAGGCAACATATAAGTAATGCCCTTAGTTAGAAAATTAGGAAAATTTTGAGGTTCTCTGACAAGTTTTGAAAGATTTTTTGCAAAAAGAGGATGTAAAGTAGTTAGAAGTTTGTACCAAAAATTATGTATCCAATCGCAACCCGTGGCTTTCCAATTATGAGTATTTTTTATAATTTTGGCTAACAATTCAACCGATATATCAGAAAAACTCATTTGTTCAATGTCTGAACAATTGAGTTCTTCATTTTCTATCCAGTTACCTGCCTCATTATGTTTTATATCTTTACTCCAAATGTTTGTCCAAAAATCGCGCATATCTGATTCAGATGGCAACGGAATATTATTATTCGAAATAATATTCTGTTTATCGTCAAGTTTGGAATAAAATATTTTCTCATTTTTCTGAAATAATCTATTATTATTTCTTTTATTATACGTATAATTATATCTTTTTAATCTACTAGCTTTTACACTTTTAAAAAAAAAAAAAAAAAAAAAAAAAAAAAAAAAAAAAAAAAAAAAAAAAAATTATTTATTATTATTATTATTATTATTTTTAACTACAAATTCATCACAAATATAGCAAAAACTCTCAGAAGAATTTACACAACCTCTTGAAGTCATTTTTGAAACGCACGTTACGAAAGTTGGAACAGAAATAAATAAATGATAGGGCATGGAAGGGAGTGGGCACCTTGGGAGTTCCAGCATTCTCTCATCATACTTACTATGGAAAATCCCGATATACATGATTCAACGCTGACTAATTTTATCGCCACGAGTTACTAAATGTTTTGTTTCAATCTATAAAACATAACATTATCTTATAAGTTAAAATTAATAAAAAATATATATTTTGGCAATAAACCCCGTTTCGCGCCTTAAGATAGGTAATCCCACAGTATTTTGCGTTTTGCGGAAAAACCTTACGTAATGGAATTTTTTTGATAATTTTCCCGAATTCAGCAACCAAAAATACATGGGAATTACCTCTTATTTCAAAGAAAAAAAGTCGCAGACCTGTGTAAAAGAACTTGGCTTGAACGTATCTAGGAGTGGCGAGCGAATTATATTTTTTTGTTCATTTATCAAACTAGCTTCCATAACAATATTAAATTCACAACAAATATCGAGTGCAGTTCACACGCGGTAGAAGTGAAACTTCCCCCACACAATCAAAGAGTTCATTTATCAAAGCGGCCAATGAGCGCAGCTTGTAGTTTCGTAGACTCTGTAAGTATCTAAATCCTATAGATGTATGTATTTGTCTCTTTTTAGTGTTAGGTATGTCCGTTTAATTAGTTTCAAATCACAACGGTGCTAGAAGTTTCACTCCAATAATTTTAAATTCAACTTGATAACAATAAATTTTAAAAAAATCTGAGACACTCCACGTAGCTCCTTAGAGAAAACCACTACTGATTTTTAGTGAAAATATACGGCGACCAATTTAATAGGTACCCTAGGTAAATAATAAGGTATTGCAAGTGCACTATCGTGCCTTATGGTTCCACGAATGCAGTCCCAATTGCAGTTGGATGCACCAGACAAATTGCTATTGCAGATGCACGCGTGAATATTAAGTTGTAATGCTGAAAACTTGATGGGCGCGATCCATTTTGCAGTGAAAATTAAGTGCACTTATATTCTATTCGGTCTGAATTAATTTATGACAGCATTGTTGCAAGGTGCTATTAAATAAAATGTCTACATTGTGGTGTAATAAAATTATTAAATTTGTATGTTGCATATCAGACTACATATTAATATTATTGGGCATATAGGGTAACGTCTGCATGGTGGAATTTAAGAATCCGGCTTCGATGCATGTCTGCCGCCGCGCCTTACGCGCCGCACTATATAAACATCCTGCAAAGACAGTAAATTATTGTTAAAAATAATAAAATGGGACAAAAATAATACAGATCACAGACAATTTTGATATTATTGCAAATGTGGAAATATTTTTACCTACTGACAAAATACGGCCGAATTTTTAAGGGTTAAAATATTTACGCACACGTTCAAGAAAGAATCTCGTGTTTTGAAAATGATCGAGTATTCCTTTAGAAAGAAAAAAAAATAATATTTAGGCCCTAAGAAATCTCACAACTCCTGTGTTCTGAATCCAAAATGGGAATAAATAAACCGCAGATATCTTCGAAATGATTCTTTATTGTTCTTCTGTTTTTTTGGGGGGAGGCTGTAATACATCTCCATTGATTTGTTTTCCGAAAAGGCCATTAATTACGACCAAAGGCTTCTCGTATTCTCTTTCCGATACCGGATACTGGATATTTCACCACAGGCTGAAACCATTTGGATCCAAGAAAACAAAGAAAATGTTTATAAGCAATGGGGACAAATCTTGGGAAACGAAATAATAATATTTGAACGTCAAAGAACAAGTAGATATTATTAATACAAAGGGAATACCTTATCAAGAGAAGCCACAGAAGGAGATTTTCTAAGTAAAACCCTTAGGGACCGGAAGACTAATAATAACAAGTTACCAGTATGCAGGTACCATTATAAGAATTAATTGATTGGGATAACTGAAGAGGATTTACCATACAGGAAAATGTTTATATTTGTACAGCGGCCCTTGAGGTGATTTTTCACAAAAACGGCGCTATTTAAATCATCCAAGTATTATTATTGTTGTACACAAAGTGGGACTATGCAGAGCACGTGATTCGGTGTTTATGGTTAGGGAAGAGAAATGTGGTCGCCAGCGATGATGTAGAATGTAGCAGTGGCGGCGTAGGGTAGATTGGGACCCAGGCGGTTTTGTATTGAACACCCTACATAAAATAAAACACCAATAAACATGCTGACGAGACTTCATTTTACTAAAATATTCGATCACATTATCAAGATTGTTTTCCCTGTCTCTTTCAATTGATAACAAAGAAAAAGTGGTTATTCGCGCTTGGATCATTGTGGACCTTAAATAATATTTTTTTAAGGAGACAGAAAAATCAGAAAAAGGCACCTCTGGAACTCGAACCCAGGACCTTTTGCTTACATGGAAACAACTCTACCAACTGAACTAAGGTGTCCATATCCTATTCGGTCGCTTTTAACTGTATCATTCTTCGACTAAGAACTACCAACATTATCTACATTTTCTTAACGCACATATTATTGGCTGCTACCTTTATATATGATTGCAAAATTCAACCCCCAACTAAATGCTATCTAAATAGTGTCTGGATAAATTATTAATTAGCTCAGTTAGTAGAGCTGTCGCCATGTAAGCAGAAGGTTCTGGGTTCAAAACCCAGAGGTGCCAATAACTTTTTCTGATTTTTCTGTCTCCAGATTTTCGATTGAGTTTCGCTAATTTCTTCTTTCAACGCCTTCTTTGCCGGTTTTGGGATCACACATCTCTTCGAGTGTTGATATAAGCTTCTCAAAATGATTCTCAGTTTTAGAAAGAGAATTAGAAATTATATTCGATTTCTTTTTTTAAATATAGTTACAACGCGTTTCAAAATATGATGTATGTAATGTAAGTAGCCAGATACAAGAGTACATAGTTATTTATTGAAATGTCTTCACAGCGCATTCTTTGTCTGTACGAGTGGGTTGTCGTTGTCACCCCTTGGTGCTTGGCACCCGGGGCGGACCACCCCCTCCGCCCCCCCTTACGCCGCCACTGGAATGTAGACAAACGAATTTAAAAAATCTGAGTGTGTAAACTAGAAAGACGCTAGATGTCGCTTTCTTTTCTTTTGCCTATTTATTTTAAAGTGGTTTGAAGATTGGATATTGATTTTATAAACACAAAAATGTTTTTTTTTGGATTTCGTAGGATTCGAACCTCCGTTCGCTTGATGTATGTCTCTCTGGCCGATGAGACTTGTAATCGAAGGCCCACACCGAAGCGCGAATTTACCGCATTATATTAGAACAAAGTATTTGTGTAGAACTGAGTTGTGACGCATTTCCATTTCATCTGAATTTAAAATCACTAACGGCGCTAAAGAAGTTTCACTTAAAAAAGAATTGTCGGTTTCGGAAAGAGAAAACCACACAGAATAGGACAGCCTGAACACTTCTAAGATAGGCATATCTATGTTCAAAGCTGAACGCCAACAAGCTTACGATGACAAAGACACAAAGACTTTTCCAATCCATAGCAACATACGGTATAGTGGGATGGGGTGGTTGTGCTGAAACCATTATTAGACCAATTATTTTAGTTCAAAAACTAATTCTGAGAATTATTTTTAAATGTCAACCTACTCATCCCTCAAATGAACTCTTTGCAAAAATCAGCGTCTTAGATATTCGACAGCTATTTACTAAAACAAGCATTTGTTATATACGAAAAAATAATCTACTAATCGCTCCACAACATCAAGCACACACCCGGTTTTCACCAAACCTGGGTTGCGTGATCCCAAAAACTAAAACCTCATTCGCTCAACGACAATTCTGGTTCATCGCTCCTAAAATATATAATGCTTTGAGTACTGACATAAAGTCAGTAATTCTAATTCTCTTTTAATAACACGTGTACAACATTGGATTTTCGAAAGTGGACGAGCGTACTTTAAAGAATTCATGAGTTCTTAACACTACATTTTAATTATTAATTTTTGCATTTCAAAATTTTAATTTCCATTTTTATTTCTATTTTTCTTTAAAATGTTGTTATTTTTTTCTCTCAATTTTTTCACTAAATTTTATTTATTTTTTAATTTTAATTTATAAACTTATATATTTTAATTTATATATTTGTATAGAATACTCGAGTTCTTAACATTTAATCTTTATTATTAATGTTTATTGAATTTTCATTTTTATTTCTACTTTTCTTTTATGATCTTTTTTTCTCTTTATTTTTCACTTACCTTTAAATATTTCTCTTACCTTTAAATTTTTATTTAGTATATTTAATCATCTGTTTTAATAAAATAGTATTTGTATTAATTTAAATAAATATTAAATGTACGGCTACCATAACACGGGCATGAGCCCAGTGTGGTAGCAAAAAAAACAAATATCTGTAACTAATAAAAAAAATTATTAAAAAAAAAAAAAAAAAAAAAAAAAAACATAACGAGGAATCTAACATTAACCACGATTGGGTTTTTGAATAATTCAATAATTATTACAGTCGCAAATTTTTAAGTATCTTGCGAACCGTTAAAATCCTTTGTTACAAGAATAATAACGATTGACTATCAAACAGTTAATAGCCATTATAATTATAAATTATTACACCAGAACTCTAAAAGGTTCGATGAATCAATCGTGCACGACTATATTTAATTGTTGACTGTTGTTAAATTTAGCTGTGTTGAATTGCACTCTTTTGTTATTGATATATAAAATATTAATTCCTTTTCTTTTTTAAACATGTGGTCTTTTGTGGACATTGACTAGATAGATTGATAAGTGCTGCAAAACTATTGTTTTTAATGGTTCCATGCCAACTCAGAATGAAACCAACTCAGAAACACCTCAGAAAGGTATGAAAGCTATGAAAAAATAATTTTAAAATAGCCAGTAACACTAATCTAACTTAACCTATTTAACCATTTTATTTTTATTGTTTTTATCATCACTCTTAATGACCTTTCTGGGGTGCTTCTGAGTTGGTTTCATTCTGATTTGTCCGGTCACCGTTTTTAATATTTTTCCCAGGGTCATTAAGCTATCCCATTCTAAGTCTGGTTGGTGTGCCGGTCTCTAAGTCCTTTCCATCGGGGCATACATTTGGTCACGTCTTTCGGTGTTCTATCATCTGACATTCTCTCTACATTCTACACGTTCGATGATCAGTCCACGGCAATCTTTGGGACTTAAGTAATCTTGGTGGTTTTAGTGCAAAATTAGATACTAGAGTTTATGTTGTCTGTTGTATGCTGTCTGCTGCGGTGCTGATTTCTATAATATAAGTAAGTCTAAAGTCATGGTGTTGGAAAGAGAGTATGAAAACAGTGTGTAATATAGTTATAGTTATATAGATAAGTTATAGTTTATAGTTATAGACGTACATTAATGGAGGACTGAATGCCGTTGGCGTTAACTAAAAACTGTCCATAGAAACAAAGCTAGCAGTCCACAACGGAGTGCTGGTAGCTGATATACGGCAGTGAGGAATGGAACTGGCAGGGGAAAGATGAAAGTAGACTTAATGCTGTAGAAATGAGATCCTTGAGGCTATGTGTGGTAAAACAATGTATGATCATGTGCAAAATGTGGAGATCCGCACAGAATACAAGGCTTATGTAAGCGTAAACAAACAAAGAAGATTAAGGAGAGTATTTGACCCAAATGTGAATGGTAGAAGAAGTCGAGGATGCCCGTGGAAAACATGTCGCAATGAAGTGAATCAGATACTTGAGTCGGAACATGACAAGAGTCAGAATAATAGAAGGGTATGTACGAGACTTTGGAATGTGAATGAGGCGAAGAGTGTGTGCCAAGACAGAGTTCTTTGGCGGTCCGTACTCTTTACCTACCCGTTAGTCATTTTTTAGCTTAGGTCAAAAGTAGAAGAATGATGACCATGCACCCAATCTTAAGTTCCTACTTCCGGACACTGGTTTTTAATTCTTTGTAAATAAAATTAGAACGATGAAAAGAGTAATTTAAACCCAGATGCATAGTGGTAGCCCTTCTCTGTGCAATGTGCATAGCTTGCAAAACTAGAGTGAAATGTTTCGTCATGTCTCTAGACACTTTATCAGGTGATGCCATAACGCTTCTGCCCACGGTTTCCGTCATTTATGAATAGTAGACATCGATAGACGTGTTTCAAATAGATTTTGCGTCACAGACTGACCTCACCCATAAATATGCATCACTCGTATGGAGTGCAAACGCATAGATCACGTAACAAATACAAAAAGCGTGAAAGTGTTGATTTACGGCGTGGCAGACCACTGATCCCCTGTTTTAACATGAAACGTGGGACATTCATAGACATAATACATGTCAGAGATTTATAGATACTTTACAAAATAATCGTTTTCACAATACCAATGATGACGATTATTTGTTGTTACTTTTTATAAATAGATTGCGGTAACAAAGAAAATGGTTATGCACCTGTACACCGAAGGTGCTTGACTAATATAGGCGTTTTGGAGTTACGAATCTGTCAAGTTCGTCTCAACTATATACTACTTAAGGCTTAAGGTTCACAACCCTTGTTTGCTCAAAACTCACATTTTAATAATTTCCGGCGTATTCGTAACTATAATAACTTTTTTTATTCAAAGCGATACCCGGGGATGTAAGTTCTTTATATTTAAGATTAATGAAAAAAACCTTACCATTAATATATTTCACGTTCAACGATTTTAAAACGTTATTACTCGTTTTTCAACTATAGCGGTAAGCACCAGATTTTATTTTTCTAGACGATGAATTAATAACTTCGGGAGGGAAACATTTAGAAACATGTTAAATATTTGTAACACGTTCTTCAGACATTTTGTTATTTAAAGAGTTTTATTAAATGTACATTTGTTACTTAAATTTAATTTTTCCGCGACCGCGAGTTAGTTTTAATTCTGCTCGTGAATGATACGGTTGTATCGAAACCGGTCGCGGAAAAATTAAATTTAAGTAACAAATGTACATTTAATAAAACTCTTTAAATAACAAAATGTCTAGAAATTGTTACATAGTTAATGCCCAAGAAATACAAAAAAAAAAACGTTCTTCAGAATTAATTAAAATGAACCCGGTGGAAAGGTCGAATCTCCAGGCCTGCTAGGGTGAATTCGACCGTACGTTCGTCCAATACGCCGTGCCGCGGGCGTATGTATATTTGTTTACATGATTTCTTCACTTACGTCGTTAAGATACCCACATTATTTTTCTTCTTCTTCTTTTCTTTGTTAGGGCAAATTCGACAGTAGGTCCATCCAATACACGGGTCTCGAGTCGCAATTTATATACACGGCTTCTTTACTACGCTGTTAAGATTCTTCCAATATATTTTTTGGTATATTGTCGTCTTAATAATCTATATCTGGAAGGCATGGGTATAGGTACCGTTGCTCCTGGAACCATTTATTGGATAAACTACACCTCTGTATTAGGTCATCCCAAGTGGTTCACTACGTTTGGTGACTTAGCAGGGGTGCCCGGGTTCATAGGGTGAGGTTTGTCCAGGTCTTAGGGAGAGAATGGTAGAGGGAGTCCCTTTGACTTCTCCAATCGTACTCTCTAAGAACATCGCTTTGCACCAGAGTGGGAGGGATGGATTCATATGTCCGTCACTGCTGGACATACTGACCCCCAGATTCCTACCCACCCCTAATACCCCTTTCCTTCCCAGAACTTTTTCTCCTTCCTTTCCTAAAAAGACTCTCCACACAGTATGCCCAAAGGAGACATAAGCCCTGAGGGGAATTATTTTCCTTAGGTTGGTAGAGCATTTTCCATGTAAGCAGAAGGTCCTGGGTTCGAGTCCCAGAGGTGTCAATATCTTTTTCTGATTTTTGTATCCAGATTTTCGATTGAGTTTCGCTAATATTGTCTTCATTTAATTAAATATTAAATATTATTCCCATATATTTTTATTTTAATGAAAATATAAGATAAAGTAAAATTACAAAATAAGTAAAAATACAAAATAAAGTGGTTTGTTTACAGTCCTCCTCACTAGGTATTCCTGTTCCGAGGCGGACTGTATGTTGCTGAATGGGTGTTGATTTTTATTTCCTCGTCTTCTGGTTTCTTGATTTTCATAAAATATCAATAAATAAAATAAAAGTATTTATGTTTGTTGTCTGCAGGTTGTATTGGGGTTACTTCATAATTTTAATGATTTCCTCATCTTCCTGTTTACTTAACCATAATTTAATGTCTTTTTTAAACATTTGTATCTCCATGGTGTTCTTAATTTCAATTGGAAGGGCATTATATAATTTTGTAGCACGGGAATTACGGTTTTTCTGGCCAAAAGATATTGCGGGATGTTCAGTAGTTTTGAGAATTTTGACCTTGTAGGTGTGTTGGTCAGCAAGGTATTCATATTTTTCTTTAAATTTGAGTAGTGCATTTTTTGATTATAATTTAATAATGCTGAACACATTAAAGTTTTCAAAAATTTCTTTTGATGGAGTTTTTATGGGTACTTTTAGGATTATTTTTATTATTGCCTTTTTTGTTTTAGCTAGCTGCTTGATGTGAATGTTTGAGGCAGTTCCCCATCCTATAATCCCGTATTCTATGCGTGATTGGCAAAGAGCATAGTAGACTTTATATAGATCATTTTTATTAAATATATTGCGCATGTTTCTAAAGAAGTACATGAGCTTTGTAAGTTTCTTTATGATGCTATTTATGTGGGAGTCCCATCGAAGATTTCCATAGAGATATTTTATGTTTTTAGAATGTGTTATGGTGGGGCAGTGGCATGATTGGGTTAAGTCTTTTCCTTGACAATCGTGTAATTTAAGAGCACAATCCTCTACTGGTTGTCCTCTGGCCGTTATAGAAAAAGTTAAATATTGTAAATACACTTCTATATTGGTTATTTTTATCACTTTGCAAAAACAAAAATTGTTCTAGATAAAATAATCTTTCCAATGTGTACATTAGAAATTATTAATTTTTTTCTAAATGTTTAAATTTTGATATTGAAAATGTAAATTGTCGCGAAATACGCTTTCGGGATCCCATAGTTCTACTAACCCCTGGTAGTCGAGACTCTCGTTCGGTGTACCATATAAAAGGAATTCGTGTGAAAGGCGGAAATCAATGTTTCTAAGGTAATCAACATCACAATAAAAATGAAAATTTTATTTCGGGTCAGAAAATAAAAATTTAATATTATGAGCACCGAAGCATTTCCCGGAAACTCGACATTTCTTTGAATTTGAGTGAAGTACTTGGAATGCCCAGTCTGATTGAAATTTATAAGCACCCGTTTAATTATTAATGTGAACAACATTGGCAGGCTAATACTCTACGCTTCCTGGTATTTATGACATTGTGGGGTATTTCCAAGAAGTGTTCAATGTGATCCTCCCACAAAAACATGTTTTAACGAGGGGGCAACTGTGACGGAGAAAAACAACCCCAAAATGCGATGTCAAATCTAGTTCTTCAGAGCACCTGTCATTCAATAGAACGACAACCAAAGTGCTGAAAGAAGTCTAAACAAAGAAGAAAGTCGTCAAGCTAGGGAATCAATACATCTTTAGTGATAGTATAAAGCAAAGTCTCTCACGCTGCCTTTACGCTTAGATCTTTTAAACTACGCAATGGATTTTCATGCGGTTTTTACCAATAGATAAAGCGATTCATGAGTAAGGTTTGGGAATATAATTTGTCAAGGTTTTGTGTAAATTGGTTGAAATATATCTATATCGTCTAAAAATCTCGTGTCACGGTGATTGTGGTCGCACTCCTCCGAAACGGCTCGACCGATTTTTGTGATTTTTTTTGTGTATTTGGTAGGTATGAGAATAGGTCGTTAAGTATATTTCATACCGCTAGGTGATTATGGTGTTAGACGATTAGGTGTCCCCTATTCAGAAATATTTTTCTGTTTTTCTGACAATTTTTTTTTGTTTTTTTTTTGGCATTAAAAAATACTTGCAACCCCAAATTTTCACCCTCCTACCCCCACCCTCAGGATTTTTTTTATTAAATAACCAAAATATTCACTAGAAATATTTATATGGCAGAACAACGTTCGCCGGGTCAGCTAGTAATATATAAAGGGAGCAGGCTGGCAAGCGGGCAGTGTGAATTTGATATGTATGCAAATTAACAGATGGCGTTGATTATGAAGGTTGGGTAATTGCGTTGTCAGTAGATGGAGTTGTCAGTAGATGGCATTGTCAGTAGATGGCGTTGTGTTTCGTTAGCCACAGCAACGTATGGTCGGGTCTGCTAGTACGTTCTATTAGGATAAATAATATTGTGCCTGTATTTTGGTCGATGCAACCGAAGTACTGCAAGAAATTTTTCAATTTGGGAGGCGGGAATGGGTACCGCCGCCCCGGGAACCTTTATTGGATAATCAACATCTCTGCCATAGGTCACCCCAAGTGGTTCGCTACGTTTGGTGATTTAGCAGGGGTGCCCGGGTTCATAAGGTGAGGTTTTTCTAGGTCTTGGAGGCGGATGACCAGGACATACTGAACCCCAGATTCCTACCCACTCCTTAAACCCTTTTCCTTCCCAGAACTCTCCTCTCCTTCCTTTCCTAAAAAAAACCCTCCACACAGCATCCCCAAAGATGACATAGGCCCTGAGGGAAATTATTTTCCTCAGGGCCCCCTGTGTGGAGCTCATGTAAAAAAAAAAAATGGACGCCTTGTCAAAGCAGTTGGTCCCAAACAAGACTAGGGAGAGGGGTTAGAGGGCCAAATCGATGGAAAAATTGATAAAGGATTGGTCTTCCTTGGGCGTCCCTTCTTCTTTTACCATTCACATTTGCGTAATATATTCTCCTACACTCGTTCTTACACCAAAATTAAGATTTGTAGGAAACGGGCAGAAACCGGCCGCGCATACGTCCTATTAAATGCCTAGTTCTTGGGGTAGATGCTTAATGTCTTAAAAGTTTAACAATTAACGACTACCCCTATATATTTCCTTAGAGAATAAATCACCCTTACATTTCACCCGATTTAAATGCGTTAAGCGTACGATTAAGTTTATACCTCTATAAATCACGAAGTTATTGATGGAATACATTTGTGAAATTTGCCTTCACTATTATAATTGTATAATCCAGGGTTCCCAAAGTGTGCGCCGCGGCGCCCTGGGACGCCGTAGAAAGTAAAGAGGGGCGCCGTGAGTCGATCCTCTATCATTATCCGAAACCGCAAATATTCGCGGATACCTGTAAAGCAACAATTCCTACTTTGAGCGCTCGCATCTTCGAAGAACATAGGTACATACTCGTCGCCGTCGCTCACTCGCCGAAAAGTTCCTATGCGCTTGAAAACCGATGATAACCACAAGGCAACAACACGCACATTCTGAGAGAATTGCGGCGTTTAGTAAGAAACTGCAGTTGTGGATAAAAAAAATGATGAAGATTGCTTCCCCCCAATTGTATAAATATGCGGCATCTAATGAACTGGTTGTCTCACAAGACCTGATGGCCCTTTTCACGAAACACCTATCGAAGCTCACCGAATGGTTTTCGAAGTACTTCGTAGATGATGATGTCGAAAAATTTGCGTGGATCCAAGATCCTTTCCGTGCACAAGCTCCGCCAGGATTCGCAACACAAGAGCAAAGGGTCTCATTAAACTCTCTTGCGATAACAGCCTCAAAACTAGTTCAATTACTTACTATTCACCAGTTCCGATTTTGTGTAGTTTTGGTTATCGATTCAAAAGGAATATTCAAATTTAACTTCTAAAGCTTTAAAAATTTTCATTCCGTTTGCAACATCATATTTGTGAAGCTGGATTTTCAGCTGAAGCTGAATAAAATATCACTCAAAGATCAAAGGGGAGCAAGAAATGAGAGTAGCAGTCCCCGCTTTGAAAAACTGTGCGGAAATCATCAAGCTCACCCGTCACATTGATTTGACTGAGTAACTATGGTATTTTATTTTTTTCCTAAGTCTTTTTTGTTGTTCTCAGTTCCAATTCTGAATTCTTATAAATATAATAAAACTCAATTTCATATTGTGGATGTTTTAATTTTTGTACCTATCTACCTAACTACTATTATTGTGGGTACCTATTTCTTTTGACTGTACTATATATATAGTCACTATATATTATCTATTCCAAATAGCTTACTAAAGTAGGGCGCTGTGACAAAATACCAAACTTGTAAGTGCGCCGCGGGCTGAAAAAGATTGGGAACCCCTGGTATAATCTAAAACGTTAAAGTAATGATGATTATTATACTTTTGCCAACAATAGTTTTTCCTGTTTCTGTAATGAATTAATGTTGGTTTTTCATTAATCAACTGCGCTCATGGGCCGCTTTGATTATGATGTCGCTTTTCAAGGCTCCTATTGGTTGAGATATGAAACAGAAATTACGCTAAGTCTGCGCTCATTGTTTGCTTTGATTATCACCTCACTTCAAGTATTGGTTGAGATTGTTTTCGTAAAGTTTCGCTTCTACCGCGTGTAAACTGCACTCGATTTTTTTTTTATATGAATACCTAACAAGAGTCCCAGCTGCTCCCATCTGGAGCCAGTGAGTCTATGGTATCCCTAATTGGGGTATGTTGTGAGGCTGAAGGAAGTGGGGAAGGTAGGGAAGTACCTGGCCATTCAGATCTGGTCACCAAACACGGCTAAAGCCATTTCAAGCAACTGGTTTCAATTCTGAATTGTGGTCTTATACCAGGGCGATACTAAGAGTGCCACTCTGGAAGTGCCGCAAATACACTATATATTATTTTAAATGAATTAACGGTGAAATAACACAAATTAATCCAATAAAATTTATTTGCCCACGCCGGGATTCAATCCCGCGACCTTCAGATTGCGAGTCAAGAGACTTACCAAAATAAAATTCTGAAAATATGAAGATGGTTCCTAGTTTAAAACAGAAAAAACAAAAATTGACATCATCCACCAAATGGAAGACGGCTCCGAGCTTTTCAAAATTTTGAAAGGCCAAGATGTGTTCTGCTCGCAGTATTTAATTAAAGTATATATAAAAGGTATTTCTAAGCGATCAAATTTTCAAAACCGAAACACATGATTTTGTATGATTTTGAATTATTTCACAAGGCTTCATCTTAAGAGCGTTTAACCAGCCAGCGGACGAAAATCCACATTTCGTCGAAAGTTGTTCTTACGATTGTGCAGGGCGGTTACAATGAGAAAGATTAATTATTCTCCGTACCAGCTTTTTTAAATTATAACTCAATATCGAATTTATTTCAATCCAAATTAGCTTTAATTTATACCTTCATCCAAAAATGCTGAAAGGCGTGATGATAAAACAATGAAAATAATGTACTTTTTGTAATTATTTTTTGATTATAAGTATTTATCATTTTTCAATAATGTCTATATTTAATAAGAATGTTAAAAAAATCTGAAATATATTAGTTTGTAAGTGCGCAAATAAATACACAAATGAACCAATTTTCGTCAAGAAACACATGTACGTACATATTTTTTAATGATTTTATTGAAACTAAAATTAAAATTCTAAAACATGTGTTTGCTAGATAATGTATTGATTTATTTTACTGCATGATTATATGATTTTAAATGGGTGTGGTATAATACAAAATCTTTTTTGAAAATTTAACAAATCTGCCAACAACCTATGGAATAGCCTTATTATACTAAAAATTAAAAAATTTTCTCAAAATTTATTTGATGCGAATGCTAGATAAAAGAACAATCTTTCGAAATCCATTTATAATTTTTTGTGGAAAAGAGTCAATACGTCTTAAATTTGATTTGAAAATGACGTATTTCTGGTTTTCTCTGGTAATGCCCTCTTAAACAATTTTAATGATAATACTAGGTACTAACTTCCCCTTTGCGAAAAAATAAGCTGTTAGTAATACAAGTCGTAAGATAAGACGTTGGCCCGACATTTCTGGAACAATCCAACCCTACTCACTTCATGTGTCCTGCATTATCGTGACGTCTGGATCTTTCCTGAAATAGCTATTCCCCGGGGTCACTTCTAGACTTCCTGATACCGTGTCTGGAATGGCACAGATATAAAACAAATTTGTAAGCAGCTCAAGATTAAATACATAATACATGAAACTAGAAAGTAGTTTTCTTGGGAGATGGAACGAGAAACAGTAGGAATGTTACATACTATTAATCTCCCCGGCCTTGACCATATTTTGTTGCACGGTCAAAATACTACAGCTTTGCAATAAAAACCAAAAAATTAGAATATTTCGGAACGTATCCGAAAATTAAAAACTGTTTTTGAAAGGTGATAAAGAAACGATTTCAAATATTAAAATATAATTTTTAAATATACAATTTTTGCAAAAAACAAAAAAAGTTTTAAAAATAGCTAACGATTTTTCTAACTAAAATTACGAAAAAAGATAAAAACACATACATACTTTACTAGACAAATGTATTATAAGCGTTAGTGCTTCCTCACTGTCGTTCCATAAAATTGCGAACTGAAACTTTGGTTTTATAAGGTGAACATTTTATTTTTGGAGGTTCATTTTTAGATTTCAATGTAAAAGCGTGGTGTTTTATCTTTCTAACAGCGTTCAGATCACAGGTTCTCAACGTGGGCGATAACGCCCTCTTGTGGGCGTTTTTAGGGGGCATTGAGATGGCACAGCGGGGGCGTAAACTTTAATATTGGTTAATTTTATTATTGCATGTACTGTAGTTGCGCCAGTTTGAATTTAAATAATTTTTTTGTCTATGATAAAAACTGAGTAACTGCTTTGTTCCCTAATTCCAATTCCTACCTATATAAATTGCCAAAACAAAGTGTGCTTTGTTCGCTTTACTTGCACCAAAAGGTAGTGTTGTTACACGAAACTGTGAACCGCCTGTGATGTACGCAAAATTTATTATTGTATTTTGTTCCGCCGGCAGTTGCTATATGTATTTGGTTGCCCGCTCGAAAAGGAGTGCTATATTACACAGTACGATTGCCTGTGAAGTTTTCGGCCCGCTATTGTGTGAATCCATTGTAAATATTGGATTGATTTACCCGCCGATATTGTGTAATATTGCCCGCCGCACGCGTGTTGAGTGAACACCGTGTTTTTTTTATTGGAATTGGACCCGCAACTAAGTTCAATTGTTAAGCTTAGTAACTAAGTTTTCCCGCCGCGGCTGTAGAAACCGCCGTGTTTTGCACAGTATTGTGAAGATAATAGTAAAGACCTGAAGCGGACTATTTGAAAGTGTGGTTTGGTGAGTTTTGACACACCTTTTTTTAACCTTCCTTCACTGGGCAGTTATTCAGTGAACTTTATTTATTTTGCATATGCGCTCATCCCGCTTTGCGAACGGATTGAGAAATTGTCGTAGCCATTTGGCCTTTCGCCCCACCATATTGTAATATTTTTTTAGCACGTGTACGAAAATTCACGTATTTCGGTAGTTCGGGAAGTGGATGAAAATTGAAGTGAAAGATTCCATTACATTCAGATCTACATTAAATTGGATAATATGAACATTTTTATTTTTTTTATATAATATTATCATCCTACGTGTATTATTCTTATTAAAATTAACACTACATCATGAATACAAGGAAGGAAACACGGTACTTAAAATGCAAAATAATTGTTTCTCAAACTGGCAAAATAAAAAGATAAAACAAAGAGTTATTGATTCTATAACAGTTGAACCCCCCCCCATAAGTTAAGAAATAAAATTGGGAGGCCCAAGAAAAAAAAAGTATTCTCAAAGTGGGCGGTGGGCAAAATAAGGTTGAGAAACTACGATTTAGATCATATTTTTCTTTACGATAGTAACGAAGACAAAACAATTTCTATGTGATCATGAGAGTTGTTCCGAAAAATGAACAAATTACCCTGACGGGTTAACAATATAGGATTGCTTCAAAAATCTAAAGTCCTATACTTTCCAGTATGCGCGGCCTTTTTCACACAAAATTTCATTTTGGATTTCAGGCTAAAATTCTTAACCAAACTCAAAATTTAAGCCTCTAATCCGAAATTAAATTTTCTATGAAAAGGGCCACGTAGGCATTCACTTTGACAACCTCTAATTTATTAAAATAATAGCAAGTTCCCGGCATGCGTTGCAACTTAATAAAGAAATTGTTTCTTCCAGCGTGTCCTTTCCCATTCGTCCCGTTCCCCTTCTGTCTCTCCTCCTCACCCATGTACCCTTCCACTCACGCGTTCCCCCTTCACCTTCCCCACCTTACTTCACCCCTCTCCCTCTCGCGTTCTATATATTCAGTCCCGGTACATTGAGTTTTCAAAAAAGTAAAACACATAAAAACCATGAATAAAAAAGATAAAAATAGGTACATACAAATACTTTAAAAAAATAATCAAAAGGTTTTAAAGAGATAAAAAAAAAACACATTAAACATAATAAATTAAATAAAAACCTGAAAAACTTCTGAAAAACTACTCTAGACGCGTGGTAGAAATCTCAAAGTGGGAAGCCAACAACAAGACAATTGTAGAGTACTCGATTTCTAGTACTTTAGTACTAAACTGCCACGCGTTGAGTAAGGTCGTGTCCTACCAGTAAATTGCATTAAAAAGCGCCAAAATTCCCTCCTGTGTGATGAGAAAATGCTTCCATTACACGGTAAACAGTAGTAAAAGCGAAGGAATAACATTTCATCCGTAAACACATATATGCAAATTACTTATTATTATCGATTATATAAATAATACAATTGCTTTCCGCCCAAAGATTTTAGGCGTCATTAGAGAACTCAAGGCCTACTAAAGTACAGGTCTGATTGCGCAACAGCCAAATTACTAAGTCGATGCCGTCACTAAGTAAAAATTACTTTTTATAATAATAATCTAATAATTCTTTAGTTACTTGCCTGCGGTAAAACAACATTCAAATCAGCAGAAACAACAAATACAATAACAATCAACGCCATTTGCAAACTATCGTTGTTCATTATAGCTTGAAAATTTGACACCTCAAAATTCGACTGGTGCCCAGGCCTCCTACTTTAGTTGGCCTTGAGACAGTATTCGACGGAACTTTTGAATTTTGAATACGAAAATGCCGCCCGCGTTCTATCTTTTGTTTCATCCATATGCACATATTCTTTTATGCATCTATCTTTATCATACATGAATAACTTTTGAATTACGAAATTATTGAAAATCGCTGAAAACAGAAGAGTGTTGATTAATTGCCACATTATGTCTTGAGTTTGTGAGACTATGGCAAGTCTATTTATTTTATATAACGTCATTGCTCGTACGTGTTTAAATTTTATCGAAATCTTTCCTTTATACCATTTCACAGTCGTCATAATAAATTTCAATTTTATCTCCTTGAGTCATCGGGAGCATCGGGTTCTTACCCTCTTTGTCGCAATGCTGACTAATACGTTACTGTCTTCAATCTGAAAATCAACACTACATTATGCAATTTTCCGTACCTACATAAATCCACAATACCTACATTAGATATCGCAGCAATGTCGGTCACGCGTTCAGATCCTTTCGTAATTACGTTTAATTGATTAGTCGATCTAACAGGCAATCATTCTAAAATATTCCGCATCCGTGCAGTAGTTGCAAAGCATCCAAAAGCTATTCATGATATAGCCTGCCATGTATGGGCAAGCACGAAATGCGATTATTATTGGATATAGACCAATTTTTATACTAGTTGGATTCGATGTTCAAAGCAGCGCCGGATCCGTCAAAAATAATAGATATAAGGGAGATAGGTCGTGAACCCTTATAGTGTCAAAAAATGAACCCAATATAGTGCATCCATCCTACAGTAGATGGCATCAACGCACAGGGGCGCAACGTCTTGCCACCTGCACACTACACACAACTTTAATGAATTAATTAATTGTTTTTTTGTTTAATTTGTAGAACTACTTTAATTTTATAAAAAATAATTAAAATTATATTTAATAAGATTATTATTAAGTTCTGCAAATATTTTAGTTTTCATTTTTGTGACAGCTGTTTCGGCGTACAAGTCCATTTTCGAAGTGTCGTTAAACAACTTTAAGGCGACTAATTTATACGGTTCTTAATTTGAAGGTGTCTGAATTGATTTATTACCGGTTAAACCGATTTGCTGAGAAAATAGGTAGGTAGGTATTTATATTGACCCAAAGTTTTTTTTAACATTTGCTATGTTTCTGAATGACGGCTTTGTTTGAAACATTTTCTTTATTTACTTGTAAAGTTGAGTGATACAGGAAAACAGTATTTCATTTTCTGACCTTTTTTTCTGACCAAAAAACCACAGCGTGACCGATAACCTGTGTTTTTACAATAACATAAATAAACCCCGTATGCACTAAAACACGATATATTACTAATAACACTCTTGCGTGATCACGTTGTAAAAATACATTACTTACTTACTAATTTGTTTGTTTTCATTCACACCCGGTAGGTGGCGACGGTTAGTGCGCATGCGCATTTGTCGTTCGCGCTGGAAAAAATTACAGCCCCGAAAAAAATCTGGCTCCGCGGATGTGTGTTTTAATTTTACTTATATGTGGTCAAAATTTATATTTTAATGACCAATTCACTTATATATTCATATAATTCATATATTTGGTGTTATTTTAGTGGTTTTACATCAGTTTTACAATCAAATTAGCAAAATAATCGTACTTTGAAAGTGAACTGTCAGGAAATTGTTTTTAAGGTTACATAAAAAAAATTATTTACATTGTATGGTCTTTCTATTTTGAGAATTTATTCAAAGTTATGTTTTTTGATATAACTTAAATATCTAATACACGTGTTGGTAAATGTATCAAAGAAATTAACGTGTTAAGATGTGCAAGCAATGCTCATTCAGTTTTTTTATTATTCATTTTTTGGAGTTAAAACCAAACTAAAAAATTTTTATACAATTTTTTATTGTATGAAACAGAAAAAAGTTAAGTTAGACAGTTTTCTTCCAAATTCATTACATAAAAGGGCTGTTTTTTTTTTTTAATTTTGTTTTTTTATAAATTTCTCTACACTTTCATCAAAAATGTTTGGTAAGAAATTTTTTTCTATTTTTTCCGCGTTTGAATCTTAAAATATGGCAGTTTTTTAAAACTAAAGTGTATTTCAAATACATTAATCTAAAAGGTATTTTTATCTAGTTTTCATAAATGGTATTTATTTTTACGACACCTTCAAAAATAAGAAATATATAGAACATTCAAAATACTTTGGAAAAATTCCAAGTTTCGTTTGGACATCAATTGTTAAAACAGAGATAAACTACCCTCTCAGTCTGTGTAAACAATGTGTATTTCTTTCAATGAACAATTTTTTAATTAGTAATGTTTCACATCCGCGGCCGTTTGTCAATTAAATGAAATTTTCACTGGGTTTTTTAGAAAGGCTGTTAAAATGTAAGTTCAGAAGGATACAAAAACGATTTAAAAAATATTATTTTAATTATTAGTTTTTGTGTCATATAGAAAGATTGTGTGTTGGATTCATACGCGCCACCCCATCCTATTATACCGTATTGGATTACGGATTGACGCAGAGCGAAGTAGGTCATTCTTAGTTGTTCCTTATCTAGAATAGATATGTCTCAAAAAACTAAAGATTTAGGTCATTTTACGTCCTCTGTTTTTGAGGGTGGTTATATGGGAGGTTCATTTTACTCATTGGTAACTGTTAGTTATGAAAAGATATTAAATTAATGTTTTGATTTCAATATTGATACTTAGTAAGTAGTAAGTTACACTAGCATTGTCGAGATTTTTGGTTCACAATGAATCCTAATGTTTATTTCATGCGCCGGGTTTTTATTTAGATTAACAGATGTAACGGTGTTTTCATAAAATAATTGAATTAGCACCGTCTATGAACGAGTACATTATGAAATACTAGCTGGTTCCCGGCAGGCGTTGCAAAGCCATATTCAAAGAAATAAATTGTTTTTCCCTGCATGTTCTTTCCCGTGCGTCCTCGTTCCTCTCCCGCATCCCCTACCCTCCCGCGTTCCCCTCCCACCTTCCCCGCCCACCCTCTCCCCTCTCCCGCTCACCCGTCCCGCAAACCCCCCTCTCGCCTTCCATATATCTGGTCCCAGTACATTCAGTTTTCAAACAGCTCGCGTGCAAAATTTTAATTTTTCGTATATTACAAATATTTATTTTTGTATAATATAAGAAAAAGCAATCAAATTTTGTACATAACATAGGTACCTACCTATTTAAAATATCTATTATTTAAAAATTCCGTAGACAATTGTTTAATACAAAAAAAAACAGCTGCCTGCTAAATTCAATTTCATCAAACGCGCGAACTGTCACACGTGCGAAGTTAAAATAGTCGTCAAGTTTTCTGAAATTATTAAATTTTATTAATTTATCTTTCCGTAAGAACCTTCAACAAAGTATTAGAAAACTTAAAAAAAAATGAATAAATTAGTAAAGTCGTTCTGAAGTTATAGCGTGACCAAGGGAAACAGGGATCCATTTTAATATTTATGGATTTTAAGTTTATCCTTAAATGTATAGAAAATCACCAAATGTAATAAATTGTGTACACGTGAACTATTGTTGGGCATTTTTTAACAAGTAGCTCAACGAGAAAACTTGAAATTTCAAAGAATAGGGAAATCTCTCCAGCCTGTGTTCTCCGACCCTGGTACAAAGGGACAAAAGGTATCATAAATATACCAAACCACCTAGTATTCCAAATAAATGTGCGGCTAGGTAGTGAGGTTATCAATTTACACTCCTTTTATGATTGGTTGTTTTGTAACAAGCAGAGTTATTGGCGTAATAAAACTACTACCAAGAAATATGAATAAGTTTTGAAATTAACTTGTAACTTATAGCGATCAGGACTTTTCTGTGTTTAGGATCAGTTCATCATCATCAGTTCATCAATCATCTCCATCCACAAGCAAATGCTTTTAATGGAGGAAAAGTAACACTGTAACATGTTCTATTTTTTAAGATAAATAAAATTATTAAAAAAAAAAAAAAATTAAACATAATTTTTTTTTAATAATTGTTTTGAATTGAACTTCTTCAGCGCCGTTACTGATATGAAATTAGCATGAAACGGAAATGCGTCACAACTCAGTTCTACACAAATTCTCGGTTTTAATATAAGGTCCTTACATATGAAATTGGCGTTTTGCCGTATTGGCAACTTTGATCGCAAATATCTTCTCTTTGGTTAGGTATTCCAAATTCAAATTTATACAGCTATTTACTCATGTATTCTCATTATATTACATTATATAGTATCACATTATTGATTCCGCGCCAGTTGAGCCCCCCCCACTCAAACTTTGGCGAAATGTGGCGCCACAATCGAGTTTCTGCCCCGGTTTGAAAAAGCCGTAGATCCGGGGCTGCCTCCAGATTCCTATTTACCCCTCATACTTTTTTCTTTCCAGAATTTTCTCTGCCACCTTTCCAAAAATATCCTCCACATAACATTCACCTTTAGATAATAAACACATGCCCCGAGGAGAATTACTTTCCTTAGGGACTTTTGTAGTCGAAATAATATAAATTTAAAAAAATTAAATTAAGTTTCTTGAAAGTTGAATTTTGTATTATTGTAAATTTTATATAGAAGGTTATCCAATTTTCTAAATATTACAAAGCTTTGTTATGTGCTTTGAATTATTTTTTCCAGCTTTTATCTAACATGAAAAATTATTTGCCGAGATATATTTTTTGCAATTCGTTAATAATTTACAATGTCTGTTTCACCATAATAAGATAAAATAAAAGGTAGGTAAGTAACCACTTTTCTCTCTCAAATTGCGCTCGCATCCTGTGTCTAGGGTTAGAATAAAGAATTCATCTAGTTTTTTTGGCGGCGAAGCAGACTTACAAAAGTAAAAAAGGTTCCTTAGTGGATTGAACAATGTTCTTGGAAATCTCGGAACAGTTTTTTGGATTAATTTCAAGGAACTGTTTTTCAGGGAACATGTTTTATATTCACAGGAGATAAGGGCAAGACAATTTCATTAGGATATGATTTTGAGAAGGTATCTTGGGAATAGAGTTGAAGTCCAAATATGTCATAATCTAATTAGTTATTCGAGAAATGGGTCATTGTCAAATGCAGGCGTATTGATCAGGTCACCTCTACCCTTAAACTATGGCCCTCGTTTACCTTAGCGCTTGTTAACCGACCGGTCATATTATTGGGATCATATTAGCTTCTTTCTTATTTGTTGTTTTTAAGCTTAATTTCGTAACTTTGGTTGGACAGGGTTTTAACTTCACATTACCTGTACTGATGATGGACACTGTAACGCTGTCCAAAACGTTGGCTAAAGACAGAGAAATATCTCAAAAAGAGGAACCAGAGAAATGAGGTGTCAAAGTTCGCAAAGATTTCTTATGTTCAGGTTGAATCTTGTGGATAGTATTTTAGTTTAACAGTCCATTGTCATAAATTGTGTGAATGATGTTTTGGTCATATAAAACGGTGTATTTTCTACTGATTTGAATTGAGGTCGACGGACCGCTTTGTGATAAGTCTTTAGATCGATAATTTCTTGCTCTAGATTCCCAACACCTCTTTGGAATAGAGATTTTTTCCTACCCTCAAATAGACCTTCTAATAACATTATTTGCCTCCTAAAATTTTTAATCTTTTATTTTCGCAGATGGCTCTTTACCACTGGTCGCCTGGCTCCTGGCTACGATTGGTTCCGTTGCGTTGTTAACATCCCCGAAGATATTCAACGCGTTGGAGACAACTCGGAAGATGGAGAACAGATGGCAGTGATGACGACAGGAGCAATGGGAAGACTCTATGGAGCAGCCAACACTCTGGTAGGACAAGACGAGATGAACGGAAGGGTTAATCCAGCCCTCGAAGCCGACGATGATCTACCAGAAGAAGAAGTGAAAGAGATTGGATCACTCGCCAGGGGACCTCCACCAGAAACCCAAAGAGGTGGAGGATCAGATTTAAGGTCCAGAGGAGCTCCTACTCATGGAGACACTGTTAGAGCTACCAAACAGGCTAATACTGCTTTTTAAACAAATTTGAAGAAACTGGCTAAAATTGGACTAAGATCACGAAACATATCAATATAAAGTAAGATTATCTTTTGTCATTTTGATTGGACATTGTCATTTTTTATTCATATATACCATTTCAGATTACATGTATTGTGGATTAAATAGGACTTAAGGATAGTTGGAGCATCAATGTACAATGTTGAAGATAGATTGCAGAATTTCCAAAAAATCAAACGACTATATTACGTAACGTATGTCTTGAATCACTTTTTCCTGTATTTCTTTTGTAAATATGTATCTTTTTAACGTGTTTTGTCTGAAATTTTTAAAAATGCACACAAAGCAAATAACACGAAGTAGATAATACATAAAATGTCTAACTCTTAGTATTATTTGTAAAGGAAAAAATGTGTTACAACATCTCAAATACTAAGAAATTCTGCACAGATTAGTGATAGACGGATACCTTAAAGCGTAGGAAAGTGTATAGTTGGAAATTTAATGAAAATGATAGCAATGTTACGAGAGATGTGTGTTCACAAGATAGAAAGCTATTTTTTTGTTTGCAACATTTGAATGATTTTAAAGTAAAGTTTTCTGTTTATTCATAAGTGTTGCCACTTTTGTGAGAAAAGACATTAAATTTGTTGATTTAGGTCAGTGAAAGCCGTATAAAGGAAAAAATAATGGCTTTCTGTACAATTAAACAATATTTTTGATGTTTGGTCAACTCTACTTTGAGCAATTGTTTCACAAACGAAGTATTGCAGTCAAAACTTAAGCTTTAGGGTTTCTTTACATTCGCGCTGTGCAAACAGGTTCAATGACAGCATTTCTTCAAATAATAATCAGTTTATTGGGAGAAAATCATATATAATATATCTCCAAGGTGCTCTCTGGTACATGCAATTATAGAAACACGTGCATTTTGAGATAATGCCGAAGAAACCATGGTCTTTTATAGTACGCTCCTCCAAGATCACAGAAAGAAAAAGGCAGCGATCATATAATGGAAGATACGTGAGTATCTGTTTTAGCGATGAATCACCACCATATATAGGCTGTTTCATCAATAATCATGCTCTTTATGATACCCTACACTTGTTAATATGCCGTTAATGAGGCAATCTGCATCTTGCAGCAATAATTAATTGATGTGTGAAACAACATCTCTTCCGATGATTAAATTATTTGAAAGTGAAAACTCTGCAACGAGAATGCATGAGAATTTAAAACTATATATATATAAACATGCAAATAAAATTGTTGACAGAGAGTAGAGAATGCATAAAAAGTTTAGGTAGATTTGAATGCCGGAATGAAAGTGATTGCTTCCGTTGTTCGAAAGGAATTCCCAGTTCATTGTATTATCATTTGCTTGAGACAAGAGATGTCGTTAGAATGTTTGTAAACGGGTGTTATTAAGAGAAGGTACGAAGAAAGATCCATACTAATTATGAAAGCATTGAGAATGCAACGTAATCACTAATTATGGAGAATGATTCGATGAAAGCTATGCCCAGAGATTTAATCTCAGATTTTGTAGGAATTTAGGAAAGGAAGTCACTAGCTGATTCTTTAAAACTCACCATGATGTGTAGTTAACGAGTGTTGTACTAATTGAAAAGAAAGGTGTTTTTTAGATCGTACATTTAGAAATGGAAGAGTATTTTGGTATTAGTTCATCAAGGTCGTATTCCCGGTTTTTAGAAACTACAATTCGTGTAAAAGGCATTATAGCTCGAATGGGTCAAAAGAGGTCAGTTTAGTAGATACCGAATAAAGTTGGTATATTTATTTGAAAAGCCATTTTTGTCAAATTTGCGCCCAACATAGAATAGGTTGATACATACATGGTGTACAGATGCTGGTAATACAAGCAGGAAATTGGTGAAACTACTACTAATATATAACTTCTTTCTTTATTTTATCTATTTGGAGTCAAGCCGAGCAGCAGATATTAACCCCTTAGTAACAGATTTTTTTTAAAATTTAAAAATCTGAAAAATACAACTTTGGGATAGATTTATTCGAAAACGAAAGCTCAAATCAAAAAAGTTACACAAACATTCGGCTCTAATTGTAATGTATGTAGATTCATTAGTTTTCTGCTTGTACCACGAGTTTTTATCCAATTATTTTACCAAGCGTCAATTATTGTGAGGGTTTTGTAAAGAGGTTAATGTTGTCGGCTCTCCATGCGAATATATATCGTTGATATTTTAAAGACAAATACGACAAAATTACACACTAAAATCATCAAATCATGGGGTGTTATTGCCTACTTGACCAATCCTCGCTTGTCGACTGGTTCCCACGCTGCCGAAGAATTGATGGGACAAGAGATGATTAATTTTGACAAATTTCGTAATCTACTGATTAAAATTAATCGATATGAGAAAACTTTCTTTGTTCGTGATAAAACAATTTGTAACAAAGGGTATTTTGAACAAGAAGTGGTCTGACTCATTGCATAACAGAAGGTTTATGCATAAGGCTTCTAAAGAAATTAACCAAAAATGATTCTTGTCTAATCACCAAGGATATCTTTTTCACTGTTGATTAGCCAATTTTGTTGTTTCATAAGGTGGCAATGCTTTTGTTTGAAAATTGTACATTTTAGATTTTTTAAAGTTTAGCGAGCTGAGCTTGTATATGTAAATAGGATTGTCGTATGGATTATATTTAATACACATACAGAACTGGCAAACATGCTAATATCGCTTCGTAAAAACAATTCTTAATGGAGAATTTAATACTTATGTATCTTTATGTGTAAATGTTTATGAAAATCATACATATCATCTTAAAAAAATATAAGAAATAGGGAAAACGTTAATGTTTAAAATGTAAAAAAAAAATATTAAAGTATTTAATGGGCTTGAAAATGTAACGAAACATATCAAAATATTACTCTGAAATTATACAATTGAATATATATTTTAATGCTTAGGAAATTATATATATTATATTATACAATGATTAAAAGTCTTCTAATGACTTGTGGTGGTTTTTCTGGATTCTTGTCCAAATATAAATGTTTTAAGATGTTTAAACCATCTACGTATTTACCTATTTAAAATGGTATCTTGTTTACAAATCTTGAAGATTTTTCATTACATAAAAGTTTTAAATGTTTACTGTGAGCAGTGACATGCTTTGACAATTCAGGATGAAAATCAGGATCCAAGGTATCTGTTTTTACAAAAAAAAAATGCTTGTTCGTGAAGTTCACTTAAGAAATTTGTAAAAAGGCTTGGGAATAGTCATTCAACATTGAATTGGCGAAAGGATTGCCTAAAGAAGTTTATAAATATATCTTTGTATACATCACTTTATTTGTGTTAAAATTACTAGATTCATAGTAAGATGATATTTATTTGTGCCTTCCCATTAATACTTGTCATTAAACAACTATATAAATACAAAACGCAGAAAGTAAGTGAGATTCAAAATATTTTTAAATAACCATAGACATCCAAATTCAATAGACCAGAAATAACAGGTGAGGGGAAAAATCAACTATGGCGGTACGAAGAGGGGAAGATGACTGTCATTGGTTGAAAAATTAATCTGACAGTATATAGGCATCTCGCATTATAATATCATCATTTAGTTCTTAAAAGCAAAATCTGCTTTGAATGAATAGACCTTTTTACATGGGAGCGCGAATTGCTTGCCACGATAATAAAATATTTGCGTAGGCCAAATGTACACCCCAAAAAGATTCGCCCGTTTTCACATAGCAATATTTTTTTGCCGTGTTTAGTTAAGACACTTTTACAAATGTTTCATAATTTACTTACCCCTGTAACCAGCGACGAGCACACTAAGGAACCGCCCACATTTATGTGCACACTGATATGTAGGTATGTTGTATAGCACAAGCTACTGTTTTGGCGTGTTATTTTTTCGTTAAATGTATAAATGTTAGCTTCGCGCTGCCCACGGCAAGAATGATGACGTCACACATTTTAGATTCAAGCGATTCTCTATCCCCTCCACATGGGGCGAACTGGCGCCAAGGAGGAGCTCCAGCCGGTTCCATGGCGAGGGGGAAATAATACGTTTTTATCACTTAGGGCAGGTCCAGATATATTCATATGTCCGTGTAAATAACTAAATTTTGTAATATTACGAGTGTAAAAAATTATACCTGAAACGATAAAAAGAAGATCTCATTGGATAAAAACGTGCATTTTAATTAAATTAAGACAATATTAGAGAAATGCAATCGAAAATCTGAAAACAGAAAAATTAGAAAAAGGTACGGTTACATCTTGCACTCGATCCCAGGACCTTCGTCTTGCAGAGGCGCAGCTCAAGGTCCTGGGTTCGAGTCCCAGATGTAACCGTATCTTTTTCTGATTTCTATTTTCAGATTTTCGATTCAGTTTCGCTAATATTGTCAACATTTAATTAAATATTATAATTTGAGGTTTTACTCTTTGCGTTAAAAATAAAAGTAAATATACATTTTTGTTAACGGGCCACAATTTTATAAGAAGGAAATGTTCAAATTGAGAGATCTCTCAAAATATCCCCAAACTTAACATGTTACAAGTAATTCATTTTGTTTTATTTCTCTCCCCTCTATCCTTTTAAGTTCTCTCTGACATATCATTCTTTATATTTAACGTACTTAATGCATAATTATTATGTTTATATTGGAAATGTGTATTTTCATTTGATAATCAACAATTTATTATTGTATTAATTTAAATTAAAAAATAACATTTGTCCACAAAAGAAAACAAATATGCTTATTATAATATAATGTGGTGTATACTGAGATGTTTTTATATTTTTAATAACGCTCCACCACAAATTTAATGAAAAAATCTATCTTTGTTGCAAAAAAATATATATTTTACCTATAATATTCTTGGATTGGAAAAAAATATTGGTGTAAAATTGTAATAAATGTATCACTGTTTTAGATAGAAGCTTTTTCATTGTAATCACTAAACTAAGCGAATTTAATTATCTTGTACATGATTTGGAATCATACCTACACCTGTCGAATTATTAATTTAGAAAAGTCATAGAATGCATTCTGGGTGTTCTGGGTGCTTCAAAGTATTATGTAAAATATATTTTATCTTAAAGTTTATATGGATGTTGAATGTTTAAAAGCGCTTTATTGTAGAGGAGAACTTTCTAACTTTTTATTCGTAGTTTCAGCTTCTCTGCTGAATTAAAACAAAGATCAAATCAATAAAATCACACAACTAAACTCAACCTTAATGTATTTTCTTAGCGGTTTTGTGGAAAGTCTTTTATTTGTAATACGAAGCATTTGTGAGTGAATGGAATCCTTCCTAAAATCTTTCACAAACACAGAATGGGCCAAATATCAAAGGTGAAGTTAATGCTAAATCATTATTTTTGATTAATCTTTACTACGAATCGGTTTACATTATAAATAAAAAAATATGCATTGGATAAGTTGAAGCTTTTCCAACCATTTCCATTGGGTAGAATTAAAATATAGTTGTTAATTACTTTATGAAATACAAGCGTTAAATCCTAAAAAATGTGTTTTTTCATCAAAAATGTACGAATGCAGATAAGAAAAAACTTTAAAAAAATGTAATTTTATGGCTACAATTATCTGTGACAATTTCCGTTGATTAACTTTTTTTTTTCTTACAAAATTATTCACAAAATATATATATTTTTAAATACTGTTGCGCCTAAAATCGTGACATCTGGACATCGTGTTATCTATATTCGTGGCGATATACGGCACACTAAGGATACAGACATTTTCATAATTTGAAAACTAAATATTGTTTTATGGTTTTAATTTCTTAAAAATTAATTTTGTGAGGTGTTTACATGGACCCTTTTTTTAGCAACCTTACTTCCTTTGAGCGTCCCAACAGACCCCAATAGGGGATGCTATAATCCCACTCGCTTTGGAAAGTTGGAACTCTTGTACGGTATTCACATGTAATGATATAATAGTAACTAGCAGTTACAAACCCGCTCCACTGGTTTTCGCTGCTAGGCCTTGTGAGCAGCTTTTAGTTCGGCTTCGCCTGGTTTGAGTGTTTGTGACCATTTTATAAATCCGACAGGAACTTGTTCCTAAAGTAGGCAGTTCCTCGAATCCACTGTGATCCAGTAACACTGGTCACCGTCGGTGACTCACCGAGAAAAAGTAACAGTGACAAAGTATCCGGACAAAATAACCAATGACGCTATGTGTAATTTATAACAACTTCGTCAAGTATTGCCTTCAATCTTTCCAAATCTGGAAGGATACTTAAAGTATATAAATCCTTAGTGACGAAGTAGTGACATCTTGTATCGAATTCTTGAATTCGAAACCGAATTATAACAGTAGCTTTGTGTGAAATTCCACGTACACAGATGTTATTTGAGGTGCGGCCGTTAAACGTGGCGTTTGACAAGCACTCGTGGCTGGGTTCTGAAATTCAACCACGCAGACGCTAACGTAATAATACTGTTCGATTGTCAGTATTTCTAATATGATCCTAAAAGTATGTTTCGGATGTTTCGGAATGGGAATGTCGGTGGAAATGTCGCTTAAAAGCCTAATTTTTACGCTTACTGTGTAAAAAACAATAAAATATTTTAAAAATCTACCAATTAAACACTCCCATTTTATAAAATATAAAAGAATTACTGCAGAAATACACATGTTACTTTGCATTTCTTTCATTGCATATTTCTCAAGGATGTCTTTTTGGAATATGAATGAATTGAAAATATATACAAATCACCGAAAGATTTATTAACTGCAATTGATTTTTGGCCCACACTGTACAAATTTTTATTAAGAACACGTGTAAAATAATATCTTTTATTTGTAATATTCTTGAAAACGTAACTAAACATTGATGCAGAATGTAAGTTTGCTAAAGGTTTTTTGGCCAATTATGTTTAAGTTTATCAAATACATATCATAATGACTTTTGAATATAAAACCGTAGTGACCAATTATTTAATGATTTTTATTAAATACTTTTATGAGGTTGAAAAATCTGGTTCTCAAAAAAATATTTGTCATGTTTGGAAGTTGCTGTGTTATTGAAGTGTTGATTAGAGATAGTCGGTAATATAATAATTAAATATAAAACATATCATCTTGAATAGTTAATAAATGAAATGTTAAATTTAAAAGCTTTTCTGAATGTTTAAGGGTCTTACAATCCATTTAAAATGAAATCATATTATGACAAATAACGGCCTAATGTCATGTATTTATAATTTGTAAAATCTCAAATCAAGCATTTAAAATCACGTAGGTACCTAAAGCACAAATATTAATATTGTTAGACTATGTTATTTGTTATTTTATTCCACGTTGAAAAGGCCATTTATACAATATAAACTTAACCCCGGTTTTTTGTGATTTATTTTTAGGGTTAATAATAATTGTCATGTTGCGCTACCACCTTATTTTGCCAACGTTTCTGACAGCATTACAGTGTCCATCTTGGGGGCACGTGTGCAACCCACGAAGATTGTGAATATGTTAAAATGGGTTTTGATGTTGGCGTCAATTAACGGATACCAAGAACTACTGATCTTCGCTATATTGCTCCGTAATTAGGCGTGCTCTATGCGTTTTGGGTCTTCCCAGGACTTCAGGAACAAATCCAAAGTACCTAATGGTTGGTTTCAATGAAATGCTCGGTGATTGCCGAGTTTTCGGGGTTTACTTGCTCGAAAGTGTTCTGATATCTTTTTGGAGATCGTCCGTTCTATCTGGTCTAAATAAACCTTGTCATATTGGAAACGTGTGTTGTGAGGGAACAGAGTTACACTGAGAAATGAAAGCTTCAAGACTGTCTTTGGAAACACCACTAAAATGCAAGACCTAGTGAGGCGACCACGAATAAAATGAAGTTTCATTTGGAAACAGATGGAGTTTATAAACTCAGCTGAGTGCTGTCCGAAACGTTGGCTAAAGAAGGAGGTAGCGCAACACGGCGTAATACCCCAAAAATAAATCACAATAATTCTTTTCCCCATGAAAATCTCAAATAATATTTAACCCCCTTTGCTTTCCAAAACTCATATTACAAAAATACCATTTCGTGAGATGCATGTCGTTTTAGAAATATGCTTGCACAAAGTTCTATAGGATGTAATCTTTTTGGTTTTTATAAATATTTTACATACTTACTGTTACCGTTAATCAGTTACTCAAATCTCAAGTTCCTATCCCAATTAAAAAAATTACAAAAACACACCCTTATAACCGTCCGATTTTGTGACATACTGAACTTACATGCAATGGTGCAATACAGGTTTAAAAAAATCATCTTCAAATGGTTTTTTTTTTCAAATTTTATTGCTTAGTTACGAATCATTTATTTGAAAAAAAATTGTCAATTAATTTTACCAAACAAATGAGCTTTTTTTGCAAACTTTTTTGGCGCCATGCTGTTTTACATTTTACAAAATGAAGATGAATTTTGCGTTACGGGCAGTTCAACAAAAAACAACTTTGCTAAAATTTGTGATTTGGAAGGCGGTTATGGATACCACCGCCTCGGGAACCATTTATTAGATAACATCGCCTCTGCCATAGGTTCACCCCGAATTTTCTACGTTTGGTGACTTAGCAGGGGTATCCGGGTTTATGGAATGAGGTTGTATCTGCCCATCGAGACAGACAAGTTAAGGGAGATCTAACCTAGACCTCTCCAGCCGGACTCATTCCACCCATCACTATGCATAGCAGAGGGAGGAATAGTTTCATTCGTCCGTCATTCCTGGGGACATTGACCCTCAGATTCCTACCCATCCCTTATACCGTTTTCCTTTCCAGAACTTCCTCTCCTTCCTTTCCTTAAAAACACCCTCCACGCAGCATCCCCGAAGACGACATAGGTCCAGAGGAAAATTGTTTTCCTCAGGGCCTCTTGTGTGGACCTAATGTAAAAAAAACACAGCTCCCCCGAAAATTAAAAAAAATCTCTAGGTAATGGTCAAGGGTGGTTTTTCAAATAAACGATTCAAACACCCATTTAATTTAGTCTTCAGATGAAATTATTAATAGGTCAAATAATAATCATATCTCGTACTTCCATGACCATCAAACATATTCTGATTTATTTACTCCATGTTCTGTTCGAGTGCTCATCTTGTTATGTACTAATGTGTGCGAATTGCCGTGTGTAATGTCGCATCTTGCAAATGTCAAGTCTAAGTGTATCAAAGTGTACGATATGTGTATTAATTAAATATTGAATATTATGAAAGAATAGTTATTGTTGTTGATCTTCGAAAATGTAGTAGTAAGAGAAATACATATCAAATATATACTCTTAAATCTAATAGAATGTTTGAAATTTGTGTTTTATTCGTAAACTACCCATCATCTTTTCAGCAATTTGGGAGGAATGGGTATCGTCGCCCTGGGAACTATTTATTGGATATCCAACACCTTTGCCATAGGTAACGTAGCAGAGGTGCCCGGGTTCATTGGGTGAGGTTTGTCTTGGGCTTGGTGGCGAATGCGTTTGCTACTGCCATCTGCTATAAGGAGACGTTTCGACCTCTCTAGCTGACCCATCGCCTAGCACCGCAGAGGGAGGGATGAATCCGTTACTCCTTGACACATTGACTCCCAGATTCCTACCCAACCCTCAAACCTTTTCCTTCCGAGAACTTCCTCTCCACACAGCTTTCCCAAAGATGATTGTAGTATCTTTTCAGCAATTTGGCGGGCGGGTATCGGTATCGCCGCCCCGGGAACCATTTATTGGATATCCAACACCTCTGCCTCAGTTCATCCCAAGTGGTTCGCTGCGTTTGGTAACGTAGCAGAGGTGCCCGGGTTCATGGGATGAGGATTGTCTAGGTCGTGTTGCCATCTGTGGGGCCGTTCAAGTATTACGTAACGCACTTGGGGGGGGGGGGGGGGGGGTCTTGTGAAACGTTACTGTGCGTTACGAGGGGGGTTCGAACAACGCGTTACTTAACATGTTTTTCTTTATTTAGATAAAAAAAAACTAGGGAATTAAAATCTTGCAAGTTGGCAACCCTTTTCGTTCTCGAAATCCCCTGTTTTATTTATTATCGCAAACGCGATTAAAACAAGAAAAAAGGTATTTAAGCGACTTTCCAGTACTTTGCGCAACTTCATTGTAGGACACGGAAAAACGTTACGGCGCGTTACATGGGGGGAAGGGGGGGGGGGGGGGGTCAAAAATCTTCAAAAATTGCGTTACGTAATACTTGAACGCCCCCTGTTATGTGGCGGACCGGATCAGGAGAGACTGTTTGAGGGAGTTATTTTGACCTCTCTAGCCAACCCATCGCCTTGCACCGTAGTGGGAGGAATGAATTCATACATCCGTTACTCCTTCACACATTGACTCCCAGTCTCCTTACCCACCCCTCATTCCTTTTCCTTCCGAGAACTTCCTCTCCACACAGCTTCCACAAAGATGACATAGGCCATGCGGGATTTCTTTTCCTCAAAGCCTCTATGTGAAGCTATTGTAAAAAAAGTCAAAAATTATCAGATGACATTTTTTAATAATTCTTTCATGTCTGTCTTGCCTAAATCTAACAACCATGTTGCTATTTTTGGACCAAAGGATGAAAATTCAAACAGTTTCATTTGTGAAGGGATTTTATTTTAAATTTTTGTTCCAATATACGGGGTTACTTTTTGATATGTCGCTTTGTTGCTTTTTGGAACGGAAAGTTCACTTCTGCCCTTACTTCTAGTGTAATGTTTGTGTTCGACCGTTTTCATTTTATCTCCTTTTCAACATTTTCAACTCCCCACAAGAAAGATAGACATTTAGATACCTAACTATATTGGACAAAGACAGTTGGAAATAAAAGTAAGTTTTGGTTTCGTTTAAAAATTTATTTACACTTCGTTCATTGGCGACATTAATGTAGACATTATGAATAACTCAACATTCATACATTACAATTAACCTGTTAATTCTGAAATCACAGTGTAAATAAAACATTATTAAATAATATATTAATCTTATATGCAGGCTTAGATCGTTTTGTCTAACATCTTTTGAAATATCACAAAATGGTAGCTTTATTTTTATAATTAACATATATCATATATTGTGAGCGTTTCGAATAAAAATATGGGTTAAATAGTTTTTGAATGGTAAGCCTGCAAGATTTGAGTATTGGTTTGTTATAAAAACAAAAAATAAAAAAAAAGATAAAATGCCTCCCGTCTCATAAAATTATTGAATAAAATACTGTTTGTTTGATGATAATTAAATATTAATTAGCTGGCGTAGAAATCGAAATAATTTAATGTAAATTCACACAAATGAAGGGTAAAATTATTTTCTAAATGGTCACTTCTATCAATCCTGGATAGGAAGAGTTAAAATAATAATTATTTAGAAAATGGTTTTTAATTCTTCATTTGTGTTTGTGGTCCTACATATTATCTTTGTATGGTAATCAATATGTAAGCTGTATTTGTTCTGTATTTTTACGCCATGTGTTGTAGATTGTAGAACACGCGTCTTAATGTGTAAGGTGTTATTTAGTAGACGTATCCTCCGTTGGAGTCGTATTGTTGTCCTCCGCTGGAGTGTCCACCGCCGCCTCCACCGCTTGAGAATCCGCCGGAAGAGTATCCGCCACCTCCGTGTCCGCCTGATGATCCTCCGAAACTGGAGCCGCCACCGCTGCTGAATCCACCTCCGTGTCCTCCGGAGCTACCGAATCCACCACCGATGCTAGAGAAGCCGGAGCTTGGTGCACCGTAGCTGGAAGAGGGCTTGGAAGGAGCTCCGTAGCTTGATGAGATACCACCTCCGAAGCCTCCGCTGCTGAATCCTCCGGAGCTTCCTCCGTGTCCGCCACCGCTGCTGAATCCTCCTGAGCTTCCTCCATGTCCGCCGCTGCTGAATCCTCCTGAGCTACCTCCGTGTCCGCCTCCGAAAGAAGATGGTCCAGATGGGATTCCGTAGCTGGTTGATGGGGGAGCTCCGTAGCTGCTTGATGGGGGAGCTCCGTAAGAAGAAGAAGGCTTGCTAGAGAATCCACCTCCAAATCCACCGCTGCTTCCTCCATGTCCGCCTCCGAATCCGCCTCCTCCGATGGATGGAGCTCCGTAAGAAGAAGAAGGCTTGCTAGAGAATCCACCGCCAAATCCGCCGCTGCTTCCTCCATGTCCGCCTCCGAATCCGCCTCCTCCGATAGATGGAGCTCCGTATGAGGAAGAAGGCCTGCTGACGAATCCACCGCTGCTACCTCCGTGTCCGCCGCCGAATCCGCCGCCACCGCCGCCTGATCCGAATGATGGGGCTCCGTAAGAGGAAGAGGGCTTGGAGATGCCTACGAATCCACCGCCGCTGCTGCCTCCGTGTCCGCTGCTGAATCCGCCACTGCTTCCTCCGTGTCCGCCTCCGAATCCGCCTCCGGGAGCTCCGTATACGGTAGCGGGCCTTCCGCCTCCGAATGAGCCACCTCCGAAACCGCCGCTGCTGCCTCCGTGTCCGCCGCCGAATCCGCCACCGCCGCCGCTGGATCCGAATGATGGAACTCCGTAAGAAGAGGAAGGCTTGGAAGAGATCACACCACCGCTGAATCCGCCTCCACCGTGTCCGCCGCCGAATCCGCCACCGCCGCCGCCGCCATGTCCGCCTCCGAATCCGCCGCTTCCTCCTCCGAAGGACGGGGCTCCATAGGAAGACGAGGGTTTGCCGAAGCTACCACCGCCGCCTCCCCCGATAGATGGAACTCCATAAGAAGTTGAGGGAGGAAGGTAGCTGTTCCCGAGGGGTGCTGAAAAATAAACAAAATAATTAAAATTTGGATAGATCAAAACATATTTATTAAAATTATTTTTCGTTACGAATCGTTAATTTGCATTATCAAGTGTCAATTATTTGAATACCCCGTGGTAAAAATCTTAAACTTGAAATTTATTGTTTAATCTATGTTGCGATAAAAATTAGCATTTTCATTGCAAATTTATGGAATGGATTAACATAATCGCCGTGGTCAAAATTTTGGTAGTAATTCGTATTCAAATGGAGATGGCCGCAGGAAAACGGCCAGCTTTCGCTTTTGTTCTAGGAATTAATATGCTTTGTAAGAGAATACAATATAACTGAATAATAATAAGATAAGGTTTTGTAAAAGTAAATACCTTCGCTGTTAGCTCTGCTGGCCAGGAAGAAGAGTGCCACCGCAACGTTCTGAAAGAGAAACAAAAACACTAATTAAAGATTTATGTAAAACAACTTAATTATGATCAATTCCTCGTCTTCTCTCGTGTGGTGAGTTTAGAAATGAATCAACACATAGTTAGCTTTACGACGGCTGACAAACAATTAATTTTAAAACAACCACAAGAAACTTGACAAGAACTACCTTGTTTTGATGCCTAGCAGGTTTTGTGGGGATTTTCGGAAACCATTTGATTATAAATACAAATTCCTGTGGTTAAATTAACGCATTGATAAATAAACTTTCGATCACCAATGATTCTTTATATTAGAAAATTTTCGAAAATAGACAAAATGCACTAAATAAATGAGGTATTTTTATGTCTCTACGTGGAGTTTTTTCCCATTTGTTAACATGTTTATTTACTACCCCAGAAATAATTTTGCCATTTGATGATGGGTACTAAATCATACAAAATTGCACGAATGCCTGGCAGTGATTTCGTCTGAAGAGTCAGAAAGGGAAGCAATCAAATTTCCCACGTTATGTCATTTTTATTGGCAATGAAAATGTTGATTCAAAGGATCGTAGTAAATTCTGGTTGTTAAATGCTTTGATACGAATGTCCAATGTAGGATGAGTATAACATCAAAATTTACCATCATGAAAATGAGTTTATGGCTCGTTTAAGAAGGAAATGTATGGAACATTTAAAACCAAATTACAGTCAACAATGTTGTTAAATTGACGCTACTTTTCTTTAATACGCTAACCGCGATTCTAAAAAGTACACGGAGATACAATTTAAAAACAAATAGGCAATATAAAACAATCAAGATTGTAGATTCAACTTTAATTGTGATTGTTGTTGCGTAATAAATGCATTGTGTTGAATTTAGGTGACACACTTGCAGACATTTAAAACTCGATCAGACGATACCAGTTTGCTACATTTATGCATTGTTTCTCAGTTTTTTTGTTATATTCTGCTGGTATGTTAAGCAATATTAATATCATTATTTTTGATTGTGGCATAAAAATAACAATAATATAAAAATAAATGTGATAAGGTTTTAATCTACATAATATGTGGAAAAATGAAACAATGGACTGAGGAAACTTTGGATGTTGTTTACTTTGAAATTCATTGAACACGACGAGAAAGGCTACTGGCCAAGTGGACAAACTGGTAGGATTCCAATTCATAACATAATGAAGATAAAGTGAAGTTTTCCATTATTAATTGTAAAAGACTAAATGAATTTTCAATGCCCAAATTCGAGTGCTTAATTCGAAGTTGTATTTTTTGAACTAAGGTCATTTATGAATATTATAAAAAGCATGGGCCAAGATTTGATCTCTGTTGAACACCAAAAGCTACAACTATAGAGGATGATTAGGTTATGAGGGTTGATTAGGTTATGAGAGGTTTGGTTAGTTTATGTGAGATTGAGTTAAGTAAGATGAAGATAGGTAATGTTGGGTTAGGTTACGTTGGTTACGTTATGAACTTCATTACAACAGTGAAAGAAAGTAAGACGAACGAAACATTAAAAAAAAAGTTATAGCAACAAAACATGCTGCAGACATTGAACTCACGATTCGTGACATAGAAACACGCTACCGCAGGCGCAAACAGGTTATGCAGTTGTTAGGCGGTCGGGGAGATATGGCTGTCCGTTTCACTACATGAATTACCTCGAGTCGTGACCGCCGAATTATGTGCCCCGGGAATTAATAACCTTAAGCCGTATTAAACAAAAGTAAAAGTAAGAGTAATAGTAAACATTTGAGTTCTGACAGTGCATTAAATTGATGTAACTTTGGTAGTCAATTATAAAAAGAAATTAGAAACAAAAACATACGTAAATTTATTGCTGTGACTTGATATGAAACCGCAACCTCGTTGGCTTTGGACCCAGAGGTCACGGTTTTGAAATCCATTGCAAAGAAATGCTTTCTTTCTTACGGGTTTTATACATATAAAATATGGTGTATTTGCACCTCGAACAAGAGCGCTAAATAATATCAGGATCGCCTTGCTGAGAAATCAGCCAATGACCTCTATAGCCACCAAGAAATTAATTTGTCAGTCCAGAAATAGAAAAACCTCCAGCGATATTAAGCCGGAGACATCATTTAAAAAATATGAGATGATCTTGGAGTGAAAGAATAAGGTACAACTGGTAGTTATAAAGTCGCTGTGGATGACGCTACTGTCGCTGGTGGTTCACCTGTTTTCTGGCTGACAAGCGAATTTCTTGGTGGCTAGGTAGGCAGATATCAAATAGCTACAGGACAATGGCTGTCTTCAGTGAACAGCTCTGAATAGCGAGTTACTACTTACACGTCGCCCAAATTGTGGAGACCATAGTTCCATCTGGACTACTATGGTATAATATGTTGAAGTCTTTGAAAAAAAAATGTTTAAAACTTGCTAAAATCCATTTCTACGTTGTTTTGTGGAGGGTTAAACAACAAAAAAGTAAATCAACGTCGAGTGTGTGATTTTTTTATTATATAAACATGCAGCATCCACCCAAAGTAACAATATTCTCACGAAGCAAATCGCATGATCTGTCTCTCACGGTAAATCAATTGACATCTCAATAAATTAATGTTTTATGATCCGATATTATGCTTTAAAAATGATATCTGTCTACTTTCTAAGATAGTGCCAAAGCGAAACAATGAAATACTGCTGATAGTCAAATCACATCGTTTCTCAATTTTTAATTATTGCTTCTGTTAGTGACAGATGAATAATCTTGTATGGGAACTTCTACAATTTCTGCACAACAATTTGCTTTTTAAAACAGCTTTTTGTACTCTTTTTTAAGTAGGTATACAAACAAGTGTATTGATCAAAATAAAATATATTAACAAAAGATCTGTAATAGGACAATACCAAATAAAGTAATATATTTGGAGATATACCTTCAGAGGGGAAAAAGCTAAAAGAATTACAACTAATGCTTTTGTTGAATGGTTTTTTTTGGTTAAGTAAGTAATCGTTTGATGACGCGACATTCTTAAGGTAAAAAATGTTTTAATCAAGTTTTATTGGATGTTTAAAAGTAATGGGATCATTTATAAGTGATGAATTCACAAAGGTCTTCTTCTATATGTTTTCATTAATAATTACGATGCTATCTTTTCAATTTCATGTTTCTATTAGTATTAAGAACTTGGATCAATATGTCCGTTCTTGACTCAGAAGGCTTTTCAAATTTTTTGTCAAATAACATTATTGAAGATTTCACAATGAGTTTGCGAGTACCTGCTCCATGTTTCATTGTTACATCTCTCCAATCTTACATACAATGTCCACTCTTACTTTCATCGGAGTTGAACATGCATGTGAGCTAAAAACTGAGGCATGGCCGTGCCGTGGGAGAAATGCGCCATAAATTATACTTTGTAATAACCACTACGTGAGAAGAGTGGAATTCTGAGATGACCTTTAATGTTAGTCATGATCTACCTGTCACCGATAAAATACCAACAACAGTCATGGTCTTTGCTCAAGAACCGTTAGTATTTGTAAAAATGTTTGCTCTGCATTATATTAACAGAGATGAAAGTCAAGTGATTGTGATAAAACCTTTGAAAATATGTTAAACCATCCTCGCTCAAATTTTGTAATTCTGGGATGTCACTATTGCGTTTGAAAGGAATTAAATAGGGATAGAACAATTTGTGGAAGTGGATAAGGTAGGTAGGAATCTAAACAGTCAATCTATTTACGAGTTCTGAGACAGAGTGCAAAGGTCTTCCCGTAGTGGTTACAAAATCTGAAGACGTACAAATAAACTTTTTGAATTTCCAAGGCGGGAGATAGTTTTATCATAAATATCTATTGTTTTACTCATTCAATCATTCAGAATAGAAGTGTCGATAGAAATTGTTTTAGCTGCGCTTAGTAATTTTTAAAAACTTTTCTCTTTCCCTGATTATTAACCTCTTCGTTTCTGATTCGCCTTATAACCTCCAATACTCTACTTGTTGGGTGCTGTAATATCTTTGTTTGCGGCATCATAAAAAAGATTTTACACATAAATCGAAAGCCGAATCATCCCAGACATCAAAGCTAATTAGAAAACCACATGAATGGATAATTTTTTATGATTTTCTGCAAATCAATTAGCATAAATTAAGAAATTAATCACAAACAGAAGCTAATGAGTGTTAAATATTTACGAAGATCATTTAATGTGACGTTTACTTGTCAAAAGAGACTTTCACCACTTCTCACCGCAAACAATAAAACCCAAGTTCATTCAATCTCTTTTATTATTAGGATTATTAATGAGTCTGTTGTTTAAATCTTACCAGTTGTTAGCCGCCAAACCACAGCCGTTAAATTGAGAATTCAATCAGTTGCATAAGAGAAATTATGTTATTAATATATTATGCAGCTGGTGGTGTGTTTGTTGTTGAATTGATTCAGGTGACAGTGCATGCGGTTTGCTAATTACAAATTACTAAGTTATTGTTTGAAGCGTTTGCTTCCTTGCGGAAGCAGTAATTAAGTTTTCAGATGAATGTATAACACCCCCGTTATCTTGGTATGTTTTTTATAGAGAACAGACAGGAAAGAGAAGATAGATTAATTAATCAAGACACGAATATGTTGCTAGGTCATTGTTATGTAATATGTTGCTTGTCATTCTAGTTTCCGTCTTCGATAGACACTCTAATTAAAAATATATACCTCTATTTTATTGTACCAGGTAAATAGTTTAAAGAAAGAAAGGTTGCATTGAGAATCAAATAATTAAAAAAAAAACAATATTAGAAATGTTATTACTTTGCAAATAATGTCATTAACTGTGTGTTAATTTACATGCAAACTTGAGTGAGATAATCCAACTACGAAAAGTCTGTTTAAACATAAATAATAAGAAGATGCATGATAAAATATTGCAAAGGGAATTAAAAAGAGAGACAAAAGAAAGCAGAAAAAGAGAATACAATCAAATTCAAAGGTGTTTGGAAATAATCAAAGTATCAAATAGTGGTAGAAATATTTACGATTAATTATTTTAGATTAACCTTTATTACGAATACGTTTAAATTTTAAAAACAAAATAAAAAAAATTAAAATTAAATTTTAAATAAATTATAAACACAAAATTTGAATAAATTGAAGCTTTTCCTACAATTTGCATTGAGTGGAATTAAATTGTTCATTACTTTATATAAAAATATAAGCGTAATCTACTTAAAAACGTATTAATAGAAGAAACAATTTAAATTATGAGTAAAATCATCTGTGACAGTTTCCATTGATTAACTTTTTTGTATCTTGTAAAAGTACTCACAAAATAAATAAAAAAAAACATCTTTGTGCGTGACATCGTGACCCTCGTTTGCCAACTGATTTTTATGCCTATTACCTGCATTCGTGGCGATACAAGGAACTCTAAAAACGCATACATTTTTGGCTTCTGGCTTCCTCTTAATTTAGTTGTCGTAAGCCTGAATAACTCGGATTATTACATGTAGGAACATTACATGAATAACATGTAGGAACCTGCCTATATATGTAAAAATGATTTATATAGCGTAATAATTAACAGGAAATAATTGAGCATGTAAACAGCGGTACACACTGCAGTGAATTCATCACGGAGCGCCATAATCAATCAACGTACCACGCTATAGTAAAGGTATCTATAGACAGAGGGACAGAATGATTTGTAATGTGTTCTAGTTATCATCAATTATTGTTCTCATCGCAGGCGTTCGTCGGATTACCAGAGGAATTATTATAAGTCCAATTTCACACGACTTACAAAGTGTTCACAATGCAATGCTTAAACATAAGTCACACCACTTGACAGCTGAGAGGCAGAAACAGTAAAGTGTTTGGATGAATCTGAGAATTAAATAAAAATAACAGAGACAGTTGCCTGAAATGATGAATGATATTAAAAATGTAAATCTCAATATTTTTAATTTGTTTCAAACCAAAAAAGAGATTAGGTTGATATTTGCCAAGATAATAAAATTTAGACAAATACCTCAAAAGAACTTTTACAACCTAAATAAAGATTAGAAAATCAAAATTATGGATAGGAATTAACGAAAATGACATCGTACAGAAGTATGACCGAAAATGGTTCACAGAATATCTATTTTACTTACGATTAAGGTTAACGAATTTATGAAAACACAACTATAAACAGAAATTTGAGAACACCCAAAATTGTTTTAGCCTTTGATCTTCTCAATATACAAAACTTTCTTTATAACCAACTACTTTGTTTAGTATTTATGTATTATGCGTGTTTATAAAAAAACTTTTAATTACAACAGTATTTTTTTCGGCATCCATTTCACGATCGTCATGAACTAAGTTCATGTCTGATAGATATCGAATTAAAATGTTCATAATTATAGAAAAATAAAATTTCTCTTTCATTTTGTATTACAGCAATAGCTAAGGTCTTGACAAAGGTCAAGTCATGGTGATTGAAAAGGTTTTATGGGTTTGGTAACGTTAAATAAACAGCTTCAGAGTACTACGTACGTCTGTCAAAGCATTCCAGTTAAAATGAAAGTTAACGTTTTCTTTTACAGTTGTTGTAAGTTACTGATTTTATGATTGTCACGTGAAGGAACTTCGGATGACGAGATTAGTAAACTTTGTAGCGGTTAACAGTTAAATGTTCCTTTTAATGTGAAATCTTGCAGCTACGTTATTTCTTGCATATATTTCACTAAACATAATACATACAGAGATAATTTAAAGACAGTTGAGTGGTATCACTGTTGTGACAAATTGGGATGAAATTTTTATCGGAACATATGTATTTTTGTATTTTTTTTTACATTAACTCCATACAGGAGGCTCTGAAGAAAATAATTTCCCCGAGGGCCTATGTCATCTGAGATGCTGTGTGGAGGGTCTTTTTGAGGAGAGGAAGGACTGCAACATTGGTCTTGAATAGACCCATATTGTAGGAAGGAGGAAACACAGACCGGCAAATCATTCTACAGCCGAGATGATGAACACAAGAACTAGTCGAAGAAGCGACAATTCTCGAGTGACAAATGTCAACCGTGTATATATGTTGGGCATGAGTTTCGCGCGTTTCCTGATGCCGTTACCGGTGCCGAAGGGATCAATGACGCTAGTTCCTCGGAGTATCTTCCATTGAAATACCGGCAGAACAAGGTTAGCATTCCCACCCGACGCCTGTGTTCTAAAGATCGGAATCCGTTTGTTAAGTTATAAGTAGAATCTATCAAACGCACCTCCCGTTCCTGCACAGAATCGAGGGTTTTTTCTGGTATTTTGGGGCGCCAGAGCAGTGGTTGCTGTCAAATTCAACGGTGGGGCGCACTTGTTTTAATTGTATACAATATTTATTAAATTTGAATGATCGTAGATAGCACACCAAATGTACATGTTATTTCAAGACAGGCTCTGCAGGTTTTACGCTCTAAAAGATCTAAACACGAATCTATCGTCACCGAGTTCTAGGTGGGTCTTGATTGTAGAATGTGTAGAGACAACTAAATTGGCTTTAGAGCTCTCAAAAGGAACCTAATTATTATCAACGTTGAACAGAGTATGTATGGGAAATCCCAGAGAGGAATAAGTTCATAACCATATCTTATTACAAAACTAAACGCAAGGTACTAAGTGTCTCTTGTAATCGTTACATATAATTAGTACCTACCCTGTAATAATGGCTTTGATCTGATAATAAAAGATTAAATTAATACATTATTTGATTATCAGGTATTTCATCGTCTTGAGAAATGCTCTGAATATTTAGCATATTTTATTCCCTTGAAGTACATTGTTAAGCGATTTAACGTGAGATAATCATTAGTGTTGATATAAACAATAAATAATTAATACAAGCAGGTGTAGGTAATTGTGTTATGCGTGAATTACATGATAAAAGAATTGGTGAAATTCGTGTTTTCGAAAGTATAAAGATCTTATCTAAAAGGTCACAAATCTTCAGCCTAACCACAAACTACTGTATTTAAAATTTGCGTAATACTCCTATCATTAAAGTAAGTTGAGTGGTTTCCCATTACACACAAGACACAAGGCTTTGGAGTATTAACGGTAGTTGTTTGAGAGGTGATGTAAATTGTTGAGTGGAGATACTGGAGATTCACCAAATAAATCGTTGTGTGGCTAGAATTCAAAGTCACACCAGGTAACTCTATTTACACGCAACGAACATTGTTTATTCTTTGAATGTAATTTATTCTGTTTTCTCGTTTTAATGACGCGACACTGGTCATTGAGATTTGTATGTGGGATTATCCTGTAGATAAATTTGGTAGCTGAATTTGGTAGCTGAATCTGATGGGTTCAAATTTAAATATAGTTTGTCTTATCTAAGTCAAAATTTCTTTTTCGAATATAGGTACTCAAAGTGCATCAACTTTAATTTTTATGTTTGATTAGAGTGCGTTAATGATTAAAATGATATGTTCAAAGTGCATCAATGTTTAATATTATATGTTCAAAGGGCATCAATGTTTAATATTATATGTTCAAAGGGCATCAATGTTTAATATTATATGTTCAAAGGGCATCAATGTTTAATATTATATGTCCAGAGTGCATTAATGATTATTATTACCTGTATGTTCAAAGCGCATCAATGTTTAATATTCTATGTGCAAAATGCAATTGCATGAATGTTTAGTATTATTTTTCCAATGTGCGTCGATGTCTATAACTTATGTGCAAAATTTTTATATTAATGCTCCCGGCACATCAATATTTAATATTAAATGCTCAACTGAACGTGCATCAATGTTTAATATTCACAAAGGAGTAAAATCTTTTAATACGATAATCTAACAGTTAATATGTTGATTTAATAATCATTTTGGTCAGGATCATTAAAATAACCAACATTTTTACTAAAAGCATAATAAGCTGCCAATTAAAAAAACTCGTTAGCAGTTGGAAGACCTATAAAATTGCAAACCAAATTAAAAATCCTTTGTTAATTTAACGATGCTGGTTTCATAGATTAATAGCAGTTCTATAAATTCTTGAAATTAATGCATACATAAAATTTATACTGATTCTAAAATTTTTAACGAAGAATTCACGGTGCAATTTTATTATTTAAGTAATCCTACAATCCAACCGTCAAAATGCTGATGACTTAAACCCAACTTGTGTCGAAGCCTTCCGCGCTAATTTGAATACGATGTATGTTTTTAATTGCATAACAGACATGTTGTCCACTAAACAAACTTGTATTTCGTGATCGAATCATTTTTTCTGTTAATGACCACTTAACAATATGCCGATTCGTTTAAAAGCCTTTCATCATATTTTTATCACCTGAGAAGATTATTGAGAAAATTTGAGATGGACATTTTAAACTGAGTTTTGTTAACACACTTCACGATATTGACCTCTGCTGTAAATTGAACATAGTATTATGTTAAAGAATGCTTTGTGTTATGTAAATTTATAAAAAAGTGAAAATTTTGCCATGCTTCGGTCAACCGACGATAACAACAGGTGTTACAAATGTGAATTAAATATAATAGATGTTTCGAAAGATTTTTAGGAGTTGGATTAAAAATGTATATGTATATTTAAATTTGTAAACAACAGAGTAATGTTTAATATCTTTAAGATAAGTTGTACATAATCCTGATCTGTTGATACGTTAATATTTATTGAGGAAACTAAAGGAAAAGCCAATACACCAATTAAAGTTTACATAATATGACGTTGGAAATATTAATTGGTTGCAATGTCTTAGTAATATAATGAGAAGCGGCAAATACAAGATAACCCAACTATTTATAGAGAGAAAATAGTGGAAGACATAGTAGAGAAAGTTGACAAGTGCAGCTAATAATAGACAGCCTTCGATAAGGACACTTAGAGCCAGCGAAATAAAGTGGACAGACGCCCTCCAAATGTGATGTTGGAGAAAAATGCTCAGGATTACATGGACAGCTAGACGCACAAATTTATCCATTTTGAAAGAGTTAGGCATCCAATACAATACAATAGTCTTTCAACTATTTGCCTACAACGTATTTTAAAATACTTTGGACACGTTGCTCGCCAAACTGAGGACTCTAACTTGGAGAAACTGATGATCACCAGTAAAGTGTATGGCAGAAGTAGCAGAGGAAGGTCACTAATGCGTTGGAGTGATCAAGTATCGGTGACCTTGCTCTCTAAGCAGAGCAGAACCGCGATGAGTGGAGGAACCTTGTCCACCATGGAAATTGGAATAGAGTTCACGATTCTCAGCAACGAGGAACCGACTTAAGAAGAATAAGAATACGAGGAATGTGACGTTGATAAGTTATGAAACCATAAATCAAAGCAATTTTCCAGTCTTAATAATATGGATTCAGGAATAAAAAAGGACGTGCTTTATTTTGGTACTACTTTAAAACAGTTTAAGATGTCTGACATTATTTAACATCTTCCTGTTGTCGGTCGATGTTTTATGAATCATTTCTGAAAAATAATATTTCTTTTCTAAACGCAACTATCTATGCCTATTTCAATCCAATGTCTCGAACATATAGATTCTATAATGCCATAGAACGTGACGATGTAGACATATTTATTAACAGCCTGGTATATTAAAAAAAAACATTTATCTGCTAATTTCATTAGCTACAGCAAATATGACGTCATGGTAAACGGAAGAATTTGAACTAAAATTATGTGTTTAATATAGCTTATTATTATTTATTTTATTTCTTTCTTTCTTCTCTTTCTTTTTACTAGATATTTACAATGTTTTATATTTTACTAGCTGGTTCCCGGCATGCGTTGCTTTGCCATTTAATAAAGAAATTGTTTCTCCCTGCGCGTCCTTTTCCATTCGTCCCGTCCCCTTCCGCCTCCACTTCATATCCCGCGTTCCCACTCCGCCTCCTCCACCTTCCCTTTCCCCACTTCACTCCCTCCCTTCCCCCGTCCCGCGAACCCCCCTCCCGAGTTCCCCTCCCCCCTCCCAGGTTACCCTCCCCCTACCACGAACACCCTACCCGACTTACCCTCCCTCCCGCATTCCATACATTCAGTTTTCAAACAGCTCGCGTGCCACCTATTGTAATTTTTTTATATAAATTTCGTAAAGCCAGAGCCCACCAGTGGTCTTTTACAAACCTTGTCCTGACAATAACGAACACACAAAAAAATAATTATCCAATTTGGTGCAGTCGTTCGGAAGTTATGCGCGTACATACATTTCGGCGATTCATTTTTATTTATATAGAAGAGAAGATAGAAGATAGAAGATAGATAGATAGATAGATAGATAGAACATAGATAGATTTATGTTATTGAAGTGAAAACTTATTTAGCACCGCTGTGACGCACGACAATAAAAAGAAACAAACACATTCATCTTCAGGATTTAGCCTGCGTGAGAATGAAATAGTATAATCGGTCTCCTCTTTGTGCAGTGCTTCGTAGCCTCCCCACTCTTGTCTACTTTAGTTTTCTGAAGGTTTCACTTCTACCACGTGTGAATTGCACACTATATTTTTTTTAATTAGTAACAACACCTAGTAACAACATAACCTTGATTAACGCATGCTGTGAACATTTTTAATTTGATTGTTAAGAGCGTTTAACCAGCCAGCGGACGAAAATCCACATTTCGTCGAAAGTTGTTCTTACGATCGTGCAGGGCGGTTACAACGAGGAAGATTAATTATTCTCCGTACCAGCTTTTTAAAATTATAACTCAATATCGAATTTATTTCACTACAAATTAGCTTTAATTTATACCTTCATCCAAAAATGCTGAAAGGCATGATGATAAAACTATTAAAATAATGTACTTTTTGTAGTTATTTTTTGATTATAATAAATTTAACATTTTTCAATAATGTCTAAATTTAATAAGAATGTTAAAAAAAATCTGAAATATATTAGTTTGTAATGCGCAAATAAATACACAAATGGACCATTTTTCGTCAAGAAACACATGTACGTAGGTACATATTTTTTAATGATTTTTTTAAAACTAAAATTAAAATTCTAAAACATGCGTTTGCTAGATAATGTATTGATTTATTTTACTGCATGATTATACTATTTGAAATGGGTGTGGTATAATACAAAATCTTTTTTGAAAATTTAACAAATCTGCCAACGACCTCTGGAATAACCTTAATATACTAAAAATTTTAAAAAATTCTCAAAATTTATTACACGCGAATGCTAGATAAAAGAACAATCTTTCGAAATCCATTTATAATTTTTTGTGGAAAAGAGTCGATACGTCTAAAATCTGATTTGAAAATGACATATTTCTGGTTTTCTCTGGTAATGCCCTCTTAAAATCTATGCGCATCCCAATGGCAAGTTCATTGATAGAACCATTGTTAACACTCTGTAAATGTTTCAAAGATACATTTTAAATATGATAATAAGGATTGTATTTATGATTTTCCCGCTACAGTTTCCACGTGGAGGTCGGTACTAAAAAAAGACAGAATTCCCTTTGTGATTTTTCATTATTTCAAACATTATTGTTAAATAGTTTCCGCGAAGTTTATTTCCACACCATCAACACATGTTAAATATAAATATAGATATTATGTGGTTTTTCATGATTGCGTTTAATGTATAAAAGAACTGCGTGCTAAACTCGTTTGACAGTAAATATTCATAAATTAGTGTTATTTATTTCCCATCCGATAATTATTTTCTGAATGGTGCGCACAGGTATCACGATAACAGACATCGCATGCCATAGACAAATAAAAACAGAGGGAAATAATACTGTGTGAGAAAGAAATATTGTTCCTGAATTTCTTTTCCTGTTTGAAGTGACGTACGCGTGGCGGTATACTCGTACGTCAGTTGTCAGATAGCGTAAATAAGATGACCTAATTCATTTGCATTCTGCTAAAGAATTTAAAACATAACGCCAACAATATGTATTAATAAGATTATAGATTATTTTTCTTTTGTCTTAATTAGAATATTTTACAGCAAAACTTGCAAAAATGCTTTTTTCTTAAAAATGGTTCAATTATCACAATCTGTGGGCGAGTAGATTTTTAGCGAATTCATTTGGGTATCACCTTAAGGCCTAGCTTCTTGTATTTCTACCGATTTATTACATATTATCCTTAAATACTTTAAGTACCATAGCTATTAAAATATAGGTATATGTTATTCTTGAAGACAATATCTATACAGTCCCCACGCCGAAATGCCAATTATATAAAATTTTAAATTATATAAATGTATGCTCCGAAAATGTATAAACACGTTTTTTTCATTGAAGAAGAAGATAACCATAATAATCTAAACGAAAATATGAAAGAGAACAAAACAATGTAAACAGAAAAAAGACTAGGGTCGCAACTGGGACTCGAACCCAGACCTCTTGTCTAACCGGGACATGCTCGTTAACCAATTTCGCTATTACGTTTTTCAGTTATTTTTCAGGTTATATGTACGAAAAAATTCACAGCGTTTCATTAAGTGCTATTTTAGACAATTTCTCCGAGATTTTTACTCTATTTTAAAAGAGTCGTGAATTATTAAACATTTTCCGCATAAATATTATCATTTTTAATATTAGCCCGCTCCCTCTAACATTCGTATTTACATATCTCTACATCTTATTTTTGAGCGGTTACACCGCGCCTTAAACGAGTCAATCTGAGAAATGAGATGCACATTTGATGATTCACGACGGATCTCTCATGAGTTATAACATAAAATGAAATTAGACATAAAATCTTCATTGAATCATGTGGTTTCTCAAAATATACAAATGGAGAAATGCGGTAATCTGTCTTCTTATTATTATTACTATCAAGAGAAGTATTTTCTCCTTTTGTTCGAGTACGTGTTCTGCCATTGAATACGTAAAGACCCACGTACTTCAATACTTTTCCCTTTCTGTTAAATCATTAAGTATGGTAATTTTATTTCCACCTGGGTCATTGCTATGGCCGCCTGACTTGAATACTCTAAGGAAGTAATTATACAATATTTGCATACCGTTATGGAGTAAGTGCTTTTTAGCATTTTACTGTCCACAACTTACTAACTCTTCTTTTTACTGTCGTAGTTTGAAAAATTTACTCAAAAGTTTGTAATAATGCTTTTTATTTACTCCAAATTTATGTAATTGTGATATGAAGATCATCATTTGGAAGACATTAAAAAATTACATCAAATTAAATTATACTCCGATGATAGCCAACTTCTGATAAGAAAGGGAAAAAGATTATGTGGAAGCTAATTTTGAACCTAATTCTGATATATACAGGGTGTTAAGGGATGTACTTGTCTTCCTTTAACCAATGATTCCTGACATTATTTGGAGTAAAATGTGTAAACGAAATTATGGTCTCCGGTGACTTTTTAGATGACTTTACTAACTGTAACTCGTCGAGTAACCGATTTACCACTCACCTGCCACTTACTGTCCAATACCTACTGATTTTTTAATGTTTTTAGTTGAAAAAAAACATCAAAAAAGAAAACATTCCACCTTTACGAAAATTGTGCCAATATTTGAAAATATCCTACTACCATCACACTAAGCGGAAAATGTTGCTTGTGTCGTGCTCGTGTCGATAGAGGACTTAGATTTGAATTAAGAAATGAAGGAACGCTGTAGTTTTGTCTAATTTTTTGACAACTAAGTGCAGATTTTGAAGACCTGTAACTGACGACTGAAATGACGTAGAGCGCTGTAAATGGTTGCATTGCGTTAGAAAAAAGAGGCAGAAGAAGCTGTGCAAATTTCATGATTCTAGAACTCACAGTTCAGAAACTATCTCCAATTTTATTAAAAACATATTCGTTTTAATGGAAAGTGAGAGAATTTAATCAGCTATCATGTCTTTGTTTGAATTTACATAAATGTTTAAAGTTTCACTCGTATAACATGGTTTACCATCAACAAGACCTCTACGCGATTGTGCCAAAAAACTGTGCTCTTGGTCGAAAGTGGCAATAAATCTCTTTAAATCACCCAGGTGAAATTGCAAGGAAAAATAACTCTTCTCGTATTGAAGGAAGGAAGATTTGCATACCAGATAAAAAGGCTTTTGTAATGTCTTATTCGAAATCTTATTCCAATGTTTAAACAGACAATTCATTACAATATTATGTAATGGTGCGTTATAAACTCAAAATAAAATATTTTAATCGTGTTCAAAAATTCTCCATCGATATCAAATCTATTAACAAATTTGCAAGAGGTACGAAAGAAACTTGTTTCGTAAATAAATTATTTTTGCAAATATGATATTATGTCATTTTAGCAAAATATCCGCATTGAGGGAATACCAGTCATTATTGATTACGCGTAACATCATATGTACTTATTTTTTACGATTGTATATATTGATATATCTTTCTTTACATGAAAAATTAACACTTATGCATTCAAGTATTAAAAATAAAATGATACTGAATTTAATTTATAATCTTTTATCATGTTAAAGTACACTTTCACTTCACAACTCTTTTTTTGTTGTTGGGAGTTAACACATTTTGTTTGTCTTAGCACGGCGACGTGTGGTCGAAAATTGTCGTGAATTATAAAACAAAAATATTTGGTAACTTACCGCGAAAGTAAATCTCGCCATTTTGAAAAAGGTTGATCTGATAAAGTTGACTTTTAAATCTGAAATAAATAAAAACATATGTTGATTACTTCGTAAAAATAATTTATTTAATAATACTGTTATTTTTTTTACATAATTAAAATTATACAAATGTTCGTGTATCATCATCATCATCAAATAGTATTAGTACAGCGCCCTTTCACAAAGACGGCGCTATATAAATTAGCCAAATATTATTATTATTATTATTATTAATAATAACCTTGCGTCTGTGCGGTTGAAATGTAAGAACCCGGCTTCGAGTGCATGTCTGACGCCCCGTCGTGTGCGCCGCGCCATATGAACATATTTGTACGTGAAATATCAAACAAAGCTACCGTTGTAATTCGATTTAAAATTCAAGGATTCGTCAAAGGATGGCGCCACTTCCGTTAGCAGGTTGCACGAGAACGTGCCCCTGGCAGGTATAAGTACTAAGATTTTGTAAATTTGAGTATCTTTCGTGTTACAGAAAGATTGACGGTAATACTTAGATGTGAATAATAGTATCACGCGACTATTTATTACATACATCATTGTCTGTCCCTGTAACTAGCTATCACTGGATTACAGTGGATCTGAGGAACGGGCTATTTTTGGAACCTGTTCTTATCGGATTTATAAAATGGTCACCAACACTCTAACTGGGCGAAGGCGAACAAAAGCCGCCCACAGGGCCTAGCAGCAAAAACCTGCGGAGCGGGTTTTTTACTGCTAGTAGTTTAAACAATGTCGTAAAAAAACGTGCTTATATATGAGATAATAACAAATGATTAGAGTGTTTTATTTATTCCTAGTATAACATGTAACATTATTGATTTTATCTTGTCTTTTGTATTTTAAATTAACAATAGATTACTGCGGATGCTTAGAAATTCAAATGTTTCAATTAAAACGGTTCATAGTAAATAAATTCAATTATGTTGAAGTATCGGGAGAGCAGAAAATGCAGAATCATCGTGGTTCGTTTGTATAAGAGAAAATGCTTTATCCGATGAAAGGCAAATTTACTAACGAAATTAGAAATGCTTGTACTAATAATGAGCTTTTTTTGGCCTTTAAATTTAGAAAGACACTGTTTTTATATTTTCAGTAAGTACCAGCACATTAAAATTAATAAAAAAATAAATCGACTGCAATCAATTTGAGATATTTTCTAAGCATCATAATTTTAACTCTCTCTGTTTCTAATTGGATTTTAACGCTTAATTTTTTTGGGTGACACTCGAGTTCCGTTGCCAGTGGGACTTTAGCATCCTCATCAATTATGTTCTGCATGGTGAAATTATTGCCAGGGCGATACTGAGATCATATTCAATTTGAAGAAGCCGCTAAATATTTTCTTACTTCGTAGGTATCTAATTTTCTAACACATTTAATAAAAGTCATACAAAACTCGTCAGAGAAACAAACGTTTTCTGAAGGCCCCGACGAGATTCGAACTCGTGATCTCCTGTTTACTAGACAGGCGCTTTAACCAACTAAGCCACGGCGCCGATGCCTCCTCGCGGCAAAATTCCCAACTTAAGTTTACGGCAGTCGTTGTACGTAGCGCTGTCAATACAAAATGCATAATCGTGAACAGATAATGTAGTAACATAGACAGGTATAAATAGGTAAATATATGTAATAATATAATAATTGATTAGTATTAACAAATACTAATATACAATAAACTGCACTGTCTGGTATTATAGCTGAATTAAATTACACGGATCAAATTCAAGATGAACACCTATTTTCAATTATACAAATTTTACGCAAAATTACTTAGGTAAAGACAGGTCATACCTACATATATATTGGCTTTACAATGATATGACACCATCTGTCGATACAATTTAGTAACAGAAATGTTTTACGTTTTAAGCAAATGAAGCACTGCAATATTATTGAAGTGAAAACTTCTTTAGCGCTGCGCTGCTATGATTTAAAACCCGATGAAACGAAAAATGGCGACACTAAAAAGAGACACACACATGCATATATAGAATTTAGCCTGAGAAAGAATGAGACAGTATAATCGGTCTTCTCTTTGTGCGGTGCTTCGTAGCCTCGTCTTCTTGTTATGCGGTGCTTCATAGCCTCCCCATTCTTGTCTACTTTAGTTTTCTGAAGGTTTCATTTCTACCGCGTGTGAATTGCACCCTCTGTGAAGTTAAAACTTCTTAAGCACCGTTGTTATTTGAAACTCGATGAAATGAAAAATAGCGACACTAAAAATAGACAAACACCTACATCTATAAGATTTAGCCTGCGAGAGAATGAGATTGTGTAATTGGTCTCCTCTTTGTGTGGTGCTTCGTAGCCTCCCTACTCTTGCCTACTTTAGTTATCTGAAGGTTTCACTTCTACCGCGTGTGAATTGCACACTTTGATTTTTTATTTGTTTTTACGGGTAGGTACTATTGCAAAAAAACATTTAACAATGGTTTGAGTATTACGCTTGTCAGCTAACGATAGTTGATGAGAAATTTAGATCGTAGGTTCCTGTCTAACATTTAAAAAAAATAAGGAAAATAGTAAAAGAATGGCTACCTATTAAATATCCACTTTTTTATAATTTAGGTCCAAAGGTACTTAATTTAATAGACTGCCTGATATTAAATAATCAGTACTATCACAAGTCTGGGAATCTGAATTCTCATCAGACAGACAATTTGACTGCCAGGCATAAATTGCGTTATGAAACAAAGAAAGTTTTCAACAAGAATAGTTGTAAAAGTATAATGGTTTATGTTAGAACGTAAATTTTACGTTCTTCATGTCTCAAGAGATAGCTAAATTCTTCAGATGTCAAAAGGTCATCGGTTAATTGTGTGGAAAAATAACAGAATGAGCCCAGGAAAGTTATTTTGTTAAATTAACGTGCTAATATAAATATGCATTCTTTTTATCAACTTGGTAATTATTTGTGATATTATAAGTCATGAGGAAAATATAACGCAAAACTTTATTAAAAGTCTTCAGATATTGTCATTTTTCGTAAAAAATAATTATGTCTACATATCTATATTTTGACTTTGCCTATTAACAAATGAACGAAGGGATATTTTTGAAGTGAAACTTCTATAGCCCCGCTATGATTTGGATTTCGGATGAAACGCAAATGACGATTACTGCACCTGCGACGCATAACTGCGCCCATTGACCGCATATGATATGAAACGGAAAGTTCGCTGGTCTGCGCTTATTGGTCACTTTCATGATGAACTCGCTTTTCAAGTATTGGTTGAGATTGTTTTGGTAAAATTTCGCTTCTACCGTGTGTAAACTGCACTCGATTTTTTTTAAATGTAAAGTTAAGTTTGTTAATCTGTAAATACTTTTTCTCAAAAGTTTTAATCTAGGGATAATTTTGGTGACATTTTATAAACAATAAGTACTATATTTGCGGAATGTTCCAGAGTGGAAGATACTCTCAGTATCGCCCTGGTGTAAGACCACCATTCAAAATTGAAATGGCTTGAAATGCCTTTTGGTCGTGTTTTGTGACCAGATCTGAATAGCCAGGTACTTCCCCACCTCCCTCTTCCCCATCTCCTTCCCCAACCCTCCACCTTCAGCCTCACAACATATCCCAATTGGGGTTGCACCTAGTCTCACTGGGTCAGGAGCAGTTGGGACTCTTGTGAGATATTCAAATACAAAAAAATGTTGTTATTTTTTGAGTTTAGGGCCTTTATTTTATGGATTAAAAGATCATATTTTTTATGGACTTATCAAAACTGAAAAAAATGGCACAAAAAAGATTGCTTTAGACCTCGAACACATAATTATATTTTAACTGACACTGTGAATCGGGTGAAAAATATATGCATTTTTCTGAATGTTTGTAGAAATCAACGATATAAAATTCATCATAGTAATAATTTTTTCCCATGAGAATTGAAATAATACCTACCAAATCGCAATTTGTTATTCATAACATGCTTTCCATAGGAAATGTAACAACAAATTCGCAATGCAATCAACAAACTTCCTTCTTGGTAACACAATTGATTATCGTAATTATATACGAGTACATTCAATTATTGGCAATAATTTTAGAGATTTTGGATCAATTTTTTGGGGTATTTTTTGATTAATTTCATTACATTATGCTAAGAAAACATCATTAATGAAACAATTTATCTTTTTTTAATGTGAATACCGCAGAAGAGTTTCAACGAATCCTAACTGTCTCGATCCAGTGAGATTATAGCATACCCAATATATTGTGAGGCCGGAGGCAACGGTGAGGGAAACGAGATTTAAAAAAAAAAGTGAATACCACAAGAGTCCCAACTGCTCCCAACCGACAGTGAGAATATGGTATCCCTAAGGGGCTATCCATCAATTACGTCACACCTTAAGGGGGGGGGGGGGGGGGGGGGGGGGGAGTAGAGAAGTGTGAAAATGTTTGACAAGGGGTATGGGGGGGTCATCAGCTCTGTGACATCACATGTAAAAAAAGTTTTTAACCACAGATTTGATTAAGTATTTTTAGATGTAAAATTGTAAACTATGTAACGGCCCACTAGGGGGGAGGAGGACTCACAAATGTGACGATGTGCGACAGAGACAGGGAGGGGGGGGAGGGAGGGTGTAAAAAATCATGAAATTCGTGTGACGTAAGAGGAAAGTGGGGAGGTATCTGGCTATTCAGATTTGGTCACCAAACATTAAAGACCACTAAAGCCAGTTCAAGCAACGTGTCAATTCTGAATGGTGATCTTACACAAGGGCGATACTGACAGCATCTTCCACTCCGAAGCCTGACACAAATATATCTTATATTATTTTAAATTATTAAATTGTGAATTAACACAAATAAATCAAATAAAATTTATTTGCCCACACCGAGATTTGAACCCGCGATCCTTGGATAGCTAGTTGATAGCCTTATCTCTCAATCACGGAGGCCGTCACACTATCAATTTCAATCAGTTTCATTTGTTATATTTATTCCCTTCAGACTTTTTCACAGTCGATATGAAAAAGTAGAAAGTGGTGTTTAGCGGAAACAAAATGCATGCTGACTTGCATTACCAATTTTTATACTGACCTAAGAAAGTGCACCGGGAGAATAATGCAATGTTCGGCTGGTGCATGATGCATTGTACATTGCAATCAAAACACAATTATATTTAATAGACCTACTGCTCTAGAGACCTTTAAGAAAACTTCATAGGTTCTTCTAATAAACTTGTACACGATCATTACGGAAAATATCTGATTAGTTACAATAGTTATTAAAATTACAAAAATACAACTGATATTATTTCAATGATATTATTTTATTATCGTGATTTATTTTTGGGGTATTATGCCGTGTTGCACCACCTCTTTCTTAAGCCAACGTTTCGGACAGCGTCACAGAATCCATCATCAGGGCAGATGTGTAGACGTGTAATTATAGATGATCTGATACGCAGTAACGTTGTCCGAATCGGTGGCTAAAAAAATCAGAGTATGTAATACACGCGGTAGAAGTGAAATCTTCAGAAAACTAAAGTGGACAAGAGTGGCGAGGCTACGAAGCACCGCACAAAGAGCGTGTTGGCCTCTTTTTAGTATCGCTATTTTTCGTTTCATCGATTTTCAAGTTGTTAAAATTGTAGAAAATAGCAAAAGTATCTATTATCGTGATTTATTTAAGGGGTATTACGTCTTGTTGCGTTACCTTCTTACTGAAGTGAAGACTTCTTTAGTATCGTTGTGATTTGAAACTAAATGAAACGAAAAACCGACACTAAAAAGAGACAAACACATACATCTATAGGATTTAGCCTCCTCCTTTAGGTCTCCTTTTTGTGCGGAGCTTCGTATCGTCAGCACTCTTGTCTACTGTCAATTGCACACTATTTTCTGTTTAATGTTTCGTTTAGATTTATTAGTATTATCTTATTTTTCAATGTAATATAATATTATTCCATTTTAGAGAGGTAATTTTCGTCCTCAGATGGTGTAAGAGTGTATGACTGTTTATAGAATTATAAAGGCAGATTCGTGACAGATTATCTGTATATTTATATTTCCCCACGATTAAAGCTTGTATGGACAATTAATAAGCTATCGAGACTTTCGTTTAATATTCCTTTCTCTGTCATAATGTGCCCATAATAGAAGGGAATATGACTTAAACTGCCAATTATATTGTTGGTTGCCATGGCGATCATTTATTTATTGGAGAGGAGATTGCAGATCAGCCTGCAATTTGACTTTCAGTTTCGTTCAGGGATCAAAAGCTGTGATATCATAAAATTTATACCTATATTCAACTTTGATACTTATACATTCAAGAATTTATAAGTATCAAAGTTGCTATATCTCCCTTTGTCTTTTTTTAAAGTAGATTGTTGTCATTGTAACCCATTTACTGGGAAATATTGTTTTAAACTTTTTACGTCCATTCATTTTTTTACATGAGCTCCACACAGGAGGCCTTGAGGAAATTTTTTTCCTTCAGGGCCTATGTCATCTTTGGGGATGCTGTGTGGAGAGTTTTTTAAAGAAAGGAAGGAGAGGAGAGTTCTGGGAAGAAAAAGGGTTAAAGGGGTGGGTAGGAATTTGTCAGTGTGTCCTGGTCATCTGCCTCCAAGACCTAGACAAACTTCACGCCATGAACCCGGGAACCCCTGCTAAATCACCAAATGTAGCCAGCCATTTGGGATGACCTATGGCAGAGGCAAGTAAGTAAGCAAATAAGTATTTAAAAAGATTTCGTAGTTCACGATGGAAACCACTTTTTGAGCTGAAACTTAAGAGCGTTTAACCAGCCAGCGGACGAAAATCCACATTTCTTCGAAAGTTATTCTTCCGATCGTGCAGAGCGGTTACAATGAGAAAGATTGATTATTCTCCGTACCAGCTTTTTTAAATTATAACTCAATATCGAATTTATTTCAATCCAAATTAGCTTTAATTTATACCTTCATCCAAAAATGCTGAAAGGCGTGATGATAAAACTATTAAAATAGTGTACTTTTTGTAGTTATTTTTTGATTATAAGTATTTATCATTTTTCAATAATGTCTAAATTTAATAAGAATGTTAAAAAAATCTGAAATATATTAGTTTGTAAGTGCGCAAATAAATACACAAATGGACCAATTTTCGTCAAGAAACACATGTACGTACATATTTTTTAATGATTTTATTGAAACTAAAATTAAAATTCTAATACATAACTTTGCTAGATAATGTATTGATTTATTTTACTGCATGATTACTTTATTTGAAATGGGTGTGGTATAATACAAAAACTTTTTTGAAAATTTAACAAATCTGCCAACGAACTATGGAATAACCTTATTATACTAAAAATTAAAAAAAATTCTAAAAATTTATTACATAACTATGCTAGATAAAAGAACAATCTTTCGAAATCCATTTATAATTTTTTGTGGAAAAGAGTCAATACGTCTAAAAACTTTTTTGAAAATGACGTATTTCCGGCTTTCTCTGGTAATGCCCTCTTAATAATTTGGCTTCTAAATTCCGAACTGAAAAAGCTATGCAATTTTTATGTTTACCTCTTAAAACTTTTCTTTCCTGAAAGATGTAATGTGTTTTGGTATTATGTGTGAAAATTATTTAAGCTACATAATTTTATTCTGTTAAAGTAATGTCATGTGTTTTACTGGCAGGTTATATGATAGGTGTTTTCTTCTCAAATAGGTTAATAATATCATTTTATTGGAAATTCCCAAATAATTACAATTACTTAGTCTTTAATGCTATGTCCTTGTTGTACTTCTTGTGACCTTTAAGTGCTTTTGCAAGTTTTACATTAAACTTTTTCAAGTTCTGTTATTTTTATGTGATGTCTATAGACATATCTGTCTTTTCCGGAGTTAAATTATATATATTTATATTGTGTAACTTGGGGTCAGTTCCAGACTTCTTGAGATCTAGACAACTTGCCCGTAAAGGGACAATGTACAAAGCAAAGTTGAGAAAAGGTACAAGAGGAGATGCTTATATTATTCATGAAGGTTGAGGGGTTAACGAGAAAGTCTGGTCCCTCTGGGAAGTTGAATAAGTAGGGATGGTTCATAGTTATAAGGGATGACTTGAGATTTATCTAAATGTGATATTTGTACAGGAGCTGTCCCCATTGCACAACTATAGAATGTTAAGGAATGCTGTTACGCGAACAACTGGACTATTAAAATAAACATAATCGATGATAGCCCATTTCCAATAGGAGAAGGCACCAGAAGAAAAAGAAGAAACCTACACAATTTTTCACAATTGTTTCATTTGGTACGGAGGAAACAAAACGAAGAAAGTAAAGGATGTTTGTGCACAACATGATGGGATAGTCTAATAGTAAATGAAACTTGCAAATGAAGGTAGAAAGTTGAATAAGTTGGATATTGTCCGAAAGAAAGTCACTCGTTTAGAGAAGAACAAAACGAAGAGAAGATTAGATGGTTTAACTTTAGCACTACCAGTATCTGAGAACCTGATAACGCCTAATAAGATATAAAGAGAGCTAGAAGATTGAAGGTAGAAGTAGTCGGGTGCGGCGTGGAAAAGAGTCACTTGTTCAGAACTTAACTGCAGGAAATTTCAACAAGATCGTGCAACTAGAAGACAAAAGATAAAGAAGAATCTTACCATATAATTGTTTTGTCTTTTTTATTTGGCATAGAGTTAAACATAACTAAGAAAATTGGATGGTTTAACTTTAGAACTACTTATATATGAGAACGTTGCAGGTTGGTCCAATTTATAAAAATGTATTCAAAGAAAGCTAGTAAGGAAGAAGATGTCAGGTGCGGCCTGAAGAAAGTCACTTGTATAGCAGGAAATTTCATTAGGATCGTAAAGAGACTAATAGATAGTGATAATTACGACATCAGCGACACGTTTACAATTTCACTTTTCTTCTGAGCAATTATTAGCACATTGTTTTTGAGCACACACAACAAAGATGACCGGGAAAATATTGGCAAAGCACGATAGAAATAATAATACTTCAGGCAAATGCATCGGTTAACTAATCTTTATGGCCGGAAGATGAAGAAAGGAAAAGTGGTTATGCCATTAACTATCAACACAATGAAACCAAATTTGCTAATGCTTAGTACTTTCGTAAGGTTTTAAGTGCCAACTTGAAAGAATGAGTGCTTAAATTTCGAGAATTATAAATGGGGGTATTTTTCTCAAATATTTGGTCCCATGCATAAAGCAGCATATCTTTCGAAATGTCAGCTCTAGCGTCATTTAATTTTCCCGTATTGTTCGGCATAGAATATTTTATGTAATAAAATATTATTAAGCACTCAATATTACTTCAACCACGAGCTACAGAGCTTTGAAATTAGCATTTTGGTCAAAAAAGTGACAAGTGACGAGAGGTTGGCTATTATCGGGGCAATCTTCATCAGGCCAGGAACAAATCTGCAGGACTGAATGTGTACCTACTAGTCATATACTAGCTTTTAAAGCCATCCATCTTATTTGTATAATTTAACAAGAAACAAAGATGTGTAAAAAATATTTAGATTACGAGATAAAACCAAAAATTTCATTAGCTGATCATCGGTTACAATGGAAAAAACCTAAGCCAATGTGCAAAACTGGAAATTTCTGACACGAAAAGATATACACATATTGCACAATGCACATTCCAATGTATGTATTTCAATATTTACTATTTTGTTAACACGTGAAATGCCACAAGTGAAAATTGCAACGGAAATGAAATTTGTTGCAACGCTTAGACAAATCTGCGGATTGACAATATCAATCAGTGTGACCGGCAACGGAATGTACAATAGACAGATGTATAACGTGCGAGATTAAGAAACAGACACTAACCGAGAATAATTAAAATACAGTTTTACTAATTAATACGGTCAGGTTTTTTGAAAGATCAACAATTATTTATTTAAGCAAGTTTTTTAAATGTGAATTAACTGACCGAAGGCATGGGGATATGTAGGACCCACCAGGGGGAGGTGGGAAAGCAGGTACTTGGCTAATCAGATCTGGTCACAAAACGAGCTAAAGTCATTTCAAGCAATATTTAAATTTAAAGTGTTGGTATAAAACAAGGCCTTACTAACTTTACCTGCACTCTGGGTCGTGCCGCATATATTATTGAAAATTTATTAATAATTGTAATATTGTGAAACAACATAATTTACTACCGCACGCCGGGATTTAAACTCGCGACCTCCGAAATCATAGTATTTCATTGTTACTTTTTAACAAAAAATGTGTGCAAATATTATTATTTGTAGAAATTGTGTTCTGCAAAATTCAAGTGCGCTTACTAATGCCAAATAAAAACTTGGGAACAAACTTACTCCTTGTGGCAAAAAATACCTGTTCATAACATTATATTATTGTATATCTATGGTTGTTGTATGTTTAAATTCTTCTGGTATACAAGCACACAAGTTATTATGTGTCCAGAATTTAAAGTGTGATTTGAGGTTTGCAACAAATGAATTAAAGGTAAGTTTAATTTGAAGGATAAAGATCTTTTAACATATATCACGAGATTCAAGTAAATTTATCGGAAGTATTTGAAGATCTTTAATTATTTGAAAAAACATGTATGTTTTAAACGCACGTGTTTTGAAGCTTACTATTATTTCAGTGGTGTAATTGCAAAGACAGCTAAGTTCAAATTTTTGTTAAAAACTATTTTTACGCCAGTTACATAGTTTTTTGATAAATAACATCTCAACATTGTTCTTTTCTATTCAAAATTTATTGATTATTTGAAGATATTTTAATTTTATTAAATAGACTGCAAGTCTCCACACGAGTTTTCAACTTGTGGGATTACTCTTGGTAACTTAGGTGAAGATTGCCTTTGATTGTATATATGTATGTTACTGTAAAAGCCTTATTGAGATTGTATATACCTACGGTTAAATCTTAAGATTTTCCTGTATATCCAAAAATTTGCCAATTTACGGGCTTTTGCAGTATCATATATACGCAAATAGGTACCTAAATTTTATTGAAGTGAAAACTTCTTTAGCACCGTTGTGATTTGAAACTCGATGAAACGAAAAAGCGACACTAAAAAGAAAACATACATCATCTATAGGATTTAGCCTGCGAGAGAATGAAATAGAATAATCGGTCTCCTCTTTGTGCGGTGCTTCGTAGCCTCCCCACTCTTGTCTTCTTTAGTTTTCTAAGGTTTTAGTTGTAGCGCGTGTGAACTGTACACCCGTAATTTATTTTTTTGATTTATTTTATTATCAGTTATTTTTTAAGTAAATACACTCTGTTCGTAAATGTAATAATAAGTAATGAAAAAATTATAGTAGAATTTTCGTTAATTTCAGTGTTAAATAAAATAATTGATTTCTTCCCAATGTTAAAAATAAAATAATGCCTAACCTAACTACCATAAAATTAGTCACCTGAGAAATTATGACGTTTTTTCCGTCTTATTTCAAGAATGGGAAATGTTTCAAACTTTCCTTAATTTTTGGAAAATAATGTAAATTTTTCATTTTGAATATTAAATTTGATGCCGTGGTTTTTGCCAAAAGCTGAATTGGGTTGGAATTGAAATGCAAAGCCCGTTTAAATATGTATGAACTTCCTCGTAGAAATTTCTGTGAATGATATTAATATGAATTATTCGGAAGATTTATTCCTTTATTATTCATGAACAACGAGGTAATCGTTCATTAAATAATATCTAAGAAGGTAAGATGAACATTAAAATTTAAATTAATTACAATGGAAAATACAATTTATTTAAATAATAATTTAGAAAGTCTTTAAATATAATATTTGATTGAATCTCTGCAAGAATTCTACAGAAATATTTTACGTACTAATCTCAGAAGGCAGGATCAAATTGAATTTTGATTTAAAGGTTTGGATTTGTTCTTCATTTTAATAAGGTAATGAAAAACAAGTTTCCAGATAAATAAACTGTTTTATTAATTTTATTAACTAAGGCATTTGTAGTATTCTACTTATATTAAAAAAGATGAATAAAATGGTTTACTGGTTTATTAAGAAACTTTCATTATGTTATTGTTCTTACGAGAATGTTTACTTAAAATAAAGCACGATAAATTTTAGATTCTAACAATTTAAAAAAAAAAACATAAAAAGAAATAAACTGTTTTATTGATTTTGTTAACTAAGCACGTATATTAGCAAGATTTACGATATTTGTAGTAATATTTCAATAAAGGCCAAGAATGTACTTATATTGAAAATGAACAATTAATTTATTAAGAAAATAACATAATGTTATTTTTATTGTTAGACCACGATAAATTGTAGATTTTAATAATTAAAAAAAAAAACTAAACGAAAAAATAAACTGTTTTATTAATTTTTTTAACTAAGCACGTATTTTCCGATATTTGTAGTAATATTTCAAAAAATGCGAAGAATTTTGCTTATGTTGAAAATGAAAGATGAACGATTGGTTTATTAAAACAATAACATAATGTTATTTATTTTTTTGATAAAGTTAACGTAAAAAAACCACGACAAATTTTAGAATCTAATAATTTAAAAAAGAACATGTTTCCTTTTTAACCTGATAGCTTAGATGTAGTTAGATGATTTTGAAAGCTTACCGTTTTTGGATTATTCTCAAAGCACGAAATGAGGAATCACTCGAAGTAAAAAAAAATAGAACACTGGCACTTTTCTCAGACCACCGGGAGAATGATGCGTCTCTGTGTGAAGCAAAGAACGCAATGCTACAGAAAAATGATGCACCAGCTTTTATACTCTGCGGTCTGAAGATGGATTCCATTTTCAAATGCTCTATGTCGCGAGTTCCAAACGAAATCGAATGGAGAGATCGAAGAAAAAAACACGAACGCGCCGCGAATTAAAATGAACGAACGAGTAAAAAAGTTAAACCAAACGTATAAAGCGTTTAATTTTATAAGTACTGATGATTTAACTTTTTTGCTTATGAGTTGTTTTACTTTTAAGATTCGTCAATAGAGTGGGAATTTGTGTAGAGGGGAAGATGATCGAAAGTAAACGTGATAGTCTTTTTTAAAATTTTTAACCATTCACGCACCGTCTTTGTTTAGAGTTAAAAGGATGCAAAAGGACACAGCGATTTTCCATAATTTCAATGGAGACCGGAACATTATGAAATATAATCTCAAATAAGTACTTTCAGAGCATTTGTGCATCAAATCTGTGGATAACCATTCAAATATTGCTTCATGACAATTTATTAATGATCATCTACTGTTCTTACTGTAACTGGTGTATCGTTTTATCTGTTTCAATAAAAGCTCATTGCATCCGCGACATCTTTAATCCGTTTAAAAGATGTTTACTGGAAGTAGTTAATTTAATAATTGACGAATTATGATAATCACTGGTTTAATCCGTGGATTAATTATGTAAATTAATACTTATCCGAATGTTTACAAAATTTTAAATGCGCTGCCACAATTTTGCATGATTTTGTGAATATTTAATTTTTGCTCGAATTTATGACAGTTTAAAATCGCGCTGTGATTTTTCGTATAATTTATACAATTTTCTCGTTGGTGGGTAATAATTTACTGAAATTTGAAATTTATTTCACTAATTTAAAATTGTAAAGCAAATTATAATTTGAATTTAGGTCAAAATTGTTGAGGTGCGTTAGTTTTTGTGTATTTTTGCACAAATTTGTTTATGGCGGTTAATTTTTTTTTTTACATTAACTCCATACAGGAGGCCCTGAGGAAAATAATTTCCCTCAGGGCCCATGTCATCTGGGATGCTGTGTGGAGGGTCTTTTTGAGGAGAGGAAGGAATGAACATTGGTCTTGAAGAGACCCATGTTGTAGGAAGGAGGAAACACAGAGGCCGGCTAATCATTCCACAGCCGAGCTGTTGAACACAAGAACGAGTCGAAGAAACGACCCGTTCTCATGTGACAAATGTCAACCGTGTACAAATGTTGGGCACGCGTTTGGCGTGTTTCCCGACTATGCACCGGTGCCGAAGGGATCAATGATGCTAGTTCCTCGTAACATCTTCCATTGTAATACCGGTAGAACAAGGATAGTATTCCTACCCGACGCCTGTGCTCTAAAGAATGCAATCCGTCTGTAAAGATGGGAGAATCTATCAAACGGACCGCCTGTTTCTGCACAGAGTCGAGGGTATTTTTCAGGTATTTTGAGCTCCAGATCAGAGGTGGCTGCCAAATTCAACCGTGGGGCGCACTTGTGATTTGTACAGGGTTAGCAGTTGTGTATTATTAAAGTATCTGCGGGCCCTGTACAGTACGCCCAGTTCTTGGGAGGTGAAATTCTTGGTTCTAATGCACTTTAGAACCAAGAATTCAGACTTAATTAATGTTGTGAAAAAGAATAGTACTTTCATAACAATATTATGTACTTCCCCGTCTTCCTCTTCCCCATTCCCCTTCCACTACCTTCAGCCTCACAGCATACCCTAATTGGGAATGCCATTGTTTCACTGGTTCCAGATGTCTGGGAGCAGTTGGGACTCTTGTGCGGTATTTACGTAATGATTTGTGCAGACAGAAAGTGGGATGACATAGTCCCACTGAATCCAGACGGTAGGGAGGTGTTGACTATCATGCGGTATTCACAAAAAAAATATAGGTCTGTACCTTTTTTTACAAGCGCTCGACACAGGTAGCCCTTACGAAAAAAATCCCTCAGGGCCTATGTCATCTTTGAGAATGCTCTGTGGAGGGTCTTTTTAGAGGAAGGAAGGGGAGGAAGATCTGAGTAGAAAAAAGATATGAAAGGTGGGTAGGAATCTGTGCGTCAATGTGTCCAGAAGTGATGGATGTACGAATCCATCCCTCCCATTGCGGTGCAAGGCGATGGGTCGATAGAGTCCGGCTGGAGAACTCTAGGTTAGGTCTTAGTCAATCTGGAACGGCCGTAATAAGACCTGGACTAATCTCACCCCATGACCACGGGTACCTCTCATATAAAGCCATCCACTGGATCGAGCATCGAACAACATTGAAGAAAGTAATTGCCCCCACAATTTTTAATCCGATGGACCAATTAGGGATCAATAAATGATTTTTTAATTTATTTATAAAATTGTTATAATTTATTCTTTTATGGCAATATTCCCTTTCTCTTTTTTCATTTGTTTCTTTGTTTTAATTTTGTTTTCTTTTATTCTTATTTACATATAAAATGTTCTGGACTGGCGATCCCAAATTCAGTTGTTGGGCGAAGGTACTTGAAATTTATACAAGATTAGCAGTTGGTCACTATTGAAGAATTGTTAGCCTAATTCAAGACGGTCTCCATGGTCAAGGGATAAGGCTTTAAACTAACAATTCGAAGGTCGCGGGATCAAATCCCGGCGTGCGCAGTTTAATTTAATTTGGTTAATTTGTGTTATTTTATTAATTTTAAATAGTGTATAGTATAATTGCGGCACGTTGTTGAAATTGTGTTTGGTGACCAGATCTGAAAGGACTGGTACTTCTCCACCTTCCTCTTCCCCATCTCATTCTCCTACCCACTATCTTCAGCCTCACAACATAAACTGGGGATGCCATGGTGTCACTGACTCCAGACGGTTGGTAGCAGTTGGGACTCTTGTGTGACATTGACGTAAAAAAATGTTCTCACTTACTTGTACTCATACAGCATATGGGATGTTTTTGATGAATATAGACCATTAATATGCAATGAATCTAAAGTACATTCCATTTTTATAGAAGTGCTTTTATCGCGTTCCGCATCTGACCAACTTTACGAAATCTGAATAATTAATAAATATAATAAGATTTTATGCTAATGCTCCTTACGGCAGGTGTTAAGTCATTTGTGTAAAATCTGTCTTAATAATTTAAATCGTTCACGGTAATATTTTATAGCGCTGTTACGGATGTCATTCTTGCATCCTAGAGTCAAAGTCAAGGCATTGAACACCTGTAGAAATTAATTTAGTAATTGAATTAATAAATAATAATTTAAATTTAAAATAAAACATTAACTTAATTTAGTAATTAAGTTATTGTTGTATTTTAAATTACCAGAAAAAATCAGTTTCAGGAAATATTACGAAAAACGGAAAATAATGGAACATGTCCAGAGTCAGAACAACAGAAGAGTTTGTAGGAATGTAAATAAAATAATTATTAAAAGGAAATGTACTTAACTAATTTAATTTTTATTTCCTTACTTTTATATCATTACTTTTGTTGCATTACATTTATTCCATTACTTTTGTTCCTTTACTTTTATTCCATCAATTTTAATTAATTTCTTTAATTCCATTACTTTTATTCTGTTACGTTTAATTCATTACTTTTATTGCATTCCTTTCATTCCTATAATTTTATTCCATTACTTTTACTTCATTACTTCAATTGCATTACTTTTATTCCATCACTTTTATAACTTTACTTTTATTTCATTGCTTTTATATTTATTCGGTTATTTTTATTTCATTTCTTTTATTGCATTACTTTTATTTCGTTGCGTTTATCGCATTACTTTAATTCCATTTTTTTAATTCCATTACTTTTATTTCACCACTTTTAATCCATCACATTTATTCCATCACTTCTATTACATTACTCATTAATCATTTATTTCATAACTCTTATTGAATTACTTTTAATCCATTACTTTTATTTGATTACTTTCATTTCATTACTTTTATTACATTACTTTTGTGCCATTATTTATTTATTATTAATTTTTTTTATTACTTTACCTCCACATCTTCTTCTTCTTGGTGTGCCCTATCAGGTCCTCCCGACGTTGGCGATCACTCTGGAAAATATATCTCCGTCATACCTCCACATAATTAATATTAAATACTCTCGACTCTGTGCAGAAACGGGCGGTCCGTTTGATGGATTCTTCCATATTAACAGACGGATTGCAATGTTCTACCGGTATTTCAATGGAAGATGCTCCGAGGAACTAGCGTCATTGATCCCTTTGGAACCTGCGCTTAGTCGGGAAACACGCCAAACGCGTGCCCAACATATGTACACGGTTGACATTTGTCACATGAGAACATGTTGCTTCTTAGACTCGTTCTTGTGTTCAACAGCTCGGCTGTGGAACCATTTGCCGGCCTCTGTTTCCTCCTTCCAATAACATGGGTCTCTTCAAGACCAATGTTCATTCCTTCCTCTCCTCAAAAAGACCCTTCTCACAGCATCTCAGATGACATAGGCCCCGACGGAAATTATTTTCCTCAGGGTCTCCTGTGTGGAGTTAACGTAAAAAAAATAGGAAGCCCCGAGGAATATAATTTGGAGATCTTTTTAAGAAAGGAAGGAGAGGAAGTTCTGGGAAGGAAAAGAGTACTAAGGGTGGGTAGGAATCTGTGGGTCAGTGTGTCCAGGAGTGACGGATGTATACATCCATCCCTCCCACTGTACTGCAAGGCGATGTTCCGAGAGAGTACGGCTGGAGAAGTCAAAGGGACTCCCTCAATCATTCCTTCCCGATCCGGCCTGCCATGCTGCTGGTGGGCAGACGCATCCACCGCCAAGACCCGGACTAACTTCACACCTTGAATCCGGGCACCCTGCTAAGACACCAAACATAGCGAACCAATTGGGGTGACCTATGGAATAGGTGTTGGTTATCCAATAAAAGGTTCCCCTGGCGGCGGTACCCATACCCGCCTCCCAAATTTATACACTATAATCACGAATAAGAGAAAAAAATCTACTTGTGTGACATTGTGTTTGTGTGATTATGCCGATTTGTTTGGCGGTCCATCCTCTCTGCCTGCTACCTCTGCGGGGAAACTGCGTGATGGTTGGTTAGTTTGTTAGGAAAGTAGTCAGTGTAATCACTCATCGTTAATCAATGTTTGGATCAACAATAATTGCTTAATATTTAAACTACTAGCTGTCCCGACGAACGTCGTACCACTCAGAATAAATTACTGCTTTATTAACATATTAGCTGTATTAAATTAAGTTTTTTTATTAAGTTAAAAATTAATCAACTGTCCGTGTTTGGTTTTGTCCAAAGATATTCAAATACAGAAAGATATGCTAAGGTGTCCGCGCAACGGACGTTGTTCATTTCGTTGTTTTTTTGAAAATGTGCATTAATATTGTTTAACAATATATTTTGAATAAGGAAAGAATTCGTTCATTTAGTTTAACGTTCGTTTGGTTTATTCGTTAATTATTTGTTCTTTTAGTTTATTTGTTAATTGGTAAACAATATCGGCGACACCCGGAAGCGCAGACCCACATAGTAAAAACAGCAGATAGCACATCTACTTATATTTCAATATCTTTGGTTTTGTCAGTATCAGAGATGGCGTTGTGTATTGATTTATATTTTTTGTGATTTTCTTACTTCTCCACTTACGGGAATTGCGTTTCATTTTCACGTGTGAGAGAGATTTATTATAATTATTGTATTTTTCCTTTGGTGGGGTATAAAAAAGAGGGGAAGCATTGACATTTAGTGTGTAAGAAAGAGGGGCAGCATTATATGTTTAAGCAAAACAATCAGTATTTTGACATTTGACGTTTTTTTAATTTTTAGAATTCACTCATTATTCAATATTATATTTATCACATTTTTTGATGAGTGAATGTTAGAGTGCCAGTGGCCTGTTTCTCGTTCTCAGATAGAACAACTGTCTCTGTCCTATAGATACATATATGTATTTCTGGGTGTATGTAAGAGTACATGTATTTGCACATGTATGCACGCATGCACACATATAAAACTATAAATTAGAATGATGTTTTTGAATACGATACCCTTGTGCATAACTTTTCTCTTTTATTTTCTATTTTCTAGTTTCCTTAAAAAAAATTAATTCTAATTAAAATATTCAGTCCATTTTTTCACACTAGTATATAAAGTAATTATATTCCATTGATCACCATGAAACAGGCAGCTTTCTAGTATGGTGATGTAATGTACCATATATATGAAAATGTTTTAATGTGTTACCATGTAATTTATAAAAAAATTAAAAAAAAACAATATTGCTGCAGCTCTTTCAAAAGATGAGAATTTGTTCCATACAAAATGTATGAGGAAAAGAAATTTCTTCATAAGTTTTTTTCTGTGAATTTTTCCGATGTTTTAATATCAATTCTACTGTTCGGGGCGGAGACTAATCCAACAAACAAAGATCGTAAAAATCGGTCCAGCCGTTCTTGAGTTATAAATGGAGTAAGTAACCCGACTTTGTTTTATATATTAAGATTATTTTGTTTTCACTACCGATGCAGTTTACGATTTTAAAAACAGCAGTATAAACAATACATTCCCAAGAAAAGTGAATAAAAATTTGTGCTACATTTTTAACAATCGTTCAAACAAAGATGTCTGAGAAGGTAGATATTTGATATACTCGTATTTATTTTTAACAATGGACGAGACGGGGTTTTTCAGCATCTCTATAATATTTCTTTTTTAATCACTATTTGAGAGTAATTAACTTTCACGGGTCTTCGTTGGATTTGTGAATGTTTGTGTCTGGACTGGTAATAACCGTTCATTTGTAGTAATTATGATTTTTTCTCTTTCGTTTATATTAATTATGCTAATTTGGGTAATGAGTTAAAGTAAACTTATTAAATATATTAATTGACAAGTAATTAAAACGACAATATACCCTAAAATATATTCAGAATCTTAACGACGTAAGTAAAGAAACCGTGTATACAAATTGCGACTCGCGACCCGTGCACTGGACGGACCTACTGCCGAATTTGTCGTATCAAATAAAAGAAGAAGAAGATAAATAATGTGGGAATCTTAACTACGTAAGTGAAGAAAGCGTGTAAACAAATATAAGCCGCAGCACGGCGTATTGTACGGTCGAATTCACCCTAGCAGGCCCGGAGATTTGACCTTTCTGCCGCGTTCATTTTAATTGATTCTGAAGAACGTGCTACAAATATTTAAAATGTGTCTCCATGTTGTCCTCCCGAAATTATTAATTCATCGTCTAGAAAAATAAAATCTGGTGCTTACCGCTAACTTTAGAGTTGAAAAACAGGTTACATTGTTTTAAAATCGTTGTACGTAAAATATATTAATGGTAAGGTATTCTTTTTATTAATCTAATATATAAATAACTCGCATTTCTTGTGCGGCATGGAAATAAAAAAGTTATTATAGTTACGGATTCGCCGGTAATGATTAAAATGTGAGTTTTGAGCGTACAAAAATATTAGGATTGTGTACCGCCTTAATGCTTCATTGTTATATTAATTATTGAAACAATATTAATAATATTCAGAAAATATCAAACAGAAGAGGATACAGAAAAAGATTAGTTGTGACTGAGAGTTAAACTCAGTTCTTATCCATCGGGAGTCTATCGGCTAATATTATCAATTTGTATTTTATATAATTTGTACAGTTAGGTTGTATTTCAGATTTCCAAGCTCGGTGATTTTTTGTACAATTGAGTTGATTTTTAAAATATGAATAATAAAACTAGCCGTTAAAAATCCGCTCCGCAAGTTTTTACTGCTAGGCCCTGCGAGCGGCATTTGGTTCGGCTTCGCCCAGTTAGTGTTGGTGATCATTTTGTAAATCCAATAGGAACTGGTTCCAAAATTAGCCCGTTCCTCGTATCCTCTGTCAACGTGTCAACCAGTGATGGCTAGTCACTGCGAAAAAGTAACCGAGACGGGCGATGACGTCATATATAATATACGCTGCATACAACTGTGTATCAGTGTTACCGAAACCAAAACTTCAAAATCGGGAGAATTTTCGCCTAAAAATCGGGAGAAATCGGGAGAAAACGGGAGAAATATGAAGAAATCGGGAGATGACTAAAATTATTTTAGTAAAATTTCTCCCTTGTCAATAATTCGAATCCCTTTTATTATTGCGAAGCAGAACCTTAACAACAAACGAAAAACCCATAAGCAGCGCCGTCAATCCGATTACTGTAGATGTTGCCTGTGGAATAACGCAATTTTCCCTAACGTTCAACGGGGACTTATTTCACGTCTGGCAACTCAGCACGAATTTTTGTGAAACTTCGACCTTGGACTGTCACCCGTCACTTAACGAGACGCCAAAATTCATTTAATACCTACTTACTTTTAAAAGTGAACGACATTCATATAAGTAACAATCTTTTTATCAATAAGTAATAATTTTAATTTTATTAAGGAACCAATAAACCACCTCATGGGCTTTTTCAAAACACCTCTCACCTGGCGACAGATACTTGATAACGATACACTGTTTAGTAATCCTTTATTGAAATACCTACTAATATCTCAGTCTAATCATCAAAAACATTAAGAAAGTGCATGGACCATATTAAAATTGTTATTGAAATTATTACTGTTATGAAATACTTAGGAGTTATATTAGATTAAAATTTAACCATTAAACATTTTCATGTTCCGACTGCAACTATTCTTTTTCTTAAAAGGAACATTTAAAAGTCCACAAGCCGTGTCATAGTGGAGAAAAACCCTTTTCGTGTTCTGACTGCAACTGTTCATGTTCTTGAAAGTCACAACTTAACATTCACAATTCAATGTGGAGAAAAACCTTTTTTATGTTCCGATTGCAACTATTCATGTTCTCAAACGGAACATTTAAAAGTCCGCAAGCCGTCTCACAGGGGAAAACAACCTTTTTTAATAAATGTTTGAAGTTTAATCCTTGCCAAAATGTTAACCAAAAAAATTGCTTTAAATATGTTGTTAATATATATTTTTTTTACATGAAGTCCACACAGGAGGCCCTGAGGAAAATTATTTCCCTGAGGTCCTATGTCATATTTGGGGATGCTGTGTGGAGGGTTTTTTTAGGGAAAGGAAGGAGAGGAGAGTTCTGGGAAGGAAAAGGGTGTAAGGGGTGGGAAGGAATCTGCTAAATCACCAAACGTAGCGAACCACTTGGGGTGACCTATGGCAGAGGTGTTGGTTATCCAATAAAGGTTCCCGGGGCGGCGGTACCCATTCCCGCCTCCCAAATTGTAATTAAGCATACAGCACTCATTCTGTGTGTGTTTGGTAGTACCTATTTAAGCGAGCGGATGTTTTCCCTTTTGAAAATAAGTAAGAACAGACATCGCTCAAGGTTTACGGATGAACATCTCTAATCGATTCTTAAAATAACTACTTACCACGAATATGACACCCGACTTCAAAAATAAGAGAAGTCAGGTGTCCGGCTCAAGAAAATTTTCCATTTTACCCTCCATCTTAACTTGAATGAAAATTTATAATAACTAGGTACTTACATAAATATCTAACTAAATAAAGATTTAAACAATTGAGCATGGGTTTTAATTTTGAGACTGGCCCGCTTACACACGCAAAATCTTATAAATCGCCCTTAATAAAATCCACTTTGACACCCCTCCGTTACGTAATAAATTATAATTTCCAGCTCATAATTCATAAATGATCGATGATCGGTTTGTATGGGTCTATAATAGAGATATGCTTAGATTGCAGAATTTTGTAATTATTCTGGTCAATACCCGAATCCGGGGAATATATTTTTTTTTAACAACAGACAATTATTTGCCTTTTGAGAGGACCATAAACAAAGAATTGACGAGAAACGACAAATAGCTGGGAACTTTGAAAAATCGGGAGATTTTGATGCCATTCCGGTAGATCGGGAGATGAAGTGAAAAATCGGGAGATCTCCCGCGAAATCGGGAGCTTCGGTAACACTGCTGTGTATTACCGTCAACCGTCAATCTTTAGAAATCCGTAGAACATATACATAGGCAGGACACGTCCCCTTTGCATCTGGCCGACGAAAGTGGCGTCATCTTGTGACGGATTCTTGAATTAGAAATCGAATTACAACGGTAGCTTTGTCTGAAAATCCACAACATATATGTTTATTGCGACGGATAAGGCGCGGCGGCAGACATGTGTTGGAAGCCAGATTCTTAAACTCAACCACGCGGACGCAAAGTTATAAAGCAAGAGACTTCTCCGACCGAAAACATGAACGTTTGCTTACTCATCACTAGACATCGGATTATATGCATTTGCATATTTGCATATGCAAATGCATATAACTCTCTAATTACGACGTTAATGCATATTTCAGCCTTTTTTCCCAAAGCGTGCATATTTCGTTAATAGCGGGAGGTATCATCTACGTATAGGGAGCTAGGTGACGATGACGCTTAGGGCACCAGCGCGGTGGCTGACGTGAAAGCTGGCCAAGCCTTGCAAACTTTTTATCCAAATTTACTACACATTACCTGCTTAGCTCAAGCGTTTCATCGCCTTGCAGAAGAGATACGCCAAGAGTATGGGAATGTTAATAAATTGATTTCCTCTACAAAAAAAGGGTTTTTAAAGCACCGTCGCGTGTGCAGTCTTACAAAGAACAATTGCCAAATCTAGCATTGCCGCCAGAACCCATAATTACTCGAAGGGGTACTTGGCTAAAGGCAGTTTTATTCTATGCTGAAAATTTTGAGGCCGTAAAACAAGTAGTTGGGCAATTTGACAATTCTGAGGCCATTGCAATTCATTCAAGCAAGCTAGCATTTGAAGACGCATCCATTAAACAGAATATCGCCCTCATTTCAACACATGTCCACAAGTTACCAGATGCCATAAAAAAAATTGGAAACAAAAAACCTTCCTCTAGTTAAAGCAATAAATACTGGAAACAATGATCGAACTCGCCAACGCCCTTCCTAATTCAATATCAGAAAAGATTCGTAAAAAGTTAGACTATATTTTGCTTAAAAACCTGAGTCTTGAAGACTGGAAGAACATTAATGACTACATCAACGGCACAGGTCATACCCTGCCTAAACAGGTATCTCCAGAAATGGCGCCAAATTTTAAATTTTGTCCAATGACGTCAGTTGACGTAGAGAGGTCGTTTTCGGCTTACAAATTAATACTGGGTGCCAACCCCCACAAATTTGAGCTCGAAAATTTGGAAAAATACTTAGTTGTATATTATTACAAAAACTATGCATAATTTTAAGAATATTTCGCTGTTTTTGTACGGTCTTTAATTAAAATATATAAAAATATTAATAGTTTTTTGATTTTGCATTGTGCATATTTTGGGCAAATCAAGAGTTTTTAGTGCATATTTCGGCCTTTTTTAGTGCATATTTGCATGCATATTTTGGCACTTTGTTAGTGCATATAATCCGATGTCTACTCATCACTATAAACATTGCTAATGGGGGCGGGTTGCACGTTTTTTTATGCGTCTACAGTAAGGCCACGCCCCGTTTCCAATGTTTATATATCTTTTTTACGTGAATACCTCCCAAGAGTCCCAGCTGCTCCCGTCTAGAGCCAGTGAGATTATGGCATCCCCAATCGGGGTATGTTGTGAAGCTGAAGGTAGTTGGGAGGTGAAGGACATGGGGGAGAGGAAGGTGGGGAAATACGGCTATTCCCATAAAGCCATTTCAAGCAACGTTTCAATTCTGAATGGTGGTCTTATGCCAGAGCGATACTGAGAGTATCTTCCACTCTGGAACGTTACAAAATTATAATATAAATATATATATTTTAAATGAATTAATTGCGAAATAACACAAATTAATAAAATAAAATTTATTTGCGCACGCCGGGATTCGATCCCACGACCCTCGGATTGTATGTCAAGTGCCTTGCCTCTAGACCACGGTGAACATATAGGTGTAAAACCTGCTTTATTGAGAATACTTCAGAAGATCTATCATGCAGATGCGGGAAATGGAGGAGCAAATATCGCCAAGAAAAATTAAGTGGAAAAGCTGTTTTAATATATTTTTTTTTTATGTATTATCGCTAAGAAAATTGACGTTCAGGAAACAATTGTCAGTCATGATGGAATGTGTGAAGACTGAATAAATATAATGGGCGGATTTAGACAGCGTGTTATACATTGCACATATTACACATCTCTACAGCTCAGAAATGTCGACAATACATCCTCCCAATGGTATAAACTGAAAGTTGTCTCTAATAACACCTCTTGCTAACACTTCCGACTCCCGAGGCATTGCAACGCTACGGAAATGTTTATGGATTGACTAGTGCACTCTATCTTTAATCATCACCGCATGGAAAGTAGTCTTGAGTCGATCGCGAACAACCCGATCATTGTTCCCGGATCACGAACCACCAATGTGCGAACGGGTTATTTTTTCAAAAACGCTTGGATCGTCAGCATCCGTGTCCAGTGATGAGAGCCGGTATGGCGAGCGACTATACAATAAGTATTAATTTTGTGGTGACCGGACTACTCAGAATTAATTCAACTCAACACCTCCTTTAAAAAGTCATTAAAAGTGAAAAATATAAAAAAATGGTTAAATAGTTTACGTTAACCACTGGAGCGACAGCGCAATTTAAAACTTTTTTCTCCAATCGCTCGAAATTTTTTGGTAATCATTTTGAATATTTTCCGCCCACATTAAAAAAAATCAAACATCCGAATTTTGATACGGAGACATACAAACTGATTATAGTTCTATATAGCCAATGAATTCACCTATATTTTGACGATTATCACATATTCGTAGGATTTATAAAAAAATATTATAAAATCGTAAACTTCTACTTAATTACTTACAAATAAGGGAAAATTTGCCAAAATTGGCAGCGAAACAATCCGAGGTATTTGAAATAATAACATATTGTGGCAAAAAGCGCTCCAGTGGTTAAGTTAGGTTGTGGGTTTTTCATAACTTTTAATGACTCTTCAAAGGGGTGTTGAGTTGAGTTGATTCTGAGTTGCCATGGAACAGAATTTTGTAGCCTGGATATCTCAAATCAGATAGAAATGGTAGTTACCTGAAATCTAAAATAGGTAATTTATGTACCTACCATTTAAGTCAAACGAAAGTACCCAATCGAAGATCGGGTGACAGGTATTCGGGTCTCGAGTATGACGGGTAATTGCGACATACGTAGGTAGCAGTGCGGCGGGTGACGCATCGATCTCTCTACTTTACTATACGGAAATTTTTCTGTGTAAAAAGAACCCTATCAAATACCGGAAAATCTCTCAAAAAATTCCAAAAATGCTTCTAAAGTCTCGAAAAATTATTAATGGCTTATATTTTATGGTTAAAAACACAAATAAATAAAGTAGCATATATAAAAAAGGACTAGTTATTTGCCATACCTTTCTTTTGATAATTCTTTTTCAGTTTTGCTAATTATTTTAGCCTCAAATTTCAGTTTATTTCTGAATGAATCAGTTGATACTGAAACCGATTTAACTGACCAATTGCATCATCTACATACATATATATATTACATCCGTTCCTGCGGTCGCATGGACCAGATTGAAATGAACGTTACGTTGATATTTGATTATAAGTAATTTTAAAATAAAGCCCCGAAATTGGATAAATCATTGGTTAGCGGTGAAAAAGCAATATTCTCTAATCATTTTTAAGTGGGTTTAAGATTTTTCCCAAAGATTGATACGTAGTTACTTTAGAATGGACGAAGAAGATGCCAATCGAATTTTACTTTCTTTGTTCGGACTGTTAGTCTACGGCTACGTCCAGACCAGACATCCGACGTACTGAGCCGCTCCCAACTAGCAAATAAAGAATTAAACAGTCAAAAGGGCAAAAAAAATAAATTAATGATATATGAAATCAATTGCGACTATAGGGAGGCAGCGAACAGCCATAAAATATCATTTTTGCACTGAGGTATCACCGGTCACCAATCTCCGCTAGGTGTGTTACAACGCAATTTTTATTTGCAAATTCATTCCGGTTCTAGTGTTCACCCTCTCTACCTGCTTTACCTCCAAGCAAGAATAATATTAAACTTGTACAAATTATTGTAACATAAAGTTTCCTTTGTAAATATATTTTGTAAAGTTATTATTTAAATACCTCCATCATACGCATCCAGTTTACAGACGTGGGCAAGGTCTGTAGGCTGTCAGACCTGGATAAAACACTTAAACAATAGACGTTTATTCCTTAATAATAAAATTTGGCTAATTTATATAGCCGTTTTCGTGAAAAATCACCTCAAGGGCGCTGTACCTTCCCACAATACTTGGCGCATCATCGGTCACAATAATATATAGTTTTTCATGTCTAGTTCTTGTGAAGAAAACGTATATAACGCTACTAACTGGTATTTAAAAGCATGTAATGACCACTCAAAAAGAAATTCGCCTTCGGCGCTTTCTCCGTTTGTGCTATCATACTTGTAACAAATAAGGGAACGTACCCATACAACGTACGTACTTTTTGCAATTTTAACCCCCCCTCCCCCCACGGTGACCACGTGTAGTATATTCCAAGACCCCCCCCCCCACACCCCCTACAATTTTCACGTAGTAATTCATAAATATGGTTTTGAATCATTTCTTGCTAACAAAAAGTTAAAAAAAAAATATTTGGCTTATATTTGTCTTTATTAATTCGGCGCCTGCTGCGTGACGGTAAGAGTGCATGCATACCTATAATTACAAGTGGAAAAAATATTATCAAGATAAAACTTATGTAAAAATATATTGTAACCAGAACTTAATTTAGATTTCTAGATTGAAGTGGTATTTTGAACATCCCCCTCCCCCCTCTGAACGGGTCACATGGTATGGGTACGTTCCCTAATCGCAGAATGTTGAAAATCCAATCACTTCCATCACTGTAAGTGGAAAATGTGGCTTCTGCAATGATGGAGAACTGAACAAGTAAAGTCAGCGGTTGTCAACCTTATTGATCCTGCGTACCCCTTGACTTTTACTACAAATTTTGGTACCCCGTACCCTCTACCTATCTTGTGTACACGTGTAATCAAAGAAATGTATGATTTACTTGTAATTTTTTAATTCTCTCATTATTACATGAATTTAACAACCAAATAACACAAATACAATTTTATACACAGTGTAACGCGTTTTCGGGCATTTTTAACCAGTGATTCTACATGCGTTGCGAACCCTCAATTTTTGCTTCGCGTTCCACAGGTTGAAAACCACTAAAGTAGAAAATAGAACCAGCTCCCGAGTGGGAACCAAATGAACCAATAATAACCACTCTACCAATCGGTTGGTCGTGGTATTTCAAAACATCTAATTTTCACATTTTTTCCCTGTTTTCTGTTTTACTTTTACGGGAGGGGGGGGAGGGGGAGGGGGCATCATTGAAGAAAAATAAACAGATAGGGTTGGGAACCTTTGCGCTATACGATGCTGCTAACTGTTAGGCATGACGGGCGTCCAGACGGGCAGTCACAAGCGCACTGATTGAGCAGGCTCGCACGCGCACGAGTTACGTCAACGGTCGCGTGGCACCCCAAAAAAATTACATATTCATATGGCCCGCCGCCAAAACTAATCGCCGACCGCTGAAATAGTGTATTTAGGCCTTCCCATCAAAGGATTAATTAACTCTTTTGACGGCATCACTCAGTTTCCTTTAATGACATTATTATTTCCCACAAAATTAATGTTAATCAAATTTTATAATGGCAATATTAAATTCTGCAAGTATTTTAGTTTGTTATTATTGCGATAACTGTATCGGCTTACAAGACCATTTAAAAAATATAGTCCACTTTGTGACGACTTATCCATATTATTCTACAATCTAAAATGGGTTGATATTAAAGTAACCCACACAATAGAGAATCTATTAACGCAAGCATTTTCTCAGTAAATCGGTTTAACCGGTAATAAAAAATTTTAGGAATATAATAACTATCCGTAATGATTCATTTTTGCTAACTAAATAATTCGTGCAGAACTTAATAATGCCATTATTAAATTTTATTGACATAAATATATTAAAAAAATGAATTAAATGGAGTTCTACGAATTAAACACAAAAATAATAAATTATATTTTTCGTTTGAAATAGCGCAACTGCGTTAATAATAAAAACACTATTGCATGTGCTAAGCAATTTTAAAAAAGCAAAACGAATATGTTATCATTTTTATTGGAATACCTTTTGAAGGTTTTACCTATCAATTAATTGATTCTGAATTGGAAACACAAGATCGACAAAAATTACAAAAAAATACGTACAATGGCCGAGAGGATTGAGGCATCGTCCTGGTAAGACAAAGATTATGGATTCGATTCCCGGTTGCGACGGTAAACTTTTTTGAAGTAAACTTCCTTACGCACGCTCGACTTGGGGGGTAAGCTGGTGAATGCGTTACGAAAAGTGGTGATACGAAAAATGTCATGCGAACGGTAATCGATGCGAACGGTTATCGATTGCTAGGCGAACGGTCGGGCCTTTACGCACGCTTGACTTGGGGAGGGATAAGGTTAAGGATAAGGATAAGGATAAGGATAAGGATAAGGATAAGGATAAGGATAAGGATAAGGATAAGGATAAGGATAAGGATAAGGATAAGGATAAGGATAAGGATAAGGATAAGGATAAGGATAAGGATAAGGATAAGGATAAGGATAAGGATAAGGATAAGGATAAGGATAAGGATAAGGATAAGGATAAGGATAAGGATAAGGATAAGGATAAGGATAAGGATAAGGATAATGATAAGGATAAGGATAAGGATAAGGATAAGGATAAGGATAAGGATAAGGATAAGGATAAGGATAAGGATAAGGATAAGGATAAGGATAAGGATAAGGATAAGGATAAGGATAAGGATAAGGATAAGGATAAGGATAAGGATAAGGATAAGGATAAGGATAAGGATAAGGATAAGGATAAGGATAAGGATAAGGATAAGGATAAGGATAAGGATAAGGATAAGGATAAGGATAAGGATAAGGATAAGGATAAGGATAAGGATAAGGATGGTCACCTCAAGGTCGTAGGTCACCCCAAGGTCGTAGGTCACCCCATGGTCATATTTCACTCCAATGTCATATGTCACATGTCACCCCAATGTCATATGTTACCCCTAGGTCATAGATCACCCCGTTCGCTACGTTTAATAACTTAGCAGGGATACCTGGGTTAATTGGGCGAGGTTTGTCTTGTAGTTTTACTTCAGTCGTGTGGTCTAAGGCATACTCGTTTTTTTTTTATTTTCTGTATATTGTTTTTTTTCATGTTTTGTCTTGATTTATTAGCATAATCTTCTTCTTAATGACTAATATTACAATGTTGAGAATAACCTTCAAAATTTATTATAATAAAATTGAATATTCATTCTAGACTTGTAGAAAAAGTCAACAGGTGTCCCATATAAATAACAACCGATACTGGGTTACAAATGAATTCATTAGAAGTTTGAAATCATTCAAAAAGATAGCAGCCAAAAATATGGGAAAAATTAATTGAAGATAAAATTGTTCATTTTGAATTTGAAATATGAGACAAAAAATACGTAAAACATTTAGGCTCCAATGTCCGAGTGAATCGAGGCGTTGTCCCGGTAAGAAAGCCAGAGATCCTGGGTTCGATTCCCGGTTGCGACTCTTGTAACTTTTGTATTTTATGTGTCTTGTTCTGTGTCGTATTTCGTTTAGATTTATTAGTATTATCTTCTTCATCAATGATGAATGTGTCACAAAATATTTCATACATTCTTTTGAATATTTGCTGCAAATATTCAAAGAAATGTACGAAATATTTCATTAATTAGTTAATTACTTTTAGGAAACTACTTCGCGGAGTGTTGCTTGTGAACTGATGGAGGACTTAGCAAGAAAAGGAATTGTACTCCAATCAACCGTCGCGTTCATTTTCAGTTCAAGATCGATGCCAGATTGATTGGTAAATACTTAGTAAAAATACCGCCATAAATTAATGTGTTTTTGAAGTTAGACAGATGGACGCAAAAATAATTCTCACTCATCTATACACAAACATATATAAATACTACGATAAAATATTAAATACTCCCTGTACTGGAAACAATCACAAAGACTTATTACTAATTCCTGTAACGCATACTTCTTTTGGCCAACGGAACTTTAGATACCTTAAGACAGACTTTACGACATTCTATCACATAGAATAAAAAACGTGATTTACAAAATAATCGTAAAAATTTGGATCAAAAGTAATGATAGGGCCTTTACCGGTGCACTCTCCCAGAATCGAAATTATTGATGCAACCAAACTATTGAGTGAATATATTTTAATACAAGTGTAGGTATGTTCACACGTATTATAAATTAACTTGCAAAATGACTACCTCCACACAACGGGTTATGAGAAACCTCAACTTGTAACAGTACATTTCTATTGTTGAAATATATCCTTTTACATGTATATTATTTTATGTTGTTAACTTTATGTGTACTTATCTTATTTATAAACCAACTTGCTGACCCGACTAGGGTTACCAGGGCTTAATTCGAAAAGCCGGTTGCAAGCAGTAAAAAATCCTGATTTCTGTAAAAAAATCCGGTCTTTGACTGAAAATAAAATTCAGTAGATTGTAATTAGGTTTTATTAACTTGAATTATATTTTTTGCACATTTTATTTTTATCCACTAGCAACAGCTTTAAAAAAGTTTGTTTTTGTAGAAATTTCACTGTGAAATTCGGCACATGTCATATGTTTGAAGTTGTGTTGTGTGAGTAATATTTCTCTTATTGTCTCAACTGACAACCTGCTGAACCTGAAAAAATTCGTTCCACATTTTCGTTGTATGGCGTAATCTGTAGCATGACGTAGGGGGCGTTCAAGTATTACGTAACGCAATTTTTGAAGATTTTGGACCCCCCCTCCCCCCCAGTAACGCGCCGTAATATTTTCCTTTACCCCCTCCCCCTTAAACGTTACGTAAAACCCAAGTGACAATTTTTACCTGAAAGTCACAATTAAGTTGCGCAACGTACTGAAATGTCACTTAAATACCCTTTTTCTTGATTTAATCGCGTTTGCGGATACAAATAAATAAAACTCGCGATACATGCGTATATTGTTCATTTTATTTATTCAAATTTTTATTTATAAAAAAAATTGGAAATTATTGTAATTTTTATCGGCCTTGTATTCCTTCCGGATTTCCACAATTTAACACTGACCTATTATATACCTACATGGTTTTACAACACGTACTTTTTTTTACATTAGCTGCACTGAGGAGGCCCTAAGAAAGTAATTTTCCTATTGTATCCCGGTGGAGCAACACTTTACTCCACTATGATTCACAAGCTGACTCATAGTGGAATAAAACCTTTTTCATGTTCCGAATGCAGTTATACAAGTTCTCAAAGGGGAAGATTTAAAAATCCGCAGTATGATTCACAGAAGTGAAAAACCTTTTTCATGTCCTGACTGCAACTATGCGTGTTCTAAAAAGGGATATTTAAGAAGTCATTTGCTGACTCGACTCATAGTGGAGAAAAACCTTTTTCATGTTCCGACTGCAACTATTCAAGTACTACGAAGTGAAATCTAAAAATCACATGTTTACCCACAGTGGAGAAAAACCCATTTCATGGTCCTGACTGCAACTATTCTTCTTCTCGAAAAAAAAAACCTAAACGGCACATGCTATCTCACACTGATGAAAAACCTTTTTCATGTCCCGACTGCAAATATTTATGTTGTACAAATGAACTTCTTAGAAATCATTTGCTACATTACAGTGATATAAAACCTCTTACATGTTTCTACTGCGACTATTAATGTTCTAAAAAGTGGCACAGTAGACAGCAGACAAAACCATCTTCTTGTCCCGAAAGCAGTTATTCAAGTTCTCGAAAGGAGATTTAAAAATGCACAGCTCGATTCACAGTGGAGAAAAACCTTTTTCATGTTCTGAGAGTGACTAGGCATGTATCTACTACGAAAAATATTTATTTGCAATATTATTATATTTAAGCATTAAACTAACCTGCGTGTAATAACTAAAAAGCATTGTTCTAACTAAAACTCTCGCATAACATCATTCATATGTTATGTTCCATATATGTTTTCAAAACATTATAGTACCTTCGAACTCACTTTAACAACACTGACTACAGAAATTTGTGTTTATGTGTATTTCGTGTTTAGAACACTAACGACTACTGACAACGAAAATAAAATTAAAAAATGACGCACAATACAGTCGAGGGATTAATTTCCGTACAACATAAACGAAAAGGGTTGCCAACTTGGAAAATTTTAATTCCATAGTTTTTTTATTTATATGAGCTGGACAACCAACACCCACAATTTATTCATCCAAGTTTTGATTCAGATGCTCCCGCATGCACGCAGCACGCATTATCGCTTGTATTTGTGTATGCTCTTTGGTTTCATTTATTTGATTGAGCGCGACACGGCGCACGGGACGCTCAGGCTCAGCAACTGTGATTTTTGGGTGGCACGACAAAAAATCCGGTCTTGGATGAAATCCGGGCGGAGTCCGGTCTAAACCCTTAAAATCCGGTCTCGACCGGATTTATCCGGTCAGATGGTAACCCTAGACCCGACAGACGTTGTCCAGTCTTAGCTATGAACATTCAATTCGAACTGGAATAAATAATAATAAAAAAATAAAATTGTTTCTCTCTGCGTGTCCTTTCCCATTCGTCAAGTTTCTCTTCCGCCTCCACTTCCTCTCCCGCGCGTTCCCTTCCTTACCCACTCCCCTTGCCCCCTTTCCCCGTCCCGCGAACCTCCCTCCCGAGTTCCCCTCCCCCCTCCCGCATTTCGTACATTCAGATTTCAAACAGCTTGAGTGCCACCTATTCCATTTTTTATACAAATTTTGTAATGCCAGAGCTCACCAGTAGAATAGAAACCTTCGCGAGCGTGATCACAACAACTCACTAAAGTTTTATCGCAATCGGATGAACGGTTAGCAATTCATAATTTCATGATGCCAGAACTCACCATCCATATAAATCTATGTATAAAAATGAATCCCCGTTTCCCTTGGTCACGCCATAACTTCAGAACGACTTTACCTATTTCATTCAAACTTTGGGGATTAGACGTGTGCATGCCCGCGATGGTTTTTATATATGTTACCGGAAAAGTATGAAATCTTGGAATTGTATACATTTCCCAGGAAATGCATAAAATTCTGAAGCTATTTATTTTAGGAATTACATACGTTTCCTATGAAATGTATACAATGACGGATTACATACATTTCCGTTAACGTTTACGTAAAGTTTGAATGAAATGGATAAAGTCGTTCTGAAGTTATGGCGTGACCAGGGGAAACATGGATTCATTTTTATATACATATAATAAACCAACGTAAACTATTAACACTGAACATATAGTTTTCTTTCAATGAAGGTATTATTATAGCTTTGTTTATTAAAACCAGATTTGAATATCTAGGTACTTTCCAACCTTCACCCTCTTCCTCTCCCTTCAGCCTCACAACATTTGGAGAAGCACAGCATTTGGGAATATTCCCAAAAAAATGTTCGCAATACTGAGAAGACATGGCACGATCAAGTGAATCAGATACTTGAGACGGGCCATGTCAAAAGTCAGAATAATAGAAGAGTATGTATGAGACGATGTATGAATGTGAGTGAGGCAAAGAGTGTGTGCCAAGACCGAGTTGTTTGGCGGTCCGTCCTCTCTGCCTACCCCTGCGGGGAAACGGCGTGATGGTTAGTTAGTTAGTTAGTTTCTGATCAAATCAAACTTTTTTTATATGAATACCGCACAAGAGTCCCAACTGATCCCGTCCGAAGCCAGTGAGAGTATGGCATCCCCAATCGGGTGTGTTGTGAGGCTGAAGGTAGTGGGGAGGGGAAGGAGATAGGGAAAAGGAAGGTGGGGAAGTACCTGGCTATTCAGATCTGGTCACCAAACACGGCTAATGCCATTTCAAGCAAAGTTTCAATTCTGAATAGTGGTCTTACACCAGGGCGATACTGAGAGTATCTTCCACTCTGGAACGTGCCGCAAATATACTATATGTTATTTTAAATTAATAATTTGTGAAATAAAACAAATTAATCAAATAAAATTTATTTGCCACGCCGGGATTCGATCCCGCGACCTTCGGTGTGCGCGCCAAGAGCCTTACCGCTGGACTACGCCGGCCGTACTTATGTAATCATCAAACCTACCGATTTTGATTATCTGTTCACCCTGTGCAACTCATGTTCAATCAACTCCAATTTGTTTTGAATTTAAGTGTCATTTCAAAGATGGAACATATTGTATAAACCTATATAAAGATAATATTCTTCACTGAAAATTATTTTAATTTTCGGTATCAAAATTGGAACCGATTTTTCAAGAATTCAGATTAATAATTTGGGAGGCCGTTACGGGTACAGCTGCCCTGGGAAACAATTATTGTATAACCAACACCCGGTCACCCCAAGTGATTCGCTGAGTTTGGTGACTTGGTAGGGGTGCCCGGGTTCATGGGTAAGATTTGTCTAGGTCTTGGCTGAGGATGCATCTGCCCACTGGCTGCCTGGCGGCCAGAATTGGGAGAGACTGCTTGAGAGAGACCATTTGGCCTCTCCAGTTGGTCTCTCCCGACCCGTCGCCATCACTCTTTACATCGCTGACCCTCAGTTTCCTAACAACCCATCATACCATTTTCCTTTCCAGAATTTGTTTTCCTTCCTTTCCCTTAAAAGACCCTCCACACAGCATTCCCAGCATTCAGCATTCTCCAAACAGGCCCTGAGGGATTTATTTTTTTCAGGACCTCCTGTGTGGAGCTATCGTAAAATAAAAATATTTTTAAAAGTGATTTTTCACGGGTCTGCGATAGTCTTTATGTAATATAAAACGAAGTTGCTCCCGCTGTCTGTGCGCTCAGATCTTTTAAACTACGCAACGGATTTTCATGCGGTTTTCACAAATATATAGAGTGATTCATGAGGAAGGTTTTTAGGTATATAATTTGACAAGGTTTTGTGCAAATTAGGGAGCGGGCTAGCAAGCGGGCAGCGGGCAGCGGGCAGCGGACGGGGAGTGGATTTGATTTAACGATGGTTTTCGTTGTAAAGTTTGGGTAATGGCGTGGCGTTGTATTCGTTAGCCACAGCAACGTGTGGCCGGGTCTGCTAGTATATTATATACATAAAATGTGTTTGCTGATGCACGTTTAGAAATCCCTCAAGAGCGCTTTATTCTTATTATTTGCAATAGCCTTTTATGAAAAAAAAAAATGTATTTAAAATTAGTTTTCAAGTTTTCAAAAGGAGTTCTGACCTCTAACTGACGAAATTCTCTTACACCATCGGTCCACGCACTTGGTTGGTCACTCTGATCACATAACAACCATGAAATAAATGCCTATAAACCTATTAACATATAACCCTCCATATTGCTTTATGACAACAAATATGTTAATATTATATTGAGATCGTACAACCATTTCTTTCACAATAGTGCGTTAACATAACGGTATTTATCTTATTTCTCACTTGAAAATAATATTACTTAAATTCAAAAAAAAAATCAAAGCGTGCAATTCACATGCGGTTGAAGTGAAACCTTCATAAAACTAAAGTAGACAAGAGCGGAGAGTCTACGAAGCACGTTTTTTTATCAATGTGAAGGACGATAAAATATTTTTAATGCCCGTGAAATAAAAAAATATTTTATTGCTACTCGGTTCTAATACATTACGATAAATCCAAGTCTCCTTTGGTCTAGTCTAGTGCTACAAAGCGCCGGACGGGCCGCGTATTTCCAAAACCTATACCGTTTCAGTCGCTTTACATTTTCAATTTCAAAATTTAAATATTTAGAAGTAAAGTTATTAATTTCTAATATACATTGTAAAGATTATTTTACGTAGATTATAGAACAATTTTTGTTTTTGCAAAGTGATAAAAAATTATCAATATAGCGGTGTATTTAAAATATATGGGAATGATATTAAAATTTAAATATTAAGAAATAAAATTATTAATTTCTAATAAACACATCAGAAAGATTATTTTATCTAGATTTTAGAAAAATTTTTGTTTTTGCAATGTGATAAAAAATAACCAATGTAGAGGTATATTTAAAATGCAAATTGTCGCTACCGCGACTGAATCGGTATAGGTTTTGGAAATACGCGGACGGGCCATGGCGGCCAAGACATTCAGTGTACCAAGGATCGAATAAAGGATTATTGAATCCGACGAAATTAAAAAAAATAAATATATATATATTTTTATATATTTTTTATATATATATTTTTTTTTGTAAAATCAATATACAATCTTCAAACTACTCCAAAATAAACAGGTAAAGAAAACAGAAAAGAAAGCGACCCCGAAGAAGAAAACACAAATATTAATAAGATGAACAAACGTATAGAAAAATGTGCGCTTGAATTGGACGACAAAACTACGGAAAAAATCATCCTTCACATTGATAAAACATACAGGCGAACCCTAGTGGGGTTAATAATTACATGCTAAAATGAATTAAACTGTGAAGAAGCAATAAATAAAATAAAAATACAAAAAAAGTGCATCGTAGTCTCCCCACTCTGATCTAATTTAGTTTTCCGAAGGTTTCACTTCTATCGCGTGTGAATTGCACATTCTTATTTTTGAAATTATTTATTATAGTTAAATTCATATAAATATTTCATTTTCTAAACAACTAGATAAAAAAAAACTATAAATACGTATTTACAAAATATGTAACTATGAGAATATTTAAAAAAAAAAATTATTGTAATTAATTTTTAATAACTTTCGAAGGTTATACCTATCTACGTAATACAACATCAAAGAATAAGATTAATACTGATAAATCTAAAAGAAACATGTAAAAGGTAACGGTCGCAACTGGGAAGCGAACCCAGAATCTTCCGTCTTATACCGGGACACAGCGCCTTAACCAACTCGGCCATTGGAACGTTTATTTTTTTTGTAATTTTTGTCGATCTCATATTTCAAATTCATTTCAGATCGACAAAAATGACAAAAAAAAATTCGGTCCCAGTGGTCAGGCTGGTAAAACGAGTGATCCTGGATTCGTATCCCACCGTTGCGACCGTTACCGTATTTTCTGTGTCTTATTCTTTTTCAAGTTTCTCTTAAATTTCTTAGTATTTTCTTCTTCTTCAATGGCATAATAATAATTTAACATAATAAAACAACAATACATAATATCTTATTTTTTAAATTATTCTACATTACCTATAGGATATTAAAATTGTTTTCACTTAGGGAACGTACCCATACTACGTGACACGTTTATGGTACAAATGAGCGGCGGGGGGCTTAGGTTTTTGGTCACCGGGGGGGGGGGGGGGTTAAAAATTGCAAAAAGTTGGTCGAGTAGTATGGGTACGTTCCCTATTATCTTAAAATTGAACAGCTTTAAAAAATATATATTTATTTGATTCTCCGAGAAGAAAACTGTAAATGTGTATACACTCATGACCTATGTTTACCTCTTTTAGTTTTTGTTGTATGTAAAAGTGTATAATTTATTATGTTAATTTTTAACTTTTTGAGTAAAATCTCAAATTATAATATTTAATTAAATGAAGACAATATTAGCGAAACTCAATCGAAAATCTGAAGACTGAAAATCAGAAAAGAATATTGGCTCCACTGGGACTCGTATATAAAGATAGCAGCCAATAATATGTGCGTTAAGAAAATGAAGATAATGTTGGTAGTTCTTAGTCGAAGTATGATACAGTTAAAAGTGACCGAATTTGATATGGGTTCCGTAGCTTAGTCGGTAGAGCACTTGCCATGTAAGCAAAGGATCCTGGGTTCGAGTCCCAGTGGAGCCAATTTTCTGATTTTTCTGTCTCCAGATTTTCGATTGAGTTTCGCTAATATTGTCTTCATTTAATTAAATTTATTACGTTGTCTTGTACAGTGTTCGTGTACTTGTGACCTTTTTTAATGTATGTGTAAGTTTGATTTGAATTTTGTAGATTAAAAGGCATATGTTATATTCGTAAAATTTTCTAATTTTCAATAAGTTCATTTCATGGTACAGTTTTTCGTAGGGGTATCTGGGTTTATATCCTTTTTCATGTTAAGAGAAAACATGGCACTTTTCTGTAGTCAGATAAATACTTAATGAAATGGAAAATGAATATTTAAGTAGATGAGTAAGTATTACGTAATTTCACTTTGACGGTAAGCAATCTTTTATTACCCCATGCCTATGAATAGATACTAATTAAGTTTAAGAGATGTTTATGCAAACTGCGTAACACAACATAACGGAGAAATTTGAACCTTTTGCGTAATGTGAGATAGATCGTTGAGAAATTTTAATAAAAAATAATATTCAGAAACGGTTAGTGTTGTCGCTACGAAAATTTGAGATACTTTGGACAGTAAGTAAAAGTAATCCCATCAAATTAAAAAAAAATCAGATCTGCACCATTTAAAAAAAAGCCTGTAAAAATTCATCACCAACACTTTTGAATGTGAAATTTTCATATTTGAAGTTATCTTTTTTATAAGTGCAATTACATTGTCCTTTCTCCGGTACATCTACTTCACGCTACGGTAAACCAATACTTAGGTGATATATGTTTAATGTTAACTTGGTGAATTTTGTGGATTAAATTAGAAAACCTATTCCGACTTCCAACCCCATTCTTAAACCTTCGGTTTTCTCTTTGTAAATCTTTCTAATCACTTTATTTTTAAATTTCTTGTTTCTTGTATTTTTATTTCATTTATGTATTTTTAATCACTGTAATTTTATTTTTATTATTACTTTGTCAACTTAAAAATTATTCCTACGTTAAAGTTACGCTTCCTAAATTTATGTTTTAATTTGCGAAGCACGAATGGGTACCGCCGCCCCGGAAACCATTTGTTAGATAAGGGGGCATACGTTAATTACGTGAGCTCAAAAGACGGGGGGGGGGGGGGGTCCAGCAAAATATCACGTAACTTGAAAAGAATATACGAAGTGGCACAAATTTATCTAATTCATGTATGCGAGCCCCCTTACCAACACCTCTGCCATAGGTCACTCCAAGTGGTTCACTACGTTTGATTTCACTACAGGGGTACCCGGTTTCCTAGGGTGGATACTGCGTGGCGGGCCGGATCGAAAGAGACTGAGACTTAAGACTTCTCCAGCCAGATTCTCTCGACCCATCGCCTTGCACCGCAGTTGAAAGGATGGATGCATGCGTTCGTTATTCCTGGACAGCTGCCCACCCCTCACACCTTCTTCATTCCCAGAACTTCCTTTCCCTGAAAAGAACCTCCACACAGCATCCCAAAAACGACATGAACCAGAGGGATTTTTATTCCCTCAGGGCCTCCTGTGTGGAGATAATGTAAAAAATGCCCGCTGGGCGTACAGTAAAATAAATAAAATGCTACTGTTAGTTTTACTACCCAGCTTTTCCTGACGAAAATTGGTGAAAATTTCGTGATGTTACACCGTTAGTTTAGAAAAAGACATGCATGTACATTTCTTAAATGATTATCTTCAAAATGGTTAGTATCTAAATTGTACCAATAATTCTGGGCAGTCAAAAAATGACACGATTCTAAGAGAATGCCCGATGGTTTGCCTGCTTCTAAAATTGGTTAAAAATATCACGGATGGGTTCGTAATAAATAACAATCGATTGTATTATCATTTGTAAATGAACAGAGTGAACGCTTGTTCCACTACAGCTATGTAAAAGAAAATGTAGCTTTATGAATATAACACCTGTTTGTAGTTAAAAGATATCATCTAGACGAGTCTATCGAATAGAAAGGTTTCGATGAGTATATAACCAGAGTAAAGGTTTGCCAAGTGGTTATTAATATTATTTTAATCAGGCATATAAAATATTTATTAATTTTATCAAAAGTTCGTAAATTCGTGAATCACTTTCAGTACGTTTCACAGGTTTCCAGATTTGCAATGGAGCTTCCGAAATATTTTTGAAAAGTTTAGGTTAAGAGCGACCTCAGGCACAGACATTGGCTTACACATTTCCTTATACTTTGGCAATGGGGGCATGGCTTTACACATTTTTGTATGCATCTGCAGACAAAATGTTTAGGGCCACACGCCCCAATCCCCATTGCCAATGTTTGTAGTAATGTGAAGCAAATGTCTGTGTCCGAGGTCGCAGGAAACCGGGCTTTAGGTAAACTTTTCTAAATGTAACACCTAACCTTACTTTAAGCAACATTAATTTTACAAAATGATTGCAGATAACACTTTTTAGTGATTTATTTTTCGGATATGAGCATTACATTACAAGAGTCCAAACTGCTCCCAAATGTCTGGCGCGGGCGAGACTATGACATCCCCAATTGGGGTATGTTGCAAGGCTGAAGGTCGTGGGGAGGGGTAAAATAAGGAAGAGGAAGTTGCTGGCTATTCAGATCTGGTCACAAAACTCAGGTAAAGCCACTTCAATAAAGTTTCAATCTGAATGGTGGTATTACACCAGGGAGATACGAAGAGTATCTTCCACTCAGGAACGTGCCGCAAATAAACTATACATTTTTTTTATTAATTACTGTTAAATAACGCAAATTAAACAAGTATTTTTCTTTTGCGCACGTCTTTTCCAATTTCACCTCGAGAGCCTCACACCTTGACCACAGAGGCATATTTTTGTATTTTATAGTGTTTTTTGTTTTTAAGTATTTTTGATTTTTGCCGTTTTGGGCCAAAACTCTTCCTCCTTTAGCAGGGATGGCTTCTTTGGGGACTTTTCCTTGATGGTTTGTTTTGGATATTATTTTTTCGGATATTATTAGATTTCGTAAAATTTGTGATCCTGGGCAATTCTGCGGGCTAATATTTATGAATTTAGCAGTAAATCATGGACATATTTTGCATCCAAACACATATCCAAATTTTTCATTTCTTCAAACCGAGGGACCTTAATAGATTACTACAAGAACCAGACTTCGTGGTTCATCCGATAATAAAATGAATCAGCATACATATTATGGTATTACAGTATTTGGTATGATGTCATACCAATATCATTATTTATTTTGAATAAAATTAAAATAGGTAATGCTGTTATCGTTATTAGATAACATGTGATGTCTATTTAAGATTCCATGTGCAGAAGCACGCAATCGGTGTAGTTGGGAAAGATTTATTTTTATTTTTATGTGTAGGTATTGCAGATTAATGTAATCCTATTATAATTCATATGATTGATTTTCTTAACTTTAGACTAATAAATTTTTTAAAATTAACACTGCTTAATATATTTTAGAGTTCTTGCCTAAAATGACTTTTGAAACCTTCAAGGTCAATGTTGATATGTTAAGAGACTTAGAGATATCATATAGCAGCACCATACCTCTTGTCATGCTATGCTGGGCCAGAAAGTCCATTCTGCCATATGGAATACAGAGCAAGTTGTGGCCTTGGAGTTAGTTGTTCGATACGAACAATTTTTAGCATTCCAGGAGGTATGGGCTGATAATATTTTACTATTTTAAAAGCTGTTACTGTAAGGGTCCCATTCCTCCTAGATTAAGAAATTGTTTGCTTATTCTTATCACAAATTCAAGAAGTTTGTAATACGATGATGCCAACTCCACTATATGATCTGAAAAGGTAAGTTTGGGATCAAATATGACCCCGAAGCCCATATGGATTTCACTGATGACATTGAATTGTACGGCATTAACTATTTGAACGTGTGATGATATTCAAAAACCGCGCGAAAAATACTTTGATCAGTTCTGGACGAATATCGTTATAACTACAAAGCAATTGTTTTTTTGCGATTGTTTTCTGTTTACCAGATAATATATCTTATTATTCATGTATATTACATGATAATATCGTAGGATTTTTCCAGAATACCCAACTAACTAAAAAAACAGTATTGAAAATCTCCCATTTTGGAAATACTTGTCAAAAAATATATTCATACAAACATAAACTGATTTATTTTTATTTTTACACAAACCTGAATACATACACAATATGAAAAAACCCAATTAAAAGTAGTTTTTGAAGAAATGATGATCTCTATACTCATTTGAATACTTAAAATAACTATATTTTCGCTATTGACAGCTGCCAAAAGTCACCCGCAAATTTCATAGAAAATTCTAATAAAATAATTTTATAATTTAATATAATCTATCTATCTATCCATATAAAAATCTTCTATCTATACAAATAAAAATGAATCGCCGAAATGTATGTACGCGCATTACTTCCGAACGATTGTACCAAATGGGATAATTCTTTTTTTTGTGATCGTTATTGTCAGGACAAGGTTTGTATAAAACTACTGGTGAGCTCTGGCATTACGAAATTCGCTCTCATCTCACGGTCTGCTCTCATTGGCCGCTTTGTTTTTTTACGGGTCGTCGGAATATAATGCAGTAAATTCGCGCCTCGCCTCGCGCGTCCCATAGCGTAGTGGTAAAGTGCGTCGCAAATCTCAGCGGCCAGAGAAATCTAGCGGACGGAGGTGCGAAACCTACGAAATCAAAAAAAAATAAGCATTTTTATTTTTATAAATCAATATCCAATCTTCAAATCACTGTAAAATAAAAAGGCAAAACAAAGCGACATCTAGCGACTTTCTAGTTTCTCTTCTATAGCGTGTGAATTACACACTCTTTTTTATGTTAACCCGAATTAGTTTGTGTTTTCGATATCAAAATTCAAAGTGGTTACGGGAGCACCAAATATTCAAATTTATTTTATGAAAATGTATAACTTTACATGTCTTCTGGTTGATCAAGAAAGCTAAATAAATGCTCGATATTTTCCTGAATAAATATTTAGAGCGTATGAATGGAGAAAGGAGTGTCAACTTTTGGTTGATTGAAGAACTCGGGAAAACCCCAGATGGAGATATCACAAGTGATTCAAATACTTGGGTCGGGCTATACTATCAACAGTCAGAATACAAAGCAGGCATTTGAACGAAATTACGGCGATTAGTTTTTATGTCGAACGTTTAAACTGGAGTGATTCACGTAACTCGTAAGAAAACGAATCTCACAAAGCAATATTGACAGAAGTCCTAGCTAAACGCGGACACTAGTCGTGAAACGTAAAAACACTTAACCTGTACTGTGAAAAATATTAAAAGAAATAATTATTTCCATCAATGATCTTTCAAACAAGTGACGGTAAAATATTGTGAAACTGATTTCTTTTTCTTACATGAGCTCCACATAGGAGGCCTCGAGGAAAATAATTTCCCTCAGGGCCTATGTCATCTTTGGGGATGATGTGTGGAGGGTTTTTAAAAGGAAAGGAAGGAGAGGAGAGTTCTGGGAAGGAAAAGGGTTTAAGGGATGGGTAGGATCTGGGGCTCAGTGTGTCCTGGTCATCCGCCTCCACGACCTAGACAAACCTCACCCCATGAACCCGGGCACTCCTGCTAAATCACCAAACGTAGTGAACCACTTGGGGTGACCTATGGCAGAGGTGTTGGTTATCCAATAAAGGTTCCCGGGGCGGCGGTACCCATTCCCGGCTCCCAGACTGATGTTATGATTCAACGATTCAATTTGATTGAAGATTTAAGCGGTGATTTTCCAACAATTGAAAAATCATTTCTGATGTACACCTATACGAATGTAATTCCACAAGGTATATTGTTAATTCTGAATTTGAAATATGATATTGAAAAAAAGGACTTACAAATGAGAAGTCTCAATCGTCGGTTTGTTGAGGCGCTTGTCTCGGTAAGACAAGAAATCCTGGGTTCGAGTCCCAGTTGCGAACGTTACGTTCTTATTTTTCTTTGTCTTGTTGTTTTTTCATATTTTCGTTTAGATTTATCAGTATTAACTTCTTCTGCAATGATACTCGTATATTACATTGATCGGAATAACCTTCAAAACTTATTTTAAAGACAGTAGTTCCAATAAAAATGAAATAAATGTATTTAATTACGAGTGTTTGGATTAACGGATTGACGTTTTAATATTGTTTTCGATGATTCAATATTCAGTTTCAGTTCAGTTTCAGTGCCGGCAACCCGGGCGTTTATTTAGTTTCATGGTTATTTACATTGTTTTCTTTTCTTTTACCCGCCTCACTAGACAAAGTCTGTTCCGAGGCGAGTAAATCACATATTATGTTTGTTCCAAAAGAAATGTGTGTATTTAAACAAATATATATATGTATGTAAAAAGATAAAAAAGATAAATTATATGTTGGTATATTAAATATTTACATACATACTTTGTTTTTTAGATAAAATTAAATTAACATTTTGTGACAGTTGAATATAGCGGTTACATAATAGAAGTAATAATTAATAATTACTCATAATAATTAATGTTGCAAAAATTGCAGTTTCTCGTATTTGTTTTATTTGTATATTATATAATTTCGTGAGAACTTGTATGAAATGTTATTTATTTAGAATATTTTGAATGTCTGTTCTTTCCTTTTCATTCAACCATATTACAAATCTTTTGAAAAGCCAATTCAAATTATTTGGGGTGACGTAAGTTTTTGTTTGTGTTAGGAAGGTATTGAAAATGTGTGGTGCTAGGTAAGATTCGTGTTTTTTTGCAAAAGTTGATTTGATATGGGGAACTTGAAAGTGCTTATTAATTTTTGCTCTTGTGTTTTGTGAGTGAGGTATGTGGAGATGTGAAGTTTTGATACAGTTTTTGTAAATGATCTTCCTTATGAATAGTTTATTTACGTCTAGTAATTTGTTTCTGATCATTAGCTGTTCCGTCGGATGTTGGTAAGGTTTATAAAACATAATTCTAATTATTGTTTTGTGATTTATTTTAAGAGAATTGAGGTAAGTATCTGCTGCTCCTCCCCAAACTGAAATTCCATACGTTAAAATACTTTGACAGAGTGCGAAATATATATTTTTTAGTTGATTTAATGACATGATGTTTCGTATTGTTTTGAAGATGTATGATAATTTTCGTATTTTTTTTGATAATATATTAATATGGAGATCCCATTTTAGTTTATGGTCAACAGTTAAACCTAGATATTTAATATTGTCTGCATAAACAATTTTGTCACAAGTACAGCATGTGTTATTTGACGTTCCATGTGTATATGTATATGTATTTAATATGTACGTAATATGTATTTAATGTTCCAATTTCTCATTTATATTAGTTAAATCGCCGACGGAATTAAGATAAAAAATTAAGACCATTAATCGATTACTCACCACAGTGCATTCATTTATATTTCTATTTATTATGTGAATACCTCACAAGAGTCTGTCCTAGCTGCTCCCGTCTAGAAGCCAGTGAGACTATGGCATCCCCAATTGGGATATGCTGTGAGGCTGAAGGTAGTGGGAAGGGTAAGGAGATTGGGAAGAGGAAGTTGAGAAAGTACCTGACTAATCAGATTTGGTCATCAAACACGGCTAAAGCCATTTCAAGCAATGTTTCAATTCTAAATGGTGGTCTTACACCAGGGCGATATTGATTATCTTCTCCACTCTGGAACGTGCCGCAAATATTCTAAATTTTATTTTAAATTAATTGATTGTGAAATAACACAAATTAATCAAATAAAATTTATTAGCGCACGCCGGGATTCGATCCCGCGATCTTCGGATTGTGAGTCAAGAGCCTTACCCCTAGACCACGGAGGCCGTCAACAGACAGACTGATTCAAGCCCACGCACATAAACTAAACAACTTACTAACCATCAAGCAGGGATAGGCAGACAGGACGGACCACCGAACAACTTATCTTGGGACACACTTCTTTCCTCATTCACATCTTAATAGGGTTTTTGTATTTATTTTCGTTACAATTGAACATATCTACATCAGAGAGAATATTATTATAGGTTGAACATAGTCTTATAAATCAAGCATTTTGATTGGAATTTGTTTACAATGTTTGTCTTTAAAAATATTACACGAACGTGTGTGCCCTGTAGGTACTTTCAAATCAATTCTGTTTAATAATTCAGGGCAGTCAGTAACTACTTTATTTTATACAGCAACATAGCATCTGAGAATTGTCTACGTAAACGTGTTATGTAAGTAATTATTTTAATTATAACAACTTCATATCAAACACAATCAAATTAAAAAAAAACCCAAACAAATCAGCTTAGAATGATTTCCTCAAGACTTATAAAAAATAAAAACCTCTGTGATATTATTCATAACTGGCTGGTTCCCGGCATGCGTTGCAATGCTATATTCAAAGAAATAAATTGTTTCTCCCTGCTTGTCCTTTCCCATGCGTCCACGGTCTCTCCACCTTCCCCGCCCACCCTCTCCTATCTACCGCTCCCCCATCCCGTCAACCCCCTCCGGCGTTCCATTTATTCAGTCCTAGTACATTCAGTTTTCAAACAGCTCGCGTGCGACCTATTACAATTTATGCAATCAAATTTTCATTTTTCATATAATACAAATATTCATTTTTGTATATTATAAGAACAATCAACCAAATACCAACCAACATATGCACCTTATTGAAAGTACCAATTAGAACGCCTTCAATTGAAATTTTCAATAACCTTGACGTACCAAATGTACAGCAAATATATGCCAAAAATATATTATTGAAGCTCTTCTAAAATAATGAATCCTCTACTAGACCGTGTATGCATAACACTAGATCGAATAAAAATGATATAAAAAATATTCCAAGTTATAAAACCACATTTGGACAAAGAAACTAAACATACTTTGCAACAAAACTTCATAACATACTTCCCCAAGACATAAAACTAATAAAAAAATCCAATTGAATACAAATCAAGAATAAAAATATGGCTTAAAGAGGTCAATGAGAAAACCCTAGCGAAGACGCTAAAAACGACATAGAAGACAAATGAACTATATTTAATTAACTTTAGTCCGCCTCGGCACAGGACCCCCTAGTGAGGAGGACTAAGAAATACAATATTTTATTCTTAATTTCACCATTATATTTTGTATGCAAAAAAGTTTTTATATAGTCGCTATAATAAAAAAAAAAAACCTATTTAAAACATCTATAATTTAAAAAATCTATAGACAATTCTTTTGTTGCAAAAAAAAAAACAGCTGCCTGCTAAATTCACATTCATCAAATGCGCGAACTGTCAAATGTTGGAAGTTTAAATAGTCGTTAAGTTTTCTGAAATTATCCAATTTTCTTAATTTTTCTTTACAACGAATCTTCTATAGAAGACTTCAAACAGGATGAACGAATTTGGGATGTTTGCCAAATGCATGAGAAAAATAAATTATTCATGAATTAATTTTACACAAAGTCATAAACACAATCTGAAAAATCAAATACCTAAACGAACATTGCATTAAACATGCAAATACTGCTTTTATAGCGTTGTTAGATTAAGTTGTTGTTTTTATATGGTCATTTCGTATTCTGGACGTTTTTATCACTTTCTTTGGCAGACGAAGCAGCGAAGATTACCATATTTTGGTAATTTCGGTGCATTATTTGTAAACCTTTCACTTGTTCCGACTGCTACCGAATTCATCTGATGATAAATTGGTAACAGGATCCTAGAGAGAGTATCGAAAGAGTTAAAATAAATTAAATTTAGAATAAAATGCATTCTTAAGTATGTTCGCAAGGATTTCTTTTACATTTTTAGCACACAAATAAATTTCAATCAGTCTTCCAAGCATATTAATTTTATTTAACGTCGAGATATCAGAGACCTAATAACGCTTTATAAGATAATTCACAATTTTATTGATAGCCCAAATCAAATACAAAATATGCATTTTAGATATTCATATTTTCATTGAGAGTTTTGTTGATATATTTATCTATAAAAACTATATTTACATTGGATTTTTATGATGCCTGTCTCACTAGGATATACCCGTGTCGAGACAGGCGTAGAGGTATATAAATGAATATCGTAGTTACAAGTATTATTAAGGCAAAATACATATTAATTTGTGTAAAATTATAAGAGAAAGGTGATTGGAAGGGTGGGTAAATCTTTTAAAGAGAGTTATCTTAGTTATAATTCTGTCTAATCTATTTATAAAGTTAAATTTGACAGTATTCTATTATTTTCATTTGTTTGGTATGGGTTAGGTTATACGTGGATAGTTATTTCTGTCTATGTGTGATTTATTTTAAAGACGTTTGTAATAAAGTAGCGTCCAATACTTACATTCCATTTCTTTATATCTTGTTTGAATTTTATCAAGGATTCAGTTTGTCTGATCGTAGCTGGTAGTGTATTGTATAGTTTGCAAGTATCAAAGTGTCATTATCCAAAGGTGGTTTTGGAAAAGGAGTTTGGCGAAGTTCTTTGTTTTTGGCTCGGGTATTGTTTGTGTAGCTTTGTACAGTGTTTTGTTGTTTTTGTGTGAATTAACTAAGATGGATCTTGAGTAGAGCTGTTTTTTTGTCCATAATGTTGATGGTATTGAAGATCGTATCATTGCTGCAAGTTTGAGAATTATTACCCGATTTCCGGACGTATTTTATATTCCTAAGAGCAATACTAAATATATTTTTTAAATTGACTTACATCACTTCCCCTTACAGTCATTATTGACAGCCATTACTTGTTTAACTGTAATTCTAGGAGATATTTCAAAAAATACTCTTTTGCTTTAAGACCTAGTGGTTTCAGAGAAATTCACGTGCGACAAAGTCATCAAATGCCACAAAGCGCCATTTGGTTTAAATGCCAATTCTAAATCCATTTCAGCTTCTGAACAAATCGTTATCAGCAGAGTAATTCTATCAGTTCATCTGTGAATATACGCTTTTTGATAAAATTGACTGGTACTATTTTTAAGTTTCTTTATTCATTGAAATTTTTTTTTTACAAAAGTTGGGGATATTTCGACCACCATGCTAGGCACATGCCCGTGTTGTGGTGGCCGATTATTATAATTACACAAACACGTAAACACATTGAATATGGGGAATCTATGATAGGTCTTATCAAAAATAATAATAATTCATTTTTAATTTGACTAAATGAATAAAACCTCAAATTGTAATATTAAATTAATGAAGACAATATTTGCTACTCCCAATCCTAAAATTGAAACAGAAAAATTGGAAAAAGATACGGCCACTTCCAGGAAAAAGATGCGGTCACATCCAGGAAAAAGATTGGATCACTTTCCTAGATGTAAGGGTACCTATCTTATTCTCATTTTCTCTTTCAAATTTTCGATTGGGAGTCGCTAATACTATCTTCACTGATTAAATATTAATTATTCTTGCAGTCGCCAATGTAAACAGAAATCTTACGATTTCAAAGATAAGAGGCTAGACATTTAAAAATGCAAAAAAAAAACGAATTCCAGACACACCAATACAAAGTGTGAATATTGATTGCTTAACCCAGATAAGAGTATAGAAAACTGTCCGATTAGATGACCAAATGGAAAAGCACTGAATAGAGAATTCCTAGTAGTATAAGTGTAAGCATAAGTATTGCAAGGCAAGATAGACGGTCGCCGAGGGCCTGGTAGGAGACAAATTTCTTGGCTGCGAAATATAAGAGAGTTTTATTTTAGCATATAAAATATAATGTACATTTAGATGATATAATAATTTGCGTACATGTTCATGTTCAAATATCTTAATACCACTCTTCCATGGAAGCATTAGCTTGTGTCTGGAAGAGTAGTGTAAATTTTAAAAAAGTGAAGGTAAAAAACCATAAGTTGTAAGTTCGGTGTTATGTAATTATAAGTATTTATCTACTATCAAATAATTTTACTATTTGGATAATAATGTATCTAGAATTATTGTAATTAGTTGCTAAAAACAAAACAAAATTTAACTTATTTGAAGAATTGAGTATCACTTGGAAACTGAGTTATAAGTTATTCTTAAGATTAGATTAGTCGGAAACTTTTTTTTTTGTGACTATCTTTAAAATATTTTTTAACAGTGTTTATTAATTGGATTTTATCATTAATTTTTCTAATTTCATCCGGTGGTCGGTTGAAAAAAAGCTTTCCTTGATAAGTATAATAATTTTGTGCAAAGGAAGTGTTTAATTTTGGGCATGAAAAAATATATTTATGTTTAGTACGGTTTTCAGTTTTAAATTGATACTTTTCTTTTTCTTTTATAATTTGTATCAATGCATTTCTATTATACAGATCTTGGAAATAAGGTACTTTTTAAGGTAATTCCTTAAATAATTGATCCGTTGGGTAGTCAGAAGGTTTTCTTAATATGATTTTAATTATTAGCCTCTGCACAACTTCAATTGGGGAAAAAAATTAAATTAATTATTAATAGTGTTTAATTCGTCGAATTCCATTTAATTTAAAAAAATTATTAAAATTAAATTTAATAATAATAAGTTATTATCAAGTTCTACAGGTATTTTAGCATTTTTGTTACAGCTGTTTAATTTGGACCGATGTTTAATTTAGGAGACGGGTATTGGTACAGCCACAGTGGGATCCATAGGCCACCCCAAATGGACGTTTGGTGACTTAACAGGGGTGCCCGGGTTCATGGGGCGACGTTTGTCCAGGTCTACCAGGCTGCCCACTAGCTGCGCGGCGGGACGGACGAGGGAAACCCTTTCAATTCTTCTGTCGGACTATATCGACCATAACGCCTTTCGGCGTAGTGGGGAGGATGGATTAATATGTCACTGCTGACCTTACCTTTTCGCTGGAAAAATATACTATGTGGAGTTAATTTAAAAAAATAAATTGATATTCTGCTCACGAAAGAAGTTTGGTATTTGAAAAGTTTTGATGAATTTCACTAGAAGTAAGGAATAATTTAAGGCCCGCGGACTATCCCGCCGCCCAGGGTTTCTGGTCTCATTTCGGTCAGTTTTATAAATAAGTAGAAAAAAAATTGCTGTGCCATAGTTATCAAATGGTAGGTTGATGTACATATTAATTTCAAGGACTAAATATGACAAGGCACCTCCACTCCTCGCAGTTCTGCGCCACGTGGAGAGCTGGTGGTCACACCAACGTAACGGACGCCAATCTAGCGCGTTAGTGACTTTCCTCTGCTTCTTCTGCCAAACACTGCGGCTAGTGGCCATGAGTTTCTCCAAGTTGAAGCCCTCAGTTAGGCGAGCAAAGTGAGGGCTCTTGTGGCCAAAGCATCATAAAATCTGGTGTAGGCAGATAGTCGAAAGCCTATTATGCGCCTAGGTCTTCCAGAATGGAATCCTGAGCATTTTTCTCCAGCACCACATTTCGAAGGGTCTATCCGTTTTCTTTCACTGTCTCTAAGTGTCCATGTTTACTGGGTAGTAAATACTTGAAAATGTATTATTACGTTGGGTCAATCGTTTGCCTTACTGAACGATTGTGTCCTTGACTATAAATAATATGAAAGATGAATTGGTCGAAAATTTGATCTCACATTTCATCTATCAACCAAAAATGAATGTCTCAGTCGTAATATTTATTACGCCATAAGTATTGTTATCATAAATCACAATTTCATCATCAGAAACCAATTTATTCATTAAACGATTCCATTGTATCGATAATTCAAAATAATAATAGAATGGCAAATTTTGCGAATATATAACACGTTTCAAAAATCCATTAAACACCATTATTTACTTTAAATATCCGTAATTTAAAAGTGTTTTGAAACAATCTAATGACTAGGTGAAATACTTCTAATAACTCCGATTTTTATCTGGAGATTTGGTCTGACGCTTCTAAATTTTTAATTTGCTGATTCAACGAAAAAATCTGGCAACATTTTTAAATTTACAGGTAGGCTTGTACAAGCCAACCTAAATCTGTCCATAGGTGTAATTATTTCACTCTACTAGCGGATGTCCTCCGAAGCAATTTCAGCATTTTAAAGCAATCATTACTAACGGGTATTATTTATTATTTTTTAATTGATAAACTAACGTTTAAGACAAGATTTTTATGCATAACATAAAGGGTAACAATTATTATCTTATATATGAAAATGAATCGATAAATGTGTTGCTAAGCGCAAATCTCGAGAGCGGCTGAACCGATTTCGCTAATTCTTTTTTTAGAATATTTCTTGAAGTACGAGGATGGTTCTTACGGAGAGAAAAATTAAGAAAATTGCGCAGAAAATTGGATTATTTCAGAAAACGACTATCGCACGTTTGACAGTTCCCGTGTTTGAGAATGAAAATGAAAAATGGAAATTTTAATAAAAATTGTAAAAGGTGGCACGCGGGCTGTTTAAAAACTGCATGTACTGGGATTGAATATTAAATATTATTGAGGGGAGGGGGGAGGGAGGGTGGTGAGAGGGGGAGGTGGAGAAGGCAGAGTGGGAACCCCCCTTACACCATGCGAGCGAAGCCGCGGGAAAAAGCTAGTAAGCAATAATTATCAGCCTTAAACACTCATCTACATTGAAAAATCTTCCGAGATAAGATACTTGCCGCCAACGGGACTTGAACCTGTAAAAATAAAGTTGGTTGTTTTCAGGTGGAAAAAATATTTAAAAAAAACAGTAATTGTTGAATGAAACACTAGTATATTGTAATGGTTTAAAATGTGTTACCTAATTAAATTGGTATTATGTATGTAATAAAATGGCTAGCTACAGTCTGGAAGTAGAACATGATAAATGTCAAGTCTATGAAATAAAAGAGGAAATTAAATATTATAATAAGATTTATTGAATTAATATTGACATGACATTTACGAAGCAATTATTAAAGACTCTATAAAGATTATTTGATCTCAAGGGGTGTTTGTAAAACTCGAAGAGTTTTACAACAATCAAACTACGTGTGATAAGAATTTAAGTTATGTGGAAAACAAGCAAAGTTGGACGCCAGAGTGTTTAAACAGCAACACCCAAGTATTAAATAGTAAAACCAAAATGGTAACCTTGAATATCTGACTAAAATAAATAATATATTAGGATTTAGATTAACGTTACGAATTCGATGCGCCATGGTGATGTTGGTTTCAATCCGTCGCAGGTATCCGCTCCGCTACTTGGGCTTGCTCGATCCAAACTGAAGCGCCCGAACTTTACCGAAGCATCTCGAAACATCTGCCGCCCCTTCGGAGTGCAATGCTGCCAACCAAATCATGCGAAATTTGCGAATCGCTCACGACGCTAGCAGCAAATGTTACATTACCCCTCCACCAAAAAGAAAATATTTCCTCCTGGAAATCAAGAGGTCCATGTGTCACTTCCTGAAGAGAACTGCATACTATATGAGCCTTGGTCGTAAATGTTAGTCATGGAAGAAGCCAAAATATAAGGATTGTCAGCCGGAAGGATCCTGGTGATAGAAGTACTCCCAATCCATATAATGTACCTCATGGAAGAAGCGGTGACCACCGTACTGCAATACTGAAGCCATGACATAATGCGATGAACAGAAAGACGCATCAATCTATGCAGCTTCTCTCCAATTATGATGCATTCAATAACTGATGACCCAAGATGGCCCAAGGTAGAGATGAAATATCTGGTCTGGAATCTCAAATTCAGCTTCTTTTGCTATTTATTTCTTCCAAAACTGATGACCCAAGATGGCCCAAGGTAGCGATGAAACATTTGGTCCGAAATCTCAAATTCAGCGTCTTCTGATATTACTTTCTTCCAAAACTGATGACCCAAGATGGCCCACGGTAGAGATAGAAGCTCTGGTACAACATCTTGAAGTCCAGCGTTGATGATTTTGAAAGAATCTTCCTATGATGATGTCTTCAAGCGGGATAATGATGCGACGTGGCTTGAAGTCAGATGAATGCCTTGACCCACATTTTGAAACCAGCGACAATGAACATGAAGGATGCTTTCTTCTTAGTCTTGCTATTTAAATTTTCTTGAGATTATCTTGAAGTTCCCTACACTAAACTGCCTAAATAAGGTTACCAGCAACAAAGTAAGATATAAAAGGAAAGAAAAATTCAAGATGAAATATTTAAAAAATGATTATGTAAATGTATGCTCAAAGCTGAAATTGAAGTTTTTCCACATAACATATTAAAGAACCCTAAATTAAAGATTTAATAATTGTAAAACTTCATGTCTTACACAAAAGAAACAATGAATTGATATGCAATTACAAAATTAGAATGCACGGGATTTACTGAAGTTTGAAATAATATTACCCAGCGATGTAAATGTTTTATAAATAAAAGTGTTTTAAATTGAGATTAAATATGATAAAAAAAATTTATTATTCAATTAATCTAATACCCGGTAGATATCAAAATACAAAAAAATCAAAACATATGAAAATAAAATTTTTACTGAGATATTTTTAATTTATTCCTTTTCTTAAATTCCCAAAATAAAATAAAACAGCCTGTATTATGCTGAGCTGAGTATAAAATCTGAAAAATGAAATACTTAATTTGTTTGAAAGTAATTTAAAAAACCCCATGTAGCAAATAATAACTTCGAGATAGTCAATAAACAATACCTAGGATGGTAAAATAATAATTAATGATAAATGTAATCAAATGTTGATAGATGGCTCTAGTATCGGCCCAATTATGTTCGTAATAAAATAAAAATATTTAATAATAATGTTACTACAAATTAGCAACAGATGTCATAGCTCTATTCTCATAATAATCAATTAAAATAATTTTAAGGACCAACTGAACAGTTGTTATATTATAAAGCCTTGGTTAACTAAGTATTAATTGTATTTCAAGGCATCATCGGTATAATGAAGGTTCCAACTTCCCGATTGAATTAACTCCATTTCATTATACTGGAATTTATTAATAATTCATCCTAAAATTTCCAAGACAGAATTCTTAGGAGGAAATATCAGACGACACAATATTTAACAAAAACTACAAACACACACAAACTTAATAGTTTTCTTAAAAGATTTAACCTATAAATATGCAATATGAATACGGTAATCGCACATAAAGGACAGTTATCATTACTATCTCTTTCTATAAAAGTTCTTAGACCAAAACTTTCTGCCTGAATTATTGACACACATGGCTTCACTGAAATCCTCTCGAAAGAGATGAATGCCATGAGCTTCTTACAACTCAACAAATTAATCTTTATATGAAGATAATTAACTTCATATTCTGAAATCAAAAGAGACGGACATATCCTCATCGTAAGTTCACAGATTACGCCAAAGATTCCTCCGTATCTCGCGAATGAAAGTGAACAGGCAAACCGACGCCTTCTATGTTCGGTTAAAAACGTGTTTGCGCTACAGTGATAGGAAAATATTTTATATCCTATTTATAGAATGCAAAACAAGGAAGGTTGACATACTCAGAGGATCTCAACGGAGATCATGTTATGCCCCTTAACTGCCGTTTTAAACGGTGGCAGTAATCGAATCAGTGTGAGATATATCCACTGCATTGAAGCGAAGCTCCAACTGTTTTGTTTAAAACAAAACTTGTCTGTTTCCTTCACTCAAGGACCAACAATCCGTACACAAGACAATATAATCGAAACCACAGTACATAAGACACATCCGTACACAAGACAACAATAGAAGACAAAACAACCCAAAAACATTCAATGCTCAAAACTCATTTACTCTTTGAGAGCTGAATGTATTGTTAACAAAATTCATCTGCTTTTGTTGACGCACCAAAAACAGATAAATTTTTCCCCAAAATTGCACCGCACATCATATGCTATATTAACTAGCAACACCAGGATCTTTGATATGTCCTATGACCGATTGATAACAGAATATTTAAAGTTTTCCGTTCTGAAAGTGAAGACGCAAACCCCAATAGCAGTTGTTGTATGTGTTATGTCAAACAATAATATGTAGATGGCGTTATTGAGAAACTGACTAAATTATAACTTATGTCAAACTTGCATATTTATAATTACGAGATCTATTAAATGACCTAAAATATTGCGTGCTGTTAAGTTAATGAAAGTTATTTGAAAAACCTTATTAGATAAAGTTTAAAGATGTAAATTCAATAAACCATTTATTTGTTCAACAATCTACTAATCGCTCCGAAAAAATACCTTGCAAACTCTGAAAACCCTATGAAAAGGAAGATATGCAAGTACTTCAAGGAACAGGCAATAGATCGCCAAAAAAAATTATAGATCAATTAATATAATAACAATCTAAACTGAAGAAAAAAAAAATTAATAATTCCGACCAGAACTATAAAGAATCCTTATACCTGTGAATTTTTACGTATGTAAACATGTGATAAAACTCTACATTATATATCAATTTAAATAGTTGTAATTTCATAACAATCATATTAGTTGCTCCGAAAGTTACTTCGCATAATCTCTAATAACCCTATTAAAGGAAGATATGCAAAACAAATTTAAGGTTCAGCCAACTGATCGCAAAATATTATACAATCTTCTATACTAATTTATTGAATTATCCATTTATTGGAATCAAAACCCAAAAGATTAATTAGATAATAGCCGATGAACAAATAATATAGTGATAAGCAACATTTTGCATTCACCTACAAAATGATGATTTCAAAATAACAGTTATTCATCAAACCCGAAAACTATAAGGAATTTATTTTATTTTAAAAGAAAAACTAATCCCGCCGACTAAAGAGAAATTAAAACTCGATAAAAATCTATTAAAATAATGATTTGAATACAAATCCCTGTTATGTACTAAAATCGGAATTTAATGAAATTTATCAAACCCTCACAAAAAAAATTTGTATAAAATATTAAACCGAAAGAACATAATGATATATTGCAAGGAAATTTAATTTCTTTTGAAAGCCCTACATGAGGAAAGAATAAAAAAAATCATCGATCAAATCAATATAACCCGGATAATAAATTATAAAAATTAATTTACGTGAAACTAGCTTTAGTCGCTTTGCATAACAGGACAGCCCGAATTCTGTAGACGAAGGCTTTGATGACGTCTTATCTCCACCCGGATGTCCAGCAAAATTTGGTCCGCGTCTGAAATGCACGTTTGGTTACATTTATTATTATGAAAAATAAAATTTGTATAAGGGGAACAAAAATGAAATCAAAATTCCCAAAGTAAGATTGTAAAAGTTCACAATGTAACAGAACATATCAATTGCAGGTAGGATAACTATTTGTATTAAGTTTATAACATGTGAAGAAATTCATGTGTGCAATGATGTCAATAATAATTATTGCATCAGGTAGGTAGGTAATTAATGAAATTTACACATTATTGCAAAATATAAGCACGAAAAATATCACAAAATAAATGCAATGAGATTAAACAGCCACTCATAACACAGTGTAAATAAATTAGCTTGTAATAAAATATACTTACAAGTTTCAAATATTAACGGATGACCAGCACGAGTTTTGTACAAAGTGATATTATTAAATTTGCCGAAATATTATTAATTCCATCTGCAGAAATTAAATCCATCCCATCTGCTATAAAAACAATGTGTACCTACCTAAATAATTAGTAGGAGAAATAAATATGATTAGTACAAGACAAACAAATAACACAAAATAAAATGAGTTGTGGATGAACAAGCCCAAGTAAATATAAAATATGCAATTAACAAAAGTAAAATGAATACATACCCACGACGGTAAAAGCAACACACCAACGAATTGTAACCTCAATCTAACCTAAAATGACATATCGCGGAGAATTTAAATCATATCCACATAAAACTTGCAAAACATAGTTTGACTGGAACTACCACGTTGGGCTCGCCACTGTAATGGTTTAAAATGTGTTACCTAATTAAATTGGTATTATGTATGTAATAAAATGGCTAGCTACAGTCTGGAAGTAGAACATGATAAATGTCAAGTCTATGAAATAAAAGAGGAAATTAAATATTATAATAAGATTTATTGAATTAATATTGACATGACATTTACGAAGCAATTATTAAAGACTCTATAAAGATTATTTGATCTCAAGGGGTGTTTGTAAAACTCGAAGAGTTTTACAACAATCAAACTACGTGTGATAAGAATTTAAGTTATGTGGAAAACAAGCAAAGTTGGACGCCAGAGTGTTTAAACAGCAACACCCAAGTATTAAATAGTAAAACCAAAATGGTAACCTTGAATATCTGACTAAAATAAATAATATATTAGGATTTAGATTAACGTTACGAATTCGATGCGCCATGGTGATGTTGGTTTCAATCCGTCGCAGGTATCCGCTCCGCTACTTGGGCTTGCTCGATCCAAACTGAAGCGCCCGAACTTTACCGAAGCATCTCGAAACATCTGCCGCCCCTTCGGAGTGCAATGCTGCCAACCAAATCATGCGAAATTTGCGAATCGCTCACGACGCTAGCAGCAAATGTTACAATATATTGAATTATTTGGAGGGTATTAGATAAGCCGCCATAGCTCAGTGGTCAGAGCACCTGACCGGCAATCAGAAGGACACGGGTTCAAGTCCCGTTGGCGGCAAGTATCTTTTCTCGGAAGATTTTTCAAAGTAGATGAGTGTTTCAGGCTAATAATTATTGCTTATAATAATTACTAACGGGTATTTTTGATCTGTCATTCGGTGATTAAATTAATAAAAAATGAAAGTGTGATCAATAGAAATTAGAAGTTTCAATAGAAAAGTGATAAGGGAGATAAAAATATGAATTAATTATACACATTGTTGAGTTTTAACAAAATTACATCATTTTATTACTAACTTGGTAAACTGGGAACGGAAAAATATCAGGGATTAACCAAAGTAGGACTGTGTATTGCAACTTTCTGAAGTTTTTGCTCTATATGTGCTCGCTTAGATTTATCTTGTTTTTTGACAACTAGGACACAGAAAGCAGAAAATCCAGTCTCCTTCAACGGAAGCAAACCCTCCCAACAGGCCCTCCATTGATATGCTTGGTGTAATTATAAGTAACCAGCCAAGGTACGGGGGCTCCATGGAGGCCAGAGTTAAGTTAGCCTCTCGCGGAGCTGGCTGCAATCCTTATAACTTTTAATTTGTAATTTTGCTATCTCACTCATAACTTGAAAAACATTTATTTTGTTGAAACTATGTGGAATTCGATTTTTTCACTTCAAAAATATATATATCTTATACAGGTGCCTTTGAGGTTAATATAAATATAGACGAACCATCTTTTAATTGTTAATTGGAACCCCACGACTATAATTCGTGATCAAAGCAGGTAGCCAGGTTTTTACAAAGTCTACGCTTTTTCCATGGAAAGGTAATGCTTTTTTTAAAAGTATTTAACATTCAACTCTTCCCAAATAATAACGCATATTGAATTTACTCAAGGTTACTTACTAATATGAACTTCATGACACGCTTATTGGGTGATTCAGAAATTGTTTAACAATAGAAAAAAAAGTTTCGCAAATGAACAATGCAATCTTTTGTGCATTGAACTATAGAACAGTTTTGGGATTGCGAAAAAACAGTTAATAATAATATTGTTGTCGGATTTCAGAAATTTCTGACGGTCTGCATAATACAATTTGGTCTAAGCATGTGACATTGAGTTGCAAGGTTGCAGAATCTATTCCACAGGTCTCCAGAATGTTTCAGTCATTTCTTCATTAGATTGGTAATGTTTTAATTGGCCTGTCAGTTTCTGTGTTCCCTCACGTCTACGACAGTGGACGTAATCCACCGCTTACCCGACCTGGTATAAGTAACATATGGTTACTCCTTCAAGGCTCTCGCAAGGACTCTAATTTTTTTTGAAAGAACGAATCTACATTTAAGTTTGAATGAATCTAGACCTCCAGTATCCCTGCATACAGTTTTAGGAAGCAGTATGCAAGTGTTTACATAATATACAAAATGCGAAAAATATAAAGCAAATCAGGGATAAACAAATTAAAAAGATAAGAGAAAAACATAAAAGGCGGCTTCTCGCAGGGTAATGGCATCTTGCGTATGTTGCAAGCATCTGCAAGAAAAGATAATGAAAACAAGTATTGTGATATGAAGAACGCTTGTGTCGGGTGCGATACCTCTCTCGTCATCTGGCAGTACCAGCCAAAATGTGTATGGTGGTCGGTTTGCCGTGAATGAATCTCAACGTCCGCGCCCTTTAGCCGGTTTCTCGGTTGTGCCTTGACGATAGTAAGTGGGAAGTAGGGTCTACGACAGGTATCTTTTCAAAATATAAATTTATGCCTTCCGTGTCCTAAAAGATCCCCAGACGTAAGATATTTAAAGACCATTAACCAGCCAGCGGCCCAGAATTCATATTTCGTCGAAAGGTGTTCTTACGATCGTACAGGGCAGTTCCAAAGAGAATGAGTAAATATTCTCCGTACAAGCTTTTTAAAATAATAACTCAATATCGATTTTATTTCATTCAAAATGTGCTTTAATTTATACCTTACATTCAAAAATGCTGAGAGGCGTGATGATAAAACTAATAAAATTATGTACTTTTTATAATTATGTTTTGATCTTAAGTATTTATAATTTTTCAATAATGTCAAAGCAAAATAAGAATGTAAAAACATCTTCAATATATTAGTTTGTAAGACCGTAAAAAAATAGACTGAAATATTTTCGTCACAAAACACGTGTGTGGATCTTTTTTTCAATGATTTTATTTAAACTAAAATTAAAACTCTGAAACAGCTTTCCCAGATAATTTATTAATTTATTTTATTATATGATTTGAAATGTGTGTTGTTAACACAAAATTGTTCGAAAATTTAACAAATCTGCCAACGAATTACGGTAAAACCTCATTGTACTAAAAATAAACATATTTTCTCAAAATTTAAAAAATAGCTTTACTAGATAAAAGAACAGTCAATTTACAATTTTTTTGTGGAAAAGAGTCAACACGTCTAAAATTTGATTTGAAAATATTTCCGGTTTTGTCTGGTTATTTCCTCTTTAGATAGGTGACTTAGAAAATATCGATTTATCGACAATTCTAAAAAATTGAGTATGTTATCAGACAGATATCTTATGAATAGCATGTCTTAACGAAGCAAACAACATACGGTGATGCATTTACTAGATAGTAAATACATAAAAAATAGTAGGTAGGAAGAAGATACTTGATGTGTCGATCGTCTAGTTGATTAGTGAGATATCTCAAAATATTAAGTTTTGAGATACTAAGGAGAGCAATTATCGCACGCTCACCAAATAAATAAATCGGATATTATTTACACGTGTCTTTGTTTTACATATTAATTATGCTGTAAAATAACACTGGGAGACACAACGGTCCAGTATATTAATACGACTTTTTGAAATATCCTACTAGTGACCCAGTAAACATTAACATTTTGTTCAATTCACAACAAATTTTTCTCCATTATATTTGATTTGGTGGTGTTTATAATAACTGTATAGCGCAAACTACTACTCAACTAAAATTTCGATTTTTTGGAGATATCTTACTAATCAACTAGAAACTAGACGATCGATTGTTTTAAAATGGCAAAATGTTCATTGATCATAGGAAGGAATGAAAAAGCAAGTAGTTCAATTAGGGAGGCGTAAATGGGTAACACCACCTCGAGAACCTTTATTGGACAACCAACACCTCTGCCATAGGTCACCCGAAGTGGTTCGCTACGTTTGGTGATTTAGCAGGGGAGCCCGGGTTCAAGGGGTGAGGTTAGTCTAGGTCTTGGAGGCGGATGACCAGGACACACTGAACCCCAGATTCCTACCTATCCCTAAACCCTTTTCCTTCCCAGAACTCTCCTCTCCTTCCTTTCCGTAAAAAACCCTCCACACAGCATCCCCAAAGATGACATAGACCCTGATGGACATATTTAAACACATTCACGGACATAACCGATATATTTTTTGATTCCCTCCCTCTATTTAAGAAAAAACATTTCTAGCACACTGAATTCGCACACATAACACACACATCTACACACATCCGCACACCCTCTCGCCTTACACACACATACAAACACTCACACACACCCCTCTCCTTCAATAATTTACTAACTTAATTTAGGTAAAATGTATAATTTATCACATAAAAACATAAGCATATAACAGCAACATGTCATTGGTACCAATTATTGTGTTAAATTCTATAACTTTGGAACTATTTTCTACTATGTAATTTTATGTACTGTTTGTTTTTGCAAATTAAATAAAATAAAATAACGTCTACTGACGTCGTTTTAGAGGAGATGTGATATTATGACGGAGTGGAAAGTCAAGTTTTATGTTGCAATTAGGTCAATTAGCTTAATTAGGTCACAACGCGACACTTCTATACTTGATAGAGTCACACTCAAAGTAAAATTTTTTATTTAATGTTTATCATCGACTTCACAAAACACATGAAAAAAGACGTGTGATAGCATGTGTCGTATCACAAATCTCTGATTTCCGGCATTTTCTGGCAAGTGTCCGTCAATGTGTTAAAGGGACAGAGGACAAAAGGAACACTGAAATACTTCACTGATTTGAAACACGACCAACCATTAGGAAATACCGAAATACTTCTATGATTTGAAGAATGACAAAATATTAGGAACACTGAAATACATCTCTGATTTGAAACATGACAAAACATTAGGATGATTTGAAACACGACAAATTAGGAACACTGAAATACTTCTCTAATTTGAAACATGACAAAACATTAGGAACACTGAAATTCTTTTCTGATTTGAAACATGACAAAACATTAGGATGATTTGAAACACGATAAATTAGGAACACTGAAATACTTCTCTATTTTGAAACATGACAAAACATTAGGAACACTGAAATGCTTCTCAGATTTGAAACATGACAAAACATTAGGAACACTTCTCTGATTTGAAACACGATAAACATTAGGAAAACTGAATATAAAAAGGTAGTATTTGAATATTTTTATACGGTTTAATCAGTCTCATAGATTAAGAATAGTACTAAGCCTTAAAATGCTTCTTTTACTTGAAACCTGACCCGCCTTAGAGTTAGAGAGGCCGATACGAAAATACATAGTACAAAAAGATAATTAATAAATTGCTGATATCAAACGGCAAATGACGTAGGAGAACGGAAATACGAATGTATAATTATTTGTATTTTTCATTCTTCATTGATTAGATCGGAAGATTTTGATAAAACCCAAACTTTCTTTTAACTTCTTTCCCACTCTTAAAAAAGGTTCCCCGACCGATAACTTTCAAATCCGAAATATTTGATTTCTTCATGAATATTGATGAAAGCAAACATACGCTTGTGGCGAGTCGCATATTTCACACCTCTTTTGTATATTTGTACCTATTTTATAATGTTTAATTTTATTTATGTTATAGAAACAAAACAGTACAGCGGGTACAATGGAAGTGATACAATACATATGAAGCACTTGTCCGCAGCATCCTGGAATACAGCTCCATTATTTGGGCACCCTCTGAACAAAACCATATCCTAGAAATAGAAAAAGTACAAAAAAGGTTTATGCGTTACCTGTATATGAGGGAATATACATACTACCCATTCCTGTATCCATCGTTGTTCTTAACAGGAATGCTCGATCTTAATACCTTAGAAGCCCGCCGAAAAATATTTTTGGGGAAACATTTTTTTAAGCTGATCTCCGGTACTGTACTGAATCCACCTATATTAAAGGAAATTAACCTATATGTCCCTAACGCGTATACTCGTGGGAGATCCCACACACTTTTTTATGCTCCGAAAGTGAGAACTTCTTCCTTTCAGAATGCCCCATTAAATAGAGCAATTCAACTGCTTAACGATTCTGCATTGAGCATTGACATCTTCAATGTTACCTATAGAGAGTTCAGTAACTATCTTTTGACATACGTCTCAACATAGTGAAACTGCCCCCTTTTCCTTTTTTTTCTCTTATATTTTGTAATCTTCTCCGTAATAATTTGGTGTATAACTGTTTTATGGAGAAACTGAAAAAAAAAAAAAATATTACAAATATTTCACAATGGACACCAATAATATGTTTCATTATAATTTCTTATTTGTTGAAGGTATATTGAGTAATTATCGAGTGAAAATGTGTGTGTGCGTGTGTGAGGGTGCGTGTGTGTGTGTGTATGTGTTTGTAGATGTGAGAAGTGGTGGTATATGGAAATGTAACGATATGAACGTTTATATCATATTATTTACTTGTCTCAGAACATACATCGTCTAGTGAGGCTTTTTTAAGATTATTTTGCCCGGGTTGCCGGCCATTAAATTAAATTAAATATCATTGACATGATGCTCTTTTAAATGTAGTCGGTAAGTCTGAAAAAATGTCGATGTTAGAGTTAGGTAAATATTATTGAAGATATGAAGAGTAGGTATGGTTGATTGGCGAATTTGAACAAACATATAAAGAATTCAGTTTTGGGATAAGCATATTCCCATTGGATGAAGGTGTTGTTTTACAGAATTGAAACAATTTACCAAATTTCAAAGTTAATTTTCAAGTACTGTGAAAGTATTTCAGTTCTCTGAAACAACTGATCCATAATCCAGAGCGACTCAATATAGCCCAAAAAGGAGTACTAAAGACAGCATTGAAAATTCCGCTTAGAACTCCGACGGAAGAAATATTTAATAACTTTCAAGTCTTCAATGTACAGAAACTTTATTCAAAAAATATTTTATTTAAACTGAAAAAAAAAAACATATATGTATACTCCACTGCCCAACATAAATACTCAACCAGGGCAGTAAGCAATAACATCCTGGTTACTCCCAGATTGAACACATCTTTTGGACAGAGAAATAATAAATTCCATGCTATGAATTTATACAATGCTCTACCAGATCAAATCAAAAATATAAAGGAAATGAATATATTTAAAACAAAAGTAAAAACATGGCTGAGAGATCAAAGTGATAATAAAATTACAAACATCATGAAGACGATATAAAGACAATCCATAACCAAATACAAATATTTTAAAAAACTACAGGCCACCTCAGAACAGGAAATCCTAGTGAGGAGGTCTGTGAAAAAAAAAGAATCTATACTTATACTATACATTATACATACATGTACAAACCTTGCTATTGAAACTAATAATAAATAAATAAATAATGGATAATAACCAAACATGAATAGAACTTTCACAGGACTTTAAAAATAACTTTAAAATTGGTGCATTATTCAAATTCTGTAAAATAACTGGCCATAAGAACTACTGAAGAGCATGGACGAATGTGAATGAAATAAGTTGTTTTACCAATCGGTAACATATGGCTCTCTATCCTCTCAGCCTATCTCCACATGGAAAAATGTAATCCAGCTACCTGGGTTGATGGCGCAATCACCATCATGCATGGTGCAATGGTCTCCATATTAAATGAGATATGAACGTAATGATAGGTAATGATAACCCAAAATAAAAGAATAATTGTAATATTAGTTATGATCAGTTCTATCATTGTTCCGTTATGCTCGGGCTATGCTCAGGTCACATGGTGTCGGTTATGACGTAAGTCGAAGATAGCCGATCAGAGGCAGACAAATCATTCTAATAGGCCACTTGCATCACATTTAAAAAAAAAAAATTCCGTCGAAAGACATTCTGAAGTTTTTTTTATTAATCGTATTTTTGAAACCTGGCGATTTTTTGAAAATTTCAATCCGAAAAATCAGACCATTTTTTATAAACCGGAAAGACGGGACATAATTTTATAGGTGCGAAAAAACGATAATTACATAGCCGAAAATCATTAAAAAAATAACGTTTTCCACACGAATGGCACAGGAGAATAACGAGGCATACCAAAAATATTAAATCTCATAAATATTTTTTTCCTTGATTCATCTTATTGATCATAAATCATTTTAATGTTCAACGACTATATTACTAAATCAAATGTAATATACTTGTAAATTATAATAATAATAAGAATATTATAAAATTTGATTTTGTTAAAATCCGCACCATTATCTTTATGCCTCTAAAGCACGTACGGACAACGTAAAATGTACGGGGTTCTCTTCATTACATCTGTCAAAAAATCAAACCAAATGATACGTTCGCAGAGAACAAACAATAAATCTAGTGAACGTTAAATGTCAAATTCAAAACTTCGCCTGAAATCAAAGTGATGCCATATAAAAAAAATCAGTGTGGAATTTTATAAATTTAATAGGAACATTTTCGGAGACGGGACATTTTCATGTAGTGACGTCACGAGCCCGAATAATGGTTTTATTTATTTAAAAATAAAAAAAAACTATACATTTCTAAAAAATTTTACTAACATTTTCGTAATCTTAGTAAAAAAATCTATCCACACGATTTTTTCCAAGTCGTTATGAAGTCCATGCAAGTGGCCTATTACGGGAGCCTATCAAAATCTAGCTAGCGAGTTATAAGGACGTGTGTCCTCTTAAACCGTATTTGTCTTTATCATCTGCATCCATCTCTCATTTAGTGGAGATCTGAGCCTCTCGGAAGCAGCCAAGACAATGATATTGGTAGACTTCCTTGTCCTGTCCCAGAAGCTGGCAAGTTGATGGCAGTGTATTAGGCGAGGAATGAGTGCACCATCCTTTTTGTGAATATCGTGCATTCACTGAACCTTGTAAGTTGCACATGTCATGATGAGATTTTTTTAAAGTAAAAACTTCTTTAGTACCGTCGTGAAAATTTCTAAAAAGAAACAAACACATACATCTACAGGATTTAGCCTGCAAGAGAATTAATAGCAATAAAATAATAAATAGCAATAAAAAAAAATATGTTTATTTCTCTTCAAACTTTGCAAATATTTATTTACGATTCATTCGGTTCTAATATAATACGATTAATCCACGGTCCCATGCAAGCCTCCTTTGTTCTAGTGGTATAAAGCGCCTGATAAACTTAGCGGCCAGACATTCAGCGCGGTCCAGGGGTCGAAACCTACAAAATAAAAAAGATGTTTTTATTTTTGTGAAATCAATATCCAAGCTTCCAAACCACTCCAAAATGAACCAAAACAAAGTAAACACAAAATAAAACGATATCTAGCGACTCCGAAGAAGAAAATACAAATACTAATAAGATGATCAAATATATAGGAAAGGGTGCACTGGAGTTGCACTACGACCAAAACATGGAATAAAATCATCCTTCACATTGATAAAAAAAGTGTTTCTTAGTCTTCCCACTCTTGCCTACTTTAGTTTTCTTTCTCTGATTCGCTCCAATTTTTTATTTAACGTTTTAATGCAAATATTTTCTTGCGAAAGCTCCAGTAATTTTGCAATAACCCTGTAGGTAGACAGATTGTTTAGCCTAGGTATGTAATATTAACGACTTTTTATCATATTTTTTCTATCAAATTCTCTTCGTCAGTGATAAACGACTGATCCAGGATGTTTCACGTATGTGTATAAAGCTGTCGTTTGGAATGTTAATGATGTTTTTTAACGTTGTTATGTAGGCACATCCTTAAACCAAACTTAAGTAAATCCTTTTAGCCCAGATAATTTATGTGTGCTTTTTAAAGATTTTTTTCACCTCAATAAATAATACGCACGTATTTCGATTTACAGTGTGTTTTTGCTTAAATATTTCTAATTCTGCCTACCTAAATCTTAAGCACGATAGACCAGTGTTTCTTAACCTGGGGGTCCGCGTATATATTTATTTATTTTATTTGATGCAATATATTTACATTATAAAAAACAATTCAATGATGTTGGCCTCACTGGGTGGTTTACCCGTGCTGAGGCCTTCATTTCATATACAAAATTATACACATAAATTATACACAAAATTATACAATACATATAAATACTATTGGTGAAAAAACGGAATAAAGTAAATTAAAAAACATATGTATGATTAAGATAAATTAAACTTAAAAAGTAGAAATTTAAAATTAATGTAAATTTGAAAATAAATAATATTATATGTATATAAGACGGCAGAAGAATCAATAAAAAAGTGTAGTAAACGCTTCTGGTCGTTCGTAAAATCAAAGCAATTGTCTTCTGATCTACCAAATCAAATGTATCTTGGCGATATCTCCTGCACTGATGGACAATCCATTTGTGACAATTTTAGTGATTATTTTAGATCGGTTTTTGTAGAGAATCCCAACCCCAGCCTCGATCCTATAAACTCTGATAACAATGTCGACAACTCTTATCTTCATATTCACACAATTAACTTTAATCAATCGCATGTACTTAATTATCTAAAAAAACTCGATCCGAACAAAAGCGCGGGATCTGATTTAATTCCATCCATTTTTTATGTAAAATGCCGGGACCAATTGGCTTATCCTATCTCCATGCTGTTCAAAATGTCATTTGAGGAAGGCAACTTCCCCAACGTCTGGAAACAAGCACTCATTACACCAATCCATAAAAGCGGGGACAAAAATAACATCACTAACTACAGGCCCATCTCCAAACTCCCAATTATCAGCAAGATTATGGAAAACATGGTTCTTGACCAACTTTTTCCAGCAGTACAAACTACCATATCAAAAAATCAGCACGGCTTTTTTAGAAAACGGTCAGTCGAGACAAACCTGCTGGAATACACAGATTTCATATTTAATTCTATGGGTAGTAAAACTCAGATTGATTCTATATACACGGATTTTTCAAAAGCCTTTGATAAAATTAACATCAAACTGCTTCTGAAGAAGCTATTAAAAATCGGGATCAGTGGGGACCTTCTAAGATGGATCAAATCGTACGTCACTAACAGGAGTCAAGCAGTTAGAGCTAAGGGTTTCTCTTCACGTTTCTATAATATACCCTCAGGAATTCCACAAGGATCACACCTCGGACCTCTCCTTTTTATTTTGTATATAAATGATATAGACTCTTGCTTCAAAAACTCTAAAATCCAAATTTTTGCTGATGACATTAAAATTTACAAAAAAGTAATTAATATTAATGACAGCCTAGAATTGCAAGAGGATATCAATAGGCTTGGACTATATTGCGCAAACAACCAACTGTACCTTAATCTAGAAAAATGTAATACAATATCTTTCACCAAAAGCACTAACCCCCTAACATTCCCATATAAAATAAACGGAGTTGAATTAAAAAGGTGTAGTGAAGTAAGGGACTTAGGAATAATAATGGACTCCGGAATGTCTTTCCGATCACACATAAATTCCATTTGTGACAGGGCCTACAAACTCCTAGGATTCATTGTAAGAGTGACTAAACCATTCAGATCACCAAATGTAATCAAGATATTATATTTTTCTTTTGTTCGCTCCATACTAGAATTTGGATCAGTGATTTGGAATCCCCAATACAAAGTCAATATTGAAAGGTTAGAAAGAATCCAAAAAAATTTTTTGAAATACTTAGACTTTAAATCGTTCCGAATATCAGAACATGTAAAAGATTCCTTAGCATTCCATAAAATTACATCACTAGAAGAGAGAAGAAATATATCCGACCAGAAATTTTTATACAAAATCATCAACAACGCTGTTGACAGCAACTATCTTCTGGAAAACATCCACTTCCACTGTCCAGTACGTAATACAAGAACAAACAAACTATTCCACATCCCACAATCAAAAACTAACTACTCACAACATACATTTCTGAAAAGGACGTGCACAAAATATAACAATATCCTTTCAGACGCTGATATTTTCCATTTGTCCTCAGTTCAATTCACAAAATATGTAACGGAGAAGATCAAAACAGATTGTTGATCGTGAATCCTGCTGTGTGCCTTATTTTATTGTTTTTCTCTTATTATGTTGGTTTCATCTGATTTTCGTATGAATTATTATGTTGGTTTCATCTGATTTTATTATGTTGGTTTCATCTGATTTTCTGTAATCTATTTAGGTATTATGTATGTATAACTTCTTATATTAATGAGTTTTTTGTTTTTTCTTTAAATTCTATATTGTCAAATGTGGAAACTTCACTGGTTCATGCAAATTTGTCAAATGTAATTATTTAATAAAATATGTACAACTGTTTGTTTCCCAAATAAAGTAAAATAAAATAAAATAAAAAATAAAAAATAAAATAAAAAATAATGTTAAAAACGATATTTTTAATAAGTATTGTGTGTTTGTGTTTTAAGTTGGTTTTGTGTGTTACTTAATTTTTATTTTATTTTATGCTATGATATTTTGGTAGTATTGTCTATTTTGGTCTTTAATCCATTTTGTAATTTTGTGTCGGAATTTATTTTTGTTTTCCTCAATTTTATTTTCAAGTGTTAGACTGTTGAATGCTTTTATAGCGTGATATTGGTAGTGTCTTTGTCCAAAGCTTGTATTTACCGTCGGAGTTCTTAAGTTTTCTTTGTATGCTTGTCTAACTGGTCTGTTTGTGATATTTTGTGTTTGTTGAAGGTTGTTTTTTTGGTCAAAAATGAAATTTAGTAGCGATTTAACGTATAATTGTCGTATGTCTAGTACGTCACAACGGTTGAATATTTGGTCTGTATCAGTAAGTCTATGTTTTTTAAGTATTACCTTTAAGATCGTTTTCTGCGCAATTTCCAGGTGTTTGATAGCTGAGTTTGTTGCTCCTCCCCAAGTAATTATTCCATATTCTATTATAGACTGACATAGAGCAAAATATATTGTTTTCATTTGTTGTATTTTGTATATGTTTCTTATGTTTATGTATGGGGGTCCGCAGTCTCATCTCTGGACCATGTAACAATAATAAATAAATGCCAACAAAAGCCTCGTAATCGCTACGCGTCTTCGTTTAGGGATTATTTTACAGTAACCATAAAAATAAAAATCGGATATTAGATCCTTTCAACACAGATGTTACTGATATTACTGGTTTGATAACGGCCCAGGAAAACCAATTAAATTTCAAAGAATCCTCTTTGTCAAGTTTTGTTTTACAATTTGGGAGGCGGGTATGTGTACCGCCGCCCTTGGAACCATTTATTGGATAACCAACACCTCTGCCATAGGTCACCCCAAGTGGTTCGCTACGTTTGGTGACTTAGTAGAGGTGCCCGGGTTCATGGGTTGAGGTTTGTCCGGGTCTTGGCGGCGGATGCGTCTGCCCACCAGCTGTATGGCAGGCCAGATCGGGAGAGAATAATTGAGGGAGACCCTTTGACTTCTCCAGCTGTAGTCTCTTGGAACATAGCCATGCACGGCAGTGGGTGGGATGGATTCATACGTCCGTCACTCCTGGACACGCTGACACCAAGATTCCTATCCACCCCTTATACCCTTTTCCTTCCCAGAACTTTCTCACCTTCCTTTCCTAAAAAGACCCTGCACACAGCATCCCCAAAGATGACTAAGATCTGATGATTAAATTCCTCAATGTACGGAGCTAATTTATTTTATTTATTTATTTTAGGGAAATCAACTGTTAACAATTTGATTAATTTATACACGTTTAATTTACCTTACTGAGAAACCAATTATAGACTTTCCCATTATACTATTACATTGTGTATCTAGAAATTAATAATTAATTCAAACTGAAATCTTACAACAACTAAAAGATATTACATATATCAGGAGGTAGGCAGACATAATATATGTCATTACATGATATATCATTACATTTATGCATTTTGTACTCTTTTAATAATTTTTAAACACTTTTAATAGAATTTTTATATTTACTTTCGTCACAATTAAAGATATCTATATCAGAGAAAATGTTATTATATGTTGAACACAGTCTTATAAGGCAAGCATTTTGGTTAGAATTTAAAAATGTAAAAAAAAACCAAAATTATAATATCCTGTTCGTTTCACGAATCTGCGCTAGTAACTTACACATAATATCTTGTGAAATATAAAAATCGTCTGAATAATTTATTAACTTTTCCATATCACTTATGACTAGGGCTCGGATAAATATGTATTAAAAATCCAAAATATTTACATAAAAAAATGTAAAATATGGAGTATAAAATAAGAATATCTTTCATATCAAACAATTTTTATTGTGAAAAATTACTATGCAGTAACAGTTACATTAAAAAAATTATAAAAAGGTAGCGAAATGTTCAGGTAATTCAAATGAAAAAATTAAGTTTTATTCATCTTCCTCTAAATCTGTCTTATTAAATTGATCGCAGTACACAATCACATGCTTTTTTAAATTATCGAAATTAAAACTTGGTCGATTTGGTCTAAATATAGCCTTATATTGGCTGAAAGATCTTTCCACGTCACATGATGTAAAGGGAGCGTACTTAAAGACGCCTAGTTCCGAAGTGTAAGGCACGTCTGCAGTACCCTCAAAGCTTCCGCTCAGAACTTTATTAATTGTTTTTAGGGGGTCAAATCCTTAATTTTTGTCTAAAATATACTTTACTTGATACGCAAAGGTTGTTTATCTTTGGGCATTTTGAAATTAAACTGATAGGTACCTAGACAGTAGTAGTAGGTGACTTGAGTACATAAAAATAAATAGACGCGCAAGCAACAGCAAGCAAGTAGAGGCAGAGAATCAAAAATCAAATTACTATGAATAATACGCGAGAGAAATGAAACAGGCGCGGCCGTGTGGTGGCGAGAATGTAAACACGTTAAATTATATCATTTTTTGTGAATTAACTCATGTTTTATGATATAGGTAAAAATCGAAAATATGGATGATTGTGATATTTTTTGTAAAATATGTACTTAAGCATGAAATATGGAAAAATATGGAAAATAAAAATTAGTTCATCTATATATGATAATCTAGGTAGAGAACACATACGACACCGAAAATCGTGTAAATTAAAAATATGTATTTATATATTAATCCGGGCCCTACTTATGACTAATTGATATTTATTACTGGTGACTTACACATCTCGTTAGGCCATTCTATTTTGATCGACAAGTACTATCACCTTACACGTAACTCTTCGACTCATTGCTTTACATTATGACCTATCAATATTAATATGTACCTTACTAAAATGGACCCATAATGAACGTTTAAAAATTATTGCCGCATAATTAAAAAGTTCATTCAGCGTTCACACTTTCAGTCCATATTTCTTACCTTGAAATCTGCTCAAATTTGCTTGAAAGTAGTTACAGCAAGTTGATTGACAGCTGCAGTTTTAAAAATGAGGTCATATTTTTACTAATATTCAATTCGTGTTTTTCATATAATATACAAGTTGCTTTGAAATCGGATCGTCTTAATTATTTATTTAATCGATTGAGCGAGTCAGAGGTAGAAGTGGGTTGATTCACTCATTTTACGGAATCAATTCCGGACCTATATTCGACTGAGTGGACTCGATTCACTGGACTCGCTCCTTTGATTCCGGCGATTCCACCGGACTCACCGAATCAAACTCATTGTGGCGTTCCGCCGGAGTCGTTGAATCGGCCGGAATCAAACTCAGTTTGGCTCTTGCTGATTCAATGCCAGAGTTGATTCCGCCGGACTCGCCGAACCAAACTCATTGTGGCGCTCCGCCGGAGTCGTTGAATCGGCCGGAACCAAACTCAATTTGACTCCTGCTGATTCAATGCCGAGAGTTGATTCAGCTGAACTCGCCGTACTCGGTGGAATCGTGGAACGTTACGGAGTTAAGGAATCATGTGTTTAAGTAGCCGGGCGTGTGTACATTAACATGCTATTGTTTATTGCGAGCGAGAAGTCTTATCTTTATATAGCTAATAATAATGTATTTGACATGAGTGATATCTTTGTCGGCTTTATGAGAACCGTGTAAGATATTTACGATAAATTTGAAACTTACGAACAGTGGAGTCCTTGTATAGCAGTGAGCCATGGAACCGGCAGAGGAAGGATGAAAGTAAACTGAATGCTGTTGAAATGAGATCCCTGAGGCGTATATGTGGTGAAACTATGTATGATCGTGAGAGAAATGTGGAGATCCGCAAATAATGTAAGGCTGATGTAAGCATAATGAGTAAGGTTAAGAAGGGGACCCTCAGATGGTTTGGGCAAGTAGAGCGAATGAACGAAGAAAGTAGTGTAAGGAGAATATATGCCAAAATGTGAATGGTGGAAGATGTTGGGGACGCCCGGGGAAGACATGGCAAGATCAAGTGAATCAGATACTTGAGTCGGGCCATGTCAAAAGTCAGAATAAAAGAAGAGTATGTTTGAGACGATGTATGAATGTGAGTGAGGCAAGGAGTGTGTGCCAAGATCGAGTTGTTTGGCGGTCATTCCTCTCAGGAATGAGAAAAACCCCTGCGGAGAAACGGCGTGATGGTTAGTTAGATATTTTACGTTCTTCATAAAACTAGTAATTCACCAGAGTATCACCGGCGCGAACTTGCGGGAAGGCAAATTTGCTCCGTGATGACCGACAAAAGGTAAAAAGCAGTGCTCCTTGCTATCTTTTGACTAAGATATAATGCTATTTCTTTTCGAAAAATGTTTTCACGCTGTCATCGCGCCCCGCTAGAGCAATACAACGCCGCCCCGCTTGCGCCACACACCTCATCCCGTGAATAAGTCCTGTATTCTCACTCTGTCACTCGTTCCCGAGTGATAGAGTGACAAATCCCCGCCCGGCCTGCGCCGCGCACCTCCTCCCGTAAATGATTCCTGCCGCCCGGCCCGCGTCGCACACCTGCTTCCGCGTCAACCTCGCCCGAGTGCGAGCGACTCCGGAACTGATTCATAACATTTTGCGGACTCGGAACGAATCAAACGCATTCGGACTCGGAATCTTTGGATTCGTTCCGGCCGGAACGACACACTTCTAGTCAGAGGGTATTATGCATGTAGCAAGTAGGGTCCAGGTGAAAGACAGACTATTATAATCGAAGGTCGATGAGCAAAATAATTATTGTGGTTTATGTCGATCAATTTTGAACACCACAACACGAGAATTTTGCAGTGTTAATTTTGCGTCATAGGCCCGGTACCTATACCAGTTATCATTATAAGCTCAGCTTGGTTGGAATGTCGAGCTTAGCACAGCTTGGAACATAATTCGTAGGTTTAATGCCAGCTCAGAATGAAACCTACTCAGAACCACCTCAGAAAGGTTATTAAAAGCTATGAAAAAATAATTTTAAAATAGCCGGTAACCCTAACATAACTTAACCTATTTAACCATTTTTTATCATCACTCTTAATGACCTTCCTGAGGTGGTTTTGAGTTGGTTTAATTCTGAGTTGGCCGGTCACCAATCCGTATATGGGTCAAAAGCATGTCGAAAGCCTAGACGTCACCAATATTATTATTGTAGATGAAATTAATAGAGGAACGTGTTTTCTTTGAAAAACAAATCTACTGTGTACAAGAGTGGTATAGCTATGCTCTGTTCTGTCATCTGAAAAGTAAAATTTTGGAATGTTTTTCAAATAATAAAAATCAATTGAATCATAGATGTCTTTATGCGCCGGGAAATCGCGATGTTATGATCGCGATATTTGAAAAACGACGGCAGTTTATTTATAGACGGGTTTAAGTTTCGAGTTAATTTTTGATAAAGCTCCCCACTTCATGGGCTATATGCGAGTACTCTAATTTTAAATAGTATTTGTTTTGCTAGAGTCAGTGCACTATTAAATAAATTAATCGCTACAAACAAGCTGTAGTGTTGACTCTTTTAAAATACCTTATCAGACTATTTGATTGATTTTACCAATTAATAACATCTTCATTTCTCATCGCTCGAGTATACTTGTAAAATTAGACAATTTAGATAAATTTCGGTGTGAAGTATTCAAATATTATTAACGTAAATGTCAGATTTGGCGTATGACTGCTAGCGCCTAAGTGTCTAAAATAGGAACTTTTCTGCGGCTTAGCAAGATTGAGCGGTGATTTAGCATGCTTAAATTGGAGCGAGGAACGTCGTACATAGCAATATGGACTGGCTGATATACCGGGCCACAGTGGTATGTTTTGGGTTAACAACAATCATTTGCTCTAGTTATTTTGGAAGTTAAATTGATGCAATACCTTCACAGGTGTTCTATTGAAAATTGCGAGTACATACCAATAATTAGAGTATCTGTACGTTTTATTATGACGTGCATTCAACATCTCGATTTCTGCTGAATGAATACACCATCTGTTATGATAAATTACTTTTTCTTTTATTGGGTTGATGGTCAAGTTTTTCGATTATTATTATATTTTATAGATGCTAGCATATGTTCCAGGTGTTGTCTGGGCTTTACTCGAAGTAAAGCCCAGACAACACCTTAATTTTTTCAATTCAATTTCAATTTTTTCAATTTCAATTTTCAATTTTTTCAATTTCAGTGCCGGCAACCCGGGCGTTTATTTATTATTAGTTATGTACAACATGATTTTTTTTCCTTACCCTCCTCACTAGACAAAGAGTCTGTTCTGAGGCTGGTAACTAACAATTTCTAATTACATAAAAACAAATAAGTGGTAAAAACATAAAAAAAAGAAAAATATATATTATAGAAAAAATAATAATAATAAAATAAGAGGAAAATCAGAATTTAAAAACAGAGTAGAAAATAGAAAATATATAATATTAGATATTAAGAATATTACTTATCTCTCTTCTTTCTTTGACATTCAACCAGTTTAAAAATCTTTTGAAAATTAATTAAGGTGTTGTCTGGTTTTAACTTATAACTTTTAACTTATAACTATAAAATTAACGAATAAACCAAACGAACGTTAAACTAAATGAACGAATTCTTTCCTTATTCAAAATATATTGTTAAACAATATTAATGCACATTTTCAAAAAATCAACGAAATGAACAAATTCTTTTTGTATGAAAACTACGCTAATTAGCGCGTAGTCCGGCGACAGTTGCGCGGACACCATAGCATATTTCTTCTGTATTTGAATATCTTTGGTTGATTCGTATAAAAATCAGTTTTTTTTACAATAGTCTCACAGGGGGCCCAGAGGAAAATAATATCCCTCAGGGCCTATGTCATCTCTGGGGAAGCTGTGTGGAAGGTCTTTTTAGGGAAAGGAAGGAGATGTAGTTTTGGGAAGGAAAAAGGGGAAAGGAATCTGACGCATGAGTATTTGCCTCCCATTCTGGTCCAAGGCGATGTTTCGGGTCCGGCCAAGACACAAACATGAACCCGGCCACCCGTGCTAAGACACCAAACGTAGCGAACCATTTGGGGTGACCTGTACTACGGAGAAAGGGTGAAAGTCGTTAAGAGGGAACCCGGTCGCCAAGAAATTTGAACAACAGGTATTTTACGAAACTGTGGCTGTCACTGTCGCTCTTCCTCCCTCGAATACTGAGCGAAAAGTACAACTGTACCTCAGGCTCATAATTCCTAAATAAAATCATCGAAATCGTGGTTTTGTTTTCCGTTTTGCTTTTTCAGAAAATACGTTGTCTACTTTGCATACCGAACAGCCGTTGATGGCGTTCAAATCAGGCAATTTTTACGATTTTTGGAGGGTCCTAACTCCTATAAGAAGTCACATATGAAAAAATGCAAAACGTACCGACACTCTAGTGATCGATATCTATATTAAGAATATTTGCAGTAATGTCAAAATCCAGAGAGGAAATTGGTGAATACGTTTGTACGGACAAAACGGCGCATGGTTCCCATTGGTGTTAGCCTTTTAAAATGAATTTTATATCGCAGTGGGTCACTAACCCTGTATGTAAGACACTCAACTAGAAGTCGGTGGGATCGAATTTGATTTTCACAGTGCCTTTCGACTAGATTGTGAAAGATAATTAGGAGTGTAGAGTAAAGATATTAGAGATAATTTAAGTATCAGTTAGGATTTGTTTGTTTTTTCCTCTCCAGGCAAAACCAGATATTATCGAAATAATATTAACACCGCGGAGCAAACATCCAGTGTCAAGCAAACTTGACAACCAAATTTGTCAACGCGCGACCGGAGAACTTTTTACGACAACATCTCTAACTGCGTATGAACCCTCTTTTTTTACCTTAACCCCACACAGGAGGCAAATTATTTTCCTCAGGGCCTTTGTCATCTGAAATGCTGTGTGGAGGGTCCTTTTGAGGAGGGGAAGAAACGAACATTGGTCTTGAAGAGACCCATGTTGTAGGAAGGGGGAAATACATAGGCCGGCTAATCATTCCAGAGCCGAGCTGATGAACTCAAGAATGAGTCGAAGAAGCGATCCGTTCTCAAGTGATAAATGTCAACCGTGTACATATGTTAAGCTCGCGAATGGCGTGTTTCCCGACTATACACCGGTGCTAAAGGGATCAATGAGGCAAATTCCTCGTAACATCTTCCATTGAAATACCGGTAGAACAATGTTAGCATACTCACCCGACGCCTGTGCTCCAAAGATTGCAATCCGTTTGTTACGATGGGAGTTTTTTTTCAGGTGTTTTGGAGCTTCAGACCAGCGGGGCGCACTTGCGATTTGTACAGGCTTATCAGTTGTGTACTATTAATGCACCTGCAGACCCTGTACACTACGCTCAGTTTTTGGGAGACTAATTTAACTCTGGATTCGATGGAGCCCCCATACCTGAGCTGGTCACTTATAGTTACATCAAGCATAACAATGGAGAGCATGTTCGGAAGATTGCTTCCATTGAAGGCGACTAGATTTTCATTTCGATCCCTTTTAGACGTTATCAGACGTGATTGGGTCTTTGTGACATTAAATTCAACTACCTACTTGTAAAGTCACATCATGTTTCACACCCTTCTCTCCTTCAGAATCTAAGCATTATTATGTTTGAACAAATTTTATGCGTTTATCACTACATTTTATAAATTAAAGTCCTCCGCGTTATCTGCCTGTCTGTCTGTCTGTTCGCGATAAACTCAAAAACTACTGAACGGATTTTCATGCGGTTTTCACCAATAGATAGAGTAATTCATGGGGAAAATTTAAGAATATAATTTGTTATGGTTATGTGTAAATTGGTTGAAAAATAACGATAATTGTTAGAATCGTCGGAAAAAGTCAAGCTGCCTGGTAGCTTTCATCGAAAACACTGCCTAATCCCTTTTAGATATAACAAAACAATGCGTGGTGGGATATTCCTCTTTTATAGATCTACAAAAAAGTCAAAAATATCTATCTTTTACGGATAGCTTACTATTTTCCCTTCTCTACATCTCTACATATTATAAATTAAAGTCCTCCGCGTCCTCTGTCTGTCAGCCTGTTCGTAATATCTATCTTTTATGGAGAGCTTACCATACCAATTATGTCAAAAAAATGGTCACGTACAATGCCTTAATTGCAAAGTTATTAAGACTGATACAGTATTAATCCTTATCAACTTAAATACGTCAGTTACCTCAAGCATTTCATGCACATTATTATAATCTTTCACACCATCTCTACGTATTATAAATGACTCCAGGTACTAATATCTACAGCCTGTATGTCGGACGAATATCTACAGCTCATATGTTGAACTAATATCTACGAACTTTAGAGTGTTGACTAATATCTACAGAGCTAAGGTCGGACGAATATCTATGACGGTCTCAGTGTTGACTAATATCTACAGAGTGTAGGTTGGACTAATCACACTAATCAGCTAAATATGTACAACAGTCCGATATTAGGGATTTTTACATACATACTTACATAAATTAAGTTTTTTAAACTGCATACGCAATATTACGTTATTCCAATATGCTATACATAATTGCATATCCAACCTCTGCCAGTGCTGTAGATATTCGTCAACACTTTGGTTCTCATAGATATTAGTCAGCAGTTTGAGCTGTAGATATTCGTCAACACTTTGGTTCTCATAGATATTAGTTCGATTTTTTCAGTTTTTGGAATTCCTGTAGATATTAGTAGACGCCTCCTTATAAATTAACGTCCTCCGCGGCATCTGCCTGTCTGTCTCTTCGCGATGAACTCAAAGATGGTGGTGATTATAAATGTTGGATAACAATCCAGTAGATGGCGTTGTATTTAATTAGCCCCAGCAACGCGTGGCCGGGTCAGCTAGTCAGTAGATAGATAGTAGATAGCATACGATACATTTATGTTACCTTCCTAGGTGAAAGGTTAACATCGTCTCGTGAGGGTTTTCATATGAAATTTTACTTTTCCGACAAATGCAAAGAAACCGGTAATATTTTATGATAGAGCGTTCATTGGCATACAATGGCGTACTGTGTGAATGTATTCACACCATAAAAAACTGTGTTTTTTTTTAATTGGTTTTTATCGACATATAATAATAATTTTATGAGTAGTTCAATAATAATATCATTAAAAATTCACGACTTCAAATGTTCACAGAAAATTTCGACTCTCTAAAAATATCACTTTAGTAAGGTTACGACAAAAAAACAGTAAATTATTATATTACCAGATCATTGCAAATAAAATTAGAAAAACAATACACTTCTTCAGATCCATAAGGAACTTTCTTAACTTACAACTCCTAAAAACGATTTATTTTGCAATCACCCAATCTATCATTGAGTATGGTATCATTGCATGGGGAGGGGGCTCTTCATCAGCTCTAGATCCTGTCGAAAATGCGCAGAAAACAATCATGAAAATTATTCTCAAACTTCCTCTAACTGCAAACAGTGACCTAATTTTCAAAACAATGAGAGTATTTGATGTTCGACAAATCTATGTAAAAACTATCCTCATACATCTCTTTAAAAATAAACACGTGCTTTACGAAAAAAAAAAAAAACTTAAGATTTACACGTAACTCCAATAAAGACATTTTGCAAGTTCCAGCGCTCTCTTCCACCTTTGGTCAACGTAGCTTTAGATACTTTGCCACGAAAATATTTAACATTCTCCCAGAAAACATCAAACTGAGTCAAACATAGAAAGAGTTTAAAAAATATGTTAAAATATGGATATATTCTAACGACCGAGCCTATACTGGTGCCCTCACCCAAACGCCCTGTCATTGACAGTTATTATTATAGTATTAACCTTGCAGTTTTTGTATTGTGTATATGCAAACAATGATGTAAACTCAAATAAAGTTTTTGCTGTATAGAAACCTACATTATACTTTTATAAAAAACCATAGATAAAATTGTAAGAAACATTTAAGAGGACATAGGTAGAGAAACCCAGAAATATGTCATTTTCAAAAAAGTTTTTAGACGTATTGACTCTTTTCCACAAAAAATTATAAATGGATTTCGAAAGATTGTTCTTTTATCTAGCATAGTTATGTAATAAATTTTTAGAATTTTTTTTAATTTTTAGTATAATAAGGTTATTCCATAGGTCGTTGGCAGATTTGTTAAATTTTCAAAAAAGTTTTTGTATTATACCACACCCATTTCAAATAATGTAATCATGCAGTGAAATAAATCAATACATTATCTAGCAAAATTATGTATTAGAATTTTAATTTTAGTTTCAATAAAATCATTAAAAAATATGTACGTACATGTGTTTCTTGACGAAAATTGGTCCATTTGTGTATTTATTTGCGCACTTATAAACTAATATATTTCATATTTTTTTACATACTTATTGTGCTAAGACATTATTGACAAATCATAAATAAGTTTGACCGAAAAATAATTTTGGGAAGCATTTAATTTTAATTAATTAACAGCTTCGCATTTGACGATTTTATCATAGCGCCGAAACACAAAATTTCGCAGTTCATTACGGTCCGAAACGTGGCCACACGAGGACGTGTCCGCGTCGCTCTGAATTACAACAGTTTGAAATAATATTTTGGAAACGAAATGTAAATACATACGAATTCCTTGTTTCACGTTCGTAAAATCTACAGGGTTGACCGAATTTCATTTTCATTGAATATTTTTATGCAAAAAGTTTTATATTTACAAATAAATGTTTTTATTTGTCCCTTATTATACGATACAAAAAACAAGAGTCCCAAATGCCCCATTTTTTTAAAGTAAAACTTCTTTACGCATGCTCGACACATGGGGTTAACTGGTGAATCGTTACGAAAAGTGGTGATTGTTACGAAAAGTGGTGCTGGTTACAAAAAATGACATGCGAATGGTAATCGATGCGAACAGTGATCAATTGCTAGGCGGGTCGGGCCTTTAGGCTCGCTTGTTATTCGTGTTATTGTTATATTGTTAATGGACTATTTGTCCGTAAATAAATAAATAAATAAATTATATACAGCGGGTACCCGGCATGCATGGGTTCGGAAGTTATGCGCGTACATACATTTCGGCGATTCATTTTCATTTATATACTAGCTGGTGCCCGGCATGCGTTGCTATGCCGTTCAACAAAAAATTGTTTCTCCCTGCGTGTCCTTTCCCATTCGTCCCGTTCACCTTCCGCTTCCCCTTCCTCTCCCGCGTCCCCTTCCCCTCAAACGTTCCCACTCCGCCTCCTCCACCTTCCGACTCCCCACTCCACTCCTCTTCCCCCGTCCCGCCAACTCCCCTCACGAATTCCCTTCCCCCCTCCCAGGTTCCCCTCCCCCTCCCTGGTTCCCGTCCCTTTCCACCCGCGGCACCAATACCCAAGTTCCTATCCCCCCTCCCGCATTCCATACATTCAGTTCTGGTACATTTAGTTTTCAAACAGCTCACGTGCCACCCATTGAATTTTTAGTATACACATTTTATAATGCCAGAGCTCACCAGTAGTTATATACAAACCTTGTCCTGGCAATAACAAACACAACAAAAAAAGAATTATCCAATTTGGTGTAGTCGTTCGGAAGTTATGCGCGTACATACATTTCGGCGATTCATTTTCATTTATTAGCATTTATATATATGCCGGGTACCAACCTTTGCCATTTAATAACGAAATTGTTTCTCCCTGCGCGTCCTTTCCCATTCGTCCCGTTCACCTTCCACCTCCCCTTCCTTTCCCGCGTCCCCTTCCCCTTTCGCGTTCCCATTCCTCCTCCACCTTCCTTCTCCTCACTCTACTCCCCCCCTTTTCCGTCCCGCGATCCCCCCTCCCGAGTTCCCCTCCCCCCTCCCATAATCACCTCCTCCCTCCCGCGGATCCCCCTCTCGAATTCCCCTCTCCCCTCCCGAGTTCCCCTCCACCCTCCCGGGTTCCCCTCCCCCCCTCCTGCATTCCATACATTCATTCCCGATACATTCAGTTCTCATACAGCTCGTGTGCCACTTATTGCAATTTTATTATACAAATTTCATGATGCCAGAGCTCGTGTCCTTTCCCATTCGTCCCGTTCCCCTTCTGCCTCCCCTTCCTCTCCAACGTCCCCTTCCCCTCTCCTCACTCCCCTCGCCCGCTTCCCCTATCCCTTAAACCCCCACCCGTTTTCCTCTCCCCCCTCCCGAGTTCCCCTCCCACCTCCCGGGTTCCCCTCCCCAACCCATCCCGCGGGCCCCCTCTCCCGAGTTCCCCTCCCTTGTCCCCCTCCCCTTCCCTCCCTCATCCTTCACCCCTCTCCCATCCGCCACCTCCTCCCGCATTCCATACATTCACTCCCGGTACATTCAGTTTTCAAACAGTTTGCGTGGCACCAATTGCAATTTTATATACAAATTTCATAATGCCAGAGCTCACCAGTATATACAGAAACCTTTAGTCCAGTCAAGGAAGGGGGTGTAGAGTGCGTGAGCAGGGACCTAAGCGATTCCTTCAGAAACTTGTTTAGGGTGCTTAGGATGTGAACATACTAAAAATCCTGACGTCTAGGTGGTGAGCTAGGGGGGGGAGGGGGAGGGGGAAGTCCCAATTTTCGGGTTTCCGCTTATATCTCAAAAACGGTGCGCCGCAGAGGAAAATTTTATGATAATAAGTAAAAGCTGATAAAATTATCTACAACTTTTATTCTATACGTAATTTTCGAAATCCCAGCCATTTTTGAGTTATTCGCTCCACAAATGTAGATATTTTCGAAAAAAATCATTTTACCTCACATTTTTCATCAAACATTCCTTCATATCGTCTAAAATATTCATCAAAGAAAAAAATTTATTCGAAAGAAGTTGTAAAGAATTTAATTTTCTTTTAGAATATATAGACATATGTAAATTTATCTTCAACCGTTCAACATTTACAGCAATTTGAAGTTTTTTCGTAAAATGTTGTCATTTTCAGAAAGAGCTGTTTTTATCTTATTACTGACACCCAACACTTGTTCGTTCGCCTAATAATATGTGTGACCACACTTTAAAACCAGTTATTAAATAAAATAGGTAAAAATCATATTACTTGAAAAATACATAATTGTATTTTATAATCATAATGTTTATTCTATTTCGTTACATTAAGCACATAAAATTATAGATCTCATTGTTATCACTGTTCTCAATAACATCATGTTACATTCTCATCCTCCTTGGACGTGGGGGTCCTCGCAAGCGTTGTTCATCCATGGCATCTTCATCCTCAGTATTGGATGGTTCTTGCTGAATGGGCTCTATGTCGTCGTCATCGTCGTCCTCGGCAACAGGCACGCTATTGAGGCATCTCCCTTGGCAGGAGACTCGGAGACACGCTGCAGAACAGGTCAGCATTGCTTTTCGGCATCCACATTTGCCAATTGCACAATCCCTGGTGCAGCGGCAAAATATCATATTTAGAAGGACCTCCGGCGCTGGTGGATCTTTTGTTGTATTTGGCATCAGGGTCTCTCCTTCATGTTTCCACCCCCATTATTCAGGGGGCAGCTCAATCGGTGCACTGGGAATGCTGTTTAACTGCGTTCTCTGTTGGAGGGAGGGAGCTGATGTCAGGCTTCATATTTGCCACCAACCCTGTGAACGACTAAAAGCGGTACTGGTTAAGGAAGGTCTGTCTTTTTGGCGCCGCATACCATTTCAGGAAACATTTATTTCCAGCCTCTTCAACCTCGCCGTGAGTAGAGGAGGGGTTATAAAGATCATTGCCGCTTGCTTGATGAATTCTGACTCCAAGTACAATTTTTAGAAGCCCACCTTGCTTCTCCTGAAAGTTGCAGATGTTGTGTCGCAGCCGGTAAATGAATGTAAGAACAGGATGTGTTCAAATGCACGGTGCTGCATCTTTTGGATGGACAGTGGCATTGTTTTGGTTTTCCCTCGTCCGTTGTCAGCAGCAGAATATCTTGGGTGGGAGGAGTGGAAGCAATCAAAAGGAAGTGAAAGCTTCTCACAAAACTGTGAGAGGAATGTTCCACAGCAATCTTCACAACAAGGAAGTCAGCATCATGTCCTGAAGAGTCTGTATCCCATTCTCCCGAAGCTTCGTCTGTAGTAAAGAGATGAAGTTACTTTTGTTGGTAGGATTGGATAACAAATCTTCCTTTTTAACGGGTATTGAAGTGTTCCAAGTCAAATTGATGTCAGCTGACCTTCTCAGTCTGTATCATCGCATCTGTTATTGTGATTTTGTACCGTTGGCTGGGTTTGGGTACCAATCAAATACCACAGTGTGAGTCATCCAGGATAGTGGTGGTTGACGTAGTTGATGTAACGATCACAAATTGTGACAAGGAAGGCATCTTTTTGCCAAATTACTCTGTGTAGTAGAAATTTTCCGTCCACAACTATGTTCACCTGAGACAGTAGACCAGTTTTTTGGTAGGCTCGAATAAGCTGTACAGGACAGATTTAGTTGTCTTCCACATCCCACCTTCATTGAACAGTGCCAAGGGAAATGGGGCCAACTCATACTCAAAGAATTTCTTCAAATCCTCATCTGATCGTTTGCTTATACACATCCGGTGAAACAGAAATGTTGGGTCAACTGCAACCTTTTCATCGTGATTTTTTATCGACGAGATGACAGAAGACATTGGGAATTGACATTATTTCATTGGCTTGTGGGAAGGGAGGATGTGCATCAAACCACTGACTGAGTTTGAAAATGTCTGCTGCATCTTTACTTCGGTGGGCTTGTCCGAGGTCCTTGTGTTGTTACTGGACGTGAAGACTCCACAATACTCTTCAAGGGAAGTGCAGATCTCATGGGTTGCGCTCATACCAACTAACCACTTCTAGTACATTGTGCAAAATACCTCTGCCTCCTGTTATGCCTTCTCGGCTTTTGAATGATAGCATCAATGTGGTTTCCATGGTCATATCTGATCATACGCCTTACTAAAAGAGCGTCGCATAATCGTCGTTGCACGTCGGTGTGTCAGTAATAAGATAAAAACAGCTTTTTCTGAAAATGACGACATTTTACGCAAAACCTTAAAATTGCTGTAAATATTTACTGGTTGGAGACTTATTTGCATATGTATATATATTCTAAAAGGGAATTAAATTTATTACAACTTCTTATAAATAAATTTCTTTCTTTGATGAATATTTTAGACGATATGAAGGAATGTTTGATGAAAAATGTGAGGTAAAATAATTTTTTTCAAAAATATCTACATTTGTGGAGCGTGTAAGTCAAAAATGGACGTGAATTCGAAAATTACGTAAAGAATAAAAGTTGTAGATAATTTTATGAGCTTTTTTTACTTATCCTTAGGAAATTTTCATGTGTGACGCACCGTTTTTGAGATATAAGCGGAAACCCGAAAATTGGGACCTCCCCCTCCCCCCCTTCCCCCTAGCTCACAACCAAGACGTCAGGACTTTTAGTATGTTCACACCCTAAGCACCCTAAACAAGTTTCTGGAGGAATCGCTTAGGTCCCTGCTCACGCACTCTACACCTCCTTTTGGAGCATTTATTGACTGGACTACTTTGCGGGCGTGCTCACAACAACTCACCAAAGTTTCATCGCAATCGGATGAACGGTTAGCAATTCACAGGAAAGTATGTAGAACAGTTTATATGGGAGAATTAAATTGTTGATTTTACTATCTTCCTCGCAACTTTTCCATATTTTCTCAACGTTTAAACCTTTCCTGGACTACGACAAACATTTCAAAACCAAAATCAGCTAAATCGGTCCAGCCGTTCTCGAGTTTTAGTGAAACTAACAAACAGCAATTGATTTTTATATAGGGGGGGGGGGGTAAAAGAGGCGGGGGGGTGGAGGGTGGTTAGAGGTTGTGGGGTGAGAGGGGGAGGGGGTTGAGAGGGATGGGGGGTAGGCTTTTTTATATCCATTTTTCGTATTACAAAAATAACAAACATGAGAATCGGGTATGGGTACCACCGCCCCGGGAACCATTTTTTTGATAACCAACACGTCTGCCGTAGGTCATCCTTAGTGGTTCGCAACGTTTGGTGACTAGCAGGGGTGCCTGGGTTCATGGGGTGAGGTTTTTTCAGGTCTTGGCGGCGGATGCGTCTGCGCACCAGCTGCATGGCAGGTTGGATCTAGAGAAAGTGGTTGAGGGAGTCCCTTTGACTTCTCCAGCCTTACTCTCTCGGAACATCGCTTTGCACCGCAGTGGGAGGGATGGATTCATACATCCGCTCTCCTGGACACGCTGACCCCCACATTTCTACCCACCCCTAATACCCTTTCCTTCTCAGAAGATCCTCTCCTCCCTTTCCCTGAAACGAACCTTCACACAGCATCCCCAAAGAAGAGATAGGCAATGTGTCGAGCGATTGTAAAAAAAGGTCTCTCCCGATCCGGCCTTCTACGTAGTTGGTGGGGCAGATTCCACCGCCGCCGAGATCCTGACAAACCTCGCCCCATGAACCCGGGCTACCCGTACGGTGTTGATAATCCAATACATGGTTCCCGGGACGGCGGTACCCATACCCGCCTTCCAAATTACTGATACTATTTATTGACGGCCGGCGTGGTCAAGAGGTAAGGCTCTTGACTCGCAATCCGAAGGTCGTGGGATCGAATCCCGGCGTGGGCAAATAAATTTTGTTTGACTAATTTGGGTTATTTCATATAAAAATAATATATTTGCGTCACGTTCCAGAGTGGAAGATACTTTAGTATCGCCCTGGTGTAAGACCACCATTCAGAATTGAAACGTTGCTAAAAATTACTTTGGCCGTGTTTGGTGACCAGATCTGAATAGCCAAGTAATTCTTCGCTTCCTCTTCCCCATCTCCTGCCCTTCCCCACCACCTTCTGCCTCATACTATACCCCATAGTCATGTCATAGTCTCACTGGCTCCAGACGGGAGCATTTGGGTCTCTTGTGCGGTATTCACATAAATATAAAATTAAAAATTATGCACACGAATAAATATTTCAAAATGAGATATTTTTTACAATCCAACTGAATATTAGGTACTCTTTTTTTCATGAATACCGCACAAGAGTCCCAACTGCTCCCGTCTGGAGCCAGTGGGACTATCACCCCCAATTGGGGTATGTTGTGAGGCTGAAGGTAGTGGGGGAGGGGAAGGAGTTAGGGAAGATGGAGGTGGGGAAGTACCTGACTTTTCAGATCTGGTCACTAAACACGGCTAAAGCCATTTCAAGTAACGTTTCAATTCTTCCACTCTAATGGCCGTAAAATAAAATGAAAAAACAAAAACCAAAATATTAAAAAAATATAACAAATTGTTTTTTTGTGTAGGTATCTACTTTATACCTACTGTGTTTATGTATCTATTTATGTCTACGCACTTCAATACACAAATTACAAATAACTACTACTTATTAAAATTCTGGAAGCGAGAATTCAACATCTTTATCTGAACCATACTGTAGGTCCAGCTTCGCGTGAACTATAGGTACGTGAAACCCGGCTTCTAGCGGAACGAAATCTAGTTCCAAAAACGTCCGCTTGCAACGGCTGATGTGTGAGCGGTGCAGTCGGAATCGAAATTATGATTTGCTGGTATGACAGCCTTAACAAAAAATTCTGCCTCAATACAGGTTCAACCTAGTGAGGCAGGCTATGCACAACTAAAAATATTGTATAATTATGCTACTTCTGTATAACCGTTCTTACATTACTTTCTATTTGTTAATTTTTTTGTACTGATGTAATCTACATTGAATGTGTACTTTTTTAGTTGTAATGTTGCCAATTTAATTGAATAAATATTATTATTATTTGAGATATGAAACGTAAATTACGCTCAAACCTCTCTTTTCAAGTATTGGTTGAGATTGTTTTTGTAAAGTTTCGCTTCTACCGCGTGTAAATTACACTCCAATTTTTTATTTTAGCCCCACACTGGAGGCCCTAAGGAAAACAATTTTCCTCGGGCCTGTATCATCTTTGGGGATGCTGTGTAGAGGAAAGGAGGGGGAGGAAGTTATAGGAAGGAAAAAGGTATGAGGGTAAAAACCTGAGGGTCTAGGAGAGATGGATGTACGAATCCATCCCTCCCACTGCGGTGCAAGCATCGAGATAGTCCGGCTGAAGAAGTAGAAAGATCTCTCTCAACCACTCTCTCTCGATCCGGCCTGCCATGCAGTAGGAGGGCAAATGCAAGTGCGGCCAACACCTCGATAAAACTTACCCCTTTAACCCGGGCACCCCTGCTAAATTACCAAACGTAACGAACTTCACATTCAAAGCTACCAATGAGTTCAGGCCTGACGAAATTTCCGTATAATATCTCAACCAATAGGAGCCTTTATAAGTGTCATTGCAGTTGTTGCGTCGCAGACGCAGTAATCGTCATTTTTGTTTCACGCGAAATCCAAATCACAGCGGAGTTCTAGAAGTTTCACTTCAAAAATCAAAATGCTTAGATCGAAAAAAAACAAGTTTTTTGGGTTCTCTATGTGAGTACTACGTGTTTCTGGACACTGTATTATTGGAATAACAATGGTACAGGCATAGATAAAATAGAGTATGTAATAAACCCATAGACACAAGCATACAGGTTTACCAACGTTCAAACACGTATTATAAAATATTAGACGATCTTAGTTTCAGGATCTATAATTCACGATTTACTTCTCAATCGTTATTTGGTCACCTTGCCTTTCACGTGCCTTACCTACGGCAACATCATTTGATATGATGACGAGTGGTTTTTAATATCGGGTCATAAAGGATTAGTTATTATTATTATTTAATCATGTTTACAAAAGATTTCATTGTAAAATAAGACCAGAAATTCAGACTATGAAAATGTCACAAACAAGATAAAAGCCTTATTAAGGAACACTAGTGTGGTATTTATATCTTTAACTAGCTGGTCCCGGCATCCGTTGCTATGCCATTTAATAAAGAAATTGTTTCTCCGTGAGTGTCCTTTCCCATTCGTCCCGTTCCCCTTCCGCCTCCCCTTTTTTTCGTTCCCACTCCGTCACCTCCACCTTCCCTCTCCCCACTCCACTCCCCCCCTTCCCCCGACCCGCGAACCCCTCTCCGGAGTTCCCCTCCCCCCTTCAAGGTCCCCCTCCCCCATCCCAGGTTCCCTCCCCCATCTCACCCTCCCTCCCGCTTTCCATAGTAATAGCCGCTTCCTCGCGTGCCACCAATAGCAATTTTTTTATACAAATTTCATAATGCCAGAGCTCACCGGAAGTTTTGTCCTGACAATAACAAACACACAAAAAAATAATTATCCGATTTAGTGCAGTTGTTCGAAAGTTATGTGCTTAGCAACACATACAGCTATTCATTTTTAAACGACTTCAAAAAGGAGGAGGTTCTCAATTCGACTGTATTTTTTTAAATTTTTTTTTTATGTTTGTTACCTCATAACTTTCGACTGGGTGAACCGATATTGATGATTCTTTTTTATTTTAAAGCTGGTGCTTCCCGTGTGGTCCCATTTTAATTTGGTCCAGTTTCGACAATGGCATCCACGAGAAAACCATATAAGTCTTAAATTTGCATTAAGTATGTGCACGACAAATGGACGAATAACTCAATATCACGCAAACCGATTTCGATGATTCTTTTTTAATTGGAAAGAATGCACTTCAATGGTAGTTTGATGAGAGTTTGGTTAGGTTCTGATTATCGAATCCATGACAAAATAACGGAACTCTTCAATTCTTAGGAGCAAATTAACGAAACTCGGCCGAATCTCTTAATTTGACCCTCACGTCGTTATGGTCAAATTATGTCTTTCTCATATGAGCAGCACGTTTCGTAGGTTTACCTATATTTAGACAAATTAGTAAGAGTATTTCAGATTCACTAAAAATCAAAAAATAAACAAAAATTTTAACAAAACAAAAAACGACTTCAAAAAATGCACTAAAAAGTAAAAAAATAATTTCGTATTCTTTTACAACTTCATAATCAACTTATTTTTTCTACTCATCAATATGTAGTTACGATTGTTATTTTTGGAGTCGGTGTCAGCAAAGGTACCCGGCCCGAAGAGTTCACTTGACAGCTCCCCTCACGCCGCGGCCCGCTCTCGCCTCGTCAAGTCGCTTGTGCGACACAAGCACATCTCACCTATAACTATGTATGTGGTTACAAACCTACCTTGACTGACACCGACTCCAAAAATATCAATCGTACCTACATATTGATGAGTAGAAAAAATAAGTTGATTATGAAGTTATAGAAGAACACGAAATTATTTTTTTACTTTTTGGTGCATTTTTTGAAGTCGTTTTTTGTTTTGTTAAATTTTTTGTTTATTATATTATAGAGAAGATATAAGTAGGGTTAGTTACACCATTTAGAACTCAAGAATGCGTGGACCGATTTTCATGATTTTTGATTTGTTGGATTTGTCTTCGCCCCGAATAGCAGAACAGCTATTAAAACATCGGAAAAATGCACGACAAAAAAGTTATTAAGAAAATTATTTTCCTCAGACATTTTGTATGGAACGAATTCTCATCTTTTGAAAGAGCTGCAGAAATATTATGATAAATATAATATTGAGTAATGAGTGAATTACAAAAATTCAAAAACGTTAAATTGTTTTGAAATGCTGATTATTTTGCTTTTGTTCTTAAACATATAATGCTGCCACTCTTTCTAACACACTAAATGTCGACAGTCAAAAATGGGACAAATGGTAGTCTGCACCCTCCACGGGAAAAATACAAAAATTATAATAAATATCTCTCAAACGTTTAAAGAAAATGAAACTCAATTCCCGTAAATAAATCTGTACACAACGCCATCTCTGATACTGACTAAAACAAAACACGCACAGTTGCGCATCGATAATTGCTTCATTGTGTAATTTTTAACTAAATAAAAAAACTGAATTTAATTCAGCAAATAAGTTAACACAATAGTTATTGATTCTAAGGCGGTACGAAGTTCGCCGGGTCAGCTAGTTAAAAATAAAACTGTTAAAATGAGAACCGAATGTTTGGGGGAATTTTCCATGCCAAAATGACAGTTTTCTATAGAGATAATTTCAAATCATTTAATTTCAACCGCATAAAACTTCCCATTCTCCCGTTTTTATGAGAGCACCAAACGAGTCAGTATTAGCAAGGGGAAGGAATTGGGCGGAGAAAGTTGCGGAAGTACCTGGCTATTTAGAGCTGGCCGTCAAACATGGCTAAAGCCACATCAAGGAACGTTCGATTCTGAATGGTGGTCTCTCACCAAGGCGATACTGATGGTATCTATCTAGTTTGTGTGAAAGCGCTATGAAACCATACATGATTTTACTTCAATGGCAAGCCAGAGATCATAGAATCTATCATTATATGAGGCATGTTCAGAAAGTAATTGTACTGATTTTTTATTTTTTGATAAAGTGTATTTGAAAAAAAAAATTACAGGATATTGTTAATACACTTGTTGACTATTTTTCCAAATAATCGCCATCCCGTTCAATGCCTGTGGTGAGCCGTGGCACAAGTTTCTTTAGCCCTCATCTAAGAATTCTCCCGCCAGTTCCTTACCACACTTCAGATTTCTGCTACTGCTCGTCGGTTGAAAATTTATTTTCATCCTTGTATGCCTCCAGGAAGGTGAAGAGATGATTATTTGAAGACGCCAAGTCAGGGGAATACTGGGGGGGGGGGGGGGGGGGGGGTGGATCAAGAGCGTATTGGCGGCTTAAAGCCGTAAGACGTTTTCGAGAAACAAGCGCACTTCTCTGGTCAGTATTCCCCGCTTATTGTTTTGAATGCTCCTTTTGAGTTTTTTCAGGGTGTCACAATATTGTTGTGCATTGATGGTCTTAACCTGAGACAGAGATTCGACCAAAATGATGCCTTTTCGATCCCAAAACACTGTGCCCATGATTTTTTTTCCCGAAATTGTGGCTTTCAATTTTTTTGCAGATGGGGAATTGGTGTGACGCCACTTTGACGACTGTTTTTTTCCCATGCGTGTAATGAGTCACTCATTATCATCTCCGGTCACAATAGAGCTCGGAAATCCTCACCTTTGTTTCTTATGGGTGTTATTCCTTCCCTGTAGCTCCACACAGGAGACGCTAAGGAAAACAATTCCCCGCGGGGCCTGTGTCATATTTAGAGATGCTGTGTGGAGTATGTTTTTAGTGAAAGGAAGGAGGGGAAGTTCAGGGAAGGAAAAGGGTATGAGGGTGGGTAGGAATCGGTGGGTCAATGACGTCAATATGTCCAGGAGTGACGGACGTATGAATCCATCCCTCCCACTTCGGTACAAGGGTCGAGAGAGTTCAGAATCTTCAAATCCGTCCCGCCACGCAGAAGGTGGGCAAAAGCGCTTGCCGCCAAGACCTAGACAATCCTCACCATTCGAACCCGGGAACCCCTGCGCCAAACGTAGCGAACCATTTTCCTAACCTATAGCAGGGGTGTTGGTTATCCAAAAAAAGTTTCCCGGGGCGGCGGTACCCATACCCGCCTCCCAAATACTATAAAAAACTATTTTCTCTTTCATTTGAACTAAAATTTGATTAGTATATGTGATAAATTCAATATTTTCAACGATATGAAAACACTAGATACAACCTCAAATTAGCACTACAAAAATGAAACTCTGCCTGTCAACAAAGTTAAATAACTGTTATTAATTAAATAATTGATTCTCCAATCAATTCTACCGCTAACCCGTCTAATCATAGGTGACTCAAGTGGTCCCAAAACATCATATTATGCCGTTATAATAACAGGAGACCCAGATTGTCCCAGAGCGATCGTGCATTATTAAAATTTAGATATCTCTCTTCCTAACGTGCGAATATTTGTTTTTTCTTTTATGATAGAAAGCGAAAAACTAATGCTTCTCGTTGCCTTAGGATTATACGAGCTATATTGTTCAGATATTTTACAAACCCGATCATAAGTGACGGTCTTATTTCGTGCCAATTTGTGACGTAACACACATTTAATTTAAAAATAAAATTGTATGAATGTGATAAAAAGTGAGGTGATAGTTTTATTACCAATTTTGAATCTGTATTTAAAATTTTAAGTTTATTCTATTTTAAGTACTTTAAATCGAATATTCGCAGGTATGCATTTTTTAACCAATTTAAAATTTTAATACTTAGAAAAAAAAAGTTGATTTCTAGTAAAAACATCGAAAAGATTATTTCATCTAAAATTTTTAACAATTTTTTTTTCAAAAGAGTTTAATAATAACCAATCATCAAACAGTATTTATACCCTTGCGTCTGTGTACGCACGCTATTCATAAGTAGATACAAACGGAAGTGTTGCCATCTATCATCAAACAGTATTAATTATGTAATCTATGTAGGTATTCTTAATATAATATGCTCCCGCGAGTTTTTTGACGTTACATTAGTATGGATAAATTACAAAACTCGCCTATAGATAGCGCCACTTTAATCTGCGTCTAATTAATTTCAACACGAATAATTCCAACAACTTGATTTATATAAAAAAAAATTGCTTAGGTCCGGTACTATGGTTTCCCTTGAAAGAGTGACGGTAGTACTTAGTTGTATCACGCGGCTATACATTACATATATGACGTCATTGCCCGTCCCGGTTACTTCGTCCCTGTGGCTAGCTATCACTGGATGACAGTGGATCCGAGGAACGGGCTATATTCGGAACCAGTTCCTATTAATGGTCACCAACACTAACTGGGCGAAGCCGCACTAAAAGCCGCCCGCAGGGCCTAGCCATAAAAACCTGCGGAGGGGGTTTTTAACTGCTGGTAAATTATTACTATATTATTTAAAATGCATGGGAAGAACCAGGAATTTTGCGCGCAAACCTTGATAGGCAAAAGTTTACAGATATTATTTTCTTATTATTCGAAGAGTTAGGGAACAAAAGCGTCAGGAGAATTGTTACTCTCAAGCCAACTTATAGATGTATTATTCTCGCAAATAAACTTTCATAATATATGCACCGTTCCCTGTGAGCACTTACGAGTGTTAAACTTCCGAACAACTTCCCTGAGCTTTAATTAGTTGGTTGCACATGTAAACGCCCTTGTGAGTAACTTATCAAAAACGTATGAAAATCGTAAATTTCACTTATGAGTGTAAAGCCAGCTAAAGTAAGATAATTTTCATCCGAAAGCCGGCTATATTTGTCATCTGTAATTTAATGACCGTAATTCAGCAGATAAGCGGTACAATGGATTGTAAATAAATCACAATTATAATTAACATAAAGTTACAGGTCAAAAATAATTATAATGTAACTGATATTATATTGTATGGGAACCCACGCCAAACCATCAATGAAGTCGGTTTAATGCAGTGGTCTTAAAATAAAAATTGGCGCGGGTCGCTATGAAAAAAAATCTACCCGCAAAACAAAGTTTTTTGCTATAATAAATCTATTTTCAAATGTATTTTTAAACGTTTTGTTTTGTTTTGACTGAGGATTGGATATTCCTTCTCAGAAACTGGAGTCAAATCCCGATTGCACGTGATTTTCGGATTGGATTGATTGACATTTATTGTCGTAATGTCATCGAATTTCAGAGAAATGCGTATATTGCCGCGTGTGTGTGCGTGATTGTCATTAAACGATGCATTGTCATTGACAACAAGTATATCTGCCGAGATTCAGCTTGATCGGATGTCGCGAAGTGGGTTAATTTCCGCATCGAAGGTTCCACTTCACTCACTCATTTTTTCATTCGATCAAGAAAAAAGTGGAATTCAAATGACGTATTTTAAAAAAAGTAGATTTAAATCGCAGTTAGTAAAAACAACAATAAAATATTGAAATAATTAAAAAAAATGTTTTGAATAATTTAAATACATGTGAATGTTAACTACTATCTGTTGATGGAATTACACAGATGGCGATTTGATATTAAAATGTTTTCCAATCATAATCTAGGTGCCAGACTGCCAGACATGTTCAAAGAACACGATTTTCCATATTATACAATAAAACCAAATTCGACAAGGGGTTTGTCAGTAGAAGATTTAGCACTTTAATGGGTTTTTATAGTCCTGACCCATTATTTCTTTCTAGGCTTATAAAAAGACTTATAACAAAAATGCTCGATCAAAGGCCATGATGTTTTCTACTCGCAGTACCTATTTAATTGAAGCACCTAAAATGTTTATAAGAAATCTACTTTTCGAAAGAATTGCTTCAATTTAAATTTAAACCTTAACTAATACCAACTGAAATCAATCGCGGGCCGCCAGTTTGACGTCCCTCTTCTGAGGCACCTGATTAACCACTGTGTGGGAAGGTTTGTGTAATGCTCATATTTTCCATTTTCACTGATGGTTTTATGTTTTATTAAGTTTGGTGCAAATGCATATCAGCGGCGTTCAGTGATTTTCATCATATTTGAAACGGTTTTACACAAACGTCACACAAGTCAAGAGTACGTAGCTTGTAAATTATGGTAGACAATCACTTAACAGATCAACCGATGGATGTGAATTGTGGGCTTGTCTGTTTGCCAAAGTAATCTTTGTAAGTGTAAGAAATAAGCTTAATTTCCCTTACTTTTTCCCTTAGAAAGGAAGGAGAGGAAGTTCCGGGAAGGAAAAACCATAGGAATCGGAGGGCTAATGTGTCTAGGAGCGATGGACGTACGTATCCATTCCTCTCATTGCGGTGCAAGGCGATGGGTCGAGAGAGCCCGGCTGGAGAGTTCTGGGCTAGGTCTCCCTCAACGAATCTCTCCTGATCCTGGTCAATGTGTCTAGGAGTGATGGACGTATGTATTCATCCCTCCCACTGCGGTGCAAAGCGATGGGTCGAGAGAGACCGGCTGGAGAGTTCTGGGCTTGGGCTCAAATGCATTTGCCGCTAAGACCTAGACAAACCTATTCCCATGAACCCGATCACCCCTACTAAGTCACCAAACGTAGCGAACCGCTTGGGGCGACCTATGGCCTAATTCTGGATTGTATTTTAATGTGGATAAAGTTTGATTGTCTCTAAAAGAATGTCTTTAGTATAGTTTTAACTAAAAATTTCATATAATGTAATTTTTTAATAGATTTAAAAAAAAATTCATTGGTAGATTTTTTTTCCAATATATGTTTTAGCTCAGGACGTACAATGACTTTAGTAGAATCCTACAATTTTAATGATTGAGGGTTCACAGGGTAGTACATCCTGTAGTTTCTCTTAATGGAGAGAAGTTTATTCATCCCGTTATTACCCGAACGGTTACAAAGATAGCCGATCTACAGGTGGGCACCTTTAGTGATCATTTCTCCTGCTCCTTAAAATATTCCTTTGAATGGACACGAAGTCCAGTTAAATATTCATTGTAAATAAATAAATAAACACGACTCGTAATCTAGACGAATTCCAACTCTGAGTTGCAATGTTCATCAGAGAAAAAAACAGCATACCACAAATTATTTGGTGGTTCTGATCCAATTCTTTCATATTAGTTGAAAACAAACAATTTTCTGACATAATTATAAATTTATTACCATTGAAAATGCACGTCTATGATGTCAACAAGAGACACAAAAGCCTTTCGTCAATCCAGATCCGCCATACAAACAATAATAATTGATTTCGACTTGACTTCATCTTCCCACGACCTGGAAGATTAATTACTATATTTACTAGTCTACCGAGAATTCACACTACCTCTACGCTTGCAAATCGCATTGAAAGTCTAACGGATAATTTGTTAACTTTGGATTTGCAAGCATCAGCTCACCAGTTAGTCCTTGGTCCAGATATGGTATAGGATTAAACGTATTACAGCAGAGTTTTTGGCATTTTAACCCAACGAGTGCCACATTAATTTTATATGTATATATAGATATGCTTTTTTTAACTTGATATAATTTTCATATTACAATTTAATTAGTATTATCACGACCACCACAACAGGCTTATACCCGTAACAATGTACGAGTAATTATAAGAATTGTAAATGTGAATACAGAAATAAAAACAATATATATATCTAAAAAACATGTACAACCATAATTAACTAACCAACCATAACTAACTAACATATAAACACATAACATATAGAAAATCAAAATTAAAATTAAACTGAACGATAAAGTAGACATTTTAAAGAAAATAGAAATAATATACTAAACTAATATAAATACTTTTTTTCCTTTATTTTTACCAATTTTTACATTTGATAATTACAATAATATGAAAATCATAAGAGTAATGGGAACCCACTAAGGCGCAGCCTGTGCGTGGGTAATCTAGTAAAATTAATTTTATTTTTGTACCTAGAAAGAACAAAAAGTTGGCTTATAAAGCAAAAACATAACTAAAAGTTGTCTGTTGAACAGTTTGTAAAAAATACACAATAGTGTAATAATAAGTATACAAAAGTGTAATAATAAGTATGTAGTTTGTGAGAAACATGTAGTGAATTAAATAAAATAAATAAAGTTTAATATATATATTGTTAAGCCATAATTTTAACTCTTTTAAGTTTTCAGGTAGTTAAGTTGTCACTTGAATTTTTTTCTGTAAAAGATTGAAAGTACGAGGTCCAAAAAAACTGCTATGTGTTTGCATTTATTTGGTATTCGTTTGGGGGTATTAAATACGTTATTATTTCTTAAGTTGACTCTGTTTTCAATTTTATCGAATTTATTTTTGTTTTTAAAGATATATTTCATAGTTTGCAGTATAAATAGTTTACGGAGACTGAATAGTTTAGGTTCTTTGTATAATGCATTTGTAGAAAAATATAAAAATATAAAAAATATTAAAAAGCAAGATTAAAAAACATGCTTGAAAAACCGGGCATAAGCGAAAGTGTATCATGAGACCTCCCCTTTGAAAATAGTCAAAGCCATAGAACTTACTACGACTATATAGAGCGGTGAAGAGCTGCCAATAAATACCGACCAATTCAAAAGAAGAGTATCATAGTATTAAAATAAAAAAAAATATTCATAGTTATATGCATAGTTTTGCATTTCAGAGAATAAAAATACAGACGATGACGACCTACACCATAATGCAGACGATTCCGTTAGCCGATAAGAAAATAATTGACTGATCGTAGATTTGTTTGTGGGTTCCGTTTCCGGTTCAGGATGGTGGCCGTGTTGGAAACTACATTTTTACCGCGCCAGAGTTCGCATGAGCGTGGAAGCTACTTCGAGCTATCAAATTGGAATTATCAATATTATTGTACCTACCGGCCTGAAAAATGTAAAAAAAAATGTCATTCATTTTTGACAAATGTATAACTACTTGCTTGGAATTAAAATAAGTTGCAAAACACATGTATGGTTTATGGGTAGCTATTTAATAACTTCCTTACAAATCTTATGATTGAAGAATTTCTGTGTTAATCTGGAGCAGAATAAAAGGTTACTGAAGGTCCCACCTGTGGATCGGATAAGATCGGCTGTCTTCGTAACCGTTTCTCCACTACACCCGAACGGGCGACAGTAATTGTCTCTCTCATATAGTACTCACTGACCTCTGTTGAGACACATTCAAAGTACTACCCATACTAAAGACATCTGTTGAGAGACATTGAAACTACATACATATTCACTTACACTGCATTTATGTTGGTGACCGAGGATAGTGTTTGAGCGAGATTTTAACGTAGCATTAGCTCTGATGAAAGTGAACTGAAAGTTACCTGTGTTTTATGAAAGTATCCATCAATCACCATGCCTTTACCTTTCATTTGAATTGTTCTTGATTTGCCAAGAAGACCTTACCTAGGTCAATGAATAAGAAATGGGTTACTTCTATCTTGTTATTTATTCAAGACGATTCCTACATTGATGGTATTTTTTTTCTTCATTTAGTAAAGAAAAGTTCACTGAATTTAAAAAGTATTGGCAATCATTTAAATGTATTTGTGCACATCAACAGTGGTTCAAATTGTTTCAGAATAGTTAGTCTCTTCTTACCCAGCAGTAGTCCTACGATACTGTATTCCACTACACAAGAAATTCTACTGTTCTTAACAAGTAACATTTTCGTCTAAATATAAATAACTGTATGTAATGCATTGCAGATAACATGCCATAACGAAGAACTTTTAATATATATGTTCCATATTAAATTAGATTAATAGGCTTTTCACAATAGATCAATGCTTGAAACAGTGGTCATAACAATGTAATATCTTTAAGGTATCATTTAATTGCTTTATTTTTATTTTTATATTAACTCCACACAGGAGGCCCTGAGGAAAATAATTTCCCTCAGGGCCTATGTCATCTGGGATGCTGTGTGGAGGGTCTTTTTGAGGAGAGGAAGGAATGAACATTGGTCTTGAAGAGGCCCATGTTGTAGGAAGGAGGAAACACAGAGGCCGGCAAATCATTCCACAGCCGAGCTGTTGAACACAAGAACGAGTCGAAGAAGCGACCCGTTCTCATGTGACAAATGTCAACCGTGTACAAATGTTGGGCACGCGTTTGGCGTGTTTCCCGACTATGCACCGGTGCCGAAGGGATCAATGACGCTAGTTCCTCGGAGCATCTTCCATTGTAATACCGGTAGAACAAGGATAGCATTCCCACCCGACGCCTGTGCTCTAAAGATTGCAATCCGTCTGTTAAGATGGGAGAATCTATCAAACGAACCGCCCGTTTCTGTACAGAGTCGAGGGTATTTTTCAGGTATGTTGGAGCTCCAGACCAGAGATGGCTGCCAAATTCAACTGTGGGGCGTACTTGTGATTTGTACAAGGTTAGCAGTTGTGTACTATTGAAGTATCTGCGGGCCCTGTACAGTACGCACAGTTTTTGGGAGGCTAACTTTACTCTGGCTTCGATGGAGCCCCCATACTTGAGCTGGTCACTTAGGGTTACACCAAGCATATCAATAGAGGGCCTGTTCGGAAGATTGCTTCCTAATATACAGTAACACTTAATAAAATAAAATAAAATAAAATTATTGAAACAAATCTCTAAATAATCTTCCTAAATCTCTAAAGAGGTGTTCACAAACGTTACCGCTAAAAAATAGGATATTTTTTGTTTAAGATTAAGAGGAATATAAACGCTAGAAATATGTCGAATCTCATGCCTGCAAAATTTTAAAATCGAGCGTCTTTTTGCACGAGGCTAGTAAGCGAAAAAGTGGTTTTTATTTATTTTGTGCATAATTTTATAAGAACGAAAAAAGTTAGAACATAGATAAAGTCAAAAATAGTCTTAGCCGTAAAGGGGTATTTTTTTTAAATTGTTACTTACATTACTTCATAGTTAAGTCATGAGAAAACATTTTTTTTAGTGGTTTACGCTTATATTTTTTGTTACGTAAATAATAATTTTATTGTAATTCCAATACATATATAAAGTAGTTAAAGCTTCAATTTATCCGTAGCATATTTTTTGATGTTCATACTGTAAGCCGATTCGTCGTAAAGATTAATCAAAATAGTATCTAAATAGGATTTCACGTATATATTCATCTTAAGCTGTACATGAAATCCTGTTTAGATTAATTATGGTTTACATTATGAACATCAAGAAATATAAGCGTAAACTACTAAAAAAATGTTTTTCCATGACTTGACTATGAAGTAGTATAAGAAAATTAAAAAAAAATACCCCTTTATAGCTAAGACTATTTTTGACGTTTTGTAAGATCTAACTTTTTTCATTCTTATAAAATTATGCACAAAATAAATAAAAACCACTTCGGTGCTACTTGCCTCGTGCAAATAAGACGCTCGATTTTAAATTTTGAAGGCGTCAGAATCGAAATATTTCTAGTGTGTATATTCCTCTTAAGAAGAAGCCACATGTCAAAAATGTATGCATTCGTAATGTGCCTTATAACGCTATGAATATAGGTAATAGTCATAAAAATCGCTTGGCAGACTAGAGGTCACGATTTCAAGCGCAAAAGTGGTTTTTATTTAATGAAAAAAAAGTTAATCAATAGAAACAGTTCATTTTAGCCTTAAAATTATATTTATAAAAGATGTTTTTTTATAATATAAGTTCATACATTTTTAATGAAAAAATACATTTTTTGTAGTTTGCATATATATTTTTTATAAAGTAATCAACAATTTTATTTTAATTCTACTTAATGGAAGCGGTAGGAAAAGCTTCAATTTATCCAATGACACATTTTTTGTATTTGTGATGTAAACCAATTCGTAGTAAAGATTAATCGAATATAGTGATTTAGCATTAAGCTTCGCATCTACTTAATAATTACTTGTCCCGATATCTCAGTGGTTAGAATAATCACCAGATTGGCGGAAGAATCCAGCATTCAAAATTCAAATCTCGGTCTCGGCGATAACCATTTTTTCATGTGAATTTCTTACACAAAATTCAATAAATTACACAGCTCAACAAAAAAATTTTTTTTTTGTTGCCCTCGATATCTCTGCGGATTTTATATTTTCAAGTACCCAGTTTACGGATATATTCATGAAAGTACTGAATTGGCTCTTGTTTTTATGATTTTGGCGTATATCATCACTACATAGTATAAAGTAAAAACTCTCCCGTTGTCCGTACGCTTGGATCTTTTAAACTACGCAACAGATTTTCATGCGGTTTTCACCAATAGATAGAGTGATTCACGAGGAAGATTTTAAGGCATATCATTTTTCAAGGTTTTGTGTAAATTGGTTGAAATATATAATATATGTAGCAGCGGCAGCGGACAGCGGGCGATAGGCAGCGGGCAAATTAACAGATGGCCTTGGTTATAAAGATTGGGTAATTGCGTTGTTTGTAGATGGCGTTGTGTTTCGTTAATCACAGCAACGTGTGATTGGGTCTGCTAGTTAAAAACAATTAGCAGTGTAACCGGTTTTATAAACGAAGTACCAAATTTCTGTTAAGTAACGAACCATTTTTCGTTAACAGACCGCTATCCGATCGTTATTTTATTTTACGTACTATAAACAAATTTGCATTACTAGCGGTCATTGGTTACGTCTAGTCCTAAAGTTTTTTCACTGGCAATGTTTTTGGCAAATTATTTGCTCTGATATTGTTTTTATCTATGGGTATTGCTTTAGCTGTCAAAGTTGATTGTTATTTATGCAGAAGTCCTGAACTGTTCATGGTTATTTAATTGTTTCTCAAGGAGGCTATTATTTTAGTAACTCTCCATACAACGATGCACGCTGTCGACTTGGAGACTCCCGTGAAGTCGCCAGCAGCTTGCAGCATTGATCCCAAAGCGTAGAATCGTAGTGTCAGTAACAACTGCTGTGCGGGCGTAACTGGCTGGTTTCAATGTGTCGCCGGCACTAATTGAGCTTCAATTATATTTAAAATTTGAGCAACGGAACTCTTTGACAACCGAAATCTCATTTTAAAATCGATGTCCGCATCATAATTAAAATAATCCGGTCTATGCATAAAAACACGTGGACGTCTCCGTCCTCCCGCAGCTTCGTCTTCCCTGCTACTGCTATTAGATGACGACCATGGCGTATCATCTTCAAGCATTGCCAAACGCCCATCCTCACTTTCACTGCTCGACGAATAATCCATGTCACAAATGCAAATAATATAATACTGTCTCTTTAAAATAAGCGATCGTCGGGCAACAACCAACTACTACTGACAGCTGTCAAATAACGTTTGAGCGCCGACAAGCAACAAAACGAATCGTTATCCGTTTAACTGGTCAAAATCAGTCAGTTAAGCATTAACCGAAACTTAACTTACTGATAACCTAACGAACGTTTATAAAACGGCAAAATCGGGCGGTAGACCAAATATTTGTGGCGGTAAACCAAAAATGGTATCAAGCGTAACGAACGGACGTTTATAAAACCGGCCCTAAGTTGGCTCTTCGGAACTATGTTATAAGTTTTTTGGTGAAATTCGCTTTCTGTGACATTACATGACCCCCCCCCGCATGCCTCGTGTGGAGAATCCTTGACTGTTTTTGGGCTCTCATACCCGTAATTTCAAATATACCTATCTGAGAGTATCATACTTGTATTGTCAATGATACGTCTTAATCACACTTTTCTTACTGAATTAAAATTACTCGATACCTTACACATCAATCTGTCTCATCACGAATCACATTTAGAAAGATCAAATCCTTATAGGTACTACTGCACCACCCACCTTTACATGTTGCTTTTACTTTCCAAAATACACTCATCAAAGAATTCATTACATATTAATATTAAAATATTTTTCAGGATTAAATAACATGTGTTCACAATAATGTCCTCTGCGTGCGAACTCTATCTAAATTTCTTTAAATGGACAATATACAGTGTTAATTTCAAGCGACCTCCCAGGTAAGTATGGTCCTGTTTTCATTAAATTTTAGGCAGCATCGCGTTCATTGGTCAAAATATTGTACATATATTTTCGTATCGGTGATCAATGAACCGGTGTGTGCAATTTTTAGCCATAAGTTGTTTATAATTGTTTGCCTAGCTTGTAGTTTTTTAGATTTTAGAAATGTATTATAAGTTTGTACAGCGCCCTTGAGGTGATTTTTCACAAAAACGGCGCTATATAAATCATTCAAATATTATTATTATTATTGTTGGTAATGTCAATATTCCAAAATCATTCATAGTTTCATAAATTATAGGCATAAAATCAAAAAATGATTCAGAACCACTTTCATATCAAGGGCAACAAAACCATTGTTGACCAGTGTTATTTGCATTGTTTCAATATTTTATTCGACAAAGATTCATTTCTTGTCAATATTTAAACATCTTTATTCACATAGCCATTAATCCATTGAATTATTTTTACAGACACAAAAAATCGATTCCTTTACAGTTGATCCCTGACAATAAGTCCCCTCAGTCCCCTGGCATACTTAATCATAATATGCAGTCCGTTAAGGGAAAATACGGTATACCTACGTACACAAAATTTGTCCCCGAAGCGGTGTGCAGAAAAGATGTACCGCCGAATAACAAAAGTATAAAGAATATATTTTCTTTCAAATGCACCAAGGATAAAACTACTCGTTTATTTACTGTATATATCAGCGTAGAAGTACAAAAATTGACATTCCTATAAATCAAAAAATGCTTGCTTGGGTGTATGTGAGTGTATGAGATACCTATGCGTTGCTAAACCATTCATCCGATTGCGATGAAACTTTGGGGATTTGATGTGCGCATGCCCGCGATGGTTTCTATATACAATAGTGAGCTCTGGTGTCATGAAATTTTGAGGATTTGATGTGTGAACGCGGAGTGGGAACGCGTGAGGGGAAGAGAACGGAAGGGAAACGGAACGATTGGGAAAGGACACGCAGGGAGAAACAATTTCTTTACTACGTGGTATATCAACGCATGCCGGAAACCTGCTAGTCTTAAATAAAATCGTTTGATATCCATACCAACTTATTAAAGGTATTTTTGAAGTTTATTTTAGGTTTGAAATTGGTAAATAATGCACAAAAAAATAAAATTTAATAATTATTATTATTTCGGGTATCCAACTGATGGAAGATCAACTGTCGGGGTCACCAATAAATATATACAGTGAATTCCATTTAAAACTTTCCCATTATTTGAATTAATCGCGTAATGTGTCTTTAGCAATTGGTGTTTGGCGATACTTAGTTTAATGTTTTTTTTCTGTTGAACATCGCCTGAATGATTGATTGCGTCTTATTCGTCTAGATCAGAGGTTCCCAAACTTTTTTCTCGTTGACCACATTCAAAATTTTGCTGTTTCGGTGGACCTCCTGCTGCTACATTTCTACCACATTCCCAAAACTCATCAAGCAATGTGAAGATTAGATCTAACAATGGATATTAGCGTCTGAACAGCGATGCGGGCGGACGGGCAGTGCTTTGCAAGAATCGACACGCGTTGTACTGAATATCGAATGTGCAAATTTTTACAAGAACAGTCGCTGACTTTCAATACACTCCAAAAAATGAAGGGAGGTTAGGTTAGATCCAAGCCCGTGGACCAAAAAAAAGCAAAAATTTTGCCAAATTATTTTTTCGTGCTATCTGTTCGGATTGCATGTGAACGTAGCTCCTAAAAAAATTTGCAAAAAAATCTGAAAATTTTTATCATATAGTTTCAAAATGCTATTTTTAAAGTTTCAATACGACCATTTTTCACTGAAATACAGCCTGTCAAAAATAACCGAAAAATTTGGAATATTTTTGCTCCTTTAAATTTTTGAAGTAGTATTATAGGCAGTTGGAAAATGGTCTTGTAAACCGAAACGGCTGTAACAAAAATACATACTAAAATACTTGCAGAACTCGATAATAACATTATCAAATTTAATTTTAATTAAATTTAAAAAAATGGAGTTCTACGAATTAAACACAAAAACAATTAATAGTATATATAGTATATTATCTGCCTACCTTGATTGGAAAAGCCAAGCCAACATTTTTGTTCTTTACTATCGATACCAGATAAATTTTCGTGAACCCCCACTTACAACTTTTGAAACCCCATTTTTTTATTACGCTAAGGTAGCCCCCAGTCGAGTCTCCCGTGGACCCCAGGGGGTCCACCTGGACCACTCTGGGAATCACTGGTTTAGATCAACACATTAGATTTTTTTTTTTTTTTTTTTTTTTTTTATTTCATACAATTTTTGAAAATACACTTTTATGTTTTTTTCTTGATTACCATACTAGGCTAATGCCCGTATTTTCACACGCAACCTGATCAGTTATTTTGGCTTCTGGATTGACCCCCATCGATTGTGTCATGACGGGACTACATTACACTGTAACGCAAACGTCAATTATTTTCGGGTATTTTATAAGAGACATTACTTTAAAAATGCAGAAAATAAAACATACAAAATTAAAATAATTAAAGAAATATTAAATCTAAGATGAGGTAAAGTAAGGTAACTATTTAAAGTTAGGCTCATCTTCATAACTAAAAAATCTTATTTAAAGGTAGCCCATTGTGACTAAAGTAAAAAAAAATTATAATACAAGTATCAAATTTTTCAATGTTTTTGGTACTTTGATGCACTTTTGGATATCCTTGCCTTTTTTATGGTTTCCTTCACATTCCGTTACAAAGTATGTGCGTACTGATTCTATAAAAAATGGAAGCAAAGAAGAACTAAGGTCATTCCATAACATTATTCAGACCTACTGAGTGCTCCATGCTTCAGTCTTTCAAAATACATATCGACCTTACTTTTGCCACCAATCTTCTTATAAATGGAGGGTAGCAAATGTAAAACCATGCATTGTCCAATATTTCAAATATAGTGTCCTCTGCGAGCAAAGTCTTATCTGCTCCAAGCACACTAAGAAGAGAGTGTTTATCGGAAATGACCTGTCATGTTTTCTGTATCTTTTTCTAAATAATAAAATTATATAAAGCCTAATAACCCATAATACGTTGTACAATTATACAAAAATGATCTAATTATTATTATTATACAAAACATACTGGGCAGATGTAGAGTTCCCAATTTAGAAGTTTTCATAAAATGGCCGTAAATCATTTGGTCATATTATGAGAAACAAAATATACAGGACTATCTAATTGATTTTTTAAGTGAGTACCGCACAAGACTTCCAACTGTCTGGAGCCAGAGAGACTATGGCACCCTTAAAAGGGGTATTTTGTGAGGTTAATGTTAGTAGGGAGGGGAAGGAGAAGGGGGAGGGGAAGGTGGGGAGGTACCTGGCTATTCAGATCTGGTCACCAAACACGTCTAAAACCATTTTAAGCGATGTTTAATTCGTGCAGGGAAATATTGTTAAAAGACCTAATAGAAAAAGACGCGGCATTTGGCGGCATCTTTTAAAAAAAATTATATGAATACCTCACAATTGCCCGAACTACTCCATTCAGGATTCAATGAGACTATGGCATTCCCAATTGAGGTATGTTATGAAGCTGAAGGTAGTGGGGAGGGGAAGGAGAAAGGAAGGTGGGGAAGTACCTAGTTATTCAGATCTGGTTACCAAACACGGCTAAAGTCATTTCAAGCAACGTTTCAAATATGAACGGTGGTCTTATACAAGGGCGATATTGAGAGTATATTCGAGAGAAATTATTATAATTTTAAAGTTACGCAAATAAATCACGTCATAATTTGATTCCGCGTCCTCCAGATTACTGGTAGAGAGCCTTTCCCCTCGATCACGGAGGCAGACCAACTGGTACGAGGGCAGTTCTGCTGAGTTGTTCCTGTTCTGAGGGCTGCATCATGCAGTGTGAAGATCATCCCAATGATAATCAACCTTTGATAGGAGAAGGACATCAGAGAAGGATAAGATTTTGTTCGAATCTAAGCGAACTGCCGACAGTTAAGTTATTTGAAAACGTTTAAAGTTATGATTTCAGATTTTCACTATTAAACGTGCCAAAGTGATTTATTTGGGGGTATTATGCCACGTTGCTCATTAGCCAAAGTTTCGGGCGGCATTACAGTGTCCAGCGTTACAGCATTACACGGCATTAGGGCAGACTTGTAATCCATTAAACTCCACATCTGCCCTGATGATGGACTCTGTAATGATGTCCGAAACATTGGCTGATGCAGGATTTTTTTTATATTACCTCCACACAGAAGGCCCTGAGGAAAATAATTTCCCTCGGGGCCTATATCAACTTTAAGGATGCTGTGTGGAGAGTGTTTTTTAAAGGAAAGGAAGGAGAGGAAGATCTGGGAAGGAAAAATACATGAAAGGTGGGTAAGAATCTGGGGATCATCGCTTCTACCGCATGTAAACTGAACTAGAATTTTTTAATTTGTGGTAATCCTCAAAAACTGAGCTATAATCATTTCAAATATTAAAATTTTCCATTTCTATAGCGTTACCATGGTAAAACGTGACAAGTGAAGGTGTTAAGAGTGAGATCAAAAAGACAAACAAAAGATCTGTAACGGACATTCTTGTTTAACCTTGTTGGCTGTAAGTGAGCGAGCACACTGTACACTGTACAGTACAGTACCAGCGGTGAGTAAGTACCTGCCTAATACATGCTATTAAATAAAATAAAATTAATACCTGCAGACAAATGTGCGGCAGACGAGTGTAATTACTTCGAAAGTTCGTGAGCATGAGGAGCAGTGCCGTAATCACCGTGTTAACACTTTCACTGCGAGATGATAGAAAAATCAAAGGAATATGTTTTTGATTTACAAAACACCATTATATTTGCATGACCTTCGATTAATTTTGACACATTTTTGCCATTGAAATTTTGACGTTATTGTTTTGTTTTGTTAACCTCTCAGGTTAATTTATTCGTTTTTCGGAACAACTCGTATAGGTTTCATAGAAATCTTTGTCTCCATTACTAGCAGGGTTAGAGAAATTTATAGCTTTCACTGTGTAACATGTAATAATATTTTGAATAATTATTGTAAAAAATAAATAAAATCAAGTTTGTAGGTAAGTACATTATAAAATGAAGAAGAATTAGGATTATTGGATGATCCCAAAGATATTGAAATATAAGTAGATGTGCTATCTGCTGTTTTTACTATGTGGGTCTGCGCTTCTGCGTGTCGCCGATATTGTTTACCAATTAACAAATAAACTAAAAGAACAAATAATTAACGAATAAACCAAACGAACGTTAAATTAAATGAACGAATTCTTCTCTTATTCAAAATATATTGTTAACCAATGTTAATGCACATTTTCAAAAAATCAACAAAATGAACAAATTCTTTTTGTATGAAAACTACGCTAATTAGCGCGTAGTCCGGCGACAGTTGCGCGGACACCATAGCATATCTCTTCTGTATTTGAATATCTTTGGAACTTTGGATGATCCTATTAACATATTCTAACCACTGAACTATATATTTGATATTACTCGACAGCCGAAGAAATGAAGAACTGTGAAGTAAAAAAAATAATATATATATATATATATATATATATATATATATATATATATATATATATATATATATAAATACAGGGTGTAACAGGACTTACCCGAGGGATTTTAACCAGCGATTCCTGAGCATATTTGGAGTAAAAAATGTTAATGAAATTTTTGTCTCCGGTGACTTTTTTGAAGACATTTTTTTTATTAAAAAAAAAAATCTTCAAATTCAAATAAAAAAAAATTCTTCCGCTTGTTATCATTGGTCACTCAGTTGAGTAACCGACCAACCCCTCACCCCGCCTCCAACCGTCCAACACCTACCATTTTTTAATGTTTTTGTAGAAAAAATAAATAAAGAAAACATCAAAAATATCACCGGAGACCAAAATTTCATTTACATTTTTTACACCAAATACTGTCAGGAATCGATGGTTAAAATCCCTAGGGTACGTCCTGTTACACCCTGTATATATTTTTATAGTAATACCTCCCAAGAGTCTCAGCTGCTCTCGTCTGGAGCCAGTGAGACGATGGCATCCCCAATTGGTGTATGTTGTGAGGCTGAAGGTAGTGGGTAGGGGAAGGAGATGGGTAAGAGGAAGGTGGGAAAGTACCTAGCTATTCAGATCTGGTCACCAAATACGGCTAACGCCATTTCAAGCAATGTTTCAATTCTAAATGGTGGTCTTACACTTTCACTCTGGAACATGCCGCAAATATACAATAGCTACATTAAATTTTGAAATAACACAAATTAATCAAATAAAATTTATTTGCCCACGCCGGGATTTGATCCAGCGACCTTTGGATTGCGAGTCAAGAGCCTTACGCCGGCAGTCATATCATTTAGTTTCCTAACGAACATTCAACTTCATAATATATATTTTTGCATCTGCTAGGACAAAGATGTAGTGATCATTATAATCAGTAGCGGCTTGTGAATTTTGAGTATCATGGAAACGATTTTTTTTTTAAATTTGGTCTTTTTTATGAAGATTTTTTATTTAAAGGGTTGTGAGACAAACTCAGACTTAAAACAGCTTATTTGATGATAGCGGCCGTTCTAATTTCAATCGAGATTTGACGCAATGCGTTCGTACCACGGACATATGAATATATCTGGACCTGCCCTAAGTGATAAAAACGTATTATTTCCCCCTCGCCATGGAACCGGCTGGAGCTCCTCCTTGGCGCCAGTTCGCCCCATGTGGAGGGGATAGAGAATCGCTTGAATCTAAAATGTGTGACGTCATCATTCTTGCCGTGGGCAGCGCGAAGCTAACATCTATACATTTAACGAAAAAATAACACGCCAAAACAGTAGCTTGTGCTATACAACATACCTACATATCAGTGTGCACATAAATGTGGGCGGTTCCTTAGTGTGCTCGTCGCTGGTTACAGGGGTAAGTAAATTATGAAACATTTGTAAAAGTGTCTTAACTAAACACGGCAAAAAAATATTGCTATGTGAAAACGGGCGAATCTTTTTGGGGTGTACATTTGGCCTACGCAAATATTTTATTATCGTGGCAAGCAATTCGCGCTCCCATGTAAAAAGGTCTATTCATTCAAAGCAGATTTTGCTTTTAAGAACTAAATGATGATATTATAATGCGAGATGCCTATATACTGTCAGATTAATTTTTCAACCAATGACAGTCATCTTCCCCTCTTCGTACCGCCATAGTTGATTTTTCCCCTCACCTGTTATTTCTGGTCTATTGAATTTGGATGTCTATGGTTCGTACGGAATAGGTTAAGTAACATTTGTTTTACTCAGTGTTTATTTCGGAGACAATTCGTGACAATCTTCCGAAGAATGGGCATCGCCATAATTGGTAAGGAAGGCGGAATATTCGGTACAAGGTGAAGGGCGAACGAGTTATAAATACGAAATTTCCAAAATATAATGGCCACACAATAAACATGTTCATAAAGAAAAACTAACGAGATTGTAAGAAGTCGTGCGGTCGGAATACATTCTAAGTGCTATAAGAACTATTAATATCACCTTTTTAGAGTTGTATTATGAGTTGCATGTGCACTTAAAAGACGCATATGAATAGTGTGGCATGGTCATTACATTGTATTTTGGCTTTTTGTACTAATTTCTCGAGGTCACAATGACAGGAATCTAATTGTCGAAAATCCTGAGACATTGAGAACTGTAAGAGAAAAGTTCTAAGGTAGCTAAAAATATAGAGGTACCTAAAGTGTTTTAAAGTAGACATAAAATTATTCAATAAACTGCCCGTTCATATATGGTGCTAATCACGGACATATGAATATATCTGGACCTGCCCTAAGTGATAAAAACCTATTATTTCCCCCTCCACATGGCGCCGGCTGTAGCTCCTCCTTGGAACCGGCTCGCTCCATGGGGAGGGGATATAGCCTCGCTTGAATCTAAAATGTGTGACGTCATCATTCTTGCCGTGAACAGCGAGAAGCTGACATCCATACATTTAACGAAATAACGGCAGCTTGTGCTATACAATATATCTACGTATCAATGTACACATAGCGAACGTGGGCGGTACTCCAATGTGCTCGTTGCTGGTTACAGGGGTAAGTAAATTATGAAACATTTGTAAAAGTGTTTTAACTAAACACGGAAACAAAATATTGATATGTGTATTGGCGCGAGTCTTTTTGGGGCGAGCATTTGGCCTTAGCAAATATGTTTTGAACGTGGCAAGCAATTCGCGCTCCCATGTAAAAAGGTCTATTCATTCAAAGCAGATTTTGCTTTTAAGAACTAAATGGTGATATTGTAATGCGAGATGCCTATATACTGTCAGATTGATTGTTCAACGAATGACAGTCATCTTTCCCCTCTTCGCTCTCCATAGTTTGGTTTTACCCCTCATCTGTAACTGCTTGTCTATCCATTTGGATGTCTATGGTGCTAATTTAATTCTTTTAGCCAAAAACAGTTTTTACAATTTTTTTGGCTTATATTTTTATTTAATTTATGTACTTTTTATTCCGATCGTAACTTTATCTAAACTATTTGTTTTCTCATGTTAAAGATGGAGGTACTGCCTTATTATTTATGTAAAAGCCCTCTGAGCGTAAAATAAAAGAAATAAATGAACAACTAAATAAATTAATGTTCTCCAAAACGAGCTTGAAAAATCATTTGTCATATAGTTGGATTATAATTGTGTAATTTCTACTATTTAAGAAATTCTAAAAATTATAGTACTTTATTAAAATTAAATAGTTATAAATACATTGGGAATTCATATGTCAAATATTGGTTTATAAATGTGTAAATTCTGACTATTGACGACCTCCGTAGTCCAGAGGCTAAGACTCTTGACTCACATTCCGGAGGTCGCGGGTTCGAACCCGGCATGCGCAAATAAATTTTATTTGATTAATTTGTGTTATTTCACAATTAATTCATTTAAAATAATATATAGTATATTTGCGGCATGTTCCAGAGTGGAAGATACTATCAGTATCGCCCTGGTGTAAGACCACCATTCAGAATTGAAACGTTGCTTGAAAATGGCTTTAGCCGTGTTTAGTGACCAGATCTGAATAGCCAGGTACTTCCCAACCTTGCTCTTCCCTACCTCCTTCCCCTCCCCGCTACCTTCAGCCTCACAACATACCCCAATTGGGGATGCCATAGTCTCACTGGCTCCAGACGGGAGCAGTTGAGATTCTTGTGCGGTATTCACTGTAAAAAAAATGCAATTGTGAATGTTCTCTAAAATGGCCTGGAAAGAATCTCCTATTTGTGATCTCACTAAAGAAAACACTCATAGAACATTCATAAATGCATTCACTCTGAATGCATTTATTTATGTTCTCCAAATTGACCTTGAAAAAAAATCACATCTTTGCGATTCTTTTAAAGACATAAAGAAACCATCCCTTAATTATATACAATTCTTAATGTTCTCAAAAGTTGTCTTGACAGAAGCAAATTCCCGTGATATCTTGAACGAAACCATTCCTTTGTTAAGAATATTATGAACTAAATATACAATTTGGCTCTCCTGAAACGGGTATTCTGCCCAGTTGGACGGACAAACTATCACATGGTAATGTATTGTAATATATATGCATATGTAAATAAATAAAAAAAAGTCACGCATTAAAATATTAAGATTTCTTCAAATTTTGCAAAATTCACTTTGTGGCACCATTTTATGAAATAATTAAAAACACTTCAGAAGTCCTCTAAGCACCTTCCCTTTTCACCTCTCTCCCCCCCCCCCCTCCCCTCATTACTTCCATTTCTACCCAAGCTTGTCTTTCTATAATTGATAATTTAGTTTTTATTACATATAATGTCCTGATGAGGAGAACATCGTTCTCGAAACATGTTGATTTTTTAAATAAAGATTATCGTGGTAAAAACAAAGTGTTTTTAATTGATTACCAAGATAACTAACTAACTAACTAACCATCACGCCGTTTCCCCGCAGGGGTAGGCAGAGAGGACGGACCGCCAAACATCCCGGTCTTGGCACACATTCCTTGCCTCGTTTACATTCATACAACGTCTCATACATTCTCTTCTATTATTCTGACTCTTGACATGGCCCGACTCAAGTATCTGATTCACTTGGTCGTGCCATGTCTTTCTTGGGCGTCCTCGACTTCTTCTACCATTCACATTTGCGTCATATATTCTCCTTACACTCCTTTCCTCGTTCATTCTCTCTACATGCCCAAACCATCGGAGCGTTCCTTTCTTGATCTTACTCATCACGCTTACATCAGCCTTGCATTCTTTGCGGATTTCCACATTTCTCACACGATCATACATGGTTTTACCACACATACGCCTCAGGGATCTCATTTCTACAGCGTTCAGTCTACTTTCATCCTTCCTCTGCCAGTTCCATGCCTCACTGCCATACATCAGGGTAGGTACCAGTACTCCATTATGGACGGCTAGTTTCGCGTCTTTGGACAGTTTTTTGTTGCTGCCAACGGCGTTCAGTCCTCCATTAATAGAGTTACCTGCATTCACCCTTCTTTCAATATCTCTATCAGCCTTCCCATCTCTCGTAAACATACTTCCCAAATAAACAAACTCATCCACCTGCTCCAAGTATTCATCATTCACAACTATATTGCATACTGTTTTCGTACTCTCTCTTTCAAACACCATGACTTTAGACTTACTTACATTCATCATTAACTCATTCTTCATGCATACTTCGTTCATTCTTGACACGAGAGACTGTAGATCTTCCATACTGTTAGATATCAGCACCGCATCATCAGCATACAACAGGCAACATACTTCTAGATTACTCAATTTCGCACCCAATCCCATCTCTTTCAATTCTTGCATACAATTATCCACATATAGATTGAATAACCACGGCGACATTACGCAGCCTTGTTTAACACCTTTTGTGATGTCAAACCACCCCGTAAAATCGCCGTTCACCCTAACACATGCAACGCTTCCCTCATACAGAGACGCAATTGCCTGTATGAGATATTTATTCACTCCATACTTTTATTACTAATTACTAAGATTTCTTTTTTAATTCGTTTTTCCATACTCATTGCTTTGATGGTTATATAATTTGTGGATTATTCGAGCACTATGCTAGGCACATGCCGTTTTATGGTTGTCAATTTTACATATTATAGTGCATTAATATTTTACGCATATACCTACTATCGGAATATGAATAAATATTAGGTATACTGTTTGAAAGGCGTAATCAAATAGTTCATCTTATAATTCTCGACTCGCGATTCGGAGGTCGCGGTTTCAAATCCCGGTGTGCGAAAGTAAATTTTATTTGATTGATTTGTGTTTTTACAATTTATTTATTTATTTATTTATTTATTGTTTGAAACATTTACAGAGTGTTAATAATAATTACATCAATGTTATTGCGTTGAAATGTGCACATATACATTAACACTCCAATTAAAAATGTTTACAGCATGCGTAATCAAGGTTCAATTGTTAGTAGGCGGAGATGGTAGTAGTGGATAAAACAGAAATAGTATTAATCAGAATGAATATAAACAATTAAATATAAAACAAAGTAAGTGTACAGAGAAAGAGAAGACACAATAATAAAGCAATTATGTAACTGTGCTCCATAATATATATTATCATGGAAGAAGATTGTTAATTTGTTTTTTAAAATATGCGAGACTGTTTGCGAAGATATCTATAAGATCACATTCAATAGTGTTGTACAGACGACACATTCGAGACAGTGGATTGAAGAATGCAATGTTGTTATTAAATATTTCAATATGGAATAGGTTTTGACTCCTTAAATTACCTCTATTAGGAACTTTAATATGAATATTGCTTAGACAATGAGTGGTTAAAAGCTTATCATGAGTAATTTTATATAAACATATTAAGTCAGCAAATTGTCTTCTTTTTTCCAATGTTGTAAAATTAAAATGTAGGAGATGTAAAGTTTTAAGGTAAGGAACCGGTAAAATAAAGACTCATCTTCAGGACAAATTCTAAGGAACTCTTGATTTATTTCGTTCTATTTCCAATTACATTTTTTATAATCGGAAGATACAAAACTACCCGAGACAGACCAAGGAGTTAGTAATTAGATGTAGTTTCAGCGAAGCGACGAAGAGGAAAGAGGTAGATCCCTTTAAAAAACCGCCATTTATAGAAAAAATCTCCTTGGCTGGTCACAGCCTTGTACCTTCCGGACATCTGTTGATAATTTAGCTAACTAACTATGAGAGTTCTCACCTAATGTTTTTACGTGGCTCTCGAGAGGTGTGAGTCCTGGCTAATTTCAGACAGGAGACGTTCATCATAAGATTGGAGTAAGGCATTCAATCCAACTTTAAATGATAACAGTCTTAGGATTTTAATTTAATCATCTTTATCTTTACTAAATATAAAATCAAGTCGCTGCCGGTGTATGTGCGCTTAGATTTTTTAAACTACGCAATGGATTTTCATACGGTTTTCACCAATAGGTAGAGTGATTCGAGAGGAAGGTTTATATGTATATACATGCATATTACCTATAGTAGAGAAAAGACGATAAATTCAAACATTCAATTCAGGCAGCAGGCAGCGGGCAGCTGGCAAGCGGGTGTGTGGCATTTGTTATAAAGGTTGTGTAATGGTGTTGTGTTTCGTTAGCCACAGCAACGTGTGGCCAGGTCTGCTAGTTTATAAAAATGAAAGGCTGAATTTAGTCTCACGCTCACCGTCAGCGCTCATAGATCGGCGCGTAGTTCGTCAGCGCTGAGGCTCAGCGTGGCTCGTTTCAGTATCGTACTGACCCGCCTTACTGTACAGACGAAGACCAAAATGCGGAGCATATTTAATAATATATTTGCTCTGGTAATATCCTAGTCATGGAAGCCCGCCTCAGTCCATCATCCAGCATTGATGCACACTGGAGAAAAATACTGGCTACTAATGTGGTCAGAGAATTCTAAAAAGCCAATAATTGTTACTACCTTCTTATTTTCTTATATCGTATCACCTTTGTTTCATGCATTTATAATCATATTTACCTGCTTTTCTTATTTATTGTTTCTCTTCAAATATTTTGTATATTATGTATTATAACCCTTATGGAATGTGTGAGATTGCACTACTCTCCCCACATACCGGAATAAACATTTATTTATTTGTTATTTGTTATTGCTGCTTTGTACTACCTATCCCAAAAAAAATAAAAACGATTCGCCATGACTGTACACGCTGACGACGTCCGCTCCGCTCGACACTACATAGAACGCTCACTGAAAGCAGAGGCGCTCGTGCGATCGTCAGCGCCGACAGCTACGCGGCGCCGACCCGCGATGCGTATGGCCGCGTAGCCATCAGCGCTGACCACCTTACGCGCTGATAGCTACGCGTCATTCAAAAACGCTTCTTAGGTAACTAGATCCGAATAGCCAGGCACTTATCCACCTTCGTCTTCCCCATTTCCTCATAACCAACTCCCATTGGGTATGACAATCTCACTGGCTTTATCTAGATAGGTTGGGAGCGGTAGTGACCCTCGTGCGGTATTCACATAAACAAATTAAAAAAGAGTTCTTTTCTAAAATAATTAAATTAACCCCCTTTGTGAATGGGCCAATCCATATAAATAAAGTAGCATATTATTCGTACCACATATTTGCCATATCTTTTGAGGAAAAAATAATTTAAAATCCTCAAATTAAAATTTTCCTTATAACCCCTCTACGACCGATTTTTTTCCAATTTGACGAAAGCGAAAGCTCAAATCTCAAAAAAGTCATACAAATTTCCCGTTTGTACTTCTAGTTTCCAGGGCGCCGTGTACAGATATATATTTTTTTATTTATTTTTTTTAATATAGATATATAAGTGAACAGAGGTGTAATAAATTACATATCGATACAGAAATTATTTAAAATTGCAATCTCACCAAAGAAGAAGCTAGTTCTTGAGCTTGATGAGCGAGTTACACTAATTATAACAGAAATAGAATAACATTATGCAATAAGTAAGTATATAATAGGATCAATTGAAACTTCTGAATTATCTATATGTAATGTGTAGGTGTACATACATAGAATACGGTTACATACTAAAATATTGTGCACTTAGGTGAAATTCGAAAAATCTAAATAAAATAGAGATGAATATAGATTAATAATAAAAAGATAGAAAGAGAAAAACAGGTAATTATTTAGTTATTTATTTATTTTTTTTTTTTTTTTTTTATATTTTTGAATGTAGCTATTACTTTGTGGTTATCCATTATAGAATAATGAAATAATTTTACTTTGTATAAACCACTTATTTGATGTGCAATTACAAAACGTTGTTACAATTACAATTACAAATTGTTCCGAAACCGGTTGGATTTGCACATCAAATAAGTGGTTTATACAAAGTAAAATTATTTAATTATTTAGTTAATTATTCCTGATGAAGTGTAGCTTCAGTTTGAGTTTTAGTTTATTGATGTCTTTGGTTTTTTTAATTTCACTGGGAAGGTTGATGAAAAACTTTATTCCTAAATAGATATAATTGTTTTGCATTAGTTTGGTATTAAATTTTGGTATTTTGATGTTGTCTTCATATCTTTTTGATTGGTGGGTTTCAAATTTTTTGACGGTATTATCTTTGTAAATTTGGATAATTGCATTTTTCTTGAAGATATTCTCTACTCGAGGCACCGTGAAATCTGCGAAAAGCGTTTTTGTTGGATACGTGGAGGGTTTCTCTAGGATTACTTTAATGATTAAGCTTCTGGATCACTTTGATCGGGGTTAGAATATTGTTGTATGATCCTATTGTTAGAATATTGTTATATACATAGTTAATGTGGTACACAGAGATATTTATACTTAGTGTAAGTTGTACATCGTACGAACACAAAGAAGAAGTAAGTTATTATTTGTATGTTAATTCAAGAGGATTGGTACCAACTCATTTCATAACAATTTATGATCATGCCTTTGATCATAACCGTAAGCTATGATACGGTTAATCGCATTAATATCACCACAATTACATCATTTGAAAAGCAGATCACGGTTAGCAGATGGTTAAGCCATTAAATTCTCCATTTTCAGTAATTTTATTAGTACCTACCGGATGTACGTAATATCTTAAGACACACAATAAAAGATATTTGCTGGCGGAACAGAATTACTAAAATTTATAAACGAAAAGTTTAAGAAATCATTTTTTCAATATTTTATTTATAAAAATGTGACTTGCAGAATTTTGAAGTAAAAACTTCCTTAGCACCGCTGTGATTTGAAAATCGATGAAACAGAAGCGAGAGATTCTAAAAAGAGACAAACACGTACATCTATTGGATTTAGTCTTTATCCTTTACTAGCTGGTCCCGGCATGCGTTGCTATGCCATATAGTAAAGAAATTGTTTCTCCCTGCGTGTCCTTTCCCATTCGTCCCGTTCCCCTTCCTCTCCCGTATCCCCTTCCCCTTACGCGTTCCCACTCCGCCTTCCCTCTCTCCACTCCTCTGTCCCGCTTCCGCCGCCCCGCAAACCCCTCTCTAGAGTTCCCTTCCCCCCTCCCGAGTTTCCATCCCCCCTCCCCCTCCCGCATTCCATACATTCAGTTCCAGTACATTCAGTTTTCAAACAGCTCGCGTACCACCTTTTACAATTTTTTTATACAAATTTCATTATGCCAGAGCTCACCGCTTCTTTTATACAAACCTTCTCCTGACAATAACAAACACAACAAAAAAAGAATTATCCAATTTGGTGCAGTCGTTTGTAAGTTATTGGCGTACATACATTTCGGCGATTCATTTTTATTAATATAGAAGAAGAAGATAGAAGAAGAAGATAGATAGATAGATAGATTTCACGGGTATTCGGTTCCAATATAATACGAGAAAACGACGGTTACACGCAAGTCTCCTTTAGTATAGTAGTATAAGGCACCTGATGAACCTTAGTGGCCAGACATTAAAATAAAAATAAAATAAAAAATATATTTTTGTAAAATCATCTAATCTTCAAAATACTCCAAAATGAACAGCCAAAGAAAACACAAGAAAGCGACATCTAGCGACTCCGAAGAAGAAAACACAAATACTAATAAGATGACCAAATGTATGGGAAAAGGCGCACTGGAATTCGACGACAAAAATGTGGAAAAAATCATCCTTCACATTTTTTTTAATATTGGCAATTCACCCTATAAAGAGTGCTTTGTGATCAATGTTATCATTGATAAAAACAAGTGCTCGTGGTCTCCCCCTCTTGTCTACTTGAGTTTTATGAAGATTTCACTTTTTCCGCGTGCGAATTACACATTCCGATTTTTTAACAACTTGAAAAAAAAACCCTAACCCATCAGGTCTCGAGCATATTCTGTCAAAAGGTCGTCTTCGTAATAAAATACAAATAAAAGGTATATTTCTGAATATGCCTAAAAACTGTTTTCGAAAGGTGACATGCTTTCAAATGTTATTATTTTATAAACACACTAGCGAGTTCCCCCTCAATAAAGAAATTGTTTCTCTCTGCGTGTCCTTTCCCATTCGTCCCGTTCCCTTCCGCCTCCCCTTTCTCTCCCGCGGCCTCTTCCCCTCTCACGTTCACACTCCGCCTCCCGCTTCCCCCGTCCCGCGAACCCCCCTCTCGAGTTCCCCTCCCCCCTCCCGTATTCCATACATTCAGTTCCGATACATTCAGTTTTCAAACAGCTCGCGTGCCACCTATTGCAATTTTTTTTATAGAAATTTCATAATGCCAGAACTCACTATTATATATATATATATATAGGAACCATCGCGGGTATGCACACATCAAATCCCCAAAGTATCATCGCAATCGGATGAATGGTTTAGCAACGCACAGCCGACATACAAACATTTTTAGATGTAAGATAGATAGATACTCTTCGAACCATTTTTCCAATTAAAGCGAGGCTTTTTTGGGTTAAAACCTGGGTTCACCACCTAACCCCGGAACAGTAAAGGCAATCAATAACACTATTTGCATCTTTTTCTTTACTTGAAGTAACATTTGGCCGGAAAACCTTCAGACACCGACCAGGACGTAGGAGAAGAAGCATTTTTGGAAAATAAGACCACCATTCGTTATTAGAATTGAAACGTTAGCCGTGTTTGGTGACCAGATATGAATAGCCAGGTACTTCCCACCATCATCTTCTTCCCCTCCCCACTACCTCCAGCCTCACAAAATACCCCAATTGGGGATGCCATAGTCTCATTGGCTCCAGACGGGAGCAGCTGAGACTCTTTTGACTTATTATTTTTAAAAAATTAAATAACTTGGCGATCGATTTTTACAAATGACGAAATGAGAAGCTAGAACAATATGAAGATATATTACTTTCTTGCCAAGCAAATGAAATGTATTTGAATGTGCTAGGAGCATTTTTTAAGGTTCAAAATACCATACAATCGAGCTACTACCAACGCCATAGTGGTTTTGCCGGCATTTACGGTGGATGGGGGAAGGGTGGAGAGGGGGGAGGGGGGAGGGGGTGGGGGGGAGGGGGTAGGGGGGGGGGAATCTGTGGGTCAGTATTCCCAGGAGTGACGGACGTGTGTTTTTTTTTTTTCACATGAGCTCCACACAGGAGGAACTGACGAAAATAATTTCCCTTTGGGGATGCTGTGTGGAAGGTTTTTTTAGGGAAAGGAAGGAGAAGAAAGTTCTGGGAAGGAAAAGGGGTGGGTAGGAATCCGGGGTTTAGTGTGTCCTGGTCATCCACCTCCAAGACCTAGATAAACCTCGTCCCATGAACCCGGGCACCTCTGCTAAATCACCAAACGTAGCGAACCACTTGCGGTGACCCATGGCAGAGGTGTTGGTTATCCAATAAAGATTCCCGGGGCGGCGGTACCCACTCCCGCCTCCCAAATTGAAGTATAAATTAATTGATCCATCAAATGAATTGACGTATAAATCCATCCCTTCAACTGCAGTGCAAAGCGATGGGTTGCAGGTTTCTGGCTGGAGAGATCAAAAGACTTCCTCGACCAGTCTCTTTCGATCCGGCCCGCCACGTTCATCGGTAGACACATCGGCCGCCAAGACTTTGACAAACCTCAACCCATCAACCCAGGCACACCTGCTAAGTCACCAAACGTAGCGAACCACTTGGGGTGACCTATGGCAGAGGTGTTGGTTATCAAATAAATGTTTCCTGGGGCGGCGATACCCACACCCGCCTCCCAAAATATTGTACCTGTGAAGTACCTATTTGGAGAATATTAAATATTATGACTTCTGTATGATGTCTAAAGCATAGTTTATTATAATCATAATCAACATGTACTTTTCGGTGATCGGACAACTCAGAAAGGCCATTAAGAGTGATGATAAAAAAATATTTTAAAAATTGGTTAAATAGGTTAAGTTAGGTTAGGGCAGGGTTTCCCAACCAGTGGTCCGCGGACCACTAGTGGTCCGCGAGAGGCTAGAGATGGTCCGCGGGTCAATAAGCGAGCAAATAAATTTTTGAAATTACAAATAAAAATATACCGATGTAACATATATATAGTTTTGTAAAAGGTATGTTGTTTTATGTTGATGTCCAATTTAGGTATTTTTGTCCTTAAAAAAATAAATTTGTAAAATCTCAGCCGGGGGTTAAAATTAATATTATTTAAAATTTAAATGTCTCATAAATTGGTTACCACTTTATTAATTAGCATCAGATAAAACCTTACTAAAATTTTTCTTGATTCTGAAATATGTAGGTACGTAATATGAGTTACCGGACACTTTGTAAGTATTTCTAAACCCCTACGCATTTTTATTCAATTCTGGAAGTCTGAATAAAAAAAAAACAATATTCAGTTTATCATTATTGTACCTTGTGGTCAGTGACCATTGCGATATACCGTTTCGCCCCAACCCATCCTACCCCCTCTGTTGTGGTAAATATTCTGCTAGAACCCTTCCCACCCTATCCCATTACGCCCCTCTCGTTGTGCTATCCGTCCCGGGTGCCACCCATGCTAGCCCACGCCACTGGCCACAAGCAATCAAGCAATGGCTTAGGCCAGCATGGGTGGGTGACGGGTAGGGCGGACAATGTGGTATCACAACCTTCCTCCCCCCCCCCCTCCTCCTCCTCCCCCCCAATAAAGTTGACCAACACAAATTTCAACTTCATAATTCTACCGTACATCCTGGGGGGGGGGGGGGGGGGGTGGCTAGAGAATTGTGCTCTTGGAAGATGAAACTTTGTCGGGGCGCTGCCCCCCCTCGCTATGCCACTGCTTGTGGTCCCTGTCGAAAAAATAAACGTACAAGTGGTCCCGGGACGAAAAAAGGTTGGGAACCACTGGGTTAGGGTTACCGGCTATTTTAAAATTATTTTTTCATAGCTTTTAATGACCTTTCTGAGGTGTTTCTGAGTTGGTTTCATTCTGAGTTGGCATGGAACCGTAATTTTTAATATGTAACATATGATCAATGATTTCTAAGAAAAAAATATATCATTTTCGGTTCACGAAATGTCAATAACAAATTATTCAGAAGAGATGCGAGATATCTCTTATTTATAGATATGACTTTTGAAATTATACAAATAAATGTTTTAAAATACGAGTATGTCTTCGAATTCGCCATTTTGGCCACCGAACGCTCGAAGGTGTTTCCAAAATGGTCAAATCAGTGGATAAAGAAACAATCGCCAAGTTTTTTTTTCTAGGAAATGTCGAAAATTGGATAAAATCAGTGCAAGTCTGGTATGTAGTCATACAGTAATACATGTGCAGATTTCGTCACTGTAAATAATAAGCGACACAATAAGCCAGAAGAGATTGATCGTTAATTACCCAACCTGGACAGAAAGCGAGTTATCGTTCTGTTCATCATCAGCCGCCTCGGTGCATACCTGCATGTGCATTTTGCAACCAAATGCACCGTTTGTTGCAATTAGTAGAATGCAAGACTAACCCACCTACGTACTTATGCGAAATGAATGGGCAATGCAGCCGACTGAAGGGGAAAAACGAATTTGACAGAGGTATTTGATTGTATTTTTTGAAGCGAAAACTTCAAAAACATACATCTATAGGAATCATCTACCAGATCTGCCCTGATGATGGACACTGCAACGCAGTCCGAAACGTTGGCTAAAGAAGGAGGTAGCGCAACACGGCATAACACACCACAAATAACGAATGCGTCTATAGGATTTAGCCTGCGAGAGGATGAGATACAATAATCGGTCTTCTCTTTGTGCGATGCTTCGTAGATTCTTCACTCTGTCTACGTTAGTTTTCTGAAGGTTTCACTTCTGCCGGGTGTGAACTGCACACTTGTAATTTTTTTTTGTAATGAATGTATTATAAGAAGTATGGTGATATTTTTATTTTATTTTCCGAGTTTTACAACATCGAGCTTTTGTCTGAATACTTTATGAATGAATCTTTTATGAACGTGTTTGTAGATAGGCCCCTGTGATCTTTAACTCTCTTGAAAATTAATGTTGAATAGTTAGTAACACAAAGGCACATCTCAATAATTTTTTACAAATATCGAATAGTGTATTAATAGGGTAGCGTTGGCGTGGTTGAATTTAAGAACCCGTCTTCGAACGCATTTCTGCCGCCGCACCGTACCCGCCGCACCATGTAAACATCTGTGTACTTGAAATTTCAGACAAAGCTAACATTGTAATTCGGTTTCGAATTCAAGAATTCGTCAATAGATGGCGCTACTTTTGTTAGCATGTCGATGGGGACTTGCCCTGGCAAAAGTAATCTCTCTGGTTATGGAGATGTTGACAGTAATACTTAGCTGTAATCACACGGCTGTATATTAAATATGACGTCATTGCCTGTCCCGGTTACTTTGTTTCGGTGACTATGTACCGACATTTGGTCCCGACAGTTGGTCCCCGAAATTATAATTTTTTACCGATTTCCAAACTAAAATCACGTTTAAAATACCTTTAATAATAAGTTGGTATCGGTACGAAACGAATGGGAACCTGCTTGCAAAGCACGGATGCAAACTGTGTGTCCTGAAATTTAAGTTTAGTCTTGTCACTTCGATGATGTCATGAAAGTGTTCATCAGACTGTTGGTCGCCCAAGATCTCCTATTACGACTATTGCAATCGGAGACTAAGTTGATTAATAACAATTGTTTTAATAAATTATTAAAATTACGCTGTGTGTCTTCATGCATAAAATCCATAAATTAAACGTTTATCGTGGACCGTAAACCGCCCCACCAGGTAGAATAATTAAATATTTAGTTTTCTACGTGATGCAGCAAGAATGGCCCTTAAACTCTGGGATCTGTTGGCATATTAATCACTGCCTACTCTTATCCGGATTATGAAACACTGTGTGTATACAATTATCTACTAACTCTTGACTTAAGTGAACCAGGCCCACTGTGTGTCCGTGAGCAACAATTACATCAATCTCATAGTCATCTTAAGATTTGCAAGTACCGGCAAATTGGCTGCCTTCAATTTCTTGTAATAATATTGCGCTCACAACCGACTTTACTAAGAAATCAACGATTGAAAGATTGGCGTGGTAGCCAAGAATAATTATTGTAAGTTTGTTTGGTAGATTACATATCTTAACGAACGGTTGACAATCTTTATAATGTACATGAGGTAAGAATTCGTTTGTTCTCTTTGTATTTATTTATTTCGTCATTCGTCTGTCATCTGTCGTCTTTCAAATTTCATCTTTCGTCTTTCGTCTTTCGTCTTTCGTCTTTCGTCTTTCGTCTTTCGTCTTTCGTCTTTCGTCTTTCGTCTTTCGTCTTTCGTCTTTCGTCTTTCGTCTTTCGTCTTTCGTCTTTCGTCTTTCGTCTTTCGTCTTTCGTCTTTCGTCTTTCGTCTTTCGTCTTTCGTCTTTCGTCTTTCGTCTTTCGTCTTTCGTCTTTCGTCTTTCGTCTTTCGCCTTTGTCTATCGTCTTTCGTCTTTCGCCTTTCGCCTTTCGTCTTTCGTCTTCCGTCTTCCGTTTTTCGTCTTTCGTCCTTCGTCTTTCGTCTTTCGTCTTTCGTCTTTCGTCTTTCGTCTTTCGTCTTTCGTCTTTCGTCTTTCGTCTTTCGTCTTTCGTCTTTCGTCTTTCGTCTTTCGTCTTTCGTCTTTCGTCTTTCGTCTTTCGTCTTTCGTCTTTCGTCTTTCGTCTTTCGTCTTTCGTCTTTCGTCTTTCGTCTTTCGTCTTTCGTCTTTCGTCTTTCGTCTTTCGTCTTTCGTCTTTCGTCTTTCGTCTTTCGTCTTTCGTCTTTCGTCTTTCGTCTTTCGTCTTTCGTCTTTCGTCTTTCATATTTCATCTTTCATCTTTCATCTTTCGTCTTTCATATTTCATCTTTCATCTAACAGCTTTCTACTCTCATCTTTCATCTTTCAACTAAGGCTGAAGTCACACGGTTCACTCGGATGTAGGTTTACTCGATGAAATGTTCTTTAAAAAAATTTACTCTCTACGAAGTCGTCGAGCGTAGTCGCATTGGAATTCGTTTAGAAGTCGTCGAAATAAATGGAATATTTATTACCGTATCCAAAAACTAAAAACTGTTTTGGAAAGGTGATGAAATGTGCTTCCAAAATTTTGTTATTAGAAATAACCACGTAATTTTTTAAATAGAATTATTTTTAATGTTAATTTTTTAATGTCTAAAAATGGCGCTCCTTGCGTCTATTTTAACTAAAATTACAGGTAACAAAATAAACACACACACTTATTTTGTTTGATAAATAAATTATAAACGTTTCTGTCACCTCTAAAATAATTCATAAAAAAATTCACAATGTTTCATAAATTTTTTTTCAAATTCGTTCAGAAACTTTGGTTCCATAAAAGTGTACATTCGTATTACTTTGTGGTTAACTGTTGTATTGAATATATAGATCATTCATTTGGTAAAACAAATATTATGTTGAAGAATTGGCTCGCCGAAAGAAAAAAATTGTATTAGGTATTGTATTATTTATTATTAAATTTATTAATTACGTAACCTCGGGAGTCCCTCAGGGTTCCCACCTTGGTCCGCTCTTCTTTAATATATACTTAAACGACATAGGCTCATGTTTCCAATACTCTAAATTTTTATTGTTTGCAGATGACATGAAAATTTACAAAACGGTTCGCTCTCTATCGGACTGTAAAGAGCTACAAAGTGACTTAGATAGGCTCTGCAACTATTGCACAGCTAATTATTTAGACCTCAATGTTTCTAAATGCCACACTATGTCCTTTACTAGAAACAAGCATCAAATTAACTTCTCATATTCACTCTGCGATGAACCCGTGATCTCAAAAAATGAATGTAAGGACCTTGGAGTCTATTTAGATAGTAAACTTATATTTAAAACGCATATTGATTCAATCACCGATAGATCTTACAAAATGTTGGGTTTTATACTACGTCTGAGTAAATTATTTAGAAATCCACATACTCTAGTAATGCTTTACTCCTCACTAGTCAGAAGTCCACTGGAATTTGCATCGCCTGTCTGGAATCCCAAATACACCCAATACGTCAACAACATAGAGCGCATACAAAATAAATTTATTAAGTATCTCGGTTATAAATACAACAATAATTACATCTGCACTCTCCAATCCCTGAAATCCAGGCGAACGGTAGCTGACATGACATTTCTCCATAAAATTATACATAACGAAATAGACTGCCCAGAACTTCTATCCCAAATAAATTTTAACATCCCATCTAAAAGAACTCGCCACGCCAACCTTTTTTACACAACCAGTAATAATACGAACGCTGCAGCCAACTCCCCCATTTCCCGCATCCTTCAAAGTTTCAACTCTATTCAAAAAACCACAAATACAGATATATTTTTTGATTCCCTCCCTCTATTTAAGAAAAACATTTTTAGCACACTGAACTCGCACACATAACACACACATCCACACACACACCCTCATTTACACACATACAAACACTCTCCCACACCCCTCTCCTTCAATAAGTTACTAACTAAATTTAGGTAAAATGTATTATTTATCACATAAAAATTTAAGTATATAACAGCGACATGTCATTGGTACCAATTATTGTATTAATTCTATAACTTTGTAAATATTTCCCATTATGTAATAATGTACTGTTTGTTTCTGCAAAAAAAAAAAAAAATAAAAAATAAAAAAATAAAATTAGACACTAGCACAAAAATTGTAACTGCAAAATAAAGTAAAATAAGTTTATTTAAATCCTCAAACTAAAAGCACCCATTGACAAATTACTAAAAAGTAGTTTGGCGGATGTCATTTGGCGGTCCTGCCAGGATACTTGGGAGGAATGCAGATCCGGGCACAGTTTGGAAATTTAATAAAAAGGCACTTTCTAGATGAGAAAAGTGTGGAAAAGCTGAATAAAACAAAAATTAAGGCGCGCTCGGCAAAATTGAGGGAGATACAACCGTTCAAAGTATTTAAAATTTCACTTTACAAACTGATATTGACAGTTCGCCCGCGTCCGCCCGCCATTTTTTTTATAACCTAATACGCTAAACATGGTTTGTGATACAAAAAAAGTGCCCCTTTATAGCGCCTGCTCACATCAAGGCAAGAAAAACATCCCAGTTTTCAAGTGGTTTAGCGGCTACGCTAGGTTTGTGATTCTGGCGTACTATCAATTCTGTATTAGGTCTGGGATCCAACATACCTAAGCGGTGAAAACATGGCGAACGAACAACGAACTGTCAATATCAGTTCGCCAAGTGAATTTTTAAATACTTTGAACGGTTGTATCTCCCTCAATTTTGCCGAGCGCGCCTTAATTTACTTTTTATTCATCTTCTCCACACTTTTCTCATCTAGAAAGTGCCTTTTTATTAAATTTCCAAACTGTGCCCGGATCTGCATTTCACCCGGATACTTACGTGAACTTCAAACACGTTTGCCAAAAGGATGGTCGGTATATTTAAATAAATAATATGATGAACGTTTGACTTGCATTTATTTACACAAAACCGACACGGGTTATAATTACATTTATCAGAAGGATTTAACACATGCGTAGAAGGCAGCGTGCAAATCCAACTCGACAATCGGGCCGTGGAAACAGAATGACAGGCGTGTTCGCCGTGGTTCTAGTGCCGGGTTTCCAATGTTGCCTGTTAAACAAAACATTTATATGGCTATTCAATTCGTTCGCTGCCTTCCGCTATAGTAGTTTATTGGGACTTTTCTTTTTCTGTAAAATATTTTTATTTTTCCTGTCATATTGTATTTACCTTGTCTTTATTATTACAAAAAAAAAATTATTTTCTCTTTCCAGTACCGTTCAGATCATATTTTTCACTATGATAGTAAGGGAGAAACAACGATTTCTATGAGACGTGTAGGAGTTATTTCGGAAAGCGAACTAAACGGAGCATTTTGACGTATAAGCCGCTCCGGCTACTCGTCTTCACACCAGAACATTCTCGGCCTATTAATTCGCGAGTGAAAGACTGTTCACCGAGTGTTCACACACATCATTCGCGTCACGTGATGTTAAATTCCGGTTGCGAGTGAACACTGCCTAGGGAAGCATTCCAACATTGTTGGAATGCTTCATTCGGCACTGTCTCTCTTCACTTTTGTGTTCACACGGTTCAATTCGAGGAAAGAGGCGGAATGAAATCACGAAATGATAGATAAATGAACCGTGTGGCTTAGCTTTATCAGCTTTCTACTTTCATCTTTCAAATATTTACAAACATTATTTTTAATCATTATTATGGTCCAACGACGTCTTCGTGGTTGAGGGGTAAGGCTCTCGAATAGCAATCTGGAGGTCGCGGGTTCAAATCCCGACGCAAATTAATTTTATATGATTGATTTGTGTTATTTCACAATTTAATATAAGGTGTATTTGCGGCACGTTCCAGAAAAGAACATATTCTCAGTATTGCCCTGGTGTAAGACCATCATTCAGAATTTAAACGTTGTTTGAAGTGGCTTTTGCCGTGTTTGGTGACTAGACATGAATAGTCGGGAATTTCCCATCATCCTCAACCCCATCTCCTTCCCCCTCCTCGCTACCGTCAGCCACACAACATACCGCAAGTGGGGATTCCATAGTTTCACTGACTCCTGGCGTTTGGGAGCAGTTGGGACTCGTGCGGTATTCACATAATAAAAGACAGCTTTATTCAAATTTCATAAGCAAATTTCAATTATGTCCGCCACAGAAATGAATGAATTAATCAAACACTGAGATAATTCTCAGACAAAATTGCTTAGCCAAGAGCATATCACTTGCTGACATAGTCCATTGTTTGTTTTACCAGTTATCTTAATTTATTGACTTGGTGCTACTTTTTTCACTCTGGCAATCCCAAAATCCGTGCGAAAAGGCCAATTAAATAATTATACACCGATAATAAATCGTATGAATTAAAGTTCTTATCGTAAAACTGGCAATACTGGAAAGAGATGAATGGGTGATTACAATGATGATTGTTAAATTAGTGATATTTTTATCTGTGATTGGTACAACAAGTTTTTCGTGATAGTGCTAAGGTAATTAATTGCGGTTACAGCGTTGAATCACTTTGTGTTGAGAAGGTCCGGATGTGGTCGTATTTAAATACGTTTTCACAATGCAACGGAAGAACAAGCATTTTAAAACGGTTTCTTTTGTAGTTTTGAGTAGTTACGTACCATTTATTTTGTAGTGCACCTACCTAAATATAAATGTTGCTGGTTTATTACATAAAATTTTCCCTAAAATACCCATATTTAACCCTACAGTATTTGGGTCTTCTTCAGTCCTAACGAACAACATGGTGTGAAATTTTAAGGAATTTCAGAATGAATCCGAGTTGTTTTAAATGTGGTGTGAATTATTTGTAAAGTTGTAAAGGTCACTCCAAGTGGTTCGCTACGTTTGGTGATTTAGCAGGGGTGCCCGGGTTCATGGGGTGAGGTTTGTCTAGGTCTTGGAGGCGGATGACCAGGACATACTGAACTCCAGATTCCTACCCACCCCTTAAACCCTTTTCCTTCCCAGAACTCTCCTCTCCTTACTTTCCTTAAAAAAAAACCTCCACACAGCATCCCCAAAGATGACATAGGCCCTGAAGGAAATTATTTTCCTCAGCTCATGTAAAAAAAAAAGAAAAAAAAGCATTTTAGAAACGAGATAAAGTTATCTTTGAGATGTTTGTATCTTCTCCTATCTTCTATCTATCTATCTATCTATCTATATAAATAAAATATAAATAAAAATGAATCGTCGAAATGTATGTACGCGCATAACTTCCGAACGACCGCACCAAATAGGATAATTCTTTTTTTGTTGTATTCGTTATCGTCAGGACAAGGTTTGTATAAAACTACCGGTGAGCTCTGGCATTATAAAATTTGTATAAAAATGAATCGCACAAAATGCGTGTACATGCATAACTTTCGAACGAATGCACAAAATTAGATAATTATTTTTTTGTTGTGTTTGTTATTGCCTGGTGAGCTCTGGCATTATGAAATTTGTATAAAAAAATTGCAATTGGTGGTATGCGAGCTGTTTGAAAACTTAATGTACTGGGAATTAATTTATGGAACGCGGATAGGGGGAACCAGGGTGGGGGGAGGGGAACCTGGGAGGGGGGAGGGAAACTCGGGAGGGGGTTTTGCGGGACGGGGGAAGGGGGGGAGTGGAGTGGGGTGAGGGAAGGTGGAGGAGGCGGAGTGGAAACGCGAGAGGGGAAGAGGACGCGGGAGAGGAATGGGGGGGGGGGCGGAAGGAGAATGAGACGAATGGGAAAGGACACGCAGGGAGAAACAATTTCTTTATTAAATGGCATAGCAACGCATGCCGGGTACCAGCTAGTTTGAAATTAATGACAATAAATGAAATAAATGACATTTCTTAATAATACTATTTTAATATCTAACATGAAAATGTAAACAAAAAATATTTTTTAATTAAATGAAGACACTGTGAGCGAAACTCAATCGAAAATCTGGAAACTAAAAATTTCAAAATCATAAGTTTGACTTTCTGTGTGTCTGTCGGTCTGTCTGTGCGTCTATCTGTGGCATCGTAGCTCCTAAACGAATGGACCGATTGTGTTGCGGTTTATTTTGTTTTAAAGCTGACGTGATCGAGATGGTTCTTAGCTGCAATTCATGAAAATCTGTTCAGGCGTTTTAAGATCATCGGCTCTTTTTTGTGTCGGGGGTTACGTAAAATTTTTAAAATTTTACTTTTAATGATTTTAAAGGCAGCTTTGGCAATTATTTGTGAGTTTGAAAATTATTTTTCAAAAAAATTACTTAAACTACCATGTAAATAAAATTATGGAATTTATAATTTAAAAAATAAAATGGTTTAAAAATGGCATTTTACTAGGCATAAATTAAAATTAAATACGACCTATTTTCGTTGGTCACAGAAGTTTGTCGTAAATAAATTAATACTTCTACCCAGAAAGGCTAATATTACAATGTCTTATGCTTTATTTTATATTTCATTTTATTAACGCAGCAAGTTGGGCTTCATTATTTTTTTTAATAATAAATAGTTGTTAACTCACAAAAATCAAGAAAAATCTAATCCTTTAAGAGCGTTTAACCATCCAGTGGCCGAAAATCCACATTTCGTCGAAAGTTGTTCTTACGATCGTGCAGGGCGGTTACAATGAGAAAGATTAATTATTCTCCGTACCAGCTTTTTAAAATAATAACTCAATATCGATTTTATTTCATTCCAAATTTGCTTTAATTTATACCTACATCCAAAAATGCTGAGAAGCGTGATGATAAAAATATTAAAATAATGTACTTTTTGTAATTATTTTTTGATTATAAGTATTTATCATTTTAAGAATTTAAAAAAATCTGAAATATATTAGTTTGTAAGTGCGCAAATAAATATACAAACGGACCAATTTTCGTCAAGAAACACATGCACGTATATATTTTTTTATGATTTTATTTAAACTAAAATTTAAATTCTAAAACATGCAATACCCAGAAAATGTATTGATTTATTTTACTGCATGATTATATGATTTGAAATGGGTGTGGTGTAATAAAAATCTTTTTTAAAAATTTAACAAAACTGCCAACGACCTATGGTATAACCTTATTATACTAAAAATGTACATTTTTTCTCAAAATTTAAAACATGCGAATGCAGGATAAAAGAACAATTTTTTGTGGCAAACAATCAATTTTTTGTGGCAAACAGTGAATACGTCTAAAATCTGATTTAAAAATGACATATTTCTGGTTTTCTCTGGTAATACCCGCTTAATGGTTTGTGCTTTATCATTTAAAACACATATAAATAATACACTTTTGAATGTACGAGTAGCTATAACTTTGTGGTTATCCATTATAACTAAATGAAACAATGTTACTTTGTTTGAACCACTTATGCATTTAAAAAAAGCCGACTGGTTTCAGAACGACCGTTCCTTCTTCAGGGTTGTATTTATTATTTTATTTTATTTTTTTATGATCATTATTTCATTTTTTTTTATTTAAACGCACTAGATTTAAATGTCCGGGTTAAATTTTCCCCAAAAAAAAAAAAAAAAAAGGAAAAAAAGAAGGAAAAACTAAACCCTTTCACACACTTCCCCAAATGATCATCTAGTCAACCCACGCTATGCAATTGCACTATATAAGTATTATAAATACAAAACAATACAAGAACAACATGTCAACCTACTAGAGACCAAATGGGAATATAATTCACCGACTCCAGATATTTTCATATCAGAGGGTTCGGCTCTGTGGCATTTCTAATTGAACCTATAAATCCTACTGATCCCTCAATATAAATATTTAAAAAATCCTTTGTAATCCTACATGTATTTAAAATGACTGATTTTTGCATTTTTATATACAAATTCTTTGACAAATCTAATATGCTTAAATTTTGAATCAGATTCCTAGGTATTATGCCAGTGGCCGAAATAACAAATAGCAATATTTTTATAGTCCGAGAATGCCAAATTCTTTTAATCTCATTTCCTAAATCTGTGTATTTTCTTATTTTTTCAGAAATAGTTTTTTGAATATTACAGGAATTTGGAATAGCTACATCAATGATATAAGTTATTTTTTTAATTTTGTCATGTAAAACTATATCAGGTCTATTATGACTAATTGTTCTGTCTGTTAGTATAGTTTTATCATAATATATTTTATAAAATTCATTTTCTAAAAATGAATTTGGTTCATATTCATAATATGGTACTATATTACGGCAGTCAATCAAGTTATGTTTAATTACCAAACTTTGGTGAATTATTTTTAAAACCTGATTGTGCCTAAATGTATACTCGGAAGGCGCTAATATAGAACATCCCGATATAATATGTTCTATAGTTTCGGGAAAAGCCAAACATTTTCTACATAAATCATCAATTTGATTTATATCTTTGATTATATGCTTTCTATAATTTTTAGTATTAATGACTCTATCTTGAATGGCAAGCATAAATCCTTCTATTTCTGCGCTCAACTCTCCAATACTCAACCATTTGTTTGACGAAAGTTTGTCAACATACGTTTGGTTGAGATAATTGAAGTGTTTTGCGTGAATAATTTTATTTGACCAGGAATCTAATAATTCCTGGTTAGTATTTATAAGAATGTTGGCATTCTCGTCATATAAATTTAAAGGTGTAATATTTCTATCTGCCTTGCAAATTATTTTGTGCATTTCTGAGCTATTAGCTTTTCTATGGAAAAAATTTCTAAGCATTTCTACCTGATTGTGTTTCAAAGATGTTATTTTGACTACACCTCTACCTCCTAAATTTCTAGGTAAATTAATTCGTTCTATAGCTGAATTTGGATGATGGCAATTAAATTTTGTTAACGTAGTTCTAATTAATCGTTCTAAACTATCTAAATCTGTATTGGACCATTTAATTATGCCAAATGAGTACGTTAGTAGAGGTATTGCCCAAGTATTTATTGCTTTTACTAAATTTTTAGCAGATAGATTGCATTTTAAAATTTTTCTGATCCTAGTTTGAAATTTAATCCTAATATCATTTTTAATACTAGTGTGATCTAATCTATTCGATTGCGGGTATCCTAAATATTTATAAACCTCATCCCCTTTCATACTTTGAATTTTGAAATTTCTAAATATACCCTCATCTCCATCTACAATTTTGCCTTTCTCTTTTATTACGTTTTATTTTATTATTATTATGTGTACGTTTGACCTGAAGAAGGAACGGTCGTTCTGAAACCGGTCGGCTTTACCCAAATATGTAAGTGGTTCAAACAATGTAACATTGTTTCATTTACATATAAATAAAATTGCTCCCATTCCTACCAAATATTGGCGATTCATTTGATTTTTTTTTTAATGATCATGTTTTCAAAATTAAGATTTTCTATGAAAAAGGCCGCGCAACCGTTCCTCTTAGTCTATACAGTGATAAATTAGTGTTTTGAGTGTACCTAAAGGCTTCAGATTAAATTTCTTCATTGGGTACCTCCAAATCTAATGAATTATTACATACGGCTACCATTTAAGTACGATGAACCAGGATTTTTCTCAGTAGGTGTTCTATTACCAAGATCTTCGGTCTCACCTTGGGAACTATTAATTGAAGCGAGATTTATGATGGTACAAAGCCCCAAATGAAATGGTAAGTGTTATTTATGAATAACTGATCTGAAACTTATCGCTGATGAGAAAGTATTATGAAATGAAAATAAGCGTTTAACTATCTTTTGATGGCCTCCTTGGTAGAGGAGTAAGTCTCTCGACCAGCAATCTTAAACTAATTAGTTTGTGTTATTTCATAATTTATTAATTAAAAATAATACAAAGTATATTTGCAGCATGTTCTAGAGTGAAAGATACTATTAGTATCGTCCTGATGTAAGACCAGCAATCAGAAATGAAAAGTTGCTTGAAATGGCTTTATCTGTGTTTGGTGACCAAATCTGTTTTTTATAAAGAAAGACAAACATTCCCGGATTATGAATAATCTGAAAATATTTGAAAATCTCCTACTACCACCACAGTAAGCTGAAAATGTTGCTTGAGTCGTGATGGAGGACTTAGGCCCTCCGTTCATGGAGATACTTACAATCTACGTAATTGTGACGAAACCACAAGTACCCTGCTGATATGCCACTTGTTAATGCTAGTCTCCGTACACGGCGCTATCCGAAATATACTGAACTTGATCATTTTTCACGTGCAGCCGTGGAGTTAACACGCAGTCAAGCGATATCATATGCCTTTTTTGCCAACATCAATCCATGCCTTCTCCACTAAATCTTTTCTTATGTATTCTGATAACGTATAGTTATATAAACATGCATTTTTTCCACTTTCAGAACAAATCTAACATCACTTTCATGTTCCGACGCCATTTCTGTCAAACGTCAAACGAATAAGTATCAGACACAAATGATTCGAGCGTCGCGTGCGATCAGCACTGTCGGTATCGTGATACTGATTGAAAACCGACCGCCACCGCGTAGCGCCATGAACGGGCACCAGCAAAATCGTACGGGGGGTACTTACGATCGGTGCGTATGATACGCGAGGATCGAGTATCTTGTAAGTATCTCCGTGAACGGAGGCACTTAGCCAGCCGGGGAATCGAGCACAGGACGTCTGGGTGAGACCCTAACGCGATGCCAACTCTGTCACTGACCGATCTGAACAACAACTTCCTTTCTCCATCGTCTTCCCCTCCCCACTATCTTCAGCTCATCATACCCCAACTAAGAATGCCAGTGACACTGGCTCCATTCGGCTGGGAGCAGTTGGGATTCTTGTTAGGTATTTACATTATAATTTCTTATGAAAATTACTGTGTTTATTGTTTAATTTGTTAAATTCCATTTTAATTTAATTTTTCTTTTGTATAGTGTGGTGGGATGGGGTGTGATGGAAACGAAATGGGGATGAGATGAGGAAGCGGAAGATGGAGAAATACCTGACTGTTCAGATCTATTTACCAAACACGGCTAAAGCCATTTCAGGTAATGATTCAATTCTGAATGGTGGTTATATCTATCCTTACACTAAGAGTATCACTACATCCTTACACTATCTGAGAGTATCCACTAATAATTTTTATTAATTTTTTATTTAATATAATGGTACAAAAACCACATTTTTTCATACATTCAATAAAGTTTTTTCCTTCGATAGTACATTATTTAATACGTCTTACACCTTTTTTAAGAGCAAAGCTCGTGTTAAAAAGGTGAAGAAAACAAATGTAGAAGACAATTTTAATAAAGGTAAAATAATTTTTTTTAAATACACCAAACAAAAAATAGATAATTAATAGTAAAAAAAATCGTACATATATATCGTATAATATGTATATATATTTTTATTTATATAAAACGTATAATAGAAGGAATGTAACAGAATGAAGAGGAGGAGATAAAAAAGAACGGAGAAAAATAAAGAAAGAAAAAGGATATCTGATATTACAATTGTGTTGAGAAATGTAGAATTATAAGTACAGTGATTGTAATAAGTTGTATATAAAGAGCTTTCATTGATTTAAAAAAAATTATAATTTACATAAACCAATTATTTATTTAAAATTATTAATTTTTGAGAAAACACAAAATAATCAAATATAATTTATTTGTGATTTGAACCCGCCTCTTTCAGATTGCTGACCTGCTTATTAATGACCTCAAATTATTAAAAAACCATCAATATTTTTTCTGTATGAAAAAGCCTCACGATATCCACTTCAGGTGCTTATAACGCTTTTAACCTGCATTCTGATTGTAAATTAGGCGATCATACGTGTAAAACTTTTTTTATCCACGCATGATAATAACCTTTTGAAGTCCGGCTCGAAGAAGTGTAGACTTATTTTAACTTTTTTACTCTTGGGGTTCATCGCCTAATGAGGCTTGTTCAGTTACAGCAATCATGATTAAATTACATTTATGAAGCACTCACGAAGATCCGGTTAAAGTTAGGTGTAAACGAATCGAAAATCCAACCGAATTATTTTTTAACATTAACTCTACTTAGGAGGCCCTGAGGATAATAATTTCGAGCTAAATATTACGCGTGTAATCTCTTAAGAGGGCTCTCTTTCAAATCAGATTTTAGACGTATTGACTCTTTTCCACAAAAAATTATAAATGGATTTCGAAAGATTGTTCTTTTATCTAGCATTCGCATGTAATAAATTTTGAGAATTTTTTTAAAAATTTTTAGTATAATAAGGTTATTCCATAGGTCGTTGGCAGATTTGTTAAATTTTCAAAAAAGATTTTGTATAATACCACACCCATTTCAAATAATATAATCATGCAGTAAAATAAATCAATATATTATCTAGCAAACGCATGTTTTAGAATTTTAATTTTGGTTTCAATAAAATCATTTAAAAATATGTACGTACATGTGTTTCTTGACGAAAATTGGTCCATTTGTGTATTTATTTGCGCACTTACGAACTAATTTATTTCAGATTTTTTTAATACTCTTATTAAATTTAGACATTATTAAAAAATGATAAATACTTATAATCAAAAAATAATTACAAAAGTACATTATTTTAATTTAGTTTTATCATCACGCCTTTCAGCATTTTTGGATGAAGGTATAAATTAAAGCTAATTTGGATTGAAATAAATTCGATATTGGGTTATAATTTAAAAAGGCTGGTACGGAGAATAATTAATCTTTCTTATTGTAACCGCCCTGCACGATCGGAAGAACAACTTTCGACGAAATGTGGATTTTCGTCCGCTGGCTGGTTAAACGCTCTTAAAAGTAGTTTTAGAGATGACGGCTTATTTTACCGCGAATACTTCGTTAAAGGTTCACAACGAGTTCATCGAAAACCAATTCATCGAATGATCAATTTAGCAAATCGCCAATTCATCGAAAAAAATATTTGGTAGATATTTGATAGAAATGCCGAGCGGACCGGGAAGTTAAAAAACCATTGGTCAATAAAATGTCAATATTTATTATAAAGGTTTTAAAATGTTCAATGAACTCCCTGTAAATGTTAAGGAAGCTAAAAGTCTTGCAGTTTTTCGTGGATTATGTCTTAATGTTGTAAAGTCCAAATTTTAGTCAGTAGGTAGTAAATAATATTGTAGTAGTCATAGAAAAGATAACATTAGATATAAGATGTCAAATTTTATATCTAAATAAAATATACAATAAAAATAAAATAAAATAAAAAGTTGTCAATAAATTTATATACAAAAAAATTATGATAAACCTTTGGACAAGGAGACCAACCTAACCAAATCTAACCTTTTTTTCGATGAATGGGCGAATCGATGAATTGATCATTCGATGAGTTGGTTTTCGATGAACTCGTTTTCGATTAATTCGGTTTCGATGAACTCATAGACATATGAATATTAATAGACCTGCGTATTATTTCCCCCTCCCCATACCGGTTCCATTGGAACCGGCTGGGATCGAGTATGGCTTCGCGTGAATCTAAAAAATGTGATGTCATCATTCTTCTGCGAGCCAGCGTCGAGCACTCATCGGTGCATTTTACGAAATAACACGGCAAAAATAGTGGCTTGTGTTTTGAAAACGTGTAAAAATAGAAGTGAAAAAGAGAATAAACCCAATTGTCGTATTACATTCCATAGAAAAGCATTATTTTACTTTATTATAAGCTTATTCAGATCACATAATATGGTCGTTTTTGTAACACACGCTATCACTCAAGACACATGGCGTGTGCTCGTCGCTGTTTTGTTGGGTAAGTTAATTATGAAACATTTGTAAAAGTGTCTTAACTAAATACGTCAACAAAATATTGCACTATGAATATAGACGAACTTTATTTGCTGTATTTGGAATTTGTAAATTTGTTCATTTCGCGGCGAGCAATTCGCGCTCCCATGTAAAAAGGTCTACTCATTAAAGAGCAGAGTTTACTTTTAAGAACTAAATGGTGATATTATAAAGCGAGATGCCCATATACTCTCAGATTGAGTTATTGACGAATCACATATCACCGAATTCATCTTCCCGCTCTGCGCCCCGCCGTAGTTGGTTTCTTCCCCTCACCTTTATGTTCTGGTCTATTAATATTCATATGTCTATGGATGAACTCGTTTTCGATGAATTTGCTTGCGATGAAGTGGTTTTCGATGAACTCGTCGGTTACCCTCGTTAAAAGATGTCATCGCGTACAAACATCAAAATTAAAACACAAACGGATGATCATGAAGTTAGGCTTATATGTAAATAGTTTTAGTAACTAATAAATAGTAATTCGTGTTTCTAGGTAGGTATTTAATCCATTTAACACACGACAGGCATAGATAAGCCATAGAAAATCTCAGAAATTTGACAGTCGATAACGCACGACGGACACATACTCGTATGTAATGAGTGCATAATGTCATTCGAATGTTACAAATGCAAATTTTCATGAATATTGAATTACGGTTTTAATATAAAAGTTGGCAAATTTATTAACCTGGAATGAATTCAAAGCAAAGTCTTCACATATCTCCTTTTTCAATATAGTACAATACATTAATTTGGGAGGCGGGTATGGGTACCACCGCCCCGGACACCATTTATTGGATAACCAACACCTCTGCCATAGCTCACCCCAAGTGGTTTGCTACGTTTGGTGACTTAGTAGGAGTGCCCGGGTTCATGGGGTAAGGTTTGTCCGGGTATTGGTGGCAGATGCGTCTGCCCACCAGCCCCATGGCAGGCCGGATCGGGAGAAAATGGTTGAGGGTGTTAAGTTTGATTTCTCCAGCCATACTCTCTTGGAACATCGCCTTGCACCGCAGTAAGAGGTATGGATTCGTACATCCGTCACTCCTGGACACAATGACCCCCAGATTCCTACCCACCCTTTCCAATACCCCTTTTCTTCCCAGAACTTCCTCTCCCTCCTTTCCTAAAAAGACCCTACACACAGCATCCTCCAAGGTGATATAGACCCCGAGGGGAATGATTTTCCTCAGGGTCTCCTGTGTGGAGCTACTGTAAAAAAAACCTGCAATGAATCATGTCTTCTTCCTTTGCGCTGTCCCAACTCATTGCCTAGGTAGGCTGTTGGGGTCGGCTCTTCTCGTTCTCAGGTTGTAATATCTTCTGTTCTGGGTATCGCCTTCATCCAGGCCGTTTCTTCGAAGAATTTTGGAACATTGAGTCGTCCAGGAGTTCTTCGGTCTTCCTTTGGATGACTGTCGATGAAGCTCCATAGACATTGCCTGCCTCACAGTGTGGTCTGATGGTCTCCGTCTTATATGTCCATACCATCTCAACTGTCGTTCTTCCGGCTTGCTATTTATGTCTGTGACACCCAGGCTACCACGAATGCGTGAACTTTTGATCTTTTCCAACCCAGAACGACTGTCTTTCCTTCGCTTCATTTTGCTTGCCCCTGGAGTCCTGCAAGCTGGCCCTGACACGATGTCAGTCTCTGGATCACCGAGGAGAAAATCACCCTCGCTGCCAGACAGGGTAGTGCATCTTTGCGTACGTTTTTCCATGAAGCTTTGGTTTATTTGACTATATGGTTGTTTTATCCACCGATGGTCGTCAGACGTGGAACCAGAGTGACCAAACTAACTAGGGCTGCATCCGCTATCATTGCCCATTTATGGTCAATTATCGGATTAAACTAATGAGCCTGGATACCCATTAGATATGGTGTGTGCGACTAGCCGAGTTGCCACACCCACCATTTGTGAGCCGCCACTAGCATGTGGGACAGACGCTCACTGCTTCTCACTTTAGCCGTACTTTTAGGATCCCCCGATGGATTGGTTACCATCAACTTCACCCTCTAGTCCGTTGTCCGTTGGTCACCGCGTGGAGGTATGAGAAGCTTGGGTGGGAGAAGCTATGTCGGTCCAGGCCCTAGGACCAATGTATTACGCTATAACCACCTGACCAACCTGCAATGAATCATGTGCATATATTAAATTACTTCATACTTCATACCTCTGTTTTTTCAATATAGTACAATATATACATTTGGGAGGTAGGTGTGGGTACCGCCGCCCCTGGTACCATTTATTGGATAATCAACACCCCTGCCATAGCGCCCACTGTAAGTGGTTCACTGAGGTAGGTGACTTAGCAGGACAGTCTTGGCGGCACATACGTTTGCAGACGGGCCGGATCGGAATAGACTGATTGACCATCTCGATCGATCGCCTTGTACCGCAAAGGGAGGGATGGATTGAGGCCCCTAGATTCCAACTCACCCGCCACACCTTTTTGCTTCCCATAACTTCCTCTTCTTCCTTTTCCTAAAAAACCCTACACACAGCTTTCCCAAATACGACATAGGCCCTGAGAAAAAAAACACAGTGTGTTATTCACACGCGGTAGAAGTGAAACTAGAAAGTCGCTAGATGTCGCTTTCTTTTCTTTTGTTTTTTTTTAAGTGGTTTGAAGATTGGATAATGATTTCACAAATTTTTTTTTTTTTTTTGGAATTCGTAGGATTCGAACCCCCGTTCGCTTGATGTCTGTCTAGCTCTCTGCTCGCTGATACTTGTCAGACACCTTGCCCACTACGCCATGGAAGGCACGCGCCGATGTACGAATTTACCGCAGTGTATAAGAACCGGGTATTTGTGTGGAACTGAGTTGTGACGCATTTCCATCACTAACGGCGTTTCACTTCAAAAATTATTTTTTACAGGGCCTCATATTAAAAAAAATTATAATCCACACAACATTATGCACTATCATAAGCGTAAATGAAGTTGCACGATTTTACGAGATCATTAATTACTTTCGATTACCACACAACTGTTGTAGAACATCCTCAATGATTTCATACAGCCTACATTTTGCAATTCACTCGTATCCTTGAACACATAATGCAGTATTTTCGCATTCAAACAAATCATTGATTGAACCAAATTAAATGCATCGGTCTTATTTGATCTTCCATGTCGAATACCCGGTAATAATAATTATAGGTGTCGAATTCGGTTCCGCGAATTTTCATCACGCGTCAAAATATCTCTGACAAAATATCCTACGGACAAAACGTCTCCCAACAAAATATCTACTAAAACCTAATATAACCAAACCTCATCTAACCTAACAAAAACGATAAATTATCCAAGACATCCCGTAAAGACAATAAATTATTATTAAGAAATATGTAAAATAAGGTTAGGTTTGGTTTTGGTGAGTGTACTTGGGAAGTATGTTTACGAGAGATGGGAAGGCTAACAGAGATATCGAAAGAAGGGTAAATGCAGGCAACTCTATTAATAGAGGACTAAACGCCGTCCATAATAGAGTGCTGGTACCTACCCTGATGTATGGCAGTGAGGCAGGGAACTGGCAGAGAAAGGATGGAAGTAGACTGAATGCTGTAGAAATGAGATCCCTGAGGCGTACGGGTGGTAAAACCATGTACGAACGTGTGAGAAATGAGGAGATCCACGAAGAATACAAGGCTGATGTAAGCGTAACGAGTAAGATTAAGAAAGGGACGCTCAGATGGTTTGGGCATGTGGAGCGAATGAACGAGGAAAGGAGTGTAAGTGTAGAAGAAGTCGAGGACGCCCGAGGAAGACATGGCACGACCAAGGGAATCAGATACTTGAGTCGGGCCATGTGAAGAGTCGGAATAATAGAAGACCATGTATGAGACGATGTATGAATGTGAACGAGGCAAGGAGTGTGTGCCAAGATCGAGTTGTTTGGCGGTCCGTCCTCTCTGCCTACCCCTGCGGGGAAACGGCGTGATAGTTAGTTAGTTAGCTAGGTTAGGTTTTGGTAAATATTTTGTTGGAAGATGTTTTGTCCGTAGGATATTTTGTCCTTGGGATATTATGTCGAGGGATATTTTGTCGGAGGATATTGTGTCGGGGATATTTTGTTGCGGGATGAAAACGCGCTGTATTCGGTTCCGCGACCTTTAAACAAAATACCTACTTAACCCTTATCTAAATTAACCTAACCTAAAAAAAAAATCGGATAAAAATAACACATACTCTAAAGACAATAAATTAGTGTTCAAAAAGAGTAAAAGTAAAAAAAGGTTAGGTTAGGTTAGGTTTTAGTAGATATTTTGTTGAACTATGTTTTGTCCGTAGGATATTTTGTCGGGGATTAAAAACGCGCAGTACCGTCGAATGCTGTTCAGTTCAGTACGGTTTCTCACAGAGAAGATTGAATTCAATATGGTAATAGTAATGAACCCAAATACCTCAGCTTACGGAGAACAAGAGTGTGCGGCAAGCAATCATTGTTTGAATCTAAACCAAATTGGCAAAGACGGTAAATCTCCCGTGAGATATCTATTTTAAATAAAGATTATGTTCGTGAAATTCAACAGCGCAGGGCTGAATTGGGTTACAAATTTGTGTAATTATTAGTTTTAATTTTTTTTTTACATTAGCTCCACACAGGAAAACGATTTCCCTCAGGGCCTGTGTCATCTTTGGGGATGCTGTGTGAAGGGTCTTTTTAGGTAAAGGAGGGAGAGGGAGTTCTGGAAAGGAAAAATGTAAGAGGAATTCGTAGGAATCCGGGGGTCAGTGTGTCCAGGAGTGACGGACTTATGAAACAATTCCTCGCACAGTGTTGCAAGGGAGGAATTGTTTTTAGGAATTACAATTTGGGAGGCGGGAATGGGTACCGCCGCCCCGGGAATCTTTATTTCATAACCAACACCTCTGCCATAGGTCACCCCAAGTGGTTCGCTACGTTTGGTGATTTAGCAGAGGTGCCCGGGTTCATGGGGTGAGGTTTGTCTAGGTCTTGGAGGAGGATGACCAGGACATACTGAACCCCAGACTCCTACCCACCCCTTAAACCCTTTTCCTTCCCCGAACTCTCCTCTCCTTCCTTTCCTTAAAAAAAACCCTCCACACAGCATCCTCAAAGATGACATAGGCCCTGAAGGAAATTATTTTCCTCAGGGCCTCCTGTGTGGAGCTCATGTAAAAAAAAAAAAAGGGAGTGGTCAAAAGTCAAACTCAACCAGTTTCTCCCGATCCGGCCAGCCAAGCAGTTGGGGGTAGACACATCCGCCGCCAAGATCTAGACAAACCTCATCCCATGAATCCTGGAACCCTGGTTAAGCCACCAAACCCATGGCAGAGGTGTTGACATAAATGATTGCATAAATGGTTCTCAAATTACATATAATACTTTTTTTACGTTACAGGTCCTGCACAACGTTTCATCTCACCGCTGAGGATCGTAACCTCCATTTCAATATCCCTGGTGGACAAGGTTCTTTCAGTCTTCGATGTTCTGCTGCGTGGAGAGCCAAGAATACCGACATGCCGACATATTTGGTCACTCCAGCGCGTAGTTGACCTGCCTCTATTTCTGTGCTACTAAATTTCGCAGTTCGAAATCCGCAGTTTGGCGAGCAACGAGTCCAAAATATCATTGTTGAAATAGTAGGCATTGTTGAAAGTTGAATTTGGTTGGAATAACTTTTGAAGGTTATATCCATCAATGTGATAATCATTGAAGAAAAATATGATACTAATAAATACAAATGACAAACGAAACACAACACTGAAAAAATAAATTCAGAATTTTAAATATGAGATCGACAAAAATGACCTAAAAAATTATGTCCCAAAGGCCGAATGCATTGAGGAGTTGTCCCGGTAAGACGGAGTTATCTTTTTATTTGCATTTGTATTTTGAATTCCAGCTTTCAAAACACCTTCATAATAATTTAAGTTCAATAAATTGGTTGACTTTAGGTTGAATTTACTACATAATATCAATAACCATAATCAGAAATGTATATCTGACTAATTTGAAAGAGAGGGAATGGAGAACGATGCATGTAATTTATTCTAAATATATGAATGTTTTGAGAGACTTAATCAGACGAAATATGTTGAATTAATATCTTTGTAATTGTGATGACCGTGGCCGGTTATCTACATTACCACCTGGACTCCGTTGTATGGATCCAGATCTTCTGGGGATGGTGATCTCCGTACAGGGTGAGGTTGCCAATAATAATAGTGGGTAGACTATTTATGTTTATTCCGAGATTGTGTACAGGTGTGCTTCGTAGGAAGCGTAAATGCAAAGAGGACGGTAGACAGCAATCACACCCTTTTATACGTTCCTCATGCTGTCTCACTCATACACGCATGTCTCTTTCATACCGCAAGACATACGTTCACCACAGTAATGACATAACGTTAACGAAGATGCGGTTAAAATTGCCAAGGGCTGATTTATGAACACATTAACCTCGTCTTATTGGTGAAGCTTTAGAGAAAGTGGCCCCACGTGCAAGCTATTCGATTTACTTACAACTCAATAATAGTTTTAATTTATTTATAGTGGACTAGCTGGTTCCCGGGATGCGTTGCAATGCCGTATTAAAAGAAATAAATTGTTTCTCCCTGAATGTCCTTTCCCGTGCGTTCCCTTTCCGCGTCCCCTTTCCCTCCCGCGTTTCCCTTCCACCTTCCCCGCCTTCCCTCTCCCCTCTCCCACTCCACCGTCCCGCCAATCCCCCTCCCGCGTTCCATATATTCAGTCCCAATACATTCAGTTTTGGAACAGCTCGCGTGCCACCTATTACATTTTTTTATTAAAATTTTCATTTGCCGTATATTACAAATACGTATATATGTTATTTATTTATTTATACTGCGTTTTTACAGGTTGTTCACACACATGTGAGAACAACCCAGTTATAAAAACTCAGTTAATTATACAAATAAAATAAAGTAAAAATTTATATCCAATTAATTAGCCAAATGATACAATGATTAATTTTGGAACAGTTAAAATAAAAGTTAGATAAAATAAAACAAAAAACAGTTAGACATATAGAATTAAAAAAAAATCAAAGTTTACTCTTAACAATTAAAGAGAGGCAAGATAAGACACATAATTAGAGACAAAAATGATACATAATAATTTACAACATATTTTTCAACAATCGCAGAGAATTTTTTTTTGAATCCATATAAATTATTATCGACAAAAATATCTACTTCAGCACACTCTATCTTATTATACAGTCGACACATTTGGGTCAGAGGGCTAAAATAGGCGATATTGTTTTTAAATGTATTCAGGTGAAACATATAATAATCAATTAAATTTTGTAAGAATAATCAATCAAATTTTGTACCTAACATAGGTACCTATTTAAAATATCTATAATTCTAGATTCAATTCAAAGCATTAGGCGAATATTTAAAAAAATAATAAATTTAAATAGTTTCGAAATTGAATTTTGATTTAACAGTCATTGTTTTGCAAAATAATGTCATTCTAAAATTTTGACATTTTTGACAGTTTCGCAGGAGTTTTTTTTGTGATTAAGAAACTTTTCAGATGTATTGTAATATGGTTGTAATAATCCAGGGGTTTAAAGAAGGTATTTTAAAGGTTTCAAACATTTTCTATGCTTAATGTAGCAATACATAGACATCTCATGTACTCATATAAATACATACTCGTATACCCAAGCAAGCATATTTTGATTTTTATATATGCCGCAGGCAAATCGTAAAATCATGATGCGCCTGAGGCACTTTACGATCTGCCGCCAGGCTTTTCACGAAGTAGCTAGGCGCATCATGATCTGCCTGATTTTTCGATCGGCCGCCGACATATATATAAAAAAAAGTTGTAACTTCATTCAAAAGTACATACATTATTGTTTCTAATTCATCAAACATCAGCGATTTAATGAAAAACTTACAAGTTTCCCAATGGTACAACGATGATTGTCTTTGTTTTTATTTAAAGTAAAATATTGCTGATTTTTATTTCTTTGTAAACTGTTTATGTTGAAGTGCACCTGCCCTCGACACGGGAATTCCTAGTGAGACAGTCACGGTACATCACCAATGTAATTTAATTAATAAAGATGATTGAATAAAAATAAAATTCAATGAGATGCCACTTCCTAGTACGGTCCTGTGTAATTCGCAATGTGACGACACCGCATGGATTTAGCCGTTAATTGGTTAAATTAGCCGGGGCTCTATTTGGAGTGTGTGATTTTTTAATGGTATGCATTTAGAAATAGAGTACAAAGCAGTTTTGTTTTGGTTTTTACCTGTCCGTTATGAAATCAGTAAAGGTGACTTAATACCTCTGAGTCCCCTACTCAATACTACTCTATTCACATGGCAATAATTGACTGGCATGGCCAAAGAAAATAAGATAAATGGTTATCATTTAATTATTGAAAATAAACCAGGTCATTGACCCGTTAGGCAAATTAATGGTGACAAGAGATTTTGTTGGGCCAAATGCAGACACTCAATTATCTAAATTCCTGTACAGAGCTTCATGATGTGTGTAGGTATAGCAGTATTCAAGTGATACATAACTAGCAGATCCGGCCATACATTGCTATAGCTAACGAAACCTTAAGGCGATCCAATAGTTCAAGAAAAAATTTATGGGAGGAGTTTAAAAATACTTGAGAAAAAGCTTTTGGAAAGGTTGGAAAAGGTGTTTGAGAATTTTTTTTACAGGTTGATTTCATAAAGGCCTATATTAATTCCTGTTTTACGCATTGTTTATTGTAAGAAAACTGAAATTTAAAATTGATTTCACGAAACTAAGCGACGCGGAGTCACACGACTGTCTCCCGCGCCGGTTGGGGCGTGACTGATACGAAATAGGTTTGCCCAGTGGCCCCAGTGCATGGTTCTTGTGCCCATGCCATAAGGGTCACTTCAAGAATCAAATTCGCAGAGTGCGGGCCGTATTGATTGATGTCAAAAATAACAACGAGAAAACGCATATTTTATTTTATTTTGTGAAGTTCGGGCGTAAATATCATTTTTTTTGCGATTATTATAAAAGAAACTAAATTTGCCACATTATACAATAAAACGAAATAAGAAAAGGGTTTTATAAATAGGAGAGTTTGGACTTGAAAGTGTTTTTTATAGACCTTATACTTTATTTTTTTAGAGGCTTATTAAAATTACCGATATTTTTAAGGGCCAGGGTATGTTCTACACACAGTATTTAATTGAAGCATCTATAATACTTCTAAGCAATCAAATTTTCAAAACAAAAACATATGGTTTTGTATGATTTTGCATTATTTAGTATAGCTTCATCTTAATAACTAATAACCAATGCCATCTGTTAAATCAAATCCACACCACGCTGCCCGCTGCCGCTTGGCCAGATATATTATGTATTTCAACCAATATACACGAAACCTTAACAAATTATATAGCTAAAAACCTTTCTCAATAATCACTCTATCTATTGGTGAAAATCGCATGAAAATCCGTTGCGTAGTTTAAAAGATCTAAGCGCACATATAGCGTAAGCGACTTCATTTTATACTTCGGACATCAGGACTATGTCATCCCCAATTGGGGTATGTTGTGAGGCTAAATGAAATGGTGATATACCTTGCAATTCTCGACCTGATCAACAAACTAAAAAAAATAACAATAGTCGAACAAGTACAGACAAATTATCCGGAGGTCGTTTTCTTTGAGGTTTCTTTAATTTTTGTTATTTCACAGTTTATTAGATACTTTTTAGATTTTCACGGCCAAAAGTATTTTCATTGTTTGTTTTTGGGGTGTTATGCCGTGTAGCGCTACCTCCTTCTTTAGCCAATATTTCGAACAGCGTTCTTATTTAAATAAGCACACATTTCACCACTAACAATTACACATCTGCCGGATCTGCCCCGATGATGGGACACTGCAACGCTGTCCAAAACGTTGGCTAAAGAAGGAGGTAGCGCAACACGGCGTAACACCCCAAAAACAAATAACCACAATTTATTAATTTAACTTAATATATAGTGTATTTGCGGCATGTTCCAGAGTTTAAGACATTCTCAGTATCTCCCTGGCGTAAGACCACCATTTAGAATTAAAACTTAGCTTGAAATGGCTTTAGCCGTGTTTTGAAAACAGATCTAAATAGCCAGGTACTTCCTAGCCCCTTCCCCATCTTCTTCTTCTCTCCACCACCTTCAGCCTCACTACATATCACTATTGGGGATGCCATGGTCTCACTGACACCAGACGATTGGGGGCAGTTGGGACTCTGGTGCGGTGTTCACATTATCAAATGTTCACATTTGACGACCTCCGTAGTCCAGTGGCTAAGACTCTTGACTCACATTCCGGAGGTCGCGGGTTCGAACCCGGCATGCGCAAATAAATTTTATTTGATTAATTTGTGTTATTTCACAATTAATTCATTTAAAATAATATATAGTATATTTGCGGCATGTTCCAGAGTGGAAGATACTATTAGTATCGCCCTGGTGTAAGACCACCATTCAGAATTGAAACGTTGCTTGAAAATGGCTTTAGCCGTGTTTAGTGACCAGATCTGAATAGCCAGGTACTTCCCAAACCTTCCTCTTCCCCACCTCCTTCCCCTCCCCACTACCTTCAGCCTCACAACATACCCCAATTGGGGATGCCATAGTCTCACTGGCTCCAGACGGGAGCAGTTGAGATTCTTGTGCGGTATTCACTGTAAAAAAAAAAATCATTTTGCAGCTTTGATTTCTGCTTTTTTTTCACGGGATTCATAAAGGAGTTCTATTGTTCACAGCCGGTGGGACTACGGCATCCATTTAAAACGAGTCTTTTCATTACACTCGTTAAAGTACGTTAAAGTACACTCGGGGGAAACGAATTCAATCAAAAGGCTTTACCTTTCAAAATGTGAATACCGCACAAGAGTCCTACCGTCCATATAGTCAATGAGTGATTCGTCAGTAGTCAATGAGTGATTAGTCAGTAGTGTTCTAACGCTTGCAACGGGAGCACGTTACCGCGGTATTATATTCGCGCTTGCAACCGTAACCCTTTCATGGCGATAGAAGATCTAATAAACACGCTGAAAAATGAAGTACAAAAGATACAAACAGTCAAGGACTCTAAAACTAAAACCAACATGGAAAAAATTATATTGGATCTCGATAATGAAATAAAATCTACAATACTAATAATGCAAGAACAAATCATACATTTACAAGACAAACTTATTGAAAAAAACGATCAATTGGTGGGAAATATTGAAAAAATTATGAAAACCGCAATAACACCATCCTATGCTCAAGTAGTATCAACAACCAAAGTTATGCCTCAAGAAGAGAGATTCTCAATCATTATATCGTCAACTAAAAATAATACAAAAACCGAAGAAATTGAAAATATAATTAAAAAGGAAATAAAATTAAACAACCTAAAGATAGGTATAAACGGTTTGAGGAAAACAAAAGAAGAAAAAATAATAATATCGTGTCCTAAAAAGGAATATGCAAATATCCTAACTGATGAATTAAAAAAACTAAAAAATGAACTGGTGGTAAATGAAGTACAAAAAAGAAGACCTAAAATAATAATAAAAGGATTAAAATCCAATCTTACTGAGGAAGAAATAGTTTGCGGAATAATTAACCAGAACGAAGGAATTGAAGATGTCTACAAGGAAAGTGAAGACAACAAAATCACATTAATAGCGGAGATAAAGAACACAAACATAAATGAAAAACAGCGCCTATTCACTAACTACATCATAGAAACTAGTGGGAAAATGCGAAAAAATCTTCTAGCACTCGGTAAACTAAATATTCAGTTTCAACGAGTAAAAATTGACGACTGCAGCCCTCTGACGCAATGTTTTCATTGCTGTATGTTTATGCATACGGCTAAAAGATGTCTACATCGAACCAACCCTCCAATTTGCCCACACTGCACAGGCGACCACATCCTTTCAAAATGCCCGGAAAGAGAAAATACAACCCCAGCGTGTGTAAACTGCATCAGACAAAACACTAAATATGGAGAAAAAAACCCTACAGACCACACGGCCAACAGTACTTTGTGCAACTATCGAAACAAGATGCTGAAAATTGCGAGAGATCGCATTGACTACGATTAATGATGTATAGTATTATTTACAATTCAAACGAAAACAAAAACAATACTTTGAAGAAATACTTCGATAAACTCGCCCGCAAAGGGTTAGTTTTATTACACCGGTATAATATACGCCGAATCTATACATTTTGTACTAATTTCGCAAAAGTGAGTGTAATCCGAGCGCATCGTTATTGTTGTAAGTTATTTTATTACTATCGAATACAATTATTATGGGTCAGTTTATCAAACAAATTTTCGATAGCTATAAATTTTCGAAAAATCTATGTAAAAATCCCCGCAATTTTTGAAACAAATTATTGAAACATAAATATATATCAATGTCAATATTCTATTAAAATATATACCTAATATACTTTCATGACTAACTCACTATTTGAAGATATAGACTCATCTTTCATTGTTTCAGAAAATATCTGTCTATCCAGTTTCGAATGTAATAACTCACTATCAGAAATAGACCCTCTTAAATCATTAACAATCCTTCACTTAAATATTCGAAGCATCTATAAAAATTTTGATCATTTTACACTAGAATTGAATGAGCTGGCCCTTAAACCTGATTGTATTGTATTGTCTGAAGCCAGAATTAGTCCCAACTCAAGTACTTATAATTTACCGGGATACAAATACTTTGTTACATCTTACAACATTAATCAAAATAGTGGTATAGTTGTTTTTGTAAAATGTATTTTTAACGATGTTTCTGTTAATGAAATATTTATCGAACTTGTTAATTGTCTACATATTAAAATCAATATAAAAAATATTTTTTATGATATAATTGCATTATATAGAACCCACAGCTCAAGCATTAATAATTTTACCGAAAACCTGAAAACTTTTATAAATACAAACCGGTTTCAAAATGCAATTATTGTAGGAGATATTAATATCGACATATCTGATGATTTTGAAAACAACAGTAATAAGGAAAAAACTGAATATATTAACACTTTATCAGAACTCAATTTCAAACCATGTATAAAAAAATATACAAGAGAATGTTTTGGACAAAGGCCATCTTGTATTGACCATATTTGGTGCAATACTAATGAAACTGATAAAATAAAATCTGTTATTTGGAAAAATAATATTACTGATCACCACACATGCATTGTAGCTATTAAAACTGATAAAATAAATAAGAATAATTATTGTCGCTATAACTTACCAAAAAATCTAATTAATTATGAAAAATTACAACAATATCTTGAAAATGAAATTTGGGAAACTGTACTATCGTCTAACAATACCGATTTATGTTCACGGAATTTTGAATTGACATTGAATAAGCATATCCAATCCTCCTCTTCCATTGTAACAAACTTTCCAAAGACTAAGTTTAAAAAATTAAAACCGTGGATTACACAAGGAATTATCATATCAATTAGGCATAAAGAAAAAATTTATAAAGAGCTAAAAAAGTTTCCTGAAAACAATAAACTACGCGAATATTTTAAAAATTTTAGAAATAAATTATGTTACATAATCCGGAAAACAAAAGAAGATTTCTATAAAGATAAAATCAATATTGCTGGTAACAACAATAAAAAGGTGTGGCAAACTATTAATGAAATGATCAATAAAAAACCTAAAAATTCAAATATAAATAAAATCTCAGATATTGATAACACAATTTACAATGTCAACACAGATCCATTGAAATGTGCAAATATCTTAAACAATTATTTTGGGTCAGTTGGTGAAAAATTAGCAATTAAAATAAAAAACAGAGATAATGATAATTATAATCTACCAACACCTCCCATTCCTTGTAACACCCTAACACAATTTCAACGAACTAACTCTGATGAAATCAAAGATACTATTAATGAATTAAAAGGAAATTCTTCCCCTGGTTATGACAATATTTCTGTAGAAATACTTAAAAGAAATTCTAACTCACTTTGCAAACCTTTGGCACACATCATAAATACAAGTTTTGTTAATGGCAACTTTCCCTTAAATTACAAAAAAACTATTATTACCCCAATTTTTAAATCTGGGGACCCCTGTCTAAGCAGTAACTATAGGCCAATTTCTCTCACTTCAAACATTGCAAAAATATTTGAAAAAGTTGTAAAAAAACAAATATTTAAATTTGTGAAAGAAAATAACATATTAAATGCACATCAATATGGTTTTAGAGAAAATTTGAACACTCAAGATGCTATCGTTGATTTAACATCTAAAATATATAAATCTTTAGATAGTAAAAAAAAATGTATTGGAACATTTGTTGACTTAAGAAAAGCATTTGACAGTATATCGCACTCTAACCTTATCTCTAAACTAACGAAAATTGGTATAACTGACAATGCTTTAACTTGGATCGAAAATTATCTATTTAATAGAGAGCAATTTGTTAAATTAAAGGGCCTTATGAGCGATTCTCAGACCACGAATTTTGGCATCCCGCAGGGAACTGTACTGGGGCCGATTCTTTTTATCATTTATGTCAACGATATGTTTAAACTTAACATCAAATCTAAACTCATTTCATATGCAGACGACACAGCAATTCTAACTGAAGGTTTAACTTGGAATGAAACCCAGAAAACAGCAGAATTAGACTTAAACATCCTAAAAAAATGGTTCGATTCAAACTTGCTGTCACTTAATACGGAAAAAACCTTTGTAATACCGTTCACCATTAATAAACATGCATTCCCTGAGAATTTAATGATAAGTATACATTCATACAATTGCAATAGAAACACAAATTTATGTAAACCTGACTGCTCTGTACTCACTGTTAAAACTAATATAAAATACCTCGGTGTAATTATAGATAGCAATTTAAAGTGGAAAATACAAATCAATGCAACAGTAGAAAGATTAAGAAAATTAATGTACATTTTTCTTAGAATACGAAACATATTAAATTTTAAACTATTAAGAACTATCTATTTCTCACTGATCCAATCTGTATTACAATATGGAATTCTTGGTTGGGGTGGTGCATTCAAAACTTCTCTCATGCCTTTAGAAATCATCCAAAAATTATTAATAAAAATAATTCTAAAAAAACCATATGATTTCCCCACCATAAGATTATTTCAAGAATTTAAAGTCCTTTCACTACACAATATTTATAAAAAAATTACACTTTTACAAATCCACAAAGATTGTTTCAACAATGATAACTCATTATCTATTTCAAACAGCAAAAGACCAAATATTCTTGGCTCTATAACTATCCCGCGTTGTAATACCACTACAGCCCAACATTTTTATAAATATTTTGGAGTCAAGTGGTTTAACCAGTTACCCCTTAACTTAAGATTGGAAATTAATTATAAAAAATTTAAAAGTTCTATAAAAACACTAAATCATTAGCATATTACAATAATTCAATTTAATAATACAATAGAATGTCTCTCGACAATTGATTTTGGAAATCCATTTTCTTTTATATTCTTTTCTCTTTTCTCTCTTCCTCTTCCTCTTCTTCTTCTTTTTTATACTGTTTTCTTTTTTTTTCTATTCTATTTCATATATCTTGTTTTGAATATTTATATGTATATATATATAAAAATATATATTATAATTCTAAAAAAATATGTTAAATAGTTTTTCACACACGCTGCTCCACCTTTTTTACACGAGCATGCTCTAAAAAAAGGTGAATCACGTTATATAAAAAATGTATCTGAAAAATGTAATGTCATTATTGTATGTACCAAAATAAATAAATTTAAAAAAAAAAAAAAAAAAAAAAAAAAAAAAATGAGAGAAAGGATGGTACAGGGAAATAAGTAGATTTTGGAGTATCTGGCTATTCAAAACTTGGTGACTGAATAAAATAGCTGAAGCCATTTTGAGTAAGGTTCCGATTTCAATGATCCTCAGCATACACGCTCAGAACAGCATTAATTGCACTGGTTTTCTCAAAGGCTGAATACTACGCTCCAGTATGGACTAGACTCCATACCACCACCACACTCCGATGATTGGCGTTCAGCTGAATGCCACAATGCTAACCATCAGTAACTTTAAAATCTACTTCTCTCCCTGGGCTTCTCGTACTTGCAAACATAACCCCGTCAAATATGATCTCGTCTCTCACCCGGCATGTCGCTTGAAGTCCCGAAAACCCTTCTGCATGGAAAGAGAGAAACTCCTCCGATTACGTCTCACACCGGAAGATAGGTGGAAACTTGATAATCGGCCAACGTGGGAAATGCTCATCACATACAAGACCCCACTGAGACAGTCTGCGTTTTTATTGCCTTGTAAACTTTGTTCCGCCATCAATAGGATAAAGTGCTCCCATAACTGTTGTACCCACATGATGCACAGATGGGGCGATGTGTGAATGCGGTGCGTTGCAGACCACCGAACATGAGATCAACGAATGCCTGCTCAATTCATTCCCCGGTGGGATTGATGAGGTCCACAGAGCGACGCCTGGGCCCTAAACTGGCTCGCAGACTTAGATGTCCCCCTCTGACCCCCCATCATACGAAAGACGTAGAATGATCCTCTAACAGGGTGTTGCTGAGAGTATCGAGCATCTATTAAAAACTAACTAACTAAATAACCATCATGCCGTTTACGCAGAGGTAGGTAGAGAGGACGGCCCGCCAAACAACTCGTTCTTGGCTCATATTCTATGCCCAATTCACATTTATACATTGTCTCATACATTATCTTCTATTATTCTGACTCTTGATATGGCCCGACTCAAGTATCTGATTCACTTGATCATGCCATGTCTTCTTCGGACCTTCCCGACTTCTTCTACCATTCACATTTGCGTAATATATTCTCCTTACCTCATTTCTTCGTTCATTCGCTCTACATGTCCAAACCATCTGGTCCTTTTCTTAATCTTACTCATTACGTTTACATCAGCCTTGCATTCTTTGCAGATCTCCACATCACGCGATCACACATGGTTCCGGCAGTCCATGCCTCACTGTCATACATCAAGGTTTGGCCATACACTTCTTCAGACAGTTTTTTGCTAGCGCCAACGGCATTCATTCCTCCATGAATAAAGCCACTGCGTTTACCTTTCTTTAATATCTCTATCAGCCTTTCAATCTCTCGTAAATATACTCCCCAGATACACATACTCATCCACCTGCTCCAAGTATTCATCATTTACAACTATATTTTACACTGTTTTCGCACTCTCTCTCTTTCACCGTGACTATAAACTTGCTGACATTCATCATTAACTCCAGTCCTGGATTTGTCAATAGGCCTTATAGGCCGCGGCCTAGGGGCGGCAGAGTTCAGGGGGCGGCGCTCGCTCGCTTTGGTAAGCCGTTAATTTTGTGTACGATTATACCTAAACAACAACAAAAAAGTCACTATGGATAGATAGAGTTTTCTATCTATTAACCTTTTAACGCCCAGAGGTCCCGTACGGGACCGCGGATTTGTGTCGTTCAATGCCCAACGGTCCAATACGGGACCGGTGATTGCGGTGCGAATATTTCACAAAAAAATGCTTTGGCAATGAGCTACCTTTATTGCACGAGCGTTTAAGGGGAGAAAAAATCTTATTTTTAGTGATTTTCAAGAATTTTTTTAACACATAAGGACTATATATTTTTTATTTATACCTTGCGGTCATTTACACATACATATTCAAGAGTAGGTATATTCTAAAATTTTCAAATATTTTCCTCATAAAATAACGAGTCAACTGCCGCTCATTGTAAGTCGCCATCCGGCTGGACAATTTGTGTAACTCCTGGAGGTCACAATTTTTATCCGAAATGAATTTTTCAAAAAAAATATTTTTTTATTAGTGTTTCTTCTATTTGAACCTCACTTCTTACAAAAAAATCGAAAATTAATATTTTTTCGATAAATGTGAAAATTTAGTACTTAAAATTTTTTACCATTCTTTTAAATGTTTTATTGCGACAAAAAAATAGTTAAAATAAAGATATTGTTTAGGATTGAGGTTCAAATAGAGCGCATTTTTTAAAGAAACTATATGCTTAGTTTGATAACGATTGATCAAAAACTGTATGAGCTAGAGTTTATACAAATTTGAAAAAAAAAAGTTTCGAGAAAAATGCGTTTGAAAATAAGAGTGGCAGTAAAATAGTGGTAGTTCGCGACCGAGGGACACCCACTCAAACGCATATAACTTTAAAATGGCGTGAAATGTTGGTTTGAAATTTTCAGAAAATATTTTTGAATAGTTCTACCATCGATTTATGAAAAAAAAAGAATTTTTTAAGCCTCTACGCCTATTCCCCCTCTTAAAGAAATCATTAGACGCCTAGTGATTATGGTGAAAATATTTCACAAAAAATGTTTGGGCAGTGGGCTACCTTTATTTGGCTACTAATCGTATTTTGGAATGCTATTTTGGAAAGACCAAATAAAGTGAGTGCTCAGATTCAGAATTCATCTTTTGACGGTATCTGGTTTTTATGAATCTCTTCTCGAGTACATTATACCAGAGCAAGAAAACTTTGATAATTTCGAAGAAAGTGCAATTGAAATGAGCACACTTCAGCAATATCACGGCGACATTCAGAGTAAGACGACCCTAAGGCTACGTCCGCATAGGCAGGCGGCTTGCTTAGCGCCTATAGCCTAGATAGGTAGTAGATAGCCGATGGATAGCCGCTTTGCGTGTATCCAGGTAAACCAACGTGTTGGTTTTTTGCCACTAGGCTCTAGGCGCTAAGCCAGCCACCTGCCTGTGCGTTCGTAGCCTAAGAGAAAAGACGAAACATCAAATGAGGATATTAAAACAACTTACTGACTGAGATCTGAATTAGAGGTTAGGCATATGCGAAGGCATAAGGCATAATATGAAGGCGTAATACTTATATACTTAATAAGAAAAAAATCATTTAAAAAAAAATGGGTGAACTTTCAACACAAAGAGTCTCAGAAAAAGCTCAGTCTCTTGCGCAATGATTTAGAAGACGATTTAGATCAGGAATGGGTACACTTTCAAGGTCACATTTCCTCTAATAAGATGGCAGAGAAACCCGAATCTACATCATTACTAAATATTTTTAAGGAAAGCTTTTGAGGAAACCGTCTCCGTGCAACGTTTACCCAAACTTGGATATACACTCCAGCCACAAATTGTTCTGGAGTTTTTCCTGTGTAAAGCGAGTGAAGAAATATGTACCAAGGTCAAATAAAAAGGTCTTCATTATCGCAATGAAAACTTTACTCTTCGGATCTTCTATGCATAGAAGCAACTATGAAGCTATTATAAATGATTTTGTCAAATAAAAAATCCCGTAAAAAATTCTAATTCTTGTTTCATGTGACACTTTTATTTTACAAATAATTGATTCTTTATTTAATTTTTGAATACCTACTTAACCTATGCTTGAATATTTATTTTTAAAATAATTGTGCGTCACCTAATAAAAGTCTACGAGTGAGTGCTGATAGGTGGCTTCTAAGAAGGAGGAAGGGGCGGCGCAAATGAAGTGGCCTATACCAATGAAAAGTGTAAATACGGCCCTGATTAACTCATTCTTCATACATACTTCGCTCATCCTAGACACGAGAGACTGTAGATCTACCATACAGTTAGAAACTGAAGTTCTAACACTACTAATATAAGTGTAATGGTATAAAAATTATATATTTTAATAAGTAAAACCTCAAATTGTAATATTTAATTAAATGAAGACAATATAAGCGAAACTAAATCGAAAATCTGAAAACAGAAATATCGGAAAAAGATACGATCACATCTAGGACTCGAACCCAGGAACTTCTCCTTGTCGGGGCGCAGCTCTACCGACTGACCTAATGAGTCCCTATCATAGACATATAAATATTTATAGACCTGCCCTAAGTGATAAAAGCGTATTATTTCCCCCTCCCCATACCGGTTCCATGGAGCCGGCTGGGCTTACGAGAGCCTCGCTTGAATCTAAAAAATATGACGTCATCATTCTTGTCCTGACCAGCGTCGAGCTCACATCGTACATTTTACGAAATAACAAGGCAAAAATATAGCTTGTGCTATACAAATATGTCGATCATAACGAATGTGGGCGGTTCTCCAGTGAGCTCGTCGCTGGTGACATGGTAAGTAAATTATGACACATTTGTAAAAGTGTCTTAACTAAATACGGCATCAAAATATTTCTCAGTATCAGATTCGATCATATTTAACTGTATCATACTTCGACTAAGAACTACTATTAAAGGTTTATTTATTTATTTATTTTTTCAGGTTCTCCATAAAACAGTTATACACCAAATTATTACGGAGAAGATTACAAAACTTAAGAGAAAAAAAGTCCAAGGGGGCAGTTTCACTATGTTGAGACGTATGTCAAAAGATAGTTACTGAACTCTCTATAGGTAACATTGAAGATGTCGATGCTCAATGCAGAATCGTTAAGCAGTTGAATTGCTCTGTTTAATGGCGCACATCTGTCTATTTTATAATTCATTACGCATCTTTAATACGTACAACGACCTGTTCAGTTAATTGATTCCACGTCACGTTACGTAAAAATAAATAGATGACACATTCGCACTTTTCAAAACGCTACGGGATAATTTAAACGGACGTCTCATCAGCCATTCGCCTCAGCCGCTATGGATGAGAGATTATACCACCTTTACCTTTCCCACTTTGATCGCCGCAAATTGCTCCGGTATATTTTATCCTCACGCAAGAACCTGACCGCCATACGAAATAATGCGGATTCTCTCTTTATCGTATTATTTATGGAAGTTTCTCTTCCTGGCTGCGGTTAGCAGAATTACACAAAACGCGTTTGTTTTACTAGTACAAATAGTTAAATAGTTTTTTATAAAAAAATCTCTTTTTATAACTTTTTGAAGGTTATTCCCAATAATGTAATATATCATTGAAGAAGAAGATAACAATAATAATGTAAACGAAAATATGAAAGAGAACAAGAAGAAAAATAGAAAAAGATAATGGTCGCAACTGGGACCCGAACCCAGACCTCTCGTCTAACCGGGACGTGCGCGTTAACCAATTTCGCTATTGCTACCTACTGTCCGTCCTAAGTAATAACATAATAACCGTCATAATAGTCAATTTCATATTTCAAATTTTAGAATTAACAATATTACTTTCAACTCTAAAATTTGAAATATGAGATTGACAGTTAAGAAAGATTAAGATTAAGACAGATTAAGAAAGTGTACTACGCTTTATGTCAATCACAAATAGAGTACGGGATAACTGGATGGGGATCTGCCTTCACACTCACATGGACCGGCTCAATATAGCCCAAAAAGGAATACTAAAGACAATTTTGAAATTACCGGTTAGAACTCCGACAGAAGAATTGTTTCAAAGCATTCAAGTCTACAACATACAAAAACTTTATGCAAAAAATATTTTATTTAAAATTAAAAAAAACATATCAGAATACTCCACTGTCCAACAAAGATACACAACCAGGGCAATAAACCAAAATATTCTAGCTACAGCCAGTTTGAAAACATCTTTTGGACAAAGAAATATGAAATTCAATGCGTCAAAACTATACAACGCTCTACCAACTCAAACAAAAAAAAAATAACAGAAATAAATAAATTTAAAACAAAAGTAAAAATATGGTTGAGAGAACAAAGTGAAAATGAACTATCAAACATACTGAAGACCATGTAAAGACAACTGGATACTAAATACAAATGTGGAAAAACTACAGGCCGCCTCAGAACAGGAAACCCTAGTGAGGAGGACTGTGAAAAAATAACTTTATAATACCTAAATATAATATAATTTATAAATGCATTATGTACAAATTTTGCTATAGATATATACGATAGGTCTGGGTTCGGGTCCCAGTTGCGACCATTATCTTTGTCTATTTTTCGGTGTCTTGTTCTCTTTCATATTTTCGTTCAGTTTATTATTGTTATCTTCTTCTTCAATAAAAACTTATTGTTTGTAAAAACTTTTCTTTATTTTTAAGGTTTAAATTGTTTGTTGCCCCCTAAGCCCCCCCCCCCCCCAGGACGGACCATTTTTTTATGAAGTCGAAATTTGAGTTTGTTAAGTTTAATGGAGAGGGGAGGAGGGGTGTGACACCACGTTACTCCGCTCCAGGTGCCACTCATGCTAGCTACGCCACTGCCTCTACGCCTGTCTCGATGCAGTGAGACAGGCATCAAAAAAACCCAACGTAAATATACTTGTTATAAATAAAAAAAAAATAAGCAGAATAAAAAAAGCATTTAGATTTATTAATTATTTAATTAATAACTTACTTATGCTCGTTCTTTCCATACATTATTTTCCATTTCTTATAACCGTAAATGTAAAAAAATTGTCTAAATTAAAAATAACTCAATTTTGACTTCACCTGAGAATCCGGGTAAGACCACCATTCAGAATTGAAACGTTGCTTGAAATGGCTTTAGTCATGTTTGGTGGCCAGATCTGAATAGTCAGATACTTCTCCACCTACCACTCTCCTTCTCCTTCCCCTTTCCACACCCATCAGCATTACATTATTGGGGATGTTATAGTCTCACTGTCTCGAGACGGGAGCAGTTGTGTGGTATTCACCTAAAACAAAATCAAAAAGCGATCTTCGAAGAATGAAACAATTAAAAAAATAATTAAAGCTTAAAGATGTATTAAAACATTGATAGCATACGAACGCCGAATACAAAGGAATCAATCGATTTTATAATTTGATTCTTTAACTTTTAGTTTGGTAGGTAACATTCTAGATTAGGAACTCTTCTACTCCGCAATCGACAAATGATACCTTTTGGCGGTAACAAAATCTTCATCCATTAATTTGGTAGCAATTTCCTTAATAGACGATTATCGAGCTGTTTATCAACGAACAACCAATTTGTACACATTTCAAGTTCCTTTATAGGTCAACTAGGAAAGAACCATGAATATTGTTACGAAAATTATGTCTGTAGTTAACAACTGTGAACGTTATGACCGAGAAGGTTTTTACGTTTTGGTCACCATTCGATAGTAATTCCTCGGAGAGCTGATGAGTCTAATGAGTAGTGGTGCTGGGTCGTTGTTGTATTAATAAGGTGTTTTTATTTGGCCTATGGTTCTCGGTCTGGTGAACATTGATTTTCAAGTAAATTTAGTTTTTGAGGACTTGAAACAATTCCGTTTTTTTTAAGATTTCAGGTATATCAAAAATTCATTGAAGAAATTCGCTAATCGATGGTTTCTTGATAATTATTTTTAATGGTTCTTCTTTGGATACTTTGTCTAGAAGTGCTTTTGGAAATGTCCAAACTGCTCTAAATACTACAACCAAAGGTCATAATATCTTACTTATCCCTTCCGTTGAAACAACATTTGGCAAAAGAAATTTTAGATGCTGTGCAACCAAGCTGATGCAAGTACGATGTAAATTTTAGATGCTGTGCATCCAAGCTGATCTAAGTACGATGCACTTCCACTGAGCATTAGACAGAACACAATTTATTTTATATATAAGTTAGTCTTGAATTTATCAGACAAGACATATCCAACATCAAAGATAAGCATTTCCAGTGGTACGATGCTGATGGTCTTTTATTTTAAACCTGGTTTTATAATATTCTTTTATTCTATGAACGAGTAAAAAGTGAAGTGACAGTTTTATTTCAAATTCCTCAAATAAAAGTATTGTGTTTTTTGAATTTTGTATTTTTAAAACTCCTTTCGACATTTTGATTAAAAAAAATTCTTGTAAGCTTTTTTAAAAACTTTTTTCGAATTTAAAACTTTAAAATTTAGCATTTTTTAAACATCATAAGTACATTTCAAATACAAAAATCTATCATCATCATCATCACTCTTGGCTCTACAACCCCTGGTGGGTCTTGGCCTCCTCAAGAGTCTTCCTCCACTCATCACGGTTTTGTGCCGTTTAAGGTGGATATATCTTTGTGGACGTTGCCGCTCCATCTTAAAGTTGGTCTACCCAGGCTCCTTAGCCCTGTCGGTCTTGAGTTCAGCAGGGACTTTGGTGCTTGATGCTCGGTCATTCTCTCTGCATGACCCAGCCTCCGAAGTCTTCCCAGTTTTATAAATTTTGTGACGTTTAGATCCTTAAATAGAGTATATAGCTCGTTGTTACAACGACTGCGCCAAAATCCATTTTCTGAAACCGGTCCAAAGATACGCATCAAAATTTTACTTTCAAAAACATCCAGTGCTCGCTGTTTTTTCTTAGTTAGTACCCAAGTCTCAGCTGCGTATGTGAGTACTGGTCTGATAATTGTTTTGTACACTAATATCTTGGTGTTTCTGGACAGCAGTCTGGATTTTATTTGTTTTTTTAGGCGGTAATAACAGCGATTTGCGTTCACTATGCGCTTCTGGATCTCCTTTGTGGTATTATTCACGTTTGTTATCAGGGAGCCTAGGTATGTGAATCACAATATTTTGATTATTATAAAAATCAACAGAGTAATTTTATCTTTTTTCTAAGATTATATTTGTTTTAACGACATCTTCTTTTCCTATTTTATCCTGTACAATCCCCCTAAACCGCAATTAAGGACTTCGTCAATAGGATGTTAATGTTCAATTACAAAGCTTACAATTATAGATGTTTGTTTAATTACAATGATTATTCATTATGTATAGGTACCGTATAAGTGTTATTATTTTTGTTGTTTTTATAATGCTTATGTTATAAACTGCGCCTACTCTTATCACAGGAGTTTCTGGTGAATGAAGATGAATAAAGTATAGGGCGGGCCATAAACATTTGCACTTTTGTAATCGTGTTAGCGGGAATTCCGAACGGGGGATTAGAGCAGAGTCACTGAAGCGGGCTCCTCGCTTCTTGTAAATTTGGATCGCTTTACAGGAGAGCAACGCGCTTTCTGGGTAAAACATTTTTACAAAAACAATGATTTTGTTATTTTCTGTCCAACAATGATTCTATTCTGTTTTACAAATCAATGAAGCACGCCTCCTGTTCCGTTCGCATCACCAATTACAGAGTATTAATCAGTGTCCAAGTGTAAATTTAATTAAATCATGGTTTGAAAATTTCGAAGAAACTAGTAGGAAAACAAACAGGGCGGCCATGGAGCAAGAGCAATTGGTTAAAAAAAAATCCCTTACAAACTGATCTCGCGTAGAGGAGATATTCCATGGCCTTCCCGCAGCCCGGATCTAACCCCAGCTGATTTTTTTTATGAGAAATATTTGTGTACATATATATTTTATATTACAAGTCGAGTCTACCTAAATAAACCAGCGACTTTACTCCAATTAAAGAAAAACATCCACCTAGAAATGGTCGACATACACCGAGATTTGTGTCGAAAAGTTTTCGAAAATCTAAGAGGCTGACTTGAGTAATGCCCGCGGCGAGATTGTGGCCATTTTGACGAAATTATTTTTTAGCATATTTTTATTCTTATCAATAATAATTTATTTAAATTCTATCTGCATTTTTTTCATGATTATTTCTAAAATGCAAATGTTTATGGCCCACCCTATATTATATATTAAGTAATTCTTTTTGATGATATAAAAAAAATCACATTTATATTTTCTAATTAATTTTTTTTTTTAAACAAACATTTTTAGAATTACATTTTGTAACACAAACAATCCCAAATTAAAGACGCTTTCAATGCAATTCACGCCACGATCACATCATGTCAGTCCTTTATAAAAAGATTATTATTTCTGTGGCGTCTTACAAAAGCAAATTGTACGAAACCGTAAATGAAATTGTGTCTAGACCGGTACCCAGCAAAAGTAATTTTTGGAATTGCTCTGCGAATTCACAAAATTGTACTTATGTTAAATAAAATAAAAAATTCTGGACAACGTTGGTTCATTTGTTCGTTTTTAGTCAGAAACTCGAACCGTATAAATTACAACCCTACAAAAAGTAAAAAAAAAACCTTTCAGTAAATACTCGTATATTGTTTAAATTTAATCAGAAATTATCGACGTGGGCGAAAGGTTATCCTTTTTAAATAATAATGAACATAGAATACACACCCACATAATAAAAGAAAAATCCCTGAAAACAATTTAGCAAAACAATATTAAAAAAATCGCATGGATAACAACGTTGAAAATCCATATAAATGAAAACAGTCCTGTGTTAACAAAGGAAAAATTCATCACAATCATCACGATACGTGGAAATATTTGTTTAAAACATTGAAGACGAAATGCATAACTTACAATCCTATGTAATAAATTACAGATTCATCTCTGGAAAAATAATGGCATTTCGCTTACTTCTTAATATGTAAAATACTTATATATAACAATATACAAGAAAAAAAACTACTTACAACGGATTAAGGGAAAAGTTAAATTAAATAATAAACAAGATGTAGCATGTTTTTCCATCTTCCCCGACGTAAAAAGCTGTTTCTAGTTCTAAAAGTTGGAACGAAGTGTTATAATTTGGGCGTATTTAAAAGTAAGCTCCAACGAAGCCAGAGTCAAGTCAGACTCTCAGAAGCCGGGCTTACTGTACAGAACCCGCAGATAAATAAATATTACACAACTGCTGACCGTGTACAAATAGTAAGTACGCCCCCCAGTTGAATTTGGCAGACATCTCTGCTCTGGAGCCCCAAAATAACCAAAAAAAAAACCCTTGGCTCTGTGCAGAAACGAGCGGTTCATTTGATAGATTTCCCCATCTTAACAAACGGATTGCAATCTTTAGAGCACAGGCATCATGTAGTTGTGATATGTATTGGTATTATTCGGGAAACATGTCAAATGCGCGCACAACAAATGTACACGGTTGACACTGAATTTCTCAGTTCGGCAATGGAACCATTTGCCGGTCTCTTTGTTTCCTCTCCCCAACAACATGGGCCTCTTCAAGATCCATGTTTACTTCTTTCTTTCCTCAAAAAGAACCTCCACAAAGCATCGCTAAAAAAGATACAGGCCCTGTGGGCCTAGTCACTAATTTTTGTAAACCTCCGTTTCATGAAGTTACGGGTTTAGCTACGTCACATACCCGTTGTTGTTGTTATTTAAGTTGGCGAATCTGTCAAAATACGGGTATGTGACGTAGCTAAACCCGTAACTTCATGAAACGGAGGTTTACAAAAATTAGTGACTAGGCCCCCTGAGGGAAATTATTTTCCTTAGGACCTCCTGTGTGGAGTTAATGTAAAAAAAGTAAGTACGGAAACTTTATTAAAAATTCTTAAAGGTTCATGAATGAACACATCTCCTAGCTAGACTAAAGTAACGTGTTCTAACAATTTCACCACGATTGGTAAACCTTCAAGTACCAGCTCTACGTTACAAAGTGCGAACTACCGTATATCGCAATGGATGCAAATTCCAGGATTAATGGCCTCATCATTTACATAAATAAGCGATAGATCAAACAACGTAAGTGAAGTGAACACAACATAACTCGGCGTTATTTGCATTTTGGACCATTCTCTGCTCAAATCTTGCCGATTTCTAAATTCTACGTGCCCTGGGAGGCAGCTGGCTGGTTTGATATGACTGGGTGGCAATTTTATTGACAGCATTTGCATTCTGAGCGCATCTGACTCAGTGCGGATTACAAACATTCTCAAAATGTGATAAACAGCGAGTAACTTGGGATATTTTCAAAGTGTAGTAGAATGAGAATCGATATTTTTGAAGTGAAACTTCTATAGCGCCGTTAGTGACTTGAAATCCGGGTGAAACGGAAATGCGTCACAACTCAGTTCGACATAAATACTCGGTTCTAATATAACGCTGTAAATTCGCACCTCAACACGTGCCTTCCATAGCGTAGTTGGCAAGGTGCCTGACAAATCTCAGCGGACAGACAGACAGACATCAAGCGAACGGGGGTTCAAATCCTACAAAATCCAAAAGGAAACATTTTTATTTTGTGAAATCAATATCCAATGTTCAAACCACTTAAATAAACAAGCACAGGAAAAGAAAGCAACATCTAGCGACTTTCTAGTTTCACTTCTACCGCGTGTGAATTACACACTGTGATTTTTTTATTCACTCTATACTCGATACAGTGAATGCAAAATTGTAAGAATGATATATAGGTAAATCATAGCACGGTACAATATTTGCAAACTTGTCCAAAAAATGCACTCACATTAATTTGGAAGGCGGGTATGGGAACCGCCACTCCGGGAACCATTTATTGGATAACCATCACCCCTGCCGAAGGTCATTCCAAGCGGTTTGCTGCGTTTGGTGACTTAAAAGAGGTGCCCGGTTCATGGGGTGAGGTTTGTCTAGGTCTTGGCGGCTAATTCGTTTTTTTTACATTAACTCTACACAGGAGGCCCTGAGGAAAATAGTTCCCCTCAGGGCCTATGTCAACTTTCGGGATGCTGTGTGGAGGATCTTTTTTAGGAAAGGAAAGAGAGGAAATTCTGGGAAGGAAACGGGTATTAGGGGTGAGTAGGAATCTAGGGGTCAGTGTGTCCTGGAGTGACGGACGCATGGATTCATTTCTTCCACCGCGGGGCTAGGTGTGATGTTCGAGAGAGTACAGCTGGAGAAGTCGAATTGACTCCCTCAACCATTATCTCCCGATCCGGCCTGCCACTCAGCTGGTGGGCAGACGCGTCCACCGCCAAGACCCGGATAAACTTCAAGCCATGATCCTGGACACTAAACGTAGCGAACCACTTGGGATGACCCATGTCAGAGGTGCTGGTTTTCCAATAAATGGTTCCTGGGGTGGCGGTACCCATACCCGCCTCCCAAATTGGATTGCACCGTTTGCCCACCTACTGCACGGCTGGCCGGATCGGGAGAGACGGTTGTGGGTGACCTAACCTAGACCTTTCTAGCCGGACTCTCTCGACCAGACACCTTGCACAGCAGTTGCAGGGCTGTATTATTATTTTTTTTTTTTTACATGAGCTCCACACAGGAGGCCCTGAGAAACATAATTTCCCTCAGGGCCTATGTCATCTTTATGCTCAACTATGATGCTGTGTGGGGGGTTTTTATAAGGAAAGGAAGAAGAGGAGAGTTCTAGGAAGGAAAAGGGTTTAAGGGGTGGGTAGGAATCTTGGGTTCAGTATGTCCTGGTCATCCGCTTCCAAGACCTAGACAAACCTTACCCCATTAACCCGGGCACCCCTGCTAAATCACCAAACATAGCGAACCACTTGGGGTGATTTATAGGATTTATTTATACGTTTGTAGGATGATTTATACATCACTCCTGACCATCGACCCCCCCAGATTCCTACCCACTTCCTCTCTTTCCTTTACCCAAAATAGTGTGCGCTGATGTAAAAAAGAAATGAAATAAAATAACATTTGACTGCCAATACACAATATACAAGCAGTAGATTTCTTATGACTTCATGTGATGATGACTTCATCATGCGAGTGTCCGGCGTTTGCCTGGGGTCCGTACTTCCCAGGCGCGACGCCCCTGGAATATTAATTAGAGCAGAACGCTTCGCCAGACGAACTAGAAGAAGAAAGGTGTTGCTTCACTTATTGATTTGTCAAAGGAAGTAGAACCAACTAACTGTATTAACAAATTAAAAATATATATATTACTGTTGAACTGTGAAAGCACGTCAATAATGACAGAGTAATGTAATACGATAGTGACAGAGTTACTTAGACCCTAAATTGTTTAATCTTATGCCCGATCTGCGTAATCTCTTAAACTTTTGGCTTCTGTCTTGGGGAGAGCTGAATGCAAACATACGCTAAATAACAGTCATATTTTTTTTCGGTTGACCATTTCTATATATAGATATTATATTTGTACGGAGCCTTCTACTAATATCTACAGGAATTCCAAAAACTGAAAAAATCGAACTAATATCTATGAGAAGGAAAGTGTTGACGAATATCTACAGCTCAAACTGTTGACGAATATCTACAGCACTGGCAGAGGTTAGATTTGCAATTATGTATAGCCTATTGGAATAACGTAATATAGCGTATGCAGTTTAAAAAACTTAATTTATGTAAGTATGTAGGTAAAAATCCCTAATATCGGACTATTGGACACATTTAGCTGATTAATCCAACCTACGCTCTGTAGATATTAGTTCAACCTACGCTCTGTAGATATTAGTCAACACTCTGAAGTTCATAGATATTAGTTCAACATATGAGCTGTATATATTCGTCCGACATACAGGCTGTAGATATTAGTATCTGGAGTAATTTGTACTACATTCATATTAATTTTACCCCAATGTAAGTTCAAAAACTGCTTAAATTTTTCTTTACATATATCGTTTCTCTACCTTATTTTCTTTATCTATTTTTTTTTAATCTCTAGTTCATTAATTCATTAAAAAGATAGATTCTTTTGTCCGTTACTCCTGAACACACTAACTCCCAGATTCTTACCCACCCATTATACCCTTTTCCTTTCCAGAACTTTCTCCTCTTCCTTCCCCTAAAAAGACTCTCCACACAGCATCTCCAAAGATGACATAGGCCAAGAGTGGGGTTATTTTCCTGAAGGCCTTTTTTGTGGAGCTAATGTAAAAAAATCTTTCCTTATTATCTCAAAACTTAGTATTCTGTACTTGGTTAATAATAAAAAAAATATGAGTTACCATCTGTCATAAAAAACACATTTAAATCTCTTAGATACATTAACAAATGCATAAGTTTGCTTTACAGATCAAAAACGAGTTAACGGCTAACTAGCCAACGGTCGCAACTGGGACGAACCCAGGATCTCCTGTCTTACAAGGACAAACGCCTGAACCAGCTCGACCATTGAGAGCTCTTATTTGCGACTGTTACCATTTATTTTAATTTGTCTTGTTCTTTTTCATATTTTCGGCAAGCATTATTTTTAAAAATTAATTATTTGTGAAATAATACAAATTAATCAAATAAAATTTATTTACACACGCCGGGATATGAACCCTTGACCTTCGGATTTCTAGTGGAGAGCCTCGCCCCTCGACTATGAAGATCTATTAAAAATCAAGGCAATAAAGACACCAAAAATACAATTGTCATAAAATATAAAAAAATGGATTATAAGTATTGGACGCCACACTATTACAAACATCTGTAAAATAAATCACACATACACAGAAATAACTATACACATACGACCTAACCCATATGAAATAAATGAAAATAATATAATCCTGTCAAATTTACCTCCATGAATAGATTAGACAGAATTTTCTTCTTTACTTCATCTCCTCCAACAATTAACAATCTTTAAAATATTTTCCCACCCTTCCAATCACCTTTCTGTTTTAATTTCGATTCCAATTAATATGTATTTTATCTTAAATACTCTTGTAAACACGATATTCATTTATATACTTGTATAGGTATATCCTAGTGAGACAAGCATAAAAAAACCCAATGTACTTATACTTTGGCATAGATAAACAAAAAATAAAATAAAACAATGAATCTTTTAAAATTCCGTTGATACATAAACAAATGTACAAGTTAGCTTTGCAGATAAAAAAAAAACAGTTTGTGTTTATTGAAAATAAAGATACTTATTATATATTTGATGTACCTGATACATTTTTTGCATTGTTTAGACAGAAATTACAATTTTATATTATGAGGAAGTCATGAGTAAGCGTTTATCATTGAATGATAAAAAATCGCTAATTAGAATATAATTTTTCTTTGCAGTTTATCAATAGTATTTCATTATTTTTTTTTGTAATTTTAAACACGCTATAAGAATTCATTATACCTAATGCCTATGGAAATGTCAAATTCAGGATTTAGTGCTATGAGGAAATACAAATATACTAATTATTAAAACATTACAATACTAAGACTCTTGACTAGGAGGTCGCTGGTTCAAATCCCGGCGTGTGCAATATTATTTGATAGATAGTGATACCTAGTGTTTTTTTCACAGTTTTAGGTATACTTGCGGTAGATACTAACGGAGTGGAAGATACTAACAGTATCGCCCTGGTGTAAGACCAACATTCAGAATTGAAACGTTGCTTGAAATGGCTATAGCCTTGTTTGGTGACCAAATCTGAATCGCCAGATACTTCCCCTTCTTCCTCTACGCCATCACCTTCTCCTCCCCACTACCTTCAGCCGCATAAAATACCTCAATTGGGAGTGCCATAGTCTCACTGGCGCCAGGAGGTTGGGAACAGATGGGACTCTTGTGCGGTATTCATAAATGTAGTGTTTTGAAAAGACACTTAGTTTTTGTTGATATCAATAGATGTCGTTAAGATCAGAGCTTCTCAAATTCCGACAGATGCCACCGGAGGTGCCCGGCCGGCAACTGCCGATGGTAGCGGTCAACGCTCGCTAGCCACCCAGACATAATTCGTAACCAGTTAAGACCGGTCGTGTGACCCAGAGGTATAATTCATATATAGTAAATACATAAAAACAATGAGAAACTTGAATGTGACAAGGACCTATTTATTCGCGGAGAGCCCCAAAACAATAAATAGTATTTGCCCGTGGATAAGGCAAATATTTGAATACAAAAAAGCAATGAAAAAGTAAATAAGCAATGGTTTTCTGATATTAATGAGCCTCATTAATCTAGAGTTTATGGTACTTTCAGAATCAGTGCAGAATATTCCACAATTTACAAATTATTTAATTTTCCAATTTTCAGCATGGACTCAGACAAAATACACAATGGACACTGGCGGACATTAGGCAACTTAAGAATCGTTTCACCACTCCCACATAGATTTGTCACCGCTTATCATCAACATTATAATGATTAAAACGTAAGTATTACATTAATCCACAAACAAAGCCTAGCATTATTAGCACACACAAATCCTTGCTTAGTTAACACACGTAGGAAACAAATTGAGGACATAGATATTAACAGTTTTCAACAAAAGGTTTCTAAGGTACCTACCCTAATCAGGCAATAATTATTTCCATAATCTTGTCATGTTTTATAAATATACTACCAAGTTCCACTAGTAATGCCACTTAATAAAGAAATTGTTTCTCCCTGCGTGTCCTTTCCCATTCATCCCGTTCCCCTTCCGCCTCCCTTTCCCCTCCCGTGTCCCCTTTCCCTCCCATCTCCCGCTTCCCCGTCCCGCGAATCCACCTCCTGCGTCCTATACATTCAGTTTTCAAACAGCTCGCGTACCAACTATTACAATTTTTAATACGAAATTCATAATGTCAGAGCTTACCAGTACACATACAAAACTTTGCGAGCAAGCGAACAACAACTCATCAAAGATTCATCAAAGATGCAATCGCATGAATAGTAGGAAATAAATTGATAACGCCAGAGCTCACCTATATATAGAAATCATTGCGGGGTACACACAACAACTGATGAATGGGACCGAATAAGGGACAAACAAAGAAACATTCATTTTTATGAATGAATGTAAAAAAAGATAAAATTCATCTCATTTTTGTACCAACTTGTTTAAAAATTGTAGTATTTTCTTATTACTATTTTGGAGTCCTCTCCTACCGGAGGTTATCTATCATCATGGCAATCTGATTTCTGCAAATTGAGGCTCAGAATCACTCAGCGCTACCACCCACGTACCCACAATGTTAGTTTTTTTAAGAACATGTACATTTTTTGATAATTGGGGGTTCCGCAAGGATCAACTTTTGACCTTGCCTATCAAAAACATCTCATAGTAAGTAACTCGAAGACAGCCCTGATCTTTCGAATACACATAACGTTTACATTAATATTCAGTTTATTATATTATTTTACATTTTCAGAGAATTAGGGAGAGAGTATTACATCACGGACATTTTTTTAATAAATGGGAGTTCCGCAAGGATTAACTCTTGACCTTGTCTATCAAAAACATCTTGTAGTAAGTAACTCGACGACAGCCCGGATCTCCTGAATACACATAAAGGTCCGCAAACTCATCTATGAATTTTACAAAAATAGATCAAAAGAATATTTAAAATATTAAGAATTATTCATAGCATTACATCATAGGTGTAATGTGTATTGCCATTTTGCCTGACCTTGGTCAAACAAAAAAGCCTAGTGATTGATCTTCATCAGAACCTTTCGTAATTATCTAATTTATTTCGTACCAAAACTGTGGCATTCAACGCAGAAGAGTCGCTTCTTTAAATCACGACTTTTTTATAGCACGATATTCAGACATAAATTATGTTTCCATAATGACTGACGGATAGCACTCGCCGTATGGTGCTAATAACTTGCCACAAATTTTAGCGTAACCGTTTTCAATTGATTATGTTGTGTGCAAAAAATTGATGGATAGGGATTATCTGTATGATGTAATGTTTTATCAAAGTAAATATGGAATGGTATTTTAAGATATGTAATTTTTTTAATGCACACTGGAGACAATGTGAAATAACATTGAACAATAATTATTATAAATTTTCAATTTTTTATAAGAAAGACTCTCTTTTATAACTTTTGAAGGTTATTCCCATCAACGTAATATATATCACTGAAGAAGAAGATAACAATAATAATCTAAACGAAAATATGAAAGAGAAAAAGACACAGAAAACAGAAAAAAGACAATGGTCGCAACTGAAATTTAATACATTTTTTTTTCTTAACAAGCCAATTCTGAATGATTTTACCAATAAAAAAAGTAGTTGCCCAAAGTACGGAAAAATAATTAGTTGAAGATAATATTATTAATTATTCTAAAATTTTAAATATGAGATTGACTATTATGACGACTTGACAGAAGGGAGCAATAGCGAAATTGGTTAACGCGCACGTCCCGGTTAGACAAGAGGTCTGGGTTCGAATCCCAGTTGCGACCATTGTCTTTTTTCTGTTTTCTATGTCTTGTTCTCTTTCATATTTTCGTTTTGATTATTATTGTTATCTTCTTCTTCAATAATATTAAATAAATTTATTTTATTTATTACATACCAGCTGGTTTCCGGCATGCGTTGCAATGCCATTCAAAGAAATAAATTGATTCTCCCTGCATTCCTTTCCCGTGCGTCCCCGTTCCCTTTCACCTTCCCAGCCTTCCCCCGCCCTCGTCTCTTCCCTCTCCGTGAACCCCACCTCCCGGGTTCCTCTTCCCTTTGCCTTTCCTCCCTGCCGCTAAAATATATGAAATAATTTTCATTTATACAAATTTCATAACGCCAGAGCTTACCATAATATATAGCCTATATATTATTCTGATGTATGAACTATATTGTTGTAAAGTTTCACTAAAATCCATTCAGTAGTTTTTGCGTGAAAAAGTAACAAACACACGTATATCCATGTGCACTTTCGCGTTTATAATATTAGTAATATATTTCTTCACAATTGGGGACCTTAACCTTTATTGGATAACCAACACCTCTGCCATAGGTCACCCCAAGTGGTTCGCTACGTTTGGTGATTTAGCAGGGGTGCCCGGGTTTATGAGGTAAGGTTTGTGTAGGTCTTGGAGGCGGATGACCAGGACACACTGAACCTCAGATTCTTACCCATCCCTGAAACCCTTTTCCTTCCCAGAACTCTCAGCGCCTTCCTTTCCTTAAAAAAAATCGTCCACACAGCATCCCTAAAGATGACATTGGCCCTGATGAAAATTATTTTCCTCAGGGCCTCCTGTGTGGAGCTCACATATAAAAAAAGTCCCTCCCAATCTGGCCCGCCACGCAATAAATGGGCAAAGTATCCACCGCCAAGACCTAGACAAACCTCATCCATGAACAAACCAAACTCCAAACCTAGCGAACCACTTGGGGTGACCTAAGGCAGGGGTTTTGGTTATCCAATAATTGTATGTGGGTACGTATGGGCGAGGGATAAGGCTCTTGACTAGAGATCCCGAGGTAACGGTTTCAAACCCGGCGTGTGCAATAAAATTTTATTCTATAGATTTGTTTTTTCACAGTTTAAAATAACATAAGGTATATTATTTATTTTGGGGCAAATTTCAGAGTGGAAGATACTTTCAGTTTCAGTGTAAGACTACCATTCAGTATTGAAACGTTTCTTGAAATGGCTTAAGATGTAATACGTTTTAAGATTTTCACGGCCAAAAGTATTTTGGTTATTTGTTTTTGGGGTGTTACGCCGTGTTGCGCTACCTCCTTCTTTAGCCAACGTTTCGGACAGTGTTGCAGTGTCCATCATCAGGGCAGATCCGGCAGATCCGTTAGACACCAAACACATCTACCGGATCTGCCCGATCTGCCCTGATGATGGACACTGCAACGCTGTCCGAAACGTTGGCTGAAGAAGGAGGTAGAGCAACACGCTATAACACCCCAAAAACAAATAACGAAAAAAGGCATAAGATGTGTTTGGTGACCAGATCTGAATAGCCCTCCCCACTACCTTCAGCCTCAAACACACCCCAATTGGGGATGCCATAGACTCACTGGCTACTGATGGTTGGAAATAGTTGGAAGTTTTCTGTGGTATTCACATTAAAAAAAAACATTAGAATCGAACCCAGGATCCACGGATGGGAACCCGACGCATTTATTATTGATTATGTTAATTACTAACCGGTTGCACAATAAAATATCGCATTATACAGGGTATTAAGGGACGTACTTGACTTACTTTAACCAGAGATTCCTGACATTATTTGGAGTAAAAAATGTAAATGCAATTTCGGTGTCTTTTTGATGTTTTTTTTCTACAAAATTAAAAAAAACTAGGATTTAAACAGTTGTGGGCGGATAAGAGGTTGGGCGGTTACTCGGCTGAATGACCAGTGATGACATGCGGAAGAATTTTTTTAAACGATTTTGAAAAAAAATAAATTTTTAAACAATAGCAATTTCTTTATTGAGTTATTTACTCTTTTAGGGGTTGTCACATATGAATACATTTTATTATACAGTATTATACATAACTGAACAGCATCATTATCATTAACAATCTTACCTCATTACCAATCTTACCGCACAAGAGTCCTGGAGCCAGTGAGGCTATGGCATCCCCAATTGGGGTATGTTGTGTGGCTGAATGTTAGTGGGGAAGAGAAGGAGATTGGAAAGAGGAAGATGGCTGGCTATTCACAGCTACAGACATTATAAACGATCTTTCATTTCTGAATGGTGGTCTTAGGTACGCCATGGTGACACTGAGAGTGTTACAGTTTTCAAGCAGCTCGCGTGCCACCTGTTGTAATTTTTTTATACAAATTTCATAATGCCAGATCTCACAAGTACTTTTATACAAACCTTGTCCTGACAATAACGAACCCAAAAAAAAATCCTATTTGGTGCAGTCGTTCGGAAGTTATGCGCGTACATACATTTCGGCGATTCATTTTTATTATATAGATTTATTATGTAGACTAGCAGACCCGGCCAAACGTTGCTGTGGTTAACGAAGCCTTTATAACCAAAGCCATCTGTTAAATCAAATCCACACTGCCCGCTGCCCGCTGCCACTTGGCGAAATATATTATGTATTTCAACCAATTTACACAAAACCTTGACAAATTATATACCTAAAAACCTTCCTCATGAATCACTCTATCTATTGGTGAAAACCGCATGATAATCCGTTGCGTAGTTTACAAGATCTATGCGCACATACAGCGAGAGCGACTTCATTTTATACTACGTAATGATTGAATTATGAAAAAAACAAATCAATCAAATTAAATTTACTTGCACACGCCTTGATTTGAACCCGCAACCTCCGAATCGCTAGTCGAGAGCTCTGTAGGTGGTCAGTGATAAAATGAAGATGTCCACAGACTCAGAATAATTATTTCCCTCCATTCGTATTCTGGGCAAAGCGAAATGCATATTATGGCCTTAGAATTTCTGCACTGAAATACGTAGTGGATACAAAACTGCGCAGTGGAATTCGAAAGCTTATCAATGCAAGTAATATTATTCTAAACTATCAAATGCAACATTTAGAATTATTTCTATAAACACCAAGACATTGATATCTGACAATTTAAGCTTACTCGTATTATTTAAATGAGTATTGTAGTTCAACCAAATTTAAAACTTAGAAAGCGTTGGATTCTCCTTTGTATTATTTCAATACCTTGAACATGAATATTGTAATGTGGGTTCCAGACGGGAAAAATACCAAGAGATGAAAATGATATAAAAGCATTTATGGACTCATTCGAATTACGTAAGATACAGATATGGCTAAACAGAATTATTTATAACTTGGAAACGTTGTACGGGTTTCACTTGTTAGTTTATGGTGTTACCGAATCGTATTCATTCATAATTTCCCAGTCTCTAGTTTTCCAGAAACCGATGCTTTTCCCAGTCATGTCTTCCCTCCTTGGCTGTCCAAAAATAAATGATTTATCTGCCGGTTTGAGGCTCGTATTGATCCTGCTGGGGCCACGCCCATAGGGTAGGACCGCCCCTAGGTGCACGCCCCGCCGCCATCTTGGTATCGATTGACCACCCCTTACCACCGAGCCACCCGTCCACCCTCCGACCCCTAACGATTATACCTACACAACCATCTGCCACATTTCCACAGAAATTGTGGCTTGTTTCACAACCGTAGATGTCGATTCAGAATGGGATCTAATTCCACAGAATATTTTACGACCAGAACATAAATTAAGTTCTTACTTTGATAACGAATATTTTACAGAAATATAAGGGTCTTCCATTGATATATGAATCTTACTAACTACGTGGAATAATTTTAAATTAGCCCTGCATAAAAATTACACCAATTTTCTTTCAGAATTGGGCATATTTTATTCGCTTCACGTACAGGTAATCGCTGCTAAGATATGTTCGATTTTAAGTGATTTAGTTGAATCCATTTTAAATGAGAATGAAAAGTTAAACGAAATTTTTAAACGTAAGTCACTTATCTTAGGAATAAATATTATGTAAAGAAATTATAACATTAATAGGCCACTTGCATGGACTTCATAACGACTTGGAAAAAATCGTGTTAATAGAGTTTTTTACTAAGATTACGAAAATGTTAGTAAAAATTTTTAGAAATGTACAGTTTTTTTTATTTTTAAATAAATAAATCCATTATTTGGGCTCGTGACGTCACTACATGAAAATGTCCCGTCGCCGAAAATGTTCCTATTAATTTTATAAAATTCCACACTGATTTATTTTTTTATATGGCATCACTTTGATTTCAGGCGAATTTTTGAATTCGTTCACTAGATTTATTGTTTGTTCTCTGCGAACTTTTCATTTGGTTTGATTTTTTGACAGATGTTCTGAAGAGAACCCCGTACAATTAATGGGTACGGGGTTCTCTTTAGAACGTGAAGATGATGTCGGTACATGTTTTAGAGGTATAATGATTACGGTGCTGATTTTAACAAAATAAAATTTTATATTATTCTTATTATTATTACAATTTACAAGTTCAAGTATATTACATTGAATTTAGTAATATAGACGCTGTACATTATAATGATTTATGATCAATAAGATGGATCAAGGAAAATAATATTTATGAGATGTAATATTTTTGGTATGCCTCGTTATTCTCCTGTGCCATTCGTGTGGAAAACGTTCTTTTTTTTTAAATGATTTTCGGCTATGTAATTATCGTTTTTTCACACCTATAAAATTATGTCCCGTCTTTCCGGTTTATAAAAGATGGTCTGATTTTTCGGTTTGAAATTTTAAAAAAATCCCCAGGGTTTCAAAAATACGATTAAAAAAAAAAAAATACAGAATGTCTTAGAATATTTGCCTAAACCGGAAAATTTTTTTAAAAAATGTGATGCAAGTGGCCTATTATGAAATGTTTTTTTTTGGCTACGGTTAAATTATTATCATGTTGAATTTATATCATATTCTAGTTAGTTAGTTAGTATGATTCATTAATGATAGTTTGATATCGTTTGATATTATCTCTCGGGGGTTGTGTTATGTGATTTTAGTTGAATTGGTGAAAGGAAAATCAGAATATCTAATCCCATAATTTATCAACTCTAGAAAAAAAAACGAAAAAAATATATCTGACCAGAATTTTTAATTAAAAATCATCAACAACGATGTTGACCACAACTATATTCTAGAAAACATTTATTTCCACCGTCCACTACGAAATAGACGATCAAACAAACAATTCCACAACATTCATTTCTTAAAAGGACGTGCACAAAACACAATAATTTCTTTAGAGATGATGCTGATATTTTCCATTTGTCTTCGGGTCAATTTACTAAATGTATATTAGAAAAAAAAAACAAATTGTTAATTACGAACACGCGTGTTATTTTCTCATTCTCATTATATAGTTTATTTTTTTTTTATCTCTGAACACTATCCCATGATGTAAACATGTATAATTTTTATATGTGTACTGTGTTTCATTTCACTTTACCGTGTATTCTTTAATTTGTTTTTTTTTTTACATTTTCTTTTTCTACCAAATCTATTTTACGTTTTCTTGAATCATCTATGTTTTTCTGAATACAACATGAATTTTGTGCGAAAAATTTTCTGGTTTATGCAACCATGTAGGTAACACGTGAGTATTTAAAAATATATGGAAAACTGTTTGTTTCCCTAATAAACTGAAATTTAAAAAAAAAATTTAAAAACAGTGGAAGATTTATATAATATCAATATTCAGTTGACTTTGCCAAAAAATCAGTGCGAATCAGAAACAATAAAATTACGAAAAAGTAGCCGCTCCGTGAGATTTCACAAACGTACTTAACGTTACTAAAAATTCGGTACTATGCCGCTAAAAAATAAGATAAAACATAAATTTACAAACTTTTAATAATTTACGAAGGTAATTTTGCTTTTTTAAAACCTAAACCAATTTGGGAGGCGGGTATGGGTACCGCCGCGCGCCGCCCCGGGAACCGTTTATTGGAAAATCAGCAACTCTGCCGTAGGTCACCCCAAATGTTCACTACGTTTGGTAACATTGCAGGGATGCCCGGGTTCATGAGGTGAAATTTGTCCGGGTTTTGCGGTTTAGTCTGCCCACCAGCTGCATGGCAGACCGGATCGGGAGAGAATGGTTGAGGGAATACTTTTGACTTCTCCAGCTGTACACTCTCGGAACATGGCCTTGCACGGCAGTGGGAGAGATGGATTTAACCGTTCGTCACTTCTTGACCCCCCCAGATTCCTACCCACCCCTCATAACCTTTTCTTTCTCAGACATTTCTCTCCTTCCTTTCCTAAAAATACCCTCCACCCTGCATCCCCAATGATGACACAGGCCCAGAGGGAAATTATTTTCCTTTAAAGAAGAGGAAGTTCTGGGAAGAAAAAGGGCATTAGGGGTTGGTAGGAATCTGGGGGGTCAGTGTTTCCAAGACTGACGGACGTATGAATCCATCCCTCCCACTGCGGTGCAAGGTGATGTTCCGAGAGAGTAAATCAGAGTACTTCATCTTCATCATAAAAATTAAAGTATAAATTAATTAAAGACGCTAGATAATTTTACATGAAATTTCTTTGGTACCGTTATAATTTGAAACTCGATGAAACGAAAAAGCGACATTAAAAAGAGACAAACACATATATCTATATGATTTAGCCTGCGTGAGAGTGGGATGGAATAATTGGTCTCCTCTTTGTGCGGTGTTTCGTAAATAATCCGTCTCATCTTTGCGCGGTGCTTCGTAGCCTCCATATGCTGGTCTACTTTTATTTTCTGAAGGTTTCACTTCTACCGCCTGTGACCGCACACTTGTATTTATCTTTCACTCATTAGCCATGTAGAAATAACGAAGTAAATTCGTAGATATATGTAATTTTAACCCACAACAGTTATTCAATTTTAATACAATTCTTCTAGATAATTTTGCTAATTTGAGAGGTGTTGAGATTTGATTAAAACTGATAAAGAAAGAGAATTAAGTAAACTTAAATTTTTACCAAACATGCAAAAATACAAATCTTATTCCAATTACTCCATGCAATCTTTACAATGGTATTTTTAAACAATGAAAAATCGTGGGTAAAAGACAAGAAATTGAAGAAAATTAATCTGTTCTAAGTAAAAGACTGTACAATTTGAATGCAAAAGGTCAAGGTCTACTAAAGGTCAGCAAAGCGCGGGTAGACCTATTCCCAAGTTAAATATAGACCATATAATTGTGGGAGTGCATTAAAAATGCTTCATATTGAATGATATCAAATAGCATGGAAAATGGGAGTTTTTTTTACAAACGTGAAGCATTGTTGTTTTTTATAATGTTTTAATATGCAGTTATGAAAATAATAATATTTTATATTATCTTCTATTGTATAAAAAATGAATCGCTGAATTTTTTTTTTTTTTTTTTTTTTTTTTTTTTTTTTTTTTTTTTTTTTTTTTTTTTTTTTTTTTTTTTTTTTTTTTTTTTTTTTTTTTTTTTTTTTTTTTTTACATGAGCTCCACACAGGAGGCCCTGAGGAAAATAATTTCCCTCAGGGCCTATGTCATCTTTGAGGATGCCGTGTGGAGGGTTTTTTAAGGAAAGGAAGGAGAGGAGAGTTCTGGGAAGGAAAAGGGTTTAAGGGGTGGGTAGGAATTTGGGGTTCAGTATGTCCTGGTCATCCGCCTCCAAGACCTAGACAAACCTCACCCCATGAACCCGGGCACCCCTGCTAAATCACCAAACGTAGCGAACCACTTAGGGTGACCTATGGCAGAGGTGTTGGTTATCCAATAAAGGTTCCCGGGGCGGCGGTACCCATTCCCGCCTCCCAATATAAGCGCATAACTTTCCAACGACCGCACCAAATTGGATAATTCTTTTTTTTTGTGTGTTCTTTATTGCCATGACAAGCTTTTTATTAAACTTCCGGTGAGCTCTGGCATTATGACATTTTTATAAAAAAAATTGCTATTGGTGGCACCCAAGGAAGCGGCTATTGCTATGGAAAGCGGGAGGGAGGGAGAGATGGGGTAGGGGAACCGGGGACGGGGAGGGGAACCTGGGAGTGGGGAGGGGGATGTGGGAGGAGGGAGGGGAACTCGGGAGGGGGGTTGGCAGGACGGGGGAAGGGGGGGGGGGAGTTGACGGAGTGGGAACGGGAGAAAAAAAGGGGAGGCGGAAGGGGAACGGGACGAATGGGAAAGGACACTCAGGGAGAAACAATTTTTTTATTAAATGGCATAGCAACGCATGCCAGGACCAGCTAGTATTTTATATAACTCAATTTTTTGCTGATAAAAATGTTTGGTTTATTTCTACAGCGCCATTTTTGCGAGAAACTTACCTAAGGATGGTTCGTCTTATCCCCCGACAAAATATCCTACCGACAAAACATTCCCCACAAAATATCTACTAAAACCTAACCCAACCTAACCTAACAAAAAAAAATAATTCAACGTAGTGGAGATACATTTTGTCGAGAATATTTTGTCGGAGAATGAAAACGCGCGGTGCCCGTAAAGATTAGGTTAAGACAAGTTTAACAAATAAAAATATGTTTAATAATTTACCTACCAATTTGAAATCCAACGAGAATGAAGTATTTTTATTAGATCAGGAATGAAACAATTGATTTTTCTCTGTCTTGGTGGTTACACTATTTCTGAACCATTGAGATAAGGAGGCAACTCATTCTTTCAATGTTCTAAATTATATTAAAAAAATACAAGTGTGCAGTTCATACGTGGTAGAAGTGAAACCATCAGAAAACTAAAGTAGACAAGAGTGGGGAGGCTACGAAGCACCGCACAAAGAGGAAACCGATTATTCTATCTCATTCTCTCGCAGGCTAAATGCTATAAGTGTATACGTTTGTCTCTTTTTAGTGTCGCATTTCGTTTCATCGAGTTTCAAATCACAACGATGCTAAAGAAGTTTTCACTTAAAAAAATTACAAGTGTGAAGTTCACACGCAGTAGAAGTGAAACCTTAAGAAAACTAAAGTAGACAAGAGTGGGGAGGCTACGAAGCACCGCACAAAGAGGAGACCTATTATTCTATATCATTTTGAGATGACAGAGGTTCTGAAGGATTTTTTTTCCTCAGGGTGTTCTGTGTGGAGCTAATGTAAAAAAGCTAAGTTTATAAATTCCATCTGTTTCCAGAGAAAATTTTGTATGCCCGCATCAAATATTTTACATATTAGAAGCTAGCTGGTACCCGGCATGCGTTGCTATGCCATTTACTAAAGAAATTTTTTCTCCCTGCGTGTCCTTTCCCATTCGTCATGTTCCCTGCCGCCCACCCATTCCTCTTCCGCGTCCTCTTCCCCTCTCGCGTTTCCACTCCGCGTCCTCCACCTTCCCTCTCTCCACTCCACTCCCCCCCCCCTCCCCCAACCCGCAAACCCCCTCCCGAGTTCCCCTTCCCCTCCCCTCTCCCTGGTTCCCCTCCCCCCTCCCGCGTTCCATAAATTAATTCCCGGTACATTTAGTTTTGAAACAGCTCGCGTGCCACCTATTGCAATTTTTTTAATACAAATTTCATAATGCCATAGCTCACAGACAATAACGAACACAACAATAAACAATTATCCAATTTGGTGCAGTCGTTCGGAAGTTATGCGCGTACATACATTTCGGCGATTCATTTTTATTAACATAGATAGATTTAATTTCATGTACAGTTGATAAATTGTACTTAAATAATCTCAGTTACAGATCGTAATCGTTGCCTACTTTTTGTCCTGGTTTCATTTCACCCCCTCGTAACGTAAAGAGGTCACCAGTAGTCCAAAGCGTGTTGTGTTCCAGGTGTAGCAGGCTGTAGTGCTTGGGGTCAGGAATAATCAAGGCTGTATGTATCGTGTCCGACTGCCACTTGGAAATCACTGCACGATGGATTAATAATGTCCAAATATTAGCAATCAATCGTTGTAATAATCAGATATTGACATGTTCTTGAATGATTTGAAATCGATGGAATTACGGTGGAAAATAAAACATTAGAAACTCGTTAGGTACGTGTAAAATCAATGTTTGGAATTATATTATTCGAAATAACATTGTTTTGACTAAAGGAAAAGAGGTGAGTTTAATAATGTATTGTTATAGGAGTGTTTGACGGCCTCAGTAATTGAGTGGTTGCGATCCTTGGCTACAAATCCGAAAGTCGCTGGTTTAAGACCCGGCTTCCCGCATTTCTACGATTTATTACATAGGTACTAGCTGGGTTACCCGGCTTCGCTCAGGACAACATTCGAGAGTGTTCTGGAATGTTCCACAATTCTATATTCCCGAACATTCCACGACATACTCCGCCACTCCTTCCAGAACTTTCTGTAGCTCTATTGAACCTTCTAGAACTTTCCGGAAGACTTCTAGACATTTCAAGAGGGCGAAACTTCCAGCCCTTATATCTTTAAAATCACACCCTTTAGGTAAATATGGGAATCGACATTTTGGAGGGGGGACAGATATCTACCACACCATATAACTCCCTTGATCGTGTCGGGATTAGTTTCTAAGTTTTTTAGACTTTCTTTTATAATATATATTGATTTTCCTTAAACACTATAAGATTGAAAGCTCCGCAAAAACATATATTATTCTTGAAGATAATGTCCACACATTTCCCATATAGAAACGACAATTACATGAAATTCCCTTGTTGGAAAAAAATCTCAAATTATGCTCCGAAAATAATTATAAACACTTTTTTTCAGTAATTTTCTCGCTCCCTCTAACATTTGTGTTTACATGCCTCTCCTTCTTCGTCTTTTTGAGCGGGAACTACCGGACCTTAAATTCCGGCGTACTCAAGAATATTTTTATTTGATTTATTAACTTAAATTTTGTTTATTTAATTCAATGAAGACAATATTAGCGAAACTCAATCGAAAATCTGGAGACAGAAAAATCACAAAAAAAGAACAGGAACTTCTGCTTACGTAGAAGGTCCTGGGTTCGAGTCCCAGAGGTGCCAATATCTTTTTTTGATTTTTCTGTCTCTAGATTTTCGATTGAGTTTCACTAATATTGTCTTCATTGAATTAAATATTACGATTTAAGGTTTTACTCATAAAGAAAAAAATATATTTTTTAATTTTTAATTAAAAATAATACATTGTTTATTTGCAGCGTATTCCAAAGTGGAAGATACTTTCAGCATCGCCCTGGTGAAATACCACAACTCAGAATCGATATATTGCTAGAAATGGCTGTATATGTTTTGTTTGGTGACCAGATCTGAGTAGCCAGGTAGGGACTTCTCTACCTTCCTCTTCCCCAACTCCTTCCAAATCCCCATTCTCTTCAGTCTCAACATACTCAAATTGGAGATGGCATAGACCCAATAGCTCCGGACAGTTGGGACTCTTGTGCGAATTCAATCCATTTGGTATCAAGACTTTAGGCGAACCAAGAACACGTGCTATCAACCCCAGAATTAAATAAACTGTCGAGCAGAGAGAAGGGGAGAGGAAGGTGAAGAAATGTTCTAAGCGCCAGATCTTTTATAAAGGTTGTTTTTATTTGCCCTTGAACAGAATTTGAACCCTTGACTCCTGAACTCAGTGTCAAACTCCCGCCGTTCTGCCACGGAATTCATAAAAGCCAAATGGTCTCAACAATTCCCAAACTCAAATAAAATTGTATATATCCGGAGAAAGGACATATTAGTTCCCCACTACGCCGCAGGGTCCGCCATTGTCATCCACATCCGCTTCCGTATCCGGTCTGCCTCTTGTCCCCCACCCTCTCGCGCAAACCGACACCGGAAGTAGAGACGGTTGAACAATGACATCTATTGTTAAGTGACAATGACTTGGTTGCATTTTTGAGGACATCTGGAGGAGGTTTGGGGAAGTAATGCATTTATTATACAAATAAAAGAAACTTGTATTATTTTCGGAAAACTCAATGAGTAAAAACTGAAATTTTAATATACTCGTACAAGTATATATTTTTTACAATAGTTCCATACTATTGGATAACCAACACCTCTGCCATAGGTCACCCCAAGACGTTTGGTGATTTAGCAGGGGTGCCCGGGTTCATGGGGTGAGGTTTGTCTAGGTCTTGGAGGTGGATGACCAGGACACACTGAACCTCAGATTCCTACTCACCCCTTAAACCCTTTTCCTTCCCATAACTCTCCTCTCCTTCCTTTCCTAAAAAAAATCCTCCACACAGCATCCCCAAAGATGACATAGGCACTGAGGGAAATTATTTTTTTCAGGGCCTCCTGTGTGGAGCTCATGTAAAAAAAAATATACAGAAGGCCTTGAGGAAAAAAATTCCCTCGGGGATCATTTCATCTTAGATGATTATGATTTGGCTGTGATGAGGGTCTTTTTAGGGAAAGCAAGGAGAGGAGGTTATTGGATGGAAAAAGGTGGAAAAAAGGGGTGGGTGGGAACGTATGAATCCATCCCTCCGACTGCGGTACAAGGCGATCGCTCGAGAAAATCCGGCTGGACAGGTATAGATTAGGTCTACCTCAACCAGTCTCTCCCGATCCGGCCCGCCACGCAGAAAACCCACCGGGGAAACGAGTATGCCACCAAGACCTAGACAAAACTGACCCCATAAACCCGGGCACTCCTGATAAGTAACCAAACATAGCGAACCATTTGTAGTAACCTACGGCCAAGTTTCTTACAATAAATAAATAAATAAATAAATATGTGTTCCGAAAGAGAGTCGAGAATCGAGAGTGACTTAAATTGTTGAATTGTTGATTAAATATTGAATATTTAGAATAAGGTCACGTATCACTGGTTAAAATAAGTCAGGTATGTCTCTTAACTCCCTGTATTGTATCAATTTAAACAAAATAATGTGTTATTTATTCTCATTAAACTAGTAGAAGATAATAACCAAATTAATATAGAAACAGTTTTTTTTTAACTATTTGAAATAGAAACTACACCTATTTATACAAACCTGAAAAATTCACTGTTCCGATAACGCGAAGTTCCATATTCTTCAAGCGATATTCTGGGTACTCTAAAATAAGACAGTTAGTTACAGTATGTGTTCTAACTAATATGTCTTCCGCGTACTGTCATTCTTTTAAAAAGCTCCCAAATTACCAAAAAGGGAACATAAAATCGCTTTTGCAAAATGCCACAGATTTTGCAGAAAAATAACACCGCATTTTCTAAAAACAGCTCTAATTTCACCAAAACATAACAAGATATTTTCAGGCCCCGTACATTCGTATTCAGTTCCACACGCCTGTCCAATTTAAAATAGGCAATATCATACACACCTCCGTTATGAATTCTGTCGCGAATTGAATGAACACAACGATTTCAGATGGATACGTTTTTAGATTTTCACGGCCAAAAGTATTTTACTTATTTGTTTTAGCGGTGTTATGCCGTGTAGCGCTACCTTCTTCTTACAGTGTCCATCATCAGGGTAGATGATGGGCACTGTAACGCTGTTCGAAACGTTGGCTAAAGAAGGAGGTAGCGCAACACGGTATAATACCCCAAAACAAATAACAATGATTTAATTTCACAAGATTACGTAGTTGCTACCCGGCTGCACACGGGGTTTCAAGTTAAAACTTTCAAAATCCTTATTTTGATATCACTTTTCTGATTCGACGATTGAAATATTTAAAGCAAACAATATGTCATCATATATTTGATAAGATGTTTTTTAGTACCTATAGTAAACTTTTAATTACAAATTAAAGGCTGTAAGATGTTTGTGACCAAAGTTCACCACTTGAGAGTTTTGCTGTTTTGTAAATTATATGGAAGTAGTGATAATTAAGAGGAACGGCTGCGTGCCCCGTTTCGGCCCAGTTCATAAAAAACTTTTTTTTTTATTTCAGGCCGAAATATCCAACGAAAATGAATAATAATTTTTTAAATCAAAAGTTACGTGCTATTTGATTTAATTTGGTTTGAAATTATGATATACAGATAATTAAAGATAATTAACAATTTTGCTTCATTTTCGAGGCAATTTGGATTTTTTTGCGGGTTATGTACCTATAATTATTAAAAAATACACCATGTATTCTCTACTGTGTTAATATAATGAAAAATAAAATAAATAATAAAACATCGTAAAAAATTCGTTTTTAAGGAACTAATTTTTATCAATGTATGACAAATTTGTTTTTTTTTTCGAAGAAAACTTCTTCTGTAAGGTTTTCACTTTGTGATGGCATTATTTATTTTATTAAAAAGATAAATAATTTTGTTCACATCACTTTATTTATCATCCTGATGAAGTGAACATAGTTCACGAAACATGAAGTTTGTTTGTGTATAGATAAGGTGTAGTAAACAAAGTTGTTTGTCTTTGTGTTCAGACGTAAATAGGTCGCTTGTATTTTAAATTTACACCCATCAAAATGTTTTATTTTAATAATTTTCATTTTCTTGATATTTCATCATATTTTTTGTAATAAATAAAGTAATTTTTTTAAAGGTTTTTCATTTACTCAATTCCTATGTCCTAAGTTAATAATGGGTCACTCATCCTATTCCCTTATGTCTTTGTTTCGTACAATTAACCTTTGCAATATTTCTTAAATTAGTTAAAGCATTTTAAGAGCACGTGGAAGTAGGTATTAGATTGGATTTTGATAATTAATTTGGTACAGAAAGCCCTCAGGTTTCTCTAAGGGCCTATGGCATCTCCGGGGAAGTGGCTTGGAGGGTAGCATATATAATGCACGATCAATTAATCAGATGAGGACGTTTTCGGCAAACTTTGTACTTTGCGTTTTTTGTCAGGTCCCACAATTTGGATTAACATTTGCATGTATTATTGAGTGTTAGGGACTTAGAGATACCCGCAAAGCTGAAAGAATAGGGAAAATCAAGAAACGCCGACTTCGCTAAATTTCGCTGGTTCATCATATAAACCATCAAACTCGTGAGCTCACTATAGTTTTTTTTTTTTTCATGCAAAATACTTCTCGGCAATTAACACTCACAATACGTGTTCTCAGGACGATTATTTTTTTTGGTAAATATGCATAGAGTCCACCTCATGGATAATACGGAACGTTCGTATTTTCGAAGTTTGATGCACGGATATACGGAATATTTCTTTTTTAACTAATTGACAATATGACATTTTTGTCGGAAGTACTAATCTTATAAAATAAATTCCGTCAAAATTCAAACAAAAAAAGTACCTACTTCGAATTATTGGGTTGAGATTCAAACTACAAAAGCTGCATGTCATCATAATTAAAAAAAAAAAAACATCCCAGATTTTGAACGGTTTGTTTGGCAAAGCAGAGTTTGTCTTGCGGGTATGTGTAATTATTCTAATACATTTCTTTCCATGTTCTGCTGTTATAAATACAGGTACAAACTTGTCAATAATGCAATCACTTTGTTTTATATGGTAATAATATATTTTTTATTATTGGCAGCATTGATTGATTGTCTCTGAAATGTTAAATAAAAAAGATAAATATAAAATGGCGTTACCGCGTAAGTGAATTAATTTAAACAAAATAAAAATGTTAAATGCAAATGTCGATAAATACTCACTTTTCGTAATAATAAAGCTAAATCTAACTGTTTGAATTAAAAAAAATTCCGTATTAACGAGTAAGCGGTTCAATGCGTAAATAATTTCTTTTTCTTCTTCAAACTTAGCAAACATACTTTGTGGCATCATTATAATATGATGAAAATCGGATCACTTTGTTTAAAACACTATATAATTATCAATATCAACATGTTTCAATAATAACGTTATCTTCATCAGGACGAGATGTAAAAAAAAATTTCAACTGAACACGATGACACATAATTGTACTTGGTCGGCATAAGGAAGGTAGGTGGAAAAAAGGGTTCCATGTGTAATGGTCCGCCACCCTTGGCTTTTGACACCAATTGTGATGAACCCTACCTAGCTGATTTACTTTTCTAAGCTTCTACCTCGTAGTTTAAATCTCGTAGCTCCTGTCTCGTAGCCACGCTCATAATTCTACCCTTATGTCCTACTGATCACACCACTAGGTATGATGGCCTGACTCAACCCTCCTTTCGGTTTATTTCTACCTCAGGCTCGTGATTTCTAAACCCCTATACCTTATAGTCTAGCTAAACCTACCCTATCTTCTTAAATCCCTGCGATTTTCTCACAGTAATCAAGATTTAAGATTTTAGTTCACATTATTTCTATAATCTGCGTTGTGTGATTTTTTATTTTAGATTTTACATCTGTTTGCATACTTAATATGCACACATATGTAGAGAAGATAATGTATTACGTGTGGTAACCCCTAGATTCTTTTAGAGAAAGGGTGAGAATTTTCCGATCAATTTATTTATTATTATTTTAGAATATTTAACCGAGTTTGATAAACTATCCCCGCCCTAAACCTTGTGTCTATTTGATTTCCGTAGGAATTTAGTGTGTTTATTTAATTCTTCCTATCACCGCTGATACATCGATAACATAAACAACAGTTAACAAATTACATCATTTCAAAAAAATAAAAACCTTATCTTACCAGTGTAGAATGTTCATATTCGAGAGTCCGGTTTTCTCAATTGGAGTTCTTGTCTGCAGCTTCCCCTAACATAATGTGTTTGTAGTCATAGTTAGTGTTATTGGTTAGTATTAGCAAAATTGTTGAAAGAGCAGGAATGGATGGATATGGGGAGGGGGATAATATGTTTGCTGAAAAGTCGGCTCCTCCGCTAACCAAGTGAAAACCGATGAACAACAATTTCAAACCGGATTCTCCCAAATACGTTTGCTAAGCTTATCCTTAAGTCCGAGTTTTACTCTCTTCGACGAGCGTCTCTTGTTACGAAAGGGGCTCTTCACGCCAGATGGGGGAATACCAAGTCTTCTTGCCGTTTTTCTGCCTCACTCCGACTTCCATCTCCGCCGGATTGAATTTAACTCTACTGAGTCTAGAAGGGGTATTTCATGTCTTCCCTTATCATGCCTCTATCCGTTAAATGTGGCGTAAGCTTGTGACGGGCAGATCCTTCCTCCCACGTGACCGACCCAGCGTTACACTCCACCTCTGACTAGCTGACATAAAACTCACCTCGTGAACCTTATGTTTGCTTTCAGGTTCGACAAGACTCACGGTATGCAAATAACCTGTGGCTTTAATGCCGCGTCAACGTACTGTCCGCATACGTCCTTCCTCTTCCCCGCATGCCCACCTCGACAATACCGCCACAAGATCAAAGCCGTCCGTTCTAGAAAGGTTGACACTTACATTTCCAGATGGCTCATACCTACATACAGAAGCCTTGAAGCTTACATCCGAAGACAAGTTAGGATTCAGGACTGTATGAGTATTTGAACACCAGTGTTGTTTAAATGAGGTCACTAGCTCCTCGTGTGTTAGGTATTTAGGATAATGGGTATTTATGGGTTCTTGGATACCTACTTCCTATAAGAAAGGTTTAAAAATGAGATAAATCAAGTTGTCATTGAATCAATGACCTCCTGAATAATTGTGATGAGCTCTATTAGAGTTTGAAGCTAGTCGCAGTACCTTACTTTGCGAAAATTTCGCATGCTAAAACAATGCTACCTATTGGCGATCGCTCTAGTACAGATAAGTCGTTTAGAATTGAGTGAATTTAGCGTCAATGTCGTCTTCACATTTTACCGCAGATTTCATCGCAAGCTATAATTGATAAACTTGTCCCTGACGTTAAGTTTTGTTTTGTTTATTCGTTAATGAATTTAGGTGACTGGGTCAATGGATCGCCTTGAACTCAAATCGAAAATTTTGGTGCACTATCGAAGGTCATATAACCATACCCTAATCGTGCTAGTGAAAAGAAGCGATAGGTATTTACTTTGTAAATACGCTAAGATACCAAAATTGATTAAGTGATGCGTTTCTATCTAATTATGTGTTAAGTATTTGTTTAGCAACACTTCATTCTGTATGGGAGGTGTGACATGCGAATGCTAATAAATTGGTTAGTTATTAACTTACCCTTACTTGGCGTTACGTTCATCAGTGTCAGGATATCCACAGGAACCTGTAAAAGCTTAAATATTGTAAGGACTCACCAAAGCTCTAATGTCTTAAATTCAGCTCCATCGGGTAATATCATCGATATGAATTTTATTAGGGCATCCAGACTACCTGTGTAACTTATCGCACTTTTATTTCGGTTTCCCACTTTTAACGATTTAACCTTACAAGACCCGGAATTCATTTCCTTCCCTCCCCCTTTTCTTCCATATTTGATTTCAATCTAAAGAAGAGAATCGATTCTTAATAATCGTTCGCTCGAATATTAATTGATAAATATAACTATACTTATTTACTCTTTAATAAATTAATTTATTAATTCGAATTTTCTTTAATTTTGTATTATTCCACTTTATAAAATATTTAAGTTTTATTTATTTTTTTTCTCAATTTAAATCATATTTCCTTTTTATAAAACTAAAGATTTTCTTTAAATTTGAATTATTTCACTTAAGGACAAAGTTAAAGTTTTATTTATTTTTTCCAATTTAAATTAGAATCCTTTTATAACGAATAACTAAATATTAGTCTTCACCCAATTTACAACAAAACTGAAAGGACCACTTTATTTTATAACACTTTCGTTTAGCAACAATTAATAATTTGGATTATTTATTTAAACTTCGGGATAAGTATTTTCCAGATTTCGGATCAATTATTATTATTGCGTTGTCACCTAACGATAATTAATATCTCGTAATAAAATTTCCAACTTTCGACTTAACGTAAATTTTTATTTAATAAAACTTATTAGACTGTAATTTTCTTTATATAACCTCGGAATAAATAACTTTATTTTAACCTTCATAGAACAAATTTAAATCAATTCAAACACTCTATTAAACTCTCCTTCCGCATTGAATTTTTAATTAATTAATTAATTATTAGATTTTTTTTTGAATCGGAGGCTATTGCAAACACTGATTTTTAGATTTATTATAAGATCATACACTCCGTTAAATTGCACGATTAACCGTATCCGGACACTCCACTCTCTGTTTTATCAAAGTATAAAACTGATTGTAGACTGTATTTTACCACTGAATTTTTAAAGTATAAAACTGACGCTATTTTTCCACTGTATTTTTAAAGTGTAAAAATGACGCTATTTTTCCACTGTATTTTCAAAGTATGAACTGATTCTAAACTCTATTAATTAATCACCAGGGTAATTCTCACGACACGCGCGACGTTTTAAGCAACCTTGCCAGTTGTCGAAGGACTCCCCGAATAATCCCAAACACGCTAATTTATACCCATCACAGCTCCAAAAGGGCATAATCGTATATTCCTTGACGAATCTGTAATCACTCGAAATTTTTTGAAAACCCCATCTCGTTATCGTTTGTCCCTACATAAGCTCTTTCGATTTTTCCTCTTCTTAAATCTCGGTTCGTCCCACAACTTTGTCTCGCTTTTCTAAGGTTTTTAGTCCCGGACTTAGTAAGCTGCCATCCAGTTTGCCCATTTTCCACATGTCTTCTGTCTTCATAATATGTTTTATAAACATGGTTTTAATCTTGTTTTTTTTTTTTCAATTTGAACATGCCCATAAGTGATCTGCTAAAACTGTGTTTTAATTGGCATAAATATTAGGGAAAACGTAGATTCTTCAGTCTCCTAGTTTTAAACGCTAGTTGTCCTGTATAAATTTCCACGAAAATTATTTCTTTTCCCCTAGTCTACGTAAGCAATTATGTCTCAGAACCGTATTTTCATTATTTATGTGGCATATTTAACTTTTCGCTTTTCCCGCCTAAATTTCCTTCAAATAACGGTGTTTTAGCAACTATTCTTAGATGATTTTCCCTTCGTTGTTAATAAGGAATCATATCCTGGTTCCGTATCTACTCTACTTATAACGTTTTGAGTTTTTCCCATTTCCTTATCTGAGTTTTCCGGTTATGTCGGTTTTTCGTTCTCTCCCCCCACTCCTAACCCAATGATCCCTTATTGAAATTTGACGTTTGCCTTTTTGCCGTGATTCCATCTCCCGCTAAAACCCTTTTTTCCTTTTTTGATATATTATTTATGGTGTTTTCCGGCCCACTAACTATTCCAATCCTGGAATATCTGTCAAGTTAACTACTTCGATCAAATTCCGCCCAATTTTCCATCTCTCTCTCGCTCAAAATCCCATAAACTATAAGCCCTGACGTGTGTATACATCCTAATTTCTACATACCTGGCGATAAATCCATTTTAATGTGTTTATAATTAAATTTTACGGAAATTCTATAATCTAAATACTAGGTAAGAGCAATGTTAATTTTTATGACCCTTTTTAATAGCTAATGGTGTTAATCTAAACAATTTCCATGTCCGAATATTCCTTGTTTATATCAACAATATACATATGGGGTCGACAACCGTTGAAATGTCTCATTTTCCCTTGCAGTCTCGTGTAACTTTATGTTATGATCACTATTTTAATTACGTAAAATGACTCCTTTTTATGAATTAATCTATCGCAATGTTTGCAGTATTTCCACCCCCCCCCCCCCCCCCCCTAGGTATGTTATTCCAATTCCTTTCCAAGCATCTGCTACTGCACCAAACCCTTGTTTCGTCCTCTTGTTCAATCCTTAAACTCTAAATTTTTTTGAATTTTCCTTCCCAATTCGCTTTCCTAATCACTCAGTTCCGTCTAGAATTGATAACAATAATTTTCCATTGTGTTATGTATATTCATTTTCCTCTCGTACGTTTTTCCTCGAATTTTGCCTCTCAGCCGTCATATGTACTTATTCTATAATTGAAAATCCTCCCGCATTGCATGCCCCGTTGTCCCCGCGTTTTCCACTCAATATATTACTGATAAATTTTTTTTATCGTTATCCAAGTGTGTTTTCCGCAACTAAAAACGCCCTAATGCACTCGAAACTAAGGTCTCCCGACCCCTTGAAGGTACCCTTTATTAATAACATTACTTGGGTTCGTTGTACTAAAAACCTTGAATAATTCGATATTTATCTCTTAGTTCATTCAACCCTGATCTCTGTGGGAACGTCTAGACCATAAATTTCTTCACTAATCACTAGGGTCAAAGTACAATCCTTTGTGTCCAAAATGGGCACGACCCCCTTCTTGCTGATAGGCTGAGTTGATTTTTAATTGCTTTTCCTGCTATTTAATTGGTTGTCTCAACTCTCGCGTTTAAAATCGTCCCTAAACCTGGGGTTCCCGTTAAATATCGATCTCATCACCATCTGTGTATATTTAAGGTAACTATAATACATCAAACAACTTAAAAATACCTCTATCTTCGAGCAAGTTTTGAATTTGACCATACAGATGTCGTAGTACTGCGCTTTTCATCTTAAAAAAAAAATTCCCGTAGGCTTTCTCGTAAATTGGAAGTTACCACTCATCACACATGACAGTTCATCCTGCGACAATTTATCCGGCGACAGTTCATCCTGCGACAGTTCATCCGGCCGACAGTTCATCCTGCCGACAGTTCATCCTGCCGACAGTTCATCCCGCCGACAATTCATCCGGCGACAATTCATCCTGACAATTCAACCTAACCTAACCTAACCTAACCTATAAGTATAACCTATAAGTATAAGTATGTCGTATTTTGTTATTCACGCATGCTTCTTCGGAGATTCGAAATTATTGTTAGTAAAAATATTTTTACAGCGGATTTCCACTCAAGATGCCTTCAGATATAAGTATATCGATTTTGGTTGTACGGCCGTATATCCTCTTTGCATACTTACTTAATAAAAATCTTCTAAATGATCAGGCAGGATGAATTGTCGCCGGATGAATTGTCGGCGGGATGAACTGTCGGCAGAATGAACTGTCGGCAGGATGAACTGTCGGCCGGATGAACTGTCGCAGGATGAACTGTCGCCGGATGAATTGTCGCAGGACGAATTGTCGGGTCACCGGAAAAAAGATATTCGTAGGTAGGATTTACAATTTTGGAAAAAGTTTCAAGGATGAATGATAGGTAGATACCAACAATTGAGTAAAAACTAAACCATAAAAATGGTTGAGAGAACAGCGTGACAAACAACAAGCAAGCATTATGAAAATGAACACAATGTAAAGGCAACTAGAAACTACAAAAATAAAAAAAATATAGAACACTGCAATATACCACATCAGAACAAGAAACCATAGCAATGAGGACTGCTTATGATTTGCTTTAAAAAGAAAAAATAAAATACTGGAAAGTTATACCATTTTCGGCAAATTTTATTACTTTATTTTAATTAATAAAGTTAAATACAACCCTCGGATCTACTTATATTTTAAATCAATTATTAAGATCAATAGGCAGTGTGTTTTTACCAACCCCCACGGTTCCATGACAGTTGTTCCCCCGACAGTTGGTCCCCTGGCGTACTTTATTATTATTATTTTTTTATTGAGTTAGTTTATACTACATGAATATAAACTAATAAGCACAATGTAACATTTCATTTGATAAATTTATATATTTTTACAGTAAGCATAACATTTCTTTTTAAATACATTCATTCTTTCTTCATTCTTCGTACTTTTAGGCATTTCATCATACATCTGTAGTCTTCTGTACATTAGGCAGTTCTGATTTTGATTTCTTCATTTGTGGCAATCGAACTCTGTTTATATTTCTTGTTTCATAATTATGAACGTCTCTATTAAAAACAATTTCATCCTTTAAGTATTTTGGCATTTGATTTTTCATAATTTTATGCACAAAAATTAACACATTAAATAGTAATCTCTTTTGTTATTGGAATCCAACTTAGCTCCTCTCTCATTTGATTAATCCTTGTGTATTTGCCTTTCCCCAGTATACATCTCATAGCTTTGTTTTGTGTAACTTCTAGTTTGTTCAAATTTCCTTCATTGGCCAAATATAACATCGTAGAGCAGTAGTCCTAATGTGGAGCAACGATAATTTTATAAATGAGCTCCGTAGTGTTTCTACTTAAATACAATATGCAATTGTTTAGAGAAAATATGGTTTGTCTACTTAGACAAAATATAACCAAATGCCCCTCAAGGGGTGTGCAGAGAGGATGTACCGCCGAATAACAAAAGTAAAAATATATTTTCATTCAGATGCAACAAGGATAAAACTACTTGTCCATAAGTATACCGTATATATATATTTTTGAAGTCAATTTCAGGTTTGACATTGGTTCAAAAAACTATATTTTTGTATTATTGAAGTGAAACTTCCTTAGCTCCGTCTTTTATTTAACAACCAAAATATTCACTAAAAAAATATTTGGCAGAACAACGTTTGCCGGGTCAGATAGTAAAAAATATATATTTTTAACCCAATTAAAACGATTTTTTTTACATTAGCTCAACACAGGAGGCACCGAGGAAAATAATTTCCCTAGGGGCCTATCTTTGAGGATGCTGTGTGGAGGGTTTTTTAAGGGAAAGGAAGGAGAAGAAGATATTGGAAGGAAAAAGGTATGAGGGGTGGGTAGGAATCTGGGGGTCAGTGTGGCCAGGAGTAACGGACGTGTGAATTTATTCCTCGTACTGCGGTGCAAGGCGAAGGGTTGGGAGAATCAGGCTGGAGAGGTCAAAAGGCCTCCCTCAATCAGTCTCCTCCGACCCAGCCCGCCACGCAGTGGTTGGGCAAACGTATCCGCCACCAAGACCTAGACAAACCTCATCCCACGAACCAGGGCACCCCTGCTAAGTCACCAAATGTAGCGAACCACTTGGGGTGACCTGTGGCAGGGGTGTTGGTTGTCCAATAAACGGCGGTATTCATATTCGCCTCCCAAATAAAGATTTCGTTCGAAATGCGGTAGTAAAACCCATTCAGCGTGGTTTAAGTAACCGAAAACAAATTCAGCCTTTATTTTCATTAGCAGACAGATATTTGTGGGATTCATTTATCCAAAAGTCTGCAGGTGACAGGTTTAATAATAATATCTTTAAAACCATTGTTCTAAACATTTTGAATGGATGAAAAGCTAAATGACTTGGTCAGATAAACTGGCGTACACACAATAGTGACCAAATAATAGTAGGAAAACAAAACGATACTAGAAAATAGATACCTAACAAAGGATACAAAAATAATAATATACCTATTAAAATGATTTCCAAATATCGACCTAACCGTTATTAATTTGAAAATAAGTTTGAAACTGTTCCTTTTTATGAACGCAAATATTTTTGGAAACCCAATTGTTCACTAATTTTTCGCAAAAATAAATGCTTAAGAGGGCATTACCAGAGGAATCCAGAAATATGTCATTTTCAAATCAGATTTTAGACGTATTGACTCTTTTCCACAAAAAATTATAAATGGATTTCGAAAGATTGTTCTAGCATTCGTATGTAATAAATTTTGAGAATTTTTTTTAATTTTTAGTATAATAAGGTTATTCCATAGGTCGTTGGCAGATTTGTTAAATTTTCAAAAAAGATTTTGTATTATACCGCACCCATTTCAAATAATAAGATCATGCAGTAAAATAAATCAATACATTATCTAGCAAACGCATGTTTTAGAATTTTAATTTTAGTTTCAATAAAATCACTAAAAAATATGTACGTACATTTGTTTCTTGACGAAAATTGGTCCATTTGTGTATTTATTTGCGCACTTACAAACTAATATATTTCAGATTTTTTTAACATTCTTATTAAATTTAGACATTATTGAAAAATGATAAATACTTATAATCAAAAAATAACTACAAAAAGTACATTATTTTAATAGTTTTATCATCACGCCTTTCAGCATTTTTGGATGAAGGTATAAATTAAATCTAATTTGAATTGAAATAAATTCGATATTGAGTTATAATTTTAATCTTTCTAATAATTAATCTTTCTCGTTGTAACCGCCCTGCACGATCGGAAGAACAACTTTTGACGAAATGTGGATTTTCGTCCGCTGGCTGGTTAAACGCTCTTAACCGAACATACTTATTCAGGGATAAATTGAGGTTTTTTTTAACATTAACTCCACATTGGAGACTCTGAAAATAATTCCCCACAGGGCCTTTTAGTTTATTTTATTTTCTTCAAAATCAAATAAATAAAAATCTTCCACATGTCGTTACTGGTCACTCAACACCATTACCGTTGTCGAGGGGTAAGACTCTCGACTCACAATCCGAAGGTCGCGGGTGCGAACCCGGCGTACACAAATAAATTTTATTCATCAGCCTCACAACATAACCCAATTGGGGATGCCACGGTCTCACTGGCTCCAGACAAGAGCAACTCTTGTGCGGTATTCATTAAAATTAAAAAAAAAAAAACCGTCTAATACCTTGTGATTTTAGTGGTTCCATGACAGTTCATCCTGCGACAATTCATCCGGCGACAGTTCATTCTGCGACAGTTCATCCGGCCGACAGTTCATCCTGCCGACAGTTCATCCTGCCGAGAGTTCATCCCGCCGACAATTCATCCGGCGACAATTCATCCTGCCTGATCATTTAGAAGATTTTTTCTTCAAGTAAGTATGCAAAGAGGATATACGGCCGTACAACCTAACCTAACCTAACCTAACCTAACCTATTGAGTAAAAATATTTTTATTTTATTTTATTTTATTTTACTTTATTTGGGAAACAAACAGTTGTACATATTTTATTAAATAATTACATTTGACAAATTTGCATGAACCAGTGAAGTTTCCACATTTGAGAATATAGAATTTAAAGAAAAAACAAAAAACTCATTAATATAAGAAGTTATACATACATTTTTACAGCGGATTTCCACTCAAGATGCCTTCAGATATAAGTATATCGATTTTGGTTGTACGGCCGTATATTCTCTTTGCATACTTACTTAATAAAAATCTTCTAAATGATCAGGCAGGATGAATTGTCGCCGGATGAATTGTCGGCGGGATGAACTGTCGGCAGGATGAACTGTCGGCAGGATGAACTGTCGGCCGGATGAACTGTCGCAGGATGAACTGTCGCCGGATGAATTGTCGCAGGGCGAATTGTCGGGTCACCGATTTTAGTAGAATAAAATCATCAAAAATGTCGCCGGAGACCAAAATTTCATTAACATTTTGACTCCAAATAATGTCAGGAAACATTGATTAAACTGAGTCAAGTATGTCCCTTGATATCTTGTATATATCTACACCTTTTTGTCCGCAAGAGCCTGTTTTATATCCGTACTCTGTCGTATATTTAACCTTTTAAAATACTGAATGGATTCCCATGCGGAAAACTCGTTTAAATTAACATTTCATCATTTCAGTGTAGGTACGAATTCTCAAAAATTCTCATTGGATAGCTTCATAGAATTTTGTAATAAGAATTTGATGTTTATTTTTCATTAATTCAAAACGTGTTATTCTTTCGAAAACATTTCGTTTATTTTTAAAAATGCCTACGTATACCTATTTTATACTCATTTTTATTCTTCAAGAGCGTTTAACCAGCCAGCGGACGAAAATCCACATTTCGTCGAAAGTTGTTCTTACGATCGTGCAGGGCGGTTACAATGAGAAAGATTAATTATTCTCCGTACAAGCATTTTTAAATTATAACTCAATATCGAATTTATTTCAATTCAAATTAGCTTTAATTTATACCTTCATCCAAAAATGCTGAAAGGCGTGATGATAAAACTATTAAAATAATGTACTTTTTGTAGTTATTTTTTGATTATAAGTATTTATAATTTTTTTTTAAATGTCTAAATTTAATAAGAATGTTAAAAATATCTGAAATATATTAGTTTGTAAGTGCGCAAATAAATACACAAACGGACCAATTTTCGCCAAGAAACACATGTACGTACATATTTTTTAATGATTTTATTGAAACTAAAATTAAAATTCTAAAACATACGTTTGCTAGATAATGTATTGATTTATTTTACTGCATGATTTTATTATTTGAAATGGGTGTGGTATAATACAAAAACTTTTTTGAAAATTGAACAAATCTGCCAACGACCTATGGAATAACCTTATTATTCTAAAAATTAAAAAAATTTCTCAAAATTTATTACATACGAATGCTAGAACAATCTTTCGAAATCCATTTATAATTTTTTGTGGAAAAGAGTCAATACGTCTAAAAACTTTTTTGAAAATGACGTATTTCCGGTTTTCTCTGGTAATGCCCTCTTAATAACACGTTATTTATATTTTTTGATATTATTTTAAAATCCTTTATATACTCTTATGTTATTGCTTCTAAATTGTCATTGCATTATAATACATTATGTAAAATCGACCACCATGACACGGGTATGAGCTTAGCATGCATGTAGTGTATCTAAAAGCTTCCGACTTTTTCACATAGATGGCAGTACTAAGAATTGTTCTTAGACTCCGCTAGATGGCAGTTAGCTTAGTACCAGTTATAAGCAACAGAGGGTCCAGCAGCTCAGGGAGAGTCTTCAGCAAAACTCTCACGTCAGATTCCAATTAGCCAGTTCCAAGATAGGTCGACTATCGTGGTCAATTCTGTATACGCGACCAGATTTATATTAAAATAACATTACTCTACCCATTCATTAAACCTCCTCCCAAGGTGAGTTGGAGAACTGTTGGTGAAACACCACAGTGGTCAAAAAATCCACATTTTGTAATAGATTTTGATGTTTATTTTTCATTAATTCAGAACGTATTAACAAAGCGTTTATTTTTAAAACTTTTTTTAATATTATTATACTTCAAGGTTAAAGTTGTGTTAAGTAATTTGGTAAAACATTTCATTCAAGATAACAAAGGATGGCAATTTAAAAATAAATTAAAAGCGCGTGGAGGCGTTTATAAAAAGAACAATATTACTTCCAGGATAAAATTATTTAATAACTCTTGTCATAATAACTTTTGAAGGTTTTTTTTTAATAATGCCGCTCAAGGTGTGTGTTATCTGTGTGTGTGGGGGTCTTTTTTAGAAAAGGAAGGAGAGGGGAAGAAAACTGTATGAGGGTTGGGAGGAAATCTGGGGATCAGTGTGTCCAGGAGAAACGGACGTATCACTGCCAATCCTCCCACTGCGGTGCAAGGCGATGTTCCGGCTGAAGGTCTGGGTTAGGTCTCCTTCGACCAGTTCTTCCGATCCGGCCTGCTACGCTTTAGGTGGGCAGGCGCAACTGCCACCAAGACCCGGACAAACCTCACCCCATGATACCGGGCACCCCTGCTAAGTCACCAAACGTAGTAAACCACTTGAGATGACCTGTGGCAGAGGTAATATATCATTGAAGAAGATGTGAAACTAATAAATCTAATTTAAAATATGAGCAAAACACAGAAAAATAAAAAGGGGACCCTGGACTCAAACCCAAGATCCTTTGTCTTACCGCGACAAACGCCTTAACCAACTCGCCCATTGGGACCTCTTATTTTTAAATCTTTTTTGTCATCTCATATTTTATATTCAGAATTAATTTTTAACAAATTTTTAACTAATTGTTTTAATTAATTTTTCCCATATTCTTGACTGCTTCCTTTTTAAATGATCACTCAGTTCTAAAGAACTGGTTTTTAACCTGGATAGTGTCTCGGATAAACATTTCCGATATTATTTATTCGGGCACCTATTGACCTTTTCTAAAAGTCCAAATGAATCTTCAATTTTTATTGGAATAAATCTTGTTATAATAACTTTTTTTATCTCCACACAGGAGGCTCTGAGGAAAACAAAATTCCCCTCTGAACCTATGTCATCTTTGCTGATGCCATGGGGATGCTGTGTGGGGGGTCTTTTTTATTTATTTATTTTGAAACATACGGCACAACATGTGCCATTAACATACATGTATATATAAAGTATAGTAGGTATAAAATATAAAGTAAAGAGTACAAAGTATAAAGTTTTAAGAAAAGACTAAAAACAAAAGTTAAAAATATTATAGTAAAAAGTAAAATATAGAAATATAGATATCCTTAAAGGTACAAAGTTTTATATATAAATTATAAAAATTAATAAATATACAAAGTTGTAAAATACAAAAAGTAAGAAATCCTTTTAGGAGCAAGAACAAAAAATTATAAAAAGTAAAAATAATTGATAGGTAGATATCATGGATTATGTCAACTTGATGTCAACGATGTGACCCTTTGACCAAGTATATGTGAACCGATATGATAAATTTTACAAGTAGGTACCTGTGATTTCTAGGGTATTCATTAATTTTAGAAATATAAGATATCTTTGAAAGGTAGAAAGTTTTAAATATAAATTATAAAAATTAATACATATTTAAAGTTATAAAATATAAAAAGTTATAAAAGTAAGAAATCCTCTTAGAAGCAAGAGGAAAGGAAGGATAGGAGAAGTTCTAGGAAGGATTAAGGTACGAGGGGTGGGTAGGAATCTGGGGTTCAACGTATCCAGGAATGACGGATGCATGAATCCGTCCCACTGCAGTGCAAGGCGATGGGTCGAGAGAGTCCGGTTGGAAAGGTCAATAGGTCTCCCTCAACCAGTACCGCCACACAGTAGGTGGGCAAACACATCCGTCGCCAGACATGGACAAATCTCACCCCATGAACCCGGGCACCCCTGCTAAGTCACCAAACATAGCGAACCACTTGAGGTGACCTATTGCAGAGGTGATGATATTCAATAAATGGTACCCATACCCGCTTCCCAAATTGAAACTAGTGAAGGTTATAACCACCAATGTAATGAATCATTTAATTCAGTAGGTACTATTTTCGTTTAGATTTATAGTGTTACCTTCTACTTGAATGATATAAAAATATGCAAATTATTTGGTAAAACATTTCATTGAAGCTAACAGGGGATGATGTTAAAAAGAAATTAAAAGCGGTTTGGAAAGATTTGTACATCAATCTTCATTTTGACTTCCTTCCTTCCGTTGCGTTCGTTTTAGAATAAATTCACCCCTGTATATTTAGCAAGGGTGGCAGTGAACGTGAACACCGCTTTAGCATACTAACGCTAAGCTCGGTAAAAGTAACACGGTATTGTTGAACTGTGCGTGGAAAACCTGCAAGAAACCAAATGTTGAAATTTTACTAACCTGATTAAGGTATAAGCGAACAACGCTGTGAATAAGGGAAATTAATAAAATTCTATTTTATCTCTTGTTATAAAAACTTCTTTTTTTACCTTTTTTATTTTTCTGTGTCATGTTCTTATTGAAGTGAAAAATTTTAAACTCGATGAAACCAAAAGCGACACCAAACCAAAGAGACAAACACATTCATCTATAGGATTTAACCTGTGAGAATATGAGATAGAATAATCCGTCTCCTCTTTGTGCGGTGCTTCGTAGCCTCCCAACTCCTGTCTATTTTAGTTTTATGAAGGTTTCACTTCTACCGTGTGTGAACTGCACACTTTTTATAATTTTTTTTAAAAATATTTTTGTTTAGATTTAGAAGTATCATATTCTTTCTCAATGATATTTTACAACGGTTATTCAAATAAAAATTTAATATTCATTTAGATTTAAAAAAAAAATCAGAACAGAATCAAAGTATGCAATTCACACGCGGTAGAAGTGAAACCTTCAGAAAACTCAAGTATACAAGAGTGGGGAGATCACGAAACATTTTTTTTATCAATGTGAAGGATGTTTTTTTTTCCATATTTTTGTCGTCGAATTCCAGGGCACCTTTTCCTATACATTTGGTCATCTTATAAGTATTTGAATTTTCGTCTTCAAAGTCGCTAGATGTCGCGTTCTTTTGTGTTTTCTTTGCCTGTTCATGTTGGAGTGGTTTGAAGATTGGATATCGATTTAAAAAAATGAAAATGTATATATTTTTTCGATTTCGTAGGATCCGATATTTGATCCGCTGAATGTCAGGCCGCTGAGGTTCGACAGGTGCTTTATACCACTAGACCAAAGAAGACTTACGTGGGTCCGTGGATTTAACGTATCATATTGGAACCGAGTTTTTAATTTTTTTTTTATATAGTGATACCTCACGAGGTATGCTCGTCTGAAGCCAGTGAGACTATGGCATCCCCAATTGGGGTATGTTGTGAAGCTGAAGGTAGTGGGGAGGGGAAGGAGATAGGGAAGAGGAAGGTGGGGAAGTACCTGGCTATTCAGATCTGGTCACCAAACACGGCTAATGCCATTTCAAATAATGTTTCAATTCTGAATGGTGGTCTTACACCAGGGCGATACTGATAGTACCTTCCACTCTGGAACGTGCCGCAAATCAAAGTACCCGTGAAATAAATAAATATTTTATTGCTAGATCTTTCTCTCGCAGGCTAAGTCCTATAGATGTAGGTGTTTGTCTATTTTTAGTGTCGATCGCTTTCGTTTCATCGAGTTTCAAATCACAACGGTGCTAAATACATTTTCACTTCAAGAAAACTTTGCCTAAATAGCATAAATAACTTTTAATCAAAAATTTGAGCCCTTGTCGTGGTTTATATTAATCAAATTGCGAAAATTTCCACCAAAACCTGCCATTAATTTTCAAAGTTTGCATTAACTTATCCCCAACAGTCCAATAGTGGGCTTATTGATTAAAATTCACGTCTGGTATTGATTATCAGTGGCGTACCCGCCACCCCACGATTCAATACAGTTATCACGTTAGCCCCGAGGCACCACCATCCCACGCCTCCCCCCTAGCTAATACAACGGGCATAAACATGCAAATTCCGACCGCCCCACTCGTATGGGCGACTTCGGGGAGAAAGGGGCTTGCAGCGACACGGGGATGAATTATTTTTGGAAAATACATAATTTTTATTTTAGCATTCCGCGGGCGGAGGGAGTGTGATTTTGAAAACACAACACGCGCAGAATGATGGGATAACGTTGTATTGTTTTCGAAAGGGAGATATTTTGGAATTGCGTAAACGATACAATAATAAGATGATTTCGGAAGAAGTGTTTTGAAATTTGATTTTATCGGTGCACAGCTGGTTATTTTCCTTGTTGTTGTTTTTATTTTTACTTCTTTATCTTATTCGTATTCTTTTAGTGATACTATATTTCCGTGTTCTTGTTTTATAATTTTTTTTATTATTTAAACGCCCAAATAGCTTTTGCGCATAATGCAATATATATATATATATATATTTTTTTTTTATAAATTATAATGAAAATAGAGAGTTGACAAAATACAGGTTACATAAAATATAAGAGTTGACGCAGAGTAGGTAACATAGAATGCTAAAAATAGATAATCTGCCACTTATACGATACAATGTTACGATACCTCAAGACAAGCCTCGGACAAACCCCAACTCTCGCATGTGGAAGCCAAAATTTTAAAATGGTACCAAGATTCACATACCTAGGCTCCCTGATATCAAACGACAATAATACCACAGAGGAGGTCCAGAAGCGCATAGTGAACGCAAATCGCTATCATTTCCGCCCACAAAACCAAATAAAATCCAGACTGCTGTCCAGAAATACGAAGATATTAGTGTACAAAATACTGTTCAGACCAGTGCTCACGTACGCAGCTGAGACGTGGGTACTAACTAAAGGGGAATGAGCGAGCATTGGATGTTTTTGAAAGGAAAATTCTGAGGTGCATCTTCGGACTGTTTCTAGAAAATGGATTTTGGCGCAGACGTTACAACAATGAGCTATATACTCTGTAAGGAGCTAAACGTCACAAAATTTATAAAACAGGGAAGACTTCGGTGGCTGGATCATATAGAGAGAATGACCGAGCATCAAGCACCAAAGTCCCTGCTGAACTCAAGACCGATAGAGCGAAGGAGCCTGGGAAGACCAAGGTTAAGATGGAGTGACAACGTCCTCAATGATATATCTACTTTGGAGCTTCTAAACTGGAGACAGCTGGCACAAAACCGAGATGAGTGGAGGAAGACTCTCGAGGAGGCCAAGACTCACCAGGGGTTGTATAGCCAAGAGTGATGATGATGAATCTGCCCATATCCTCCAATCAACAATAATATTAATACAAATGTTAAAAATTGGTGTTCACAATAATTTATGAAATAGGTAGAAACAGTGAGGAGAATATATGACGCAAATATGAATGGAAGAAGAAGTCGGAGACGCCCGAGGAAGACATGGCACGACCAAGTGAATTAGATACTTGAGTCGGGCCATGTGAAGAGTCGGAATAATAGAAGAGCATGTTTGACACGATGTATGAATGTGAACGAGGCAAGGAGTGTGTGCCAAGATCGAGTTGTTTGGTGGTCCGTCCTCTCTGCCTACCCCTGCGGAGAAACGGCGTGATGGTTAGTTAGTTAATTAGTTAGTTAGAAATAGTTGGCCCATACGGCGTTTGAAGTTTGCCAAGTTTAATTTGTTGCCAAATACATCCATATTGTTTAAGTATTTGTTACGAAGACTATGTAAAATTTGTATTGGGGAATGCAAACTAAAGTTGGAATGAGATGTATGTATATAAAATGTTATTGATTTTCTACTTGTTCGTGTAGGTACATGTTCATTTATTAATTGCAGGAGTTCACAAAAATCGAATTTGGAGTGTAATAAAAAGGTTAGGTCGTGTATTTTTCCTCTGCTTTCTAAGTTTTTATATTTAAAATATTCATGAACGACGTGATCTAAAGGGATGTTAAGTTAAAAATTTACCGTAAAAATTCTCTGTAATAAGATTCTTTTGTCTTAAATTTAGCAAGCAGTTGACATTAATTTAAATCAACATTGTCAGTGAAAATGTCAAAAAATATATACTCCGGTCAATTTCTTGACGCCAGAGCTCAGCTTTCGAGATATTACTTACATTCATGCTTTTATTTTCTGAAACTCGTTTTTTTTCGTGTGAAAACCGCACAAGAGACCAAACTGTTCCCGTCTGGAGGCAATGAGATTTGACATCCCCAATTAGGGGATGTTGTGAGGGTAAAAGTAGTGAGGAGGGGAAGGATATAGGAAGGGGAAGGCGGGGAAGGATCAGGCTATTTAGATCTGGTCACCAAACTAAAGCCATTTAATGCAACGTTTCAATTCTGAATGGTGGTCTTAAGGGCCCGCAACCCGGATTTGTGCCGATTTATTACATATTTCCCTTAAACACGGTAAGTTTTAAAGCTCTTAAAAATATATATGTTATTCTTGAAGATAATATCTAGACTTTGCCCGCGGCGTCGAAACGCAAATTATATAAAATTCCCTCGATAGAAAAAAATCGCAAAGTATGCTCCAAAAATTATTATTAACACGTTTGTTTCAGTTATTTTACAAGTTATACGTATGTAAAAATTCAAAGTGTTTCTTTAAATGCTGTTTAAGATAATGCTCGCGAGATTTTTGCTCTATTTTAAACGAGTCGTGTTTTATTAAACATTTTAGCAAATTTTCGCATCGATTTTGTCGCTGTAAATGTTCGCGCTCTCTTCTAACATTCGTAATTTCGTATCTCTCCATCTTCTTCTTTTCGGGCCCGGTTGCACAGCCTTAAACCAGGGCGATAATGGATACTCCACTCTGGAACAACACAAACTAATCACATAAAATTTATTTGCGCACGCTGGGATTTGAACCCGCAACCTACTAATTGTTCATCGAGAGCCTTATCCCTTGTCCACGGAGGTCGGTGTGATTAATTTCCAAAAATTAACGTAAGTACACTATATAACACACATTTTTTATTTAGTACAGCGCCCCAAATGTTATTAAAATATAGAACAATTTATATTTTTTCGCGACGAGCCTTGAGCCAAAACAGTCTTGTGATGGCAGCATTCCACTTCTGGCAGGGTCCAATATACAAGAGATGGAGCCACTTCCTGATGACATAGATTTAAAACAAAAATGTAACTTTTTTCAAATTTTCTTATTTTATTTTATATTATTATTAATTTCTTTTACCAGGTAAATATATTTTTTTCTCATCTTGCAATATTTTTATTTTTTCTTGATATATTGTATATGTACAATATGGTACTCGTGGAAATTGAAATAAATTAAATTGTACTTTGTAAAATATTATCGAACAGTATTAATACGTTAACGTCTATGTGGTTGAATCTTTATTATTAAAGCCCACCAAAAATGTTTTGCCGCTATATAATATGAACATTGTACAATATTTTTGGTTCATAAAGCGTTATATTTTACTTCTTACTAATAATTGGGACTGTTCCCTTGGATACTTTCGTAAAAGAGTGTTCAAGTTAAGCCTTTCGTACTTTTTGGACGAGTTCCAAATTAAATTGGCGCATACTATACACTGCCAACGCCGAAGTTCGTTAGGAAGTTCGTAACCAGTGACTTTTGCCCAAAGTAAAATCTTGACGAAACATTGTTTTAAAGTTTTAACCATCTCGATCCCGGGTATTTAGCACGATCGATCGGTAAAGGTTTTATCGATAATGTCGGTTACTTATCGTCGTTCCTAATCATGACTGCAAATCGCTAACGAACAAACAAAAATTCACATTTAACGTTAACTGTTGTTCGTACGTTAGCGATCAGCATCGTGCTCGGAAAGAGTGACAAATTTTCGACTTCATCGATCGACCAATAGGTGATTTCAGTTCTATTGAATCCTACCTCTTCTCATAATAAAAATGACTGCATGGCTTTCAAATGTGTATGTTTGTAGTTTTCAGGCAGGAATAATAGCAAGCCAATATTTAACACACATAACGCATTACACAACTGCTGACTTCTGAAACAATTCAAATCTCCAATGAATTCAAATAACTAGCACTTCTAAACACAGTATCTCTCCTGCTGTACTACTCTATAGTAATTATCTATTTAGATTATTCTTGCACATGAAGATATCTACCAACTGTCTTTTGAAACAATGCAAATCTCCAATAAAATTACTAGCATTTCTAAACACAGCATCTCCCCTTCTGCACTACTCAACAGTTGCAATTTATTCCGAATTTTATATAACAAAGTTAAAAAAGATATCTTACAATTACTTACTGTGTAAAATAGCATCTCTCCTACTGCACTACTCAATAGTGATAATTTATTCCGAATACTCTTGCACATGAAAATATATAACAAAGATATCTAACAATAATTAACTGACAAAAAACTGACACGTACCTTTCTCAGTTAGCAGAGAAATTCCGTTTGCATGAGCTCTCATCATCATCTCAGGGTCCTGCGTGGGATAAAAAGAAAGCTACTATCTGATGTAAATAAAAGAACTCACATTAAACAAAATGTACTTGTTATTATTGACAAGCAAAAACATAATCTACATAAATACCTTTGTAAACTTAAAAAAATGTAGATAGAGAGAGAGAGAGAGATAATTCAGTTATTTTAGTAGAATCCACTCCAAATGATCATTCGTAGCTTGCCATAGTTAAAATGGCGCACCTCTTCTAACCTCAGCGACAAGGGCTCCAGATATCTGGAGAAGAGCCCCAGAGCTGCCGCTTCGCAAGCCCATGACACAGTGAAGGAGCCGAGATTCCAATCCATCCACAAAGGCGTCACAATGCGTCCGATGGCCATCTCTGAGCATTGAAAGGATATAAACCGCAGTTCTAGACTGTAAATGTGATTTAAGAAGTGCCTGCAGTCTTCACCAAAGTTGTCCTCGGTGATATTGGATTGTACGTGGCACAAGAATCTCAGTTCTAAGCACAAGAACACCAACCTTAGGTACCAGGCACACAGACATCATAAACACTTCCATTAGATTGTAATATTACATAGGTAACTCGATATCTCGTGATCATCACAATAAAAGTTTTCCTCGCCTCGAAAAAACAATCAACATCCTGCGTGTACCGCGACCCGGTACTATTTAACAGTCTCGTAAAGGCATCACGTCTGTTACACGCATAATATTGCAAATTTACACAATCATTTAGGAGTATCAAAACTCCTTACAAAATAAAACTTCCGACCAATCCATCGTTATGTCATGACGTCCCTTCTAACAGTTTTTTTTATTTTTTCAAAAACAATCGAACAACGTTCCGGCAATTTGAATTTGTTATCAATCGTTCCAACTGCACCCGAAATTAATAATACTCCTTCTGAGCAAGTAGATACCTACTGAATAACTACCAAGAAAATAATTACGTTACAAAACATAGCATCTTCCCTACTGCACTACTCAAGAGTTATAATTTATTTCGATTATTCTTGCGCATTAAGACATCTAACAATTGTCTTCTGAAACAATTTATATTTTTTATTAAATTACTAGCACTTCTAAACATAGAATCTCTCCTTCTGCACTATTCATGACATGAAGATATCTAATGACGTCATGACAAGAATATATCTAACAACTGTCAAAAATCATAAATTAAATAACTAACACTTCTAAGTACGTCATCTCCCCTACTGCACTACAAAGCAATGTTAATTAATTCCGATTATTCTTGCACATGATGATATCTGACCATTGTTTTCTGAAACAATTCAAGTCTCCTATTAAATAACTAGCTTTTCTAAACACAGCTTCTCCCCTTCTGCACTACTCAACAGTGGTAATTTATTCCGATTTTTCTGAAATATTTCAAATCTCCAATTAAAAGCACTTCTAAACATAGGCGGATTTAGGGGGGGGGGGGGCACGGGGGCACGTGCCCCCCCCAGACGGTATTTTTGTATACTGTGGAGATTCCATCACAGTACGTACAAGCAGAAACTGTCTTTATTAAACATTTAATTTTTCTATTGTTTTGACACTTTCATAAATCTTCCTATATATACTTGAACTTGTAACCGTCCGCCCCTTGTGCCCCCCCCCCCCTACCCAGGAAAAAATCCTGAATTGTTGATTTTTTTTCCCGTCCGCCCCTTGTGCCCCCCCAGAAACAAATCCTGTATCCGCCCTTGCTTCTAAACACAGCATAGCCCCTTCTACTACTGAGTAGTCATAATTTATTCCTAAAATAATGAAATAATTTTACTTTGTATAAACCACTTATTTGATGTGCAAATCCGACCGGTTTCGGAACAAACGTTCCTTCGTCAGGGAAAGCTTATACTGACGAAGGAACGTTTGTTCCGAAACCGGTCGGATTTGCACATCAAATAAGTGGTTTATACAAAGTAAAATTATTTCATTATTCTATAATGGAAAACCACAAAGTAATAGCTACATTCAAAAATATATAATTTATTCCGATTATTCTCGCACATGAACATATCTAACAACTACGTAACCGTCTTCTGAAAGATTTAAAATCTACAACTAGCACTTCTAAACACAGCATCTCCCTTTCTGCACTACTCAACAGTGGTAATTTAGTCCGGTTATTCTTGCACGTGAAGGTACGCACCAGCTATTTTCTGAAACAATTCAAATCTCCAATTAAATAACTAGCACTTCTAAACACAGCATCTCCCCTTCTGCACTACTCAACAGTGGTAATTTATTCCGGTTATTCTTGCATGTGAAAATGTATTATCACAAAGATAAATATATAAAAAGATATTTAACAATTATTTACTGTCTTCCGAAATATTTCAACTCTCCAATTAAATAAACTGCACTTCTAAACACAGCATCTTTCCTTCAGCACTACTCAGTAGTCGTAATTTATTCCGATTATTCTCGCACATGAACATATCTAACAACTACTTACCGTCTTCTGAAACATTTCAAATCTACAAGGAAATAACGAACACTTCAGAACGGTGCATCTCCACTTCTGCACCACTCAGTTCCTAGTTACAAGCAGTGGTATCTTGGTAGACAACTAAAAGTGGTTTTAAATATTCATGAGGGCAAATGAACGGGGGTCGCGCCCCATCTCGACTCACGGGTGCTGAATGACAATGATTGTCCTGTCGGGTGTCAGGAGTCGAGCTGTGTCGAGTCTCCCCCGGTTTCCACTCCCTCGGCAGACACAAATGGTAATACGCGTAGCTTTTGGATGCGTGACGAAATCTTCTCTGGAAGATAGATGATGTCTGGTTTAGAAATATATATATATATATATATTTTTTTTTTATATTACTTATTATTAATGAAGAAGATAATAAAAATTTATTAGACATGTAGAAATCATACCTAATAAAGCTTTGCAAACGTTGGGCTTAATTTTACGAGCATTCAATGACTTTCATAATATCAATACTATCAAAATATTGTATAAGTCACTAGTAAGGAGTCGTATCGAGTATGATTCCACAGTTTGGTCTCCAAATTATGAAGTTCATTCATATACGATAGCAAGATTATAAAAGAAATCCTTAAGATACGTAAATTCGATGTTGAATACCCCTAAGATGCTATTTTATTTTCGTTCCACGTTTGTGACAGAACAGTTACGAGTCGCAATTTTATACGCCAATGAGACGAATCCAAAATTTGGGAAATATATACTTATTTTTAATTTTTATATGAAATCCCACGAGAGTCCTAGCTGCTCCCGTCAGGAGCCAGTGAGACTATGGCATCCCCAATTGGTATATTTTGTGAGGCTGAAGGTAATGGGGTGGGGAAGGAGATGGGGAAGAGGAACGTAGGGAAGTACCTGGCTATTCAGATCTGGTAAATTCAATTCTGAATGGTGGTCCTATACCAGGGCAATACTGAGAATATGTTCCACTCTTGAACGTGCCGCAAATATACTCTACATTATTTAACGTAAATTAATTGTGAAATAACACAAACTAAACAAATAAAATTTATTGTCCACGCCGGTATTCGATCCCGCGACCTTCGGATTGCGAATCGAGAGCCTTACTGCTCGACCACGTTAAATTAAGTCTTTGTATAGCCAATTGTAAATATAGTCTATTGTAAAAGACTTAAATAAGGCGTTAAATAAAAAAATAGATCAAATCTAAACGGAACATTCAACAACACAAGACACAGAAAAAAAGTGTCAATCAATGGGGATGAAACCCAGGACATAGGTCTTACCGAGATTCTTGACTTGATCTGACTCCTGAGCTATAGACTCCTGGTTATTTTTCGTCATTTTTATCGATTTTATATATTTTTAAACGACCTCAGAAAGGAGGAGGTTCTCAATTCGACTGTATTTTTTTTTTTTTTTTTTTATGTTTGTTACCTTTGAACTTTTGACTGGGTGAACTGATATTGATGATTCTTTTTTATTTGAAAGCTGGTGCTTTCCGTGTGATCCCATTTTAATTTGGTCCAGTTCTGACAATGGCATCCATGAGAAAACCATATAAGTCTTAAATTTGCATTAAGTATGTGCGTGACAAATGGACGAATAACTCAATGTTACGCCAACCGATTTCAATGATTCTTTTTTTATTAGAAAGGATGTACTTCAAGGGTAATTTGATGAGAGTTTGGTTAGGTTCTGATTATCGGATCCATGACAAATTAACGAAACTCGGCCGAATCTCTTAATTTGACCCTAACGTCGTTATGGTCTAATTATGTCTGTCTCATATGAGCAGCACGTTTAGTAGGTTTACCCATTTTCAGACAAATTAGTTAGTGTACTTCAGATTCACTAAAAATAAAAAAAATTAACAAAAAATTTAACAAAACACAAGCACATCAGCACGTGCGACACAAGCACATCTCACCTATAACTATGTGTAGTTACAAACCTACCTTGACTGACACCGACTCCAAAAATAACAATTGTACCTACATATTGATGATTAGAAAAAGTAAGTTGATTATGAAGTTGTAGAAGAATACGAAATTATTTTTTTACTTTTTAGTGCATTTTTTGAAGTCGTTTTTTTGTTTTGTTAAATTTTTTGTTTATCAATATTGCAATTAATATGAATAAGTTTATATTCAGTCCTCAATTAAATTCATGTAGGTTAGATTGAAGAAACAGAAAAATCTCACCAAGCTAAACCCTCCGATCAATTCCCACAATGGAAATAATTATTCTTTTTCATATCTCATTAAAATAACAGAGCTGAAACTCTTTGTATTTTTAATGATTTATTCCGAAAAGAAAGCTCGCCAATCTATTTGAATGATTATTTGTTTTTATATCACAAAGGAACTTAACAATCACTGGCACCGGGTGTAGCAGAAGTAACGTCGCTTTGAGCAAAGGGCTGTCTGCAACAGGACTCCCCGCGGGGACTTTGGGACACACCCTGTATTTTCTGGATGAATGGGGTGACCCAGGGGGTGGGAAAGACGATTTCAAAGCTGGAATCTCGAAGCAACAAGATTTGAAACGTGTTTTTATATAATCGGGACGTTTCCAGTAGTCAGGTGTAACGCATCGCTCTTATGAGATTTATGCTCGTACATATTCTGATGTTACGTGAAAAAGCTTTTTTTGAAAACTTTCCAGCAAGTTTAAAGCACAACATAAGAATATGTTGAATTGTATTTAAAGTTTATTATACGGTTTAAAAATAATTTTATTGCATTGGTTGTGATTAAGTCCTCCCCCGAAGAAACATTTGATTTTAGAGAAGAAATTGTGTTTTTGATATCATCAGCTGTAATTTGTTTAAACTCGAGTTTCTTTCCTTATTCAGGGGGTTCATTTATTAGTATAGCGTCATTACATTGTGTAGCTTGCTTTGCTAGATTTGATCCTATATTTATGAAAAATTTATTGACGTATTCAAGAATTTGGTCAGGATTATCAGCGTATGTCCTTGGGACATTGTTTATATTCAGCACGTCAATTGATGTCATGGTAGCAGATTTAGAACTGGTTATTTCATTAATTATTTGCCACATTTTCCGGGGATTTTGTTTACAATCTACAATTTTTTTCTTGTAGTAGGTTTCTTTTGTATACGTAATAACTTTTTTGCAAATGTTTCTATATCTTTTGTAGAATCTTAACATGTGTATATCGTATGGATTTTTTTTTAGTTTCTTGTGTAACTCGTCTCTTTTTCTTATGCAGTTTATAACATTCTGTGTAATCCATGGTTTAATGTGTACATTTTTATGTGAGATTTTCATAATAATTTTTGTGGTATTAGAGAGAATATTATTCTGAAAGAGTTCTATGAAGAAATTCCATGCATCATTTGCATTGTTCATACTTTGAAGTTTTTTCCAATCGGTACATTGTAGATTATGTTTAATGTCATTCCAGTTTATTTCAGTTTTTTCTATTGTTTGTGGTCTTTTCTTGATTTTATTTGACTTATTTAATTTTATTGAAAGTATAGTTGTATAATGATCTGTTATAGTTGAGTTAAATACAATAGTTTGAGTAATATCTTTTGTTTTACTCATTATATGATCTATGTAACTTTCAGTGCTGTCCACTTTTCGAGTAGGTACATTTATTAAGCTTACCAGTCCATGGGATGCTAGCATCTGCAGATATTGAATTCTCTTGGGATGTCCATTTTCTAGGATATTTATATTTACATCTCCAATAAAAAATATGTTTTTCGTGTCTTTTAGAAGGCAGAGTTCCTCGTCTACGGATTTAGGGAATGGGTCGATGTTTCTTGTTGAAGGCGATCGGTAGATTGCTAATATAGCTTTTTCTTTTCCGATTTTAATTTTTAGACAATTGGCATCTGTGATAATAATTTCCTCAACTTCGGCTTTTATTTCGTTTTTAATGTATATAATTACACCATCGTTTTGTCTTTTGTTATTCAAACTTGAGTAGGTGGTATATCCAGCTATTTCCAAATTCATGTATTTATGATTTATCCAACATTCAGTAAGTATTATTATGTGTAGATTAACTTTTAAATATTTGAGTAAAATTTGTAATTCATCAAAATTTTTCTGATGCCTCTTATGTTTTTGTGCAATATATTAAAAGAGTTGTTGTTTATCATTGATAGGTCACTTGGTTCCGAGGTTAGTATAGTGTCAGTCATTTTTTACTTTAATTCATAAATGTTGTTTCGAAGCGCCTTTTTTTACACAATATTTTTAATATCATCTATATGTTTTCGTTTGGCATTTTTCGAGTCATTATTTTTCCATCTTTACACCAAACGTAAGAATAGTTTTTTTCTTTGGCAGCTTTTTTGTTTATTGGCTCTATAATATGTTCAAAAAGGTATATGTGTGGGCGTGTGTGTTGTACAATGTACATGTATGCATATATACGTGTAGAGTGTGCACACATATACATATACATATATATGTGTGTAAATACATACGTACGTGTGTAAGTACGTATTTACTACTGTTTGATTTTGGTCCTCCTTGTTTTATGTACCAAATTTCACGTTTTATTATTTTATATACCTAATTATGTAATTATAAATTAAATTACAATTAGGTACATAAAACAAGGCATATTACATTACATATTACAACTTATAGTCATACTAAGAATGTTAAGATGAATGGTGTGCTCACCTATTGGAATCATCGCTATAACCACATTGAAAATGTAAATTAATGTAATAATAAAAATGTGATGTATTCTGTTGACTAGCCGATAAATAAAATAAAAAGGAATAACCTGTAAAAATTATTTAATTTTCTTGAATGATTTCTCCTTTTTCAAGCCTATAAATACTTGGAAGGAACGTAAAAAAGCAAAAAAAAACTTTAAGAATAATAATTTTCCGATACGCCAAACTTTTCGCTTGAAAAGATTGGCTTCCGCTTAAGAGTTATGAATATGAATTTTTAAAGGGCACTTGAAGAGGAAAAAGTTTAATTACCCTTTTAAGTCGGGCTCAAAGCTGAGGAATGAGCCTAACTTACACGATAAGTGCCGAGACGCGGATAGAATGTGCCCGCTTTGATAACGGCTCCAATGAAAAAACATTTTTTCAAACTTTTTTGAAATTACAATACGAAAGCTGAAAATTATTTTTAAGTTTTGAGCTACTGCTGTTTATATAAAGCGAGTTAATATTGCTTCTAAAACTTGATTTACTGAGAAGTTTTCTATTCATTCATTTGAAAATATTTAACTACCATGAGAATAAGAATGAAATTTGTATTTCATTACATCTATAATATAAAAATGAATCGCTAAATTTGTTGGTAAGCGCAAATCTCGAGAGCAGCTGAACCGATTTCGCTAATTATTTTTTTAGAATATTCCTTGAAGTTCGAGGATGGTTTTTACGGAGAGAAAAATTAAGAAAATGGCGCAGAAAATTAGATAATAACAGAAAACATCGCACGTTTGACAGTTCGCGCGTTAGAGAATGACATTTTGCAAAACAATGAATGATTGTTCAATCAGGATTCAATTTTGAAAAGTTGAAAAATTTATTTAAAATAGGTACTCCCCTAATAGTTTGAATCGAATCAAGAATTTTATATATTTTAAATAGGTATCTATGTTAGGTACCACATTTAATATACATGAAAAATGGAAATTTTAATAAAAATTGTAAAAGGTGGCACGCGGGCTGTTTAATAACTGAATGTACTGGGATTGAATATATGGAACGCGGGAGGAGGGTTGGCGGGACGAGGCAGCGGGAAAGGGAAGAGGGAAGGCGGGGAAGGTGGAAGAGGAACGCGGGAAGGGGGAGAGGGACCTGGGAGGGGGGAGGGGAACTCGGGAGGTGGGTTCACGGGACGGGGAAGGGGGGAGTGGAGTGGGGAGAGGGAAAGTGGAGGTGACGGAGTGGGAACGCGAGAGGGGAAGAGGACGCAGGAGAAGAAGGGGAGGCGGAACGGGAACGGGACGAATGGGAAAGGACAGTCAGGGAGATACAATTTCTTTATTAAATGGCATAGCAACGCATGCCGGGATCAGCTAGTTACATAGTATAAAATGAAGTCGCTAAAAATGTTTTAATCTTTTAAACTACGCAACGGATTTTCATATGGTTTTCATCAATAGATAGAGTGATTAAAGAGGAATGTTTATATGTATAATACATGCAAATTATATTAGAGAAAAGCAGAGAAATTCAAAGAAAACATATTTTGTTCGATTTAAAACGGCTGGCGGGCCGTACCATAGTCACTATTGAAATTCGTTCTACGGAAGAAATTGGAAAATAGATGTCCTAGAGTAAGTAGGTATTTGATTTTCCCTTTTTAAATATCCAGTGTTGCATTGCAAGCATTGTATATTTAGTGGCGATCGCTCGAATTGCATTACATAGTATAAAATGAAATCGCTCAAAATGTATGTGCGCATAGATCTTTTAAATCATTACATAATATAAAATGAAGTCGCTCAAAATGTATGTGCGCATAGATCTTTTAAATCATTACATAATATAAAATGAAGTCGCTCAAAATGTATGTGCGCATAGATCTTTTAAACTACGAAACAGATTTTCATGCGGTTTTCACCAACAGATAGTGATTCAAGGGGAAGGTTTTATATGCTTATTATAGAATAGAAAAGCCGAGAAATTCAATGTTTGTTTCCTCAGAACTTTCGACTGGGTGAACCGATATTGATGATTCTTTTTTATTTGAAAGCTGGTGCTTCCCGTGTGGTCCCATTTTAATTTGGTCCAGTTCTGACAATGGCATCCATGAGAAAATCATATAAGTCTTAAATTTGCATCAAGTATGTGCGCGACAAATGGACGAATAACTCAATATCACGCCAACCGATTTCGATGATTCTCTTTTTATTGGAAAGGATGTACTTCAAGGGTAGTTTGATGAGAGTTTGGTTAGGTTCTGATTATGGGATCCATGACAAAGTAACGGAACTCTCCAATTCTGAAGAACAAATTTACGATACTCGGCCGAATCTTAATCGAATTAGTTAGTGTACTTCAGATTCACTAAAAATCAAAAAATAAACAAAAATTTTAACAAAACAAAAAAACGACTTAAAAAAATGCACTAAAAAGTAAAAAAAATAATTTAGTATTCTTCTACAACTTTATAATCAACTTACCTTTTCTACTCATCAATATGTAGGTACGATTGTTATTTTTGGAGTCGGTGTCAGCCAAGGTACCCGCGGCCCGGCGTGTTCATTTAACAGCTCCTCTCCCGCCGACACCGACTCCAAAAATAACAATCTTACCTACATATTGATGAGTAGAAAAGGTAAGTTGATTATAAAGTTGTAGAAGAATACGAAATTATTTTTTTACTTTTTAGTGCATTTTTTGAAGTCGTTTTTTTTTGCTTTGTTAAAATTTTTGTTTATTTTATATTTGAAAGAACGTAATGAGTGAAACCTCAAATTTTAATATTTAATCATTGAAGATAATATTAGAGACTCCCAAACGTAAACCTAATCAAAAAAGGAAACTATCGCACCCTTTTTTTAACGTTATCTCATAATTATGTCACACATATAAACACATTTGATAGTAGATATTAATACGTTAGCCTCTACGTGGTTGAAATTTAATTAAGAACGCGTGCATGTTCGTCGCCGCGCCATGTAAAAATCTGTGTTTTTTTTGTTTACATTAGCTCCACATAGGAGGCACCGAGGAAAACTATTTCCCTAGGGGCCTATGTCATCTTTGAGGATGCTGTGTGGAGGGTTTTTTAAGGGAAAGGAAAGAGAAGAAGATATGGGAAGGAAAAAGGTATGAGGGGTGGGTAGGAAACTGGGGGTCAGTGTGGCCAGGAGTGACGGACGTATGAATCTATTCCTCACACTGCGGTGCAAGGCGAAGGTGCAGTGTACGTGAAATTAAAAAAAAAAGCTACCGTTGTAATTCAGTTTCGAATTCAAGAATTAGCAGGTCACATGAGAACGTCCCCCCCTAGCTATAAGTAATACGATTTTGTAAAATTTGAGTATCTCTCCCGATATGGAAAAATTGACGGTAAAACTTAGTTGTATCACTCGGCTACATATTACATTAGACGTCATTGCCTGTCCCGGTGACTATTACTGGATCACAGTGAATCCGAGAAACGGGCTATTTTTGGAAGCATTTCCCATCGGATTTATAAAATGGTCATCAACATTGTAACTGGGCGAAGTCGAATCAACAGCCACCCGCAGATAATATTATTATTGTACCTTGAAGAGCAGCCAGCGGATCAAGGTAAGTTTCTAGTTTTTTCCACCCTTTCCTATCCTTATCCTGTAAACTAGGGAATTCAAATTATTATTTTCAACGCACCAACAGCCGACACAAGTTTTTACAGAGCTCGCCCAATCACAGTAACAAGATAATTTGTGTAATTTGGAGACTGGCAAATGAGTTCTAAAGAACCTACATAATTTACTTTGTCAGACGAATACTAACACTATGGGGTTACAGGTAGTTTAAATATTTATCTGTTAAACTTTAGGGTTGTCTGAGAAGAGTTTCAGTGTCTTACATCCCTTTCCCCCCTTACCTATCCAATCTAGACACAATGTAAATGTCAAATGAAAACTTATTTTAAGTAGCGAACACTATATCTTCTATAATATAAAAAATTAATCGCTCAATGTGTTGCTAAGCGCATAACTTTCGAACGACTGCACCAAATTGGATAATTCTTTTTTTTGTGTGTTCGTTATTGTCAGGACAAGGTTTTTATAGGCGAGCTCTGGCATTATGAAATTTGTATTAAAAAATTGCTATTGTTGGCACGCGAGGAAGCGGCTATTGCTATGGAAAGCGGGAGGGAGGGAGAAATGGGGGAGGAGAATCAGGGAGGGGAAGGGAATCTGGGAGGGGGGTTCGCGGGACGGGGGAAGGGCGGGAGTGGAGTGGGGAGAGGGAAGGTGGAGCAGGCGGAGTAGGAACACAAGAGGGGAAAGGGAAACGGGACGAATGGGAAAAGACATGCAGGGAGGAACAATTTCTTTATTAAACGGCATAGCTACGCATGCCGGGAACCAGCTAGTATATATATATATATATGATTACCGATGGAAAACTCAATTTATAATAATGGAAACTTAATAAAGATAACGAGACAATAATACCACAGAGGAAATCCAGAAGCGCATAGTGAACGCAAATCGCTGTTATTTCCGCCTACAAAACCAAAATAAATCCGGACTGCATGCCGTCCAGAAATACGAAGATAATTAGTGTACAAAATACTGTTCAGACCAGTACTCACGTACGCAGCTGAGAAGTGGGTACTAACTAAGGGGAATGAGCGAGCTCTGGACGATTTTGAAAGATAAATTCTGAGGCGCATCTTCGGACCGGTTCTAGAAAATGGATTTTGGCGCTGACGTTACAACAATGAGCTGTATACTCTGTATAAGGAGCTAAACGTCACAAAATTTATAAAACTGGGAAGACTTCGGTGGCTGGGTCATGTGGAGAGAATGACCGAGCATCAAGCACCAAAGTCCCTGCTGAATTCAAGACCGATAGGGCGAAGGAGCCTGGGAAGACCAAGATTAAGATGGAGCGACAACGTCCTCAAAGATATATCTACCTTGAGCTTCTAAACTGGAGAGAGCTGGCACAAAACCGAGATGAGTACAGGAAGACTCTTGAGGAGGCCAAGACCCACCAGAGGTTGTAGAGCCAAGAGTGATGATGATGATGAATAAAGATAACAAAGTTTAACCTTCATGTGCTTGACATATATGTCCCGAGACGCGAGCATATCTCGCCTTACCTCTATCCGCGTCGGATTAAATATAACGAATAGAAGGAAGTTACATTTAATGTGTCAAGTGTACAGTTTGATAAATTCGAAGGTTCCTACATATTTGACAGAATTTCTGTTTGGCAGACTGCAGTAGTGCAGTAGTCCGTGACTGTCGTGCAAACAGTTCACGCCAAAGAGACCATTTATTTGTTCTCTCAGACATAAAACTTCCGTATTTGCAAATAGTCACAGCTATTTATCATCAAAACCTCGGAATGAAATACAACTGTCTATTTGAATATCGACATCGTTGCAGGGCTTTATAAAGCTCTGCAGCGAATGGTTGCTTCAAATTGATAGAATTTACCATGAAATGGATACCTACTTGTGTTTATGATCATATTATTTATTTTCAATTATTAATTTCGTTTGCTTTATCGAAGATTCATTTAATTTTAATTGCATCTAAATTATTGCGTTTATAATTTTAGAGGCACCGCTGATAACCAGCTGCATTCCGGGAGAAATCCTGATTGTATAGCTGAGCTATGATCTTTTTGACAATAGAACAAATGTAATGACCTATCTCTAGACCTATCTCCTTAGTTTCAAACCTCTTAAAAATATTTGAAAAATGTATCAAAAATAGAGTAATGAATTACCTAGAACAAAACAAAATTCTGTCCCAAAATCAATATGGCTTCAGAAGTAAACTTAGCACTGAAGACGCAATATTCGATTAGACAAAAAAATTGTACACATCTGTTGATAAAAATAAAAAAAAAGTCTAGCTATATTTTTAGATTTAAGAAAAGCTTTTGATACGGTAAATCACAATATACTCATAAAAAAAATTAATCAAATAGGTTTCAAAAAAGGTACACTAAAAATTCTCACTAACTATCTCAAAGACAGAAAACAAAAAACAAAAATAGGGAATTTTTATAGTACTGAAACGAGGATAAAAAATGGAGTACCACAAGGTACTGTGCTTGGCCCAATCCTGTTTTTAATATACATAAATGATTTATGTAATGTTGTAATCCCTGGTAATATTGTATCTTACGCTGATGATACAGTAATAATTGTAAACGGAAAATCCTGGCTTGAAACTTACTTAAATGCATCAAAATGTATTGCACATGTCTCATCATGGCTAAACAGAAATAGACTCTTCCTAAACTATAATAAAACATCTTACCTACCTTTTTATAAAATCAGTAAAAACAAACCCCCCAATAACCTTAAAATTAGAATTCATAATGCTAACTGTAATCAAGTAATATGCTCAACTTGCTCTGAAATTGAAAAAGTTGAAAAGATCAAATATTTGGGAATATGTATTGATACAAATTTAAATTGGCAATCACAAATTAATAATACCGTTTCTAAATTGAGATATCTTACGTACATATTTTACAGACTTAAAGAAGTATTGAATATTGACAAATTGAAAATGATTTATTTTTCTCTGGTGCAATCTTCACTCATGTACGGAATAATAGGATGGGGTGGTGCGCTTGATGTTTTTATAAAACCTTTACAAACAACTCAAAATTATATTGTCAAAATTATGTTTAATAGAATTAAAACATTTTCAACAGATGCTTTATACAAAGAATCTAAACTATTCAGTCTCCGTAAACTATTTATACTGCAAAATATGAAATATATCTATAAAAACAGAAACAAATTCGAAAAAAATGAAAACAGAACCAACATTAGAAATAATAATGTATTCTATACCCCTCAAACAAACACAAAACAAATGCAAACTCACAGTAGTTTTATTGGACCTCGCACTTTTAACCTTTTACCAAAAAATATCCAAGTTGCAACTAAACTTCCGCATTACATAAAAGAGTTAAAAATATGGCTGAACCATACAGATGTAAAAACTCTATTAATTTAATTTTATATCAGTTCATGTTTCTCACAAACTTTACACTTATAACTGTTATTACACTATACACTAATTATTACCTTGTACACTATTGAACACACTTTTTGTACAAACTGTTTAAACAAATTTTAATAATGTTTTTGCTTCATATACCTACCACTGTTTGTTTTTTCTAGGTACTAAAATAAAATATATTTAACTATAATATTACCCACGCACAGGCTGCGCCTTAGTGGGTTCCCATTATTTTTATTATATCTAAAATATGTAACCATAAAATGTAAAATTGGGAAAAATAAAGGATTAAAAAAAAAAAAAAAAATAATGAAAAAAAAGATGTAGATGAATGTAAAAATCTATTGTCAAATAAATGTTTTCATTATTATTATATTATACAGTAATATAGTCTATCAAATAAATATATGTCAACTTTATTATCTGTAACCACACGGTAATTTAATAAATAATGTCATGAAGAAAAAACAATAATTGAAAAGCGAAAACGGAAAGGACCCGTCAAAGAGTAAATTTTCTTTCAAGATTAAAATAGAATACCAATATAAATCTTTCCTCGCTGTTTATTTTTTTTTGATTGACAGATTATGTTTTTGGCATGTTCGTGAATTAGAATTATTTGAAAAACAAAAAGCTAAAAGAATTTATTATTTTCTTCCTTTATAATGATATAAAATAATTTTTTTTTTCGGATGTATGTAATTTAATCAGGATTCTCTTGTAGATAATATTTTTGACATGAAAACCAGAGTGGAAGATACTTAAAGTATCGCCCCGATGTAAGAGCACCATTAATAATTAAAACTTTGCATGAATTGGCTCTAGCAGTATTTGGTGACCAGATTTGAATAGTCAGGTACTTCCTGCATTCCTTTCCCTTATCTCCTTCCTCTCCCCACTACCTTCAGTCTCATAACTTACCCCAATTGGGAATGCCATAGTCTCACTGACTCCTGAAGTTTGAGAATAGTAGGGACTAGGATTCTGAACGGAGGCGTCTACTAATATCTACAGGAATTCCAAAAACTGAAAAAATCGAACTAATATCTATGAAAACTAAAGTGTTGACGAATATCTACAGCACAAACTGTTGACTAATATCTATGAGAATCAAAGTGTTGACGAATATCTACAGCACTGGCAGAGGTTGGATTTGCAATTATGTGTAGCATATCGGAATAATGTAATATTGCGTATGCAGTTTAAAAAACTTAATTTATGTAAGTGTGTATGTAAAAATTCGTAATATCGGACTATTGGACACATTTAGCTGATTAGTCCAACCTACGCTCTGTAGATATTAGTTCAACCTACGCTCTGTAGATATTAATCAACACTCTGAAGTTCGTAGATATTAGTTCAACATATGAGCTGTAGATATTCGTCAGACATACAGGCTGTAGATATTAGTATCTGGAGTCTTCTGAACAACCTGCGTCATGCACTTCTTACGGTACTTCTAACAAGTAACATTGAGGATCTACAACTTTTGCTGAATAAAGTAGTGAAGACTTGTGATAATTTTGGGCTAGAACTGAATATAAATAAAAACAAAATACATGCTCATTATCAAAAATAACGCATTGGATGAAAATCTTTATATTGCTTGAACAAAACTAGAGAAGGTACAGAGTATTGTATACTTAGGCTGGAATGTAAATGATAGATGGGATCCTTCGGTTGAAATCAAATACCGCATTGAGCAAGCTCGTGCAACCTTTATCCGCACGAAAAAGATGTTCTGCAGTCATGATCTCAACCTTGGATTACGAATGCGAATGGTCAGATGCTACGAGTTTTCGATATTATTTTATGGAATGGAAGCATGGACGCTTACTGAAGAACTAATTAGGCGACTGGAGGCATTCGAGACGTGAATCTCAGAAGAATACTTAAAATAAGCTGGATGGGCAGGGTTACGAATGAAGATGCTTTGGTTCGGATGAATAAAGAAAAAGAAGTTATTAAAACTATAAAAATCCGAAAATTTCAATATCTTGGACATGTGATGAGACATCCAGAGAAGTATGAGATCTTTCATCTCATAATGCAGGGAAAGATTGCCAGAAGACGGGGCCCTGGAAGAAGGAAAACCTCATGGCTGAAAAACCTGAGACAGTGGTTTGGCCAGTCTACCGTAGAGCTGTTCCGGGCAGCAGTAAACAAAGTCCGCGTAGAGCCAACATGTTAGCCACAATGACAGTCAATGTCCATTGAACGGACAGGGCACAAGAAGAGGAAGAGAAGGGACTGGGAAAAAATAAACAAAAAAGTGTTCCTGTAATTATGGAAAAATGCGCCGTGGAAGAGTTTTTCAAATATGCTCAAGGTATTCGTAGCACTTTAATGTTTCTGGTCCATGTTAAAGAACAACAAATTTAGGTTAATTTTTATTTTTAACTTAGTGATTAAAACCTCAAATTGTGTTTTATTTAAGTATTGAAGACAATATTAACGAAACTCAATCAAAGATCTGAAACAGAAAAATCAGGAAAAGATACGGTCACATTTCTGATTTTTCTGTTTCAGATTTTCGAAATTTCATCCTAGACTCGCACAAAAGTCAATAGATGTAGCATATTAAATAAAAAAGCTTAAATTTTTCCAAGACACTATCTAGATAGCATTTAGTTCTGGTTAAATCTTGCAGTCGTACATAAAGATAGCAGCCAATAAAAGTATGCGTTAAAAAAATGAAGATAATGTTGGTAGTTCTTAGTCGAAGATAAATACGACCGAATCGGATACGGACACGTTAGATCAGTTGGTAGAGCACTGACCGGCAAGTCCTAGGTCCTAGGTTCGAGTCCAGATGTGACTGGATCTTTTCTGATTTTTTTTATTCAGATTTTTGACGGAGTTTCCTTAAAACTGGCTTCATTAATTACATAAAAAATTAAAGGTTTGAAAAAACATGTTTTTTTATTTAGTTTTTTATTTATTTTAATTTACGGCCAGAGGGCTTTTACATGAACATATAATAAAGGCAGTACATCTTTAACATGTGAAAGAAATAATATAAATAAAATTACAAAAGAAATAAAAAGTACATAAATGAAATAAAAATATAAGCAATAGCAATTAAAGCACAGTGAGATATAATAACAATACGTTACGATAAAAAAATGCATAGGTACATGATATAAAAATACAAACAACAAAAATATAAAAGTAAGGTGATTTACAAAATTGCAACAAAACAATGCAACAACAAACAACAATGGTTTACAAAATTGCAACATTAACCATGTCTAATAACACAGTGTATTAGTTTCGCAAAGTGCCAAACCGCTACATCGATGGTACCTCCAGGACCTCTGCAAGTTGCAGGAATTCGGAACTGTCCAATTTGGATTTTAATATTTTAAATAAGAAAGTTAAATAATTTTTTTTAAATAACTAAATAATACTACAAGTTATGACGACGGTTTATAACATTCAAGACATTACATTTAATTACATTAATAAGATAGGTAGAGATAATTTAGTAAATTTGTCGATCGATGTACCAATAGTTTAATAAATTTACCAAAGAATTTCCTTGGTGAGTACTTGTATCATGGTTAAATAATGATTTAATTATTTCATATTTAAATTGTGTTACTTTGCGCGTTTTAAAAAAGGATCGTGAAATTTCATGCCTGGTAGTTACGTGGAAAGTAGATACCTTTAACCTTTAAGGGCAGTGTCCAGGGAGTAATTTATCAATTTGTTTTAAAGGGATGTGACATTTTTAGGAGGGTGCGCTTTCTGCCCAAAGTCACGCTGATGATAGATACATTTTCGTGATAAATGTTTAGTGTTGTAATTTTTTCGGTTCAAGTTTCGATTAAATTCTTAGTTGCTTTCCGATAAGATCATAAATCAGGAAGTGTTGTTATAAAGATAAGCAAAATCAATGGTGAGTTGCTCTATATTTTGAATGCCAACTTCTCCCATTTGTCCCAGATTGCGGCATTTCCAATTGGTTTACGTTATGAGTTCAAAATTGGCTTCGGATGAACTCTCTTACGCTCAATGTAATTAAAACTAATTATCTAGCCTTTTCAATAAACTCAAGAGGTCAACCGGGTAAAGAATATACTCTCAAATTGCAGTGTCAAAACAATAAGCCACATTGCTCTTGCCCTATTATAACAAAGGCAAAAAGTATTAAATATCTAGGAGTGGAAATAGACGAAAACCTTAGATGGGACATACACATAAATGGAATCACTAAAAAGCTTAGGAGACTTGTATATTTCTTCAAAAACCTAAGAAACATACTACCTAGGAAAGACATAAAAAAGTATTTTATGCTTTATGTCATTCCCGTCTTGAGTACGGAATTCTAGTATGGGGATCTGCAACAGCAAATCATATTAACCACTTAGATATTGCTCAGAAGAGCATTATAAAAACCATACTAAAATTACCCATCAGAACCAACTCAAAAGATATTTTTAAGTGTTTTGACATTCTAAATTTAAAACAAATATATGCAAAGAATATTCTTATACATCATTTTAAAAACAGAAAATCTCCTAATGAAACTCGGATACATGACACAAGAGCCTCAAAAAAGGATATACGAGATGTTCCAAAATTCAAGACAAGTTTTGGCCAAATAAACCACATATATCTGGCAACCAAACTTTACAACATCCTTCCTCCAAGTTTGAAAAAGATAGAAAAGATGAATAAGTTTAAGGAAAAAATCAAAACATGGGTGAAGGAAATTAATGCAGACATACTAGAGAATGTATTAAAAACATCATAGAAACTAAATAACGGAAAATCAAAGAAATCTACCAGTCCGCCTCAGCACAGGACCACCTAGTGAGGAGGACTAAGAACAAACAGATGAAATATTTATACATATATATCATATCTTGTAATTCTCATTAAACCTGTAATTAAATAATCGCTAATAAAAAATAAAAAAAATAAAAAAAAAGTATCTGGTTATTCAGGTCTGGTCACCAAACACGGCTAAAGCCATTTAAAGTATAGAATCATTTCTGAATGCTGGTTTTTAATCAATGCGATACTATGAGTATCTTCTGCCCTTCAACATGCCGAAAATGTACTGAATAATTATTTTTAATGAATAAATTGGTGAAACGACACCAATTTCCCGCTGGATTGCCTTGATTTTAAATACTGGCAATTTTCATTTAGTAGGTACACGATGACGGAGCGATTATTCTGCCTCAAGTGTTGGTCATAAGGGGCCATCCATAAATTACGTCTCACGAATTTCATGATTTTTGACCCCCCCGTCCCGTCCCGTTCATACATCGTCACATTTGTGAGACCCTCTCCCCCCTAGTGTGACGTAACATATAATATTTAGCAATTTTACATAAAAATTGCGTTTTAATAATTTAGATTTTTACATGTGACGTCATAGAGCTGATGAACCCTCAAACCCCTTGTCACACTTCTCTACTCCCCCCCCCCCTTAAGGCCCCGCAACCGCGCACAAAAAGAAGAAGATGGAGAGATATGAAATTACGAATGTTAGAGGAGAGCGCTGGTATTTAAAGTGACAAAATCGATGCGAAAATTGTGAAAATGTTTAATAAAACACGATTCGTTTAAAATAGAGCAAAAATCTCGCAAGGGTTATCTTAAACAGCATTTAAAGAAACACTGTCAATTTTTTCATACATTTATATGTATCTTGTAAAATAACTGAAACAAACGTGTTTATAATAATTTTTGGAACGCGCTTTGTGATTTTTTCTATGGAGGGAATTTTATGTAATTTGCGTTTTGGCGCGACGAATGTCTAGATATCATCTTCAAAAATAACAAATATTTTTTTTAGAGCTTAAAAACTTCAAATGTTTAAGGGAAGTTTGCAAGAAATCAGTTCAAATACGGGTAACGGCGACTTGAGGTGTTACGTAATTCATGGGTGGCCCCTAATAACATCGTATTTCTTACGTACTAATCTTCGAGTTTCAAACTTTTTTTTGATAACATAACTTTTGTAAATTTAATTGCTATAAAAGTGAACGTGTTTGAATATTAAATGTCTTTATTTCAAAGCATCCTAATTCAGCTTCCGAATTCGACATTAATTTTAAACTCCGCGATAACGAAAAGTACCTGCCTATTTAGATTTAGATGCCGTATTCGCATTTAAAAAGAATTCCTATGGACCTTTTTCTTCTCATCCTCCGTTTCCACATGCCTCGCAATTTCCTCCAATTTAGCATGACACATAAAAAAGAAAGACTGAGAAAATTGATTGCTAAAACGTTACTCTAACAACGTCACGTAGAAAAAGCGTCATGGGTACATATTTTATTTTAACACGCAAGGTTGAACGTCATTCAATTAACCCACCAGACTTCGTTAGTCTTCCTTAGTCTATTGGTAGAATACCGGACACGTATACCAATATTGGTTCAGTAAGCAATTTCCTCCGAAGCTCCGGTGCATTTGAGACGAGCTAAAAGTTTCGCTAGAAGCCTTTGAATATTGATATCTATGTTATCTCGTGATATTACTATGTTGCGCTTGCTGCTATTTAACAATACCTATATATAATATGTGGAACATTTTCACAAAAAGAAATATTACCCAATTTTGATTTTGTTATTTTAGTAAGAAATGAAATGAGCAGATTTTCCAAAATCAATATATTTACATGCTTTATGTGTAACTCAAAATGATTTATTTCCACAAAGTGAAATATTTAATAAAATTCAATTTTATTATAATTTATTTTTTATTTTAGCGAATATATATATATATATATTTTTTAACATGAATACCGCACTAGAGTCCCAACTGCTCCTATGTGGAGCCAGCTAGACTATGGCATCCCCAATTGGGGTATGTTGTGAGGCTGAAGGTAGTGGGGAGGGAAGGAGATAGGGAAGAGGAAGGTGGGGAAGTACCTGGCTATTCAGATCTGGTCACCAAACACGGCTAAAGCATTTCGGGCAACGTTTCATTTCTGAATGGTGGTCTTACACCAGGGCGATACTGAGAGTATTTTCCACTCTGGAACGTGCCGCAAATATACTATATATTATTTTAAATGAATAAATTGTGAAATACACAAATTAATCAAATAAAATTTATTTGCCACGCCGGGATTCGATCCCGCGACCTTCGGAATGCGAGTCAAGCGCCTTACCGCTGCACTACGCCGGCCGTCATAAAATAAAATATCCTCCGTCAGCATATTCATATTCAGCGTACAAATTCACTGCTACGAGTGGTGTTCCTCAGGGGTCACATTTAGGTCCAATCCTGTTTTTATTATTTGTTAATGATGTGTTATATATTTTCAACGATGTTCAAGTATTATTGTTTGCAGACGACCTGAAATTATTCAAAGCAATCAGAAACATTAATGATTGCCACATATTGTCAAATAACTTGTTGAGATTTATTATATGGTGTCATGATAACCGCTTGCAACTTAACATAAGCAAATGTCAAATTATGAGGTTTTATCGAATAAAGAATCCAATATTTTTCGATTATTCCATTAACAATATGTCGTTAGTATCTGTCTCAGAAATTAATGACTTAGGTATTTGGTTTGACACGAAACTCAACTTTATCAAGCATATAGAAATAATAACCAATAAAGCTTTGAAAATGTTGGGATTTATTTTAAGGGTATCTAGTGATTTCAATAATGTCAATACTGTAAAAACATTATATATGTCACTCGTAAGGAGTCATTTAGAATACAATTCCACGGTTTGGCCCCCAAATTATGAGGTTCATTCACATGCGATTGAAAGAATCCAAAATAAATTTTTAAGATATGTGAATTTTAAAATGGGCATTCCTAGTAAATGCCTAAATTACGATAACGTACTTTCTTCATTAAATTTAAAAAAATTATCTGATCGTAGAATCATTTCCGATTTAACCTGTTTGTATAAAATCATTAATTCAATGTTTGATACCCCTGATTTATTATATGAAATCTCTTTTCATACTCCAGGCAGGTCAGTCACAAGACAGTACCTACCATATTATTGTAGCAATTCTAAGTCAACAAGTCAATATTATACTCCTATGCGACGGATTCAACAGCTTGGAAACAAATACTCTGAAGTTGTTGATATCTTTAGTACATCAATTTTATTATATAAGCGCACCTTATTGAAGTTTTTTTCATCACATAAGGGAATAATACTTTGATAAAGCTATTAAAATTGACTAATTCATTGGCAGTATTTTGTCGTCTGAAAGAAAAAAAACTATTTCAGATTTATTATATTTTGTACCTACATACTGTGTGGTTTAAATTCAATACCTAATATTTTTACTTTTGTATTTATTTTTGTGCAAGTGTTTTAAACAGTAGTTTCCTGCACTATTTACCAGTATAATTTTGTTTATATTGTTATATATATGTATGTAAAAGCCTAAATAGGCGTAAATAAAAAAATATATATATATATATATATAAAATAATCGTGTTTACAAAACATAAAGGTCAATTTAAGTATATATTATATGTGTTGATATTTTATTTCTTAATCCTCAATTTATTGTTATAAAAACATTACGAAATTGTTCATTTTAGTACCTTTTTAAATAGGTACAGTGCAATTTTTAATGCGATTGTAGTGCAATTTGTGAAATACTTTTGCGATTTGAGAGGCGGGTATGGGTACCGCCGCCCCGGGACCATTTATTGGATAACCAACATCTCTGCCGAAGGTTACCCCAAGTGGTTCGCTACGTTTCGTGCCTTAGCAGGAGTGCCCGGGTACACGGGATTAGATTCGTTCCGGTCTTGGCGGCGTATGCGTCTGCCTTTTGAATTCTTCAGCCATGCTCTCTCGAAACATCGCCTTGCACCACAATGGAAGGGGTGGATTCATATTAACACTCCTGGATACATTGACCCCCAGATTCCTACTCACCCCTCATACCCTTTTCCTTTCCAGAACTTCCTCGCCTTCTTTTACTAAAAAAGACCCTCCACACAGCATCCAGGTAGGGAATTATTTACCTCAGGGCCTCCTGAGTGGAGCCAATGTAAAATAAAATATTCCAATAAAAAACACATCATAAAATAATTCGTTTTACTTATACATGAACCTATTTATGAACTTTTATTTTTAGTTTAATTTTTGCTTATTTTTTTATGCAGCATTATTTTTTATGTATAATGCATAAATTTTTTCTTTTGCAAAATGGAGGCCTCAGCACAGGTGAGCTACCCAGTGAGGCCGATATTGCTTAGTTGTATTTGAAATGTAAGATATTATATATCAAATGAATAAATAAATAATGTAAAAAAAATATGTTAAAAAAATCTCAACTCGACTAGTAGTAATAAAGCTTAGAATGACAGAGTGCCAAATATGTCAAATATCCAAATTGATTCTGTTCCACAGCAATATTGCTCTCCCCCGATATGACCATTGGCAATTTAGTTCTGCAGGCTGGGAGATAGAACAGTCCATACTATCAGTGATGGGGGTAAGCATGTGGAACATAGAAATGAATGCTCTCCATGAAAGCCGAGTTTTCAAACCGTCCACGAATCAGTCTGAAGAAATGTTTAGCACTGTGTACATCCCTTCTGACCAGTAGATGGTTCATTCCAAGCATACCCAAAAGAAAGTCGGTAGGATAGAGCCACGGGTAGTAGCCATAATCCCTCATATCGAGAAATCAGAAATTTCTTCTAAACTCTATCCAACATAAGTGAATACTTCACTTGACGTGGATTTCAAATTACTAACCCCCATTGAAGTCCATTTCTACGTAAAACACTTAAAAAAGGTGTTAAAATATAATAGTCACGGAAAGGATCTAACGGATTCTGTACCCGAAATTTGTAACGTGGGTTTTTCAATCGCCGCTCGGGAACCATTTATTGGATAACCAACACCTCTGCCATAGGTCACCCCAAGTGGTTCGCTACGTTTGGTGACTTAGCAAGAGTGCCCGGGTTCATGGGGTGAGGTTTGTCTGGACACACAGAACTCTAGATTTCTACCCACCCCATTTACCTTTACCTGCCCAGAACTTACTCTCCTTTCTTTTCTTAAAAAGAACCTCCACAGGGACAATATTGACCCTGAAGGAAATTATTTTTCTCAGAGTCTCGTATGTGGAGCTAATGTAAAAAAATACAAAAACAAACTACCTTTCGATCTAAATAAATAATTAAAAATGTGTACAGATCTTTTCCGTTTTTGTAGAAAAAAAATTCTAATAAAAAAAAATTTAATAAAAAAAAAATAAAAAAAATTTAATAGAAAAATGGTGCATTTTAATCCAGGTAAAATACCCATCTGCCATAAAGCATTGCCAACACCTTGGAAAGACGTAGTTATCATTACATAATCTGCAACGAATTAATATTATCTCTGCTGTTGTTTGCGACCGGGTGGGGTCGATTTGGGTTGGGTGGGTGAGGTGCTTACCTACCCCGAGCAGGTAGAGGCGGATTGGATACGTAGTTCCCTCTGCAACCCACCGTGACGGGGTTGTAGGTTGGTAAGGTGGTAGGTACCCCAGTGCGGGGGCCGGGCACTACCCCCGTGGGAAATAACAGCCAGCGTCATACAACATCGGAGGGTGGGAAATCCCCCCGGATAAGGTTAGAGGTGGATTGGGAATTAAAAAAAAGAAATAAAAATCATTTTAAATTGCAGATCTTGGAAGCCTACGTGATCGAGGAGTAAGGCTTTCGACTAGCAATTCGGAGGTCACCGGTTCAAATCCTGGCGTGAGCAAATTAAATTTATTTCATTAATTTGTCTTATTTCATGATAAATTATTTAATCAAATATTTGCCGCACGTTCCAAAGTGGAAGATTTTTTTAGTTTCGCCCTGGTGTAAGATCATCATTCAGAATTGAAACGTCGCTTGAAATAGATTTAGCCGTATTTGGTGACCAAATCTGCGTAACCAGGTACTTCACCAAATGTTTTTCCTCTTCCCCATCTCCTTCCCCTTCCTACTACCCAATTGGGGATGCCTAATCTGACTGACTCCAGGTGGTTGGGGACGAATGGTCAACGAATGCCCGCTCCATTCATTCATTCATCCCCAAAGGGATTGAAAAGGTCCACAGGGTTACTTCTGAAGCCCTAAACTGGCTCGCAATCCTAGATGTCTCCCTTTGACCCTCCCCACTATGCGGAAAAAAAAGAAGACTATGGATTAAGCGTCGATGACACAGAGCGAGTTTACAAGCTACTATCTGCAAAATTCATTATCTGTTAGTAAACTCGCCCAGTGTCGTCGTGTTACTTGCTAACTAGCAGATTGTTGACGATCTATAAAAAAAATTGAAAGGTCGTCAACTTTACTCGTCACACGCTTGCTCGTGATTGGTTTATTTATGTTTTTCAAGATGACTGCCAATCAACAGCTTAGTTCACGCAGGCATCGTTATTCTTCTCACTGGCGCTAGCAGCGTCCTCAGTTTCCTACGCTACTGAGCGAGTGGACAGTTTTGTGTGTCATCATGACAATCTCACTCGCCGATTTATCCGCTTTTAAACTTTGTAGATAGTGGCTTGTAAACTCGCCCTGTGTCATCGAGCCTTTAGATACAAATCGGCAGTTTGAAAAAAAATCATGTAGATCTTATTATTCACGCATCATCTCTCCTAGTTACTTAGCATTACTTAGCTTTTGACATCACCATTTTTCTATAAACTTATATAAATTTTAAATATCCTTCTTATACGATATAATTCTTACAACGCGCGTTATTTAATTGAACTCCACGCCTGCTTCAATTTAACATATTTTTGTTCGTTGAAATATACAGGACAATACTCGTCATAATACTTCGTTGTAATACTTTGTTACGTGGGTTTTTCGCCAAGTGGCAAAGCCAAGTATACATTTCGTAAAACAACTTTAGTGTTGTAGTGCTGATCAGGTACCCACAGATTTTATCCCGTAGGAAGCGCCAATTCTGGACGGGTTATGGATCCCGTCAAGAATACCTGTGGTTCCCAAATATGCTCAGGGGGTGGATCTTAAACCACGATATGTGTCGCTCTCCAAGGGATGGTGTGCCAGGTACATAATTTAAAAGGCAGAGTTGTGAGAACAAGCATATAATTTTAAAAACAAGTAGCAATCAGGGTTTTAAATATGTCATTTCACTTACCCCCATGAACCGACCTCTTTTATTATGAATACTATCGCTAGCTAACTAATATACTGTCCATCTAGTAAGTTGGCTGCAAGGCACAGGCAGCATTTCCCCATGCAGGATCTGGATAGCCCTCACCGAAGCCGAGATCTGGAGACAGTTCCGCCGCCAAAGAGGAATCATCAAGCGGCCTTACGCCGCGATCAAATTAGCAAGTCATCCCGCCGCCAAAGGAAAATCATCAGGGGGCCTTTCGCTTAGAAGGATTAGCATGTAGGGAGACCGCCCTCGGTCCAGACGAGAGTCAAGGTCGGCGTAAATTTACTTTTCCGCCACAAAGATCGGCAAATAGCATCGCGGGCTAACGGTACCCCAATCATCCGTCAAAACGGGCTCTGACCCAAGTGTGATCGGACGTATTTCTCATGGATTCAATCTTTCCAGGGTCTGGCACGCCTGGCCGCCATACAAGTTTACGTTGCGGAATCTCAACTAATCCCACCAAGGGAATGCAAACTCTCGATCACACAATACGTTCACGTAATCACTTTTACCGCCCGGCATTTCTCAAGTAAAAGGAATTATTTTCCCGTTCGAATTCTAAATTCTCACAAAAACTCCATGGACTGTCGCGTAGTTAGATTCGGGGCCCAACCCTCCCAAATCTACCTACACAAGAAGTGAGTATTGCCGCGGAACCGCTCCAGAGGTCGCCCCAGGCCGTCGATAAAGTCAGAGCTGGCACTCTAATAATTAATAACAAGTTCCTACCTAATTACCTAATTACGATTTCGACGGGTAGAGTTGTTAGGATGCAGTACAAATAATAAAGATGTTAATAATTATATTTAAAGTAATACGGATTTGTACTGCATCATAACAACTTGTAATAGGTATCTAGGCTTTTATCTTTTATCTCTTACAGGAGGAGGGTAAATGAAAATAACTGAATAACACTACAGAATAAACAAAATTAAAAAAAAATCATCTTATTTTTTGCTACCAGTTTTCTCTTCATTTTATTTCTTTAACATCTTTATAAATTGATATTTTGTACAAACTAGAACAAAAAGTGAAAGCCTACGAATAACAAACTCAATTTTATGAGAACATGATCAATTTCTTAGAATAGGCACTGCCTATTTCAAAACTAATGTCGACTAGGCCAAAACGTAAGTAATTTTCACAAGTTCGGACCTCATTTCTCTGGCAGAAAGGTTATCTCAGAGAGTAGGTACTCTTGACGGGGGAAAATTCCATCGGAGTCGAAAACTTTAACAAGCACTTGTCAAAAAGATTCAAAAGGGCAAACCGAGTAGTAGATTATACAAAACCTAATTCAATAAATCTCCCACCTTTCCATGAGTTGTCTAGTTTCACCTGGCCAACTTTCTAGGGATGTTCGAGTGTGTTGAGGGATGCTTTATGCAACCTTCAAATAATACAACAAATGCAACGTAATGGTGCTACTTGTAAGGAATGCAGGCTTTGTGAGCATTGTTGGAATTGCTACAATTATTCAGGTAAATTTCTGAAATGCTGTTTCCTTGAAGTATTGAAACATGATGCATTCAAGTGGCAATGTTATGCATTTAAACTTTAACAAAACTAATAATGAAGGGAATGTAATTATTATTTATTTGTTATGCGAATGTTTAAAATGTTTGTGTAAAGTAAAACCTTACAGAGGGTCTGATCATTAACGTGATCATGAAGCATTCGAAAGGTACGTTCGTGGGAACTTGCTTCTTATAATAATTCGGTCAGTGGTTGAACGGCACCGTTTTTGGGTCCCACCCAGTCTCGGCTGGCTAAGTCCTCCATTACGACTCAAGCACCATTTTCGGCTTACTGTGGTGGTAGTAGGAGATTTTCAAATATTGTCGGGTTATTCGTAACCCGGAAATGTTTTTCTTTCTTTAAAAACATTAATAATTTAAATTTAACTAATATTGATGGGTGACATTCTTCTTCTATTCAATATCTGATGTTATTATTAGGCTAACGTCTGTATCGTTGAAATTTAAGAATTCGACAACGAATACAACTCTGACGCCGCGCCTTACGTGGAGTTTGATACAAATCTACTTTCGTAATAGAACCGAATTAAAGCAATGCCAAAAGATGGCGCCACTTACGTTAACAGCTAGCGTGAGGAACGTCGGCTGGCAATCGTAAGTACTATTGGAATTGTACTTTTGTCAATCTCTCCGGCCTCCGGGTATGGAGATATGGATGGTATCATTATTATTGAAGGTGAATAATAATACCACGTTGTGATTTCTACCACGCACCTATGTATGAAATATAACGTTATTGGCTGTCGCGGTTACTTTGTCCCGGTGACTAGCTGTCACTGGATCCGAGGAAACGGCTATTTTTTTGTAAATAGTTCCTACTAGATTTATAAAATGGTCACCAACACTTAAACTGAGCGAATCCGAACTAAAAGCCGCCCGCGCAGGGTCTAGCATCAAACAACGGGAACTTGTTTAGCCCAGGCAACGAAGACCAAAAAATGCCAAATAGGGGAAATAATTCATGTAGAAGCCAATTTTGGCACAGTTGTAGGGGAAGGTGTCCTTAACAAAATACTAAAAGTACTGGGGGGTGGGGGTGGAGCTAAGGGGGGGGGGGAGGGTCTAAAGGTCCCTTTTTTTCAGTTTTTCGTTAATAACTCGAAAACTATTGCCTCTAGCGAAAAAATGTCTAGGTAATAAATTATCTACATAAAATTCTCTACAAAATAGGTTCTATGATTTTTTTTTGTTAGGATCAATGCTTAAGGAGATAGGGAGGGGGAAAAATGTGAAATAAATAAAAAAAAACTGTTTTAATTTTTAAAAATGAAATGTTTGTCGGTAGAAATGAAATGCTTATTGTTCGAAAATCAAATAATTAGTGCTTAAGGATGTACCTCGAACATTAATTTTAGTCGAAATCTAAACTTTCATCGTCATCAATGCTGTCTTCGACGGGGGCTCCGTTGTGCCGAGGAAGCCGCAGGCACCGGAGCAGGCAATCCCTGCTTTGCGGCAACCGCAGCGCATCTATTGCTACATTTGAATGTAGAGCAGCTTCATCCAACCCACACCTCACGAGCATTGATGACGATGAAAGTAGAGGCAATAGTTTTCGAGTTATTAACGAAAAACTGAAAAAATGGACATTTAGACCCTCCCCCCCCGCTTAGCTCCACCCCACCCCCCAGTACATTTAGTATTTTGTTAAGGACACCTTCCCCTACAACTGTGCCAAAATTGGCTTCTACATGAATTATTTCACCTATTTTTCCTTCGTTGCCTGGGCTATGTTGGCCATTCAACGAACACAGTTCGGCCTTGGATTATAATTAAAGGGTAAATTCTTGGGGCCGTGTTGTGTAACAAAAACTCTTGCAATCGAGCGTTATTAACATGAAGGACCGCAGAATATATCTACTTCAGCCGATCATATGAAACTTTGGGCTATGGAGCCCGAAGATAACAATAGTGACGACGAGCGCGAGTCTATTGACGACGTCTGAGGGCAGATGTCACAGCAGGATGGCCGAATGTAGAGGCAAACATATGTGTACTCTAGGAAGTAGTTAAGCAGAGGTGTATTTTTTTTTTCAAAACTAGCATTAGATTTAGATTGATAAAAATAACACTCTAGCATTGTTGATATTTTCTTGAATATAGTACGTAATGTCTGTCCTGTTGTTTTATTAATATAATAATAATACAAGAAAAAACGTGGTGAACGTATGTCTTGCGGTATAAAAGAGACATGCATGTATGAGTGAGACAGCATGAGTAACGTATAAAAGGGTGTGATTGCTGTCTACCGTCCTCTTTGCATTCAGTCTTCCTACGAAGCACACCTGTACACAATCTCGGAATAAACATCAAAAGTCTACCTACGACTAATTATTGTCTACCTCACCCTGTACTGAGATCACATCAACAAGGAATCTGGATCCACACCACGGAGTCCAGAGGTAATGTTGATAACCGGCCACGGTCTTCACAATATTCTACATATATTTTTAGTATTTTAAGTATTCCTGCGCAAAGGATTAAAACACAAAGTGCCGTTTAAAAAAATGTGAAAAAATCGTTGATCGCCGGAAAAAATATTTTGTCAAATGTTGGAAATATTCTCTCTGCCCATTAAATGGACAAATAAAAAAACAAGAAAAGGGAATTTCTATGGTGCAAATGCCAATAAAATGGAGTCATCGGCCAACCCACATAATTACGGACGTCATGTTTGGCATCTTGGCCTGTCGAGAGTTAAGAGACATAACAATTTGTTGAAAAAAGAAAGAATTTTTCTTCAGGAATCAATTATTTTTCCTGTACAGTACTCACACGAACATTCACAAATACCTTTAATCGAATCTAGTTTATAATCTCCTTTCTAAATCTCTGAAGTAAAGTGTGTTGTAATACTACAACATAAGAAAAACTATTGCTTACCCTAAACAACATTAAAGTAACTTATGCACGCGAAAGCTGTAACAGCAAGTTTAAAAACTTATTATACAACATTCCTGCTGGTTGCTGTTCCATCTAATTGCATAATTATTAATTTCTCCTTAAAAGGTGGATGGGTGTTTTGTACCTCTTGCTAGGGGGGTTCAACAGAATTAAATATGAGCGAGGGTTGCGGAGGTTTTTGTTACTTCGGCACGTGTAGGTTCTATAGTTCTATAGGAGTTCTTAACTGTTAGTATGAAGTGTGAATGGTGTTGCTAAGTTTGAAGAAAGAGATTAATGAATGTTACCTGAACGTGGGTAGTCGGTTATTATTATTTTATATATTAAAGTATAGTGGCAATTTGACTGAGGCGTTTTTTCATCAAAATTTATTTGCTGGTTTGAGTGAAATACCACCGTGAAAACTAGTTTTTTGTGGTTAGTTTAACCTTTTTTATTTGAGTACCGCACTTACTGCTCCCGTCTGGAGACAGTGAGACTATGGCATTCCCCAATTGGAGTATGTCGTAAGCCTGAATGTAGTGGAAAAGAGAAGGAGCTATGGAAGAGGAAGGTGGGAAAGTACCTGGCAATTCAGATCTTATCACCAAACACGACTAAAGCCATTTAAAGCAACGTTTGAATTTTGAATGGTGGTCTTACACCAAGGCGATGCTGAGAGAATTTTCCATTCTGGGACGGGTCGCAAAGTGCCTTGCACATGCAGGGATTTGAACCTGCATCCTTTACATTACTAGTTGAGAGCCTTAGAAGCCATGCATAAATTACGCAACACCTTAACCCTCTTCTTGGCACCGATAGAATTAAGTAACCTATAAATTTTTTTTTTCATATTTGAAGTTTGTTAGGCTTCAGAATCACAAAAACCAATGAAAAATATTTTTATTGTGTTTTATATAGGTTATTTGGAGTTGTAACCTATAATATACATTGCCGGGTTGTTACAAATCAACCTTAAAATATTTTATTATGGAAAATGAAAATTTATGTCTTAAAAGCTAATTAAAACTATTATTTTGTGTGATATGGTAGAAATCAATTGCTCTAATCAGTAAGAAAAAAGCCTTATGCCATATTTTATGCAAAATACAGACGTCTGTTCAGAATTATATGAGGCATTGGTTCATTATCTTCTCCCAATGCATCATAAACGATTCCAAAGTTTGAAGAGCGCACTACAGAAGAATCAACTTGTAGTTCATCATCTTCGTCACTTTCAATATCAGAATCTGCTCCAAATTTTTGTATTATAGTCAGTATTTCTTCAATATCTATGTCTATGGAAAAATGAAAAAATTGTAATATATAGATTTTAAAGGGGTTTACTACATAAGACAATAAACTATAAATAACTTGACTTTAATAAACTATAATAAACTATTAATAACTTGGCATCGTAATTCACTGCATACTTGGCGGTGTATATCATAGGATACACACCATTTTAGAATGCAATATAAACAAGATTTGTCACATATATGACTCAATACTATTTTTTTATTATTCACTTAACCCTTATAAACACGCTTTTATTCCTAAAATAACTACACATCTAATAGCAGGTAAAAATACAGATTACTTACAGACAAATTAGTCGTGCATCTTCTGTTGGCAGAAGTATTGCAGCGGTGTGAATTTGAACTGTCACGGTTCTTCTTAATTGAACAGTAGATGGCTCTGGTGGTACTAATTATCAAGTCAAGAATACGATAAACCAGTTTTAATTAAAATTTGTTTTACCCATGTACCAGTTTAAGAGGGGAAAAAATATAAAAACTATGTATACTATAGGATACATTGCCAAGAAGAGGGTTAAGGGGGGAGGGGTGTGCAGAAGTGTGACATTGTGTGACAAGGGGTACGGGGGGTTATCAGCTCTGTGACGTCACATGTAAAAAAAAATTGAACTACTATTTTGATTATTTTTAGATGTAAAATTGCAAAATATGTGATGTCACACCTGGGCGGAGGGGTCTCATAAATGTGACGACATGTGACAGCAACGGTGGGTCAAAAAATCATGAAATTCGTGTGACGTAATTTATGGATGACCACTTACTCCTTGATCACGGAGGCTGTCAAGATTCATTCGATTTCACCCCGAAATGTATCGATATTAAAATTTAAAAAATATACGCATGGAAGTTATTGGGAATTCTTATTTCATAATTGCAATGTATTGTCTTGGAAAGTGTTGAAGAGGTTGAATAGGTTGCCTGCCTGGAGATTTATTGGTTAATTTTTTCATCACTTTTAAATAAATTTATTATAACTATAAGAATGTGTTGATTTGTCACTGTTCTGAGTTGTTATGGAACCACAATTTTATGTGTATATAAAAAAAAACCTGGGACTACCCAACAGAACGCCTATTTGAAGAATTTCAAGTACCAACATTTAAAGATTTATATATCAAAAATTCATTAATTCAAATTATAAAAGAAAAAGATAAATATCCATTTTTAAATGAAAACAGAACTCGACTTAAACATGTTTTTCTATGCCCAAAACTAAATACGTCTTTTGCACAGCATCATTATACTTACCAGGGAAGAACTTTTTTCAATCGTCTACCAGAAGAAATCAGAAGCATTAATGATAAAACCCGAATACTGCTCTCTGTCAAGAGACATTTTAAAAATATTCTTAAGAAAAAAACTACTGTCAATTAATCTTACAAATATCCTTAGTTTTCCATAACATTCTTTCTTTAATTTAAAATACACACCATTATCAAATAAATACTGCAGCTCACATATATTTATGTACAATGAATTATTTAAGTACTAACTTATGTATAACTAATAGCATTTATGTACACTCCCCTTCCATACACAAGCAAATGCTTTTAATGGAAGGGTAGTAAAAAAACTGAGATGTAAAATTATCTTGTAAATACCATGTAAACCTTATTATTAAAAATAAAAAATAAATATATAAAAAAAAAAAAAAAAATATCATACAAATATACAATTTCCCAGAGCAAGCACTGATAACCACATCGAACTTTGATATTTTTACAGGTTGTATTTCTTTACGTAAATCTTCGAATTTTCTTACCATTTTTCCACGAAGGTTATCAAATTAATATCTTATATACAGACAATAAGCTGAGGTAAGATCTTCAAATGAATTCGGCTCCCATGAGATATAAAATTGGGTTGTTAGTAGATTCATACTTTTACAAATTCTGTTCAGGCTTTTCCAGTATGATTCGTGCTTGCTACAAACTACGTAATTGGTCGTTTGTTTGGCGTGTTTTTCCGGAGTGTTTCGAGGGTTGTAGGCGAGAGCCATTTTCCGCAATTTCGTTCCTGATGCGGCCATTTTTCTGCTGTTTTATGAGAGACTTTTATGTATAATCACCGCCTACCATTTTAATTGAAGGTTATTTTATGTTTAATGAACCTCAGGCCTCGTTTTAATGAGGTTTTTTTATCGAGGCTTATAATTATTTTTAATGTTTGTAGATATGACGAGAAAACATGCTACAGAAATTAAAAATGTAAAAAGGAAACGGAATCGATGTTTCTTTGTGTGCTTTAGTCCTTGCTTAAGTTCCTGTAAGCAAGTTTCAATTATCAAGGCGCCGCTACACGATTTTCTACCGATTTCTTAGATATCTCCCTTAAACACGTTAAGTTTTAAAGTTCTTAATAAAATATATGTTACTCTTGAAGATAATATCTAGACTTTCCCGCGCCGAAACCAAATTATATGAAATTCCCTCGATAGAAAAAAATCTTAAAGTCTGCTCCAAAAATTATTATAAACACATTTGTTTCAGTTATTTTACAAGTTACATGTATGAAAAAATTCACAGTGTTTCTTTAAATGCTGTTTAAGAAACCCCCGCGAGATATTTTGCTCTATTTTAAACGAGTCGTGTTTTATTAAACATTTTCACAATTTTCGCATCGATTTTGTCGCTTTAAATACTAGCGCGCTCCTTTAACATTCTTAATTTCATATCTCTCGATCTTCTTCTTTTTGAGCCCGGTTGCGGCGCCTTAAAACTGTGTATGCATGATGGATTACCTCATACCTGTGTCCTCGAACACGATATTTGGTTGTTTTTTATGTGACTGCACAACAGTCCCAACTTTTCCCAACTGTCTGGACCCAGTGAGATTATGGCATTCCCAATTGAGGCATGTTGTGAAGCTGAAGGTATTAGGGATGGGAGGGAGATGGGTACGAGGAAGTTGGAGAAGTTAAAAGAAGTAAAAATTTTGCCCAAATCTTGCACATTAAATCTACTTTTGTATTAAAATTAGGCAAATCTTACACGTATTATATATTGCATATGTGTAAATGATAATTAAAAATAGAGAGAAACGATTATGAAAGAGTCAGCAGAGGAAGACACCGAACTTTAAGGCTTCGAAGCTTTTAATGACTGGTACGAGTGCAGTTCAATTTTGTTGTTCCTGGCTGCAAAGCCAACCTCCGAAAGGAAATAGCACTAGAAAAAAAGATGAAGATGCTAAAATGGCATTAAATGCTTTTTTACATCAACTTGAAAATCATAGCACTAACTATTCCTATCATTCACCGCTAGTGCGTTTTCACCGAACTGCCCATACATATACAGACCTTTTCGATATTTTCAATACCTCACCGTCTTGCATCAAAGCAAAAATAATTAGTTATTTATGTAACTGATATGTTTGTAAAATGATAAATATTTGTTGTACTAATATGCATCGTATGTATGTACTGTATGTTATTCTATATATATAATGTTTGTAAATGTTCGATACACTTGTTTTATGTATGTAATAGCCTTATGTACGGGCGTTTAAATAATAAATAAATAAATAAACTTCACACAAGATCAGGAAATCACACTACGTCATCTTTGAGAATGATGTGTGGTAGGTGTTTTTGAGGAGAGGTAGGAGTGATCGTGAGTCTTGAAGAGACCCATGTTGTAGGAGAAAACACAAAGGTCACACGTCATTCCAGCTGAGCTATTAAACTCAAGAACGCGTCGTAGAAACGACTAGTTCATGTCAACCTTGTACAAATGTTGGGCGCACGTTTTCGTATTTCCGACTTTGCACTGATGCCAAAGGAATCAATGGGGTTTAATTCCTCCAAGCATCTTCCATTGAAATGCCGGTAGAACAAGGACAGCATTCCCACCTGACGCTTGTCCTCATAAAGATTGCAACAATCCACTGTTAAATTAACTTTAATGAAATTATTTAAAAAAAAGTGTTAATGTGCTTGTAGGTGTTTTTATTTCATTAAAATATCAAAATTCACTTGAAATTCAAGAAAATTATTTATATTTTTTACCAACGAAGTTTAAAATTCACAGGAACATGCATACAAAAGTATTGAATTGAATTCCGTAAGTCTAAACTCAAACTTTAACAATACAGTTTAGTTCTGAAACAGTTTAAAAACTAAACCCACATTCCCAAGTCCTTCATTCATTCATTATCCCTTTGTCTTCCTCCTTTCCTTGAAAGTCCCTACTCAGTTACTACAAAGGAGAGGAAGGTGTTTCCTACCTACATGGAACACAAACAATATCGAACAAAACTCTGAGATTACCTTCATAAACGAGTTGAAAAATCGCATTGATATCGATCACATCTCGCTTTCCAAATCTCGCTAAATAATCATAAAATACTCACCAATATAATCCCAAAGCGTAATTGTGATCTATAGTTGTGCTGTTATTGTGGAGTGCCGCCAGCATCAAAATCCGCCAGAAACAGCGGACGAACCCGAAGGTAGGGACTTTTCCTTACCATCGCCAAATCCTGTGATTGAGGTTAAAAAACGCAGTCAATTGTCTTGATTCACAAAAATTAGATTACAGTCCACCTCTCTCTCGTGTTACGATATTGTTCGTGACACAACCACTGACGCTATATATATTCTGGATCAAATTCAAAACGATACTTGAAATTTGCCATTCGCAAATCCCAAAACAGAAAACACACATACTCTTCGACCTTTTAATATCAAAAAATCGATCTCAAAGCCGGTGGGATCCTGTCAGCCTCGAGGGATGAATATTTACATAAACAGTTATGTCACCCCTGCTAGCCGCTAGGAGCTGCATGGCTGCAGGCTTCACGGGGAAACCATCCCTCTCTACAAGCAACGGGCTTTACATTAATCCAATGCACGTCAGCCGAATTGAACACAATACGGGCTTTATAGTTGGCTAGTTAGTATGCAGGGTAGGTTTGCGAAAAGCTTTAGGTTTCGTTGTTCAAGAATCTGACTTACATTCTTGTTTTGAAGAGTTTTAATTTTCAATGTACATTTGTTCCTTTAATTTTTATTAATTAAATTAATTTGTTAATTAAAGTAAAGTATATTGAAAATTAAAACTCTTCAAAGCAAAAATGTCTAGAAATTTTTACATAGTTAATGCCAAAGAAATACAAAAAATCTGACTAACATTTTTTTATTGGAAAAATCTTTGAGAAGTAAGGCAAAGTCACGTGTTTTTCGTTTGAAAATTTGGTTGCTTAAAAATATTATAGATACTTCTACACTGGTCATTTTTTTGGTAAGTCCAGAAAACAATACAGTGCGTAAAAATTGCTTTAAAGGGAAGAATCCCCGGATTGCAAACCTCTTTTCGGATATGGTTTTATTGTAAAATGTGGCATATCAAGTTCTTTGGTAAATGATCGGAAAATGACTGATGATAAAATGGATAAATGTCTTAATTTTTCAAATTTACTAACATTCGATGGGTAAATTTCTTCTTTTGTAAGGCAATGATCCTGAAGCAAATATTTTTTTTACGAATACTTTACATGGACTTGTCAATTATAATATCCCGTGCTTTGTCACGAGTCAGGGAGGGCAATTTTATTTTCTTGCATTAACTCCACGCAGGAAGCCCTGAGAAAAAGGAATCCCTCAGGGTCTATGCCATCTTTGGGGTCTTTTGAAGAGAAAGTTCCGGGAATGGAAAAGGGAATCTGGGGATCAATGTGTCCAGGAGTAACAGACTAGTATGAATAGTGGAGGTTATCCACCACTTACTCGCCCTGGTATAAGTAACAGATGGTTACTCCTTCAAGGCTCTCGCAAGATTCTATTTTTTTTGTTAAACGAAGCTCCATTTATTTATTTTGAACGAATCTAGACCTCCAGTGTCCCAGCATACGTTGTTAGAAAGCTTAACAGGAAAATAAAACATAATACAACAAATCAGGTTAGTAATACAAGCAAAATATTATTGAAAGCAAAACAAAACTCATTCAAGAAGCTCATGATGCAACATGTGAAAAACCCTGGAAGCACCTGTACAAATAGATAGAGAACATACGATAAACAATTAAGTCTCAAATCATTTGGCAAGTACCGATAAAAAATGCAAATTGCATTCAGCATGACATAAACCACACCCAGCATCCGTATCCCTTAGCCAACCACCCAGTGAAGCCTCAAAGAAAGTTAGTTGAATAATAGAAGTAAAATGCCTGAAGACTTAAAGAAAAATTCAGCGTTGAGTGATCGGAGGCGGGACAAAGGAAAGTTAAGGCCGTTTAAGCAAGCTTCAAGGCTTCACATATTATTTTATGAATAGTATGAATCCACCTCTCCCACTGAGAGTCCGGCAAGAGAGGTCTAGGTTAGCTCACCTTCAACCATGCTCTAGGCAAAGACATTCGCCATCAAGTCCTAGACGATTGGCGTGTAAGGGTACCGCCGCCCCGGGAGCCATTTATTGGATAACCAACACCTCTGTCAAAGGTTACCTGTCAAGTGGTTCGCTACGTTTGGTGACTTAGCAGGGGTTCCCGTGTTCACGGGGTGAGGATTTTTCGGGTCATGGCGGCGGATATATATGTCTACCGACCAGCTGCGAGGCAAGCCGAATCGGGAGAGACTGGTTGAGGTAGGTTGTAACCTCTCAAGCAGAACTCTTTTGGAACATCACCTTGCACCGCAGTGGGAGGGATGGATTGATACGTCCGTCGATCCTGGATCCGCTGACCTAAAGATTACATAGACCCTGAGTAAAAATATTTTCCTCAGGGCCACCTGTGTGGAGCTATTTAAAAAAACGTCACTCCATGAACCTGGACATCAGCCAAATCAACAAACGTAGCGAATCACTTGTCCAATATATGGAGGGCTGTACCCATACCCGCCTCCCAAATTGAAGTTACTGAATAAATTATCATTTCAATAATTGTCAGATTAGTTTGTTGACTTGATCGTTTATATCTTTTGGTTGGTACGTAAATAATATTTGAATCGTTGTAATTATTCTTACGTAAAACCATTTGTCGTAAATATTTCACTTGATTATTTATGGAGACAATTTAATTTTAAGTTGTTTGCAAAGTTTATGGAATGAATAAATTTATGTTCAACAGTGAAATTTTCGCAGTGAATGAAAACGTCGGCAATCGTTACATCGTGAAATAACTTCTGACAAAGTTGTTTAAGTAAAATAATAAATAATTGGATAAAGTTTTGAGAATCCGTTTTTATACTCGTACCTGGAGGCAGGGCTGGGCAAAATACATGCATTGCTGTAATTGAAATACAAATTACAAAATACTTTTTCGCATGTATTTAAAATACGAAATACAAAATACTTTCAAGTCGTGTATTTAAAATACAAAATACAAAATACAGTATTTTAACCATTTTTTTCTTTCAAATACAAAATACAAATTACAAAATACAAAATACATTTGGTTTTGGTAGAACCTTTGGTTGCAATAAATTGTCGTAAATGCCCTTATCTAAGGGTGCGTTTCCATAGAAGCAATGTTGAGCAGAGTGAAACAGAGACGTGCAAAAATTGACCAATCATATTGCTCAAAAAACACATCTCATCTCCGCTTCACTTGTAAAATTTGTGGTAAAGGACTCAGGTGTTAGGTAATATAATAATAATATATTATTATTATAACACGATATTTGTATAGCGTTATTTTGTGTTATTTCTAGTGACCGACCGAAGGTTCGGTTCCGGTTTCGTCAAGGTTCGGTAAAAAAATCTAGTTTCGGCATCAGTTTCGGTTTCGGCAGAAAATCTGCCGAACCTTCGGCCGCACCGAAACTCTGCATTTGTGAATTATCGCGTGCCGTTTGACTGACTTCGGGTGAGTTCGTGGCTCGTGTGTCATCCACCATCATCAACTGAGTTCGTTGGCCGGTCCGGCGTGCTTGTATTGTGAGTTTATGTGATCATCATCATCACAAACTTCAATTATTTTTATTTATTTCTTTCTAATTTTAATTTTGTTTAACAAGTGTAAATAAAAATTAAAATCTAGTCTCCTTCAACGGAAGCGATCTTCCGAACAGTCCCTCCTTTGATGTGCTTGGTGTAAGGCCCTCTGTTCATGGAGATACTTACAATCTACGTAATTGTGACGAAACCACAAGTACCTTGTTGATATACATACTTCTTTTTAATGCTAGTCTCCGTACACGGCGCTATCCGAAATATACTATATAGTCACATGAGAACGGGTCGTTTCTATGACTCATTCTTGAGTTCAACAGCTCGGCTGTGGAACCCGGCCTCTATGTTTCCTCCCTCCTTCCTCTCCCCAAAAAGACCCTCCATACAGCATCTTCAAAGATGACATAAGCCCTGAGGGAAATTATTTTCCTCAGGGTCTCTCATGTGGAGTTAATGTAAAAAAATGTTGTGATTGTAAACGCAATTAAAATTATAATACTCAATTTATGAAGTCCTTACTTTATAGTGAATATAAGTGTAAAAAATAAGCCGAATTTCAGTAAACAATAGCTTTTTAACATGTCTAAAAAAGTTTCGGTTTCGGTTTCGGCCGAAACTGAGACAGATATCGAAAATTCGGTTTCGTTTTCGGTAGAAAATCCTGTTTCGGTCGGACACTAGTTATTTCACTTCAAGTGCGCTCTACTGTAATTAACTTAAAAATAGTTTAGTATTCAGTCAAATTGTTCCTATAGTGCTTGATCTAATACTATGACACAAAAATGTACAATACAAAGCAATGACGAGCATTACATAATATGATAGAAAATGTACAATAACAGTGCTATTATAGCACAGGACGTGTTGCCAACTCTTAATATTAAGACACATAATAGCCCAGTCATTCCGTAGTTAAAAAGGCCTTTAGCTTGCAAAAGGTCATGTAGTAGCGATTTTGATATATGTTGTTAAGATTGGGACTCTAAAGAAAAAAAAAAGTTTTCGACCTCGGGAGGGTCGAGCTCGATCCGCCATCTTGGATTGAAGGTCCCAAAATTCGGTTTTTTCAAAATAATTATGAAATGGTTTATTTTACAACCAAGCTGTTCAAGGTGAACTTGAAGAAAACTAAATTACGTACATTTTATGTTGAAAGTTTTTTTTTGTAAGTCTAATAGGTAACGAGTTACAGTGGCGGAAATGTGAATATATTTCTAAAAAATGATGAAATTCCCAATTTGTGTCATTTTTTCGGGTTATTCATTACATAACTAGCTGTTAAAAACCCGCTCCGTAGGGTTTTACTGCTAGGCCCTGTAGGCAGCTTTTGGTTTGGCTTCGCCCAGTTAGTGTTGGTGACCATTTTATACATAATTATATTATATAATATATTTTTTATCATATAATTATAATAATTTTGTTAAATCATTTCTACACCACCATGAGGTAGAGAACATGGCGCATTTTTTTATTGTGGTATCCCCTGTAGGTCTACTCCACAGATATACCAGCGATGGTAGATTTCGAAATTATTTTATATATTGGCTATTGCGTAATGATATTTTTTTGTTGATGCCGGTTGGTTGATATCGACATCTTAATAACAGTCTTCATCAATGTCATTATCTAATTCATTGCCTGTGGTACTGAGATTCTTGGCTTCCATTGACAAAATCTCTTCATCTTCTTCCTCGACATCGATATGAACCTCTGGCGAATTTCGGCATGTTTGACCATTACAGCACCCACACACAATAGAATAATTCAATTCAGCTTTCCTGCAGCCACATGCAACGCCGCATCCTTTTTTACAATTACATGAAATAAATTTCAATAAAGTCTCGGGTGCTGGTTTCTTAGTCATTCTTACTGGAACAAGCCCGTTGGTGCCACAGTACTGGTTTCCAGCCCCAGTTTTCTGGATTTTTTTGGATTCCATATCATTTTTGGTTTTGGACTTGGTGGTACATCCTAAATGCATGGTACCGTGCAGCGTCGTTCGGTGGTGGCAAAGAGGCAAGATTGAATTTGCTTTTTGTTGTTGACTTTGCGAAACGTTGGTAGCGGACTTCTTCCAAGGTTTCCTTATCCATGTCACCCCCGTACAAAACAACAATAAGGCGTGTTCCTGCATCTGCTATGTCTTCTGGTTTTGCATCATGTTGTTTGAAGATTCTATTTTATGGCATTGAGTCTTGTGTCGTTCTGTACAAGTGAACAAAATTTTGTTTTTCCTTGGTTGAAGAAGGACGATGTTGTATCGCAGCCACTAAAGGCATGGAGAAACAGAATATTCTCAGCCGCTTCTTTGTATTTCACACTATTCGCGGAATACAGTCTTTCAAAAGTTTTGTCTCTCCCGGGTTTGCGAAGATATATACTTCTTTCGGATGGTGCCAATGCTGTTAGCAGAACTAGGAGATCAACGTCTTCGCCAATAACGAATACAGCGTCAAATGATGAACACAAGGAAATCGCAGTATTGACAATCAACTCATCAGCATCTTCTTCATCCTGCTTAACTGTAAAATCAGCCTGTATAAATTGCTTTGTAAGCATCGAAATCAGACGGACTTTGTTATTTTCATTGGCTAAAAACGTTCTTGTGAAACTTGAACTGGCATTGTTTCATCGAAAAGAACATCTGCAGACATATGCTTCTTCGATCGGTGAAGTCTTTCTGCGGTTTTTGTATTTTTTTCACCATCATCTAGCGGATACCCATCGAAAACAATAACTGCATGTGATCCATAGTGATGTCTTAAAATCATTACGATTCCATACAACTTTATGTAAAAGGTATCCTCCATCCACAACATTAATTTTGCTACCTTCAAGCTGCATGCCTTCTGGAAGTTGTTCAAAAACACCATAAAATGATGATTTCGTACCTTTACGCATTCCTTCTTCAGAGAAAAGCGACAAAGGAAATGAGGCGAGTTCGAATTTAAGGTAATCCTTCAATTCTTCGTTGGATTTCTTCAAAATACACATTCTCTGGAACAACATTAACGGGTTGTAAGATGTCGATATCAACCAACCGGCATCAACAAAAAAATATCATTACGCAATAGCCAATATATAAAATAATTTTGAAATCTACCATCTGGTATATCTGTGGAGTAGACCTACAGGGGATACCACAATAAAAAAAAAATGCGCTATGTTCTCTACCTCATGGTGGTGTAGAAATGAGTTAACAAAATTATTATAATTATATGATAAAATATATTATATAATATAATTATGTATAAAATGGTCACCAACACTAACTGGGCGAAGCCAAACCAAAAGCTGCCTACAGGGCCTAGCAGTAAAACCCTACGGAGGGGTTTTTAACAGCTAGTTATGTGATGAATAACCCGAAAAAATAACACAAATTGGGAATTTCATCATTTTTTAGAAAAATATTCACATTTCCGCCACTTTTTTTTTTTTTTTTTTTTTTTTTTTTTTTTTTTTTTTTTTTTTTTTTTTTTTTTTTTTTTTTTTTTTTTTTTTTTTTTTTTTTTTACATGAGCTCCACACAGGAGGCCCAGAGGAAAATAATTTCCCTCAGGGCCTACATCTTTGGGGATGCTGTGTGGAGGTATTTTTTAAAGGAAAGGGAGGAGAGGAGAGTTCTGGGAAGGAAAAGGGTTTAAGGGGTGGGTAGGAATATGGGGTTCAGTGTGTCCAGGTCATCCACCTCCAAGACCTAGAACCTCACCCCATGGACCCGGGCACCCCTGCTAAATCACCAAACGTAGCGAACCACTTGGGGTGACCTGTGGCAGAGGTGTTGGTTATCCAATAAAGGTTCCCGGGGCGGCGGTACCCATTCCCGCCTCCCAAATTCTAGTAACTGTAACTCGTTACCTATTAGACTTACAAAAAAAAACTTTGAATATAAAATGTACGTAATTTAGTTTTCTTTAAGTTCACCTTGAACAACTTGGTTGTAAAATCAACCATTTCATAATTATTTTGAAAAAACAGAATTTTGGGACCTTCAATCCAAGATGGCGGATCGAGCTCGACCCTCCCGAGGTCGAAAACTTTTTTTTTTCTTTAGAGTCTCAATTTTAACAACATATATCAAAATCGCTACTACATGACCTTTTGCAAGGTAAAACTACGGAATGACTGGGCTATAACATATAGCTTTGGATTCTAGCGTTTTTAGTCAACGTATTATCTATGTCAGTTTATTTTTCATTATCATTATTAAGATCGCTAAATGTATTTGAAAATGTATTTTGAAGCCATAAGTATTTGAAATACAAATTACAAAATACCTCAGCCCCAGGTAATTGAAATACCAATTACAAAATACATTTTTAGGAAGTAATTGAAATACAAATCCAAAATACGTATTTGTATTTCAAATACGTATTTCAATTACAAGTATTTCAAATACTGCCCAGCCCTGCCTGGAGGTCTGGCATTGTCGATCGATAAAATTAAATGTCAATACGATATTGATTAATTTGTTCATCTATGGTCAGTTGGCGTTATTTACGAGCACGGTCACCAATTGATAAGAGTACAAAAAAGGTTTATGCGTTACCTGTATATGAGAGAATATACATACTACCCATTCCTGTATCCATCGTTGTTCTTAATAGAAATGCTCGATCTTAATACCTTAGAAGCTCGCCGAAAAATATTTTTGGAGAAACATTTTTTTAAGCTGATCTCCGGTACTGTACAGAATTCACCTATGTTGAAGGAGATTAACCTATATGTCCCTAACGCGTATACTCGTGGGAGATCCCACGCACTTTTTTATGCTCCGAAAGCGAGAACTTCTTCCTTTCAGAATGCGCCATTAAACAGAGCAATTCAACTGCTTAACGATTCTACATTGAGCATCGACATCTTCAATGTTGCCTATAGAGATTTCAGTAATTATCTTTTAACATACGTCTCAACATAGCGAAACTGCCCCCTTGGACTTTTTTTTCTCTTAAATTTTGTAATCTTCTCCGTAATAATTTGGTGTATAACTGTTTTATGGAGAACATGAAAAAATAAATAAATATTCCGACCGACGCGACGCGACGATTAACAAATAGCGCGGTCAATAACTGTTAATATATACATTTTTTTGAATAATGTCGTTCGATACGCAAAATTACTGACTTATTAATGAACGGAGTTGAACTCACGAAGCTCATAGAATTGAAAAAAGTCGTATACGCGGTGAGTTGCATCCGTTCGGGCCAATGACGCAACGTTCGAGAAAAGAGAAAAGAAAAGTTGTTCGCATAACAAGTTGTGTATAATACCTAATTTAATAATTAACCAATTAATTAATTACCTCCCTTTTTAGTGTCAAAAAGTAAATGTGTACTGCCAATGCATATTTAAGCTAGAATTTCAATTGAAGATGACCTATTTATTAATATTTTTACGTAATTGTCGTTAAATTTTGACATTTCGGAATGTCAATTCACACGTGTGTTCAACACCTCCATTACGTTTTAAGATTTTCACGGCCAAAAGCGTTTTCGTTATTTGTTTTTGGGGTGTTATGCCGTGTTGCGCTACCTCCTTCTTTAGCCAACGTTTCGGACACTGCAACGATGTACGAAACGTTGGCTAAAGAAGGAGGTAGCGCAACACGGCATAACACCCCAAAAACAAATAACGAAAACAGGTCCATTGTTTTTTTGTACATTAACTCCACACAGAAGGCCCCGAGGAAAATAATTACCCTCAGGGCCTGTGTCATCTTTGGGGAAGCTGTGTTGGGGATCATTTTAAGGAAGAGGAAGTTCTGGGAAGGAACCAAGTACCAGGGGTGGGTAGGAATCTGGGGTTCAGTGTGTCCAGGTCATCCTTAGACAAACCTCACCCCAAGAAACCGGGCAACCCTGCTAAGTCGTCAACGTAGCGAACCACTTGGAATGACCTATGGCAGAGGTGTTGGTTATCCAATTGGTGTTGCCAGCGTACATCGATTTCCTGCCTTCCATGCCTGGGAAATCGATATAAAATCATGGGTAGTTACGTCTATTGATTCGATAGGCGTAAAGTGGTCGATTTAACTGTGCTAAGATACGAATACGTCGCTGGATGTATAAACCGATAGAGTTGATTTATAGGCGTTCCTGGAGTTAATTTTTTGGTCAAATTGGGCGAAATTTCCACCGTATTGTTATCAATTTCACGAGAAATAAAAATAAAATGAGCTTCCTTCAAGCACTCCTTCTAATCACCACTACCTGGTTATAGCAAAAATAAAATGTTTAACTCAAAATCAGTCTTTTGAAAGAAAAGTACACACATGCGCACCTTTTTGTTAATTAAAAATCAAAGTGTATAGTTTACACGCGGTAGAAGTAAAACCTTCAGAAAACTAAAGTATACAAGAGTGAGGAGGCTACGAAGCACCGCACAAAGAGGCGAACGATTACTCTATCTCATTTTCTCGTAGGCTAAATCCTGTAGATAGTGTAGATAGATGTATGATTCTTTTTAGAGTCTCTATTTTTTGTTTCATCGAGTTACAAATCACAACGGTGCTTAAGAAGAAAAGAAGTTTTCACTTCGCTATTAATGCAGCTATTAAAAAAATGCTCTCAAAATACGGTTTTAAAAAAATACAGTATAAACCGTTCAATTTAAGTCAGTTTAACTAAGCGTGTATTAAAGGTGTACTATTTATTTATACCCCAAAACAAGCATGCGCAAAAAAAATATTTGTGTTTTCACGATTTATTCATTTAAAAAATACAGTAAATTTGCGGCACGTTCAAGAGTGGAAGATACTCTCAGTATCGCCCTGGTGTAAGACCACCAACCGGAATTGAAACGTTGCTTGAAATGGATTTAGTCGTGTTGGTGACCTGATCTGAATAGCCAGGTACTTCCTCACCTTCCTCTCCCCATCTTCTTCTCCTACCCACAACCTTCAGCCTCATAATATTATTATTATTATTATATACCCAACTGGGGATGCTATAGTCTCACTGGCTCCAGACTCTTGGGACCCTTGTAACTTGGACCCACATAAATAAGCAGAAACATTTTAACATCACAGACACCCTTTTCGTTTCCGTGTATTGTTACCTTAACAATCCTTAAACTAGTGACCTGTTAAAGTTAAGATTATTAAATGAAGTTAGATATTTAAAAAAATCCTACACCATTATTTTCTTTTAACCCAAACCACAGCGCTGTTTTAATAATGAACCTTAAATTCTCTACAGACAATAAAAAAATCACAACAGCGATTTCGGCCCAAACCGAGTTCCTGCAAAGACCGTAAAGTAGGTATTCCCTAGATACGGACCGAATGGGCCAGGGACACGAACCGCAAATAAAAACAAACCTCGTATTTTTACTGAAAGCCTTTCTCAATATTCCACGATTCTCCCAGCTTACCTTTTGTAAAGGTTTTAAGGCGGAATATCTGTTTGGAAAACGTAGGAAATTTCATTGGATAATGCCTCAATTACCTACTACACGGCTTGTTTCAACCCGAAGTGAACAGATATTATTTTATTGAAAAACATTGTTTTTATGGACGATGCAAGAATAAGAATGATGTTTAAAGTACACTAAAAGTGAGAGGATGAAACAGCAATCATTTTAGTAATTATGTGACCAAATGTACGCTGTACGCTGTATCTGTGGTAAAACCATGTATGATCGTGTGAGAAATGTGGAAATCCGCAAAGAATGCAAGGCTGATGTAAGCGTAATGAGTAAGATCAAGAAAGGAACGCTCCGATAGTTTGGGCACGTAGAGCGAACGAACGAGGAAAAGAGTGTAAGGAGAATATATGACGCAAATGTGAATGGTAGAAGAAGTCGAGGACGCCCAAGAAAGACATGGCACGACCAAGTGAATCAGATACTTGAGTCGGGCCATGTCAAGAGTCAGAATAATAGAAGAGAATGTATGAGACGTTGTGTGAATGTAAACGAGGCAAGGAATGTGTGCCGAGACCGGGTTGTTTGGCGGTCTGTCCTCTTTGCCTACCCCTGCGGGGAAACGGCGTGATGGTTAGTTAGTTAGTTAGCTAGTGACCAAATGCGTCGGGTTTCCATCCAGGCGTCGCGTTGCGCACTCAATCCTGTTCTAGCTAGTCCTCCGTCATTCCAAGTTTTCGCTAATAATGATAGTAGTATCAGGTTATTAAATATTGGAAGTTTATTCGTGTAGTATAAGAGTGTTTGTCTTTTTATTTAAAAATAAAATAAGTGGTTATCGACCCTAATCCATATTGCACGTAAAAATCATTTTTCCAGGCCTACATTCCACTATTTACCTGCTCTAACAAATTTTTATGCTCATCCCCATTTATTAATTCCATAAATTTTGAGGATTTTTGGAATTGCATTAGGTTCTCCAAAAAAAAACGGCAAAAATTCAAATTTTTAATTTCTTCATTTAGTATTCCCCAATGCCTAGGTCTAGACTCTAGACCACTCGCATGCGGCTCGCGAATCTTTTCGGTGGGGCCCGCGAGCACTTTCAGTGCGGCCCGGTGAAAAAAATTACACCCATAAAGCACTACAAAAAATTTCACTTGGAAAAGAACGGTTTTCTTTCACAGCGTTTTAGCTACATTTTAAAGTTATTATTACTGAACCCAGAGAAAGTTATAACCTAGCTGATAGATATATATTTTTTTTATTATTTATTTGGGAGACCAACAGTTTACATTAATAACAGAGTATAATAATTGTGTACGATAATTGAACCATTTACAGGTTTCCACATGGAATTGAACACAAGAATTGTAGTGATTCCAGAGATATTTACTAATAAAAAATTACACTTCAAGAGACGAGTTATTTAGGTGGGAATATGAAGGGGTTAGGATGGGGGGGATCGGTTAAGTTGAGGAATAGTAATAAAAATATGTGTGACAAAAAATTAAAAGAGAAAAAAAAGAAGTTTATAGAGTGGTGGTTGTATTAGAGCATGGTGCACTTACGTATGCACCTATGTTTCTAGAAACCTGGTTAGACACAAAAACATAAGTGATCCAACATCCTTTTTAGTTTTATTTTAATTTCTTATTACACGATAGGGAAATTATTATCGAAAAAAAAAATCTCAGTATTTATGAAAATTCTCTTCAGGAAGGAAAAAATGTGATGTGCTTTCTTCATATATTGCTACACTTCTCGTTCCTCAGGGTAAAATTATAGGTTTTCCCAGAAAAAGGAACGTTGGTTCCGAAACCGGTCGACGTTAATAAAATATAAGTGCAACAGAGTTATATTGTTTAATTTATTTATAGATAGTTTAATTTATTTATAGACACAAAGTTATAGATAGCTACATTCAAAAGATTAATGATATATAATTCTACATAATTATTTTCGTGAATCTCCTGAATAAATTTATTGAACATTTCCCATTCAAACCTAACTTAACCTGCCGTAATATAGAGGCTTAAAGTTTTGTATAAAATTATTTGTTCTAACGGGGCTATTCATTTTAATTTGTTGGGCCGAATATATGTTTGACCTCCACACACACACACACAGGTACTGAAATTACCCTTGTTGTGAGTACCTGACTTGTAGAGGTCGTTCTAACTGCCTCTTTAAGGCTTTTTATTAAAATTTACAACCTACATAATATGCTATCAATTATAAATTAAACGTTTTTTTGAAACTTTTATTCCTGTGCGGCTGCTATTTTGACTTTGAGTTGGATATTTGGAATTTCCCTTAGAAGCATGTAAATTCACAGGTGTTTTTTTGTGTTTGTTTATTTCTATATAAGCATTTTTATGTAGTTTTTTTTACATGAGTTCACACATAATGCCCTGAGAAAAAAAAATCCCTCAGGGCCTATTACATCCTTCTTTTTAAGGTAAGGAGGGAGAGGAAGCTCTGGAAAGATAAAGGTGTGAGAGGTAGGTAGGAATCTGGGGTCAATGCGTATTGACGTATGAATCCATCCCGCCCACTGTGTTACCAGGCGATGGGTCGAGAGAGTCCGGCTGGAGGAGTCGAGATTAGGTTTTCCTGAACAATTTCTCCTTAGGGATCTGGCCTGCCACACAGCTGGTGGACAAATGCATTCGCTGCCAAGACTTAGATAAACCTCACCCCACAAATCAGGGCATCCCTGCTAAGTCACCAAAAGTAGCGAATCACTTGGGATGTCCTATGGCAGTAGTGTTGGTTATCAAATAAATGGTCCCCTGCGCTACCTTTCGAATTGAGTTAAATTTTTTTTATTTCTTTTAAATTATTCACACAATAAGTAAAAACTACTTTTGCGAATAAATCGACTAAATCGAAAAGCAACTTTTAGCTTTATTCGTGGTGATATGAGACTTATTCAGAATGTACGTATTTTTAAGTCAAGTTAATCTGAATTAAGAATTAAGTCAATTACAACACCAAATAAAACAACCAATTAAAGAGAGTGAAATGACAATGTTAACACCCTAAATTTATTTTTACTCATGACCTCAAAATGACCTAGAATTTAGATACCAGAGTCAACTACAATATATAAAATTATAATCTTTACTCATATCAGGTCTGATAATCGCATGAATGAAAACCCAACCCAGCCACGGTTTCACGTTGCCACATTTCCCAGAGAATTTTCCGATATTCTGATCGGCCCGTTCCACCCTTACCCCTAATTGGTGCAGAACCTTGTGACGTCACAGGCCCGGTGGACCAATGCGAGCAGCCCGATCTTGCGGCTGCGCAGTCAGTTCAGGTTCATATCCCGGGATACAAGCCTTGGTCTTCAGTCGTGAGCCGATCAGCCACGCAGTACGACCGGGCCCGGCCCGTAACACCCTGACCCAGACACGTGGCAAGTTCAATTCCATAGATAAATCACACCATCTACATAATGAATAATCTATGTACCATGTACATGAGTGTATGATTACTCGTCTATGGTTAAAATGGCGCGTTGGGCAATTGAAAAAAGAAGAAAAAAAATTACGTCTCTCAATGGAAAATTTTCGCGTGAAAATTTGTTTGACCTAGTTTTTAAAATCATTTTATTTTAATTAGTGATTATGTAATAGAAGTGATTAAAAATAGAATCTAACCTAATTGCTTAAAAAAAGTTTAAAAATGTACTAGTTTCAAAAAATGAATATAAAAAATGGGTTCCGTTTTGAATCGCGAAAAGAACCTCATTTCCAATTTCTGATTCGTTTCTTAAACTTGTTATGTAAGACGCTAATTTGACGATTTTACAGTTACGTAATCAAGGGAGGTTTTTTCGAGGGGTGGCAGAATACACCCCCCTAGAGAGGGAAAGAGATGCACGCGTAGTATGGGGATGGAAATATATGTCGGTAAAGCAGTTTTCTACCTTGGCCGAAGGCTGTTGAGGTCACATTGGGGTGAGAAGCAAAACGTCGTAAGTCACTCGGAAACGTAAAAACGCGTTTAGGATGGGAAAGAAAAATATTTTAAGAAATTAAGTCGATATTACCATTTTCGTCTTTTATATTTTTGAAACAACTTATAAAATTGTAGAATAAATGTTTTAATAAAATTTCTGAAATAGTTTTTAGTTCTCTTTAAAAATAATAATCAATTGCACGAATAAAAGATTATATAAACGTATTGAACACAGCATATATTTTAAATACTGCAAATAAATTGAGACATTTAAAACCATAATTATTAATTTAAAAGTGTTTTGTCAATTTTAACAACTATTTTATTTCTCTTTCTAGATATTGGGCTTGATTAAAAATGTATCACATACATATCAAATAAATCGATCAATTCAAAAAGTGATAGAAATAGGTTAAATTAATACAAATTAACAATTAAGTGCTATTTGGAACAGGACTGAAGAATAACTACACTACCTTAACCATCAGAAACATTGTTAACCACTTCACATACAACATATCTGTTCCTACTCTAATAATAGGCGCCATCTTGTCTGGGCGCATTTATGACTGAACATCATAAACATATCAAAAATTGACTTAATCAAAAGTCAGCACAATTAAGAAGACTGTAAGCTGTTTGGATTAAAATTGGAACATTGAGTGAATTAGTATTTCATCAATGATATATTAATAAAAAAAACACACACAACAAGAAACAACTGGACGCAATGAAAACAACATCAAATCATACTGCAAATTGATGCAATCGAATAAAATACCACGCAATTAAACATTTTCATTGGATTTTTTGAAAATATCATCAGATAAAAAGGAGCCTTAAAAGGCGCCTTTTGATCTGCAGCATCTAGCTGTTGGTGCAGTTTCGAGGCGTGTTTTAAAACAGATCAGGGTGGAGGGACCCGGCGGGGTGGACAGCCCAACCCTGGGCAGACTGCAAGGCGCCCTGTTGGGGGCATCTCCGCAGAAACTGGCCGCGGGAGTCAGAGGACTTGCCAACCGAATTGGATCTGCCATACCAACTGATACGGGTAAGAATCTACTTAGTTTATCATTAAAAACAAAAACTTTTCTGTGCAGGCGGACAAGATGATTGAACTTCTAAATATACATTATCTATAGTAGCAACGCATCTTCTGCACAGACAAATTTGATTCTCGCTTATTTGTTAATCTATTTTTGTGCATTTTAGGTGATTTTAATAGGTATTGTCCTTTCAGCGTTCTGTTGAAATTGCCGACGGGCAGTCCATTTTGCATCACGCCATTACAAAAAAAAAACTTCAAAAATGTTTTTATTAATTGCACACAAAATAACAAATTCTACGACGCGAATTACCATAATATTTTCAAAGCGTAATCATTAACCCCCCAGGCCTCGACCATATTTTGTCAAAGGGTTAATATATTTCCGCTTATCTGAAAAATAAAAACTTTTTTAGAAAGGTGATATTTATTTACTTTGAAATTTTATAAATCGAAATAAACAAACAATTTTTGAAATATTAAAATTTTGCGAGCAAACATAAAAAAGTTATAAAAATGGCTCACCTAAAGTTTTTTTAACTAAACTTACTGATGTAACTGTCGTTCCATGTAAAAATACTCGTAATTAATAAAAAATTACCAAAGATAAATTCCCATAATTTTTTTCAAATTGTGAACCGAAATTTTGGTTTTGTAAAGGTGTACATTTTACTTCTTTTGTGATTAACTTTTAGATTTGAATATAAAGCGTGGTGTTTTTTCTGTCTTATACTGTTTATATTACATTTCTCACTATAATAGTAAGGGAGATAGAACGATTTCCATGAGACAATCGATACAACCACCGGGTGAAAAAAACAGGGAGGGTATGAAAACCGAATTTCATATTATCATATTATAATTAAACTGCATTCTAATGGGCAGGATGTTATTTTTGGCATTTCATGCATGTAGAATGGACATCAGAAAGTCTTACGGAGTTAAATCGATAACTTTACAATGTCGGTTCGAAAGGCGTAATAATGATTTTAACCAGTTTTCCCGAGCACGGCCGCAGTGTTGATAGCCAGACCGAAATTGATAGGGAATAAATAAGTAATTGATATAACTGGCGGATATATCTGGATTTACATTCCTTAATTGTGTTATTAAAATGTTTCACTGATGATTTCAGGAGATCGACCTAAAATTTATCGATCGTCATTTGGAATATCTTTTAAAAATTGTTGACCGTGCTCGCAAATATTGATAGCTGACCATAGATGACGGATACAGTCAATATCATATTGATATAGGGTGTTGTCGATCGTCCAGAGTATTAAGTTGCAAAATTAAATTCTTCTTTTTTTACTTTTGAATGTAGCTATAACTTTGTGGTTATCCATTATAGATAAATGAAACAATTTAACTTTGTTTGAACCACTTATATATTTGAGTAAAGCCGACCCGTTTCGGAACGACCGTTCCTTCTTCAGGGCAAGCATATACTAATTTCCGTTCTATTCTATGGACTTGGCTACAAATTTCATAAATGCGATACTTAATGGATGTGATGATATTGTAAAATTGACGTGCTCTATTTATTGTCTTTTATCAATTAAAAAAATACATATTATATCCCTCGTTTAAGTCGTTTCAAAAGCGTTTGTTAAAATTATACTAGCCATATTTCAAATCAATACCAGGTTCCGATATCGTACAAGGCTAACTAGAGGCATTAAGCTCGGCGGATTTTGAAGTGCCATATGATCAAGTCAGTGTCATCGAGTAACGATGAGTTTGCAAATGGCGGTGTTGTTTCTGCCGAGTTGTGTTTTGTTTTACCGCAAGCATATTAAAAATAAACAGAGAGATAAGACAATTTTCAACTGTGAAGTTTACTTAAAGATAGCACTGACTTCCTAATTTGTCAGTCTTCGACAATCTTGATGTCGTCTATATGACGTATACTGTTAAACGATTACTAACCGATTATTTAATGAATCTCCTTAGTCTTTTTTTTCTCTTACGACAGAAAACTTTTCTGGACCACACTTGAGATCACCTTCCTCTGGTTTTCGTCCTTTTGCAGAAGACTCTTGCTTAATTTACCAATGGATGGATTTTACAGATGGTCTTCATTATGAACGAAAAAATGGTTTGTTTTAATACGCTTTAGATAAAATCATTGCCAGACCTAAGGAAATCCATAAAGTTCCCAGAGTATGTTAACTATTATAACGTCTGAAACTCTTGAAACAGGAAGAGTTTTTATTCAAAAAGGTCAACGGTAAATCAATTAATAATTGTTGAATTTTAATAAGGATTACTTTTAGAAACTAATCAACCTCATTGTTTATTTAATCATTGAAGAAGATAATAAACATCTTCAACTCATAATGTAAATATGAAACACATACACGGAAAAAAATGTAACAGTCGCATTTGGGGCTCAAATCTAGATCCTCTGGGTTCGAGTCCCAGTTGCGACCGTTATTCATTTAAAATTTGGGAGACGGGTATGGGTACCGCCGCCCAGGGAACAATTTATTGGATAACCAACACCCTTCTCATAGGCCACCGCAAGCGACGGTTACGTTTGGTGATTTTGCATTTGGTGCCAGGGTTTACGGGGTGAGGTTTTTCCGGGTCTAGGCGGCGGATGCATCAATCTACCACCTGCGTGGTAGGATAGATCGGGAGAGACTGGCTAAGGGAGATTTTTGGCTATCCAGCAAAACTCTCTCTGAAAATGTCTTGCACCGCAATAGGAGGGATGGATTCTGACACACTAACCCCCCAGATTCCTACCCACCCTTTGCACCTTTTTCCTTCTCAAAACTTCCTCTCCTTCCTTTCCCAAAAATACACTACACGATAAATCCCCAACGATGACATAGGCCATGAGAGGAATTATTTTCCTCAGGACCTCCTGAGCAGTGGCGGCTCGTGACTTTTGGGTGTGCTAGTGTAGTAATATTACAAAAAATGGCATTATTGATGTAGTTGTAGCCGAAAATGTTTTTTTTTTTTTTTATAATAAGTTTTTTTGTATGAAAAATTCCAGAAGGTTACAATTTGGCCGTGCGCCGCACGGATTTCTTGAAAAATCTTCATACAAAAACCGATTTTTGAAAAAAAAAAAAATTTTTTTTTTCGCCTAAGGCAACATCCGTAATGCCATTTTTTAGTAATAACACCCTAGCGCACCCAAAAGTCACGAGCCGCCACTGCTCCTGAGTGGAGTAAATGTAATTTTTTTCTGTGCAGTTGGTTCATACTTTAATTGAGAGATTTTAACTCCAATGATTTTATATGAGTTTTTTTAATAAGTCTTGGATGAAGTCGGACCTAAATTATTCCAGAAAAACCTCAAATTCTAAAAAATCTGATGGGGTTTTTAATTACTGGACTTATACTGAAACCAGAAGACAATTTAAAAAAAAAAATCGTTACGCGTGGTATGTATCAACTTTACGTATTTATCCTTCAAAAAGGCTGAATAAACTCTGCATTTGCCTCACAAAGGGAGAGGAGAAAAGGTATTAGGTTTGTACCCTAAAAACAAACAAGTATTTGGCTTGTCCTGGTAGGGGTGTTTGCTTATCATTAGTTGGAATTGTTGGGGGAGCGTCACGCGCTTGAAGGGTTAAACGGGGAACCCCATCAAAGCGGAAATGAATTACAATCGGAAGGTAGCTAGGCAAAATACCTAAAATGAGATTCAATTATTTTATATTAGATAATCGAATGAGCTAAACCTAATTGCACTGCAAGGTAAATTTAGAAAATAAAATTACTGGTCAAGATATTTTAAAAATCAATAGAGTACTACCCTTTGTAATAAATGAAAGATGAACTCTTCCCTATATGACACAAAACAGATTATACAGCAATTCCAAAATCCTCAGTGAAAACAAAACAAAAACTCACTCTGAGAATGCAGCTCTCCACACGATGTCCAGCACTAGTTTCCTTTAAATATTGATTTTGCCAAGGCGGTAGTGCACAATCTCAACAGGTGTTTATCACAGGAAGGTAGTTCACACGATGGATATGAATTTGCAAATTAATAGTACGTGCCAAAATCTCACAACAATAATTTAATTATGGGTTAATTATTTGGTTATGACTGACATCTATTGGCTTTAACCAACACTCACGTCGGAAGTAATTGCTTGCCCCACAGAGGTCAGAAAATGCATGAATTCACTGAATTTCAATGTCACATGGGGAAATTCAATATAATACAACCACCATAGATGGCGCCCCCATGGTCCCATAGCATAAATTATTAATTTAAATGAGATTAATGCCCAAATGCATTTAAATATATTTTATGGCGCGTATCCAATAACTGAACAATGAAGCAATTAATTTAGAAAAATTGCTTGTCAACTCGCAAATGAAATTGTTGTGGAAAATGAAATTTTCTGAAGGACCAATGTTAAAATTCCAGTGGTGTTGTGCATCCTAGATATTTGTTCGAATAATTACTTTCGAAAAAGCAATTTGTTAAGCTGTCAAGCTCGTCAATAGGTTGGCTAAATTAAAAAAAAATTATAAAGTTTCACTTAAAAAACTCCATTGGAGTTTTATATTTTCAAATTTTCTGTGTGAAAATCATAAAAATAGTTTTTAATGATTTTCACACAGAAAAACTAATTAACTTTTTTTCGTGGTTAGCCCTCGGTCCATTTCTTTTTCAAAAAGTTTGAATTTATCACAAAATATTATCTGATATGCTGCAAACCATCTTAATGAAATTCTTATTTAACACTATCCTTAAATGTGGAAATATCTTAGAAAAAAAATATATTTTCATTTTCAACACGCAACGTAATTTTCATCACGAGTAATCGAGTTTTAAGTTATCTGTGTACAAATCTATGGAAATTGGCCATATTTTGAAAAAAAAGCATTTACTCTAAATTTATTTTGAAGGGTTAATTTTCAGGGTTGAGAAAAGTAGTTAGGTTTGTGCAAAAAAGAATGAAATTATTGGTAGTATTTAAGGTAGTGGAGAGGGGAAGGAGATGGAGAAGAGGAAGGTGGGGAATTACATGGCTATTCAGATCTGATCACCAAATACACCTAAAGTCATTTTAAACTACATTTCAATTCTGAATGATGGACTTACACCGGGGTGACACTGATAGTATCTTCCACTCTGGAACGTGTCGCAAATATACTATATACAATTTGAAATTAATAAAATTGTGTAAATAATACTTGGAGCAAATGGATGAGTTTGTGTATCTGGGTAGTATGTTTACGAGAGATGGGAAGGCTAATAGGGATATTGAAAGAAGGGTAAATGTCGGTAACTCCATTAATGGAGGACTGAATGCCGTTGGCGCTAATAAAAAATTGTCAGAATGGAGTCCTGGTACCTACCCAGATGTATTGTAGTGAGGCATGGAACTGGCAGAGGAAAGATGAAAGTAAACTGAATGCTGTTGAAATGAGATCCCTGAGGCGTACGTGTGGTAAAACCATGTATAATAGTGTGAGGAATGTGAATGTCCGCAAAGAATGTAAGGCTGATGTAAGCATAATGAGTAAGATTAAAAAGGGAACCCTCAGATGGTTTAGGCATGTAGAGCGAAAGAAAGAAGAAAATAGAGTAAGAATGTGACGCAAATGTGAATGGTAGAAGAAGTCTGGCACGATCAAGTGAATCAGATACTTGAGTCGGGCCATGTAAAAGTCAGAATAATTAAAGAGTATGTATAATACGGTGTATGAATGTGAGTGAGGCAAAGAGTGTGTGCCAAGGCCGAGTTGTTTGGCGGTCCGTCCTCTCTGCCTACCCCTGCGGGAAACGGCGTGATGGCTAGTTAGTTAGTCAATTAAATAAAATCAAATAACACGAAAATTAATATACCAATTTCCGTATTACCTTAATATAATCTAATCAAGCAAGCATCCAGAAATCAGATATAAAATCCGACACCGTCTTTTAATTAAACGTCGATCGTTTGTCTCGTGTCTTTATTGCCCCGCGTTCCCGTCACCGGAGATGCAATATCGCCTGTGCTAATCCTCGTATGTAATCCCGTTGCGGTCTGGGGCTAGTGGGCCAGAAGGGGAGAGCGGGGCTAATCAGGTCTCGTGGCGAGCTGTGTAATCCGTTTTGTTGCGTCACCCTTATTTAGATAAACGGGTGAACAAGGACAAATAATGTTACAATGTTACAGCAGGGAATATTATCTTGTAGTTATTTTTCGAAGTAAAATAAAAATAGGTTTTGTACCTTTTATAATTGTTTATAACTTTTAAACTGCAATACAAAAAACACTTATATTTGTTTTATTTCTTTCGATCGGATGAGACTGGTTAAGGGAGGCGTTTTGATTTCTCCATTCGGACTATCTCGACTCATCACCTTGTAGCTCAGTAAGAGGTAGAGATTCATACCGCCAAGACCTGGACAAAAATCACCCTATATAATCATCAGATCTATTTAACTGCACGGAAAGTAGGTACAAGAGGGCTATGCTATCAAACCTTTTCAGTCAATATTAATTCTATATTTTGTACTATAGATTTTTGTATGTAATTGTCTATCTGGTGTCATTTCTAATTCAAATGCCACAATCATCTGTTAAACTTTTTATTTTTTATTTCTGTATTATTATTTTTCATTTTGTGACATGTAATCAGTGCTTATGGTATATGTATACCGTTGAAATTAAATAAATAAATAAATAAACCCGAGCACCCCTGCTAAGTCACCAAACGTAGCGAATCACTTGGGGTGACCTATGGCAGAGTTGTTGATTATTCAATAAATGATTCCTGGGGCGGCGGTACCCATACCCGCCTCTCAAATTGAATTTGAATTTTATTACATATACAGGGTGTTAAGGGACATACTTGAGTTACATACTTTAACCAGTGATTCCTGACATTATTTGGAGTGAAAAATGTAAATGAAATTTTGGAATTAGGTGACTACTCCAATGAAATTTTTTTTTTTTATAAATCTTTATCTTCAAAATCGAATTAAAAGAAACTTTCTTCCGCGTGTCATCACTGGTCACTTAGCCGAGTAACCGCCCAACCTCTGTCTCTGGTGACATTTTTGATGTTTTTTTTTTGTTTTTTCTACAAAAACATAAAAAAATGGTAGGTGTTGGACAGTGGGAGGCGGGGTTAGTTGGTCGGTTACTCGGCTGAGTGACCAGTGACGACATGCGGAAGAAAAAAAAAATTGTTTGAATTTGAAGAAAAAAAAATTGAAAAAAAAGTCATCTAAAAAGTCACCGGAGACCCAAATTTTATTTACATTTTTTACTCCTATAATGTCAGGAATCACTGGTTAAAAGTAAGTCAAGTACAATCCTTAACCTGTATATTAAACGTTTATTATATGGAGGAAACATGACGATTATTATTATTAAATTGTGATGAATTTTTATCCATTCAGATTACCACAACATTTTTGGCATCTAATTAGTATTTGGAAACAAAACATTAAAAAATAGCAAAAGTAGTGCCATACATTTCACTACTGTGCTTTTTTGCCCGTAACTTGTAACTGCAAAATATTTTTTTATCCCAACCATAATCTCCTTTACACAATTTGTGAGATCCATTATATGGTACAAAGTAGTCGCAGCTGACAAACTTAATTTCTATCTGGGGTGTTACAAAGTTATATCTTACCACCCCTTGTTAGCCCGACCACAATGTAGTCGGAGATCTAAACCCACGGCACTAAGGGTGGCTCGGCGTGGAAATGGGATAGTTAAGATCTTAACTCTGAAACTGACTATGAATGGGTGTGATGCTGGTTTGAGAATCTAGATTAATGGTCCTGCCCAGCGCTGAAGATTAACTTGTAAATTGGGTTTTGTGAATTGGAACAAGAAAACCTTCACGAGTTTTTTGTTCGATAAACTTTTGAAAGATATTTTTTGGTGATTCCACAATTCAGATCTCTGATGGTTTTCGTAATTTAAAAAAAAAAGAGTGTGTGTAATTCACACGCGATAGAAGTGAAACTAGAAAGTCGCTATATGTCACTATCGTTTGCCTGTTATTTTAAAGTGGTTTGAAGATTGAATATTGATTTACAAAAACAAAAATGTAATTTTTTTTTGGATTTCGTAGGATTCGAATCTCCGCCCGCTGGATTTCTCTAGCCGCTGAAATTTGTGACACTCTATACCGCTGCGCTATGGGCACTGAGGAAAATAATTTACCTCGGTTTGCCATCTTTGGGGATGCTGTGTGGAGGGTCTTTAAGGGGAAAAGGAAGGCGAGGAAATTCCGGCAAGAAAAAAGTGGGGGGGGGGGGAGAGGGAGTAGGAATCCGGGGTATACAGGAGTGATGGATGTATGAATCCATGTTCAAAAGGTCTCCCTCAACCAGTTCCTTCCAGTTTTCATAAACTTGTTCAAATAATTTATGCAAACATTTTATATTTTTTTAAAACTATGAGTATTAAGCAAATAAATGGTTTGACGCCAAACTAAACTTTTTTTGTTACTTGTAAAGCTCCACCTTACTGGCCTGTACTAACAGTATAATTCAAGCCGCATTCATTATTTTCGTTATTTGTTTTTGGGATGTTATGCCTTGTTGCGCTACCTCCTTCTTTAGCCAACGTTTCGGATGGCGTTACAGTGTCCATCATCAGGGCAGATGAGTCGATGTGATGTTGAACACTGTAACGTCCGAAGCGTTGTCTAAAGAGGGAGGTAGCGCAACACGGCATAACATCCCAAAAATAAATAACGAAATACTTTTGGCCGTGAAAATCGAAAACGTATCCGCATTCATTATAGTAATATTTCTGCCTTCCAACCTCGTTAAGTCTGAACATTCTCAATTAAAAACTAATGAAAAATCACGAGAGGTAATGAAATAAGAAATTATAAACGCAAAACACACAAAATTACACAACAAACTTTATACTAAAATTAAACAAAATAATCCAAACAACACCATTATTACGAAAAAGCTTCCGTATTTCTTTCAGTAAATACTTTAAAACTGAAAATAAAAGCTCCCTAGATACCAGATCTGGAGAAATGACACAACATTATTTTCTTTTCCAAAATAATACTGCCGACTAATTTTGCCTGGCTTGTTGTGACAATATATTTTTCTTGGCATTTTGTGAAATTATTCCCCAAAGAGAGGTTGAAGGGTAGAAGTTAATAGGCTAGTAACGTAATATACCCTCCTCTCGTTTAAGTTAACTCGATTAGTTCGTGGAACTTCCACCACAACAATTTTATAAAAATGGGTAATTAAATAAAGTATGCAAATTGTTTAAAGAGAAGGACAATTAAAAATTTGGAAATTAAATTATGTTTTTTGTATAAAGAAAGAAATTTTGTGGCATTAGCTGTCTTATATCATTAAGAGAGTCTTTTTAATATGCATTTATTTGATTGAGATTTCTTCGAAAAATGAATGCCTGGAATGCCTCAGGGCTCGCACTTGAGTCCTTTATTAAATGGGTATCGAATTTTTAAGTTGGTAAAACGTCCAAATTGCAGAGTGAAGGATTCGTAGGTACAATCAATATCAATGTCGTGCTAAACCACGCTCGCTACCTTTCTGTCATATGCGAGAAGCGACAAGTTTTAAAGGTTAAATAAATTTTTCACAGTTTCGTTACCAGATTTGAACTAAAAAAACTCTGACAATTGCCAAGTTCTGCACGAATAACATTTAATCTTCGTGATATATTCTTGGTTTTATGCCAACCGGCGACATAAAAGTGCATGACTTAAATACGCTAGCGTTTTCGTAAGAACGTTGTCGCAAATATTATAATATTATGTGATACGTATGAAAATAAGTAAATTATAAAGTATGCTGGTCGATATATCACAAATCTGGGGGGCAATAATAATAGTATGTGGAAATAATGTCTTCGCACGCAATCATCGTCGATTTATCTCCTGAGAAGTAATAAGATTAAAAAATTTATACAATATATCATAACTGTGCTCATAAAGAAAGATTTTGGATATTTTTACAGGAATATTCAGTACTAATTTACTAAGTTAGTGAGACCTCGGTTAGTTCGTCTCAAGGGCTAACTAATAACACTAGTTGTAACATAGATCTTGGTTCTTCCAACGAAACCATGAAAGAAAAAAAAAACAAAAAAGAAGTTTTATCAATTATGTCATTTTGGAGACACAAATTATTTTTTTAATAAATAATAATCAACCATCCACTTTTTTTATAATTATTACGATTTCATTGAACTGATACAATCTTAGAACACCATTTATGTTAAGTAAACACAAACAGAGGTGATAGCGCCTAATAATTATACCGATCAATGTTTGAAGATCAATCCACGTAGGTCACAGTAATTTAAAAAAAAATGTTTTAAGGTAGTGAAGTTAGAAATACTTGACAAGCTGAAAAATATTTTCTGCAACTACTGTAATCGTGATCACTTCAAACCTTTAACGATCCAATCAACAAACAATATTCGTTGATTTAAAGAGCTACGGGCTCTAAAGTTCACACACAAAATTATATTTAGTGTTTAGTTAAAAAAAAATTCTACCAACAATTTATAATAATATTAATTTTATAATATTTTGACTCCCGGCCGTAATTAAAGGAAAACATTACTGTGCACCCTCACAACGCTCGATCACTTTACATAATAGAGAACTCCAGTCCAATTTTTATAATGACCTTATAACTTAAATAGCTGCATTTTATTTTTATTTTTAGAGTTAGTTTTAATAGTTAAAATAATTGTCAAAGTTTTAATTTTCAAGACCCCCGAAAACTACCGTAAGTATGGTGAATCGTATGACGTCATCACTCCTGAAAAATTAGTGTAGGATCGGGCATTCAGCTGATCTACTGCCGCCAATTTGAATTCCGTTGTTCGAAGTATTCTTTCTAGAAATAGAATTAGTATTTTTTGTAGTAGTTTTGGAATATTTTCAATAATAGAGATCATATAATAAGAGATACCTTTATTTTTGAAACATTATTTAGGCCTAAATAATGTTTCAATAAAACAACAATTAAATCTCTATAAACAGTATGTAAATAAACGAATAAATTAATACGATGGCTTGTGTCATATCATACATTCCCATACAATGACTTTACAGTGACGGCGTGTTTTTACGACCCGATTAAAAATGGACTTTTATAAATTTTTTTAAAAACCCTGCGTTTAATATTATTAAATAAAACTTATATATTCAGAATCAACGTTAATTGGTCTATATGAACATATTTTTTTAAAGCCTGAATATTTTTCACACTTAAGCACCACATAGTATATATTTAATATATAAAAATGAATGGTTCTTTGTTTGTCCCATATGCGTTCCTAAACTATTCATCCGATTGCGATGAAATTTGAATTTCATGGCCGCGATGGTTTCTATACATAATAGTGAGCTCTGGCGTTATGAAATTATTTCCAATACTATTTCTGCTATTGCGATAAACTTTAGTGACTTGCTGTGCGCACGCCCGCGAAGGTTTCTATATACACCGGTGAGCTCTGGGGTTATGAAATTTAAAAAAAAATCAAAAAGAGACGTGCGAGGTGTTTGAAAGATGAATGGATTCATATAGTTTTGCGGCAGGGAGAGAAGGAAGGAGGCGGAGAGGAATCCAGGAGGGAATGGGGACGAATGGGATAGGACACGCAGTGAGAAATAATTTTAATTATTGCATTACAAAGCATGCCGGGATCGCTAGTTGTCTTATAAATTTCATGTTTTCTTATTTTTTATTATGTTGTCTTTTATAGATAAGGTCACAAGCAGGAAAACCATAATTGGATTTATTTTGGGTATACATAAAAATAATGATAAATTCATAAATGAGAACATAATTTTCCAAGATGTTATTATTTAATTTTTGGGATTGGTTCAAAGCTTCTTTTCCCCAAACATCCTTTACTGAAAAGCAATTAGGCTTCAAAGTATGGTATTATACAGAAAAATATATACCTAAATAACAAAACAGAAAGGTTTATTTCATTACCTTTACGGTTATTACAGGGTAATTAGGTAAATCATTAACAACTTGCGGGTAATGTTTTTCCTCCAATGTTGAGATATTTCTCAAAATGTTTTTGAAAGTAAGAATTTTTAAACGGAACTTCCAAATTATTCTCTTTAACATAGTTTGTGGTTTCATTTTCGAAGAATTGTTTGCATCAATTATTAATTCGTGTAAACCATTTCCTGAATAAATTTCTATTTTCTGGTGCATGATCGAAGATTGGCGTACATATTTAAATTTATAATTTTTAAATTGGTGGGTATGGGTATCGCCGCTCCAGGGACCATCTCTGCCATAGGTCACTCGAATTGGTTCGCTACGTTTGGTGACTTAGCATGGGTACCCGCGTTCTTGTGGTAAGGTTTATCTAAGTACCGCATGGTGGGTCTGATCGGGAGAGGTTGGTTAAGGGAAAAGTCTCCAGCTGGACTCTCTCCATCCATCGCCTTGCATTGCAGTGTGAGTGATTGATTCATACGACCGTCACTCCTGGACAAATTGACCACCAGATATTTACCCGATTCTCATAAATTTTACCTTCCTCTCCTTTCCCTAAAAGATCCTCTACACAGCATCCCCAAAGATAACATAGGTCCTAAGGTAAAAAAAATCCCTCAAGCCCTCCTGGGTGGAGCTAAAGTTAATAAAAAAAACATAAAAATTTATGTATACTGTAGGCTATTGGCCGAAACCAATCTATGAAATTGCTCAAGAACTAGTCACATTGCTTTCTAATTTGTTTTGATTTGTCCCTTCCCCTGGCTTATTTTTTGAGGTCCCTTATATTTTTTGTTCCTCGAGATGTGGCCAAGATGTTAGAGACGTTTTTCATTTTTGTATCTATAACGGAGTTCCTAAATTAGTTAAGTTATCCGTCCATAGTACTTTGAGAAGGCGCAAATACAAATAATATCTCAATTTCAAAACCTTCAATATTTGGTTCCCATGCTGTATAGAAAAAATAATGGTGAACCTTTCTGGTAACGATTTCTGACTAAACTTGCATATGCACAATGGCATCTAACTGTCAAAAATAATCAGACGCATTTCCACCTCTTCTTCTTCTTTCGGAGGTTTTTTAAAGTTCATTAATAATAATTAAATCGAATAAAATATTACACTTCCATTTTTCTGAACTGTATGCTATGTCATTCGCTTCTCTCTACTGTACCTCAGGTGAGCCGGATCGATACTAGCGCTACAGCCGCAGTTTATTTTCGGACCCCTTCAGGCCCGAGGCTAGGCGGGGAAAGGGATGCAATGGGGGGAGGGGTTGAGTTGAAGGGGTTGAGTTTGAGAGGGAGGGGGAGGGGGAGGGGGGTTCTGTGAACCTATTCTAGCTCTAGGCGGTAAAGCGGTGAGGTTAGAAGTAGGGGTAGACTGAGAAACATAAAATTTTATGGAAAGGTTTTAGTTTATGATTTAGTGTTTGGTCTCTCTCTCTGGTTTCAATCCTGGGATTGGTTTGCAGCAATTTTCTTTAGTTTCCTCTTCCATTCTTCCCTGTCTTGTGCGGCTCTTTTGAGGTCTGCATATGATAAGCAGCGCACGTCCACCAGCAGGTCCTCCAGGTACTCTCGGCGTGGGCGTCCCCTAGAGTTTGTCCCCTCGGTCATACCCTCCATTATGGAATGCAAGAGGCCTTCTTGTCGTATTACATGGCCGATCCATCTTGCACGCCTTTCGGACAAGGTCCTGAGCAGGTGCCTTCCTCCTTCGATTCTTTGGAGAACCTCCTCATTTGTAATGTGGTCTCTCCAGGAAATTCCTAATAGTTTTCTATAGGACCACATCTCAAAAGCCTCTAGTCTCCTTTTATCTCTTTTGGATAGGCACCATGTTTCGCAGCCGTACATCAAGATACTCCATACATAGGTCTTGATGAGGAGTATTCTCAGCTTTAGGTCTATATTATTTGATTCAATTATTTTCGACCTTTTATTGAAAGCAAGCCTAGCCTGGTGTATACGGCTGTCGACATCGCTCTTAGACCGACCGTCCCATGTTATTTTGCTCCCGAGATAGACAAACTCCTTGGCGTTCTTTAGTGGAACTCCTGACATCTCTATTCGCATCTGATGTTGCGTTCGGCCTACAGTCAGTAGCTTTGTTTTGTCTTTATTTATCTTCGTGTTATAGTTATTTTGGAGAATGCTTTGCATGGTTGTTAAGGCCTCTTGCAGTTCTTCTTCGCTTTCAGCAACCAATGCAATATCGTCAGCAAACCTTATCATATCCACCTTTTGCCCGTGTATCTTTACACCTTTTCTGTGACTCATTCTCTCTCTCAAGTCGTCAATCGCACTTTGTATATAAGCGTTAAAAAGAACAGGTGACAGAGAGCATCCCTGTCTCACCCCTTGTCTTATACTGGCTTCTTTTGTATCATTGTCACATCTAATTATAGCGGCCTCATTCTTGTATAGCGCCTGGATTATTCGTCTATCTCTATATTTGATATCAATTCTCTTCAGAATCTCGAAGAGTCTTTTCCATTCTACTTTATCGAAAGCCTTTTCCAGGTCTATGAATGCGATGAATGTGTTTTGGTTTCTTTTTATTCTTTTTTCAAGTAGTATTCGTAGCGACAATATTGCTTCTCTGGTTCCTACACCTCTTCTAAAGCCATACTGATCTCCGGAAAGGATGTTCTCTACTTTTGGTTCGATTCTTTTTAGAATGATATTAGTCAATATTTTTGAGGCATGAGATATTAGGCTAAGAGTTCTGTGTTGTTCACATTTCGTCGTGCCTGCTTTCTTTGGTAATGTAACAATTAGGCATTTCTCGAAATCCTCTGGTATCTTTCCAGTCTTATACATTGTCTGTATCATTTTAAACAGGGCATCTATAGTTCCTTTTCCTGCTGGTTTAATTAGTTCAGCCGGAACGTCATCGATTCCGGGTGCTTTCCCGTTTTTGAGGTTTTTCAGTGCGAGATCAAACTCTTCTCTAGTGATGGGATCTCCCAAATCATCTGCGTCTACCTCATTTTCTCTTTCTATCAATGTTTCGTTGTCACTATTTCCCTTCCCATTGTACAGCATTTCGAGGTATCTTTTCCATCTCTCTCCTATTTGGTCATTTTCGAAAAGTATTTTGCCGTCTTCTCCTTCTATTGCATTACCCTTTCCAACTCTCATCCCAAAGAAGTCTTTCACCGCAGCGTGAGCTCTTTCTATATTTCCTCTCTTGAGGTCGTCGTTTATCTCATCGCATTTATTCTGGTAGAATGTTTCTTTGGCTATTCTTGACTCTCTATTTATTCTGTTTCTCAGCACTTTATATTTCTCTTGTGATTCAGTTCTTTTATCATTTTTGAGCTCTCTTCTATCTTTTATCATATTTAGGATCTCATCGGTTATCCATTCCTTCCTTGCTTGGGGTTTTTCCTTGCCTATAGTTTCCTCTGCCGTAGTTATGATCTTCCTCTTTATCACTTTCCAGATCGCATTCACGTTCTCCTCTTCCATTAGGTTGCATTCTTGCGTTTTTTCCCTAAAACTGTCGCTGATCTCTTTTATCTTTAATACTTTTGTATCCCATTTGAAATTTTTTCTCTTTTTTATTTTTTTCAGTTTTAGAATACTTTTGGCCATTACCATATTATGGTCACTATCTATATCTGGACTGGAATAGCTTCTACAGTCTTTTATTTGGTTTTTAAATCTATGTCTAACCATTATATAGTCTATTTGCAGTCTTTGTCTGTCTCCAGGGGATTTCCAGGTATATCGCTGTCTTGGGTGGTGTTGGAAACAAGTGTTTGCTATCACTAATTTGTGTTTTTCGCAGAATTCTGCCAATCTGTTTCCTCTGTCGTTTCTTGCACCCAGCCCAAAGGGCCCAATGCAAGTTCCTTCACGTCCTTCTCCTACAACAGCATTCCAATCTCCTAGGAGAATCAGATTTTCACCTGCTTTTATCTCTAATATAAGTTTATCTAGTGAACTGTATACCTCCTCCACTTCTTCTTCGCTGTGACTAGATGTTGGCATATATACTTGGATAATTACAGTGTCTACAGGCTTAGTTTCTATTTTGACCAGAATAATTCTTCCACTATATTGCACGTATCCCTTAACCCGTCTTCCCCATTCCTTGCACAGCACAATGCCTACTCCTCCTTGGCCAGGTTTATCCTTTATGCATCCTGTGTGGATGATTCTGTAGTTGCCACTCCAGAAGTCTCCACAATTGGGCCATCTCATCTCTGCTATACCTAGGGCATTCAAATTTACGTTTTGCATCTCAGCTTTCAGATTATCCAGTTTGCTGTTTTGCAGTAATGTGCGGACATTCCACGTTGCCCATCTCGCTATTTGGTTCTTTGTATTTGACTTTGACTTTGTGTTTCTAGCATCTCGAGCAGTCCCCACCCGGAGATCCGAACGGGGGACTATTTTACCTCCGGAGAATTTTACTTGAGATTGGGTATTCATGTTTTGCTGGTTCTTGGGATGCCACTTGGACCTTTAATGTGGTAGTTTCCCGTTTCTTTCCACATCCTATGCCGTTGACCTCGAAGGTTCTTCCGCCTTTGGAGATTATTTACTTCTCCAGGACAAGAGGGTGCCCTAGACAACAGACGCCTGGTAGGGCGAAAGTTGGTGGTCAGCTTATTCCGGCCAACGCTCAGTCCCTGTCTATATTTGCCGACACGAGGTCGTTGCTCACTCCCCACCACGAGAAGGAAATAGATCAGGATTTTCCTTTCCTCAAACCTGAGACCAGAAGGCATTTCTCAGAGTTCTCCAGTACTTTCGGGAAGTAAGTGTTTGGTAGATCTGGTTAAAAATGTACATTGAATCTTGGGAATAATGTCTGCTTTCTATGACGAAATCCTTTGGGTAGAAATCTACTTCTGTCGAATCAGGGGAACAATATCGTTATCCGATTGACCATGTTTGGTAACTAAGCAAGGGTGCCGTCTAGGTCTTTTTGACATTTTTTTTGTTTGTTCTTAATGTAAATACCTCATAAGAGTCTCTTCTGCTCCCAACCGACTGAAGCCAGTGAGATTATGGCATCCCCAATTAGGGTATGTTGTGAGGCTGAAGGTAGTGGGGAAGGGAAGAAGATGGGAAAGAAGAAGGCAGGTGAACCTGACTATACAGATCTGGTCACCAAACAATTGGCTAAAGCCATTTCAAACAATGTTTCAATTCTGAATGGTGGTCTTACATCAGGGCTGTATCTTGAATATCTTATACTCTGGAATGTGCCTTTTTTTTACATGAGCTCCACACAGGAGGCCCTGAGGAAAATAATTTCCTTCAGGGCCTATGTCATCTTTGGGGATGCTGTGTGGAGGGTTTTTTTTAGGGAAAGGAAGGAGAGGAGAGTTCTGGGAAGGAAAGGGGTTGAAGGGATGGGTAGGAATCTGGGGTTTAGTGTGTCCTGAACATCCACCTCCAAGACCTAGACAAACCTCACCCCATGAACCCGGGCACCCCCGCTAAATCACCAAACGTAGCGAACCACTTGGGGTGACCTATGGCAGAGGTGTTGGTTATCCAATAAAGGTTCCCGGGGCGGCGGTACCCATTCCCGCCTCCCAAATTTCAATATACTACATATTATTTTTAATGAATAAATTGTTAAATTTTTTTTATTTTTACAGTGTACCGCACAAGAATCTCAACTGCTCCCGTTTGGAGCCAGTGAGACTATGGCATCCCCAATTGGGGTATGTTGTGAGGCTGAAGGTAGTGGGGAGGGGAAGGAGGTGGGGAAGAGGAAGGTTGGGAAGTACCTGGCTATTCAGATCTGGTCACTAAACACGGCTAAAGCCATTTTCAAGCAACGTTTCAATTCTGAATGGTGGTCTTACACCAGGGCGATACTAATAGTATCTTCCACTCTGGAACATGCCGCAAATATACTATATATTATTTTAAATGAATTAATTGTGAAATAACACAAATTAATCAAATAAAATTTATTTGCGCATGCCGGGTTCGAACCCGCGACATCCGGAATGTGAGTCAAGAGTCTTAGCCACTGGACTACGGAGGTCGTCTTAATACAATATTGCGTGGTGGGATGGATTGGGAGAGACTGGTTGAGGGAGACCTTTTGAACTCTCCAGCCGGACTCTCTCGACCCATCTCGATCTTGCACTGCAGTGGAAGGAATGGATTCATACTCCCTTCAGTCCTGAACACATTGTCCCCTAGATCCCCCCCACCCGTCATACTTTTTTCCTTCTTAGAACTTTCTCTCCTTCTTTTCTCTAAAAACACCCTCCACACAGCATCGCCAAAGATGAGAGGAGGAAAAAAAGGCCCAAAAGTTTCAGTCCATCATACCAAAATTTAAAAAAAATGGAAACGTGTTTTAAATTGTTTTAATAAACTATTTTAAAAGAATTCCACCACGAATTATTGTCAGTATCAAAAATAGAAATATCTTAGTAAGGTTGTATTAATATAAATACTGCAAGAGTCCCAATGCTAAGTGCCAGTTTCGGGTAAAGTTGAGCAAAATTGTAAATGGAGAAGGCTTTCCAGATCTATTTACTAAACATGGGTTAAGCCATGTTAACCAAAACGTAAACCATTCTAAATGTTTATCTTTCATTAGCGCGATTTTGAGTGCTCATAATAGCACAGATTACGTGACGTGTGAGTCCTGCAACAGTTTTGCCAAAAGGTCGACAAAATATCCAAAATTCATGTTATTTATTTACTATCCGTTATTAACTTTTCTTCTAGGCAATATTGGAACTTTAACGACGCAATCCAACGAAAAATGAAACAAAGCTCACGTTCATAAATAAAATTGATCTTTGTTTTATATTCCATCGGATTAGATCGTTAAAATTCCAATAAAGCTTAGAAATAGATAATAGCGCTAAAGGCACTATTACATATTATTATAACTGAAAACCTCGTGAAAGTTGTGTTAGGTAATTGGATCATCCCCACAAAACAAAAATATTTGCTCAAAGAACAGAACAACCTTTGTGAGAAATTTCATCACAAATACTTGTTCAGTTGTTCATCCTCCTTTTTCAATGTAAATACACGGGCTTCAACAAATACACGGCAAAACGTTCCTCCCTTTTCAAAGTTCTTTGAATTGTTAGCCCTAAGGCTCACAAGTTGAAATTGTTCTTGCGGAAAAGTTCTTTGCGAATAGTGAAGGTTAAAATAATGTGTATTAGTACTTAACGAGTCAACATTTCTTCAACCTTTTCTGATAATGCTTTAGACCTTTAAAGTTATATTGCCAATTTATATGAATCTTTTAAAATGCTTCACTATTTTTATAACCGATTAGAAATTGGATACTGAATACTAAAAGGAGAGAGAAAAATAAAGTGAGACCCAAACCTGAACCTTGTGGTAGGCCGATGGTTTTTTGAAATTATTTCTGAATTCTGCATTTGGTTTCCAGCTCTGCATATGTCATCAATTTTGATATTATTGTTAAAACTCTCGCTTTCGAGGCGGAAATTTTTAGGGTCTTCATGTCAGCCCACCTCATCTACGGGCAGCCTCTTTTTCTTTGAATGATTGTTTAGAAAAAAATATTACGTATATTTCCTGCCTTTGAGAATTACCAACAATGCGTAAGCATTGCACCCCTGAGTTGGCAGACGGTTTACTCATAAAATTTTCACACGCACTTCCCCTGCTAAGTCCCCCCTAGGCTTTCCCGTGAAACCACGCATTGGGAAAACAGCGCAGGGGAAGATAGTTAGAACTTTGTAACGCCAAGGAATTTTTATTTTCATGTGAAGTTTACAAAAGCGCTCCAAATGCCTGGAGCTAATAAGGCTGTGGCAACACCAGAACAATTATTTTATATTCTTATTTGACGAATTCTCACATTTTTACAAATGTTTCATTTGGTATAATATAATCTTACGTCGCTTTTACCTTTGTGATGAATTGGCTTGCGCTGAATCGGCATGCGTGATTGTAGTATAAATACCTACTTTTTGAATTTCTGGTTACACCTAGATGCAGGCAAACTGACGAACACCAATATTTGTAAAAACAATATTTGAACTCAATCGAAATTGTAAAAAAACTTTCTTATGTAAAGTTAAGAATTAAACGGAACAAAAATGCTCCATCACGGCGCATCCTACAATAAATTATCATTGATTGTAATTATAACATAGTTTTTTTTAAAGAAAGGTTGTTTTTTTAGAGACTTGGTTTTTAAACGGGCAACATTGTTTCTGGAGACAGTCAATTTGACAGTTGACTTGTAATCACCATGTTTCACCATGAATAGACTGACTTCAGAACAGCGTTTGCAAATTATGAAAATTTATTTTATTGCGTTTGTTTATTTTTTTGTTTTATTTAGTTTATTGCGGGAAACATTTGGTGAGCGAATAATTTTACGTAATGGACCTGTGAACTGGCCCCCACGATCGTGTGATCTCACACCATTAGATTACTTTCTTTGGGGTTAAGTGAAGTCACTAGTCTATGCTGATAAACCAGAAACGTTGGATCATTTGAAAGTCAACATTCGCCGTGTTATTGCCGATAAATGGCCCCAGTTGCTCGATAAAGTTGTCGAAAATTGGACTTCACGATTGCGCTTCATTTGAGCCTAGCCGTGGCGCTCATGTGCCCGAAATCATATTTAAACAATAATGGCATAAAATTATCTATTCAATAAAACCAATATTATAGACATTAACATTATTTTAATGTGTTTTTTTTTACCATTTTGAATTCGTATACCTCTAAAAAAACAAACTTTATATGTATGCAGTTTCTTGCAATGTTCGCATTTCGGCTAACGCCTGATTAAAGGCAATCGGACATTCACTCCCAACTATTTATGTAGAACTATAATTTTGACGGGCGTCATGTATTTTATTTATATATACAAACCGAGGGTATTATTCTGAGACTGATGAAATTAAATACACTTGAACTTCAAAATAAGATAAAATAATTTTAGATTAATTAATTAAATGCTCTGTTAAAGTCTGGACGAATCCGAGCAAGTTATTTCTAAATGCTAAATTTAAAAATAATAATTGCGATTTCATCTCTGAACATCCTATACAATTACCTACAAAATTGTAGGAGGGTGCTTACTTTCAAACAAATATAAATTATTCAGGTGAAAGTACCTCTCCCCTATATTCCAGAGCTTTTCATTTCGAATCAGAAATCAAAAACATTTTTCGTTCGTTTAAAAAAACAATGATGAACGTATTTTAAAGGCATTTCGTATTTCCCATCTCAACAAATTATGAAATAGGGAATGTGAAGTGACCCTTATAAACCTTAAATATTGTAAACCTACGTGTTATAGATGTATTTGAAATAAGATTGTTATGGTGCATGATATTATGTTTAGTGTATTTTTGGCTCGACATAAATGAATTTTGGCGGATGATATAACATTGTCCTAAAGACGACCATAAAGTTTTGTAAGGTTTCAACACCCTTATGCAAACAACAAAATGGCTTTCAACTCCCATTTGATAAGTCATTAAAAGTGATTAAAAAAATTCAAAATAGCCCATAACCTTACCTAACGTAACCTATTCAAACCGAGTTTTTTTTAAATAATTTTTAATGACTTTTCGAAAGAGTGATGAAGTTGCACATTATTGAGTTTACCGGTGACTCAATTTGTGATTGCAAATGAAAATATCTTAAGATTTATTGAATAACTCTCGCAGACCCGTGAAAATTAGTGTTATATAGTTACTAAAGTGTGTTGATAGTTACTAAATCGTTAGTTAGTAAATCAACTAACACTAATTTTCACGGGTCTGCGAGAGTTATTCAATAAATCTTAAGATATTTTCATTTGAATAACTCTCGCAGACCCGTGAAAATTAGTGTTAGTTGATTGTTACTAAATCGTCAGTTAGTAAATATAGCTTTCTCCAAAATGGAAAAAACCGTAGAAAAAATGTGTAAATGACTTTAATTGTCCAGATTCTTGCCCACCCTCATACCTTTTCCTTCCCAGAACTTCCAAAGATGACATAGGATCTGCGGGGAATAATTTTCATAAGGGGCTCCTGTGTGAAACTAATGTTAAAAAAGGTTTATAATTAAGAAGCCATTTAAGTATTTATTACTACCTACTCTCAAATGTTATGATTCCACTGCAAATTTTGATTTCGAATAAATTAATTAAATAAGTTAATTAATTATTAATTAAATAAATTAATTAAAACAATTCCCCTCGAGGCCTATGTCATCTTTGTCATGTTATGTGGAGGGTCTCTTTAGCGAAAGGAAGGATAGGAATAGGATATGCAAGGAAAAAGGCGTGAGGGGTGGGTAGGAATCTAGGGGTCAGTGTGTTCAGAAGTGAAGGACGTATGAATCTATTCCTCCGATTGTGGTGCAAAGCGATGGGTCGAGAAAGTCCGAGTGGAGAAATCAAAAGTTCTCCATCAACCAGTGTCTCTCGATCTGGCCCGCCACGCTGCAGGTGGGCAGACGCATCCACCACTAAGACCTGGACAAACCTCTCCCCATGAATCCGAGTCACCAAATGTAGCGAACAACTTGGGGTGACCTATGGCAAAGGTTGCAGAATGAAACCGTGCGCGTATAAAAGTGTCTCCAAGATCATGTATCCATGCTAGTGTAAATCGCATCTACGCTATGCCTTTGATTCTATCTACATATTGAACTCGTCATTCTGGGCTCACCCACGAAGGGCAACCCTGATAAGTCACCAAACGCGGCGAACCACTTGAAGTGACCTATTGCAGAGATTTTGGTTACACCATAAATGATTTACGGGGCGGCGAAAATTTAAATTATAATACTTATATTATAACGATTCTAAAAGGATCTTCAAACCCTCGCAATTTTAGCAACCAGGACGAAAGCCTTTAGTCCAGAGATCGTCGCTTCCCTGCAAAAACCCAATCTTTATGTAAAAGAAAGCTTCCTCTAACTTTTATATCTTACTCGCTGGAAGCAATTATTTTCCCTGTTTCGCCATTCAGCGAGAAATATATGATCTGCAATAGCTTCTCCCTCCCATCCCCTCGCAGCTGTAACTTTTCTTATTTTCCTACCCCCATTAAAGGAAACAGCTTTTGGTCTATTACACAATTTCCCTCTTTCTGCCCCTTCCTATCGGGAATGGCCAGGTAAATCGTTTTATGTTCGACAAATAGCTTTCGAGGCCTTGCAATAAATGCGCGAAAAGTATATTCAGCAAAAAACTGAATAAGCATAATGTTAACAACGGCATAAATTAATCACTGGTCTAAAAAAGTAATATCAACATATTTAGACAATAGAGTTATGAATGCTGTAGATTTATTAGTGTAAATAAATACTGGAGTTGAACCAAAGAGCACACCATGTCCAGCTCTTAAAAATATTGCTCTCTGAAACTAGAAATAAATACTTCACTTGAAGAACTACATATGTATTGTATTTATGGTTTGTCAAATGATTTTTTTTTACATCTCTACATATTATAAATTAAAGTCCTCCGACGCGTCTGGCTGTCTGTTTACGATAAATTGAAAAATTAGCAATAGAGTGATTCATGAGGAAGGTTTAGGTATATAATTTGTGATGGTTTTGTGTAAATTGATTGAAATATATAATACATAAAGGGAGCGGGCTGGCAAGCGGGCGGTGTACGCAAATCAACAGATGGCATTAGTTATAAAGGTTGTTTAATCAACCAGTAGATGGCATTACGTTTCGTTAGCCAAAACAACGCGTGGCCCGGTCAGCTAGTATTCTGTAAAAATGAGAGATCGATTGTGAAAAACACCACTTACCCCCTCTTTTCCGTGAAAACCATTTATTTGCACAAAGCCAATGGAACTTTGGAAACCCCAATAATTGGGGTATGTTGTGGTGGTAAAGACAGTGGAGAAAGGAAGTAGATGAGGAAGAGGAAGGTTCTGCAGTAACTAACTAATCAGATCTGGTCACAAAACACGTCTATATGCATTTTTTTATGTAGGTACAAGTCTCAACATCTCTCAAAAGAAGTGTGACTACGGCGTACTCAATTTGGGGAGGGGTAGGGAGGGGTAGGGAGGGGTAGGGAGGGGTAGGGAGGGGTAGGGAGGGGTAGGGAGGGGTAGGGAGGGGTAGGGAGGGGTAGGGAGGGGTAGGGAGGGGTAGGGAGGGGTAGGGAGGGGTAGGGAGGGGTAGGGAGGGGGAGGATATGTGGAAAAGGAAGGTGGATAAGTACCTGGCTATTCAGATCTGGTCAACAAAAGCGGCTAAAGCCATTGCAAGCAACTTTACGATTCTAAATGGTGGTCTTTCACCAGAGCGATACTGAAAGAACCTACTACTATATTTAAAGCAAAGTTTCAATTCTGAATGATGACATTTCACCAGGGTGATACTGAGAGTATTTAACACTCTTGACTCTTCACAGGGATAGACATACAGGCTGCCTAGATAGCTAAATGGTATCAGAGGTAAGAGGTAATCGTTAAACGTATCAGAGGTAATCGTTAAACGTATCAGAGGTAATCGTTAAACGCCGATTTCCATTATTTCAAAGTGTAAATTGCAAAGAGAACATTTTTCGCCAGTAATAGAATTTGTTTTATAATATTAATGAAGACAAAGTTAGTGACTCTCAATCGAAAATTTAAAACAGAAAAATAAGAAAGAATTTCGGTCACGTCTAGGAATCGAACACAGGGCCTTAGCCTTGCCGGGGCTCTGCTCTACCGCTGAGCCGGGATTCTATCCCTTTCGGTCTTATTTAACTGTATTTAATTGTAAGAACTACCAATATTTTGTTCATTTTCTTAACGCATGTTATTACTGGCTGTTAATATTGCCATCATACTTCTTTATGCATGATGGCAATATTCATCGCGAATTAAACGCTACCTATTAAAGATTTAATTAAAGAATTAAATGCTGCCTATTAAAATAGCCCCAGATAAATTTATACATTGTTATACATCTATTATTTTTTCTGCAAACCTGAGATAATTTTTTATTTTAATTAATGAGTAAAACCTCAAATTGCAACATTTAATTAATGAAGACAATATTAGCGACTCCCATTCGAAAATTTGAAACTGGAAAAGATGTCGTCACATCTAGGAACCGAACCTAGGACATTAGCCTTGCCAGAGCGGTGCTATACCACTGAGCTGCCGAGTCGCGAGACACTTTTCGATGGAGGGTCGCTAATATTTTGAGCTTTTATTCATTAAGTTAAAACAAAAATAAATGACTAACAATAATTCATGAAATATACAATTTCAACATTACCTAACTTAAATTGGTCCTAACCACAAGACAAAATATTAACAGACATTAAGTACAAGAAAGCACACTAGGTATAGAGCATTTAGCGGCTCGTGTCTCTAAGAACTACTTTATATTTGCTGGCAACACGCATCTCTTTGCTAAAGTATGGGAAACGTTCCCTTATAATACTCTGGAAGGAGCCTTTGTTATGTTTGTAAGTAGAATATATTATAAGTAAGGGTGGTATTTTTGGTGGGAGGGTAGAAAGTAGGGTGGTAGCTAGTGGCGTGACTTGGTAATATTTAGTATTGGTTTAAACTTTCGCTTGTTCGAATTTAAAATTCAATATAAGAATTGTCATAAAGTGATTGTTTGTGTAGATTGACTTTGGATAAATTAGTCACTGCCAAGTTGGCAACGTGGTTTTCGTTTTTGAAGTAAAAACTTCTTTAGCACTGTTGTGATTTGAAACTCGGCAACTTAAGGCGCCGCATCCGCTCAAAAAGAAGAAGATGGAGAGATATGTACTTACGAATGTTAGAGGAGCGCGCTTATATTTAAAGCGATCAAATCGATGCGAAAATTGCGAAAATGTTTAATAAAACACGACTCGTTTTTTTTTTTTTTTATGGTGTTTTAAAATTTAAAATTATTTAAAATAGAGCAATAATTCATGGAAGGTATCTTAAGTATAATTTAAAGAAACATTGTTAAATTTTTCAACTTGTAAAATAACTGAAACAAACGTGCTTATAATAATTTTCAGAGCATACTTTAAATGCGATATTTTTCTATCGAGTTAATTTTATATAATTTGCGTTTCAGCGTGGAACGCGTCTACTAGCTATTATCTTAAAAAATAACATATATTTTTTAAGAGCTTAAAAACTTCAAATGTTTAAGGGAGATATGTAAGAAATCGGTAGAAAATCGGGTACGAAGCATCGCACAAAGAGGAGACCGATCGGCTACGAAGCACTAAGAGGAGACCAATTATACTATCTCATTCTCTCGCAGGCTTATTCCTATAGATATATTTGTTTGTATCTTTTTAGAATCGCTAATTTTCGTTTCATACATTACAAATATTCATTTTTATTCACGAATTTAGTGTGAACTATTATTATAAAACTAGTAAAATATGTGTAGATAAAATAGCACCTATAAAACCACAATAAAATATTTTATGTGTCATAATAAATATATAAATACTCATTAACGCGGAACATCTTGGGGTAGATTGAACAATACAATACAAGGGTCGCAGAACCAGTAGCAGGTAGCAGCAGGCTGTACTAAACTACCCCCAGATAAACAGATGGCCTGGCTGTAATGGGGTGGAATGATTGCTCGCACATTCGGGGAATGCGCCAGATATGAAATATGACAAAGAAATAGGGATAAAAGCGGTTGACTCATTTTAACAGGTTATGTTTTTCACGAAACAATGTCGAAATATATTTATTTTTTATTTTTTCCTTTTTTTTAAATTTTTGAGAAAAATGTCTCCTTACTGGGGTACCCCGTTCTAAGGTCACATTGTTCATGTTTTTGTATTTTAAAATATAAGTAAATACATGTGTTTAAATATTACAAGAGGAAAATTATATCGTTGTATCCAAAAGAAAGCACAATTCAAGCATTCATCTTTGTTAGGTTGCAAAATTGTATCTATATTCTTCCTTCCCATGTCCATAATATAATCCATTACTTAATGCTTCTTTTGCAGTCGGCTATTTTTTATGGTTTTTATTGCGAGATCGTATATTAATGTGGATCTTGTGAATCGGCCCGAGTTTGTCAGTGTAAAGTTATACTGGTTTTTAAATGCGTGCATTAGAATATCTTTTGTATATAATTGTTTCAGTGACATTAAATTCAGTGTTAAAAACGTAGTCTGCAGGAGTTCTGATGGGGACTCTAAGTATGTTTTTCAAAATCGCCCTTTGTGCTACTATGAGGACTGGTTTTATAGTGGAATCGCATGAGCTTCCCCATCTTATTATAATGTTTGAATTAATCTAAAGTGTGTGTGTTTTTTAAACTCTACCAGTGATGGCATATTATATATTTTTTTAATAAAAATCCCACATAACCCTTATCATTTCTCTTACTAACACAATAATTTTGTACGGATCAGTTTCACACTGATGCAATGAACAGCGCATTAATTGAACTGTTTAACAAATACAAATATGTCGACGAATGTAGGTTTATCTAATACCTATGAATAGGGCAGAAGCAAAGCCTAAAGTTTTTTTTACATACTCGTACCGGTGATCAGTCCATTCAAATCAAAATTAATTTACTAGTAGGTAAACATATCAATAATTATTAAGTTTGTATATAGTATAAAAGGCAGTGAAACTATGACACTCCAAATATATTAGTTACGAAATTTAAACGCGAAAAGTTTTAAATCATTTAAATCAACTTTTCAATTCTGTGCGTTTTTTTGCATTAATTCCACACAGCAGGCACAGAGGAAAATAATTCAGGGCCTATGTAATCATTTGAAGATGTCGTGTGGAAAGTCGTTTTGAGAAGAGACCAGAGTGAACATGGGTCTTGAAGAGACCCATATGTTATTTGCAACAGAGGCCTGCAAATCGTTCCACAGCCAAGCTGTTTAACACAAGAACGAGTCGTGGAAGTGACCAATTCTCTTGTGACGAATGTCTACCATGTATACATGTAAGGGGCGTCTTTGGCGTGTTTCCCGGCTATGCACCGGTACCGAAGAAATCAAAGACGCTAGTTCCTCGGAGCATCTTTCATTGTAAGACCGGTAGAAAAAGGTCAGCATACCTACCTTACATTTGTGCTCTGAAGAATGTAATCCGCTTATTAAGATAGTCGAATCAATCAAACGGACCGTCCGTTTCTGCACAGAATCAAGTGTTTTTTTTTTCAGTTTTGGTATGGTGGTATTTCATAAGGGCGACGTTGAGAGTATATTCCACTATGAAACATGCTGCAAATAAACATTATATTAGCTTTAATGAATAATTATCCTTTTCAACAATGAACTTTTACCTTTTTTCCATTTTTTTTAGTATAAAAAAAACATGATGAATTTTCGTCTTTCTTTGGTGGTAGCAATTTGTAAAAGAAATTCGCCTACCAGGTACTTCTGGATTCTAATGAATATCACAAGGCAATCGTACCCTCGTCTGGAGGCCGTATTAAGTTCAACTCCTTTAATAAATCAAAAGAATACATTATGTACCAAGTCCGCCTCGTAAAGGTGAGTACCAAATAACTTGATTAAAACCCAAACCAGAGCGAACAATGCAGCGAGTTAATCTACTAAAGCCCGTGTTGAATTCCTCCCGCCGACGTGTAATATATAATATAAGGCATGCGTTTCTACCCGAAGGTAGGGATGGATGTTTTACTAGAATTAAATGTCTTAGGTTTTATGTGTTGGAAACAACGAAAGCTCACTTCTAATTATCATTTCATCTCGTGTTCTTCCCCTTATCATATTCGGGATTGGGATCCACAGTCTCGACAAGGCACCACCAGAGGGTCTAGCACGGTCAAATCGATTACTTACTGTGATGTACTGTTGTTTCTTAGATGAACAATATAAATCGGTTGATCGGGAGTTTCAATGATACGTCAGATTACGAGTCGTGTTCAATATCGTCTTATTTACAATGAATATTTGACTGGACTTAAAGTCCGTTAGAATGGATGCTCTGTATTTATCTCCGGCAGGAGAAATGATCACTGAAAGTGCCCATCTATCGATCGGATGTCATCGGTAATCTTCGAAACCGTTCGGGTATTATATCTGAACGGGCGACAGGTCTCTCTCATGTAGTATAACTACCTTACTTTTCTTACCTCTGTTGAGACAAATTAAAACTGCGTATAACTACCTTCACTAACGACATCTTTTGAGAAACATTGAAACTAAACACATATTCATACACATTATATTTACTATCAATATTTGATCGATAGGCTTATCTGACGAAGATTTTATGTTGATTTTCCCAGCACGGTTGCGCACTTTAGGCTTGTCGATAGCCAAGCTTCTACTGGCAACGAAATAAAAATAATTAAAAAAAAAAACTTTTAACGATGGCAACTCTGGCAAGTATTGTGTTTAGATCGATCATCCTAAACGTCAAACATTTGCGTGGAAATACGCATAGATTGACAATGTCGAAATGAAATAACCGCTTTCTGAAATCCTCAAGAGAAAAATCTCCAAGCTCGACCGGAATAGATCGCGTTTTCGACATCTTTCAATTCTAAGAGCTTCGTTAGTTTGCCTCCGCTCGTAATAAGCCAGTAATTTTACATAACGCACAAAATTATCCAAAAAGTTGCATATATTGACTGTTAATTGAAGCGTATCTAGCACTAAGGAGACCACTGTGTTGTTTTTTGGGTTTAGTTTTGGTGTAACCGTCTAATACTGGATACTAAGAATTATTAAGCTTAGCTCTGTCACCGTTTTCCCAATTAATATTTGTAGATTTTGTGGATTTTAGTTGCCTCAGTAATTAAGTGCGCTCGCAACACATATGCCCAGATGATTGGCATTTTAATTCCATTTGAAAGGTTGACTAAAGAAGGAGGAAGCACAACACGGCATAATATCCCAAACATCAATCACGATAAATATGATTTAGGTTTACCAACGCTCATTCGTCCTAATGGTTAATTTTAGACGGCCTTCTATCTGCCAAGTGCATGAAACTGACGATGGTTGCACATGAACACGATGGTCACTGTAACGCTGTCCGAAAGGTTGGCTAAAGAAGGAAGAAGTGCAACATGGCATAAGATTTGATGGTAAAAATCTCAAAACATAACCTTTAAAATCTTATACGTGCCTTACTCAGTGCGATAAAACATTTAAAAAATATATCACTGTTAATCTACAATACCTGAAAAGTTTGTGGTACGCATTTGATAATATAATCTGAACTCTTGCAACGTTAGTTTTGATAGATCACTGGTCAAATAATACGAGCAAAACTTTTTTACACGCATTTATGGAATAATTTAAAAGTATTTCGCAGATCTAAAGAGAGAGGAGAAAATGGGGGAAAGAGAAATGTGATCAAAAATAAATCATATTAATGTTTTTAATTAAGATTTACTTACTAATTTGATTGAGGTTAGGGTTGGACCGTAAATACGAATAAGATACGTGAACTAATCTCAAACTTTGAAGACATCGAACACAGTAAAGTTTTGAAACATCGAAAGTTAGTCACATCCCTGCGAGATGTAAAAAAATAAGGCACGTATTCATCCCGATCTCCCCTCGCCTAGCGAGGGTGGGCGGGGAAGCCGGGGTGATGAGTCACCCTCCAGGGGAAATGGGGGAGTTTCATTACCTGGGGCAATTTATTGCTATTTTTTGTCTGGTTTCTAAGTACTGTGTCTGGGTGTGTGGTGTGGCTCTCTCTTTTCTATGCTATGGGAAAGTATGGTCCTGCTGCTGATCCGTTTCATTGTGATCTTTCTTCTTTGATATTGTGATCTTTCTCCGTAGTTGCATTGTTATATTTCTTCGTTGATTTTTTCGAAAATGAATGCTATTTTTGATTCATCTAATCTCACTATTTTAGATTAATCCTTACTACGAATCGATTTACATTATAAATAAAAAAAAAAAAATTAAAAAAATTAAAGCCAACATTCCCGGGTTACGAATAACCCGACAATATTTTAAAATCTCCTACTACCACCACAATAAGCCACAATGTTGCTTGAGTCGTGACGGAGGACTTAGCCAGCCGAGGAATCGAAGACAGAACGACTGGGTAGGAACCAAACGCGATGCCCACTCATCTACTGACCGGTCATTATTAATCACTTTAAATAATATATGAGCGTAAACTACTAAATAACTTAAATAAAAAATAACTTTAAAAATTACAATTTTATGTCTAAAATTATCTGTGACAGTATCCACTGAATTACTTTTTGCCTTCTTATAAAATTATTCACATAATAAATAAAAACAACTTTTGCGCATGAAAACATGACCTCCGGACTCCGTTTGCCATCCAAATTTTATATCGTTTACCCATATTCGTGGCGATATAAGGCACACTAAGAATGCTCACGTGTTTGACTTGTGGTTTCCTTCTAATAGGAAATCCTAGGATCCTAGGAAATCCACTTTTGAATTTGATCATTTTTACATATTTTACTGATAAGTACCAAAAAACAACCAATTATAATTTTCCTCCTTGTTTTAAGAAATGAACAGAATTAACAGAACATTTTTATACAGAGTGTTAAGCGGCGTACTTGACTTACTTTAACCAGTGATTCCTGACATTATTTTGAGTAAAAAATGTTAATGAAATTTTGGTCTCCGGTGACATTTTTAATTTTTTTTTTCCTACAAAAACATAAAAAAATACTAGTTGTTGGACAGTTGGGGCGGGGGTAGAGTTTGAGCAGTTATTCGGCTAAGTGACAGTGAAAAAATTATGATTTTGAAGAACAAAAAAATAAAAAGTCGAAACCAAAATTTTATTTAAATTTTGTACTCCAAATAATGTCTGGAGTAACTGGTTAAAATAATTCAAGTACGTCCCTTAACACCCTGTATAAAAGAAAATAATATTATTACTATAATATAATAAAAAGACAGGTTGTAGGTACATAAAACAAATTAATTTCATAACAGAATAATACAAACAACATCAGTTTGTTTTGCATTGATCCATTTGCAAAGGTCAGATACATATTTATCATGACAATCCCAACGGATAGCATAAATTAATTATCTTACCAATGATAGCTCGATTTTGACCACTTTTAAAGCGTGCATTTTCTATGAGAAATGGGTTTTCGGATATCAATAAGATTTCTATTTACTGGATTCGTGGTTGATAAAGGTCGAGAAAGTTCAATAAAAGATGAAAAAGTTGATTCACAAAATACTTCTCTGAAAATACATGATACAAAAATAATAAATTCTGAACTAATGATAATACTTAGCCACGAAACTTGGCTGTGAAATATCATCCAACCCAAAATTAACTTTATACCATTTTTGTTTCCTAAAAATATCAGCTTTTCCACTTAAATTAAACGAGGGGTTTTACTTTTGCAAAAAACGATTTCGTAAAGTGATTAGATCTACGTAAAAAATGAGCACATTAGTGGTAAATTATGTTGGTTTTTCGTTTGTTTTGACAAGTTAATAAGGTCGTCGGCAAGGGACATTAAATTTAGTGTAAAGCTGGTACCTAATGCCACGGTATATAAATATGTAAGTAAAATATAGCAATTATATTGACGATATTGCCCTGGTTTGAGGCCCTCGTTTATTTACCAATCGTAATATTTAATTGACTTTAATTATGTATAATGAAATAATTTTACTTTGTATAAACCACTTATTTGATGTGCAAATCCGACCGGTTTCGGAACAAACGTTCCTTCGTCAGGGAAAGCTTATACTAATTTGACAGTTTCGAACAATGTTTTATTACGGTAGGGGTGGAGCTGTTGCTAGATAATAATGTAGATTGGGTAGGTAGGTATTAGTGTAGAGTGGGTGGGTAGGGGAACAAATCCATGATTGGGCTATATGACAATATTTTTTGTTTGTTGATAATAGATTCATTATTTTTAAGGGATTTTTTAATTTCATATAATTTTTTACACTGACATAGTAATTCATAGGACCTCCAACCACCCTGTCTCACAAAAACACTCCACCTTCCATTCCATGATACACCGCTTAGTAAATGTCCCAATGTCTAATAATAATTTCCTTTCTGAACTTTCAATAATAAAACAAATTGCTATAAATAACGGATATGAACCAAAATTAATTGATAACATCCTAAATAAAAAACTTATCAAAATTTCAAAAAATAAATATCTATACAATTCTAATAATATTAATGATAAAGAATGGCGTAAAATTTTGTATATTAATAATTTTTCAGTTCAATGTTGCAAAAATCTTCCTTCTAATATTAAACCAGCGTTTTATACAAGAAATAATATCGGTAATTTTTTGAGAAATACTAAAGATAAAGACCATAAATTGACTAATTCCGGAATATATAAACTCAAATGCAATGATTGTCCCTCATTTTATATTGGAAAAACCACTCGTAATTTTGAAATCAGAATCAAAGAACATTTAAGGTGTCTTAATAATAATAATTTTTCTGAGTTTGCTAACCATATCATTGAAAATAACCATAGTTTTGAAAAAAATACAGGGATAAATATTCTTCATATTAATCATAAAGGAAAACGTTTAGATAACTTAGAAGCCTTGGAAATTAAAAAATCCCTTAAAAATAATGAATCTATTATCAACAAACAAAAATATTGTCATATAGCCCAATCATGAATTTGTTCCCCTACCCACCCACTCTACACTAATACCTACCTACCCAATCTACATTATTATCTAGCAACAGCTCCACCCCTACCATAATAAAACATTGTTCGAAACTGTCAAATTAGTATAAGCTTTCCCTGACGAAGGAACGTTTGTTCCGAAACCGGTCGGATTTGCACATCAAATAAGTGGTTTATACAAAGTAAAATTATTTCATTATTCTATAATGGATAACCACAAAGTAATAGCTACATTCAAAAATATTAATTATGTATGTTCAGCGATTAGATTGAAATATATGACATATTTTTGGTGTATTATGTCGTGTTGTAATTCTTCCTTCGTCTGGTCACATGTACACTGATGATCGACCCAGTAACGCTATCCAAAACTTTGATTAAAGGAGTAATACATACAATTACAATTTAGGAGGCGGGTATGGGTACCGCCGACCCGGGAACCATTTATTGGATAACCAACGTTTCTGTCATAGGTCACCCCAAGTGCTTCGTTACGTTTGATGACATAGCAGGGGTGCTCGGGTTCATGGGGTGAGGTTTGTCCGGGTCTTGGCGGTGATGCATCTGTCCACCAGCTGCTTGGCAAGCCGGATTCGGAGAGAATGGTCGAGGGAGTCCCTTTGACTTCTTCAGCCATACTATCTCACGTAAGTACTTCACTCCTGGACACACCGACCCCCAGATTCCTGCCCACACCTATTACCCCTTTCCTTCCCAGAAATTTCTCTCCTTCCTTTCCTAAAAATGGGAGTTATTTTCCCCACCTCTGTGGAGCTAATGTAAAAAAAAATACTTCCCCAAAAATAAACCATGATAATGGTTTTGGCCGTGAAAATCTCAAATCACACCAGCCAAGAAAGTAACTTACTCACAAAAAACTCTAAATGGAAAGCTTCGGAAGATTTCTTATTTTTAAATATTTTTAATTCGTATAAATTTATCATTAATTGTCCAACATTATTCAACCGAGTTAGGGCACCAACTCAGTGACGTTCGTTGGTTTAAGCAAGGGTAGGGGCAAGAGTCGAGTGGCTTTTGACTCTGCGTGCAGCCCGCACTGCTCTGCTGGCGGGGTCGCACTGTAATGATGGTATATTTGCAATTTGCAGTACTGTTAGTTGACATGCAAAGCAATCATTATGGGAAAAGTAACGTTCGTGCTGGTGCAATCCAGACAATGCACAACACATTTTCAACTAGTGAGTACATTATTATTTTATCAAAAGGGCAAAATCAAGTGTGTGAATTCAATTGTAAATAAAATAATATGTTCGGGCCTTTCAAACAAGTTTCAACTATTGCTTGATACTTATTCGAACTTGTCTAGCCCATTCGTCGCACTCGTCGGGAGGAGCCTTGTGGGGTAGACTGATTCTGTAGATAGCGAAATGAAAATGAACTCTCGTTTTCATTATTTTGCGCAGTTACTTTTGATAAAGAAAAATCAATCGTGTTACGGAACTTCAAACAATATTGGCTCTTTGGCAATCATGTTATGGAGTTTAAAACATTGGATCTTTTGAAAACATTGCTAGACTCTTGCTTTACTCTCTAGAGGTAGCAAATAACAGTTTTTGAAGTCAAACTTCTTTACGCACGCTTGACTTGGGGAGTAAGCTGGTGAATGCATGACGAGAGCGTTACGAAAAGTGTGATCGGGCGAGGCGAATGGAAGTTGAGAAGGAGATATAAGTTAGTGAAGTTTTACATCAGTCGTGTGGTCTAAAGCACACTCGTTTTTTAATTTGAATACCACTCATGCTTCCATCTGTAGCCAGTATGTATGGCATTTCTAATTGGGTATGTTGTGAGGTTGAAGGTAGAGATGATGGCAAGGAGATGGGTAGAGGAAGGTGGGAAAGTACTTGGCTATTTAGATCTGGTCATCAAACACAGCTAAACCTATTTCAAGCAACGTTTTGATTCTAAATGGTGGTCTTGCACCAGCATATTACTGAGAGTATCTTCCACTCAGGTCGTGCAGCAAATACACCGTATATGTTTTCATTTATTTAATTAATTGTGAAATAACACAAATTAATCAAATAAAATTTATTTGCGCACGCTGGGATCGAACCCGCGACCTTCGGATATGCTAGTCGAGAGCCTTATCCATATTTACAAAACTATTATTATAATCAAAAGTATAATGGTATAAATACACAGATATGTTAATAAATTGTTAGCACTCAATAAATGAGTAGATATGTTAATTTTCTTGTAAAGAAAATAGACTTTTCTTAAATATCTCAAAATGTTAAATAGTTAGATTTTCTCGAATGATAAATCCAGTGATCTCTAATTTCTATATTGATAACAATGCTCTTGAGACATTAACACAAATTAAAGACTTAGGCATCGCTTTTCAATCAAATCTTTCATTTATTAACCATATAACAAAAATCCATGATAAGGGCTTAAAAATGTTGAGATTTATAACTAGGCTAACCAGAAATTTTAGCATTACAAAATGTATTAAACATTTATATTTTGCCTATGTAAGAAGTCAACTTGAATACAATTCTCCCATCTGGAACCCACATTTTAATATACATGTTCAAGCTGTTGACAGAATACAAAACAAATTCTTACATTTTCTAAATTTTAAAATGGGTATTCAAGCAATTATGTTGAACTACACACTCCGTTAAATAAAGTGCTCAAATTGTCGGACAGAAGAATTTTCACTGACTTTGTATTTCTATATAAAATTCTAAATGATTTAGTTCGGTATTGCTTGAATTGATAAGCTTCCGTATACCACTACGTAATACTAGAAGTCAGGATTTATTTAATTGTAAAAATTCTGGGACTACTACCATATGTATTCCTCTTTGCCCAGAATACTAATGGAGGGAAACAATTATACCAAGTCAGTAGACATCTGCAATATATCGTTAAACAAATACAAAATATTGTTACTGAGTTTTCCTTTGAATTATAAAATTTAGGCAATTAAAGATTTTAATGTTTCATGATTTTAGAGGCAACTTCTGTTTCACGGGACATGTCTTTAAATAGAAAAAGATAGTGTATCTTTCTTTCATGTTGATAAATCCACGTTGAACCAAAAACTTTAACCCTTTCCAGATTCATCTCGCAAAGTAATTACACCAATTTCCTATCTTTTCGAACAATCTCCACCTCCAAACACTCTCCGCAGTAAGTAATTTGTCATAGCGGCAATCAGATGTATGTAATGTTTGTACCAACCCCTGGTAATTCAGCATCCATTTGGTAATAAAATGATAATACCAGCTCGGGCCGGGCCCTAAGCATTGAGGTTTAGGGCTGAGACGTAGGGGCCAGCGCCAGGGCCTAGGGGGTAGGACCTGGGGCATAGCGAGTAAGGGCCGAACACCGCGTGCCCCAAGCATTAGCCGTAATTTAGATCAAAGATAAAGTTCGAGTAGTGTAATTTATTAAGTAACACTGCAAAAGGTTTATGTTTATGGGTTTGTGAGTGCGGGGGAAATAAATAATTGTGCGCTGTGGAAATTACCTACAGTTTTAAATAAAGTTTTCCGCTGATACAATCGCTATATTCGGGTGTACTTATTTTTGAAGTGAATGTACTTATTTTTTAATGAAACAACTAAGTTCTACACAAATACTCGGTTCTAATATAATGCAGTAAATTCGCGCTTTAGGGCAGGCCTTTAATAGCGCAGTGGGCAAGGTGCCTGACAAGTCTCAGCGGCCAGAGAGACAGACATCAAGCGAAGGGAGGTTCGAATCCTAAGAAATCCAAAAAATATATATATATATTTTTGTGAAATCAATATCCAACCTTCAAACCACTTTAAAATAAACAGGCAAAAGAAAAGAAAGCGACATCCAGCCTTACGAGTTTCACTCCTACCGCCTGTCTCTCAAACTTTTTTATTTTTATTTTAGTTTATCAAGGAAACAAACAGTTTTACATATTTCATTAAATTAATTACATGGTTGCATGAACTAACGAAGTTTCCACGTAAAAATCGTAGCACCTATACACAGAAAAATATTGATGTTTAAAGTAAACATAAAGTAGAAGAAAAAACATAAGAAATTTAAAAAACACAAACAAAAATTAACGTACATAAGATACATGATGTGAAATGAAATCATTTACCTACATAAAAAATAATACATTTTCATATCATAAGATAATGTTAGCTTTAAAATAAACCTGATTAAAAAAAAAGAAAAACAACTTAATGAGAAAGAGAAAATAACGTACAGCAGGGGTAGAGGGTTGGTAATTAACAAATTGTTTTAATTTTTTCTCATATAACTACATTTAATAAATTGATTTGAGGACAAACAGAAAATATCAGCGTCCGAAAAGATATTATTGTATTTTGTGCACGTCCTTCTGAGAAATGAATGTTGTGTGTAGTTTGATTTTGAGTATGGCGTTTGGAATAGTTGGTTAGATCTTGTATTTCATATTGGACAGTGGACAGTGGAAATTAATGTTTTCTAGAAGATAGTGGTTGTTAACAAGTTTACTTAGTTTGCAGGTTGCCACCATTCTCTTCTTTCATTTCTCTTGTTTCTCAGTTCGTGTTGTATGCTGTGTTATCATTGGATTGGATAGATGGGATTAGATTGGATAGTCTGTAAAGAATATATTTTTAAAAAAATACCTAGACCTTCGACCAAGTATATCTAGACAAGGTATTCGAGTCTTAAAAATGACATCGGAACCAAAAATATTGTTTTACGAAAACATTTATCAAAAAGAAACTGCATTATCTCGCAACCAAACGATCGCAAGAAGCATTGGTTTTAACCTTTTGTTGGTCTGCGTGAAGCTTATTTGTTTCCAGCAAGAATCACTAGCTTCGTGGAAATCATTTTTAATACACATGGGACGATGGTGGGGAGGGGGGGAGTGGAGTAAGGATAGGGAAGGTAGAGGAGGCAGAGTGGGAACCCCCTAATACTATGCGAGCGAAGCCGGGGGCAAAAGCTAGTATATATTTAAAAATACACATTGTTGTAAAAAAATATATGTTATTAGCGGAAACTTGACTGGTTCAACCAACCAACTAAATAATCAATTGATATATCGAAATTATCGATAAATGCAACTGTATATTTTCTCAAATAAAGAATATTTCACATTTCTTTAGTTTCAGGCGATTAAACAAAGTTAGCACTCAATCTGAAATTTCAATGGATTACAGGTGTATTGTTATTTAATAGCTCAATCTACACCCAATTAAAATCCCAGTATTCCAATGCGGTTTATTTTTTAAACAAAAATCCTCCCTTTTCCGTTCATTCGGTTTTGTAGAAATTGTAGACCACCCCCTTTCCTCGCCCAGGCTTCATTGTTTCACCCCCGTAGCGATACTTCACAGTGCCGGGGGTCTATAAAAAAACACGTACACCCAGACCCTTAACCCTGCTTCACGTAGGGGAGCGCAGAGCTGGAGGCTTCGAGGATATCCGAGTGGCGGTCGGTAGTCAAGTTTCTGGAAAGGTCAAAGCTTTGTTTTCAAAAGAATAAAGAACATAATTCAGGTACCCAAATGATCCCCTTTTTGCGTTCAGTGATTTTTGTTACATTTAAGCAACGCCAGGTGATTTAATTCGTACTATAATGTGTCTGCCTGCAAAATACATCGGGATGAATATAATTTGTTAACAATATTCATAGTTCTTTGCTTCCAACACTAAAAGGTGGTTTGTTCATTAAATATGCTGTTTAAAAAAAGAGCAGGCAAAAAAATAAATGGTTGGAATTCGTCACCAAAGGATATTCTCGACCAGGTCCTATTCAGTCCTCAGAGAATCTTTTGAGTTCGCTGCGTTTGGTGCCTGGGTTCGTGGGGTGAGATTTGTCAAGGTCTTGGCAGACGATGTGCCTGCCCACCTGCTGCGTAGCGAGTCGGATCGAGAGAGACTGGTTGAGGAGGTCTTTTGATCTCTCTAGCTGGAATCCCTCGATCCATCGCCTGGCACCGCAGTTGAAGGGATGGATTCATATGTCCATCACTTCTGGACACATTGACCCCCAGATTCCTACCCATCCCTCATACCTATTTCCTTTCCAGAACTTCCTCGTCATTCCTTTCCTTTCCCTCTAAATAGCATCCCCCAAAATGACAGAGAATCTTGTGTGGAGCTAATGTAAAAAAAAACCAGCACGGTCGATAGAAAAAAGGATTTATCGATAATGTCGATAATAGTCTTACTCGAGAACTGTATGACTGCAGATCTTTACGTACAAACAACAGTTAACGTCGAATAAACTGTTCTTTCCCGAGCTTAACTGCGCTCCGCAGTTAAGCTCGGGAATGATGACAAGTTATCGACTCTATCGATAAAACTGTGATCCGTGCAGGATACGTCTTTTAATCCTTTTCAATCACCTTCTTTCATAAATTCTGAGTCTTACCGTGACGATCCACGTTTACGGTACCATAACGGCAAAAAAGGCAATAAGCATACTTTCCTTACAGCTATAATGTTGCAGCTCTTTTTTACATATTAAGTAGTTGTGAGACAAAAGATGAGACATACAAAATACGTGTCTATTTCCTCTAAAGTACTACTTTCTCATTTGGAGGTAAAAGACATATTATTACGGCGACGGGAATAACATTTCATTTTCTTTATACGTGTGAGGGAGATGTATCATAATGATTGTATGTTTCCTTTGGGGGGGTGGAGACATACGTTCACCGTTTGTCTCATTTTCGATTATTGTTATTTAGGGTGTAAGAAAGAGCTGCAGCTTGATGTGTTTAAGAACAAAAGCAAAACCATCAGTGCATTGAAAGTTGAGGTTTTTGAATTTTTGGAATTCGCTCACACTTAAACAACCATATTCCATACATTCAAAATTATCGTAACGGCGCTATACGTGACTAAGATGGTGGAGTAAGGAACGTATGTTTTTTACCTTTTTGTATTGCTGTCAATATCTGTCTGTTAATGTAAAGCGTTATTCTAGCCCTCCTCGGTACTGAACATGGAAGGGCCAACATATATACTACCTACATCTGACTGATAAGTCTATAACCTCTAAGATCAATCTACACTAATGCCATCTATGTCTTGTAGCCCAAACTAGCTCAAAATTTAACAGTCGTAGATAGCCACTGTAATTGTAGTATGAGTGCCTCATTTACCTACAGATTACACATATCATAATGATGATAAGTATAATCTGTAAAATTCTATCGTTACAAGACTGAAAATTTTGGAGTAAGAAATTTTAACTTCAATGTTAAAACCAACTTAAGACGTCACTAGAATATTTAATTTCTCACGTACAAGCTTAAGACTTTGGGGTATGCAAATGGTGAAATTGAGCGTAGTTTGAAAAAGTTGTGATCGCTTTGGGGTGCAGTGGGGTGGGGTAGATGTAAACCAGGGATTGAGATAACACACGGTCGTCATCTTCAAATTATTCTAAGAAGATAGGGATTAAAGACGGGGGATGAAAATCGTTTGACTGAAGGTTTATCTTATATTTGACCTTTAGATTGTCTTTGGAATGTTAAACGATTTCAGAATCGTAGGATCAAACGTTTTTATGTACTTATATAGCATAATTTGTAGATTTATTTGCCAAAGTGTTTTACTTAATCTAAACTAACTTTGAAATACGAACGGTTGCTCTTCTTTCTTAAAATTACCGTAATAAGTTTTTGGAACAGTCTGAATTCTCGACAAATCCGTTCCTAATTTGATAGGGCAATTTAATAATGGAGGCGTTGCAATGCCGTAATATTCAAAGAAATGAATTATTTCTCCCTGCATGTCCTTTCCCGTGCGTCCCCGTTCCATTCAGTTTTCAAACAGCTCACGTGCCACCTATTACAATTTTTTTATTAAAATTTTCATTTTTCGTAAATTCAAAATAATAATTTTTGTATATTATAAGAATAATCAATCAAATTTGTTACCTAACTGTGAGAGAGGTTTTAGGGTGGCACACCTGTTTCCGGCCATACAAGAGCGAGACAGGTGTTCCCGCATATAAAAGAAGATGCAGGCCTCTCCTCACTCTCTTTTCCTACCGCCAGCACGTTAGATAGGACGTACTATAGCCAATATGTTACAATAAATGTTCATCTCGCCAATACGCGCATTATTTATAAATAACCTCGCCTACACTCGAGTCTGTAATTAACAGTGGCGCAGCCTACGGTACACGATTCTGCACAATACGGCAGAAATATCGCGAAAAGAATCGACGCGCAAAAAAAAATTTGGCACAAAAATTTGGCAAAAATACGCGGTAACAATATTATTTCGGGTCGGTAAGAAAGGCCGGACCGAAATTATTCCAACACTTCACTGCAAGGAGTGAAGTGCAAGAAGACACTGGAGCCAGCCAGCTTTTCGGAAGGGGGAAGCACGGGAGGTCCAGCGTCAATCGACATCTCTGAGGGTCAAGGATCGGAGATCCAGGTCGCAGGAGTGATCTGGGGTAGCCATCGGTGTTACTGTGTGACGGGTCTGGAAGGAGCCATCAATTCACAGGGTCAAGGAGCAGTTTCCGGAGCAGGGTCCAGGGAGCAGACGGCAGAAGAAGAAGCCTCATTGGGAAGTTTTTGTTTTTTCTGTTTTCTTTCTCTCTATTTGGGTACCTTCTGGGCATTGGAAACATGGAGTTTCGAGGATTGGAGTCCTTCAGTTTGCGTGACGGGAACTGGGAGAACTTCAAAGTCCGCCTCGAACAATTTCTCCTCGTGAATGATGAAAAGTTTGCATCGGATGATAAAAAAAGGGCTATTTTCCTGAATGCATTGAAAGATGATTGTTTTTCCTTATTGGTTAATTTGTGCATTCCTAAAAAGGTAACAGATATTAAGTTAGAAGATTTGATATCTAAACTTGATGAGTATTGTTGTTCAACGAAATGTTTTTTTGAAGAGAGATCTAAGTTTTACAGTGCTAAACAAAGAAATGACGAATCAATCCGTGAGTTTGCAGTGCGGTTAAAGTCTCTTTCTACTAATTGCAAATTTGGGAATAGTTTATCAGTAAATTTAAGGGATTTCTTTGTTTTGGGTTGTAAACCAGGAAAGGTAAGGGAAAAATTATTTCTCGAGGGTGAATTACACTCGTTCGAAAAATGTTTACAAGTCGCCGAGTGCATTGACCTCGTAGCTTCAACTCAAGCGCAGTCCCGAGTTGATAATACGGTTTACGCTAATGTACAGCTCAAGGCCGGTCGACTCTCTTTTAATAATTCGCGTGTGAAAGACAGAGACGTGAAGCGTTTCGGGCATAGCAACAGGGCACGGTCACAGTCGCCAGCGAACGCTGTGAAACAAAATTGTACCGTTTGTGGTCACAATAATCACATCGCGACGGAATGTAGATATAAAAATTATTTATGTAAAATTTGCAGTACGAAGGGTCATCTCGCAAAACAGTGCAAGCGTTCCTCAACACGTAAGAGTGTGAATACTTTGTTGTCGGACACAAAGTTGGGTGAAGTTAATAGTGTCGAACCATTTTTTATTGAAGTTTCACTAGACGGGATCAAGAGTAAATTCATGGTAGATTCTGGAGCATCTTGTTGCGTAATTTCCAAGGAGTGTTATTTCAGTAAATTCAGTAGAATCAAGCTAGTGCACGAAGACATTAGTCTACGGGGTTTTGACAATACGCTCGTGAAAGTGGTAGGTACAATTACGCCACAAGTGGAATTTAACGGTCAGTGTCACAATTTGAAATTTGTTGTTGTCACAAGTGCTTCGTTATCGATAGTGGGGCGTGATTTTATGAATCTTTTTAACGTCGGGATTAACGGAATCGTAAACAGTATAAAACAGAATACTTTGAAGCAGCGATTAGTAAAAAAATTCCCGGAAGTTTTTACGGATAAACTAGGAAAATTTAATAAGTACGAAGTGAATTTAACTTTGAAAGAGACCGCTATTCCGATATTTCGTAATCACAGAGTTATGCCGTTCGCTTTGAAAGAAAAAGTCGAAAGGGAGTTAGATAGTTTACTGTCAGACGGTATTATAGAACAAGTCCAGTTTAGTGAGTTTGCAAGTCCAATTGTTCCAGTAATTAAGAAAAACGGTAGTATTAGATTATGTGGTGATTATAAATCGACAGTGAATAATCAGTTATTAGTTGACAAATATCCATTACCTAGGATAGAGGAGCTATTAACGAAAGTAAATGGTGGGAAAGTTTTTGCAAAAATCGATCTTAAATCGGCGTATAGTCAATTTGTTTTAAAAAAGGAGTGTAGGCGTTTTACAACAATCAATACCCATTTAGGATTGTTTCAGTATAAGCGGTTAGTGTACGGGTTATCTCCCGCGCCAGCTATATTTGCAAAGGCAATGGCAAATTGTTTGTCAGGATTACAGAACATGACGTTTTATTTGGATGATATTATCGTGATAGGGGAAGACGAAGACGATTTAGAGAAAAACGTATGTGTCGTGTTAGAAAGGTTGAAACATTGTAATCTAACAGTGAATAGTGACAAGTGTGAATTCAATTTAAAAGTTATTGAGTTTTTAGGTTATAAAATAAGTGAACAAGGGATTCAACCGTGTGAACGGAATAAAGAAGCCATTTTAAATGCACCAGCACCTAGTGATTTAAATAATTTAAGAAGTTTATTAGGTATGATTAGTTATTATCGTAATTTTATTCCAAATATGGCAAATATATTGTCACCATTATACGAATTACTTAAAAAAGATGTTAAGTTTCAATGGGGTACGGAACAAGAAAATAGTTTTGCGATAATTAAAAGAATATTAACTTCGGATAGGATTTTAACGCATTTTGACGAAAATATACCTGTGAAACTTGTCACAGATGGTAGTTTTAATGGGGGTAGCAGCAACATTACTTCATAGGTTTCAAAATGGCGTAGAAAGACCGATCGGGTTCGCAAGCAGAACTTTAACTAAAGCGGAAAAGAATTATTCTATTCTAGATATTGAAGCAACAGCAATTATTTTTGGAATTAAGAAGTTTTATCAATATTTGTACGGCAGAGAATTTATTTTAGCTGTGGATAATCAGCCGTTAGTGAGAATTTTAGGTGAAAATAAAGAAGTACCTAAGATTGCCGCGTCAAGGTTACAGAGATATGCTATTATGTTAGGTTCGTTTAATTTTAAAATTGAATATGTAAAATCGAAAAATAATTGTTCAGACTTTCTGAGCAGGTGTCCGATTGAAAAGGTTAGCTGTGAAGATGAGATAGAGTCTGATTACATTAATTATTTCGAGAATAATGGGTTTAATTTGTCTTTAGACGTGATAAAAAGCGAAACCGAAAAGGATGATGTGTTAGGTCAAGTAAAAAATTTTCTTATCGAAGGTTGGCCAGCATCAGTAAAAAAGGCACAAAGTGGTAACTTTATTAGAATTTTTTGGGAAAAAAGGTTAGAATTGTCTTTGATAAATGGGTGTGTTTTATATCAACATAGGGTTGTTGTACCTGAGTCTTTAAGACAAGAGGTTTTAAAGATGTTACATAGATCTCACTTAGGGGTGTTTAAGACTAAAGGTATTGCAAAAAGCTTTGTCTGGTGGCCAAAAATTAATCAAGATTTGGAGAAAATAACGGAAAATTGTAGAGATTGTTTAGAAATTAAACCAGAATCACAAAAGAGTTCTTTAGCAGTGTGGCCATATGAACCTGAAGTATGGTTCAGGGTACATATTGATCATGGTAGTTTGTATAACAAAAATTTTTTAGTGGTGGTAGACTCTTCTTCAAAGTGGATTGAGTGTCTGGAAGTAAACAGTCTGTCTTCAAAAGAAAATATCGAAATACTTCATAGATTATTTTCGCAATTTGGTTTTCCAGCAACTTTAGTTAGTGATAATGGTACGTGTTTTTGTTCTGAGGATTTTGAAAATTTTTGTAAGAAAAATGGGATAGAACATATCACTAGTCCAGTCAATCACCCTAGTAGCAACGGGCAAGCTGAAGCTACAGTAAAGACTTGTAAAAATTTCCTTAAAAAAATTTGTAAACATAATGGATTTCCTTCAGATTATAAAGAAAAGTTAGGTAACTTTTTAGCAGACTATAGGAATACAGTTCACGCAACAACAGGATGTGAGCCATCTGTATTATTAATGGGTAGAAAAATTAGAACAGTATTTGACTCTCTGATTCCAAGGAAAATTGAGGATAGAACGGGTAGTTCAGGTTCTACTCGACGAAACAAAGTAATAAAAAAGGTTACTCAGAGCCAAAACAATCAGAAAAGACAATATAAGGGTAGAGTTAAATCAGGTTTTAATATAGGTCAGAAAGTAATGACTAGAGATTTCAGATCTCAGGGTAATAGGTTATGGGTCCCTGGGGTTATTGTGGATAAAAAAGGTAGTAAAATATATTTCATAAAAATTAACAAGTCTAATATGGTGTGGAAAAGACATTTAGACCAGCTAAAGGAATTACATGTTTCATGGCAGGAGGAAGATAACCAGGAATTCGCGTCTGACACGTTGGAATTGTCGACGGACGAATTAGATCTCTCCGGTATGTTACGTAATAGAAGTGTCTCTAATTCTGTTTCTCCATGTTTCAGGTCTAACCCATGGCAAGGAAGGCTTCGGCCCAGGTGACAGCACTTCGCAGTCGAAATGGACAGAAATGGACAGAAGGGAAACAGAAAGAACAAAAACAAATGTTTTGTTAATTTTAAATGTAATGTGTTAATTTTAAATGTGAAATATGAAATATAAAATATATTGTATGAAATATGTAGCTATAGGTATCACTTATGTAGCCAGGATTCTCCCGTTTAAGTAGGGGAGGATGTGAGAGAGGTTTTAGGGTGGCACACCTGTTTCCGGCCATACAAGAGCGAGACAGGTGATCCCGCATATAAAAGGAGATGCAGGCCTCTCCTCACTCTCTTTTCCTACCGCCAGCACGTTAGATAGGACGTACTATAGCCAATATGTTACAATAAATGTTCATCTCGCCAATACGCGCATTATTTATAAATAACCTCGCCTACACTCGAGTCTGTAATTAACACTAACATTGGTTCTTATTTAAAACATCTATAATTTTAAAAATCCATAGACAATTCTTTTCATACAAAAAAAAAACAGCTGCCTGCTAAATTCAATTTCATCAAACACGTGAACTGTCAATCGTGCGAAGTTAAAATAGTCGTTAAGTTTTCTGAAATTATCCAATTATCTGCGCAATTTTCTTAAATTTTCTTTCCGTAAGAACCTTCCACAAAGTATTAGAAAACTAAAAAAAAAAGATGAGTGAAATAGGTAAAGTCGTTCTGAAGTTATGGCGTGAACAGGGGAAACAGGGGTTTATTTTTATATATATGGATTCGTAGGGAGACGGGCATGGGTACCGCCGCCCCGGGAACCATTTCTTGGATAATTAACACCTAGGCCATAGGTCGTCCTAAGTGGTTTTCTACGTTGGTGACTTAGCAGAGGTGCCCGGGTTCATGGGGTGAGGTTTGTCAAGGTTTGGCGGCTGCTGCATGGCGGGCCGGATCGAGAGAGACTGGTTGAGGAGGTCTTTTGACCCCTTTATGTCTTGTCTATTGTTATAATTAGTTTTGAGTAAACCCTGATGAAAGCATAAGCATACGAAACATATTGGTTTTTTAAACAATAAACTTGGTTAAAACAAAGTTTACCATTAATTTTGAATTAAAATGGTGCCATAAATAAGTTTGCTGTGTTTTAAGAAGTGAAAATAGAATTTTATTAATTTAGATTGCGCCTCATTGGTAGGATTGTTTCTAGATCCAATATGGCCTCCAGATCAGGTGATTCAAAGACATCGTCAAAATAGAGACTGAAAAATTAAATCCAAATAAAGCAACAATTTTATTAATGTAAAACAAAATATCTCTTTAAATGCTACAAATAATTATTCTTGTCATGTTGATTGCGAAAAAGGGGCAGAGGGGGCAACTTGAACAATGGTTCAAGAGGACCCAATAAAAAAATCATTACTTCAAGAGGGACAATGTCAAAGGACGTCATAAGGGTATTTTATGTCAGGTATAAGCACACACGTGGCAAAGCACTTTACTTTATGAAGGGAAAAGGGGGAAGTCTGGAATATGAAAAGCATAAAACTGGAATTTCGAATTAGTCGATTGCTCTTATTGCGATCAACGTGTGATGAATATTGTTTATATATACGTAGTGCGTATTTGTAATATATCAGAATATTAATTATGATCAGTTCTGTCATTGTTGTCGTTTATGCTGTGTTCGGGTAACTTGGTGTCGGTTACGAAGTGTGCCGAACATAGCCGATCGGAGAAGGGCAAGTCATTCCATTGTGGGAGAGCTCGCCAGACAAAACCTAGCTAGTAAGTTATGAGGGCGTGTGTCCTCTTAAACCATATTTGTATTTTGCGTAATAACAATGAACAGTCCCTGTGGTTTCAAAGATCCAAAGTATTTAAATCTAACAGAAGTGCTACGATAAGGTACACTTATAATAATAAAGACAAATATCTCTGTAAAAGATTACGGAGAGAGAAACATTACAGTATTAAAAAAGGCTATAACCAATTATTTTGCAATGTGTACCTACATTGTTTTAATCTGTCATATTTTTCATCGAAAAAATTCTCCCATATTAGAAATTAGAAAGTGTAAAAATAAAAATATATCTTTGAAAATATTGTGGTAACAAAGTGACACATCCACGTTAGTTGATTTTTTGTTATGGTTTCAAGAAGATGAATAAATTTAGTCGTTTTAAATTTTTTTTTTTTTTAATAAATAATGTTATTATCGAGTTCTGCAATGTTCTGTGATTTATTACCGGTTAAACCAATTTGCAGAGACACTAATTGAGAGAGTGCTAATGTGGGATTCGGAGTATTTCCCTTTGGTTTGCCTTGCACTAAGTGTTAGGGTTTTCTTAATTGATTTAGAATGACGTTATTGCTATGACTCATTTAAGTGCATTATATTTTTTAGTGCATTATATTTTTTAGACATTTAAAATCTTATAAATAAGTCATCCGTACGTGGCTTCACCACAGTTTGAAAATGACCTTACAAGTCGAAACAGCTGTAACTAAAACACCAACCAAAAAACTTGCAGAACTCGATAATAACATTATCAAATTTAATTTGAATTAAATTTCTAAAAATTAAAATGGAGTTCTACGAATTAAACACAAAAACAATTAATAAATTTAGTCTTGCCTTACTTCAAATAATGTCAACAATCACTGTTCAAAGTAAGTCAAGTACGTCCCTTAACCCCTCAGCCAACGAGCATATTTCATCAGTTATAAGATTATTTCCTCTTTGCAATAAAACCCAAAAAATATAATAGTTCTGAAAATATCCGAGAATGAAAAACTGTTTTTGAAAGTTGATGAAATATGTTTTCAAATTTTATTATTAGAAATAACCACATAATTTATAATATTTTTATTCATTTAATGGGACTTGGGCATTCGCATATTGGGGTACGTAAAAAAGTTAATGGCGCCCTTTATCTAGTGTGATTCTGAAAAAAGTGTCACCCTTTATAAAGTGCAAAAAATACCATTTAAAAACAAAAAACAAATCGTTTCAATATAATTTATTTTCGCACACCTGGATTTTAACCCACAACCCCTATATTCGTGGTCGAGTATCTTTTAACCACTCGACCACTCAGGGTGTTGAACTCTGTGACTAATTCAATCATCTTAACAAACCTTCTATACACAAATATTTCCTCGAAGACTAAGATTGCGTACCCCTCTTAGATTCAGCGCGTCATCTTACAACGTAAACACTTCAAGTAATCAGATATGCCTCTGTTTGTACATCTCCAGGTATGAGAAGCCTTCCACAGCCTACCTACAATTCAATCAACAACCTTCGCAGACTACTATATAAGCAAGTAGCTACCGGGTCTGTTTACCTGGCTGATGAAATGAGCAGGCTGAGAGTACTTCGCCCTTTCGGGTAATTGCACTAGAAAGCCTGGGTAAATAGACGGAAGAAACCTGGAAAGAAAGCTAGGAAAATAATTCAGTTATAAATAATTTGTTAGGAAAATATTATATTACCAGCGCAGACCCGTGGAAAATCACGGAATTTTATAATATTTTAAAATTTTTTATGCGTTAGCTCCGCACAGAAGTCCCTGAGGAAAATAATTCCCCTCAGGGCCTATGTCATCTTTAGGGATGCTGTGTGGAGAGTCTTTTTAGGATAGGAAGTTCTGGGAAGGAAAGAGGTATGGGGGTATGAATCCAGAGGTCAGTGTGTCCAGGAGTAACGGACGTATGAATCTATCCCTCCCACTGCAGTGCAAGGCGTTATTCCGAGAGAGTCATGCTAGAGATTTCAAAGGGTTCCCCTCAATCATTCTATCCTGATCCAGCCCGCTGCGCTTTCGGTGGGAAAACGTATGTGCCGCCAAAACATAAACAAATATCACCCCATAAACCCGGGCACCCATGCTAAGTCACCAAACGTAGCGAATGACTTGGGGTGACCCATGGCAGAGGTGTTGGTTATCCAATAAATTGCAGGATTTGTGAAGTTGAAAGTTGTGGTGTTTAGAATTATGTATTCAGTTTCAATATCCTTCAACAGATGTCGTTAGTAAAAATAGTTGTATGTTGTTTTAAGGTGTCTCAACATTATGTCAGTTGTAGTACCGTAGAAGAATGGTAAATATCGCCGTTTGTGTCAGAGAAATAGCCGATAATATACGATCTACGCTGGCTTTTTACCAAAATATAGTCGATATGTATTCAGTAAGGTGGCATGAAATATTTGTTCATTTTGGAAAACCTGCTAAAAATTGCTAACTCGCATTGCGCAATTTGAACAACACCAGTATTTTCAGCTCGCAGTTGCGTTTCCAACATATGCTACGGAGCTTTAAAGTGTCCATCCACTCTAACTGCCAAATATAAATCAAAACAAAGATTTATAAAAAAATAGTGTCGAAACTCGTGCGAAGCCGGGTGGTGAACCAGCCAATCATTGCCTAAATATAAAATTTTAATTTTTTATAAGAAAAACCATTAAAAGGTTATTCCCATCAATGTACTTAATATATCTTTGAAGAAGAAGATAACAATAATAATCTAAACGAAAATATGAAAGAGAAACAAAATACAGAAAAATAGAAAAAGATCCCTCATATGTATGGAGAAAAAAAATAGTTGAATACAATATTGTTAATTCTAAAAATTTGATGAGTTTGACTAACATGACAGTTTGACAGAAGGTGGCAATGGCGGAATTTATAAACGCGCAGACGAGAGGTTCTGGATTCGAGTCCCAGTTACGAAGATTACGTTTTGTATTTTTCTGTGTCTTGTGCTCTTTCATATATTTGTTTACATTATTATTATTATCTTCTTCTTCTACGATATAAAATTTTATTCGAAAGTTTTTCTTTACAATCTGTATGCGCAATCAAACCCGTAAAATATTTTCTCTATTTACTAATTTGAAGAATAGACGTACCAAAAGGCCACCTAATATTCACTTGTCAAAAAGCATTAAATATCTCGGTGTAACGCTAGACAGTTAATTAACTTGGAAAAAGCTCATAGACGAAACTTTAGTCTCGGCAAATAAAATACTTGGAGCTCTTTACCTCATGTTAAGCAAAAAAAAATAAAAAACTCTCAACTAAAAATAAACTCCTAATTTACAAATCAACTATAAGGCCAAAACTAACATATGCAAGCCCCATCTGGTCCCACGCTTCAGAATGTCTTTTGAAAAAACTCAAAACATTCCAGAATAAAGCCATACGCGTAGCCCTGGACACCCCCAGATGAATGAGGGTAGCTCAACTTCACAAACTCTGAAATCCCCTTATTTTTAAGTCTCGCAGAAACTTTTTATGCGGGAATTCCCACCCATGAAAACGCGTTCATAAACTGCCTCGCCCAGTACGACGAAAACGTACGTACCACACATAAAAAAAACTAAACAAATCCTCCGTAAGGTTTAACCTCCCCACTCCCCATTTGCAAAAAATTTTAACAAAAAATTAAAAAATTTCAATTTGGGAGGCGGGAATGGGTACCGCCACCCCGGGAACCTTTATTGGATAACCAACACCTCTGCCATAGGTCACCCCAAGTGTTTCGCTACGTTTGGTGATTTAGCAGGGGTGCCCGGGTTCATGGGGTGAGGTTTGTCTAGGTCTTGAAGGCGGATGACCAAGATACACTGAACCCCAGATTCCTACCCACCCCTTAAACCCTTTTCCTTCCCAGAACTCTCCTCTCCTTCCTTTCCTTAAAAAATCCTCCACACAGCATCCCCAAAGATGACATAGGCCCTGAGGGAAATTGTTTTCCTCAGGGCCTCCTGTGTGAAGCTCATGTAAAAAAAAAAAAAAACAATTTTTTCAACAACCATAAATATAAATTCATGATGAAAGAGAAAGGGGCCTTTTTGGCCCGGAGCTCTGTATGCCAATATTTCAAGTCAAAAAGTAAAATTTCACATTTAAACTAGTTCCGTAAAAAATTGTATTTACTTCTTCAGACGTTCACAAAATTACTCGCGAATGTATTTAAATTTATAAAAACATTGCTGAATCTAGTTTTTTTCTACCCTGGACCACCAAAGCCACGGCGGAACGTAGAACCTCAGTCATCCCCTATCCCCTCGGGCGCTGCTGCCTGCGAAGACCTGCTTTACTTCAGGGTAGATTATTTCCTATTTTCAAGAGTCTTTATATTCCGCGCTTGGGGAAAATTGTATTTTCCTCAAGAGTCTCGCAGAAAGACTTTTGCCTCGGAAATCCGGTTTTCAGGAGTTGATGAGATTTTGTGTAAGAAAACAGGATTTTTTTCCAATGTACGAGCTGTTTTATATAATACTTTACAGTAAAATGTGACTTTGTGCGAAATAAAAGCAACTACAAGTTAGTGAAAACAAAACATATAATTTCAATATTGTGTAATTTTCCGTAATTATCATTTAATACGCTTTTTTTATCAAACTTTCATGTATTTTCATTCTTTCTTTCATGTATAAGAAATTTTCTTCACTCCGTTCAACTTTTCATATTATTTTTCTAAAAAATTACTTTCAAGTTACATATAATAATATAACATATATACAGGGTGTAACAGAACGTACCCAAGGGATTTTAACTAGTGATTCCTGAGCATATTTGGAGTAAAAAATGTAAATGAAATTTTGGTCTCCGGTGACTTTTTTAATGAATTTTTTTTTATTTTTTCAATTTTTTTTTCTTCAAATTCAAACAAAAAAAAAAATCTTCCACTTGTTGTCATTGATCACTCAGCCGAGTGATCAACCAACCCCTCACCCCGCCTCCAACCGTCCAACACCTACCATTTTTTAATATTTTTGTAGAAAAAAATAAATAAAAAAAACATCAAAAATGTCACCGGAGACCAAAATTTCATTTACATTTTCTACTCCAAATAATGTCAGGAATCTATGGTTAAAATCCCTCGGGTACGTCCTGTTACACCCTGTATACATTTATATATTTTTTAATGTGAATACCAATCAAGAATCTCAAATTCTCTCGTTTGAAGCCAGTGAGACTATGACATCCCCAATTAGATAAAGCTGTATGGCAGAATCATGCAATTTCAACACCCCTCTGAAAATTCATAAAAAGTTATTAAAAAAATAGCCTATAACCTAAACAAACATAACCTTTTAACCGGTTTTTTTTTCATCGACTTTGTTGAAGTTGCATGATTCTGAGTTGTCCGGTCACCAGGGGAAGTACCTGGCTATTCAGATCTGATCAACAAACACAACATAATAATGCCATTTCAAGTCAATTTTCATTTCTGAATGGTGGTCTTACACTAGGGCGCTTCTCGGGGTATCTTCCACTCTGAAACGTGCTAAAAATATAGTATTTTTTAAATTAATTAATTGTATAATAACACAAGTTAATCAAATAAGCCGGGATTTGAGCCCACTACCTTCGGTTTACTAATCGAGAACCTTGCCCCTCAACCTTACCTAATAAAGTGTTAAACGAGTTATTTCTTCTATTTATGTTATTTTATTGCAATATTTATTTTTAAATTGAACAAAGTTATAATTCATTGTAGTCGCAATGTAAAGTTTGACAATCGGTGATTTTTTTAAAATTTCCAAGGTCCAAGGTTTTGAGTATTTTACTCTATGTACTTACTTTATTCAAATTTAGTTTTTGGGAAGCTGCTTATGCTGAGAGTGAATCCATAATATATTTTTGGGTGATATATTATCGTGTTGTGTTAATATTTTACACATTTTTGGTAATAATTTCTAACAAAGTGAAGTTGTTTGTTGTGCTGTTCTAGGAACTCCGGAGGGCGAGTGCGAACCAATCCTATGCCAACATTATTATTAGGTAGATTCCACATTCAAATTCAAATTTCAAAAGAAACTTAAAAATCAGTCGGTTTCAACATAATGTCATGCATTTTTTTCGGTAAAGCAACATCATTTTACTTTCTTAGCTCGCATTTTATACGAATATTTCTCTCACTTCATAAAAAAGCCCCAAAATGACTGAGAATGAAGTAAGACGAATGAATTCTAATGACATGTTTGTTTCTGTCTGTTGTCAGGTTTTCCCGTCCTGTTGGCGTCTGAAGGATTGGTGCCGCACTCGTCCTCGCAGTTTACGATCTCTGATCTCGTACAAAACTAAAAACCGAATCAAATGCTGTCGTACAGAAGTGCAGGAGCTACAAACCATCGGCTCACGTCCGAAAACAAGATTTTAGAAAAGTGATAATATGAATGTGAAGTGATTGGTGTGCAAACAGATTAACGGTAAAGAATACACAAATAATGTGTTTTTATTTATATAAATAACAAGTGTTGATATTTTAAAAGAAAGAAGCCGAAAATTAAATCAAATCAAGATGGAAGATGCTCCGAAGGGATTTTGGGGGAAGGTGGACGCCGCTAATGTACCAATTATTAATTTAGAAGTGAAGGAAGTTAGAGAAATAGTATGGGAAAAGCTACAAACACCGAAATCACAAAGGAAATTGATCCTTGTGATAGTATCCATAGCGTTGCTTTTGGACAACATGTTGTACATGGTTATAGTACCAATCATTCCAGATTATCTGAGGTACATAGGAGCGTGGGGAGATATGAGTGACGTCATAGAATATTTACCCGCGATCAAAGTAGGTAATCAAACCGTCATACCCACCAGGAGAACCCCTCACTCGCATGAAGGTCAAGACTCTGCCACTGGGGTCTTGTTCGCCTCTAAGGCCATCGTACAACTGATGGTCAACCCGTTCTCTGGAGCTCTCATTGACAAGATCGGTTACGACATCCCAATGATGATCGGCCTTATCATCATGTTCCTCTCAACATCAGTGTTTGCTTGTGGAAGGAGTTACAGCATGCTGTTCTTTGCGCGTAGTCTGCAAGGAGTAGGGTCAGCCTTTGCTGATACAGCTGGACTCGCCATGATTGCTGACAGATTTACTGAAGAGAATGAACGTTCGAAAGCTCTTGGTATAGCTTTGGCTTTCATCAGTTTCGGATGCCTAGTTGCTCCTCCATTTGGCGGAGCACTATATCAATTTGCCGGAAAAGAAGTACCATTCTTGATACTTGCTCTCGTATCATTGTTAGATGGCTTCATGTTGCTTCTCGTGATGAAACCGCTCAAGCAACAGATGATCGAAGCCCGAGCTGAGAAACCACCAACTATACCGATTTGGAGACTACTCATGGATCCTTACATTGCGGTATGTGCTGGAGCTCTGATGATGTCAAACGTTGCTCTCGCTTTTCTAGAACCAACTATTTCATTGTGGATGGAAGATAACTTAACAACCGATAACTGGAAGATTGGTATGATTTGGTTGCCAGCATTCTTCCCCCATGTGTTTGGAGTCATTATTACTGTTAAAATGGCCAGGTTGTATCCTCAACATCAATGGCTCATGGCTGCTAGTGGATTAGCGCTAGAGGGTCTTTGCTGCTTTATGATTCCATTTGCAACTTCCTACAAAGCACTTATGATTCCTATCTGCGGCATTTGTTTTGGAATTGCTCTGATCGATACAGCGTTGCTTCCAACACTTGGCTATCTAGTGGATGTCAGATATGTATCTGTATATGGAAGTATTTACGCTATAGCAGACATATCATATTCATTTGCGTATGCAATCGGTCCCATTATAGCCGGCAACGTTGTAGAGACGATAGGATTCACAGCTCTCAACTTTGGTATCGCATTCAGCAACTTGTTATACGCTCCCGTTCTGATTTACTTGAAGCACATCTACGACTTCAAACCATTCGAAGACGAGGCCAATATTCTCATGTCTGATCCACCAGACAAAGAGTATCAAACTTATACGTTGCAAGATCAAAAGCCAGTCATGAGTGAACTGAAAAACCACCTGGAATATACGAACATGCAAGACGGTGGAATACAAGAAACGAGCGTTGATTCAATGGAACCGAATGGATATAATCAGAATAAGTCAGGGTATCAGAATCAGCAACAAGGGTACCAGAATCAAGGAGGATACCAGACTCAGGGAGGTTATCAACAGCCCCATGCAGAACAGAACTACCAGCCTGGTTATGTGGAGCAAGGCGGGGCTTACCAGAGACAAGGGATCCCACCCGCAAGACCCCCACCTCAGAGCGCAAGGCAGTTGCCCCAACAGCCTCCTCAACAACCACCAGCTCAAGGAGGAGACAGTAATCCATTCAGAAATGCCCCCGCACCACAAGGGGGAGGCGGGGGAGATAGCAACCCTTTCAGACGAGGATTTTAAATTAACATTTTTAACAATTTTGAATTTGATTATATTTTTAAAAAACATGTTTTCTTTTTTTTAACAAATGTCACTTTATTCAAGTCATGATTTTAATACTATACTTTTAGTAATAAGAAAGAAATTTAATTGATTTTCACGTATCTGATATCATCGTTCAAAACATACGTAATTAACTGTCGGCTAAAACGTTCCAATTAGATTTCAATCAAGTCCCACAAATTACGGACACAAATTCGCCGTATCCCGTTATACTCAATCGATCCATCAGTGTTGCAAATGCTTGCCAGGATTTTGGGGTGAAGCAATTAATTTCCACCCCTCTCTGAGGTAGAAAATCATCCCCTGCCTCATTGTTCTAAGGTTTAATGTTTCACTATGTTGTGTATTGTGCGAGAGAATCGTCATTAGACAAAAGGGATGCGAGTGGAGGGTGAATTTAGAAGTCGATTTGGCAGCAACCGGAACACGATATGTGGGTGGCAATTTGTGCGGGGTTGAGAGCAAAACAGACGTTGTTTGATAGTTTGAAACATGATATTCTATACATGACTAAAACAGCATACCACTTAATGAATTGTTGATGATACTGAAAATCAAATTAATTTCTCATAATACTATTAAATACTATTCCCATTTCTCATATTTTCTGTTAACAAAATTTATTAATTATTATTAATGGTGTACATTTCGTCAAATTGTATTTCTGAATTTTACTTTAAAAGTGACTTTTGTTTTAAATCGTTATAAAGAATGTATTATGGGTGAGTTATTTAAATATAACGATATTTTATAGAAATGGTAAAGTGTTGTTGAGATTATCTATCTCCAAATTTGTATTCTTTAATTTGTGATGCTTACATTGTAAAAGCTAAAAGCATGTGTATAGAAAATTGTATAAAGTATATAATTGAGGTTCGTCATTTGATTAATATCAATAAGTTGAATGATGAAGTCTTGATAATATTTTTAAGTTCTTTATGATTTTCATTCACGATTTTGGTTGGAAATAAAGTCGAAATAAATTTAAAGGGATTGAAAATCAAATATTCTCTTGAAATAGCTGGCATTCCGTGAGGGAGTTCTGATAACAACGCTGATGTTAAGGCATACGAAAAGTAAAATTTAGTAATGCGAAATAAATATATCTCTTATCGAATGTATTTTTATGCGAAAGTGTAGAGCGGATGGATGAGAAAAGAAAGTGAATCAAAAACGCGATTGAAATCAAGATTTTGTGTGATAGATACGGTGAATGAAAGTGAATAAAGAGAGGAGTGTTTTATATGACTTATGAGTGTTTTGTTTGGCTTTTAATCCTCTCAGACCACCCCTATGGATGCCTCAAATACAATAAAAGTGAACATAGAACCAATGACTGGGAAAAAAACCATCATTGTATTATACTAGAATAACTAGATCATTTTTACACTCTTTGAGGCAGCAAATTTGAAAGGATTTGTTATTGAACCACTGTTTTTATCATTCGAGAAAAAAATAATAGTATTCAACCCAAACAAAATGCAACAGAACCAGATACAAAAAATTAAACGATAACCATCTCAACTGCGGATCAAACCCTGAATAATACTCGATCCACTAAGCTATTAAGACCTGATTACTTTTCATATTTTCCTAGACTGGAAGAAAAGACAATAGGCGTGCCATACAAATAAAATAAAATCAGAGAGATATATCCGAGACACTATCTAGTTGACAAATATGTTCGGGTAGAAATTTGTTATCATTCAAAAAAGGTGCAGCCAAAAAAAATATAGGAATTACTTCAGAATAATATTGGTAAATCTTAAATTGTGAAATGAAACCGATAAAAATGACGGAAAGCAATAGGCTTTTAGCTCAGTGGCCAGTATTGTAGTTTTGTCCCAGTAAGATAGAGGTCCAGGGTTTGATCCCTATTTCCGACCGTTACCTTTTTATCTTTGGTGTCAAGTTCTGTTTCACGTTTTTTTTCAGATTATTAATATTATTTGCTTCTTGAATGATTAATTGCCAATCCATTTAAGGGTAACTTTGTGTATATCACCATTTTTTAAACAAAATCAACAAGTATCGTGAATGTCCACTTTTACACGAATACCTCATTGTTGTTTGTACATAATCTTCAAATATTTATTCAACAAATTGAAGTGACTGTTACGTATCTTTTACCGCAGGCTGTAAGTTAAAGTATGTCTGCTGATTGCTAAATGATTATTAAAGGGTGCGGTAGCAATGTTAGAATGCATTTAAATAATGATATCTGATATTTAAACTGATTAACTTTTATTAAGAACTCAAATATCATAGTTATCAGAAAAGGTTGGAAACCCAGAAGCTAGATATGTATGAAATACGATGTTTTTACAAGCGACACTTGAAAGCCGAGCCAAATGAATAAAATTGCCAATGTTTAAAATTTAGTCCCTTCACTTAGTTTCCAGTCTAAAATCGTGATGGTCATCATAAAGGAAGAGTAAATACTTGTAAATTAAAGATTTTATTTAAAATTTCCTTATGAGTTACTTAATATAAGGTATTCTACTAACGCTGATGTGATACACAGTTGTTGCAACCAAGGTAAAGATACATATCAAGAGTCTTTTGATTCGCCCGTAGCTATTTAAGACTAATCTAAGATATCTACACATAATTGTACTAGATGCTTAAGAAATATTTATCAAAAACATTTTACTGTCTTGTACATAGGTGCCTATATATTTATAAAAAAATATATTATCTATCTATAAATTTTGAGCAATTATTCAAATGTTTTATCACTTTTCTCTTTGTGTTATAACATTATTATACATTAAAACAATTTTAATTGATTCCAGCGATCTAAAACTATTTATTTTATTAATTAATTTTTAAATTGTTCTGTATAAAGTTTTAATTATTCATTTACATGTTATGAATGAAGACTGGATATTATAATTTATTTGTCGTCTATATTTTTTTCATCATAGTCATAAGGAAAGTGATTTTAAATGTTAATTAATATTTGCTCGTTTTTCAATTACGTATATGCCTATTATCGTAAACATATCAAGAAAAACCTACTATTTATGAAAATATTTGACTTATGTAGATAATTGTGTAATTTTTTGAGTAGTTTACTATAATATAAATGTTGTTTTATTGAAAAAGACAGCCATAACAAACGATTTTGTAAACATTTAAACTTTTGGATCCTAAGTGGAACATTATTAAACTATAATACTTAAAGTGTCTTTTGTACAATTCAAAACTCTTTACAGAAAAATGACATTGAAAATATTTGAATATCGTAAAATGTTGCTCAGAAAAGAACACTGTAAAATTTGACATAATGTTAACTTTTTTGAAATGTATGCATACATGTGTTTGAAGCAGTCATCTGAACTGTCACCTATTGAAATTTGAACCTGATTTGTCAATTTTTAAACCAATTGTCTGTAATTTTGGTCACTTTTTCAATCAACATTTTTTTGATTTTTAAAAGGATGACTGAATTATGCATTATTTATAACGAATGTCACTTTGGCACATTTGAGCATTTTAAATTGCTTGTCCTTTTTTGGTGAATAGAAAAATAAATTACCTGTTCTATCCAATAAAAAAATGGTTATAAAACCAAATGATTGACTTCTTATTGTTGTCATTGTTTACAAAGCATTTAATTATTGTAGTCAATTACACTATTGTCAAGCCTCGTAAGTCAATCATAATATATGTATTATTTGATATTTGTAAATAAGTAATTCAATTATTAATATTTGCATTTATAATATTTATCACAGAGCAATAAATAATGGCTTACAGGAGATGAACAGTTTGATATGGTCGTCTCTCGAGATTAAAAGAAATACAAAAAATATTGTTGTGTTCACACGTTGTTGTATTCACACAATCAGGTTCTCCATTTCGTTTTGGAAGGAGATTACTTCTTTGGAATAATAGAGTTCTCTATGTTAATCTGGGTTTATTAATACTTATTACATTAATGCGTATTACAAATGTTGTGACTGCGAATAGTCAACCTAACTGGAAGCTAGCTGAAATGGATCTGAATTATGTGACCTCCTGCCACCTGCACCCCGGCCCTCGGCCCCCCTGGTGCATAAACTCCGAACTAAACTAACCGCCATCTTGCGGACTTTCGGGACAGCTCTTAGCACTGCCCTTTATGTAGCAAGCTCGGAAGCTTTTAGATATACAACAAATATGAACAAATCTAAATTTAAATAGAAATATCACTTCTTGTTAATTGATTTATTCACGAAAATTATTTCAATAAGATACAAATTTAAAAAAAATTATAATATTTCTAAAAAATTTTCAGAGTTGTGTCATTTTTTTTTTAATTTTAACCACACTATTTGGTTTAAGAGAGAATATCTAATTTAAACTGTTCATCTTCTTGCTGTATATATCTCCCATCATTCAATTATTTAACTTTAAGAATAGAAATGGATGCCTGTAAGATGCTCCTTTCGAAAAACATATATAAATTTTAATCACTACTTTATATACTTAATTATCGATGTGAATACATTTACCTTTTATCAGAGAAAATATCATATTACGTAGTATCTCGTGTATTAAATTATTAATGATATTTTTATGTCATATTTAAATTAAGCGTATTTTAAATAATTATAGCAATAACCGACTTAATATCACATGCATATCATAATTTTAAGAAAAAAACTCAAACAGCTGTTATTAACACTGTATCAAGAGTTTAGCGTAAGAAATATATTTATATAGCGACTAATATGTACTTATATTTCTTTCAATTATATTACATTCAATTATGTATCAATCAATTATATATCGATCAATTATATTTCATATCAAAATATACAATATATGAATTAATTCAGTGCAATTATGTAATCAATTCTAACACTTATTAAATAAATAGTTTGATGTGTAATTTGTATGACTTGCTATTATTATAAGACAATTATATTACAGATAAAAAACTGTTTCATACAGATCATAGTTAATCATTATCATGATTAAATTTTGGGTTATTACGCCGTGTTGCACTTCTTCCTTCTTTAGACAAGGGCTAAAGGTTTCTGAATACAGTGTCCTTCATCAAGGCATATGTGATCTGAAGTGGGATTCTACATCTTTTGTATTAAGGGAGTGTTCTAGTCTAGAAGCATGAATTGTAGGTATTTTTCAGGAGCAATAAAAAGTGTATGTATTTTAGCCATCCATTATTTTACCAAATATTTATTAAGCATTAAAGAATACATTAAAAAAAAAGAAACGAAAAAATTAAAAATTCAAAAAGTTATAGGGTATTGAAGTGGGAAGTCACAAAAAATGACACGCCTTGGTTGACACGATTGCAACCCTCCTAATAATGTGAAAAATAAACGAACTCTTAATTCAAACAAATTCTGCTATGGTTCAAACATAGGAAAAGTAAAAAAAAAAAATCGCAAAATGGCGGCTGTCTGAAATACAAAGACATTTTTTTACCAGTTTTTTTGACTTTTCCGAATTTTTTTAAAATAGTAAAAATTGATTTTTGTTATTGTTTTATAGTTATTGCTATAGAGTAATGTATAGAGAAGGTTCATACCAAATTTCAAATAAATTGGTTCAGTAGAACTTGAGATATCGTGTCAACCGTCTCGAAAAAAGTAGTTCCGAGAAACACGCGTTTAAAGTTTTGCTCTATTTAGATTCCGTCTAAACGAATCGAACTAAAATGGCTATAACTTATAAAATAATTATAATTTTGAAAAATCCTTTTAAAGAGATGTTTTTGAATATCTAAACAAGACTATCGAAACATGAAAAAAAATCTTTTTTTTCCTAGACTAGAACATCCCCTTAAGTCAGCTTTACGAGACAATTAAGACAAAAAGGCAAAATCCGTTGGATGTTGGAAAGCGTCCAACGTGCGTTACCAGCTGTCAAATTTCTATAATTTTCTATGGATTTCAATGGCTTGTCTATGCCTGTCGTGTGTTGGTGCAGTTGGTGTAGATGAATTACCTATTTAAAAACACGGACTACTATTTTTTTAGTTATTGTAACTACTTACGTATAAGTCTAATCGGTTTCCATAAATGACTATCCGTTTGTTGTATTATTTTGAAGTTTTGGTCTTAACCAAAGATATTGAATATTGAAATATAAGTAGATGTGCTATCTGCTGTTTTTACTATGTGGGTCTGCGCTTCCGGGTGTCGCCGATATTGTTTACCATTTAACAAATAAACTAAAAGAACAAATAATTAACGAATAAACCAAACGAACGTTAAACTAAATAAACGAATTCTTTCCTTTTTCAAAATATATTGTTAACCAATATTAATGCACATTTTCAAAAAATAAACGAAATGAACAAATTCATTTTTTATGAAAACTACGCTAATTAGCGCGTAGTCCGGCGACAGTTGCGCGGACACCATAGCATATCTATTCTGTATTTGAATATCTTTGGTCTTAACACAAGCGCAGTATTTAGCTTGTCAGCCTGATACGGAATACAGCATTTAAAAATAAATGTCTTGTTCACTTGAGCGATAGCACAATTTAAAACTTTTTTCTCCGATGGTTTTTGATTTTGGTTTTGATTTTGAATTTTTTGATGGTTTTGTTTTGGTGTGAGATTTTTTTTGTTCTATACAGCCAATGAATTTATCTACCATTATAAATTATTACATATTCGTAGGATTTATAAAAAAAAATTATAAAATCGTAAACTTCTACTTAATTACTAAATAAGGGAAAATTTGCCAAAATTGGCAGCAAAGCAGTCCGAGATATTTTAAATAGTGCCATATTGCGACGAAAAGCGCTCCAGTGCGTGGTTATACGGCCGATTTAACACGCGTCAGTCAGGCTGTCACAAAACATACAGAATCACATCGATACGATAACATCCCGACATAATAACCCAAAAATTAATCACGAAATAATTTTGCTCGTGAAAATCTCAAATCATATCATAGTTAAACATATTCGTCCAATACAAAAAGAAAACAAAATAAGCACTATTAAAACTACACTATTTAAATAAAGAATTTTATGTGTCATTTATACGACATTCAATTACACATAATCAATTAATTATCTATGTCATTCAATTACATTCCACAAAAATATGCTATTTCATAGCTTAAACTACGTTCGTCCAATATAAAAATTGAAAATCTACGTAATCTTACATTTTGACAAAAAGAATTTGATCCTATTAAGCAGTTGACGTATATACTGAATAAATAATTTGGGTAAATTTTTGAGATCGCAGGCAATGGTTAATACGCACTTTTTTTTGAAAAAATCTTTTTATTCACCTTAATTACATTAAAAGACAACTATTTGCATTGGGGGAAGTGGAAAATATTTCATTCTAAATTTCGATTACGTAAAATTAAAATTAGCTTTCATTCTGTATAAAGGGGACCGTCCATTTTCAAACATTATTTTCAAATTGTACGAAAAGATACTAGAGCAAAGCGTAGCAGACTTCATGGGAATTCTAGGTTTGTGTAACATGGTTTGTGATACAAAAAAGTGCCCCTTTATAACGCCTACTCGCGTCAAGGCAAGAAAAACATCCCAGTTTTCAAGTAGTTTAGCGGCTACGCTAGGTTTGTGTAACATGGTTTGTGATTCAAAAGAAAGTGCCCCGTACCTTCAAAATCTTCTAGCCGTTATACATTCAAGTGTATCAGGAATACCAACATACCAAAGTGACAGCGAATGAGCTAATAGCTAATGGCGTACAATCTCACAAGACGAAAGCTAATTTTAATTTTATGTAATCGAAATTTAGAATGAAATATTTTCCACTTCCCCCAATGCAAATAGTTGCCTTTTAATGTAATTAAGGTGAATCAAAAGGTTTTTTCAAAAAAACGTGCATATTAACCGTGGCTAGCGATCTCCAAAAATTAATGTAATTTGTTTTAACCATATTAATTGTTTCAAATGACGATTGATTGGCGGCAAATACAAAGAAAAATATCAATTCTTGATATCCTTAGGCGAGTGTGAATTAATTCTATGGGAAGGGTTGTGCCGGCGATACTCTATGGTTAAAATAAAATGATTATTAGACAAAAAATATATGATAGAGATATTTTCACCAGATAATATTTACAAATAATTGAATTTCATCCCTACAAGTTCGTAGTTAGTGTATTTTCCTTGCATTAGAAAAAATACAGCAACTAAACCACGTAAAGCAATTAAGCTGCAAAAATTGAGGTTGTTTTTTAAGTAAATTTCAAGTCAATTTATGTGAATCTATGTATTCCATTGATTTTCAAAATATTTTATTGTTTCCTGTAAATTTCTAAGTAGAGTACTTATTTATTATATCCACCCAGAATTAGGTGTGCCATATTATTCAAAATATGTTCTAGAACTCAAAAACATAAAATTTATCATTAGCGCTATGTATATTGTGAATTATGTACATATAACATTTATCTTATTTTTAATGTTTTAACTGTTTGATTTTGTACATTATTCTGGTCTATAAATGACTCGATTTCAGCTTTCACGGTGTATCTCTTAAAAATGTATGTGTACTATAAAATAATTCATATCTACTCTGAATTATCGTTCATGGGTTTTTATTTTAATGTATTAAGAAAATATAATGTAACTTATAAAGAAGCCTTTTAAATTTATATTTAAAACTATGTTGAAAGGTATGGTATCAAATTGATGGGTGAATTTAAAAAGTATGCCGTTATAATTGTTTATTTAATGTGTTGAGGCTAACTGTGGGGTTTGTGCAAATACATTTAATGGATAAGTGAACATTATTTTGTATGAACTCATGTGAGAAATATTATATTATTGGAGTGGTGGTGGGGTGTGGGAGGGGGTAATGTAGTGACTAAATAGTATGAGTGAATATAAGTGGAAGACATCAGATTAATTTGTATAAAGTTAAGTGGGAATATATATTAAGTGAGAATGAGAGTGGTTTTAAGGGAGAAACTATGTATGAATTTGAATAAAGCTAAGTTAGAAAAGATGTATTTGTTGTAAGTGGAAAGTTTACATGAATTTTTATGAAGTTGAGTGAAATAGGATATTATCTAGTGAGGGTTTTTATTGGGTTTAAATGATAGTTTGAATGGGAAGAAAGGGCAGTTTTTTATGAAGTGAGTGAAATAGGATATTATCTTGTTAGGGTTTAAGTGGGTGTAAATGGGAAGAATTAATAGTTTTTTATGAAAGTGAGTATTTGTTGTGAGTGGATGTATTTGTTGTGAGTGGGAAGTTTAAATGATGTTTTAAGAAGTTGAGTGAAATAGTACAAGTGAGAGTTTTTATTGGGTTTGAGTGGGCTGAAATGATGTTTTTTTTTTATTAGAAGTGAGTGAAATAGGATATTATCTTATGAGGGTTTAAGTGGGTGTAAATGGGAAGAAATAATAGTTTTTTTATAAAAGTGAGTGAAATACGATATTATCTTGTGAGAGTTTTAGTGGGAGTGAATTGGAAGAATAATAATATTTCTTGAAAGTGATTGAAATACGATATTATCTTGTGAGGGTTTTAGTGAGAGTGAATGGAAAGAAATAATAGTTTTTTGTGAAGGTGAGTGAAATAGGATATTATCTAGTTAGGTTTTAGGTGGTGTGAATGGAAAGAAATATTTTTTTTGTAAGGTGAGTGAAATAGGATATTCTCTTGTGAAGGTTTTAGTGGGTGTGGTTGGGAAAAAATAATAGTTTTTTACGAAGGTGAGTGAAATACTATATTATCTTGTGAGGGCTTTTGTGGGAGTGAATTGGAAGAAAGAATAGTTTTTTTATGAAGGTGAGTGAAAAACGATATAATCAAGTGAGGGTTTTAGTGGATGTGTGTGGGCAGAAATAATAGTTTTTTTTATGAAGGTGAATGAAATAGGATATTATCTTTTGAGGGTTTTAGTGGGAGTGAATGGGAAGAAATAATAGTTTTTCATAAAGGTGAGTGAAAGAGGATTTGATTTAAATTTTGTGAGGGTTTTAGTAGGTGTGAGTGGGAAGAAATAATAGTTTTTTTAAGAAGGTAAATGAAATAGGATATTATCTTGTGAGGGTTTTAATGAGTGTTAATGGGAAGAAATAATAGTTTCTTTATGATGGTGAGTGAAATAAGACCAGATGCGAATTTTTTAATGGAAGTGAATGGAAAGTGCGATTGGTTTTTTATTAAGGAGGGTTAGAAATGATAACAGGATATCAAGTTGAGTTTTGTGAGTATGAAAAGGAAGACATAAATCGTTTTTATTTCAAGTTTTGTGATGATGATGAGTAATATAAGATATGTAGCAGAGATATTAATGAGTGAATGAGAATGGCAAATAGATTTTTTAATAAACAGTAAAATAATGCAAGATGCTGATAACTGTAATAGTATAATATATATAAACTTCAAGCTATTATAAATATTCGATAAATTTCGTTTTTAGAAAATGTATAGCTTTTATTGATTGTGTAATATATTTCTCAATGTAACTTATTGTCACGACCGGTTACAAAATATATGAATGTAGTGTATAGACTATTTAGACGTCAATTTCCGAAAGAAATAAAAAGTAATAAATGTAAATAATTTTATGTATATCATGCTAATCGTTGGTATATCATGCAACGTTGGTATTATAGAAAATTACTTACATGATTGAGTAACAACTTTTAGTGTTTGTTTTTTTCTATCCATTTATGGACTATGTTATTCAGAGAGTGTGGAAAAGGTTTTTTGAGGATTTTTTATGCTCTGTTGAAAATGCACTTCAAATATTGTAAATAAATATAATTTCTACTTAGACTATTAGCTTTTTTGATTGTTGAATATATTATTATATTAAATTAATATATCCAGTAGAAATCAACAAATACTCATAAAACATAATGACATCATTAAAGTAGATTTTGAAATAGGTAAACATTTTTTTTTAATAAAATCGTCTGAAATTTTAAATTCTTCTTTATTGTGTTATTAACTAAAATTATTTGCTTTCTGAATCTTTTATCCTTAGAGACTTTAAAAGAGATGTTGCCTTTTGGTCTTCCGCTTTCTTTTTAAGAATTTCTTTCGGATACCAACCCTTTATTTCATTCACAGCCTTTAAAAACTTTCAGATTTTTATTATCTACCAAAAATTATCGAAAATCGACCAAGTAGTGAAAAATATTCAACAGAGTACCATTTTTCTGTGAATCTTTCATTATTTATTTCAGACGATAAATAAAATAAAATAATTAGATATTTTGTATCTACTGTTTACATATAAATTTGTATATAGAGTTTATTTTCGGTTTTAATTAAACAATTGTATTTTCTTTATATTACTAGCCCTAAATATCTTATATAAAACTGATTTGTGTTAAATAATATTAATAAGTTAAGTATGTTGCTCTAAAAGGCTAGATTTTTGTTTAAATTTTGCAGTTAATGTGAATATAGTGAATTAATATAACACTTAGGAATATATTTCTTGAATTTGAATCAAAATATCTAGTTTATACTTCAATACCAAACATAAAAGCTGGTAGATTTTTTTGCATGTTTTGTTCCACAATTTATAAACCTTTATTTTTAAAATTAGAAGAACAATGTAATCGACTAAATTTGAAAAAAAAAAACCGTTATACTGTTGACTAGATGTGAGTAAGAAATGTTGTAAAACGTAGAGTTAGAAAGTAAGTGTGCAAATGTAATATTTAACCTTATAAAGTGGTTTGAAAAAGATCTAAATAATTGCTATGATGCTTACAAAAATGATAACGGTGATATACTGAAGCCTGTGTTCCATTTAAAATGACTTAATGGTAAAAAAGACATGGAATATCGATAAGTCCGTATGTTGGTTGTTATATTTTGTTAAAGAAATGCATATTTCATCATCATCATCACTATTGGCTCTACAACCCCTGGTGGGTCTTGACCTCCTCAAAAGTCTTCCTCCAATCATCTCGGTTTTGTGCCAGCTGTCTCAAGTTTGGAAGCTCCAAGATAGATATGTCGAAATAAATATTTACACTATGTTTAATGGTGATAAATTCACGTAATTTCAAAAGTCGGTAAAACACGTTTAACATTTTTTTCGCTAATGCTTATGACAGAGCAATAATTTTCCTGAGGCATTTGTGTCATTTGAAGCAAACAAGAAAAATCAAACGTGACGTAATGCTGATATAAACGTAAATAACAAGACTATGTAGGGTAGATAGACTGAGAAAGAAGTATCTGATTGATATTGACACCTCTCAGGAATACAACAAGCAAAAAGTTATGCTTAGAAAATCTTTAGATTAACACGTTTTTTTAAATTTAATCCGAGAGATGATTTTAAAATATTTCGCTTATTATAAAAAACGATTCCGGGTGATCCCCTTCATTTGATACCCCGGCGAACTTATAAACAATAAGCAGTCTATTCACACAAAATGATTTCCCTTAGGGGTGTGCGGTAATTTATTTACCGCCTTACTTAGGTTTTGAAATTGGTAAACAAAGCAAAAAACAAATAGTTTGACAATTGTAATTTCGTTGCGCCAAATATCTGGTCATCATAAAAACGCTTGCATATCTTCAACAAAATAAGACAACGATTCAATAAGAGAATGTTACGTTTTATTGCGTAAAATAACGAGTTTTAGATTTGCGCTCGAGGACTACAAATATGTAGAACAAAATCAACCATCGATTAAAAAGGATGGGCAAAAAATTTATTGCACGATATAAATGCTGAAATTATTTAATATCTACACAATTATTTGAGGTAGAAGTCAGTGTTAATTGGATTAGTCTGAAGATGACCATTATAAGGTAAAACTGGTCCAATCATTAATAACAAGTGTAAGAAAGTGTTAAAGGCGTTTTAATCCATAAAAGGTCTATGAAAATTTCTTGAAATAATGATAATTTCGAAGTGAGAAATATAAATTGCAAGAATTTAGATTTCTTTCAAACCATTGTGATTGAATAAATATTTATTGTACATCAATGTTCTTGTATGATTTTGAAAAAAAAAATCGTAATTAATAAAAAAAATCGCGCTCGGAAAAGAATTAAGAACTTCGGTGAGAGGCTTAATTTGTTTTTATAGTAATATAGTTAGTTATTTTTTAGTAATTAAAAAAAAATAGAATTGATTACGATGGAGAAGCAATTCTTTATTATTGTGAGGAAAAATTGTTTAAAATGCAGTTTGTTTTTTTCCTTGTAAAAATATTTTATTTTCTTGTTGATTATTTTTAAATATTTACGTATTGCTACTTTATGATTGTATTGTTTTTAACTTTTGATGAATGTAATCCAAGGAATGTAACGAAATTAAATAAATGAATTGTTAATTGAAACAAATTACTTTTATTCAAAACTTAAAACCTACCTTTAGATACATGCTTTACACAATCAAGTGAAGAAATTTATTGATAATAAAGTATAATAATTAATACTACGGCAACACCTCCGAAACTTGTCCCTCCGCCCCTACGACTGCATCCATGGAAGGTGAACACAAGGAGGCGGATTCAAATCCGATTGATCTGTGTTGTTTCACAATTTAATCATTTAAAGATTACTATATGAAATACACACTTTTTCGAATTCGGGAACCATTTATTGGATATCCAACACCCCTGCCACATGTCACCCCAAGAGGTTCTCTACGTTTAGTGACTTAGCAGGGATGTCCGGGTTCATAGGGTGAGGTTTGTCCGGATCTTGGCGGCGGATGCGTCTGCCCACTAGCTGCACGGCAGGCCGGTTTCGGGAGAGAATGGTTAAGAGAGTCCGTTTGACTTCTCCAGCAGTACTCTCTCAGAACATCACCTTGCACCGCAGTTGGAGGGATGAATTCGTCCGTCACTCGTGGAAACACTGACCGCCAGATTCCTACCATACTTAAACCCTTTTTCTTCCCAGAACTTATTCTCCTTTCCTATCCTAAAAAGATCCTCCACACAGCATCCCCAAATATGACATAGGCCCTGAGGGAAATATTTTACTCAGGGCCTCCTGTGTGGAGTTAATGTAAAAAAAATCGAAAGACGTTTTTACATATTTGTCTATAATCGCTTACCGCAGGTGACAGACGAAGCGCTATTTATACAAATCACAAGTCTACTGTCGACGGTGTTTACACCTGGCCCCGATCGATATGGATTGATAGAATAACTTTCGGTAACTTGTCATCGTTCCCTAGCATGATTAATAACAGGTATTATCCAAAATCTGGTTTGAGAATTACTAATTCTTGCGGTAAGCCACGTTATCCGTACTGGGTGCCACCCATGCTATCTACGCCACTGCTCGCAGTATCGCCCTGGTAAAAGACCCCATTCAGAATTAAAACGTTGCTTGAAAAAACCGTGTTTGACGATCAGATATGACATCCAGATAATTCCCCGCCTTCCTCCCTACGTTTTTTTTTTTAAATTAGCTCCACACAGGAGGCACCGAGGAAAACAATTTCCCTAGGGGCCTATGTCATCTTTGAGGATGCTGTGGGAGGGTTTTTTAAGGAAAAGAAAGGAGAAGAAGATATGGGAAGGAAAAAGGTATGAGGGGGGGTAGGAATCTGGGGGTCAGTGTGGCCAGGAGTAACGGACGTATGAATCTATTCCTAACACTGCAGTGCAAGGCGAAGGGTTGGGAGAATCCGGCTGGAGGACTCTAGATACTAATATCTACAGCCTGTATATCGAACGAATATCTACAGCTCATATGTTGAACTAATATCTACGAACTTCAGTGTTGACTAATATCTACAGAGCTAAGGTCGGATGAATATCTATGACGGTCCCAGTGTTGACTAATATCTACAGAGCGTAGGTTGGACTAATCAGCTAAATGTGTCCAATAGTCCGATATTAGGGATTTTTACATACATACTTACATAAATTATATTTAATATTACGTTAAGTATTCCAATATGCTATACATAATTGCAAATTCAACCTCTGTCAGCGTTGTAGACATTCGTCAACACTTTGGTTCTCATAGATATTGGTCAGCAGTTTGAGCTGAAGATATTCATCAACACTTTGGTTCTCATAAATATTAGTCAACAGTTTGAGCTGTAGATATTCGTCAACACTTTAGTTCTCATAGATATTAGTTCGATTTTTTCAGTTTTTGGAATTCCTGTAGATATTAGTAGACGCTTCCGGCTGGAGAGGTCAAAAGGCCTCCCTCAATCAGTCTCCTCCGATCTATCCCGCCACGCAGTGGTTGGGCAAACGTATCCGCCACCAAGACCTAGACAAAACTCATCCCATGAAACCGAGCACTCCTGCTAAGTCACCAAACGTAGCGAATCACTTGGGTGTTGGTTGTCCAATAAATGGTTCCCGGGGCGGCGGTACCCATACCCGCCTCCCAAATTGTAAATGTGTGTTACTCTTTTACTCAAAAACTACTGAATGGATTTTAATGAAACTTTACAATAATATAGCTCATACATCAGAATAACACGTAGGCTATAATTTATAAAGCTAGCTCGGAAGGGGAAGGGGAGGGGAACGGAAACGCACGGGAAAGGTGATTCAGGGAGAAACAATGTATTTTCTTGAATATTGCATTGCAACGCAAGCCGGGAATCAGCTGGTCATAAATAAATTTACTATTCACCTGAATTATATTTAAATTTACTATTCAAATCTTCGCCTGATCTTCTCTTGAATTTCTTAACACCAAAATACTTCAATTTCAAACTTTCACTTTGAAAAACGTAATCTTAATCCGTTCATCCAAACAACGAAGATTTCCCGCTTTCTCCGAGACTTATAACTTTGAAACGGGCTTTAGCAAGGCTTTGAAGCATCCCCTTGCTTCGGGAGGGTTTGCAGCATATTGGGGTGGGCGGGTGGCGTTAGGAAGTTGGCGTAGGGGGCGGGGAAGGTGGTAATGTAGCGCACCCCTAACCAAACATGCATAACATTTTAACAAGCCTTGCATCAGCGCCACTCCAAAGGTTGAGCAGGGGTAAAAATGGGGCGGATAACGATCTGTAGGTTTCTTTGAATGGGGGTTTGTTTTTGTCTCTACCTGATTTGAATAAAATTTAAATGTCATTACTGCTCTAAATTAATAAAATTTAAAAACCAGTTTCTATTTACTTAAACCAAAATCTGTAATTTGATTGTGCTGCTTGCTTTAATATTATTTACGATTAATATTTTAATTCGTATTTTTTTTAAATTTAATCAACTTTATTAATTCATTTATTTATTCTTAGTACATTTACATTACAAAAGTATAATATATTGTCCTCCACACTAGGAGTTCACCTGTGTTGTAGGGGACATTTTTCAGTTGTAAATTATAAATTATGAATGGTAAAACAAAAGAGTTTTCGTAGTTAATAAAAAAAAACAGAAACAATAAAAATCAAAATATAAAATCGACTTAAATTTTTGTCGAATTAAAGTTAGAATAAATTAAAAGTTAAAAAGATTGTAGTCAGTTTCTTATGTTTTTTTTTTGTATTCAATAATATTAGTTGTTTTATATTGTGTAGGAAGAAAATTGTATAGTTTTATAGCCTGGTATCTGTAGTGTTTTTGTCCAAAGGATGTGTTTGTTTTTGGTAGGTATTTGTAGTTGGTGAGCATGTCTTGTTCTAGTATTGCGAGAATTTTGTGAAGTGTTAAATGTGGAAAAAGGAAAGTTAGTATTTCTTTTGAATATAATATTTGAATTTTCAGCACTGGGAATTTTTCGAATATGATTGAAGTGGGTGTTAGTATTGGTAACTTGGGTATTACTTTTATTAGGGTTTTCTGAAAGCTGAAACAGTGTATTAATGTATTTTTTTACTGGCACAGCCCCAGGCAATAATGCGGTATTCCATTGTGGACTGTGCAAGTGCGAAGTATATATTTTTTTATATCACATATGTTTAAAATATTTCTCAAGTTTTTAAAAAAGTAAATCAACTTGTTTAGATAAAGCGGTCGAAGTAAATACCAAGATATTTTATATTTATATTTTCCGTTTGTGTAATTGGGGGACTGTCGCGTGGGGTTTGTGTTGATATATCAATGGTTTATTGACAGGAATGCATTTTAAGGTGGATGTTATTGGAGGGTTGGCCTCTCGAATTTATGCTGAAAGTTATGAATTTTGTTTAATCTATATTTAAAGTTAATAAGTTACAGTCGAGCCATTTTTTAGTAATATGTAAGCTAAGTTCTGAATTGCATTACATTGGTAATACACATATACTGTACCTGCCTCATCAGGAAATCCTATGTTGAGAGCAGGCACATTTTATAACTTGAGCAGTTTACAACACGAGACAAGACGGTTATGGCGAAGACAATTCGGTGTCGACTGGTGCGACCAACTCCTTGTTTGAGTGGAATGACTTGACGTTTGGTGTCCTGAAGTGTACCTTCGACGAGTCTCGAGAATAACAAAGTCGACCGATGTACGTACTTTCGACGGCGATTGCGAGCGGACTCGACTGGAGCATCGATTCCCTGGAATGAGATCGAATGTCGCTTAGACGTTTACCGTGCAAAAGGAGGAACTGATACCGAAATCTTGTCTATGTAATGTAAAACAAATAAGATTTTCAGATTTTTCGATGTATACATAAATTTCATGCCTTTAATACATACTTAGTTATTTCATTTTAAAATCACGTCTACTTTTTTTCGACCCAGTACATGCAATACTAAAACTAAAATTACATGGAGGCCATGGAAATAATATACAATGTTACTGCCCCGTCATCGAAAAAACACAAAACATAAAATATCTCGGAGTAATAATTGACGAAAATCTTAGATGGGACCTACACATCAAAGGTATTACGGAAAAACTCACAAGCCTTAAATATTTCTTTAAAAATCTAAGAAACGTGGTAAATAAAAAGGATATTTATTTATTTATTGTGAAAAACAGTTAACATATATATCCAATTACATTTCACAATTTTTAGTTAATAGTGTAATACATTAATTATATAGGTACATTAATAATGACAGGTGCTAAAGAATACCTTTATTTCGCTCTTGAAATGATTGTAGGTCGATGGAAAAATGTCAATTTCAGAAGAAAGGTTTAATAGTGAGGTCATTCTCCGCAGAGGCATAACCATTGGTAGGTTGGTCCTGCCTCTAGGAAAATTAAAAAGTCTGTGATGCCTTGCTCTGGTGAAGTTATCGGGGACATAAAGTGAAATCCTTTCCAGGACATCAGGATTACAAATGTGCCCGTTTAGCAGCTTGTGTGCTCTAGTACCATTTCTCCTAACGTCGAGACGATTTAGTCCCAGCATTCCCGCGAGAAAATCAGAGGGATACAACAAAGGGTAGTACCCAAACTCTCGCATGTATAGGTACCGCATGAACTTTGATATGAAAAAGGTCTACTACGCGTTATGTCTTTTAGAATTGAATATGGAATCATATGATGGGGATCTGCTACACATACGTACCCACACAATCTGAATACGATTCAAAAAGGAATCTCATAAATACCATATTGAAAGTACCAATTATAACGCTTTCAATTGAAATTTTCAATAACTTGGACGTACCAGATGTACAGCAAATATATGCTTAAAATATATTATTGAAGCTCTTCAAAAATAATTAATCCTCTACTAGAGCGTGTATGTATAATACTAGATCGAATAAAAAATATTCCAAGTTATAAAACCACATTTGGACAAAGAAACTATACATACTTTGCAACAAAACTCCATTACGTCCTTCCCCAAGACATAAAACTAATAAAAAATCCTATTGAATACAAATCAGAATAAAAACTTGGCTGAAATAGGTCAATGAAAAAACCCCAATGAAGACACTAAATACGACATAGAAGACAAATAAACTATATCTAAATAACTTTAGTCCACCTCGGCACAGGACCCCCAAGTGGGGAGTACTAAGAAATACAATATTTTATACTTAATTTCACCATTACATTTTGTATGTACAATTATTTTATATAGTCGCTAAAATAATAAAAAAATAAAATGCAATTGCTTTTGTTTGAACAAAAAATACATGAAAAAATCAACAAACTTAAGCATCAATATTTATGAGCAATAATCCTATTGAAGTTAGCAAGTGTGAACAGAAATATAAATCCTTTTGTTTGGACACATTCCTCGGGGATTATAAAATAATTGTGTTCTGTATTCAAAAGGTAATCCTAGTCCGCCCTTGGCCCTTCCCCTTTACCCTCAACCCTTCAACCCGTGCCGTGAATAAATAGAAGTACCTACCCACTCCAAATGTCGCGAGGGGTGAAATTATAAATTGGCTACAACCCTTTTACGGCAATTTTAATTGTGACGGACTGGATTAAATGTATCATAATTTATTTCACAAACAGAAAGGGTACGTACCAGGCACGGTCCGTCTGTACATACTGTGGATGCTGCGCTTCCCTTCTTTTCTAGGTTTCAAATAAGTACCTAAGTATAATCATAATTTTTATGTATTTAATCCGAATTAAAAAACCTTGGATTTATTTTTTTTTCTAGCCGTAAACCTCACTATATACTGCAATTACGACACCACCACCGTTCCAATCTCAGAGACCAACACTAACACGACACACGGAGCAGGTCGAAATACATTTATAATATGCATTCATTCTCAATGCTCGAACGTCGCGTTAACTCACCAACACCAGCAAAACAGTTGATGCTCCGTTCATTCCGCATCCACGACGCATGAACGAGTGTTAGATTTTTGATATTCGCGCTTGCGCGTTTAGTCAAATCTGCCATGCTTGAAGTAAGGCTGAATACGGATTCCATTGGAGCATCCAACGCACAAAAAACTACTTTAATGCTTATAGGCATAGTGCATAGAATAGCTTATTCGAAGCGAGCGGACTTGATACCGTTAGAGATTTCTTTGCCTGACCACCTTTCGACAGCTATTTTTTGTCTTGAATATGCGAATCCGATTGATACATTGAATGTCTTTCTGAATACCTATTTAATTCATTTAATTAAGGAACTGTAATATTTAATGTGAAGCATAAAAAGGTTGTATAGACCTAATTTGACAGACTATTTTTGTCGATAATTGCATCTTGTTCGTGGGCTAGTCCGTAGACTTTTGTATATGACATTAGGTATATACTCCAGCATCCCTTATACAAAAGGTACGGACCTAATTATAATTACTAAGTGTCGACTGAGATTTCGGTCTCGGCATTCTCGGCTACAAATTTTACCGAGAACTCTGTCTCGGTTCTCGGCGAAAAATCGCCGAGATTCTCGGCCATAACCGAGACCGTTGTAAGTAGGCACGGTATAGGATAATGGGATTCAAATCTATCGCACGCGTCCACATTCGTCACTTGGTGTCAGCGCGTGAGAGAGCTGTCGATTGTGATGAAAGTTTTTATCAGTACCGCCTAATAGTGTAGCATGCGACACTCTTTAAAGGGTGAAAACGCAGAAAAATTGTTTTTTATGGGCTATGTAATGGTCCGCCCCTCTTGGCTTTTGACACCAATTGTGATGAACCCTACCTAGCTGATTTACTTTTCTAAGCTTCTACCTCGTAGTTTAAATCTCGTAGCTCCTGTCTCGTAGCCACGCTCATAATTCTACCCTTATGTCCTACTGATCACACCACTAGGTATGATGGCCTGACTCAACCCTCCTTTCGGTTTATTTCTACCTCAGGCTCGTGATTTCTAAACCCCTATACCTTATAATCTAGCTAAACCTACCCTATCTTCTTAAATCCCTGCGATTTTCTCACAGTAATCAAGATTTAAGATTTTAGTTCACATTATTTCTATAATCTGCGTTGTGTATTTTTTGTTTTAGATTTTACATCTGTTTGCATACTTAATATGCACACATATGTAGAGAAGATAATGTATTACGTGTGGTAACCCTAGATTCTTTTAGAGAAAGGGTGAGAATTTTCCGATCAATTTATTTATTATTATTTTAGAGTATTTAACCGAGTTTGATAAACTAACCCCGCCTTAACTTTGTGTCTATCTGATTTCTGTAGGAATTTAGTGTGTTTATTTAATTCTTCCTATCACCGCGGATACATCGATAACATAAAACAACAGTTAATAAATTTAACATTTCAAGAAAGCAAACCTTACCTTACCGGGGATCGTACTCGAGGGTCCAGTTTTCTCAATTGAAGTCCTTGTCTGCAACCTCCCCTAACATAATGTTTTGTGTAATCATAGTTAGTAGTCATAGTTAGTATTCACGATATTGTTGGAATAGTAAGGATGGATGGATATGGGGAGGGGGATAAAATATTTGCTGAAAAGTCGGCTCCTCCGCTAACCAAGTGAAAACCGATGAACAACAATTACAAACTCGAATTCTCCCAGTACGTTTGCTAGGCTTGTCCTTAGATCCGAGTTTTACTCTCTTCGACGAGCGTCTCATGCTATGAAAGGGGCCCTTCACGCCAGCAGGGGGAATACCAAGTCTTCATGCCGTTTTTCTGTCCCACTCCGACTTCCGACGCCTCCGGGTTGAATTTAACTCTACTGAGTCTAGAAGGGGTATTTCATGTCTTCCCTTATCATGCCTCTATCCGTTAAATGTGGCGTAAGCTTGTGACGGGCAGATCCTTCCTTCCACGTGACCGACCCAGCGTTACACTCCACCTCTGACTAGCTGACATAAAACTCACCTCGTGAACCTTATGTTTGCTTTCAGGTTCGACAAGACTCACGGTATGCAAATATCCTGTGGCTTTAATGCCGCGTCAGCGTACTGTCCGCATACGTCCTTCCTCTTCCCCGCATGCCCACCTCGACAATACCGCCACAAGATCAAAGCCGTCCGTTCGAGAAAGGTTGCCACTTACATTTCCAGATGGCCCATACCTACATACAGAAGCCTTGAAGCTTACATTCGAAGACAAGTTAGGATTCAGGACTGTATGAGTATTTGAACACCAGTGTTGTTTAAATGAGGTCACTAGCTCCTCGTGTGTTAGGTATTTAGGATAATGGGTATTTATGGTTTCTTGGATACCTACTTCCTATAAGAAAGATTTAAAAATGAGATAAATCAAGTTGTCATTGAATCAATGACCTCCTGAATAATTGTGATGAGCTCTCTTTGAGTTTGAAGCTAGTCGAGGTACTTTACTTCGCGAAACTTTGCATGCTAAAACAATGCTACCTATTGGCGATCGCCCTAGTATAATCAGTTGTTTAGAACTGAGTGAATTTAACGTCGATTTTACTTTCACATATTGGGCGAAGTTTCCGTCGTAAGCTATGATTGATAAACCTGCCCCTTGACTTTTGTGTTTTTGTTTTATTTATTCGTTGATGGAATTTAGGTGACCGTGTCATTGAACTCTAATCGAAATTTTAGATACACAATCGAAGGTCATATAACATACCCTAATCTCGTCGGTGAAAGGATTCGGTAGGTATTAGCTATACCTATCAATTTGCTATTTCTATCGATTTTAGCGTTACGTATTTCATTTCTCATGGTTATTTGTTTATTTAATTTATGTGTTGTCGTTAATTATTTTCCTTCGTCTTATTGTTATTATTATCATTCAAGTACGCCAATGTAATTACCTAGAATGATTAAGAAGCACACTCCTATGACATCTTGTAATACCTAGTTAAATTGTGCCAATAGTTAATTAACTCCGATGAACGAAAGACCGATATTAAATAGGTACATCATTTTTATGGTTTGTTTGTTTACTCTTCACACAGACGACCTTCGGTATACTGACCTACTTTGGAGATTGTTTATTTCTACGGTCATTGTCCTTTTGAAGCACGATTCATCGTTTAACTAATTATTTCTTATTTATTTGACCTAGTTTTGCTTAAACACTGATCATTTAAATAGGTACCTTGCTAACCTAGAGGTATCTGGATGACCTAGTTTCAACTAAGGTATAATTTGCTTGACCTACATAGTTCTGAGAAATATAGGTATTTCGGTTACGAATCGAACTGATATCTTACGTCGCATTCCTTATACGCGCTTAAATAAACATTACACCTACCTAACTAAAACAAGTACTTGTATGACCTAATTTATAAGTAGGTATTTGTTTGTTTGACCTAATTTTGAGACGCTTGTATACTCCCGCACACGAAATATAGAATAAAGAGCTTCCACGATAGTCATTTATTACGTTCTACGCGCCTCGATTCGTTTTATATGAGTTATAATAAATTAGCGTATTTACCTAACTGAAGTAAATACCTACATATGTATCCTAACTCTAAAGCAGGTATTTCCTGTTTGACCCACTTTCGAGCAAGTGAAAATTGTTATTAGTGTGTTAGTGACAAACTTCAAAGGTCCGATTGATTTATTGGTGATGCACGCTCGTCCCTTTCTTCTTTGTCTCTGAAAATAATTAATAATTGGTTTTATCTTACCGCCCTCGATCGATTACAATTTTTCCCAGTCGGAACTTTCATAACTTCGACATTGTGATCGAGGTTTTCCTTTTTTTTTTCGTTTCCTAGCTAATGGATTCCTATCGGCCCTTTTTGAGAAAAGACTCTGATGATGAAAAAAACTCTTCAAATATCTGTCTATTTAAAATTCACTTCGGTATTTCGCTTAGTTCCTCAACCTCGTATTAATAACTGTTTTATTTCATTCGCCTTCGAGAGGTGATTCATCAAATAACAAATCAGATGTTTAATTTTATTGTCCGGAATTAGGTAAATTATTATTTATTCTCAATATTTTAATATCACTTTAGAATTAATAACCGTAGATACGCACGTTTTCCAAGTGTACGAATTATTATCACTACTGTTTATTACAATTTCGTTATTCAATTCACAAAGGATTTTTAACCGCTTTATTATTGAACCACTGTAGTTTAAACGTGACTCGAACAATTCGTTATTGTTATTTATTTTACATATGTCATGTTATTTAAAGTAAGGTTAAAGTTTTAATTATTATATCACCTATAGTTAATTTTAAAATCGCGTGTTATATTTTCTTTTATCCGGTAATTTGATTTATTTTAAGACACTGGATTTTTGTTAAATGTTATAAAACCACTAAATATAAGTTGTAAGAAAGAACCCCGAATGTCATTTAATTCTTATTACTGACTTTAAACACTTTCATTATAAAACACCCGAACTTTCACGAAGTATTATTTAGGCACTTTTCCGGACTCTCCGTTGATCGTCTTTGAAATTTTTATTCCTCAATTTTAAAGGGAAAATAAAACACTGAATTTACTATTTTTTTGCAAACACTTGTAGACATTTTTCAACTCTACTAGAAGCACTAGTTTACTAGCCTTCTTCGCGCACCTTTACATTTTTCTTGATCGCGCACTTCCCGTTATTTCATCCGAACTCTCCCTCAATCTCCCAACGAATTCCCCTTCTTTATCAAACCATGGTCTTTTAAAGACCTTTTAGAGCTCTCCTTTCATAGGAAAATCACTCCTGACCGCCCAGACTTTCATAGGAAAAAGGACCAAATTCGGTTCCTCCGTATGTGACCTTTTGTCAAATCTCTGTTAATCTTCTATCTCATGTCTTAGAACCAAATTAGTTTAGTGTCTCTCTCTCGTAAAAAATCACATAAATTTTCTCATTGACAGGTATTTATTTTAAAAATTTCATGTACTTGCTCGTAATTCATTTTTTAATGCCTACCCCATAAAAGTAATGTTTTTATTTTAGAGTAAATATTCGTATTTAACTTGTATAATTTTGTTTAGGTCGTTTCGTGTTAATGATACCCTTAATTGCTTGAAATCATGTTCTATAATTTTATTTGGATAAAGTCATATCAACAAAGTGATAGCCAACCTTTTTTCTCTAGTCAAACGGTTAGCGATTCCTTCGACGGTTCACACGCATTTCCCAGTGTCAGGCTACGTTAAGCATCTTTTCCTGTGATTTGATTTAATTGTAGAGTGACCAAAATGTACCGTGGCCTTTGATATGCAATATTTTCAATATCCTGTTCATCGTGAATAGTGTTGTCAGATCAGAGTAATCCTTATATCGGTACCTATTAAAGTCAATTTAAGTAGTTCCAATCAGTTTTCTTTTGAGATATTTGGCTCTAATAACTTCGTTTCACCATTCCATTTCCATATCAATAGATTTTCCCACTTTTTCAGGTTATTATATTCAGTTTGTGAAAATTTCCGAGATTCTACCCGTTTTTTTGTGATCATTCCAGATCGGTTTTAATTAAATCGACCCCTGGGACCATTCATGTTACGTTTTCCGTGCCCTTATTGATGATTTTTCATTTACTTATTTTCAACATTTCCGCCTAAGATTTTCTTGTTTCCATTTGAAACGTTAGGTGCCCAAAACCTGCAGTTCTCGATCGCGCCTTAAATAAACACGACCCGGGTCAATAATCCTTCAACTCTTTGTCTTTAGTTCTGTTTACTATTCCGTTCGTTGAACTTTCGTTCCTGTGGGAAAGAATTCAAGGCCGCTCAATCTGATCAAAGCCCACTAAAACGATACACGCCTATAATTTCTCTGATTGGTTCAAATTATTTTTAATCGCCTTATTTACTCCCTCATTGGCAGAATCCAAACTTCCTTTGTCCTCAAGATAGCTATGATATGGGGTTTCCCTCGCTCCAGTCTCTATGCAGATTTCTGTATAGTTCCCAACTGCTCGGACAGATGTCGCCGAATGTACCATTTTCTCTACATAATATTTAGAGGAAAAATTTTTTTCTTGTAGGCTTCTCGTAGGTTGAAGGTTGGCATTCATCACAGCTACAACATCATGTTGTTCAATTTTGATTATTAAAACTATTTAAAATAAATTATTATTACATTCTTAAATATACTATATTATGCAAAAATAGCGCATTTTTTTCTCAATTTCTCTATTCTCGGTCTCGGCCGAGAACGAAAAACCTGTCTCGGTCGACCCTTAATAATAACGTACTAAAAAATGTACTAATAATAACTATAATATGTACCTACCATAATATATTTCTGTGGTACTGCGGAAAGGCTAAGTTGATGCAGGCATATTCGACTTGGTAGACTGTTCTTACATAAGTAGTTCTGTAAACGTGGAGAACTTCCGTGTTCAAAGAATACGTTTCTAATTGTATCTTATTCAATAATTCGAAACCAAAATATCCTTCGAAATTTTTTAAATTTTTACGTGCATTAATATTTACGAACTTAATTATTATATTTTTTTATGAATAACCACCAAGAATCCCAGCTGCTCCCGTCTGAAGCCAGTGAGATTATGGCAACTACAATTGGGATATGTTGTGAGGCTGAAGGGGAAGGGGAGATGAGGAGGAGGAATTAAGTACCTGGATATTCAGATCTGGTTTCCAAACATGGCTAAAGCCATTTCAAGCAACGTTTCAATTCTGAATGGTGCTCTTACACAAGGGCGATAATGACAGTATCTACCACTCTGGAACGTGCCGCAAATATATTATATATTATTTTAAATTAATTAACTATGAAAAAACACAAATTAATCAAATAAAATTTATTTACCAATGCTGGAATTCGATCCCGCGACCTTCGGATTGTGAGTCAAGAGCCTTACCCCTCGACCAATAACCAAATATTTCACGTAAAATTTTTACAAATTTTAAAATAAGGGGTAGGAACGTGGGATCAATGTGTCCAAGAGTGACGCACATATAAATCCATTCCTCTTGGTGCGGCGCACGGCGATAGGTCGAGAAAGTCCGGCTGAAAAGGATAAATCTATTAATGATCATATGAGAAACGTGGAGATCCGCAAAGAATGCAAAGCTGGTGTAAGAGTAATGAGTAAAGTAAAAGGGGACGCTCGAATGTGAATGGTGGAAGAAGTCGGGACGCCCGAGTAAGACATGGCATCATTAAGTAAACCAGATACTTGAGTCGGGTAATGTCAGAATAATAGAAGAGTATGTGTGAATGTGAATGAGGCAAGGAGTTTGCGCCAAGAACGAGTTGGTTGGCGGTCCAACCTCTTTGTTATCCCTGCGGGAAACGGAGTGATGTATAGTTAGTTAGGGTTTTAAATGGTAAGGGTCCTGAGACACATATTTTTTTTAATATTAACTTTGAGTAGAATTTTTTAGTATAGGGAACAAGAGTAATAATATTCTGAGAAATGTTTACTTTTATCCGTTGGTTTGTATTCCGAGGTAAACAGCAACACTTTACCAAACCTGACCCAATTTAAACTTTTTACAAGAGGGGGGTTGTATGAAGGCAAAAATCTGGGGAAAATAAGGATAAAATATTACAGCAATTTCACCCTTCCGTGTCCCCCTAATGAGTGTGAATTCAAACGAGAGAAAAAAGATTCCGCGCCGATACCTTTTTGAAACTCGCAACGGTTTTTACCACAAATTAAAGGCAATTTAATTTTGACGTTGCCTTCGATAATCCATTATTTAGACCGTCTTTTCAGTTTTTAGTTTTTTATTTTCTGTCATTCTTAGTTGAATATTTTTTTCCTAGAATTGAATTACACAAAATTTTAATTAATTTAAAATAAAACAATAACTTTGTAAACACCACTTTTATTTTTATACTTTATGCCGACCGGGTTTCGCTACAACCGTAGCTCATCAGGGCAGTATAATACTCTACTAACATTAGGTTACATTTGTGTTATAATATATAATTTACAAAAAATGGGCTGGACTCGTCAAGTGGAGGAGGGTAATGGCTTATAATAATGGCTTTCGTAAGTTCAAGTGCCTATAAACACTAATAGTAAGGTAGTAAATAACCAACTTAATTTAAATAAAAGTCCCATACTAAGATTGTTCCCTATTGATAAAGAACACGTCCGTTCCCTTCCCAATTCTCCATCTATGCCTCCTTCTTCCTCCTCCACTTGACGAGTCCAGCCCATTTTTTGTAAATTATATATTATAACACAAATGTAACCTAATGTTAGTAGAGTATTATATTGCCCTGATGAAGCTACGGTTGTAGCGAAACCCGGTCGGCATAAAGTATAAAAATAAAAGCGGTGTTTACAAAGTTATTGTTTTATTTTAAATTAATAATGTCACATCACAAAGTATCCGCTTCATATAAACAAAAAAAAATTAAAAACATTTAATTGTTCAGAAGTATGAAAATTATTTAAAAATAATTCTCTTAAAATGCACGTTATAAAAAGTGCACTTTTACTAGAAATATTTCGACGACACAGATCGAAAGAGAACAAAAAAACGAAGAAAAATTACACATTAAACTCTTCTTGAATTTATTTGACAGCGCTTCAAATTTACGCTGTCGATATGGTTCTATCTGCACATTTAGGTATGTCTAAAATGGTAACTATACGTCTTGTATAAATATTTTCCTTTAAAATCCCTTAAACTAAAATACTTTATAAAAGATTGAACGGCAAAATCAGAAATGGGTAAATAGATAATGGGAAATCGTCTTTGCAAACTTTGACACCTTTTGCACTAGAACAAGGAAAAGTGAAATTTGCACCCTGTCTGCGGTGATAGTCGCCAAGATATTTGATTTGTCAAATATCGGATACTTGCGTATTCCTTTGGATGAAGGACCAGATTAATATCATATTCACTCTTTGAACGATTTTTTTTCTTCAGTTTTAAACCATAGATTGTGGAAGGCATAGTATAAAGTGTTGTGAAACACAACACCCTCATTAAAAATTCTAGCCACTCCTGCGGTGTGCCCGCCCGGCATTACTTTAATTGGATAAGTTTACATTAATGTCATAATCCTTAGGAGTTCTTGCAACACAGTTTGCACCATAACAAGATGGTGCAAAAACTTGGTTGGTAGAAAAGCAAAAGTTTATCCAATTTGTGAAGCAATCACAAAGACTTGAGTCTGAATTTGGTAACCGTTCCGAAGAAATGTACATTTGAAAATGACAGTTAATTGCAAGTAATAAGTTCTCTTACCCATATTAAACCTTAAATATAACCCTTCGTACTCAAATACCAAAAAATCAGTACTTTATGGAATTGGAAGTTTTTGAAAATTCTAATTTTAGTTTAGACCACTCGGGCCCATAAGCTTGTCTTCACAATAATTAAATGTTTGCGACATGTGTATGACGTAGGAGGCGCACCTTACTTATTAATGTATATACCGCACAAGAGTCCTCACTGCTCCTGGTGTGGTAGTGGGGAGGGGAAGGAGATGGGAAAGAAGAAGGTAGGGAAGTGCCTGGCTGTTCAGATCTGGTCACCAAAAACCTTTTTTCAAAAGAACGATCATCAAAAAAGCCATTTCAAGCAGCTTTTCAATTCTGAATGGTGGTCTTACACCAGGACTATACTGACAGTATCTTCCACTCTGGAACGTGCAGCAAATATTCCTAATATTAAATAAAATGATTAACTTACACAGTTCAATTAAATAAAATTTACTTGCGATTTTAACTTCGGATTGCTACTGTAGAGCCTCACCCTTCCGAGGCCGAAAGAGTTTATATTTGTTTATTTTATTTATTTATTACCAATTACCTGATATAGAAAATAATTTTTTGAAAAGGTTTAGATAACAAAAAAATAAACAAAATGTAAAGTAGGTAAAAAGACGCATTTTAGCGAATTATAATAATTAAGAAAATAACAGATAAAAGTAACCAGTTTTTAAATTGCAGATGAAGTAACAAAATAATTATGCTCATAATACATAATTATGCAAAAGTGCATAATGTACTTGTACTAATGTGTAAAAAAGCTTATAATATAAACAAAGTTATGCGATTTTCCTAAATAATAATAATTTACTACTTTTTTTTACTTGAGCTCCACACAGGAGCCCCTGAGGAAAATAATTTCCCTCGGGGCCTATGTCATCTTTGAGGATGATGAGTGGAGGATTTTTTATGGAAAGGAAGGAGAGGAGAGTTCTGGGATGGAAATGGGTTTAAGGGGTGGGTAGGAATCTGGGGTTCAGTGTGTCCTGGTCATCTGCCTCCAAGACCTAGATAAACCTCACCCCATGAAACCGGGCACCCCTGCTAAATCACCAAACGTAGCGAACCACTTGGGGTGACCTATAGCAGTTGGTGTTGGTTATCCAATAAAGGTTCCCGGGGCGGCGGTACCCATTCCCGCCTCCAAAATATCATTCTAGTATCTCTTTAATACGGCTAAACTTATGTTAAATAAGTCAATCCTTTATGTTGTTAGGTGATGATATTGCGGCTTGTCTTATTTTAAGACGGTTTAATAGATATTTCTAAATTCCATAGCTCAACATCGATTTTTTTTTTAAATTTACTATGGCTTTGTAATATTGTAAATATAACACAGTTATAAAAGAAATACAGGAGGTTCTGAGAAAATTTATTTCGCTTATGGCCTATGTCATCTTTGGGAATGCTTGGTGGAGGGCATTTTAGAAGAAAGGAAGGAAAGGAAGTTCTGGGAGGGATAAAGTATAAGGGGTGGGTAGGAATCTGGGGAACAGTGTCTTCAGGAGTGACGGACCTATGAATCCATCCCTCCCACCACGGTGCAAGCAAAGGGTCGAAAGATTACTGCTGGAGTGGCCAAATGGCCTCTCTATACAAGTCTCTCCCAATTATATTGATGATATCCGGCAGATCAGGAGAGATCCCTCCTAAGACACCAAACTTAGCGAGCCACTTAGGGTGACTTTTGGCATGTTGGCAAGTTGCGAATAGAAAAATGAATTCTGAACAAAAAAAACATTCATAATTTACGTAATTTCAAAGTTCGAAGTTCTGTGTCACATGCATCTTCTTTTCTAGAAGTTTTGTTTCTAAAAAATATATGCATGGAGTTGAAGATACTTAAATGAGTAATTTTACTTTTATTGCATTACTTTATTCTACACTTTAAAGTTGAACTGTGTTGTGTTTGACAGTGGAAAACAGAGTTTTGCAAGGAACGTGTAAGAATAAATTTAAATATTCAACCTTAATAAATTCCACGTTATTGTAGCACAACTAGACTAACGATTTTTATTCCGCTTTAGTTTAGGTAAAACAGCTTATTTGAAAACGCAAACCAGAAACAGGAAGCAAATTCAACGTTGTTATTTCCATTCAAAAATGTTTTCTTTAATAACATTTTAGACGCCGGACAAGTTTGGCTTTTCCAGTGTGAGAAAGTGTGATAACTGGTATGATTTTAGATTTTCACGGCCAAAAGTATTTTCATTATTTATTTTTGGGGTGTTATGCCGTGTTGCGCTACCTCCTCCTTTAGCTAACGTTTCGGACAGCGTTACAGTGTCCATCATCAGAGGTGTGATGATAGACACTTGGACATGGACGATGGACACTGTAAGGCTGTCCGAAACGTTGGCTAAAGGAGGAGGTAGCGCAAATCGGCGTAACACCCCAAAAATAAATAACGAAAAAAGTGTGATAACTATTTTTTAACGAAAAGGCTGTATGGTTTACTCATAGGAAAATGTTAAAAGGATGGTTTTACTGTTTGTCCTTTCGCGTGATGATAAAGATATGTGATGTGAACTTAGACAATAAGGAAATAAACTTCAATGAATACTGGATTAGTTATATTATTAATGACAGCCTACTTGGCTTGGTTAAGCCTATCGACACACAAACCTAAGGTCACAAATCTTGATTAATTTTTTTTATTTATTTATTGTATACACTTTATAAAATATAAGACAAAAGTCCCGATACTACTTTTTAGCAGTTTGTCTAACCGGTTCTTTACATTAAAAATCTTATTATAGTGAGCTAATAGTTACATTTGTGTTATTTCACAATTTATTCATTTAAAATAATATGTACCTATAGCACCTATATACGTGGTATGGTACAGGAAGGATACTCTCAGTATCGCCCTGGTGTAAGACCACCACTCAGATTTGAAACGTTGCTTGAAATGACTTAAGTCATGTTTGGTGACCATATCTAAATATCAAGGTATTACCATATTCCCATCTCCATTCCATCCCCACTGCCTTTAGCATCACAACACACCTCCATTGGGTATGCTATAGTCTCACTGGCTCCAGACGTTTGGGAGCAATTGTGACTCCTGTGATGCTGAAAGTAGTGGGGAGTGGAATAAGATGAGGAAGATTAAAGTGGGAAAGTATCCGGCTATTTCAATTTGGGAGGCGGGAATGGGTACCGTCGCCCCGGGAACCTTTATTGGATAACCAACATCTCTGTCATAGGCCACCCCAAGTGGGTTGCTAAGTTTGGTGATTTAGCAGGGGTGCCCGGTTTCACGGGGTGAGGTTTGTTTAGATCTTGGAGGCGGATGACCAGGACACACTGAACCCCAGAATCCTACCCACCCCTTAAACCCTTTTCCTTCCCGGAACTCTCCTCTCCTTCCTTTCCTTAAAAAAACCTCCACACAGCATCCTCAAAGATGACTTAGACCCCGAGGGAAATTATTTTCCTCAGGGCCTCCTGTGTGGAGCTCATGTAAAATAAAAAAAATCAAGTCTGATTACCAAACACCTCTAAAGATTTTTCAAACAATTGTATGGCAAAATTTATTTTGAATTAGATAAACTTTTGTTTTTAATCAAAATTTATACAGTTCGGGAAAAAATAATTTGATTTAAATTTTTTCTTCATCTTTCCAGACACTGTATTCCTTTATTATTATTTTTACTCATAACTACATTCATTAGTTTAGATTAAGAACCATCCTCAACCCAGACGAAAATACTAAAATATTATACATGTGAAATTTAACATATCAACCTTTTATTACATCGCTTGTAATAAAATACAATGTTTGCTTTTTGCATCAGCTCCACACACGACGTCCTGAGGAAAATATTTTTCCTATGGGCCTACGAATAAAATAATGGACCTATACCATCTTAGGGGATTCTGTGTGGAGAGTCTTTTCAAGGAAAGTATGAAGAAAAAGTTCTGGTAAGAAAAAAGGCATTAGGGATAGGTAGAAATCTGGGATTCACTGTGTCCAGGACATCCGTAGCCAAGTCCTAGACAAACCTCACCCCATGAACCCGGCCACCCCTGCCAGTCACCAAACGTGGCGAACCGCTCGGTGTGACCTACATTCAGGGCTGGGCAGTATTTGAATTACTTGTAATTGAAATACGTATTTGAAATACAAATACGTATTTTGTATTTGTATTTCAATTACTTCCTGAAAATGTATTTTGTAATTTGTATTTCAATTACCTGTTGCTGAGGTATTTTGTAATTTGTATTTCAAATACTTATGGCTTCAAAATACATTTTCAAATACATTTAGCGATCTTAAAAATGATAATAAAAAATAAACTGACATAGATAATACATAGACTAAAAACGCTAAAATCCTGTACTATTGTTCTGTGCTATAGCACTCTTACTAATGATTATTTGTAGTTTTCTTATCATTGCTTTATAATGTACTGTACATTTTTTTTATGTCATGCTAGTTATTATTTTTGTCTTGTTTTTTATTATTTATTTATTTACCGCCCAAAGGGCTTTTACATTTTGGTAGTACAAATAATTCATGACAGATTATTTTTAAACATATACAGAAATAATAAAAATAAAATTTTATAAAAAAGCACACAAGTCATAAAAATACAAAAATACAGCGATTTCATAGGTTTTCAGAAAAAACAGATAGGTTTAGGAATAATTTTGGAATAAGTTTTTCACAATATCAACAGATTTCGCCAAGTTGTGCTGTAATAGCGATGTTATTATAAAATTTGTATCAAATTATATTAAACTTGTCACTGCTTTGTATTGTGCATTTTTGTATCATAGTATTAGATCGAGCACTATATGAATAATTTGACTGAATACTAGACTATTTTTAAGTTAATTGCTGTAGAGCGCACTTGAAGTGAAATAACATCAAACTGCGCTATACAAATGTCATCTATGTATATAAAAATGAATCCTTGTTTCCCTTGGTCACGCTATAACTTCTGAACGACTTTACCTATTTCATTCATTTTTTTTAAAGTTTTATAATACTTTGTAGAAGGTTCTTACGGAAAGAAAAATTAAGAAAATTACGCAGAAAATTGGATAATTTAAGAAAACTTCACGACTATTTTAACTTCGCAAGTTTGACAGTTTGCGCGTGTGATGAAATTGAATTTAGCAGGCAGCTATTTTTTTTTGTTACAGAAGAAAAATGAATATTTGTATTTGTAATATGTAAAAATGAAAATTTGAATAAAAAAAATGTATTAGCTGGCACGCTAGTTGTTTGAAAACTGAATGTACTGGGACTGAATATATGGAACGCAGGAGGGGGTTGGCGGAATGGGGGAGATGGGAGAAGGTAGGCGGGGAAGGTGGAAGGGGAACGTGGGAGGGGAATGGGGACGGACGGGAAAGGACATGCAGGGAGAAACAATTTATTTCTTTGAATATGGCATTGCAACGCATGCCAGGAACCAGCTAGTGTTAGTTTCCTATACCACAAAACTTTGGAAGTGGAGCGGAGACGAGATGTGTCTTCTAAACAATATGATTGGTCAATTTTTGCACGTCTCTGTTTCACTCTGCTCAGCTTTGCTTCTATGGAAACACACCCTTAGATAAGGGCACTTACGAAAATTTATTGCAACCAAAGGTTCTACCTAAACCAAATGTATTTTGTAATTTGTATTTTGTATTTGACATTAAAAAATGGTCAAAATACTGTATTTTGTATTTTGTATTTCAAATACACAACTTGAAAGTATTTTGTATTTCGTATTTTAAATACATGTGAAAAGGTATTTTGTAATTTGTATTTCAATTACAGTAAAGCATGTATTTTGCCCAGCCCTGCCTACGTTAGACTTTTGGAGGCGGTACTCATTCCCGGCTCCTTTATAAATATGTAAATGAATAAGCCGCCCAGCTTTGAACTTTTGAACATAGGCATTTCTCGCATGTATTCAGAATCATTTACGGCTCTCACAAATTCGAAGTTTACATTTGTCTTCAGGTCGTCAGCCAATGCCATCAAACCTGTGAGCAACTTCTGCATTCCTCTTTCAAACTAAAACACTATCCGATGTTGTTGTAGTTACAACGGTTATCTTATAACCATACTACGTGCCCACTTCGAACAATTTTTAACATGGAATAATATTTGTATTTAAAATTCAATAAATTCCCCTCGTCCTTAATCGCGTTAGTAAATTATTTACGGTGCAAGGAATAAACCTGCAGACCTCTGCCGCAATAGCAAAGGGCGTAATTCACTTCACGGCCGGTCGCCATGGTAACCAGTCTGCCCTTTTCACCTGCTCTACAACCTACCTGCAACCAACCAACCAAACAACCCTCCGTTGTAAGGGTTCGGCAACCATTGTCCCTTTAGTTTGGTCCCTCTTGATATAAATAATAATAATAATACTTGGATGATTTATATAGCACCTTTTTTGTGAAAAATCACCTCAAGGGCGCTGAACAAACTTATAATACATTTTTAAAATCTAAAAACTACAAGGTTGACAAACAATTAAAAACAACCTATGGCTAAAAATTGCACACACCGGTTCATTAATCACCGATACGAAAATATATGTAAAATATTTTGACTAATGAACGCGACGATGCCTAAAAATTAATGAAAACAGGACCATACTTACCTGGGAGGTCGCTTGAAATTAACACTGCATATTGTTCATTTAAAGAAATTTAGAAAGAGTTCGCACGCAGAGGACATAATTGTAAACACATGTTATTTAATCCTGAAAAACATTTTAATATTAATATGTAATGTATTCTTTGATGAGTGTATTTTGGAAATTAAAAGCAACATTTAATGGATGGTGGGTGGTGCAGTAGTACTTGTAAGGATTTGATCTTCCTAAATATGATTCGTCAAGAGACAGATTGATGTGTAAGGACTGGAGTAATTATATAAATTTAGTAAGAAAAGTGTGATTGACATATCATAGGCAATACAATTATGATACTCTCGCATAGGTATATTTAAATTAAGAGTATGAGAGCCCAAAAAGGTAGGTTTTTAGTTCGGACCTAAACTCTGTTGGGCTCGTTATGCATCTTAATTCCGGAGGGAGTCTATTCCAAGCCTTAGGCCCAGAGACTCCGAAAGCACGATCTCCAAACTTAGTATTTGGCTTTCGTTTAGGTTCTATTGGTCTGCCTTTAGCAGACGAAGTTGCTGATCTAAGGGTTAATTGCCTCGTACCGGTATTTTCCATATATTTTGCATAATTCGGAGATGTAAGGTTGTGATGAATGCCAACCTTCAACCTACGAGAAGCCTACAAGAAAAAAATTTTTCCTCTAAATTTTATGTAGAGAAAATGGTACATTCGGCGACATCTGTCCGAGCAGTTGGGAGCTATTATCTGCATAGAGACTGAAGCGAGGGAACACCATATCATAGTTATATCGAAAACAAAGGAAGTTTAAATTCTACCAATAAGAGAGTGGACTTTGATCATTTTGGGCGGCCTTGAATTAATTCTCACAGGGACTTAGGTTGAATGAACTGTATTAAAAACAATACTGAGGACAAAGAGTTGAAAGATTATTGACCCGGGTCGTGTTTATTTAAGGCGCGATCGAGAACTGCAGGTTTTGGGCACCTAACGTTTCAAATGGAAACAAGAAAATCTTAGGCGGAAATGTTGAAAATAAGTAAATGAAAAATCATCAATAAGGGCACGGAAAACGTAACATGAATGGTCCCAGGGGTCGATTTAATTAAAACCGATCTGGAATGATCACAAAAAACGGGTAGAATCTCGAAAATTTTCACAAACTGAATATAATAACCTGAAAAAGTGGGAAAATCTATTGATATGGAAATGGAATGGTGAAACGAAGTTATTAGAGCCAAATATCTCAAAAGAAAACTGATTGGAACTACTTAAATTGACTTTAATAGGTACCGATATAAGGATTACTCTGATCTGACAACACTATTCACGATAAACAGGATATTGAAAATATTGCATATCAAAGGCCACGGTACATTTTGGTCACTCTACAATTAAATCAAATCACAGGAAAAGATGCTTAACGTAGCCTGACACTGGGAAATGCGTGTGAACCGTCGAAGGAATCGCTAACCGTTTGACTAGAGAAAAAAGGTTGGCTATCACTTTGTTGATATGACTTTATCCAAATAAAATTATAGAACATGATTTCAAGCAATTAAGGGTATCATTAACACGAAACGACCTAAACAAAATTATACAAGTTAAATACGAATATTTACTCTAAAATAAAAACATTACTTTTATGGGGTAGGCATTAAAAAATGAATTACGAGCAAGTACATGAAATTTTTAAAATAAATACCTGTCAATGAGAAAATTTATGTGATTTTTTACGAGAGAGAGACACTAAACTAATTTGGTTCTAAGACATGAGATAGAAGATTAACAGAGATTTGACAAAAGGTCACATACGGAGGAACCGAATTTGGTCCTTTTTCCTATGAAAGTCTGGGCGGTCAGGAGTGATTTTCCTATGAAAGGAGAGCTCTAAAAGGTCTTTAAAAGACCATGGTTTGATAAAGAAGGGGAATTCGTTGGGAGATTGAGGGAGAGTTCGGATGAAATAACGGGAAGTGCGCGATCAAGAAAAATGTAAAGGTGCGCGAAGAAGACTAGTAAACTAGTGCTTCTAGTAGAGTTGAAAAATGTCTACAAGTGTTTGCAAAAAAATAGTAAATTCAGTGTTTTATTTTCCCTTTAAAATTGAGGAATAAAATTTTCAAAGACGATCAACGGAGAGTCCGGAAAAGTGCCTAAATAATACTTCGTGAAAGTTCGGGTGTTTTATAATGAAAGTGTTTAAAGTCAGTAATTAAATGACATTCGGGGTTCTTTCTTACAACTTATATTTAGTGGTTTAATAACATTTAACAAAAAATCCAGTGTCTTAAAATAAATCAAATTACCGGATAAAAGAAAATATAACACGCGATTTTAAAATTAACTATAGGTGATATAATAATTAAAACTTTAACTTTACTTTAAATAACATGACATAGGTAAAATAAATAACAATAACGAATTGTTCGAGTCACGTTTAAACTACTGTGGTCCAATAATAAGGCGGTTAAAAGTCCTTTGTGAATTGAATAACGAAATTGTAATAAACAGTAGTGATAATAATTCGTACACTTGGAAAACGTGCGTATCTACGGTTATTAATTCTAAAGTGATATTAAAATATTGAGAATAAATAATAATTTACCTAATTCCGGACAATAAAATTAAACATCTGATTTGTTATTTGATGAATCACCTCTCGAAGGCGAATGAAATAAAACAGTAATTAATACGAGGTTGAGGAACTAAGCGAAATACCGAAGTGAATTTTAAATAGACAGATATTTGAAGAGTTTTTTTTCATCATCAGAGTCTTTTCTCAAAAAGGGCCGATAGGAATCCATTAGCTAGGAAACGAAAAAAAAAGGAAAACCTCGATCACAATGTCGAAGTTATGAAAGTTCCGACTGGGAAAAATTGTAATCGATCGAGGGCGGTAAGATAAAACCAATTATTAATTATTTTCAGAGACAAAGAAGAAAGGGACGAGCGTGCATCACCAATAAATCAATCGGACCTTTGAAGTTTGTCACTAACACACTAATAACAATTTTCACTTGCTCGAAAGTGGGTCAAACAGGAAATACCTGCTTGAGAGTTAGGATACATATGTAGGTATTTACTTCAGTTAGGTAAATACACTAATTTATTATAACTCATATAAAACGAATCGAGGCGCGTAGAACGTAATAAATGACTATCGTGGAAGCTCTTTATTCTATATTTCGTGTGCGGGAGTATACAAGCGTCTCAAAATTAGGTCAAACAAACAAATACCTACTTATAAATTAGGTCATACAAGTACTTGTTTTAGTTAGGTAGGTGTAATGTTTATTTAAGCGCGTATAAGGAATGCGACGTAAGATATCAGTTCGATTCGTAACCGAAATACCTATATTTCTCAGAACTATGTAGGTCAAGCAAATTATACCTTAGTTGAAACTAGGTCATCCAGATACCTCTAGGTTAGCAAGGTACCTATTTAAATGATCAGTGTTTAAGCAAATCTAGGTCAAATAAATAAGAAATAATTAGTTAAACGATGAATCGTGCTTCAAAAGGACAATGACCGTAGAAATAAACAATCTCCAAAGTAGGTCAGTATACCGAAGGTCGTCTGTGTGAAGAGTAAACAAACAAACCATAAAAATGATGTACCTATTTAATATCGGTCTTTCGTTTATCGGAGTTAATTAACTATTGGCACAATTTAATTAGGTATTACAAGATGTCATAGGAGTGTGCTTCTTAATCATTCTAGGTAATTACATTGGCGTACTTGAATGATAATAATAACAATAAGATGAAGGAAAATAATTAACGACAACACATAAATTAAATAAACAAATAACCATGAGAAATGAAATACGTAACGCTAAAATCGATAGAAATAGCAAATTGATAGGTATAGCTAATACCTACCGAATCCTTTCACCGACGAGATTAGGGTATGTTATATGACCTTCGATTGTGTATCTAAAATTTCGATTAGAGTTCAATGACACGGTCACCTAAATTCCATCAACGAATAAATAAAACAAAACACAAAAGTCAAGGGGCAGGTTTATCAATCATAGCTTACGACGGAAACTTCGCCCAATATGTGAAAGTAAAATCGACGTTAAATTCACTCAATTCTAAACAACTGATTATACTAGGGCGATCGCCAATAGGTAGCATTGTTTTAGCATGCAAAGTTTCGCGAAGTAAAGTACCTCGACTAGCTTCAAACTCAAAGAGAGCTCATCACAATTATTCAGGAGGTCATTGATTCAATGACAACTTGATTTATCTCATTTTTAAATCTTTCTTATAGGAAGTAGGTATCCAAGAAACCATAAATACCCATTATCCTAAATACCTAACACACGAGGAGCTAGTGACCTCATTTAAACAACACTGGTGTTCAAATACTCATACAGTCCTGAATCCTAACTTGTCTTCGAATGTAAGCTTCAAGGCTTCTGTATGTAGGTATGGGCCATCTGGAAATGTAAGTGGCAACCTTTCTCGAACGGACGGCTTTGATCTTGTGGCGGTATTGTCGAGGTGGGCATGCGGGGAAGAGGAAGGACGTATGCGGACAGTACGCTGACGCGGCATTAAAGCCACAGGATATTTGCATACCGTGAGTCTTGTCGAACCTGAAAGCAAACATAAGGTTCACGAGGTGAGTTTTATGTCAGCTAGTCAGAGGTGGAGTGTAACGCTGGGTCGGTCACGTGGGAGGAAGGATCTGCCCGTCACAAGCTTACGCCACATTTAACGGATAGAGACATGATAAGGGAAGACATGAAATACCCCTTCTAGACTCAGTAGAGTTAAATTCAACCCGGAGGCGTCGGAAGTCGGAGTGGGACAGAAAAACGGCATGAAGACTTGGTATTCCCCCTGCTGGCGTGAAGGGCCCCTTTCATAGCATGAGACGCTCGTCGAAGAGAGTAAAACTCGGATCTAAGGACAAGCCTAGCAAACGTACTGGGAGAATTCGAGTTTGTAATTGTTGTTCATCGGTTTTCACTTGGTTAGCGGAGGAGCCGACTTTTCAGCAAAAATTTTATCCCCCTCCCCATATCCATCCATCCTTACTATTTCAACAATTTTGCGAATACTAACCAATAACACTAACTATGATTACACAAAACATTATGTTAGGGGAGGTTGCAGACAAGAACTCCAATTGAGAAAACCGGACTCTCGAATATGAACATTCTACACTGGTAAGATAAGGTTTTTATTTTTTTTGAAATGATGTAATTTATTAACTGTTGTTTATGTTATCGATGTATCAGCGGTGATAGGAAGAATTAAATAAACACACTAAATTCCTACGGAAATCAAATAGACACAAAGTCTAAGGCGGGGTTAGTTTATCAAACTCGGTAAAAGATACTCAAATAATAATAATTAATAAATCGGAAGATTCTCACCCTTTCTCTAAAAGAATCTATGGGTTACCACACGTAATACATTATCTTCTCTACATATGTGTGCATATTAAGTATGCAAACAGATGTAAAATCTAAAACAAAAAAATACACAACGCAGATTATAGAAATAATGTGAACAAAAATCTTAAATCTTGATTACTGTGAGAAAATCGCAGGGATTTAAGAAGATAGGGTAGGTTTAGCTAGATTATAAGGTATAGGGGTTTAGAAATCACGAGCCTGAGGTAGAAATAAACCGAAAGGAGGGTTGAGTCAGGCCATCATACCTAGTGGTGTGATCAGTAGGACATAAGGGTAGAATTATGAGCGTGGCTACGAGACAGGAGCTACGAGATTTAAACTACGAGGTAGAAGCTTAGAAAAGTAAATCAGCTAGGTAGGGTTCATCACAATTGGTGTCAAAAGCCAAGGGTGGCGGACCATTACAAGGTGGGGCCATTTCGTTGATTGTTTTAAAAACCATCCAGCACAATTTGTACTGGATTCTTTCAGGACACTTAAGCCAGTGAAGGTTACGAAGGTTTTCTGAAATATGCGAATATTTAGAGACCCCAGTTATGAGCCTTGCCGCTGCATTAAACACGGATTGAAGTTTATAAGAATATAACTAAGTACTGCAACTTTAGATTGAAAGCTTCAACTAGTGAATTCGAGCTACGAGATATAGATGGCGCTAGTGTAGATATATTTAAATGGGATGGAGATCTACGATGTCAGATGAGTGTAAGTGAGACGGAGCGCGTGCTAAATGAGCTAAACGGAACTTTTGTTTCCATACAAAATTGTATGGAAGAAACTTCTTATTTTCTTATTTATTCCATGAAAAACAAAAGAACTTAACGACTAAACACAACCGCCAAGTGCAGTATACATACGGGTCTAGCAGTCACTAAGTTTTTCATATTGTGATGTCTATAATAATAATAACATAATATTTGTATAGCGCAGTTTTGTATCATTTCACTTCAAGTGCGCAATTTACTCAATGTACTTTCGGTAGAAGTGTAACGCTAGTTACATGACCCCATGATGGACCTCGGTAACGCTAATTAATAAATAAAGGAAAAGTAAGTGTAACACTAATTAATAAAGCAAGGAAATTTATTTATTCTCCACTTCTTATTATGTTTACAAAACCTAAACAATATAACGCACTTTAATAAGTCATAGCAGTAATTTCATTATTAAACAATTAAGAAAACATTAACATTTCGTGCAGGGAAAACGGATTCAGAACTACCACACATAATAGAGTATCTACTGACTCAATTACTTTCTCAGCAAATTGGTTTAACCGGTAATAAATCAATTTAGAAACCTTCAAAAAAATATTTAGAATCATATAAATAATTAGAACAGACTTTGTCTAGTGAGGTGAGTAAAAGAAATCCATGTACATAAATGAAAATAAAACAAACGCGCGTTTTGCCGGCAATGAAACTGAAGTCGTCTCAAAGTGGTTTGACCACAGTTTTAAAATTGCCTTGTAAGATGAAACAGCTGTCCCAAAAATGAAATATTTGCAGAACTTAATAAAATCACAATTAACTTAATAAAAAACTTAAAAAAACACAATCAGGTAGAAATGCTTAGAAATTTTTTCCATAGGAAAGCTAATAGCTCAGAAATGCACAAAATAATTTGCAAGGCAGATAGAAATATTACACCTTTAAATTTATATGACGAGAATGCCAACATTCTTATAAATACTAACCAGGAATTATTAGATTCCTGGTCAAATAAAATTATTCACGCAAAACACTTCAATTATCTCAACCAAACGTATGTTGACAAACTTTCGTCAAACAAATGGTTGAGTATTGGAGAGTTGAGCGCAGAAATAGAAGGATTTATGCTTGCCATTCAAGATAGAGTCATTAATACTAAAAATTATAGAAAGCATATAATCAAAGATATAAATCAAATTGATGATTTATGTAGAAAATGTTTGGCTTTTCCCGAAACTATAGAACATATTATATCGGGATGTTCTATATTAGCGCCTTCCGAGTATACATTTAGGCACAATCAGGTTTTAAAAATAATTCACCAAAGTTTGGTTATTAAACATAACTTGATTGATTGCCGTAATGTAGTACCTTATTATGAATATGAACCAAATTCATTTATAGAAAATGAATTTTATAAAATATATTATGATAAAACTATACTAACAGACAGAACAATTAGTCATAATAGACCTGATATAGTTTTACATGACAAAATTAAAAAAATAACTTATATCATTGATGTGGCTATTCCAAATTCCTGTAATATTCAAAAACTGTTTCTGAAAAAATTAGAAAATACACAGATTTAGGAAATGAGATTAAAAGAATTTGGCATTCTCGGACTATAAAAATATTACCATTTGTTATTTCGGCCACTGGCATAATACCTAGGAATCTGATTCAAAATTTAAGCATATTAGATTTGTCAAAGAATTTGTATATAAAAATGCAAAAAGCAGTAATTTTAAATACATGTAGGATTACAAAAGATTTTTTAAATATTTATATTGAGGGATCAGTAGGATTTATAGGTTCAATTAGAAATGCCACAGAGCCGAACCCTCTGATATGAAAATATCTGGAGTCGGTGAATTATATTCCCATTTGGTCTCTAGTAGGTTGACATGTTGTTCTTGTATTGTTTTGTATTTATAATACTTATATAGTGCAATTGCATAGCGTGGGTTGACTAGATGATCATTCGGGGAAGTGTATGAAAGGGTTTAGTTTTTCCTTCTTTTTTTTTTTTTTTTTTTTTTTTTTTTTTTTTTTTTTTTTTTTTTTTTTTTTTTTTTTTTTTTTTTTTTTTTTTTGGGGGGAAAATTTAACCCGGACATTTAAATCTGGTGCGTAAACATTATTAAATATAATTTAAATTAAGTTTTGAAAAATTCGGTACAAGCGTTCAAATTTCTAGGGTTAAATAAAATCACGTGACGATGGTTTTTCATTCCTCTGCCCTATAAAGTACCCTAGCGCGACCCCTCGGTACAACCCTCAGCACATTTACCTGTGCGCTCGTGTAAACCAACCCCATAGGTATGCGCGGAAACAGGTACATGGTTAAAGTACCTGCAAGGGCTCTAAGCAAATAGTGATTAAAACACGATATGTGAGACACGGGGATGAGCTTTTACATTTCACGGCTGAGATTGAGTTTATGGTAAACAAGTTTTTACGTACTAGTTTTCTACTCGTAATAAGGAAATATTCCGTTTTCTGCAATCTAAGAATACAAATACTTGTACGCACAGAATGTTTTCTTTAATTTAATTTATTTTTCTTTTTTTTGATTTTTGTTTTACAATTTTTTAGAGAAAAACATGCCCTTACTGGGGTACCCAGTTCTAGAGTCACATTGTACAAGTTTTCGTGTTTGAAATATAAGTAAATACCTATGTTAAAATATTACAATAGGGAAATTATAAAGATAAATCTAAAGTACAATACAAGCATTAATCTTTGGTAGGTTGCAAAATTGAATCCATATTCTTCCTTTCTATGTCCATAATCCATATCTTCATGCTTCTTTGGAAGTCGGTTATTCCTTTAATGGTTTTTAAGAGGGAGTAAATTAAATAATTTTATAGAGAAGTATTGCGTATTTCATTGTCCAAAAGTCGTTTTAGTTGTAGGTTGGTGGAATGTATGTTGTAATGTAGATCTTGGGAATCGGCCCGAGTTTGTCTTTGTAAAGTTATCCTAGTTTTTGAATAAGAATATCTTTTGCATATAATTGTTTCAGTGACATTAAATTCAGTGCTTTAAAACATTGTTTGTAGGAGTTCTGATGGGGACTAATAAGCTGTTCTTTATCTAAAATGTTTCTTATTGTTTTGAAAAAATATGTTTTGTTTTTCACATTTTCATTTGTTGCTCACATTTTCCAATCGTAAATTAAAATTTAAGTTTTGATCAATAATTATTCCAAGGTATTTTATTGTTTGTATTTCATTCAATTTTGGGCAGTTGCAAAGAATTTCTCGGTTAGCGTTTAAACAGTCTTTATGTATTTTTATGTTTAGGTTTATATTGAGGTTATTTGTTTTTTTGTTGTGGATTTTGAATTTAATGTATTTAGATTTTGTATCATTTAATGTTAGTGAATTTTAATCAAGCCATTGTTTTACACGGTTCATCCCCTTTTCAGCTTTTTCGAAAATAGTCTCCCAAGACTTTCCATTAAGTTTATAATTGTTGGATTAGCTTTTACACTGTCAAAAGCTTTTTAAATGTAACCCATATTATTTTATTTGAAGAGTACCACATGTTGCAATTCATTAGTTTGTTACTTAAATTTTAATATAAATGGCGACGACTTAATATAAAAAAGAAACGCTAAAATGTACAGAGCAATTTAATATCTCCCTGGTGGAAGAACATCATTCAGAATCGAAACGTTGCTTGAAATGGCTTTAGCCGTGTTTGGTGCCAGATTTGAAAAGCCAGATACTTTCTCATCTTCCCCACCTACTTCTCCTCTTAAGTTGGGACACAAATGTCAAAGACATCTACAGAAACACCCAAATACTTCCTTCTAATACCATTCCCACTTTTGAAATAACGAAAACTATAATACGTAATTCAACACTCGGCATATTCCAACACTACACTATATTACAATTGCGACGTACACCAACACAACACAAGAAATCACAACAAACTTCATATACCAAAAATCAAATCAACAAAATATGGACTAAGATCCCTAGAATACATAGCTCACACAAAATATAATCAACTACCCAACGAGATCAAATGTGCAAGTCAATGTAAAAAGACCCAAACTAACATGCTCAAACTTCATCTTATTAATGACTTTCTGAAATAATAATGTTGTGTATGTCCCCATCATATGTCCATTTAATACATACAGCTATATGTTTCATGTAATGCGTATCATTCCCGCAATGAGTTTATTAACTCCTGGGAGTACAATGCTTTATATAATATACTATATTCTGTATTGTATACTTTTGATAAATAAAAAAAAAAACAAAATATTTTGTGATTGATTTTTAGATTTAAATATAAAACATGGTGTTATCTCTTTCTAACACCGTTTAGTTTAACACCCCCATACACACAAGCCCTGCTTATTTATCGGGGTACATGAAATACATGTATTATGTAATTAATTATTATATAAAATTTATTATTATTTAGGTATCTTAAAAAAAAAAAAAAATTAAAAAAAAAAATAAAAAATAAAAAATAAATAAAAAATGAAAATAAAAAAAATAAAAAATAAAAAAATAAATTTAAAAAAAAAATAAACAAAAAAAATATACAATTAAAAAATAAATATTGCAAATAGTAAAGGAGACATAACGATTTCTATGAGAAATGTATGAGTTGTTCTGAAAAACGAACAAATTAGGAAAGTTGAAAAGTGGTTCCCTTTAAAAATGGAACATCTTTTCAAATCGCGTGGGAAATTCACAAGAAGAATAATATCTAACCAATTTAGTTGCCATGTAACCCTCTGGGGTTGAAAAACAAACAATAATTCATTTTCAAAGAATCACTGTCATGAAATAACAAAAAATAGACCTTTTAATAGGCACCTATAAGAAAATAAAATATATATACTATATACTATAAAATCATATTAACATTTTGAACCAAGTTTATGGTATGAAAACAAGAAGAGTTGAAAACGTTGATGTCAGAGACTTGTGCCGCGGGCATTCAGAGATTTATTCTAATAAATAAATAAAAATAAAATACTTTGTTTTAAGTCACTTTATTGTTATTTTTTCCGTCTACCGGTTTCGGTACCTCCGTACCATCATCAGGACTTAATATAAAAATACTAACAAATACAGGTTAATACACACATATACAGGGTGTCCCAAAAGAAAGTATATATTTGTTTTGCTTTCTGTGTGAACTCAACTTTTCCGAGGGGCGCGGGGGATATGTCAATCAGTAGTCTGGCTCTTGGGAATTTAGTCGCTATGAAGCATTTCTCGGGAGCGACCGCTCGTTGTGCGTGCGTGAGTTTTACAAAAATGGTGATTCGGCTACTGTAGCGCGTAGAAGATTCTGCAACATTTGAGGTTTTCGTCAATTCAATGATGCATCAAGCATTCGAACATGGGTCAAAAAGTTTGAAGAGATCGGTACAACGCTGGCAAAACAAAAATCTGGGCGACCAAGGTCATCAAGAACGGTTAGAAAACGTAGAGAGTATGTATCAGTCTTTTCGTGACGACTCAAACTTTTCGATTCGGAAGCGCGCAAGTGCTTTAAATGTGCATAGATCATCGTTATACAGCATTTTGCACAAATACCTAATGCTGCACCCCTACAATCTTACTGGTATAACCAAAGAACATGGTTCCAGCAAGACGGAGCAACATTACATCTCTGCCACGAATTCATGAAATTTTCCCTGGCAAATTGATCTCCAGGAGAGGTGACATAAATTGGCCTCCTCGTGGTCCTGACATAACCCCTATGGACTTTTTCCTGTGGGGTTATCTCAAATCTAAAGTATACGCCAAAAATCCTACTTCCCCTGATACAATTAAAAGAAAATATCCGTCACGAAATGGCGGCCATCACGAAGCCTACCTGCCGAGCCGTCATGAGAAATTTTACTCTTCGATTAAATTAATGCCGCGAACGCGAGGGTTTACATTTGGACAATATTATTTTTAAGAAATAAATTCCCAATTGTGTATTTTAGTATTTAACAAACATTTTTTCGATGGAACCCTTACTTTTTTTTTTAAATCGATCCACAAAATATATACTTTCTTTTGGGACAACCTGTATACATACAAATTGTGAAAGAAAGAGACAGTAAATTAGAGTGGGACAGTGCGTCAGTTGTGGGAGGGAAGTGGGGGAGGAGAGAGTGGGATTACGGGAAAAATGCTTATAATAGGGCTGAATGTTAAATTTAGTTGATCATATTAATGATTTCAGCCTTTGTATAAGTTGTCTCCGGTTAGTGTGAAAATTTTCACGTTTTTGATGTGAAAACTTCTTTAACACCATTGTGATTTGAAACTCTAAAAAGAGACAAACACATACATCTGTAGGATTTAGTCTGCGAGAGAATGAGATAGACTAGTCGGTCTCCTCTTTGTGCGTTGCTTCGTAGCCTCCCCACTCTTGTCTACTTTAGTTTTCTAAAGGTTTCACATCTACCGCGTGGGAACTACATAATTTTGATTTATTATTTCTTGACATGATATTATTGTTAACATTTCAATTTTTAACCTCAAGAGAACAAGCTTGTGTTCAGGTTAAAACCTTTATTAATTAAAAATTTGTGTGTTATTATTTAAAAATATGTTAAGATAGGTAACTTGATAGCAAGTATAATCGTGAAAAATTGTCAACATCAAGTATATCTATTCATAAATTAGTATTGTAATTTGCGAATCATTGAGTTCTAGGTATTGGCTTGTAAATAAAGTAATTTAGAATTTAAATTATTGTTACATTCATAATTATATTTTCTTGAAATGGTTAATAATAATAATACTTGGATGATTTATATAACGCCGTTTTTGTGAAAAATCACCTCAAGGGCGCTGTACAAACTTATAATACATTTCTAAAATCTAAAAAAAACTACAAGCTAGACAAATAATAAAAAACAACTTACGGCTAAAAATTGTATACATCAGTTCATTGATCACCGATACGAAACTATATGTACAATGTTTTGACCAATGAACGCGACGCTGCCTAAAAATTAATGAAAACAGGACCATACTTACCTGGGAGGTCGCTTGAAATTAACACTGTATTTTGTCCATTTTAAAGAAATTCTTCACTTCATTTTAAAGAGGTTCTTAAAGTTTGTTTTCTCAATTTCTCAATCGCGACGATGTCAGAAAACTGCTCTTCAAGACATGCTGCACTGCCCTGTATACATCTGAGCTGTCGACACAATACCCAGCAGCGCAATGGGGCAAACTGAGGGTGTGCTACAACAATGCATACGGGCAACTTATGCAACTACCGAGGTTCTGCAGTGCCTCCACGATGTTCACCGAGGGGAGGGTGCACTCATTCCCAGCCTTTCTTCGCCACCGACTAGCCAGCTTCTGGAGCAGGACACGGACTTCAACCAATATCATTGTCGTGGCTGCATCCGAGTGGCTCAGTTCCCCAATAAATGAGCGATGGATGCAAATGATGAGGCGACCACCCTGATGGACAATCCAAAAATATCTTTTTATTTTTTAATTCTGTTTAATTATTATTTATTTTAATTTTATGCTTATTTTTTTATTTATTTATGTGATGAATTTTGTTTTCATTTTATATTTTAATTAGGTACTACCTAAAATGTAATTTTTTTCTTTTATAGTTTATAGTGTTGTTTATGTAATATGGCAGACTGGGATTGCACTACCCTCCCAGTCCTGCTGGAATAAAAACTTAAATAAATAAATAAATAAAAAATCAATTCAGGGCTGTCAGTTAGATATTTAACAATAATTTTTGAATAAAAATAACAATGTTGAATAAGATAATACGTTTATTAGTTTACACTCTTCTGACTGATAGTTAAGAGGGCATTACCAGAGAAAGCCGGAAATACGTCATTTTCAAAAAAGTTTTTAGACGTATTGACTCTTTTCCACAAAAAATTATAAATGGATTTCGAAAGATTGTTCTTTTATCTAGTGAAGTTATGTAATAAATGTTTAGATTTTTTTTTTAATTTTTAGTATAATAAGGTTATTCCATAGGTCGTTGGCAGATTTGTTAAATTTTCAAAAAAGTTTTTGTATTATACCACACCCATTTCAAATAATGTAATCATGCAGTAAAATAAATCAATACATTATCTAGCAGAGTTATGTATTAGAATTTTAATTTTAGCTTCAATAAAATCATTAAAAAATATGTACGTACATGTGTTTCTTGACGAAAATTGGTCCATTTGTGTATTTATTTGCGCACTTACAAACTAATATATTTCAGATTTTTTTAACATTCTTATTAAATTTAGATATTATTGAAAAATGATAAATACTTATAATCAAAAAATAACTACAAAAAGTACACTATTTTAATAGTTTTATCATCACGCCTTTCAGCATTTTTGGATGAAGGTATAAATTAAAGCTAATTTGGATTGAAATAAATTCGATATTGAGTTATAATTTAAAAAAGCTGGTACGGAGAATAATTAATCTTTCTCATTGTAACCGCCCTGCACGATCGGAAGAACAACTTTCGACGAAATGTGGATTTTCGTCCGCTGGCTGGTTAAACGCTCTTAAGATATCTGAGTAAGTCGTTGAAAAATAATAACTAAAAAAACTTTTTAGATGAGCACCAAACTTCAGGCAACAATATAAGCTATCTATTTTATGTAGGTAATATTGGATACGAGGCTTAACAGCTTCCCAGTGATGGTTTCAAAGCTCTGCACGTCCGCAGAGCATTAAAAGTTCACGTGTGGCAATATCGGAAAAAGCTCGGCTTCTTGCCGGCCCACGCAATTAGGGCAAATTCAATAAAGGGAAATTCATTTTTCACGCATGGCAACCCCGGCCAAAGTGGATTTTATCATTTCAAATTTGATGCATCCATTTTTAGCGTAAATTTTAATGCAATTTTGTTAAAATCATTTTAGAATTTTCAGGGCTCAAAGCTTTAAACTTTACATGATAATATTTTAGTGAGGGTACATATTTCGCTATTAATTTTTATCTTTAGATATTCCCTTACTTAATTTGTGATTAACTCGAGTATTTTTAAAATAACCATATATTTATGTAAACGTAGGAAGTATTTATTTTTGTTCTATTTAGTGGTAAATCTAAGGGAACTTACCCATACTACGTGACAAATTTTTTGCAATTTTTAACCCCCCTCCCCCCCGGTGACCAAAATCCTAAGCAAACCGCCACTCATTTGTACCAAGCGTGACATTTTGAAGACTCCCCCCCCCCCTCCCGAAGAGGTCACGTAGTATGGGTACGTTCCCTAACTCTTAGTAATTTCGGTTGTTCGTACGTTAGTACAGCTTGAAATCAGGTGGAATTGTAGAAATTAAACAGAAGGTTGGTTGAATGTTTACGCAATACATAGCTTCACTTGCCTATTTAAATCTACATTCATAATATACCCTGTGCTTGTAGCTTGTATTTTAACATGTTCCTTTCCTACCCACCCCTATATACCTGTCATTTAACCTTACCCACAATCGTTCTTTAATCGAAACTCGCCGCATGAACATCTCTAATATTCCGCATATTGCATCCACAAACTTAATCCCGCATACTGCAAGTAAAATTCCGTGACTAATAGTCATACAAGGGCATGAATAAACCCAGCCGAGATAGAAGAGGTTGCAGCGCAGTAAGTCCTTTTTCTCCTCTTCCTTCATGTGCATTCTTTTTACTTGTGCAGTGGCCTTTCATATATTTCAAAACACATACCAGGTCCTTCGATATCCGTAGACACATCAATCACACACATCAAAAAAAGGTTATAAATTAATGGTTGCGTGTAATTAATGTAAAATGTAAAATGAAACCTGTTTAAAAAGCGAAGGTTACTGACCTCTAGCGTAACATTTCTAAGCTTGTTTATTATTGCAGATTCCATGCTTGCAATATAGGATTTCACTGATTAATGATAGTCGATAAAGCAGATTTCTGTGTATCCTCGTATTACATTGATCAGGCTGACATGTGTAGTTTTTATTGTTTGTTTGTGTGAGGTTTTATGTTATAAATAATGTGCGTTTTAGGTAAAAGGCCTCTCTTATCTCTTGGAAACAGCTAGAATTAACTAGTAAACGGTCTGGTGACCAATTTTAGTGCTTGTCGGGTCGGGAAAAAGTTATTGTAACATGTGCTTTATAAAGTGAATAAATAAATTGAATATCGCCATTAAAGGAAGATTGTTTTCATTAAAATTCTTCTGCCACAAAAATACAATTTCTAACAAAACCAGAGCATAAAAATAAATGTCAATCAATATAAAATGAAACACATTCTAAGAGAATATAAAATATTTATTGAATCCATGGATTTTACAAGAATAAATTAAGGGAATCGATTGACTAAGTCTGTGTACTAATTTTAACATCTCAGAGGTGTATGGAAGCTCCTAGAAAACTTTCAGCAGTCAAATTGAAATGTCACGTGATAATCATCTAAATTCTAGAGAGGATAAGTTAATACAAAATAAACAAGGGCGCCAGAACGTTTAAACATTACGTACAAGTGGTTGAAATTAAATTATATGGTAAACCAAAGTTAATTCTAATACTTAAAGTTGAGAATTTTCGGTTACGAGAACGAGGCTCTGCCATTTGCTTGGTGTCTCCCGCGTCGTGAATAAGCGTCCTTTTTTGTTGCTGTCAGAATTTAAACTGAAGTTGGCCACGAGCGACCGCTGCTTGCCAAAATTATTGATGTTTCGATTCTGAACGCTATTTATTATATTATAAATATAGAATCGGGGTAGGTAGTTTCATTAGTCAAAAGAAATCTGCTAACTGCCACTGTAAGTGTAATCGTCAAAAATTGAACCATCTCATTAATAAATCCTGAGACCAATATTTTATAAATGCTTTCAGCATCACAAGTCCTGCAAAAATTATAATATCACGTGATTCAAAATGATTCAATGATTTCGGATATTGTGTGATGTTTTTTTTTTACATGAGCTCCGCACAGGAGGAAAATAATTTCCCTCAGGGCGGATGCCATCTTTGGGGATGCTGTGTGGAGGGTTTTTTTAAGTCAAGGAAGGAGAGGAGAGTTCTGGGAAGGAAAAGGGTTTAAGGGGTGGGTTAATCTGGGGTTAAGTGTGTCCTGGTCATCCGCCCCCAAGACCTAGACAAACCTCACCCCATGAACCCGGGCACCCCTGCTAAATCACCAAACGTAGCGAACCACTTAGGGTGACCTATGGCAGAAGTGTTTGTTATCCAATAAAGGTTCCCGGGGCGGCGGTACCCAATCCCGCCTCCCAAATTTAATATATGTAAATTTATGTAAATAACACTAAAAATTTTAGAGGCGGGTACGGGTTCCGCCGCCCCGGGAAACATTTATTGTATAACCAAAACCTCGGCCAAACCCCCAAGTCGCCCCAAGTGTTTCGCTACGTTTGGTGACTTGAACTGTGACGTGAACACGGGTGCCAGGATTCATGGGGTGAGGTTTGTTCAAGTCTTGGCGGTGGATGCGACTGATTGAGGAAGACCTTCAAACCTCTCCAGCCGGATTCTCTCAATCAATCGCTTTGCACCGCAGTTGGAAGGATGGATTCATACGCCCGTTACTCCTGGACACACGGTCCCCCCAGATTCCTACACCCCTCATACCTTCCCAGAACTTCCTCTTCTTTCTTTCCTTAAAAAGATCCTCCTCACTGCATTCCCAAAGATGACATGGGCCAGAGAGATTTTTTTTCAAAAATGACCACGTGACTCTTGTAAGGCTTAGAAAGGTTCAATTTAAAACATAGGTAGAGAAAAGTGGGGTTAGGTTCACCATATTTAGCTCGGGTAACAAGTGAAGTTTGACTTTTATTCAGTAATTCTGAGTAAGCAATACACTCGGGAGACGAACACTTTGTGTAGGTAATACAATAGACAAGGTGCTTTCGCTCTATTCTTTGTACATCAAAGAAGAAAGTTTTTTTTATATAAAACTCTGCCCATCTCCGCCAATAAAAAAATGTCTATTCTTATGTGACCTGGGAATACTTAAAAATATTCATTCATAATTTCTGTCTGATGCCAACACGTGTGACATTATTTTTTTTGTACATTGGAAATTTATGAAAAAAATCGTAAAACATTTTCCTGTATGATTTAAGGCTCTGCAACCGGATCTGAAAAAAAGACGATGGAGAGACACGAAATTACGAATGTTAGAGGAGAGCGCTAATATTTACAGCGACAAAATCGATGCGAAAATTGCGAAAATGTTTAATAAAACACGACTCGTTTAAAATAGAGCAAAAATCTCGCGGGCATTATCTTAAACAGCATTTAAAGAAACACTGTGAATTTTTTCATAGATATAACTTGTAAAATAACTGAAACAAATGTGTTAATAATAATTTTTGGATTACTTTGCGATTTTTTTCTATCGCGGGAATTTTATATAATTTGCGTTTCGGCGCGGGCAAAGTCTAGATATTATCTTCAAGAATAACATATATTTTTTTTAATTAATCTCAATTAATCTCAATTGCAAGGAATCTCGAACATAACCCTATACGCATATATACCTTTTTCAATAGCTCCACATAGGAGGCCCGAGGAAAAAAATCTCTCATCTCATCAATCCCTGTCTCTTTGGGTATGCTGTGTGGAGGGTCTTTTTAGGGAATGGGAGGAAAGAAAGTTTTGGGAAGGAAAAATGTATGAGGGGTGGGCTGGCATCTGATGGTCAGTGTGTCCAGGAGTAATCCATCCCTCCCACAGTGAGAGTCCTGCCGGAGAGATCAAATGGTCTCCCTCAACCATTCTCTTCCGATCCGGTCTACCACGCAGCTGGTGGGCAGACACATCCATCATCAAGACTAGAACAAACCCCATGAACCCGCGCATCCCTGCTTAGTTCCAAACGTAGCGAACCACATGGGATGATCTATGGCAGAGGTATTGGTTATACAATAAATGGTTCCCGGGGCGGCGGTACCCATACCCGCCCCCAAATTGAGAATTTGCCAACGATTTTGAAATGAAAAGATTAAAATTAACACGAAATTTGTAAAAATACATAAATTAAAAACTAACTAACTAACTATCACGCCGTTTCCCCGCAAGGGTGGGCAGAGAGGACGGACCGCCGAACAACTCGGTCTTGGCACACACTCCTTGCCTCGTTCACATTCATACATCGTCTCATACATGCTCTTCTATAATTCTGCCTCTTGACATGGCCCAACTCAAGTATCTGATTCACTCGGTCGTGCCATGTCTTTCTCGGACGTCCCTGACTTCTTCTACCATTCACATTTGCGTCATATCTTCTCCTTACACTCCTTTCCTCGTTCTGCATGAAGCAAACCATCGAAGCGTTCCTTTCTTAATCTTACTCATTACGCTTACATCAGCCTTGCATTCTTCGCGGATCTTCACATTTCTCACACGATCATACATGGTTTTATCACACATCCGCCTCAGGAATATCATTTCTACAGCATTCAGTCTACTTTCATCCTTTCTCTGCCAGTTCCATGCCTCATTGCCATACATCAGGGTAGGTACCAGTACTCCATTATGGAGGGCTAGCTTCGCTTCTTTAAGCGTCGATGACACAGGGCAAGTTTACAAGCTACTATCTACTAAGTTTAAAAGCGGATAAATCGGCGAGTGAGATTGTCATGATGACACACAAAACTGTCCACTCGCTCAGAAGCGTAGGAAACTGAGGTTGCTTCTAGCGCCAGTAACAAGAATAACGACGCCTGCGTGAACTAATCTTCAGATGTTTGACAGTCGAAATGAGCTGTTTATCAGAAGCCATGTTGGAAACATAAATAAATCAATCACAAGCAAGCGTGTAGGCGAGTAAAGTTGACGACCTTTCAACTTTTTTTCGTAGATTGTCAACAATCTGCTAGTCACTGCTAGTTAGCAAGTAACACGATGACACTGGGCGAGTTTACTAACAGATAGTGAATTTCCCAGATAGTAGCTTGTAAACTCGCCCTGGGTCATCGAAGCTTTAGACAGATTTCGTTTTTTTTTGTTTTTTCAATTTATGTTTTTCATAAATTAAAAACCTTTAAAATATACAACCTGTCAAGACTACGCTTCTAAAATGACTTATCGGTACTTCACGCCTAAGGATACGTTTTAGGTGGAAAAACTCATTTAGGTATTAGAACACAGATTTGGTAGCTAAACACAGATAGTTAACCAGTACCAAGCAACGTTTATAATCTGAATGACGACATTTTACCATATCGATAAATTATCTTCAACCCTAAAAATAGCACGAGCTTTCAAAAATAAATTGTATCGCTTTAAAACATTTTTTCATGTGTAACCAAGATTTTACCTTTTTATTTTTTAATGACTTATTGAGTAAAACCTCAAATTGTCATATTTAATCATTGAAGACAGTATTTGCGACTCTCATACGAAAATTTTAAACAGAAAAAAATTTAAAAGCAATATTTTGTTTTTAAATTAAAAATTAAAAAATAAATAAAAATCCCTTACATCATAAATATAATAACGATTTGACAACAAAATTAGGTCATTAATAATTCATATTACTTGTAAGGTTTTTCACTAAACAATATTGAAGTGAGCTACAAACCCAAGGTAATTAGCATACTGGAATTACCAAAATATTTAGAAATTCGACAGTCTAAAACGACTTAGTAACTAATATAATTGATTAAAATCCTTGTAGACCACCCCTCTCCCCCTCCCCAGTATGTTAAGCATATAAACTGTAGACTAGGAATTATTTGTACCAGTCTGAAGATGGCTCTAACGAGCTGAAACCGGTTACGGTCAATAAAATTAAGTGGAATAAAGTTTTATATTTGTTTTATTATAATATATATATATATATATATATATATATATATATATATATATATATTATAATAAAACAAATATAAAACTTTATTCCACTTAATTTTATTGACCGTAACCGTATATATATATATATATATATATATATATATATATATATATATATCATAATGGAATTCCACCACGAATTGTCACTTTCAAAAGTAGAAATATTACAATCAATTACATCTTCAATGTCTATCTATATCTTCATCATCATAGGCCATCATACAATCAATTAAATCTTACAATCATACATTAAGACTGCAGCCAATAAAAGTATGCGCTAAGAAAGTGAAGGATAATGTTGATAGTTCTTAGTCGAAATGTGATAAAGTTAAATATGACCGAAAGAGATTTTATCGAATTATCTCAGTAGTTAAAATAGAGCCCCGGCAAGACTAAGGCCGTGAGTTAAATTTCATGGTTCGACCGAAACTTTTTCTGATTTTTCTGTTTTAAATTTTCGAATGTCGCTAATATTGTTTTAAATGATTAAGGATTTGAAATTCTGGGATTAACCCAAAAATTTATTTCTCTGCCTGCCATTGGTGTCGTCGGCAGGGCGTAGTAGCAAAATACGAAGCCAGAATTCTTTTCAATACCCATTCCAATAATGGTATTTTATATTTAATTTTTGTTATGTTTTATTTGTTATATTTATTTTTAAATTATTGGAATTCCCATGTAAAAGCCGTTAATCGGCGTTAATTCATAATAAATAAATAAATAAATATTTCTGAATTCTAAAACCAATGTTATTCTCACAGTATAATAATAATAATAATTTTCTATTAGATTTGTCAAAGAATTTGTATATAAAAATGCAAAAATCAGTAATTTTAAATACATGTAGGATTACAAAAGATTTTTTAAATATTTATATTGAGGGATCAGTAGGATTTATAGGTTCAATTAGAAATGCCACAGAGCCGAACCCTCTGATATGAAAATATCTGGAGTCGGTGAATTATATTCCCATTTGGTCTCTAGTAGGTTGACATGTTGTTCTTGTATTGTTTTGTATTTATAATACTTATATAATGCAATTGCATAGCGTGGATTCACTAGATGATCATTTGGGAAAGTGTATGAAAGGGTTTAGTTTTTCCTTCTTTTTTTTTTTTTTTGGGGGAAAATTTAACCCGGACATTTAAATCTGGTGCTTAAATGATTTATTGTCTTCATTTCTTAATAACAAATAGAGATAATGATATCCTCACTGGGATCTCCCGTGCTGAGGATTTCATTTACATATTATAATTTAATTATAAGAATAATATGAATTTGACATAACATTATATCATGTAGTATTTTTTTTAATAATTATAAAGTAAATAAGATAGTTTTTTTTTATAATTCAGTTCACTAGATTCGGTTTTAGTCTGTATTTGATTTCAGTATATTTTCTATTTCTGATCTCCCTAGATTTAGTATCCAGCTTTTTATTTGAAATTTAAATGTTATAATGTTGAGGTTTTTGAGTGAGAGTGGTATTTTATTGTAGAGTTTAATGCCATAATATAAGAAGCTTTTTTGCCCAAATGTTGTGTTAGCAGTTACTTGTTGGATATGTTTTTGACCATGAGATCTAGTGTTTCTAATGTACATGTCAGTTGTTATTTCTTGGGTTTTGTACTTATGAATGTAAATTAGTATAGTTTTAGAATATAGTTGTTTAATTGACATGATGTTAAGATTGTTAAAGATTTCGTCAGTGCTAGTTCTTACAGGAACTTTCAGTATAATTTTCATTATGGCTTTTTGAGTTTTAATTAGTGGATTTAGTATGTTTTTATTTGCACTGCCCCATCCGATAATACCGTATTCTAACAGTGATTGGCAGAGAGCCATGTAAATCTTGATTAAGTCTTTTTTAATGAGGACATTCCTGATAGATTTGAAAAAATAACTTAGTTTTTAATTTTATTATTTAAATGGGTAATGTGTTCGGTCCATTTTAAGTTTTGGTCAATTTTTAGACCCAGATACGTTATATGGTCAACGTTTTCTAATGAGGGACAATTACAATTCTCATTTAAGTGATGCGGGCTATGAATTTTCAAGTTCAGGTTTTCTTCAGAGTTTTTCTTATTTTTTATTTTGAAAGTGATGAATTTGGTTATATTAGCATTAAGTGTAAGTGAATGGTAGTCTAGCCATTTTTAAATCCTATTAAGTGTGTCTTCTGCTTTCTTAAATGTTTCTGTCCAATTATTCCCATTTATTAGGAGAACAGTATCATCCGCAAAACTGATGATTTCTCCTTCACATTCTATGTGGCATAAGTCATTAATGTAAATAAGGAACAGAATCGGACCCAGAATACTTCCTTGGGGCACCCCGAATTCGACATCAATACACTCACTGGTTATATTGTTAAGTTTCACAGTTTGCTTTCTATTTCCCATATAACTTTTAAAAAATATCAGTTCATTATCAGTAATCCCTATGTTCTCTAGTTTTTCAAAAAGATGTGAGTGATTTATTGTGTCAAAGGCTTTAGAAAGGTCGAGAAATATGCCAATGCATTTTTTATATGAGTCTAGAGAATTTTTAATATATTCAATTACTAAGGCTATGGCGTTTGATGTGCCTAGATTTTTTCAGAAACCAAATTGTTTTGGTGATAATAGTTTATTTGATTCTAGGTAGTCGACGAGTTGAGTTTTAACTGTTATTTCTAAGATTTTAGATAATGTGTTTAGAATTGTGATTGGTCTGTAGTTATTGATATCTTTACGATTTCCTGATTTAAAGATTGGTGTAATAGTCCCTATTTTGAGTTGAGATGGAAATCTGCTTTCCGTGATAGATTTGTTTATTAGAAAGAGTATCGGTTCGGTAATTTCGTCTTGTAAGAATTTTATTGTTTTCATTGTGATTTCATCACTACCAGATGAAGATGTTGGTTTGAATTTAGATAACATTAGTGATAGGTCTTGTTTAGTGATTTGTTTTAGAGCAAATTTAATCCTTTGTGGATTTACGTGTTTGTTTATGTTCGGGTTAAAGTGTTGAGGTTTGGTTATTTTGTTGGCTAAATTCGAGCCTATGTTTGCAAAAAAGTTGTTAGTGTAGTTAATTAGTTTATGTACGTTTTTGTTGAGCGAGAGTGTACCGTTATCTGTGTTGATTTCTTCCAATGGGTTTGTTTTGTTTTGATCTGTGTAGGTGATTTCTTTAATTATTTGCCAGATAAGTTTTGGATTATTATTGGATTGATCTATTTTAGATCTGTAGTAATTTTGTTTAGCCGATTTAGTCTTAAATTAATTTTGTCAGTGAAATATAATTTTATTTTCAAATATATTTGCTTGTGGACAATTTTGATAATAATTATTACAAACTAGCTGGTTCCCAGCATGCGTTGCAATACCATTTAATAAATAAATTGTTTCTCCGTGCGTGTTTTTTCTCATTCGTCCCGTTCCCCTTCCGCCTCCCCTTCCTATCCCACCTCCCCTTCCCTCTCACATTCCCACTCCGATTCCTCCACCTTCCCTCTCCCCCTTCCACAACCCTCTTCCACCGCCTCCCCTCCCCCCCCCCCCCTCCCAGGTTCCCCTCCCCATACAGAACTCACCTCCCCCCTCACGCGAATCTCCCTCCCGAGTTCCCCTTCCCCCTCCCCCCTTCTGAGTTCCATCCATTCATTCCTGTTACGTTCAGTCTCCAAACAGTTCGCGTGCCACCTATTGCAATTTTTTTATACAAATTTCATAATGCTAGACCTCTTATATATTATTCTGATGTATGAGCTATATTACCATAAAGTTTCATTAAAATCCATTCAGCAGTTTTTGCTCGAAAGAGTAACAAACAAATATCCATACAAACTTTCGCCTTTACAATATTAGTATGAAATACACACATTTTCATTTATACAAATTTCATAACGCCAGGGCCTACCACCTACCATTATACATAGCCTATATGTTATTCTGATGTATGAGCTATATTACTTCAAAGTTTCATTAAAATCCATTCAGTAGTTTTTGCGTGATAAAGTAACGAACACACATCCAATCTTCAGCCAATACGCTGTACCTTAATGGATTATAATATCAATTTTGTTCAACGGCAATTGAATCATAAAAATGGATTAATTTTTACTTATTTTAATTTGATACAAGAAAACATACAAGTCCTTGTCTAGAACCTACTAACTCACTGACTTTCAAGGTTTGGCATACACACACAACCAATAATTCGCATACATGCAACATCTACCTGTAAGGCTGCGTGGAATGCTTGAAACGTTACACGAATCTCCGACTACCTTCATCCCGGCCGAGGGGATGGAAAATCAATGGAAATTAAATTCCATCCCTCAAACGACGTAACGAGGGGTGTGTTGTAGTATTGGTAGACATTTTGTTATTGTATATGTTATTTAGCCGAAGTTCAGACAGATCTCTCTTTCTTGTATTGGCTTAAAGGTTGTTCTTCGTAATAACCGCAAAATTATCTACTAACTTACTTCGTAACATATAGTAATATTAATTTGTTGGAGAAGGTTCTGGAGTTCTTTTTGTTTTTTTTTTTTACAGTGAATACCGCATAAGAATCTCAACTGCTCCCGTCTGGAGTCAGTGTGACTATGGCATCCCCATTTGGGGTATGTTGTGAGGCTGAAGGTAGTGGGGAGGGGAAGGAGGTGGGGAAGAGGAAGGTTGGGAAGTACCTGGCTATTCAGATCTGGTCACCAAACACGGCTAAAGCCATTTTCAAGCAACGTTTTCAATTCTGAATTGTGGTCTTTACACCAGGGCGATACTGATAGTATCTTCCACTCTGGAACACGCCGCAAATATACTACACATTATTTTTAAATGAATTAATTGTGAAATAACACAAATTAATCAAATAAAATTTATTTGCGCATGCCGGGTTCGAACCCGCGACCTCCGGATTGTGAGTCAAGAGTCTTATCCACTGGACTACGGAGGTCGTCATCAAATACAAAAAAATCCACCAGTAGTAGTTTAGTTTGTTCGATTGGTTAAAACTATTGGTAATTGCTCGGAACAAACGTCAACGGTTAATACGCACTTTTTTTTTATAAAACTTTTAGATTCTTCTTAATTACCATAAAAGACAACTATTTGCATTGGGGGAGGTTGAAAATGTTACATTTTTAATTTTATTTACGTAAATTGAAAATTTGCTTTCACACTGTCAAATCACTCTGTTTGCAGTTCGGAACAAACGTCAACGGTTAATACGCACTTTTTTTTTATGAAACTTTTAAAATTAAGATAATATACACAAGCCCGCTACACAAACCCTGCGTAGCCAAACAAACCATTAAAAAACGTAGGCTGTTTTTTAAAGTAAAGATAACATACACAATCCCGTTACATAACCGTTGACGTTTGTTCCGAATATTTACCAAACTATTAAACATATCAAACTTAATTTTTAATTTCAGGCCAATATACCAAACCGAACTAAATAATATATTTTTTATTAAAATAATAATAATTGCAAATATATACATGGAACGCGTGTGAGCTATTTTATTTATTTGTGTTTTAAATTTTAAAACTTACAACATTAAGGAATTAGATTTTTCATGATTTTAGAGGCACTATAGCAATTTTTTTGCATATTACGTAAATATTTAAATAATTATCTTGCCCAACCCACCATGGTTATATAACGATAGAAAATTTAAAAAATATTATACCGTTGAAATGCATTTTTGAGTAGAAAATGTATTTAGTTCTTTTTAAAAAAAATTACGTAATTATTTTCAAAGATATATCGGTTTTAAACAAATTCCATTTTCTCAAACGGGTGTGTTAAGGCGCCGGTAGTAAGCGCTCAAAAAGAAGAGGAAGGGGAGATATATGTCGTATTCATATATCTCCCCTTCCCCCTCCATGTTAGAGGAAGCTAAAACTGAAAGCGAAAATTGTGAAAATATTGATTCAAAATAAAATTGAATTTAAAATAGAGCAAACATCTCGTGGGAATGTCTTAAGTAGCATTTAAAAAAACGTATTAAAAATGCTATTAAGTGTCGTTATTTTTCGTTTCATCGAGTACTAACGAATAACAACGGTACTAAAGAAGTTTTCACTTCCATAAAGTAACTTGTATTCTCGAGAACATCGATCTTTACAGGAAATTTCCGAATATATTACAAGTAATCTCAAAGGACTCCTCAGGTTGAGATGGGCTGGGCATTTTCTTTTATTTTTTTATTTTATTTTATTTTGCAGAAACAAACAGTACATAATTACACAGTAGAAAATAGTTCCAAAGTTATAGAATTTAACACAATAATTGGTACCAATGACATGTCGCTGTTGTATACTTATGGCAAGGTACTGTTTAATGTACAATTTATTTAATGTACTGGCAATTTTGAATGCTGGTCACACCGGAAAGACTAGATGTAGTTCCAAATGCTACCGCAAAATCATTCCGTCCCGAATTGTCCTCGTATGTACAGCTATCAGATTTAGCCCCGCAACTTTATGATATTTAATATTGTGTCGCGATTGTGTTTAACTATTATAATAAAAAGAGAATCTATCACAATATTCCAATCATTTATTTAACTCCCGTGACACGTATGGAAGTGTTGATTTGGTAAGAAAAACACCTTTCCATATACTTATGTTTTTATGTGATAAATTATACATTTTAACTAAATTAAGTTAGTAAATTATTGAAGGAGAGGGGTGTGTGTGAGTGTTTGTATGTGTGTGTATGCTCGTGAGGGTGAGTTGGTATGCACCTTTATTCGAGGACCTTCACAGGCCTTTAGACCCAGAATCCGAGGACTCACACGAATCCGAGGACGTCCTCGGATTCGAAATGCGAAAAACTGAATATGTACCTATAATCTATGCATTCTGATTGGTCAACTGTCGAAAATTTGGGCCAATCGGAGAGAGTCCTCATTTTCGTGGTGAAAAATATCGTGTTTAATTTCGCTAGTGTTTCATTAGTACGGGTGTGTGACCACCAGGGCGGCGCCGCTAATGCTGGAAATCACACACAGACCCTAAACCGAGGACTCTCTCAAAGTCCTCGGTTTCGTGTAAAAGGTGCCGATCACCGGAATGTGAACACCAGGAGGCGCTGCAAGCTCGAGTGTCAAGAAATCTCACCTACGCCCTAAACCGAGGACCCGTCGTTCGAAATTCCTACGTGCATGTGAATATAATAAGTATTGCACTATTAAGATTGTACCGACAAGGAATTCAGTTTTTGACAGTTGAAACAAAATTCAATATTGCGTTTAGTTCGTATTGTGAACTATGTATGTTCTCTAATACTGTTTAATTCGCTGTACGGTATTGAAATATTTAATAATTGAAAGTTATTAAATATTACAATAAAAAAATTAGGACACCTGCTCAAGTATTTGATTAATCCGCGTCATAATTCTTATTTCACTCCATTCTTCGTTAATCCGCTCTATGACCCTATTACCTACACCCAGGGTGGGCAAAATACATGCTTTGCTGTAATTGAAATACAAATTACAAAATACGTTTTCGCATGTATTTAAAATACGAAATACAAAATACTTATATTTTAACCATTTTTTTTATTTCAAATACAAAATACAAGTTACAAAATACATTTGGTTTTGGTAGAACCTTTGGTTGCAATAAATTGACATAAGTGCCCTTATCTAAAGCCTACAATACACGACAACTTTTTAAGCCTGATTCCCGTATAGAGACCTAAGACAAAATTTTTCGCTTTACGCGATCGCTATTTTCATATCTGCGATTTTAGATGGCATCACAGCAACAATATGGTTCATGTGCTGTTTGCTGTGATGCGAATTGAAATCATAGATATGAAAATAGAGATGAAAATAGCGATCGCGAAAAGCGAAAAATTTTGTCTATGGTCTAGTCTCTATGCGAGAATCGGGCTGAAAAAAGGTGTCGTGTATTATAGGTATAAGAGTGCGTTTTCATAGAAGCAAAGCTGAGCAGAGTGAAACAGAGACTTGCAAAAATTGACCAATCATATTGCTCAGAAGATGCATCTCACAACTCCGCCCCACTTGTAAAGGTATAGGACCCAGGTGTTAGATAATAATAATAATATGACATTTGTGCGCACTTTTGTATTATTTCACTTCAAGTGCGCTCTACTGTGATTAACTTAAAAATATTTTTTTTTATTTTTATTTTTAACTTTGTGAATAAAAATAAAAATATTCATCCTAGACCTGCAGAAAAGTTCAATAGATTTTTTTTTCTTTATATGAGTTCCGCATAGGAGGCCACGAGGCCACGCAAATAATTTCCCTCAGGGCCTATGTCATCTTTGGGGATGCTGTGTGGAGGTTTTTTTAAGGAAAGGAAGGAGAGGAGAGTTCTTGGAAGGAAAAGGGTTTAAGGGGTGGGTAGGAATCTGGGGTTCGGTGTGTCCTGATCATCCGCTTCTAAGACCTAGACAAACCTCACCCCATGAACCCGGGAACCCCTGCTAAATCACCAAAGGTAGCGAACCACTTGGGGTGACCTATGGCAGAGGTGTTGGTTATCCAATAAAGGTTCCTGGGTCGGTGGTACCCTAATTACGCCTCCCAAATTGTATATATTAAATGTCGATGTCGTGTATTAAAAATCTAGATAGCATTTAGTTCGGGTTGAATCTTGCAATCATATTTTTTTTTACATGAGCTCCACACAGGAGGCCTTGAGGAAAATAATTTCAATCAGGGCCTATGTCATCTTTGGGGATTTTGTGTGGAGGATTTTTAAGGAAAGGAAGGAGAGGAGAGTTCTGGGAAGGAAAATGGTTAAATGGGTGGGTAGGAATCTGGGGTTCAGTGTGTCCTGGTCATCCGCCTCCAAGACCTAGACAAACCTCACCCCATGAACCCCTCACCCCATCACCAAACGTAGCGAACCACTTGGGGTGACCTATGGCAGAGGTGTTGGTTATCCAATAAAGGTTCCCAAATTGAGTATCATATATAAAGATAGCAACCAATAATGCGCAATATGTGCGTTTAGAAAATGAAGATAATGCTGGTAATTCTTAGTCGAAGTACCTATGATACAATTAAAAGTGACCGAGTTGGAAATGGGTTCCATAGCTCAGTTGATAGAGCACTTGCTATGTAAGCAAAGGGCCCTGGGTTTGAGCCCCAGTGGAACGAATATCTTTTTCTGATTTTTCTGTTTCCAGATTTTCGATTGAGTTTCGCTAATATTGTCTTCATTTAATTAAATATTAAAAATAATCTTTTTCATCCATTATCAATAAACTCACGTATTCATGAATAAATACCGCGAACGATGAAAACGAAAAATAAATATTAACATATCTTGCTCTGGATTCTAGCGTTTTTAGTCTATGTATTATCTATGTCAATTTATTTTTTTCATTATCATTATTACGTTCGCTAAATGTATTTTAAAATGTATTTTGAAATATAAATTACAAAATACCTCAGCATCAGGTAATTGAAATACCAATTACAAAATACATTTTTAGGAAGTAATTGAAATACAAATACATACAAAATACGTATTTTTATTTCAAATACTGCCCAGCCCTGCCTACACCTCACAAAAACGCCTCTTTCTGAATTAAGGACAAGGGAAGAATATCGCCACCTGGATGGGTGATGTTGTCAAGCGGGTTAAGGAGGAGCTGTAGGAAGGGTTTTATTAATGCGGATCTTGAAGAGTCGGAAAAAATTACTGAAAAAATTACTAAACGCAGAGTAACATTATCATCAAATAAAACATACAAAATCGTTAAAAAAAATTATGGTTTTTAAGGTAGTCTGACACAAAAATTAAGACAACAAAGTCGTTTATAATTAAAATTATTGAACCGTTCGTTTTACGGATGAACGCAGGTCTTACAGCGACGGTGCGTTGGTTTTTCGAATTTTCAACCTACTATGGACTATTAGGCAATCTTAAAAGGACTATTAATTATTATTATAAATTTGTATAACAATATGGAAACTCGACAGCGGTGAGGGGCACCGCAGCAGGTTTCGTAAGTGATTTGGCGTCGAACGGCTCGCCCGACGGATGGGTACACTCGGAACTCTCAAATTATATTTTTTTTTTATCGTTGTCGCTTATTTTTTTTAAATACGGCAATCTAAGTTTTTAAAACTATAATGAAATAAAAATAATAATAAAGATAAACGAACAATTAATTTTTTTTTTTTTTTAAATCGTTCACAAAAATTTGCCAGGCTGCTGGTCGGCAGACCGCGAAATTCTTATATGGAATGATCTGGACTATAGTTATTCATTGGTTTTATTCGTGTAGTCGATGACGTAAAAATTTCTATTTTTTACCCCACTTTGACGCCGGCTGCCTGCGAACTTGCCAGGCTGCCGGTTGGCAGACCTGCTTTTTTCTCATTTTCTAATCGACCTTTATCATATGAAACCATTCCCGTTCGTGTAGTCGATGACGTAATTTTTTCGAAAAAAATCGCTGACTATTTCCATGACTGCGCGGCTCCTGCCAAGAGGCGCACCGGCAGACCAGCTTTTTAAAGGTTTTCTAAATGCCCATAACCACTTAAAAGTAGTTTCATCCGTGTAGTCTGTAGTCGATGACGTAGGGTTTACCTATCTCGCCTCCTAGTCTATAAGTAAAAATACTATTTCGCTTGAGACCTGTCGTCGGAACAGTTCGGAAGTTTTCAGTACTTTCCGTATTACGAACGCCGATTACTAGCCGATCTGCTGTTGCACCGGGCACGCGGGTGGAGGGATGCACTGCCTGTCGGGTGTCAGCCGTAATGATGATCTCTTACCAAATTCATATATTTAGATAGGCAATTCAATTTTATTTTAAACCTTTTTTAAGTTTTGTACAAATTTATATTTAAAATAAAATATTTACGAATACGATGAGACGTATAATTTTGTTGCCTGTTCACCGCACGAGTGAACGTTAGGACGAGCCGCGCCTGCTTCCAAGATACGTGTAAGAAATTCGTTCCACACTATTTCGAAGACCCAAGACCTCAAAAAACTACAGACCACTAGAACGAGGACCTTCCGAGATCCGTGTATTTTACGTAAGTGTAATCCTGAATACGTGGACAGGCCTCGGATATGGGAAGTCCTCAGTTACCGGGTGTGTATTCCGGTTTTTTGAGGACCGTTTTCTAGGTGCTTACCGGGTGTATGATGAAACCGAATAGACAGCAACGATCACGATTAACTTGAGTATACGTATAAGTGTAGAATACATGTCTACTTTATATAATATAACAGGACCTCGAATTCGGGTAGCCAGTTGAAGTCCTCGAAATCGGGATTGGACAAACAAGGGTGTGTGTGGAAGGGTATGGATGTGTGTGTTATGTGTGCGAATTCAGTGTACTAGAAATGTTTTTCTTAAATAGAGGGAGGGAATCAAAAAATATATCGGTATTTGTGGTTTTTTGAATTGTGTTGAATCTTTGAAGGATGCGGGAAGTGGGGGAGTTGGCTGCAGCATTCGTATTGTTACTGGCATGTACAGAGAATGCCGGATACACACGTCCCGAAAAGAATTTTGACTGGACTTCCAGTTGGAAAGAGAAAAGTGGGAAGACCCAGACTGAGGTGGGAAGACGAAGTAAGAGGGGATGCAGCACAGCTTCTCCAGGTAACAAACTGGAAGTCAGCCGCTGAGGACAGGAGGAGTTGGAGGCAAATGTTGCAGCACCATCGAAGAAAAGGAATCTGAAAGAATATTACACTTAATAACGAATAAACTAACACACAAATATAAAATAACCGAAAAATAAAGGCATTTATTTCGTACCCCAGCTAGATTTGTGTCGACGGAATAAATTTGAATATGTTTATATGCCGGATACACACGTCCCGAAAAGAATTTTGACGGGACTTCCAGTTGGAAAGAGAAAAGTGGGAAGACCCAGACTGAGGTGGGAAGACGAAGTAAGAGGGGATGCAGCACAGCTTCTCCAGATAACAAACTGGAAGTCAGCCGCTGAGGACAGGAGGAGTTGGAGGCAAATGTTGCAGCACCATCGAAGAAAAAGAATCTCAAAGAATATTACACTTAATAACGAATAAACTAACACATAAATAAAAAAAAACGAAAAAATAAAAGCATTTATTTCGTACCCCAGCTAGATTTGTGTCGACGGAATAAATTTGAATATGTTTATAGTAGACCAGGACGAGAGTATTCCCAATAGACTTAGATCGGAGTGGAAACACATTTCCAGCACATAAGTGACATCTATCACTTTTTTGCGACACTCGACGAGTAGGTACATTTGAATACCAAATATCAGAGAAAGGAGATCGGTTTTCTTTAAATGGCTTATGGTGTGAAGAAAATTTAGAACTTACTCGTATATTTCAAATACTGTCAAGTAGCTATTCTGAAAATTTTGTCATTTTATGTTGGAACGTTTATCCCAATAGTAAACTTAGCTTATTGGCTCTGTAACCGTAATATGTGAAATGTAATGTAAATAATAAACAGGTACATTTAATTTATTATTATTTTATTTTTATTTTAACTTTATGAGTAAAATCTCAAATTGTAATATTTAATTAAATGAAGACAGTATAAGCGAAACTCTATCGAAAATCAGAAAAAGATATTGAGACCTCTGGGACTAGAACCCAGGACCTCTTGCTTCGGGGCAAACGAGCTAACCACTGCGCGTGGTTCGAGTCCCAGAGATGTCAATATATTTTTCTGATTTTTCTGTTTTCAGATTTTTGGTTGAGTTTCGCTTACCTTGTCTTCATTTAATTATTATTATTTATTTTTTGTTTCTTAATGTTATTAATACCGTAGCGTCTGCGTGGTTGAATTTAAGAATCCGACTTCGAACGCATGTCCGCCGCCTTACCCGTCGCACCATATAAACATCCGTGTACGTGGATTTTCAGACAAAGCTGCCGTTGTAATTCGGTTTCTAATTCAAGAATTCGTCACAATATGTCGCCACTTTCGTCGGCAAGACGCATAGGGACGTGCCCTTCCTAGGTATAAGTTCTACGAATTTGTGAACCTGGAGTATCTCCCGGATTTCGAAAGATTGACAGTAATACTCAGTTGTATCAAGCGGCTGTATATTACATATGACGTCATCGCCCTTCCCGGTTACTTTTTCGCGGTGACTAGCCATCACTGGTTGACACGTTGATAGTGGAAACGAGGAACGGGCTAATTTTGGAACCAGTTCCTATTGGATTTACAAAATGATCACCAACATTAACTGGGCGAAGTCGACCCAAAGGCCGCCCGCGGGGTCTAGCAGTAAAAACCTGCGGAGCGGGTTTTTAACTGCTAGTTATTGTTTATTCCTCGAGGAACCATATAATAATGATTATGTCGAGTACTCCTTCACAGAGATGATGAATTGGCAAGTGATTGGTCATCCTTTTTCTCCCCATTCCTTGTTATCCTACGTATTATACAATCACCTAATTCCATCAAAGTAAACTGAATGCTTTTTAAATGAGATCCTTGAGGCGTATGTGTGGTAAAATCATGTATGATCGTGTGAGAAATGTGGATATCCGCAAAGAATGTAAGGCTAATGTAAGCATAATCAGTAAAATTAAGAAAGGGACCCTCAGATGGTTTGGGTATGTAGAGCGAATGAACGAAGAAAGTAGTGTAAGAAGAATATACGACGCAAATGTGAATGGTAGAAGAAATCGGGGACGCCCGAGGAAGACATGGCACGATCAAGTGAATCAGATACTTGAGTCGGGTCATGTCAGAAGTCAGAATAATAGAAGAGAATATATGAGACGATGCCTACCCCTGTTAGTTAGTTAGTTAATTTTATCAAAATCGTTTCGTTTCGTCTAAAGTTACGCCCCTATTCACAGTTCAATTTCTGAAGCAATTCGAATGCAGTTTCGGATGCAACGACGCCATTTGACAGACGTTTGTACTACTTGAATAATAAACCATGCATTAATTTAATCACGGAACTATAAGCTCGGCTCGGGCCGGAGGCGGAGCGGAGATTGTCATTGAGTTTGAACCTAGATTTAACTTGGAGTATAGTTTGAAACTATACTCTAAGACAGTGATGGGAAAACTTTCTTCATGGGGGCCAGATGGTTTTAAGAAATTTCAGAGGAGGGCCGGGAGTGTAGCCAAAATGCATTTTGTTTTAAAAACTATATTTTAATTATAAAACTTTACACACAAACGCTAATATAAGTTACAGATTACAATTATTAACTTTTATTCGAAGGCCCCTGCTATGGTAGGTGTGTGAGACACAGAAATCGTTTTTGATTGGCCATAATGTCTTCAAATGCAAGTTTGAGCTGTGAGGAAGTAACCTTTAGCAGCGACAAAAGGTGTTCATCAGTTAATCGATTTCTGACTGAGTTTTTCCGCAAATTCACGGTCGAAAAAGTCTGTTCGCAGAAATACGACGACCCAAACATCGCTATTATTTTCTGATCAATTATCATAGTATATTCAGTTTTCGGCAGTGTTCTATGAAAATCTGATTTTTCGGGATTTAAGAACATTTTTTTAAATGGGGCTGCACTGCATTTCAACAATTTCTAACTGCAATTCTGCAGGGACATTCTCCAGCTACACATTGTTCGTGCAAATCGGTAAAAAAGGGCATTGAAAAAACATCAAGCGATGACTGAATATTCTTAAAATCTTGAAACCTAGTTTTAAATTCTATGTGAAGTTTCTTCAACGCCTGGCTGAATTCTTTCAGTTTGTTCTCACTCACTGGTGCCACGGATTCCAAGCGCAGAAAGTGAGTTAAATCAGTCTACTCAATGCAGCTATAAAACAGAAAAAGCTTATTTTTAAATGATTTCAGATAACCCCAAGTCTCATTAAAAATTGGTATCTTCCTTGCATGTCTTCTTTATTTAACTTATTATAGTGTTCGTGCAAATCGGTAAAAATGCAAAATCGGTACGCCAATCGTTGTTTTCCAAGATCTGGAATTCAGACCTAAGATCTGAAATAGCCCACGATAATTATATTTTGACGCCGTCGCTCCTTCGAAATTAATAGTATATAATAGGTATACTTATAATTTCGAAAGATCGTCGGCGGGCCGGAGCAGGCCCGCGGGCCGTACTTTGCCCATCAATGCTCTAAGACCTCGTTGCAAAATGGAACAATGTCGAGAGATACTCGTACAATGCTGTTTTAAACACGAACGTGCTGACATTACTTTGTAACAATTTTAATTCAATCGTATGGTGGAATGACTGAGAGGTGAAGTAAGATTCTTAATCTTAAAATGGTAGGATAAATGATTACCGATTGTTATTACTTCGATTATTATTTTCTAATCAACATATATAAATTTTAATATGATGATGCCTATGGATGTCTGCCTATCTGTCTTAACAGATTTTGTGAATCTTGTGAATCCCCCCCCCCCCCCCTTGGTGAAATAAATTTGGGCAACTTCCTACATTCTTTTCAAGTAACGTGAGATTTTGGTGGACCCCCCTCCTTTGAGCTTGCGTAATTAATGTATGCCCAGTAATGTTTTACCAATTATTATTATTAACTAGCTGGTTCCCGGCATGCGCTGCTATGCCATTTAATAAAGAAATTGTTTCTCCCTGCGTGTCCTTTCCCATTCGTCCTGTTCCCCTTCCGCCTCCACTTCTTCTCCCGCGTTCCCACTCCGCCTCCTCCACCTTCCTTCTCCCCTCTCCACTTCCTCCCTTCCCCCGTTCCGCGAACCCCCCTCCCGAGTTTCCCTCCCCCCTCCCAGGTTACCTTCCCCCTACCGCGAAACCCCTACCCGAGTTACTTCCCCTCCCCCTCCCGTATTCCATACATTAAGTTTTCAAACAGCTTGCGTGCCACCTATTTCAATTTTTTGTAATATAAATTTCGTAATGCCAGAGCCCACCAGTAGTCTTATACAAACCTTGTCCTGACAATAACGAACATACAAAAAAAAAGAATTATCCAATTTGGTGCAGTCGTTCGGAAGTTATGCGCATACATAACCGAAATTGTCAGGCGGGCTAGAGCAGAAAGAGAACTGCTTACATTGATAAAAGTCAGGAAGATTTCACTTGCTCCAATTAATATTGAAAGCAAGATAGAGGATCACTGAGGGCCTGGTAGGAGACAAATACTCGTATCTTGGCTGCAAAATGTACGAGAGTGGACCGGCATTAGAAGTGTGGAGGAGCTAATCCGGGCAGCGCAAGAGAGAGAGACATTTTCCAGAGGAAAATGTCTCTCTGTCTTGTTCTTCTTCTTAGTGTGACCTGATAGGGCACACTAAGAAGAAGAATTCACATAAAAAATTCAAATCATGTAATAAGTGTGGTCGTTTTTTTCCAAAATGCTCGGTATAATCGAGTAATTCTGTCAAAGTGTTGTGTAATTGCTTAACTTTGGCCATTTCAAACATTTAAATGTCATCCTTTATTTTGAACGTACTATTATAATATCTAAGTTTAAGTGAAGAAGGCATGGTATTGTATCCAGGAAGCTTAGCTGCACAGAATTCTATGCAAGCAGGACTGTATTTAATTTGAATATGGTAATAATAGTCACAAAAGGCTCTGCGGGGGGTATTTATATGAAAAGGAACACGACAGCCTGAAAGCAAATGGACGATTCCATGAAGGCATGAATATTACAGAAATTATATTTATTCATATCATACTTTTATATTATACGCCTGTGTGGGCTTTTATAAACATGTGCTACACATAATGACCAGCCAGTGATTGAGTGGGCATCGCGTTTGGGTCCCAGGCGTTCCGTGTGAGTCTGCTGGCTAAGTCCTCCATCACGACTCAAGCAACATTTTCGGCTTACTGTGGTGGTAGTAGGAGATTTTCAAATATTGTCAGGTTATTTGTAACCCGCTTATGGGGATTTTCCCACTAAATAAAATACCAGTCAGTTATACACCAAAAAATATTGTTTAATTATGTATTTAACCATTTATAAATATTTTAAAGTTAAAATCGTAAGCCAAAATATTTATTTTACTACAACGCTCGAATCATTGGACATTGATCAATCTTTTTTGTAATGTTCAGAATCTCCGAATATAAAAACGTTAACTTCCAATCAATTTCACCCGGTCCTTGTAGAGCTGCCAATACTATTACATCTCAAAGCTTCGACAATGTCCACATGTAAGCCCAACTTTTCTGGGGGTGGAGAAGGAGGGTAGTAAGGGGTGACTTGATGAATTGCTGTGGGCAGACAAAGTAAGGGTCAGCCAATTTGTTACTGATTTTGAGTGGAAGAAAATGCTTTATTTTAAACAGTTTCAACAATGAAAATGTAAGATTGGTTATCTAATTAAGCATTTTTCGTGGTTACATACCAATCATCAATTTAATTCTAACGATTTTTTTTTTTTTTAAATACATAAACGGCTATACTGCCTTTTATAAATAAACATATAATAGAGTACAAAAGTAAGAAAAATAATATCATTACATAATAGTAGTTTTAAACTTAAAAATAACGTACAATTATCTTATGTATCACAACAAACAATAACAAAAAAGAACAATGAGAAATATCATGTTCTTTTTTGTTCAATATTATCAAATAACTAGCGGAGGCCCTTGTAAATTCACAGAACATATATTTTTTTAAATAACTTAATGAATAAATCCAATCGTAGTATTTAATTGTTGAAGACAATATTAACGACTCTCAAACAAAAATTTAAAACAGAAAAAAGAGAAAAAGAAAGATTCAGTCCAGGAATTAAACCTTAGTCTTGCCTTGGATCTGCTCTAACCACTGAGCTAATTCGAGCATATCCCCGTCGATCATATTTATCTGTATCATACTTCGACTGAGTATTTTTATTGGATCTATCTTTTTGTATGATTGCGAGATTCTTCTTGAACTAAATGCAATCTGTTGTGTGTACGATAAATACGTCCTTTTTTATTTCAACGTGCGACATCTGTTGACTTTTTAAAAGTGTAATTAAAATTAAAAAAAATATATTGAAATCATTTTCAAATGATTCTAATTTTGAAAATGACACTTTAATTCAGAGCAATTTCAGTTTATTCGACGTTAATAATTTTACGCAGGAATAAATCACTTAACGGACAACTGAAATTTTATAATGTTATTTTATTTTTTTTTATTGAAATGAGTTTTACAAAAAAAAAAAAAAAAAAATATTTACTTATACACCCCGGATTAGAACCCACGACCTTCGGATTGCTAGTAGAGACACCTTGCACCTCAACGATGGAGGCCTGCTTTAGTGTAGTTGGGAAAATACGAATGTCGTGGACTGTAAAAGGGTTCAAAAAGTATTAGTGGGTTGATTAAGTCAAAAATCACTTCCAAAACTATAGTTAGGTACCTTCTCAGCTCGTTTCCAATAATAATCATTACGATAAATTCAATCAGTAAAAGTGTTTATTTTTTATATTTTTGAATGTAGCTATTACTTTGCGGTTATCGATTATAGAAAAATGAAATAATTTAACTTTGTATAAACCACTTATTTGATGCGCAAATCCGACCGGTTTCGGAACAAACGTTCCTTCGTCAGGGAAAGCTTATACTAATTTGACAGTTTCGAACGGTGTTTTATTATGGTAGGGGTGGAGCTGTTGCTAGATAATAATGTAGATTGGGTAGGTAGGTATTAGTGTAGAGTGGGTGGGTAGGGGAACAAATCCATGATTGGGCTATATGACAATATTTTTTGTTTGTTGATAATAGATTCATTATTTTTAAGGGATTTTTTAATTTCCAAGGCTTCTAAGTTATCTAAACGTTTTCCTTTATGATTAATATGAAGAATATTTATGTATTTTTTCAAAACTATGGTTATTTTCAATGATATGGTTAGCAAACTCAGAAAAATTATTATTATTAAGACACCTTAAATGTTCTTTGATTCTGATTTCAAAATTACGAGTGGTTTTTCCAATATATAAACAAACTGGTAGTAAATACCTCAAAATGCAAAAAATTATCATTTACACGTAATAAAAATAAAATTCCTTTTGAGTATAGATTAAATGGGACACTTATCAAAGAAGTAGAATCTATCAGGGACCTTGGGGTATTTATTACTGGATGTTAAATTTAATTTTATACAACACACTGATGAAATCATCAACAAGGCCAACAAAATGCTAGGATTTATTATTCGAATAACGAAACCTTTTCGCAACCTTAAGACTCTATATTCCCTTTACACAGCGTTCATCCGTCCCCACTTAGAACACTGCACACCGATCTGGACTCCTTTCTACCAAGCTCACATTGATAGAATCGAAAAAATTCAAAAAAAATTTTTTAACCACATAAATTATAAACAAAAATTACACTTCTTAAATTACAACGAATCTATTAATTACCACAATTTCAACTCCCTTTATACACGACGTTTAATTTTTGACCAAACTTTATTATTTAAAATTGTTAATAATGGCCTGGACTCTCCAGAGCTAACCAACTTAATAAATATTCATATTCCGTCAAGATCAACTCGGCAATCCCATTTGTTTCATTTGCCTACATGTAGAACTAACATTAGAAAAAATTCAACAATTCTCCGTATATGTGCGCAATATAACACAAAATTTCAAAATATAGACATTTTTAGCCATACACTACAGAAATATCGATTAGAAGTAACACGTACGATCGAAAATTAATACGAGTGTGAAAAGTATCCGGAGCATCTCCTATCCTCCTCCTTTATTCCCCTTCCTCTCCTCCTCACCTCAAATTAATTTTAGTATGTAATAAAACTCTATCTCCAATCAACTTTAACATAGGAGACTTTTTTGGCTTGACTCGATTTAACAATGTATATTTTTATCTTAATGTTTTATGTATAAGCTGTTTGTCCCTTACTAATAAATAAATAAATAAATAAATATAATAAATATGTTTATTTTTTATTTAATTCAATTTCTGTTCGTCTCACAGCCCTATTTCTTTCCAAGGCTGCCAGGGGTAATTTGTGGAACAGATCGGTCATTTAGCCACCAGTCTTGTACATTTCCTTTGGTACCTATTTACTCAATTCCCTTTCTTTATATCTTTATCCGGCTCTTTCCCAGGATGGGATATCGCGTCTCTTTGTTGGGAAAATCGCCAGACACGAATGCTATTTGTTCATTTATTGTAGGAACAAATTATACTTTAGCTCCATTCTAGAAAGAACAACGTACCGTACATGAACATTTTGTACGTAAAATGTTTTGGGTTTTAGTTCATTTGTAGTTTTTATACGCCTTGTTCGTGTGGTATATTTCCTCTACGTCTGGAGTTGGACGTATCACGGAAAGTTAAGGATCTGAGTTGAACAATGTAGAGTTCGTGGTAAAGTATTTAGTCCAGTTTTAGTCAGGGGAACCGAGCAGTCAAACGTAGTTGTAGTTTCCAATTAAGGCCTGGCTTTCCCGCATTTCTACCGATTTATTATATATTTTCCATTAACACTAAGTTTTAAAGCTCTTTAAAAAATATATGTTATTCTTAAAGATAATATCTACGATATTTGCTACGCCGAAACGGCAATTACATGAAATTCCCACGATAGAAAAATTGCAAAGCTCCAAAAATTATCATTAACGTGTTTTTCGGTTACTTTACAAGTTACGTGTATGAAAAATTCAGTGTTCCTTTAAATGCTATTTTAGTCTTTCCCCACGAGATTTTTGCTCAATTTTAAACGAGTCGTGTTTTATTAAACACTAGCTCGTTCCCGGCATTCGTTGCAATGCCATATTCAAAGAAATAAATTGTATCCCCTTGCATGTCCTTTCCCGTTCCCCGTTCCCCTCCCGCGTTCCCCTTCCACCTTACCCGCCCACCTTCTCCCCTCTCCCGCTCCCCCGTCACGCAAACCCCCCTCCCGCGTTCCGTATATTCCGTTCCAGTACATTTAGTTTTCAAACAGATTGCGTGCCATCTATTACAATTTTTTTTTTTTTTAGTTTTCATTTTTCGTATATTACAGATATTCATTTTTGTATATTATAAGAACAATTAATCAAATTTGGAACCTGACATTGGTACCTATTTCAAATATCTATAATTTAAAAAATCCATAGACAATTCTTTTAATACAAAAAAAACAGCTACCTACTAAATTCAATTTAGTCGTTAAGATTTCTGAAATTTTCTAAATTATTTTTCTCAGGGCCTCCAGTGTTGTGCCAATGTAAAAAAAATCCACATATCAGGCCGGCGAAAACGAGGAATCCATTCGAAAAAATGGAATTTGTGTTAAACCGCCATTTCTGTGAAAATAATATGTACATTTGATTTTTTTTTTAAATAGTACTCACCTCACCCCAAAAGTATTGTCGAGAGTCGACTTTGTAATATGACTTTACTAGCTTTTGCCCACGGGGTTTTACCGTTTACTAGCTTTTCCTTCACCTTCCCTATCCCCAATCCACTCCCCGCCCCTCCCCCCCTACCCTCCTCACCAACCCTTCCATCACAGCCAACAGCTCGCGTGCCACCTACTAAAGCGTAACAATCAAACACTCGCAGATTCGCATTTATAATATTAGTATAGATCAGTATTTTATACGTATTTAAATTTGGTGGAAATCATTTCCAAATAAACAAAAAAATTAACAAAACAAAAAAACGACTTCAAAAAATGCACTAAAAAGTAAAAAAATAATTTCGTATTCTTCTACAACTTCATAATCAACTTACTTTTTCTACTTATCAATATGTAGGTACGATTGTTATTTTTGGAGTCTCATCAAACTACCCTGGAAGTATATCCTTTCCAATAAAAAAAGAATCATCGAAATCGGTTTGCGTGATATTGAGTTATTCGTCCATTTGTCGCGCGGATACTTAATGCAAATTTAAGACTTATATGGTTTTCTCATGGATGCCATTAGCAGAACTGGACCAAATTAAAATGGGACCACACGGGAAGCATCAGCTTTCAAATAAAAAAAGAATCATCAATATCGGTTCACCCAGTCGAAAGTACTGAGGTAACAAAAAAAAAAAAAAATACAGTCGAATTGAGAACCTCCGCCTTTTTGAAGTCGTTTAAAAAAAGAATTCGCGCATCTCCGGTGCCAAAGTATAAGTTTTTTTTAAGTGATTTTATAAAGAGATTTGTGAACATTCACATAAAAATATTTGCCGGCAATGCCTTTCTGGGCACCTTGAAATATGTAGGAACAGCGTAAAAGGTAGAACTACCCTTACCGCCCAAAGTATGATAGTAATATTTATATTACAATATAACACTTCATTTTGTTAAAATGTAAATAAATTTTTAATATTAGTTATACTCAAGCGAAAAAAAAAAATCTTCAACTTATTCAAAATGTAGCATTTAGTATTCATTATTTAGACCGATTAGTAATAAAGATTAATCTAAAATAGTAATTTCACAAATATGTTTAAAAGGTAATCAATCCATCGAGGTTTTTTTTTAATTGTTTAAAACAAGTATTTCCTGCATAACTTATTAATAACTAGCTGATCCGGCCAGGCGTTGCTGTGGCTAACAAACAAACCTTTATAACCACAGCCATCTTTGAGTTTATCGCGAAGATACAGACAGACGCCGAGGAGTAATTTAATTTATAATACGTAAAGATGGTGCAAAAGATTATAATAATGTGCATGAAATGCTTGAGGTAACTAACGTATTTAAGTTAATAAGGATTAATACTATAACCGTCTAAAAAACTTTCCAATTACCGCAATGTACGTGACCATTTTTTTAGAAGATAGAATGGGTATAGTAAGCTATCCATAAAATATAGATATATTATGCCTTCGCGGACTTTTTTGTAGATCTATAAAAGAGGAATATCCCACCATGTGCAGTGTTTTCGATAAAAGCTACCAGGCGGCTTGACTTTTTCCGACACTTCTAACAATTATCGTTATGTTTCAACCAATTTACACAAATCCTTGACATATTATATACCTAAACCTTCCTCACGAAACCCTCTATCTATTGGTGAAAACCGCATGAAAATCCGTTCAGTAGTTTTGAGTTTATCGCGAACAGACAGACAGACGACGCGTAGGCCTTTAATTTATAATATGTAGAAATAGAAAAGATAGAGAAGATGTAGAGATAGAGATGTAGAGAAGATAGAGGTAAACTAAGAAAATATAACTGGTATCGCAAAGGCGACACGTGGAGTGGACTGTATCAATATATTTAAAAAAAAATGTTATGTTTGTGAATACTTTGACACAACTATGGGGAAGGGTAAACAGATGAATGGAGAAGGAAACTGACTTACCCCTTATGGTTGATGTTCTGCTCAATATTATGGATCTGAGGGAGCACTAAATCACTCACTGCACAAGCTTCCATAAACTGGTCGATGTTATATAAAACTGAGAGAGTAATGATGTTCGTTGCACAGCTTATTTTAACAGACTGGTTGACATATTGATTTTATTGTTGAACGGTAGGTAATATTGTCAGTAGGGACAGGTAATTGTGGTAAACAAAGGATGGGTAGATAAATGGAACAAGGTATATAGATAGGTATACATAGTTGCGTCAACATTTTCCGCCCACCTAATTTTGGAACAAAATTAACAATAAAAAAAATAAAAAAATAATACCAATAATAACAAAAAGTAGCTTGAATACTATGTTATTAAACAAAAATTATAAGGAAAATTATTAAAAAAAATTATTGTGAGACGTAAGCACACCAGCTGTCTTCTGTGTATTTATCAAAGGAAACAAAAGGAAAACAAAAAACATAAAATATAAGTAATAGATAGCTCTATGATAAAAAAAATGCTGAGTATTGAATTAACAGATGACTTATTCTATGGGCAAAGGGCAAAGCTTAATCGCTGGGCGGACAAATATACCTTTAGTGGTTTTAATAGTTGCAACGCGAACGATATTATCTTTACCCGGATGTACGGCAACAATTCGCCCTAAAGCCCAGCGCATGGGGGGAAGACGTTCATCCTTTACTAGCACGAGTTGACCGATCTCTAAATTGGGTCTGTCTCTCAACCATTTTGCACGTTGTTGTAGAGTATTAAGATACTCCACATTCCAACGTCGCCAAAAGTGTTGAGACATCTTTTGTATGTGTTGCCAACGACTTAAACGGTTTGATCCAGTAGCGGACAGGTCATATTCGGGAAGTCCTAAGAGGAATCCTCCTATCAGAAAATGGCCGGGTGTAAGGGCGTCGACGTTGTCTGGATCAACCGACAAGGGGCAAAGGGGGCGTGAATTTAGAATAGCTTCAATGGTAGTAAGAAGTGTGGCAAACTCCTCAAATGTTAGGGAAGTATCACCCACTACTCGAACCAAATGATGCTTGACGGATTTAATTCCGGATTCCCACAGTCCACCAAAGTGTGGACTGGCGGGAGGATTAAATGTCCACAGGATTTCCTTTTGGGCAAGATAGTCCGAAATTACTTCACGTTGTGGTGAAGAATAGAAATATTTAAATACTCCAGTTAGGTATCGCTTTGTTCCTACAAAATTTGTGCCCCGGTCACTGAAGACTTCGGAACACAAACCCCGTCGATTTATGAATCGGGTTAGGGATGCGATAAAGGCATCCGTGGAGAGGTCTGACACGACCTCAAGGTGCAAGGCTTTGGTGGCCATGCAGACAAAAAGACATAAATAAGCCTTAGTGGTTTTTGCTCCGCGACGTTTATGATCTTTCAGCATAAAAGGTCCACCAAAATCGACCCCTACACGAGAAAAGGGACGACTAGGTTGAACACGAGAGGACGGCAGATCCGCCATCATAGGTGAATGTGCAGTGGCCCGAAACTTGTGGCATGTGACACATTTTGATAACTGAGATCGAATGACGGTACGACCGGACATAATCCAGTATTTGCGTTGAATAAGAAATTGGAGAGTACGCGGTCCGACGTGAAGATAAGCACGGTGATAGTAATCAATTAACAACCCGGTCAAATGACTAGACTTAGGAAGTAAAATGGGATGCTTACTATCGGATGGGAGTGCAGAATTTGTTAGCCGACCGCCCACCCTCAGGATACCGTGAGGGTCAATAAAAGGTTTCAGTTTTTGAAGGCCGGAAGAACACATTTTGTCAGAGCTTAACAGAATAATATCGTTGTGAAAATAAGCCTGCTGTTCGAGTTTTATAATCTTCATGAATGCGTTGTCCAGTTCTTGAAGAGTGAGTGCCGCATGATTGATGCTCTGTTTCGCCATTTTGGAAACATTAGAAAGACAATTTGTTTTGAACCTAAGGATCCATGCAATGACTTTCTTTAATTTTGATAATGAAGAATACTTCGCTATGATGGAAGATGATTTTAATTCGACATTAAAAACTGTAGGTTTAGGGGGTTGAATTTCTGGCAATTCGCTTGCTGGAATAAATGGTAGTCTCGCCGAAGGCCAATCCTCAACTGGATTACGGAGCCACGGTGGACCCGAAAGCCATGATAGATGTTCTACAAAATGAGCAGGAAGGGTACCTCGGGACCCATAATCAGCACTGTTATCCTCTGAAATAACATGCTTCCAAATTGCTTTTGGCGTGTTATCAAGGATCTGAACAACACGGTTTGCGACGAAAGTTTTTAATAAATGTGGTGGCGTTTGAAGCCAAGATAAGACAATTGTCGAGTCAGTGAAGAGGATAACCTTTTCAATTTGCGCGGCAAAATGTACTGACGACAATATATATTTTACAAGTTTTGAAAGCAGCACGGCTGCACACAACTCTAATCTCGGGATTGTTAATGACTTTAAAGGTGCAACCTTGGATTTGGCCATCAGCAAGTGGCTAGAATTATGGTTTTGAACAACTAAATATGTCACGGCTGCATAACCCAGTTGTGATGCATCGCAAAATCCTACGAGGATACAATGACTATCTAGATTCGTATGGTAATATCGTGGAATTCGTAACTGTTGTAGCAATGGAAGTTGTTCCACAAAGTTGTTCCACGTGGACATGATGTGGAGTGGTACTTCAGTGTCCCAGTCCACGTTCAATTTCCAAAGTTCTTGGATAATCCGTTTTGCAGTGAAGATCACAGGAGACAACCACCCTAGCGGATCGTATATCCGAGCAAGGGTTGATAATATATTCCGCTTCGAACATACTGCCGAATTGGGTATCGAAATGTGATAAGAAAAATAATCCTCTTCGGGATTCCAAAAAACACCTAATATTTTAACATTCGATTGAGTTTTGTTAAAATTCAACTGTTGTTGTTGACATTCAGAATCATGCTCGAGTAATTCTGAACAATTGCTTGCCCACTTGCTGAGCTCCAGTTTGGCTGATTTTAAAACGGCTACAATTTCTTCCTTGAGGTGTCGAGCAGATTCAATGGAATCTGCCCCAGTCGCCAAGTCATCAACATAAAAATTCTCTAACAGCGCCCTTGAAGCGGCAGGATAGCTTTCCCTCTCATCCCTAGCCAATTGACGTAAGGTCGAAATGGCTAAAAATGGGGAGGACGTTAAACCGTAGGTTATGGTTTGAAGTTCGTAATCTTTCATTGGTTCACTTGGGGAGTCGCGCCAAAGGATGTGCTGATATTTACGATGATTGGGAATAATTAAAATTTGTCGGTACATTTTACAAATGTCAGCAGTAAATACAAATTTATGAAATCTAAAATTTAATATCATGTATGGTATTTCTGTTTGTAGTTTTGGACCGCTATATAGCATGTCATTTAATGACATATCAGAGGCCTTCGCAGACCCATCAAAGACAACGCGAATTTTACCTTTTCCATTGATTACCGCATGATGGGGAAGATAATTTGCCCCAGAGTTGGGTGCTACGCGTTTCATGTGACTAAGACTTTCATATTCATGAAGAAAATCCCTATAACTAGTCGCCAACGTCGCATCCCTATCAAAACGCTTTTCCAGCTTGCGCATTCGCGATTCGGCCAAGTTGTAAGTATTTTGCGGTGGAGGACAGTCCGATTTTAACAGAATCGGAACCACATATCTCCCATCCGTCTGTCTGTAATGCTCCTTCTGAAACATTTCTTCCGCCTTGGTGTTGTCGGGGTTTAAATCAGAAACGACGGGAGCCTCTTCAATTTCCCAGAAATTTTTCATTGTATCATTTAATGACATGTCGGACAGTGTCAAAAGTGACGTTGGCGATGAATCGTTCGATTGACATCCAACCTTCCCAAGAATAATATATCCAAAGACTGTATTTAAAGCACTAGGGTTTCCACGAACGATATGTGATTGATCATCCAAAATGTTGGGATATAAATCGGCGCCGAGTAGAAAATCTATTTTACCCGGCTGATCAAAATTTGGATCTGCTAACGATAAATTGAGAAATCGCGATTTAACATCTTTATCTAGTGTGACAGATGGCATCCATGAAGTAATTTCCGGAATTACTATGGGTGTCGCAGATAACATAGGTGCTCGCTGTTTGACAGGTTTGATAACACATGAGGTTATACCTGTGCATGAGTTAACAGCTGTATGTCCTAATCCATTTAACGGAGTCTTGTATTTCCTTATAGATAAGCCTAGCCTCTTGGCACAGCTCTGCGTGATAATGGAGACTTGACTTCCATTATCTACGATGATACGTACAGGAACGTAGGCGCCAAATTTGTTTTGCATGTGAACAATCGCTGTACCCAAGAGCACATTTGGTGCGTTGCTCACATTTTCGTTTGACTTTGTGACGGCAGTCAATGACGTGGTCACTTTTTCACCCGTAGAGGGTGTTTCAAAATGCAACATAGAATGGTGCCGCTTGTTACAAATTTTACAACTAGATTGTGATTGACAATCTCCAAATCGATGAAACTTTAAACAATTAAAACATCGATTTAAATGTTTTATGCGATTTTTCCTTTCAAGGGGAGACATTTCAAGAAATTTTTCACATTTATAAATTGAGTGAGTTTCCTTACATATAGCGCACAATTCAGAGCTAGAATTCGCCGCCAATAAGGATTTTCGTGCAACCGCCGTCTTTGGTTTAGGTATGTTTGCAGTAAGTGGGTTAGACGCTTCGAGAATTCTAATCTGATTGTGTAAAAATTCAAATAATTGAGATGTTTCCGGTAATTGTGTTCTTGTAAGTGACGTTTCGAATTGTCGTCTGGTGTCTTGATCCAAACATCGTAAGATTATGTGGGCAACAAACTTACTAAATATATTTTCATGTTTCATTGCATTCAAAGCAGATAAATTTTCTTGAAAAGTGTTTAAGATATGTGTTAATCCATTTATCGATTCATTAGGTAATGGTTTAAAATTCATCATTTCGTCTACATAAAAAGTAAATAATAATCTACTATCTTCATACTTTTGCAGCAGAATATTCCAAGCTATTGGGTAATTCTCAGCAATTAATGGTAACGATTTAACTAAATTCAATGCAGTTCCCTTCAGTAACGAAATCAAATGATGAAATTTCTCTATATCTGTATACATATTATTATTATGTACTAGATTTTCGAACAATGCATGGAAGGTATGCCAATTTTTTACATTGGAATCAAATGGTGTTATTTGAATCGCGGGTAATTTTAAGTTGCCAATACTATTTGCAGAAATTGGTTCTGACTTAATGTTTGAATTTTGCTGTCTTTTTGCAGATGAAATTTCAAAGACCATTACATCTAATTGTTCAGAGATTGTTGCTATCTCCTTACAATCACTTGCCTTGTCCGCTTCAATTAATAAATTTTCCATATCATTATGTAATGACTCTACCTCTCCGAGCCATTCGAAAACTTTTTCATACCGGCTTAAAAACGTTTCCCTTTTTTTTTCATCCATGTTTATAAAAGGTATTAATTGATGCGTTATTTGTATCCTAGCTAAAAAACGATCCCTTCGAGTTTTCAATACGGCAATCTTCTTATCTGCCATCTTAAATTAATTCTTGTTTAGTGAAATATTATGTATTTAACACAGAAAACAGCCAATGTATACGGCGACAATAATTATAGAATGTAATGAATTTAATGTTTTCTAGTTTAATCCAGGCTCGTAATGGACCAAATAATGGTATCGCAAAGGCGACACGTGGAGTGGACTGTATCAATATATTTAAAAAAAAATGTTATGTTTGTGAATACTTTGACACAACTATGGGGAAGGGTAAACAGATGAATGGAGAAGGAAACTGACTTACCCCTTATGGTTGATGTTCTGCTCAATATTATGGATCTGAGGGAGCACTAAATCACTCACTGCACAAGCTTCCATAAACTGGTCGATGTTATATAAAACTGAGAGAGTAATGATGTTCGTTGCACAGCTTATTTTAACAGACTGGTTGACATATTGATTTTATTGTTGAACGGTAGGTAATATTGTCAGTAGGGACAGGTAATTGTGGTAAACAAAGGATGGGTAGATAAATGGAACAAGGTATATAGATAGGTATACATAGTTGCGTCAACAATAACGATAGAACTGGATGGGGTTGTGTTTTTTCCTTTTTGATTGTTATGTCTCACATCTATTACCCCCATGTAGAAGTGTTCGTTTTTTCCCCCTGAGACCACAGCGAAACATTTATTTTGTGTCTCACCCCCCCAGACACAAAGAATGGCAGAACATTTCGATTACTTATTTATTCTAATGATTTTAAACCTTTCGTTTTATATTAAAAAATCACGCAGATCTATATATATGATATATACTTTAAAACCTATTCTCATACCTACCAAATATACATAAAAAAAATTATGAAAATCGGTCCAGCCGTTTCGGAGGAGTGCGCCCCAAACACCGTGACACGAGATTTTTATACTAAGGCCAGTCAATAAGTAATGCCTCCTATTTTTTTCTCCTGTAATTGTCAAGTATAAAAAATGCAATTACAGGGGTCGAAAACCACACTATTCACGATTAATTTTTCATTATTATCTCCGTCCATTTCCACTGCTTTGGTCCAACTTTTAACAAGCGCATGTATCACAGTGTTGTAAAAAGCACGGTCATATCCAAAACACCATCGCCATAACTTTCCCCGCCGATCTCACAGTTTTAATTTTTTTGTCCTTAGTGAGTTTGTGTAATGCCATTCCATTGACTGCCTCTTTGATTCAGGTTAAAAAAATGAACCCATTTTTCGTCTCCGGTCACAATTTTGTTCAGAAACTAAGAACTGCACGTGTTGTGAGGCCATTGTTTTTCATGTTTCTTTATTCTGGCCGGTCAAGTTTCTTGGTACCCACCTTGCAAAACTATTGTTGAAAAATCAGTTGTCGAATAATCTTCATCACACTGCCTTTACTGGGGGAGAGAATGCGACATCTGTAGCTGTCTGGGGTCACCACAAATCAGTGCAGTCGCTGCAATCATCGGTCGCTTTTCCTCCACCTTGTCCTTCAGCTTGGTTACAGTAACGAAACCATCATCTAGCAGTGCAGACGTCCACTGTTGCACCATGATACACATTTTTCAGTCTTTCATGAATATGAATTTTTGCGTTTCACCTTCTACAGTCAAGAATCAATCACAGAACGCTATCTATTACGAATATCGATATCGGCCATTTTTCAAGCGACTGCAGTGCTGGCATCTGTTGACGCAAAAAATTACTACTGCAGCAGATTGTAGAATGTTTGAGGAATAGTACCAAATTCAAAATTTTCACTTAACTAACTTTATTTAAGTATAAAAAATAGGATTACTTATTGACTGACCCTCGTATATAAGATTTTTTTAACAATGCTTTTTTATGGTTTTGTATCTTTTGTTTTTAATGATTCCCAGATTGTTGCGAAGTAATTATTTATTTCAGGAGATATGTAGGGATGTGAAATATTTATTTATTTATTTATTGTGAAAAACAGTTAACATATATATCCAATTACATTTCACAATTTTTAGTTAATAGTGTAATACATTAATTATATAGGTACATTAATAACGACAGGTACTAAAGAATACCTTTATTTCGCTCTTGAAATGATTGTAGTTCGATTGAAAAATGTCAATTTCAGAAGAAAGGTTTGATAGTGAGGTCATTCTCCCCACAGGCATAACCATTGGTAGGTTGGTCCTGTCTCTAGGAAAAGTAAAAAGTCTGTGTTGCCTTGCTCTGGTGAAGTTTTCGGGGACATAAAGTGAAATCCTTTCCAGGACATCAGGATTACAAATGTGCACGTTTAGCAGCTTGTGTGCTACTAGTACCATTGCAATTTTTCTCCTAACGCCGAGACGATTTAGTCCCAGCATTCCCGTGAGAAAATCAGAGGGATACAACAAAGGGTAGTACCCAAACTCTCGCATGTACAGGTACCGCATGAACTTTTTTTGCACCTTTTCAACATCATTTGCGTATAGGATATATAAATATGACATTTTTATAGTAAGTATGCCTTAAAAAATTGGTAAATGAATATCTCTTTTTTACAAAGCAATACATTTTTTGCCTACACAATGTTTTAACCTATTATTTAAACTGCTTGCCTGCATTCGTGAACGTGTCTCGATTTCCAATAAAACCGACAATACAAATTGAACAATTTTGATTAAAAACTATTTTTGTTTATCTCCCTGACTTCCTGCAACCCCATGACAAAGGCTGTGTTGGATTGGGTGTGTGAAGGGATGACGCCATAAAGGGATGAGTTTAAGTGGCGTCGAGGCTTTGAAAAGAAATAAAAGGCACCCCTGAGGACTCCCCCTTTCTCTTTCTTGTCACCAGGGTAAATCCTTTAATACAAGTGACAGTCAAGCCTGATCGAGAAATGTTAAAAAGATTTACGGAACCTTGTAGATATACAGAGAAAATAAGAATTTTTGTTTGTATGGGATTCGCTTTAAAATATAAAAGTTAAATTCACAGAAAACTTGAGATGGAGTAAATATAAGGTTGTATTTAATCACACAATAAAGATCTTGCATCGCACAATGCAGGGAGTGGTTGCTGGAAGACGGAGCCCTGGATGAATGCGAACACCATGGCTGAGAAACCTGAGACAGTGGTTTGGCCAGTCTACTGTAGAGCTGTTCCGGCCGCGTATTTCCAAAACCCACACCGGTTCACTCGCGAAAGCTACAATTTACATTTTCAATATCAAAATTTAAATATTTAGGAATAAAATTATTATTTTCTAATAAACACATTGGAAATTTCTGTTTTTGCAAAGTGATAAAAAATAACCAACATACAGATGTATTTACAATATATGGGAATAATATCAAATTAAAAATATTAAAAAATAAAAATAGTATATTCTAATATACACCTAGGATATATTATTTTATCTAGGTTTTAGAACAATTTTTGTTTTTACAAAGTGATAAAAGCAATCAATATGGAGGTCGTATTTTGCTATTCGTCAGTATTCATTCTGAATTGTAACGTTACTTGAAATGGCTTTAGCCGTGTTTGATGACTATATCTGAATAGCAAGGTACATTCTCCACATCTACTTTCCCTCCCCACTACCTTCAGCATCACACCATACCAAAATTGGGGATGCCATAGTCTCACTGGCTCGAGACGGTTGGGAGCAGTTGGGCCTCTTGTGTAATATTCAGATATAAAAGTTATATTATATGCAAGTAGGAATCTTTAGCGTTTTTTTGCTAAGCCGACTGCACGTATAAGTATGTCGTATTTTGTGATTGCAGCATGCTACTTCGGAGAGTCGAAATTATTAGTAAAAATAATTTTACAACAGATTTTCACTCAAGATGCCTTCAGATATAAGTATATCGACTTTGGTTGTACGGCCGTATATCCTCTTTGCATACTTACTTGAAGAAAACATCTTCTAAACTTTCGGCCGGACCAATTGTCGCCGGACCAATTGTCGCCGGACCAAATGTCAGCCGGGCAAACTGCCGGCCGGAGCAACTGTCGCCGGGCCAACTGTCGCCGGACCAAATATCGCCGGACCAATTGTCGGGTCACCATAATTATTATTACGCGTGACAGCTGTTTCACCTTCCAGAGTCGTTATTTAAGTGTGGAGAAACCATTAAACTTACAGACGATCTAATTATTTTACTTCAATAGGCATAGTTTTTTTTTTTACTCAAGCTCCACTCAGGAGGCCCTGAAGAATATAATTACCCTCAGAGCCTGTCATCTTTGGGGATGCTGTGTGGAGGGTTTTTTAAAGAAAGGAAGGAGAGGAGAGTTCTGGAAAGGAAAAGGGTTTAAAGGGTGGGTAGGAATCTGGGGTTCATTGTCTCCTAATCATCCACCTCCAAGACCTAGACAAACCTCACCCCATGATCCCGGGTACCCCTGTTAAATCACCAAACGTAGCGAACCACTTGGGGTGACCTATGGCAGAAGTGTTGGTTATCCAATAAAGGTACCCATTCCCGCCACCCAAATTGAGATGTTAATTACAATGAAAATCAAAATGCTTTAATTTTTGTTACCAATGCCCTTATTGATTTCCCAAAAATAAGAATAAAAAAAGGGAATTGATAATATTCGTTAATGTTGTTATCTAGTATAGATTTTTCAATTCACCTAAAGCCTGGGTCGTGTAACCATCATTTGCTTTAGGTGTGGCGATCCGGATCGGAAGATACTGGTTGAAATAGACCTTTTGACTTTTGATCTCTCCAGCCGGACTCTCTCGATCAATCGCCTTGCGCCACATTGAGAGAAATGGATTCGTACATCCGTCACTCCTGGACACACTGACCTTTTTCCATCCCAGAACTTACTCTCCTTCCTTTCCCTAAAGAGACCCTCCACATAGCATCCCCAAAGATGACATATTCCCCGAAGAATTGTTTACCTCAGGGCCTCTTGTGTGGAGGTAATAAAAAAAATATTAGATGACAAACTTAACTTTGAATGAATTCTAAATGTATACATTAAAATATAAGATACGTTTTAAGATTTTCACGGCCAAAAGTATTTTCGTTATTTGTTTTTGGGGTGTTATGCCATGTTGCGCTTCCTCCTTCTTTAGCCAACGTTTCAGACAGCGTTGCGGTGTCCATAATCAGGGCAGATCCGGTAGACACATCATCACCCCAAAAACAAATAACGAAAATTAATATATAAGTTTGAATTTTTTTTGTTATACTTTAGTATGACTCGTGAAACCAGTTAAATAGTGTGCTGCATCAATATTATTAAAAATGTATTTGTATTTATTAACAAGCTTTCTACGTAAATAGTAGCTTGTGTCTCTTTCTAGTGAGACGTCATAAATCCTTCCTACCGTACAGTACCGGAAGTCACGGAAAACTCCGATGATTTCCTCCGGAAGCACCCTTGCTTTGTTTTCTATCCTGCGTTCGCTTGTTTAGAGCTAAGTCAAGAAAATTACGTACATATGTAAAACAAACTAAGCATCGTAATAATAGTCCTATTTCACCCTAAATGTGCGTTACTTTAACCACTAGAGTAGTGTTGGGTAGGACATGGATGAGGTACTCAAATACTGATATGAGGTGTTGAGGTGAGGTGTGACAATATTTTATCTTATGGGTGAGATAGGGGGGGGGGGTTGGCTAGAGAATTTCAGAAAATATAATTTTTACAGTAGCTCCACACAGGAGGCCCCTGAGGAAAATTATTCCATCTTTAGGGATGCTGTGGACGTATTAATCCATCCCTCCAGCGGTGCAAGGCGGTGTTCCGAGAGAGTAAAGCTGGAGAAGTCAAAAGGACTCCCTCAAATATTCTCTTCAGATTCGGCCTGTCATGCTAGTTGACAGACGCGTCCGCCGCCAAGACCTGAACAAACCTAATAATTTATAATTAAAAAATAATAAAACTAAATTTTTGGAGCAGTTGAGAAGAGCAGATTCACATTACAATAATTTACAATAAAAAATAATTAAAGTCAGTTGGGACTCTTGTGCGGTATTCACATGACAATAATTTACAAAAAAATATATATATATATATTTTTTTTTTTGAATAATTGAGACTCTTGTGCGGTATTCACTTAACAATAATTTACGATAAAAAATATTTAAAAACAAAACAAAAAAATTTCACCTCGCCATCCCCACACTTCACGGATCTAATACAAAAATGTCATGCAATACAAGAATCACCTCACCTCACTACCTCACACATTTGTCCCATACTATACGGGACGTGACATGTAGTTCAATATGCCAACCTCCTCACACCTCACCTGACATTTGTCCCATACGTGACAAAGTGACACGACATGTAGTCCAATACACCAACCACCTCACACCTCACCTCTTATTTGTCCCATACGTGACATGACATTTGTAGTCCAATACACCAACCACCTCACACCTCATATTTGTCCCATGTGTGACAACGTAACATGACATTTGTAGTAATACAAAGAAAAAGAGTTGGTACAAATACATTTTGTGAGGTGGGGGGACATTTTACGCTTTTTTATGGGACATTTGAGGTGCCTCTTGTACGAGGTACTCAACACTACACTGGAGCGACGCGACGCCACAGTGATCCCGCCGTAGGTCATAGCCCTAAAATATTGATATCCTCATTTTAAGGTGCTTATTGTACGTAAGTAGTGACTAATTACCAAACTAACTGTAGGTATAAAAACAATTCCGGTTCCCCAAAGATTTCATAAGTTTATCGGCTTCCAAATTGATCTAATTGCAGGAAGTGCTAAATTACCATTATCTGCTTTTTTAGTGACCGTCTTTACTGTTGCTAATTTGTTGGCATTTTTTATTTGCAAGTGTTGTTTTGCAATGGAATTTCAAGTTGAAGGTATGTTAAAGTATTTTTATTATTTTTTTATAAATATATAGGCTTTTGAATTGTATGCCTGCTACGAGCGTATAAATTTGTTGGTTAAATTTAAATTTGTGTTTGCATAAACTTTTAACTACTTTAGTCAGCAGTGACACAAGTTTTATTTAATGAAAAATGTTCCTTAGAATAAACAGTTAATGAAGCATAATTTTTTTACCGCTTATTTTTGCCATCTTCTTAATTATGCGTCATCTACGCCATTCGTTTACCGTCGTAGAAGTTACGGTCTACGAAAAAATATGGGTATGGTTGGTAAAGCTTAAGGAATTTGCCTCGTAAGAAGAAGTCTGTGATGTCAAAAAAGGTGTCAGAATTGTTATTAAACGTTTAGTGTTTTATTTTGTATTTCAATGAAAAAATAGTTTAGGTCATATAGATTTTTGTGAAAATTCTGTACCTTTATAATTTTGCATGTTTTGCCATTGCAATATGACCCTTAATTATAGATGAATAAACGATTAGAATTTAACGCAAAATCTCTTAATTTTATCAATTATATATTCATTACCAAGTTAAACATCTCTATTTCCATAAATTCCTGCATAACCGCAATAAACACTCCATGCATCATCATCATCATCATCATCACTATTGGCTCTACAACCCCTGGTGGGTCTTGGCCTCCCCAAGAGTCTTCCTCCACTCATCTCGGTTTTGTGCCAGCTCTCTCCAGTTTGGAAGCTCCAAGATAGATATGTCTTTGAGGACGTTGTCGCTCCATCTTAGTCTTGGCCTTCCCAGGCTCCTATACGTGACAATATTTAACACTCCATGCATAGTACTTGAAAATTATTTAAGTAATTAGTAATTGGTTTACGTACTGAATAATTCCAAAAACATCAATAAACCATTACTTGAGAAATTAGACAATAAGTGCGACCCACTGCGCACTGAATTAGCAAATATCACATTAAGCAACAATGTAAATTATTAATGGAAAACACAATATGCTAATAATGTGTGTTTTTCCCAATAGTACTTAGTAAAATAAATCGAAATTTTAACAAGCCATTGAAAACAGAAAATGATGCTAGTATCAAACAATTAAGGTGGAAAAACCCAATAGCATATGATTTGAATGTTTATCACAACGTCAACATGCTATAACCGCCCTCCCTTGAGCGCTGGCCCACTGTGGACGGTGCGATTTTTTTTTTCCTCGGATTGCTCGTGAAATTTTGGTGACCGTTTTGAATATTTTCCGCCCGCCTTAAAAAAATCATACCTATTTATAAATTTTAAAATGGAGACATACAAACTGATCATTGTTCTATATAGTCAATGAATTCACCAATCTTTGGTTGATTATCACATATTCCTAGGATTTATAAAAAAAATATTATTAAATCGTAAACATTTGAAACAGAACTATTCTCAGGATTTTCTCCTTATAAACTCGCCTAAGAATTTCAATTTTGTCTACACATTAAATATTTTCTATTAGGTTTCTTTTAAACGGTCTAATTTATAATCACAATCTACATAGGTATGTAAGAAAACTGAATTTTGATATGTTGTGAACTATTTAATGTTACCTCTCAATTTAGTCGGGGAATGGCGACATTTTCATAGACGAAAATGAAATTCATAAGGACTCACCATAATAAATCAAACAGATACATCAATTATCTTAAACCCACATTACCAATTAACTCGATTATTGGTTTATTTATTAAAAATATCGCATTATCAAACACAATCCGACCGTAAAAATATCAAAAACGTAACCACGAAACTTTTGTTTTTCAAATAAAACTGATTTTTTAAGTTTGAAACGCGTTTAAACACGTTGAATGATATTTACTAATTTAGAAAAATCCACTCAAACAATCCACTAAAAGTCGCATTTTATACTGAGGCATTTTGACATATGATCTTTCTAGAGAAATGTACAAAACATGAATTTTCGAATGACCATATTTCTTTAAAGGTAGAGTACACTGCATCTGTTGAATTATAAAAGAAGAAGTATCTTTCCACCTACGTCACAATTGAATCGCGGGCTTATTTGAAAATATTTAAAAAAGAAAATTACTGCATCTATGGAAAATTTGCTGAAATTCAGCAGCCAAGCAAACTTATGTTTTGTAGGTGATGCTGAAATTTAGCAAAAAGTGCTCCAGTGGTTAATAGTATAAGTATATACGGTAAAAATGTATAGCACTTGACCTGCTTTGGTCAAAGGTGTTAATCCACATATTTTGACAACGAATTGTTTTGTTGAATGTGATGTATTTGACTAACTTTAACCAGTGATTACTTACATTATTTGGAGTAAAAAGTCTCGGCTGTGGAACGATTTGCCGGTCTCTGTGTTACCTCCCTCCTTCTCAACTTGAAACCCAGGTTTACTCCTTTCTTTCCACAAAAAACCCTGACGAAGCATCCCCAAAGATGACATTGGCCCTTGACGAAATTGCATGATAATGTGCTGACTCACTACAACAGTTTTATCACATCATCAAAACACTGTGACGTTATCGTTTAATAATTTAATATAAAACATAATAACGTTTCGGCATGTGTAATTTATTTATGAAATCATTGTGAAATTTATGAAATTATTTATGAAATCATATTTATGAAATTAATATGATTTAATTATACTTAGAGTACCCATCAGAACCCCTACAGACTATGTTTTTAAAGCGCTGAATTTAATGTCACTGAAACAATTATATCCAAAGATATTCTAATTTACGCATTAAAAAATCAGGATAACTTTACACAGACAAACTCGGGCCGATTCACAAAATCTACATTACAACATACATTCTACCAACCTACAACTAAAACGACTTTTGGACAAAGAAATATGCAATACTTCTCTATAAAATTATTTAATTTACTCCCTCTTGCAATGAAATTCATTAAAAAAATAACCGCCTTCAAAAGAAGCATAAAAATATGGATTATGGACATAGGAAGGAAGAAAATAGAATCAATTTTGCAACCAAACAAAGAATAATGCTTGTTTTGTACTTTATTTTAGATCTAACTTCATAATATTCCTCGGTAATATTCTAGCATAGGTATTTACTTATAATTCAAATAATAAAACTTGTACAATGTGTCCTTAGAACGGGGTACCCCAGTAAGGACACATTTTCTCTTAAAAACTGTAAATAAAAAAATAAATAAATAAAATAAAATTCAATTGTTGATTTCAAAAATTGAATTTTTATTTTTTTACATTTTACCGAAAATACCCAAAAATACCACTAATTTTTAAAATCCTCCTTGTGTTAAAAATGAACAGAATTAACATAGCACAATTATATTTAACGAAAACCACAATATTATAATACAATAAGAAATGAGGATGAACATAAAACAAAGTAAATTCATAATTGAATTATATAAACAACGACAAAACAGTTACTCATGACATATATGAAAATCATTATTATAGGTTTTTTTTGGCTTAATGAATCGTTGTTTGTAACTTTATGAAAACTGGTTTAATTCATAGATGCGACCAAATGTTTTTTTCTGATTTTTCTGTTTCAAATTTTCGTTTTAGAGTCGCTATTATTATTGTCACTGATTAAACATTACAATTTGAAATTTTACAAAAACAAAATAAAAAAAAAAAATCATCCTAGACCTGCAGCAAAGTAAATAGATGTCGCACATTAAAATAAAAAAATGGATACATCTATCCGAGACACTATCTAGATTGCATTTACATTGTTCGGAAATAATCTTGCCGGGAAGAATCATATACAAGGTGGCGCAAAATTAATCACCCTATCGGAAGATGTTATAATTTTTGCAAATGGCGTCGTACGTCAATCATATTTGACATTTCGTCGCCTCAGTTCTTATTTGTCCAACAGACCATTTTAGTTTTTGTTCAATCTCCATTTTAAAATTAAAAATAAAGTGTAAAAAATAATAGTTAATCACTTAAGAATAACTATTTAAACTAATGAGACCCTTACCTTTACGGAAATAGCTTTAGCTAAACACATATCATAATGTTTCATTGAAATAACGAAAGAAAACCTTCTCCTCCTGTAAAATTTTCTAATTGTCTGTTGGACAAATACGAACTAAGGCGACGATTTGTGAACCAGACAGCTGCTTATATTCTGCAGATAAGCAATGGAGCGCTATACTTGGAATAATTGTGTCGATTTAAGCTTTAACGCTTTTAGCGTCGAAAGTCATCATGAGCGACGAGGAGCATTTCCACTTTACGGCGGTTACGTCAATAAGCAAAATCTTCGTTTCTGGGGCACTGAAAATCCACGTGTGATGCACGAAGAGCCATTACATCCATTCAAAGCTACTGTGTGGTGCGGCGTTCACGCGGGAGGAGTAATTTTTTGTGTAATAAAGTTGGTGGTTCTTATTCGAAGTACCTACGATACAGTTAAATATTACCGGAGTAAAGGACCGAATTAGTTTAGTAGTTAGTGAAGAGCCCTGGCAAGCCTAAGGTCCTGGATTCGATTTCTAGATTATTTTTATTATTTTTCTGTATTAAATTTTCGTTTGAGAATCGCTAACATGGAGTGGGCCATAAACATTTGCACTTTTTTAATCGTGCTAGCGGAGATTCCTATCGGGCAGGAGAGCGGGGTCACTTACTCGTGGCTCCTTGCTTCTTGGAAATTTAGTCACAATGGATCGTTTTACGGGAGAGCAACGCGTTTCCTGGGTAAAACATTTTTTTATAAAACAATGATTTTGTTCTTTTCCGTTCAACAATGATTCTATTCTGTATTTTATCAGTTACAGAGTATTAAGTGTTCAATTAAATCATGGTTTAAAAATTAACAATATTAATATTGGTTTAAAAGGAAAACAAACAGGGCGGCCATGGAGCAAAAGAAATCGATGAGATTGAAACTAATCTCCTCGATCAGAGGAGATATTCTATGCCCCCCCCCCCCCCGATAAGCTTGGATTTAACAACAGCTGATTTTTTTATGGGATATATATATATATATATATATGTTATGGTTAAGGTTTTCACGGGTGTAAGATGTAAAACACTTTTCTAGGTTTACCCGCGTAACGTAGTCCTGAGAAGGACTTTTTAACTCCTGACGTTTCGGACAGATCACACTGTCGGCTACTCCAAATATTTAATAAAAAAATCCATAAACAAACGTAAAAAAACTATTCCTGAAACGGAAACAGAACTCCCCCTTTCTATAGCAATTCTCCCATACATAAAAGGCTCAACAGATAAAATCAGTCGAATCCTCAAAAGCAATAAAATCAAAACTATTTATAAATCGGAAAATAAAATCTCGTCTCTATTAAGAAGTCCGAAAGACCACATTCCACTTGAATCACACGGGATTTATAAAATACCTTGTGGGGCGTGTGAAAAGGTCCGAAAGACCACATTGGACGATGCAATAGAAAAAAATCTTTTAGAATTGCGGAACATAAAGTAGATGTCACTAATAAACGCTTAACTTCATCCTTAGTTCAACACGTCCTTAATGAAAGTCATAAAATAGACTTCAATAATACAACAACAATAGCTATCGTATACAATGAACCAAAAACAATTTACCGCGAAGCGATAGAAATTTATAAACATAAAAATAATATGAACACCAGAAACAACTCCATAAGAATTCCCAACACCTGGAAAGTAATAATTGACGAAAATCCCCCAAAAACGTCATTTCCAAAATTATCAGAAGTACCCTCAATTAGCCTAACCAATCAGGTCTCTACATGTAAACCGCCTGAGACTGCCGCGGCCGGTCCCACCTCCTACCCCCAGCACCATGAATCACATTCAACCCGGGTACTCCGTTCTAGCCATAAGAATTGATTTGCACTAACTTAAGTCTTGGATTCTGGACCAAACAGACATGCGAAAGCTATCAGTTTGAGACAAAAACTAAAGACATAAGGCCTCTGAAGATGGACAGTGTGATCTGTCCGAAACGTCAGGAGTTAAAAAGTCCTTCTCAGGACTACGTTACGCGGGTAAACCGAGAAAAGTGTTTTACATATATATATATATATCCATATTTTATCTTACATGTCCAGTCTACGTAAATAAACCAGCGACAATACTCCAATTAAGGGAAAGCATCCAAAAAGAAATGATCACATATCCCGAGATTTGTGTCGAAAAGTTTTCGAAAATCTAAGGGCCTGGTTTGAGGAATGCCAGCGGCGAGATTTTGACGAAATTATTTTTACGAAATGATTTTCCAGCATATTTTTGTTCTTATCAATAATCATTTATTTAAATACAATCTGTATTTTTTAATGATTATTTCAAAAGTGCAAATGCTTATAGCCCACACTATATTACGTTTTTTTATGTTTAATATAACATAGTGTTTTACGTAGTCTGTTCAAGTAATACATTTATTTTTAGTTTGTTTTGCACTGATCCACTTCGAACAGGATGGGATTATAATAATTATTACGTAATATATTCAAGCAATTAATTTATTTAAAGATTTTTTATACATCGATCCACTTTGAACCACATTGATCCACAGGCTTATGAAGCGCGCAGGTACATTAAATTGCATCTTACTTATCAACTCTGTGCATCGAAAATGCGATGCATTCGGTCAATCAATGAGTCAATTTTAAAGTGTGAAGAAATACCACGTTTTCATAAACGACGAAGGAAAAAATCAAATCCGGCGATGTCAGGTAATTATTCTTGTAATTGATTAGCATTACATTCATAGGGGAACTTAAATTACGATGTCGGGTAGTGATCTTTATTTTTGATGAGCATAAAATCCATAAGAGTATGTAATGCAAAATCTTTCTTAGTTCCTCTAAGAACGTTTTCGGCAACGAAGTGATAAAATTACGATGTCGGGTAGTGATCTTCATTTTTGATGAGCATAAAATCCATAAGAGTATGTAATGCAAAATCTTTCTTAGTTCCTCTAAGAACGTTTTCGGCAACGAAGTGATAAAATTACGATGTCGGGTAGTGATCTTTATTTTTGATGAGCATAAAATCCATAAGAGTATGTAATGCAAAATCTTTCTTAGTTCCTCTAAGAACGTTTTCGGCAACGAAACCAGTGATAAAATTACGATGTCGGGTAGATCTTTATTTTTGATGAGCATAAAATCCATAAGAGTATGTAATGCAAAATCTTTCTTAGTTCCTCTAAGAACGTTTTCGGCAACGAAACCAGTGATAAAATTACGATGTCGGGTAGTGATCTTTATTTTTGATGAGCATAAAATCCATAAGAGTATGTAATACAAAATCGTTCTTAGAGGAACTAAGAACGTTTTCGACAACGAAACCAGTGATAACATTACGATGTCGGGTAGTAATCCTTGTTTTTGATGAGCATGACATCCATATGGGAATGTAATACAAAATCGTTCTTAGAGGAACTAAGAACGTTTTCGACAACGAAACCAGTGATAAAATAAAAATAAAATAACGAAATCTCCCAAGGAAATAAAAGTGTTCTAAAAACTGAACGAATAAAATTGGCGGAGAGTGGAAATTTCCGTTCCGTTGCATTACGTGAATTTCTCTGCATTTTATTCGTCCTCGAGCTATGTGAATTTCCCCGAGTGAGATGTTTAACAGTCTCCTAGAGTAATATTGTAGCACGAGGCTATAAAGTTTGCAGCTTTCGCGTGCAAGAGATGTAGTCTGAAGCTGAATTGAATTGAGTTTATCTGCGAGACTAGAAACTGATGTATTTTGATCACTGGAGTTTATTCAGTGGGTATTTTATTAAAACAAAGTAACCGTTTTAGATGCAAGGACTATACTTTGATCAACGAGAAGAAATCATTAAAGAAATAAATGTATTTTGAAATTAATGGCAAGGCAGCGTGTAACACTAAACGCAATTTGATTAACTCGATACTAACGGGCTTGAAAACTCAAAGAAAGAATGTCTCGAGTCCTAGTCCTAGTCTCAGTTCGTTGAATGTTATGTGGGTGTTTGTGTGTTTTTGGAGTGAAACTTCTTTAGCCCCGTTAGTGATTTGAAATTCGGATGAAACGGAAATGCGTCACTGAAATATATTATTTGACGGGTCCTCTGTTCTATTATAATGCGGTAAATTCGCGCTGCGACGTTCGAATCCTACGAAATCCAAAAATAAATAAAAATAAATATTTTTATGAAATCAATATCCAATCTTCAAACCACTTTAAAATAAACAGGTAAAAGAAAAGAAAGCGACTTTTTAGTTTAACTTCTTTTGCGTGAATTGCACACTCTGATTCTTTTTGTTAAATAAGTACGCAGTGTGCCTTCAAAGTCCATTCAGCCTCAGTGGTCGAGGGGTAATGCTCTCGACTCGCAATCCGTAAACTGTATGCTTTCGAAGTGAAAAGTAATACGCATAAGAGATAACTGAATTCTTTGCAATCGGAATAAACGAGTGTGTTTTCAAGGAATCAGTATATATTTCGTTATTATTTTCATCACTGTGCTACGAGTACATCTCAATAAATGATTCGATTTCGTTCTCTTTCGTCTCTGAATCCTAGTTATTATTATGCAGTCCTCAGGCCTTGTAGTTCTGATTTAATTCTCTTCTACACAGTCAGTCTTAACTCTTTCTATGTCTTTCTCTGGATTGCTTCCACTGCGATACTCACGTGGTCATGGTTTTCAGGGTATTGTCAGCTGACATTTTTTCTAAATTGCCAGACCTTTGGGAACTTAAGATTCTCACGAAGTTCTAATTGTCAGTTTGATTCCTGAAATAAATAAATTTTATTTTGCATGTTAAATTTTCTCTTCTATCTCGAACTGTCTTTGGGTCGCATCTGCTAAAATACCCACTTGGTGATGACTCTTGGGGTCTTATCATTTGAAATTCTTTCCGAATTATCAGCGTTCGTTGAGACTTATGAAAACTTGCAAAAGTTTGATTCTGGAGTAAAATCTTTATTCATGAATTGTGAAATAAAATAGCCGTTAACCCTAACCTAACATAACCCATTAAACCATTTTTTTATCATCACTCTTTGTAAAAGAGTTAGGACTTGAGAGAAGAAAAAATGGTTGTGTTGTTTTTTTTTTTTAAATAAAGCACCCTTTGAGAAACTGAATCCATCGTTTTTATTGTTATGTTTTTAAAGTTACAAGTTAACTAATTCTCCACTCAACGTACAAAAGTATATTTATACTTTATGTTTTCTATGCTAGTTTTGTTAGAGAGGTTGTAATTTTTAGCTACAGTAGACATTCTACAGTTATTATTCATTTGTACTTTGGGAAGGGATAAAGTTAAAAAATGATCATATATCAGCGACACCAAATTACTGGCGCCATCTTTGGCCTAAATGAATTAACTTGTTGATAATAATAAAAACTATTGATAATCCATAATTGGTTTGAAACTTAACTAGAAAACTAAACTCTTTATGACCTTTCTGAGGGGGTTCTCAGTTGGTTTCATTCTGAATTGGCCGGTCACCGTCATATTAAATAAATTACAATGCGTAGGTAGAAAACAATAAGTTGTAATTTCTTAGGTGTTATGTAATTGAAAATATTTTGCTGCCATCAAACTATTTTACTATTAGTTGTTAAGAGCGTTTAACCAGCCAGCGGACGAAAATCCACATTTCGTCGAAAGTTGTTCTTCCGATCGTGCAGGGCGGTTACAATGAGAAAGATTGATTATTCTCCGTACCAGCTTTTTTAAATTATAACTCAATATCGAATTTATTTCAATCCAAATTAGCTTTAATTTATACCTTCATCCAAAAATGCTGAAAGGCGTGATGATAAAACTATTAAAATAGTGTACTTTTTGTAGTTATTTTTTGATTATAAGTATTTATCATTTTTTAGTAATGTCTAAATTTAATAAGAATGTTAAAAAAATCTGAAATATATTAGTTTGTAAGTGCGCAAATAAATACACAAATGGACCAATTTTCGTCAAGAAACACATGTACGTACATATTTTTTAATGATTTTATTGAAACTAAAATTAAAATTCTAATACATAACTTTGCTAGATAATGTATTGATTTATTTTACTGCATGATTACATTATTTGAAATGGGTGTGGTATAACACAAAAACTTTTTTGAAAATTTAACAAATCTGCCAACGACCTATGGAATAACCTTATTATACTAAAAACTAAAAAAAATTCTAAAAATTTATTACATAACTATGCTAGATAAAAGAACAATCTTTCGAAATCCATTTATAATTTTTTGTGGAAAAGAGTCAATACGTCTAAAAACTTTTTTGAAAATGACGTATTTTCGGCTTTCTCTGGTAATGCCCTCTTAATGATAAAACAAAATTTTAATTATTTGAAGAAGGAAATATCATTTGCGGAAACTGAGGTATGAAATATTTTTAATATTTTTTTGCAGTGTTTATTAATTGGACTTTATCATTTTATGTTTCTGATTTCTTACGGTAGTTAATTGAAATAAATTCTACCTTGGTAAGTATAATAATTTTGAACAAAGGAAGTGTTTAGTTTTGGGCATGGAAAAATATATTTATGTCTAGTACGATTTTCAGTTAGAAATTGATACTTGTCTTTTTCTTTTATGACTTGAATCAATGCATTTTTAGTGTACAAATCTTTGTGAATGAGGTACTTGTAATTCTTTAAATAATCGGTCCGTTGCGTTGGGAACTCGGAAGGTTTTTTTAATACGATTTTAATTATTAATCTCTGTACGACTTCTATTGGGGAAAGATTAGTTTTATACGCGGATCCCCAACTAACGATAGCATATTGTAAGGTTGATTGATCCAAGGCATAATATATTAAATATAAGTTTTTTATAGGCAAAAAATGTCTGATTCTTAAAAAAATGTATGTCAATTTTCTAATTTTTTTTTAACTTTTTTAAATTTGTTCCTTCCATTTAAAATTTTTATCAATAACCAGCTGACCCGGCGAACTCAGAATAAATAACTGTTGTGTTAACTTATTAATTAAATTCAGTTTTTCTTTTAAATTAAAAATTACACAATGAAGCAATTATCGATGCGCAACTGTCTGTGTTTTGTTCTTCAGTATCATAGATGGTGTTGTGTACGGATTTATATTTTTTGTGATTTTCTTACTTTTCCACTCACTTTAATTACGGAATTGCGTTTCATTTTCATTATACGTGTGAGTGAGATTTATTATAATTATTATTGTATTTTTCCTTTGGAGGGGTGCATATGTTCACCGTTTATCTCATTTTTGACTATCACAATATTGCTGCAGTTCTTTCAAAAGATGTGAAATAGTTCCATACGAAATTTATGAGGAAAAGAATTTTCTTAATATGTTTTTTGTGATTTTTTCAAATGTTTTAATAGATATTCTGTTATTCGGGACGGAGACAAATCCAACAAATCAAAGATCATAAAAATCGGTCCAGCCGTTCTTATATATATACATGGTGTAACTAACCCGACTTTGTTATTTTATATATTAAGATTACTCATAGATATTTAATTATGTTTGTTGTTTTAATATTGTGCAGTTTGGGATACAATAATTTTTATTATGTGTTTTGGAATTGTCGTAGATGAAAATGTCAAAGTTTATAGGAGTGTTTTGGTAACTAGATTTAGTTACTAGAAAGTACTGTAAAACCTCCATTATTTGAATGCTATGAATACCTATATCAGCTTTTCTATACTTCCTAATAATCTTCATACTTGAGCTATTCAGGCACTTCTAGCATTAAGCTCAAAGTTATAATCTTACAATACAACAAAATACATAGTGTACTGCTTGTTTGTAATGTTCATTATCACGTACCTACTTTGCAATTAATTCCTGAACCAACTCTCCTGCAATAACAATAAATTTAAGACATTTCTGGGTGTACTGTTTGCTCTACAAGGAATATCTTAAATTTATTATTTAAATCATCCAATTCTGAAACTGGTTTCTCTGTGGTATCCACATCTGAACTCAGCCACTTTTTCGGCAGAGAAAACAGAGATTCCTTCCATCCTGAAACAAATAAAATCTTCGTCTGCGGAACCAACTTCGTCTAAGAAGGCGGATGAAGTAACTATGCAAATAAATCTGTACATAGGTATAACAATCTCGTGTCACGGTGTTTGTGGTCGCACTCCTCCGAAACGGCTCGAAAGATTTTTATGAAATTTTTAATGTATTTGGTCGTAAAGAATATTTCATACCGCTAGGTGATTAGTGAGTCCCTATACAGAAAAAATGTTGTATTTTTTTTATTTGACATCAAAAAATACCTACAACCCCAAATTTTCAACCTCCTACCCCACCCTCCCATTTTTTTATTTTTTTTGTATTTTTGATTTAGTATTTTTGTATGAAAAAATGTAACCGTCGTTCGTATTTCAAACAGAACGAAATACTTTATGTTGTTGAATGACTCATCGAACTTTCTTCCACACATGCTCAAGTCATTCACGAGAAGCGTCACGTCATTTTGAGATTTCATTCGGCCTTTGTTATGTATCACAATGCAGTGCATACAAAAATTTGAATAATTTTACCAAAATATTTACTAGAAATAATTTATATGGCAGAACAACGTTTGCTGGGTCAGCTGTTGAAAAATAAATATTTTGTTTTTTGAAGAGTTTTATTAAATGTACATTTGTTACTTAAATTTAATTTTTCCGCGACCGGTTTCGATACAACCGTATCATTCACGACCAGAATTAAAAGTTTTAATTCTGCTCGTGAATGATACGGTTGTATCGAAACCGGTCGCGGAAAAATTAAATTTAAGTAACAAATGTACATTTAATAAAACTCTTCAAAAAACAAAATGTCTAGAAATTGTTACATAGTTAATGCCCAAGAAATACAAAAAATTAGAAAAATAAATAAGTTAATTAGGTTAATTTATTTATTTTATTTTAAATGCACATTTACAGTTAATATAACTTTTTTTAATTTTTTTTTATTGAAAGAATAGATAATACATATAATCAACAAACAAGTCCTGCTAAGCCAATTTAATTGGCTTGTCAACAGGTGCTTATATTTTAGTTACATATACATTTTTTAAATTTAAAATTTACATCTTATATCTACAGATTCAACATTTTTTCATACATTTCAATATCAATATAAATTTTTTTTTTTCCGATAATAAACATACGTTATAATTTCTTAAGTTGGTAATAATAACATTTTTAAATTGTTGAACATTCAGTTGAAAAATATCTATGTCAGGGTACATTTAATTTAGTAACAGAATCATTTTTCCGAGCGGCATTACTAATGGCAGGTTAATTCTGCATCTCGGAACAACAAAAGTTCTGCGCGCTCTTGTAAAGTGGTCGGGAACATAAAACTATGTTTTTGTATAATATCGGGAAAACAGATATTACCGTTTAGAAGATTGTCAGCAAAGAAGTTTTCCTTTTATCGGCGAGGCTATTAATACCCAGCATGAAGACAGAAAGACTGATGGATGTAACCAGGGATATAATGTCCTAAGACATAAATATCTCAGAAACTTCTTTTGTACTTTCTGTACCATTTGAGACTGAGTTATTATTAGGTCCTTACATATGAAATTGGCGTTTTGTATGGGAGGAACATAAAGTCGATTTTTTTAAATATAATATATTTATTTAATCAAAGTATGTACCATTGCTATCTATGCACTTTTGCCATCTCATAGGTAGTTCATCGATCCCTTTACTAAAAAAACCATTCGGACGGAAATCAATAAAATCTTTGAAGGCGGTTTGGACTGCCCCATTGGAGTTGAATTTTTTCCCTTGCAAGAAGTTATCCAAATTTCGAAAAAAATGGTAATCTGTCCGGAGAGTACGGTGGATGTCTTAGACATTCCAGTTAAAGCTCCTCTAATTTGGTAGCTGTCTGTTATGGAGTGTGTGGTCTAGCGTTCTAACGTGCGTTTGTTGATTTGCTTCACTCAATTCGTGAGGTATCCACCTTTCAAGCTTTTTCACCTTCCGAATTTGCTTCAAGTGGATTAAAACAGTTTTATCACTACCACCGCATCCTGCAGCTAACTCGGGTGTGGTTTGCGATGGATCCGCTTCCATAATAGCCTTCAATTCTTCATTATCAACTTTGATCTCCGGCCGTCCACGGGGCTTGTTCTGCAGGTCGAAATTTCCGGAACGAAAACGTTGGAACCAAAAACGCACTGTGTTTTCTTTTGCGGCACCGTCGCCATACACATCATTAATCCTTCGAGCAGTACTGGTGCCACGGTGGAACTCGTACTCGTAAATAACGCGATATTTCAAGTTTTCCATTTTGTTAACTAAGTGAAGCAAAGAAAAAAAAACAATTAAGGATAAAACAAATGAATTATAATTTTCGAAACAAAAATACATGAGTAAATAGCTGTATAAATTTGAATTTGGAATTCCTAACCAAAGAGAAGATATTTGAGATCAAAGTTGCTAGTACGGCAAAACGCCAATTTCATATGTAAATACAAAACTAATTTATTAAATTTCTTGGCGTGATATAATTGTTTTAAAATTATTTACACTAAACTTTTCATTAAACTTTAATCAGTCAATTACAATTAGTGAGCACATAATTCTTGATTTTAAAATGTCTCTTTATCCCCCCCCCCCTTTTTTTCTTCCTTTTTATTATTATTACTCATTCATTCAATAATTAAGTTACTAGACCGGTTCATATCTCAGGCATAATTACCAAATGACATTCTATGGACTTACGTAATAGGTACATAACCATGTAATAATTTAATTTAACATACTTTTAATCTGTATTATAATGTACTGTGTATGTCTTAATAAACAAATAAACAAAATAAACAAATATGTAAGGACCTAATATTTAGTAAGTTAGTGTGTCGTCTACCAAATCGCACGTTTAAATGAAACGTTAACTATACTAAGCATGCAATCAACGTTTAAAGTGATTGTAGTTTTAGGCGTAAGAAATATCGGTGAAATAATTAATATACCAACAGTTAATTGATTTTATTCACCCATTCTATTGTTTGGTTCAATAGCTTGAAATTGATAACTTTGCGTAGCTCGGCATTAGTGCGACTCTATTGTTTCAACAAAGACTTTCTTAATACAGGGTGAACAGGACGTATCCGAGGGATTTTATCCGGCGATTCACGAGCATATTTAGAGTAAAAAAATGTACACATCATTTTGCAGTCCGATGATATTTTTTTGAAGTAAAACTTCTTTACGCACGCTTGACTTGGGGAGTAAGCAGATGAAGAGCGTTATGAAAAGTGTGATCGGGCGAGGTGAAGGTCAATTAAAAATATTTTTCCATCACACATCGCCACTGACTACTTGGTACACTGAAAAGTGACGCGTTTATAGCCTAGCGATCATTTGATAAGCGTTGCGCCTCATTCTAACACAATGTTACCAACACATTCTAACACCGGGTTCATCCGGATCCGGTTTGTCGGGATCTTGGCGGCCTATGCGTCTGCCTACCAACTGCGTAGAAGGCCTGATCGGGAGAGACTGGTTGAGCTTTTGACCTCTTCAGCAGGACTCTCCCTGACACACTGACTCTCAGATTCCTACCCACCCTTCATAACTTTTTCCTTTTTCCTTTTTTTCTTTCCCAGAACTTCCTCTCCTTCCTTTCCTTAAAAAGACCCTCCACAAGGCATTCCTAAAAATAGGCCCTGTGGGGAATTTTTTCCTCAGGGCCTCCTGTGTGGAGCTAATGTAAAAAAAAAAATGTTAATACTGTCACACCCATCGCGACGGGACGATCTCGTAGCGATGGGAACAGTAGCGACATGTGCTTGAAACATATATTTTTTTAATTTTTAATAGAAAAAAATGTCATCGGACAGCAAAATGACATGTACATTCATTATTCCAAATATGCTCAGGAATCGCTGGTTAAAATCCCTCGGGTACGTCAGATTCCTACCCACCCTTCATAACTTTTTCCTTTTTCCTTTTTTCCTTCCCAGAACTTCCTCTCCTTCCTTTCCTTAAAAAGACCCTCCACACAGCATTCCCAAAGATAGGCCCTGTGGGGAATTTTTTCCTCATGGCCTCCTGTGTGGAGCTAATGTAAAAAAAAATTGTTAATACTCTCACACCCATCGCGACGGGACGATCTCGTAGCGATGGGAACAGTAGCGACATGTGCTTGAAACATATTTTTTTTTATTTTTAATAGAAAAAAATGTCATTGGACAGCAAAATGACATGTACATTCATTATTCCAAATATGCTCAGGAATCGCTGGTTAAAATCCCTCGGGTACGTCCTGTTACACCCTGTATATGTTTTTAAATATTTTTTTTATGAATAACTGTTTTCTTACGAAGATTTTATTTGTTTCAGGATGGAAGGAATCTCTGTTTTCTCTGCCCAAAAAGTGGCTGAGTTCAGATGTGGATACCACAGAGAAACCAGTTTCAGAATTCGATGATGGAACGGTAAGTACTTAACAACTCCGATTAACACATCTTTTTTACTGTTTCCTTACCTAACTAATTAAATAATCATCACGCCATTTCCTGAAGGGGTAGGCAGACACGTCGGACCGCCAAACAGTTCGGTCTTGGCACACGCTCTTTGCCTCATTCGCATCCAAACGTCATCTCAACCGTATTTTTCTATTATTCTGACTTCTTAATCTTACGTGTTACGTTTACATCAGCCTTGCATTCTTTGCGGATCTCTACATTTCTCACACGATTATGAATAATCATACTTCTCATAGGTACGCCTCAGCGATCTCATTTCTACAGCATTCAGTCTACTCTCATCCTTCCTCTGCCAGTTCCATGCTTCACTGCCATACATCAGGGGGCCATCCATAAATTACGTCACACCTTAAGGGGCGGGGGGGGGGGGGTCATCAGCTCTGTGACGTCACATGTAAAAATCTAAATTATTAAAACGCAACACTTAAATGTGAACGAAAACTTAAAAATAAAAACAAGAAATTTTGAAACTACTGATGTGATTATTTTTAGATGTAAAATTGCACAATATATGACGTCACACTAGGAGTGAAGGATCTCACAAATGTGACAGGGACGGGGGGGGGGTCAAAAAATCATGAAATTCGTGAGACGTAATTTGTGGATGGCCCCTTATACATCATACATTGTAGACTGCTAGCTTCTTTCCTTTGGACAGTTTTTTCTTTCTTACCTAATCTAACCTAACTTAATCTTGGGTATGATTTGAGATTTTCACGGTTGAAAGTGTTACGCCGCATTGCACTTCCCCTTTATTAAGCCAAAGTTTCGGACGGCGTTACAGCGTCCATCATCAGATTTTTTTTGTGTGACAGGGACGCATCTTACTTGCAGAACTTGATAATAACATTATCAAATTTAATTTTAATTAAATTTCTAAAAATGAAAATGGACTTCTACGAATTAAACACAAAAACAATTAATAATCCATCATCAGAGATCATAGATGCGCCACATGTATATATTTGACACCGTAACGCTATCCAAAACGTTCGCTATAGACAGTGCCGTAAATAGCCTATTCTGCGCCCTGTGCGAGCTTCTATAACTGCACCCTATTTAAGTGGACCCTTCGCCTATTACACCACCCACTGTGTCTCACTCACTACAACTCAAATGCAAGTTCACCAGTGCAAATGCGTTGCCAACCCTGATGACTAAAATTTAATTTTTGGGCCACTTTGGTCTTCATACCTCTATACCCTGCAATGTTTCAGTGTACTGTAAATTAATTTCATTTAAAGTTCTTGGTATGGTAGAGTTTTGAATAAGGAAGATAGCATAGCATAATATAAATTGCGTTTAAGTATGAATTGGTGAAAAAACGTTTATTCGAAAATATTTACAAAGATTATTCACAATTCACAACTACACAATACACAAATGAATGAGAACACAAATGACTAAGTTTAGATAGCAAAGATTTAAAGCAAGCCATAAACTTTTTTTTAAATTTACTTTTCGCGCTTTCTTCATTGCAAAATCGTTGATAACCTAAGGGAACGTACCCATACTACGTGACACGTTTGGGGGGGAGGGGGGTCTTCAAAATACCACGCTTGGTACAAATGAGCGGCGAGTTGCTTAGGTTTTTGGTCACCGGGGGGGGGGCTTAAAAATTGGAAAAAGTTGGTCACGTAGTATGGGTACGTTCCCTAATATATATAAAGCTAGTGGGCCTGACGGAATATCTGCCCTGGTATTGCAGAGGTGCGCTGCAGAAATAGCTCCAATTTTGACGAAGCTTTTCAAAAGGCAATTAGCCGTTAAAATTGAAGGCTTTACTTCATATAAATTTATCGCTACCAGCGGCGTTCCACAAGGGTCACATTTGGGACCAATTTTATTTTTGATATTTGTGAATGATGTTCTTACTATTTTCAACGATGTCCAAGTTTTAATGTTTGCGGACGATATGAAAATATGTAAAGCTATAAGAAATATTAATGACTGTCAAACATTGTCTAATAATTTGTTTAAACTTTTTGTTTGGTGCCAAGAGAACTATCTACAACTAAATTTAAGTAAATGTCTTATTATGAGATTTCATAGAATAAAAAATCCAATAATTTATGAGTACTCCATTAATGATGTAGTGCTAACAGCTGTAACCGAGGTGAATGATTTAGGTGTAAACTTTGATCAAAAACTGAAATTTATAAATCATATTGAAATTACATCAAATAAAGCTTTGAAAATGTTGGGTTTCGTAATAAGAATTTGCAGTCAATTTAAAAATATTCAAACCATTAAAAATTTGTACATGTCATTGGTAAGGAGTCAAATCGAGTACAACTCGACAGTATGGGCACCTAGTTATGCTAAGCATTCACTCACGATAGAAAGAATTCAAAATAAATTCTTAAGATATATTAATTTCAGAATGGGTATCACAAGTGAATGTATCAACTATGATTATCTACTATGTCAACTTAATTTATTAAAATTGTCCGAACGCAGAATAGTATATGACCTAACATGTTTAAATAAAATCATAAATTCAGTAATTGACAGCCCTGAACTATTAAACTTGATTTCCTTCCATATACCTCGCAATTCAACATCGAGGCAGTATCTACCATTCTATTGTGACAACTCCAACACAGAATCACAATTGTATACCCCCGTTCGCCGTATACAAAATTTGGGTAATGACTATAAAGATGTTGTTGATATATTTAACACATCATTCACTAAATACAAGCAAGTCTTAGTAGAATTTATATCTAAAAGAAGAACAACAAATTTAATTAATCCAACTGAATAGCTCTGCTTCGAATCATTTCACATGTACTTTACTTTTCTCAGTCTACATCTTTTTCCATCTTGCATGGTGGAGTATTTTGTTTTAATTTCAATTTGTTTTTTATTGTATTTTTGTTTTAGATTTGGTTATGATTTTGATTTTGTTTTTGTTTTGTTTATGTATTTGTTTTTTTTGTTTTTTTAAATTTTGTTATGCTTATTTAAATTTAGATGTTCTTTGTAAAAAAAAAATGCATGTAAAAGCCCAGCCGGGCGTGAAATTCAATAAATAAATAAAATGTCCCTGAAGTCTGGCTCTGTGCCCGCTGGTTGGAAAAAAGCGATCATTCACCCTATTCCAAAGAAGGGTGACCGCTCCAACCCAGCCAACTACCGCCCCATAGCGATCACATCAGTTCTGTCTAAGGTAATGAAACGTGTGATCAACGACAAACTGCTCACATACCTCGAGAAGAACAAAATTATTAACGACCGTCAATACGGATTCCGGCGGAACCGCTCGTGCGCTGATCTTCTCGCGTATGTGACCCATGTTGCCTGGAACGTTTTGGAGAGACCCAAATGGTTGCACTGGATATTTCAAAGGCCTTTGACCGGGTTTGGCACCGAGGGTTTGTCAACAAACTGCCTTCTTACGGGCTTCCCGCATCCTTGTGTACGTGGATTGCCGACTTTTTGAGGGAGAGGTATCGACCGTAAGGCGGTTGCTGACGGTTTCACCTCTTCCTCGCATTTGATAAATGCTGGCGTCCCACAGGGATCGGTTCTGTCACCGACTTTGTTTCTATTGCATATCGATGACCTATTGTCATGTGCACCGATTCATTGTTACGCGGATGACAGTACGGTCCATGAGAGCTTTTTGTTTCACGAGCCCCCAAAGGGCACACAAACTTCAATAGCTCGGAGGGCTTTGAAGCAAAGAATGGACGGTTACCTAGAGAATGTTTTCTCCTGGGGTAAGAATAACCTCGTCGAATTTAATGTATCAAAGACCCAATTATGTTTGATAACGTCTAAAAGGGATCGAAATGAAAATCTAGTCTTCTTCAACGGAAGCAACCTTCCGAACAGGAACTCCATCGATATGCTTGGTGTAACTCTAAGTAACCAGCTCAGGTACGGGGGCTCCATCGAAACCAGAGTTAAGTTAGCCTCTCAGAAACTGGGCGTATTGTACAGGGCCCGCAGATACTTTAATAGTACACAACTGCTAACCCTGTACAAATCGCAAGTGCGCCCCACGGTTGAATTTGTCAGCCACCTCTGGTATGGAGCTCTAAAATACCTAAAAAATACCCTTAAAAATACCATGCAGAAACGGGCGGTCCGTTTGATAGATTCTCCCATCTTGACAGACGGACTGCAATCTTTAGAGCATAGGCGTCAGGTGGGAATGCTGTGCTTGTTCTACCAGTATTACAATGGAAGATGCTCCGAGGAACTAGCATCATTGATTCCCTCGGAACCGGTGCATAGTCGGGAAACATTTGTACACGGTTGACATTAGTCACATGAGAACGGGTCGTTTCTATGAATCGTTCTTGAGTTCAACGGCTCGGCTGTGGAACGATTTGCCGGCCTCTGTATTTCCTTTCTCCTACAACATGAGTCTCTTCAAGACTCCGTTCACTCCTTCCTTTCTTCAAAAAGACCCTCCACACAGCATCTACAAAGATGACATAGGCCCTGAGGGAAATTATTTTCCTCAGGGCCTCCTGTGTGGAGTGAATGTAAAAAAAAAACCTTTTCATACGCTCGTGCGCTGCCAAAAAAAATGAGCGCGATGTTTTGTCTAATTGAACAGTCGTTTTTGATTTTACTGGCATGTAGGTACGTATGTGTTGGAATCGAGCACTAGGGGCGCAGCGGGACCGGGAACTTATCAGGAGCAATCAGGAACAAAACGAAAAAATAATAGTCCTGCCTAGTTTGGCCATTCTTGCGCCCCCCAGAGTCTACGCCCTGTGCCTGGGCACCGGTGGCACCGCCCTATTTACGGTACTGGCTATAGAATGAGGAAGTTCAACAAGGTATATTTTTCTAAAAATAATCACGGAAAATTCTTCGCATCATGTAATCATACGATGTTTATTATCTTCATATTATGTCCTTACATATGAAATTGGCGTTTTGTATGGGAGGAACATAAAGTCGATTTTTTTAATATAATATATTTATTTAATGAAAGTATGTACCATTGCTATCTATGCACTCTTGGCATCTCATAGGTAGTTCATCGATCCCTTTACCAAAAAAAACCATTCGGACGGGAATCAATAAAATCTTTGAAGGTGGTTTGGACTGCCCCATCGGAGTTGAATTTTTTCCCTTGCAAGAAGTTATCCAAATTTCGAAAAAAATGGTAATCTGTTGGGGCAAGAACCGGAGAGTACGGTGGATGTCTTAGACATTCCAATTGAAGCTGCTCTAATTTGTGACGTGGTTTGCGATGGATCCGCTTCCATAATAGCCTTCAATTCTTCATTATCAACTGTGGTCTCCGGCCGTCCACAGGGCTTGTTCTGCAGGTCGAAATTTCCAGAACTAAAACGTTGGAACCAAAACGCACTGTGTTTTCTTTTGCGGCACCGTCGCCATACACATCATTAATCCTTCGAGCCGTTTCTGCAGCACTGGTACCACGGTGGAACTCGTACTCGTAAATAACGTGATATTTCAAGTTTCCCATTTTGTAAACTAAGTGACGCAAAGAAAAAAACAATTAAGGAAAAAACTAATGAATTATAATTTTAAACATAAATACATGAGTAAATAGCTGTATAAATTTGAATTTGGAATTCCTAACCAAAGAGAAGATATTTGAGATCAAAGTTGCCAGTACGGCAAAACGCCAATTTCATATGTAATTAGGTAATATACAAGAATCTCGCGCCACGATATTTATTCGAGATACACTCCGATACTTAACCGATTTTGATGAAATTTAGCTTATTATGTGTAATTTGGTCCAACTTATAAGATAGGATAATATTTATTATAGCGAATTAAATGTTTGTGATTGTACAATGCTTTGTAATTATTTGTAAGTTCCACAAGTTTCTAACAGATGACGGTGTGAGTTAATTTATCGACACAACACTTGGTTATCTAGATTGGGTAACTATCTAGTAGATGGCGTTGTGTTTCGATTCCGAGTTATATCTTTCTATAATTACTGAGCCACAACAACGCATAGCCGAGTCAGCTAGTCATTATCATTATCATTACATAGTATAAAATGAAGTCGCTCAAAATGTATGTGCGCTCAGATCTTTTAAACTACGCAACAGATTTTCATGCGGTTTTCACTAATAGATAGAGTGATTCAAGAGGAAGGTTTATGTGTATAATACATGCTTATCGTGGTAGAAAAAAGCCCAGAAATTCAAATATTCAATTCAGGCAGCCGGCAGCGGACAGCTGGCAATCGGGTGGTGTGGATTTTCGAAAGGTTGGGTAATGGTGTTGTGTTTTGTTAGCCGCAGCAACGTGTGCCGGGTCTGCTAGATACATAGTATAAAATGAAGTCGCTCAAAATGTATGGGCGCTCAGATCTTTTAAACTACGCAACAGATTTTCATGCGGTTTTCACTAATAGATAGAGTGATTCAAGAGGAAGGTTTATATATATAAAACATGCTTATTATAGTGTAGAAACACCGAGAAATTCAAATATTCAATTCAAGCGGGTGGTGTGGATTTTATAAAGGTTGGGTAATGGCGCTGTGTTCCATTAGCGGGTCTGCTAGTGTTATTATGTATTAAAGCTCCGTTATATGGATTAATTTTGAATCAAAATTGAAACATTGTTTGAAATGAAGTCATTTATTTCCCAATCTCTTCCGTTCATCACACAATACAAACACTTCAATTGGGGATTACATTGACCCGCTGGCTCCGGGCAGTGAGAACATAAAAAAATAAGAGTCTTATAAAAATTGACGCCATAGTTTCACCGCCAGTTGTAAAAAATAATGAAAAACAAAACCAAGCTAAATTTATCGAGAAAACTACGTAATAAGTTAGTTTTTCATGGAGATTGAAAATTCTAGGTCAAAAGCCACTGTGTGTTTCGTTCGTATAAGGTTTGTATGGCCCCATTACAGCGTAGCACATTCGTAGCAGCGTAGAGGGCACGATCAATACCAACTACTACGGGCTTCTGCGAAGCGTAGCGACGAATCCTGCTACGAAATGGCACTTTCAAAACCTTTTTTGAGCTTTTTGTGTGAACCATTGTAAAAGTTTTTTTTTATCTTAACTTCCGAAGTACAAGTGAGATTTGATTTAAAGAGAACTTTTATTGCGTTGTATTTTTTTAGGTAAATGTATTATGAGGTATAGTTGTGAATTATGAATACTTGGAGCAGGTGGATGAGTTTGTGTAACTGGGTAGTATGTTTACGAGAGATGGGAAGGCCAATAGGGATATTGAAAGAAGGGTGAACACCGGTAACTCCATTAATGGAGGACTGAATGCCGTTGGCGCTAATAAAAAATAGTCAAAAGAAGCGAAGCTAGCAGTCCACAATGGAGTCCCGGTACCTACCCTGATGTTGGTATTGAGGCATGGAACTGGCAGACGAAGGATGAAAGTAAACTGAATGCTGTTGAAATGAGATCCCTAATGCGTATGTGTGGTAAAACCGTGTATGATCGTGTGAGAAATGTGGATATCCGTAAAGTATGTAAGGCTGATGTAAGCATAATGAGTAAGATTAAGAAAGGGACATGGACTCAGATGATTTGGGCATGTAGAGCGATTGAAAGAAGAAAATAGTGTGAGAAGAATATACGACGCAAATGTGAATGGTAGAAGAAGTCGGGGACGTCCGAGTAAAACATGGCACGATCAAGTGAATCATACACTTGAGTCGGGCCTTGTCAAAAGTCAGAATAATAGAAGAGCACGTATGAGAAGATGGATGAGTGTGAGTGAAGCAAAGAGTGTGTGCAAAGACCGAGTTGTTTGGCGGTTCGTCCTCTCTGCCTACCCCTGCGGGGAAACGGCGTGATGGTGAGTTAGTTAGTTAGTTTTTTAATGTAATATTATATTACCTATAGAGACTAGCCACATTTGTGAAAGATGATTATGTGGTCGAAAGTAAGACTCTCGGCTAGCTATGTAGCGAGCCGTAGGTCACGGGTTGAAATCCCCACGAGGGCATTAATTTTTTTTATTATTAATTTGTGTTAATTCACAATTTACTCATTTAAAATAATATACAGTGTATTTGCGGCACCTTCCAGAGTAAAAGATACTCTCAGTATCGCTCTGGTGTAAGACAACCATTCAGAATACAATGTTGCTCGAAATGGCTTTAGCCGTGGTTGGTGACTAGTTCTAAATAGCTAGGTACTTCTTCACCTTCCTACCCACTACCATCAGCCTCACAACATTACCCAGTTGGTGATGGCATAGTTCCAGACGGTTGGGAGGAGTTGGGATACATTAACATTTGAAGCAACATTATCATTTGGTGAATAGAAGACATTTAGAATTGAGTTGTTATTTGAAATACCTTTAGCTTTGTTTAGTGATTATACCCGAAGTTCCAGCTATTTCCAAGCACACCTGCTTCTCCCCATTGTTTTTTCTTTGACTCACTGGAGATTGTCAATTTGGGAGACGGGTATGAATACCGCCGCCCCGGGAACAACTCTGCCATAGGTCCACCTCCACCTCAAATGGTTCGCACCGTTTGGTGATTTAGCAGGAGTGTCCGGGTTCACTGGGTGAAGTTTGTCCGGGTCTTGGTGGCGAAAGCGTCCGCCCACCATCTGCATGGCAGGCCGGATCGGGAGGGAATGTTTGAAGGAGTCCCTTTGACTTCTCCAGCCATACTCTCTTAGAACATCGCCTTGCACCGCAACGAGAGGGATGGATTCATACGTCCGTCACTCCTAGACACACTGACCCCCAGGTTCCTACCCACCCCTATAGGCACCCTTTTCTTACCCAGAACTTCATCTTCTTCATTTCCACACAGCACCCTCAAAGACGACCTAGGCCCTGAGGGGAATTGTTTTCCTCGGGACCTCCCGTTTAGGTGTAGAGCTAATGTAAAAAAGATGAGGTGATATAAAAACTTAATTGCCAAGTATTTTGCTATATTTTTTTATTCCCCCTTTTCCTCTCTCTCTCTCCCTTTCCAGACAGCAAAACGACAACTATTTTTAAAATGTGCACGGGAATCGCTATGTCCATGTTATTACATGCTGTTACATCTTTTATAGTTGGTGTATTTTCAGTATGGCAAAGTTCTTAAATAACTGCATTGTCGAGAATGAATATTACATTACAAAAATGTCTCCTGGTTCCACAATATATCTTCACAGGTGTTTTATTCTTGTTGATATCAAGGCAAGACTGCAGTCTTTTCATTCTCTTAAAATTTCCTACATCTCTTGGTATTTTCCAATTCCAACTGCTGAACGAGTCCACTAAACCAGTGGTCCCTAACTACCGGGCCGCGGACCGGTGGATCAAATGGCACCGGGCGGGCCAAGGCCCTGCTTAAAAATTAAAATTACATAGGGAAAAAATCAAACACACCCAATAAAAAAACGAGTGTGCTTTAGACCACACGACTGAAGTAAAACTTCACTAACTTATATCTCCCTCTCAACTTCCGTTCGCCTCGCCCGATCACACTTTTCGTAACGCTTTCATCACGCATTCACCAGCTTACTCCCCAAGTCAAGCGTGCGTAAAGATGTTTTACTTCAAAAATAAATAATTATCGCCAAAAAGATATTATTCAGTTGAAAACCCCTTCACGCCAAATTACCGCCGACACAATACCTTCGAAGTAACGTATGGCGTAATGTATAGAGCTTGAGTGAGATGCAATGACATGAGTCACCGCTCTTATATTCTGCTTGCCCAAATTCAAGTGGAATCGTTTTATTGAGAATACGTGACATACTAACACGCGTTTGATAGAATTGGTGAATTTATTCCAGTTTTTCAACAAAATACTTCTATTGCGACCAACGAAAGCTTATAATTATTTGAATAAATTCGTAAATCTAATATATAAAATTCTCGTGTCACGGTGTTTGTTACCATACTCCTCCGAAACGGCTGGACCAATTTTGATGAAATTTTGTGTGCTTATCTGGTAGGTCTGAGAATCGACCAACATCTATTTTTCATACCCCTAAAAGTAAAGGGTGTTCCACTCCGAAGAAAATTATTTTCCCCATACATTTTGTATGGAACGAATTCTCCTATTTTGTCTAATATATAAAATTCTCGTGTCAAGGTGTTTGTTACCATACTCCTCCGAAACGGCTGGACCAATTTTGATGAAATTTTGTGTGCTTATCTGGTAGGTCTGAGAATCGACCAACATCTATTTTTCATACCCCTAAAAGTAAAGGGTGTTCCACTCCGAAGAAAATTATTTTCCCCATGCATTTTGTATGGAACGAATTCTCCTATTTTGAAAGAACTGCAGCAATATTGTAAGGGGTATAATATTGAACTGTGAACCGGGGGAGGGGGGAGGGGGGAGGGGGGAGGGGGGAGGGGGGGGGGGGGGGGGGGGAGGGGGGAGGGGGGGGGGGGGAGGGGGGAGGGGGGAGGGGGGAGGGGGGAGGGGGGAGGGGGGAGGGGGGAGGGGGGAGGGGGGAGGGGGGAGGGGGGAGGGGGGAGGGGGGAGGGGGGAAAGGAACTCAGGAAGGGGGGTTAGCGGGACGGGGGAAGGGGAGAAGTGGAGTGGGGAGAGGGAGAGGGAATGCGAGAGGGGAAAGGATACGCAGGGAGAAACAATTTAGATCAATTCAGCTAATAAGTTGACAACAGTTTTTGATTCTGAGGCGGTACGAAGTTCGCCGGATCAGCTAGTGTATATATATATTTATTTTATTTATTAGGAAAAATCAACAGATATTTTACGACTTATAATAATAACATTAATAATACACAAACTATCCAATAACAATTTTAATTTGGGAGGCGGGAATGGGTTCCGCCGCCCCGGTAACCTTAATTGGATAACCAACACCTCTGCCACAGGTCACCTCAAGTGGTTCGCTACGTTTGGTGATTTAGCAGGGGTGCCCGGGTTCATGGGGTGAGGTTTGTCTAGGTCTTGGAGGTGGATGACTAGGACACACTGAACCCCAGATTCCTACCCACCCCTTAAACCCTTTTCCTTCCCAGAACTCTCTTCTCCTTCCTTTCCTTAAAAAACCCTCCACACAGCATCCCCAAAGATGACTTAGACCCTGAGGGAAATTATTTTCCTCAGGGCCTCCTGTGTGGAACTCATGTAAAAAAAAAAAAAAAATAACAGATGAAAATCTGTTATTGATTATTATGTATATCGTAATAACAGATTTTCACATAATTAAAATTATAATTAAAAAGTTTTAAAAAAGTAAGGGTCCTGTACCCGTAAGAAGTTAACAAAAACATATCCTTGAAAATAGTTAAAAAAAAAATATATATATATATATAAAACACAATAAACTATAATATAAACTAATAATCTGCTTACTAAATTTCAAAACATAAAGTAAGAGTCAGAAATCTATTCTCACTCCACAACAGCAATAATAATATGTACATACCTACAACACAATAGTAAGTCGAATGACAAGTATGTAACTGGAAAGGATTCACAGCAATAACATGATAACTTGCAAAACGGTCCAAAAATTATTTAATGTTAGCTATGACATACTTTTTAAGGTACTCGTACTTAAATTACATGAGAATATGTCTATATTATTAAAATTCTTATCAAAAACATTGCATACTCTGAATATAAAAGCATTTTGTCTGAGCCTTTGTTTTGAGCATTTGGTCATATTGAATGATTAGCTAAAATCTGAATCCTGTATTTACGTCATTTGAAGAGATGTTTACATATTTTATGGCGATGTGTACTAGTTATACCGGTAAGGAAAGATTTGGGAGCTGAGAGGCTCTCAGCGGTCAAATTATCAAAATTTGAACGGTCCTCGGTGTTAAAAAGGTTGGGGACCACTGCACTAAACGAATGACTCTGTTCTAGAATCCCCAGCTGCCAAAGCTCCCCCTACCACCGCTGGAGCAGACCATGATGCGCTATCTGGACGTGCTGGAGCCCCTAGTAGGCACGTCCAGCTCCAAGATGGCGGCAGCACGCGGGCACGTGCGCGCCTTCAGTGCCCCGCACGGGCCCGGCGTCCGCGCGCAGGCTGCGCTGGAGAGACGCCGGGAGGAGGTTGATAATTGGGTGAGTCTTCCATTAATTTATAAGTTTGTTATAGCGAAGCTTGTCAATAAAAATAATGTGTACCTAACTATCTTTAAAAAAAAGGCTGCTGCTTATATCAATCACACTGAGCTCCAGTCCACCGATATTTAAAAAAAATGATAATAATATGAAGTCATGCAAAAAGAAGGGTTTTGGTGCAGGCGCTGGATGGAGTTGAGTGTACAAAATATGAGTGCCGCATTCTGTGCATAGTTTTGAACTCAGACAACGTTGCCGATTATGATTCTAGATGTTGCCAGGAGGTTTATTGGAACAATTTTTTTTACACCCCATCCCCTTAGTTATCAAGTAAATGGACTGAAAAAATGCTTTTTGTGAGTCTAAGATGGATATTTTATTTTGTTTTTAGAATAATTGAAGGAGTAAAAGCTGAAATTCAAATATTAATTTTTTTTTTTTTTTTTTTTATTACATACATTTTTTATTAGTAACAGATATTTGTTTTTTTTTTTGGCTACCACACTAGGCTAAGCCCGTGTTGTGGTAGTCGTACATTTAATATTTTAACATTTCAAAAAATATTAAGAAATACTTAAAACTAAAGAGAAAAAAAAAGATCATATTTTAAAGAAAAGTAGAAATAAAAATGAAAATTCAAATTCAAATTTTGAAATACAAAAATTAATAATAAAAATTAAATGTTAAGAACTCAAGTGTTCTATATAAATTAAAACATATAAGTATATAAATCAAAATTAAAAACATAAATAAACTTAGTGAAAAACTAAGAGAAAAAAATAACAACATTTTAAAGAAAAATAGAAATAAAAATGGAAATTAAAATTTTGAAATGCAAAAATTAATAATTAAAATGTAGTGTTAGAACTCATGAATTCTTTAAAGTACGTTCGTTCCCTTTCAAAAATCCAATGTTGTACACGTGTTATAAAAAGAGAATTAGAATTACTTGACTTTATGTCAGTACTCAGAGCATTATATATTTTAGGAGCGATGAACCAATATTAGCGACTATTAATTAAATACAATATTAGCGACTCACCTTTAAATATTTTTTTACGGTCGAAAGGAACCCGTTAAATGCCAATTCTAAGTCAGTTTCAGCTTTTGAACAAATTGTGATCAGCAGAAGAGGACAACTATTGTGTTGTAAGCTTATTACAATTTGTTGGAAAGATGAAAAAGCTGAAATGCCCCTAGAATAGGCGTTTAATGGGGATATATAATTTTTTTTAAATAAAATGAAATGGAGCTTTCTGCGAAACAGCGGGGCAACAGTGTATGCCTTTCTACGATTTTGAAACGCTGGGTTTTGGTCGTATAATCCTGAAAACTAACCCTGAATAATCCTGAAAAAAGATAACACAGGTCTACAAAAAAATAAAAATTGAGAGCTGTTTTGGTTTTTTTGCGTAATTCTTATGTTTTTGGGTGTGCTGAATCCGAAAATGACTTTCATTTTGTCACAGAACATCACATTTTCTGACAATGTAGGTATCTATGTTAAACAAGTTATCATCTTAAAATAAAAGACTAGAATTTTTTTATTTATTTATAATTGCGTAACAAAACTTATTTTTGTATGTAAAATACATTGATTAGAAAGCACTAAATACATTTCTTTTTCCCAGTGAGACTCCTTTTGGTACATTTTCGCTTGTAGGAAGCATCTGGAAGGTCTCTCTGAAGCGTCCAACAGTAGTCTGCAATCATTGAGATGCTCCCCTGGTATCTTTTTTTCCATCTCCTTAATATCTTGGTGAAATCGTTCACCTTGCTCTTCACTCACATATCCTAAATTTTCTGCAAAGTAGTCTAGGTGGGAATGAAGAAAATGTACTTTTAAACTCATTACGTAACCTAAAGCTTGAAATGCTTTTAACGATTTGTTTGTAGTTAGGGTCTTTGTTATTGCCTAAAAATTTAGGTTACCCTCCCTGATCCCTAGTTCCCTTCCCCCCTCCCTCGAACCCCCTATCCGAGTTCCCCTCCCCTCCCACATTCCATACATTCAGTCCCGGTACATTCAGTTTTCACAGCTCGCGTGCCACCTATTGCAATTTTTTATACAAATTTCATAATGTCAGAGCTCACCAGTAGTTTTATACAAACCTTGTCTTGACAATTACGAATACAAAAAAAAGAAATATCCAATTTGGTGCAGTCGTTCAAAAGTTATGTACGTACATACATTTCTGCGATTAATTTTTATTTAATTAATTAATTTTTCGTAATTTCATGATACCAGAGCTCACTATTATATACAGAAACCACCGCGGGCATGCACACATCATATCCCCAAAGTTTCATCGCAATCGGATGAATGGTTTGGCAATGAAATGTTTATTGCCAGAGCTCTTTACTGTATATACTATCTATATCTGTATATATATGTATACCGTTTTGCAAAATAACCTGACGTTCTCGAATTTTTTGAGTATTTTTCTAGTTTTCAGAACATCTAAATACATGGAAATCAGTTGAAAACTTCTAGACAGCATTTTTGTTGTTGACCTGTGTAACCATATATATATATCTGAAGAATGCATAAAGGCGAGGGCCATAAAAGAAAACTACTGGAAGATCCATGTCCTAAATAATTTGTCTTTCTTTCATTTAAGGACAAGCACTTCCACGACCTTTTTCTATTCATTTCTTTACACCTACACTTTTTGTCCATACCACTTTCACTCTGCCTGGGGCTACTTATTCAATTCCAATCTAGATTTTAGGGAAAGTTGGCTCATCGTATGGAGGATGAAATGGAAGGGGGAAGAAAAGGATAAGAGAAAGGTTGATAGGATTATGTATTTATGATTTAGTGATAACTGTACAAATCAACCAGGCTTTTTGATCAGAAAACACAGAGGCAGGCAGTGAAATAATAATTGATCGTAGTTAAAAGAAAGCAGCTTTCCACAGGAAACTCAAAATGACTTTTGTAGGTGAATAATCAAATCTAAATATTACCTACAATGTTTTTTTTTTACTTCAAAAAATTATAAATAATGTATGGACATCAATTTCTTACAATTTAATAGTGAATAATTGTACATTTTTAGAAGTATTGGTTTTTTTAGGTTAACATTCATATTCATCAAAATTCAATGTTAATTTTCAAGTTCTGTAAAGGTTCTATTCAAGTTCAGTTACTACATATATAATTATTGTCCAGTCGTTTCAAATAACTAAAATAATAACAGAACTTAAATACAACTTTCAAAGAAATGAGTTATGAATTTTTCAAATTCTGTAAAAAAACCCTCCCTCAACAACTGCCATAAACATTTCCTGCTGTTAAGGTAAATGTAATGTTTCGAAGGTATGAGTGCCGTGGGAACATTCTCCAGATTTTTTTCGCGATCAACAAATATTTCGGAAGGCGATTACTATGATTTTTTTAGTTTTGAAGATTTGAAATATTCACACAATTTTCAAAAAATAAGGCAAGATGCCTTGACGTTATTTTTCAAATTGTTCAGTGAGAAGAAACGATTTAGTAAAAAGAGTCTTGAAACTTGAGTAAATTCGATCACAAATTACGATTACACATCCCATGGTACAAGAGATTTAACTGCTTCTGAATCAGAAGCTCAAGTACATCATTTTAAGCATGACAATGAAAATAAATTAAATAAGAGAAAACTTTTCTCAAAAATTGTCTTCATGTTCATGACGAAAATATCTTGTAGTCTCCTATGTTCTCTGCGAATTAATTGATGTTTCTTATTTCTAAGGTGGACTGTAATCAATAAATATAAACTTTTGAAGTTGACGCAAATATTTAGGAGATGGTAAACATTTGATATTTGTGAAGGACCGACATACTCTTTGTCTTCTGATACTGTATTATGGTGAAACGATATTATGATATCAATGGACACACTGGCGGTAAACACTGCGCATGCACAAAATAGATTCGAATTAAACGCACTGGGAGATCACTATAGTTGATCATTGCTCATGCTTCTTTTACAGACCCTTGTCTTTTTTTTCCATATGTTTTTATTCCAGTAAAAAAGAAAATAACATTTTCACTTACTTAACTAGAATATTGAATTATGTACAGTTTTTACATTACATAGTTTTTACATTTCATATCCTTAGATTACATTAGATTGCAATACTAACATTTACATGATATTATATTACCATACGATATTATTCACTATCACTACTTTGTTTTTTGTGAATAAACATGAACAATTTTTTTTTTGAATTTGCACACACTTTTTTCGTTTTTGATATCATCTGGAAGGGAATTATATAAATTGCCCCCCTCGTAACTAATTGATTGCTTACCGTAGTTAGTATGAATGGTGTTTAAACGTATGTTATCGTGTTGTCGTGTAAAATGTTTGTGTACTTGGGACGTTTTAATGAATTCTGTGTTTGTATGTATGAGTTTATTATTTATTTTGTATATAAGGACACATATATTGTACTCGTATAGTTTTCTTAATGATACTGTATAATGGTAAATCGATATTATGATCCTGAGGGACACAACTTGCTGTAATCAGTGCACAAGCACACATATCAGATTTGTAATAAACGCGTTAATGCATCAACTGAGTACGTTCACTGCACCGGTTTTCTTAACAGATTCTATATTAAATGCACTGAGAGATCACTATGGTGATCATCGCAAAGGTTGCTTCAACAGACTGGTAATACAATAATTTATTGCTGTAAATGTCACTGGAGTAAGAATATTGGCTACACACTGTCAGATAGGCACAGGTACTTGAATAACAGATTGGTGGAGGAACGAGGTAGTGGGAAATGCATACGCTTTAGTACGAGATCACAATATCTCTTTATTCATTTTTGAAGTGAAACTTCTATACCACCGCTGTGATTTGAATTTGGGATGAACCGGAAATTACCGCACCTGCGACGCATCAACTGCGCTCATTGGCTGTTTTGATTATGATGTCACTTTTAAAGGCTCCTATTGGTTGACATATTGATCGCTTTTATTATCACCTCACTTTTCAAGTATTGGTTGAGATTGTTTTGGTAAAGTTTCGCTTCTACCGCGTTTAAACTGCACTCGATTTTTTTTCATAAACGTTCCAAGTCGAACATTGAGAACAGTTTTCTCTTACTTAGATATCTGACTGCTTACATTAATAAAAATCTGGAAAATTTCATATCTGGGTCATATACTTCGAGGGGAGAAGTATCACTTGCTCCATTTAATATTGAAAGGCAAGATAGAAGGTCGCCGAGGGCCTGGCAGGATACAAATGTCTTGGCTGCAAAATATACGAGAGTGGATCGGCATTAGAAGTATGGAGGAGCTATTCCGGGCAGCGCAAGACAGAGAGACATTTTCAAGAGTGATCGCCAACGTCGGGGGGACCTGATACGGTACACAAAGAAGAAGAAGAAGATATCTAACTTCAATTCTGTTGATGTTGCAGGCCTTCGAGTACTGGTTCAATGACATGTACATGGACGTCCGCCTGCCCGTGATGGTCAACTCTAGTCCCGGCATGGTGTTCCCCCCCAGGAAGTTCCTGACGGTGCACGCTGTGGCCAAGTTTGCCGCCAGCATGGTTGATGGCATCGTGGACCACAAGGAGATGTTGGACAGGTAATACGATTACAAGAGAAGAACTAAGTATTTAATTTTTTTTTTAGAAAAACTCTCTTTTTATAACTTTTTAAGGTTATTCCCACCAATGTTAATCTTAAAAGAGAGTTTTTCTTATAAAAAAATTAATATTCATTTAGACTTTTATAAGTGAATAGTTCCATATGAATAAAATCGGATATATTTATCCGAGACGCTATCCAGGTTACAAACCAATTCTTTTTATTTTTTTTTTTTTTTATTTATATAGATTTCTCACCATACATGTGTTCTTATTTTTTTTTTACATACAAAAATATTAACTTCACTAGGACTAGCAGCCTGTATTGAGGTTAAATTTATAAATTTGAGTGGTGCATTTACACACAAATCACTAAAATACAAAAAAATCACTAAAATACAAAACACTAAAATATTATATGCGGAAAGTAAGAAATAACAATATTATATTGGTGACCAGATGGGTAATTTGTAACAATATAGACCATAAAACAAATCCTTAATTACTATACCCACCAAGAAACAAAGGTAGTTCAAAACAACTAGGGTGACACTCCGATTTTGACAAATGGGACTCAAATAAAATCTGGTTATTTAAAAAATATGTATGTATATATATATCTTATTATTTTAAAATATGTTTTTTTTTATTATTTAAAAAAAGGCCAAGGATGAAAAAATAGTATGCCAATCCTCTGACAACACAAAAATCTTGACATTTTTTTTAAATTTCGCTAATGAATTGGAAGACTTTATGTAATCTGGCAGAATATTAAACAGAAGTGGAGCCTGATATAAAAGTTTCTTTGGCCAAAAGATGTTTTAGTACTTATTGCGACAAAGTTCATTCTTGAGCCAATTCTAGTGGTATGGATTTGTTGGGTTCTTTCTGCAGAATAAATATTGATAAAAAATTTACAAATTATTTTAGAGATGTACAGCTGTTTTATACTCATAAGAGGAAATACTAGCTGCGTTTTTCCATACAAACGTATTCCCCGTTTATCTCTCTGGATTTTGACCCTAGAGCAAAATTTTTTTTTACATAATATAGATATCGACCACTAGCGTGTCGGTACGTTTTGTTTTTTTTGATAATTTACTTCTTATAGAAGTTAGGACCTTCCAAAAATGAATAAAATTGCCTAATTTAAACGCCGTCAAAAAACGTTCAGTATACAAACTAAACAATGTATTTTGAAAAAAAGCAAAACGTACCGACATAGAATATTTTCTTTTAATACAGTTAGTGAAAAAAAAATTTAAAATCGGTCCAGTTTTGGAGAAGAAAAATGGGGAATACAAAACATCGATTTCGAAGATTTTATTTAGGTATTTTCGGCCCGACGTGCAGGTGTCCCTTTCGCTCAGTTCTCCTGGGGGGGCCGGGGAACGAGGGTGTTGACAAATACATATAAAGCGAAGTAGTGATGTAACGAATTTTATCGGTAGACTAGTGTTGTCCTTGCCCGAGTAATCGATATTTTTTATTCGTTTTTTTTTCTGTTCAGTGACTCATCGCGGTATACCAATACTGACCGAGCTTTCATACTAAAATTGTGCAAAATTAAAATTGTTTATGTCAAGTACTATAATAAATTTTTAATTTGGGAGGCGTTATAGGTACCATCGCCCCGGGAACCATTTATTGGATACCAACACCCCCGCCACTTGGTCACCCCAAGTGGTCCGCTATGTTTGGTGACTGAGCATGGGTTCCCGGGTTCACGGGTAAGGTCTGCATGGGTTTTGGTGGCGGATGATTTTGTCCACTTACTGCGTGGCGGGCCGGATTGGGAGAAACTGGAAGTGGGAGATCTTTTGATCTCTACAGCCGGACTCTCTCCACCATCATTTCATACTTTTACCTACCCAGAAATTCCTCTCCTTCCTTTCATTAAAAATATCCTCTACACAGCTTCTCCAATGACTTTGCTATACTATAAGGGTATTTAACTTAAAAATAATTTTTATATTTCATTTTATATGTATAATTGCATTTTGTGATATTTTTAAGTAATTAATCACCTCTCCCTTTAATATTTTGTCTATAATTCTCATATGCCTATACTTGTTTGTCTTTTAATATTAATCTTATCCTGACGAAGAGAATACTCTGTTTTCGAAATATGTTGATAATATTGATTACATAAAGCTGTTTTTACAAAGTTATTTGTTCTCATTTTACTAAAAATGACGCCACAAAGATTGGACCCATTTGCAGTATTTCAAGCTGGGTCGCCATAACCAATTCGTTTGTGCAATTTCAATCAATGCATTTCTGTGTTTCTCGAGAACCCTTCTATGGGCTTACACGTCATTAGTACTTTTACGCCAGTTTTTTAAACATTTGTGGTCAAAAACATCCAAGTAGTGTAGTTTTGTAGCTCTAGCACATATGAAGCTGTATGACTTTTTATTATGGTATAATTATTATTATGCATATATCCAATTGTATATCCGCATATACATTATTTGGCTTAATATAGTAACTATGTTATTTTCCACATCAAGTATATAATAAATAGATGCAAGAATGTTTTTTTTGATAAATTAATAACGTATAAAATATATATATATATATATATATTTATTCTCAAAACTCTTGAGAAAATATCGTCGTTGCATTCACAAAATATCCAATGTGAGGTTTTCGACCAAATTTTTTTTTGTTTACACCATTTGATTCACCACGGTTTCCTAAATAATCTGACAAATATATCCCATTTTTCAAAAATTCATCTTTTTAATCATTTTAGAGGCAACTCTGACCATTACTTGTAATTAATGGTAATTATTTAAAAAAATATACTACATATACTACAGAAATATAAAAAAATATAAAATTATAAAATTAAATCCCTATATACTACAGAAATATAAAAAAATATAAAACTATAAAATTAAAATGAGAAAAAAAGTCTTTTTGTGTGCAAGAATTCGTATTATTTTTTTAACTCAAATTTGTCGCACATAAATTAAAATTACCCAAAGAAATGTTTTTTTAATAATATACACACAGCATCCCCAAAGATGACCTAGGCCCTCAGAGAAATTATTTTCCTCAAGGCCTCCTGTGTGGAGCTCATATAAAAAAATAATAATAATCTCAACAATCTAAAAAGAGTATACTATGCACTAATCCAGTCATTAATTCAATATGGAATTATTGCATGGGGGGGGGGGGGGTCATACAACAATATTCTAACCCCGATCAAAGTAATCCAGAAACTAATCATTAAAGTAATCCTAAAGAAACCCTCCACTTATCCAACAGAAACGCTTTTCGCAGATTTCACGGTGCCTCGAGTAGAGAATATCTTCAAGAAAAATGCAATTACCCAAATTTACAAAGATAATATCATCAAAAAATTTTAAACTAAAATCAAAAAGATATGAAGATAACATCAAAATACCAAAATTTAATACCAAACTAATGCAAAACAATTACATCTATTTAGGAATAAAGTTTTTCAACAACCTTCCCATTGAAATAAAAAAAACCAAAGACATCAATAAACTGAAACTCAAACTTCATCAGGAATAATTAACTAAATAATTACCTGTTTTTCTCATTCTTTCTATTTATTATTAATCTATATTCACCTCTATTTTATTTAGATTTTTCGAATTTCTCCCAAGTGCACAATATTTTAGTATGTAACCGTATCCTATGTATGTACACCATATGTAATTTATATAACTCCACTGTACAATTATACATCTATATTAAATATTAAAATATATATATTTTCTTCAATATTAACTCAGTAGGTAAAGCAAAAATATTTTTTTAATATTTCTATTTAACTGTCAAAAAATTACCAAAAAATTAAGTTGCATCCAAAATCATACGAAATTCATTTTTTTAAGACCAATATTTCGTAATTTGAAACAAAAATAAATAAAATAAAACATATTTATCAGCACAAGATATTTTCTCTACCTTTTGCTAAAAAAATACATTTTCAATTTATTTGGGTGTTTTGGTCACAAATCCAAATTTAACCCCCCCCCCCCCCCCCCCCCTCGGCTATTTGTTAGCTTTGGGAACAACTCATATCGATCTTGTGTCTCCCTTACTATTATGTTGAGAAATAAGTTTTAAACGGTGTTCGAAAGAGAAAGAGAAAATATCAAACTTTATATTCAAATTCAAAAGTTAACCACAAAATAATGGAATTGTACACCTTTATAAAACCAAAGTTTATGAAACTTATGGAATTTTGTATCTATTAATTATTTTTACATGAAACAATAAAAAAGTGAGGTGACGGAAATGTTAACAATACATGTGTGTAATAAATATGTACGTGTTTTTATTTTTTTCGTTATCAGTAATTTTAGTTAGAAAAAACGTAAGATGAGTCATTTTAAAAAAAATTATGTGTGCGTTCAAAATTTTTATATTCAAAAAGCAAAGGTTTATTTCGGATTTCAAAATTTAAAAGCGTATTTCATCGCCTTTCAAAAACAATTTTTAGTTTTCGGATACTATCAGAAATATTCCATTTATTTGGATTTTATTGCAAAACGGAAATATTTCGACCTTATGAAAAAATATGCCCGAGGCCTGAGGGATATGGGTCCTATGAGAAAGGTCAAGTTGCCTTTCCTACGTTTGCTACACAAAATATCATATGTGCATAAAAAGTGCGCACAAAAATCCTGAATGCAAAATTTAAGGAAAAATTGTCGGTTTTAATAAAAAAATGTATATTAAGCCCACTTGTTTTCACCCAAACATGGTATCAAAAATAACTCTACAATTAATGAAAATAAATAAAAATATGGGTCCCCAATTTTTTTTTTCTTTTTTTTTTTTATTATGTATCCTAATATTCTAAAATACCCACAGGATATTTTGTGCGCGCAACAACGATAAGTAGCTATAATAGCATATTCATAGGACGCTTACAATAGGACGCCCCTGCGAGCGGTCTTGTCTCTACACATTTGCAGATTGGAACATGCGTGGTCGGCAGAAATAATAATTCGACACGGGTGAAGCGCGTAGCCCACACACACAAGGCCTGCATTCACTCACACATCTATAGCGCGATTCTGACTACTGTCAGAGAGTGAAATAAAAGAGATTTTTTAAAATACCTATTCATAAATGTTCGCAGCGACCGGCAGCGCTCATAACGTCAGATTCCTTGTAAAGAAGTTTCGATGGATAACGAATTTTTTTTTTGTACATGACTTTAAGAATTAATTTGTGAGCAATATTTAGTGGCTCTACATATATATATTTAGTGGATCTACAATATATAGTGGACTTTAGACAGGATCCCCAGCATACAATATTGTAAGAAAGTCGAGATTGTACTAAGGATTAAATGATTGTTTCCAATAAAAAAAACGAGTGTGCTTTAGACCACACGACTGAAGTAAAACTTCACAAACACATATCCCTCTCAACTTTCGTTCGCCTAGCCCGACCGTTCGCCTTGCCCGATCACACTTTTCACAACGCTCTCGTCACGCATTCACCAGCTTACTCCCCAATTCAAGCGTACGTAAAGGCCCGACCGTTCGCCTCGCCCGATCACACTTTTCATAACGCTCTCGTCACGCATTCACCAGCTTACTCCCCAAGTCAAGCGTGCGTAAAGAAGTTTTACTTCAAAAAGGGGAGTTGCCCATAATATGGATAAAAGAATTAGTCGAAGATAACATTGTTAATTTTAAAATTTGAAATACGACATTGACAAATATGACGGTTTGACAGGTGGCAATGGCGAAATTGGTTAACGCGCACTTCCCGATTAAACGAGAGGTGTGGGTTTGAGTGCCAGTTGGGACCATTATCTTTTTCTATTTTTCGTTTAGATTATTATTATTATTTTCTTCTTCGATGATACATTACAAAGTTTTTACGTTATTTAGAAAAAAAGGGGAAAATGGTAGCTTTAGAAGAATCGACATCTCGTTCCGAACAATTCCAAAGGGCCTTCGCTCATGGAGAAACCGAAAACTGGTTGGCAACTCAATTCACGGCGCAACTCCACTTTACGATTCCAGTAATTATAACAGCTTGTTTAATTATCAACCTTGACAATAGTTTATCAACCTCCTGAACAAAATCTACATTTTCCTGCTCTGACATATCGCAAGTTAATCGAAAACTTGCGATATGTCAAACGTGCAACAATGGCAACCTGTCAACCTGGGAACTGAAACGCGCCGGCCTCGGCAAGTAGCACTGCCCTTGACAACTGGTCTTTAACAAGTTGCTTCTACAAGTGTGCGGACCGCCGATGAAATTCACAAGTTCCTTTCCTATGGATAGTGATTGAGTTGCCAACTGTTTTTTTTTTCAGATGCCCCGTGAGCGGATGGACTTACTGTCGAATTAAGACATACTTGTATATGGTATAATAGCTCGTACTCAAAGGATCACATAGTAGAGATACATAGTAGAGATCACATAGTAGAGATACTCAAGGACATCTTTATCAACAAGTTATTCCTGAGCATATTTGGAGCAAAAATGCAGATGTCGTTTTGCTGCCCGATGGTTTTTTTTTTTCAATTAAAAACAATTAAAATATTTCGTTCCAGCAGCACGGTGACACACGAAACAGTGACGTGGAGGAGAGTGATCAGTGGCGACGTGTGATTGAAATATATATATATATTTTTTTTAATAAAATAAAAATTTCTTCGTTCAGTAAAATGACATCTTCTTTTTGGTACTCCAAATGTGCTCAGGAATCGCTGGTTAAAATCCTTCGGATATGTGCTGTTACACCTACATATAAAAATGCTTATAAAAAGATAGGGCAAATCTGGGACTCAAACCCGGGACCTTCGCCTTGCCGGGCGCGACTCTGCCAACTGAGTGAATGTGTCCCTAACCGATTCGGTCATATTTAACTGTATCATACTTAATGTTATGTTGTTTTATTTATTCACCAGATCAATATTTACAAGTATATGCCTTATTCCTAGGGGAGAGCTTCCCATCGAGCGCTGCGCCTCTCGGGAGAAGGGTCAGCCAATGTGTATGGAGCAATACTACAGACTGCTGACCTCCTACAGAGAGCCAGGAATTGGGAAGGACAGGCTCGTCACACTCCCCCGCCCACCACCGGAGACAACTGACACGAGGGATGAACACATCATTGTGGCGTGCAGGAATCAGGTAAGATAAATTATTCTTACGATCAAGATGGTAATCGAAGAGATTAATGTAGATACGAGTGTTTTGCTCATTGAACAAAAAATAAAATCGAAAGCTAGCAGTCCACGATGGAATGCTGTTATCAACCCACAAAGGCATGGAACTGCCAAAGGAAGGATGAAAGTAGACTGATTGCTGTAGAAATGAAATCCCTGAGGCATACACATACACAAAACCATGTATGATCATGTGAAAAACGTGGAGATCCAAAAAGAATGCAATGCTGATGTAAGCGTAATGAGTATGATTAAAAAAGCATGCTAAGATAGTTTATGCTTATGGAGCGAATGAACGAATGCCCTGAGAATCGTGTATTGGTTAACCAACACCTCTGCCGTAGGTCACCTCAAGTGATTCAAAACTTTTGATGACTTAGTAGGGGTGCCAGGACTCATGGGGTAAGGTCTGCCCTCCTACTGCGTTCCAGGCAGGATCGGGAGAGACTGGATGAAGGATACCCTTTGACTTCTTCAGCCGGACTCCATCTACCCACAGCAATGGGAGGGATGGATTCATACTTCCGTCACTTCTGGACACACTGCCCCCAGATTCCTACCTACCCCTCTTACCTTTTTCCTTTCCAGACTATCCTTTCCTTGCTTTCCTTAAAAATACCCTATACACAGCATCTTCAAAGATGACATAAGCCTTGAGGGAGATTATTTTACTCAGGGCCTCCTGCAAGAAGCTAATATTTTGACAAATTTCGACACCTATTTGTAAAACATGCCATTCAGCTAATAGCACGTAGGAAATTTATCGGGTATCAGTAATATCATTTCTTGAATTTCTTGTTTTAAGTTTCCTAAAAGTTTCTTTGGTAATTTCTTCAAGTATTTACGTAACTTTTAAAAGAAAACTCCGAATTATTTGAAGCCCACGTCTCTCTTATTCACCATGTAAATTTAAACTCAATGATCGGCACTGATAACCCTTAATATGTCTTTGCTAAAGTTTACGGCAAAGGCATACAGTTGGCAAAGAAAGTATCTGAAAATCATAATGACATAAATTTCGGAAAGCACATCCTGTGAAATTCTAAGAAAAAGAAACGATGTAAAAATAATGTTTTTCTTACTTGTTTCGTGCTTTTGTCTCAGCTCTATTGCGTAGCAGTGAAAGCAGCAGACCGTGGAAGACTCACCGAGCAAGAACTGGCAGATCAACTCCTTGCCGTTCTCAGTGAGGCTCCTGGACTTCGTCCTCCGCCACTATTAGCCTTGCTCACAGCTTCCGACAGGGATACTTGGGGAAAGGCGAGGGATATACTCTTAAACCAAGGTAATAATACTATTTGTGACTGCCTTACGGCGTTTCAACGACAATATATGGACTGTAAACTACATACAATTAATGAAGCGTATCCGATGAATTGTGACTAGGGGGAGTACAATTACAAATATTCCAGAGCAACAATGATTTGAAGGCAACAATATTTCATGTGACTAGTTTTAATAACTAAACACACAATTAGGTACAGTGATGTCTTCTACGTTCTTAATGAATGTAGGGAAGGTGTCACTTAAAATGGGAGTGTAGGCACGACGGAGATTGTAATATTATATAAAGGCCCTCGAAATGGACAAAAAATCAACTGTGTCAATATTAAACTCTCTCTTTTAAAATGCACGCTCAAATATTGCAGAAAGAATAAATTATTGAGTTATAAATATCACGGATCTTCCAATATTCGCAATTCCCACTCAGTCTGACTCTTCTCTTTCAGCTCGATCATAAGAAATAATTCAATGTTTTGAAATAGCGATAGATTTACAAATTTTTATTATGTGATGGCGTTCACTAAAAATAAAGGCATATTGCCTTTATTTTATTTTAGGCATATTGTGAGAGTACGCAAAAGATAAGCGTGAAGATGTTATCTGCATATTGTGTCAATTCTGCCTGATCGCTAGAAGATCCAGATTTTTGGGGAACCATGATATGAAAACAGGAGATAATATCCAACTTTATCGAAAACCCTGGTGAACCCCATTATTGAGAAATCATTTCAGTAAAAGGAACTAGATGAAACATCATAGGTAATACAATGGTCTTGATTTCATTTGGTCTTGGCGATTTCGACAGCTTTGCAAACCGTCTATGTATCTGTTATAATAATTATAATTTTCCAATATTTTAAAAACATCCTTAAGCTGAGATATTGCCTCACATTTTTTTTTGTTTCTTTCTTATCAATAGACGAGTCCAACAGACGCAACCTCGAACTCATAGCCGGCGCCCTATGCGTGGTGTGCCTTGACGAGCCGCTTCCATCAGGCTGGGTCAGAGAGACCTCCCGCTCTGCCAACGTGACCAGGGACGATACCAGCATGCTACACCACGCAATTCACGGAGGAGGCAGTGGACTCAATACTCCAAACCGCTGGTTTGATAAAACTGTGCAGGTGAGAATTCAACAAATGTGTTATATTTATAAAGCTCTCTCAGCAATGGTTATTCCACATCATTTTTAAGTTTCATGTGGTTCAAATTCACCTAATTTTGTATTTTGTGCTTGTGAAATGACGTTCGGAAAATCTAGAATTCGGAATTCCAGTTTTTTCTCAACCAAAACGAAAATTTACACACCCCTCTCCAGGCAAGCTCATTGCCGTGCGATAATAGTGCTTGACGTGTCGACGTAGGATTATTATCAGCCTAGTTTTGAGCGACATTACTTTTAAAATGGAATGATATAGATCTACAAAATACTACGTGTGGATGATTGATCGAGTTTTTAACGTCAGGTAGCCAATTGATTAATTTCTCGGAAGCCAAGGTGAGCTATTTCAGAATCGAGAATTGCTTGAAACAGTTATAGCAGTGAACATTAAACAGCCGTATACTTTACTACTTTCCTAGAGGAAGTGGTAGATCTTCCCTACCTTCAGGTTAGCAAAGTCCCCAATCGAAATATGCTTTATGTAGTTTCACTGTCTTTGAGCATTTGGAATCCACTGGATAAGATGAGTCGGCCAAATAAATAATTAGCTCTTTTTGATCTCCGCGCGACAACGGATGTCATGCATATGATTAATTTAATTATTTCTTGCTTCCTGGATATTCATAATTACACGAGCTTTTGGTTTAATTTATTGAACATTGATGATTTTGGCCTCTTAGTCTTTCATCAACAAGGTGAAAGTTTTTCAGGCTACTCGCATCTACTTGCTGTAATCCTGATGTTGTTGTGTTACATGTTTTTTCTAGATTTTCTTGTATATATTTAATTTATTTAAAAAAAAAAACAGTTTACTTATAAAAAAGTTCTCAGATCACAGCTGTTCCGCCTTCGGGGGGTATTATGAAACTGTGGTGAAGCCACTTACATACTATATATTTATATCTCTCTCTCTGGTTTCAATCCTGGGATTGGTTTACAGCAATTTCATCTATTCGTTTCTTCCACTCTTCCCTGTCTTGTGCGGCTCTTTTGAAGTCTGCATATGATAAGCAGCGCACGTCCACCAGCAGGTCCTCCAGGTACTCTCGGCGTGGGCGTCCCCTAGCCTTTGTCCCCTCGGTCATACCCTCCATTATGGCATGCAAGAGGCCTTCTTGTCTTATTGCATGGCCGATCCATCTTGCGCGCCTTTCGGACAAGGTCCTGAGCAGGTGCCTTCCTCCATTCTTTGGAGAACCTCCTCATTTGTGATGTGGTCTCTCCAGGAAATTCCTAGTAGTCTTCTATAGGACCGCATCTCAAAAGCCTCTAGTCTCCGTTTATCTCTCTCGGATAGGCACCATGTTTCGCAGCCGTACATCAAGATACTCCATACATAGGTCTTGATGAGGAGTATTCTCAGTTTCAGGTCTATATTATTCGATTCTATTATTTTAGACCTTTTATATATTTTATATTTATATAGTGGGTGCTAATAATGAAAATCAAATTCTTTTATTTTTTCACCTTTGCCCTGATGATGGACACTGTAACGCTGTCCGAAACGTTGGCTAAAGAAGAGGTAGCGCAACACGGCGTAACACCCCAAAAGCAATTAACAAAAATGAGTTTACGGCCTTTATTTTGTATACATAACGGATATACTGACAAGCACTGAATATCTTTCGAAGGAAACTTTTTTAGGAAATCTCACTCTTTTAATGTTTTAATATGAAAGAGTGTGATTTTCTGAAATCAATCATTAAAAGGACCATGCAAAAAGGTACCTCTCATTTGTGGTATGAAATACAGTAAGTTAATTATCACTTATCACCTACACATAGTACTTTGATAAAACTACTACTGGATTCAGACTTTGATAGTGATGGATCATCAGCTTAAACGCTGTACCTACCTCAAATAATAATGTACATTTTTGTGTCTTTCTTTCTAGCTTATAATTTCCAATGACGGTACCTGCGCTCTCTGCTACGAGCACTCCCCTGCAGAGGGGGTGGCCGTGGTCCGCCTGTTTGAGAGCCTCCTTGCCAGAAGCGAGGGACGTCCACCACCTTCCCCCAGGGGAGCCCCCGCCCACCTTCCTCCACCAGAACTGCTGGCTTGGAGCGTCACACCAGAGATAGAGGGCATGATCAAGATTGCTGCTAAGGAGGTTGATAGGTAACTTATATTCCATAATTTATGATCTCAGAGTAACTATGTATATTTAATTTGTTTGAGTACATCCGTGGAATGTTCACCTTTATTTTCTCTATCTTTTCGCCTTCTTACTTCAGAACATTTGTCACTCCGAACCCGGACATTGTTGCGTAAGGCAATGAAGCTGAAAGACCACCTGTCTCTTCGCATTTTCATCTTATTGTTGTATGTTCTCTGTTGTATTTTTGCATTAATGAAATCCACTAAACTTGATGCGATTACCTTTTTTTAAATGTCAGTCCTTTTTCAACAACTTGAATTGACCTCTCGAAAGTCATTTTGTAAGATAAACGCTTGCATATTCCATACAACTGAGTGATATGATGATAAAAGTGAGTTTTTGACGTGATTGTATTTTTTAATGTTATCTTATTCCAAATTGTTTAAACATTTTCAATTATCGAAATTATTTCTCTAGCGGATAATTAATAACACTGAAAATTCGGTAGTGATTCTTTCTGTAGCTATGAAGTTTGCATTGAATTAAATAATTTTCAAAATTTGAAACAATTTTTTGGGGAATTCAATAAAGTACCAACCTACCTACCACAAATTTATTATTTTACTTGCCATTTTGAAGTTGGAACCAAATTGTCGAGATTTCAGAATTTCCCATTTATTTCCATTTTCTTCTTCCAATTAGTCCAAATTTGACCTCTAACGCCGAACGACCGGGTGCGATTCCCGTACAGTACCTCATTCTATCGTGAGATAATATTGCTAAATGTTTCGACGAGATTTTAGTATGCAATAAACAGAGCCCAATAAACTGATAATTGGCCTGTTCGGGACGAAGGAATCAAATGGTCTTTGTAGATTGGCATCAACAATTTTATTTTAAATCGGTATAGATGTCACTTTTAACGCTTCATCTCCTTCGTGTTCCAAGCCCAATTTAATACCGCATAAAAAATTACGATGAAAAACGGTTCCATCTCTTGTATTGGTTTCCAGCATTCTAGTCACGTTTATGCTGCGACCTATAGCATGCTTGGTGCTGCGTCGAGAAATCATAATTTTGTTCAGAACCCTTTCTATTGAAACACCTTCCAACCATATCGGGGCGATTTTTGAACTATAACAACTGAACCTTTAGAGAATGGTTCGATTGAAGATTGTTACGTTACACAAACGACCGCAGCAAGATTAAATGTAATTATTTTATTTTGTTAGAACATCTTTTGAAGATTATACCCATCAATGTAATATGCCATTGAAGAAGAAGATAACATTAATAAATCTAAATCTTCCTTGACGTATTACATTGATGGGAAGTTAAAAATAAAAAGTTATTCCAATAAAATTGAATATTCATTTAGACTTTACATATAATTAAAATCGGATACTATGTTTATACGACACACAACGTAGGTTAGAAAATCGGTTTGGTTTATAACATGTTTGATATCATTTATATACAAAGAGAATAATAGAGGTCCCCGTTTGGAGCCTTGAGGTACCCTTAAGGGAATATAATTAAATTCTGATATGTAACCTTTTAAGGCAACAGATTAATTTCTATTTTGAATGTAAGATGAAAAACTTTAGAAGTTGTCCGCTCGTACCGGTCTTAGAGAGCTTATTTAGCAGCATGTCATGAATTACTTTGTCGAAAGCCTTAGAAAAATCATTATAAATAGAATAAATTTGGGTCCTATTATCAATAGAGTTATGAACAAAATCGGTGAACTGTCCTAAATTCTATTGAACAGATCTTCCTTGGAACAATTGTGGGGAATTATTTATTGATTTTTTACTCAGGTTAAGAGTTGGTCGTAGGCACATGATTTTAATTGAGATGCAAAGTTTAAATATATCTATTTCTGCAATTTTTCATTATTATGTTTGTCTCCTTAATACCATCTTTGTATTATGTTGATGATTTCAGACTGGTGGAAGATCTCGATCTCTACGTGTACCGCTACAAGGGGTACGGCAAGGACTTCATCAAATCCTGCCACGTCAGCCCAGATGCCTTCATCCAGTTAGCCCTACAGCTCACATATTTTAGGTAACACAGCAAACTATCATAAATACTAATTTTGATTATGGGTCTGTCAGTGGTGTGATTCTGGTTCAGTGAACTCGGATTTGCTTTGAATTTGAGTGACTGTAGGGCTGGATCGGAAGAGACTGGTTGAGGGAGATCTAACCTAGATCTCTCCAGCTGGACTCTCTCAACCCCATGGCATGTACGACAGTGAGAGATATTCATATGAAATGTCACTCCTGGATACACTGACATCCGGTTTCTTTTACCTTTATTACTTTTTACCTTTATCCATGCCCTTTTCCTTCCCAGAACTTCCTCTCCTTCCTTTCCTAAAATACCCTCCACAGCTCATCCTCTAAGACGATATTGTCTCTGAGGGGATTTATTTTCCTCCTGTCCTCCTGTGTGGAACTAACGTACTTAACATGTTCAGAAAGTAAGTGTACTGTGACCATAACGGGTGGTGGTTTTTAATTTTTTGAGGGTTGGTAACATTGAGTGGTAGAGGGAGGTCTCTTGACCAGAACGAGCATCACAAGAATATTATAGTACCTAAACTCACGTTGTAGTGTCGAGTTGCTTGAAAGATGTCGGCAAAAAATCCCGCCAGGTGCTGTGACCCGCTTTTTACTCACGGAAGGAATAACACCTACAAAAAAGAGGTGAGGATTTCTGAGATCTCTTTTGACTGGAGATGTAGTGGGTAACTCATAACATGCCATAAAAAACAGTCATCAAAGTGGCATCACACCAATTCCCCATCTGTAAAAAAATCATGGCGTCGGTGTTTTGGGACCGAAAAGGCAACATTTTGGTCGAATTTCTGCTCAAGTTGAGATCATCAATGCACAACAATATTGTAGTACCCTAAAAAACACTCAAAAGGAGGGGAATGCTGACCAGAGAAGTGTGCTTGTCTCACGAATACATCTGTTCTCAAACGGTCTTAACCACCAATACGCTCTTGGACTAATTTGGTTGGGATGTTTTGAACCATCCCCTGTAATCCCCTGAGCGTCTTCAGATTATCATCTTTCCACCTTCCTGAAGGTATGTATGGATAAAAATAAATTTTAAACCGACGCGACGAGCAGATGCAGAAAGTGCTCCTTATGTGGCGGAAGGAGCTGGCGGGAGAATTCTTCGAGGAGGGCATAAAGAAACTTGTGCCACGACTCACCACATACATTGAACGGGTTGGCGATTATTTGGAAAAATAGTCAATAAGTGTATCAAAAATATCCTGTAATTTTTTTTTTCTAATACACTTTTTCAAAATTTTTCATTATATTGTATACTTACTTTCTGAACATGCTTCGTAAATAAGGTATCTTGTTGCTTATAGATATTTGATGAAATACAAGTAATTTGTTTGTTGTTTTACAAAATAATAGTTACTTTCAAATTAAGTATGTAGCAAGATAAAATTGCAAATCTTTACGATTATTCATTCATCATTCCCATCAAATATAATACAACTTCAACTTAATTATTATTATTAAAAATATTATTATTATTAAAAATAGACAAGGTCGCTTAAAATAATCTAACGTAGAGAAGCAAATAAAGCTGATTATATAATATTACATAAAGTGAGAGCATTTTAACTTCCTTATAAATTCTACTGCCACTAAAGGCAGGCGAGTGAGTTCCGAGTGAAACCAATTTACGAAAATTACAAAAATGTTTTCGTCACGCAAACGAAACACGTCAACTGAGAACAAACACACACAGGCTATAAGATTTTTACTAAACTCTTGTATGTATCGTGACCATTTATTTCCAATATAACTAACTTTGTTAATTTTATTTGGAAACTTTTTATTTCCAAGCATTGTTCGCGGTATTCAGTCGTGGGCAAACGTTGGCTCGCATCAGATAACATGTACGTAATATTTAACTAATTTAAAGAAATCATTTATAACATTAAAACCGTACACTTTTTAATATGGGAGGCGGGTACGGGTACCGCTACCCCAGGAACCATTTTTTGGATAATGAACACCTTCGCCACAGGTCACCCCAAGTGTTTCGCTACGTTTGGTGATTTAGCAGTGGTGACCGGGTTCATGAAGTGAGGTTTGTCCGGACGCGTCTGCCCACCAACTGCATCGCAGGCGAGAGAAACTGGTTGAGGGAGACCTTTTGAACTCTCCAACCAGATTCTCTCAATCCATCGCCCTGCACCGCAGTGTGAGGGTTGGATTCATACGTCCGTTGCACCTGGACACACTGACCCCAGATTCCTACCCACCCCTATTCCCCCCCTCGTACCTTTTTCCTTTCTTGAATTTCCTTTTTAAAAAAGACTCTCAACACAGCATCCCCAAAGATAACATAGGCCCTGAGGTGAATTATTTTCTACAGAGCCTCCTGTATGGAGCAAATGCGAAAAATACGTCGGAGGCCCTGAGGATAATAATTTCCTTCGGGGGCCTGTGTCATCTTCGAAGATGCTATGCAATATAGGGGTCAGTGTGAAGCCACCCCTCCTACTACAATGCTAGGCGATGGGATTGAGAGTCCAGCTGAGGTGTAAAAGGGTCTCCCTCATCCGGGGCTGTTCGGAAGATTGCTTGATTTGAAGATTAAATTAGTATTGTTTTTTGCGTAACTAACTGCTAACTTATATATATGTGATATCAGATATGCAATGGTAACTCGTTTTACATCCTCTGCTACTGATTCGGGAGTATTTTCAAATCCGTCAATTTTGATTTCAGCATGTACGGCCACCTCGTGTCCACGTACGAATCGGCCTCCGTCCGCAGATTCCTGCAGGGTCGCGTGGACAACATCAGGTCTGCTAGCAGCGAGGCGCTCCGCTGGGCCGAAGCCATGTGCGCCGACAGGGAGCAGGAACCATCCAGGAAGGTATCCTTCAGCCTCTACACAGTAAGTTTTCATGTATCAAAACATACGACGACTATCCGTAAAATAAAGCCTCGAAGATACTGCGGTCGCGAGGAACGATTTTATGCGCAATCTGGCGTGTAGACTGGTTCCCCCTCACTAAATCTCCACCACACTGCACTCTCTGCAAAGCTTAGTGTCTGCGTGGCAGCCATTCGCGATGGAGCTTCCACTCGCCGCACGCCAGGTCGCACGTAAAATCTTTCCTCACGACCGCAACATCTTGGAGACCTTATTTTACGGACAGCCATCATATCATCAAGGCGCTGCAAAAATACCGTCGCACAATGAGTACACTTCTCACCCTGGGGTCCCGAATACACGACTAGTCCAAAAAAGAGGGACTCAATTGTGTAATCGCTTTCATAACAGAAAGCAGCTGAAAGCTTCGGTGGCGAGTAATTCAATTCTATTAAATTCGTATTATTTTAAACACATTACATACTCCAATTTTAAGGCGTTTTTAAATAATATATTGTGAACATAATTATAAATTACAAATATAAAATAGAAGTATACGTATAAAATCTTAAAAAAGCTTTCAAAAATGTTATCAGCTTCACTGGTGCTGGTGAATTGATTCTGTTCAACAGCAAGATCGTCCTTCCCATCGGCATGACCACTGGCAAGTAAGTCCTACAGAGGTTGGAAGATAAAATAGTCTGTGCTGTCGGTGGTGGAGATAACCATCGGGAACATAGAAACGAATGTTGCCCATGATAGCCGAGTTTTCTAAACAAACAAAAATAATTTTGAAGGATGCTTCCGACACTTGGATGGTTCATTACAGGCATACCTAAGAGAAAGTCAGTAGGAAAGAACCACGGGTGGTTGTTTATTCCCCCGGGAAGAAAAATCTCAGAAATTTCTTCTGAACTCTCTCCAACATGAGAGGATACTTTTCCTAGTATGGGCTCCAAAAGAATGGCTCTACTAATCGTAGTACCTATGTAGTTAACGGAATCGAATAATTTAGCTGGCGCAGATAGTATTGCTACTGGTTTGAAATTTTCCACAGAAGTCTAGTAGCTAACGTGAGAAGTGCCTCGTATTTAGTCTCGTGTCAACTTTACTAATGTTTTCTCTGCCTTGTAGTAGGCTCCATCAATTGGATAATGTGCTTCCACAGCCGATGTATTCGCGTGATTTGAAGGTGGGGCCAAACTACTTGGCGATACATATATGAATACGGTGCGGTGAAGACGTCCAAACATGTAATGCACGCTTCATTTATTCCAAGGCAAAAATCGTCGTAGATGATGATGATTCCCTTTGACCTCCACCATGAATCAGAAGATCTACGTCATTCTCTTATTTACCAAAGATCTTCACTTCAATAAATTCTGTCTGAGAAAGCAACTAGTGTTTAAAAGCACGTTAAAATCTTTCAGAATCGTATGGCCTAAGACATCCACCAAGAAGTTAAAACAAGAATACATACCCTTGTTTAGATTTGAACAGACCGACGCGCGACGCTTGACACCTTGGTAGTGGAGATAAACGGTGACGAGTCCACACTCATCACTCGTAGCGATGGAACTTTCCCGATGCTTTGCGGGCGGAGTGAATGGTATGCTAGGCCTGAGATGCGAGTGGATCTCGAACAGGTCATGCGGCGAAAGACCAGGAACGCGAATCACCAAGTCACGGTAAGTTAGTAAGTCTAGTTCACATTAATAACGGCTGTCTTTTCTTTTACCCAGGAACAAAAAAAGATGGAACTATTTGAGCTGGCCGTCAAAAAGCAGACAGATACCATGGTGCAGAACATTCTGGGTCAGGGTATAGATAACCACCTACTGGGCCTTCGAGAAACTTGCCGGGAGATGTTCAACGGCAGACTGCCTGACCTTTTCACGGATGACACCTACAAGATGTCCATCTGCTATAAATTATCAACAAGTCAGGTAAAAATAAATACCACCCTGCCAATAAATCATTTTTGATACTCTTTTCCACTTCTTGTTACTGTAAGAACAGAGATAGTAGGCACATGTAGATTCATCCTAGCTTTGAATCGTGCATTTATTCATTCATACATACGGATACATTAATTTATTCATACGTTCATTCATTCATACTTTTATTCATGCGTGCATCCATTCATACATACATTCATTCATTTGTATATTCAATCCATCACTTAATTCGTTCATCCATATACTAATTTGTTAATTGATTCAATATTCATAAATTCCTTCACCTTTCCCCTACGTGTCATCATTTTTTGTTGCTACCAAAATATATGTTTTATTTTATTTTGAGATTTTGTTATCCACTCGTTTCCAGATTCACCCATTCTGTTGCCCATCATGTTCATGTTCCGTTTCATTAATTGTCGACAAAGAGGCTTCTCCATAATGAACCTGGTCGCATTACTGATAACATTAAGTTATCGGAGGAATCCTGGAAGAAGGTAATGATTTTTATACTTCTGAATGTAGCTATAACTTTGTGGTTATCCATTATAGATAAATGAAATAATGTTACTTTGTTAATAATAATAATGATAAAGAATGGCGTAAAATTTTGTACATTAATAATTTTTCATGTTGCAAAAATCTCCCTTCTAATATTAAACCACCTTTTTATACAAGAAATAATATCGGTAATTTTTTGAGGAACCCTAAAGATAAAGACCATAAATTGAATAATTCCGGAATATATAAACTCAAATGTAATGATTGTCCCTCATTTTATATTGGAAAAACAACTCGTAATTTTGTAATCAGAATCAAAGAACATGTAAGGTGTCTTAATAGTAATAACTTTTCTGAGTTCGCTAACCATATCTTTGAAAAAAATACGGGGGTAAATATTCTTCATATTAACCGTAAAGGAAAACGCTTAGATAACTTAGAATCCTTGGAAATAAATAAAAAATCCCTTAAAATAATGAATCTATTATCGACAAACAAAAAATATTGTCTTACAGCCAAATCATATGTTCCCCTACCCACTCACTCTTCATTAATTCCTAGCAACGGCTCCACCCCTACTATCCTTAGTAATAATACATTGTCCCCACCCACTATTTTGTAATTGTCAGTATACGTTTGCCCTGAGGAAGGAACGGTCTTTCAGAAACCGGTCGGCTTTAAACAAATATACAAGTGGTTCAAACAAAGTAACATTGTTTCATTTATCTGTAATGATTTTTCATTATATTTTAAACCTGCGTTCTATACAACGGCACTAACCTTGTAAAGCGAACGTCTTCTACAAAAAGCGACTCTTCATTGTCTCTATATTATGTTAAAAAACACCTCACAATTATGGTATAATATTTCGTGACAGAAACAAGTTAGAATACCAAGGAGAACCGAAAACAGCAAAATTCACAATGATTTTGTTGGTTGAGTTCTTGGTTGTCACATTGATACTATAAAAAGTTCAATTTTTTTGTTTAAACGGACACTTGCACGCCCTCTGCGGTCCAACCGCAGTTCAACGGGCAATTTTAATGACATTGACAATACACAGAGGCCGCCAAGCAACCATTTATGCTGATATAAATAATATGTATATTTTTTTAATTCTTTCGAGACCAAAATAAAATATATATTTTTTGATGCCACTTTAGTGTATTATGTCAAAAATTATCGCTTTTTACTTAAAAATGCAGTTTTATGCAACATTTTTTTTTGTTTTATTTATTGCTTCAACATAATGACTCGATAATATTAAAAATGCTATGTAATTAAATTTCTTCCCTAAAGTATTTTCAAAATATTTTAAGAAGTTAACAGCTCTATTATATGATTATGAAATAATATGTTAATAATGTGGTAATAAATTCATCAACCAAATTGAAAAAAAAATACTTTAGTGTATTTAGTTCAAAACGAAAATAAATAACACAAAAACCATTTAATTAAAAATGTTCAAGTGTGCGACAACCCAAATACCATTATTATAAGGTAAATATCGAATTAATAAAAGTTTAGTAATTTTTCATGGTGTGTATGTGTTTTCATGGTGTATCGCGCGAGTAATTGGTATGTTATTTGCTGCATTAGTGTTGTTGGCTTCTATGTAAAGAAGCGTGGTGTGCTTGGAACGCCACAATGGAATAATTAAACCTTTGTCGGATGCGAATTCGGGACTATCTATTTTATTAATTATCAGATTATTATGTTATAAAAATAAATAAAACACTTTGTATTTTAACCACGAATTTATTATATTACATATCGACCGGTTTCGCTTACATCAAGCTTCTTCAGGATATAAGTAATAATAACTAAATGTTAAGTGAGAGCTATGGCTTATATATATAAGTTGAATGACAGAGGGAGAAAGAAAATGACCAAGAACATAATTAGAAAGAGACAAAGTATTTGACAGAGGTAAAGTAAATAATCAATTAGTGGGAGGGAGACAACAATACAATAATCAATTAGTGGGAGGGAGACAATAGTATAGATCTAATCACAAATAAAAACCAATAGTTAACGGTAATAAATGAGATATTAAACAAATTTTGATGTATTTTACATTATAAGATAAAGGACGATATTTAGACATATGATAAATATTAATAATGAAGGACATCAGACTAACACTAAAACACATACATAATATCATGGGTTAGGATGGATAGCTGGAAATAAGTTAAAAATAGGGCTATAAGGTGAATTTTTTTGATTTGATAAATTGATTTGGTTATTGAGTAAGAATTCTGACATAGCTTTAGAGATTAGGAAATCATTAAATACAAATATGTATATAAGTGTTTTATTTATTTTTATAATATAATGTCTAACCACAAAGTAATTGCTTCTTATGAAAAAAAAAAAAAAAGATTATTATGTGTTACGGTAACTTCATCGTGTTATTTGCAGGTGGCCTGTTCAACCGACTCCTACATGGGCTATGGCCCGGTAGTTCCAGACGGCTACGGGGCCAGTTACAACCCCCACCCTGATACCATCGTCTTCTGCCTGTCGTCATTCCACTCCGCTGAGGAGACCGACTCTGGCAAGTTCGCCGCAGCTCTCGAGCAAGCCCTGGACTCAATGAAAGCTCTCTTCGAAACCAACAAGAAAGATTAATTAATCAAAGATCAAACCGCGTTCACACACGTTTGGTTCAGGGTTCTTGCTCATTCATCAAATGAGTTATTAGGATTGTTGGATGGATGTGTGGGAACGTGGTCTTAATATTTTAAATAATTCAATTAATATTGAATTAGATCTTCTTCGTTCGAGTTTCAGGGGAAACACATTCAAATGATTGACTACAAGTCAATATATCGTTACATATCATAGTTATTAATGCATTAATATGGTATTCTGATCTAATAGGGAGACTTTCGCTTGAGTTTCAAAGGAAGTCATATCGCTACATATCATGAAAAAATAATATTCGTACATTATTTATACAAGAGTTTGTAAGATTTGAATGCACAAATTTAACTAATTTCGTACGTGTATTGCGTTATTGCGTACGTTGTGTATGCATCGTATATAAATATATATTTAAAAACAATAAGATGATGTTGATGAGAATTTGTTGCTTAATAATTTCACTTAATTTGAAAACATATTTACAAGCAAAATATGTTTGACGTATTTTGCCGAGGGGACTTTTATCCACCAAAGAGAATTTGGAAAAAGTTTTAAAAGTCAGATAAAAAGCGAGAATTATGCAATATTTTTTCCTGTTTATATTACTTTCACCCATTGTATACTCGTATAAAAATACGAAAGAAATTGCTGAATTTTAGACCTTTAAAACAAAAACTTTAATCGATTGGAGATTGATACTCTTCTTCTTCTGAGAATCGTAACTCCTACTCCAATTTCCATGGTGGACAAGCTCCTCTACTCCTCGCGACACAGACGCACCTGACGCCAGTGATACTTTGTCACTCCAGCACATTGGTGACCTTCCTCTGCTTCTTCTGCAAAAAATACTTTACCAGTGACATGAGCTTCTCCAAGTTGGTATACTCAATTTGGCGAGAAACGTGTCGAAAGTATCTTAAAATACGTTGTAGGCGTTGTAGGTAATATACGAAAAACAAACAACACTCTTGATGAACCGAATACAAGGGACTTTGGAATACCTCAAGGTACCATTTTGGACCCTCTTCTATTCATTTTATATATTATATTATCTTTAAATTACAATTGAGAGTCTATAGTGGATGCCTGACTCTTCCAGACCAGCACCACATTTCGAGGACGTCTATCGGCTTTCTTTCGCTGGCTCTAAGTGAAGATAATTTGGGAAAAATCAACGTCCGAGATTGATATTATTATATTACAAAAAAAACATGCTTACATACGTATATTTCTTAAGGTCCTTGCAAAGTTGTCGTAACCGGTAACTTGAAAAATGCATATCATAAAATGTAGTACTTAATTGTGTATAGAAGAAATAAATATTATTTATTGAACATTCAATGTTCTCAATATGTTAGAATGTTTTAAATATATAAAAAGTAGTACATATATTAATATAAACGTGAGTAGTTGTCTTTTAAAGACTTGAGAAACAAGATAATTAAATAAGTATTCTTTTGTGTGCTTTATAAACAGTTTTGCAATATAGTGATAATAATTATAAATTGAACATTTTAAAATAAACGTGCAAACTGAGCACACACGTATCGTAGAAAAAAAACAATTCCACTTATACAAAATATACAAAAACATACTTAATATATTGCTATTTGAATTTGAGTAATCAATTTTTAAAATAAATATTGTAATTATTTAATATAGGTCAAATTAAACTAAACAATTATTTATCTGTGCAAAGCAAACATATCAAAATACTTTTTAGTATTAATAGGTTAATGTATACATAATGACATTTCTTTAATATACTAATAACCCTTAAAGTTATATCGCAACATATCAATATTGCCTTTAAATAAAAATTTGTCCAATTTATTATCGATTAATTAAATATTATAAAAAAACAATTATAATATTTTGTGTTAATATATTTATTATAATATTAATATAATATTGCTTGTTGATATTTTAAGAGTGTACTCATCTTTATCTATTTATTGTTTTATCTTCGACTTTTGGAATATTTTAGTTTTTTTTTCGAATACGTATAAATATTATGTCACTTATAAAAGTACCTTCGTCTCTATTGTATGCACTCAACCATTGTTCAAACAAGGTTCAAACCAATGACGTTACAATATATCTATACTTGCTATTGTCTCACAAACTGAAAATTAAATGTGACAAATAAAAAACACTCATGTTTCCAGTAATTTCTTAATTCAAACGTTATTCGCGTATGGCAAAAATATATATTGAAAGTGTGTGTTTATGAACGAAATAAACGGTTAGTCCGCGCATTCAAATTTCCGGCAAATACTGCCTCAAGCCCGACTAGAGTAGGAAGCCTGGGCGATTTTGATCTTTGTGATCAAGAATGATTTGGATCTTTGTGATCAAGAACGATTTTGATCTTTGTGATCAAGAATGATTTGATCTTTGTGATCAAGAATGATTTTGATCTTTGTGATCAAGAACGATTTTGATCTTTGTGATCAAGAATGATTTTGATCTTTGTGATTAAGAATGGTTTTGATCTTTGTGATCAAGAACGATTTTGATCTTTGTGATCGAGAATGATTTTGATGTGTGTTATCAAGAATGATTTTTATCTTTGTAATCAAGAATGCTTTTTATATTTATGATCAAGAACGATTTTGATCTTTGTGATCAAAAATCAATGATTATAACACCTTTTGCAAGCGGCGATTGTTAATGTACTCGTTGTTACTGCTGATTTTTGCGTTGTTTTACCGCAAGATTAAACTATTTCAAACAGTCAAGTTTACTTAGCGACAGCACTGAATTTATAATTTTGCTGTTGTGCGCCCAGACCCTGTACTCTAGTAGGCTTTACTTCTCTAATGACGCATAAAATCTTCGGGCTGAAAACAATTGTATTTTTATGTACAAATGAAATTTTATACCCTGACTTTTATTACCTACTGTTTGCTGAGTATTAAAAAGTATTTTCTCATTACCCACAAGAGTATTTTGGAACTTTTTTAAAGCAAATTAACTTAGAGGTAGCACACGGCCTTACGCGACGCGTGGCAAGTTTACTACGAAAACTACGAAATCGAAGACACTACAATTGACTTTTTGTCTTGCCACTGCGATTTCTACAGCACGTCCATATATTTCAACGTCATTAGTTCAAACCATTATAAAAATGCATTCCAGGGGCGTCTACTGATAACTGTTTCTAATGAAAACATGTTAACGAATGAATATTTCAGCCATTTGCAAAAATAGTACGAATTCAAATTTAATCAGGTTTTTTTCCCAATAAAATCAATGGTCATTTGATTAATACTCTTTCAGCTGCAAAAACAGCACTAACACATTTTCTTTGTAAAAATAATAAAAACATCACGATTGTTCCGAAGAGATTAAGTCTCGAAGTTTTCCTACATATCTCCTAAGGCTCCGCAACCGGGCTTGAAAAGAAGAAGATGTTAAGTTTTAAAGCTCTTAAAAAAATGTATGTTATTCTTGAAGATAATATAGAGACATTCCCCGTGCCGAAACGCAAATGATATAAAATTCCCTCAATAGAAAAAAATCGCTATTATTGTAAACACGTTTGTTTCAGTTATTTTACAAGTCACATGTATGAAAAAATTCACAGTGTTTCTTTAAATGCTATTTAAGACAACCCCCTCAAGATTTTTGCTCCATTTTAAACGAGTCTTGTTTTATTAAACATTTTCTCATCGATTTTGTCGCTTTAAATATTAGCGCGCTCCTCTAACATTCGTAACTTCATCTCTCCATCTTCTTCTTTTTGAGCCCGGTTGCGGCGCCTTAATTATTGACTTTGGTATTAAAAACGTCCTATGTATTCGCCTTAGAAGCAGAAAAACTTTTACTCAGAGCTTTTACATAAAATATAATTAACAAATCTTGTTAATGGGGATGTGGTTATGCCATAGTCTCACTGGCTCCATACATACGCAAGCAGCTGGGACTCTTGTGAGGTATTCACAAAAGAGTGTGTTATGATGAGTAGTTTACAATTTTAAAAAAATATTCAAATTCCAATTAAAAAATTTAGTTTTCTAATTATTTTAAGATGCTTATAAAGAAAGCAAGTTTTAATAAAAAGCCTTGGGCAATTTATCAATGTCATACATATAACTTACATATCTTTATAGATAAGCACATTTTTAAATGACATATTTATAAGTAAACATTTCAATTAAATTGTTCGTGATGTAATTTAAAATGTATGTTGGTAAAGCTTATCGTTAACAATTAATATTAGTAATGTATACATATCATGAGGGTTACCCTACATATCGATCAAGAATATCAAAACATATCAATTAATAATTAAGAAAAATGTAGGTGCTTTGTAGAAAACATATTATATCTTAAAATAGTGTTGCATATCATATATATAGTACATATACATAGATAATAATATTTTGTACGTTATTTTAAATCGGTCAATGTCTGTTAACTGTAACTGATTTTCTGTTTCTATCTTATATTACAAATTATTCGTGTTTGTGTACTCTCGTACAACACATTTGATGTTTTAAAAAATATTTACACATGTCTGGTTCACATTGGCTATACAAGTTTTCATGGCTAGTCAAAACAAATTTGATGTCAATATTTGTATTTTGTAGTTCTGTAAAATATGTTTAAATGTTGTCAAATTGCAGATATTTCTATGTTGTTGTAAAAACTTGATAATTTGTAATTTATTTACACGATTATTTTCAGATGTTATTATTAGAATATACATGTTTTGCATAAGGCTTATTTTGAAGCCATAAGGCAATTTTGCATAAGGCCATTTAAACATTATTTATTTCGATAAAACTAGTCGTATTCGACGTAAATTTTTTGTAAATTCATATGTCAACTTATTGTATTTTTAATGTATACTTGCTGACCTGGCCACGCGTTGCTGTGGCTAATGAAACACACTATACAACGTGTCCGGAAACTCGTAGTACAAGCGGGAAACTGGAGAATCTACATCACGTAGAGAACCCAAAAAAATTATTTTTTTCGATCATTTCGATTTTAATATTATTTTTTTTCTATTTTTCCATTTTTTCGGCAACTAAAGGGTTAAAAAAATTTTGAGCCCGGTTTACCCTTCGATGCATTTTATAAGACATTACACAGCTGAAATCAACACCCTAGTGAAAATTTTTTTCAAATTTAACCTAAAAAATTCCAACTTCGGACCCGATTTACTCGAAAACGAAAGCTCAAATCAAAAAAAGTTAAACCACAAAATCGACTCCAAATGTGATGTGGATTCTCCAGTTTCCCGCTTGTACTACGAGTTTCCGGACACCTTGTATATATCTATACAAATCTACCGGATTGTTACCCAACCTAAATAATCAAGTGTTGTGTCGATAAATTAACTCACACCGCCATTTGTTAGAAACTTATGGAACTTACAAATAATTACAAAAAATTGTTCTGCAACAAACATATATTGAACATTTAATTCGCATTGAGATCAATAAACGAGAAAAAAAACTATTCCATCTTTTAAGTTGGACCAAATTACACACAGTAAGCCGAATTTCATTGAGTAGTTTCGGAGTTTATCTCGAACAAACATCGTGTCGCGAGATTTTTATGTACCTATATAAAGTTATATGTTTAGTGAGTAGGTTTACTGAGAGTGCGTAATAAAGATGTGTTAAAAATACATATTTATTAATATCACATTTGTTCGTTGTAAAATATTTATAAATAACTAATATCAAAAAGGTTTTAAAAATAAAATACTTAATTTAACCGACTTATCGTGTAGAAGAACCAAGAGCGATCTCGTACTTATATTTAAATTAGTTATTGGATCACTTGACGCACCTAACTTAATAAAACTAACAACATTCCGAGTACCAAATCGCGGCACTAGATTTCCAGAGCTGTTCTTTGTTTACACGTCGAAAACTAACTATTTCACTAACTCCCCAATCCAAACTTGGAAATAAAGTCAGTTTCGTTGATATTTTCATTTACCTAAATTTATATCAGAAATTTCTAAAATTCTGATTTTGTTACTTCTTTTTAATTTTGTTTCCTTTCTATTAGTGTAAAGGAAGAGAAATAATACTATAAAATAATTGGTATTTTATTGTTTCTATTTCTATTATTACTATGTTACACGATTGATGTAAATGCTCCAAGGGCGTAAATAAATAAATAAATAAAAAGCTTTTGCATATGTACTTACTAATAATATTTAATTATTGTCATCACTTGGAAACATCTCGCTTAACGATCTTTAGTCAAATTTAAACAAAGGTGTAATAGGGGAAACATTAAAAGGATAATTATCAACATTTTACTCGAATGGCGGAGGTAATAAAAAAGTAATTAGTTTTTCATTATAATAATGGACATATTATATGTTACAATTAAAACAGGTTTTTAGATATAACGCGTTTTTTTCTAGATAAAACTAGTTTTTACTAACTGCCTTTGTTAAAACTGAAATTGGAATTGAAAATACAGATACTATTTATTAAAATATTTAGTAACTGTTAATTAAAAGCAAAACCTAACCTAACCTTACCTAACCTAACCTAATCTAACCTAACCTAACCTGATGTCACTAACTAACCTAACCTAATACTAACCAATAAAGCACGATGAACTTTCTCATCGCTTGAAACAGTTTTAACTGAATCATTTCGAGAAAACGCGTTTTATCTAGTTAGAACTAGTTTTCACTGATATTAAGCAGTTAATTCTAGTTGTAACAAAGCCATTTTCTGTAAACTAGTTTATACTAGAGAAAACTAAGAACGGATTTTAACTGTAACATATATAATATATATCATAATAATGTTTTTATTCAACAATTTCTACACATTTTGTTTTCGAAGACTTTTAAATAGGTAAAAAACGCACCGAAATTATAAAATACTAAAATGAAAAATGTGCAATAATATTATTTATTGGTGTTTTCGTGACACAATTTTATTGTTAAATTGAATAGGTAATTATTACGAAAATGGCAAGATACATGTTTATGGTTTATATTTTTACTCAATCAAAAATATATGTTTAATCATTTGCGTCTCGTTTTGTGTATATTAATTAATGTTTAAATTTTAGACCAATATATCCATTTAAAAAAATATCCAAGAGAAGTTAAAAACGGTGTTAGAAAAATGTACTTATTTACAAAATATTTATGGTGAAACTCCTTTTTATGTGATATATTGTATAATATTGTGTATTTTTATGTGTACGTATTTAAAAGTGTGTTTTATAACTATTGTTATTATTGTTTTCATATATGTTAATTGTAATATCATTTGTTATAAGTTACGAGTATGACTTTAAAATGTAATCAATTAATTTTTTCTTCACACTTATATTGTTTAAAACAAATTGTTAATTTAAAATTACTTAGAGTGGTGTACCACTGGAGAGCTCCGGCATAGCGATTTGCTTGTGATTCCAATTTAAAAAAGATTGTGGTTCCGTACCATGGAAATCTGTAGCGGTTTTTTTCAATGACAATTTGACAAACTGATCATTTTAAGCTGGTGAATTCATGAATCATTAAGGTTTCAATTCAAACTTAATATCCCCTCACAAATGGTAGACGAAATTCTGATAGTGGTTGTAATGCACAATTCGTGATAGCTATTTTGCCTGCTTAGGTAATGATATGCTCTCAAATAATTATCATAATAATATTGGTTTAGATGTTGAAATCTTGATAATCGTTGCCGTCACCGATAAACCGACCAAGTTCGAAACGGCGATGCGACGTAACAGCGAATTTCCGTCTACCGCGAGCAGTGACTGCGAAGTTGGTTTCGTCGGTGGTTTCGACGCATAGGGTAATTTTTACGTATAATTAACACGAGTCAAAAAACCATGCACCGGTGCCGGAAATCTGTGGTGTAGTGGTTATGTTTAGTGTATCCGTATACGACGCTACTTACAAGCTACTCGAGCCTCACATGCGTGGCATGCGCGCCGCTCGTGATTACCCTCTATTCGATTTTGCTAGTGTTCGTACACGGCGGCTGTATATCTGTTTGAAGACAGTTTCACGCTACCGACGGTGCTGATCGCACGCTATGCGTAGCATCATTCGTGTCTGCTACTATTTGTTTGACGTTTAACAGAAATGGCATCTGAACATGAAAGTAATATTAGATTGGTTCTGGAAGTGGAAAAAATGGGTGTCTATATAACTATACTTTACCGGAAAACTTAAGAAAAGATTTAGTGGAGAAGGCAGGGATTGGTGTTGGAAAAAGGGTCATTTGACATCGCTTGACTTCGTGAAAAATGATCAAGTTCAGTATACTCGTACGGAAACCAGCATTAAAGATTAGTATATCTGTAGGGTACTTGTGGTTGCGTCACAATCAAGTAGTTTGTAAGTATCTCCATAAACGGGGGGCCTTAGACGTGTTTTGTATTGAGTTCTAGCGGTAGCGCCGAACGTGCGGTGGAGACCCGGCCATAGTCCGGCTACTTTGACAAGTTCTCGGTGACATGACGGCGGCAGTGGACAAACGCCATTAGGCTAACTTATCAACTGCCATGCTACCAAAAAAATTATATTTTAAAAAGTTTGTTCAATTTTTTTTCACCAAGGGATATTTTTGTATTAGGTGGACTCATTTTTAAAAAAATCTAGGGTTTTTCAACAAAAAAGCAGGAGAAATTTGAAAACCATGAATTTATAGAGCGAAGTTAAATGTTACGAGTAGATGCTGTTGTTTGACATAGAGTGTTTGATTGTGATGTGGTTTTAAATATAACTCGTTGATTGTGTGATGGTTAGCAATAGATATAAATGAATCGATAATTAACTTTAATTATGTTATTATAACAAAAGCGTTTGAAGGCGAAATAAGTATTTATTTATCTTTATTAACAACGGTAAAATATTACCATTTTATGTTTATTGCTTTCATTAAAAAATATTTAAATTTTTAACTTTAAGAGTAAAACCTCAAATTATAATATTTAATTTAATGAAAACAATATTGGCACTTCTGTTTCGAGTTTCTCTAATATTGTGTATTTTTTTTTATATTTCTTTAAATGTAACTATTGTAATCTGGGTTTTAATGATTTTAACTTATTTACTACTTTTCAAATATTTAAAAGGTGCGTCTTACACTTTTTGCATGTCAATATGAATGTTGCATATTTATATTAAATATTTATGAGGCTTTTAAAGCCGTTCGTAGGATCGGTCACAATAATCTACGATTAGGGCAACATATACGTGTAGTAGCAATACGTGTCGTCTAGACTGCCTAGGATATATGTTGTAAACATTCCACTAATATATTTGAACATTCCATTAATATATTTGAACATTCCACAAATATATTTAAAATCATTCCACTGATATATTTAAGCATTCCACTGATATATTTAAACATTCCACTAATATATTTAAACATTTCATATTATGTTTATGTGTACACTCCACTAATATATTTATACATTCCACTAATATATTAACACATTACCACTAATAAATTTATACATTCCACGAATATATTCAAACATTCCACTAATATATTTACACATTCCACCAATATATTTAAACATTCCTCTAAAAATTTACATCATTTAATTTAATTAATTAATTCATTTTTACGTTAACCCTCCACAGAGGGCACAGAGGAAAATAATTTCCTTCAGAGCCTATCCCATCTTTGGAGATGCTATGTGGAGGATCGCTTTTTTAGGAAAGGAAAGAGAGAAAATTCTGGGAATATAAAGGTATGAGGGGTGCGTAGAAATTTGGTGGTCAGTGTGTCCAGGAGTAACGGACGTATGAATCCATCACTCCCACTGTGGTGCAAAGCTATGTTCCCAGAGAGTCCTACTGGAGAGGTAAAAAGGTCTCCCTCAATCAATTCATTTAAAACATGCGAACACATGCACAGGTTCTCCTAGTGAGGTGTTCACAAATCACTACTACTAACCCATTTGCATACAATTACTGATTATTAAAAAAAATCAATACCGGTAAATTTATGTATTAAATAGAAATAAATAAAATATAAATAAATAAAATAAAAATATATGCTTTACATAAAAAAAGAAGACACTGTAATGTCTTTAGTTCATAAAAGTGCAACGTTTTGCAAAAAAAACGCATATTTATTGTACATATAAATGCACGTTTTTGATACTTTCCCCCTTCTAAACAAAAATTTATTAAAAATGAACAGCCTTTAGGCAGTGTTTTAGTTAAAATTCCGTAAAATGCCGAAAATTAATATTCATTGTCATTTAGATCATATTTAGAAAAATAAGAAATACTTAGAAGTAATGCCACGTGATGCCCGCACAGTACTTCTTGTCCGACTACTTAGTTATTAGGAATTTATTAGTGAATTTGACGAACACCGTGGGTGAGTGGTTACAATCCTTGGCTACGAATCCGGAGATCAGAAGTTCAAATCCAGGCGTGCGAAAGAAAATTTTATTTGATTTTCTCGTGTAATTTCACAATTTATTAATTGAAAATAATATGTAGAATATTTGAGACACATTACTGAGTGGTAGATACTTTCAGTATCGTCCTGGTGTAACGTGATTATGAAATAATTGCACAATGTTAACGGGAAACACAATTAATATTTATTTTGGGTACAATCAATTTGAAAGTATGACGTGCAGTTCAAAAATAGAAAAGTGTAATAAACTTTAACAATACCATTACATTGGGTTCACTGAGAAACAGGTCACACCTGTGACAGTCCTCCCAAAGGAAACCTAATTGTTCTCTTAACCCTTCGTTTTACCAAAAGGGTTTCAACGAGAATTTTCTCCCTCTCGGTTAGCTGAACTCGGAAGCGGACGGTTTAGGAAGCGTCGCTTAAAGTAGCACGGTAGGCATCGGGAAGCAACATGACCTGTTATCGATCAACACAGCTGTGACATCCCTTTTAAGGATCACAACTGAAAGCCTAAGCGGCGGGGAAAACACGTGTTAACTAACCAATGCGGCCCTCACCCTAATTGGTAAGAGACAAGCAATTCCACTGATTTGCTGTCCAGATCTGAATAGCCAGGAACCCAGCTTCCTCTCCCCATATCCATCCTCTCATGATGTTTCTATTAGATATTAGATTCTTCGATGTATTACGCATTATATTATTACGATGTATTCGCACACCATTAAAAAAATATTACTGTTGGATAGAGAAAATGTTAAAAGAATGTAAGCATAGGTCAATTATTATAATATTGTTATGTTAATAACTTAAAAATATATATATATATATACACACATGACATAATTGAAATTTCATTAAATCATTTGATAATATTTTCTTAGAAATGCTTGTAAATGTCCAGCAATGTGCATAGAGTATTCTATTTAATTATTGTTCAATGCAAAGTCAATATTTAAATTTGTGTGTAATTATTTGGTGTTCTGTCAAAGGTGTCTTTGATATTTGTTGTTTTTCAGAGTGTAACTTGATGTTATGAAATAAAAATTATACTAGATAAGTAGTGAAATGTGTTATTATTTATCGTGTGAACATTGAGAAAACAGCTTTTGGGGTATTTCACCATATATTTTCACATATCATATATTGAGGATTCCATATTTGAAAAGCGAATTCAAGATGACTGCGAGCATATGAAAAATACAATATTTTAAGTTTTTTTTTAATTATTTGTTTTTGGGGTTTTATGCCGTGTTGCGCTACCTCGTTCTTTAGCCTACCGGATCTGCCCTGATGATGGACACTGCAACGATGTCCGAAACGTTGGCTAAGGAAGGAGGTAGCGCAACACGGTATAACACCCCAAAAACAAATAACGAAAATGCTTTTGGCCGTGAAAATCTTAAAAGTGTTTTAGTGTTCTTGAATTCTTTGCCAATACGTAATAAGAATCCTAACGTTCTAAGGGCTTTATGATGTGTTTTATATTGGTTATGTGTGTTACGTGTATGTGTTTTATTCTTATTATGTTATGAGATTTCGGTAATATTGTTTTTTTTGTTCTTTAATCCATTTTTTAATTTTGAATATGAATTTATTTTTGTTTTCTTCTATTTTATTTTCAAGGGTAAGACTGGGTATTGTACTGGACCCGCAGATACCGCAGATAGTATACAACTTCTAACCCTGTACACATCGCAAATGCACCCCACTGTTAAATTTGGCAGCGACAATACCTGAAAAAATCCATGACATGGGCGGTCAGTTCGATGAATTCCACTATCTTAACAAACGGATTGCTGTCTTTAGACCATAGGCGTCTATTAGGTATGCTGTCCTTGTTCAACCGGTATTTTTAACATCATTAATCTCTTCGTTGACTCGTTCTTGAGTCCAATAGCTCGGCTGTAGACGACGTAAGAGTGGATGCAGCACAACTTCTCAAAGTACAAACTGGAAGTCAGCCGCTGAGAACAGGAGGAGTTGGTGGCGAATGTTGGAGGAGGCCAAAGCTCAACGTGGGCTGTAGCGCCATCGAAGAAGAAGAAAAATAGCTCGGCTGTGAAACTGTGGCTCCTATAACACGGGTCACTTCAAAACTCATGTTCACTCCTTCCTCTCCTTAAAAAGACCCTCCATACAGCATCCCTGAAGATGATATGTAGGCATCCTTTCCTACTAGATATATATCTAGCAGGAAAAGATACGTACATTGAGATTTTTACGTTTTCTGTTACATAATATCATCTTCAATTTACGTCAATCACAGTCTGTATGGAAAATTGGTTCAAGGACGCAGTCAATAATATATGTAAACTGTATTTATCTTACCTTTTGCTGACGACCTCAAAATTGTTATAATTATTCAAAATATTTACTATTGTAACATTCTTCGAGATAATATCAATAAATTGTTAATTTGGTACAATGAAAATGGACCTTACTTAAATATCTCAAAATGTCAAATAGTCAAATTTGCTCGAATAAAAAATCCAGTGATCTTTAATTTACAACATCGATAACAATGCTCTTGAAACTTGGGCATCCCTTTACAATCAAATCTTGTATTTATTAACCACATAACGAAAATCTCTAATAAGGGAATTATGTATAAAAATGCCCCAAAACGGGAACTCCTTGTTGGACAGTTAAAACATTTTACGTAAAATATATAATATGTTAATCCTGTACGAAATAAAAATAAAAAAAATTTAAAAATGTCGGGATTTGTAACTAGGCTAACCTCGTGTACTGTTAAATTTGTCCTTTGTTCACTTGAGTACAATTCTCCCGTCTGGAATCCACATTATAATATTCAGGGTTTAAAAGGTAAAAGCTATTGAAACAATACAAAGTAAATTTAATCACTGAAGACAATATTAGCGAATCTCAATAGAAAATTTGAAACTGAAAAATCAGAAAAAAGCACGGTCTAGGAATCGAACCCACGACCTTGGACTTGCGGATGCTCTAAATTCTGAGCTAATGGGACGGTGCTGTGATGACCTGCCGGGGCGGTCCTCCAAATTCCTTAGACCAAGACCCTTAACCCTTCGGTCATATGTAACTGTATCATACTTCGATTAAGAACTACTCAATGCCACTCAAAGAAAGAAATTGTTCCTCCCTGCGTGTCCTTTCCCATATGCATGGAGTTCTCAGCCCCGTTCCTCTCCCTCGTGCCCTTTTCCTCTACCACCTTCCCCGCCTCCCATCGACCTGCGTCCCTTGTCCAAAAGGATTGTTCATTGAGTTCACACTATCGTACACGGTTTTACCACACACACTCCTCAGAGATCGCATTTCCACAATGTTTAGTCTACTTTCATCCTTCCTCTACCAGTGCCATGCCTTACGAAGGTAGGTTAGGTTACGAAAACGTACGAAGGTACCAGCAATTCATTGTGTACTCTAGCTTCGCTCTATTGGACAATTTGAACAACTAAACGCGGTTGGCGCTAACAAAAATTGAATATTCACTAAACACTACCTACTACAGGTATTTACACCAACCATTCCCATGAAAGGCAGTCTTTTCCTGACGATACTGAGAGTATCCGCTTATCTGACCATGGCGTTTTGATACTTTCGACCCGTTATGTAAAATCATAGACAATTTGTATGTTGGGAAGATCATCGATTCATCATCGGTGATTCATAAGGTATCAATCTCTACACACCGGTCTAGGCCATGTAGTATGTTCCTGCCACTTAGAGCTCCATTATAACATCTCTTTCTGTTACAAAAGGGCTGCTATGAGAAAGAAGGAGAGGTCACAAAAGAGCCATCCGAGTTTAAACGATATTTAAATTTATTCTGCTAATGAACATATTGTTGTGTTGTATATATTGGCAACACATATTATCTAATAAAATGTGTTGTTTATTAACTACGGTTATTTTAGTTGCCAGAGGTCTTTGATTAGGAGGTCAATAATACGCACCTACTTACAGCTGTATTGTGTTGTCTGTTTCAAACTTGACCCAATTAGTTATTAGCTAATGAGGAAGTACTGAATCAATGAAAGTACCGTGTTATTGTTAGTGTAGTGAATAGGGCTAATATAGGCACGCTTTGATGCATTTGGCATATCTAGCGGACGGACAAAAAAGAGAATCAGGAGGCTTTATCGTTATGACCATGACAAAATTGCCGTTGAAAATATTCTAAGTCAATGCGAGGATTGTGTCATTGTTTTGATTTTTTTAAAATTAACTCCATACAAAAAAATCCACGCCAGGGGAACTGTACACCTGATGAAATCCAAATCTGAGGAGCTCAACATCTGAGGAATTCCACACTTGAGGAACTCAAAATTTGAGGAAATCCACATCTAAGGAACTCTACATCTGAGAAAAAGAATTTCTCTCAGGGTCTATGTCATCTTTGGGGATGTTGTGTAGAGGGTCCAAATTATTCAAATTACATAATATACATACACAAAGTTCACACCTGAGGAACTCTTAACCCAAAGAACTCAACATATGAGGAACTCCACCCCTGGGGAATTTCACACCTACGGAACTGAAAATTTGAGGAACTCCACATCTGAGGAAAATAATTTCTCTCAGGGTCTAGGTCATTATGGGGATGCTGTGTAGGGGATATTTTGTTGAATTTATTTAAATTAATTTATTTTTTTGATATTTTGTGGGACTTGAAGATATTCATGTTATAGTTGGGAGGAAACACTGGCTGCCAATCGTTCCACAGCCGAGCTGTTAACCTCAAGAATGAATCGTAATAACGATCAATTCTCAAGTAAAAGGTCAAATGTGCATATGTAGGAAGCGCGTGTTTGTTGACTGTACCGGTGCCAGAGGAATCAATGACGCTAGTTCCTTGGAACGACTTCCTTTGAAATACCGGTAAAACAAGGACAGATTCCCACCTGACCTCTAAAGACTGCAATACGTGTGTTGTGTAAAGTATGGGGGATCTAATAAACGGACCATTCGTTTCTGCACATAGACAAGAGTTTTTTTCAAGCATTTTAGGGCTCCAGACCAGAGGAGGCTGCCTAATCATAATAGGGCTAAGAATCTGACAATGAATGTTTGGCGACCACCGTGATAGCAGTAACCTTGTTGACTGTAAACCCAATTGTGAGCAAATATTTTTTTCATTGTATATTATTTTGTAAGTAAAATTTAATTAATTAAATCAAAACAAATCACTTTCTAAACACCACTTAATTATTAAAAAAAATCAAAAATCATCAAAAGATTTCTTCGTCAGGTCAAACCTTTGGTTTTGCAACATGTAGATAACTTTGATTAAATAAGTGGTGTTTTACAAAGTGATTTGTTTCATTTAATTATAAATGACGCCACAAAGTTAAGGCGGCCAACCGTCCCACATTCTGCGGCACCGTCCCGCATTGACGGTTGAAGTCCCGCATTGAAATATTTATTGAAATAGTCCCGCAAATCGTCTAAAGCGTCCCGCATGTCCCGCATTCCTATATTTTTGTAATGTTGTCCATGGTAGACAAATAAACTTTCTCTATGTTTAGTTTATATTAACCTTTCCGTTCATCTGTGGTTAAGTTGATGACAATATTTGTCCCTAGAAAAGGCCCGAAAACATCGATCTAGGGATTGGTTTATTTATCTGGCGGGATTAGTATATTTATGGGTTTATTTAGGTAAGCCAAAGAGCGCCAGTGTAGTTTTGAATAAGTGCAATCCGTGACACGTAATTGATAACCCGTATTTGTCATTTAAATCAAATCAAATAATTTGTTGATCATGCCGCTGACCGCGAAAAAGCGAAGTTGTAATTCACTGAATTTGAAAAAGAATTTCCTTATAAAATACTAGTTGCAGTTGAATGTGCTGCCAGAATCAAAGAGTAACCATTTTTATGTTCTGGGTGTAGTTTTAATGCACCACATACAGAGTTAATTTAAACCAGTTTTGCGTTCACAATGTAAAAATTTAACTGGATTCATCAGATGACATATTTCAAAGGAAAACATTCTCTTTTTCGAAGTGCAGGTATAAAATTCAAGTTGCGGACTAGGCCTCGGGGGACGGGGGGGGGGGGTGACACTATACCCGATGGGACACCCGACCGATTATTAAATTCTCTAGCCAACCCCCCCCCCCCCCCCCCCGCCCTCCCAGGACAGGCCAATTTTTTACACATTTGTGAAGTCGAAATTGGGGGGGAGGGGGGTACGTTATATGACCCGGGTGCCACCCTTGCCTAGCTACGCCACTGGGACTATGTATGTGCTGCCAGAATCAAAGATAAACTATTTTCATATTCTGAGTGTAGTTTTAATATGCCGCATACAGATTAAATTTAAACCAGATTTGTATCCAGAATGTAAAGTTTATGTGATCTGATGACACATTTCTCTTATTTGAAGTGCATTGGAGGGGAACCACCACTTTCCCAACGGCTATGTAAGGAAACTGATTGTTTAACCTCCTTAGCCGCACACGTCAGGACTCTAATTTTTTGTAAAAAGGAAGCTACATTTATTTTTAAAACGAATCTAGACCCTCCAATGTCCCTGCATTCATGATTGTTAGTATAAAAGAAAAATGTATGCATACTTACATTTGCAGTAATTAACAACATAAAGACACATCATAGAAGTGTTCGCCTGTTGGTTCAGCATCAGTTGAGTGAAATAATAAATAAAAATATTTACAGGTGTAAGTATGGTTAAAACCAAATAAAATATATAAAAATAAAGATTTGAAGTGCAGTCATAAAATTCTGGTGTTGCCAGAATCAAAGAGAAACCATTTTCATGTTGTGATTGTAGTTTATATGAGCCAAATTCTCGAATTTATCAACACCACCTATTTAATTCAAATTATTTACACGTTCCGATGCCAATGGTTTCTTCGTCGAGATAAAATGAAAATTTAAAAAAATAAATTATTATTCTTAATTTGCCGACCACAATTTGAAAACAAATCATTGTATTGGTTTAAATAAAGGGTTGAAAAATTAACACACAAACGGTATTTTGATAACAAAACTATAAGTTTCACATACAGTACAGCATAAAAATGAAAACCAGGTTAAGTAGAACAAACAATAAAGGAAGACAAATAAAGAAAACAAAATGGCACACACAAATACGGATGATTACAAATAAAGGTAAAAGAAAAGGAGAGAAAAAAGCAAGGCAGATCAAAATATGAAAAGAATGCACTTAAAAAATAATGTTTAAAAGAATTATTTTGCATTTTTTTATTGTGCTGGATGTTTTTGTAAACACCGATCATATAGTTGGTTTTGTCAAACATCTCCCAATACAAAATTTTGAGATAACGACTAAAGAAATATTGTAATTCTCTCCATCAATCAAATATGATTTACAGTTGTCTGTATTTAACATATTATTAAATATCCTATAAAATAACACCGGGAAGCTAACGATCCGGTGTACATTTTGAAATATCCTAACAGTGCCCCAGAACACATCACAATTTTGTTTAATTCAGTACAAATTTGTCTGCATTAAAATTGATTTTTTGGTGTTCATGAGTAATCTGAGTATCGTACCGACAGAGGGTACACTTTTACGAACAACTGCATACTCAACTGAAATTTCGATTATTGTATGATATTGTCTGTTTAATCGACTGGACGATCGATATCTGAAAGCGAATTATATAGTATGTTGGCAATATGGTTTAGAGATTTTATTCCATATGAAACAAATGACAATTCTACAAAACAGAGATATGAGAACTATATTGAAGAAAAATAGGTACACTTCAGTCGAGAAAATGTTGGAGGAGTTAAATATCTTGTCATTTAAACAAATTATTTACTTCAATACTATATTGTTAATCTACAAAATAATCCATGGCCATACTTCTATTGAATTCCTAAGAAAAATTGATAAACTACAAAGCAAACATACGCATGAGACGAGGAAAAGAAATGAACTAAGACTCCCCTTCAGGAAAAAAACACAGAGTCAAAAGTCATTGATGTACGGAGCATTGAAGATATTTGGAGAATTACCAGAAGAAATAAAATTAGAAGAGAGCATAAAGGCATTTAAAATTAAATTGCGAAGATATGTGATTGATTTGGTAAAGATGTGTTATTTTATCTGTATGTATATACAAGGATTGTATTATAACAATAAATAAATAATTTGTAGTGTTTGTTAGTGGTACGCGGAATTTATTGTTATTTCGAGTATTATCTAATAATAATATTTGGCTGATTTATAAAGCGCTGTTTTCGTGAGAAATCACCTCAAGGGCACTGAAATTATTATTGTGGTTATGATGTGGGGTGGGTGTAGTGTTGAGTACCTCATACAAGAGGCACCTCAAATGTCCCATACAAACACGTGAAATGTCCCCCCACCTCACAATTTGTATTTGTACCAACTCTTTTTCTTTGTATTACTACAAATATGAAGGGGGGACAAATATAAAGGAGGGACAAATATGAGGTTTGAGGTGGTTTGTTTTGTTGGACTACATTCATGTCATGTACGGGACAAATATGAGGTGAGGTGTGAGGTGGTTGATGTATTAAACAACATGTCATGTCACGCATAGTTTGGGACAAATGTATGAGGTGGTGAGGCGTGAAGTGTTTGTATATTCTATGACATTTTTGTATTAGAACCGTGAGGTGGTGGTGGGGTAAGCCATTTATATATTGTGAATACCGCAGAAGCGTCCCAACTGCTCCGAAATTTAATTTTTTTATTTTTTTATTCTAAATTATTGTTAAGTAAATACCGCACAAGAGTACCAACTTCTCCTGCTTGTTTTTGAAATATTTTTTTTATTGTAAATTATTGTTATGTGAATACACATAACAATAATTTATGAGCACAAGAGTCCCAACTGCTCCAAAAAAAATTTTTTTTTCGAAAAATTTTTGTTATCGTAAATTATTGTTATGTGAATACACAAAACAATAATTATGAGCACAAGAGTCCCAACTGCTCCAAAAAAAATTTTTTTTGAAATATTTTTTTTATTGTAAATTATTGTTATGTGAATACACATAACGATAATTTATGAGCACAAGAGTCCCAACTGCTTAATTTTTTTTTTTTTATTCTAAATATTTTTTATTGTAAATTATGTGTTGATAAGTGAATACCGCACAACAGTACCAACTGCTCCAAAAAAAGATTTTTTTTTTATACATTTTTATTTTAAATTATTGGTATATCTAATGTAAATACCGCACAAGAGTCCCAACAGCTCCCAAGTGAGATGAGGTGGAGGGGTTGCTGAGGAGGGGGAGGGATAAGAGGGGGGGTGCAGGGGGGGGTTCAGAGGGGGCTGATGTGAGGGGATCAGAGGTGGTGAAGGGGGGGACGGGGTTGAGAGGGGGGGGGGGGCAGGATAGGCCTTTTTAATATCCATTTGTCGCATTACAAAAATAACAGACACGGGAGGCGGGTATGGGTACCGCCACCCCGGTATTTATTAGAAAACCAGCACCTCTGAACCAAGAAAATCAAGCTGAAGGAAAAAACAACTTCCCTGAAATTCTATTCTCTAGCCGCCCCTCCCCCCCCCCCCCACCCACCCGTAAGCGAAAATATCTTTTTGCAACACCTCACCTCAAATGAGGTGGGACACCTCAAAACCTCATTTCAATATTTGAGTAACTCATACAAACTCATCCTGATATCGTGTCCTACCCAACACTATGTGGGTGGGATTTTCAGTGTGGGTTGATGGTTACAAAATTAATTACGAGAATGAGTACGCAGAGCTTCTACAACGAGTAAAGAATAATACTGTGACCCAACCCTTGCCAAGACCTGACAAAGATCACATCAAATTAAAAGAAAAGAAAAAGAAAAATTAACAAAAGTTGGAAGATGACTTACCATCTGATTGCCACAGCTACTGTGATAATTTATCCCATTAGTTAAGTAGTTAATTCAACCTTAAGGGCCGTTAACCAGCCAGCGGCCGAGAATTCAAATATCGTCGAAAGATGTTCTTACGATCATACAGGGCGGTTCCAATGAAAAACATTAATTATTCTCCGTACCAGCTTTATTAAACAATAACTCAATATTATTTCATTCAAAATTTGCTTTAATTTATACCTACATCCAAAAATGCTGAAAGGCGTGATGATAAAACTATCAAAATAATGTACTTTTTGAAATTATTTTTTTATTATAAGTATTTAGCATTTTTCAATAATGTCTAAGTTAAATAATAATTTTATAAAAATCTGAAATATATTAGTTTGCGAGTGCGCAAATAAATACACAAACGGACCAATTTTCGTCAAGAAACACATGTACGCATATATTTTTTAATGATTTTATTTTAACTAAATTAAAATTCTAAAACATGCCATACCCAGATGATGTATTGATTTATTTTACTATATGATTATATGATTTGAAATGGGTGTGGTATAATACAAAATCTTTTTTGAAAATTTTACAAATCTGCCAACGACCTTATTATACTAAAAATAAACATTTTTTTCTCAAAATTTAAAACATACGAATGCTAGATAAAAGAACAATCTTTAGAAATCCGTTTATATTTTTATGTGGAAAAGAGTCAATACGTCTAAAATCTGATTTAAAAATGATATATGTCTGGTTGTCTCTGGTAATAAATACCCTCTTAATGAAATACAATGAATTGAGAAAATCAATGGTTGGTGTTTTTTTTATCGGCGGTCATCGTCTACAACGCTCCATTCCTCTTTCTGTCATAGATCCCATCCCCACACACTTACAATACATTAATTTTTTTTATTTAACAATCAAAATATTCACTAGAAATAATTTATATGGCAGAACAACGTTTGTCGGGTCAGCTAGTATTTTATAATTTTATGTGAAATGTTGACGTAGGATTTTCTAACATTTTTTTTATATATTTCAACAAAGTGAATAATTTAAAAGTATGGTAATATTATATTACAAAGCATTGTTTATCTATAATTTATGTCATTAATAATAATGTAAATTAGGTGACGCTGTCAGATTGTATTACTGAGATATATTTTATATATTTAATTACCATTATTAACAATAATTGTTTAAAGTTTTCTTAGCGTTTTATTGAGCAATAAGAATAAAATATTATAATATTTATTTATTTATATGTTTATTTATTTTTTGAATGGTAATATTATACAGTGACAATGCGTATCTCATTATTTCTCGGCTCTTTTTTATGTGTAACACCGCGCATGTCATTTTAAATACCTGATAACATATGTTTAATGAAAACAAAAATTTATTGAACTAAATGATCCCTAAATATTAGTTGACCGTTTTTTTTCCAAAGTTATGCAATCAAATCGTTCGAACATTATTAATACCGTAGCGTTTGTATGGTTAACCCAGCCACGAGTGCATGTCGGACGTCACGCCATACGCGCCGCGCCACAAATAACATCTGTGTACGTGGATTTTCACGCAAAGCTACTGTTTTAATTCGGTTTCGAATTCAAGAATTCAACACAATATGTTGCTACTTCCGTCAGCAGGTCAGACGGGGACTAGTCCCTAGGTAAAATTGTTTAATTATGGTATATGGTGACGGCCGGCGTAGTGCAGCGGTAAGGCGCTTGACTAGCATTCCGAAGGTCGCGGGATCGAATCCCGGCGTAGCAAATAAATTTTATTTGAATAATTTGTGTATTTCACAATTTATTCATTTAAAACAATATTTAGTATATTTGCGGCACGTTCCAGAGTGGAAGATACTCTCAGTATCGCCCTGGTATAAGACCACCATTCAGAATTGAAACGTTGCCTGAAGTGGCTTTCGCCGTGTTTGGTGACCAGATCTGAATAGCCAGGTACTTCCCCACTTCCTCTTCCCTTCTCCTCTCTCCTTCCCTCCCCACTACCTTCAGCCTTACAACATACCCCAATTGGGGATGCCATAGTCTCACTGGCTCCAGACGGGAGCAGTTGGGACTCTTATGCGGTATTCATGTAAAAAAAAATACACGTGGTATCTCTCTGAATCCGGATAACAAAAGTTTGATGGTAATACATGTTGTATCAAGTGGCTATGTATTACATATGATGTCATTGCTCTATCTCGGTTACTTTGTCCCGGTGACTAGCTACAGTGGATCCGAGGAACGGGCTGTTTTTGGAATAAGTTCGTAAGTTCTATAAAATGGTCACCAACACTAATTGGGCGAAGCCGAACCAAAAGCCGCCCGTAGGTCCTAGCAGTAAAAACCTGGGGAGCGGGTCTTTAACAACTAGTTTTGTATATTTATCAATGTATTTAAATATTAAAAACTTTTATGATTTTTTTTATTTTTTTTATGTGAATACCTCACAAGAGTTCCAGCTGCTCCCGTCTGGAGCCAGTGAGACTATGACATCATCAATTGGGGTATGTTGTGAGCGGAAGGTAGTTGGGAGGGAAAGGAGATGAGGAGGAGAAAGAGATGGGGTAGGATAAAGGTGGGGAAGTACCTGGTTATTCAGATCGGATCACCAAAGACGGCTAAAGCCATTTCAAACAACGTTTCAATTCTGAATGGTATTCTTACATCAGGGCGGTACTGTGAGTATCTTCCACTCTGGAACGTTCTGCAAATATGCTATATATTATTTTTAAATGAATTAATTGTGAAATAACACAAATTAATGAAATAAAATTTATTTGCGCACACCGGGATTCGATCCCGCGACCTTAGATTGTGAGTCAAGAGCCTTATCCCTCGACCACGGCATGATTAAAATTAATCACAAAAAGTCTACGATCATGCAATTATACTATATTTATTATTTTATTCCATTCCTAGATTAAGATTCCTAGATTATTCCATTCCTAGAAAGCTTCGATTCCTAGATCGATTTTGAATCAAATCTGATCTCTTAGACTAGATTATAAGGACTGATTGTATCATCTGATGAATTGTTCACAGAATTTGAATAATTTATAAAGTTCTGTGAAAGTTCTATTGAAGGTTTGTTATCGTTTTAGTTATGTGAAACAATTGGACAATAAACTTTGAAACTTGAACAATTCATTAAGCCGCGGCATTCCCCATTTCTACCGATTTATTACATATAAGCAGACCCGGCCACACGTTGCTGTGGCTAACGATACCTTTATAACCAACGCCATGTGTTAAATCAAATCCACACCTGGCCAGATATATTACGTATTTCAACCAATTTACACAAAACATTGACAAATTATAAACCTAAAAACCTTTCTCATGAATCACACTATCTATTGGTGAAAAACGCATGAAAATCCGTTGCGTAGTTTAAAAGATCTAAGCGCACATACAGCGTGAGCGACTTCATTTTATACTTAGTAGAGTTTTAAAGCTCTTTATTCTTGAAGATAATACTCGTATCTATACATTCCCCGCGCCGAAACGCAAATTATATGAAATTCTCACTATAGAAAAAAATATCAATATATGCTTCGAAGATTATTATAAACACGTTTGTTTGGATGTTATATGGATGAAAAAATTCACAGTGTTTCATTAATAGCCAACCCCCGCGAGAATTTTGCTCTATTTTAAATGAGTCGTGTTTTAATGAACATTTTCACAATTTTTGCTTCAATATTATCGATTTTAACATTAGCCGCTCTCCCTAACATTCGTATTTATATCACTCCGTCTTCTTCTTTTTGAGGGGGGTATACCGTGCCTTAAAACTCGAAGTTAATATTCAAGTTCTATGAAAGTCTCTTTCAAGTTCTATGTTTACAAAAGGCTCATGCTGAAATCATAACAGAACCTGAATAGAACTTGAAACTTATCTGTGAAATTTGATGAATTGTTCAAATTCTGTGAAACAACCCATCCTCAGATGCAAATAGCAAAGAGTGCCTGTGTACAAACTTTCGCACAGATGTACGGCGGTAGTAACCAAGATACTTGCGTATTTCTGTTGAAGAATGGCCTGATACATCCTTTTTTATTTTTTTTTACAAATTTCACGAAAACTTTAACATTTTTCAAACACGTGTCAGTAACGTGCATTACGTGACATTAGGTGACAGTGACATGTGCCTAACTGCACTGATGTAACCCCACTCAATAGCACGTGTGTATAAAGAAGGGAAAACTCGGCGCCAGTTTCAAACGGGCGGTAACTCGCGAAGCGGCAGTGTGTTACAACTGGAGTACGGAGTACTTTCAGACGATCGTTATTTACAAGTGCTTTTTCCTTCAGTTTGTTTCAGTTATTTTAGTGCAAGTTACAAAGTTACAAAGCATATTTTATAGTTTTAAAAATAAATAAAAATTTGGTGAGTTTTTTTCATATTTTTATAGTGAAATAACTTATTGAAGAAAACCTTAAATTGTAATATTTAATCATTGAAGACTATACTAGAAAACGAAAAACTTGAAACAGAAAAGGAGCGTTAAGAAAATGAAGATAATGTTGGTAGATACGTTTTAAGATTTTCACGGCCAAAAGTATTTTCGTTACTTGTTTTTGGGGTGTTATGCCGTGTTGCGCTACCTCCTTTTTAGCCAACGTTTCAGACAGCGTTGCAGTGTCCATCATCAGGGCAGATCCGGCAGATGATGGACCCTGCAACGCTGTCTGAAACGTTGAAGGAGGTAGCGCAACACGGCATAACACCCCAAAAACATGTTGGTAGTTCTTAGTCGAAGTATGATACAGTTAAATAATGAAATCACTTCTTCAAACTTTGCAAATATAGTTTGTGGTATCATTTTTAATTAAATGAAAACAATTAACTTTGTAAAAACCAATATTAATGTATAATGTATAATCAATATTATCATAATATTTCGAAAACCAATTTTTCTTCGTCAGGATAAGATTAAACAACGAATAAAAACTATAGACAAAAATATTAAAGGGAGAGGTGATTAATTACTTTAAAATATTAATAGATTTGACTGGTCAGTGGTTGAGTGGGCATAGCTCTTGGGTCCCACCCGGGCGTCGCGTGTTCGATTCCTCGGCTGGCTAAGTCCTCCATCACAACACAAGCAACATTTCCGGCTTTCTGTGGTGGTAGTAGGAGATTTTCAAACATTGTTGTTATTACATTGGGTTATTCGTAACCCGGGAATGTTTGTCTTTCTTTTAAAAATAAAAAAAATATATATCATAGTGGTTTTTACAAATTATTTATGTTCATTTAAATAACGAAATGTTTAAAACATCTCAGTGGTCAGAGTAATTAACAGACGGATTGCAATCTTTAGATCACAGGCGTCGTTATGCTATCCTTGTTCTATCGGTATTTCAATGGAAGATGCTCCGAGGAACTAGCGTTACTGATCCCTTCGGCACCGGTGCATAGTCGGGAAACACGCCAAACGCGTGCCCAACATATGTACACGGTTGACATTTGTCACATGAGAACGGCTCCAAACAGCATCTCAGATGACATTGAGGGAAATTATTTTCAAGCAAGGCAAGGCTCTGGGTACGATTCCCAGATACGACAGATTTTTTTCTGTCTTTTCTGTTTCACGTTATTCATTTGAGAGTGGTCAATAATATTGTTTTCAATGATGTTTTTTTTGTTCACAATGTAATGATTATTGCTGGGTTCTGGCGTAATGCATTTGTTACATCTTTATCTTTATCTTTACTGAGTATTAAATGAAGTCGCTTACGCTGTATGTGCGCTGATTTTCATGCGGTTTTCACCAATAGATAGAGTGATTCATGAGGAAGATTTTTAGGTGTATAATTTGTCAAGGTTTTGTGTAAATTGGTTGAAATACATAATATATCTACCAGCGGGCAGCGTGGTGAGGATTTGATTGAAGAGATGGCGTTGGTTATAAAAGTTTCGTAAGCCACAGCAACGGGTCTGCTAGTATTCGATAAATTTATGAGCATTTCATTACCTACAATTATTTTACTCTGTTTTAAGCTGCGGCATTCCTAATTTCTACCGTTTTATAACGTATTTCTCTTAAGCAGTTAAAGTTTTTAAGCCTCTAATAAAATGGTTCCATGCCAACTCAGAATCATATCAACTCAACACCTCTGTGAAAAGTCATTAAAAACTATGATTTTTTTTAAATACCCCTTAACAGAAATAGAAAATGGAGTTCTACAAATTAAACTTGATAACAATAAATAAGGTTTGAGATAATGATGAAATCAATATTCAAATGTTTACCATAAAATTACTGTATATTTCTTATAATTCATATATAAAAGCTCCGAAAAAGGGAGTTAATCAAAAAATCGGTAAATAAATAAATAAATAAATATAACGTATTACAGTGGCAGTCCGTGAGTTTTCAGTGAGCTAGAGTGCTAAGATTGAAAAATACGACATTACTGTTTACTATTTTTATGCACCAGATTTAAATGTCCGGGTTAAATTTTCCCCAAAAAAAAAAAAAAAAAAAAAAAAAAAAAAAAAAAAAAAAAAAAAAAAAAAAAAAAAAAAAAAAAAAAAAAAAAAAAAAAAAAAAAAAAAGAAGGAAAAACTAAACCCTTTCACACACTTCCCCAAATGATCATCTAGTCAACCCACGCTATGTATATACAAAAATACAAAACAATACAAGAACAACATGTCAACCTACTAGAGATCAAATGGGAATAGGGTTCGGCTCTGTGGCATTTCTAATTGAACCTATAAATCCTACCGATCCCTCAATATAAATATTTAAAAAATCCTTTGTAATCCTACATGTATTTAAAATGAAAGATTTTTGCATTTTTAAAATGCAAAAATAAAAAACTATTTTTACTATTAGTACTATTTTTCAAAATTTTAACTTTTTGTATGAAGATCTTTCAGTATGTGGATGCGGCGCATCCCTTGACTAAAAGAATCCTGAAGATCTTCATACAAAAAGATGAAATTTAAAAAAAAAATAAAATTAATTTTCTACAACGTCAATAACGCCGTATTTTTCAATCTTAGCACTCTAGCTCACTGAAAACACACGGACCGCAGCTGATTTACACGTGTCTCTGTTTTACATATTAAATAAGCTATAAAATAACACCGGGAGGCATAACTTACATAAGTATAAAATTTTGAAATTTCCTACTATTAACCCAGAAACATCAATTTTTGGTTATTTCACTACAAGTTTTTCTGCATTATAATTGATTTGGTGGTGTTTAAGAGTAATCTGAGTATTGTAACAGATAGAGGGTACACTTTAATATATAACAGCGTTTTCGTCTCAAATTTCGATTTTTCGGAAATATCCGACTAATCTACTGGACGATCAATATTTAGTTAATAAATATCGTAATTTTTTTCATCTAGAAGAGCCTTAGATCAATAAAGTCAGAGGTGGTTTATTTGGTGAAATTGTTTATCTATATTTACGCAAAAAGGTCATTGGTTCGATTGCTGAAGGTGTCAAATTATATTCATAATTTACATTTCTTTCTACTTACCTATAAAATCATGCATACCTATATTATATGTTATATTTGGCCAATGAAGGAAGTTTGAACAAACTAGAAGTTATACAAAACAAAGCTATGAGATGTATACTGGGAAAAGGCAAATACGCAAGGATTAATCAAATGAGAGAGGAGCTAAATTGGATTCCAATAAAAAAGAGACTACTATTTAACGTGTTAATTTTTGTGCATAAAATTATGAAAAACCAAATGCCAAAATACTTTAAGGATGAAATTGGTTTTAATAGAGACATTCATAATTACGAAACAAGAAATATAAACAGAGTTCGATTGCCACAAATGAAGAAATCAAAATCACAGAACAGCCTAATGTACAGCGGACTAAAGATGTATGATGAAATGCCTGAAAGTATGAAGAATGAAGAAAGAATGAACGTATTTAAAAAGAAATGTTATGCTTACTGTAAAAATATTTAAAATTATCAAATGAAATGTTACATTGTGCTTATTAGTTTATATTCATGTAGTATAAACTAACTCAATAATTAATAAAAAAAAATAATTTAAAAATACCTACACACTGGAGCGCTTTTTGCAACAATATGGCACTATTTAAAATACCTTGGCTTGATTTGCTGCCAATTTTGGCAAAATTTCCCTTATTTGCAAGTAATTAGGTAGAAGTTTATGATTTTATAATATTTTTTTCATAAATCCTGCGAATATGTGAAAATCGACAAAAGATGGATGAATTTATTTTATAATCATACTCCGTATTAAAATTTGGAGATATAATTTTTTTTAATGTAGGCGGAAAATATTCAAACGCAAGCAATCCGAGAAAAAAGTTTTTATTTGGTCTATCGCTCGACAGGCTACTTATCTCCTGCATTTTATTTTATAGTATGTTGTATAAACTACGGTATTACATATTACATTATTACGTTATACTAGGATAGCAGCAACATTTTCCATCATCAATGCAAATGTGTAATCATTATAATAGTTAAGTAACAGATTATACATCTACCCTGATGATGAACACTGTAATGCTGTCCGAAACTTTGGCTAAAGAAGGAGGTGGCGCGACACACCATAATACTACCAAAATAAATCATTATTATACTTTTGGCCGTGAATATCTCAAATCCTACCAGGTGTAGTGATGGAAATATACGATACTAAGAAATCTTCCACTGAGTGGAAGATACTCTCGTATCGCCCTGGTGTAAGACCACCATTCAGTATTGAAATGTGGCTTGACATGGCTTTAGCCGTGTTTGGTGACCAGATCTGAATTGCCAGATTGTCAGGAACGATATCGAAACACTATAGGATGGACTTTAAATCTGTTGTAACATATCTATTTCATGAGCAGGTACTGCTCAAAATAGGTACCGTTTATTGTCTATGCTTTATTTATTTTTTCTTTTTTTTTAACTTTGTTGGTTGGCGAAACTGCAACGAGACCGGAAACGTCATTCGAGGAAAGATGGCGGCGGACATCACGTAATTTTTTGAGGCGAGAGGAGATTTTTTGAGGAGGAGTTTTGGTTGTAAAAGATTCTAGTGCAATGTAGCCTAGAAAGTTATTTATTTTTCGTTCTGTGAGTGTGGGACGACTTAAATGGCATAGAAGCCTTATTTTTTTGTTGAATTCCTCGCCGGATGCCGGGAGATTGCTGTATCCGCATGCGGAAGAAAATTTAAACGGTAATCAACGGGGATGTATTGATTACTTGGCTGTTCCTTGGCCGGTGGGATTTTTACACGCCGCTTGATGGGTGTAGATCCGCCGTGTGCCTGTTTGTTGGGTGGAATCCCTTTAAATGAAGCAGCTTTGCGACTCTTGAAGAGTGCGCCGACGTTACTGTTCCTTGGCCGGTGGGATTTTTACACGCCGCTTGATGGGTGTAGATCAGCTGTGGATTTCCTTGAAACTGGTGGCCCCATGACGTGCTGGACGGTGTCTAGGGGTTGGCTGTCGTCGTTTGCAGGAGTGTCACGACTATCACGGCGACGGGACGTGTGCGGAATTAATAATTAAACGTAATTAGCTGACTCTCTCTTTCTACTACAGTTAATAGTTGCTCGAGGTATTTATGTATTGTTTACTTTTCCTTGGTTCCTTTTTTCTCTTGCAAAATGCAATAAACTTAACATTCATTTTCACTAGTAAAACCAGCGTTTTTTATATGCATGACCTCAAAATCCTTTTCTCCACTATCCTGCGAAGGAGATCTTCTTGCTCTGGGAAGACAGCGGTCGGATGACAAAAGGTATAGGTACCTACACTAAATACTATTACCTTAAATAATAATTCACATTACATTTGAATACACTTTACACTGTGATTTGTATGATGTAAGACAATTGATGGCGTTTTTATAGTCAATCACAGGATGAGGTAATTTGAAGGGAGAAAGTCCTACCTTTGCTGTGGTCATAATTATGATGCTTGGGTCCAAATATTAATGCCATCTTGTCTTCCAAGATGATAGCACAAGAGTTGGTTACACTTCACGGTCACTTTAGAGGTTTTTCGTATTTTTTACGACAATTTTCGACTGACTTAAAATATAGGTAATTTCAATTTTGTGCAATAATATTGTGCATGTGTGCCAAGTAGGTAGTCATCTTCTTCGTTTTATACTAGGCAGGGCCTTTCATGGAAGGAAAGGACAAAGGGAGATAAATAACAATGCAAGGAATTTGGGAAAATGGGTTTCAGTTCATAATCTGTTTCAGAACTCAACGCAGGTACTTCCCAATTTCCTCTTCCCATCTCTTTCCCCGCCCCACTACCTTCAGCCTCGCAACATACTCCAGATGGGAGCAGCTGGGACTCTTGTGAGGTATTTCTATAAAAAAAGCAGCAAAGCAACTTCTACTAACTTGTAAGTTTGGCATAAAGACATCATTCTAATTTTAAGAAAATATGTTAAGAGCTCCATAACTCATTATGAATGTGATGATGTGTGCTGAAAATAATCGCGTTGCTCTTGATATTCCATGTAAATCCAAACCATTCTTTTGATAACCAACACCTTTGCCGTAGGTCACCCCAAGTGGTTCGCCACGTTTGGTGACTTTTGGTGACCATAAGAAATACATTTTCCTTGGGGCCCATCTCATCTTTGGGATGGAGGGCTTTTTGAGGAGACCCCGATATTATAGGAGGCAAATCATTTCCGAAATTGAGTAATCTGGAAGTATGTTTCCTGTTGTATGTTTCCTGCTGATGATGCGGTGCTGATTTCTAACAGTATGGAAGATCTACAGTCTCTCGTGTCTAGGATGAACGAAGTATGTATGAAGAATGGGTTAATGATGAATGTGAGTAAGTCTAAAATCATGGTATTTGAAAGAGAGAGTATGAAAACAATGTGCAACATAGTTGTGAATGATGAGTATTTGGAGCAGGTGGATGAGTTTGTGTACTTGGGAAGTATGTTTACGAGAAATATGAGGGCTGACAGAGATGTCTAAAGAAGGGTAAATGCAGGCAACTCTATTAATGGAGGACTGAACGCGTTGGCGCCAATAAAAAACAGTCCAAAGAAGCGAAGTTAGCCGTCCATAATGGAGTGCTAGTAGCTACCTTGATGTATGACAGTGAGGCATGGAACCGGCGGAGGAAGGATGAAAGTAAAGTGTTGAAAAGAGATCCCTGAGGCGTATGTGTGGTAAAACCATGTATGATCGTATGGAAATGTGCATATCTGCAAAGAATATAAGGCTGATGTAAGCATAATGAGTAAGATCACGAAAGGGACCCTCAGATGGTTTGGGCATGTAGATCGAATGAAAGAAGAAAATAGTGTGAGAAGAATGTATGACGCGAATATGAAGGGAAGAAGAAGTCGGGGACGCCCGAGGAAGACATGGCACGACCAAGTGAATCAGATACTTGAGTAGGGCCTTGTCAAAAGTCAGAATAATAGAAGATTATGTATGAGACGATGTATGAATGTGAACGAGGCAAGGAGCGTGTGCCAAGATCGAGTTGTTTGGTGGTCCGTCCTCTCTGCCTACCCTGCGGGGAAACGGCGTGATGGTTAGTTAGTTAGTTGTTATCATTTCCGTTTTCATGTGACAAATTTCAAATGACAAGTTTTTATAAACCAGCACGTGGCAAATATCTTTTCAAATTGCGCATGATGTTCATACGTAAGTTCGACCATTAAACAGTATCTACTTAATTTTTTTATCAATTTATATATATATTTATATATACATATTATTACAAAATGAATTTCAAGTTCTCTCTAGAACTCTAGATCAATCGAAGAGCAAGGCCGACGATAAAACAAACAGTATCACTCTATCTAAAATGATTTCCAGTGAAAATAATATAATACTACGCAATAACTTATAACTTAAGTTACTTATTATAACATATACGAGGGGTCATTGGAAAGGTCCCACCACTTTCACAATATAACTGTAAGGAAACTGATTGTTTAACTCCTTCCGTCATATGCGTCAATGCTTTTTTATTGGAATATCTCACAAGAGTCCCAGCCGCTCCCGTCTGGAGCCAGTGAGGCATCCCCAATTGGGGTATGTTGTCAGGCTGAAGGTAGTAGGAAGGTGGGGAAGTACCTAGCTATTTAGATCTGATCCTCAAACACGGCTCAAGCCACTTCAAGCAAAGTTTCAATTCTGAATAATGGTCTTACACCAGGGCGATACTGAGAGTATCTTCCACTCTGAAACGTGTCGCAAATATGCTATGCATTATTTTTAATGAATTGATTGCGAAATAACACAAATTAATCAAATTAAATTTATTTGCGCCCGCCGGCATTCGATCCCGTGGCCTTCGGATTGTGAGTCAAGAGTTTTACCACTCCGCCACCCCAAATTTCAAAGTTAATTTTCAAGTTTTTTAAAGGTTCTATTCAAGTTCTGTTATTATATTACTACTGTCCAGTGGATTCATATAATTGAAATGATAACAAAACTTCAATAGAACTTTCACAGACAACCCATACTTAGGACGGATTGTTTCACAGAATTCGAACAATTCATCAAATTCAGTTTTAGTGTAATCTTTATTATTTTTGTCCCATTTTACTATTTTGGAACAATAATTTATTGTCTTTACAGGATATCTGTGTTATTTTTGTACCATTTTTTTGTTAGGTTAAATTAAGTTGTAGTAGATATTTTGATGGGGAATATTTTGTCGGAGAATATTTTGTCGGAGGATATGTTATCGCGGGATGAAAACGCGCATTACCTATGTATAAAGATTAACAATTTTCGTCAAATATAAAATAACTTTAAATATTTTTAACCAATTTTTATTCAATCACTAACAAATACCAATATTTGAGGTGGACATTCTTTTTTGATTCCTTTTTAAATATGAACATAGCTTCATCTCAGTGATATTTCAATCGGGACATAAGTGATGTCTGTGTGTTTGCTTTCTTCCTTGTTGACAATCTATTTTGCTTTGCATTTCTCATCCCGCGTCCGTGAATCCGTTTTACAAAGTTTCATATCAGTAATATTTCAATCAAATACGTGATTTCTGTGTGTTTGCTTCCTTCTTTGTTGACAATCTAATTTGCTTTGCATTTCTCATCCCGTGTCCGTGTATCCGTATAACATAGTTTCATCTCGGTAATATTTCAATCGGGACATAAGTTATTTCTGTGTGTTTGTTTTCTTCCTTGTTGACAATATAATTTGCTTTGCATTTCTCATCCCGTGTCCGTGTATCCAAATAACATAGTTTCATCTCAGTAATATTTCAATCGGGACATAGGTAAATGATTTCTGAGTGTTTGCTTTCTTCCTTGTTAACAATCTAATTTGCTTTGCATTTCTCATTCCGTGTCCGTGTGGCTTGTATCTGTATAACATAGTTTCATTTCAGTAATATTTCAATCGGGACATAGGTAAATGATTTCTGAGTGTTTGCTTTCTTCCTTGTTAACAATCTAATTTGCTTTGCATTTCTCATCCCGTGTCCGTCTGGCGTGTATCTGTATAACATAGTTTCATTTCAGTAATATTTCAATCGGGACATAGGTAAATGATTTCTGAGTGTTTGCTTTCTTCCTTGTTAACAATCTAATTTGCTTTGCATTTCTTATCCCGTGTCCGTGTGGCGTGTATCTGTATAACATAGTTTCATTTCAGTAATATTTCAATCGGGACATAAGTGATTTCTGAGTGTTTGTTTTCTTCCTTGTTGACAATCTAATTTGCTTTGCATTTCTCATCCCGTGTATCTGTATAACATGGTTTCATCTCAGTAAAATTTCAATCGGGACATTAGAGATTTCGGTGTGTTTGCTTTCTTCCTTGTTGGTAAACTAATTTGTTTTGCAATTCTCGTCCCGTTCCTATTTTCTATTCAGTTCCTTTGACACCATCTCCATGTTAATTTTAAGCATAAAATAAGTACATTCATAAATATGGTTTTTGTGGAGTTGTACTCGGTGGATCTTCTTACTAACTGCCCCAACACGTAAAAGAGTTGATTTAAAGATCTTGTCACAGAAAAGCAATTAAATAGTTAATTTCACAGTTTTAAACCTCTGTTGCTAGCTATTATTTAACTTTTACGTTTGCGCAATTAATATTAGTGCTGAAAAATATTATTGCATGTCTTGCGGTTTCCATTTTCCAATTAGATATCATAAAACAATCGATCCATTGTTTCAAACGCCTCAGCTAGAAAATATTACACAGCTCAACGAGGACGCCATAAAAGAAAGTGCAAAATTTTACATAATTTGAACCTACAACCTTTTTATATTGCATTACCTGCTTATTGTTTTACCTCGAATGGCATTATTTGACATTTTTGGAGAGGGGATAAAAATTATCGTTGCATTATTTTGATTTACTAATAAATTTTCGTAATTTCAAGATAATGTAAAGTATTTTACAAAGCCCACAGAGTCAATAGTGAAAATGGCGATAACTAGGTAATTTTGTATCTTTTGCGACAGCGTAACGCCTGTTAAATCGGCCGTATAAAACATATTTAGACAGTTTTCTTAAAATTGGTATTACGAGCTAAATGCTGAGCTTGGGTTAAGAGGGTATTACCAGAGAAAACTAGAAATATTTCATTTTTAAATCATATTTTAGACGTATTGACTCTTTTCCACAAGAAATTATAAATGAATTTCGAAAGATTGTTGTTTTATCTAGCATTCGCATGTTTTATATTTTGAGAAAACATGTTTATTATTTTTAGTATAATAAGGTTATACCATAGGTCGTTTTATAATAAGGTTATACCATAGGTCAATTTTCAAAAAAGATTTTGTATTATACCACACCCATTTCAAATTATATATTCATGCAGTAAAATAAATCAATGCATTATCTAGGTATCGCATGTTTTAGAATTTTAATTTTAGTTTAAATAAAATAATTAATAAACATATACGTACATGTGTTTCTTGACGAAAATTGTTCCGTTTGTGTATTTATTTGCAAACAAACTAATTTATTTCAGATTTTTTGACATTCTTATTTAACTTAGACATTATTGAAAAATGATAAATACTTATAATCACAAAATAATTACAAAAAGTACACTATTTTAATGTTTTATCATCACGCCTTTCAGCATTTTTGGATGAAGGTATAAATTAAAGCAATTTTGGAATGAAATAAAATCGATATTGAGTTATAATTTTAAAAAGCTGGTACGGAGAATAATTAATTTTTCTTATTGCAACCGCCATGCACGATCGTAAGAACAACTTCCGACGAAATGTAGATTTTCGGCCGCTGGCTGGTTAAATGCTCTTAAGACGCAAGTACATAGTAACGCTAACGCAGGATATGATGGCGAATTCGCCGCAGAATCATCGTTAAGAGATGTCAGTTGCGGGAAAATTTTTGAATCGACTGTCATGGCATATTAACATCAAAATATTACGACCAACGGATAATCATTTATGAACGTCTTATAGGCTTACAAGTTTTTAAGTAGGTATTAACAGGCAAAAGACAAGCTATTGAAAGCCATCGAAAATGATAGAAATTTGATTTTTCTCATTGGCTGCTATCTTTATATGTGTGATTGCAATAAAAATATGCCTTAAGACAATAAAGATGATGGTGGTAGTTCTTAATCGAAGTATGATGCAGTTAAATATGACCGAACCGGATAGGGACACATTAGCACAGCGGTAGAGCTCCGCCTCGGCAAGACAAAGGTCCTGGGTTGAAGAATCAAAAAATTTAAAAAATTCCATCTGAGCATTCTGATTGGTTTTCTTTAGTTTTTTTCGTATTTTTTTCGTTTTTAAATGCATTTTTATATTAATCTCCTAACTATCAATTTTTTTCAAATTTGACATTAAAAAATCCAAATTCGAAGTAGATTTACCTATTCTAAAACGAAAGTTCAAATCAAAAACTGTTATTTTAAAAAAGGACTCTAAAAATGGTAGTTTTTTTTTACATTTGCTCCACAGAGGAGGCACCAAGGAAAACAATTTCCCTAGGGGCCTATGTCATCTTTGAGGATGCTGTGTGGAGGGTTTTTTAAGGGAAAGGAAGGAGAAGAAGATATGGGAAGGAAAAAGGTATGAGGGGTGGGTAGGAATCTGGAGGTCAGTGTGGCCAGGAGTGAAGGACGTATGAATCTATTCCTCACACTGCGGTGCAAGGCGAAGGGTCGGGAGAATCTGGCTGGAGAGGTCAAAAGGCCTCCCTCAATCAGTCTCCTCCGATCCAGCCCGCCACGTAGTGGTTGGGCAAACGTATCCGCCACTAAGACCTAGACAAACCTCATCCCATGAACCCGGGCACCCCTGCTAAGTCACCAAACGTAGTGAACCACTTGGGGTGACCTGTGGCAGGGGTGTTGGTTGTCCAATAAATGGTTCCCGGGGCGGTGGTACCCATACCCGCCTCTCAAATTGTAGATCTGTAAATATTTAAAATTGAGAATTCAAACAAGCTGTAAACTACATACCTGCAGTGGCGGCTCGTTAATTTTGGCTGTGCTAGAGTATTAATATTAAAAAAACGCCATTACCGATGTTGTAGCTGAAACCATCCTTCACTAACCAACTAACCATCACGCAGTTTCCCCGCAAGGGTAGGTAGAGAGAACGGCCCACCAAACAACTCGGTCTTGGAACGCACTCCTTGCCTCGTTCACATTCACACATCATCTCCACACATGCTCTTCTATTGCTCTGACTCTTGACGTAGCCCGAATCATTTAGATGCGCCATTTTTAAAGTGAAAACTTCTTTAGCACCGTTGTGATTTGAAACACTATGAAACGGAAACGAACAACACTAAAAAGAGACAAACACCTTCATCTCTAGGATTTAGCCTGCGAGAGAATGAGATAGACTAATCAATGACCTCTTTGTGCGATGCTTCGTAGCCTATCGGCATTCTCTTTGTGCGGTGCTTCATAGAATAAAATTACCAAATAATTTTTAAACTTAGTAACAATGTTATAATTATATGTATTTATTATATTTAGACGATTTATTGAAAGAAAAGTGCTGAGAAGAATATGTGGACCCGTGAAAGAGGGTGAACAGTGGCGCATCCGGCACAATACAGAATTGTATGATATATATAAGGCACCTAGCATCTCAGCCCATATGAGAATCCTCAGGCTGAGATGGGCTGGGCATGTACAGAGAATGCCGGATATACGCGTCCCAAAAAGAATTTTGACTGGACACCCAGGTGGAAAGAGAAAAGTGGGAAGACCCAGACTGAGGTGGGAAGACGAAGTAAGAGGGGATGCAGCACAGCTTCTCCAGGTACCAAATTGGAAGTCAGCCGCTGAGGACAGGAGGAGTTGGAGGCGACTGTTGCAGGAGGCCAAAGCTCGATATGGGCTGTAGCGCCATCGAAGAAGAAGAATTGTATTTAGACGATTAGTCCAATTTGACCTCGAAAACACTAACGCCGAACGACCGGAAACAAACGGGAATCCAGTCAAAAAAGTGATTTCTTCGCCGGACTGCACCAAAAATACATATATTTTTTTAAAATTATTGCGACTCTAACAAGAAAAAAATATTTAAAATTTCCATTTATCATTAGATAACCTTGAACCCTGCTTACGATATTTCTGAAAATTATGGATTACAAAATTGCTCGGACCATCCGAATCTGTTTTATCTCAATTTTGGTAACAGAAAATAAAACATTATCAACTCCTAAAATGATGCTCTTACGACCTTTATGTATGTAAAAAAGATAAAACTAATCTATTTAATGAAATTCTGCTTTCCCATTATGACTTGATATAATATATTTTATCTATTCAATTATTTTTTAATATGCAATTCGAAATAACACGTAATCATTACGTACAACTGAGATTGGTGTTGTTATTTGGCAACTAACAAAAACAAATCGTATTTGACCGGTTGATTGTTGAATTGACGATGGTCCTGGTTCGATTTCTCTGCCAGCTATGTTTGCCATCGTTGCACAGCAACATCTTCCGCTTATAATGATGATAGTGTCAGTCTTTTTATAAATATTGTCAGGTTACTGACGGTTTTTGACGGCCTACGTAGTGTAGGGGTGAAATTCTCAACTTTATATCTATACAGGATGTACCCGAGGGATTTTAACCAGCGATTCCTGAGCATATTTGGAGTAAAAAATGTAAATGAAATTTTGGTCTACGTACGTTTTGGTCGACATAAACAACATAAATACATGCAAGCAGCAAACATACATTCATTTTTATATAAATAGATATTGTACTATTCTAATCCCGGCGTGCGCAAGTAAATTTTATTTGATTGATTGGTGTCATCTCACAATTTAATCAGTTTAAAATAATATGAGGTGTATTTGCTGCACTTTCCAGATACTCTTAGCATCGCCCTGGTGTAAGGCCGCCATTCAGAATTGAAACGTTGCTTTAAATGGCTTTAACCGTGTTTGGTGACCAGATCTTAATAGCCAGGTACTTTTTGTTACCACCGTTCTTGTTCACCATTTCCATCACCTCCTCACTACCCACAGCCTCACAACGTACCCTTATTAGGGATGCCGCAGTCTCACTGGCTCCAGACGGGAGCAGTTGGGACTCTGGTGAGGTATTTACGTAAAAAAAGATCCGGTGGACATACTTAAGCAAACATCTTCTTTGGATGACTAACATTTTCATAAGCGGTGCTATATTTATTTATCGATTATCAAGAATATCGAGTGTTGCTTGTTTATAAAATAGCATTGGATCATAAAGCAACATATTATTTTATTAATATTATGAGCTGTTATAATTTGCCGTGATTTTTCACGGGTTTCCGCTAGTTTTTATTACAATTTTTGTTTTTTTCTTATTTTTTTTTTTTTTTCATTTGCCTTCACTCTCTTATAGTTCTTAGTTATAAGCCTCTGTCAAACATGTAAACAAAACAAATACACATTTTATCAAGGTAATTATTATTTAATAAAATTATTTTGGTAATAGGGGTGTCGCGGGTCCCAGTAGCAATAAAGTTGTCTCAGTAACCAGCAACGTTATGTTGTTATGGCAAAATCGAAACATTGCAAACAGGATTTTACGATTTGTGATTGTTTTAAAAATAATATTATTATTGAGGATGTTATGGTAATAGAAATTGAAGTTGGGTTATAATGTAAGTTAATAACGTTGGGCGCCATGTTATGGTAATAGATTGAGGTTAGGGTAATGTAAGTTATTAAACAGGGTTTTAATATATCAGGGTTGAAGAATTGAATGTAATGCACTGGAAGTGCTGTGTTGGTTTTGTACCTACTATGTGATATTATCAAATCATGTACACCTCTTATTGAGTGGGTGCATTAAATGTTATAAATACAGGGTAAAACATAAACGTACACAGTTATCAGTTTTAAATTTTTGGCTTAGTGTGGTGGTAGTAGGAGATTTTCAAACATTTTAGGGTTATTCGTATCCCGGGAATGTTTGTCTTTCTTTAAAAAAAATCTTCTTCTTCCTTGCGCTGTCCCAACTCATTGCCTAGGTAGGCGGTTGGGGTCGGCTCTTCTCGTTCTCAGGTTGTAATATCTTCTGTTCTGGGTATCGCCTTAAAATTAAATAAAAATAATAAAAAATGCGATCCCTGGGGCGCATCTACGGTAAAACCATGGATGATCATGTGAGAAATGTGCATATACACAAATAATGCAAAGCTGATATAAGCGTATTGAGTAAGATTAAGAAACGTACCCACAGATGGTTTGGTCGTGTAGAACGAATGAACGGAGAAATGAGTATAAGAGTAATATATGACGCAAGTGTGCGTGGTAAAAGAAGTCGGGGACGCCCGAGGAAGCCATGGCACGATCAAATTTATCAGATACCCACTGGAGCGACGGAGAATTTTTAAACTTTTTCGTCCGTTTGCTCGAGGTTTTCAGAAGATCATTTTTAAAATTTTTCACCAATATTAAAAAAATCATACTTTCGAAATTTAACATGGAGATATAAAACCTTATTATAGTGCTATATAGCCAATGAATTAACCTGTATTTTACCATTTATCTCATATTCGTAGGATTAAAAAAAAACGTTAAGTTTATAACCGCACGAATCCTGCGGGTTTTTTACTTTGACACTGCCGTGAGAGGTACTTATTCGAATCAACATATTTTATATTGTCTGAGGCATGCTTGATAATGAAAGGTGCATATCTATGGCAAAAGGACTTAACTTTAACAGTAAACAGCTGATCAGAAATTCTGCGTAAAAAAAATATTTACAAAAAAAAAATTAACATCTTTATAAAATAGTCCAAGAAGTTCGGATTTGCAACATCTACGGTCATAATAGATAAAGCTTTTCAATAGCTTCGTTTTTAGATCAAAATAACATACATGGGAGCTACAAATATATATTTTTTAAATTGCCGAATCAAGAGATAATTGCCTTTTTTATCCGAAAAGCAATCGGAGACATTTAGTCGGGCCATGTCAAGAGCCAGAATAATAGAAGAGTATCTATGAGACGATGTATGAATTTGAATGAGGCAAAAAGTATGTGCCAAAACCGAGTTGATGTCTCTGCCCTCTGTCCTCTCTGCCTACCCCCGCGGGGAAACGGCTTGTCGGTTAGTTAGTTAGTTACTTGATTCTTCACACAATCCTTTCTAATTTGAAAAAAAAAACATTTTAATTCATTGGACCAGAGTTTCGCAAGACACGAAGACAACCGCAATTAGAACATATTTTTTTGTGATTTTTATAGTGAAAATTCAAGTACCTAATCCTTTCTTTCTCTGTACTAGTCTGACAGAGATAAATATTTGGTAAATATTTTTTATATCTCTTCTTCATAGCAAAATACTCATTTATATGTTTTACTTTAAATTCGCGAACAGGAAAATCGTTCTAAAGACTATCGACGCGTTTTAATGTATTTATGGACACTGATAAGTAACAAAAAAACTTTTTCGAAGTAGATAGGAACAACTGCCCGCAGTCCCCTCATACTCCGCAATTGCCCAAAGATAATGGGAGCGTAGCGACATTTATCAATTCCGTTTAAATTTAGACTCGCGATTCAATTTGATATCGTTATTTTTATGTTTTTTTTTTGTTTCGTTCTTCAGCTTCTAACAAAAAAAACCACTTTATCATTCGACTCACGACTCACGACTCGGGCCTGCTTTGTCGGAAGGGCAAAATATTCCCACTTTGCAATAAAAAAACAAATAAATGGAATATTTCTGGACGCATCCGCAAACTACAAACTTTTTTTGAAAGGTGATGCAATACGCTTTAAAATTTTATAATTCGAAATAATTTATTTTTTTAGTTAAAAATTTTGAATGCAAACCCAAAAAGTTTAAAAAATGCTCACCTAACTGTTTTTTTAACTAACATTACTGATAGCGAAAACAAAATAAAAACACAATAATTAATAAAAAAATTCCATAGTTTCACAATTTTTTTTCAAATTGCGGTCGGTATCTTTGGTTTTATAAAAAAATATTTTCTGGTTAACTTTTAGATTTGAATATAAAGCGTGGTATTTTTTCTTTCCAAAACCGTTCAGATCATATTTCTAACCTTGATCGTAAGGGAGACACCACGATTTATATGAGGCCTCTATAAGTTGTTCCAAAGAGCGATCAAATTGGCCTGAGAGGATATTTTATTTTATGATTAAAATCTGAAGATAATGTTGGTAGTTCTTAGTCTAACTATGATACAGTTAAAAGCGACTGAATTGGATATAGGTTCCGTAGCTCAGTTGGTAGAGCACTTGCCATGTGTAAGCAAAGGGTCCTGGGTTCGAGTCCCAGTGGAGCCAATATCTTTTTCTGATTTATCTGTCTCCAGATTTTAGATTGAGTTTCGCTAATATTGTCTTCACTTAATTGAATATTTAATTAAAAATATTTTTTTATTCATTCACTTATGACAATAACAACCACTAATAACAACCATAATAATATCTTAATTGAAAGAAATTTTGCATGTGTAACTAAAACACTGTGAGTTCAATGTTAATAGTTTAGAGTTCAATGTTAATAGTTTATAAATTATATATGTGCAAAAAGTTAACAACAGAAAATACATATACATATAAAAAGTAGGTAATATTTAAAGAATAGAAATGTATAGTTATAAGTTGAGGTTTCTCTTAACCCGCATCATTAGGCTAGACACTAATTTTGCAAGTTAATTTATATTTTCACTACACAAGCAAAGATCTTTTTAAAATGATGTACCTGCATGGAAAACTCATCAACTTGCTTTATTAAAACAAATTTAATAATAAATTAATTCAGTTATGCTTTGTTATTCGATGTTATATCAGGTGATTTGTTTACAATTATGCTTATATATGGCAGATTGAGAATTGCACTCACCGCTCTGTTCAGCTGCAATAAACAAACAAGCATTTTTATCCGGTTGTATTAATAAACAAGCGTCTGTACGGATAACATTTAAGAACCCGACTTCGAATTCATCTCTGACGCCGTGCCTTATTTGGAAGAAAGCTAGTGCTGTGTTGCCGGCCGCCTGAAAGGCCTAGCAGCAAAAAATCGTGGAGCGGTTTCTTAACTGATATTCATTATTATTATTTTGAAAACGTTTCTGGTGAAAACCAATGGTTTTCACCAGAAACTTCCCCAACCTTCTTCCTCCCCATCTCTTTCCCTTACCTACCTTCTTTAGTCTCACAACAAACCCCTAATTTGGGATATCAGATCTCCCTCCCACTATTTGCAGGTGGGACTTTTGATAATCAAACGAAAATTCTGTTTTTATGTCGTATTTTTGTTATAAGAGTATTCGTCACAAAAGAGTTTCATTCTATTCAAACAAAAATTACAAACTTGAAATAAATATCTTTGTTCGCAACGTCAACGTTTGGTGACCTAGCAGGGATGACCTGTTTCATGGGGTGAGGTTTGTCCAGAATATCCAAGTCTGGCAGTGGATGCGTCTACCAACCAACGGCGTGGCGGGCCGGATCGGGAGAGGCCGGTTAAAGGAGACCCTTTGAACTCTCCTGCCAGATACTCGACCCATCGACGTTTTGCACCGCGGTGAAAAGGATGAATGTATGCGTTCGTCACTCCTTTACACACTGACCCCCAGATTCATACCCACCCCTCGCACATTTTATCATTCTAGAACTTCCACTCCTGTATTTCAATAAATGACTCTCCATAAGCCATCCCCAAAGATGACATCGGTCCTATAAAGGCGATGCTAACTAACTAACTAACTAACCATCACGCCGTTTCATCGCAGGGGTAGGCAGAGAGGACGGACCGCCAAACAACTCGTACTTGGCACACAGTGTTTGCCACACTCACATTCATACATCGTCTCATACATACTCTTCTATTATTCTGACTTTTGACATGGCCCGACTCAAGTATCTGATTCACTTGATCGTGCCATGTCTTCCTCGGGCGTCTCCGACTTCTTCTTCCATTCTCATTTGCGTCATATATTCTTCTCACACTATTTTCTTCTTTCATTCGCTCTACATGCCCAAAACATCTGGGGGTCCCTTTCTTAATATTACTCGCTTAATGCAATGCCCTACTAAATAATGCAAAATTATATGTCATTGATTTTAAAATTGGATCAATTTGAAATATTTTAGATTCTACAATTAAATATTGCGAGTAGAACAAATATTTATTTGCCTTGGAAATAATCAAGCATTTTTTAATAGTATTTTTATAAGACCAGTATCAGACCTATTTAAACTGTTTTAATGTTTAAAATTTCCCACTTGGGAATCCCTTTTCGATTATGGTTTTATCACATAATGTGGAAAGTTGAATTATTTAGAAAATGATCGTAAAATATTAAAATATTTCTGGCTGAGCTTCGCAAAAAAAACGCGCTTTTTGACAAAGTTTTTTTTTATTAGAATAAATCAAAACAGGCGGCTGGTGTATACGGGAATTTAAATCTTATCACCATCTACATAAGGAGTGTTATTATTAGCAGCCTGATTACGAATTTTACACGCATGGTGCATCGCCTTAATCCAAACTTAGTAAACCCCAATTTTTCTAAGACGGTCTTAATATTTCCACTTCGCAATAAAATTCAAACAAATGGAAAATTTCTGAACGTTTCCGAATACTAAAAACTGGTGTTGAAAGGAGATGAAAAACGCTTTTAAATTTTAAATAAACATATTTTTTAAATATAATTTTGAAAAATTCCTTAACTTTCATAATTCTTTTCAAATTGCGGTCGGAAAATTGTGGTTAATTAAAAGCGGACATTTTAATTATTTTGCTGTTAACTTTTATTTGACGGCCGGCGTGGTCTAGCGGTAAGGCTCTTAACTCGCAATCCGAAGGTCGCTGGATTGAACCCCGGCATGAGCAAATAAATTTTATTTTATTAATTTGTTTTATTTCACAATTAATTCTTATAAAACAATACAGAGTACATTTACGGCACGTTCCAGAGTGGAAGATTCTCTTAGTATCGCCCTGGTGTAAGACCAACTTTCAGAATTGAAACGTTACTTGAAATGGGTTTAGCCGTGTTTGGTGACCAGATATGAATAGCCAGGTACTTCCCCACCTACCTCTTCCCTATCTCCTTTCATTCCCCACTACCTTCAACCTCACAACATACCCCAATTGGGGATGCAATAGACTCACTGGCTCCAGACGGACTCAGCCTTTGCTGGCATTCATAAAAGAAGTATGTGAATATCAAGGATGATGTTTTCTCTTTTAACCACCGTTAAGATCATATTTCTAAGGAGATACAACGATTCCTACGAGACCTATATGAAAACCGAACAAATTAGCCTGACAGGTTATTTCGTTATTCATTCAAGTTTAGTACTTTTACAGCCGTGTTCGTATATTCAAAGGAGTGTCCGTTAATTCTCAAAATATTTCTTTCGTCACTCGTTCAAGTGCTCCAGTTTTTCTGACCTAGAATGCAAATTCGAAGTACTGCATCAACTGATGTGGCATGCCATCTTCAAATATCTGCAATGGCACCCTAATGGCCCTAGATTAGTTACGTAACCAAGGCGCAAACACCATGACGTCCAATGCGCAAATAGAGCCAAAAACTCTGTCGGCAGCACCATAATATTATGGGTAACGATTTTTCAGTTTCAAGCCAAACTCCATTCACTCGCGAGGTCGCGAGTCACGCCATCTTTACAGGGAATAAAATTAATAAGGTCTTATGAAGTATTTAACTTGTTTACATTCGATAGAGTTTGTGAACGAGAGGTTATATAATACAATACATAACATCCAAAGAGTATGTATTTACATTTGACTAACTTTGTCTAAGTTTAACTTGCCTTTTTTCTTATCATTTATCACTATGTCTTTTTGTCTAAATGAAATTTAATTGCTTCAAAATTATTCTAATTTTGTCCTAATCTTCTACATTCATACTTGAATTGTATAATTTAAAAAAAATACAGAATTTATTTTTATCTGTCTTTTTCATAATATTGATGATGATGATGTCGCATATTATAAATAAAATTAATACAAATTTATCTAGACACCATCTAGATAGCATTTAGTTCGGGTTTAAAACTTGAAAACATATAAAGATAGCAGCCAATAAAATATGTTAATAAAAATGAAATTAATGTTGGTGGTTCTTTGAATTGGGTAGGGACACCTTAGCGCAGTTGGTAGCGCAGCGCCCCGGAAAGCCGAAGGTTCTGAGTTTGAGTCCCAGAGGTGCCAAAATCTTTTTTTGATTTTTCTGTCTCCAGATTTTCTATTGGGTTTCGCTAATATTGTCTTCATTTAATTAAATGTATTAAACTGTTATATTTGGCCTTTGTTAGAAGTCAATTTGAAAACAATTCTCCAGTCTGGAACACACATTATAATATTCAAGTACCATACGTTTTATAAATTTTAAAATGAATATTCCACCAAATGTGTTGAACTATAACAAAATGGATATGCTTTAATTGTCAGATTGAAGGATTTTCACCGACTTGATATTTTTATATAAAATATTAAATTTAGTTGATTGTCCAGAATTTCTTGCATTACTTTTCGGTTTGCACTGTGTAATAATTTTATTTGATTAATTTGTGGTATTTCACAATTAATTCATTCAAAATAATATATGTATAGTGTATTTGCGGTACGTTCTAGAATGGAAGATACTCTCAGTATCGCCCTGGTGTAAGACCACCATTCAGAATTGAAGTGTTGCTTGAAATGGCTTTATCCGTGTTTGGTGACCAGATCTGAATAGCCAGGTACTTCCCACCTTCCTCTCCCCAATCTTCTTCCCCTCCTTCAGCCTCGGCTCGTGACTTTTGGGTGTGCTAGAGTGCTGATATTAAAAAAATGGCTTTATTGATGTTGTTGTAGCCGAAAAAATTTTTTTTTTATTTTTTTAAAATCAGTTTTTTGTATGAAAAATTTCAGTTTGGCGGTGCGCCGCACCGATTTCCTGAAAAATCTTCATACAAAACACCGATTTTTGAAAAAAAAAAAAATTATTTACGACAACATCCATGATGCCATTTTTTTTTATATTAGCACCCTAGCACACCCAAAAGTCACGAGCCGCCACTTCTCACAACTCACAACATACCCCAATTGGGGATGCCATAGTATCACTGGCTCCAGACTGGAGCAGTTGGTGACTCTTGTACGGTATTCATATAAAAAAAAAATGAAAGAAAAAAATTTACTTCAGTATAGAAATTCTGGGAATTCCTTTTTGCCCAGAATACTAATTGAGGGAAAAAAATATACCAATTCAGTAGACATCTTCAATTTGTCACCAAACAAATACAAAATGATGTTACTGAAAAAGTTCAGTTATGTACAATAAATCTTAGTACTGTATAATTTTTACTATAGATACGAATGTAAAAAAAAACCTAGAAAGGGCGTAAATAAATAAATGAATAAATTACAGTTAGTATTTTATTACTTTCTTTGACATCAGGTTATCAAATAAATAAGTTGAAAGAAGAAGACGAGGACGCCCTGGGAGACATGGCCCTATCAAGTGAATCAATTACTTGAGGTAGGCCATGGCACGAGTCGGAATAATAGATTGATGAATGTGAATGAAAGGAATGCCAGCCAGGTCAGAGGTTATCTTGATTAGTTAATTAGAATACGTATATTCTAAACCAAGAATTACTAAGAATGATCTACTACGGTTTCTGTCAATCAATAATTCAATATGGTATAATAGGATGGGGTCCCACTTATAAAACTCATACATAAACTCTTCATATTGAACAAAAACTTCTTGGAGTATTATGACGAGTATTTCAAATTAATTATCTTTCTAACTAATGAAACAAGTTGTAAAGTCAAACTATCGTTAAACGTTTACGCCAAGTATGATATTATTTATTGCAATATCATACGCAATGTTCTCTAAGAGCTCGATAATAATAAATAGCAAGGTTGCTGGAAATTAATAACTTAGGAGATCGGTGTCTTACTGTCGAATTTGTCTTTCATTTGGTAGAACTTGCAGTGCCAATGTCCTTCGACATTCCGAGATTTATGATAGGCTGTTGCCCCGCATCGTTGGGTCGTGTACTGCCTTGGAGCATTGACATTATTCTTTAAGTTCTGTTTAGGATAGTGTTTTACGAAAGACGTGCATATCTATCTCTAAGCAGTGAACAGAATTCAACTCCCCCTATCTATGTAAATTCCAAGATAGATCTGCAATGTCAAACGCAAATACTACAGAGACACAACAGCTTGTATAAAATTCATATTCCGTAACTTTTTTTAAATAACTGAAACTATTTTCAATATGTTCATATCATTTTTTGTAATTTAATACTGCCTTCTACAATTCCCCAATTTTATCCATAAAAAGAAATTTCCCCACTTATTTGAATGAGAATTGGATATTGTTCCGTTCCTTCTCACCGTTTTAAAATTCAAGTCCTTTATCCCTCAGATTGTACATTCTGGGGTCTAAAAGTGGGAACTTTAGATAGCATAGTTTTTAGTTGTTCCTCTCTAAACAAATATCATCTCTTCTATCAAGCCTTAACTAAAATTACCTCCCTACCATTCAACATCTCATCTTTTCTACGTCTGAACAGGACTCCAATCTTCCATATATTATGTTTGATATTATATCATCTCTTTTCATACTCCAGGCAGGTCAGTTACAAGACAGTACCTACCATATTATTGTAGCAATTCTACATCAACGTACCAATATTACACTCCTATGCAACGGATTCAACAGCTAGGAAACAAATACTCCGATGTTGTTGATATATTAAGTACCTACATCAATTTTAATATATAAGCATACCTTATTGAAGTTGTTTTCATCAAGTGGGGGAATATTTTGATAAAGCTATTTAAATTGACTAGCACATTAACAGTATTTTTCGGCTGAAAGAAAAAAAAAAAAAATTATATTTTGTACCTACATACATATTTTTTGGATTAAATTCAATAATATTTTTACTTTATATTTATTTTTGTGCAAGTGTTTTAAACAATCGTTTCCTGCACTATTTACGAGTATAATTTCGTAAATATGGTTATATATATGTAAAAGCCTTAATAAGAGTAAATAAATAAATAAATATTTATGAATTTGAATAAAATTAATATTTAAATTCACCTTTCCTCTCTACATAATTTGATACGATGGCCTAGAACACCCTTGAAAGGTGAAATTCAGAGACATTTGAAAAAAAATGTATATGTTTATTTTAGGGAAATCAATAGTTTAGTTAAGTGATTTCATTCCGAAAATAATTTCTCACGGGGCCTGTGTTATTTTTGGGGATCCTTTGTGAAATTTTGAGGAGAGGGAAGTGTGAACACAGGTTTTAAAGATACTGGAGCTTTTGAACACAGGAAGGAATCGTAAAACCAAATCGTTCCGATGTGACAAATATCAGCCGTGTACAAATGTTGGGCGCGCGTTTTAATGCGTTTCCTTACTACGCACCTTTGCTAAAAGAAACCAATGACGCTAGTTTATCGGAGCATCTTCCCTTGAACTAACGGTAGAACGAGGATAGGATTTCCACTTCTTGCCTGTGCTTTAAAGATTGCAATCCAATTTGGGAGGCGGGAATGGGTACCGCCGCCCCGGGAACCTTTATTGGATAACCAACACCTCTGCCATAGGTCACCCCAAGTGGTTCGTTATGTTTGCTGATTTAGCAGGGGTGCCCGGGTTCATGGGGTAAGGTTTGTCCAGGTCTTGGATGACCAGGATACACTCCACACAGCATCCCTAAAGATGACATAGGCCCTGAGGGAAATTATTTTCCTCAGGGTTCCTGTGTGGAGCTCATGTAAAAAAAAACCGTTAGCTAAGATGGGAGAATCTATCACTGACCGCCACAGATTTAAGGGCTTTTAGAAGTACCTTAGGGCTCCAGACCTCTAAATTTAACAGTAGGGCACACTTGCGATTTGTACAGGGTCAGCAATTGTGTAGTACAGTAATACTTTATACAGTAATACTTTATACAGTATCTACGGGCCCTGTACAGTACGCCCAGCTTCTGAGAGGCTAACTTGACTCTGGCTTTAACAGAGCCCCCGAACCTGAGCTGGTCACTTGGAGTTACAGCAAGGATATCAATAGAAGGCATGTTGGTAAGATTGCCTCCGATGAAGGATACTCATTCGCTCAACGACAAATTCTGGTTCATCGCTCATAAAATATATAATGCTCTGAGTACCTACCTACTGATATAAAGTCAAGTAAAATCACTTTATATAGCACGTGTACAACATTGGATATTTGAAAGGGGACGAGCGTACTTCAAAGAATACATGAGTTCTTAACACTATGACGGCCGGCGTAGTCCAGCGGCAAGGCTCTTGACTCGCAAAGCGAAGGTCGCGGGATCGAATCCCGGCAGGGCAAACAAATTTTATTTGATTAATTTGTGTTATTTCACAATTAATTCATTTTTAATAATATGTAGTATATTTGCGGCACGTTCCAGGGTGGAAGATTCTCTCAGTATCACCCTGGTGTAAGACCACCATCTTTAAATGGCATTAGCCGTGTTTGGTGACCAGATCTGAATAGCCAGGTACTTCCCCACCTTCCTCTTCCCTATCTCCTTCCCCTCCCCACTACCTTCGGCCTAACAACATACCCCAATTGGGAATGCCATAGTCTCACAGGTTTCAGACGGGAGCAGTTGGGACTCTTGTGCGGTATTCATATACATATAAATTTAATTATTAATTTTTGCATTTCAAAATTTTTATTTTTATTTTTCTTTGAAACATTTTTTTCCCTCTCTTAATTTTTCAACCTAATTTTATTTTATTTTATTATTTATATACGTGTTTTAATTTATATATTTGTATGGAATACAAGAGTTCTTAACACTAAATCTTTGTTTCTTTATTTTAAAATCTTCATTTTCATTTTTGTTACTATTTTTCTTTAAAATATAATTTTTTTATTTATTTTTCACTTACTTTAATGTATTTCTTAATTTTTATTTACTATGTTTATTATCTGTTTCAACAGAATAGTATTTTTTTTAATTTCCATATAAAATATTAAATGCGTATGACTACCACAACACGGGCATTAGCCTAGTGTGGTAACAAAAAAAAAACAAAATTCTGGAAAAAATAAAATGAAATAAAAATAAATAAATAAACAAAATACTAGATACTCATTTCGATCCCTTTTAGACGTAATCAGACATGAATCATTAAATTCGATTAGGTTTTTAAACCCTCTCGATTACAAGAAAATGGCAGAAAATAATTCAGGATAAATAAGACATAAACGACTGAAGTCATGTGAACATAAAACTTAATAAATAAACACGTTACTTTAGCGTATCGGAAACCTTTCATCCTATAATTCAATTGAGCATATTTTATGTATATATGGATCCTTGTAACTGCAATATGCCTGAGTTCACCGGCCTGACCAAAGGTAGAAAGCCTTGAGAAGGTCATAAGCAAGTCTTATTATTATAATGGTCCAGTTTCATGGTACGGGCTGCATACTACACGGTTGTACGGCCTCATTATTTGACAGAGGTTAGGTTAGGACAGGTTTTAGGCGTTGCGAAATATCATGCAACCGTTTGGATCGTGTTAAAAGCGGTTCGTGTAGGGCTGTAACCAGTAATTATTATAAATAGTAAATAATATCGTGTTAATATTGTCGATAATGCTTCAACGAAGAAAATTGCGGTCACGTGTATAATTTAAATAAGAATTTGGGAGGCGGGAATGGGTACTGCCGTCCCAGGGAACCATTTGTTGGATTACCAACACCTCTGCTACAGGTCACCCCAAGTGGTCTGCTCCGTTTGATGACTTAGCAGGGGTGCACGGATACATGGGATGAGGACTTAAATACCTACGTACTTAATTAAAAACGATACATATTTTATGTAATATTTCAAAAAAAATTAATTATGAATTATATTTTTTTTATCGTAACGATCTCAAAGACAATTAATTATTTATTCAAACTTTCTCAAAAAAATACGAATAAGTAAGTTCAAATAAACACGATGATTTTACATTTTAAGAGCGTTTAACCAGCCAGCGGACGAAAATCCACATTTCGTCGAAAGTTGTTCTTCCGATCGTGCAGGGCGGTTACAATGAGAAAGATTAATTATTCTCCGTACCAGCTTTTTTAAATTATAACTTAATATCGAATTTATTTCAATCCAAATTAGCTTTAATTTATACCTTCATCCAAAAATGCTGAAAGGCGTGATGATAAAACTATTAAAATAGTGTACTTTTTGTAGTTATTTTTTGATTATAAGTATTTATCGTTTTTCAATAATGTCTAAATTAATAAGAATGTTAAAAAAATCTGAAATATATTAGTTTGTAAGTGCGCAAATAAATACACAAATGGACCAATTTTCGTCAAGAAACACATGTACGTACATATTTTTTAATGATTTTATTGAAACTAAAATTAAAATTCTAATACATAACTCTGCTAGATAATGTATTGATTTATTTTACTGTATGATTACATTATTTGAAATCAGTGTGGTATAATACAAAAACTTTTTTGAAAATTTAACAAATCTGCCAATGACCTATGGAATAACCTCATTATACTAAAAATTTAAAAAAAATCTAAAAATTTATTACATAACTTCACTAGATAAAAGAACAATCTTTCGAAATCCATTTATAATTTTTTGTGGAAAAGAGTCAATACGTCTAAAAACTTTTTTGAAAATGACGTATTTCCGGCTTTCTCTGGTAATGCCCTCTTAAGAAAGAATCTTTACTGAACCATGTAACATATCTATTTCGTGAGCGGGTACTGCTCAAAATAGGTACTGTTTATTGTCTATGCTTTATTTTTTTTTTTTTTTTTTTAACTTTGTTGGTTGGCCAAACCGCAAGGGGGCCGGAAACGTCATTCGAGGAAAGATGGCGGCGGACATCACGTAATTTTTGATTTCAGGAGATTTTTGAGGAGGAGTTTTTGTTATGAAAGATTCTAGTGCGATGTAGCCTAGAAAGGGTTTTATTTTTCGTTCTGTGAGTGTGTGACGACTCAAATGGCATAGAAGCCTTATTATTTTATTTTATTCCTCGCCGGATGCCGAGTGATTGCTTTATCCGCGTGCGGAAGTGAATTTAAACTGTAATCAACGGGCGATGTATTGATTACTTTGCTCTCCTTTGGCCGGTGAGATTTCTACACGCCGCTTGATGGGTGTAGATCAGCTGTGCCTGGTTGTTGGGTGGAATCCCTTTGAATGAAGCGGCTTTGGGGGAGTGCGCCGACATTGATTACCTTGCTCTCCTTTGGCCGGTGAGATTTCTACATGCCGCTTGATGGGTGTAGATCAGCTGTGCCTGGTTCTTGGGTGGATTTCCTTTAAACTTGTGGCCCCATGACGTGCTGGACGGTGTCTTGGGGATTGCTGTCGTCGTTTGGAGGAGTGTCACGACTGTCACGGCGACGGGACGTGTGCGGTATTAATAATTAAACGTAATTTGTTGACTCTCTCTTTCTACATAAGTTGATAGATGCTCAAGCTATTTATGTTTTGTTTACTTTTCCTTGGTTCAATTTTTCTCTTGCAAACTGCAATAAAGTTAACATTGATTCGTTACAAGTTTACAGTGACAGGCTGCATATTTTTCTGCTCCCAATTCAAGTGCTCCGCAAAGTAGATAGATTTGGCGAAAACAAACAGTGAAGCTGATATTTAAATGAAGCAAAGTGCGCACTATTGATTGGCATTAAAAATAATAATCAGTTCGTAATATATCTTTTACAAACAATAGTTAAAAAAATAAATATTTGAACATTCTGAAACTGTCAAACTGGTGATAATAATATTTGTGCAGTACTACTGATTTAAAAGTGTAAAGTGGAGTAAGTTTTGCGAAAAAATAAATATGGCAAATCTTCACAAATTTGTGGAAGAAGCAAAGGAGGTAGTTAGTGAACTACTTTTCGCAGTGCAAGATCCCAGCAAAAAATTCAGTAAAGATCAACAAATTATTGTGACGAATAAAGCCACAAATATACTATCGTTATTAGGTCACCTGGCAATTGAAATGTCAGAAGATAAAAATAAAACAGAAATCGCTAATAGAGATAAAACATATGATTACCCTCAAAGTAAACAAAAAAATATAAAAAATAAATATTGTCTAATGATTAGTCCTAAAACAAGCAGTGACACTTCTGACTCAATACTTAAAAAAATACAAAAACATATTAAAATTAGTAAACTGGGAATATGTATTGAAGGCATCAAAAAAATATCCCGAAACAGAATCATCATTGAGTGTTTAAAAAAAGAGGACGCGGAAAAATTACAAATGGAGATCTCAAAAGTAATAAATGATATCGATACTAAAAAATTATCAAAAAAGAAACCTACTTTAATTTTCAAGGGAATATTTAATGATTATGATAAAGAAGATTTCACTTGTGACATCATCGAACAAAATGAAGAAATTAAAATTATGTCAGAAAATAATGAACATAAACCTGTCTTCAACATCAAGAAAATAATTAAAAATAAATTTAATGATACATCTAACTATGTGGTCGAAGTAGATAGTCAAACCCGGAGAATACTCTTAAACAAAGATAAAATTAAAATCGGATACCAAAGAATCTTTTTTGAAGACGCAAATCCAGTTATGCAATGTTACCACTGTTTACGCTTCGGACATGGTACTGCAAGATGTCTGCAGAGAGAGAAGGACGAAAAGCCTGTTTGCAGTTACTGCGGTCTCGATCATACACACAGCGATTGCGGGAACAAGGACAAACAACCAAATTGCAAGAACTGTTGTATTCAAAATGAAAAATATAAATTGACATTTCCAGTTAATCATAGAGCAAATGACAAAAACAACTGTAAGGTATATAAAAAAATGCTCGCAATTGCTGAACAAAATATTGAATATTAATTTTATCATATCAAAAAAAATGCAACAATATATTTTAAATATATTTTTGTTATATTTTAGTACTTTGATAATTAACATTAATGAAGATAATCAATTTAATTTACATGTATATGTGATATGTAAACTGTCACTATACTGTTGTTGGCAGCAAATGAATGTAAGGCTTTTAATGTATATGTCAAACTGTATGACTAAAACAAATTCACTTTATATTGAAAACATTGTGACATGTTACCTTCTCATCAAAATAATTGTTTATTTATATTTTTGCTCCTATTACATTCTAAGCATACTGATGGTAGGATTTCGGGTGAATATTTTCAAATAAAAAATGTCTTTTAGTTATATTGATGATGAAAGAGATGTAAATTATTGTAAAGTTAATAATTTGCATGAATGGATTCAAATGCAGACTACAAGAAAATGTGAAACAAATAATCTAACTTGTGTAGAATTAAACATTAGGTCGATTTGCAAGTATTGGGACCTCTTTCATGCTTATTTTAAAAACTGTATAAATCACATTGACATACTTATGCTTTGTGAAACAGCAATACGTTCAGAACAAGTTGGTTTCTATGAAATTCCTGGATTTAGTTCATATCACTATTGCAGAAGTAACAAATCCGGTGGAGGTATTTTGTTATATGTAAAAAATAATCTTATCTTCCCGCAAATATTTATAGACACAATATATTTTGAAAACGTTTTTGGAAAATTGACACTTAAAAATAATAAAAATTTAAATCTTTTAGCTATATACCGACCTCCGAATCTCAATAAACAAGCATTTTTGTCGGAAATATCTTCTGTGTTTAAAAATAATATTGACCCAAATAAAAGTGTCATATATTTTGGTGACATCAATTTAAATTTATTAAATAGAAATGACTCAGTCATAATAACTTATGAAAATATCCTTGCAAATAATTATTTAATAAAATGTATAGATGACGTAACAAGAGAAGTGATAGTTCAACAGAAAATAAACAGCTCGTGTATCGATCATTTTTTTGTAAGGATTAGCGGAAGACAATCCGCTGGAGCTTTTACAGGTGTGAGTTCAATCTCCTCATGCGTATGTGATTATAACATTGCAGATCACCACACCACGGCTATAAATTTTCGGTTAGATTCTATAGAACAAATAAACTTAAACAAAACTGAAAATATGACGATTCTTTCGCAGAGACATATCGATAATAATATCCAAAATTATGATTGGAAATCACTTCTAGAAGAAAATGACTGTACCATTATTTACTCAAAATTTCAAAAATATTTTAATGATTTGTATAAAAATAGCACAATTGTGATAAGTAAAAAATCCAAAACCCGGCCTTATGCGAAAAACGATTGGATATCTTCCGATGTTTTATGTAAAATTAAAAAAAGAGATAACTTATATAAACGTTGGAAAAATGCTCCGACAAACAAATATTACGAGAAAGAATATAAATGTTTTAGAAATGTGTTAAATAAATTATTAGTTAAACTAAAAACTTCTTACTATAATGATAAATTCAAAAACTATTTTCAAGATTCAAAAAAAACATGGGAGGAGTGTAATAAAATTTTAGGAACTAAATGTAAAAACGACTGTGATGAAAATGCTTCTATATATCTGTTGAAAGATCGAACAAAAGAAGTTTTAATAAATGATTTTGTTGATTATTTCTCTGAAAGTGTTTACAATATGTTACATAAGTGCAATCATAAGACAACTGAATTTGAACCAGAGGCGATGCCTCAAAGCATGTACCTACCGAGGGCAAAAGCGGCGGATATAGAAAGTATTGTTAGACAAATGAAGATTTCTTCCCCAGGAATTGATAATATCAGGATGAAAGATATTAAAAAACATATTTTAATCCTTGGTCCAATTATAACCCATTTTATAAACAGAATCTTATTTCAAGCTAAAATCCCCGATGATTTAAAATGTAGTATTATAAGACCTATATATAAGGGAGGTGACCACACTGTATTGGGTAACTACAGACCAATTAGTATCTTGCCATCTCTAGAAAAAATTCTTGAAAAATATATTCAAATAAAATTAATAAAATATTTAGAAGATTTTTCTATAATAGATACTAATCAATACGGTTTCCAAAAAAAAAAGAGTACCGAATTGCTGCTTCAAAAATTTGCCAACATGATAAATAATGAATTAAACTGTAAAAAACATACATTAGTCTTATTTATAGATTATTCGAAAGCTTTTGATACAATTGATCATGGTAAATTACTTAAAATACTAGAAATTATAGGAATAAGAGGAAAACTACTAAAACTTTTTGAAAATTACTTAAACAACCGATGCATGAAATTAAAACTCTTAAAATCTTTAAGTAAAAAAAAGAAGTTTTTTGCCGGCGTTCCTCAAGGTTCCATATTAGGTCCAATCCTATATATTATATATGTATCTTTTATTAAATTCATTTTTAGACATGTAAAGTACTTTGTATACGCGGATGATACTGCTTTAGTTATTTCTAGCAGTGATTTGCAAACTTGTATAGATCTTTTACAAAAAGACTACATTGAACTCTTAAAATGGTCTCACGACTCTGGCTTAATTATAAATGCCAAAAAAACTAAATTGTTACACATAAGATCCCCTAATGTTAAGGTATGTATTACACCTGAAATAAAGACACATACATCAGATTGCTTACACAATGGTATTCCAGCATCGTGTACATGTGAAAATATGGAACTAGTTAAAGAGTATGTTTATTTAGGTGTTATTATTGATTGCTTTTTCAAGTGGGATATACAAATAAACAAAGTTTGTGCACGATTAAGATCAATTGTAAACAGATTGTATAAACTAAAATTTTTTGTTCCTCTCTGCACACTTCGAATAATTTATTTATCTCTAGCTGAATCTGTTATAAGGTATGGAATAACAGCTTGGGGATTTTCTTGTAAAACAAATATAGACCATGTTCAATCAGTGCAAAATTCATTGGTTAAATTATTAGCTGAAAAAAATTTATACAAAGAAAGGCATAATATTCCATACTTTTATCAAAGTCTCAAAATTCTTTCAGTGAGAGCAATTATGTGGTACAAAATTATATTTCAGCACATAAATAACCCTTTATATATAAACAGGCTGGAACACAACCATAATACTCGTTTTAACTTTAATGAAGGACTAATTGTACCTAAACATACAAATAAATATGGACAAAGAACGTTAAATTACATGATTCCCAGTTGTTTAAATATGCTTCCAGCTGAAATTAAAAACTGTACCCAAAACAAACAATTGGTGAACTTACTGAAGACTTGGCTTACAGAGAGAATTCATTTGTATTAGCTTACAATAACATATTACTTATTCTAAAGACTTTAAAATTGTTATTCATGTTTTCATAAATTTTTTTTTATGTAAGTATATTTCTGTAAAAAATTTAATTTTATCTTATATCTATAATTGTAAAAATGTATCTAAGTATATTTCTGTAAAAAAAAAAATTTATTTAATTTTATATCTTTAACTGTAAAAATGTAACTATTTAAATCACTATAATAAGATCTTTAATGTAAAGAACCCGTTAGACAAACTACTAAAAAGTAGTTTATCGGGACTTTTTGTCTTATATTTGTAAAATGTATAAAATAAATAAATGAAATTAATTTTCACTAGTAAAATAAGCGTCTTTTATATGCATGACCTCCAAATCCTTATCTCCACCATCCTGCGATGGAGTTCTACTTGCTCTGAGAAGACAGCGGTCGGATGACAAAAGGTATAGGTACTACCTACACAAAATTATATTACCTTATAAAAATACATTACAACCATTAAAATATCCACGAACTTACAAACAAATTTATAGACGAAATGCTGCATAATGTTCAGAGATTTGCAAAAATTTGCAGTTGCACTTGATTTGCACAAATAAATTTTCTAGAGAACTCCAGTCTCCAGCCAGAACCTTCTAGCTTAAATTACTGCATTTTTATTTTTATTTTTAGAGTTAGTTTTAATAGTTAAAATAATCTCAAAGTTTTAATTTTTCAAGATCCCCCGAAAACCAACGTATGTATGGTGAATCGTGTGACGTCATCTCTCCTGAAAAATTACTATAGGATCGGAAAATCAGCTGATCAACTGCCGCCATTTTGAATTCCGTTGTTCGAAGTATTCTCCCTAGAAGTAGCATTACTATTTTTTGTGCAGTAGTTTTTGAATATTTTCAATAATATCTAGAGATAAACTAATAATATACTTTTTTTTTTGAAACATTATTTAGGCCTAAATAATGTTTCTATAAACACAACAAGTAAATCTCTTTAAGCAGTATGTTAATAAACGAATAAATTAATACGATGGCTTGTGTCGTATATGAATACATTCCCATACAATGACTTTACGGTGACGTCACGACACGTCGAACAGTGACGTCACCACTAAAATTTCAATAATGCCAACTTGACGGCGCGTTTTTACGACCCGATTAAAAATTGACTTTTTAATAATTTTTTAAAAACTCTGCGTTTAATATTATTAAATAAAACGTATATATTCAGAATCAGCGTTTATTGGTCTGTATCAGGGTTTCCCAACCAGTGGTCCGCGGACTACTGGTGGTCCGCGAGAGGCTAGAAGATGGTCCGCGATGGTTCGCTGGTCAATAGAAATAGAAGTCTGAATAAAAAAAATCGGGACAATATTCAGTTTATCATTATTAAACCTTGTGGTCAGTGGTCAGTGGCCATTATGGTATTCCGTTTTGCCCCACCCCATCCTACCCCGTTCTACCCTTTCCGTTGTGGTAAATATTATGCTAGAACCCGTCCCGCCCTATCCCATTCCGTCCCCCCGTTGTGGTAAATATTCTGCTAGAACCCATCCTACCCTATCCCATGACGCCCCTCCCGTTGTGCTATCCGTCCCGGTTTCCACCCATGCTAGCCTACGCCACTGACCACAAGCAGTGGCTTATGCTAGCATGGGTGGCATAACGTGGTGTCATCCCCCCCCCCCCCCCCCCCCCTATTAAAGTTGACAAAACACAAATTTCAAATTTCGACTTCATAAAAAAATGGTCCATCCCAGGGGCGAGGGGGGGGGGGATGACGGCTAGAGAATTGTGGTCTTGGGGGTGAAACTCGGTCGGGTGGCACCCGAGGCGCCGCCGCCCCCTCGCTACGCCACTGCTTGTGGTCCCTGTCGCAAAAATAAACGTACAAGTGGTCCCGGCGTCCCGGGTCATAAAAAGGTTGGGAACCACTGATCTATATGAATGTATATTTTTAAAGCCATAATATTTTTCTCGTTTTCTTTAATCTGTTTATAAATGTTCTTTGGCAGCTTTTAATTGAGGGTTATGCCAAACTGATACTATAATAAACAAGAAATATCTTAAAAATTTTGTTCCTGGAAAAAAATCACCCCCCAACCCTCAATTCGGAGTTTGCTACTGCTTTCTGTCAGCATTACAGTATCCATCATCAGGGCGTTTAAAAAGTAGAAGAATAAATGTAAAAAAAAATTAAATAAAATCCTAAAATTAGTAAATGTATTGCATTAATAAGTGATTGCTGAAGCTATCAGAATAAAGCACGCCCAAGGTGAAATATATCTGAATAATTACGCTAATATAAACAAGTAAAACATCTGATCCTATCATGACAGCTAAAATCCAATATCACGGGTTATTTTAATAAAAATGGTGTGATGCACAATATGTTATCCTAAGGTGTAGAGGTCAACTCATTTGGGATAAATTCCCAATCTGTATATGGTTCATTTGCACTCAAACAATTCTAATGTAAGTTCGTCTGACATTCGCGATGGTATAAGAGATATAAGGAGAAATAATTCTCCTCTCTACTACTTTGTTAATTTATTAGTTCAATAATTTAATAAACTTATCGCTTATTATTTCATGACATTGAAAGGTGAGCAGTAAGGTAAAAGTACCACATCAATTAAAGTAACAGTATTCATAATCCGCATTGCAAAAATACCTACGCGAAGTAAAATACTAGTATAAGGAATAAGTATTTATTTTTGTTCACCTTAGCTCAGTTCGTAGAGCTGTTGCCATGTAAGCAGAAGGTCCTGGGTTCGAGCCCCACAGGTGCCAATATCTTTTTTCTGATTTTTCAGTCTCCAGATTTTCGATAGAGTGTCGCTAATATAGTCTTCATTTAATTAAGAGCGTTTAACCAGCTAGTGGACGAAAATCCACATTTCGTCGAAAGTTGTTCTTCCGATCGTGCAGGGCGGTTACAATGAGAAAGATTAATTATTCTCCGTACCAGCTTTTTTAAATTATAACTCAATATCGAATTTATTTCAATCCAAATTAACTTTAATTTATACCTTCATCCAAAAATGCTGAAAGGCGTGATGATAAAACTTATATTAAAATAGTGTACTTTTTGTAGTTATTTTTTGATTATAAGTATTTATCATTTTTCAATAATGTCTAAATTTAATAAGAATGTTAAAAAAAATCTGAAATATATTAGTTTGTAAGTGCGCAAATAAATACACAAATGGACCAATTTTCGTCAAGAAACACATGTACGTACAAATTTTTTAATGATTTTATTGAAACTAAAATTAAAATTCTAAAACATACGTTTGCTAGATAGTGTATTGATTTATTTTACTGCATGATTATATTATTTGAAATGGGTGTGGTATAATACAAAAACTTTTTTGAAAATTGAATAAATCTGCCAACGACCTATGGAATAACCTTATTATACTAAAAAAAAAATTTAAATTTTAAAATTTATTACATACGAATGCTAGATAAAAGAACAATCTTTCGAAATCCATTTATAATTTTTTGTGGAAACGAGTCAATACGTCTAAAATCTTTTTTGAAAATGACGTATTTCCGGTTTTCTCTGGAAATGCCCTCTTAAATATTACAATTTGAGGTTTTACTCACAAAGTTAAAAATAAATATTCACCGTAGACTTGCATAAAAGTCAATAGATGTCGCATATTAAAAATAAAATGGATAAAAATATATCCAGACACTAGCTTGATAGCATTTAGTTCGGGATTGAATCTTGTAATCAAATATAAAGATAGCAGGCAATAATATGTGCGTTAAGAAAATGAACATAATGTTGGTAGTTCTTAGTCGAAAAATGATACAGTTAGCTCAGTTGGTAGAGCTGCTGCCATGTAAGCAGAAGGTCCTGGGTTCGAGTCCTAGAGATGCCAATGTATTTTTCTAAATTTTCTGCCTCCAGATTTTCGAATGAGTTTCGATAATATTGTCTTCATTTAATTAGGTATTTATTTTTTACGTTAGTTCCACACAGGAGGCCCTTTGGAAAATAATTTCTCTCAGGGCCTATGTCATCTTTGGGGATGTTATGTAGGGTATTTTAAAGGAAAGGATGAGAAGTTCTGACAAAGAAAAAGGGGGTAGTTAGAAATCTGGGATCAATGTTTCAAGGAGCTACGGACGTGTGAATCCATCCCTCCTATTGCGGTGCAAGGCGATGGGTCCTGCAAGTCCTGCTGTACAGGTCAAAAGATCTCCCTCAACCTTCTCTGGGGAGAAGTCCCCAGATATGGCGGATTTTTAATTTTAAAGAAATGTTTTTTTTTTCAAAAAAGAAACCTAAGGGGTTTTGAATAACAGCATAATCGTTCATTTTGTTTAATTATTGCGATGTATCCCAAGTGGTTCGCTACGTTTGGTGATTTAGCAGAGGTGCCCGGGTTCACGGGGTGAGGTTTGTCTAAGTCTTGGAGGCGGACGACCAGGACACACTGAACCCCAGATTCCTACCCACCCCTTAAACCCTTTTCCTTCCTAGAACTCTCCTCTCCCTCCTTTCCTTAAAAACCCTCCACACAGCATCCCCAAAGATGACATAGGCCGTGAGGGAAATTATTTTCCTCAGGGCCTCCTGTGTGGTATCCAAGAAAAAACGTAAATATATAATCGGAAAATAAATTAAGTACCCATACCCGCCCCCGCCCATCGAAATGGCTTTAGCCGTATTCGGTGATTAGATCTGAATAGCCTACTACTTCTCCACTACAATCTTAAGAACTTCACTACAATCAGTCAATTATAATCCACAAGCCTTCGTTTATTATTAATTTAACATCACGACCCTTTGAAATAACAAGGTTCCATCTGTCGCTGTAACGACATGCGATAATGAACTCTAAAGTAGCTTACTGTGATCGCATTATCGCATGGCGTAACCGCTACAGATGGAACCTTGTAATTCCAGGTCGATCATCATTAGATTTAGGTCTAATTGTACTTCGTATGCAAACTTCGGCACACAGTCGTTTAACAGTGGGCTGAATTGCAATTAATATTCATTTGTAGGTATCACAGGCCTCGTAGAGTTCATTCTATGTCAATTCGATTAAAGTTAACAACATTCCTTACAACAAGTGCTCTGAAATTAGCTGAATTGACGTTGATTTTCTGCACAATCAAGGTGCAATTTAGACTGTTCCCATAAATAATATCTCACGAAATTAGTGCCCTGTCCAGGCGAAGCGGTTTCAGAAAACCAGTTATTTCTTTTAAAAAATATATCCGTTAATAAAAATAATTCATTTAATCATTGAAGACAATATTAGCGGCTGTCAAACAAAAATTTGAAACAGAAAAATCAAAAAAAGATTCGGTTGCATCTAGGGCAGGGGTAGGGAACCTTTTTACCGTCGGAGGCCATTTGGATGTTTTTTGTTACACAAGCGGGCCGCACATGATTTTCATGTTCAGAACACAATATGATTGAGTCTGCATAAGAGTCCACAAGCTTAAATAATATTTGCGCACAAAATAGTCAATTTCTCAGAATTGCGGAGTGCCAAACAAATGTAAAGCTTCACGCGGTACATGAGAATGGCTTTCTTCGATTAATCTTTTATTTATTTATTTATTTATTTATAATACAAAAGAAAGTACAAATAACATATTAGGCAGCTTTGTCTGTCCAACTAGGAAAGTTTCCCGTTCCAGGACAGACAAATTGACAGGTTTAGTTCATAATATTATTCCAATAAATGTACATAATTACATAACCAACAAAATAAAAATAGAAAAGGTAACCTGGTAGCATATAATCTTATACTCGGATTTACCGAATTAACCTGGTAACGCATAATATATTCGGATTTACAGTGAGATCAGCAGGTAAGTTAGTTGTAAGTATTGAAAAGAATAAACCAGGTACCTGATAACAATTTGGAGGAATTACATAAAGATTTACAACATAATGAGTTATTATAAACAATATTATAAAGATATGAAGTTATGTTAGATTATGTGTTTGAAGTGTGAACCTATAGATAATACATAGTACATTTAAAGAGAAACTTTATTAAAATTTACAAAATCAGATAGAATTTGTGTATGTAATAATATTTTTTTTTTTTTATTTATTTATGCGTTAGAACTACAATGCTTAGTAAATTATGTGCAAACATAATTACATATTTTCACTGATTTAAAACTTGTTATCAGTAAAAATTATATTATACAACAATACGAATACACTGCGCTCATGTCTAACTACTCCTGCTAAAATATGAAAACAATATAAATATAGATAGAGATATAAAAAGAAACTATGAATATACATAAATCTGATTTAGTGCTACTTTGATAACGATGTAGTGAAATTGGTGCATTACTTCGAACGTCATATAAACGTCATATTGTGTTACGTACCTATTTCAAATTTATTATAAATCATCACCGCTATGAGGTACCAAGCATAAATGAACTAATACCGTACCAAGTTTCACACAGCTAGACTTCTAGTGTAGCATTATGTTAATGAGCGATGTGTGTCTTGTGTCGCTTGCAGCAGTGTTGAAGCAAACAGTCTTCAGGGGCGCAAAACCATAAATCCCAGGCATAAAAACATCAAAAAGATGTCGAAACATTGTGAAGCAAAATCAGAACTCAATGAAGTGTGGTAGGAATTTTGGTCTAGTGATCAGGAAAGTTAGGTGATTTTGTTTATCAGTTAAACAGCATACGTTCACTTTCGACTCTCCCTAAGTCCAGAATCCAATCATTGACTAATTTACGCATGACGCTTGAACTTTTCAATTTCCAAGAACCAGGTATAAGGTTGAACATTTTTGGACCTAGGTAAGAATATTGTCTTTGAGCAAGGGATGACATAGTAGTAAGTGGAACTATTGGATTCCTCCCTGCATGTCGAGTGTCATGATAATGTTCTACTGAGTGGAAGAGGTGACGATATTTTTTTGTGTACGATATAACTTTTCTTATGAATAGTTGCCTAACATTCAGAACTCCTATCTCTCTGAATAAGTCATTACTGGGGTATCTGTATGGTTTTTTAAGGATTACCCTTAGTAAAGATTTCTGTGCTTTGGCTAAGGGGTCCAGAATTGATTTGGTACATCCTCCCCATCCTAAAGATGCATATTCAAGTAATGAGTTGCACATGGCATAGTACATTAGTTTCAGATCTTTTGTGCTGAGAATATTTCTAATAGCCATGAAAAGATGCGTGAGTTTTCTGACCTTTGTGGAAATTGCGTCGATATGTTCATTCCATCTCAGGTTCTTGTCTACGATAATTCCTAGATATTTTATGCTATTCACATATTCTAAGGTATTGCAATTGCAAGTGTTTGGGTCATTACAATGGTGTATAATAATTCTGTGAGTTTCTCTTGGTTGTCCCGCTTGAGTTGCACTGAAGCGGATGAATTTAGTTTTGTCAGTGTTGAGAGTGAGAAGATTATTATCCAGCCATTCTTTTACTTTGTTAATACCAATTTCTGAATTATTATGAACTTCATTCCAATTTTTGCCTTCAAATAATAATACTGTGTCATCGGCAAAGGTGATAATGTGATCGGCAAATGAACTGTTACATAATTCATTTATATAGATATTGAATAAAAGTGGTCCTAGAGTGCTTCCTTGAGGTACACCAAAGTTAATATCAGCTGGATCGCTTAGAATATTGTTAATATTCACTCTTTGGCTCCTATTTTCCAGATAACTACTCAGCCACTTTAGTAGCTGACCCTGAATACCGATGCGCTGTAGTTTTTTTAAGAGAATTTTGTGAGATAGTATCGAACGCTTTGGCTAGATCCAAGAAGAGCGCAACGCATTTTCTTCCTCTTCTTCTTCTTTCGTATGGTGGGGGGTCAGAGGGGGACATCTAGGTCTGCGAGCCAGTCTAGGGCCTCAGGCGTTGCCCTGTGGACCTCATAAATCCCGCCGGGGAATGAATGGAGCGGGCATTCGTTGACCACATGTTCGGTGGTCTGCACCGCACCGCATTCACACGTCGCCGACTCTTTAAGGCCCCATCTATGCATCATGTGAGCACAACGGCTATGGGAGCACCTTATTCTATTGATGGCAGTCCAGAGTTTGCGAGGCAATGAGAACCCAGGCTGTCTCTCAGTGGGGTCTTGCACGAGATCGGCGTTTTTGACGTTAGCTGGTTGCCACTCAAGCTTCCACCTATCTTCTGGGGTGAGAGGTGTTCGAAGGAGTCTTTCTCCTTCCGTCCAGAAGGGTTTTCGAGACTTTAAGCGGCATGCCGGGTGAGAAACGACATCATCGTACAAGGGTATTTCGCTTTTTTGCAGCGCCTTCTTGTATTCCCTCAGTGTTGCAATCTCTCGCCTGATATTTGGCGGGGTTATATTTGCAAGTACGGGGAGCCAAGGAAGAGGAGTCGATTTTAAGGTTCCGCTGATGGTTCGCATTGTGGCATTAAGCTGAACGTCGACCATGGAAGTGTGGGCGCTTCTGGCCCATACTGGAGCACAGTATTCAGCTGCTGAGAAAACCAGGGCAATGGATGCCGTTCTGAGCGTGTTGGCGTCGCATCCCCAGCTAGTACCAGCCAGCTTATTGACTAAGTTTAGTCTTGTCCTGGTTTTTTTGCCCACTGTTTCCATGTGTTTCCGGTAATTCAGGCTCCTATCCAAAGTTATTCCAAGATAGCGGGGATGGGGGTCATGGTAAATATTTTTTCCATCAAACTGAACACAGAGTTTTGCGTTTGCTTGTGAATTACTGAGATGGAAAGCTGTCACAACTGTTTTCGACCCATTTGGCTTTAGTCGCCAATTGAGGAAAAATTTTCTTCCTCTATCGATATTGTTGGAGATGAATTTCGTCAGGTTTGTAATGGCATTTTCAGTGCTCAAGCCTGGTCTGAAGCCGTACTGTCTATTGGAAAGGATGTTATTTTTTTCAAGGTAATGACTGAGCCGATTCTTTAGAATTTTCTCTATAATTTTCGAGACAGAATTGAGCAAAGAAATTGGCCGGTAATTGTGTATCTGCGATTTATCTCCATTTTTGTGAAGCAGTATAATGATAGAGTGTTTTAAATGGTTTGGAAATTTTCCTGAATCGAAGCTTAGATTGGAAATATACGCGATTGGAGTTGCTATGAAGGATTTAATACTTTTTAGCAGAATTGATGAGATGTTATCAGGACCACAAGCATTCGATGACTTGAGTTCGTCAATTATTTTCAAGACTTCATTTGAAGTTGTTTGGATATTGTCTAATTTATGACCGAAATTAGAGATTGTTAACTTAGCGAGATCGGATTCTGTTGTATTAAGATTGTTGAGAATTTTTTTCGCAAGTGTGACTCCCACTGACGTGAAATAATTATTGGCAAAATTCGCAATGATTTTTGGGTCTGAGGTGTTCACGTTATTGATGTTCAATGATTTAATATCGGAAGATTTATTTATTTTTGTTTTAGTTATGTTGCGAAATGCTTCCCATAAACGTTTTGGAGTACAGTTATTATCGTAAATGAATTTTTTTAAATAATTTTCTTTCACCGATTTTATAAGTTTTTTGCAAAGGTTCCGATACTTTTTGTAATGAGCTTGTACTATAATATTCTCAGGGCACGTATTCGCCTTCGCATGAAGTTGGTTCCTAATGTTAATTGATTTGATAAGGCCAGGGGTGATCCATGGCGTGAGTTTTATTTGCTTATGTGGTATAAGTTTATTGCTTGAATGTTTAGATATATATGAATGTAATTTAGTGATAAATTCATTCATTGATGAGTCGGCATCAGTTTGGTCTAGAACATTTTGCCAGTTTTCTGAGCTCAAGTCCTCAATTAAGTTATTGTAATTTATTCTTGCAATGTGTTTGATTTTAGCAGGATTAGGAGGTTTGTTTTTGAGGCAGAGTGATGTTGTGTAGTGATCTGAGATTGTAGAGTGAAAGACAAATGAATCAACATGGTTAATTTTTTTGACATTGATGTGGTCGAGACAAGATTTACTCCTGCCCTGCTCACGAGTAGGGCTCATAATTGTCTGAATGAATCCATTTTCGGTTAGCAAACATAAGTAATCGTTGGATTGGCGGTGATATTCGTTAATCGTATTGATGTTGAGGTCGCCTATAATTATTTGTTGTTCTATTTTTTTTGAGCTGTTAATCATTGATTGGAGTGAACTCAGAAAAGTGTCAATATTTTGAAAAGAGGGTGATCTGTAGATTGCAAAAATGCATAAGTTATTATTCAGTACAATTTTTAGGCAGTTGGCTTGTGATAAGAATATTTCCTCAACTTGACATTGAATTCCGTCTTTTATGTAGACAACAATCCCGCTAGACTTATTGAGGTATATGTTTGTGTGGTGTTCAGAGTAATTGCGAATGACTTTTGAGGTGTAATCTTTATTAAGCCAACATTCCGATAAAATTATAACATCAAATTGGTAATTGAATTGATCAAGAAAAATTAAAAAATCGTCAATATTAGAAATGCTTCTAATATTTTGGTATATAATTTTAACGTTGTAAGCACACCATTTGTAGTTATTTAGATTGTTCAGATCATCAATGACATTCATGTTAAGATCTATACCGGAATCATTTCCGGTATCAAAATGTAATTGAATCATAAGTATGTGTTGGTTGTGTGTTGTATAGAAGTTGGTTCCCGAGTAAAATGTGATTAAATGCGAATTCAAATGAAGTTATAGTGGTAGGTGTGCTTAATATAAATAATATAGTATAAGCGATGTGGTTAGATGTAGTACTATGAATGAGATAACAAGAAGCAAAAACAAAGAGGAAGCAGGAACTGCGTGATATCAAATGAAATCCAGAACTGTAGTAAATTATACAAATATGAGTAATATACAATAATATAGTATAAATAATGTAATTAAATGTAGTACTACGAAAGATATAGCAGGAGGCAAAAAACAATAATAATAATAATAATAAGGTAGCAGGAACTGCGTGATATCAAGTTAATTCCAGAAGGGTAGTAAATGATACAAATACAAATATAAATATGAGGGCGAGACATAAATGCACGGGTCAAGACATACCTCGAAAGAATAGCCATTAGTTCAAATTTATCAAAGTTATCAAAGCGCAGCCAATTTGCTTTCGTCGGAGATAATAATGGCATTAGTACCCTCGTTTTTGCGAATATAGATCTGCCCCCGTTTAGTCCAAACAAAGCGATATTGTTTCTCCTTCGCCGCAGTTCGTGTCTTGTACCACAGCTGTTTACCGCGAAATGTCAGTTGTTCTGAAATGAAGATTGGTGAGCAGGAACCAGCTATACCGATGTTTGAGGTGTTCAATTTGTCTTCTAGATTCTGTTTGTTTTTGTTAAAAGTTTTTACGTCTGTTAACAGGTGTTCTCTTGCTATGTTCGTTTTGAATTTAACAATGATTTCTCAACTCAATCTGCAACTTGTTATTTAATTTATCGTTTAATATTCTGAACGCAGATGAACACAGCATCCCAGATGACATAGGCCCTGAGAGAAATTATTTTCCTCAGGGCCTCCTGTGTAGAGTTAATGTAAAAAAAAAAAAAAAACACAATACTGGTTTTAATTGAATCTTTTGCGGGGAATTAAAACTACACTCATACATAAAAAATGGTTATTCATTGATTCTGGCAGAACATACATAGTCTGCAACTAGAATTTTATAACTGCACTTCAATTAAGAGAATGGTTTTATTTGGTTATAATGAGTATCAGCCGGATGAATCCACAATTGTAATTTAATTATTACATTGTGAACATAAAACTGGTTTTAAATTAAGAGTGCATCTGCATACGAAAATAGTAATACGAATCACGAATTACGAATTTTGCAGCATTTGAAACAAAAATTTTAACAGCTCTCCAAACATTGGAACGGTTTTCTTCGAAATGCGTCGGAAGGTTAAACGTCGAATGGAATTTGCAAAATAAAATTTTTCAACACAAGAGTGGTTTTAACATAGGAATGGAGCTGCGTAGGAGTCCGCCACTTACTCAGAACATATTCATGGTTTTACTGCATTTTACAGCCATTTATTGACCATAATATTAGATTTCAGATCTCGTGTTTATTTGTATCTAAACTGATTTCTAGTGGCATAGGTGCATACGTAAGCACATACCTGTCACCTATGTTATAACTTTCTCTTGGTTTGGAATAATAACTTTAAAATATATCTGAAACACCGTGAAAGAAAACCGTTCTCGCTATCTGAGTGTAATTTCTTGTAGTGCTTTCAACAGGCCACAGCAAAAGTACTGGAGAGCCGAACCAAAAAGCTTCGCGGGCCGAGGGTTCCCCACCCCTGTTCTAGGACTTTCGTTAATATCGTCAATGGTCAAATATTAGAATTTGAGGTTTTATACATTAAAGTTAATAGAAAAGTAAAACTAAATATTCATTCTAGACTTGCAGAGAAGTCAATAGATGTCGCACATTAAAATATAAAATATATCAAAATATTTATCCAAGACACTATCTAGATTGTATTTAGTTCGGTAAGAAACACTATAAAATATAAAATCCCGTTTGTTTTTTTTACGTAGACCCTGAGGAAAATAATTTCCCTAGGAGCCTATGTCATCTTTGGGGATGCTGTGTGGAGGGTTTTTCAAGGAAAGGAAAGAGAGAAGAGTTCTGGAAACGAAAAGGGTTTAAAGGGTGGGTAGGAATCTGGGATTCAGTCTGTCCTGGTCATCCGCCTCCAAGACCTAGACAAACCTCACCCTACGAACCGGAGCACCCCTGCCAAATCACCAAACGTAGCGAACCACTTGGGATTAAATATGACCGATGAGTTTAGGTCGAATTAGCTCAGTAGTTAGACAGAGCCCTAGCAATAAATGTTTAAAAGCAAAACAGCTGGAAACTAAAATATACTTGCAGAATTTTAATAACATTATTAAATTTTCTATTTTTTACGAGAACAGCTCTCTGTTTATAACTGTTGAGGGTTATTTCCATCAATGCAATATATAATTGAAGAAGTTAACACTAACAATCTAAACGAAAATATGAAAGAGTACAAGACACAGAAAGATAGAAAAAAGATAATGGTCGCTACATTATGTTGTTAATGGTCACAACTGGTTGGAATTGGTAAACGCGCACATCCCGGTTAGACGAGAGGTTATGCATTCGTGTCCCAGTTGCGACTATTATATTTTTATATTTTTCTGTGTCTTTCTCTTACATATATTTTGGTTTAGCTTTTATTAGTATTATCTTCTTCAATGATTTATTAAATTTTATTTAAATTATTTATTTTTAAAAATTCAATGGATTCTACGAATTAAACACAAAAACAATTTAAAAAATCGTTTATTGAAATATTTTTTAACAAGATCATAGTTATATTTAACGGAAGACGACCCGAAACTGAAAGAAATTGTGTTTTTTTATCATAAAATTACTATTTTTACATTCTATCGTAATTCACCCATGACCACAGATATGTAGATACTGATAAATACCAGTTTTAAATTATTTTATTTTGCCTCGTTTGATCTGGGTTTAACTTGAATAATAGAGGAAATAGATAAATTTATAAACTACGTAATAATTACGTAAATTTAGTCTCTGAAAGGAAACTACATGCGTTTTAGTCGGTTCACGGCGAGTTCATAGAAAACGAGTTCATCGAAAACGAGTTCATCGAAAACCAATTCATCGAAAACCAATTCATCGAAAACCAATTCATCGAATGATCAATTTAGCGAATCGCCAATTCATCGAAAAAAATATTTTGTAGATATTTGAGAGAAATGCCGAGCGGACCGGGAAGTTAAAAAAGCATTGGTTAATACTCGTGTAATTAATGTATGCTTGCAAGATTTAACAAATTTGTAGCACAGTGTTATAAGTGTAGTCTTTCAACTGTTTTTTTAACTTCCTGGTCCGCTCAGCTCTAATATCTACAAAAAAAAAAATTTCGATGAATTGGCGATTCGATGAATTGATCATTCGATGAATTGGTTTTCGATGACCTCGTTTTCGATGAACTAGGTTTCGATGAACTCGGTTTCGATGAACTCGTTTTCGATGAATTTGCTTTCGATGAATTGATTTTCGATGAACTCGTCGGTTATCGTACTTATACCTACCCCATTTTGTGTGTATGCTTACCAGTTTAGTTTTTCGTTAACTAAAATCTTTAATTGTCCAGTAGATTTGACAATATGTTATCTTGTCATAAACACCATTTTCATCGTAATATATCTTTAGCGCTACATACGCTTTGTTCTTCGAAATAATATTTGGAAAATAATAAAATTAAAAGTTTATTTTTTGTAGTTCTTGGTCATTAGCTACGTATCAATTTCTAGACATTTGTTTTGAATAGTTTTATTCACAATTTTCATTTATTACTTTATTTTATTAAAAACTAGCTGACCCGGCTACACGTTGCTGTGACTAACTAAGCACAACGCCATCTAATGATAACGCAATTAACCAACCTTTATAACCAACGCCATCTTTACATACATATCAAATCCTCACCGCCCAATTGCCAGACCGCTCCCTTTATATATTATATATTTCAACGAATTCGTACAAACCTTTAACAATTTATTTACCTAACTCTTCCACATGAATTACTCTATCTATTGGTAATAAAGGCATGAAAATTCGTTGCGTAGTTTAAAAGATCTAAGCGTACAGACAGCGGGAACGACTTTGTAATAGATGTTATATATTTAAACCAATTTACCCAAAACCTAAACCTTTTTCATGAATCACTCTATCTATTGGTAAAAACCGCATGTAAATCCGTTGCGTAGTTTAAAAGATCTAAGCGTACAGACAGCGGGAGCGACTTTGTTTTATACTATGTATGTAATAGTTACATCCGCGTCATTCACTGGCATTCTTAAAAACTAACTTAGAAACTATGAAATATTGTTAGGTGAAGGTAATGGAAGTGGTGATTTTGGGGGGGGAGAAATAAACAAAAAAAATAAATACTGCTAACCCTGTACAAATCACAAGTGTGCCCCACGGTTGAATTTGGCAGTCACCTCTGGTCTGGAGCTCCAAAATACCTGAAAAATTTTATGTATAGGCGTCGGGTGGGAATGCTATCCTTGTTCTACCGGTATTACAATGGAAGATACTCCGAGGAATTAGCGTCATTGAGCCCTTCGGCACCGGTGCATAGTCGGGAAATACGCCAAACGCGTGCCCAGCATTTGTACACGGTTGACATTTGTCACATGAGAACAGGTCGCTTCCTTTGACTCGTTCTTGTGTTCAATAGCTCAGCTGTGGAATGATTTTCCGGCCTCTGTGTTTCCTCCTTCCTACAACATGCGTTTCTTCAAAACCAAAGTTCATCCCTTCCTCTCCTCAAGAAGACCCTCCACACAGCATCCCAGATGACATAGGCCCCGAGGGAAATTATTTTCCTCAAGGTCTCCTTGTGGAAAAATCAAAATTAATCTAGTAAACATAACAATAACACCTTCTAAGTCACCTCTGTTGACCACGATTCCTTGATATTTTGACTCCTCCCAAAGTTCTCTTCCCCTCCCCTCAAATCACCCTACCACTACCCTCACCTAATAATATCTTATCATTTCTAAGTTAGTCAGTTAGTTAGTTTTGACCGCTAGTAAAATACGCAGATGTGTCAATAAAATTAAGTTTTAAAGGAAGATGTTAATAAAACTTTAAACTTGTTTTGCATTATTCAAATTTCTTGGAATGAGTCCTCCCATGATTTGTTATGTGTTTTTAATGTTTTAACTTTTCTTTTATTTCAGATTACCAAAGAATTTCCCCTTGTTCATGCTGCTTGTAATGGATCGTAGAAAGTTCTGATTTCCATCAAATTTTAAAATAGTAACAAATTGATCAAACAATTCAGAAATGAAGCTGAGACCAGAAAAAATGGAGGTACGATTGGTATCGAAGAAAAGTAAGTACCGACTTAAATATACGTGTAATTATTTTTTGTGCAATACAATTATTAATTTAATAGTAGTAATTAATTTAAAAACACTTGAGGTAATCCAACCGCTTTCCCGCCCTGGTATAAGTAACAGATGGTTACTCCTTCAGGGCTCTCACAAGGACTCTAATTTTTTTTTATAAACGAAGCTACTTATGATGCACGAAGCTAAACCCTCAAATGTCCCTGTAAAACAGGAGTTAGTCTGAAAATGTGATGGGTTAGTGTAATGAATGATGAACATAACATGAGATAAATACAGAGAATATGATTAATATTATTTTATAAAACTTTACAGAAAAATATACGAAAAAACAATGCCATCACTCAAAACAATGGAAAAATAATAACTGTAAAAATATTAAGATTACAAGTAAAGTCACCTGAAAGATACAGAGACTGAGGTGGAGTAGACAATACAAAATATATAAAGTTCTAGGAACTTTGCTCAACCAAAATCAACATAACTAGAATGATACACAGCGATATCACAATAAAAGAAAAAATAAGATAAAAATACTAAAAATTTCTTTTCACACAAAATTTAAATTTAAATAAAAAAAAAGTGATACACAGAAAGACCACAATAAGAAACAATAAAAAAAGAAATATATAACATACCTAAACTTGAAAGGAGGATCAAGGACGACCATAATCGGTCATCCTGACTTGTATATCAATAGCGGCTCGCTGTGCAGGACAGTTTCTATCACCCGTGGGGTGATCATCTTTTTTTTTAAAACGTCTGCAAGTAGCACAGACAGCGGCCTCTGCCTTTTTGGGGCAATCCTCATAATCGTGACCACTTTCGGCACAATGACGACACGTAATTACTTCCTGAATGCAAGTCTTGCTTACATGGCCATACAGGTGACACTTGAAACATCTGATGGCTCCAATAAAATCGCGAACGCGACAGGCGTTCCACCCAAGAAAGCAATGACCGCTATCCACTAGAATTTTCCTAACCTCAGGATGAACGGTAACCACCATATTCATAGTAGGTTGGCCACGTTTCCCAAAGAGTGAAACGCGCCGCATCGTTCTCAAATGATCCTCCCTTGTAATTATAGATTTACCCTCAATATTATTAACAAAAATTTCGTTGAAAAGTTCGGGGTCACCGGAAATATCGCAGCTGGGAACATCATATAATACAATTTTTGGTAGTCTGCCAAGAGGCTGTACTACCTTGATGCCAGAGGCACTTAATTTTTCAGTGTTCTTTTTAATATTATCCAAACCAACAGTATTAGATGTCTGCAGGAGAATTCCTGCACCTTTTATTTTTCTCGAACGGACAATCTGAAAGCCATCAGTAGCTGGGTTCAGAACGGATGTGATGATCTTCTTAGTTTCATCGGAAGTTTTACCTTCCGGAATACTGGGGTACAGGAGTACAGTGGGCTGTAAAGGAACTATCGGTCGCTCAACTCCACCATAAACCAATTTAGCGGATCGGTCTCCAGCCACAATTCCAGCGTACGATCTCACTGGTTGTGATGTCACACCGGAATCCATTACACCCGGTATAGATGCCTGTGCAGCTATAATTTTGTCAACTTTATTAGACATTTCAGCCTGTGCATTCATCATTTCATCAATAGTGGCACTTCGAGATTTTACACTATTCAAGTCTAAAGCGAGCGAGGTGAAATCAGACATCAAAGAGTCCACGATCTTCATAATTTCTGACTTGTCTGATTTTTTCATTTTGTTGGTGCCGTCGTTCACGATTTTTACTATTTGCATACATCGTTCAAGAGAGGAGACAATCCGAATTTGCTCCGCATGTGGTGAGTCGCTGAACCTCGTCCTCTTTCTATTGTCTTGGTTAGGCGACTGTTCGATTGTGACCACTGTAGCAAAAGTACCGGGGGCTGGTAAAATTTCGTCCTCAGAATCACTATCATGTAGAGAGGTAACACTCGAGGGAATTGGATTGTCAGTATCTAAACGTGGCAACACAAGTGTTTCAGGAAGAGCCAAAGAGGATATGGACCCAGTCATTTCTGTAATTGATTTAAGTAATTTTCTCTTAGATTTCTTTATTCCATTAAGAATTGCCTGATCATTCACTGAAAGTATACTTTTCTGTTCCAATAAAATTAATTGTAGATCATATTCTTTCAGTGTTTGCATCATTTCTCGCATTTTTTTGTTTTGGCGTTTTGTTTGCGCAGCCATCATTTTCAATTCTTGAGGACTCAAAGATTTCAATTTCTCTAGATTAGGATCCTCTTCATCCTCAGAATCGCTCGAATAATTACCGTGTGATGTCATTATCAAACGGTGAGAATTTACTTTGTACCTAGGCACACTTTTTGTTAAAAATTCACTAAACAACGTCTGATATCGTAATTGCGCCCTATATCACTAATTAATATTACTAATTAAATCTATGTGTGTACTTATAACCTATCAAACTGTTGTTTTAATACATATTTACACTAAGAACTTAAATCAAAGAAACGTCACTTTGTCACATAAAGTTGAAATTAATCACTTATATAGTTTAAATTAAGACAGGTAAATGGATTGTTGTGACGGGGATTTACTCTTCGAACACGTAAATGCTAAAAACATGTTTAAAATAAACAAAAATTTTAACAAAACAAAAAACGACTTCAAAAAATGCACTAAAAAGTAAAAAAATAATTTCGTATTCTTCTACAACTTATAATCAACTTACTTTTTCTAATCATCAATATGTAGGTACGATTGTTACTTTTGGAATCGGTGTCAGTCAAGGTAGGTTTGTAACTACATACATAGTTATAGGTGAGGTGTGCTTATATCGCACAAGCGACTTGACGAGGCGAAAGCGGAGCCGCGGCGGCGCGGGGAGCTGTCAAGTGAACCCGCCGGGCCGGGTACCTTTGCTGACACCGACTCCAAAAATAACAATCGTACCTACATATTGATGATTAGAAAAAGTAAGTTGATTATAAGTTGTAGAAGAATACGAAATTATTTTTTTACTTTTTAGTGCATTTTTTGAAGTCGTTTTTTGTTTTGTTAAAATTTTTGTTTATTTTTTGATTTTTAGTGAATCTGAAGTACATTAACTAATTTGTCTGAATATGGGTAAACCTACTAAACGTACTGCTCATATGAGACAGGCATAATTTGACCATAACGACGTTAAGGTCAAATTAAGAGATTCGGCCGAGTTTCGTTAATTTGTCATGGATCCGATAATCAGAACCTAACCAAACTCTCATTAAATTACCCATGAAGTACATCCTTTCCAATAAAAAAAAGAATCATCGAAATCGGTTGGCGTAATATTGAGTTATTCGTCCATTTGTCGCGCACATACTTATGCAAATTTAAGACTTATATGGTTTTCTCATGGATGCTATTGTCGGAACTGGACCAAATTAAAATGGGACCACACGGGAAGCATCAGCTTTCAAATAAAAAAAGAATCATTAATATCGGTTCACCCAGTCAAAAGTTCTGGCGTAACAAACATAAAAAAAAAAAAAAAAAAAAAAAAAAAAAAAATACAGTCGAATTGAGAACCTCCTCCTTTTTGAAGTCGTTTAAAAAGGTTCTCAACCGATTTATTTTTAGTTAAATAGCGGACCGGGTTTGAAACGCGCAGCGCCATACGAAGGCAACAATAAACTACATACAACAATAACAATAATTTTGTACAGAGTGGTTTTGGTCCCAGCACTTGACTGACGACAATAATTTAGACTAATTAAAGTTACAGAAGCGAAAGACGATTTGATTTACGGCTAAGAGTTTAGCAAATCGAGAAGAATTTAAAAACAGTTGTAAAAAGGTTATTGCGAAGTCGAGGAGGTCTAGCACGGACGATCGATAAAACCCTATATCATTACGATATTGACTAAATCCGCCGTCCATGGTCAGATAGCGCGCTCAGCAATTGATATAGGATATTCCGACCGCCAAATTTTAGCGCTGCTTTCTGATTGTCAGATAAGCTGTCAATATACAAAACATTTTGAATAATGTCGTTCATTATTTAAAATAACTGACTTATTAATGTATGGAGGTGAACTAACGAAGCTCTTAGAATTGAAAGAAATCTAATAGAATCTGACAGAATTGAAAGATATTCAATTCTAAGAAATCTTAGAATTGAAAAAATCGACCCACATACTTGAATAATTCATCTAAGACGCGATCATTTTTCCGTTCGTTTCTGATGAAACAAAATTGATTGAAATATGCTTAATTAACTCTCGTTTAGCGTCAAAAGGTAAATGCAAAGTGCCAATTCATATTTAGGTTAATATTTCAATGCAAACATCGCCAATTTATTAATATTTTTTACGTAATTGTTTTGTGTTGGACGTTTCCAAAGGTCAGTTCATATAAAACACCTGCAGTGTGGCCAGAGTATATCGATTTTTTTATTTATTCCCAGTCAATCAGTTCGGTTGTCAATAGTGAAACCATGCTCTGGATATCGATATGAAATCGATAATTTATTACGCCTATCCATCCGATATTGTAAAGTTATCGATTTCTCCGTCTTGCATTGCCAAGAAATTGAATTCAGACCGTCCGTCAACATGTTCCACGTGTGCTTCTCTCTTTAAAAGTAATTACTCTCCAACATGAGGGAATACTCAGGGAGGGTTTTTCCATACTCAGTTGCGACCATTATCTTTTTCTATGACTTGTTCTCTTTCATATTTTCGTTTAGATTATTAGCGTTGTCTTTGTCTTCAACAAGAGTTATATATTTATTTCTTATAATATATTTTGAAAGCGTATTTCATCACCTTTCAAAAATAGTTTTTAGTTTTCGGATACGTTCAGAATTATTTGGATTTTATTTACCAATTTACAACAAAGTAACACTAAATTTGGAAAAGTACATATTTAGGATAAAGGATGGTACACGAAAGCAAAGACAAACAAAGAAAACATAAGAAAATAGAAGTGTCAAACCTAAAATTTTTGCAAAGACTGCAAAAATTTTAATAAATATAAAATACCTTCAATTGTTTAAAGAGCATTTAAGCCTAAACCAAAAAATCAAGATCTTGACAGTTGACAATTCTACACATTCTGGAATTCTGGACAGTGGTGAATTATAACCATAATTAGTCGAGTGCTGATTGAGGAAGAGCAGGTCTTTATTTCTAAGTCTACGAGAAGGTATTTATTTATTTTATTTATTTATATATTTATTTTTTATTAAAGTACATAAAACAGGCATTAAGCCCAAAAATTTATATACATGGATGATTTAAATTACAAAAATTATAACAAAAATAATATCAGTAATAATTAGCTACTCGTAAATATGCAAAAGTGAATGACGAACAAGAATGAGTAAAATAAAATAAAAATTTATGTTTAATAAAGCGACATTGTTAATGTGATATGTGTTTGAAAATTTATTTCTGTTCTTTGTGAAGGAAATTACAGCACATTTTTATTAAAATACAAATCATTTAGTGTGCACCATTCGTGTAAGGTATATTGAATCTGATGAGTTGTAGATGAATCAAATATACAGTTAATAATTTTGAAGAAACCAATTAAATCAGATTTTTTCGGACGGTCTTCTAAAGAAGAAAAGTTTAGAATTTGTTCAATTTCATCATATGAGTAATTGCCTCGTTTTAATACTAGCCTTCTAGCAATCCCTTTTAGGAACTGTTAACAATCCTTGTTCTACAATCCCTTGTAAAAGAGTCTGTTGAACGGACTCAATATGATGAATATGGACAGCATAAAAAGGAGACCATATAACACAAGCGTATTCAAGATGGGGGTGAACTAAGGAGCAGTAAAGAGTTGCATTTTATTGCAACTGGAAATATTCTGATCTTCTGACAGAATATTATCTTCAATTAATTAAAATGTGAGGTTATAAGAGGCGAGAGGGGTTGACCTAAGACCTTATATGTCGGTATAATTTAACTAAAAAAGTCGTTATTTTTTATAACACAATTAACGCGGGTAATAATAACAAAACATTCACAGCAATGATATTCTCGATGTTTCCTCATTTGACGGTATAATTACAGTAATTGAGACGACATCTAGGTATACCTCGATTGTTTGAACAGTAATCGTGTCACCTATTTAGTAATTAGATATAGAAAACACGACTTTGATTAACTTCAATTGACATACAGAATTACACGTCTAACTTCACTCTTCTTTGTAATGCCTATTATTAAAATTGAAGACTTAATTGGTCATAACTATGCAGATCTCGGATATATTGTTTAATTAGTAATGACTATAATGATTACTTCCTACACAATTTACGTATTATTCTGGGTGTTATTATAGACATTGATGCACAATTTGCATTTTATGATTAAATTATAGTAAATAATATAATTGGCCTACTTTATATTGTCACTATTTTCGATTAATCTTTACTACTAATTGCTTTGCATTGTAAATCCAAAAATATTTGACTTTAGATAAATAATTTGGATGCTTCAATTATTGAAGCTTTTCCCATCGTTCTCATTGAGTAGAATAAGGAACTCCAGTGAAAAATATTATGGCTTTAAAAAAATATGTTCATATTGACTATAGACCAATAAACGGTGATTCTGAATATATAAGTTTTATTTAATAATATTAAACGCAGAGTTTTAAAAAAATGATTATAAAGTTCGTTTATAATCGGGTCGTAAAAACACGCCGTCAAATTGGCATTATTGAAATTTTAGTGGTGATGTCACTGTTCGACGTGTCGTGACGTCACCGCAGTCATTGTATGGAAATGTGTGATATGACACAAGCCATCGTATTAATTTATTCGTTAATTTACATACTGTTTATAAAGATTTAGTTGTTGTGTTTATTGAAACATTATTTAGGCCTAAATAATGTTTCAAAAATAAAGGTATCTTTTATTAGTTTATCTCTATTATTGAAAATATTCAAAAAGTACTGCACAAAAAAAGTAATGCTACTTCTAGGGAGAATACTTCGAACAACAGAATTCAAAATGGCGGAAGTTGATCAGCTGATTGCCCGATCCTATAGAAATTTTTCAGGAGTGATGACGTCACACGATTCATCATATATACAGTGGTTTTCGCGGATCTTGAAAAATTAAAAAAAAAATTGAGAATTATTTTAACTATTAAAACTCTAAAAATAAAAATAAAAATGCAGTTATTTAAGTTAGAAGGTCATTATTCCATTATTCATTAAAAATTGGACTGGAGTTCTCTATTATAATAAAATTGTTAATTAGGTACTTTATTAAAAATATAAGCGTAAACTACTGAAAAGTGTGTTTTTTCGGTAGAAATTTATGAACGCATATAAGAAACATCTATGAAGTGAAACTTCTTTAGCGCCGTTAGTGAGTTGATATTCGGGTGAAACGAAATGCGTCACAACTCAGTTCTACACAAACGAATATTAGCCCAGTCAAGATGTACATCCGTGCTTGCAAAAGGTCCAGTCATTCTGAATTTTTTATATGTTGTTAGGACCTAAACCAGTAATAAAAAAAAAAATTTGCAACTTCGAAAGTGCTGTGCGAGTGGCGGTGGACCTAAAAAACCAAGAAATTTTCGGATTTTTTTCAGTTTTTGCTCAATATCTCAGTGAAGGAAGGGTCTGACCGGTATAGTTAGTATACATACTTTTAAAGTAGACTAAATTTGCTACAATTTGAGATAAAAGCAAGCTTTATACAGCCATTAGTTTTCAAGATACAGTTCTTCGAAAATAGGCCATTTTTTCCAAAAAGTGAATTTTTTTCGAAATGGTCAGTTATTTTGTAAAATATTTTCTAAAACACGTATCCCACGTCAAATATTATGTGAAATAAAATTGTAGTAAATTTAATTAGCTTTCATTTAAAACTAGATTGATATCTGTAGACCTGACGGTTCTCTCAAGAACGCCAGATAACCAAAAACAGTCATAGGCGGGTTTTGGGGGGAAATCAAATAAACTGTTCTCACGTCTTTTTATGGTTTTATTGTGCTGTGAAGTAATTCCATTAGTCATCATTTAGCAAAATGTTTTCATTATCCCCCCCCCCCCCTTGACCTCCTGGTTTGCTCTCCACCCTCCATTTCCCAAAACTGACAGTTTGATTTCTATCAGTAATGGTTTACTGGCAGGTCCTGAAATTAATTGCCACACAGCCCAGAGAGTTGGAACGGAGGGAGTGATGAAGAGTGTGGGGCAAATGTACGACAAGGTAGTAGTAAAGCGGAAAAATAAAGTTACCACGCTGGCATCGATCACCTCAACCGTTAAACTGCCGGACAAAAACAGAAGAGTGGCTGTGGATCCGCTCACAATTTTCCAGCGAGTGTGTATTACAAAGCAATCTGAACAGGATTTACAGGATGACTTCAAATATGAGTTGGCCCCGTTCCCGATGTCTCTGTTCGATGAACAAGGGATGCGCAAGGGCACAAAATTTACTCTGTACTCTTTCCAGCCACACGCCGATAGATGCCAGCACTCACGTCATTTTGGATGATGGCTACCTCTTGCACAAGGTCGTGTGGCAGCGGAAGAGTACGGTTCGAGCACTTTTGACGCGTTATACCACCTACGTCCGAAACCACTTTGGGAAGAACGTCTCCATCGTTTTTGACGGCTACCCCGAAGATGCTACCAAAAAAAACACCAAAACCGGGGAAAGACTCCGGCGCTATGCAGCTCATTCCAGCTACGAATTGACCGATGAATCCACAGTAATTCAAATTGCTCAAGAGCATCTATTGGGCAATGAGAACAATAATAGACGCCTTATAACTCTTCACTGTGACACCTTTCAGAAGGATGGAGTAGAAGTGGCTGTTGCCGAAGAAGATGCGGATCGAGAGATCGTCATGATGGCGCTTTTAAAAAGAGCAGTAGCCGATCGGGTCGTCATAGTGGGAGGAGACGTCGACCTGCTCGTTCTTCTCAATGGTTTAGGTGCTGAAGAGATAAACGTCTATCTTCAGAAGAGCACCAAGGGTGAAGCTGGTTGCTGTCACTACTCTACGACCTCCTACAATAACCAGGGCTCCCGGCATTTACCAGGAACGGTACTATTCACCCACGCGTTTACCGGGTGCGATACCACCTCAGCACCGTTTGGCCAAGGAAAGACCAAAATCACCACACTTCTGAGCAAGAGTGAACCACTTGCTGAGCAAGTGGAGGTCTTCCTTCGGCCAGACTCCACCCCACAAGCCATAAGTGAAGCAGGCATCAAGTGCTTTGTGGCTCTATATGGGGGTAACATCGCGAGGGATACTTTGGATTTCCTGAGGTAAAAGACGTTTGTCACTTCAACAAGCATAAGCCTCGCCCGTTTTCCACCGACGGAAGTTGCCGCAGGCCACCATGCAGCAAGGTGCTACCTCCAAGTACAGAAGTGGCGAGGAATCAACTTGAATCCTACTGAATGGGGGTGGAAGCTGTCTTCTCAAGGACTCACCCCCATCCCCACCACGATGGATCGCGCACCTCCTGCCCTTCTTCGAAAAATTTTATGTAAATGCAAGAAAGGATGCTCAGGGAGCTGCTCGTGCAGAAAGGCTGGGCTCCACTGCTCAGTCCTCTGTCAGTCATACGGTGGAAAATTGTGCAACAACGTCCCGGATGTGGAGCTGAAATGCTCGGACTATGAAGATGACCCGATTACAGACTGGGCGCCTCTCCCAGCGTCCATCACAGATATCGAGACACCTTCTTCGTGCGAGCCTAAGCCCGGGCCATCTAAGATAAAAAGAAAGACATGATTTGGCAACCAAGACACAATACCTACATGATTTATATTAGTTTTATTTTTTGTGTACATATAACTTGTCCTTACAGTAGGTACCATGATGTTTGTACAAGCATTTTAGTACGTAGGTATATAAAACAATGTTTGAAGATGACGTAATTCCCGATAGATGTATTATCTTTTCTTTTTTTCATCAAAAATGTGTTAACAATAACAAAAAAAATTTGTAATTGACTGTTTTTGGTTATCTGGCGTTCTTGAGAGAACCGTTAGGTCTACAGATATCAATCTAGTTTTAAATGAAAGCTAATTAAATTTACTACAATTTTATTTTACATAATATTTGACGTGGGATACGTGTTTTAGAAAATATTTTACAAAATAACTGACCATTTCGAAAAAAATTCACTTTTTGGAAAAAAATGGCCTATTTTCGAAGAACTGTATCTTGAAAACTAATGGCTGTATAAAGCTTGCTTTTATCTCAAATTGTAGCAAATTTAGTCTACTTTAAAAGTATGTATACTAACTATACCGGTCAGACCCTTCCTTCACTGAGATATTGAGCAAAAACTGAAAAAAATCCGAATTTTTCTTGGTTTTTTAGGTCCACCGCCACTCGCACAGCACTTTCGAAGTTGCAAATTTTTTTTTTTATTACTGGTTTAGGTCCTAACAACATATAAAAAATTCAGAATGACCGGACCTTTTGCAAGCACAACCCCCTTTTCATGTTTAACTTGACTGGACTATATTGAAATTGAATATTTTTTAGCACCGCTTTATAATTAAAAATTTAAATAAAATTGAAGGAAATCTATACACGAGTCTGTGAAACAGAATGTTTCTTTGCCAGTTATTATTTCCTACACCATTCAGCCGATTGCGATGAAACTTTGGTAATTTGTTGTGCGCACGCCCGCGAAAGTTTCTATATATAATTGTGAGCTCTGGCGTTATGAAATGGATATAAAAGTTTTCCAATTGGTAGGGCGGGAGTAGATTGAAAAATGTGTGTGTTTCATATTGTGGGAAGGCGGGAGGGGGAGTGGGGAGAGGAATCGTCTAATGGGGAGGGGAACGAAGGAAGAGGCGTCGCGAAAGGGAGATGATATATTGGGGAAGGAAAAAGGAAACGCGGGAGGCTGAGAGGAATGCGAGAGGGGAATGGGGATGGGAGCGGGGACGCATGGGAAAGGACACGCAGCGAGAAACTGTTCTCTCTTTTAGTGGCAGTGCATCGCACGCCGGGTACTCGCTAGTTATTATATATTATCATTTTTTTATATGAACACCGCACACGAGTCCCAACTGCTCCCGTCTGGAGCCAGTGAGACTATGGCATCCCCAATGTTGTGAGGCTGAAGGTAGTGGGGAGGGGGAGGAGATGGGGAAGTACCTGGCTATTCAGATCTGGTCGCCAAACACGGCTAAAGCCATTTCAAGCAACTTTCAATTCTGAATGGTGGGCTTATACCAGGGCGATACTAAGAGTATCTTCCACTCTGGAACGTGTCGCAAATATAGATATTACATATTATTTTAAATTAATTAATTGTGAAATAACTTAAATTAATCAATAATAATTTTTTGCCACGCCGTGATTCGATCCCGCGACCTTCGGATTGCGAGTCAAGAGCCTTACCGCTAGACCAGTCTACTAAATCACTACGGTTGAAAACCCTAAATTTTAGACAAAAATATTTCATAACTGACGGTATTGACCAATTTTATTTACCAGATTTAAATGTCCGGGTTAAATTTTCCCCAAAAAAAAAAAAAAAAAAGGGAAAAAAAGAAGGAAAAACTAAACCCTTTCACACACTTCCCCAAATGATCATCTAGTCAACCCACGCTATGCAATTGCACTATATAAGTATTATAAATACAAAACAATACAAGAACAACATGTCAACCTACTAGAGACCAAATGGGAATATAATTCACCGACTCCAGATATTTTCATATCAGAGGGTTCGGCTCTGTGGCATTTCTAATTGAACCTATAAATCCTACTGATCCCTCAATATAAATATTTAAAAAATCCTTTGTAATCCTACATGTATTTAAAATGACTGATTTTTGCATTTTTATATACAAATTCTTTGACAAATCTAATATGCTTAAATTTTGAATCAGATTCCTAGGTATTATGCCAGTGGCCGAAATAACAAATGGCAATATTTTTATTATTAGTAATTGACCAATTATTATTAGTAATATTATTCATGAATGAATGTGTAACAAATTGCAATTTTAATCAATGTTGAAAGATGTTATGTAAACATACAAATATGGGTGATAATGAATGTAAACAAACTTAATATGTTTACATAATTATAGTCTTATTTATTTACTAGCTGGGTTACCCGGCTTCGCTCAGGAAAACATTCGAGAGTGTTCTGGAATGTTTCACATTGATGTTCCCGATTCCCTATTCTCGAACATTCCATAATTTTTCGGGATGTTCTGAAACGTTGTGGAAAGCTCTCAAATACTCTGACAGGGGTGTCCGGCATCGCTCATGGAGTTGATGTGAGATTGAATCGAATCCACGACGGATCTTGCTTTATATACCCCATATGGGTAGCCCCATACAAAAAAAACTAAAATTGAGAATCCACAATGTTCTGGGCTGTTCCGGTATGTTCCTGAACGTTCCATCATTTTCCCGAACATTCTAGAATGTTCCAAGATGTTCTGGAATGTGGTGGAATGCTCAAGAATGCTCTGGAATTTTTTGAACTGTTCTAGAAATTTCAACGGGGTGAAACTTCCAGCCCTTATATCTTCAAAAGCACGCCCTTCAGGTAAGAACGGGAACATTCTTCATGGACGGAAGATGGAGGACTACCACACAATATAACTCCCGTTATCGTACTGGGACTCGTCTTTGAGTTTTAGCGGCATGCAAATTGTTTTTTTAATAAAATAATTATCCAAACTTCTAGAACTTTCCAGAACCTTCTAGACTCACTGACACTCTCCGCCACTTATTTCTGAAAGCTTCTTGAACTTTCTCCTACCATAACATCCTAGAGCATGAGGGAAACTTCCAGAACTATCTAGAACCTTCTAGACTCACCGACATACTCCATCGCTCCTTCCAGAACTTTCTACAGTTTTATCGAACCTTCCGGAACCTTCTAGACTCACCGACATACTTCGCCACTCCTTATAAAATTTTCTACAGCTTTATCAAACCTTGTAGAACTTTTCGGAACCTTCTAGACCAGGGGTTCCCAAACTTATAAGTATCACGCCCCCCTACTGCTAAAAATGAATTTGCCCGCGCCCCCCCTCGGCCCAGAGATTAAATATAATCATTATTATATTTGCGTTTTTTCGTCGAGCTCATGGCAAAATAGAAGTAATAACCTATCACTCACTAATCTAACAAACGTGTTTGCTAGGCGCGTGCAGTGCGGGAAGTGAGGTGCGTGCGGTAGCGCGGGCGCGGGCGGGCGACCGGGATGATAACCACCGTCCGCGCCCCCCTGTACATGTCTTCGCGCCCCCCCAGGGGGGCGCGCCCCCCAGTTTGAAAACCAATGTTCTAGACCCACCGACGTGTTTCGTAACTCCTTCCAGAACTTTTTGCAGAACATTCCAGAGTTTAATCGAATTTTCTAGAAGTTTCCCGAATCTTCCAGACTCTTCTTGAAATTTCTAGAGTCTTCTTAGAACTTTGAGCCCTTATATCTTTAAAAGCAAGCCCTTTAGGTAAAAACGAATACCCTTATTCCCTAGGGGGGATAGAGCTCTACCATACCATATAACTCTCTTGATCGTACCAGCACTCGTTTCTGAGTTTTTGCGTTCCGCACGTTTTGTTGGACTTTCTTTTTTTATTTTGGATTATTTTTTAAATATAAATTTACACTTAACATGAGCTATAATAAACATGAATTATATTTAGTTAAAAAGTAATAACATTTTTTAATTTTTGAACATTCAGTTGAAAACGCCAGGGTACAAGTTGTTTGAGAATCATTTTTCCGAGCGGCATTACTTACAGTAGGTTAGTTCTTCATCTCGGAACAACAATACTCCTGTAACTGCGCGCTCTTGTGAAATTGTCGGGAACATAAAACTATTTTTTTATTGATGCACACTGGAGAAAAATACTGGCTCTTTACGTGCTCACAGAATCCTGAAAGCTTAATATTATTATTTCTTTTGTTTTCCTTTTACTACTATTAGCTTATTATCTTTTTTTGTTTCGTGTACATTCGTATCCACCTTCTTTTTCTTTTTTTCCTTTCAAATACTTTGTACATGTATGTGTATATTATACCCTTATGGAATGTGTGGGATTGCACTCTCCTCCCCACATACTGGAATAAAAACTTATTTATTTATTTATTTTATTTATATAATATTAGGAATACAGATAATGAACGTTCAGAAGATTATGTGCTGTTATCAATAAAGCAATTTTCCTTCTATCTTTGAGGCTATTAATACCCAGCATACCGAACGGACAAACTGATGTACATAACCAGGAATAATATCCGAATTCTCTAAGATATAAATATCTCAGAAACTTCTTTGGGTGAGATCCCAAGGCATTTTCTAAAGGGCTCTACACACGATACTGCATGCTGGCCTGCAGGCAGTGCCTGCAGAGAGCGTGAGTTTGAGCGAACTAGCGCTGTCTCGTTTGTTAAAGGGCCGCTAGAACGAGACGAGACGAGACGCATGCAGGGACTCTGCGGCAGAAGTCCCTGCAGGCCAGCATGCAGTGTCGTGTGTAGAGCCCTTAACCGGGTATTAAGCCGCAGTATTACAAATTTTTATTAAACACCTTGAGTTTTTTTAGTCTGAAAAAAATATGTTATTTTGAAAATAAATATCTTTAAATTAGCCACGCCAAAACAGTAATTATATGAAATTTCCTCGATAGAATATAATCGCAAAGAATGCTCCGAAAATTATAATAAAAAACATTTTTTCAACTCAGAAACAAGTCAACTCAACACCTCTTTGAAAAGTCATCAAAAGATGCGAAAAAAAATTAAATATTAACCCATATTAGCCCATAACCTAACCTAAGTATTTAACCAATACCATACACACGGCCAAAAGTATTTTCGTTAGTTGTTTTTGGTGTGTTATGCCGTGTTTCCGTACCTCCTTCTTTAGCCAACGTTTCGGACAGCGTTGCAGTGTCCATCATTAGGGCAGATCCGGTAGACCCGGTAGATGTCTTCACCCCAAAAACAACTATCCAAAAAAAATTATCCGCGGCCATGCGCGTCATTATTTAATACCACTCTAAAGATACACCTTCCCCAACAACAAACATAACAATTTCTATAAATGCCATTTAAGACATTTCCCACGAATTTTTTACTCTATTTTAAACGAGCCGTGTTTTATTAAACATTTTCATAGCTGTTATTAATATTAGGGCGCTCCCTCTAACATTCGTATTTACATGTCTCCCCTTCTTCTTCTTTTGAGCGCTTGCTACCGGGCCTTAACCAGACATAACCTGAAAAAATGTGTTGGCACATCATAATATTTTCGGACACGTGAAGATTTAATGTCCAAGGGAAGTTTGTGACACAAAATGTTGAAGGATCTATTAAGTAGTAAAGTTGCATTGTTTGAAATGACCTTGAAATTCAAGAGACATCACGCACTCCTTGCGTTGGTGGTCATAAGGATGAAATTGCTTTGTCAGACCGACCGCCTGTATCGAAATATACAAAAAAGCTTGTTTTGTTTTGCTTAAATATTTTTTTTATGTACAAAATTTATATCTATTGTGGCCTACCCCCATCATGGGTTCTAACTGAGTTGACTCTTCGATCAAATGATCTGTTTTGGAAAAGTAGCCCGATCGATCATCGGTGATTCGTCACTGGGTCAAAATGATCGGTTCATAATGATCGGGGTCAAAAGGATCGGGTCAAAATGATTGGGGTCAAAATGATCGGATCAAAATGATCGGGTCAAAATGATCGGGTCAAAATGATCGGGTCAAAATGATCGGGTCAAAATGATCGGATTAAACTAATCGGATCAAAATGATCGGGTCAATATGATCGGGTCGAAATGATCGGATCAAAATGATCGGGTCAAAATGATCGGGTTAAAAATGATCGGGTCAATCATGACTGACCCGGTACTACTGCCAGGTAATTCTCCAAGCAAATTGCGGTAAATAAATCTTCATCATAATATTATTGAAATATTTGAGAAGTGGTATTTCGTCGATCCGCCAAGGAACATAATGTATAAATTGATTGAAGATGATTGAAATCTTTTATCAGTAATCTAGTAATCCCCCGATAGCCATCTCTAATGGAGGATTAGATCTATGGTGACTTAAATCAAATACCAGTGCTCGTGGCTTGAATTATTGCAATAAATTTTCAGGGACATAACAATTTACACGATCTGATATTTCCTGACAGTTAAATGCAACGGTGTAAAAACAGTAACCTAATCATTATTAGTAAGGCAACGCGACTAAAAATTCACATTTGCTCTTGAATTTCGTCGCCTGCGAGTTGTGGTGGGACATCTCACAAAACGTAGTTTTAAAATATTGAGGTTAGACATGAAACTGTTTAAATTAACTAAAAACTAACTAAACCATTACGCCGTTTCTTCGCAGGGGTAGGCAGAGATGACGGACCGCCAAACAACTCGGTATTGGTACACACTCCTTGCCTCTTTCACATTCATACATACTCTCCGATTACTCTGACTCTTGACATACTTGACATACTCTGACATGCTCTGACTCAAGTTTCTGAATTACTTGATCTAGCCATTTCTTCCTCGGATTTCCACGACTTCTGCTACCATTCACATTTTCATCATATATTCTCCTTACACTCCTTTCTTCGTTTATTCGCGCTACATGCCCAAACTATCTGAACGTCCCTTTATTTATCTTATTCATTACGCTTACATCGCCCTCGCATTCTTTGCAGATCTCTACATTTATCGCACGATCATACGTGGTTTTCAGTGTTCTTTCATCCTTCCTCTGCCAGCTCCATGCCTCTCTGCCATAAATCAAGATAGGTACCAGAACTCTATCATGGACAGCTAGGTTCGCTTCTTTGCACAGTTATTGTAAAAGTGAAGCGTTTTAAACATTTTAAACATTCCTTATATTTATAAAGGCAATATTTATAGAATTCGGTAACATTTTACTTCTAACGTCTATAGTAAAGCAGAAATATGATGGGCTATGGGGTGAGGTTTGTCCGGCACTTAGCGATGGATTCATCTACCCACCAGCTGCGTGGCTGGTTGGTTCGGGAGAGACTGGTTTAAGAAGACCTAATCTAAGCCGAACTCTCTGGACACATCACCTTGCACTGCAGTGAGAGGGATGGATAATAAGTCCCTCAATCCTGAACACATTGATCCCTAGAATCCTACCCAACCCTAATTCCTTTTTCCTTTTCAGAACTTCCTTCGTTTCCCTAAAAAGACACTGCACACAGCATACCCAAAGATAGGCCCTGAGGGGAATTATTTTCCTCTAAACCACCATGTAATTTTTTATTTAAATCGTACGGCTTGCAGTTTTTCTTTTATTGAGTTTATGTGCAAAAACTTATGGCGCAGGGTGGATACTCGCATTATAAAATGTTTTAACATGTTTAACGTGTTTTTTATTATTTTTCCAGGATGTTTATGCTGGGGGATATTAGGAATAGCAATGTTGGTAATGGGCGCATCAACACTCTTACTGAATCCTCTCAAACATATTATTGATTGGGTGAGTATATCTTTATTTGTCGTCAGCGTTAAAATACACCAAAACAATGCGTCATGCACAACTACCGTATGATTGACATTGTAAATATTGTCCAATGGTGTTATAGGTATCGCAGCCAGAGTTAATACGATACACGTAGATTTTTTTTTTATTTTTTTTTTTATTTAATAAAATAGTATCAATTACATGTTTATATGCATTAAATAAAGTTTTCTATTAAAATACATTTAATAATACGCTTTACACCCTTTTTAAGAGCAGAGCTCGAGTTAAAAAGGCGGATAAACGCATGTTAAAACACAATTTAGCAAACGAAAAATAATATTTTTTTTAATATATAAAACATAAAATAGATAATTAACAGAAAATAAGAAAAAATCATATTTGTACATATATATAAATATTTTTTTATATATATATATATTTTTTTATTTTTTTTATTTAATAAATTTTACAAAAATTTCATGTTTTTGTGTATAAATTAAGTTTTTTGAAAAAAAAATATACATTATTTAATACGTCTTACACCTTTTTTTTGAGCAAAGCTCGTGTTAAAAAGGCGGAGACAACGAATGTAGATATTAATTTTTATGTAAGTTTAAATAATATATAATTTTTTTTTTTATATACATATAGATCAATTGATGGATAATTAACAGTATACAAAGAAAAAAAAATCGTATATATAATAATATGCATCTATAGTTTTATATAATATATAAAACATAAGCAGAAAGAAGAGGATATAAAAAAGAAAGGTAAAAATTAAAGAAAGAAAAAGGATATCAGATATTACAATTGTGTTTATAAATAAAATATTATAAGATATAGTGATTGTGATAAGTTATATATAAAGAGCTTTAATTGATTTTTTGAATTTTTTATAATTTGTTTCCAATCTTAAATTAACTGGTAATTGGTTAAACCATTTAACTCCAATATATTTATAGTATTGTTGAGCTGTGGTGGTGTTACAACGCGGGACAGTCATAGAGCCCAGGATATTTGTTCTAATGCTGCTTGAAAAAGGAGTGAAGCTCTCATTATTGAAGCAATCTTTGTGCATTTGTAGAATTGTAATTTTTTTATAAATAACATGAAGTGAAGGTACTTTAAAATCTTGAAATAATTTGATAGTGGGGTAATCATATGGCTTTTTTAAAATTATTATGTATAAAACAAATAATAGATAAGAAAAACAACAGATTGAAGCGGAGGAGATAAAACATAATGAGAGAAAAAGGATAACTAATGTAATATTTGAGTTGTTATGTTGATAAGTTATATAAAAAGAGATTTTATTTTTTTTTGAATTTTGTGTAATTTGTTTCCAATCTTAATTTCAAGGGTAATTCGTTAAACCATTTAACTCCAATATATTTGTAGAATTGTTGGGCTGTGGTGGTGTAACAGCGTGGTATAGTCAGAGAACCAAGGATACTTGTTCTATTGCTGTTCGAAAAAAGAGTGTTAACATTATTGAGACAATCTTTGTGTATTTGTAAAAGCGTAATTTTTTTATAAATAATATGAAGTTAAAGGACTTTGAATTCCTGAAACAATTTGATGGTAGGGTAATCGTATGGCTTTTTTAGAATTATTTTTATTAATATTCTTTAGATAATTTCTAAAGGCAAAAGAGAAGTTTTGAAAGCACCACCCCAGCCAACAATTCCATATTGTAATACTGATTGAATTAGGGAAAAATAGATGGTTCTTAATAATCCAATATTTAGTATGTTACGTATTCTAATAAAAATGTAAATTAATTTTCTTAACCGTTCTACTGTTGTATTGATTTGTAATTTCCATTTTATGTTACTATCTATAATTACACCGAGGTATTTTACATTTGTTTTAACAGTGAGTATGCATTGCTTGCATACAGGTGGTTCAATTGTGGTTCAGCAGGTGTTTCAATCTTGTTATTCGACACCAGAAAGGAAAATCTAAAGATATTTTTTTATATTTTTAAGAAGAACACGCTGTTAAACGTTTTACATTGATGTAAAAACTTGTCAATTTTATAAATTCGAATACCTGTCTCATATACTTGGGTATTTGCTGTTTCTAATTTAATTTTTAGTTCTTACTGCATTTCATTTTTTTTTTATTTGTTCAATAGTATTATTATTTAATTTATAAAAAAAGGTTGGTTTCTAAACAAGTTAGCTGCTATTATTTTGACGTGTGACAGCTGTTTCGCCTTCCGAAGGCATTATCAAACTGTGGTGAGGCCATGCACTTACAGGCAAACTCTAATTAGAAATACATGTTCAAGGATAACGATTTATCCGCTTTTAAACTTAGTAGATAGTAGCTTGTAAACTCGCCCTGTGTCATCGAGGCTTTAAGTAAGCTTAAGCAAGACAAAGGGTTTATTTCTCGGTGACGTTTTGCACGGACATCACTGACGGAAGTATATATCTACATATTATACACACAACCCTAAGTGAAGTTGTTTGGGCCAACTCTAATTGGGCAAAATGTAAGTCCACAGTGCATTAATTGTACAACGTCCGTACTATGTTCCTATTTAAGTATGTATGGTGGCCACGAAAACTATCGAAAAAATGATATTCAAATGGACCAAAGAACTTTGATCCTTTTCTTTTTTTTTGTTTTTTGTTGTTGTTTATTTTATTTTTTATGCATTATTTATTTATTTATTTATTTATTTATTTATTTATTTATTTATTTATTTATTTATTTATTTATTTATTTATTTATTTATTTATTTATTTATTTATTTGTTTATTTATTTATTTATTTATTGTAAGAAACAAACAGCAATTTATATACAGGATGAGTTATACAAGAGGTTAAACATGAGTTAAGCCAAAACAGTTTCGTATGCTAATGTTGGTTATTATGATATAATATACAATTGTAATTGGTAATAACCGTTAAATGAAAATGAAAATAACAACAACAAAAAAAATTTATATAAGTATATTAGAAGGAAGAAGGAAGAGGAAAGGTCAAAGACACTAGTATAATAATATATTCCCAACTCCCAACCCTCCTCACTAGGGATGCCTGTTCCGAGGCGGACTGTAAATAGTTGTGTTAGCGTTTTTTTTATGATTCTATCGTATTCGTATTTGTAGACTTCATCTTCATATTGGTTGATTTCCTCGTCTTCATGTTTGTAAACCTCATTTAATGTCTGTTGACTTCTTTAACTTCATGTTTGTAGAATTCATATTAATGTTTGTTGATTTCCTTCCTTCATGTTTACTGATGGTTGTTACTTCATAATTTTAAAGATTTCCTCATCGTCAAATTTACTTAGACATATTTTGATGTTGTTTTAAAACTTATCTACGTAATTAATTGATTCTCACGATCAACGAATTTTTAATTGTTTTACGGGTTTTTCAGAGGACAAGAATGACAAAGGGATCGTTTGCAGAAAGTTTATGGAAAGACCTGCCGGTGGAAATAATCAACTATATGTATGTATTCAATATTACCAACAAGGAAAGATTCCTGAGCGGAGAAGACAAAAAACTGGCATTTGAAGAAGTTGGACCGTACGTTTACAAGTAAGTAGAAACCAAAAACGTTGTTACAATAATTACTTATAGTAATACTTGGATATATTATAGAGTTAATTGGTGTGAAATACAACCCCATCAACAAAAATTCTGCATAACAAATTACCTCTAACGTTTAATTATTTACACAAATATTTTGAGGGCACCAGGCACAACCGGAAATATGTGATTTTTAAATCAAATTACAGACCTATCTACTCATTTCCACAAACAAAATTAAAATTGATTTCAAAAGATTGTTATTTTATCCAATAAAGTATGTTTTAAATTTTGAAAAAATATGTTCACTTTTATTACAACAAGATTATATATACCGTTGGTCGTTAACAGATTTGTTAAATATTCAAACTAAATGTTGTATTATACTACACACTTTTCAAATCATGTGATCATACAGAAAAACAAATCAATCAAATATCTAAGAAAGCTACTTTTCAGAATTTTAATATTAGTTCAAATAAAATTATTTAAAAAAAACTGCGCATGCTTTTGAGAGGAAAATACTTCTGTGCGTCATATTCACGGTCATACAAAGTAATATACATTTCAATTTTTTATGAGAACAGCTCTCTTTTTATAACTTTTGAAGGATATTCTCATCAATGTAATATATCATTGAAGAAGATAACAATAATAATCTAAATATGAAAGAGAACAAGACACAGAAAAATAGAAGAAGATAATTGTCGCAATTGGGACTCTAACCCAGAACCTTTCGCCTAACCGGAACGTGCGCGTTTACCAATTCCGCCATAGTCACCTTCTGTCAAACCGTCGTATCAGTCAATCTCATATTTAAAATTTTAGAATTAACAATATTATCTTCAAATATTTTTTTTTCATATTATAGGCAACTGCCCTTTTCATTGGAAACAATCGTTCTAAGAACTGGTTTGTAAGCTAGATAGAGTCTCGGATAAATATATCCGATTTTTGTTTAGATTATTAGTGTTATCTTCTTCTTCAACGATAATTTATTTCACATTTTTACACACTTGTTTTGATTAGACATCATTGAAAAATTATAAATTCTTGGAACCAAAAAATAATTACAAAACCAGTGTGATTTGAAACTCGATGAATCCAAAAATAGCGACACTAAAAAGAGACAAACAATTCATAAAACGTCGTCTGTAAAACGGTTGTACAACTATATATCATGGAGAAGATTACAAAGTAAAAAGGCATGGGGACAGTTTTACTATTTTGTGACATGCATCAAAAGATAGTTGCTGAACTGTCTGTTAGTGACATTGAAAATGTCGATGGTCAATGCAGCAGTTGACTTGTTCTGTTTGTTGGTGCGTTCTGATAGGCGGAAGTCCTCGCTTTCGGAGCATAAAAAAGTGCATGGGATCTCCCATGAGTATACTTGATAGGAAAATATATAATTTAACCTCTTTCAACATAAGCGGATTGAGTATAATGCCAGAGATTAATTTAAAAATGTATTGACCTATTTACCTTTTATTTGCCATGTCTAAATTTACAGGGAAGTAAGAACTAATGAAAATATCACTTTCAACGATAATGGCACCATGACATACGTACCAAATGTCACTGTCCACTTTATGGAAGATCGGTCATTTGGAAACATACACACGGACGTTGTAAACATACCAAATATTCCACTATTGGTAAGTTTGGGTTTTTTTAATTAACTCTGAAATGAATGAAAGGAAATTCTGGGAAGGTAAAAGGTTTGAGGGGTGGGAAGGAATCTGCGGGTCTGTGTGCAGGAATGACGGATGTATGAATCCATCTATCCCACTCAGGGCCGGATTAACCATGTCGGGGCCCCTAGGCAATGCACGTCTCGGGGCCCCTTTACCAATGGCGGACTAACGGGGGGACTAATATTTTAAACATATGTATGTATAATTAGAAATAAAATGAAACAAATGCCAATTTTAACCACACACGGCACCTTCAATCACTTCAGATACTAAGTAATGTGGCAACAAATAGAAAGAAAGAAAAGTAAAATACAACTATGTTTACATATTTGTTTTAATTATATACTTTTTATTTATTATTTGTCCATGATGTGAACATTAGTTATTTATTGGGTTATAACCTAATTATTATAATTTGTTGTTTTCTTTAATGCGTGTGCCTAATGTTATTAACAAGTAAATGTTCCTAATAAAAAAAAAACATTGACTGACTTTTTCCGAAACTTCGTTGCTCACTAATTGAAGCAAGTCATTTTTCCCGGGACGCCGGGCCCCTAGCCGATGCGGGGCCCCTAGGCAGTTGCCTACTCTGCCTTAGGGATAATCCGGTACTGATCCCACTACGATGCAAGCAGATGGGGAAGGGAATAATGGATCGTAATCGATCGCTAGCCATGTAAAGATTTTTTTTAACCGACATTGATTAAAATATTTATATATTCTTTTCGATATTTCTAGTTTCTATCTAAAAAAAATCTCATTATAAACTTTCTACTATATTTTTTCCAATTTTCAACATGTTTATATATTTAATCTATTTGTTCACAACAGACACCACAAAGTAACTATATTCCATCGGTCACCATAAAATAGCCGCCGCCAAGTATGGTGATGTAATTAATGTATCATATATATGAAAATATTTTAATGTGTTATCGTGTAATTTATGAATAAATAAATATTAAGCAGCTCCAGGCATGCTAGCGATATTGATGAACGAACGTTGGCAGCTTAGTTTGTACCATCGAAACAGATATATCGCACTGGGCCGCCGAGGGTACATTTCACGGTCGATTGATAAAAAATTTATCGATAATGTCGGTAACTTGTCATCGTTCGCACCACTGAAGTTCACTAAAGTGTAGACAACACTTCATGACAAATAAATTAAGAACACTTAAATTATAGCGAACTTTGTTCGTTGGCTGCAGTCACGCTCGGGAACGATAACAAATTACCGACATAATCCATAAAACACTTATCGATCGACAGTACTAGAAACTATAGTGAAATTAAAAACAGTTACTCATCAAATGCTATAACTAACAAAATCCACCATTCACAGGGTACAGTCAGCATTAACACCCATGAGCCGAAGATCAGACAGTTTGGCCTCAACCTACTGGTGGCCAGCATAAACGCGAAATCCATCGTCAACAGGACGGTCTACAGCTTCTTCTGGGGGTACGACGACCCGCTCATTCAACTCTCAAGTAGCTACCTGCCAGGATGGATAGACTTCAAGAGATTCGGTTTGCTTGACAGGGTGAGTTATGCTATTTTTACTTCCCCTTCTGCACGGGCACAACGATCCCACTTTCCAACTCTTGCCAAGTCGGAGAGACTTCGAAATGTTAAGTTGGCTTTATAAGGTGATTTCTCTCCATTTCAGAAACATATTTTTTTGCTGTAATTTGTAATTTTTGATGTAATTTTGCTACGATGCATGTTCCATACGAGCTGTGTTATTTACCACTAGCGAGTTCCCGGCAGGCGTTGCTGGGCCACTTAATAAAGAAATTGTTTCTCCCTGCGTGTCCTTCCCCATTCGTCCCGCGTCCCCTTCCCCTCATGCGTTCCCACTCCGGCTTCTGTGCCTTCCCTCTCCTCACTCCCCTCCCCGCTTCCCCCGTCCCCCGCACCCCCTCACGAGTTTCCCTCCCCCTCCGGCATTCCATTCATTCAGTTTTCAAACAGCTCGCGTGCCATCTATTGCAATTTTTTTATACATATTTCATAATGCCAGAACGCACTATTATATATAGAAACCATCGTGAACATGCACACATCAAATCCCCAAAGTTTCATCGCAATAGGATGAATGGTTAGCAACGCATAATTTCATGATGCTAGAACTCACTTTTGTATATAGAAACCATCGCGGGCATGCACACATCAAATCCCTAAAGTTTATTCGCAATCGGATATATGGTTTAGCAATGCATAGATATTTAGACATCTCATATATAAGCATATTTTGATTTATATATATATATATATAGATGACATTATTTTTAGTGATCGAAGTGGATTTTTTCTTGTCATTTGTATATTTTGTATACTACCGTCGGTCTTACTTCGATGACTGACTGGACTTTTTATTATCATTTATGTATTGTGTGAGAACTTTTGGTCTAGCTTCACCTACTGAACAATTTCCATCATTTGTGTATCTTTTAAGTTACCGCAGGCTAAGTCTAGCTTCTCCTCCTGAAGATATGCGTAAGATGAACGCACGGTGTAAGTACCACGTGTTTTATTTTAACTTTATTCTTCTCTGATTTTACAGTTATTCGCACCGAAAAGGGAAGTAGTGACCGTAAATTTGAATGCTAGCGCTGGAGATGTTTACAAAATTCAATACTGGGATGGAAGTCCAGGCCTAAAGGCGTGGAAATATGATGCAGTAGAAAACAGGTAAAATACCATTTTTTTGGGTGAGGTCAAAATTTATTAGTAATATCAACAAGTAACTTTATGACTGATGTTTAAAAATTTTTTTTTTTCAAAGGGAAAAATTAAAAACAGAGTAACATTTTATAATCGTATTACTGTATTTCCAGTCACCCTTGCAACACAGTAAGTGGTTCCTTCGAAGGCCTCATGTTCCCCCCGAACATGGACAGAAACCAAAGCGTATCAGTGTACAGGAAGATGTTCTGCAGGAACCTCCATCTGCAGTACAATCACAGTCGCGTTGAGAACGGCCTTAACGCCGACATCTACCAAATTGCTGATGATGACCTGACATGCTCCAATCCCGAAAACGTCTGTTTCTGTCCAAAGAAAGGACCTTGTTTACCAGATGGGTTTATTGATATTGGACCGTGTTTTTACCGTAAGTTTTATTAAAATATCGTGTTAAATATTCTTCTTTAATCATTTGCGGAGGATCGTGACTCCTGCTCCAATTTCCTTGGTCGGCAAGACTCCTCCACTTCTTGCAGTCCTGCGCTGCATGGAGAGCCAATGACGTTTTTGTTCTGTTATTTGACATGTTTATAGGTTTGAAAAAAATCGTAGTGTTTCTCTAACAGCTATTTTAGACATTTATTGAGAGACTTGTATCCTATTTTAAATCAATCATTTTTTAATAAATATTATCACAATAGTCGCTTACGCTTTTTCACTATAATCGTTTTTTTGTATAAGCGCGCTCCCTCTATCATACGTCTTTACATATCTTTCTTTCAATCCATCTTCAGTAATCTTCTTCTTTTTTTTAAAGTTATTATGGAGTCTTAATGCGTCTGGCCCACAACAAAATCAGAGGTGTTCAAACTCCAACCCTGGAACCAATTATTATCGCAATCGCGATAAGCAAAATTAGTAAATTGAAAGGTCCCTTGCTCACAAATTTCTATATTCATTATCCTTTTCTATTTCTATTTTTAGTTTGTTTTTTTTTTTTTTTTAAGTGAGCTCCACACAAAAGACCTTGAGGAAAATTATTTCCCTCAGGGCCTATGTCATCTTTGGGGATGCTGTGTGGAGGGTTTTTTTTAGGGAGAGGAAGGAGAGGAGAGTTTTGGGAAGGAAAAGTGTTTAAGGTATGGGTAGGAATCTAGGGTTCAGTGTATCCTGGTCATCCGCCTCCAAGACCTAGACAAACCTCACCCCATTAACCCGGGCACCCCTGCTAAATCACCAAACGTAGCGAACCACTTGGGGTGACCTATGGCAGAGGTGTTGGTTATCCAATAAAGGTTCCCGGGGCGACGGTACCCATTCCCGGCTCCCAAATTGTTTAAAGGGTTTTTTCCGTTCTTTCGATAATGAATCAAACAAACATTGAATTATTTTTACAGGTCTTCCACTGGCTATCAGCTTTCCGCATTTTTACAAATCGGACCGTGCCCTAGTTGAACAATTTGAAGGACTGGACCCACAACCAGAGAAACATTTCACATCGTACTCTCTGGAACCGGTACGTTGCTAATGTATACACATTACGGGATTTTTTGGATTACAAACCTCCCCCACATTCTGGAATAGAGAAACCATAATAATTAAATGCATATTATTGTGACTCCATTATTTATGACTATTCTTTATTTTTACTACACAAGAGTTAGTTTTTAGAATGGAACTACAATGGTCCCTTGCAGAACACCGCCACCATACATAGGGGCGCAATTGTAATGTGTTTCGTAATGCATATGTTTTTTAATAGGTGGTTCCTTCAGGTATTTTTGTACATCAATCCTAATCCGAATCAATTCCCCCTCATGATGTATTTTGCTATTGCATAACTGCTTTGAAGATATCGTGTAAAGATCTTTGATATACTCATAATATTGTAATGAACCCTCAAATGTTAAAGAAGCCGTAGCATGTTACATCTTAATGAATTTTAAAATAATATCGCATCTGACCCAAATAGTGGACAATAAAATAAGATAGACTGTGCTTAAATAGACATTTTTTACACACAAGTAGACAATTGTTGGGCTACTAATGTCATGTATCACTACTTGTGTCTCTCTTTGTGTCTGCTGTGTCTCTGTTTAATTGAGCGAGTTTTTATAATTTAGTAATTTTCTGTATCCTTTGATTTTTGGTTTTTGTGGTGTTTTACATGTTTGTATAATAAAAATTAATGAGTTGTATAAATGGATTGTACTCACTTAAATGAGAACATCTGTAAAAACCCAGTACAATATAAATAAATAAATAGAAGTGGTGTTTAAAAGTTAATTTTGTTTTCAGAATCTAGGCCTGCCCCTCTCGATGACAGTAAAGGTGCAAGTGAACATGGTCCTCGACGATTTGACGTACAACGTGGTAGCCAAACCTTTCAGTGGCATGTACTTGCCCATTGTTTGGATGGAAGCGGTGAGTTTCTTGATTATTTTATACTGTGTAACCTATAACATTATGTGAAGTTAAATCTCTCCTTTGTGTTCTAGTCTTTTGTTTTTAATGATAATCACATAATCAGAAATATTCCAAAAAATAATCAATATTTTTTCAAACAAAATTAGAGCTAAAGAAGTTTTGTGTGAGCATGAAAATTTTATGAAACCCAAAGGAAATAATTTCAGCCATTCCAATATTGATATTAACTCCTATATGACTCAACCTGTATTACTTTGAAGTTATGAAGTTTGCAGATTGTAAATATAACTGGCGTTGCACGATTCGTTTCATTTCAGAATGACTTGATTAGTAAAGTCGCAATCCCATAATACGTAGTAGAATTTAACCGGCATAATTATAAGCAGGTACGTTGGATGCCTGCCAGAGCTCCTACCTGAGAGCAACTTAACATACATGAATATCTCTCAAACCGAGCTTAAAAAGTAACCAAAATTGACCCATAGAATCACAGAATGAATATAAATTTCTAAAAATACCTACCTCACATATTATGAGATATTGTCATCACCACAAAGCCAAAATCTTGTAAATACTTAGCATGTTTGCTTTATCACTGAGAGCTTGTCTTTTCCCGTTGATACTTTGAAGAATCCGTGTTCAACCAGTTCCTGAGCGTATCTAATGATCATAATAAAGGCAGATTTTAGCGGCGTACAACACATTTTCTCCAAAGGCCCATTCTTGCAGTTATGTTTTATAGTTTTCTTATTTTTTCAGCGTGTCGAAGGTCTTCCAAGTTACCTCATAATCCAGATGCTTCTCGCCTTCAAATACTTGCCAGTCGTTCAAGTAATTCTTGGCTGGCTCCTCTTAATAATTGGACTATACCTGTTCTTGTACAACGTGTTCATCTACATCAAATTACCATCAGTCTCAATGGACATGAAAGATCCAAACACGATATACTCTACTGTGTTCCTAAAGCACAAGATGGAGAAAGAACAATCAGAAAAAGAGCCATCTTCTGTGAAGATGTTGAAGACAGAAGATCTGTCATCAGAGAAAATGGAACCGTCCACTGTGAAAATGTTGAAAACAGAAGATGAGCAATAAATTTGACTGGATTATCAGCAATATGCAAACTGTAATCGAAACATTGTGATATATACAACCAAATCATTCCAATGATTTGATTATATTCCATATCAATTTTGATTCGTCTCATTCTAAATTAATATCTAGGTTTTAAGTAAAACAGGGTTGTGGTAGTGACTTTAGAATTATTATAAAATAATTGAGAATAAGAGATTGGACATACTTCAGCAAATTTAAATTATCTTTGATTGTTCCTTTTGTCTTTGCTAACGTGTGAAACAATATTTTAAATGGCCAAAATTAATTTGTAATTTGCTTAACCCGGATAATGACACAATTAAAAAATCTGTTCAGTTCAAAGATATAAGAATCTATAAGAAGAAAGGCCTTTGATATAAACACAAAACAAAACTTAATTTCGGATTTGAACCCAACCAACGTGAATGATCTTGTTTTAATAATGTATCTATAGCAATTATCTCGTACTTGTTTTGGCTATTTTATATATTCGTATTTTTAATTTTAAATGTAGACCATAAATTGAAGTATTTTTAAACGACTTCGAAAAGGAGGAGGTTCTCAATTCGACTGTATTTTTTTTTTTTTTTATGTTTGTTACCTCAGAACTTTCGACTGGGTGAACCGATATTGATGATTTTTTTTTATTTGAAAGCTGGTGCTTCCCGTGTGGTCCCATTTTAATTTGGTCCAGTTCTGACAATGGCATCCATGAGAAAATCATATAAGTCTTAAATTTGCATCAAGTATGTGCGCGACAAATGGACGAATAACTCAATATCACGCCAACCGATTTCGATGATTCTTTTTTTATTGGAAAGGATGTACTTCAAGGGTAGTTTGATGAGAGTTTGGTTAGGTTCTGATTATGGGATCCATGACAAAGTAACGGAACTCTCCAATTCTGAAGAACAAATTTACGATACTCGGCCAAATCTTAATCGAATTAGTTAGTGTACTTCAGATTCACTAAAAATCAAAAAATAAACAAAAATTTTAACAAAACAAAAAAACGACTTCAAAAAAATGCACTAAAAAGTAAAAAAATAATTTCGTATTCTTCTACAACTTTATAATCAACTCACCTTTTCTACTCATCAATATGTACATACGAATGTTATTTTTGGAGTCGGTGTCAACCAAGGTACCCGCGGCCCGGCATGTTCACTTGACAGCTCCTCTCCCGCCGACACCGACTCCAAAAATAACAATCGTATGTACATATTGATGAGTAGAAAATGTAAGTTGATTATAAAGTTGTAGAAGAATACGAAATTATTTTTTTACTTTTTAGTGCATTTTTTTGAAGTCGTTTTTTTGTTTTGTTAAAATTTTTGTTTATTGAATACGATTATTATGGCATCAAATCCAAAATTAAGTTCTTTATAAAAAAGGCAGAGCAGCCGTTACTAAGGTGTTGCAGGTTCAATTTCCTTCAAGGTTTAACAATTAATTGTTTTTACGATATCGTATTTTTCGTTTGCTACAATTTTTTTACCTTGTAATTTACTGCAAAGGTATGTTTTTCACAAGGGCCACACTTCGCATAGCTTAGATTCTCTTCTATTCTTTCTGAAAAGCAGTGTTAAAAAATGTAAAGCTTTATAAACCAATTAAATATATTCCACGAGGTATGTTTTTCATAAGGGCCACACTTCGCATAGCTTAGATTCTCTTCTATTCTTTCTGAAAAGCAGTGTTAAAAAATGTAAAGCTTTATAAACCAATTAAGAATCAATTAAATATATACGACGTTTTAGTACACTGGTATTATTACACAGAAAGTTTCCAATATTTCTGAATTACTGGGTGATAAACTAAACTCATTAATTATATCATAATATAGGGCTTTTGTGTATAACTGTCACAGTGAATTATTAGTTCCATGTAAAAATAGTCCACTATTTTTGAGATACTGAAAAAATTTAAGAATGAAAGGTATGTAGGACCTATATGTATATTATTCTATTACAAGCAGGTACATAGTACCTACCTGCATAGAAATATTCCAGAATGTATGTCCCACGAAGGGAAAAATGTTCACAAGATGTTTAAATACTAGTGTGTGGATGGAACATTTACAGTTTCAAGTTGTTTGGAGTATGCTCTACTTATTAAATATTATTATGTAGGCACTGCTGGGGCGCTGCTGCTGTGGCCTACCCCAAGCCCTATTCCTGTAAAACACACACAATAACAGCCGTCGGTTAGCTCAAACCGGCTCGAACATGATTCCTCCTAAAAAACAGGGCGAGTGCCAGTGGTTCGCTTGGTCAATTCTTCCTTCCCCTCCTCTCCTCAAAATCCCCGGGACTCCCTCTTCAATCAGTACACAGTATTTGCATTTAAAGGGTTTATTCAATAAACAGAACAGGGTGATACACATACGGCCAGTGTCGGCACAAAACACAAGTTAAACTACCCTACTGACCTAACGAGGATTTCTCCCTCTCTCTATGCGTTTAAATGAAGTTACAAACGGTTCAAAGCACACGGTGGGGGGGAGGAAGCGAGTTGGTACTCACATAGCTAGATGCGTGGTCTGCCATCTTTTCTGGATTCCGTTCACCACACAATTTCAAACAATACATCGCGGAGTTAATATCGTGGAGCACAAACAGCGCAAATCGCGCGTAGCACAGTTGCTTGGCCGAGAGCTAGCGAAGGAATGGCGGCCGGCGGGCCGCCCGGCGCTTGGCGCCTGACGCGGGGTGGTCGCGCGGTGCGGGGAGAGGAAACGGTAGGCACGTGTAGTGGGGACGATTCACTTAACCTTCCGCTCGGGAGCCGATTCTGTTACGTAACACTTCCCCCCTCGCCGCAAAAAAAGCGACGTGGTAATGGAGCAGTAGGGCTAAGAAATCCTCTTACCCTTCTAGCACTTGTGCCAAAACAAAACAAAAAAAAAAAAAATTTTTAAGAGAAAAAAGGAGAGAGAGAGAGAAAAAGGTTGCTAGCTACAAAATAGTAGAAACAAAAACAAAAGAGAAAAAAGCATGGTGAACAAGGAATTATACATGAATGAACAAGAAAGAGCAGTGACATACATAAATATAAACAAGGACCTGTTGGAGAAAGGTACAAGGGTTATGCAGTGATAGAAAAAAAATGACTCTAATTGTATCATTGGTCTGTGAGCTATGTTTGCGTAGCGTGGTTTGCGTAGGATGTTTGGGGTGTTGGGACGTTGCACTGAAGTTACACGGTTACTTTGTCACAGTAACCTGGCCCGTTTGAGATTACACTCAAGGAACACTAGGGCCTTAAAGAAAACACGAAGAAGAGAACGCAGGATGAGGCTTCTTGGTGGTGGAGAGGGTTCTACCTGTCACAGAGGTCAAAAAGGTAGCTGCTTCCGGATCCTGTGGGTGGGCCAGTATGACGTCATTGAGGTACTGGAGAGTGGAATTGTAATTGGTGGTTGGTCCTTTATAGAGGAGGTGGTTTGTGTGCATGACAGCCGTTGTTGTGATGGTGGTTGGTACACTGGTTTGTATACAGTGGGATTGTTGGATGAACAATTGTTGGTATTGTTATTTGCGCAAGGGCACAGGAGCATTGGCATGATGGCAACAGAGCAATTTGCAAGGTGCAGCTGGAACATTTGCAAGATGCAGCAGGAACATTTGTACAATGGCAACAGGAACATTTGCGAGATGCCGCAGGAACATTTGTACAATGGCAACAGGAACATTTGCGAGATGCCGCAGGAACATTTGTACAATGGCAACAGGAACATTTGCAAGGTGCCGCAGGAACATTTGTACAATGGCAACAGGAACATTTGCAAGATGCCGCAGGAACATTTGTACAATGGCAACAGGAACATTTGCAAGGTGCCGCAGGAACATTTGTACAATGGCAACAGGAACATGAACCAACTTAGAGCTGACGTGCTCTGGTTTGTTTGAGTGATGGTTTTGTGATGATACAATTCGCAACTACACGCACGACTCACACTAGGTTATGTTAGGTGTGGTCGGGTGCTTTTGGTACGTAGGGTTTGAAGGCATGGGACCTCCGTGACGGTAGTGAAGGCAGCATGAAGAGAGGCGCAGGTGTAGATAGGGTGAAGAGCTGCTGGTCTTCTTATTAATCCGGCGAAAAAATTATTATTAGAACAAAATTCTTGAAGTTTACCTGCCTGGTAGACCAATGATGAAAAGGTTTGGAGAGAAACAAGGTGTGCATATTGAGAAAGATTGGATTAGTTTGACGTGTAGAGAGAGAGAGAGACGGAGAGAGAGTTAACTAAATGCAACTACAGACTTATACATATTACAAAGGTACGTATTCAAGGAAAGGTTCTGTTTAACCCATTTAGCTTTTTTTGAAACTAAATACATTTCCAAGAACACGTAGGTAAGGGTTTGTATGTATGACAAAATGCCCCTTTTCGAAAGAAGTTGGTCTTTCATGACCTATGCTCACGTCTATACGGTAGCATTTTTTCTACTTTCGAAGAACAAAACATTGAGTACAAATAAGTTATGAAAAGTGGGAAAGGAGTAGGAAGTTGAAAAGATCCGTGAATGAAGGTTGTCCCATTTGACAAACGAAACGCCAAGTGCGTAACGCATATATCCCCATTCACGGATAATTTCGAGGAAAGGAAAGAGTGACAATTGGGAACATTTGAACGAAGAAAACTGCTGAGGACTCGGCTATTTCCGAAATTCGACCTCTGAGTGAAAGGTGAAACAAGGTCTACAGCAACTTTCCTGGCACATTACAATACAATTTGGTAGAGTGGGACAAAAGGGATACACTGACAAAAAGAGTCTAATCCACTACGTGTATTGGGCAGAAGATTAGAAGGTCGTTTTATTCTCCTACTTGTTTGCGAGAAATGACAGACCCTTGCTCAAATCTCACAAACCTGGGGGTTTTCTTGTTCGTCCCCCAGACAACGAGTTAGGTGTTTTTGTGTCCATCAACTTAACTCCTACGACACGATGCCCCATAATCATGAGTGAAGCGTATGATTAGTCCTTTTGAGATAGTGGATAGTTCCTGGGTTCTTGTGACAGGAAGTCCACGGGCATGTTAATGAGTACTCTGCTGCAAAAGCAATAATTTTCTGATAACAGAAAATAAAAGGCGTGTGATCTACGCTTGGTAGGTCACACAAACATGGGGTAGATATTATTTCGTTCGCACGATTCATGGTGAGTATTGTAACGTCTTCACGTCTCATGTACAGGAATGAACGATTTACAACAAATTTTGCCCAGTATTGAAAGACAGTAGCCCAATTACGTTCGAAAATGTGGGTCCCCATTCAATACAGACGGCGGGTTAAGCGGTTCTCATGCCAAAGGACACACGACCAACTTAGTAACATTTAGTTATGAGTATAAAGTAATTATAACGAGCTTCTCGTATCATGGCGGATGTTTTGAGGATCTCTCCTATGATGGTAGATATTGTCACGTTTTCACGTCTCACGTGACAGGAATGAACGATTTACAACAAATTTGCCCAGTATTGAAAGACAGTAGCCCAATTACGTTCGAAAATGTGGGTCCCCATTCAATACAGACGGCGGTTTTTGCAATGATGTAATTAATACGGCACTGCTGTAGCTTAATAATTTCATATTAGCATACGTTACAAGACTTGCCAAAAGGCGATAAACACAAATTTTATTGAAGATCTGGCCAAGATTTTAAACTTCAAACTAGAATAATGGTACAATAAAGGACAAAAGAAACTGATGTCATGATAAAATATGTACCTCATAATGAAGTTGTATATGTACAAGGAACAAAGTTAATGAAGGGACAAAACATATTGTCACTTTTATAACAACAAAAAAAAATTTTTCCGAATCCGACAAAATACGATTCTGGAAAAAAATAGAGCAATTGGGTTGAGCGCCATTCTAATTTTTGGAAAAAGAAGAAAAACCACAAGTAGCAACAAGGTTGCCCTTGAATTGTTTCGAATCCAGCGAATGTGACCTGATAGGTGTGTACATTTGGTGTATTCGAAACGATCCCCAATATACAACATTACTATGAATGTGTTAGGATGGGGTGAAGAGGAAAAAGAAAAAAGAAAAAACGGGAGGATTTCCTATTATACGGAAATCGTCGCGACATTCTTACAATATGGTGCTGTGACCATAGTAGTGAGCTGCGGCAATGGTCTGAAACCAATGGTTATTATACAGACTTGCACTTATGATTTTATATTTACAACATTAGGGTAGGGACGTACTGGTACGACAAAAACCCGACACAAAACAATTAAAAAAGGTGATATGACAAGATGAGGCGATGAGGTGAGAAAAAAAACGCGCGGATGCTGCAAGAATTGTGAAAAGGAAAGCGACGTCTTGGAGCAGGAGTTTTCCGGAACCGTTGATGGTAGGAGGAAAAGGAGGCCCTTTCCCGAAGTGATCAATTTCAGGAAGAGGATGCATACAAGTATGAAAACGGTGCCCCAAGAGGTGCTCTTGTGGTACAGCAGGCAAGGCACGCAGGATGTACAAGAACATATAAAATTATGCACAAAAAAAAAATGTACAGGAGTTAGGCTACCGTTGACATTAATGTGCCTTCGGGTGTAAGGATTTCCTTACGAATGCCCATGTGGGTGATTATTTACATTAAATAATTACACATGACTCACGTCGTTTATGACGAGAATTATAAGACTTCTAAAGAGACCGCATCGCACTGATTGATGACTGGCCAAGAGAGGTCAGGGACGTAATAATGATCAGGGTTAACAAGATGCATGTTTTGCCGATTTGGTAACGCCTGAGTACTTGATGTGATGGAATTTACTGATTCCATATTCCCAATTTTGACAATGTCTTTCACATGGTAATTTCCGATGTGTTTACCAGAGATGTCAGACAATCGATAAACGAGGTCTGAGATCTTTGTTAGAACTTTCGTTTTTACAAAGCGGGGTGCCAATTTGGCAGAGAAGTATAGCGCACCTTGCGACAAGGTGTTGTTCCTTCTCCAAACGATGTCTCCTTCTTTGAACGTGACGTGCTTTCTGCGAAGGTTATACCTGTCGGCACTCTTTTGGTGGGCCAATAGTAGAGCGTCTGTTACTTCGCTATAGATAGCGGAGAGTTCCTCCAAGCGGTGAGCGTAATTTGCTGCGGGGTCTGCTGTGGCGGAAGGGGTGGGTGGAAGGCAAATGTCAGGGTGTAATGAACCGTGAACTACTTGCTCCATGCCGTGTTTGAGAAAAAATGGTGTATAGCCTGTAGCGAGGTTCACCGTGTTGTTCATGGCTGCTTGTATTTTGTCTAATTTTTTGCACCATGTACGTTGGTCCTTGCCGACCAGAATTGCCAGAGCCGTATTAATGGTCTGGTTGTATCGTTCGACGGTGTTGTTCTGTGGGGTGTAAAGGGTATTGTAGAATATATCCTTTATACCATATTTAGACAAAAACTCTTTAAATTCTAGAGCTATAAATTGTTTGCCATTGTCGCATATTATAGTACGAGGAATACCGTAGGGTATGAAAATATGCTTTTCTAACAGATTGGTTATTGCTGCTGCGGTCGCCCTTTTCAGAGGAAACAACCAGCAGTATTTGGAAAAAACGTCCACCACACTGAGTATATGCATGTAACCTGCGTAGCTTCTAGGGAAAGGTCCGATGAGGTCCATTGAGAAGGATTGAAGTGGTCTATCGGCACGCTTGGGGTTGCCCATTAGGCCAGACGGTGGTGCCGTGCTGTGTTTGTAAGCCTTACAGATGTCACATTTGGAGATGAATAGACGTACTTGTTTGAATAAACCAGGCCAATAATATCTCAGAGATATTTTTTTATATGTTTTAAAGGTTCCAGGGTGTATGGAATCTACGGCACTGTGGTTATTGATAATAACCTGTTCTCTATTTTCGAGAGGGACTACCATTTTCCAGGCATAATCCTCTAATATTGACAGTGGTGGCTTGCAGTTGCGGTATAATTGTCCGTTTTTAATTGTAAAATTCGGAAACTTTTGTGGGTTGTTACTGCATCCTTGGAAGATTTTTTGATACCATAAATCTTTTGTGGGGAGACTAGAATTGGGTGATACCGTGTTTAGTATCGCAATCTCGATTCTAGAAAGGGCATCCGGGACGATATTATCCGCGCCTTTACGGTGGATGACATCGAATGTGTATTGAGATAGGCGGGACGACCAGCGAGCCAATCTTCCAGAGGGATTGTCTAGCGAGATCAGCCACTTTAGGCTGCTATGGTCCGTAACCACGGTAAACTTACTGCCCTCAATGTATCCGCGGAAATGTTGAATGGATTCCATGACTGCTAATAATTCTCTCTCAGTGATTCCGTAATTTTTTTCGTGCTTGTTTAGGGTTCGAGAGAAATATGCCACGGGGTGTTCGCCGTCCGTAAAATTCTGAGTGAGGACTCCTCCGATTCCGACGTTTGATGCGTCTGAATGGATCGTAAAGGGGAGGCTGAAGTCAGGACAATTCAGTACCGGGGCTGACTGAAGGGCTTCCTTCAAGGAGTTGAATGCTGACTCGGTCTCTACGGACCAGGCAAAGTTACTGGTACCTTTGCGGACGCCCGTGATTTTGTTGAGCGGCGCCGCGAGTGTTGAGAAGTTTTTTATGAATCTTCTGTAATAACCGGTGAGGCCGAGGAAAGCTTTTACCTCTTTTGCATTCGTGGGCCGGGGGAAGTTTGTCATAGCTGCAACTTTTGCGGGGTCGGTTCTTAGGCCTTCTTCATCTACTATGAAGCCCAAGTATCGTAGGCGATGTTTGCAGAATTCCGATTTTTTAAGGTTTATAGTCAAACCGGCTTGTTTGAGTTGTTGAAAAACCTTTTCTAGAATGAGTATGTGTTTTTCAAAAGTATCGCTGATGATGATCAAGTCATCCAGGTAGCAAAATAAGTTGTTGTCGAACTCTGGGCCAAACAATTTATCCATGAGCCTTTGTAGCTCCGCTGGGCTGTTTTTTAAACCGAAGGGTAGCCTTTTAAAGTGAAACATGCCCCTGCCAGGCACTACGAAGGCAGTTTTTTCGCAGGAGCTGGGATCCAAAGGTATTTGCCAGAAAGCTTTGCTCAAATCTATAGATGAGATGTATTTAGCGTTTCGAAGTCTGTCGAGGATGGAGTTAACCAAAGGGAGGGGGTAGGCGTCTGACACTGTACATGCGTTGAGGCGTCTGCTATCGAGGCAGAAACGTGCCGAGCCGTCTTTCTTTGAAACTATTAAGGTGGGGTTGGTCCAAGCACTGCGGCTGGGTACCACCACTCCCATTCTTAACATATCGTCCAATTCCTTTTCTAATATTTTTAATTTTTGAGGAGCGAGGTTATAATACCTTTGTTTGATTGGGGGGCCTGTTGTTTTTATATGGTGTTCTACTAAGTTGGTTAAGCCTAAACCACACTTTTCGAATGAGATTGATTCAAACTTGTTTATCATTTGATCCAACTGATCTGTTTGCAGGGGGTTCAAATTTTCGTACGGTATTACTGTACGGATTTCGTTCACTTGGGGGGGAACGGAGGGGTTGTTAAACAACTGTGGAGCAATTTTGAAAGCCATCCAAAAATCCACTCCCAGGATAAATTTTTGCGAGATTGTAGGTACAACCAGAAATTTGATCCGAACTGTTTTTGTGTCGCAATTGATCGGCAGGGTAAGAGAACCAATGACACGTTGTGAAGTGTTGTCTGCTGTGGTGACATGTGAAGAATGTTCTTCCATTTTAAAACCACAGTTTGTGAATAAGGTGTGAGCGTTGTCGCCCAGACAGCTGACAGACGCGCCGCTGTCGAGGAGACCAGAAAAAACCACATTGTTTATAGAAAAATGCGCGAAGGGTCTACCGTCTATTGCCTGTTTGCAGCAAACTGTAGAGAGGGGTAAGGCCTTTTTGAAGAATTTGACGTGTTCCAACCACTCCGACCATTCCTTCGGCCTATGGGGAGGATGGCCCGGGAGGTTGGGTTCTAGTTTTTTGGCCTCTTGACTGTCCAATTGGGAGGGGGCCTTGAGAAATCTGTAGGGGGTTTGATGAATCTGAGGTCCGGGATGGGTGTCTCAGTATTGTCTTGGCGTGGTCTTTTGCCAAACTTCCTCCCTTCATCTCTTCTTGGAGAACGATCGACAGATCGCCTTTTGTTAGATTGGGGGTCTCTTGAAGATAAAAGTTTAGCTTGTTTGAAACAAGAGGCTTGGGAGTGACCAACCTTGTGGCAAAAAGAGCAGGATTTCTTTTCGTTGTGCTCTGGTTTTATGCCGGACGAAGTGCTGGGGCGAAAGTTTTCCTTGGGGAACCTTTCGTCTCTCTTCCGATCCTGGTATGCCTCCAGTAGCTGACAGACGTCCTTAAGTTGCTCCAGCGTGGAAATTTTCTGGGAAGTTATGATGTTCTCATATCTGGGCAGGAGACCGTCGATCAAAACTGGGAGGAGTTCCACTTCAGGAACGGGTTGGGCGAGCTTAATATTGATGGCCTCTGCCCTCTGCGTGAATCTAGCGACAGGCTCTCCGGGGTGTTGCTTGATAGCGAGTAAGGATAACCTGATTCTGTGTTGGGCCTTTTTTTCTCCGAAACTCGTTAAAAGTGCCGCCCTGAGTTCCTTCCATGAGTTTGTTTTTCTCTTATGTATCCTGTGCCAGGTAAGCATTTCAGGAGCGATGAGGTCTATGAAATTTCTGTGTAGGATGTTCTCGGGAATTCCTCTGACTTGAGCTGTTTCCTCTATTCTGTTGATGAAATCCTCTACATCCGTGAGTCCGTTGTATTTTGTTTTCCAGGATGTCAGATCGTATATTTTTGTTGGTTCTTGGGCTTGCACTACCACGGGTTTTGCTTCGGAGACTGTGAGGGGGGTAGTGATGATTTCCGAGGTGACTTCCGGTTGAAATTGCAACCTCCTGATATATTTTTTGTTGTAGAAAGAAGCATATAGAGTGAGGCATTTTTTGGATTTATTCCTAGGAGAAATCTTTCTATTTCTCAGGGCCTGTAGTAGTTCCTCCTTTTTTGAAGTAAAAATGTGTGGGATTATACCCAGCGTGACTTGAGGAACTTCCATGGTGTATAAGGTCGTATCAGAGTGACCTTATGTTGGAAAAAGTGAGAACTAGACTCGCAATTGGAAAGAAATTGGGCAGAGATTGACCACTGGGGACGTATTTTTACAAAAAGTTTTTGAAAAAAAACGCGTTTTTTATAAGTGTTTGGTTTATTTGAAAATTTGGGCAGCGGTTCCCCTCAAAAAACGTGATTTTGGGAAAAAATCCTGATGTTTTGAAAATTTGTAGAAAATTTTTCTAAGTCCGAAAACGAGAAAAATTTGGGCAGCGGTTTCCCTCAAAAAACGTGATTTTGAGAAAAAATCCAGATGTTTTGAAAATTTGTTGAAAATTTTCAAAGTCCATAGACGAGAAAAAAAATTGGGCAGCGGTTCCCCTCGAAAAACGTGATTTTGAGAAAAAATCCAGATGTTTTGAAAATTTGTTGAAAATTTTCAAAGTCCATAGACGAGAAAAAAAATTGGGCAGCGGTTCCCCTCGAAAAACGTGATTTTGAGAAAAAATCCTGATGTTTTGAAAATTTGTTGAAAATTTTCTAAGTCCGGAATGAGAGAAAATTTGAGCAGCGGTTTCCCTTACAAAAACGTGATTTTGAGAAAAAATCCCGATGTTTTGAAAATTTGTTGAAAATTTTCTAAGTCCGGAACGAGAGAAAATTGGGCAGCGGTTTCCCTCAAAAAACGTAATTTTGAGAAAAAATCCCGATGTTTTTGAAAAAGGTTTGCAAATAAGCAAAAGTCCGGAAAAGAAAAAATAAAAAAACGGAAACGAGGTTCGCCTTAAATGAACATGTTTTTTGGAATATTTCGATTAGCCTTCCAAAGGGGGGGTTCTTTAGAAAGGAAAGGAAATATTTTTTCTTTTATACAAGTTTTCGTGGAAGTATGTTTGAAAATTCAACAATGTCTTGGGGAATTGTTCTTTATTTAACGTGGCTATACTGCAGCCTGATTTGAGCATACACCATTACTGGTATTTATCCGCCGACTTCCTTTTGTCATAACAAGTTATATGCAGAAATGTGCATACGTAATGTAATGCCTGACTCGAGGAATCGACGTCAACGCGAACCGAACGTCTTTCAAATTATGTCGTCTGTTTCTTACGAAAGAAAAAAAAGCTAAATGATGAAACAGGCGGCAAAATTAGAAAAATGCTCAATTGTCAAAAGGTAGAAAGAATTTAATCCACTTGTTTCCCTTAAGCTGCAAAATATGCCGTTATATATACAGGCCAGTATTTTGCGAAATAGTCCCCTATTCGCAGAATATGTCGATATCAAATACAGACCAGCACACTGCGGAATAAGTTTATTAATAAAAACTGGTTAATTAACTTTCGGGAAACGAAGCGGGTAATTGGTTTATCATATACAGGATTTTAATTGTTGAATAACTTTGTTTTAAATATTTGTGTACATTTCCACTATTAATCTTGTATTTGAAACTAGCAAATTTAGTCGGTCGACACTTGTAAACACTATATTATTCACGACGGCAACTTTCTTGGTTGAGCACTTTACGTAGGAATACCGGTGATAATGTTTTGTCGAGTGATGACTCGAAAATGAAGGAATCGTGCCCGTGATAACTTAAATTTGCAATTCGAAGTTACACTCGCGTCGATGTTCTTTGATGGTAATGCTAGACAAATTGGGAAAAAAAACAAGACAAAACATTATAGATTATACAGTTTAAACAATGGCTGATTGAAGAACGAGGCGAGCGACTGTGAAGAGGGAGGAAAAAAAAAAAAAACCGCCACACGTCGGGCGACAGTGCTGGGGGCGCTGCTGCTGTGGCCTACCCCAAGCCCTATTCCTGTAAAACACACACAATAACAGCCGTCGGTTAGCTCAAACCGGCTCGAACATGATTCCTCCTAAAAAACAGGGCGAGTGCCAGTGGTTCGCTTGGTCAATTCTTCCTTCCCCTCCTCTCCTCAAAATCCCCGGGACTCCCTCTTCAATCAGTACACAGTATTTGCATTTAAAGGGTTTATTCAATAAACAGAACAGGGTGATACACATACGGCCAGTGTCGGCACAAAACACAAGTTAAACTACCCTACTGACCTAACGAGGATTTCTCCCTCTCTCTATGCGTTTAAATGAAGTTACAAACGGTTCAAAGCACACGGTGGGGGGGAGGAAGCGAGTTGGTACTCACATAGCTAGATGCGTGGTCTGCCATCTTTTCTGGATTCCGTTCACCACACAATTTCAAACAATACATCGCGGAGTTAATATCGTGGAGCACAAACAGCGCAAATCGCGCGTAGCACAGTTGCTTGGCCGAGAGCTAGCGAAGGAATGGCGGCCGGCGGGCCGCCCGGCGCTTGGCGCCTGACGCGGGGTGGTCGCGCGGTGCGGGGAGAGGAAACGGTAGGCACGTGTAGTGGGGACGATTCACTTAACCTTCCGCTCGGGAGCCGATTCTGTTACGTAACAGCACATAGTGCCTTTATGGAATTATTCCAGTCGGTGTGTGCCCCATTATTATTATTAAATAACACTATTGTAAGGTACCTACTTAGTGTCTATGTAGAATTATTCCAGGATGTATGTGCCACTTATGGTAAAGGCAGGACCTACCAAATAAATTAATCCTGAATATTGCTCAAAGTAAGTAAAATGGTGTTTCCTTTATTGGGATACATTATGTCATACTAACAATGTATGTAAGTTATATAAGATGTAAATAAATTGAATGAGATTACGAAATAGCTACTTATTAGTTTTGGGGGATACAAAGGGGGTGAACGAGGAATGAGGTTTTTTGTAATTTATTTTCGGGGTGTTATGCCATATTTCGCTACCTCCTCCTTTAGCCAACGTTTCGGACAGCCTTACAGTGTTTATCATCAGGGCAGATGTGTGTATCACACATGATGAACACTGACACCGGACACCGGCGTAGTGCAGCGGGATCGAATCTCGGCGTGGCAAATAAATTTTATTTGGTTAATTTGTGTTATTATACGTGCGGCACGTTCCAGAGTGGAAGATACTCTCAGTATCGCTCTGGTGTAAGACCACCATTCAGAATGTTGTAAGACCACCATTCATTCCACGTTGCTTAAAATGGCTTTAGCCGTGTTTGGTGACCAGATCTGAATAGCCAGGTACTTCCCCACCTTCCTCTTCCCTTTCTCCTTCCCCTCCCCACTACATTCAGCCTCACAACACACCTCAAAAGTTGGTCACGTAGTATGGGTACGTTCCCTTATGTATAATAATATATAGTAGTTATATATAATAACTACTCCGAGTTTGCAAACCATCTAATAGAGGTAGGTCATACCTTCAAAAAAGAAAAAACTAAGTTTAAACATTGCAATGTAAATTCATATTTTAATTTGTGCACTTTAGAAACTTTAGAAATCAACAAAAAAATTTAATCTAAAATTAATTTAGTTAATAAAATAATAGCACCATGTAAATCCTCTCTACTTACGATGTTCCCATGTAATTTTGACTCCTCCCACCGTTCTCCCCTCCACCAAATTTTCCCCACTCCCACTACCCCCGCCTAATTAATTTTTGTACTTGTATTTTTAAGTTAGTTTTAAGTTTGCTCGTTAATGATATAGACGTATCGAAACCGGTCGCAAAAATTAAAATTAAAGTAACAAATGTACATGGAAAATTACAACTTTTCAAAACAAATATGTCTAGAATTTGTTACATAGTCAATGCCGAAGAAATACAAAAATAGGTTAATTGAGGTTGGGTTTTTTTAATGGGCTATTTTTTTATCACTTTAAAGTCGTTTCAATCATTTTGAAATTAAAACTTCTTTAGGGAGCGACCGCGCGTTTTATAACTTTTGGCCTCGATTGCTCGTGGCATTTCGAATTTTTTCCGCCGACATTGAAAAAATCATATCTCCGAATTTTAATATGAAGACATGCAAACTGATTATAGTTCTATATAGTTAATAAATTAACCTATCTTTTGTTGATTATCACATATTTGTAGGAATTATAAAAAAAATATTATAAAATCGTAAACTTTAAAAATGTGGGATTCCTGCGTGTTAATTCCTGTAAGATTGCCCTAAATTTTACTTTTTCAAGTCAACATTGGATATTTTTGATTTCTACACGTTGTCTAAACAAAATACAAGGTTTTTAATAAGATAATATATCATAAGAATACGCAGTACTAACCTTTTACAATATTTGCAATCATTTTGGCGAGATTCGCCATTTCCATTGTCACAAAAAATTTGCATCTGACAGCTAGCTTTCGTCGTCATATTCTAGATTAAAACTTTTCAAAGCTAATTGAAATTTAGATGTATATCTTTGTTAAGAATTCTTCTAATTGATAAACTATAGTTCGAATGCACACGTCAAGTAAGTAGGTCGATAATTGTAAAAATAAACACAAAAATCGAATGAAATTTAGATTTCAAATTCGATTTACGTAAAACATGTTAAAAATCACTAAATTCTCAGTTTGAACACTTGAAAACACGTTAACCACATGGATAATACATGGATAATTGAATTGTGATAACTGTTTGGTGTTAAAATGCAAAAACACAATCATTTACGGCATTTTAAAACATGTGTAAATTCATCCGGCCTGTCAAACAGTTTTGCGTCGGTGTTGAATATGAACTGTCAGATTTTAACCGCGAATTACACTTTCCAGAAGCATCTAAATAGTAATAGTGTTGCCATATATGAGAGACAATATTACCAGCTTTCCAACGGAATAAATATTGGCCAGGAACTGGTAAATAATTAAATAGTTTTTAATTGTTTACGAGTGGTACGTCATAAACGTCGAATTATTCGACGTGGGCAATCCTAGAAGAAAACAAAATGTCGAATTATTCGACATGGTCGCTCCAGTGGTTAGCACCGTTGTGATTTGAAATTAGATGAAACGAAAAATAGCTACACTAAAAAGAGACAAACGCATACTTCTATAGATTTTTTTCCTGCGAGAGATAGTACAACGGAATCCTCTTTGTGTGGGGCTTCGTAGCCTATCAGGGATATTAATTTGTCGGTGAATTACACATTCTGAATTTTTTTATCTAAAGTTATGCTCCCATAAAAATCTATGCTTGTGTGTATGGGAGGAAAGTGTTATTTATTTAGTTTTTAAGAATATATTTTTATTGCTGTTGTTATTTTTATTATGCAGTTTTATTTTTATTGAAGGTGTTTTGTTGTTTTTATGTTTTGAACTCTTTAAAGCTACTATAGAGGGATCTTATATTTTCTGGCAATTTATAAAAGAAATTTATTCCTAGGTATTTATAGTTCTGTTGACCCGAAGTTTTTTTACACATCGGAATCGGTAACATGTATTTTTGCCTGAGATTTGCTGTGTTTCTGATTTGTATGACTTTGTTTAAAATATATAAATGAAAACTTAGAAGTAGATGAACCAAGTGAGTGACGTCCCAGGAGGACAAGGCACGATCAAGGAGTCGAAATAATAGTTACGTAGGAAGAGAATTGCGTTCTCTCTGTTAATCGTGCTGAGCAATTGGTATAATTTTTATTTAAGGTTGTTTTTAAAGAGATTTTTTTACTTTTTTAAATGGTCAATTAGATGTACATAATAAATAGGTAGTAACTAATGTATTATAAGTTTTATTTTTTACCTTTAATAGATCTGCAAATATTCCACAAATAATATAACAGGATACGACGGTTACATGACAAAATTACACAGATACGAAATTACACGTGGATGTTTACACGTAGAGACATTTAATTTTAGTTACTTGAAATACACACGTTAAATGTTATAATTATTGTATCGTATACTTAATTTTGCATTGACTCTATTAAATGTGTATATGTATATGTGCATGAGCGTGTGCATAGTGTGCATGTATGATTGCCATGACATATGGCCATCCGGCATATACATTTATACAATACTTAGTCGATTTAGGGAAAGTGCAGTATATATCTACTTACACAAAATTTAAAAGGGGTGTGCAGAGAGGATGTACCGCCGAATATATATAGTATAAAACATATTTTCATTCATATATCCATCAAGGATAAAACTACTTGTCTGTATACTGTATATACCAGGGTATAAGTACAAGTCCATACCAACTAATAATTAAATGTATTTTTTAAGTCGGTTTAAGGTTTGAAATTGGTAAATAATGAAAAAAAAATTTAAATGGGGGCCAACTGTTGGGGGATTATCTGTCGGCTCACCTGTACATGTATACATATAAAAAACACAGATTCTTCGAAATTGGTTTATTTATTTCATTAAAACAGATTTTTTTTGTAAGTGTAATTTGGTTCATGTGTTATGCCGTCCGTATGTGATTCTGGTTTGTATAATTTCGTCATAATACCATGTATGATGTAATTTCATTTTTATAACTTATATTTTATTTTATTTACACATTTATTAACACTAAGCTTGTAAATTATAAAAAGGGCATTTTAATGGTAACTATCTTTATTTTGTGATATTGGAATTGTAAACTTATTTATAAGAATATTGATTATTATTTAATTAATAACGCATTATATTATGTACAATAAATTAGTGAAAGACAAATATTAAATATTACCAACTCTGTAAAATACACACTTAATAAATAATTTTTTTAAATTATGTGGTTTTTTATATTTCCAGGCTGCTTTAATTATCAAACTGGGTTTAAATTTAGTTCAAACTCAAACACACATCTCTAATCTCCGTACCATCAAAAAAGGACTACCTATAGACATATGAATATTGTAGACCAGAACATAAAGGTGAGGGGTAGACAACAACTACAGTGGGGCGCAGAGCGGGAAGATGACTTTGGAGATATGTGATTCGTTGATAACTCAATATGACAGTATATAGGCATCTCGCATTATAATATCACCATTTAGTTCTTAAAAGTAAACTCTGTTTTTGAATGAATGGACCTTTTTACATGTAATGATAATTGTATTGAACAAATTTGCGAAGTCTAAATACGGCAAAGTAAAGTTCGTTTATTTTCAGACTCCAATATTTTGTTGCCGTATTTAGTTAGGACACTTTTACAAATATTTCATAATTTACTTACCCCGTAAACATCGACGAGCACACGCCATGTATCTCGAGTGATAGTATATATTTACATGTTTTCAAAACACAAATCATGTTTTTGCGGTGTTATTTCGTAAAATGCACCGATGAGCGCTCGACGCAGGCTCGCAGAAGAATGATGACGTCACATTTTTTAGATTCACGCGAAGCCATACTCAATCCCAGCTGGTTCCAAGGAACCGGTATGGGGAGGGGGAAATAATACACTTTTATCACTTAGGGCAGGTCTACTAATATTCGTATGTCTATGGTACTACCTATGAAACTATTTAACAAAATAAAAGTATGAAAGACAAAATTGTTAACAGTCACTTAAAGAATAAAACTATTACGAGAAATAAAAGAGGTTTTCAAAACACAAACTAACTAAAGGTAATGTAAGGTACTAAGTAAAGAATATAGTTAAATTACATTTTTAAAACATCATAGTAAATTGACTAGTTTTTGATACCCGTCAAAGTCGAGTGTGAACTTAACGCATATTTTTAGCTGCGTCTTGTTTCAGGTATTCCAGTGATCAGGGTTATAGTTGTAATGATTAACAATAAATTAAAAGAAGGATACAGTGCTAAAGATACTTCTTCGCAGTTTAAAATAAGTCTTACTTTCTTGTTATCAATTCTGTTAAATTTATTTATTTTGTTTATTTATTATTAGTTTCAATAGCAAGGTTTGTACATATATGTATAATGTAGGTACAGTATAAGTATAGATTCATTTTTTTTCACAGACCTCCTCACTAGGATTTCCTGTTCTGAGGTGGCCTGTAGTTTTTTAAAATATTTGTATTTGGTTATGGATAGTCTTCATATCGTCTTCATGATGTTTGTAATTTTATTATCACTTTGATCTCTCAGCCATGTTTTTACTTTTGTTTTAAATATGTTAATTTCCTTTATATTTTTGATTTGATCTGGTAGAGCATTGTATAATTTCATAGCATGGAATTTATTATTTCTCTGTCCAAAAGATGTGTTCAAACTGGGAGTAACCAGGATGTTATTGCTTACTGCCCTGGTTGAGTATTTATGTTGGGCAGTGGAAATATTAAATTTGTTTAAATTCTGTTAAGACGAACCAAATTTTTGGATCGACAGCACATAAAAAGACTTGCATTAGCAGACAAAATGTTGTTAAAAACCCCCATCAAACAAATCGTTGGTTCTGACTCCTGTAATGGATTTAAATTATTTTTCAATAATTTTGTTTGTACACTACTTTATTATCAAATAAAGGTGTAAGTACAAGATTACACAAGACTTCTTAAGAATTCTTAATTTCTACCGACATAATAACATACGTCCTTATAAAACTTTCAGTTTTTAAGCTCTAAAAAACTGATGCTGTGTTTCTTTAAATCCACTTAACTCAATTGTCAAGAGATTTTTGCTTATTATAAATAAGTTGCGATTTATGAAATATTTTCACTGACGCCTATTAATTAATTATAATCGTTTTCAACATTAGCATATTCCTTCTATCATTAGTATTTATATACTTCAGTTTCAAACCATCTTTAGAAGTCTTCTTCTTTTTTTTAACACTTATAAAGGAGCCTTTAAGAACTAAAAGCTACACCGTCAATATCTGCAGCTTTAAACTCCAGTTCTTGGGTATCATACTCGACAACCTGCCCATTCTAAATGAAAGAAGAATTTTTGTTTATACACTGCCAAACAAGTATTTTTAAAACCCACAATAGACTAAACCAACAACACAACATGCTGGTTTTCTTGGGTGGTAACTGGTATCGTCGTAAATTTGTACTTAATCTCCAACCGATCCTATGCTAAATTTTAGGGGTGTTTTGGTACCAGAGCTTAAAGCTCTTTAGAAATCTTGTCAGTTATTCTTGATAACATTGATGATCCAAGGGACGTAGTGGGGAACATAGGTATAGACGTCTGGAAATCCTGGCTTGGCACATCCGGAGCCAAACGAGGTGATTCCTTTTAGGACCCAACGGTTGTCATTCCCGAAACACTGCAAAGGTCCTCCTGAATCTCCCTGTAACCGAAAAAAGGTTCATCAAAATTTAAAAAACATTTATTGTACATAATTAACAGAAAGTACCGGTTTAGCAAAATAATATTAACTTATTTTTTGTTTTCGTCTCAAATCTATATATTATATATATAAAAATGAATCCCGGTTTACCTTGGTCACACCATAACTTCAGAATGACTACCTATTTCATTAATTTTTTTTTAAGTTTTCTAATACTTTGTAGAAGGTTCTTATGGAAAGAAAAATTAAGAAAATTTCGCCGAAAATTGAATAATTTCAGAAAACTTAACGACTATTTTAACTTCGCACGTTTTACAGTTCGCGCGTTTGATGAAATTGAATTTAGAAGGCAGCTATTTTTTTTTTGTAAGTATTGTCTACGGATTTTTTAAATTATAGATATTTTAAATAGGTACCTATGTTAGGTACCAAATTTGATTGATTGATCTTATAATATACAAAAATGAATATTTGTAATATACAAAAAATTAAATTTTGAATAAAAAAATTGTAATAGGTGGCATGCGAGCTGTTTGAAAACTGAATGTACTGGGACTAAATATGTGAAACGCGGGAGGGGGGTTTGCGGGACGGGGGAGCGGGAGAGGGGAGAGGGAAGGAGTGTAAGGTGGAAGGGGAACGCGGGAGGAAAACGGAGACGCACGAGAAAGGACATACAGGGAGAAACAATTTATTTCTTTGAATATGGCATTGCAACTAGTTATTATAGTTAATACTATTCGTCAAGGACTATTTCATGCCTTTATTTCTGAATATTTAGAGAAACACTAAAATGTTCAGTCTTTGCCAGGACGTACAACAGATGTCGTTGCAGTGTCCATTTAGATCCGTCCAGTGTTATTGAAACTCACGAGTGGTTTCGCATGAACACTTCTTCATCACGTCAAACGTTAAACTAATACGAAATGCAGAGATAAGTTGTGGGGTTTCGCTAAGGGAGAATTGGTTCTTAACAAGCCATTTAATTTTAAGTTGGTTAGTTCTCCAAAGGAATTCCAGAAAAGGCATGTTTCTTACCACACAGGTTCCAGTACTTCCATCTGTATTCCCTGCACATAAGTGTCCATCTTTTAAAGGCAGATTCTCCGGATACTTTCCTAGGCAGTCTTCTATCGGCAGAGGTGGTACAGACGCCTCCAGAAGGGTGTCAGTCAGAGATCCATTGGTCTGGGCACGTCCCCAACCAGTCACGTAACACTCTTTTGACTCGAGGTGGTTATAATTATCATCGTTATTTTCTTCAAAACCATCAACATCATACAACGAATCGCTGGAGAAGTGGAGTTTCTTTGCATTGTTTTTATCTCTACGACTCTCTTCGCCATTTGCATGTTCCGCGTTGTTCCTGTCTCTTCGTCTGGTTGCTCTTACAGTTCTAGGCATTCTATTGTTGTCCCTCCCAACAATTTGGTAACGTCTTACAGGCGGATGTCCTTCATCATCATCTTCGGCAACTCTTATGTTATATCTCATATTCTTTTTTTTATTTCCCAGCATGTTTCCTAACACGGATTTGGTCAGATTATTAATCTTTTCAAGATATTTGGTGAGGAAGTCTGATGCTTTCGTTGGTGTGTTGGGTTTTTGTCTTGTGGCAGGTTTTGACGCTGGTGAGCCAAAATATTGAGGATTTTTTGCTGGAGTACTTTGTTCTCGTTTATTGGAGTCAGGTAGGCAGATGATCTTAATCTTGCTTCCAAAACTGATGTCTGCAGCCTTGGACAACTTCATTAGTGCTGAAATGGAGAAAATTCATATGTTTATTAAATGAAACAACTAAAATAAAATCCAAAAGTACACCTACCACCGTACGTCAAATTTTTGATGGTTCTTCATTCTGTAACTTTTTGTTTAGTATCTATTATAACTGTTAATTTCTTTATTTATTAAACGTATCAGAATTCGTAATTAGTATAATGACCACGTCCTGCCGCCTACTAGTACGCATAAGCATGCGAAAAGAGAACAGTCTTATGAAAGTATTAAGTCCACTTAACATCAAATTGTTTGTGTGAACGTGATACAAAGTTATCCAATATGAATAATAAAATAAATAAATTGTCGCTGAAATTTTAAGGTGGACAGAAGTATTCACACCAAGAAGCTAGATTATTTTTTTTGTTGCAGCAGCTTATAGAAAATCAAAAGGTATCTTGTTTTTAAATTTTAAACACTGTAGGTATAATACATCAAATTTTCACTTTTAGCAAATGCGTTATGGGTAACCTGGTTTGAATATCACTTTATTTTATATATTTAACAAATCGGTTTCGGTTCGATCTGAACCTTCATCAGGGTGTACAAAACACATTAAATCAATTACGGAGTATTTAAAGGAACAATAGAAGAGGAAGAGAGAACATCAACTTTGGTGGGGGTGAGTGGGAGGTTCCTAAGAGAGGAAAAAAAATAAAGTGGTTACAGGCATCTTTAGACTATCAAAGAACATGGTTCAACGTGGATTTTGGCAAAGGGATTACAATCATCGACAATTAGTTGTGTTTTTTTTTCAATAGTGGTAGAATAACAACCAGAATTGAAGGAAGCTGACCAACCAAGAAGCTCCCTTATAAAAAGCCCGCCTGTGGAAGGAGCGTTCGGAAGCTTAAACAAACCTCAATTTAGGAAGCCATAGTGAGATTAGTTACAAACTCTGGACGGATAGGAGCAGTTGGGACTCTTTGCGATGTTAAAAAAATAATTAGAAAACTTCGCCATGATAATCGGCTATCCTATTAGGGCTTGATTGTATGGGGTCGGTCACCGCATCATCAGGCTTAGTTAATTGGAGTTTGACAGCAAGGTTTGTCAAGGTCTTGGTGGCCAATGTATTTGCCTACCTGCTGCATGGCGGGCCGGATCGAAGGAGACTGGTTGAGGACTGGTCTTTTGATCTCTCCAGAATCGTTCGACCCACCACCTTGCACCGCAGTTGAACTGATGGATTCATACGTTCGTAACTCCTAGACACACTGACCCCACCACTCGTACTTCCTTCCCAGAACTTCCTCTTCCTTTCCTTAAAAATAATTCTCCACATAGAACCCCCTAGATGACATAGGCCCTGAGGTAAATTATTTTCATCCAGGCCTCCTATATGAAGCTCAAGTAAAAATATAAAGATATGGGTGGGCTGCCAAGTGGATGCTTTTCCTAGATGAATCTCCAAAAGTGATAGCTCTACAAATATAATACTGATAATTGAGACGGAAACATCTAGCCCAGCTTTTCATTCAAGATCATGAGGAGAGGGGAAACTTGGTTCAGGAAATCAATCACCACGAGGTCTGAAGTAAAATTTGAGTGGTACAAGTGTACCAATATTTTGTGTAATAAATATAATCAACTTGCCTATGTCATGTTGGTAGTGGTGGAAGCGAGTGTGCAGGACTATCTTGTCCACGCTGACGTAGGAGCCAGTCTGCTCCGACCGGTCCCACTCCCCCAGGACTGCTGTCCACAGCGCAGGTACTGGCAGGTTGAACAGCTCACTGAGGAAGACAGAGCAACAATACAGCAGAACGATGAAAAAATGGTTACTTCGTAGGGGTCGATATTTCCTGGTTATCTAAGTGATTTATTCAGTTACAGACAACGCTGGATCAACCATAGTTGTGCAATTGTCTAAACACGAATCATTGAGAAAAATTACTCCCCTCGGGGCCTGTGTCATTTTTGGGGGTCTTTTTTTCCTAAAAATAGCCTCCACAAAACATTTTGAAGGGTATTTTTAGGAGAGGATGATCTGGGAAGGAAAAAATGAAGAGTGGGTAAGAATCTGGGGGTCAGTGTAGCCAGGAGTGATGAAGGAATCCATCTCCCCACTGCGGTACAAGGCGCTGGGTAGAGAGAGTCCTGCTGGAGAGGTCAAAAGGTCTCCCTCAATCAATCTCTCTCGATCCGGTCTGCTACGCAGTTGGTGGGCAGATACAACCGCCGCTAAAACCCGGACAAATCTTGCCCCATAAACCCGGGCGCCCCTACTAAGTCAGAAGACGTAGCGAACCACTTGGGGTGACCTATGGTAGAAGTGGTGGTTCATAAATAGTTCCAGGGACGGCGGTACCCACACCCGCCACCCAAATTGAAAAAATTTAAATACAATTAATTAAAATACAAACAAACAGACATACTTAATATACCAAAGTGTAAATCTTCATTTGGTCAAAGAAATTCTGAATTTGTAGCAGTAAAGTTATATAACAAACTCCCACTTAGTATCAAACAAATTAAAACAAAAAATAGCTACATTAAGGATATTAAATGTTGGCTGAAGGAACTGTCAGAAAATGAACTTACTAGTATACTTAAAACATCGTCATAGAAGTTTCTGGAAAACCTTATCCAAACAATGAAGTTAAACCATAGAAGTCGCTGAAAAACTTATCCAAAGCATAGTCCCCCTCAGCACAGGATCTCCTAGTGAGGAGGACTACGAATATATTTTCTATTTTATATATACATCTAACTAACATGTTTCATATAAAAATGTAAAAAATATTATATATATAGTTTCTAAATTAAAAAATTAAATAAAATAAAACAATTATCTGCTTTGGCACTATAGAAAACAACAGATAATACACTTCTGCTAAGCCACCAAACGTAGCGAACCGCTTGGGGGTATCATAAGTTAATTACTTACTTGTTGACGCAATGGGCTGCTGTCAACAACCAAAGGGGGTGAATGAGTACCCCACCGCACCAGTGACCGATAAAACCGTACTTAGGGTGTAACAGCTGCAGCGAAATCTGAAGAAGGAAGCACAAATGTATTAGATACAACATTAATTTTTTTTTCTCCCATACATATTTTTTACATAAAACTAATCTTAAGAGGGAATAACCAGAAAAAACCGTAAATATGTCATTTTTAAATCAAATTTTAGACTTATTGACTCTTTTCCACAAAAAATAATAAATTGATGTCGAAAGATTGTTCTTTTATCTAGTAAACGCATGTTTTAAATTTAGAAAAAATTTGTTTATTTTTAGTATAATATGGTTATCCCGTAGGTCGTTGGCAGATTTGTTAAATTTTCAAACAAAATTTTGAATCATATAACACACATTTCAAATCATATAATCATGCAGTAAAATAAGTCAATAAATTATCTGGTAAAGCTATGTTTCAGAATTTTAATTGTAGTTAGAGTAAAGTAAAATCATTAAAAAAAGATCCGCGCACGTGTTTTGTGACAAAAATACTTCAGTTTGTCTACTTATTTACGGTTTTACAAACTAATAAATTAAAGTTTTTTTACATTCTTATTCTGTTTAGATATTATTGAAAAATTAGTGTCCGCCGCGCTATTCGCGATGTTACCGGCACGAATATTGTTACCGCGCGTGTAAGGTAGTGAGTGCTGTGAGTGAGGCGGCAACCAAATATTAAGAGGGCCTCCGACTACGAATAATTATGCCGCCACGTAAGGGGCCGAAGACCGAAAGGTCTCCCGGCCAAGAGGAAACATTAAATATCGGGGAACAATTGAAAATATTGTCCCTGAATATTGAGGGAACATCTCTCTCAAAGGTGGACTTTTTAGTAAACACCATACGAAAGAAGAAGAATTGAAAAATTAAAAATACTTATGATCAAAAAATATTCACAAAACGTACATAATTTTAATAGTTTTATCGGCATTTTTGGATGTAGATATAAATTAAATCAAATTTTGCATGAAATAAAATCGATATTGAGTTATATTTTTAAAAAGCTGGTACGGAGAATAATTATTCTTTCTCATTGGAACCGCCCTGTACGATCGTAAAAACATCTTTCGACGAAATTTGTATTCTCGGCCGCTGGCTGGTTAAAGGGCCTTAATGACTTTTCAAAGGCCCTTAATACATTATATTAGTGTATTAAAACTGAATAATAATATATTTATCCCAACGAAATGATATTTTTTTCGTTATCTCCCGTCCAGATCGGGCGGGACTGGTTGAGGGAGACCTAACCTAGATCTCTCCAGATGAACTCTCTCGACCCATTGCCGTGCACCGCAATGAGAGGGATGGATTCTTACATCCATCACTCCTGGACGGTTCCACGACAGTTAGTCCCACGACAGTTGATACCCTGACTGAACCTCCTGGCATATTTACATACAATATGCAGTCGGTTTAGGGAAAATACTGTATACCTATTTACACAAAATAAACTAAATGTCCCCGAAGGGGTTTGCAGATTTGCCGGATAACATAAGTATAAAGCACATTTTCCTTTAAATGCATCAAGGAAAAAAGTACTTGTCTGTATACTGTACCATACTAGGGTATTACTACCTCTATATACTTAACACAACAACAGCCCAACATCATTACACATACTCAGCCATAAAATCCTTTAACGAACTCCCTAAAGAAATACAATCCGAAAGGAATTATGAAATTTTTAAACAAAAACTTAAAAAACATTTTACCATTAACTAGTTTTAGATATGTATTACGATGTGCCAACTTATATTTTCCACTGTGAACCAAAATGCCAACTATATATTTTTTTCTATGTATAACAACTGTCAAGTATGTATAGTACTGTCAATCTGATAGTGCTCCCTCCCTAAACACGAGATTTTCTCAATTAGGGAGGTATTGTTACCACCAATATTATATATTATGTATTGGTTTATTAAAAAAAATATATATATATATATATATATATATATCGTAAGCAGAGATTTTTTCCTTCCCAGATCTTCCTCTCCTTCGTTTGCTTAAAAAAAGGAACTTCATTCCAAAGTTGACATAGACCCTGAGGGAAATTGTTTTCTTTAAAGCCTCCTTTGTAAAAATATATATGTATACTAACTAACCGACAAACGTTATCCTGCCATATAAATTATTTGTAGTGAATATTTTGAATGTTAAATAAAAAATAACGAATGTATTTGTAAGAGTGTAAGAGTTAAAAATATGTATATTTGTATTAATAATAATTGTATTAAGTTTTTTTATATACTTTCATTATATTAATGTATCTATTGTATGTATTGTACCAAAAAAAAATATTAAATAAAAAATAAAATAAAAAAAAAGTGTGGGGATGGGATCTATGACAGAAAGAGGAATGAAGCGCTGCAGACGATGACCGCCGATAAAAACATAACAAAACACCAACTAAAGTAGGAAAACGAAATAAAGAAAATTAATATGAATTCGGTCCGTCTTTAGCCAACACAAATAAGCTCGATGGTTTGCCCACGCGAAAACATGATGCCGAATGAAATATCAAAATGACGCGAGGCTTCTCGTGAACGTGGGGATGAAAGTTCAATGAGGCGGACGTAACGCCATCTGTCATTCAACAACATAAATAATTTCGTTCTGTTTGAAATACGAAAGACGGTTAAATTTGTTCATACAAAAATACTAAAATCGCGATTAAAAAATGGGAGGGTTAAAACTTTGGGTCATATGTATTTTTTGATGCCAAATAAAAAAAAGTACAACAAAAAAAATTGTCAAAAAAAACTTTTTTTTTCTGGATAGGGACACCCTAATCACTTAGGGGTATGAAATATACTTTAAAACCTATATTTCTCATACCTACCAAATATACATTAAAAATTTTATAAAAATCGGTCAAGCCGTTTCGGAGGAGTGCAACCACAAACAACGTGACACGAGATTTTTTTATATAAGATAGATAAAATATATAGATATATCTAATTTGTATAAAAGCACCAAATTGCTTATTATTCTTCTATAAGAAAAGTCGGTAACATGTATTTCATTAAATTAACTTAATTAATTTTTTCATTGGGTATGGATAGGATTAAAAATTAAATTATATTTAAAAAAATTACCAATTTTATTATTCCACGAAATTGCTCAGTTAAAACAGAGTAAAATTTTTTTTTTATTAAATTACATGAGATTTTAAAGCATTGTAAAATTTGTAAAAAGGTTTAACGCAACTCACTTGCCAGGGCCAGGCTCCTCTCTTGGACTCTCTCCCCCTTATGATGCGCACACTTTCTCTGTGAGTATCCCTCGGAGTTCTGTAGTGGCGCCTATTTGGAACGCCGCACTCTGAAAACATAACATTTTCATACATTATTAAAAGCTTATTGTGGTATTCTGATGTTCGTTTTCGGTTCGTCAGGTTAAGAGGGATGCTCTGTTTAATCTGCGGCAGGGGAAATGGTGACTGAAGGTGCCCACCTGTCGATCGGATATCATCGGCTATCTTCGTAACCCGACAATTATTAAATATTTAATAGTGAACGGGAGTTAGTTATCTAGTACAACTCTACTGACCTCTGTTGAGACACATTAAAACTACGTATGTTAACTACATCTGTTAAGATACTTTGAAACTACACACATATTCACGCACACAACAGTTATTAAAGATTTATTTATGGTTGCAGTCAGTAGCGTAGCGTCAGTAGGGGGGGCGGGGGGGGGCGGATCACCCCGGGTGCCACCCGAGGAGGGGGTGACACTCGAACGTGGAGAAAAAACTTACGAAAGTGCAAAATTGCCGTAAAAAATATTTTACACGTTAACACTGACTGTTATTTTGCTCTATGGCTTGGTTGGTATGGGATTCCCGAAAAATGTTTTTTTTTGTTCCTAGCTCAGTCGGGGATTTCCCTGAAATATTCCCTGTGTCATTCTAATTTCGTCCGTATATTGTGATTAACGTAGACTCGTGAAGTGAATTGTTATCTTTGGACTGACGTGAATTAGTGAAGAAGTTATTATTGCGTGATTATTAGTGCTGATAGACCAGTTTGAAAAACAAGGTAGGTAGGTGAGAATTTTTAGATACCGTTTTGTAGTGCATGAATAGTTACAGTCGGGACAAGAAAAAGGTTTTTCATCGCTGTGAGTTAGCAAGTGCCGTTTTAGTTATTTTTATCGAGAATAAAAATAGTTGCAGTCAGGACATGAAATAGGTTTTTTTCACACTGTCGGTAAACGTGTGATTTTTAGATTTCTCTTCATAGTACATGAATAGTTGCAGTTGAAACATAAAAAAGGTTTTTCTCCACACTGAGTCAGCAACTGACTTCATATGTATCCCTTTTGAGAACACGAATAGTTACAATCAGGACATGAAAAAGTTTTTCTCTTCCGTGAAACGTACTGCGGATTTTTATATCTTTCCTTTGAAAACTTGTATTACTGCAGTCGGGACATGAAAAAGGTTTTTGTCCAGCATGGGTAAGCATGTGAATTTTTAGATACCGTTTTGTAGCGCATGAATAGTTACAGTCGGGACAAGAAAAAGGTTTTTCATCACCGTGAGTTAGCAAGTGCCGTTTTAGTTATTTTTTCGAGAATAAGAATAGTTGCAGTCAGGACATAAAATAGGTTTTTTTCCACTGTCGGTAAACGTGTGATTTTTAGATTTCTCTTCATAGTACATGAATAGTTGCAGTTGGAACATGAAAAAGGTTTTAAATCTTCGTTTTGAGGACATGTATAACTGCATTCAGATTATGAAAAATGTTTTATTCCACTCTGAATAAGCTTATGAATCATAGTTGAGTAAAGTGTTGCTCCATATGGAAACCTTTGTAAAATTACTTTCTTCAGGGCCTCCTCAGTGTAGCTAATGTAAAACGAAATATGTGTTGTAAAACCATGTAGGTGTATTAAAGGTAAGACAGTATTAAATTGTGGAGATCCGGAAGCAATGAAAGACCGATAAAATAATAATATTTTCCCAATTTGTTTATGAATTACAATTTAAAACAATAAAATAAACAATATACGCATGGACCTATTGCGAGTTTGAAATCTCTTGTTTTATTTTTACAACGTGATTAAAACAAGAAAGGTATTTAAGCGACTTTCCAGTACTTTGCGCAATTTTATTGAGACTTTTAGATAAAAATTGTCACTTGGGTGTTACGTAACGTTTAGGGGGAGAGAGGTGCAGAAAAATGTTACGGCGCGTTGCGTGGGGGGAGAGGGGGTTAAAAATTTTCAAAAATTGCGTTACGTTATACTTGAACGCCCCCTTTACTATTTTACGATTGAAATTTTATCGTTACACTCTGAACACAAAAATGGTTTTAACCTAAGTATTGGTTATTATGTTTTCATGCCAGCAAATGATTTTCTCTAGATTTTTGTAGCATATTTATTTATTTATTTATTTATTTATTTTATTTTAAATGCACATTTACAGTTACATAACCAATAATAAACATACATTTTATTTTATTAAGTAATAATAGCGTTTTTGAATTGATCAATATTTAGTTTAAAAATATCTATATCAGGGGGCAGGAAATTTAGTAAAATAATCATTTTTCCGAGCGGCATTACTAATGGTAAGTTAGTTCTGCATCTCGGAACAACAAAAGTTCTGTGTCTGCGTACTCTTGTGAAGTTGTCGGGGACATAAAACTCAAATTTTTGTAATACATCGGGAATACAGATGTTACCGTTTAAAAGTTTATATGCTGTTGTCAGCAAAGCAGTTTTCCTTCTTTCGGCGAGGCTATTAATACCCAGCATGCAGGACAAAAAGGCTGATGGATATAACCAGGGATAATATCCGAAGTCTCTAAGATACAAATATCTCAGAAACTTATATAAGAATTGAAGACACCACACGGTGTTATTTGTAACTATATGGCTCGGTCGGTCAGCATTCCCCCAAAATTCTATTATTTTATTTTCGTTCCTAGCTCTTACTATTGATTTATTGGGGATTCCCGTGAAAAATTCCTCGCTTTTCCCCTGTGTCATTCTCATTTCTTTTGTACATTGTGATTGACGTAAACTCGCGAAGGAAATTATCACCTATCGATTGTTGAAAAAGCTGTTATTCTGTTAGTGTTTTTAAAAGTGTTTTAATTTTGAGGATAATAATTTTTTTTACATATTTGACTAGCTAGAAATGTTTTTTATATTTTAGAAAGTCAAAATTTATGTTTTTAATTTCTCAAAAAAAAAATAATGGGGGGGAGGGGGGGGGGGGGTGACACCGCGTTTTCCGCCCCGGGTGCCACCCATGCTAGCTACGTCACTGGTTGCAGTCATTTCGACGGCTGTAGATAATTACTAATTACCACGAAATACGTTTGCTCTCCAAGACCGACTATAGTAGAATCACGTGATCAAGTGAGTGCCATCGAGCAACGACAGTTTTGCAAATGGTAGTGATTGTTGTTATGATACTCTTTGTTCGGCTGTGTTGTGTTACCGCAAGTTTTTTTTAATGTGAATACCGTTGAAGATTCCCAACAATAATTTCCCTCAGAGCCTACGTCACCCGGCTGTATGGAGTGTATTTTTGAAGAGAGGAAAGAGAAAGACAAAGACAAAGAGAAAGTCGTATAAACGACCCGTTCACATGCGACAAATGTCAACCGTGTACATACTCTGTATTGGGCGCGTGCTCGGCGGGTTTCCCGACTATGGACCGGTGGCGAGAGGATCAATGACGCTAGTTCCTCGGAGCATCTTATATTAAAATACCGGCAGAACAAGGACAGTATTCCCACCTGTCGCCTGTGCTCTAAAGATTTCAATCCGTTTGTTAAGATAGAAGATTCCGTCAAACGGACCGCCGTTTCTGCACAGTCGAAGGTTTTTTCAGGTATTTCGGGATCCAGATCCCAGTCCAGGGGTGGCTGCCAAATTAAACTGTTTGTAAACCCTGTACAAATTGCATTTGCGATTTGTACAGGGTTAGCAGTTATGTACGGGTAAAATATCTACCCTGTACAGTACGCAATACATTATACAAACTAGTACTGGGCGTTGACGATAATTCCATCCAACGCCAACGTCGTTATCGTTGGCGATTTTCAACTGTTGAAAATATCTGTTGAAAATAAAGTCGACGTTGACGCAACTATAAATTAGGAGATCGACACGATACTAACAAAAAAAAAACAAACAAAAAATATATCAAAATCGTATTAAGGAATCCCTTTTAACGGGTGGTTCCCCGAATCATTGATGTATTATTATTATCACTTATCACTATGCCCCACGCCCCACACACGTAATAATAATCCTATAATAACGTTGAAAGTTGAAACTGTTGGAAGACGTTGCGCGTTGGTTTAGGCGTTGAAAATATTACCCTGTTGAAATATTAAAGACGTTGACGATATATTTTGCTTGTCACTGATAAATTCGCTTGTTGCTTGGCGCTACGGATCGGCCGTATTGGACGGGAAAATTAAAAAAATCGTGCAATAGGTAAGTACATTACCAAAAGACCATGTCTAATTGGGTATAATATCGTTCACGAAGTGTGATCTCTTGACCCTTTTGATTATATCATTCCAACACCGTTGAAAACAATAGGTACAAAACTTAACTGTTAGGCGACCGGCGTCGATAATTATCAATAGGTTATTTTTTGCTTGTCGTTTATAAATTTGATTGTTCCCTGGCGCTGCGTATCGGCCATATTGGATGGGAAAATAAAAAAACGTGCAGTAGGTACGTTCATTACCAAAAGACCTTGTGTAATTGGGTATAATATCGTTGACGAAGTGTGATCTCTTGACCCTTTTGATTATATCATTCCAACACCGTTGAAAAAAATAGATACAAAACTTAGCTGTTAAGCGACCGACATTGACAATTATCAATAGGTTATTTTTTTGGTTGTCGTTGATAAATTTAATTGTCCCCTGGCGCTGCGTATCGGCCGTATTGGATGGGAAAATAAAATAAAAAGTGCAGTAGTTACGTACATTTCCAAAAGACCATTTAAAATATCGAGTAATGTTGTTCACGAAGTACAAACTCTTAACCCTTTTTATTTATTAGGCAGTTGAATCGTTGACTGCGTTAAATAATATTTGCAAGTAGGTATTATATTTCAACTGTTGGCGCTAATTATTTTCAACAGCGTTGGACGTTGAAGCAATATAACTATTGTTTCCAACGGCTAGTTATATTTTAATACAGTACTAATACAAACTAACAATTTGTAAAGCGATTTGTCTGGTGAGTACATTGTTTACGAGAGACCAACTACATCAAGCTTATTTTCAAGCTATGAAATTGTTATTTATTGCCACCATTTGCATCCATTTGACAAGTAAAACTGCCTGTAGTAATTCTGAGATTATTTGCAAACTATTACACTCTATGAAGTTGAACGATTTCTCTGCAAAGATATCAAACTCATTGTCATATTGTAAATTACCGAGGCTTTCCCGAGAACGCTACTCAGAAGCAATTTTAATTAAAATATTTATTGACTGGTCGTATAAAAAAAATATATTACATGAACCGCCGCATTTATACACTGCAAACTGCAAGTACAATAATAATAACTAGCAGTTAAAAACCCGCTCCACAGGTTTTTGCTGCTAGGCCCTTCGGGCGGCTTTTAGTTCGATTTCCCCCAGTTTGAGTGTAGGTATCCATTTTTTACCATTTTATAAATCCGATAAGAACTGGTTCCAAAAATAGACAGCTCCTCGGACCCACTGTAATCCAGTGACAGCTAGTCACCGAGTTAAAGTAATCGTGACAGGCAATGACGCCATACGTAATCTCTCCATATCCGGAAAGATAATTAAATTCTATAAAATCCGTAGTACTTATACCTAGGAAAGAAACGTCCACGGAAAGTAGCGTCATCTAGTGTCGAATTGTTGAATTCGAAACCGAATTATAACAGTAGCTTTGTGTGAGATTCCACGTACGCAGAGTTATTTGTAAGGCGTCCGACATACACTCGTAGCTGGGTTCTGAAATTCAACCACTCAGACGCCACGGTAATAATACTGTTCGATACCTTATAATACCGATAATGCATTACCTCTTCAAGCACAGAACTACTTTTGAAAATGTCCAAACTGCTCGAAATGCTAGGACCAAAGGGCATAATCTCTTACTTATCTCTTTTGCTAAAACTACTTTTGACCAAAGAAATTTCATATAATTTGCAACAAAACTACACAATACTTTTCCAATGGCCGCTAGACAAAACACTATGTATCTTAACATAAATCTGACACCAAGTCTTGGATTACCAGCAAGGACAAATCCACCTACAAAGATATTATCAAAACGAACTTAAAGTACCTATGTAGTTTTTTAATGGCACGATGATGATTGTCTTGTTACAATAAATGTAATATTGTGTTTTTATTTGTATTTTTACTAAATGTGTTATTATTTTTATTATAAACTGTTCATGTCTTAAAGCGCCTGCTCTCAACCCAGGTTTTCCTAGTGAGACAGGCATAGGACATCAGAATTTCTAAGTGTAAGTCTAGAATTAATAAAAATAAAACAAAAGTAGGTACCCGAACGATTTTAACCAGGGCATATTTGTAGTAAAAAATGAAGATGTCCTTTTGCTGGCCGATGATAATGTTTTCAATTAAAACCAAAAAAAATGTATTTGTCGCCACTGAATACATTGCTATAGATCGCGACGGATCACGTGATACACGATGGAACGAGACGGAGTGCATATCACGTGACCCACTAGGCTGTAACCAACTACCCAGTGGCGAGGCGTGAACGTGAACGATTTTTTAATTTAATTTTTTTTTTAAGTATTATCAAAAATAAATGCGAGCCGTCGATATTTCGTTTTATTTTTTTTAATATGTTGTGAGATTGACGGGAATGAGAAGGAGATGCGAGAGAGGGAGTTTGAGAAGTATCTGGTTATTCAGATCTGGTCACCAAACACGGGTAAAGTCATTTCAAGCAATGTTTCAAATCTGAACGATGGTCTTTCAACGTTGAGCAAAATTGAAAAATATGGCGTCTTTTATTGCACGTGGACAAAATAATGTTTCTAAGCTTCATAAATCTTGGCGGAATTGACGTAGTGAGTTAAAGGTGTTTCGTTGAACTTTAAAAATCATGTATACAGAAGGAGCTGTGCAAATTTGACTACCAGCCGCATTCATACAAAATCTAATTTTATATTTCTGGCAAAAATACTGAACCGAACTGATATTTTTTTGTGTATTTACTTCAACATACACGGCACAACATGTGCCATTAACGTATAAATAGTTCAACAACATAATTAATGTAACAGTATAAATGTAAAGTTAACCATTTTTATTTTTATAATTTTTACTAAATACAACATTATGAAAATCATAAGAGTAATAGGAACCCATTATGGCGCAGCCTAACTAATTTTATGAACACGAAAGTTTGTATGGATGTATGTGTTTGTTACTCTTTCGCGCAAAAATTACTGAATGGATTTTAATGAAACTTTACAATAATATAGCTCATATATCAGAATAACGGTTCCATGACAGTTCATACTGCGACAATTCATCCGGCGACAGTTCATCCTGCGACAGTTCATCCTGCCGACAGTTCATCCTGCCGACAGTTCATCCTGCCGACAGTTCATCCTGCCGACAATTCGTCCGGCGACAATTCATCCTGCCTAATCATTTAGAAGATTTTTTCTTCAAGTAAGTATGCAAAGAGGATATACGGTCGTAAAACCTAACCTAACCTAACCTAACCTAACCTAACCTAACCTAACCTAACCTGACCTAACCTAACCTAACCTAACCTAACCTAACTTAACCTAACCTAACCTAGCCGTGTTTGGTGACTAGATCTGAATAGTCAGGAAGATACGTTTTCCACATCTCCTTCCCCTCACCACTACCTTCAGCATCACACCATACCAAAATTGGGGATGCCATTGGCACTCACTGGCTCGAGACGGTTGGGACTCTTGTGTTTTTTTTTTTAAATCAGTCAATTCACCCTAAAAAGATGGTGTTAATTTCAGATAAAAAAAGTTATATTAGATGCAAGTAGGAATCTTTACCGTTCTTTGCTAAGCCGACTGCACGTATAAGTATGTCGTATTTTGATATTCACGCATGCTTCTTCGGAGAGTCGAAATTATTGTTAGTAAAATATTTTTACAGCGGATTTCCACTCAAGATGCCTTCAGATATAAGTATATCGATTTTGGTTGTACGGCCGCATACCTCTTTGCATACTTACTTAATAAAAATCTTCTAAATGATCAGGCAGGATGAATTGTCGCCGGATGAATTGTCGGCGGGATGAACTGTCGGCAGGATGAACTGTCGGCAGGATGAACTGTCGGCCGGATGAACTGTCGCAGGATGAACTGTCGCCGGATGAATTGTCGCAGGACGAATTGTCGGGTCACCCAGAATAACATATAGGCTATAATTTATAAAGCTAACTAGGAAAAGGACGCGGGAGGGGAAGGGGACGCACGGGAAAGGTGATTCTGGGAGAAACAATGTATTTCTTTGAATATGGCATTGCAACTCAACAAATAACATAAAAATGTTTGAAAATCTCCTACTACCATCACAGAAAGCTGAAAATGTTGCTTGTGTTGTGATGGAGGACTTAGCCAGCCGAGGAATCGAACACGCGGCCCCCGGATGGAACCCAAGCGCGATGCCCTCCCAACCACTGACCGGTCAAATGTCAGATGTTTTATATATGGAATTTTTTAACTTTGATGAATGAAAATCGAATTTTAATGCATATTTTTCCGTCTATCCCGGCGTCCGAACTGGAATCGATGTTTCTTTTGGTAATTAAGTTTAAAAGTAGTAATGAAGTTTAAATTTCTGCCTAGTAGCGCCAAGTGGATTATTTACCTGATTTTGTTCAGGAGGTTGATTGCGATTGCGTCGCCAACTGGTTTTTTTTTCAGTTTCTCCATGAGCGGATGGCCGTAAACACTACAAATGTGTATTCCAAACAATGGTTAAATAAAATACCTTTTATGTGTTCAACGATTCAAACGAAAATTTTGTTTGTAATTAAAATTTAAGTACGTCAAAATGCTTTTTTATTTTCTAAATTATATTACGTCATATTATCAGAGTAAGGCAAAAACGTTTTTTTTTATTTAATTATTTAATTAAATGAAGACAATATTAGCGAAACTCAATCGAAATCTGGGGACAGAAAAATCAGAAAATATATTGGCTCCGCTGGGACTCGAACCCAGAACCCTTTTCTTACATGGAAACAGCTCTACCGATTAAGCTACGGAACCCATATTAATTCGGTCACTTTTTAACTGTATCATACTTCGACTAAGAACTACCAACATTATCTTCATTTACTTAACGCACATATTATTGGCTGCTATCTTTTTTTTTAAATGATTGCCAAAATTGCTTCTAAAATCTTAATACATCGAATTCCTCAATCTATACATATACATATATATATGACCTCGAACTCATCGGAAGTTCAGAATTTAATAGCCTCAACTGAGTTTCATGCCATATCAAGAATTATGAAATTTATTAGATCATGTAAACTGGAAAATATTTGAAAGTGATTTTTTATACGAAATGAATATAAAAGGACTCTAAGTACCTTTTAAAGATCATTAGAGATTATAATGATAATATTATAATTTAAAAATAGATGAGGCAAAAAATTACAACATTGTGTGAGTCAGAAGCCTGGATAATATACATGACATAAAAAAAAATAAAAAAATACATATATATATAAAAATGAATCCCTGTTTCCCTTATTCCCGCCATAACTTCTGAGCGACTTTACCTATTTCATTCATCTTTTCTTTAAGTTTTCTAATACTTTGTAGAAGGTTCTTACGGAAACTTAACGGGTTAATGGGTTCTTAACTTCCGCACGTTTGACAGTTCGCGCGTTTGATGAAATTGAAAAAATTGTCTATGGATTTTTAAAATTATAGATATTTTAAATAGATACCTGTGTTAGGTATCAAATTTGATTGATGGTTCTTATAATATACAAAAATGAATATTTGTATTATATAAAAAAATTAATATTTTAATAAATAAATTGTAATAGGTGGCACGTGAGCTGTTTGAAAACTGAATGTACTGGGACTGAATATACGGAACGCGGGAGGGGGGTTGGCGGGATGGGGGGCGGAAAAGGGGAGAGGGTAGGCGGGAAAGTTGGAGTGGGAACGCGGGATGGGAAGGGGATGCGGGAGGGGAACGGGGACGCACGGGAAAGGACATGCAGGGAGAAACATTTACTACTTTGAATATGGCAATGCTACGCAAGCCGGGAACCAGCTAGTTACCCCTATTTTATAGTTTAAAAAACACCAATAAATAAAATGATCTACTAGTATTTTCCATACCTTTTGATACAAAAAATTCAGATTTGGAGTGTTTGATCCTCAAATCGAAAATTAAGTTTTGTATGAAAAGTCTCGCGCAGCCATTCCAATTCGATACACACCTGTATCTTTTCAAATATCAGAAATATATATTTGCTGCTCTTTGGTGAAGATTATTTGGTTTTAGTAATGTTTCGGTTAATATTGTTAATATTAATATTGCAATAGCGTGATAAATCGTGAACTACGTGAATAATGGAAACTGAAGCACGACCTGTGGAATGCGTGTTTAAAGTTGCTTTCTTTTATTTTAGTAGTTCACCAAAGGATAACATGCTGAGATCAAGTGAATGGTTGTGTAGGAACTAGGAATCTATATTTTTCAAAATGGTCAACATTTCCTATATACCTCCCCACCAAGATCACGTCGGGGTCACCAATTTTGGAGATTTTTATTTCACTTACCCTATCGCAATTATCACCTCCATAGGTCGCGGATTTATCAAAATAGAAAACTGGTTTAATATTGATATTTTTATTTAAATTGTGTTAACACGATAATGATCCACGACCCACGACAATACTACTGTACAGAAGGAATCTACGAAACTTGCTAGTGGCGAGGTAGGCAGCCGGAGACTTCATCTCGAAACTTCGTTTTGACAGCATTACGCTTTTCGATCATCTGCGCATTCCTCTTGTGCAGAGTTGCCAGTGTTGGAAATGTTAGCCATTTTGAAAAATATGGATTCGTAGTTCCTACAGTTGGATTATTTATTTATTACAAAATAATATAACGTTATGACCGGTCAGTGGCTGGGTTGGTATCGCGTTTGGGTCCCACCCAGGCGTTCCCTGGTTTGATTCCTCGGCTGGCTAAGTCCTCCAGAGATTTTCAAATATTGTCGGGTTATTTGAAACCAGGGAATGTTTGTCTTTCTTTATAAAAAAATGTGGAACCAATAAAAATAGTAAAAGTAAGATTTACAACAATACCAAAAACAAGATGTCAAATAAACATGCAAGAGGTGATATTATAGTGATGTGTTACATTATTATTAAAAATATTATTGTTGGTTATGTGTGCGTAACTTCCGTTCATTGAACTCTAGAACTCGAATTTGTTTTGAATTTGAGTGTCATTTTCAAAATTGGAACTGTTTGTATGACCAAATTCAGGCACATAATAAAATACCAACTTGTAATATAACATTTTGGCAGAACATTATTTTAATTGCCTCAAAATTAGCATTGTATTATCCTGTGATTTGATAGTATCAAACAAAAATGCAAGAAGTTATATAATTGTGTTACGTTTGTACACCTAGAAAAGGTTGATATTTTGTAGGAATCCCAATCCTTTTCTTTCCCGTATCCTTCGTCTCTCCACTGCCTTCAACTTAACAACTTACCCATTTTAGTATGATATAGTCTTCCTGCCTACAGCACTCTAAACTGTGCTGTAAACAACGACAAAAAACAATATTTTGAAATTTCTGAAATTGCATCATTAATCCACTTTTCAAATTCAGCGATACTCAATAGACGAGCCTCTCGATTGAAGCCAAAGATATTGAAATATAAGAGATGTGCTATCCGCAGTTTTTACTAGGTGGGACTGCGCTTCCGGGTGTCGCCGATATTGTTTACAAATTAACGAATAAACTAAATGAACGAATAAACTAAACGAACGTTAAACTAAATAAACGTATTATTTTCATCTTCAAACTAAATTGTTAACAAATACTAATGCACACTTTAAAAAAATCAACGAAATGAACAAGTTCTTTTCGTGTGCACTCTACTCATATTAGGTAGTAGCCCGCCGACAGTCGCGCGGACATCATAGAATATCTCTTTGGTCGTATTATTTTTAAAATTGTTAATGGTACATATCAGAGACGGCCCTGATTTATTAAACTTAAGTTCCTTCAAAATGTCAACAAGAACTACTCGACCTAAAATTCTTTTTTATTGTAACAACAATATCAGGACTGAGTCATTTAGATACTCGTTTGTACCTAGAATGCATGCGATTAGAAATACTTTCTCAGAAATAGTAGATGTGTACAACTGTACGGAATATAGTTACAGACTATATGACTGTTCAGTGGTTGAGTGGGCATAGCGCTTGGGTCCCAACCGAGCGTCCTCCATCACAACACAAGCAATATTTTCGGCTTTCTGTGGTGGTAGTAGGAGATTTTCAAACATTGTTGGGTTATTCGTTACCCGGGAATGTTTGTCTTTCTTTTTTAAAAAAAAATGTAATATCATACCTCAATAATAATAATCGATGTTAGCATCATACCTACTATTCTTCTATATGGGTTCTGTATAATGAATTCTGTGAAATTTCCTCTGGGATCCAACAGGGTTCACATCTCGGACCATTATTTTTCATTTTATATATCAATGATTTGGTCAATGTTGTTAAATACTCTGAAATAGAATTATTTGCTGATGATGCCAAGCTATACAAGCCAATAAAAAGTCTAAACGATTGCGTCAATTTACAACATGATTTAAACAATATATTTACCTATTGCCAACAAAATCAACTATTTCTAAATGTCTCAAAATGGCATCATATTACCTTTTCAAGAAATAAAAATAAAACATTATTTAATTATTCTATAAATAACAACAACATTGCAACAGTCTCAGATATTCGTGATCTTGGAATAACCCTTGATAGTAAACTACAAAATAACCTTCATATACAACAAATCACAAATAAAGCTGCTAAAATGTTAGGTTTTATCATGAGAAACACAAAACTTTTTAATAGTATCAACGTCATTAAGCAACTCTACTTTGCCTACGTACGAAGTCATTTGGAGTTTGCGTCAGTTGTTTGGTCTCCATTTTACAAAATCCATACGAACAAAATTGAAGCAATTCAAAACAAATTCCTCAAATATCTTTGTTACAAGTCATATGTAAGATTTAATAATTATGCAGAGGCAGCCTCATACTTTAAAATTGATTCATTGAGTGTACGAAGGCATCATAAGGATGCAATATTCCTGTATAAATTAGTTAACAATAATATTCAATGCCCAGAGTTGCTAAATAAAATTCAATTTAATGTACCTGCGCGTACAACACGCTCTTCTGTCCTGTTCAGGGTTGATCAATGCAAGACAAACTGCAAGCAAAATTCTTGTCTGAACAGACTATGCAATAGTTACAATAGCATATTATCCAAGGTGGACATTTTCAATTCCGAACCTACCAAATATAAGGGGTACATAAAAGAGTATTTCTCTGATGTTCCATGAATATTTTATGTGTCTATGTTTCTATCGTTTATCTTTAATTCTGTTATGATTTGATTTATATCTACAATCTGGCTTCTTATGGTTACCAATGTATTGATATTTTATGTAAATTTTAGTTTTATATACTTAATCTTTTGTTTTATAAAATTTTTGATCTCATACTGCTTTATTATAAATTTATTATTAAATTTTTTTTATTATGCTGTTAATCAGAGGAAAAGTCACATGGAGGAAATCCATAATTGGTTTTATTTTGGCTATACAAACATGTACAAACTGTAAAAATGTAAACTGTCGATTTCCCGAAAATAAATAAATAAATAAATAATTTAATTAGCAGATTTTACTTCATGATTACTGTTCTACAAAATTATTATGTACGAGGGTTGTCCAAGAAAAAACCTTTCCTCATTTTCAGCGTTGCGGAGATTACGAGCATTTCTCAAAATATGGTTGTAGCTCAGACTTTCCCCTAAAAAACGAGCGTTGATCCAGCTTGAGGTACACTCAATTATTCGCTTTCTCAACTAAGAGGAAGTCTGCCTTATTGAAGTTCGTAAGCTTTTTGATCCCAGACGTCAGTCTACTACACCAACGATTTTGAGGAGGAAAATGGTGTATACAAAGTGCGTGCTCGTTGGGTTCCCAAAATGCTGAAGAGTAAAATCGCGTGGAAAGCGCTTGGGTTTCTTCGAATCATTTTTCAACATCATGATTTTGTTGAAACATGGGTTCAATTTTTAACACCGAAATCAAAAAGGCAATCAATGACATGATTTCCATCTTTTTCTTCACCTGAAGCAACATTTGGCCGGAAAACCTTTGGAGGCCGACTAGGACACGGATGGAGAGGTGAAAACATTTTTGGCGGCGGAGTTCTAAGATAATCAAGGACTTATTACCACGGCTCACCAAGTGTATCGATCGTAACGAGGACTATGTCGAAAAATAGTGGGATTATGTACCTACCTAAAATGTTGTGTAATTTTTGCGTAAAGATATTTTTTTCCTGATTTGTTAATTTTTGTACAATCCTCGTATATCACATGTTTATAGCAGTCCGTGTAGGCTTATGTTAATGTAAAAAAAACAGAGTGTAAAAATTAATGTTTATGTAAAAATAATAGTTCGCACGTGATAGAAGTGAAACTAGAATGTCTCTAGATGTCGCTTTCTTTTGCCTGTTTATTTTAAAGTGGTTTGAAGAATGGATATTGATTTACAAAAATAAAAATGTTTTTTTTTTGATTTCGTAGGTTTCGAACCTTTGTCCGATGGATTTCTCTGGCCGCTGAGATTTTCGAGCACTATACTAGGCGTGAATTTACCGTATTATATTCCGACGAACCGTAAAAAACAAAGCGGCCAATGAGCGCAAACTTATCGTCGTTTTCGTTTTATATCTCAACCAATAGGAGCCTTGAGAGTAGTTTGATGCTTCGCAGGTGCCGTAGTGCGTCATTTCCGTTTCATCCGAATTTCAAATCACTCTAACGGGGCTAAAGAAGTTTCATTTCAAAAGGGATAATACGCGTCAAGAAGCAAAATTATTCAGGAATAAAGCAGAATCGAACCCCTGACTTTGAATAAGAAAGCTGGCATTATTTCCCAGAATCACGTTTTCCGAAATAATCCTAACAAAACTAATACAATTGTTTACAACTGTTAAAAAGAGTGAAGACTACTGCCATCTAGCGGCATATTTTTGTAGCATATTTTTAGTTGATATTGCATTTTACAGATTAGCGACGTAAGACTAAACTAAAACGAAATGTTAGACGGTAAAGTAGATCTCTGGTTTTTATATCGTATAATGTGTTATGGTGACACGAAAGTGTTGTTTATTTTGATTGTGTTAGAAAACATTATTATAAATAGTCTGCTTTTCTAGTTTAACTCTCTCTTAATTCGTGGATCTCCTATAAACAGCTAGCATTGTCTAGCAAGTGGTCAAAGTGACCAAATTTAGTGTTTTGTCGGGTCGGGACAAATTATTGTAGCAAATGTGCTTTGTGAATAAAACCAGGAATTCCTCCATTGAAACCAGATGTTTTTACTTGACGTCCTTCTGCTGAATTATCAATTTATAACATGGTCCTCCAGCCGCATCTACCTTACGATCGGATTAAGGCATTAAAAGGAAACAATAAAATGAACCAGCGAGCTATCCAAAAATCCAGAGAGATGAAAAGATGAAAACATGAAGAACAAGGATCGACATCAATATAAGTATCCCCTGCCCATTATTTCCTTCTATTCCGTGAATTCCTGTTCAAACAAGTGCTATTTTTTGTGTGTCAATGTACTTATTTAAAAACAAAAAAACTAACTACCAGCAGTGTAAATGCAAGTCATGCGAATTATTTTAGGTTAATTGTTTTAGAAGATGATTATTGTAAGATTCTGTCATTGTTCATAGCTTGAATTGGTTACTACGGTTTTCTACGCGATTATTGCACAGAAATTATTTTTTAAGGAACATTTTTAGAATTTGTTGTGTTGAATTATTGTCAAACGTATAAAAAATGGATAATTTAAAATCGTTGATTAACAAACGCGGAGTGTTGAAAGGTAAACTCACGAGATTTGCGGATTCATTAAACGCATTATCAGTTAACGAAATTAAAATTCGCTATGCGAGAATTGAAAAAATAATTGATGATTTCGAAGAGGTCCAGGAACAAATCGAAAGTCTTCCGGATTCCAACGAAATTGATAATAACTTGCAAAGGGAAAATTTTGAAAATCAATATTATTCAACCTTGGCGACTGCTAAAGGAGCAATTCAGTCTGTAGAGACTCCCAAATTAGAAATCAAGTTACCCAACCTTCAGTTAAGAGAATTTAACGGAGATCCCAAAAATTGGATTAATTTTCTAGAAACATTTAAGACATTAGTTCATAACAATACTGCCATAAGCAATGTACAGAAGTTTTATTATCTGCAATCCTGTTTAAAGGGGAATGCAGCAAAGATCATCGCCAATTTCGAGGTATCAGACCTGAATTATATATCGGCTTTTGAATTGTTGCAGCAGAGGTTTGCAAACTTGCGAACTACCGTACAAAGACACATCCAAGCTCTGTTTCAACTTAAAGAGATGAAACATGAGGATCCAGTAGCCATGCGTTATCTGATTGATGAAACTAATGTAAATTTGAAAGCGTTGCAAAATTTAGGCTTGAAAATCGAACAATGGGATGCTTTAATTATATACGTAATTTCTAATAAATTGGATGCAAGTTCTAGAAAGCATTGGGAACAAAACCCATTGCAGGATGAGCTACCTACATTACAGGAATTTCTTAAATGTTTGACCTCGCGTGCGCAAGTTTTGGAATTAATGTTAAATTCAGATTCGAAAAAAATTCCTACCTACCCGAAAGCAAGTGGTAGCAACAATAATCCCAAAAAGGAATCGGTATTTTTAGCTGCTACCCACAATAATTGTATTTGTTGTAATGACAAAGGGCATAAAATATATTTTTGTAAAAATTTTTTAAAATTAAATTCAGGAGAAAGAGCCAACGCAATAAGGAGGTACCGTGCCTGCTTCAAATGTTTGAGGTTAGGACATACGGCCCCATATTGCAAAATTAATTTAAAATGCAAGCATTGTGATAGCGAGAGCCACAATACGTTATTGCACAGGGAGATGCATCCGAGCGATGACTCCATGAATAAAGGTGAAGATCACCCAGGAGGTGACTGCCAAATGGATGCTGAACGAGTTTCAGTATCAAACCATTCAGCTTTAGCGAAGGCTGAAAAAACAATTTTATTGTCGACTGCTATCATTGGGGTAGTAGGTCACAATAATAAAGTGCATGAGGCAAGAGTCCTAATTGACTCTGGAGCTCAAGCCAATTTTATGTGCGAAAAGTTCGCAATGAAGTTAAATTTGAGATGCGAAAATATAAACAAGCCTGTGTTAGGTATACACAACAATGTTACCCATATAAAGAAACGTGTTGCGATAAAAATGAAATCTCTGAGGACAAATTATAATCAAAATATCACTTGTCTAATATGGCAGGAAATAACCACAAACCTACCTCAAGCAACAGTGGCCAGAAAAGACTTTAAGCTGCCGCCGGGATTACAAATGGCGGACCCAAATTTCAACGTAGCGGCGCCTATTGATATCCTGTTAGGCGCTGAGAGCTTTTGGGATATACTACAAGATGATCGGCTGAGATTGGATACCGGACCTACTCTGCAGAGGACTGAATTAGGCTGGGTTATATCGGGCCCGATCAACATTCATCAGAAAAAAAGGCCAGTACCGCAATTTTGTAGTTTATCAATAAACACATTATCTAATCAGATAGAAAAATTTTGGAAAATGGAGGAGGTGAATCCTGCGAGATTTCAAAATCACGAGGAGAAGGCGTGTGAAGCGGATTTCGTCGCCACGCACTCTAGAGAGAGCGATGGTAGATACGTTGTAAGTCTGCCGCGCCACCCGTGTGTGAGTCAACTTGGTGACTCGTTAAAGACAGCGGAAAAAAGATTTAAGCATTTAGAAAAGAAATTTTTAATAAATCCTGAATTGAAATTGCAATATGTACAATTTATGCAAGAATATGAGCAACTAGGTCAAATGGAGTTATGTGATAAATGGAGAGGGGATGAGCAATCCTATTTTTTGCCGCATCACGCGGTCATAAAAGAAGCTAGCACCACGACGAAGGTGCGTGTAGTGTTTGATGGTTCGGCAAAGACGTCGACCGGAATATCCCTGAACGATGCTCTGATGGTGGGAGCTGTCATTCAAAAGGACTTATACAGCCATTTATTACGTTTCAGAATACATCGATACGTCATGACTGCGGACATCGAAAAAATGTACCGTCAAATCAACGTATGCGCAGAGGATCGCAGCCTTCAGAAGATTGTATGGCGCGAATCACAAGAAGAGGAACTCCGGCATTACAAATTGAAGACCGTCACATATGGGCTGGGACCTTCCTCCTTCCTAGCAACGAGATGTCTTCGACAAATCGGTATGGATAACCAAGTTAATTTCCCAGTAGCAAGTCAAGTCATAGAAAATGATTTTTATATGGACGATCTCTTGACTGGAGGGGATGACTTGGAAGTTTGTTTCAAGTTGAAGAAACAAATAAGTGATATCTTGCTGTCCGCAGGGATGACCCTGAGGAAGTGGAGATCAAATATTTTGGAATTGTCATCTGGGCGGAGCCAAGGTGAAATTGCCAAACAGGGCAATTGTGAAAAAATGATCACTGACAATTCCAAGAATGAAAAAATACTTGGATTAATTTGGAATAATGAATTAGATTACCTGTCATATGAAATTACAAAGCCGTCAGGTAAAACTAAGAGTAAGCGTCAATTATTATTGTGCATAGCTTCCACCTTTGATCCAACGCAGTGGCAGCACGTATCATCGTCAAAAAATGCAGAGGATATACTGTCCCGAGGTACCACAGCTGAAAGGTTAGTCAGCACTTCAATATGGTGGAAGGGGCCAAGCTGGTTGACGGAAGATGTCAGCACTTGGCCAGTATCCAAGATGTCATGTTTGGATCCCCCGGAAATAAAAAGTAAAAATGTACTACTGGTAACTGATACTCAAGAATGGGATATTTTCGAAAAATTCTTATCGCTAACCAAATTGAAAGGAGTAATCGCTCAAGCGTTAAGATTTATAAATAATTGTTGTAACCCTAAGCATAAAACGTATGGCAGTAGATTGAAAACTCTCAATCTCTGTTTAATGGAAGTTTTAATTTGTGCAAGTGGAAGATTAAAATTAGCTACTTATTTATATTGGCAGATATTTGGGAGAAACAATGTTAAGCGTATCCTACATAAGTGTGTTGTATGTTTTAGATACCGACTTCAGGTTTGCCGGCAGATCCTGGGAAACATTCCAGTTGAGAGAATCACTCCCAGTCGACCGTTCTCTGTCATGGACGTCGACTATGCCGGACGGATAGACACGAAGGCTGGAGCGCTGAGAAAATCTCCGCTCCTTAAATCGTATCTTTGCATATTTGTTTGTTTTTCTACCAAAGCGGTTCATTTGGAACTCGTAACAGATTTATCAAGCGATGCTTTTTTAAATTGTTTAAAGAGGTTCATTGCCCGTAGGGGTCAACCGGAAAAAATATTTTCTGACAATGCAACCACTTTCAGAGGAGCTTCCAATAAGCTCAAAGAACTATATGCCAGTCTAAGATTGAACAATGACAAAATCCATAGGTTTTTAGCTGATAAGGGAATATCTTGGAGTTTCATACCGCCTAGGGCGCCGAACCACGGGGGGCTGTGGGAGGCCGCCGTCAAGTCCACCAAGTTTCATTTATATCGAATTACTAAAAATAACCCATTGCAGTTTGAATTATTGTATACTTTGCTTTGTCAGATAGAGGCTTGTTTGAACTCCCGTCCCTTAACTTCCCTGTCTGATGACGTAGACGACCTTCTCCCTCTAACCCCCAACCATTTCCTCATGGGCAGGGATGCTTCGGTTATTCCCGAGTTGGATATCCGCGAGCTCCCGGAGAACAGACTAAGCAAATATCAAAAATTAAATGCTCTAATTCAAAATTTCTGGTTCAGATGGAAACGAGATTACCTTGCTGAGCTGCAAAAACGGACCAAATGGCAGGCCAACAACCAAAAGGCCATAAAGAAGGACGATCTGGTAATCCTGATGGAAGACAATCTGCCTCCTGCATTATGGAAGATGGCGCGCATAGTAACTACTCATCCAGGCCCGGATGGAGTAGTGAGGGTAGTTACCCTCAAAACAGCACAAGGCACTTTTGTGAGACCCATCACAAAAATATGTTTGATGCCAATAGAATCAAACTTGGATCCAAATTTCCCGACCCGGCAAACCACTGACCTTCCCAAGGTCACAGCCTAACTGCAATTAGGGCTGAACCGATGCAACCAAACCACATCAATAATTATGGAGCATCGGTATTGGTGTTGTTGACACCACTGTATCCAACCTGAAGCCACTGGGGCTTCAAGTCAACAACCACGAGATGATCATCCTCGCTGCAGATCTAATGGTACTATCTGCTTACCAGGGCACGGCCGCCCCTTAATTCATGATGATCTACCCAAATGATGACATACAGAAGTACATGCTGATGTGCTTTTCTAAAACGATGACCACCCTGGACAAGATGGCCGAGCAGTCTACCCGGTGAAGTGTTCATTCGGTTTTTTGGCAGTGCCATGCCAGTGAAAGTTAATGAACTGATAATCAGTCAACAGCGAACTAACAATGTGTTGCTATTTGTGAATTGGTGTTAGTTAAAAAAAAATATATATAATTGAAGTGAAAATTCTTCATAGAGACAATGAGACATTACTGATTTGTCAATTTTACAAAATTATTATTAATGTTGTGATTTTATTATTTTATTATTTATTTTTTTGCACGATTTTTTAGAAATTTATAAATTTTTTAGGTTATTTAAATTGTTGGTTAGGTTCCCGGACCCTTCAAACTTAGATAGTTACACATCTTGTAAATTTTTAGTATATTGTGTGTGGATTTAGGAATTTGTAGTTTGATTTTAATTTCAAAAAAACTTATTGTTTTTTCTCATTCCCCGCCGGGCAGTATGTTAAAAAGAGTGAAGACTACTGCCATCTAGCGGCATATTTTTGTAGCATATTTTTAGTTGATATTGCATTTTACAGATTAGCGACGTAAGACTAAACTAAAACGAAATGTTAGACGGTAAAGTAGATCTCTGGTTTTTATATCGTATAATGTGTTATGGTGACACGAAAGTGTTGTTTATTTTGATTGTGTTAGAAAACATTATTATAAATAGTCTGCTTTTCTAGTTTAACTCTCTCTTAATTCGTGGATCTCCTATAAACAGCTAGCATTGTCTAGCAAGTGGTCAAAGTGACCAAATTTAGTGTTTTGTCGGGTCGGGACAAATTATTGTAGCAAATGTGCTTTGTGAATAAAACCAGGAATTCCTTTATTGAAACCAGATGTTTTTACTTGACGTCCTTCTGCTGAATTATCAATTTATAACAAATTATAATATTTGCGTTCGATGCGATTTATCGCATGAACTCTAAATTAGAAAGCCTGCACTTTTCCTCAAAACACCGAAACACGAAGTCCGACCTTGGCAATATGCCAAAAAACGAGACTTGAGCATTAAAAAACTCAAACCATAACCATTTCAACGAACCAGATAAACGAGTCGGACGCTAATCGAAAAAAAAATTTAAGTGACTCATCCAACCAAGAGTCGTGCGTGCAGCATTATGTATTGTAGTTTAATTATCTTTTTAGTGCTTTGTAAACATTTAACGCTTTTTAATGGGACTCTGCCTAATTGACAATGGTTTTCTTTTACTGGACACTCACAATGTTAACAAAACGTTCTTGAGTTTGTTCAGATTATTTATATTTTTTGACCAAAATTGTAATTCAATCATAAAATAAAAAAGAACACAAGAAATGCGATGTAAGTAGGCTTGTTTCGAAAAAAATCATACGCGTTGCTCGTAAATTTCATTATTATCAAATTTTTATTTCGATGAAATGTAATGGCAGGTAATGTCATCACCCTATCGGGAGACGCTCTCATTTTTGCATATCGTATCTTGTCGTCACAACTTTGACATTTGTGACGAAAACAGTGGCAGAATCCACTGTAATGTGGAATAATTAGAAAATCGTCAATCAAAACCATGTTAGAAAAATGGAACTAAGTCAGTGCCGACGTCAGTTCCCATTCAATCATCATGGAAGGCATTTCTAGTTTATATTTAGGATTTAAGGGCTTTGTTTTATAGCTTTTTTAATGTCGTTATCGTTTCTTCCTTCTTTCAATCGCCATTGTCATATATTTTTCCATCTTCCTGTAATTGTCAAATCTTCCTTAGTCATTCTTCCAATAAATTATATCATATCTTCCCAAGATCGTCTTCCTATGTCAACTTTTCCACAGTTCTTCTTTTAATCTACAAATCTTCATCTATTCTTTCTTCAATCTACCCCTGTCTTCACGAAATCTTTAAATGATCCTCGAGTTTTCCTTCAATCTTAAGCTTTTCAGTTCTTCTTCCATACTACAAATCCTTCGCTGGTTCTTTCTAAAATTCCCAAATCATCTTCCGTTCTTCCTTCAATCATCATCTTTTCTAATTCTTCTTACAATCTTCATCTATTCCTTCTTCAATCTTCTCCTGTCTTCATCTAATTTTAAATTTACTCTGCGTTTCATCCTTCAATCTTAACAGCTGTTTCTCTCATGTTAAATTCATCTGATTTGTCGAATACAAACTATTATTCTATTATCTGAAATACGTTATGTACAGCCCATCATTCAGCTATCATATTTGTAAGAAATGCTACCCATATTACTTCCTTATTTACTTTAATTTCCAGACTATCTATTTTATATAGTGTTCTTTGCATATTTGATAGTTCTCTTCGGAGTCGGTGAGATGGGTTCATTTTGTTACTAAAAAGAAAAGAAATCTATTGATTGATCGAGGTCATTATTTAGATGGGATTGCGATAGGTTCTGTTTTCAGTGAAATTATTTAAATGTATGTTATCTTTTAGCTTTCATCTTTTTAATCCACTAAAGAGGTTGTCATTACTACAATCAACGATAACCATCGATTGTTACTGATTGAATATTTACAACATGGTTATTGGCAATTCATAATGAGTCTTGTCTATTTGTAGCTTAGTGATTTAGAGCAATTGTCTTTGTAGTAATAAGTCACTACTCAATGGTAGAAACTCTCAGTGTAACGCCATGTTAGAGACCCCCAATCGAGTTTGTAACAAGAAGCAAATCATTCCACAACTGAGCTGTTGAACTCAAAAACGAGTTGTAGATACGAATCGTTCTCGTGTGAAATATCAACCGTGTACAAGTATTCGGCGTGTTTCCCAAATGTGCCAAAGGGATCAATGGTGCTAGTTCCTCCGAGCATCTTCCATTGAAACACGGATATAAGAACAGGACTTGACTTGATGTACATGGATAGAGCAAACTGACCGCCTGTTTCAGCACGGTTTTTTCAGGTAATTTGGGCCTCCAGAAGAGAGGACACTGCCAAATTCAACAATGGGACACACTTGCGATTTGTACATGGCTATCTGTTGTGTAAGTAGGTACTGTTAAAGAATCTCCGAGCCCTGTACAGTACGCCCAGCTTCTGAGAGGTTAACTCGACTCTTGACTTCAACGAAGTCCCCGTGCCTGAACTGTTCGCCTAGAGTTACACCAAGCATACCAATGGAAGGCTTATTGGGAAGACTGCTTCTCGTAACTACACAAATTATGAAAGTTGTGAATACTTTAACGAAAGGGTGATTGAGGTGAAGAGTGTAGAGGTCAGGTTAGGTGAAGAACACAATCACGGAAAAGCTGGCAGTATTACCGAGGTTAGGTCATGTTGTATTATTGTGATGTATTATGAAAGTCGGATGAAAGTAAAAGTCAAATATGCAAATAATAATGATGAGAAAAGATAAAAGCGATTGTGATATAAAGAAGAAACTGTGAACTTAAGCACCATTGTATGGATTATCATATAATAAGTTTCAGATTTTTTTATATTCTAGCTGTGACGTTTTATTGTGTAAGCGACTATTGGCGTGCCGTAAATTTGATTTTAAATAGTTCGTTTGGCGTATTTAAAGTGGGAAAGTTTTTTTTTTTTATTTCAACTGTTAAATGGAGAGATGTTAAATGAAATTCTGATTTGGGAGGCGGGTACCTATAGACTTATTGGATAACCAACACTCCTGCCGTAGGTCACACCAAGTGGTTCGCTACGTTGGATGATTTAGCAGGGGTGCTCGGGTTCATGAGGTGAGATTTGTCTAGGTCTTGGCGTTGAATGCGTTTGCCCACCTACTGCGTGGCGGGCCGGATCTGGAGAGAATGATTGAGGGAGACCTCATCTAACCTAACCTAGACCTCTCGACCCATCGCCCTGCACCGCAGTGGGAAGGAAGATTCTACCCACCCTTCAAACCTCCATCTCTTTGAAAAGGGAAAAATAATGTTTTTTCGAACGATTTTTTAAATCATTAAAACTTCATTATCAAAAATTTTCAAATTTATTTGAAAAATTTGAGTAAGTATTGAAATAAAATAAATCATTAAAATAAACGAGAAACAATGAATCTATGGAATCGCCAATAGGTGTATGTTAGGTTAAGAAATGGGGAGAGGAAGTAGTTGGCGAAGGTGGGGAAGAACCTGACTATTCAGATCACTAAACACGGCTAAAGCCATTGTAAGCAACATTTCGTTTCTGATATCCTAGACCTAGATTATGAAAAATAACTTTTTTTTTTTCTTTTCTTAAATATTCTTGTTTTCATTCAGTTACTTTTATGTTTCTAAATACCTTTCTGTGAACATTAATAATTGGTCTTTTTTTGTTATCCTCTTATGTATATAATATTATTAAGACTGTTTATGTTCCTTAAATAAATAAATAAATAAAACTAATTTAATATAAAGTAATATTTATTTTCGCGCACCTGCTTTTGAACCCGCCATCTACGAATCTAAAGCCAAGAATATGAACCTCTCGCCGTGGAGTTGGTTGTTTCAAACAATATTATTATAAAGGTTGAAATCAGGTTCACGCTCGAAGCATCATTTTTGGTAATATAATTTACATTTAAATCACAGATTTTCTAGGTATACTTCATACTTCACGTATGTGCAGGGTATTAGGGACGTACTTGTACTTGACTTACTTTAACGAGTGATTCCTGATATCATTTAGTGTAAAAAATGTAACGTTCTTTTCTAAATCAAACAAAAAAATTCTTCCACATGTTGTCACTGATCACTCAGCCGAGTAACCAATCAACACCTCACCCCGCCCCTAACGGTCCAATACCTACTCATTTTTGGATGTTAAAAAAAAACTATCGCCGAAGAACAAAATTTCATTATCATTTTTTACTCCAAATAATGTCAGGAAAACTGGTTAAACTAAGTCAATAATTCTACTCCAATCTAATACACGTATCCCCACGGACATATGAATATATCTGGACCTGCTCTAAGTGATAAAAACTAATTATTTCCCGGCTTGGAGCCAAATGGGCTTACGAAATATACGAAAGCCTCGCTTGAATCAAAAAAATGTGGCGTCATCATTCTTGCCCTGACCAGCGTAGAGCTAACATCTATACATTTTACCAAATAACACGGCAATATATGAGAGCTTGCGCTATACACCTACCTAGAACATAGCGAATGTGGGCGTTTCTCCAGTGAGCTCGTCACTGATTACACGTGTAAGTAAATTATGAAACATTTGTAAAAGTGTCTTAACTAAATACGGCAACAAAATATTGCTATGTGAATAGGGGCGAACCTTTTCGGGGCGAGCATTTGGCCATCGCAAATATGTTATTAACGTGTCAAGCAATTCGCGCTCCCATGTAAAAATGACTATTCATTCAAAGCAGATTTTGCTTTTAAGAACTAAATAGTGATATTATAATGCGAGATGCCTATATACTATCAGATTGATTTTTTAACGAATCACAGTCATCTTTCCCCTCTTCCCCTCCCATAGTTTGGTTTTACCCCTCATCTGTATCTTCTGATCTATTGAATTCGGATGTCTATGCGTACCCCTAATTTAACTATGTTTCACAAAAAAAATCCTGATTATCATTAATAATTTAGGTACGCCTCATACGTCATACGTATATCTAGTAATGGTACGTTGTCGTGTAAACAAGCTTATGGTTCCGAGTGGTTAACATAATAACATTTGAATAGCCCTTAGACATGGAAACAATAATACGGTTTGTTAATAATTCATATCTTTACATAGTAGAAAGCAAAGTCTAGATCTTTTAAACTACGCAACGGATTTTCATGCGGTTTTCACCAATATAGAGAGATTCATTACGAAGATTTAGCTATATAATTTGTCAAGGTTTTGTGTAAATTGGTTGAAATATCTATATAAATCTATATAAATAAAAATGAATCGCCGAAATGTATGTACGCGCTTAACTTCCGAACGACTGCACCAAATTGGATAATTCTTTTATTTTTGTGTTCGTTATTGTCAGGACAAGGTTTGTATAAAACTACTGGTGAGTAGAGGTGGGTAAGTTCTGCATTTTACCGGAAGCCTCCGAGACTTGCCTCCTCTTAAAAGTACACGGGTTCTAGGAGCAGGTCCCGGGTCCGAGTTCTTAGGTGCGGACACTGCGGACTGAGCACTGAATGTTGTTGCGGTGCACCGAACCGGGACGCACGGGTTCAAAGAACTTGGAGCCAGGACCTACTCGTAGAACCCGCACGACAACTCAGAACCCTGGAGCAGGACAAGACCCACATGAGGGCTCGGACCCGTCACCCGTGCAATGTAGGTACATTCAATGGACCTACATTGCACGGGCTTTTATTGAGAATTTAAATAAGTAAATTAGCTGTAATGCTTTATTATAAACTATTATTTTATAATGCACTTCACCCGTTGAGTAACAATACCAATATACGCTCTAATTGAAAATTACTCCGTGTCTAGTCGAATATTCTAAACAATTCCGCGATGACGTTAGGCAGCAGTATACTGTTACACCAAGCGGTCAGGCACGTGCGTGTTGATTGCCGGCCGGGGTCGGAATGACTGAAGACTGAATGAGGAATGTATCGTGGTTCGTGAGTCGCGGGAGTGGGAGGGAGTGACAAGAGTGGCGGGTGTTTGTCGCGGTTCACGACTTACGTCGCTCGGACCAAGATGCATACTCGTACTCGGCGATCTCGGGACTTGTAATTCGAATCTGCGCCGCGGCTTCGCGCTGCGGCGTTGAGTAGCTCGAGTGTTTCACGATTCACGCAGTTCCAAGAACCCGACACTCGCCGAGACTCGCGACTCGTGAGTGGAGTGGAGAGTGTAGCGCTTCGGGGACACCGGACGGTTACTACTACTCAGTCACTAGACTCACTAGTACCGGAGTACCTCGCCTCGCGGCGAACACGGGGACACCCGCCGGCCGGTGGAGGCATCCGAGTTTTTCGGGTTTGGGAATGAGCCCGAGTTCCGGGACAGGGTTCTCTTGGAGTAGTCGATTTCAAAAAGGAGTGGGAGTAGGAACCGCTTCCCGCAAAGGAGCGGATCACATGAGCCCATTCCAGCTGAACTGACACATCGCTACTGGTGAGCACTGGCATTATGAAATTTGTATAAAAAAATGCAGTAGGTGGCACGCGAGCTGTTTGAAAACGGAATGTATAGAATGCGGGAGGGGGGAGGGGAACTCGTGTAGGGGGTTCACGGGAGGGGGGGAACTCAGAGAGGGGAGGGGAACCTGGGAGTGGGGAGGGAACTTGGGAGGGGGGTTCGCGGGACAGGGGAAGGGGGGAGTGGAGGGGGGAGTGGAGGGGGAGAGGGAAGGTGTAGGAATCGGAGTGGGAACGCGAAAGGGGAAGGTGACGCGGGAGAGGAAGGGGAGGAGGAAGGGGAACGGGACGAATGGGAAAGGACACGCAGGGAGAAACAATTTCTTTATTAAATGGCATAGCAACGCATGCCGGGAACCAGCTAGTATAATATATAAAGGGAGCGGGCGGGCAAGCGGACAGCGTGAATTTAATATGTGTGCAAATTAACAGATGGCGTTGGTTATAAAGGTTGGCTAATGGCGTTGTGTTTCGTTAGCCACAGCAACGCGTGTTCGGGTCCGTTAGTTACTTATAAATTATAAATAAGGACAACAGACAGCATTAAAGTAATCTATAAACCCGAGATAATTATGTCTACCGCTAATAGCCAAATAACTCACAATCATGGCAACAAATATGGAAAAACCATATAAATTTAAAAAACCATTTGTAGACCACCCCCTCCCTATCCCCCGTATGTTATGTATATAAACTGTAGATTTAGAATTATTTGTACCAGTCTGAAGATGGCTTTAACAGGCTGAAACCTATCGCGGTAAAAAATTATTTAAGTGGAAATAAGTTTTATATGTGTATTATTATATTACTAGCTGACCCGACGAACTTCGTACCGCCTCAGAATCAATAACTGTTGAGTTAAGTAAAGTTTTTTTATTAAGTTAAAAATTACACAATGAAGCAATTATCGATGCCCAACTGTCCGTGTTTTGTTTTTGTCAGTATCAGAGACGGCGTTGTGTACGGATTTATATTTTTTGTGATTTTCTTACTTTTCCACTTACTTACGGGAATTTTTGAAAGGAAGCGGAACCATTTATTGGATAACTAACACCTCTGCCACAGGTCACCCCAAGTGGTTCGCTACGTTTGGTGATTTAGCAGGGGTGCCCGGGTTCACGGGGTGGCTTTTATGTGGGTCTTGGCGGCGAATGCGTCTGCCCACCTGCATCGAGAGATCGAGAGAGACTGGTTGAGGGAGGCCTTTTTACCTATCCAGCCAATTCTCTCGACCAATGGGTCGAAAGAGTCCGTCTGGAATGGTCAAGGTAAAAGGTCAATTCCGGTCAAGTCAAATGGCCTTGCACCGCAGTTGGAGGTATGGATTCACTCCCGGATACACTGACTTCCAAATTCCTACCCACCCCTCATGCCTTTTTCCTTCCCAGAACTTCCTATCCTACCCTTCCCTAAAAAGACCCTCCACACAGCATCCCCTAAGATGACATAGATCCTGAGTTCATTTTAGAGATTTATTATTTATTTATTTATTAACGGTACAAATATACCACAACTACATATTACATGTCACAAAATATTAGTTGTACATAGGTACATTAGAAATAATTATAAAAAAGAGTTAAATTTAAAAGAGTGGCATTTGATTAAAAAATGACACAAAGGGCTACAATTACATTCAATACATAAATAAAATTAATATTGATTGAAGATATATGATAGAATAGCCTTCTTGTACCTAGCTTCCGTGCAGTTAAATAGATCCGCCACATCTGCGTAATCTAGGTAAAAGCGAGTGTTTCGTGTACTCAGTTTTCTGTTGTTGTTACATTGAAACAAGATTTTGGAGCGAGTTGCTCTACTGGGTATATGAAATTCGATGAGCTTAGTTAAATCAGGACTGTCTATTTTACCATTTACAATTTTGAACATAAATAATAAGGCGAATATAATTCTTCGATCTGAGAGATTTAATAAATTTAATTCTTTCATCAAGTAGTTATAATTTAATGTTTTCAATGGGAATACCGAGTTTAAAATTTATATGTCTTAGAAATTTGTGTTCAATTTTTTCGATTGTATCTGAATGTAATTTAAAATGGGGGAACCAGATCGAGGAGTTATATTCGACTTGACTACGTACTAAGGATGTATACAAAATTTTTACAGTTGAAATATTCCTAAAACCTCTGGTATTTCGAAGAATGAAGCCAAGCATTTTTATTCCTTTATTAGTGATTGTGTTCATATGGGATATAAAGTTTAATTTAAAAAATTTAAAAAATTTAAATTAAAGTTTTATTATTGTATTTTTCCTTTGGAGGGGTGCAGAGACATACGTTCACCGTTTGTCTCATTTTCGACTATCGACATTTAGTGTGTAAGAAAGAGGGGCAGCATTATATGATTAAGAACAAAAGCAAAACAATCAGCTCATTGACATTTGACGTTTTTGAATTTTTGGAATTCACGCACAGTTAAATATTATACCTATCACAATATTGCTGCAGTTCTTTTAAAATATGAGAATTCGTTCCATAGAAAATGTATGAGGAAATGAATTTTCTTCATAACTTTATTTTTCGTGAATTTTTGCGATGTTTAATAGTTATTCTGTTAATTCAGTTAACCCATATCCGGGGCGGAGACAAATCCAACAAATCAAAGATCATCAAAATCGGTCCAGCCGATCTCTAGTTATAAATAGTGTAACTAACCCGACTTTGTTTTATATATTAAGATATATTAAGATAAGTCAAGTTTTACATTCAAAAGTATGCATATTATTTATACAATTTAATCTGAATTTCTTGCTAAAATGTTCATACGAGTATATATTTTTTTCATTGTTATTTTATTATTGAAATAAAAAAAATATATTAATTATAATTGTTTGACTAATTTTCCCTTGAATATCATTTTACAGTAGTTGCATGGGTAATTGTCGCGTGCTTGGTTTTTTCCTCATATGTTACCTTGTGCATTTTGCATGTTTCGTCCCGTGTCCGTGTATTGCATAATTATAAAACGTTTGTTTTAATTACCCGTGGTACTGTTTTTTAATGCATAAAATATGAATACATAAGTACATTGTTTTAAATGAATGTTTAACTATGTCCTGTCATGCATATCAAATGTTCATATTAAATGCCGCTCATTTCCAAATGTCCGGATTCAGTGGCTCTATGGCATTGCCCATTGGGGGGTGTTGTGGGTCTGAAAGGAGTGGGATGGTAAGGAGAGGGAAAGAGGAAGGAAGATAAATAAGTTTAATATAATTTTTGTATAAAAAATAACTTTTTTTAACGGACACAGTAACGGACGTGTGAATCCATCCCTCCTTCTGCAGTTCAGAGAGAGTTCTGCTGGAGAGGTCGAAAGATCTCGATCCACACCACGCAGCAGACGAGCAAACGCATCCAAGACCTAGACAAACCTCTCTCCACAAACCCGGGCGCGTATTTACAAAACCGATTCAGTCGCGGTAACGACAATTTACATTTTAAATATACCTCTATATTGGTTATTTTTTATCACATTGCAAAAACAAAAAATGTTCTAAAATCTAGATAAAATAATCTTTCTGATATGTGTATTAGAAATTATTAATTTTTTTTCTAAATATTTAAATTTTAAAATTATTCCCATATATTGTAAATACACCTCTATATTGATATTTTTTATCACTTTGCAAAAACAAAAAAATGTTCTAAAATCTAGATAAAATAATCTTTCTAATGTGTATATTAGAAATTAATAATTTTATTTCTAAATATTTAAATTTTTATATTGAAAATTTAAAGCGACTCAAACGCGTTAGGGATTGTAAATACGCAACCCAGGCACCCCTGCTAAGTCACCAAACGTAGCGAACCACTTGGGGTGACCTAGGTCAATAAATGGTTCCTGGGGCGCGTTGACCCATATCCAAAATTAACGACACAAATGTAATAAGAGCCATGTTTGATGGGTTATAAGTAGCAAACTGGATTATATTTGGATGTATGCAAATGAATCCTTTAATTAAATTTTTGTAATCATATGTAGGTACCTATTTGTTTATTAACTGAGTTTTTATAAAAGATTCTAGATAAAAAAAATCATCTGTAGAAACCCAACATAAATAATTTGGTATATAATAAAATGTATAAATTAAAATTTTGAACAAATTAAACAAATTAATTATGTTAACTCACTGAAAATATTTAATTTAACTGACTTATCGTATAGAAGAACTAAGAGCGACCTGGTTCTTTTATTCAAATTAGTTAATGGATCACTTGATGCACCTGACTTAACAAAACTAATAACATTCCGAGTACCAAATGGCGACACGAGACTTCCAGAGCTGTTCTTTGTTTATCCGTCTAAAACTAACTATTTCATTAACTCCCCAATCCAAAAACTACAAAGGCTTGGAAATAAATTCAGTTCCGTTGATATTTTCATCTATTCCTATTCCTTATATCAGAAATTTCTAAAATTGTGATGTAAATTTTATTGTTACTATTCCAATATTGTTTTTGTTGTTATTTCTTTTTTAAAACCGGTCAGCAACGTAAGCAGATATACGCGTTAAAATGACAACAGCAATCAAGTACAATAACCGTGTTTATACGTCAACGCGTGTGTCTCCATAGAAATTGTTGCAACTCCGTTATTGTTTTAGTGACATCCCTAAAACAAAAGTAAAAGGTCGATAGTGGAGCAAGCTATACATCCCTATCAAGTTGTCCATAGAAATACATAAAAAGAATATTCTGTCAGTCGCGCGGTTGACACATATTTTTACCCGCCAAATTGCCTACGGGCCGCTCGACGTTGTTAATCGTATTAAATATTTTTTATATGAAATAATAAAAAAGTGAGGTGACAAAAGTGTTTATTATACATTTATACAATAGAATAAGTATTGTTTTTTACATAATCCGTGATTTTAGTACAGTTTTCACATAAAAACATCACGTGAGTCATTTTTAATTTTTTTATGTTTACATTCTAAATTTTAATATTTACAAATGTTAATATTTATTTCTAATATAACAATTTCAAAGCTTATTTTCTAACCTTTCTAAAACAGTTTTTAATATTCGGCTACGTTCAAAAATGTTTCATTTATAGAGCTTTAATTGTGAAGCGGTAATAACACAAAGTTTTCGTAAAACAAACATTTCGTTTGAGACATTTTAAGTGAATATTCGCGAAAATTCTGCTTCCTTTCTATTAGTGTAAAGGATGAGAAATAATGCAATAAAATAATTGTTATTTTATTGTTTCTATTTTTATTATAACACTATTAATGATTGATGTAAATGCTCCAAGGGCGTAAACAAATAAATAAATACAATGGTGCCACAAAAAAAAATTGCTGTGTTTGAAGAAATAAAAAGGTGTTTGCATTTGTTACGTTTGTATTATGTATTAGAATATTGTTACTGTGATGAGCATTATATTATTTAATTATGGCTGTACTCCAAACTAGTTTGGTCTCACCAAGATTCAACGTCACAACCAAACTAGACATCGGCATCAGTTTAGAGCGGTTGTGGTGTATTCTCTACTTCACGAGTCAACAATGGACATAACCACTACTAGATTGTTTATGTACTTACTGTACCTATATTGGTAAGTATCGTGATGTCCATAAGTCTGAAAACACTCACCACAAGTTGAATATGAAAAACATTTATCTTCTTTTAACAGTCAGGTTTGGGACATTTGTTCGCTTTTAGGAACAGCTCACATAAGTCTCATAGAAATCTTTGTCATGGAGAGAAATAAGATCTAAACGATGTTCGAGAAATAAAACACCACGCTTTATATTCAAATCACACGGCGAACTTATTTTGTGACACCATTTTAATTCAAAATTAATAAATCACTTACGATGGATTGTTTAAATAAATTGACGGATTCATCAAATATTTGTAGTTAATTTTAGGTTCTGTTTAAGTTCTATTCAAGCTCTGTTATTATATCATTATTTGCTTCATAAAACTGATATAAACATAAATAGTTGCTTCATATAATTAATGTTTCATAAAACTGAAATAATCACAAAACTTGAGTAGAACTTACACAGAATGTGAAAATTAACTTCAAATATTATTAGTTGGGGATCCGCGTATAAATGTAACCTTCTTCCAATAGAAATTGTACAAAGGACAATTATTAAAATTATATTAAAAAAATCCTTAGACTACCCAACAGAACGCCTGTTTGATGAATTTCAAGTACCCACATTTAAAGATTTATATATTAAAAATTCATTGATTCAAATTATAAAGGAAAAAGATAAATATCCATTTTTAAATGAAAACAGAACTCGACTTAAACATGTTTTTCTATGCCCAAAACTAAATACGTCTTTTGCACAGCATCATTATACTTACCAGGGAAGAACTTTTTTCAATCGTCTACCAGAAGAAATCAGAAGCATTAATGATAAAACCCGAATACTGCTCTCTATCAAGAGACATTTTAAAAATATTCTTAAGAAAAAAAACTACTGTCAATTAATCTTACAAATATCCTTAGTTTTCCATTACATTCTTTCTTTTTTTTAAAAAATTCACACCATTATCAAATAAATACTGCAGCTCACATATATTTATGTACAATTAATTATTTAAGTACTAACTTATAACTAATAACTAATAGCATTTATGTACACTCCCTTTCCATACACAAGCAAATGCTTTAAATGGAAGGGTAGTAAAAAAAAAAAAAAAAAAAATACTTGTAAAAAAAATATATATTTGTTGTAAAATTGTAATTATAATAAATGATTCAATAAATAATTAATTAATATTTGATGAATCCGTCAATTTTTTTTAAACAACCCGTCCTTAGTTTTAACCAATCGACATGTTTTGTGAGCTATGCTCACTTCCTCTTTGCTGTGTTTGAAGAAGATTTTTTTTTTTTAATTTTAGTGTATTATGCCATGTTAATAAAAATGTTTAGTGTTTTAATGGGCGAAAAATGGTCAAATGCCGGAAGTACTTTTTGAGACAATGAAACATAGTAACTTCAGTGATTCAATCCTTCATCTTTTTAACGAATTCTCTAATCATAATTATGTAGATGTGAAGGACGGTATTCTGAAAGGAAATTTATTAATGAAAAAAAATATTGTTAATTATAGACACAAAGTGAAACTGGCGGAACTGGACTATTGTGATTGTATCGTGTGCTTCCTTCGTAGAGATACAGTGGTAAGTGATTATCCTAGTAGTTATCCTTTTTCCTTGCGTGCCTTGTTTTTCCTACATATACGATCACACATTCTTCTTCAATTCCAGCAAACACTATTTGGTCTCGTGTCGTGTTTATTTTTTACAGTCCATTACAAGTGCATCTGAAGCTGTAATTCGTAAGCAGTTTTGGATACAAGGCCGATCTTCACTGGTTTTTTATTGTTTTTATTTTTTACTTGGGCAATCACTATGAGTTACAGAACTCATTTTAGGACAGGAGGAACTTACAATTCATAGGTGGGAGGAAACAGTTACAATTTTACGTGGGTTTAATATTAAAAATATAAGTTTCGCATACAGTACCGACGAAAAATAAAAGAGAGGATAAATAGAAAAAAATAACAATAAAAAATACAAAGAAAAAGAAACAAGGTTATAAAAATGTGGATAATTACAGATCCATGGAAAATAAAAAGAGAGAAAAAAAACAAGACATGATAAGAAAATTACGTAGTTTCATCCTTAAACGTACTTAAGAGCGTTTAACCAGCAAGCGGACGAAAATCCACTTTTCATCGAAAGTTGTTCTTACGATCGTGCAGGGCGGTTACAATGAGAAAGATTAATTATTCTCCGTACCAGCTTTTTTAAATTTTAACTCAATATCGAATTAATTTCAATTCAAATTAGCTTTAATTTATACTTTCATCCAAAAATGCTGAAAGGCGTGATGATAAAACTATTAAAATAATGTACTTTTTGTAGTTATTTTTTGATTATAAGTATTTATCATTTTTCAGAAATGTCTAAATTTAATAAGAATGTTAAAAAAATCTGAAATATATTAGTTTGTAAGTGCGCAAATAAATACACAAATGGACCAATTTTCGTCAAGAAACACAAGTACGTAAATATTTTTTTATGATTTTATTGAAACTAAAATTAAAATTCTAAAACATGCGTTTGCTAGATAATGTATTGATTTATTTTACTGCATGATTATATTATTTGAAATGGGTGTGGTAAAATACAAAATCTTTTTTTGAAAATTTAACAAATCTGCCAACGACCTATGGAATAACCTTAATATACTAAAAATTAAAATAATTTCTCAAAATTTATTACATGCGAATGCTAGATAAAAGAACAATCTTTCGAAATCCATTTATAATTTTTTGTGGAAAAGAGTCAATATGTCTAAAATCTGATTTGAAAATGACATATTTTTGGTTTTCTCTGGTAATGCCCTCTTAATTAAAATCCTTTTGAAGCATTAGGTGATTTTTTATTTTTATTTTGCTGGATTCCCTTTTACGTATATGGAAGAGAATTATATAGTGTGTAGGCAACATAGTTCAGAGATTTTATCCCATATTTTGTACAGTGTGTTTGAGGTACGCGAATTTTATTGCTATTTCGAGTAGTGTGTGTGAAGTTGATTGTAAAGTGGCTTGATGTTAGTGTGAGTTGATTGTTGAGTAATTTGTAGGACGTGCTTGTGATTTCATGTTTAGGAAGGATTGTGATTGGAAGAATACCGGAAACCGAATAAATGTCTTTGATGTGGGTGTCCCATGGAAGTCCAAAAACATTTCTAGAGCTCATTTCTGAGGTTGATGGCCCCACAATGACAATATCCTAGGTTCGAGACATGCAGTCATCTCTGTATATTAGACCAGGAGCAATATCTAGTAGTGTAGTACAAGCCAGTACCAGCGTGTGAAGTGAGCTAAGAACACAGAAGGTAGAAGCCAGAAGAGAAATGCTCTCAGCGGCAGTCTGTTGAAAGCGAGAGTCGCGAGGTCAACACAATACAACACAGCACTGATATAACAATATAACAAAGAACAAGAAGCAAGAATCAGTGATGCCAAGTTCCAAAAATAAATAATAAATCATGTTTAAGGTGATGCACCATGTCGTGTGAAATTCGGAATCGGGCCGATAACAATAACACTCCTTATCTCGTAGATGGCAATAAAATTTAAATTTCAGTAAAACACCAACCACTTATATTGATCAAGAAAAAAACATCGCCAAAAAGTGTGGTTTATTTTATTTTGATACGTTCAAGCACAAATATTTAATTATTTTATGTTCATTTTCTAAAGAATTTAATTTTTCACATTATACAATACAACCACAACCGAAAATAATGATGAATATGATGGACACTGCAACGATGTACGAACCGTTGGCTAAAGAAGAAGGTAGCGCAACACGGCATTAACACCCCAAAAACAAATAACGAAAATGCTTTTGGCCGTGAAAACCTTAAAACGTATCTGAAAGAAATAATGTTTTTGATCAAACAAAAAAACTTTTATTTTTAAATATTTTTACTGTTATCAAGTTTAATTTATAGAACTATATTTTAATTTAAATAACAACATAAAATTATGTTACTCTGTATGAAAATGGAAGTATGGAATATGTACAGGTTCCTATTTTTGGGAACCTGTACATCTTCCTACTCTACAATTTTGTAATTACTACTAATACCAACTCTGTATGTTAGTACAACTTGTATAATCATATGAATATTTGTCTTGGCCCATTGTCTATATTTGCTAATATAATTAATCTATTCCATGTAAAAACTGAAAATGTAACTAATTTTAAGAAAATATGAAAATGTAACAAATTTTAAAAAACTGATAATGTACCTAATTTTAAAAAATCTGAAAATATAAATAATTTTTAAAAATTGATAATGTAACTAAGTTACAAAAAAAAACTGGAAATTTAAATAATTTTAAAAATATGTAACTTACTTTAATAAAAGGCCAAGATCACCCTTAATGGGTGAAAGCCAAATAAAAAATTAAAAAAATTATTTTCAAATCAATGAGAGGAGGAAAAAATCCTCTCAAAAATTAATTAATTTATTTTTTCAAAATTTAACAGTGTTACGGGTAGCAGAGGTACCTTATTAAATTTTTTACAAGATAATAAAAACAATTTGGGAGGCGGGTATGGGTACCGCCGCGGCCGCCCCTGGAAACATTTAATGGATAATCAACACCTCTGGCATAGGTCACCCCAAGTGACGTTTAGTATGGTTCGCTACGTTTGGTGACTTAGCAGGGTGAAGTTTGTCCGGGTCTTGGCGGCGGATGCGTCTGCCCATCAGCTGCATGGCAGGCCGGGCCGGGATAGAATAGTTAAGAGGGTCCCTTTAACTTCTCCAGCCGTGCTCTTTCGGAACATCACCTTGCACCGCAGTGGGAGGGATGAATCCATACGTCCGTCACTCCTGGACACGCCCAGATTCCTACATACTCGATTCCTTCCCAGAATTTCCTCCCCTTCTTTTCCTAAAAAAGACCCTCTACACAGCATTCCCAAAGATGAAAAGACCCTCTACACAGCATTCCCAAAGATGACATAGGCCCTGAGGGGAATTATTTGGAGCTAATGTAAAAAAAAATCGAGTGCAGTTTACACGCGGTAGAAGCGAAACTTTACCAATAACCAATAATTGAAAAGGGAGGTCATAATTAAAGCGACCAATGAGCGCAGGCCTAGCGTAATTTTCGATTCATATCTCAACAAATATCAAAATCAAAATCAAAAAATATTTATTGTAAAATAAAAATTACAAAAGGTGTAGCTTATGGGTAGACCCCATTTCTTCCAGCTAACCACATTTATTTAATTACAATGTTTATATAATATTATTTGTTTTATTATAATTACAATGTTTATACAGATAAAATAACTATATATTAATGAAAAAAAAAATACAAATATATATACCAATAAAAATAGGCGTTTCATTTACGTGAGCTATTCACTCAACGTGTAATGACATTTATTAACAAGGAAAGTGTTTAGTGACTATTTAAATTTGTGTGTATCTTGTATTTGTTTAATGTTATGTGGAAGGTTGTTATATACTTTAATGGCCATCTAGTATGGTCCTTTTTGGAATATTGTTTTGTTGCTTTTGGTATTAATAGGTTTTCTGTGAGCCTTGTAGCGTATTTATGTGTTGAGTTTTTTAGTGGGAACTTGTCTGTAGATGATCGCACTAACATGCATAACTCCATTATATATATGTCTGTGACTGTCAGAATTTTCAGATTTTTAAACATAGGTCTACATGAATCTAAACGACCAGAGTTTGTAATTTTTCTTATGCATCTCTTTTGTATGATGAAGACATCTTTGGCGTTTACCGAGATTCCCCAAAAAATAATACCGTATTTTATTATTGAATATACATAACCATAGTATGCGGCTATTACTGATTCGGTGTTCAATATTTTTCTCAAGGTACCCAGAACATAAGAAAAACTACTGATTTTTGCTACAATTTTTGAGACATGTTCTTTCCAGTTTATGTTTATATCTAATTCTATTCCCAGTAGTGAACAGGTTTGGGAAGGTTCGATAATATTATTATTAATGTTTACATTTATATTTATAGGTGTAGCTTGCACTGGACAAAATTTTAAAATTTGGGTTTTGTTTGTGTTGAGTGATAGATGTTGCGATAACAGCCAGTTTGCTATTAATTGGCAAGTCTCGTTAACTTGTTTGTTAAATTCGTCAACGTCTCCATTACATTCAAACAACAAAGCGGTGTCATCAGCGAACATTGAACATTCTGTGCCAGCAATTATTGGGAGTTCGTTTATATAGATAAGGAAGAGGAGAGGCACAAGAATGCTTCCTTGTGGCACACCCTTGTTTATTTTTCTCCATTTGGATTCTACCATGTACTGGACCATTTTTTCATCGATATTTGAAATTTGAACTTTCTGCTGACGATTTTTTAAGTACGATTCAAACCATTTTAATGCTAATCCTCTAATACCTTCATGTTCAAGTTTAATTAGAAAAAGCTCATGATCAACATTGTCGAATGCTTTTGAGAGGTCGAGAAAGATACCTACGGTTTTTTTACTAACATTAATATTTTCTAGAATTTTGTTCAAAAAATTGAATACTTCCTGTGTTGTTGAACGGCCTTTACGGAATCCAAATTGTTGTGGATATATTATCTCAAAGTTTTCGAGAAAGTTATAAATGCGATTGTACATGGCTCTTTCAAATATTTTTGAAAAGTTTGGTAATAAGGATATCGGTCTGTAGTTTAAGATTTCCTGTTTAGGACCCTTCTTATACAAAGGTACAATAATAGATTGTTTTAATTGTTCTGGGAAGGTTCCAGATTCGAAAGATTTGTTAATTAATATTTCCAACGGGTAACTTAACGCTTCTGCACATGCTTTTATAATTTTTATAGGGATTTTGTCAGTGCCGACACTGCTTTTATTTTTCAGTTTTACGATGATTTTAATAATTTCCTCCCTGTTTACAGGCGTTACGAAGAATGATCGCGACTGTTTGTTTTCGACTGTTTTGGCAGATGTGGATGTAGAGATGTATTTTGTGGTGGTGGCGGTGGTGCAAAGAAAATGTTAAATTCATTTGCAATGTTTTTTGGTTCTGATACCAGGTTATCATTTATTTTAAGACGGATTTTTGGGTTACTTTTAGAATTAGAATTATTTGAGTTCTCTTTTATTATGTTCCACGATGTTTTGGTTTTATTTTGCGCGTTTTGAATTCGTTTACTATTATAATTCCGTTACCTGTTTTACTTTACTAAGAATTTTTTTGTAATGTTTGTAATTGTTTATGATTGTGAGGTCATTTGTGTTTTTTCGTTTCATGTACAGATGTCTTTTTTGTCTAATAGACATCTTAATACCAGTTGTTACCCAATTTATTTTGCGTTTTTGGGGATATTTATACAGTCTAAAGGGGAAACAAAACTTCATACCATTATTTATTTCATTAATGAAGTATTCGTAGCTGTCATTAATGGATTCAAAGGATTTCAGTGGTTCCCAACATATACATGATAAGTAATTGTTCAAAATGTTAGTGTTTTCTGTGTTAAATAATTGTTTTTTTGTATACCACGTTTGGTTTATATTATATTCTGTTTTTACGTGCATTAACTGTGCCATGTGATCTGATACAGCTAATTCTGTGACTTCCCATGTGTAAGAGCTTTTTGGTATATTTGTACCTATATGATCAATTATACTTTTTTTATTTCCTTGTATACGAGTAGGTTTATCAATAATCAAGCGTATGTTGAGAGATTTTAATGTGTTTTTGAGTGAATCTGCGTTTTTGTTCTTGTAGCTTGTATCAATATTTAAGTCACCGCAGAGTATTATTTGTTTTTTGTTGTTTTTGCAAATTTTGTTTAGTAAAAGTTCAAGTTGTTCAAAAAAAATATTAATATCAGAGTCATTATAGTAAACTGTACAAATTATCATTTTAAGTTTTGGAATTTCAATACCAACACATTCAAATACAAATTCTTTTGTTATTTGTTTAACAAATTCTAGTTCTTTAAATATAATGTTTTCGTTTAAGTAAATGGAGACACCTCCATGAATATGACTCTCTCGACAAAAAATTGAACCTAATTTATAACCATTAAAATTAATACCTAGATGTCTTTTCGTCCTTTTGTAACCAGTGTTCGCTAACACAAAGAACATCGATATTTTTTTCATATAGAATATTTTCTAATTCTAAGATTTTATTTCGAATGCATTGCACGTTTTGATGCATTATTATGAAGGTGGATTTGATGTCGTCAGGTTTAGGAGTACGTGTATTATTCATAAAAAAATAGTTTTTCGGATAAGGTGAGTTCCTGTCATCTCGGGTTTGTGTAGGAATGGATGAATGAATATATTTTGGGTTTTTTTCTGATGGATGTGGGTGCTCAAAATTGTAGACTGATATTTTATTGATCTCATTTTTTATATGCGCCCTTGTTAAGCTCATCATTTTGATAATTGTATGGCTATTCATTTTTTCATAAAAAATGGGCCCACTAAATTTACAATATTTTTTGAATTCGAAGATGTGAGATATATTCTCAGAATTCAGTTTATAGATGTTTAAATAGTTGTTTTTAGTAACTGGATGTATTAGGACATTAGTATGGGCTAGTTGTCGTAGGGTGTAGTACAAGTTGCTTAAAAAGTTTTTAGGGATGTCTCATTTTCTCCGGCTATTAAAATTACAAAATCATTTTTGTTTAAATTCTTGCTTTCTCTTATGATGTTTGCCGTGTACCAGTCTAGTGTTGCCCCAGGGTATATATAGCTGGAACAATCTACATCTTTAAAGTTTTTTTCCAGATTTCTTCTTATTTGGTGGCCTGCTTCTTCTCCAAAGATCCGTATTTTTATTTCTTTCCATTGAAGTTGTGCTGTTTTAATTCTGCGATGTGTAATAGGAGCCTTTAAAAGTGACATCATAATCAAAATGGCCAATGAGCGCAGTTGATGCGTCGCAGGTGCGGTAACCGTCATTTCCGTTTCATCCGAAATCCAAATCACAGCGGTGCTATAGAAGTTTCACTTCAAAATTAGATAATGTGATGTCGTACTAAAGATCAAAAACTACATTCAACAGTAAATACTCCTGGTGAACGTTAAAAAACCATGGAGGTACAAATACCATAAATGATCCCAAAATACCGTGTATCTGGCAACATTGCAAGAACTAAGAACGTTCTCAAATACCTAATAATATTGGATCTCTAAATCCGGTTAGAGATGGAGATTGTTCTGTGTTCAGTATGACTGGCTTCATTATGCTTGTTCAGATAGCCTTCAATTATTTATTTAGTACTTGTGTTTCTATTAGATGTGCTTCGTTATAGGAACTAATTCTGTGCCCTTTGGGTATAGAGAGTGGAGAATATCTGTTGCAGGTACCGTTTGTACATAGTTGTTACTTATATTTCTAAAATGTTTATTATACCTGATGTTATTTTAATGAAACAGGATGCTAACTGACAGTTGAGTGGTTCAATAATATGTGTTTATATTCGACGATAATTTTATCCCTATACTTGAAAGTTAAGAAAAACTGTTAAATAAATATAAATTACTAGCTGAAGTCCCTGGCGATGCCCGGGCTAAAAGGTTTTTAGAAATCTAATGTAGACAGTGACCTTCCCCTTGTTTTGAAGGTCACATGTTCATCATCCTTGGCATAAACCTGTAGATTACAAATCAAATCCACACCGCCCGCTGCCAGTCCGCTCGTCCGCCGTAATATATTATATATTTCAACCAATTTAGACAAAACATTGACAAATTATGTACTTAAACCTTCCTCATGAATCACTTTATCTATTGGTGAAAACCGCATGAAAATCCGTTCAGTAGTTTTAGAGTTTATCGCGAACAGACAGACTGACAGACACGGCGGAGGACTTTTATTTATAATATGTAGAGATAGAGAAGATGTAGAGATGTCAAAAATTTGTATTCAATGCCTTTTTTTACATTAGCTCCACACAGGAGGCCCTGTAGACAAAAATCCACGGTGTCTAAGTCATATCATATCTAAGTCATATTTGGAGGGATGCTGTGTGGAGGGTCTTTTTATGGAAAATAAGAATAGGAAGTTCTGCGAAGGAAAAATGTATGAGGGGTGAGTAGGAATCTGAGGTAAATGTGTTCAGGAGTGATGGACGTATGAATCCACCCTCCCTCTGCGGTCCTAGTCCGGCAGAAGAGGTCAAAAGATCGCCCTCAACCAGTCTCTCCCGATCCGGTCCGCCGCGCAATAGGTGAGCAACCTGTTTGCCGCCAAGACCCAGACAAAACTCACCTCATGAACATAGACACCCTGTTAAACCGCCATATAACCAGAAAAAATTATAGAGTAATGTAATTTTAGAGAACAGAAAACTTAATTTTAGCATTATATACCTATATTATCAAAATGGTTTAAGATCTCCATTACTGTACAATCTGTACATAACAAAATCAAACAAGTTTTTTTATGTTTTTGAGTCTTAAATTTAAATTCTATCCCATTTTGGTTAGTTGGGTACCTACATTCCTACCAAATTTTAACTGTTTCACAACCCTTGCTCTAGTGTTGATGCCCGATGATATTGAAAGGAAAAGTGATCAAGACGATGTATTTGTCTTTTCCCCTTTCACAATTCACATTCCAACTACAAAACTTCATTTTATGTGGTTTCCAATTTATAATTTACATTATTTTATATCCTGTAAACCAAACTTTATGCCGGGAATATATGCCATGATAAATGACATACGCTTAAGCAATGGTTTTTTTTAATCAAATTTTAGCTTAAATCTGGTTCAAATGATTGTACGCCTTCCAAACCTTTTTGTAAGAATATCATAACTAAATTAACAAGAAATATTGTATCAACTTTGTGATGGTATTAATAAATTATAATAAACCTTTGCTATAATTTAATGACAATATAACGACATAGTTAGCCTCACAGAAACTGGGCGTACTGTACAGGGCCCGCAGATACTTTAATAGTACACAACTGCTAACCCTGTACAAATCACAAGTGCGCCCCACGGTTGAATTTGGCAGCCACCTCTGGTCTGGAGTTCCACAATACCTGAAAAATACCCTCGACTCTGTGCAGAAACGGGCGGTCCGTTTGATAGATTCTCCCATCTTAACAGACGGATTGCAATCTTTAGAGCACAGGCGTCGGGTGGGAATGCTATCCTTGTTCTACCGGTATTACAATGGAAGATGCTCCGAGGAACTAGCATCATTGATCCCTTCGGCACCGGTGCATAGTCGGGAAACACGCCAAACGCGTGCCCAACATTTGTACACGGTTGACATTTGCCACATGAGAACGGGTCGTTTCTTCGACTCGTTCTTGTGTTCAACAGCTCGGCTGTGGAATGATTTGCCGGCCTCTGTGTTTCCTCCTTCCTACAACATGGGTCTCTTCAAGACCAATGTTCATTCCTTCCTCTCCTCAAAAAGACCCTCCACACAGCATCCCAGATGACATAGGCCCTGAGGGAAATTATTTTCCTCAGGGCCTCCTGCGTGGAGTTAACGTAAAAAAAAAAAAATCTTAACGAATATTACCGATCTTAATAAAACCTTTTTTTTACAATAACAATCTGATATTATTATGAAAATGTCTGTACAGTTTCGGATTGTTGTAATCGGAAGTGGCGCCCTCAGTTATTTTTAAAAAGAACCGTTGAAGTTTTCAAACAGGATCCCCGGCGAGAAATGGTCAAAAAGTAAATTTACGAAGCTAGGAATTTCTCAGCTTCAAAAACTTTTATACAATTTCCCGGCCCATTTTTCGATCAATTTTCCTAGCAATTTTTATGGAAAGAAATTTTTAGGATATTTTTTTTTATGGAATCAAATATTTTCCGAATCTTTTCGAAACTTCACACAACATAAAAAGATAAATGTCCGATTTTTTCATACTTACTTAATTGGTTTTTTTAGAAAAATAAAACTTTCCAGGATCAAAAATTTCCCCACGTGAAAATTTTCCAAACTTGAAATATCAAAATAAAACCCATAAATTTCTAACCAAACTAACGTTTTCCAAATTCAAACACAAAAATCTAAAAGAAAAAACTGACCTATGAACCCAACTTCATGTACGATGAAACTTCTATCGCTGTTTTTTTGCCCCGATGGCTGCTACTGGATCACTAAATGTTATTTTTTTTTAGTAACCGACTCTTTTTGGAATCGGTTCCTTTTGGCTTTTATAAAATTTGAAAATTTGAGCTGTGTCTATGAACAAAAATTGTTATACCTACCTATTATACAAATTGTAATCTTAAAATTTTCGAGCTCTCAAACGGTTTCGGTCGAAAAATTTCTTTAAGGGAGATTAAGGGGAGAAACTCTAATTTTGTGTTAAAATATACAATTTCGGTGGGATTCTTCAATTTCTTGAGCTCTGTTTGCTAGTAAATTTCTTTGATAATGGAAGTTTGTTACTTACTAGATGTTCGAATGAACGAAATTATACAAGGTACATTTTTACGCGGGCATTTGGTAAGTGGTTCTTATTCGAATAGAAAAATGTATAGGTACCTTTGTGACAAGTAAATTTTTGCACACATTCTAATAATTGCTGTTATACGTACATAAAGGGGAAAAACTCTATGTAACAGTATGAAATTATTATGGTAAATAAGCACCTAGTCTTCTAGTAGATTGCTATAATTGATTTTTAATTCCTACTTGGAAAGCCAAAATTAGAACAAAAGGAATCTTGCGTTCTTCTGTGACCTAAAACATATTTTCGGCAAGCTAATTTTTCAAACAGTTCCGAATAGAAAGTCAGAGAGACTGTTTTGATGAGGAATACATACTACGGTGGATTTCCGTCGACTGTGAGCCAATACATAGTTAAATTTTGAGTTTAATAATATACTAATTTTGATTTACCATTTAATATTCAGTTCAATTTCTGAACTGGCGCCTTTGCAATAATTTTCACAACATGATGATCTTTATTTAACATTTGATTTTATTTTAAACGTTACAAGCTATTGGTAGTTTTTATTGCTTCAAATAATTTTAACTATTTGGTTTCTTTTAAGCTAAACACGACCCTGAGTTTAGAATAATATTATTTTATTTATGATATTGGAGTCCTTGCTCTGGTTTCGTTTTAATTGAAAAATATTTTACGATACGTAGAATAAGTAAATGTCTTTGTAAAGTGTTGTACCTTTTTCTTAAGCGTTATAAGGAAACTTTACTAAATTGGGCAAGGCCCTCAAAAAGCCGCCTGCAGGGCCCATAACAGCAAAAAACCGGAGGAAGCGGGCTTTTACATAACAGCTGGTAATATAATATTCTGTTAATCAACGATCTACGCAAAATTGATGAAAACGTTATACGTTTGAAGATTTTCACGGCCAAAAGTATTTTCGTTGTTTGTTTTTGGGGTGTTATACCGTGTTGCGCTACCTCCTTCTTTAGCCAACGTTTCGGACAGCGTTGCGATGTGTATCACATCTACCGGATCTGCCGGAACTGCCCTGATGTCCCTGATGATGGACACTGCAACACTGCCGAAACGTTAGCTAAAGAAGGAGGTAGCGCAACACGGCATAACACCCCAAAACAAACAGCGAAAATTGATGAAGACATGTTTGTGAGAAAACTTGATAATAAAATTAAGATTTTTAATGAGCTTTTCATTCAACCCAATTTCCAAAAACGACGAAATTTGCGATGATAACTGCGATTCAATCTTCGATCGACAAATATACGGTTGTGGAGAAACAGGTTAGCGTGTTTTTTAACGAAAGTGATAAGCAAAGTGGTATTCATTAAATATATATTAAAAAATATGCTTTTTAAGTGTGCTTTCTTCCAATCCAATTTCCAATGCAGAAGAATTTCGCGTTAAACGCTGCTATTTGTATGCAAGTCGATTTAAATTACGTGTTGGCGCTCTTACGTACGTTATAATACCGAAACCTGTTTTAAATCACTTCCAGTTTTTTCACTTCCGTTTGGTGTGCGAATCCGTCAAAAAAATACGGTTCTCTCTTTATTACGCTATAAATAAATCATTATGTAAGTATGTTTTTATTGATTTACAGCGTGATGAAAATGATTTAAATAATAAATAATAAACACTAATCGGATAATAAATCAATTGAAAAAAGAGATACTTCATATAATATACGAGTAGAAATCGTTTTCGCCGTTGGCATTTTGTCTAAAGTCTAAAAGGCATTTTTGCTCAACAACGCTGTCAACAACTGTCAACAACTACTGTCAACAAGTATCAACAATTGTCAACGACTGTCGATAAACCTTAACGATTGGAAACTACAATTTATGAGGCGAGTATCGCCGCCCGGGAACCATTTATTGGATAACCAACACCTCTGCCATGGGTCACCTCAAGTGGTTCGCTACGTTTGGTGACTTAGCAGGGGTGCCCGGGTACATGGGATGAGGTTTGTATGGGTGTTAGCGGCGGATGCCTCTTCCCACCAGCTGCATGGCATGCCAGATCGGGACTTCTCTTATTTGACTTCTCCAGCCGTACTCTCTCGTAATGTCGCCAAGCACCGCAGTGGGAGGGATGGATTCATACGTCCGTCACTCCTGGACACACTAACCCTCAGATTCCTATCCCCCTAATACCCTTTTCTATCCCAGAACTTCCTCTCCTTCCTTTCCCAAAAAGACCCTCCACAAAGCATCCCCAAAGAGAAATAGGCCTTGAGGGGAATTATTTTCCTTAGGGCCTCCTGTGTGGAGCTAATGTAAAAAAAACTGTTAACGACTGTCGACAACTGTCAACAACTGTCAAAAACTGTCAACAACTGTCAAAAACTGTCAACATTTCTTAAATGGTACATTTAGCTCGTGTACGAATCACCAGTAGCCGAATGTAATGCCAAATCGATTTCAGAAAGACGGAAGAAATTGTCCGATTAAAATCAGTTTTTTTTTATTCTTGATAAAAAACCTATTAAAATTTCTAGTTGAAATGTACGGTCTAACTCGAAGTTCGTGTTTTTTCTCTGAAGGAGCATCTATAATTTTATTGCTAAAACCGTAAGCACTTTTTCCTCATCAGAACTCACCGTGACATTTTTTTACTATTACGTATTTATTTATGTAGAGGTCAAAAGCCAAGTGTGTGGTGAGTCTGTACGTCTACTACACCAAAAACCGCTACATAAAATGTGTGTGGCCACGCTTACCGCACTCCAATGTTTCAACAAACGCAGAAGACGGAATGAAATAGTGTTCGAACAAAATGTTTGTGGTTATGTTAGATATTGTTTGTGAAAACACGAGAGTGGCCTTTATAAGAACCGTGGTTCGTAACCAGGTTCGTGCAAACTTGTACACCTACACACATTATGACTTGCGTGACGTAGTAGTGTCCTGTGTCACGTAAGGTGTCTAGTAGATTCGACTAGACACGGGGTCATTTTAAATACCTTAGGGCGTGGTATATAATTTTAGAAAAGCCTTTGCTACAGTTTCCCATATAATTCTAATTTGGAAACTAGGAAAGCTTGGTATATATGACAATATAGATAGCCTGGTTTTAAAGCTGTCTTACTGGTAGGCAACAAATTATTAGAACAAAATCCTCCCTGTTGGATAAAAAATTATGCAGTAAGCGGAGTTCCCCAGGGTTCACACCTTAGCCCAATCTTGTTTATCTTATTTATAAATGTTCTTACCAAAATATTTTGTTCATTTGGTGCAATGCAACATTTCTATCAACATTTTTCCATTTCTCCAACTATCATAAATTTGCACTGATTAAAGGAAAAGAAATTGTGATTGACTACCGGACAATTGCTAATCGGAAATCTAATTAATCACAGAGAAATCAATTTGTTGTTTACTAAGCATTCACATAATTAAAAATAATTATCATAACCATTGTATCTCCTCGAGTAACACGTCTAAATCTTTCCTCATTCTTTATTGATCGATTACCATAACGATATCATAACATGAAGACATGCCTAGAACCGGTACATGAGAACAGACCATTAAATAATACATAACGATTCAAGGTTCATTAACACTATCGACAGTATCGATAAAAATCATCAAGAAAGGGAATAAAAGTTGCATAGCGTGTGATGTATAATCTAATATCTAATGTTTAATCTATTCATCTTTCTTGATATAACACAAGAATAATTTGAAACTTACTATATAACTTTCACTCTCTGAATATGCAATTACCACCGATACGCCGATGTTTGAATTAAATATTCATTACGCATTACACAACAGACAACATGGTCTCACGGCCACTTTAGAAAACATTATTCAAGTTTAAGTGCAAGCGGAGTCTCGTAATTATTCAAATCGCCATGCTCTGTGACTTTCCTGTAAGTTATGGGTATTTGTTTAAACGAGTTGTCGTTACGTTGGTAATGTTTGTTAATTGTCATTGTAATGTTTGTTATGTTCAAGTTCAATGCAATGAGTCTTTTATTTTTTTATTTTATTTTAGTTTATTAGGGAAACAGACAGTTATACATACATAATTTCATTAAAGTAATTACATGTTACATGGTTGCATGAACCACCGAAGTTTCCGCATAAAATTCATAGAACAGAATAACATATAAACAGAAAAACGTAGATGATTAAAGTATACATAAAGTAGTACAAAAAAGAAAAATAAATAACGCAAATTAAAGTATATAAGATATATAATGTGAAATGAAACCATTTACTTATATAAAAATAATACATTTTCACATCATAAGATAAAAAATAATGATATAACTTATAATAAACCTGATTAAAAAAGAAACAACATAATGAGAATGAGAAAATAACACACATTAGGGGGTAGAGGGTTCGTAATTAACCATTATTTGTTTTATTTTTTTCTATTACACTCGTACGTTTAATAAATTGACCAGAGGACAAATGGAAAATATAAAATAAAAAGATATTATTGTGTTTTGTGCAAGTCCTTCTGAGTAATGAATGTTGAGTGTAGTTTGTTTTTTAGTATGGGATGTGGAATAGTTGGTCGAAACTTGCATTTCTTTTAGGTGGGTGGAAATTAATGTTTTCTAGAGGATAGTTGTTGTTAGCAATGTTGCTGATGATTCGAATTAAATTTTTTGTCGGAAATATTTCTTCTACCTTCTAGAGTTGATAAATTGTGGAATGTTAATGAGCCTTTAGATGTTCTTGTGTTCGGAAGGGTTTAAAGTCTAAATGTTTCAAATCCTTTTTTGGAATTCCTTCTAACCTTTCCATATTAACTTTGTATTTGGGATTCCATGTGACTGATCCGAATTCTAATATTGGGCGAATAAAGAGACATAGTATTTTAACTACATGTGGTGATCTGAATGGTTTAGTTACTCTTACGACGAATCATAGTAGTTCGTAGGTCCTGTCACAGAAAACAAATCAAATTTGGACTTTCACTTCAAGAGACACATTTGAACTTGTGAACAAAACCTGGGGAAATGTGATTTCAAGCCATTCACGTTTTTTTTTAAATAAAGGCAAACAACATTCCCGGCTTACGAATAACCTAACAACGCAGCGTTTGAAAATCTCCTGTTACTACTGCAACTACTACTACTTTAAAACGCAGAGAATAATTAAGTTAACGTAGTACTCGTATGTCGAAACTGCAATGGCGTCTATCGCAGTATAAGTATAATATTAATTGTATATCAGCCACAAAATTTGAACTCGTTAGACTGACTCTTTGTATTGTATTTGTCTTATGTACCTACCTGTGTACAATGATTTCGAATAATGTGTCCATTGATGCAAGTTCATGAAAATTAGTATTCAATAAGGATGGTACATAAATAACTACATGTATTTTGTACTTGCTTTTTGGAGCTTCTAATAATGACACACATACGCGTGAAATTCTTGGAAACGAGACTCTTAGATGTAATTCAAATGTTGGTTTTTTTTATTTAATCATTATCATGCGGCCTAACGGGCTTTTGCAATCTAATTTATAAGTTGTTTGTATCATTGTTATTGTAAACACTTAAAATTAAAACAATAAAGAAAATATAATATATTGAAAAATGTAACAACAAAAGCATAAAATAAAAAATACATTGGTAAAAATGTGAATTGATGCTAAGAATCAGCACAAAAATAGATATTCAATACAACAAAAAATAGTAAACAAGGTCTTTTGGGTACATGGATATTAATTAATTGAAGTAATTCAGGACAGGTAGTATTTTATGTAATAGTATTAAATCTATGCTTATTCTTCTTTCTGAAAGTTTCTATAGAGACGTTTTATCCAGGAGGTAATTGTAATCAATGTTTAGTATTGGAACAGGCAATTTATAGTTTATAGTTTCAGGAACTTATGTTGAATTTTTTCAATGTTGTCGGAATGAATATTGAAAAAGGGAGACCAAATCGTAGAGGTATAGTCTAGTTGGCATCTATCAAGTTTTTTATACACCATGATAAATGTGCCTTAATTATTATTGAAGTCTTTTGAAACTCTCAAAACAAAACCAAGAGTCTTAAGGGCCTTGGTGATAATATTATTAATACGACATTCAAAGGATAGTTTACTATCGAATAACATACCTAGGACAATAATTTCACTACCGCAAGTTGAATTTTTATCATTTAATGGATATTGAAATAATATTGGTTTATATTTATTCTATAAAAATGAATGAACTGACAGTTCTTTATGTTCAATGCTAGTTTGTTGGTAGAGCACCATTCAAAAAGATACCTCAAGTTAGCAATCATTAATGTTATTAATCTCTTTATAAAGTTTCATATCATCAGCATATAAGTAAAGTTTATGTTAGTAAATATATCAACAATATAATTTATAAATACAATCAACAAAATAGGTCCCAGATGGGAGACTTGCGGCACTCCATATGTCGCTACAAATTCGTAAGAATCTGTGCCATTTATTATGTCTTATTTATTTATGTCAAAGTCTAGATAAATAAATATGTGATATAATTAATATAAGGTCTATTTATTTTTTTCGTTCAAAAAAATTCTAAATTTGGTTATAGTAATCTTGAGAAAATCTAGAAAGTGGAATTAAAGCATATTAACGAAGGTTTAACTAATATTATCATCCGTCGAATTCCACTTTACTGACTAAAACTTCGTGTATCACATTTGCGACGTCGCGCATGTGGCACGCCATCAAAATCTCACATATATGATACAGTCGCATTAAAAAAGGTTAATAAAAAAACATGTAAACTTACCGTAATTATGAAGACTGCTCGCGATGACCAGAGTAATTGATACAAGAAGGAAGATAGTTAGCAGAAGTGCATTATTTAGAATGTTCATTGTGTTTAATTGTCACTTATTGCATTCCGAACACTAACTACCTGTTTTATAATTAAATTTCAAACACTTCACACTAACATTTATCATTTTTTAATAATCACTTTTGATACGTATAAAACACTTCGATTACTATTCATTTGCACGATAATTATTAGGTATTATTATAAAAATATTTATTTACAATCAACCCCACTTTTTATAACTAATTTATAACACACCGAAAGTTTTTTTTTAAATTTTCTGGAAACGAAAAGTTACCTTGCTAGAGATGTCTCTTTGTTATGGCGGATGAAGTTTACAGATCGAAATTATACAAAGCGTGCTTGATAATAATAATAATTATTTGATTTTACAATTCAGATTAAGTGATGAATATTTTATATCTTTATTGAATTAAGAAACTTGTATAGGAAATGTGGGAAATGTATGAAGGGAGATTAGGTGGTTAACCTTTAATTGCTGACGTGGGGGTCGTTCTGTCCTAGCAACTAAAATAATATCGAAATACTCCCCTCCCCCGCATGCGACGCATACGCCGCCTCCAATAGCTTCGAATTTAGTGACGCCAGAGCCTTAAGTTTTAAAATTTTAAGTTAAATTCCTGTAAGTAAATTCATTTCAATTTTTTTGCGGGCTTCTCCGACCCATCACCAGTACTTACGTGACTTTTTTAAAGTTGATTTTTATTATATAAAAATAAACATAAACAACTTTACTAAAATTTTATATTTATAGTTTATTCGAGACACTAATCCAAGTTAGTTCATTGTTTTTATTTAGTTTAATAGAAAATACAGACCGATTTCTGATCTCAAGAGATTTTTGCCAAAAATTATTAAGTAGGTAGATAATATCCAAACTGTCAAATATAAGTTACCTAACAATAAGAAGAAAAAAATATCTTCTTTTATTTAAATATATTTAAATTGTCCAATAAATAATTATTTGGACCTCAAAATTTTCATGGATCTGTAATAAATATTTAAAGTAACAGGCCGCCCAGGCTCCCACGTCAGAGTATAAAAAAATCACATCGGCAGTTAAAGGTTAAAGTGCAAAATGTATAGGTATTGTGATTGCAATCTATTCCAGGTGTAAGAATGCATATTTATGAATTTATTTTGAATTTCTCGCCCGGCTGGGCTTTTACATGTAATTTTTTTACGTAAGGATAGTGTCATTTGTGTTTTAAAAGTAAGGAAATGGGTTTCGATTTTTAATTTATCGGGAAGAAAGTTGAAGATTTTCGGAGCTAGGTAATTAAATTGTCTTTGCTGACGTAGTATGTATTTTAAGTACATTGTAATGTCGGATAGTTCTGGTGGTGTGATTGTGTTGAAAGAGTGTTTTTTTGTATTTGTACAAAAAAAATGTGTTATACTCGATGAAGAGTTGAATGAAGGAGTTTCTAGTCGGTCGCCTTTTGATAACGCTTACCATTTTTTAAGCTTTTTGTATAGGATTAATAATAGTTTGAGTTTGAGCACAGCCCCCCCAAATGATGATGCCATATGCTATTAATTAACTATTTGCAAACATCCTCAACTAGAATAATGTAATTAAATTGCTTTAACCAAATATAATATTATGTCAATGAGTCAAAATAAATTAGTTAAATAAGAAAGTGATGTTTTATTGACGAGACTGAATTTATTACATCTTCGTTGATCGTTCTAATGAAAGTATTAAGACTTTGCACATACTCGTATTTATCGCAAAAGTGAAACCTAATATTTTAATGGTTTTATATGGCTTTATCCCTGACGTCTAAATTAAAGGCCATTAATTTTAACACCCTCACACAATAATAATTACTATCAATTATCTGGCGTGTTTACTCGCGGCTGAGAATTAAAGCCAATAAATCAGTAATTAACACGTAATTAAAATCTTATTTTATTACCTTATTAATGTCTTAACTTCGCATTTATTTACCCTTTATGGAAATTGGAAATGAGAAAATCACCAACAACATGAAAAATATCGTTATCGTTTTTTTTAACGTCAGCCAAGACGGATCTAACATCAAAGAATTTATCGAAATTAATTTATAAGAATGCATTTCCAATGGTGATTGCTGATTGTCTTTAATTTTAAATATAATATCGTGTTGTTATTTGTATTTTTGTTATAAACTGAACCTGTTCTCAACACAGGAGTGTCTAGTGAGACAGGCATAGCAAATCACCAATTGTGTTAGATTTTAATAACAAATAAATAAAATAAAAGATATTACTAAAACTGCAAAAGCTCTTTTCAGCTACCAACTACTAGTACCTATTACAGACACCACGCAATTATAGCTATTACTTTTGTCTGGCATATCATTTACTTTTTTTAAGGCCGACTTAAGACATTTACATTAGTAAAGTTGCTATTGTGTGAGAATTCTAAAAACCAAATCCGATTCACAACATTCCCGAGTATACCTACTGAAAAACAGGTCGTTATTTTAATATTAATTAGGCGACTTTAGGCATTCGAGATGTGGATCTATAGAAGAATACTTAAAATAAGCTGGTGGACAGGGTTACGAATGAAGATGTTATGGTTCGGATGAATAAAGAAAAATAAGTTTTTAAAACTATCAAAATCCGAAAACTTCAATATCTTGGATATGTGATGAGATATTCAGAGAAGTGTGAGATCATGCATCTCATAATGCAGGGAAAGATTGCCGGAAGACGGGGCCCTGGAAGAAGGAGAACCTCATGGCTGAAAAACCTGAGACAGTGGTTTGGCCAGTCTACCGTAGAGCTGTTCCGGGCCGCAGTAAACAAAGTCTGCATAGCCAACATGATAGCCAACGTCCGTTGAACGGACAGGGCACGAGAAGAAGAAGAAGTTTAATATGTTTATTATTGTATAACACATGTTTATTAATATATTTTCATTCTTAATTTGGGAGGCGGGTATGGGTATCGCCGCACTGGGAACCTTTTATTGGATAAACAACCCCTCTGCCATAGGTCACCCCAAGTGGTTCACGACATTTAATGACTTTGCAGGGGTGCCCGAGTTCACGGGGTTAACATTATTTTTTTTCTTTTTGTATCTTACCATTTCTATATATCCACTAAAAAAGGGTAGTTTCCCACGGTAAATTTAGAAACGAAAAAAATATATTATCAACCTATTCCATCAACAGATGTTGAAAGAATTTTTTGGATTTAAAATATATTTACTGACAAAAGACATTTTTTCCTCCCGGAAAACTTTCAAAAATACTTAAGTGTTTTTTTTAATAGGCCAAAATTTAAATTAAAGGTTTTAATACAGATTTTTTAAGTTAAACTTCTTTTGAAATGTTTTCTTTTACTGTAATTAACTAACTTTATTTTTTAACTCAGAATTTCATAACATATTAGGTATTTATTCCTAACATAAAAATCTAAATGAAAAACTAATCAAGCGCTTTGTTTTTTAAACCGATCTAAAATAATGTTCATCGAATTATAAATCACAATGTTGCTAAAGAAGTTTTTACTTTAAAAAATATATAATTTTGCAAATTAACGGATTGCACAATGCACTTATTATTATAACAAAATTATTTTGTTGATATCTAGTCAATTAATAACTTCAATTTCACTTGTAGAAATAATAGCGCATAATTGTGTTGTTTTTCTAAAGTTTACATATTTTATAAACTTTAAAAACATATATTTCAATGTCAGATTTAGCGGAAACAGAGGAATCGCCAAGTTTCCTTGGTTTATCACCAGCAAAGCAGCAACTCTCACTCTTAGTGAACACCATTAAAGTAGGCAAACCTGTTATTACGTTCATCGTTGAATAAGTACACTACTACCTCCTGCTGGAGAGTTATACTTTTTACCTGCAATTACGGTGCACTTAACTTTTGAGTCAGATATAAATTTCCAGTTTTTAATGTTTGCAACAAAAACATGACTATTGTTTATTAGAGTTTGATGTTTTGAACGTGGTATATGATATTAAATCCGGATACAATTACTTGACTATTCTATATTCTAGACTAAAAACCGAAAACGTATTTACTAGATGAGTCTAGTTTTTGCACTGATAATTCCATTGTATTAGAATTTGAAATTTATTTATTTATTTATTTATTACACGCCCTAGTGGGCTTTTCTTATAAAATTTTTACAAACTATTTGTATCAAAGTAAATACTTAAAAATTTAAACAATAAAGAAAATATAAAGATAATGACAAAAAATGTTGCAACAAAGCACAAAACAAAACACAAAACAAAATACATAGATAAAAATATAAACAGAAACTAAGAATCCTCATGCATATAATTGAATTTAAGAGATTCTTCCAGACAATACAGTAGTAGCACAAAAGTTATTTGGTAGGTACATAGGTCTATTTGTGTCTTAAAGAATAAAAGTGAGAAAATATACAATATTTATACCGATTAGTTTTAATATGAAATATATCGCCCAAATTAGAATATTTATTTCCGAGACTGAAGTCTCGGAATAGGAGAATTTTGATATATAAAGCTAGTGTCTTGGTGTTATTGAAGTAAAAGGGTAATAAATGTCGGCATGATTTTTTGGGAACATGGATATTGATAAATTGAAGTAATTCAGACATTTTCATGTCCGTAATAGGATGAAACCGGTCCTGGTGAAATATAAATTAGTGGAAGAAAGTACAAAAGTGTTTTAATTTCAAATTCTAATATTTACTAGATGTTATGAAAACAGTAGAAATGAATCGCCGAAATGTATGTACGCGCATGACTTCCGAACGACTGCACCAAATTGGATAATTCATTTTTTGTATGTGTAATTGTCAGGACAAGGTTTCTATAAAATAAGCGGTGAGCTCTGGCGTAATGAAATTTGTACAAAAAAATTGCAGTAAGTTGCACACGAGCTGTTTGAAAACTTATTAATTCTACCCGGACTGAATGTATGGAATACGGGAGGGGGAGGAGAACTTGGGAGGGGGGAGGGGAACTCGAGAGGGGTGTTCGCGGGCCGTGGTAGAGGAAGAGGAGAGTAGGGAGAGGAAAAGTGGAGAAGGCGGAGTGGGAACGCTTGATGGAAAGGGGATGCGGGAGAGGAAGGAGAGGTGGAAAGGGAACGGGACGAATGGGAAAGGACACGCAGGGAAAAACAATTTGTTTATTAAGTGGCACACCAACGCGTGCCGGGAACTCGCTAGTTTAATAAATAAAAACCAAAATTTCCCCTAAAATCGTAACTTTTGTAATAAGTATTTAAATACCCACTCACTTTTTTTCGTTATTTATTTTTGAGGTGTTATGCCGTGTTGCTCTACTTCCTTCTTTAGTCAACGTTTAGGACAGTGTTACAGTGTACATCACATCTGCCCTGATGATTTGATGGATACTGTAACGCTAACTGAAACAAAGGAGGTAGCGCAATGTGGTATAAAACCCCAAAAATAAATAAGAAAAATACTTTTGTCCGTGAAAGATTAAAATCATATCACCCACTCACTTAATTTTGAACCATATAATATTTTATGTAATATTTTGTTTTATTTCAAAAGAAATTATACAATTTCTCCAAAGAACTGTCACTATTGCGATGACAATATTCTTTTTTTACGTTTTTCTAGGACAGGTACCATAATATTGAAAAGCTCAGTCAAAGTTAGCCACCTAGTCAAAATAAGCTTTATAGTCAAAGAAAGGCTTGCTTGGAACTGGAAACGAAACGTACAAAAAATTTACACACAGATTAAATGCCAAACGGTCGAGTTAAAAGACGACTTTAGTCAACAATGTCAGTATATTATTTTGATTTGAGATTTTCACGGCCAAAAAGGCGTATTGCACTAACGCAACTGTCCTGAACGTTGGCTAAAGGAGCGCAGCACGGCGTTAATACCCCAAAAATAAATCACTATGATTATTTTCTGTTAGTTTAATTCGTTGCATTCTGTTGATGAGTATCTGTTTTTCCTTTGGTTAGTAGGTCCCTAGCAGGGATGTCGAAAATGAAAAAAAATATCGATGTATCGATATTTATTAAAATATCAATATCGACGTCAATATATCGAGGAAAAAATACCGATATATCAGTCAAATTTTCAAAATATTTTGCGTTTTTAAAATAATAGTGTATTCAGCTCAATATTATCAATAGTAATTTTTATACACAATGTGCATCATTTTAATGTACAAAAATCTCAATAAAAATCAAGGTATTTTTATTAGGTAATAATTACAAACACATATCATAACTAAAAAGCGCTGTCTTCTAACTTGTATGTAAACTGAGACGCATACATTGTTTGTATGCGTCTCAGTAACATTCTATTGGCGTATTAATCTGTCAAAAGGGACTTCGTGTTTGGAACAAGGTATAGTCTATAATCATAGACAATTCGAAACCAACACATGGCATACATTTCTGGGGTATTTAAAAAAAAATTATATATATTTATATTTTATATTTTTATTTTTATATTTATATTTTTATCAGTATTCATTTTTATTAGGTAATATTTACAAATCAACTAAAACTAAAAAGTTCTCTTCTAACTTATGTGTAAACTGAGACGCATACAAAATTTGTACAAAATTAACAAAATCAGTAATTATTATAAGCAATAATTATCAGCCTGAAACACTCATCCACATTGAAAAATCTTCCGAGAAAAGATACATGACGCCAACGGGACTTGAACCCGTGTCCTCTCGATTGCCGGTCGATTGCTCTGACCACTGAGCTATGGCGGCTTATCTCGTACCCGCCAAATGATTCAATATATGCTAGTGTTTCATTCAACAATTACTGCTTATTATATTTTTTCCACCTGAAAACAACCAACTTTATTTTTCAAGTTCAGGTCCCTCAAGTTCAAGTCCCGTTGGCGTCATGTATCTTTTCTCGGAAGATTTTTCAATGTGGATGAGTGTTTCAGGCTGATAATTATTGCTTATAATAATTGTTACCCTTTGTGCTATGCATAAAAAATCTTGTCTTAAAAACGTTAGTTTTACAATTAAAAATAATAATTAATATTTGACAAGTTTAAGTATTTCCCCAATAAATGAAGACATAATTTGTCTCGACGCCACCTAGCGAGGGATTTAACACTTACAATGTTTCTCTCGCAAAAAATAAAGTTGGTTGTTTTCAGGTGGAAAAAATATAATAAGCAGTAATTGTTGAATGAAACACTAGCATATATTGAATCATTTGGCGGGTACGAGATAAGCCGCCATAGCTCAGTGGTCAGAGCAATCGACCGGCAATCGAGAGGACACGGGTTCAAGTCCCGTTGGCGTCATGTATCTTTTCTCGGAAGATTTTTCAATGTGGATGAGTGTTTCAGGCTGATAATTATTGCTTATAATAATTGTTACCCTTTGTGCTATGCATAAAAAATCTTGTCTTAAAAACGTTAGTTTTACAATTAAAAATAATAAAATCAGTAACATTCTATTGGCGTATTAATCTGTCAAAAAGGACTTCATGTTTGGTACAAGGTACCTATAGTCAATTATCATAGACAATTGGGAACCAACACCTAGGAGTGGCTTAGAAAAAAATGGCGAAAAATAGCATAGATTTCTTTGTATGTACCTACACATACGAGATAGTATTAGAGGTCACAAATACTAATGCAAAGACAATAGATTTTTAAGCTATTAATAGTTAATATTACAACCGCCAGATGTCATGACCCAATACAGTTACTTTTTTCCGTTTGTTTCTATACGGTTTTGGATTCTAGTGGCTTTAGTTACATAAATAAAAAAATATATCGTTTTTAATACAATTTTCGATACTGGATATTTTGTATCGATATATTGGATCAAAATATATCGGCTAAAAATATCGATATATTGAATTAAAAATATCGATATATCGATACTTTTTCAACAAGCCTAGTCCCTAGAATATAGTTTCGAGATACATGAAGCTGGATATTCAGTAAGTTATCATAAGTTATCATTTTAAAGATTGAGTGAAATTTCATAATTTTATTGGTTATTTGACTCAATTTGGGAGGCGGGAATGGGTACCGCCGCCCCGGGAACCTTTATTGGATAACTAACACCTCTGCCATAGGTCACCCCAAGCGGTTCGCTACGTTTGGTGATTTAGCAGGGGTGCCCGGGTTCATGGGGTGAGGTGGTTTGTCTAGGTCTTGGAGGTGGATGACCAGGACACACTGAACCCCAGATTCCTACCCACCCCTTAAACCCTTTTCCTTCCCATAATTCTCCTCTCCTTCCTTTCCTTAAAAAAACCCTCCACACAGCATTCCCAAAGATGACATAGGCCCTGAGGGAAATTATTTTCCTCAGGGCCTCCTGTGTGGAGCTCACGTAAAAAAAAAAAAAAAAATGAACGCTTTCCCGGAATAATGTCGTATCCAACAAAACTATCAATGATTAGTTATTGATGGAATAATGTGGGGTGTCGGGCGTTTTTTAGGCCTGTGGCAGCATTTTTAAATTTGGTTTGTGGAAGTACGAGCATGGTTTAATTCAAGGGAATACATGGAGAAAACGAGAACGAAAATGAAAGACTTCAAAGCCAAGAAGCTGAAGGATACAGGAAAGTAGTATTTGTCCTGTAAAATATATGGCATACTGAGAAGCAAGCTGGAGTACGCGAGCGATGTTTGGGCACCGCACCACCAGAAGTACATTGATATGTTAGAGCAAATCCAGCAGGTATGTTTATATGCGGAAGCATGGAACCTATTCAAGGTTCGTGCACCATTTGATTTACTTGAGGAAACTGATTCTGTGAGTCTAGAAACTAGAAGGAAAGCAAATCTTGCTATTCTGTCTTTCAAAATTTGGAACAATTTTATGGATAGCTCTTGGGATGCTATAATTTATATGTACCAGACCACTACAGCCGAAGTCGACATCATGACTTGTTTAAAGTACCGAACGCTAAAACCCTAGAACAGACGTCTTGGCAAAGCATAGCATGACGAGGGGAGTGTTGCTGTTAAATGAAATTGCAAACCATTTGGTTGTAAGTAACTGTTCTTTGTATGCCTTAAAAATATTAATGAAGAGTCACTTGTAAATGCTGATAGGGTAACTAAATTGTACTGTAATTGGAATTATTCTGTTGTACAATAATAATAAAAAATAAAATAAAATATGAAGCCTGTATTTTATCACTTGAAACAGGTTTGTGGAATAATGTTGCAAGTTGATCTCATGACAATATGTCCAACTTAAATGGTTTCATTAATTCATACCATTTTTTGGTTTTTGAGCTCAAAATCAATGAAATGTATAAATATATGTTAGAGGAGCATGTTGCTTTCTGTAAACGCAGTAAAACATTTTGTGGAATAAAGTTGTGTGTGAAATTTTCATATATAACATTTTCCACTAATTCAGCATAAATTCTAGTAATGCAATCTAATTTAATTGATTTTATTCATGACTTTTCATTTAATTCCTCAAGAATTGTATTTTTTATTGTATTTTAAATATTAAATGTCGTAAAAATAACTGCTTTCGTTTTTTCCATTTTTATCGGAAGAAGAATATTATTGGATACAACATTTTTCCGGACAATGGCTCAATTGTACAATGCTCTTGAGCATTTCTCACAAAAAAAACAGCAGTGTAAAAATGATATTATGTGTATTTTAATTCTTGGTTACCTGGTGTTGATTGCAAGAAATGTAATTATATAAGAAGCTTTTCGTCAATACAAACGTATTCCACCACATCCTCCCCGTATTTTGACACTAATGCAAAGATTTTTTTTATGTTGTAAAGATATCAACCGCTTGCATATCCCCACGTAAATTTTTTTAAAAAAGCACTTTTTGACCCTCTCAAAAATCCTTAAAATTGCCTGGTTTGAACACCACCGACAGATATACAAATTTGACAACGTACTTAAAAAAAGCAAAACGAACACACATAAAATAATATTTTCTTCTAATGCAGTTGGTGAAAAAATCTTTAAAGTCTGTCCAATTTTTGAGGAGAAAACAGGGGAATACAAAACCTCGATTTCGACGATTTTATTTCGGTACTAGCTGAAGTCCCCGGCGATGCCCGGGCCTTATACAGAATTTTCGAAATCAAATTGAGACAGCAACCTTCCGCTTGTTTTGAAGGTCACATGTGCAAAATCAACCTCGCCATAAAACTGAATATTTGCATACAAATCAAATCGACACCGCTTCTTGCCAGCCCGCTCGTCCACCACACACAGATATTCTCCTTTATATTTCAACCAATTTACACAAAACCTTGGCAAATTATATACCTAAACCTTCCTCATGAATCACTCTATCTATTGGTGAAAACCGTTGAGTAGTTTTTGAGTTTATCGCGAAGAGACAAACCGACAGACGCGGCGAAGGACTTTAATTTATAATATGTAGAGATAATCAGCCTGATGTGCAGTCGTCTCTTTCGCACAGTATTCAGAGGGGGTAATACAATCAGTGACAGCAACAGCTTTGTTATGTACCTACTTATTATTCAAATTTCTCAGTTTTGGGATAACGTGTTTCTTAATAAAATCTTAAATGTTTCGTTTAGGCAAATATAACAATAAATTATATTTAATCTATGCAAAAATATATTTTTTAAGTTTGCTGTTTAGCATAGGTACCTATGAAAGAAATTCGATATATTTATTGGTTTAATCCCCGAATATTCAAGTCATAAAATTAGAGTGTTATAAATAATATCAAAGGAAAATATATTTCAGAAAAAGTTGGATTAGAAATTGTTTATTTTAATGACTCAAAATAAAGCCATAAATACTCGTAATAATGACACCATATAAACAATATTTTTTCTGTGCCATAAACAATTTAGCATACATTTAAATAAAATTATATTTCTATGTTTAGGTGATTTCTTTTTGAACTTGATATACATGTGCCATCATTACTTTTCAATTTATCCAAAAATGATTAAAACTGTTTAGGGGACCAATCCAAAATCAGCAACAAGGCTGTCAGTCTGTACCTACATAATTTGTAAGTAAGAAATAGTTTTCTTCACAATTTTGCGTTTCTTCTGGAATCGAACCCGAAATATATGAGTAGACAGGATTCATTTTCAGCAATCAAAAAATGTAATTTTGATTGTTTGTCTGTGATTGTAACGCCAAATTCGGATTTACCGGGATTTATTTTTGGGATGTTATGCCGTATTGCGCTACATCCTTCTTTAGCCAACGTTTCTTACAGCATTACAGTGTCCGTCATCAGGGCAGACGTGTAATCCTTGGTGATGGACACTATAATGTTGTCCGAAGCATTGGCTAAAGAAGGAGGTAGCGCAACACGGCATAATACCCTAAAAAATAAATCAGAATAATGCTTTTCCTGTGAAAATCTCAAATCATAACAATTCGGATTTACTTTTCATTTAAGTGTCTTTTTCTAAATTAGAACTATAAAGCAATATTTTAACATTTTTCAAAATTGGAACATGTGTCAAGAATTCAGATAAGCGATAAAAATAGGTAGGTACTAGGCATAATTTAACTAAAAAAATTCCAGAAAGTTATTTTAATTCTTTCAAATTGAATAAATATAATTATAGATTAACCATCAATAATTTTTTTTTTTTTTTTTTTTTTTTTACAGTGAATACCGCACAAGAATCTCAACTGCTCCCGTCTGGAGCCAGTGAGACTATGGCATCCCCAATTGGGGTATGTTGTGAAGCTGAAGGTAGCGGGGAGGGGAAGGAGGTGGGGAGGAGGAAGGTTGGGAAGTACCTGGCTATTCAGATCTGGTCACTAAACACGGCTAAAGCCATTTTCAAGCAACGTTTCAATTCTGAATGGTGGTCTTACACCAGGGCGATACTGATAGTATCTTCCACTCTGGAACATGCCGCAAATATACTATATATTATTTTAAATGAATTAATTGTGAAATAACACAAATTAATCAAATAAAATTTATTTGCGCATGCCGGGTTCGAACCCGCGACCTCCGGAATGTGAGTCAAGAGTCTTAGCCACTGGACTACGGAGGTCGTCAATAAAATTATAATAAAATTATAATAACATTAGGTAATTTCAAACGTTTATTTTTATTTTCTAGGGTTATCTTGACAAGTAAAATGATATTTCGTGCATTTTCAAGGTCTACGATATTTAAGCTAACATGCAAATATTATCAATACCAAAATCATAATATCCCACGATTTTTATAGGTCTAGAATCGGAATAAACAAAAAATGCATAAACGTGAAATTAACTTATTTTTAAATTATTCACATAAAATTTGTTTATATCACAATGTTTTTTTTTATTAATTTATTAGTCACTGTTTAAATAGGTTTGGTTTATTTTTGTGAATTATTATTAATTTTCTCAATTTTTAAACACTTCCTCCTTTTGTATTTATTTTATATTTTAGTACCTACCCGCGCGAAATGCAAACAACACACAAAACCACAATGTTTCTACGAGGGCAACAAACGAAACAAAGAATGAATTTGGATTTCCCGCCAAAACGTGCTCCGCGACGGAAGTCCGCGGTAGAAATGGCGCGGAACAGAGCCGGTGGTAATATCTGAATATAATAATAATAATTGTATCGGCGACTCAAAGATAGTGAAAAAATGAATGGACTTACTTACTCAACTTTTTAGTTAAACAAAAACAACCTTCACGTGGTATCGAATGAATTACCCAGCGGTCGTAAACATTTTCATACCATTCTAACATTTTTTTACGACAGTGGGGTTCGATAGTGTTTTTCTTTACCGCTAGAGTTCACAACAAAAAAAATGTTTAAACACATACAATTTCCGCGGGTTTACCAGAAATTGACGAAAAACTTAACGAAAAAAAAGTTGATGAAAAACGTAGTAATCAAAATATTTTTTTTTTATTTCTACGTTAGATCCACACAGGAGACCCTGGGGAAAACAATTTCACTTGGGGGCTATGTCATCTTTGGCGATGCTGTGTGGAGGGTATTTTAGGGTGTGACGTATGTGTATGAGGGTGACGGCATGAGAGCGAGATAGCGAGTATGGGAAGTATAAAAGGGATGTACCCGCTATTGAGCGCTCTCTCCATATTAACCTGTCAATCAGTAAACATTGTAACATCAATGGATATTATTTACTACCCGATAGAAGACACCACATAGGGAAAATAAGGAGAGGAAGTTCTGGGAAGGAAAAGGTATGAGGGGTGGGTCAGTGTGTCCAGGAATAACGAACATTTTAATCCATTCCTCCCGCTGTGGTGCAAGATGGCAAGATGGGTCGAGGGATCTGGATCGGATTCGGTTGGAGTGTACCGACCAGTCTCTTGCGATCTGGATCACCATGCAGTAGGTGGGCATATGTATCCGCCGCCAAGACCTAGACAAAGCTCACCCCATGAACCCTGAAAACGTAGCAAACCATTTGGGATAACCAAAGGCAGGGGTGCTGGTTATCCAATAAATGGTTCCCAGGGCGGCGGTACACTTGCCCGTTTCCCAAATTGAATAAAAAATTCTCGCCAACAATTACTTTTTACCTTTTTTGTTGGTTTTTTATCTTTCTCGCACATACAATTTACCTGTAAATACTACTTGATGATTAGTGCAAGTAACACAAAAAATATTCGTAATAAAATCCTAGTATAACATGGCGGTAGAGTGTAAAATAATCAGTAACTGTGGATTATTAGAAATTTTGTTAATTTCCAACTGCTCTAAAAGATTGTGTTTATTTTTATTCTGTATGTGTAACGGAGTAGGCTTATTGTTATCACAGAGTGATTTTTATCTAGGAGATGTTCAGCAAATTATAGCTGTATTTTATATTATTAGTAAATGATCGCGTGTGTTCTTGCAATCTAATATTAAAGGACCGGCCAGTTTATCCAACATGAACAGCGTTGTATTCGTCACACTTGAACTTATAAACGCCTCTATTGAAGTGAAAACTTCTACTTCTTCTTTAGCTCTACTCGATGAAACAAAAAAAAACAGTGTGTGCAATTCACACGCGGTAGAAATGAAACCTTCAGAAAACTATGTAAAATAGACAGGAGTGGGGAGGCTACGAAACGCCGCACAAGGAGGAGACTGATAGGCTATTAAGCGCCGCACAAATAGATTATAACCTATAACTGTATGTGTTTGTCTCTTTTTAGTGTTGATATTTTTAGTTTCATCGAGTTTTAAATCACAACGGTGCTAAAAAAGGTTTCACTTTAAAGTATGGACACTAAAAAGAGACAAACACTTACATCTGTAGGATTTAACCTGCGAGAGAATGAGATAAATAATTAATAGGTCTCCTCTTTGTGCCCTGCTTCGAAGCTTTGTTTTCTGAAGGTTTCACTTCTACCACGTGTGAACTGCACACTCTGTTTTCGTTGGTTTGTGTACTTTACTTTTTTTAGTTTTACATAATTAATTCTCGCGCCACTGGTTGCCAATGTATTCCCCCACCGTCGAAAGTGAAATGATCACTATCACTCACACAGCGTTCAGTGGAGATAGGAGGAGAGAGTGCCGGTGGCGGTGGTAGTCAGTCTGGCACTATGGCAGTCTGGCTACGTCACTACGGTACTGCAGCGGTACCGAGGCGGAATCGCGGCGGCACCAAGGCGGCACTGTAGTGCTACCTACAGCGGGTGTAATGGATGGATGCTGTACAGAGCACTAGCGCAAGAACGGGCAGCACTACCGGAACGTAATTACTGCCTCCACTTAGGTACAAGTACTATTCTACAGCAACGACCTTACACTCTTACTGCCATTGCATGCACACGGGTTCTCAAAATTCTACCGGTAAAATTAAATTTAATTTTAAAAAATTTAATTCAGTGCTAAACTATATCGATAGCGGAAATTTGATATACTGTTAAGGACAATAAATCCAAAAATGAATTAAGCATGTCATGTGCGCGGTCGAAATATGTATTTCCAGGAAAATAAGTGCATTTTTTACGATGTGGATTTTTGAAGCTAAACTTCCTTAGCCCCGTTAGCGATTCAGAATACGGATGAAACGAAAATGACGCGTACAGCACCTGCGAAGCATTATAGTCCTATCAAGGCTCTTATTGGTTGAGATGTAAAATAAAAACGACGCGAGGTCTGCACTATTTGGCCTTGGTCACTGCGCTTTTATTATGACGTCACTTTTCAAGGCTCTTTGGTTCTTTATAGTTTGACGGCCGACGTAGTCCAGCGGTAAGGCTCTTGACTCGGAAACCGAAGGTCGCAGGATCAAATCCCGGCGCGGCAAATAAATTTTATTTGATTTATCTGTGTTATTTCACAATTTATTCATTTAAAATATTATATAGTATATTTGCGGCACGTTCTAGAGTGGAAGATCGAAGTATCGCCCTGGTGTAAGACCACCATTCAGAATTTTGATTTTATTTAAATTTCTCTACATTTTGGTCAAAAATGTTGTGGGAGGAAATTTTATCCATTTTTTTCCGAGTTTGAATCTTACAATATGGCAGTTTTTGTAAACTAAAGTGTATTTCAAATACACAAATCTAAAAGGTAGTTTTATCTAGTTTTCATAAATGGTATTTGTTTTTACGACACCTTCAAAAATAAGAAATATATAGAACATCCAAAATACTTTGGATTTCGTTCCGACATCATTAACAAAACAAAGATAAACTACCCCCTCAGGCCGTGTAAACCACGTGTATTTTTACCATGAACAATTTTTTTAATTAGTAATGTTTTCACATCCGCGGCCGTTTGTCAATTGAATAAAATTTTCACTGGGTTTTTTAGTAAGGCTGAAAATGTTCAATGTTATTTAATAACAAAAACTTACAATTATAGGCTTTGAGGAGTATAAGTTTTTGAAAAAATATAAACTTTCTTTTCGCTCTCCTGAACAATTAACATTTTGTCCTTTACGGCTGGTTTACACAGTGCGAGCTAGCGTGCGAGTCAGCCTGCCGAGTAACCGCACTGTATAAACTCGCACTGTTTGGACGTAACTTAGGGAACCTACCCATACTACGTGACACGTTTAGGGAGGGGGGTCTTCAAAATGTCACGCTCCATACAAATGAGCGGCGGGTTGCTTAGGATTTTGGTCACCGGGGGGGGGGGGGGGGGTTAAAAATTGCAAAAAGTTGGTCACGTAGTATGGGTACGTTCCCTTACGAGTAACTCGTACGTGCGAGTTCGACAGTAGCTCGCATCCGAGTTACTTCAACATGTTTTGTTTTCACTCGCATGCTCGCCCGGCAGCAACTCGCACATGGCAGCAGCTCGGTCATCACTCGCATCGTTTGGACGCGTTCGGCAGTAGCTCGCCAGTGCCATCCGGACAGTTGAAATAGCGTTACAAACTTCTGCTATAAAATTGATATAGAAGCTTAGAAATCCTGAAAAATATTGATAGCAGTCTGTCTGATATTCCTGTGCTTAAGAAACACAGGGTTACTTCCAACAATACCCTAGCTGCTATGGCATCTTTCATCAATGTGTCTTGACGTTCTATTTTTGTTTTTATCAAATTTAAAAGTCTTTCGACTTGGTCAGGTGTCACTCTCATCACTGCTTTATATTCTCGGGAGTCTTCATGATAAAGCTCCTTGAAAATCGTAAGTGTTACCCCTAAGGATCATCTAGCTATTCAGTCTCTAATCCAAACCCTTTTCTTTCGCTGTTTTTTTTTAAGATTTTCGTGGACATTTTCCAATTCTTGACATAATATTGTTATCATGACCTTATCACAGTTTTTGTAAATTAAATCACGTTCACTCGACATCGCGACAACTCGCCAGACTGGGCAGCAGCTACTACGTGTCGTGTGGACAGCTAAGCCGAGCCGAGCTACTGGCGTACGAGCAAACAAGCCAAGAATCTGTCTGCTAGCTAAGCAGCAGCTCGCACTATGTAAACCAGCCATTAGATTTAGAGCATTTAAACTTCCGTCATCGATAAATATGACCTCATGGGTACTACCGCCCATATATTATTCCATGACCAACTCCTCTGCCATAGGTCACCTCAAGTGGTTCGCTACGTTTAATGACTTAGCAGGGTTTCCCGGTTTCATGGTTTGAGGTTCGTTCGGATCTTGGCGGCGGATGTGTCTGCCCACCAACTTCGTGGCAGGCCGAATCGGGAGAGATTGGTTGAGGAAGACATTTTGACCTCTCCAGCAGGACGCTCTCTTAACATCGCCTTGCTCCACAGTGGGAGGGATGAATTCATATATCCGACACTCCTGGACACGTTGACCTCAGATTGCTACCCAACCCTCATAACTTTTTTTCTTTCCAGAATTTCATCACCTTCCTTTCCTTAAAAAGACCCTCCACACAAAGATGTAAAAAAAACATCCTGAGTGCAGGTAGCGGTCCGTGAGTTTTCAGTGAGTTTAGAGCGCTAAGATTGAAAAATATGACCTTTTTGAAGTTGTAGCTGAAAATATATTTTTTTTTTCAAAATTTCAACATTTTGTATGAAGATTTTCAATATTCTGCCACATCCACATTTCTGTATATCTTCATACAAAATGTTGAAATTTTGAAAAAAAAATCGTTTTCAGCTACAACATCATCAATAACCTCATATTATTCAATCTTAGCCCTTTAGCTCAGCGAAAACTCACGGACCGCTACTGCCTTGAGTGGAGCTAATGTAAAAAAACATAATATCACGATGTCTATGAAAAACTTTAATAAATTGATTTTAAATTTTAAATATTTAATCGAAGAAAGCAAACACTTCGTGGCTTGACATTATATAGAATGGAACAAGTTCTTTGTTTAAAACCATTTCATTTAAATAAATAAAGTGGTTTTAAACAAAGAACGTGTTTCATTCTTTAAATATTTTCCTTTAATCAAACAATATTTTTAGAACCAGTGTAATAAATTTCAGAGGCTGTATTTTGAACGCATGATCACTCGAGAATTACAAAAAAATAAAAACAAATCTCCACGTGTTGTTTCCCCGTCTGTGGTTTTTGTGTGAACATTTTCTATGGAATGCTCGGTCACTTTCTGCCATCATTATTTCACTGCACTAATCACTACTCAACGGTTGAGTCATAATCACAACATTAAGTTTGTTTGGAAGCATAGATAATAGAAACAAGGGAGATTGACCATGAATGAAAATGTCGCCAACATCGTTTCACTCAATTTACTGCAAATTTCATTTACGCACAGCAGCGGTGCAGCATTTTTTATGTGAAGTCCCAGCTACTTCCGTCAGAAGCCAGTGACACTATGGCATCCCTAATTGGGGTGTGTTGTGAAGCTGAAGGTAGTGGGGAGGAAAAGAAGCCGTGGCGGTCCGTGAGTTTTCAGTGAGTTAGAGTGCTAATATTGGAAAATACGACGTTATTGATGCCGTTGTTGCTGAAAATGATTTTTTTTTTCAAAATTTCAACTTTTTGTATGAAGACGTAATGAAATGTGGATGCGGCGCATCCCCAAACTGGAAAAATCCTGAAAATCTTCATACAAAATATTAAAATATCGAAAAAAAAAATTTTTTCAGCTACAACAGCATCAATAACGTCGTATTGTTCAATCTTAGCACTCTAGCTCACTGAAAACTCACGGACCACTACTAGAAAGGAGATGGGGAAGAGATAGGTGGGGAAGTACATAGCCATTCAGATCTGGTCACCAAACACGGCTAAAGCCATTTTACGCAACGTTTCAATTCTGAATGACGATCTTACACCAAGTCGATACTGATAGTATCTTCCACTCTGGAACGTGCTGCAAATATATTATGTATAATTTTTAATTAATTAATTAATTTTTCAATTAAAAATTATTTACCATGCCGGAATTCGATCCCGCGACATTCGGATTGCGAGTCAAGAGCCTTACCCCACTACGGAGGCCGGCATTGTTTTTACCTAGACGCCAAACGCGTAACTTTCATTGATTCCTCCGCCTTGATAGCGGTTCGGCGACAGTCGATACGCTTCCATGATATATTTTTGTTTCAATTATCTATGATACTACAAATGGGCACACTTAACTTTGCAGTTGGTAGGTAGGTTCCTAGTGTCTCCACTGCTGATAATTTGATTTGCTGATAATATGACACACATCAATTTATCAAAATTTGTTCGTATAATTTTTTGTATTTCGGGGCAATTTAAAAAATTTAATGTTTATTTAGAACTAGCAGACCCGGCCACACGTTGCTGTGGCTAACGAAACACAACGCCATTACCCAACCTTTATAAAATCCACACCACCCGCTTGCCAGCTGCCCGCTGCACGCTGCCCGCTGCCTGAATTGAATATTTGAATTTCTCGGCTTTTCTCTACTATAATAAGCATGTATTATAAATTTATTTATTTATTTATTTATTTAACGCCCAATGGGCTTTTACATTTTGGTAGTACAAATGATTCATGACAGATTATTTAACATATACAGAATAATAAAAATAAAATTTGATAAAAAAGCACACAAGTCATAAAAATACAAAAATACAGGGTTTTCAGAAAAACAGATAGGTTTAGGAATAGTTTTGGAATAATAAGTTTTTTAAAAGATCAACAAATTTCGCCAAGTTTATGTCAAATATGTCAATATCACTTAAGTACTGATTTCCCATAGTGTGAAATCGTTGTATTGGAGAGTGGGCAATGTAGTTCCGCTTATGAATGCTACAGTAGAATAGTGTATTTTGTCGTGTAGTTACTGTCGGTATTCGTAAGTTTATGAGTTGCAGTAGTTCGCAACAGTCAAATTTAGAGTTAAGTATTTTGAATAAAAATGTTAAGTCGTTTATTTTACGTCTGTCTTCTAGTGTGTGTATTTTTAAAACATTTAATAATAAATTATATTTCAAGTCTTCTAGTGGGATATTTAATTTAAAATTTATAAATGTAAACCTTCCTCTTGAATCAACTATATTATTATTATTATTTTTTATTTATATAATAATATAGTTAGCGATCGCCACTTATTATACAATGCTTGCAATGCAACACTGGATATTTGAAAAGGGAAAATCAAATACCTACTTACTCTAGGACATCTATTTACCAATTTCCTCCGTAGAACAAATTTCAAAAGTGACTATAGTACGGCCCGCCAGCCGTTTTAAATCGCACAAAAATATGTTTTCTTTGAATTTCTCGGCGTTTCTCTAATATAATTTACGTGTATTATATATATAAACATTCCTCTTCAATCACACTATCTATTGGTGAAAACCGCATGAAAATCCGTTGCATAGTTTAAAAGATTAACGCGCACACACATTTTGAGCGACTTCATTTTGTACTATGTAATGATGATAATGATTATAAATTTGAAAGCGTATTTCATCACTTTTCAAAAACAGTTTTTGGTTTTTGGATGCACTCCTCTTTTTTTCTAGTTCTCTTTTTTCTATTTCTCCTCAGAAATATTCCATTTATTTTGATGTTATTGAAAAACGGAAATACGAGTATTTTGACCTTCCGACAAAATACTGCCGAGGCCTGAATGGTTAACATTTACGATCTTTACAATGTTAATCTTATAACCTTATAATTTTTTCATGTTAATACTTTGTAAATATTCCATAACAACAGTCTATATTATTTAAAAGCAAAGGTATTTTTGCTTGCTTGTTTTTTGTCCCTTATACGTTGCTAAACCATTCATCCGATTGCCATAAAACTTTGGGGATTTGATGTGCGCTTGCCCGCGATGCATGGTTTCTCTATATAATAGTGAGCTCTGGCGTTATGAAATTATTTCCTACACCATTCATTCGATTGCGATGAAACTTTGGGGATTTAATGTGCGCGTGCCCGCGATGCTTTCTATACTTGGTAGTGAGCTCTGGCGTCATGGAATTATTTCCTTCACCATTAATTCGATAGCTATGAAACTTTGCGGATTTGATGTGCGCGTGCCCGCGATGCTTTATATATATAATAGTGAGCTCTGGCGTCATGAAATTATTTCCTACACCATTCATTTGATTGCGATGAAACTTTGGTGAGATATTGTGCGCACGACCGCGATGGTTTCTATACACTGTGGTGAGCTCTGGCGTTATGAAATTATTTCCTAAACTGTTCATCCGATTGAGATGAATCTTTGTTGAGTTCCTATGTATACTGGTGAGCTCTAGTATTAAGAAATTTTATTTAAAAAAATTGCAATAGGTGGCTCGTGAGCTGTTTGAAAACTGAATGTAGTGGGACTGAATGCAAGGAAGGTGGGAGGTGGGAGAGGAATGCGGGAAGGGGTTTTGCGGGAGGGGAGAAGCGGGAAAGGGGAGTGGAGAGAGGGAAGGCGGAGTGGGAACGCATGAGGGGAAGGTTTCTATGTATATTGGTGAGCCCTAGTATTATGAAATTGTATAAAAAATTTGCAATAGGTGGCACGCGAGCTGTTCGAAAACTGAATGTAGTGGGACTGAATGCATGGAACGCGGGTGTGGGAGGGGAATGCGTAAATGGGTTTCGCTGGAGAGGATAAGCGGGAGAGGGGAGTGGAGAGAGGGAAGGCGGAGTGGAAACGCGTGAGGGGAAGGATTCTATGTATACTGGTGAGCTCTAGTATTATGAAATTGTGTAAAAAAAATTGCAATAGGTGGCACGCGAGCTGTTTGAAAACGGAATGTAGTGGGACTGAATGCATGGAACGCGGGTGTGGGAGGGGAATGCGGGAATGGGTTTCGCTGGAGAGGATAAACGGGAGAGGGGAGTGGGGAGAGGGAAGGCGGAGTGGGAACGCGAAAGGGGAAGGGGACACGGGAGGGGAACGGTTGAATAGGAAAGGACACGCAGGGAGAAACAATTTCTTTATTAAGTGGCATGGCAACGCATGCCGGGCACTCGCTAGTAAATAAATAAAGGCTGTGTGGTTTTGTTTTAGTCAGAACTGGTTTGTATTTCACACTATTTAACTATTAGGTATTATTTGTCGAGAAAGTAAAGCGAGCTCTAAGTACGAGTAGGTATATTGTTGACAGAAATGTTTTAGAAGTGTTATTGGTTTATGATTTCAGATGAAGAAAGTAGAGATTATTACTTGGCGATGATGAGTACAGAGAAAGAGGCAAACAATGGAATCGTTTTATTGTGGAACATTGATATCTTTTTTAATTGAGTAACTACATTTAAGATCGCAGAACTCATCAAAAGAAAACCACTGGAATTTCGTGGGAATCGCTGATGAGATTTAAATGCTGCTAGTAGCGTGTTCAGAAGAGACCAGTATTGAGAGGAAGTCACAAAAATTGTCGTATTCTTAGTATACCTTACGTCACCCAGAATATACGTAATAGACATAAAAATCGCTTGGCAAACGGAGTCTAGAGATCACGAGGGTAGGGGTGTGGGAAGAGGGAGGGTGGTGGGTGGAGGGGATGGGGAGAGGGTGGAGGGGGTGGGGGAGGGAAAGATGGGAGGGGGAGAGGGAAAAAGGGTGACTCGGAAGGGTGCGGGTGGAGGGAGGGGTGAGAGGAGGGTGGAGGGGGTTGGGGGAGGAAAAAGGGGGGAGGGGGAAAAAGGGGAACTCGGAAGGGTGCGAAGGGGAGGGGTAGGAGGGGAACTTGGGAGCGGGGAGGAGAAGTAAAAGCCGCCCGCAGGGCCTAGCAGCAAAAACTTGCGGAGCGGATTTTTAACTGCTATTTACATTATAAATTTAGTAGCGAGTACCCGGCATAAAGAACGGAATTGTTTCTCTCTGCGTGTCCTTTCCCGTGCGACCCCGTTCCCATCCTCGTCTCCTTTTCCTCCTGTGTTCCCCTTCCACCTTCCCCGTCATCCACTCTCCGGCGTCCCCCTTTCCCATGAAATCGCCCTAATCCCCGCGTTACCCTCCCGCTTTTCGCGTCCATCTTCTTGTCTTCCCTATCACTTGCCCCCCCTGGCACGAACCCCCCCTCCTTCGTTCCCCTCCCCCTTCTTTCTTACTTCCCTACCGCTAAACTTTATGAAATACACACATTTTTCAAACAACTCGCGCGCCATCTAATGTAAAACTTTTTTGCAAATTTGATTTGCGAACAACTCCCCAATGTTTCATCGCAATCGGATGAATGGTATCGAAAATAATTTCATAACGCCGGACAAATAAAGAAACATTCATTTTCATACATTCTTCCAATCTGCAACATGGAGTAGTCCTCTTGCATCTTTACTGACATCATCCTCCCATCTCAGTCGCCTGCCCGCCTTTCGTTTACCTCCCGGGAGTCCTGTTAGAACCTTCTTCGGTACTCATGTGCTTGGCATTCGGTGGACATCGGCCCGTCTTAGTCATTTTAATAAAGAACTTCTCCAAACTCCTTTTTCTAAAACCACCTTTGGACAAAAACACTTTAAATGCATAGCTTGCAAACTACACAATACACTACCAGCTACGATTAGACAAACTGAATCAATGACCAAATTCAAACAAGATATGAAGAAATGGATTATAAGTATTGAACGTCACACTACTGCAAACATCTGCAAAATAGATTACAAATAGACAGAAATATCAATTTAAATATGTCCTTACACCCATATTAAACAAATTAAAATAGTAAAATCCTGTATAATCTTAAACTCCATAAATAGATTTAACAGAAATTACTACTTAACTTCATCTCTTCCTTCATCTATAAGATTAATGTCTTTATGGTATTTACCCACACTTTAAACCATCTTTCTGTTTTAATTGTATTCAAATTAATATATACTAGCTGACCCTGCCACGCGTTGCTGTGGCTAACTAAACACAACGCCATCTACTGGATGGTTATCCAACCTTTATAACCACCGCCATCCTTGAGTTCATCGCGAAGAGACAGACAGATAGATAGATGCCGCGGAGGACTGTAATTTATAAGACGTAGAGATGGTGCGAAAGATTATAATTATGTTCATAAAATGCTTGAGGTAACTGACGTATTTAAGTTGATAAGGATTAATACTGTATCCGTCTAAATACCGCATTGTACGTGAACATTTTTTTAGAAGATAGAATGGGTATAGTAAGCTATCCGTAAAAGATAGATATATGCCATCGAGCACTTTTTTGTAGATCTATAAAAGAGGAATATCCCACCATGCATTGTTTTGTTATATCTCAAAGGGATTAGGCAGTGTTTTCGATGAAAACTCCCAGGCGGCTTGACTTTTTCCGACACTTCTAACAATTATCGTTATGTTTCAACCAATTTACACAAATCCGTGACAAATTACATACCGAAACCTTCCTTACGAAACACTTGATCTATTGGTGAAAACTGCATGAAATTCCGTTCAGTAGTTTTTGAGTTTATCGCGAACAGACAGACAGACAGACAGACGACGCGGAGGACTTTAATTTATAATATGTAGAGATTTAACCTTAAATATTCTTATATATGATATTCATTTATGTACCTCTACGCCTGTCTCAACACAAGTATACCCTAGTGAGACAGGCATCGAATAATGTAATGTAAACATACCTTATATAGATAAATAAATAAATAAAAAATTAATTTTCATATACTTATTTATTAATATACATTCTCGTAAGATTAACCTCGACACGGGCTTTTCCTAGTGAGGTTAAAAATTGAATTGTACGCCTACTATCATGCCTACCAAATAAAAAAAATGAATAAATAATTCACCTTCTAAATTTTTAATTATTATACATGTAATTCATAATGACTTGTGTTGTACGTGGGCTCCCGAGATTGGGTAGCCAGATTTGTACTTTAAACCTATTGTGTCCCCTGGCATTGTAATAACACTCGGCACGGAAGGTTTTTATATCGTGCAGATAATTAATCATTTATAATACATCACTAACTATAAATATGAATGAATACACAACGAACGACGTATAAAATATATATAACAAAATATGAATATGAACAGAATACCCTAATAAAAAAGGATGAAATGGCCCCACTGGCTGCGGTCAGTCGGGACCACAGATATATACAAAACAATCTGATTAATATACAAAAAATTAGAGTGTGTAATTCACACGCAATATTACGCAGTTCCCACAGTTAGAAGTGAAACCTTCAAGAAACTAAAGTAGACGAGAGTGGGGAGACTAGGAAGCACCGTACAAAGAGGAGACTGATTATTCTTTCTCATTCTCTCGCAGGCTAAATCCTAAGGATTTATGTGTATTTCGCTTTTTCGTTTCATCGAGTTTCAAATTAAAACGGTGTTAAAGAAGTTTTCACTTGAAAAATTGAACTTTAATACATTTTTTACCATTCCCCCAAAATAAATAGTTGTTTCTCGTAATAACAAGGCTGAAAACAATGTTTTTTTTTCAAGTTTTGCGCATTAATCTTGAGACGGAATTCGGCCTAATTTAATTAAGTTTTTTTTAAGAAAGGACGGTGTGAACCTGGGTTCCAAAAAATTGTTCCATAGCCGAGCTGTTGAACTCGAGAACGAGTCTTAAAAATGACCCGCTCTCATGTGACAAATGTCAACCGTGTACAGATATAGTCCAGTAAGCGAATGGTCAAAAAGGAGGTGTAGAGTGCGTGAGCAGGAACCTAAGCGATTCCTTCAGAAACTTGTTTAGGGTGCTTAGGGTGTGAACATACTAAAAGTCCTGACGTCTAGGTGGTGAGCTAGGGGGGGGGGGGGGGAAGGTCCCGATTTTCGGGTTTCCGTTTATATCTCAAAAACGGTGCGTTGCAGAGGAAAACTTTTTTAGAATAAGTAAAAGCTCATTAAATTATCTACAGCTTTTATTCTATACGTAATTTTGGAAATCCCAGCCGTTTTTTAGTTATACGCTCCACAAACGTCAATATTTACGAAAAAAATCATTTTACCGCACATTTTTCATCAAACATTCCTTCATATCGTCTAAAATATTCATCCAGGAAAGAAATTCTTTTGAAAGAAGTTGTAAATAATTTAATTACCTTTTAGAATAAATATACATATGTTAATAAATCTCCAACCAGTAAATATTTACAGCAATTTTAAGTTTTTTCGAAAAATTTCATCATTTTCAGAAAAAGCTGTTTTTTCTTATGAAATTATTAAGACGGGTTTTTTCTTCATGGGAAATTCCTTATTAATTTTTTCACGCAAGAAAGCAGGTAAGTTATTCTCTAACAGATGATTAGTGGAATTCATTTTATAATCATTATTATTGTGATGGGTGATTATGATTAGGTTAGTCGTCGGAGATGCTACAATAACGTGCTACGATGCTGTTCGAGTTGGTGAAAAGGCAATGAATGCGATAGTGGGCTTGACATTCTCAGACATCAAGTTGTCCCGCAAAGATCGGGTATTCCCAATGTCTTCTGTCAGCTCGTCGATAAAAATTCACGATGAAAAGGTTGCAGTTGATCCAACATTGCTGTTTCAGCGGATGTGTATAAGCAAACGATCAGATGAGGATTTGATGAAATTCTTTGAGAATGAGTTGGCCCCATTTCCCTTGGCACTGTTCAATGAAAGTGGGATGCGAAAGACAACTAAATCTGTTTTGTATAGCTTATTCGAGCCTACCAACAAAACTGTTCTACTGTCTCAGATGAACATAGTTGAGGACCCAGGATTTCTACTACACAGAGTAATTTGACAAAAAGATGCCTCCGTTGCCGCAATTTGTGATCGTTATATTACCTATGTCAACCACCACTATCCTGGAATGACTCGCACTGTGGTATTTGATGGGTACGCAAACCCAGCCAATAGTACGAAATCACAAGAACAGATGCGACGATACAGACTGAGAAGGTCAGCCGACATCAATTTGACATGGAACAAATCAATACCCGTTAAACAGGAAGATTTTTTATCCAATCCTACCAACAAAAGTAACTTCATCTCCTTACTACAGATAAAGTTTCGAGAGAATGGGATACAGACTCTTCAGGCCACCGATGATGCTGACGTCCTTATCGTGAAGACTGCTGTGGAATTATCCTTTCACAACTCTGTGGCTGTCTTTCGTGAGAATGTGGACCTCACTGTCCTTTTGATTGCTTCCACTCCTCCCACCTAAGATATTCTGCTGCTGAAAGCCGGATGAGGGAAAACCAAAACAATGGCACTGTCCACCCAAGAAATGCAGCATCGTGGATTTGAACACGTCCTATTTTTACATTCATTTACCGGATGCGATACAGCGTCTGCAACTTTCAGGAGAAGCAAGGTGGGCTTTTCAAAATTGTACTTGGAGTCAGAAATGATCAAGCAAGCGGCAATGATCTTTTACAACCCCTCCTCTACTCACGACGAGGTTGAAGAGGCTGGAAATAAATGCTTCCTGAAATGGTATACGGCGCCAAAAAGACAGACCTCCCTTAACCAGTACCGCTTCCAGTCGTTCACAACGTCCGTGGCAAATATGAAGCCTGACATCAGCTCCCTCCCTCCAACAGAGAGTGCAGCTAAACAGCATTCCCGGCGGACATACCACCAAGTTTAGCAGTGGCTCGGGATTGAGCTGCCCCCTGAAGAATGGGGGTGGAAACACGAAGGAGACACCCTGGTGCAAATTACAACAGAAGATCCTCCAGCACCGGAGGTCCTTCTGAAAATGATATTTTACCGCTGCACCAAGGATTGTGCAATTGGCAAATGTGGATGCCGAAAAGCAATGCTGACAATGTTCTGCAGCATGCCTTCATTGCCAAGGGAGATGCCTCAATAGCGTGCCTGTTGCCGAGGAAGACGATGAAGACGACGTAGAGCCCATTCAGCAAGAACCATCCACCACTGAGAATGAGGACGCCATGGATGAACAACGCTTACCAGGACCCTCACGTCCAAAGAGGATGAAAACCTGAATCCATATAAAGTTAAGAGTGTTAGATGATGTTATTGAGAACAGTGATAAAATTGAGGTTTATAATTTTATGTACTTAATGTAACGAAGTAGAATAAAATTATAATGAGATTATCATCATTATCATTATAAATTTTAAAATCATTATAAAATTAAAAATTTTCAAGTTATATGATTTTTGTCTACTTTATTTAATAACTGACTTTATAGTGTGGTCACACATATTATTAGGCGAACAAACAAAAGTTTTGTGTCCCAGAAATAAGATGAAAACATACTTGAAAACAGCTTTTTTAAAAATGACGACATTTTACGAAAAAACTTAAAATTGCTGTAAATATTTACTGGTTGGAGATTTATTCTAAAAGGTAATTAAATTATTTACAACTTCTGTCAAATAAATTTCTTTCATTGATGAATATTTTAGATGATATGAAGGAATGTTTGATGAAAAATGTGAGGTAAAATGATTTTTTTCGAAAATATTGACATTTATGGAGCGTGTAACTCAAAAACGGCTGGGATTTCCAAAATTAGGTATAGAATAAAAGTTGTAGATAATTTAATGAGCTTTTACTTATTCTAAAAAAGTTTTCCTCTGCGACGCTCCGTTTTCGAGATATAAACGGAAACCCGAAAATCGGGACCTTCCCCCCCCCCCCCCACCCCCCCCCCCCCCTTGCTCACCACCTAGACGTCAGGACTTTTAGTATGTTCACACCCTAAGCACCCTAAACAAGTCCTGAAGGAATCGCTTAGGTTCCTCCTCACGCACTCTACAACTCCTTCCTTGACTGGACTAATATGCACCTGTGCTGTCCTAGTTCCTCGGAGCATTTTCCATTGACATATCGGTAAAACAAGAACAAATTCCCACATGACGCCTGTGATACAAAGATTGCGATCCGTTAAAGATAGGAGAATCTATCAAACAGTTTTTCTGCACAGAATCAGGTGTTTTTTCCGGTATTTCGGGCTCTAGAACAGAGGTGGCTGCCAAATTCGACCGTGGGACGCACTTGCGATTTTAGAGGGTTAGCAGTTGGGTGCTATTAAAGTATCCATGGGCTCTGTACATGTACAATGTACAGTACGCTCAGTTTCTGAGATACTAAATTAACTCTGGCTTCTATGGAGCCCCCGTACCTGAGCTGGTCACTTATAGTTACACTAAGCGTATCAATGGAGGGCCTGTTTGAAAGATAGCTTCCGTTGAAGGAGACTAGATTTTCATTTCGATCCCTTTTCGATGAAATCAGACGTGAATCTTTGAAACATTGTGTTAAAATATACAATGTAATACATTATTTTCTACAATAATAATGTTGGTTTAAGGGTTGGCAACATTTTGTGTGTGGCAATCTATTTAATCTTTCTTTTGTTTTTTTTCTCAGTGCTAGGTGACTAGGTGACTAGGTTATTCTTATCCCAGGAATTAATTTATTAAACGTTTATTTTTTTTTCGAGTACCTTTTTTTTATTTATTTAATAAAATAGTATCAATTACATGTTTACATACATTAAATAAAGTTTTCTATTAAAATACATTTAATAAATACGCTTTACACCCTTTTTAAGAGCAGAGCTCGAGTTAAAAAGGCGGATAAACGCAACAATTTAGCAAACGAAAAATAATATTTTTTTAAATATATAAAACAAAAAATAGATAATTAACAGAAAATAAGAAAAAATCATATATATATATATGTTTAAATATATATGTATATATATGTGTATAAATATGTATAAAATAAATATATATATGTATAAAACAAATAATAGATAAGAAAAACAACAGATTGAAGCGGAGGAGATAAAAAATAATGAGAGAAAAAGGATAACTAATGTTATATTTGAGTTGTTATGTTGATAAGTTATATAAAAAGAGTTTTTATTGATTTTTTTGAATTTTGTGTAATTTGTTTCCAATCTTAATTTCAAGGGTAATTCGTTAAACCATTTAACTCCAATATATTTGTCGAATTGTTGGGCTGTGGTGGTGTAACAGCGCTGTTAAGTCAGAGAACCAAGGATATTTGTTCTATTGCTGTTCGAAAAAAGAGTGTTCACATTATTGAGACAATCTTTGTGTATTTATAAAAGCGTAATTTTTTATAAATATTATGAAGTGAAAGGACTTTGAATTCCTGAAATAATTTGATGGTAGGGTAATCGTATGGCTTTTTTAGAATTATTTTTATTAATATTCTTTGGATATTTTCTAAAGGCAAAAGAGAAGTTTTGAAAGCACCACCCCAGCCAACAATTCCATTTTGTAATACTGATTGAATTAGGGAAAAATAGATGGTTCTTAATAATCCAATATTTAGTATGTTACGTACTCTAATAAAAATGTAAATTAATTTTCTTAACCGTTCTACTGTTGTATTGATTTGTAATTTCCATTTTATGTTACTATCTATAATTACACCGAGGTATTTTACATTTGTTTTAACAGTGAGTATAGAGCAGTTTGGTTTACATAGATATGACTTTGGATTACAATTATATGAGTGTATACATATGTTTAGATTCTCAGGGGTAGCATTTTTATTCAGAGTGAATGGTATTACAAAAGTTTTTTCTGTATTTAGAGATAGTAGATTTGATCAAACCATTTTTTTATTAAATTTATATCTAATTCAGCCGTTTTCTGAGTTTCACTCCAGTTTAGTCCATGAGTTAAAATCGCTGTGTCATCAGCATATGATATTATTTTTGACTTTATGGTGAGTTTAAAAATATCATTCACATAAATGATAAAAAGAATTGGTCCTAGAACTGTCCCTTACGGGATTCCAGAATTACTGGTCTGTGAATCACTCAGAAAACCATTTAACTTGACAAATTGCTCTCTATGAAGTGGGTAATTTTTAATCCATGTTAAGGCATTATTAGTTATACCAATTTTCGTTAGTTTAGAGATAAGATTAGAATGTGATATACTGTCAAATGCTTTTCTTAAGTCGACAAATATTCCAATGCATTTTTTTTTTATTATCTAAATATTTATATATTTCAGTTGTTAAATCTACGATAGCATCTTGAGTGCTCAAATTTTCTCTAAAACCATACTGATGTGCACTTAATATATTATTTTCTTTTAAAAATTTAAACATCTGTTTTTTACAAATTTTTCAAATATTTTTGCTATATTTGAGGTAAGACAAATTGGTCTATAATTACTGCTTAGAGTGGGGTCACCAGATTTGAAAATGGGCGTAATAATAGTTTTTTTGTAATTTAAAGGAAAGTTGCCATTTGCGAAGCTTGTATTTATGATGTGTGCCAATGGTTTGCAAAGTAAATCAGATTTTTTTTTAAGTATTTCTGCAGAAATATTGTCATAACCAGGGGAAGAATTACCTTTTAATTCATTAATAGCCTGTTTAATTTCATCAATGTTAGTTTGTTGGAATTTTTTTAGGTGTTACAAGGATTGGAAGGTGATGTACATAGATCATTATTTTCAGTGTTTTTTTTTATTTTAGGTGCTAATTTTTTACCAACTGACCCAAAATAATTGTTAAAGATATTTGCACATTTCTTTGGATCCGTGTTTACATTTTAAATTATTTTATCAATATCTGTGATTTTATTTATATTAGATTTTTTCGGTTTTTTATTGATAATTTCATTGACAGTTTGCCATATCTTTTTGTTGTTGGTGCCAGCGATATTGATTTTTTCCTTATAGAAATTTTCTTTGATTTTCCGGATAATGTAGTATAGTTTATTTCTGAATTTTTTAAAATATTTGTGTAGTTTATAGTTTTCTGGGGACTTTTTAATTTCCTTATAAATCTTTTCTTTATGTCTAATTGAAATTATAATTCCTTGAGTGATCCATGGTTTTAATTTTTTGAATTTAGATTTTGGGGAGCATGTTATAATGGAGGAGGAAGATTTGATATGTTTATTCAAGATTAATTCAAAATTCAGTGAACATATATCGGTATCATTTGAGCATAGAACAGTTTCCCAATTTTCAATGTAAAGGTTTTGTTTTAGTTTTTCATAATTAATAATAGTTTTAGGTAAATTATTGCACGAATTATTATTTTCATTTATTTTGCCAGTTTTGAAGGCTACAATGCATGTGTGATGATCAGTAATATTATTTTTCCAAATAATTGATTTTATTTTTTCAGTTTCATTTGTATTACACCAAATATGGTCAATGCATGATGGTCTTTGCCCAAAACATTCTCTCGTATATTTTTTAATACATGGTTTGAAATTGAGCTCAGATAATGTGTTAATATATTCAGTTTTTTCCTTATTACTATTGTTTTCAAAATCATCAGATATATCAATATTAACGTCTCCTATAATAAATGCATTTTGAAAGCGATTGGTGTTTATAAAAGATTTCAGATTCTCAGTGAGATTAGTAATGCTCGAGTTATGAGTTCTATATAACGCTATTATATCATAAAAAAATGTTTTTTAAATTAATTTGTATATGTAGACAATTTACAAGATCGATGGGTATTTCATTAATAGAAATATTTTTATAGAGAGATTTTACAAAAACAACTAATCCACTATTTTCATTTATATTGTAAGTTGTAAAAAATATTTGTAACCAGGTAAATTGTAAGTGCCTGAGTTTTTGCTAATTCTGGCTTCTGACAACACAATGCAATCCGGTTTATTGGCGAGTTCATTTAAAGCTATTGTGAAATGATCAAAATTTTTCGAAACACTCCGAATATTTAAATGCAGAATTGTTAATGATTTTAAAGGATCCATTTCTAAAAGTGAGTTATTGCATTCAACACTGGATAGACAAATATCTTCTGAAATGTTGAAGGACGAATCTATTTCTTTAAATAATGAGTTAGTCATGATAGTATATTGTGAGAATAGATTAATAAAATCTTAATTAACATATTGATCATACATTGATTGATCACATCTTCATCATTACTAGCGTAGTCTTTTACAATATTTAAATGCATATCTCTTATAATAATGTTATGTATATTTCTAAAATTTAATAACATATTTTTTAATTCATCTATAATTTGTTGTACTATAGATTTATGTGTACGATAAATAGCAAAAATATTATAATAATTATTTACGTCTTTAAATTTTATATTTAAAATATTAACATCATAATCATTAATTACTTCATTAATATTGTGAACATTATACTGGTTGGAAATAGATATTCTAATTTTGTAGTTTTTGTTTATTCTTATAATTGTTACATGGTACCCTGGAATGGAGTAATTAGTTTCGCCAGTAGAGTAAGTCTTTGTTAATCCAATCAAGCCCCGGAAAAAAATATTTCTTTTAAAGATATTATTAATTTTTCTAATTTTTTTTCTACGCTTTTAATATTTTTATGAAATTGAGTAAATCTTTTTCAGTGCAAATAAAATTGAAATTTCTTATAGTGATATAAATTTTCTTCTATAAATATTTTTTTACCTAATGCGTTATATAAAAAATTATTCATAAGAGTTTGAGGAAATGAAAATTTACAATATTTATTCGTAGTCAATGCGTTCTTTAGCAATTTGAAGCATTTTTTGTCGGTAAAGGCATTTTATGCTATCGACTCTATGATCGGTGGAATAGTTCATATCAAACCTTTTGTTTTGGACACAGCAGTTGTTGCAGATTGGAGTTTGTTCTTTGTGTTCACATTTGGATAGTATATGTTCCTTGGTGCAATGAGGGCAAATGGGAGGCTGCGTCCTGGCGAGACATCTTTGAGCTGTGTGGCCGAACTTGAGGCAATGGTAACATTGTGTGAGCGGGCTGCAGTCGTTGACGTACACTCTTTGGAATTTGATGTTTTTTTTTTTTATCTATTAGTTTTTTCCTTAATTTTCCAGTTGTTTCGATAATGTAGTTAGTGGTGTCGTTTTCTTTTCCTTCATTGTACTTATTTTTTAATTCCTTGATAAGCTTAATGTCTTTTTTGTCTTCTAGGGTTAATCCTTCATTTTGTTGTACAATCCCGTCTATAATTTCTTCTTCAGTCAATTGGCATTGCAGCCTTTTCAACATTAAGCACGGTTTCCTTTTTTTTTTCTTCGGCCGATACACGATATACGATATTTCCAATTACTTTATTTATCTCTTCGGTTAATTTTTCTGCATCTTCTTTTTTTTGCTAAACAGGAAACAAATTTATTGCCATGTTTAACCAAAACTGACATGATATCTTTAGACGCATACATATTATAGTACTGTTTGATTTGTAGTTGCTTTCTTAGAGAAATGTAGTTGCGACTTGCGACAGCAATCCGTCGTATTCTCCTTATTCGCAGCACGTAGCCAAGAAAGGGAAATCGTTCGAAGGAATAATCACATTCTTCCTCAATGATATAAAAGGAAACCAATCAATTTCAACAACTGTATAACTCTGTTAAATATATTCCACTTTCAATATATCATAATGCCAACATATTTCTCAATGTTCAACATCTTATTTAAAATACACAAAGCGTCGCGATTCATTCAAGCCAATTCTCGTTGTGCATTTCATCCGGTGGCAATGGAAAAAAGTGACATTGAAGATTATTGTTATTTGTGTAATATTATTTTTTGTCCACTTTCATTTTTTAAACGAAAATGCGCGACCGGAACGCGGGTTTTGTGCGACTTCTTGGTCGGAGGAATGCGCCTAGAAACGTTTTTTCACAATTATACATTTGAGTCGTCAAAGTACGCAAAAGCGCAAGTCATTATAATAAAACCATAAGATTATATTTATTTATTTAAAATGGAAAACATTTCCAGGTTACGAATAACCGGAAAATATTTGTATTTCTTCTACTAATATCGTAATAAGCCGGAAATGTTGCTTGAGACGATTTGGATAGCTCGATCATCGAAGTCAATTTTTAGGAGATTTCATTTAATTTTAAAACATTATTTGATAATGTAGGCTTCATTGGGTATGCTTTGCCCTTGCTGAGGCCCCCGTTTTACAATTTAATAAAATAGGAAATAACACATTTTAATCAAATTAAAATATGGTGAAATAAAATAAAATACGTAAAATCGGCGAAAAATATTACGGGGAACGGTTGTGTATATTACATATAAATGTTTTATTTTTGAAGTGAAACTTCTTTAGCACCGTTGGGATTTGAAACACCATGAAACAGAAAAGCGACACTAAAATTTAATATTTCACAGTTATAATACGGTTCTAATATCTTCTTATATATAAAAATTGATCGCTGAATGTGTTGCTAAGCGCATAATTTTCTAATGACTGCACCAAATTGGATAATTCTTTTTTTTTGTGTGTCCGTTATAATTGTCAGGACAAGGTTGCACAGCCTGCGCAACAATCATGTGTGGCATCGCCTTGCACCGCAGTGGTAGGGATGGATTCAAACGCCTTTCACTCCTTGACACCCACACAATTTGGGAGGCGGGTATACGGATAACCAACCATATATTGGATAACCAACACTTCGCTATATGTCACCTCAAGTGGTTCGCTACGTTTGGTGACTTAGCAGGGGTGCCCGGGTGCATGGATTGAGGTTTGTCCAGGTCTTAGCGGCGGATGCAACTGCCCTCCTGCTGCGTGGCGGGCCGGACTGGTTGAGGGAGGTCTTTTGACCTTTCCAGCCGGATTCTCGACCCATCGACCCGTCTCGCTGCGCAGTTGGAGGGATGGATTGATGCGTCCATCGCTCTTGGATACACTGATTCCTACCCACCTCTCATACCTTTTTCCTTCCCAAAACTTTCTATCCTTCCCTTCCTTAAAAAGACCCTCCACGCAGCATCCCCTAAGATGACGTAGGCCCTGAGTAAAATAATTCACTTCGGGGCCTGTATCATCTTTAGGGATGCTGTGTGGAGGGTATTTTTAGTGAAAGGAAGGAGAAGAAGTCGTGGGAAAGAAAAGGTATGAGGGGTGGGTAGGAGTTAGGTGTAGAGCCAGCGTAAAATAAAAAAAAGTGTTGCTATTTTTCGTTTCATTGAGTTTCAAATCACAATGGTGTTAAATAAGTTTTCACTCCAAAAATTTTTGTTTTTTAATAGTTCAAATTAATTATATTATTACTAGCTTTTGCCACCGGCTTCGTTCGCATAGTGATAAGGAGGGTTCCCTCTCCACCTCCTCCACTTTTCCTAACCACACTCTACTCCCCCCCCCCCCCCCTCTCCCTCCCTCCCTCTCTCCTCCACCCACCCCCTCCCCCCCCTAACCCCCCGCCCCCCTAACCCCCCCCTCTATACCAGTTACATTCATTTTTCAAACAGCTCGCGTGCCACCTAAACGTAATAATCAAACACAAGCAGTTTCGCATATATAATATTAGTATAGATTAGTATTTTATATATATTTGTATTTTAACTATCAAAGCGATCTCCACAGTAACCTAAACAAATAACAAAATGACAGTACACGTCAAATAAATACTTATAGTTAAATAATTTCATAACGCCAGAGCTTACCAAGGTAATTATGTACATCAACTCACTCACAAATAATGTAGATTTCTATTAGTGAAAGAATTTTGAAAGTCCATTCAGTATTTTTTGCGTGAAATAGTAACAAACATACATACATCCATGCATCCATACAAACTTTCGCCTTTATAATATTAGTAGGATTTGTTGTGTGTGAACCATACAAATAAACAAAACTCATACACCTACATATTCGCTGAGAAAATTGCCTAACCATTAAAATTATTTTTATTTTCAGACTTGCGCTGTACGTCTTCCCGGTGATTGAATTGAAGGTTACCTTTGCCCAAGTTTTTGCCTCGGAAAGAAAGTGTTTTCTCGGTGTATTATTGTAATGAAATCAAACAAAACAAATTCGAGCATCAAGTCAATTAGGAAAACGGCCAATTGATTGCTTTTTTACTATTTTCACCAAATTGACAAGAATTATTTCCAGCGAGTATTTATAAACGGCGTGGCTTTAAAAACTTCAGAAATAGAAACGTTGTGTTTTTGTGACGAACGAAATACTGCAGCATTTATACATTACTTTTACTAAACATTCAATTTGAATCGCGGGAAACTGTACCAACACCTCTGCCGTAGGTTACCCCGAGTTATTCGCCATGTTTGGTGATAGGCCGAATCAGGAGAGAGTGGTTGAGGGAGATTTTGAACTCTCTAGAAGGATTCATTGCCTTGCACCAAAGCGCATACGTCCGTCTCTCTTTTTTTTTTCTTTTTTTTATTAGAAAGAAAAAGTTATACAATATTACAGGAAATCAAATAAAATAAAATATTACAGAAAAAAGAAAAGTCCCAATAAACTACTTTTAAGTAGTTTGTCAATGGGTGCTTTTACTTTTTTTGAAGTTTTTTAAAAAATAAAACTTATTATGCAGTTAGACATTTTTTTTGTGTTACTACAAAAAGTGTTAATACAAACTATGTCTTTCGGCGAGCCAATTTTTCAATATAATATTTGTTTTTACATTATTTGTACATTTTTTAATTTTAGCAGGTAACATATTTAAGCAAGTAGGTATCATGTAGTCCAGCGTTCTTTGTCCATATTTGTTTAAGTGCTTAGGTATGATTAGTCCTTCATTTAACGTAAATCGAGTATTGTAAGTGTGGTCCAGTCTATTTATGTAAATAGGGCTATTCATATGCTGAAAAATAATTTTATGCCACAGAATTGCTCTTACTGAGAGAATTTTAAGATTCTGGTAAAAGTACGGAACATTGTGCCTTTGTTCGTATAAACTTTTATGTGCTAATAATTTAACTAATGAATTTTTGAACTGATTGAACATGATTTACATTTGTCTTGCAGGAAAGTCCCCATGCTGTAATTCCGTACCTTATAATAGACTCAGCTAATGATAAATAAATTATTCGAAGTGTGCATATTGGAACATAGAATTTAAGTTTATATAATCTACTAACAATAGATCTCAGACGTTCACAGACTTTATTTATTTCTAAATCCCATTTGAAAAAGCAGTCAATAATTACATCTAAATAAACATATTCTTTAACCACTTCAATATTTTCACATGTACACAATGCAGGGATACCAACATGTAAACAATCTGAACCGTGTGTTTTTATTTCTGGTGTAATAATATTTGCCTTGGCATTGGGTGATCTAATGTGTATCAATTTGTTTTTTTTTTGCATTTATGATTAAACCAGAGTCATGAGACCATTTCAAAAGCTTAATGTAATCGTTTTGTAAGAGTTCAATACATAATTTTAAATCACTGCGAGAAATCACTAGTGCAGTATCATCCGCATACACGAAGTATTTTACATGTTTAAAAATGTACTTAATAAAAGATACATAAATGATACATAAAATTGGACCTAATATGGAACCTTGAGGAACGCCAGCTAAAATTTTTATTTTTTTACTTAAAGTGTTCATTAGCTTTATTTTCATGCAACGGTTGTTCAAATAATTTTCAAAGAGTTTTAGGAGTTTTCCTCTTATTCCTATGATTTATAGTATCTGCAATAATTTTCTATGATTAATGGTGTCAAATGCTTTAGAATAATCTATAAATAAAACTAAGACATGATTTTTACTATTTAATTCACACTGACTTCCAGGTTCCTAACCACCCCTCTTGCCTTTTTCCTTCCTAGAACTTCCTCTGCTTCCTTGAACGTCGCCCTGGTGAAAGACTGCCATTCATAATCAAAACGTTGCTTAAATGATATAAAGAGCCAGTTGAGGGCCCAGATCTGTATATATCTTCCCCATCTTCTTTTCTTCCCCGCTCCCTTTAGTCACACAACATGCCGCAGTTACCAATTGCTTCGGACAGTGGGAAGCAATGTTAACCCTGGTTCAAATTATCCAATAATTTCTGTCCAATATCTGTGAACTCTTCATCGTTCAAGAAGAAATAAGCTTGAGGTAAAAACCAGGAATAGGAACCAGGTACAGAGTCAATCATACATTAAAATAAAGATTACAAAACAAATTAAAAGATGCTGTGGTACAAAAAAATCAAATTTTATTAAACAATTTTAATTGACATGGTTAATGATTTGAGAAGACAATGGTGCTTTGCGTCTAATGGTAGTTGTAGTTGTCATTGAAAAGACGTATAGACCTTTAAGAATTGTTCATGAAGACTCTGAAAGATCTGGTGTTTTTATAAGGCTTTCACTGGCTTTTCAACATCTGGTAGAAAAGCATCTTTTCAAACTGTGCATTTAGGTAAACGTTGTGGTTTAGAACAGGACAAGGAAAATTTTAACAACAATAATTAGATTGGAAAGACAACCGTTGAATGTTTCATTTCTCTTCATCACCATCCTGAGGGATTTTGGCATTCTAATCTCTGGTAAACCTGCTCGAATCGCTTTGATGATCTTCTTCTGTGCAACCTTTCTTCTCGGCATCTGTCTGCTTCTGAAATCAAACACAGAATGGTAGATACTTTCAGTGCCACGCTGGTGAAAGATCATGACTCTAGCCGTATTTGATGACTGATTTGATCACCAGATCTGTACAGCCAGGTACTTCCCCACCTTCCTCAATCCCACCTCCTTCTACCTCTACCTTTTCTTTTCTACCGCAAATCGTACTTCAATTTGTAGTTCCATAGTCCCACTGTCTTCAGACGGTTGGGAGCAGTTGGGCCTCTTGTTCGGTATTCACAAAAAATATTTAAATTATTTAAGTGAATTGACTGAAGTTTGCGAAAACCAAAAATTCTGAAAATCAATAATCAGATGGAATGGCGAATACGATGTCAGGCAGTGTAAGAGACACAGAGTGCGCAAAGTTAATTGGTTCTCTCAATCTAATAGTTAAAAGGTGCTATGCTATGTCAGTGGCGATAACGGTTTTCATTTAAATCCACGTGAAAGACATATAAATATATTCAGTGATTTCAAAGGTTATCGCACAGATTGCAAGGATTAGTGCAAAGATTAAAGGAAATATTGGAAATTTTATTACAAAGATCACAGCAAAGATTATAGCAGATATTGCAAATGTTATTGCGAACATTACAGCAAAGATTATAACGAAGATTGCAAAGATTATAGAAAATATTTTTACAAAGGTTATTGCGAAAGATTGCAATAATCGTGGCAAATATTGATCGTGATAAATACATTATTTTTAATAGTAAGATATAGAAGCAAATACCAACCTCTTCAAGAGCTGCACCCTCGGTCTCCTGGCGCCTATGGCAAAGCCGTGAGTTTGATGGTTTTAAAGTCCTTGCAGCCAGAGATACCCTGTTAGTTTGAGTAGCCCCCGGCCTCCGCAGAGGGTGTGAAATCGGATTCTGTAGGTACATGTAATCAGTCCTGGAATGTGCCCAAGAGCTGTGCTGTGGCAGGTTGACGTCTAAGTGGGACTGGAAGGGGTTGGGAATCTCAAGTCTCGTGTCTTTGATGTTTTCGTTTGACTTTGGCGGATTTTGTTGTGGGTCTGGAATTTCGGGGGTCTGTTTTGCGGTATTTCTTGGCCTTCCTCTTGCGGACTTTCTTCCTACCACTCTTCTCGCTGATGTTTTTCTGATTGATCTCCTTGCCGATCTTCTTCGTCGTGATCTTCCACTTCCGTGCCTTCTTGCTCCTACCATTTGTCTTACTGACACTCGCCTTGTGGATGACTTTCTTCTTCTTGATCTCCTTTTTCGAGACCTTCTGCGACGGGAGCTTCCTCTCTTTTTCTAATATTAAAAAAAGCATAATTTGGTTTAATAAAATAATGAGAATGATTTAGTTGAAAGGTGATAACACAAGATAACCACATTAAATATAAAGTGTTAAAACCACTAAGATTTTCTACACGGGGTGTCAAGGAACGTAATTGATTTATTTTTAAGACTATTAGATACTCTCGGTATTAAACTGATTAAAAATCAGACCAGAACCGAGCTTTTGCATAAAATTACTAAAATTACATTAGTATTGGTTGACCAGATCTGATTAGCTACTCCATTCACACTAGAGCGTTGAAGAAAAATATACTTTAGATGAGGTTGGAAACCTTTGCGCTGTACGCTAGAATACGCTTACATATGTTGACGACGGGCGATCAGGCGGGCAGTCACAAGCGACTGAGCAGGCTCGCACGCGCACGTGCAACGTCGATGGTCGCGTGGCACTCCATTTTTTTTACAAATTCACACGGCCCGCCACCAACGCTATAGTCGAACAGATACCAATTGCACTCCCCAAATTGCACACGGAGATTAACGTACAATAAAAACTCCGAAAAACCCAAACTCGAAAGACACTCCACCATTATATTATTAATATTTATATTTTTAATTTCTTATTATTTATTCGATCCTCGAAAATTCCTATTTTCGAAAATACAACTGGATTCTAAAAACAATATTTCAGACGATACCTAATATTTATACGCTGCGAAACAAAATTTGAAAATTCCAATAGCGGCTATTCCCGTGAATTAGGCGACTCAATCCTTTGGAAATTCCATTGTTATTTATATCATGCCATAAAAGCAAATAATGAATGATTCTACATTTAGTAATAAGCAGTGTATTGACTTCCTAAGATCAAAAACCAGTTCATTACTTTATTTTCGATTTAATCTAATTTATTAACGTCATTTAGACTCCGTTGTGATCTAATATCAGTGCTTTTAGTTGATAATACATATTTAAAATGGTTGATGTAAATCAACGATACGAATTGCAGGCAGGTGAAAAAACGATAGTTATAATGTTATCAAGTTTTCCAAAAAATCCGTTACAATCCAGAATACATCAAAACATTGAACTTCAAGCAAGAACATTTATTGGCAGCAGAGGCCTAAAAGATATTGCGGCCTCAACCTGTCAAACATTCGAAGAGTGTCGTCGGAGGCTTCTCATTTTCCGTACACAGAAAGAAGTAAAAATGTTCCATCATCCTTGTAAAAACTACAAAAAACCTAAAACGGTAAAGGGATTGGATGATTTTGAAAAGGATGTTGTGCGTCACAGTGTGATGGATTTTTATGACAATGGCCAATATCCCACCCTTGCAAATCTTAAGAAGGTTCTGGTTGATAAAATGATTTTTTTGGATCTCATGAGTCATTGCGATGTGTTTTGCATGATATTGGTTTACAATTCAAAATACGCAAAGATGGAAGAAAGTATTTAATGGGAAGATTAGACATTGCTACAGCTCGTGTAGACTTTTTGAGAAAAATGAATCAAATGCGATCAACTAGCGATGGACGGAAAATAGTCTACTTGGACGAGACTTAGGTTAAAGAAATACTCGATTACACACATGTGGCAAAATAGTGAGGGCAACGGGGGTTTAAAAGTGCCAGTTGAAAAGAGAAGTCGACTGATCATTTTGCATTGTGGTTCAGCAAAAACGGGTTTTATCACGGATAGTAACTTAATATTCCGTACGAAAAACGTTATGCCAAATACAGATTACCATTCTGAAATGATTTCCAAAGTCTTCAAAAATTGGTTTGAAAATCAGTTTGCGACATTCCTCGAAGAACTCTCTGTTATTGCAGTGGATAATGCAAGTTATTACAACTACCGGCTCCAAAAAATGCGAAATTGTGGAGTGGCTCCAAAAGAAGAATATCAATTTTAATGAAATCGTTTCTAAGATTGAAGTATAGAAATTAGTAAAGAAATTTAAGTTAAATGAAAAAATAATGAAATCGATGACCCGGGTCAACAATATCATCGTGAAATTAAATTGTACGTCTACCGCCATACCACTGTGAATATAATCCTATAGAGTTAGTGTTGGCTCGATTGAAACGTGAAATTGCAAAAAATAACAATTCTTTCAAAATCTCGGATGTCGAAAGCCTTGTGCATGCTGCTATAGATATGGTTTCTATTGAGGATTGGAAAAATTGGCTAATTCATGCAGAACGACTCCAAAATGATGATGATTTCATCAAAGAAGGCATACGTGACAAAGTGGCGTAGCTAGTGGTGTCACCACCCCCCCCCCCCTATAAAAGTTTACTTGAGAAAATTCAAAACGCTAATGGGGGGGGGGTGGGGAGTGGCTAGAGAATTTCAGATTTCTCCACAAGTATAGGCTATGTTCGCTCATAAAAAGACCTAGACACAAAATTCGGGGCACTCCACTCCACGGGGAACACATATGAAAGAAAAAAGAACACTTTCAATATCCTCGTAGTTTGTAATTTTTTTCCCCGGTCGAGTGTCACCCCCCTGTCGGATGGCACCCGGGGCGGACCGGTCTCCCCCCCCCCCCCCCTTCCCTCCTCGCTACGTCACTGCGTGACAATTACAGTGACGAGAGTGATATGTGAAATTTCAATTATTTGGGTAATATGATATATGTAATTGTCTAATGTTTGATACACATTTTCGTAAAAGGAATGTGTTTAACCTAGAAACTTTTTCGTGTTTTACCTACCTATGTATTGAAATATTTAGTTGTAGGTTTTTACAATTAATTAATCAATTATTTGTTTTTTGAATCAATCTTATGTTTGTTATTCCGTTAATTAATTGTCTATTATTTGTTGTCAAATAAGAACTACTACTACGACAAAACATGGAATAAATGTATATATCTACATGTTTTCCGTGAACTGTAAAATGTATTTTTTTTAATTACAAATAAAAATTTACCGATGTAACATGTATATTGTATTGTAAAAAATATGTTGTTTTATGTTGATGTGCACAAATGTGTTTTTTAGGTTATAATCATATGTATAAATGTTTTGTAGTCCATTTTATGTAAAAAATGTGTTTTTTCTGTACTTAGAGGTATTTGTACCGTAAATTTGGGAGGCGGAACCGCCACCCCGGGAGCCTTTTTTGAAATTCCAACACATCTGCCATAGCCTATGGCGGAACCGCCTCCCAAATTTATGGTACAAATACCTCTAAATACAAAAAAAAACACATTTTTTACATAAAATGGACTACAAAACATTTATACATATGATTATGACCTAAAATTTACAATTTTGGAAATTAACAGTAAAACAATAACTGTTGTCAAAAAACATGTAAAAGAGTTTTTTGTAATTTCTTTTGGTGCTTTTGAAAATATCTGCTTCTGCCATAGGTCACCTCAAGTGGTTCGCCACGTTTGACGACTTAGCAGGGAAGCTCAGGTTCATAGGGTGAGGTGACGGCGGATGCATTTGCCCACCAACTGCGTGTGAGGCCGGATCGGGGGAGACTGGTTGAGGAAGACCTTTTGACCTCTTCAGGAACATCGCCTTGCAAGGAGGGATAGATTCATATTATATCCGTCATTCCTGACGCACTGACCCCCATCTCTGGTACCCTATTCCTTCCAAGAACTTCCTCTCCTTCCTTTCCTAAAAAAGCCCTACACACGGCATCCCCAAAGATGACTCAGGCCATGAGGGAATTATTTTTCTCAGGGTCTCATCTGTGTGATGCTAATGTAAAAACATAGTGTGCAATTCACACGCGGTAGAAGTGAAACCTTCAGAAAACTAAAGTAGACAAGAGGCTACAAAGCACCGCACAAAGAGAAGACCGATTATGCTCTCTCATTCTCTCGCAGGCTAAATCCTATAAGTAGATGTGTGTGTTTGTCTTTTTTTTCGTTTCATCGAGTTTCAAATCACAACGGTGCTAAATAAGTGTTCACTTCTAAATTTTAAAATGTGTAGGTGGTTACCTTGCCGTGTCCACAGAAGGGACATATTTTCGTGATGCGGTGTCTGCGTTGAACGCGCGGACTCCTGTGGCGGTCCACCCTGGCTTCCACCGTCATCAGACCCCGGCGGGCTAGCATTCGAGTCGGGGGCATACTATTTACTTACAGATGTTCCTGAAAACAGATAAATAATTGGATACTATTTTTACTGTCCACACGTATTCATCGTCTTCTCAGGAACAAACAGGGGTCACGGTACAGATAAAAACATTACCAAAATGCACAAAATAAATAACAAAAAAGTTGCTTTATTTAATTTCATGGTAAATATGCATAGAGTCCACCTCACGGATAATACGAAACGTTCGTGTTGTCGAAATTTGATGCAAGGACAAGGCTGGCCGCAGGTTTTTTTATCCGATTCTTTGAGCAGACAAAAATCAATTCGAAAACCGAATTGGTTATAATACCGGGGCCACGTCCGTTGTCGGACCGGATTGGACGGCCGGCGCGGAAAGACATGGCCTATTTTCATTACCGATCTGGTTTTCGAATCGGATGTGTGCGTTTATTATCCGATTTTCATAAGAAATGTATGGCGCGAAGGCCTTCCGGTTGTCTGATCAGACAATCGGATGGAAAAATCTGATGTTTGCGGCCGGCCTAATACGGAATATTCCTTTTTTAACTAAAGGCAGAAACATACTTGTGCGTCGTGGCGTGTCGTGACTACAATTTAACCTTTAAAATTAAAATAGGCAATACACGACAATCTTGTGCAATCTTTCCCGAAAATATTGAAATGGCAAATGATTCCTTGCCGGCAAGAAAATGCCCTAAAATCTTGCTGGTTCGGCAGAGTTTGAGTTTACGAGAATTTGTTCACTTTTGTAGTGGGTCGTTAAATGCAAATAAATATCGTTAAACAGTCATTAAAATATAGAAAATGAAATCGAATTACATCTTAATTACACGAAATCTTAATTACTTCCTCAATAATTTTACAGCTCTATGCCTCAATACTAAATTAATAAAATTAATAGTCGCTATTAGATATAAACACTCTCACTAACCTTTCAATTTTGCAGCAAACAATATCGTCAATAATTTAACACGGGTTAAAATTAATATAAAATAAAAATTAATAAAAAACCAAATTTGCTAAAAAATTACGTCTGAAAATTATTTAAAAAAAACTAAACTATAAAAATAAAAGCTGTCGTGAACAATTTTGTAATATTCTTTTTTTAGTTGAAAAATTGATTTGAAAAATTCTTCGTATTATATAGTAAGTAGGTACCTACTTACTTTCTTGCGAAATATAAATGTTTATTGTAGAAGTAGGATTAAGTGCCTACCTAGTGTTATAATATGCCGTATTATTAAATTACATTATACTACATATTTATTAATGTTTCAAATCGAAATTTAAAACTACTGTACACAATTACATAAAAATAAATTCATTTGCTAGTTGAACAGTTGCCGAATAGTATTTTTCTATGACAAGTTGTACGATAATGGAGAAATTAAGAGCCTTTAACTACCTTTAACGGCCGCAACCCGAATTTCTACCGATTTCTTACATATCTCCCTTAAACACGTTAAGTTTTAAAGTTCTTAAAAATATATATGTTATTCTTGAAGATAATATCTAGACATTGCCCGCGCCGAAACGCAAATTATATAAAATTCCCTCGATAGAAAAAATCGCAAAGTATGCTCCAAAAATTATTATAAACACGTTTTTTCAGTTATTTTACAAGTTAGGGAACGTACCCATACCACGTGACACGTTTAGGGGGGGGTCTTCAAAATGCCACGCTTGGTACAAATGAGCGGCGGCGGGCTTAGGTTTTTGGTCACCGGGGGGGGGTTTAAAATTGCAAAAAGTTGGTCACGTAGTATGGGTACGTTCCCTTATATGTATGAAAAAATTCACAGTGTTTCTTTAAATGCTGTTTAAGAATTTTAAGATTTTTGCTCTATTTTAAGCGAGTCGTGTTTTATTAAACATTTTCGCAATTTTCGCATCGATTCTGTCGCTGTAAATGTCAGCGCTCTCCTCTAACATTCTTAATTTCGTATATCTCCATCTTCTTCTTTTCGGGCCCGGTTACGGAGCCAGCGCAGCGGTCGAAAATCCATATTTCGTCGAAAGATGTTCTTACGATCGTACAGGGCGGTTCCAATGAGAAAGATTAATTATTCTCCGTACCAGCTTTTTAAAATTATAAATCAATATCGATTTTATTTCATTCAAAATTTGCTTTAATTTATACCTACATTCAAAAATGCTGAAAGGCGTGATGGTAAAACTATTAAAATTATGTACTTTTTGTAATTATTTTATAATTTTTCAAAAATGTCTAAACAAAATAAGAATGCAAAAAATCTTAAATAGATATACCTATTAGTTTGTAAGACCGTAAATAAATAGACAAACTGAAATATTTTCGTCACAAAACGCGTGCGCGGATCTTCTGAAACACAGCTTTCTTAGATAATTTATGGATTTATTTTACTGCATGATTACATATTTATATGATTTGAAATGTGTGTTTTGTAATACAAAATTTTGTTTGAATATTTAACAAATCTGCCAACTATCTATAATGGGATAACCTTATTATACTAAAAATTTAAAAAAATCTCAAAATTTTAAACATACCTTTACTAGATAAAAGAACAATCTTTCGAAATCAATTTATATTTTTTTGTGGAAAAGAGTCAATACGTCTAAAATTTGATTTAAAAATGACATATTTCCGGTTTTCTCTGGTTATTCCCTCGAGATATGTTAGATGGGTATCAATTTACTTAGGGTGGGTTTCTTCATTTACCGAGAATGCTAAATGCAATGCTAATTGTAAAAGTAAACGATCGAAATTTAAAAATTTCTATGCATTTGATTTGACCATTTACTTTTACAATTAACATTGCATTTAGCATTCTCGGTAAATGAAGAAACCCACCATAGTGTTAAAAATTGTTATTTTGACTGATCTCCAAAGTGTTTTTCACACATATTTATGTGAATTGATGATCCGGTAGTTACCCCTCCCTACCTTTCTACCTCTAAGATTCGCAGAAAATGCGTTTACTAAATAATGCAAAATCATACAAAATCGTATGTTTTTGTTTTGAAAATTGGGCCGCTTAGAAGTATTATAGAAGCTTCTATTAATAAGGAACTCCAGTGAAAAATATTATGGCTTTAAAAAAATATGTTCGTACAGACCAATAAACGCTGATTCTGAATATATAACTTTTATTTCATAATATTAAACGCAGAGTTTTTAAAAAATTATTAAAAAGTCCATTTTTAAACCTCTCCTCGAAACACAGTGTCAAGTTGGCATTACTGAAATGGTGAATCGTGACGTCACGCGTCACACTCACCCACTGTCACCTGGTGATCGCGTGTATTGTATTGTCAGATGATTGTCAGTATTATTGTATTGACATTTGAATATGCAATTCAACATTTCGTGTTTTTGGTTTATTTTCATACTGTTTATAGAGATTTAGATAAATAATAGTTATTGTGTTTGTTGAAACATAATTTAGGCCCTCAACAATTTACGAAAAGGGCTATATTTGCGGACAATCTGGAATAAATTTTGCCTATTTGAGGTTAAAGTCGACACAAAATACGATGTCATGTATTTGCAATGAAAGAGATGATTTGTTTTTATATTGCACTTTGATTAAATACAATAACAGTAGCGGTGAAATGTGGACATTTTACCAATGTTTTTCTATATTAACAGCAGTTAATCTTGAATAAAAAACGAATTATCACACCGAAATGTCATAGTATTCATTGGCCATCATTCATAACCATCATTCCACCATTTTAAAACAGGGATGAACTGCCCAAAAAAAATATTTCCCTAGATTTTGAAGTGAAATTTCCCTAGAATTTCACATTTACGCAATTACCTACGTAGCCACCTTTTTGTGTAACACTAATCCTGTTATATTATGTTAATTAATATGATTGATTAATTGGAAAGATATCGGAACTTGGTAAATATACTAATAATACTGTGCTTTTCCAAATAAAACACTCTTTGCTACGTGAAGTAATAATTTAAAAGTACGAATACACTCACCACTGAATTAGAAACTGAATTCCAAATAAAAAAAAAACACTTTGCAAAATAAAAATCAACCGCAATCACCGAAAAAACGGAACTTAAAACATAAATAATTTTTTTTCAGAGGTCCCATTTATCTTTTTAGATACATAGGGAACGTACCCATACTACGTGACAAACTTTTTGCACTTTTTAACCCCCCCCCCCACCGTGACCAAAAACCTAAGCAACCCACCGCTCATTTGTACCAAGCGTGATATTTTGAGGACCCCCCCCCCCGAACGTGTCACGTAGTATGGGTACGTTCTCTAATATCATTTTGAGTTGTCAGTGTTAAAAATAACATTGCATGTAAGTACATGAACAATAATTAAGATTCATAGGAATCCCAACAAATATATATACGTATATATATATACGTATATATGTATTCCAGGTGTTGGGAATTCTTATGTATATTCCAAAATTATATATATATATATATATATATATAATACCAGTAATATTGTCATATGTAATAAAAATTTTGCCAGAGTTCGAAATTTCCCTAGATTTTGTCCTGATTTCCCTTATCCCTAAAAAATATTTTTCTCCCCTAGATCTAGGGAAATTTCCCTCGACATAACATCACTGATTCAATATGACAACTTGAAGGTAAATAAACTATCGGTGGGTGAAGACCATGTGAAGACCATATCACCATATTAACAATCTACCATAGATATGGTGCTTTTCTGATGGTCTAGAAAAATTAAAACTTTGACAATTATTTTAACTATTAAAACTAACTATAAAAATAAAAATAAAAATGCAGTTATTTAAGTTTGAAGGTCTTTATTCATTAAAAAAAATAAAAAAATTGGACTGGAGTTCTCTATTATTGCGTGTAGAACATATCTTGGCCCTTAAAAATATCGGTCATTTTTTTTATAAGTCTTTTAATAAGCCTATAAAAAAATAAAATATAAAGTCTGTAAAAAATACTTTAAAGTCGAAACTCTCCTATTTATTAACCCACTTTCGGATATGGTTTTATTGTTTAATGTAGCAAAATCAGTTTCTTTTATAATAATCGCAAAAAATTGATATTTACACCCAAAGTTCACAAAATAAAATAAAATATGCATTTTCGCGTTGTTATTTTACAGTACCTACGGCCGGCAGTCGACGAATTTGGATTTTCAAAGTGAACTGTATGCCGTCCACCGAAGGGCTACATAACTAGTCACGCCTGTTTTTTTATCAGTTCTTTGTTCCGTGAAATCAATTTTAAAATTCTGTTTTATTACAATAAACAATGCATAAAAAAATGAGTTAATGATTTTTACAGGCCTTTACGAAATCAACCTGTAAAAAAATTCACAAATACCTTTTCGAACCTTTCCAGAAGCTTTTTCTCAAGTATTTTTAAACTCCTTCCATAAAAGGGCGTGAATTTCGATTTAGATTTTTTCCTGGACTATTGGATCGCCCAAGGTTAGTTCAAACGGGCCTTTTTCGAAAAAAATTTCGAAGAAATTTCGAGTACCTAGCTTGAATTTAAATCCGTCACGAATTTTTAGCCGATCACCGCTCTTCCCCCCGGTGATCTAACCTTGTTAAACACCTTTGACTTTACCAACCTCTTATTTTGTTTTTGCGAAGATTTTTTGTTCTTTATATTATTTTTTTATGCGAATGTCTTACAAGAGTCCCAGCTGCTCCCGTCTGGAGCCAGTGAGACTATGGCATCCCTAATTGGGGCATGTTGTGAGGCTGAAAGTAGTTGGGAGGGGGAGGAGATGGGGATAAGGAAGGTGGGGAAGTACTTGGCTATTCAGATCTGATCACCAAACACGGCTAAGGCCATTTCAAGCAACGTTTCAATTCTGAATGGTGGTCTTACCCAAAAGCGATACTGAGAGTATCTTTCACTCACTAACGTGCCGTAAATATACTATATGTATATTATTTTTAATGAATTTATTGTGAAATAACACAAATTTATCAAATAAAATTTATTTGCGCACGCCGGGATTCGATCCCGCGATCTTCGGATTGCGAGTCAGGAGCCTTACCTCTCGACCACGCCGGCCGTCAAATGCAACTAATAAAAAAAAATTCAATACAATTTTGTGTATTTACAAATTTATATTCATAACCATTTCTTCAGACACATATTGTTGACTGAACAAGTAAATATTACCTACGAGCAAATTAATTAAATTCTTGTACTATATAATTTCGATTTCACAAGTTTATCAATGTAGATACTCATTAATACTACGTTATTAACACAAATATATTATATTATTATCTTTTTCCCGCAGCTTCGCTCGCATGGTATAAGGGGGGTTCCCACTCCTCCTCCCTCCCCCCCCCCCCTCCCCCTCCCCACCCCTTCTCCCCTTCCCCCTCTAACCCTTCCCACCCCTCTCTAACCATTCCCACCCCCTCTAACCCCTCCCCCCTCCACCCTCCCCCTCCACCCTCCCCCTCCACCCTCCAACTCCCCCCTCCCGCATATATTTGAGGTACTCCCCTAACAATTTGAATCGAATAAAGAATTATAGATATCTTACTAATCGTACCACCTACTGCAATGTTTTTAGATAAATTTCATAATGCCAGAACTCTGAGCTATAGCCTATACTTTATTCTGATCTATGGAGCTATATTATTGCAAAGTTTCATTAAAATCCATTCAGTAGTTTTTGCGTGAAAGAGTAACAAACACACATGCATCCATACACACATACATCAATACAAACTTTTGCCTTTATAATATTAGTAGGATAAAGGTCTCGACGATTATAGAAGATGGTCATTGCCACCCATCAATAATAATTGTTGAAAAGCAAGTTAGGATGTAGATACGTTCTTTTAGAATGCTCCTTGACGTGATACGACCTCTGCCTGGTTTTACTTACCAATAATGTTTTGTCATTGTATTTTGTTTTGATACGTATTATAATTAGTTGTTATAATTGTTTTCATGTAGCATAAATCATGCAATTTGTGCATTTGACATTATAATATACTTATTTATGATTAGATAAGTACCTACCATCGACAATGACAAGTGTACAATTAAAAATAAAATGCGACAATGTCATTGTTTCTTTCGACATAAAATCGGGTTGACAACTAAACACTCGTGTTCAATTTCTGCCATATTATCCAGTGTTGTAACGGATAATTATGTTACGTGTGCAAGGTTTTATTTTAGAGGGGATCTTAGGACTGGAGCACGCAATATCGCAGTATATATTCAATACCGCGATATTTGCGATATTGCGAAATAAGTAATAAAGACCATAATATGGTATATCTTATATCTTATATATTATAATATATTATATCTTCTGAACTTGCGAAAACTTTGAATGGTAATCCCTCTTTTGCCACCATACGGGACACTTTCATAGAAAGATTTTTTTTCGCCAGTGATTGTAGTTTTTCGATGTGGTCACCTTCGTCAATTAAGGTTGAGATTGTAGGTAGGTGCTACCTCGGTAGATTGGCTGCGGCTCGTAGTTGGTGTTGCGCTAGGTCAATCAACCTCTTCTGATATCCCGTCGGAGTTAATATTTTTATCTCCAATTCCATGCTTTGTGCGTAAATAAGTATGTAGTCCGCTTGTTGATCGTCCACTACTTTTTAATAATAACTGGACAGAGTTTACACTTCGCTGATTGACGATCTATATATAGATCGCAAAAAATGTTGCCACACTATATTAGAACTTTTGAAGTCTTTGAATTCAATACCTTTAATTGTAGTATTCATTTTTTACAAAGAAAGTTTGATACAAGGAAACGAGTATAATACGTTAATATATTAGTCAAAATAATTATGTTTTCACGTTTCAAGTAGTAAACAAATAAAATAGGACAGATTAGTCACTCACTTGTTCGTTTTGCGGGTAGTTGCGGGTGAGACTGAGACTGCGTAAGACTACAAACAAACGTTAGTTTGCTGTAGAGAATTCGGGAGTTCCCTGACGCACTGTTCGTAGCAGGGATTCCCCTATCACGGTTCGTTTTTAATACCGCGAAATTTTCATTTCTAATCTCGCTTTTGCGGTACTTACTGAATAACGCGAAATTCGCGAAATTGCGGTAACGATATAACGGTATTGCATGCTCTACTTAGGACGTCCTTCAATATTATTATTTTTGAAGTGAAAATTTCTTTCTCCTTGCTTTCTCTCTTTACTCGATTCTCGTCAACTCAATTCTTTCTTTCGCTTCTGCTAGACTTTTAAGAATTACTCTAAATTATTGTCGCCACAAGTGTTCAGACCAGAATAAATCTCTCTGTAAAATTATTCAACAGAATAAACAGTTACAAATATCCAGTACAAAACACAAGTGTTTTTACTTCAACAAAGGATAACTTCAAACCAACAAACTCTGTATCTCACTGTACATCCCCGTGGTGTGGAACCGAAGGAAGCCACCAAAGCAGCTCAAATTACCCCCTGACTGCAGACTATCTGGAGACCAGACCTGGGATCTACGCATTACGCATTTCCTTGCAATTACTATCATTTTGCAATCCAATATGCTCTTCTTGGACTTCTTCTGCTACCTCTCCACCATTAATACCAAAAGGGTTACGATTCAGCTTTCGGATTCCATTCGATTCGGTTTTGTAGTAAATGAATAAATGTTGAACTCAATCTCTGGCAGGTTAAATCCTGTATACACTAGTGGACTTATGTATGGACACTTTTCATAAATTTCTTATATTTGATGTTCATTCGCTCTTTTTAAAATCACGTTGGGGTTTAAGTATAAATTTGTTAGCTGATTGATTCAACAACATATTATACTGTTATATTTTGAATAGATTTAAATGTTTTTTCTAGAAAAATATCAAAACGCTGAATAAAACAACGACATGGCAAAACACAAAATATTTATTAATTACGAAGATTTTGCATAATATTTCAAATTAACATTTAACGTTAGTATTTCGTTGGAAATTTTTTAAGTTTAATAATTTCCTAAAGTCTTCTAGGCATGGAGTCCACAAAACGTCACTAATTTTCAGGTTTGATGTCATGGAACCATGTTTGAATAAATTATTTCAATTATTTCTCTTTTATTGCTCGATTTGCGACTTAAAACCAGGATTTTTAATCTAGACCAAAGATTTTCAATGGTATTCAAGTCCAGATGGTTCCCTGGCCAAGATAGAACAACAATATGGTGGTTCTGTAAGCATTTCATGCTCGTTTTGCTATGTGGCATGGGGGTCCATACTGCTGGAAATTGCATTTACCACGGTTCCCCTCGAACAAATCATTGTGCTGAGCAATAATTTTGGCTCCAGAATCACATTTTTATGACTTTTAGCCTTCATTGTGCCTTTTACTACTCCCAGACGTCCAAAACTATCCGTTATCATGCAAGCCCACACCATTACACTCAGAGGAAGTTTCATTGTCGCAGTAGTGCATTCTGATATCACATCTTCAACTTGATGGCAACGAACAAATCTGATTCCATCCCTCTCAAAAATGCGTTTTTGTAGTTTTAGACTCCTTGCAGCGTTGACAAACCATTCTTACTCCAGACTTGGTAGCTCCTCCACTCAATATTTTTGCAATTTCTTCGTTTGTGTAGCCTTCTTCGTGAAGTGTAACATCTCTGCTTCTCTTTGGGCGACCGATCGGCACGTTTTGACACCTTGGGAGCCATTTTAATAATATTTATTAAAAAAAACAATATCACTTTCCTTTAATGGATGACTGACTAACACGGGTGTAAAACTTATCGTGTTGCATCTTAAAGTGTCCTGATTGGAGCACACGACGATCCTCTGCACTTTGTGGTTGGTTTAGAAAGAAGACGAGACATTGTAGGGTTGCCAAAACTCAAAAACGTTATTCTCAAAAATTGGTTGTTTTTAAGGCGTTTGCTCCCATTTCTCATAAAGAGTGATAAGAATTTTGAATCACTGTATGGCATATCGTATGGTACTTTTATTAATTAACAATAGCACAAGGAACACGGAAAAAAAACTTAGAAGGCTTCCGTAACAAAATAAGTTGATTTTTTATAAGGCAAACGACAAGATACAAGAAATCTCGAAAAGTGTCCATACTTAAGTCCACTAGTGTATGTATGTGTTTGTCTCTTTTTAGTGTCGCGTTTTCGTTTCATCGAGTTTCAAATCACAAAGGTGCTAAAGAAATTTTCGAAATTAATTGAATACTTAGTTTTTACCACTTTTATCTTCTATCTATTTATATTTATATATTACTAGCTGATCCGGCAACTTCGTACCGCCTCAGAATCAAAAACTGTTGTCAACTTATTAGCTGAATTGATCTAAATTGTTTCTCCCTGCGTATACCATACCTTGATCTAAATTGTTTCTCCCTGCGTATCCTTTCCCCTCTCGCGTTCCCTCTCCCTCTCGCCACTCTACTTCTCCCCTTCCCCCGTCCCGCTAACACCCCTTCCTGAGTTCCTTTCCCCCCTCCCCCCTCCCCCGTTTCACAGTTCAATATTATACCCCTTACAATATTGCTGCAGTTCTTTCAAAATAGGAGAATTCGTTCCATACAAAATGTATGGGGAAAATAATTTTCTTCGGAGTGGAACACCCTTTACTTTTAGGGGTATGAAAAATAGATGTTGGTCGATTCTCAGACCTACCTACTAAAATTGGTCCAGCCGTTTCGGAGGAGTATGTTAACAAACACCGTGACACGAGAATTTTATATATTAGACTAGCTGATCCGGCGAACTTCGTACCGCCTCAGAATCAAAAATTGTTGTCAACTTATTAGCTGAATTGATCTAAATTGTTTCTCCCTGCGTATACCATACCTTGATCTAAATTGTTTCTCCCTGCGTATCCTTTCCCCTCTCGCGTTCCCTCTCCCTCTCCCCACTCCACTTCTCCCCTTCCCCCGTCCCGCTAACCCCCCTTCCTGAGTTCCTTTCCCCCCTCCCCCGGTTCACAGTTCAATATTATACCCCTTACAATATTGCCGCAGTTCTTTCAAAATAGGAGAATTCGTTCCATACAAAATGTATGGGGAAAATAATTTTCTTCGGAGTGGAACACCCTTTACTTTTAGGGGTATATAAAATAGATGTTGGTCGATTCTCAGACCTACCAGATTAGCACACAAAATTTCATCAAAATTGGTCCAGCCGTTTCGGAGGAGTATGGTAACAAACACCGTGACACGAGAATTTTATATATTAGATTTTAATATAAATTAATAAAAATGAATCGCCGAAATGTATGTTCCCGCATAACTTCCGAAAGACTGCACCAAATTGGATAATTCTTTTTTTGTTGTGTTAGTTATTGTCAGGACAAGGTTTGTAAAAAACTACTGGTGAGCTCTGGCATTATGAAATTTGTATAAAAATGAGTCGCCGAAATGTAAGTACGCGCATAACTTCCGGACGACTGCACCAAATTGGATAATTATTTTTTTTGTTGTGTTCGTTATTGTCTGGTGAGCTCTGGCATTATGAAGTTTGTATGAAAAATTGCAATAGATGACGAGCTGTTTGCAAACTGAACGTACCGGGACTGAATGAATGGAATGCGGGAAGGGGGAGGGGAACCCGGAAGTTGTGAGGGGAACTCGGGAGGGAGGAGGGGAACTCGGAAGGGGAGGTTCGCGGGAGGGGAGAGCGGGAGGGGGGGGGGGGGATTCGGGGGTGGGGAGTGGAACTCGGGAGGGTGGTTCACGAGACGGGGGAAGTGGGCGAGGGGAGTGAAGAGAGAGAACGGGATGAATGGGAAAGGACACGCAGGGAGAAACAATTTCAAACAAAGCATACCGGGAACTCGCTATAATAATAAAAAATGGAGCGACAGGTCGATTTGATTTGTACGCAAATTAACAGATGGCAGTGTGAGTTAATACGTTGGGTAACCATCCAGTAGATGACGCTGTGTTTCGTTAGCCACGGCAACGCGAGGCCGGGTCAGCTAGTTGTTTATAAAAACTAACATGTTTCTTGAGCAACGCTCACTTCTTCAGGGTTTACTTAAAACTTAAAACTAATTATAAATAATAGACGTAGACAATGTTGTCAATGGAAAGGTGAGAATGGGTAGAGGGGCAATAGGGACAATTTACAAAAGGTTGAATTTAAAATTGTTTGAAATTACCTATTATTTTTTAGCTTTAAGAATCGAAATCAATATTATGGAAACAGAAGCACCGCCTGCACAGTTGTAGGCAACTGATAAAATACGGCGCCAAATCAGCTGTTCGACGTCCGCCATTTTGGAGTTCGGAGTTGGAGGGTTGGCCGCAGTCACCACACCATAAATATACCAAAGCACCACACGATCAATGGTTGGCTTCGGTCCACACCAAAGCGCCACATGATCGAAGATCGAACCTCCTTCGTATATTTATGGCTGCGGCCAACCCTCCAATTCCGTACTATAGTAGCCTATCATTATTGTACCTTGTGGTTCCTATAAATATGTTTATTACTATTTATTCCTATGAATAAATGTCATAGTGGTCCCTGGTCAAAAAAAGGTCGAGAACCACTGTTCTAGATGGAAAGGAAAAAATCAGAAATCTATGTATTTTTAAATATACAAAGGGTCTCAAGGAGCTAATTAAATTGCGCGTTTTGTTTTCCAAGCAAAACGGGATGCAGGAAATAAAGACGTTTATAAAAATATCTTAGCGCCAATTATAAAAATATCTACATATTTTTTATCCACGTGATGGATGCTCGACGCTTGTACCCTCGTACGTACATAATACGATGATTACATGGCCTATGATGATATTAATCGCATCGGACTTAATAATTATAATAATTATAATGTTTTTAACAAAGTGTTATTGTTCTAAACTCTAATCAGTCCTTCATCAGAGGATGAGATATTTAATTGGGTGAAAAAATAAGCCATATTGGCACGCTATCCCAAGTATTATAAAAAGCTAGCCTGTAGCCTATGGTCATTCAGTTGTGATCTTCCGTCGAAGTCTAATTAATATATCTAGAAGTACACTCCAAGTTACGCCTTTCATACCAAGATGAGGGTTACTTTCCTATTCTTCATGTTGGCGACCATTGTCCTGTGCTTGGTGCAGTTTGGAGCTGGTCAGGAAACCCAAGCTCCGGAGGTGCAGAGAGTAAGTTTTCCAAGATCACAGGAGACCATATTTGTCCCAGCTCACATAGGTCTCATAGAAATCGTTGTGTCTCCCTTACTGCCATAATGAGAAATATGTTCTAAACGTATTGGAAAGAGAAAACAACACGCTTTATATTCAAATCTAAAAGTTAACCACAAAATAATTAAAATTTACACCTTTATGAAATCAAAGTTTCCGACCGCAATTTAAAGATAAAAAAATGAAATTTTGTGAATTTATTAATAATATTTTTTTATATGAAACGGCAAAAAAGTAAGGTGACAATAACATTTATAATTCATTTGTCTAATAAAATATGTAGGTACCTACGGTTTTTACTTTTTTCGTTATCAGTAAGTTTAGATAGAAAAACGTAAATACTTTAGGTGAGCCTTTTTTAAAACTTTTTAAAGTTTGCATAAAAAAATTTCATTTTCAAAAAATTACATGGTTATTTTTAATGATAAAATTTGAAAGCACATTTTATTTTGAAATTTGTGGGGTACTACTAGATACCTGTGCTACATCTAGCAAAGCAATTTGTTGTCCAGCAAAGCAACTTGTTGTCCTCCTAAGCAACTTGTTGTCCAGAAAAGCAACTTGTTGTCCAGCAAAGCAATTTGTTGTCAGGGCCGGCCCTGGGCCAAATGGCGCCGGCGCCTCAAGGGCGCTGTGTTATGCTGCGTAAAAACAGGTAAGTATTTTCGCGAACCACAAATTATGGGAAAGGAACGAAGAAACTGCAAACGGCGCGAAATGCCGCTTTCGGTTGCTTATGAGAATGGAAATTATGAGAATGGAAATTCTCATAACCAGTGGCTGGGCTCGCGGTAATACATACCTTTGTATACGCAATAATGATTCCACATTACAAAAATTAAAAACCATGTTTCAGAGATGAAAAAACCATGTTTTGAGGGATGGAAACCGTGTGAAAAAACATACTTTTAGTAATTTTTTATTGATAAATAAATAATAAAATAACGGTATCTACGTGTAGAATTGTAAAGCTTTATTAAAAACAATCATTTTATAATTTTCTTTTGAGTAGTGGACAAAATTTATTTTTTTTAAAACACCGTTTTTTTAACGCGCCGCACAAATATATATATTTTTATAAGGGTTTTTTTTATTTTAAAAAAACAGTTTTTTTACAATTATAATGTTTAATTTTGTAGTATCTACTTATTAGAATATAAATAACTTTTTTTATTTTAAAAAATTGAGTTTTTTCAAATCGATAAGAAGATAGAGAAAAAATTACTGCAAACATAGAAAAAATTGACAAAACTTGATAATTCGAAAACACATTACTTTTGTTTGAGAATTCATAATAAAAAATTAACTTCACTTTTTATCTCTTTCGTACAATAAAAATCATTTTTAGTATTAAACCGAATGTCGTTAGCGGCGCGAAATACGAATTATTCACTTTGGCTATTTTTAATATTTCATTCAAGGCACCCAGTATAAATTGAGAAGAATTATTGTAGTTATACAAAAAAAGATAAAAATACTTTTAGTAAATATGGACGCCCGGTCATATGTGACCCTAAAATGGTTGAGGGGTTAATAAATAATATCCGTATGTATTTCTTTTTACGCACCAGATTTAAATGTCCGGGTTAAATTTTCCCCCAAAAAAAAAAAAAAAAAGGAAAAACTAAACCCTTTCATACACTTCCCCAAATGATCATCTAGTGAATCCACGTTATGCAATTGCACTATATAAGTATTATAAATACAAAACAATACAAGAACAACATGTCAACCTACTAGAGACCAAATGGGAATATAATTCACCGACTCCAGATATTTTCATATCAGAGGGTTCGGCTCTGTGGCATTTCTAATTGAACCTATAAATCCTACTGATCCCTCAATATAAATATTTAAAAAATCTTTTGTAATCCTACATGTATTTAAAATTACTGCTTTTTGCATTTTTATATACAAATTCTTTGACAAATCTAATATGCTTAAATTTTGAATCAGATTCCTAGGTATTATGCCAGTGGCCGAAATAACAAATGGTAATATTTTTATAGTCCGAGAATGCCAAATTCTTTTAATCTCATTTCCTAAATCTGTGTATTTTCTAATTTTTTCAGAAACAGTTTTTTGAATATTACAGGAATTTGGAATAGCTACATCAATGATATAAGTTATTTTTTTAATTTTGTCATGTAAAACTATATCAGGTCTATTATGACTAATTGTTCTGTCTGTTAGTATAGTTTTATCATAATATATTTTATAAAATTCATTTTCTATAAATGAATTTGGTTCATATTCATAATAAGGTACTACATTACGGCAATCAATCAAGTTATGTTTAATTACCAAACTTTGGTGAATTATTTTTAAAACCTGATTGTGCCTAAATGTATACTCGGAAGGCGCTAATATAGAACATCCCGATATAATATGTTCTATAGTTTCGGGAAAAGCCAAACATTTTCTACATAAATCATCAATTTGATTTATATCTTTGATTATATGCTTTCTATAATTTTTAGTATTAATGACTCTATCTTGAATTGCAAGCATAAATCCTTCTATTTCTGCGCTCAACTCTCCAATACTCAACCATTTGTTTGACGAAAGTTTGTCAACATACGTTTGGTTGAGATAATTGAAGTGTTTTGCGTGAATAATTTTATTTGACCAGGAATCTAATAATTCCTGGTTAGTATTTATAAGAATGTTGGCATTCTCGTCATATAAATTTAAAGGTGTAATATTTCTATCTGCCTTGCAAATTATTTTGTGCATTTCTGAGCTATTAGCTTTCCTATGGAAAAAATTTCTAAGCATTTCTACCTGATTGTGTTTCAAAGATGTTATTTTGACTACACCTCTACCTCCTAAATTTCTAGGTAAATTAATTCGTTCTATAGCTGAATTTGGATGATGGCAATTAAATTTTGTTAACGTAGTTCTAATTAATCGTTCTAAACTATCTAAATCTGTATTGGACCATTTAATTATGCCAAATGAGTACGTTAGTAGAGGTATTGCCCAAGTATTTATTGCTTTTACTAAATTTTTAGCAGATAGATTGCATTTTAAAAATTTTCTGATCCTAGTTTGAAATTTAATCCTAATATCATTTTTAATACTAGTGTGATCTAATCTATTCGATTGCGGGTATCCTAAATATTTATAAACCTCATCCCCTTTCATACTTTGAATTTTGAAATTTCTAAATATACCCTCGTCTCCATCTACAATTTTGCCTTTCTCTATATGGATAGTTTTACATTTATCTAAACCAAAAGTCATTTTAATATCATCTGAAAAAATTTTAACTACCTTAATCATTTTCTCTAAATTTGATTCAGAATTTGAAAATAATTTTATATCATCCATATATAATAGATGTGAAACTATACTACTCTCTCTTGTATTACCCTTAATTTTTATTCCAAACTTGCTTTTAATTAACATTTTAGAAAGGGGATTCAATGCTAAGCAAAACCAAAGAGGGCTCAATGAGTCTCCTTGAAAAATCCCTCTTTTTATTGAAATGCCCGGTACTACTATTTTCTTACCTTTTAAATTAACTAGCAAATCTGTATTCCAAAAGGACATAATATTTTTCAAAAAGCTAATTATAATTGGGTTAACTTTATATATTTTTAATATTTTGATTAGCCACGAGTGCGGGACACTATCAAAAGCTTTATTATTATTAATTATTATTATTTTACTACATTTTAATTATAATTTTTTTATTTCTTCAAAATATTTTTTTCTCTTAATTTTTCACCTAATATATGTTTTAATATATATATTTGTATATAATACATGAGTTCTTAACACTAAATCTTTATTATTAGTTTCTGTATTTCAAAATTAGAATTTTTATTTTTATTTCTATTTTTCTTTAAAATATGATTTTTTTCCTTTATTTTTCACTTACTTTTATGTATTTTTTCATTTTTATTTAGTTGGTTTATTATATGTTTCAATAGAATAGTATTTTTCTAATTCCTATTTAAAATAATGTATGACTACACAACACGGGCTAGTGTGGTAGCCAAAAAAAAACAAAAATCTGTAACAAATAAAATATTATGAAATAAAAAATAAAAAAAATTGTTTATTGGGAAACTGCAGGAAATAGGGTGTACCTATTATAAGTTATACCTATGTATCCTGATAAAGATTTTTTTAATTGAATTTGAATCCAAACGTCGAGCGTTGGTAAAAATCGTTATTTTTTTTATCCATCCACCACCTCACAAGCAGGGGATATTTTTATAATGTTTTACCTGTAATTAGCATTGGTTACCTAGCCTAACCCGTTTTAATAAGTAGGTACCTACATACCTTTAAAAGGATGGGTTCTTAAATATACCAAACCACCTACGATGTAGTGTTGGGTAGGACACGATATCAGGATGAGTTTGTATGAGGTACTCAAATATTGAAATGAGGTGTTGAGGTGTCCCACCTCATTTGAGGTGAGGTGTTACAAAATATTTTCGCTTACGGGGGGGGGGTTGGTTTTTTCCTTCAGCTTGATTTTCTTGGTTCAGAGGTGTTGGTTTTCTAATAAATACCGGGGTGGCGGTACCCATACCCACCTCCCGTGTCTGTTTTTTTTGTAATACGAAAAATGGATATAAAAAGGCCTACCCCCTCCCCCCCTTCACCACCTCTGATCCCCTCCCTGCACCCCCCTGTAATCCCTCCCCCTCCTCAGCAACCCTCTTCACCTAATCTCAACACTACCTCATCCTCCCTCCCTTGGGAGCTGTGGGGACTCTTGTGCGGTATTTACATAACATATAACAATAATTAAATAAATAAAAAATATATTTTTTGGAGCAGTTGGTACTGTTGTGCGGTATTCACTTATCAATACATAAATTTACAATAAAAAAAATTAAGCAGTTGGGACTGTTATACAATAAAAAAATATTTCAAAAAAAAATTTTTTGGAGCAGTTGGGACTCTTGTGCTCATAAATTATTGTTTTGTGTATTCACATAACAATAATTAACAATAAAAAATATTTCAAAAAAAAATTTTTTTTCGAGCAGTTGGTACTCTTGTGCTCATAAATTATTGTTTTGTGTATTCACATAACAATAATTTACAATAAAAAAATATTTCAAAAAAAAAATTTTTTTGTAGCAGTTGGGACTATTGTGCTCATAAATTATTGTTTTGTGTATTCACATAACAATAATTTACAATAAAAAAATATTTCAAAAAAAAAAAATTTTTCGAGCAGTTGGGACTCTTGTGCTCATAAATTATTGTTTTGTGTATTCACATAACAATAATTTACAATAAAAAAATATTTCAAAAAAAAAATTTTTTTGTAGCAGTTGGGACTATTGTGCTCATAAATTATTGTTTTGTGTATTCACATAATAATTTACAATAAAAAAATATTTAAAAAAAAAAAAATTTTTCGAGCAGTTGGGACTCTTGTGCTCATAAATTATTGTTTTGTGTATTCACATAACAATAATTAACAATAAAAAATATTTCAAAAAAATTTTTTTTCGAGCAGTTGGTACTCTTGTGCTCATAAATTATTGTTTTGTGTATTCACATAACAATAATTTACAATAAAAAAATTTTTCAAAAAAAAAAAAAAAATTGTAGCAGTTGGGACTATTGTGCTCATAAATTATTGTTTTGTGTATTCACATAACAATAATTTACAATAAAAAAATAATTAAAAAAAAAAAAAAATTTCGAGCAGTTGGGACTCTTGTGCTCATAAATTATTGTTTTGTGTATTCACATAACAATAATTTACAATAAAAAAATATTTCAAAAAAAAATTTTTTTTGTAGCAGTTGGGACTATTGTGCTCATAAATTATTGTTTTGTGTATTCACATAATAATTTACAATAAAAAAATATTAAAAAAAAAAAAAAATTTCGAGCAGTTGGGACTCTTGTGCTCATAAATTATTGTTTTGTGTATTCACATAACAATAATTAACAATAAAAAATATTTCAAAAAAATTTTTTTTTCGAGCAGTTGGTACTCTTGTGCTCATAAATTATTGTTTTGTGTATTCACATAACAATAATTTACAATAAAAAAATATTTAAAAAAAAAAAAAAATTTGTAGCAGTTGGGACTATTGTGCTCATAAATTATTGTTTTGTGTATTCACATAACAATAATTTACAATAAAAAAATATTTCATAAAAAAAATTTTTTGTAGCAGTTGGGACTATTGTGCTCATAAATTATTGTTTTGTGTATTCACATAACAATAATTTACAATAAAAAAATATTTAAAAAAAAAATTTTTTTCGAGAAGTTGGGACTCTTGTGCTCATAAATTATTGTTTTGTGTATTCACATAACAATAATTATTAATAAAAAAATATTTAAAAAAAAAAAAATTTTCGAGCAGTTGGTACTCTTGTGCTCATAAATTATTGTTTTGTGTATTCACATAACAATAATTTACAATAAAAAAATATTAAAAAAAAATAAAAAAATTGTAGCAGTTGGGACTATTGTGCTCATAAATTATTGTTTTGTGTATTCACATAACAATAATTTACAATAAAAAAATTAAAAAAAAAAAATTTTTTTGGAGCAGTTGGTACTCTTGTGCGGTATTCACTTAACGATAATTTAGAATAAAAAAATAAAAAACAAAAATTTCGGAGCAGTTGGGACGCTTCTGTGGTATTCACAATATATGAATTTATGAATTGGCTTACCCCATCACCACCTCACGGTTCTAATACAAAAATGTCATAGAATATACAAACACTTCACGCCTCACCACCTCATACATTTGTCCCAAACTATGCGTGACATGACATGTAGCTTAATACATCAACCACCTCACACCTCACCTCGTCCCATACGTAACAACGTGACATGACATGTAGTCCAATACACCAACCACTTACACCTCACCTCATATTTGTCCCGTACATGACATGAATGTAGTCCAACAAAACAAACCACCTCACACCTCATATTTTGTCCCTCCTTCATATTTGTCCCCCCTTCATATTTGTAGTAATACAAAGAAAAAGAGTTGGTACAAATACATATTGTGAGGTGGGGGGACATTTTCCGTGTTTGTATGGGACATTTGAGGTGCCTCTTGTATGAGGTACTCAACACTACTACGATGGGTTAAACCAATCTAATTATTGTTCTCTAATGTATTGTTAAAAAGATGGAACTGTTCAATCTGACTAATTTTTGTTTTCTAAGGTTTTGTTAAAAATATGAAATAGTTCAATCAGTTTAATTATTGTTCTCTAATGTTTTGTTAAAAAGACAAAACTGTTCAACCAGTCTAATTACTGTTCTCTAATGTTTTGTTAAAAATATGAAACCGTTCAACCAGTCTGATTAATGTTCTCTAATGTTTTGTTAAAAAGACGAAACTGTTCAACCAGTCTAATTACTGTTCTCTAATGTTTTGTTAAAAAGACGAAACTGTTCAACCAGTCTAATTACTGTTCTCTAATGTTTTGTTAAAAATATGAAACCATTCAACCAGTCTAATTACTGTTCTCTAATGTTTTGTTAAAAAGGCGAAACTGTTCAACCAGTCTAATTACTGTTCTCTAATGTTTTGTTAAAAATATGAAACCGTTCAACCAGTCTAATTAATGTTCTCTAATGTTTAGTTAAAAAGATGAAATTGTTTAAACATTGTAGGTAGCACGGCAGGTGCCCCCGGGGATGCCGGACATGGACAAGATGCCCTCGCCCCCAGGAATGGGACGCCGCCGGCGGGACGCAAGGGGTGGGGGCTCCATCCCTACTAGAAAGGGTTGACACGTGTGTGCCGTGTGAATAAGCAAGCTCTCCCATCCCACCACCCACCAACACACCCACAATACTCATTCATCACCATCATACATGCGCTACATCCCAGGGTGGGATTTGGCCTCTTCCACTGGCTGCGGTTCCTGCCTCCAGACCTCAATCCTTCTCGTCCTGCTGAAATCCTCGTCTCAACACATTCTTCCTCTGGGTCGGTTCCACTAGGGCACCCACTCGTAATAATGTCCTGTCTCCAATGATCTGGCATTGTTTATGTTTAAGCATGTCCAACCCACTGCATTCTTTGGGACCTACAGAATCTTGGACTTAGGTCCCATACGATCCTGCATTGACCATCGATATTTTCAATGTTACTTACAGACAATTCATCAACTATCTTTTGATGCATTTCACAAAATAGTAAAACTGCCCACATACATTTTTAATTTGTAGGTAATCTTCTCTATGATATATTGGTGTATAACCATTTTACGGAGAACATGAAAAAAAAGTACACAACACTGCAGAGCTCTGACGCATTGCAAGAATCTACAACAACGCATAATGCATGCTCAGTGTTGTGTTCGTCCCTTATGCTCTGTAATATTTATAGAGTTCATGATTCATCTTTATCCCGCTTGATCAATTTTCTAGAGCAGGTTGTGTATCGTAAAATTTTACGCTAAAACAATGCTAATTCAATTTCTTCATTTGGTATGCTTATTACCACTAATTCAGTGAAGCTGATACATATCTCTTGAGGAATCCGGAGACAATCAATTTCAATTGTCAATGTGCATTGAAGTGCGATTGACTTAACTTCAATCAACTCATCAATTTTTTCATTGCTTTGTTTCCTAAAGCGTGTCAATAGAGTGGTAATCTTTTGATTTTACTTTCAATAACTCTGGACAATCACAATATACTTATGCAATAAATATATTTAGAGATTTTCAATTGCATCAATTGATGAAATATTGAGGGGCGCTTTACCTGTTGGATTTCACCATCCCTTCACTTCACTGCAGCTTTTTACTAAAAGTTTTGTTTTAATTTTTATTAACACATTTTAATTCTTCTTCTTATGGCACATTAAGGTTGGGGTGTTCAAAGAAATTCAAATGAAACATTATTATAAATAGTCAATCAGCGCCATTTGTTTTTTTGGCATTTGAAAGCTCCCCGTCGCCAATTCTTAAGACTGATTCAGCTTTTTCATCAAAATGTGATCAGCTAACTAGCATCATAACATGACACTTGCGCTTTTCTGCAGATAAAAAAAAATATTCAAAAACCAAACGGACCTAGAAGGGAACCATAAATAAACCAATCCCCTCCCTTTCAAATGTAAAAAAAATAAAGTGGCGCTGATTGGTAATTTGGATTTCCGTGAAGCACTCAAACCGAAAATTTAGTTTTTCTTTTATTTAGATCTGTGCAATTTTTTTTTCATGCATCGTCTTAGGAAAAAATAAATTTCACAATGTTGGCTTTAGATATATGCACAGTGAAACGAAGCACATAAATCAAAAATACACGGTCTAATAAATGCTAAAGAATATATAATACTAAAAAAAATATTGGTAAGTACCTACACATTTCTTATTTTCTTAATGTTCAGCACATATCCTACTAAAAGTGCCAAGACTCGTGGCTTCCTTCATGGTTTTCGGAAGGCTATTAAAAAGTTATTGTCCTACATAAAACTTGCTGTTTTATGTAGGACACTTATGGACAATACGACCCTGCCAGGGCCGGCTTAAACACGTCAGGCCCCCTAGGGCTTAAGCAATGCACATCTTGGGGCTCCTTTACCCTAGGGGCCCCGCATCAGGTAGGGGCCTACACTACCTTATGGATAATACAGTCCTGTGTGTTCAATTCCTCGGCTGATTAAGTCCTCCATCACGACACAAGCAACAGTTCGGGGTAGCAGGAGGTTTTCAAATATTGTCAAGTTGTTCATAAACCAGGAATGTTTGTACTTTCTTTTAAAAAAATATATACATATATCGACCAAAATGTGTCGGTATATTTTGCTTTTACAAGTTAGTTACTTCTCATAGGAGTTAGGACACTCCAAAAATTGATAAAATTGCTTGATTTAAACGCCGTCAAAAGAAATTCAGTATACAAACTAGACAATGTATTTTAAATAAAATTAAAACGTAGTAGAAACATAGAATATTTTCTTCAATACAGTTGATAAAAAAAAATCTTAAAAATCAGTCCGGTTTTGGGGGACTAAAATGGGGAATACAAAACCTCAATTTTGACAATTTAATTTTGGTATTATCAGTTTGGGGTGCCTTTTTGCCCCTTTTGCTCAGTATTCGGTGGGTAACAGCGACAGGGTCAGCAACAGTTTCGTAAAATACCTATTATTCAAATTTCTCGGTGACCGTATTTTCTCTTAAATCAGCATAATCACTGTTACTTAGGGCTGGTCCTGTGCAGTGGTAATTGGAGTATCTACTCTACTCCGGGCGCCGAATTGCTAAGGCACCAGGGAACCAAAACACTGATAGTACCTAGCACCTAATACAGTGCCCTTGAGGTTTTTACTAGCGCGCGACACCGCTTAGCCTAGGACCAATCCTGATGTTACTGTAACAAATTCCATCGCAAATTCTAACAATATACACGGGCTTGTTTAACCGTACTGTTTCATTTGCACTTGAAATTTTAGGCTTTTACAATTTTACAATCAATGTTATTCAACCACCGCAAGTCTGGCTGCGGTGAAATCTGGATTAGCAGTTTATGTGGTATTAAAAAATGTTTAACATTTCAACATGCACGTTAATGCATGATGACATTATTGTATGTAGTTCATAAATATACAAACCACCCACATGTAGTTCCTTGTTTCACCACGGGTCATTTATTGGTGGTGGCGCTGTATATGGGCTATGAAAACAGGCAAATGATTGGTTTTGAGTGATAAATCTGAACTAATACGGTTTGTTAATTTTTATTTCAGAATAATAATACCGAACGAGTCAGGAAGGGATGATTCAAAGCTATCTTTACCGAAACATGATTGTAATATTTATATAAGAAATGTTATTATTTCACCAAGCACTTTTATATAGCCTAGCATGCAACACTTAGTACATAGCAGGTGACAAAATGTAAAATAACTCTTTTGTTTCTCTTTCTAAATTAATAAATAAATTGTTTCGGTTAATTTATTTCATGAATTTGTTGATTTTATTTTCTTAACCACACAGGCACACATATGACGTATGTCTCAGATGAAACGAAAAAGCGACATTAAAAAAAAAACAAAAACATACATCTATAGGATTTAGCCTGCGAGAGAATGAGATAGAATAATCGGCCTCCTCTTTGTGCGGTGCTTTGTAGCTTCCCCATTTTTGTCTACTTTAGTTTTCTGAAACTTCTGCCGCGTGTGAACTGCACACTTTTATTTTATGAGCTTTTCCCGGTAGAAAGCAAAAGGACTGCAACTCACTTTTTGCAATAACATTGATATTTTTAGAGCTTTTTTTAAATCGACTCCACACAGGAGGCCCTGAGTAAAATAATTTCCCTCAGGGCCTGTGTCATCTGAGATGCTGTGTGGAGGATCTTTTTGAGGAGAGGAAGGAATGAACATTGGTCATGAAGAGACCCACGTTGCAGGAAGGAGGAAACACAGAGGCCGGCAAATCATTCCACAGCCGAGCTGTTGAACACAAGAACGGAATGCTTTGTGGAAGGATTTTTTGTGGAGAGGAAGGAGTGAAGCTGGGCGTTGAAGAGAACCATGCTGTAGGAGGTAGGAAACACTGAGGCCGGCAAATTGTTCCACAGCCAAGTTGTTGAACTCAAATCATGACAAATGTCGACTGTACAAATGTTAGGCGCGCATTTGGCATATTACTTGACTGTGCATCGATGCCGAAGGAATCAATGACACAAGTTCGTCGGAGCATCTTTGAAATATCGGTAGAATAAAGACAGCATTCCCACCTGACGCCTGTGCTCTAAAGATTGCAATCTTTCTGTTAAAATAGGAGAATCTATCAAACAGACCGCCCGTTTCTGCACAAAATCTAGCTGAATACCATACAGGAAAATACCATGTGAAAACTTAGAAAACAGATTGAAAATTCACACCCTTATGATAAGATCTGGCTTTCCCAACCATCCTCTTTGTTTTCTCCGTTACTATACATACTCATTTTCTTATATGGAGGTCTCAATGATAAAACAGGTCCCAACCTGATATGGAGTTTTGAGTGGAAAATCATTAAAAATGTTCCTAATAAAAGCAAGAAATGCAAAAAATGCAGACAAAACATGAGTATATTTAACTGATATTTCAATGGAGCCTGCTCGGTGAAACAAGCAGCTCTAACCAGTAAGAAAATGATGGATAAAAATGGAACACATATTCACAGATTTACTTGCAGCATGAGATCGAGTTGTTTTTTGATATCATGTATGTCTTTGTTTTCCCCCTTCAACTCCTTCCTTAATCCAGCTCACGACACCGCCCAACCGGATGACAATATAGATCTTTGGATTAAACATAGTACAGAGACAGGAGCTCTAGTGAGGTGCCAGCAAATCTTGGACCAATTTTCTCTTGAATTCTTAAAAATGTAAATGCACATTGTTATGAAGTACTTTCTTGAATTATAACTTCCCACCCCTATATGAATATTTCCGTCGTCAAGTACTAAATATTTACTATTAGTTGTCAAAAGTTGGCAACATTCGCGAGACGTTTTGATTGGCCCGGATTTCGGGAGGGGGCCGAGCAGCCCTTTCGACGGGGCTGAGAGCCCTGGCGCTTTCTTCTGGTTTTAACTGTGCTATGGGTCGGTCCTTTGCTTCTCAGCCGGGGCCGCCTAGACCCTTTTTTGGTTCCAACATTTGGTTGGGACACGTAATTTAAAATATAGTTAAATTTGATATTTAAATCAACTCAGTTGTGATCCCGATGCTGCCCGTGACATTGTAACGTACGTAATATTATTTATTTTTGTGTTTTCCATTTATCCCTTTCGTTATATTTTAGAATCTTGAGTTCACAAAGAGATTAAAAGCTTTTCCTAGAAGCGTCGAGTCATTAATAAATTCACCAATTATTTAAAAGCGACAAGAGATCTTTTCATTTATTAAAACCCTATATATAATTTATTTATTTTATTTATTTATAATTTCTCACCATACATGTGTTCTTATTTTTTTTTTTTTTACAAAAATATTAACCTCACTAGGCTAGCAGCCTGTATTGAGGTTAAATTCATAAATTTGAGTGGTGCATTTACACACAAATCACTAAAATACAAAAAAATCACTAAAATACAAAACACTACATCCAAAACACTAGAATATTATATGCGGAAAGTAAGAAATAACAATATTATATTGGTGACCAGATGGGTAATTTGTAACAATATAGACCATAAAACAAATCCTTAATAAATTACTATACCCACAAAGAAACAAAGGTAGTTCAAAACAACTAGGGTGACACTCCGATTTTTACAAATGGGACTCAAATAAAATCTGGTTATTTAAAAAATATATATGTTTATATATATCTTTTTATTTAAAAAACAAATATTATTAAAAAAAAAATAATTAATAAATAATAAAAATAAAAATAAAAATAATTATTCCAACAATAAAGCGACAGTCGTTTTGAATTAAAATCTGAACGAACTGAGAACACAATTTCCCCTGAAGAGCTAGCTTGGGATATAAAGTAAGTATTATAATTTGGTTTTTGTAAGTATTTAAATGTAACCATTTTTTGTCTTGAACATTGTGGCATTATTTATTATTAATTTGTACCTGTTCGTAACAAGGCGGTTCGAGCCCGCAGCTATGTAACAACATTCAATGATGGTTGATTTTTAAGAATTCCCCGATAATAATATAATACATATTTCTACAATCGTGGTACGAGAACACAACAGAATGGAGTTGGCAGGAAAACACTTCTTTTTCTTCTTCTTCAGCACAATTTATTTAATGTAATAAATACAAGTATTACAAGAGGGTCTATCTACCCTCACTCGGGTGGTCCACGACCACACCACACTGACAAATATCGAAGTCTCTACTTCGATCTCTCTATTGTCAGTTTTCCAATACTGAACCGTAGGTACGACTCGTACCTCCCAGCTTCAGAATAATTACACAAGTGAAGGCACACAGCGTGTACCTTCTAGCTTTACTCTACTAGCAAAACTAACGCAAAGGGCCTATGTTCCCTCTGCGCAACTGAAAATACACCTCGTGTATATTCCAGTTCCACCGCAACAACCACACTGCTTCCCTCTAACAGCAAGACTAACTCTCTGTTCCAAAAATCACAATATTTAAAGAAAATCATACAAAAGGTGCAAAATAGCGAGACAAAACATTTGAACCGCTCCCACATCTGGATTTTAAAATCCCGCAATAAAACAATTGCCAAAGTCGGCCCAAAAGGGCCACCCATAAAATTAAGTACATCATACAATACTGAAATGGAGAAATGGGGGAAACTAACATTAAAAATTCCCAGATCTCAAATTCTTAAATTTAACCCTCAATAAAACAATAAAATTACTTTTAAAGGTTTGCCAAATCGGGCACACCATTAGGTACAAACTTACTTAATGTTAAGGTACATACTTAAAACTAAGAGATTAAGTTCATTTAGTTTGGGTCATAAAATAACCGCCAGCAAACCCTTTCTATGGGTTCTATGTATTTGCAATGTACAGGTATACATAATTACTTAAAAATAAACAATTTGAGCAACATATAATATCAGGCCGAATATATTTATTTCTAAAGGTTGGGAGCTTACTTGAAAAACCCAAGGAAGAATTTTATTTGCAGAGGACAAAATACGTTTTACTAAAATTACTAAAAATAACACGAATGATACGACTAATTATATTACTTAAAGCGAAATTGATAAATCGCATTCTGGAACAAACAATACATAAATGTATTTTTTTTAACGTTAACTTCACACAGAAGGTCCCAAGGAAAATAATTTCCCACAGGATCTATGTCATCTTTGGGGATGCTGTGTGGAGGGTTTTTTGTGGAAAGGAAGAAGCGAACCTGGGTCTTGAAGAGACCCCTGTTGTAGGAGGGAGGAAACCAGGAAACACAGAGACCAGCCAATCGCTTCACTGCTGAGCTGTTGAACTCAAAACTTTTCTAGTGACAAATAAATGTTGGGCGCGCGTTGGCGTGTTTCCCAACTGTACACCGGTGCTGAAGGAATCAACACGCTAGTTCCTCGGAGCATCTTCCATTAAAATAACGGTAGAACAAAGACAGCATTCCCACCCGACGCTCGTGATCTAAAGATTGCAATCCGTTTGTTAAGATAAGAGAATCTATCAAACGGACCGCCCTTTTCTGCAGAGTTGAGGATGTTTTCAGGTACCTTGGAGCTCCAGACCATAGATGGCTGCCAAATTCAACCGTGGGGCCCATTTGCAATTTTCACAGGGTTAGCAGTTGTGTACTATTAAAGTATCTACAAGCTCTGTACAGTAGGGTGGATTGCCATTGTATGGAATTTTTTTTATTTTTATTAATCAGTTTTCGCGGGGTGCTGAATAGATGCTCTAGGTACATACAATTAAGCATACAAAATATCAATTTAAAATTTTGACAACAAGTACTGCCGCAAAGCAGTTCAATTATTTAAAATCTGTTAAAAAATTGTCCCTTTGTAAAACAGTTGTGTGTCAATATTAATACTTTAATTTTTACTTTTACATTTCATAATGAATAAAAATTGCAGCGCCTTAAATAATAATATTTTAAAAATGTGATAATATTTATTTTCCCGTGAAAATTTGACAAATTGCTGAGTCCACTTTCGCCCACTATACCAAGAAACACAACAAACATCTTTAGATCAACCGTCCACATCTCGCAGTACAGTTTCAAGTTTTACTAACGTTGATCTTCCAACTGACCAACAATACTTTGCTTCATCTACTTCTTCTTCTTATGTAATAAATCCAACAGACAGTGGACTATATGTTGTATCCAGAACATTGGATCTATACAGTATTTCTGATCGGGCAGGTGCTGCCATTGTCTGCGCTACATTGCAAGATATTGGATTAATGACAACAGATAATCTAACAAACGTGATCGATCGTAATAAGATTCGACGTGCTCGTGCCAAAACTAGGACCACACTGACTGCCATCAATCAGCCCCATTTTGATTCATGCATTTGTATATCGTTTGACAGTCGAAAGGATAAAACATTAATCATGGAGGATGGACGCAGAAAAATTGTGATAGAAGAACATATCAGTCTTTTGAAAGAACCTGGCTCACAATACATTGGCCACATAGGCGTTAAGTTCGGTGATGCTAAAACAATAGCTCATAAATTATTTGCATATTTTGTGGCAAAATCCATTAGGTAATTTAGCGTGCATCGTGGCTATCGGATGTGACGGAACAGCAGTTAATACTGTAGCGACCGGTCAGTGGTTGAGTGGGCATAGCGCTTGGGTCCCACCTGAGCGTCGGGTGTTCGAATCCTCGGCTGGCTAAGTCCTCCAACACAAGCAACAATTTCGGCTTTCTGTGGTGGTAGTAGGAGATTTTCAAACATTGTTGGGTTATTCGTAAGCCGGGAAGTTTGTCTTTCTTTTAAAAAAAAGGTCTGGCATTATTCGACTTCTTGAAGGAAAGCTCCATCGTCCACTTCAGTGGTTGGTCTGTCAGTTACATGCTAACGAGTTAAGTTTGAGACACCTTTTCGAATACCTTGATGGAACGACAACAGGTCCTAGAAGCTTTAGTGGCCAACTAGGAAAGTTACTAAAAAACTGTGAACATCTTCCTGCGATTGAATTTCAAGCAATAGAATGCAACTTACCGGACATTATAAAATCCCGTGACGACCTTAGCACAGACCAGCTTTATTTATTGGAAATGTGCCGAGCAATCGCCGAAGGACAATGTAATGAAAACTTAGCGAAAAGAAACCCGGGTAAAATCTGTCATTCGCGTTGGTTAACAACAGCCAATACTATTCTCCGACTTTACATATCAACCAAGAATCAGACAAAAAATCAGGTGATATTGACTGAATTTGCGCTAAGAGTGTATGCTCCGATGTGGTTTAAAATAAAAACACAACCTTCGTGTGTTTACGGGGCGAGACACCTCCACGAAACCATAAAATTGTCTCGTTACCTTCCAGAGCATTTGAAAAAGGTGGTAAATCCCGTAATTCAACGCTACGAGTATTTTGGCCACAGCGAAAATATACTCATTAGTATGCTAAACGACGAACGAAGACATATTAGAGAGTTGGCTCTGAGACGGATTCTAAGTATCTGAGAACGTATGTCAGGGTTCTCTCCAATAAGAGTATTTAAGCTACCTACTCTTAATTTCAACGCAGCAGACTATATTGACTTGATCTACTGGGAAAAACCATCAGAACCAACTCTTACAAAACTGATATCCAGCGAGACAATAATTGATGCCATTGCAGACCACGAAATTATCGAATCCAACATTTTGTGTATGTTCCGATTGATGCCCTGTCACACGCAAGCCACGGAAAGATGCATCAAAGTGGTAACGGCATCATGCTCTGCTGTTTGCAGCCCTGAAAGACGTTTTTGTGATTTTTTGTGTAGCAATGGTACTTTTATTGTTTCTTGATTAGTGGATAATATTATAAGTAAATGAAAAGTTTAATTTTTAAAATATTTTAACTACTTTTATTGAGCAAAGATTAAACCCATTTTTTCTAGTTTCTCGCTGTTTTTTTCAAATTTGAATTGATTTGGGGCAGTACTTGCACTCTTCTTCTTCAATGGCGCTACAGCCCATTTCGAGCCTTGGCCTCCTTCAAAATAAGCCTCCACCGCCCTCTGTCCTCGGCCGTCTTCTTCCAATCTGCAACATGGAGTAATCCTCTTGCATTCTTCCTGACATCATCCTCCCATCTCAGTCTAGGTCTGCCCGCCTTTCGTTTACCTCCCGGGTGTCCTGTCAGAACCTTCTTCGGTACTCGTGTGCTTGGCATTCGGTGCACATGTCCGGCCCATCTTAATCTTTGGAGTCTTAAATGGGTGGAGAGTCTGGGAGCTTGGTAAATATCATAGAGCTCGTTATTGTGGCGGATTCTCCATGCCTCTCCCTCTCGCACCGCTCCTAAGATTCTTCGAAGTACCTTTCTTTCGAAGATGTCCAGCCGTTCCGCTGACTTTGCTGTCAGTGTTCCCGCCTCACATCCATAGGCCAAGACCGTTCTGATAATTGTTTTATATAAGGTTATTTTGGTTTTCCTATGGACGTTTCGGGATTTGAACACTGGCAGCAACGCGAAGTAAGTTTTGTTAGCGGCTGTAATGCGCTTTCTTACTTCTACTGGGTCTTCATTGTCCTGCGTTATGATGGAGCCCAGGTAGGTAAACTCTTCGACCACTTCGAAATTATAATTGTCTTTGAATTTCACTTTGTCTTTTATTCTGTGGTGAGGGGTTCTGGTTTGCATCATGATTTTTGTTTTATTTTCATTGATTTGCAAACCCACCTCTCTTGCCGCAGTCTCCAAAGGGTCAAACACTTCTCTTACGGCCTGTAGGGATCTTCCGACAATGTTAAGGTCATCTGCGTAGCCAACTATTTGATTGCTTCTGTAGCAGATGTTTGAGTCGGTACTGATCATTGTCTTCCTCACGACGTGCTCCAGTACAGTATTGAAAAGGGTGGGTGCTAAGCCATCACCTTGTTTCAGCCCCTGGGAAACGTTAAAATCCTCCGTTGTTTCACCTCCTATCCTTACTCGACACCGTGATCCGACCATTGTTGCTTTTACAAGCTTGACTATTTTGGGCGGTATTCCAAAATTGAGGAGTATTTCATATATTTTCTCCCTATCTATACTGTCATACGCCTGTTTGAAGTCAACAAATAGTTGATATATATCTATATCGAATTCCCAGCATTTTGTCAGGATTTGTCGAGTAGTGAAGAGTTGATCAGTGGTGGATCTCCCCCTCCTGAACCCTGCCTGATATTCTCCTAGTAAGTTTTCCGAGTAATATTCTAGTCTTTCTTTCAAAATCATTGTGAAAATTTTATACGCTGTACAAAGTAACGATATTCCTCTGTGATTTTCACACTTCAATTTGTCTCCCTTTTTATGTATGGGGCATATTATGCTAGTTTTCCATTCTTCTGGTACTCTTTCAGCGGTCCATATTTTCACAATGAGATTGTGTAGCAGGTTCTTCAGTTGTTCGTTTCCATATTTATAGAGCTCTGCAGGGATATTATCTCCTCCCGGAGTTTTATTGTTTTTCAGTTTCTTTAGGGCAGCCCTTATTTCTGCCATTGATGGCGCTCTCGTTGTTTCATCACTATTTAGCTCGTCCGGAATTGGAGTTGGTTCGACTGTCAGGTTGTTATTGGGATTTAAGAGCTGTTGAAAATATTCTTTCCACCTAGTCTTGATCTTTTCCTTATCTCCTATTATGTCTCCATTACTATCTCTGCACAGAGATGTGTTGGGTTTGAAGCCCTTTTTAAATACATTGACGCCTTTATATGCCTCACGTGGATTGTTATTTGCAAAGTCATGTTCCATTTTCAACAATATGTTGTTAAAATACAATCTCTTCTTTCTTTTAATTAAATTGTTAGCATCTCTTCGTGCCACGGAAAGATGCATCAAAGTGGTAACGGCATCATGCTCTGCTGTTTGCAGCCCTGAAAGACATTTTTGTGATTTTTTGTGTAGCAATGGTACTTTTATTGTTTCTTGATTAGTGGATAATATTATAAGTAAATGAAAAGTTTAATTTTTAAAATATTTTAACTACTTTTATTGAGCAAAGATTAAACCCATTTTTTCTAGTTTCTCGCTGTTTTTTTCAAATTTGAATTGATTTGGGGCAGTACTTGCACTCAAAATACCTTAATGCTGTCATAATGACTTTTAAAGGTATCCCCATAAAGCATCCATTCCACACCCCGCTGCTAAGAAAAACAAAAAACAAAAAATCGATCCACACTACTGTACAGTAAGCCCAGTTACTGAGGCTTTAATGGAGCCCCCGTATGTGAGCTGGTTACACCAAGCATATCAACGGAAGGCCTCTTCGGAAGATTGCTTCCCTTAAAGGAGACTAGATTTTCATTTCGACATGATTGGGTCTTTGTTGTTCTTACCCCAAGAGGAAACACTCTCATGTATGTATTTGGGTATATGAGAAATCAAAGACAAAACTTTAATATGTTAATTAAATGTATTTTAAGCATACTTGTAAATAATATATGAAATAGTGTTAAGGACAAATGAGAAACATACCTTTCACTTGGAGCCTGCCGAGTACTACAATATTAAAACTAACTTAACTTCCCTGGAAACCATATCCCTAAAACAGAGGGTATTTCACCACCTCCATGTAAACAATTTTTGGGTATTGTAACTTTAATCGTAGGATTAACATGGCAGTAAAAACAGACTTGACAGGTAGGTTATTCAGCGGAAATAAAACAGATAATAATATATGCTAGTCAACAATTAGCGCTAATGAATAGTTTACTCGAAGGTGGTAAAATACCCCATATTGGCTAATACAGGTATTTAATTTTAATAACTACTCAAAATACTTTTAAAGGCACTACTGGGTTATACCTAAATTATTAATTGGTTAGTATTGTCGACAAAGGAATAACACTGGAGAAAAAATATTATATACCAATCCTTTTTCCCAAAGGCATTTAGCAAATGTAAATTAATTAGAAATGAAAACATGGAAACAGATCTGCATTTTTTATTCACATCAGATCTTTAATTGAATTTAGGCTATCATAATGCGCACATACTCCATACAAGAATTTGGTCAGTAGTATGGAGGGCTTTTAAGTAAAATATATATTTGTCTCCACTGAAGAGACAAACCGATAGAAATGTGCTGTGGGCGTGTCTTTTGCTGCTGTCTGATCAAAGGAAGGTCAATTTTTCCTTATTCCATTATTATTATGGTACTGCTGCCCCGAGAACCATTTTTTGGATATCCAACACCCCTGCCATAGGTTGCCCCAAGTGGTTCGCTACGTTTGGTGACTTAGCAGAAGTGCCCAGGTTCATGGGGTGAGGTTTGTCTAGGACTTGGCAGCGGATGATTTTGCCCACCTACTGCGTGGCAGGTCAGACGGGGGACTGATTGAGGGAGACACCCTCCAGCCAGACTCACTTGACCCATCACGTTTAACCACAGTGGAGGGGTAGATTTATAAGCCCACCACTCCTGGACACATTGACCCCCCGATTCCTACCCACCCTTCACACCTTTTTTCTTCCCAGAACTTCCTCTCCTTCCTTTCCATAAAAAGACCCTCCACACAGCATCCCGAAAGACGACATAGGAGTAGCTAACGTAAAAAAAATATTTTTTAAATAAACAGATTTCATTGACTGTCTTGGGTCCAGCAGTAGAAAGGTCTTAAATAAATAAAAGTGCTCTTCAAAGGTAAAAAAATTGCTTTTAATCTAAAAAGCTTATATATAATTATAATTCAATCTCAATCCATCAACCAATATGTTAAACTCGCCTACATAGCATAAAATAAACATTAAAATTACGTAACCCCACATAGAAATCAAGCAAAATTTTAAGATATGAAGACTAGGAAACTATAATACATATTAATATTATATATTTATTATAATTTTATATTTGGTGCAAAAAAATAATATACAGACCTTTAAATTTAGGTACAAATCCACCAACTTTTCTTTGCTGGCAATAGACATATGTATTATGTAAAAGGAACTACCTATGAAACAAATAATTTTTGATCCCTATATTTTGTTATTTCTATAATATCTAGTACATAGTGATTTTCCAACTGATTCTTATGTTTGTATGTACAATACTCTCTCAATCCACCACCCCCAAAAACCGGACAAGTGTTCAATGAGTGAAAGCAGTGGAATATAGTTGTTTGGTTTTGAAATGCTTAGAATGTGGTTAGTTCCTACCGGGATATCATTCTCTGAATACCTTCACCTAATGATCACCTTGCTGGAAAAATATTTTAAATTTGGAACAATGGCAAGAAACATAGTGCAAATTCGAGTGTATTTGTTTTTGAAAAACGGAATAAGGATTGGAACTACCTTGGAAGCAAGTTGTTGGTGTTTTTCATGTACATAATCTCGTTTTGAATTAAAAAGAAGGAATCTTGGAAGTACATATTATCATTAATTAAGGTATCGCTGTGGAACTGTATTGTGATTGTGTTGTGTGCTCCTTCGCAAAGATACAGTGGTGATTGGTTATCCCTTTTCCTTGCATGTCTTGTTTTTCCTACACATATTATCGCCCAATTCCAGCAAATACCATTTCACCTGATTTCATTTTCAGCATTTACAGTCAAGTGCATCAACACACACAATAGTGCATACATATACAAAATATGCTAAAAATTAAAACAGATATTTTGTAAAAAAAAATAAAAAACACTTCGCATTGTGAAATTTATATTGGATTAAAGTTAAGGTATCATGTTTACGCTTGCGATAAGCCTCCATTTTGTAAACTTATTCAAACAGAATGTGGCAGAATGAAACTAAAAGAAACAAATGCGACACTTGCTAGAATACGCAGACGACTAACTGATGTGTCCTAAAACAACAATAATAAACCATGGTGACTGTTAAAATGGTCAGTGAGAATAAGCTTAGTAAAAGAAGTCTACGACATGCAACGCAATAACAAATTTTACATATGAATACGGATGAATTATTCAACTAGTAAAAATAGTGGCAGATTGTAGTCATTTTCGGATAATCGAGTGGCGAATTACTGAGAGAGTACTGTATATCTAAACACGCTGTGACGTGCATTGATTTATGACTAAAGGTAGGCTATGTGCAGTTTTTGAAATTCAGGTTTGAGTATAAATTATTGAACAGAGAGTTTTTGAAAATGGCAACTTTTTATGATATTCCGCCGATTGTTGTGGCCAACAAAAGAGCTTATAAGTTCCTCACCAAATTCATGGAAAAAATAATTTTTGATTGGAAATATTTGTAGCATTGCTTTCATTTTTCTTTGCGTAGGCACTGCTTTTGAGACTTAATGGACTGCACGCCACAGTAAACATGGTTACTCCCAGCAAAACATAGTATAGTATAATAATATATATGTATTAAAGATATTGTTCTGAACTCTTTCTGCCTTACTCATAATCGCAGAATAAGAAAATACCACGGTAATACGAACGGGTTAGGCGAAATTGTCGTACAAATTTCACCTAACCCATTTGTATTACCGTAGTATTACCTTACTCTGCGATTATGAGTAAGGCGATTTGAATTTAACATAATATTATCATATATACATACTATATTAAAGATAATATCTTGGTGTGTTCTGAGCTATACTAGTTAAAACATAATATTATATATTATATTATATTAAAGATATCTGAAGGTGTGATCTGAGCTCTTTGAGTTAAAACATTATATTACATCGTCACGTAAGTTCAATTCCGTGTAAGAACCAATAATTTCAAAATACATTTTTTGGCACCTTCATTGAACAGCACAAGCCGCTTTGATTGGCGAATTCTAATTTTGAAATTGACTATTAGACTGCTTGTACTCAGGTAAAGTAAAAACAGCGAATGAACCATCCCCAGCACATAAGCAAAAGCGTGTATATACGCATCTGTAGATAGTTTTTTTGTCTCCACTGGACATTTTCACAAGTGTTTCTTCTGAGGTATTGAACTTACACCGACGGCATTATACATATTAAAGATATCTTAAGATCTGTTCTGAGCTCATGGCGTTTAGCTTGTTAGTTGATGTCAGCCGTCTTGATAACCTCAAAGGTGAAGTTGTTTTTGTTCAAGTTTTCAATGAGGGATGTTTTGGAGAATGCTGCTCCTGGAGGCAAAACACCACCACTGGAATAAAAAAAAAAACATTGTATTTACTTTAGCCACACTTTTAGTTAAAATAATTGTCACAATTTAAGAAAAATAAACTGTATTTTTTTTTCAGAATCTTATTGTTCAGAGCGAAGGCTGTGACTCTTCAACCAGTATTCAATGACTGGTGCTCAGACGAACTAGCGCCATTGATCATTGATTCTTTCGGCACCGGTGCACAGTCGGGAGACATTCCAACAGCATGCCCAAAAGTAGACATAAAATACACAAAAATAGACCACAGATGTAAAAATCGTATGAAGAGGCGTCTCGAGTCTCGTTCTTAGATACAGAAATAGAGATGGTAAATGTGAAATGGACTGTCATGGTTCCCCTTATGAAATCGCAAAGTCAGCCTATTTCAGATTTCTGGAATCTAACACACATTTCAAATCATATAATCATGCAGTAAAATAAATCAATAAATTATCTGGGAAAGCTATGTTTTGGAATTTTAATTTTAGTTTAAATAAAATCATTTAAAAAAAGATCCGCACACGTGTTTTGTGATGAAAATACTTCAGATTGTCTATTTATTTACAATCTTACAAAGTAATAAATTTTTTGTTTTAAATTACATTCTTATTTTGCTTAGACATTATTGAAAAATCTTAAATACTTATGATCAAAAAATAATTACAAAAAGTACATAATTATTTTAATAGTTTTATCATAACGCCTTTCAGCATTTTTGAATGAAGGTATAAATTAAAGCAAATTTTGAATGAAATAAAATCGATATTGAGTTATTATTTTAAAAAGCTGGTATGGAGAATAACTAATCTTTCTCATTAAAACCGCCCTGTACGATCGTATGAACATCTTTCGACGAAATATGAATTCTCAGCCGCTGGCTTGTTAATAGCCCTTAATTAAATTATCTAAAATTTTTCTAAGCAATCTAATTTTCAAATCATAATCACATGATTTTGCATTGCTTGGTAGTACATCCCATAAAGAAATCAAATAATTATGTAAAATATAATACAGTGAAACCCTCTTAAGAAGTTTTCCAAGGAACCGGAAAAAACAAACTTCTTAAGCAGGAATACCTTATACGTGGGAAAAATTGTGCCAATATTGAACCGAGGGACCAAAAAACCAAACTTCTTAAGCCACGAAACGTCTTAAGAGAACTTCTTAAGAGGGTTTCACTGTATTGATAAAACACTGCATGTAATACTTACGCTCCTGGCATCTTGTTAGCCTCCTTCAGGATGGTGATACCGGCATACAGAAGTGCGGTGCAGGTGGCCCCGTACCCTGGGTTGTAACCAGTCACCTAGAACAAATCATTTTATTTATCAATATCGGTGGTAGATAAAAAAAACTTTGCTTGAAACACTTCTCAAAATATATCTCCCTATCCCCTTTGGCATCGCAACATACTCAATTGGGGATGACGTAGTCTCACTGGATCTGGGAATTTTATTCACATTCGTAATTGTATAAAAAAATGTAAATACAGTGATCTCTCAGTAAGTCGCTGATTGATTATCCGACAACTAATGTAATCTGCCTTTATTTTTACTATAAGTAAGCACTATAATCTGCAGCTACCTCTGATTCGCCGGAAGCGCGCCGGCATGCTCGGAAAATTTTTCGGCTTTTTTAAATAAGTAAGTAAGCACTATAATCTGCAGCTACCTCTGATTTGCCGGAAGCGAGCCGGCATGCTCGGAAAAAAATTTGGCTTTTTAAAATTTTTATACGCAATTTTAACCCTTATGTATAAAGAAACTGTATGAAGGACAAGGTCAGAATCGCTTGCGCCAATTCCATTCTTGACGTAGCCAATGGTTTCATTCATGTAGCAACACTAGAATATTTTTAAATGCAATATCTATGACTATGCACGTCGACTTTTCCAACTGTCAAAAGTGAAAAGTACGATTTAATGTTTTCAAATGCTTATAAAGGTCTTCATTTATTTGCAAACTTCTTTTGAATTGTGTTTTTTCATGTTGGTGTGTATTCAGATTTGTGTAGAAATAATAAAATCAGTTCATTTTCGTATGAATATTTTTTGACATTGGTTTTTTTTTTTTTTTTTAAAGTTAGCTATTCTGGGAAAACTTGTAACGATATTATCATGTAATATACATGAATAATAAGATACATTATATGGTAAACAGAAAACAGTTGCAAAAAAAAAATACTTTGTTTTATGTGGATATTTGCCCAAAAATCAGAAAGTTTAATTCCGCGCGGTTTTTCGAAATACGGCTGGCATGTGAGGTTAACTTAATTGGACACTTGCCCATAAATTGGTTTTGGGTGGAGTGGCGGCTTAGTGAGAGAGTACAGTATAAAATAATAATAATGCTGGTACCTTGACTTGAATGCTCTTGTTGGGTTTCTTTCCCTCTGTGTCCTTCACCGTCTCGTCCCACCCCTCTCCGTAGATGTTCAGCCAGAACTTGGTGTTCTTCATGGCAATCTCCGGAGGTCCCTCGTGCGACACGGCTCCCAGTGTGAAGATCTTGGGGTGGTTCAGCAAGAGCTTCCTCCCGAAGGAGAAGTAGGACATGATGCCGATGATGATGGAAACCAAGGACAGGAAGATCAACGGGAAGAGGGAGGGGAAGCCGAAGTAGGCCTTCATCTGGGCGGGCCGCTTCTGGTCCTTGTTTTCATAGAAGAAGCGCTGGGAACGGTAGACCACCGAGGGGTCGGCTCCCGGGAATGGAAGGTACCAGCCGTTATCGATTTCGCTCTTGTGGACAATACCCCTGTAAAAATAAAAACATTTATTAAATCACAAGGTGTTGTCAAAGTAACCCAAGATAGTTTGAAGAAAGTCACAATAATAAGTTATTAGAGTATTTCTTTCATATTTCTGAGGAAAGAACTTTGTGGATTGGCTAGAAAAATTTTAGTTAGAAAAAACGTAAGGTGAGCCATTTTTTAAAATATTCCATTCTGAAATATTCCATTTCGTAACGTAAAGTGGAAATATTTTGACCCTCCGACATAATACGATCGAGGTCTGACAATATTTTATTAACAGACTCCATTGTAATTATGTAAGGGGGCATACATTAATTACGTGAACAGTTTTTCTTCCAATCTAGACCCCTCCCCCCCCCCCCTTGGTGAGATAAAGGTGGGCCACTTCGAATATTCTTTTCAAGTAACGTGAGATTTTGCTGGACCCCCCTCCCCTGGGAGGTGAGTAGAGAAGTGTGACAATGTGTGACAAGGGGTATGGGGGGGTCATAAGCTCTGTGACGTCACATGAAAAAAAATTTGAACTACTGTTTTGATTATTTTTAGATGTAAAATTGCAAAATATGTGACGTCACACTAGGTGGGAGGGGGTCTCACAAATGTGACGATGTGTGACAGGAAAGGGGGGGGGGGGTCAAAAAATCATGAAATTCGTTGACGTAATTTATGGATGACCCCTAAACCCGCGGGCAGCGGGCGACACGATAGTATGCAGACTGGAGAGATTAATGAAGAGTGCTTATGTCTGCCAGCTGACGTTCCTTATTCTAGCTGTTAAAGTAAGTGGCGTCATCTTTTGGCATTATTAGCTACTTGCTTTAATTCGGTTCTATTACGATAGTAGCTTAAGCGATAAACTTCACTTTCACAGATGGTTTCATATGGCAAGGCGTCACAGTTGTACTCGGAGTTGGATTCTTAAATTTCAACGGTACAGTCGCTAGGGTATTAATAACATCAAATTTAAAAAAAAAAAAATATAAGCTAGCCTTCTCAACGCAATTTATCCCATCATGCGGCACATTTTGAAACAACGTAGGTATTTGTTTTAGTGAAACTTCGTGGATCATACATAAGTTAAATGATAGCCGGGTAGAAAAAGTTAAATAACTGAAAAATAGCAACTTACTTGGAAGCCAGCCGAGGGCTGAAACTAGGTAACTTCTCGGTGTACAGCTTCTTCCTGAGAGGTCCCAGTTCGGCTCTGGAGGCGATCCCGTACACCAGAGACTCCCAAGTTCCGTAGTGGATGACTGCGTCACCAAAGCTCCTGAACTTGGGGGGGATCTCGGTGCGGATGTAGCACTCCACGGAGTTTATTTCACCTGAAAAAATGGATGGTTTTCAATAACAACAAAACATTTTAGCACATCAAGTATATTTGTTCAGTTTTCGGAACAACTCTTACAGGTCTCTTAGAAATCGTTGTGTCTCCCTTACTATCATAGTGAGAGACATGACATAAACTATGTTGGAAAGAGTAAACACCACACTTTGAAATCACATACAAAAAAATATTCAAATATAAAAGTTAATCAATAATATCTGACTTTAAAAGAAGCATTAAGATATGGATTATAGACATGGGATGGAACTAACAAAGATTAATGCTTGTATTGTGCTTTCTTTTAGATATAACTTTATAATTTTCCTTTTGTTATATTTTAACATAGGTATTTACTTATATTTCAAACACGAAAACATGTACAATGTGACCTTAGAACGGAGTACCCCAGTGAGGACACATTTTTCTCTAAAAAATTATAAACTTAAAGAAAAAATAAATAAATAAATCACAAAAGAAATAAAATGTAGACCTTTATGAAACCGTGATGTACTGAATGAAATCTTAGTTACGTTTATTGTTATTATGGTATTGTACTGCTATTGTACCTTTGCTAGAAACAAGCATCTAATTAACTTTTCATATTCACTCTGCGATGAACCCGTGATCTCAAAAAATGAATGTAAGGACCTTGGAGTCTACTTAGACAGTAAACTTATATTTAAAATGCACATTGATTCAATCACTGATAGATCTTATAAAATGTTGGGTTTTATACTACGTCTGAGTAAATTATTTAGAAATCCACATACTCTAGTAATGCTTTACTCCTCACTAGTCAGAAGTACACTGGAATTTGCATCGCCTGTCTGGAATCCCAAATACACCCAATACGTCAATAACATAGAGCGCATACAAAATAAATTTATTAAGTATCTCAGTTATAAATACAACAATAATTACATCTGCACTCTCCAATCCTTGAAATCCAGGCGAACGGTAGCTGACATGACATTTCTCCATAAAATTATACATAATGAAATAGACTGCCCAGAACTTCTATCCCAAATAAATTTTAACATCCCATCTAAAAGAACTCGCCACACCAACCTTTTTTACATAACCAGTAATAATACGAACGCTGCAGCCAACTCCCCCATTTCCCGCATCCTTCAAAGATTCAACTCAATTCAAAAAACCACAAATACCGATATATTTTTTGATTCCCTCCCTCTATTCAAGAAAAACATTTTTAGCACACTGAATTCGCACACATAACACACACATCCACACCCTTGTTTGTCCAATCCCGATTTCGAGGACTTCAACTGGCTACCCGAATTCGAGGTCCTGTTATATTATATAAAGTAGACATGTATTCTACACTTATACGTATACTCAAGTTAATCGTGATCGTTGCTGTCTATTCGGTTTCATCATACACCCGGTAAGCACCTAGAAAACGGTCCACAAAAAACCGGAATACACACCCGGTAACTGAGGACTTCCCATATCCGAGGCCTGTCCACGAATTCAGGATTACACATACGTAAAATACACGGATCTCGGAAGGTCCTCGTTTTAGTGGTCTGTCGTTTTTGGAGGTCTTGGGTCCTCGAAATAGTGTGGAACGAATTTCTTACACGTATCTTGGAAGCAGGCGCGGCTCGTTCTAACGTTCACTCGTGCGGTGAACAGGCAACAAAATTATACGCCTCATCGTATTCCTAAATATTTTATTTAAAATATAAATTTGCACAAAACTTAAAAAAATGTTCGAAATTAAATTGAATTGCCTATCTAAATATATATGAATTTGGTAAGAGATCATTACGGCTGACACCCGACAGGCAGTGCACCCCTCCACCCGCGCGCCCGGTGCAATAGCAGATCGGCTAGTAATCGGCGTTCGTAATACGGAAAGTACCGAAAACTTCCGAACTGTTCCGACGACAGGTCTCCAGCGAAATAGTATTCTTACTTAGTGCCTCCGTTCACGGAGATACTTACAAGATACTCGATCCTCGTGCGCGTATCATACGCGCCGATCGTAAGTACCCCCCGTACGATTTTGCTGGTGCCCGTTCACCGATACCGACCATAAATATACAAACCACCCACATACCGACAGTGCTGATCGCACGCGACGCTCGCATCATTTGTGTCTGATACTTATTCGTTTGACGTTTGACAGAAATGGTGTCGGAACATGAAAGTAATGTTAGATTTGTTCTGGAAGTGGAAAAAATGCACGTTTACATAACTATACTTTACCAGAATACGTAAGAAAAGATTTAGTGGAAAAGGCATGGATCGATGTTGGAAAAAAAGTCATATGACATCGCATGACAGCGTGTCCACTCCACGGCTGCATGTGAAAAATGATCAAGTTCAGTACATTTCGGATAGCGCCATGTACGGAGACTAGCATTAAAAAGTGGTATATCAGCAGGGTACTTGTGGTTTCGTCACAATTACGTAGATTGTAAGTATCTCCATGAACGGAGGGCCTTAGGGTTTGAACAAGATACCATATGTCTCTCGCAAAATGCAACCATTAGTCAACAGGTATTACGTGCGATATTATTGTATTATATTATAAAGAGCTTATGATTGTTAGTCCAGTCAAGGAAGGAGGTGTAGAGTGCGTGAGCAGGGACCTAAGCGATTCCTTCAGAAACTTGTTTAAGGTGCTTAGGGTGTGAACATACTAAAAGTCCTGACGTCTAGGTGGTGAGCTAGGGGGGGGGGGGGAGGTCCCAATTTTCGGCTTTCCGCTTGTATCTCAAAAACGGTGCGTCGCAGAAGAAAATTTTTTAAAAATAAATAAAATCTTATAAAATTCTCTACAACTTTTATTCTATATGTAATTTTCTAAATCCCAGTCGATTTTGAGTTACACGCTCCACAAATGTGGATATTTTCGAAAAAAATCATTTTACCACACATTTTTCATCAAACATTACTTCATATCGTCTAAAATATTCATCACACATAGAAATTCATAAATATGAAAACATTAAAAATAATATGATTTTCGTCTACTTTATTTAATAACTGGCTTTATAGTGTGGTCGTGGTCACACATATTATTAGGTGAACGAACAAAAGCTGTGTGTCAGTAATAAGATTAAAACAGTTTTTTCTGAAAATGGTGACATTTTACGAAAAAACTTAAAAATTGCTGTAAATATTTACTGGTTGAAGATTTATGTGCATATGTTTACATATTATAAAAGGGAATTAAATTCTTTACAACTTCTTTCAAATAAATTTCTATGTGTGATAAATATTTTAGACGATATGAAGTAATGTTTGATGAAAAATGTGAGGTAAAATGATTTTATTCCAAAATATCCACATTTGTGGAGCGTGTAACTCAAAAACGGCTGGGATTTAGAAAATTACATATAGAATAAAAGTTGTAGAGAATTTTATAAGCTTTTGTTTATTGTTAAAAAAATTTCCTCTGCGACGCACCGTTTTTGATATACAAGTAGAAATCCGAAAATTGGGACCTCCCCCCCCCCCCCTCCGCCCCCTAGCTCACAACCTAGACGTCAGGACTTTTAGTATGTTCACACCCTAAGCACCCTGAACAAGTTTCTGAAGGAATCGCTTAGGTCCCTGCTCACGCACTCTACACCTCATTCTTTGACTGGACTAACAATCATAAGCTCTTTATAATATAATACAATAATATCGCACGTATGTATGTATGTATGTTTTATTTGATGATAATGTTACTCTGCGTTTGGTAATTTTTTCAGTAATTTTTTCCGACTCTTCAAGATCCGCATTAATAAAACCCTTCCTACAGCTCCTCCTTAACCCGCTTGACAACATCACCCATCCAGGTGGCGATATTCTTCCCTTGTCCTTAATTCAGAGGCGTTTTTGTGAGGTGTAGGTAATAGGGTCATAGAGCGGATTAACGAAGAATGGAGTGAAAGAAGAATATATGACGCGGATTAATCAAATACTTGAGCAGGTGTCCTAATTACTTATTAAATATTACAATACCGTACAGCGAATTAAACAGTATTACAGAACATATAATACGAACTAAACCCAATATTGAATTTTGTTTCAACTGTCAAAAACTGAATTCCTTGACGGCACAATCTTAATAGTGCAATACTTATTATATTCACATGCACGTAGGAATTTCGAATGACGGGTCCTCGGTTTAGGGCGTAGGTGAGATTTCTTGATACTCGAGCTTGCAGCGCCTCCTGGTGTTCACATTCCAGTGATCGGCACCTTTTAACACGAAACCGAGGACTTTGAGAGGGTTCTCGGTTTAGGGTCTGTGTGTGATTTCCAGCATTAGCGGCGCCGCCCTGGTGGTCACACACCCGTACTAATGAAACACTAGCCAAATTAAACACCATATTTTTCACAACGAAAATGAGGACTCTCTCCGATTGGCCCAAAATTTCGACAGTTGACCAATCAGAACGCACAGATTATAGGTACATATTCAGTTTTTCGCATTTCGAATCCGAGGACGTCCTCGGATTCGTATGAGTCCTCGGATTCTGGGTCTAAAGGCCTGTGAAGGTCCTCGAATAAAGGTGCATACAAACTCACACTCACACGCGCATTTACACACATACAAACACTCTCACACACCCCTCTCCTTCAATGAGTTACTAACTTAATTTAGGTATAATATATTATTTATCACACAAAAATATAAGTATATAACAGCGACATGTCATTGGTACCAATTATTGTATTAATTCTATAACTTTGTAACTATTTTCCATTATGTAATAATGTACTGTTTGTTTCTGCAAAATAAAAAATAAATTGTCTGTAGGTAATCTTAGTTACGTTTATTAGGAGATCTGTACAGTTTGTTCTTCCAGGAAGCCTGTGTGCAAATAGAGCAAAAGGTCATCAATCATACCCTTTTACGCATTACTCATGCTGTCTCACTCATACAAGCATGTCTCTTTCATACCTTAAGACATACATTCACCACAGAAACCAAACTTTCGGATCACAATTTGAAAAAAATCGATGAAACTTTGGGAATTTATTAATTATAATTTTTACATGGAACAACAAAAAAGTGAAGAGAAAATAAGTTTTAATACATTTGTCTTAATAAAATGTTTGGTGTTTTTTTATTTTTTTTCATTATCAGTATTTTATTACCTTTCAAAAACATTTTTAGTTTTTCGATACGTTCAGAAATATTCCATGTAAGGGGTAATCCATTAATCACGTGATGTTTTTTTAGCAACTTTTTAACCCCCCCCCCCTGGTGATATGCTGTGAGGTTTTAGACTAACCCCCCCCCCCCCCCCCCCCCCATCCCAAAATCACATGTATTTTTTTAAGTGCAAAGTATTTTGAAATTTTCAGAATATTATCGTTAAAAATAAATACACGTGATATCTCATTATAACCCACCCCCCCTCGTAATATTTCGTGATTTTTTCCGAACCCCCCCCCCCTTTCGAGCCTCACGTGATTAATGGATGTCCCCTAAAGCGGAAATATTTTGATCCTCTGATAAAATATGGTTGAGGCTTGAGGAGTTAGCACACAATTTTCAGTTCTAGCACCCAAAACTTTCTATTGACTTCATCAGCAGTTTTCAAACTTTCTCAAGACACGACCCCCTTTCTATTTACCACCTCATGACCGTTTTCATGTGTTAAAATCAGTGATGATAAACATTTTTGGCCGGGGGCTAAAATTTATCCATTTTAGTTTGTAAGAGTATATTTCAAAATTATGAAGTGCGGCCCGAACAAATATCTGCCGCGGGCCACAGTTTGACGACCAAAGGGTTTAGATCATATTTCTCACCACGATGGTAAGGAACACGATTTGAATGAATTTGAATCATGACAGTAAGGAACGATTTCCAAGAGACCTATACGACTTGTTCTCAAAAACAAATTAACCTGAGGGTTAAAAAAGATTTTGGTTTGCCGGCGGTGTTTTTGCATATGCGATTAAAAATTGAGTAAGTCACATCATTTCAAGTTTTGCAAATTCATTCTAAGCAACATTTTATTTATCAACGATGGCATCTCACACCACGTTATATTATTGGTCTAATAGTCTAATTATCCCCGAGTTGAAACTCTGCAGTAATCAAATTTTAAAAATTATAATAAATTGTAATGTGTTGAAAGTGCTTGTAAGTAATGCCGACAGATGCCAGCAGGGAAAGTGCTTCTATCGATTGCCGATAGTGGTGCCCAAGTAGGCGGTGACCAATCGTGAGTGGTTCGGACCAGCCTACTTCTGAGATTCAATTAGCCGCTAGTAAAGACGGGTCTTATGACTTAAAAAATAATTATTGTAAATACGTAAACTCATAATAAACCAGTTTGTTTTCAAGGACCTAATTTTATTGAAAAGTACCCCCACAGAACTAATAGTGTTTGAAAGTAAATAATATCAAACATTACATAAATGTACGTAGAAAATAGAAATTTACCGTACCTTTGAATTGTTGCTGAAGGTACACGACGCCCATATCGGCGGGGATGCTGTCAAAGCCACAGGCACTCACTATATACACTCCAGCCTTCTGGGCAGCTTCGTTGTAATCCAACTGCATCCTCTCCATGTACTATTCAAACAATCATTAACCTTTCATTAATAACAAATAAACATGTTTTAAAATAAAACATAACAAAAAGATCAGTTATGTATATAATATTAAAACAATATATGTAAATGCGTGGCTGCTTTACACTAATGAGCTACCATACAGATGAGCCACCATTTCCTGTGATTGAGTTAAAAACGCAGTCAATTGTCTTGTTTTCGCACAAAAATTAGATTTACAGTCCACACTTCGTTCAATGCTGACCTTTTCAAATCAATCTATCCCACCATGCAGCACGTTTTGACGCAATGTACATCCGTTGTAACCTCATGGATCATACAGAGATAGAATCACTTACGCAACAGCTGCAGAGGTTAATAAAAAATTAACCATATCATAAACTCACGGCTGGTTCTCCGCTGACATCCACGTGGTGCGTCTTGGTCTCGATGCACGCCTTCACCAGGGGCTCCCCGTAGAAGCGGTAGGGCCCGCAGCAGTTCACCAGCACCTTGGCCTGCCGGGTCATGTTGGTCAGGGACTCAGCGTCGCTGACGTCAGCGATGAAAGTCTTGATCTTTGATAAGTCATCGCCTGAAAAACAGATTACAAAAGAAGTTACATAGTAAATTATTGCAGGCCTGCCACACTAAACTTCAAATTAACCCTTACAAGACAGGTAAAATTTCGTAAACATCTCAAATCCAAATATAATATTGAAAATGATATTGTGGGGTAATTACTACAACTAGGAAACTAATTACACACTAAAATAATAACTTTACTTTTTTATCTACTATGCTACAAACAGAAGTCATAATGCATTGGAATCATCAAGTTATTTGAATATGTTTGTGGGTATCTCCAAAAAATGGTATCGTTTAATTCTACAATTAGGTAACTCCAGTTACCACAAACCATTTTCCATGTTTCAATTAGGCAACTAGACATAGCTAGTTGTAGCACTAAATTGCTTAGAGGGAATAACCAGACACAACCGGAAATATGTCATTTTTAAATCAAATAGTGGGATTCATTAACTTTTTACCCGCGTTGATCTACTCCGTTTTTTCAATACCCATACGCGGTATGTATATGTCATATTTCAAGTACCACGAGGCACGAGGACACATTCACTTGATTATAGATGTTTTTTACGAAAAAAAAATTTACTTTCGAAATATGCCTGAATATGTCGGCATCGTGATAGTTACACGAATATCCTAGCGAGCGGGAAAAAATATTGTGACATAGTAGCGCTGTTATATCGGCAGTCGAAGTTAGCGTAACAAGGGCTGATACGGGCGCGTGTGAGGCATGGCTTTTGCCGTATCAACTGTTGTTACAATCGCGTGGAAAAGGTTAAGATGAAGCCATACTAAATAATGCAAAATCATAAAAAATCATATGTTTTTCTTTTGAAAATTTGATCGCTTAGAAGTATTATAGATGCTTCAATTAAATACTGCGGGTAGAACATACCTTGACCCTTAAAAACATTGGTCATTTTTTTTATAAGTCTTTTAATAAGCTCATAAATAAATAAAGTATAAGGTCTATAAAAAACACTTTCAGGTCCAAAATATCCTATTTATAAACCCCTTTTCGGATATGGTTTTATTGTATAATGTGGCAAATTCAGTTTCTTTTATAATAATCGCAAAAAAAGTTGATATTTATGCCCGAAGTTCACAAAATAAAATAAAATATGCATTTTCGCTATTTTACAATACGGCCAGCAGTAGACGAATTTGGATTTTCAAAGTGAACTCTACGCCGTCAACCGAAGGGTTATATAACTTGTCACGCCCGTTTTTTTTAACAGTTTGCCCCCGAACGGAGTGGGAAACGGACATTAGGCTCCGCGTCGCTTGGTTCCGTGAAATCAATTTTAAAATTCTGTTTTATTACAATAAACAATGCGTAAAAAATTAGTTAATGTTTTTTACAGGCCTTTACGAAATCAACCAGTAAAAAAAATTCTCAAATACCTTTTCCAACCTTTCCGAAAGCTTTTTCTCAAGCATTTTTAAACTCCTCCCATAAAAGCAGAAAACAATCAGCAGAAAATTTTCTGTTTCGTGTACAATTTAATAGGCCTCCCAGAAATGCATTACTACAGCTTGCTCATAAATAACATTGTAACAAGGATGTCAGTAAATGATGCTAAATAGTCGGTTAACCACACTTTAACACGCAATAATACTTACTGTATACTTGTGGCAACAATGTGCAATATAAGTTTAGCCACATTCTTTAACAGAAACCCATAAATGTTTTAATGGTGCCATATTCAGTCAAACCTCAAGTTCAAATGGAAGAAGCATTAATTTAACTACAGTAGTTATACAGGGTGTCAAGGGATATATTTGATTTAATTTAACCAGTGATTCCTGACATTATTTGGAGTAAAAATACGTAAATGAAATTCTGTACCCGGGAAGCATACGGATGCAAGCCAAAAAGGTAAATGTTCAGGAGCCAAAAAAACTTTTTTTTCCGTAACTATGGTCTCATAACTTCTTCGGATATCCACGCTGATAGATAACAAAAAAAATAATTATTAAATCAATTAGTTTTCCTTTAAAACAAGCAAATAAAACGAAATATTGGGAGGAATGCAGATCCGGGCACAGCTTGTTTTTGGCAAAAAACCATGTTTTCACCGCGTTTTAAGTTGAGAACTTTAATCTGGAAGGTGAAAAATTTGAATAAGTAATTAATTTTCAATTACGTTAAGTAAAATTTCACTTCGCGAACCGACACTATGACAACCCAGCGGCCATTTTGTCACTGATATATTGGTATCCCTGATACAAGGATGAGCAAGATACGATTGTAGCCGACTTCGTGGGATACATGGATAAGGCGCGTAATTGAAAAACAGAATTATGGTTTGTTTGGCTACGCAGGGTTTGTGTTGCGGGCTTGTGTATGTTATCTTTACTTTAAAAAACAGCCTACGTTTTTGAATGGTTTGTTTGGCTATGCAGGGTTTGTGTAGCGGGCTTGTGTATGTTATCTTTACTTTAAAAAACAGCCTACGTTTTTGAATGGTTTGTTTGGCTACGCAGGGTTTGTGTAGCGGGCTTGTGTATATTATCTTTATTTTAAAAAACATCCCAGGATTTGAATGGTTTGTCTCCATTCCAGTACCTACACGCCTTATTATTTATCCCACGAAGTCGGCTACAATCGTATCTGGCTCTTGTTTGTAGGTCTGGGATACCAACATAACAGTGACAAAATGGCGGGCGAAGTGTCGTAGTATCGGTTCACGAAGTGAAATTTTATTTATACTTTAAACGGCTGTATTTCCCTCAATTTTGCCGAGCGCGCCTTAATTTTTTTTTTATTCAGCTTCTCCACACTTTTCTCGTCTGTCTAGAAAGTGCCTTTTTATTAAATTTCCAAACTGTGCCCGGATCTACATTTCACCCGAAATATTTTATATGTAAAGCCTTTAAAAATATTGTTTACAAAAAACACGGACTTGAGTCCGTCTGCTTCAAAATGAAATGGAATATTTTGTTATGATGTGTGGTGTATTATGAAAGGATCAATGTTTGAAAATTGTTTACTTCCATAGAAAGCGTAGTAATGTTAGAGGCAGAAGGATGCAAATGGATTTGAGTCATAATACTCAAAATGCAACTACATAAATCATAAAGATGCAAGCCCATGTACATCTTTCTGCTTCTAGATAGTTGTTGCATCAAAAGGTAGTTGCATCCGTATACATTTTTGATCTTAAAATTATTTTTCTTCATGATAGGACTTGTATATTTCTGCCGCTGTGATAATTTACTTCAAGTCTGCATCAAAAACTCATTTCTTCAAATTTTGGACGTGCATCCGTACGCTTCTCAGGTACAGAATTTTAGTATTGGACCGCCGGCGGTCATACATGAACAACGTTTTCATTAAAAATCTACCAAAAATACAAGGAGTGTTTGTAACTTACCACACTTTGGATAATTTTGAGAAAGAATAACTTGTCTATTTGTATTGTAATGTCATTGCATTCACTTTCTCAATTTGCCATTGGAGAAAGAAACAAGGTTGCTTCTACTACAGTGACGAAGCTAGTACTTGTAATGCACAATGTCTGGCAATATTTTGATAATATTATAAGCACCAAGGATGATTCATTACAACAACAACAAAAAAATGTATATTTTTATCAAAGTTGAGTAATCCCATGGGATTTGGGTTTACTGTTTCGCAATCCCTTGAGATTTGAATTAGGTGCGGGGCTCTCAAGCCCTATCCGCATGACGAATTCAATGTCAAAACAAAACTGCAGTCATTTATAAGTAAGTAATCAATCAGGGGATTAAACTGTCAAATAATGAAACTGATTTGTAATAATGACAGTGCAAAGATTAATTAATAATATTATGTAAAACAACACACCTTATTTGAATTTGTTTCTGGCATTAAATAAGTTTAGGGTTAATGCTTTAAAAAAGAAGATTAAAAAGACTTTGTGGATTAAATATTTGTTGCAGTAATTTACACCCCTGCCATAGGTCACCCCAAGTGCTTCGCTAAGTTTGACAATTTCATGGGCCGGGTTCATGGGGTGAGGTTTGGGAGGCGGGAATGGGTACCGCCGCCCCGGGAACCTTTATTGGATAACCAACACCTCTGCCATAGGTCACCCCAAGTGGTTCGCTACGTTTGGTGATTTAGCAGGGGTGCCCGGGTTCATGGGGTGAGGTTTGTCTAGGTCTTGGAGACACTGACACACTGAACCCCAGATTCCTACCCACCCCTTAAACCCTCTTCCTTCCCAGAACTCTCCCCTCCTTCCTTTCCTTAAAAAAACCCTCCACACAGCATCCCCAAAGATGACATAGGCCCTGAGGGAAATTATTTTCCTCAGGGCCTCCTGTGTGGAGCTCACGTAAAAAAAAAAAAAAAAAAAATGCATTTGGCCACCTACCACGTGGCGGGCCGGATCGGGAGAGACCGGTCGAGGGAGAACTAACCTAGACCTCTCCAGTCAGACTCTTTCGACCCATCGATTTGCACCGTAGTGAGAGGGATGGATTCATACGCCCGTTACTCCTGGACACGCTTTGTTTAGATCGTTGTCTTCCAATTGGGAATGTATTTTCACGTTTAGGTATGTACCTAAAGGCTAATGAGATTTTTAACATTTCCCATTTATTTCCAAGTTCTAACATATTTCTCGATAAAATACAAATGAAATCATTAAAATTACACATTCTTATCAAAATTTTAAATCAAATTAAATTTTACACAATACATTATTTTCATTTAGTACAATACATCAAAAATATTGGTATTCGTGAGAACAATTTATGAAATCAAATGGCAATTTGTAGAATATAAAGAGTACATTATATTCTAGCGCTCTTTGATTTTGTTGTTGATAGAAAATTGTTTATGGTATATTTATACCGTTGATATTAATTAATAAATAAAAAAACGTAGATAAAAGAATAGCCCAGGGGGGGAATCCAATGTATGGAAACAAAGGTAGGACGACACTGAGTGTAGATGCAATTCGCACTAGTATGGATAAACAATGTTGGTATCACTTTTGTGCGCACGGTTTCATTCTAAAAAAGGTTCATGATCCATCTCTCTTGTTTCTATTATCTATGTTTATAACGGTAACCGGACTAAACAAAACAGAAGACAATAAAATAATAGGTTAGGTTAGATTAGTTTTTTAATCACTTTTCACGACTTTACTTCACTTTTCAATGTTTGCCAAGGAACCGTTCTTATCACTTACCAGTTTTCTCCTGCAGCTCCTTGATGATCTTCTCAAGCTTGGATTGGGAACGACCAGCGATGCCCCAAGTCAGCTCCGGATGCAGTTTACCGATACGGTTCAACTCCTCGACAGAGTACTTCCCTGTGAAGCCACTGGCCCCGAATATGACCAAATCCAACCTTTGCGCCATTGTTAGAAACTGAAAAGATTAATTTTTAAAAATAAGCTATGAACCTCTAAAACTAACGATACCTATAGATTTTGGTAAAATTTCCGTGCTCCACTTACTACTAAATACGCCTAAAATATTGAAATAAATATTTACATCGAAGATGGAAAAACATGCACAATGAGTAATAGAATAAGTTATTAATTTCTTAGGTTGGATTATTTGTATAACTTGTGCATATTGATTGAAGCAGATTGAACAAACGTCACCATCATATAACAAGATTAAACATGGCGTCAAAACATTTCAAAACACAGAAAATTTTTGAACATTGATGGAAAAAAAAATGGGACTTTAACCACTGGAGCGACTAAGGTCAAAATATGGACCGCTTTTACTTTTCTTCTATTGGCAGCGGTCCAAAATTAGACCACATTTTTTTTTTACCAAAGTTTATGATTTTATAATATTTTTTTTATAAATCCTATGAATATGTGATAATGGACAAAAGCGAGGTGAATTCATTGGCTATACAGAACTATAGTCAGTTTGTATGTCTCCATATTAAAATTCGGAAGTATGATTTTTTAATTTGGGTGGAAAATATTTTTAAAAAATCACAAGCAATCGGAGGAAAAAGTTTTAAATCGCGCTTCGCTCGAGTGGTTAGTGCATCTTTAGCCATCTCCAAAGTATCAATCAGATTTGAAAAATTTGGGGGTGAAATGCAGATCCCGCCAATGTGGGGGATTTTAATAAAAATGCACTTTCTAGATGAGAAAAGTGTGGAAAAGTTGAATAAAAAAGAAATTAAGGCGCGCTTGGCAAAATTGAGGGAGATACAGCCGTTTAAAGAATGAATAAAATGACACTTCGTGAACTTATACTACGCCATTTTGTTACTATTATGTTGGTATCTCAGACTTGCTTTAAACGAAGGTTGATACGATTGTAACTTCGTGTGATATACACGTAATTATGAAAAACAGAATTAATAATAGACACAAACCATGTTACACAAACCTGGCGTAGCCGCTAAACTACTTGAAAACTGGGATGTTTTTCTTGCGTTGACGCGAGTAGGCGTTATAAATGGGCACATACCATGTTACATAACCATGTTACACAAACCTAGCGTGGCCGCTAAACTATTTGAAAACTGGGATGTTTTTCTTGCATTGACGCGAGTAGGCGTTATAAAGGGGCACAAACCATGTTACACAAACCATGTTTAGCGTAGTCTTAGGTTAGGTTACTTTAACCGCTAGAATGCCGTTCGTGCACCGGTGTGTTTGAGATTTTACACGCGATTTTGACCCTTATGTATAAAGAAAGTGTATGAAGAACACGGTCAGAATCGCTTGCTTTATTATCGCCCTTTACCATAGAGAAAGCCGCAATGCGCCTGGTCACTCCAAATAATTTATATTAATAATTTACCGGAGCGCGGGAATGTGCGCAGTTCTTGCGCATGCGCAGGAAAAATTCCTTTAATTACGATTTTGACCTTTCTATTGTACAAAATTTCTCAAGGACACTGTCAGAATCGCTGGACACGAAATGTCATTGGGTGTCATGGATGCCGTTTTTTGCGAACGCTAATTGGTGGACAACCAACCCCAACTACCCCGGCAAACAACGGGTTAACCCCTTAGGTTAGGGGGAAGGTGATAAACAGTTTAAAAAATCGTTGAAAAAAAGTCCGCTAGAAAAATTTCATAATTACGCATCTATCACATGAAGTCGGCTACAATCGTATCAACCTTCGTTTATAGCAAGTCTGAGATACCAACATAATAGTAACAAAATGGCGTAGTATAAGTTCACGAAGTGTCATTTTATTCATTCTTTAAACGGCTGTATCTCCCTCAATTTTGCCAAGCGCGCTTTAATTTCTTTTTTATTCAACTTTTCCACACTTTTCTCATCTAGAAAGTGCATTTTTATTAAAATCCCCCACATTGGCGGGATCTGCATTCCTCCCAAATTTGGATCCATTGATAATCTGAAAACAATAATTTGTATTTGTGGGATTTTTACTCTCCCCTTGGAGCTTGGCATTCCAAAGGTTAAATAATTTGTACATACTAAAAAGTAAGTGGAGTATGGAAATTTTACCCAGACTTTTAGGTTTATAACTTGTATTGAAATGTTAGTAAGTCGGGCAATCGTTACGAGTATCGAACTTGACCCGTTCGACTGCTAGTCAAGCGTCCTACCCACCGGGATATCAATCACCCCATTTTAGAATACGGTTCTCACAACGGGCAATAGAAAGATGTTAATTAACTTTCAATAATTGCGCATCCCCCTTCTTGAGTCAGGCAGGCTTGAAATGTTCATCATCAGGACAGACGCCTGACACAAAAAGTCGATCCATATTATAAAACTGGCAATAAGAATTTGAAATGATCATAAAATAATATGTGAAACCCTTGAACATAATTTTATACAGAGACCAACTAACCAAAATTATTTGAAAGGTATTGATTGGATTATTGATATTTGACAATATTCTTTAAAAAAAACTATCACAATTAAAATAAAAACTTTTGCAAATACCGCATTCGTAAAAACACCATCTGCTTACTTTACTAAGATTAATATCAATGCACTATTACCTGTTTCCTTGAATTTGCAAAATCGCAAAACTACTCAACTAGCTGACTGAGCTGACTCCACCTCGTAAGAATATTCACGAATAAATATTCCTTTTAGACCTTTGAACTAGGTAAGCTGATACGAACATTGACACTCGATATAAAATAAACCCTGCCGTAATCTACCGAAAAACACGAAGATAAAGTCCAAGTCGACAGGTATTAATATTATTAATTAGTATTATAATAATATTGATACAGACAACATTAATAATATTTATGTCGGTAGCCGGTAAGGCGCAACATTTTTTCATAAGGTTTCGTGCGATAGGTACCTACTTATTCAGATGAAAAATGAGCAACTATAATTTTGTGGATAAAGTTAGCAACGTGCGTCTTGGATTAAGAAGAAAAATATTGAAATACAAACATCAAAGGTAGGTTAAAATTAAAATTCATATTACCTTGTAAGAAAAATAGTAGCTATGCAAAGAAAGTTACCGCTGCGTGACGTATCTTGTTTTGATTTATCAGGTTCTGTTGGGTTCTATGGTTTTCTTTTTATTTTACAAAGTAAAGCATAGTGCTGGGCAGCTGGGCGGCTGGGCGTAATCTGATATATACTAATGTATGCTAATGTACTTCGAAAAGCTGAGCCTAGAGAGCAAAAATATTATTTTTATATTCGAACATTAGTACCTAATCAAAATTGAGTGTAGACGTCGAATTATTCATTTGCATGTAATATCTATGCGTAGGTAGTATAATGAATATTTTTTTGTCGTTGAGCCTTTGGATAAATGCATATGCTTGAGCCGTTATTGTCATTCATGGGTATTTCCATAAAATATACCTACTACCTACCAAACTAGGTACCCACGGTATTCCGCGATTTTATTATAAGGTGATCTAATTGACATTATGATGCACATATTCCCCTTTCCCCTTACGTGGATCGTGCATCAGAATGTCCTATCGGTGAAATTCGTAACAAAATGCAGAGATCTGTTCTGTAACAGACGAACATACTGTTCGTATTCGTTTTCCTCTCATGAAGATTTTCATTGTTGTTGATTAGAAGGCAATGACCTCGAAATTCTTTACTGAAAGAAAACTGTGGTGGAAGTGAAATTATAAAAACTCACACCTTACTACTTCGAAACATTTTTCGTTGTTGATAGTATTTTGATTAACACCACTACGAATGACAGATTTTGGCAATAAAAAATCTATGGAATCCAGCATCAATCCAGCTAACGAATTTGAACCCGTCGGAAAAAATATTATCAATATTATTTTTTTATTAATTATTCAATTTAAACATTTTCTTGATTTTTCCCCTTACATAGTCATTGTTATTCTCAAGATGCAGCTGGTTTTAAATAACGATTTCGTGATTTTTAAATACACAGTTTTGAATTTAACTTTTTTTTCATGATTGAATGAATGTTTGCATGAAATAGAATCTTGGAAGTGGAAATTAATCTACTTCCCGATATCCGATCGAGCTGAAACTCGGCAGATAGACTATTGTCGATGACAATGCATTCTATCAATGGTGGCAATCACGCACACACACACGGACATCATAGAAATGATAGCACTTGATACAAAATCATTAACGGTCTTACTTATTTGGAATTTGGCCCGGATGGTAACGCGATTGATTCCGAGGTAGGAAGATTCAAACCTCAGTCAAACAAATAAACATTTAAGTTTTAAAAGACATTTGAAAATATATGTATTGTCAATTTGGGAGGCGGGTATGGATACCGCCACCCCGGGAACCATTTATTGGATAACCAACATCCCAATTCTTTCGCTACGTTTGATGACTTAGCAGGGGTGTCAGGGTTCATGGGGTGAGGTTTGTCCGGGTCTTGGTGGCGGATGCCTCTCCCACCAGCTGCATGGCAGGCCGGATCGAGAGAGAATGGTTGAGGGAGTCCCTTTGACTTCTACAGCCGTACTCTTTCGGAATTTCACCTTGCACCGCAATGGAAGGGATGAATTCATACGTCCGTCACTTCTTGACATACTAACCCCCTACCTAACCTCATACCCTTTTCCTTCCCAGAACTTCTTCTCCTTCCTTTCCTAAAAAGAACTCCACTCGGCATCCCCAAAGATGACCAAGGCTCTGAGGGAAATTATTTTCCTTCGGGCCTCCTGTGTGAAGCTAATGTTAAAAAAAAAATTGTATTAAAAAACTTTGTTTATTGAATACAGTGTATTTCTTTTCCCCGGTATTAAGAGGTTGAACAACGAAGTGAAGTTGCCTCCAGTTGGATTCCAACCAGTGGTGCCATGTCCCAAAAATTATTAAAAACATGTTTCAGGGGTAAAAAACACAAACTTTACAATGATTTGAAGGATATAAAAAACATGTTTTTCATAAGCTGTTTATTGTCAATTTAAATAAGAAAATAACGGTTCCTAAGTAAATTATAAATTATATACATATAAAGTTTTTTTTTAAACTATCACTTTATAATTTTCCTTTAAATAATAGGAAAAATATATAAATCGATCTTACTTTATTTTTTCAATTAGCAGTTCAATTTATTAAATAATAAGATAAATATAAATAACTTTAAAAAATATATGTTTCTTCAGGTCCACGCAATGAGAGAGAAGAAATTCTCCCACAACTTCAATGATTTATTTTTCAACGTTTTACAGTAATTAGTTTTAATTTTATTGATATATTCATTATTTATTGACAAATACAATAATTAGAAAAATAGACATTGTGAATATGGGGGCGTTCAAGTATTATGTAACGCAATTTTTGAAGATTTTTAACCCCCCCCCCCCCCACGTAACGCGCCGTAGCGTTTTTCCGTTCCACCTTCCCCCCCTCCCTAAAGGTTACGTAACGCTCAAGTGACAATTTTTACCTGAAAATCATAATTAAGTTGCGCAAAGTACTGGAAAGTCGCTTAAATACATAAATACATTTTTTTCTTTCTTTAATCGCGTTTGCGGTAATAAATCAAACAAGAGATTTCGAGAACGAAAAGGAATAAAGAAAAACATTTTACGTAACGCGTTGTTCGAACCCCCCCCCCCCCCCCCCCCCGCTCCCCCTCGTAACGCACAGTAACGTTTCACAAGACCCCCCCCCCCCCCAAGTGCGTTACGTAATACTTGAACGGCCCCTATGTGAACCCATACTGAAGTTTAAAAACAATATTGCTGAATTTGGGTTGTCAAAAAATCGTAGCTCACTCAAAAGTGTATGTTTTAGGTGATCGCTAAAAAAACCATATCTTGGTGGACATGTTTTTTTTAAATCCAAAAATGACCCAAAAAAACCAAGAAAACATGGTAAAAACCGTCCACCAGGCAACACTGATTCCAGCTGATATGTCATTTTAGTACTGCGCGCGCACTTTGTGCTCAGTTCAGTTTGGTAGTTTGGTTCTCCAGATTTCCAGTCTCGCTTCGCCTACTGCGACCGGTCTGTGTTTTGAATGGCTTTCGAATTCGAAAATGTTACTTGTGTTGCTTCCATTCGTTTTGTTGATACCGTGATCTGTGAGTTATTGTGTCAGTGAGGTGATAATAAAAACAAACAGTGCCAGAATGGCCGACGCCAACTGGAAAAAGAGAACAGGACTCGAGATCAACTACACCCCGAGCCAAAGTTCCGAAGACGACGACATGTAAGTTATCTTTTCCGCGTAGTTATAATAAGGTAAATGTTATCATTGACATCGCTGTCACAAGGTGTAATTAGTATGCTAAACGCTGTGATTTTCTACCGGTATTTTAAACAATATCTCTTGTTGAATTGCATGTTTGTTTCGAGAGATTTTCCCGTTACAAATTATACTATCTGCTATCATTTTATATCTGTGTGTGGTGCTCTTCAAACTGATTACAAATTTGTTTACATTAGTCGTTTGATCGGGCCTCTTCAATTATGGTTATAATAATTCAAAGTGTCAGCCTAATTGATCAAGTTCTCACACTGTAAACATTGAGTAATAATTATAAAAGTATATTTTACGAATATATGCCTATAATCAGCGTTCAAATATAAATGACGGATTAAAATAAATGTTTTTTTTTAATATGATGGCGGAATCCAATAGGTACCTATCTAATAACTAATAAGATAGGTAGGAACCTTAGTACCTACCTAATTACTTTTTAAGGTAGATACCTATTCTTCCTTTCGGAGTCTAGTGTTAATAATTGAATTTTCACAACTAACAACCCTTTTAAAGGGATTATGAGTATGAGGACGAGTCTACATTCCACTTGAAATAATGTAACACTTTGTATTGTAACTGCTTATTAATGATTGTAACTGTGTACTTATAATCTTGAAATAGAGGGGAGTTGGACAACTGGGTCTTCCCCAGCATACAAATCGCGCTTTGTTATCGTCGCTGCTGGTAGAATAATTTACATAAATTCCAATGGGAACTCAGGTGTAAAACCGCATTGAAAAAGAATAATAATAAATATCCATCCACAGGCATAGCATTTTTTAATAAGTACTCAAAACAAAATCGCTGTGACACTAACGACCTTGACCCCCCCATTTTTGAAGTTTGAATCATAGTTTCTTGGGCTAGCATTCTTAGTTAAATTTGCGACTTAGGTACCTATGTAAGTTTTTCGTAAGTTACTCACAAGTGCGTTTACATATTCGCCCAATTATTATAATGTTTATCTCCAATAGGTACCTACCTACCTACTTAGAATTTGGTAAGTCCCGCCGTAATGCTTGTTGGCGTAACATATTTTAACTAGGTAGGTACACCTACCTAGTTATATTTAGATTATTTCAGAGTGTCTGCACAAATAACATGAAACTAAACATATAAAAAACACGCCGCCATTTTTCTTATATGTAGCGCAGCAGTTGTTCTTTTGTGATAGGTATAGAATAGAATTTTTTATTAAAAAAATAATGTATAGACGGAGCAGCTTTCATTCTTTAAAAATACTCAGGTTATCCAAGAATTAAAGACCTTTACTCATTTTCGGCGACGCGGAAGTCATTTCTCAAAATATGGCAGCAGTAGCATGTAGCTCGGACTTGCCCTGAAAAACAAGTGGTGATCCGGCTCGGTAGCTGCTTCTGTGCAACATTTTTAGAGGCCAAGGGAATTAGGGAACTAGTGCAACGGCTTACCAGGTGCATCGTTCATAACGGCGACTAAAAAAAATAAAAAAAAATAGTGGGGATCTAACCTGAACCTACTTAGACCTAAAACGTCATGCGCTTCTTGGTGTAAAAATAAAATTTTAAATACAAATTTATTTTATGGGGAAAGTAAAGGAAGGCACATAATATTTTGTGATAAAATAATAAATTAATATTGTGATGTCGATATTTCGCAACAAATTAAGTACGTGAAAAATATTATATTTATTTATTGTCGTCCAACTTAACCTATTCTTTAGATTGAGTAAAATTCCAATTGAGTATACCTACCTAATTAGGCACTCAATAATATTATTATAAGTGACAGTGAAAGGCCGCGTTTGCTGTCACCAACAATACAACCAATACAGTTCGTAGAAATGGCGGCGTTATCGTACGTTTTTATTGTTGATTAATTATCTTTATCGATATGTATTTATAAAGATATTGTTTTTTTTTTGGTTTGCCCCAATTGTCAAGCACGACGGTCATGTTATGCTTGTCGACCGATAACATTTTTAGCAAATGAATCGGGGTTTGACCAAAATCACCTGGTTTGGCGCTGCAGTTGCGTGGCGGGCCGGATCGGGAGGGACCGTTTTGGGGAAATCCTTTGACCTCTCCAGCTGGTCTCTTTCGAGCCATCGTCTTTCATCGCAGTGTGAGCGATGGATTCATACGTTCGTCACTCCTGGCCACATTAACCCCTAGATCCCACCCCTCACACCGTTTTCTTTCCCAGAACATCATCTCCTCCCTTTCCACAAATCATCCCAAAAATTTTATTTATTTATTTATTACACGCCCTGATGGGCTTTTACATTATAATTTATAAGTTGAGTAACAAACAATGAAGAAAATATAATATAATGAATAATGAGAAAAGAAAATATACAAAACAGTGTAACAACAAAACAAATAATAAAATAAAAATACATATTATGTAAAAATGATAGGAAGTCTCATATTCAATATAAACAAAAATTGAAGAAATTATGTAAATCTATTTGTGCCTAGAAGAATAAAAGTGATAGAATATACAACGTTTATACTGATTAGTTTTAAGATGAAATATATCACCTAGATTAGAATATTTATTTCCGAGACTGTGAAGTCTCGGAAACGGAGAATTTTGATAAGCTAGTGTCCTGGTGTTATTGAAGTAGAAGGGTAATAAATGTCGACATGATTTTTGGGGAACATGGATATTGATAAATTGAAGTAATTCAGAACAGTCAATTTTGTAATGCAGTATTTTATGTAATAGTATTAAATCTGTGCTTATTCTTCTTTCTGAAAGTTTCAATAGAGACGTTTTATCCAGGAGATAATTGTAATCAATGTTTAGTATAGGAATATGCAATTTATAGTTTATAAACCTTAGAAACTTCCGTTGAATCTTTTCAATGTTGTCTGAATGAATGTTGTAAAAGGGAGACCATAACGTAGAGTTATATTCAAGTTGGCATCTGACAAGGGTTTTATATAACATAATAAATGTGTCTAAATTATTGAAATCTTTTGCAGCTCTCAAAACAAAACCGAGAGTCTTTAGGGCTTTATTGATAATATTATTAAGAGCCCGCGAGGGATTTTTTTAATATTTAATTTTTTTTTCGTATTTTGGCAGATTTTTGCCTATTTTCGAAGTCATCTGTGTCGATAATAGCACCTCAAAAAAAAAGTTTGTAACTCTGCTTTTTTAGATACATGCATTGTCAATGCCACAAGTTTAAATTAAATATTCAAAAAATATGTTTTCTTACTTTATAACTGTTTATAAAAGATCAGTTTTAAAAAAATCGTCAATGTACCACTGATTTTTTTCCATCTGTCGTCATATACGAAAATAAAAAAAATATTTAAAAATATTTTGTTATAGGACACATATCAACCTATACCCCCACATTTATATTTTTTTATAAAATGCGCAAATAATGAAGTAAAATAATTTTTAAAAACTACGTAAATCGATATACTTTGAAATCGATTTTATGTATTAAAAAACAAGTATTTGAAAAAAATAAAAATAATGTGTATTAAAACAATATTTTTTTTTTTTTTTTTTATTTAATGAAAAGATACATGATTTTTGAAATTCTACGCCAATGAAGAGTACTGATAATTAAATAAAAATAATTTTGTGATTTATTGTGTAATATTCCATTTTTATCTGTACCCAAAACAGATAAAAGCGATTCCATTTCCAACTGCTCTTCATTACGCGAAAGTCAGTCGCCACAAGAGGTTCTTTCGTGACGCTCTGTTCTGTAAAGTAGTATTAAGAATACATGCATGTGTTGGTTTTTGTATAGAATACGTATACTCTGGAGAAAAGAAATGCGACCACTGAATTTGGACGGGGAAAGTGAATGAATCTTGTCAAAAAGATATATTTTAAAACGATAGTGGCCAGGACACGGACTGCCATATACTTGTACCTTCCTACGTTTTGCCTTGTTTGTGTGCAAAAAATAATATCCGTGGACCCAAATATGAATACAGTGATCACTCGGTTTTACGAATCAATTTTTAACTGCTTTTATGTTTATTTTTATACGTGGGCTTTCGAAAAATATTTTTAATGTTATCATTGAAATCAATTACTAATTATTAAGTTCTGCTTGATATTTTTAATGATTTTAATTATATGCGTACCGGCAAAAATTGTTGATTTGGCGATGACTTTGGTAGGCAAAACTCCCATTACTTGTAAACAATAATAAATGAAACTTTAATTATTTTCAATTAGCTTTTATTATTCGGAAGTTTTATTCCTTTTGACCATTTTTACTTAGTTTATTTAATTATGAATACATTATGGAGCAGATGAATGAAGAAAAGAGTATAAGGAGAAGGAACGAGGTGAATGTGTATGGTAGAAGAAGTCGGGGGGAGAATGGCACGATCAAGTGAACCAGCGCCCTAGGGGTGATTTTTCACCAATACGGCATTATACAAATCATCCAATGATTATTATTAAATGGTTGAGATTCAGAACTGTACCTAACTGTATAATATTTTTCGATATCTCTGTATCTGGCAGTAAAACCATGTAAAAATTAAACATTTTGTTAAAGCCTATCAGTGCTTTTACAATATATAAATTTCCGTTTTGTCTTACTTTTTCGAAGAAGGCATGTATATTATCCGTCATAATATTATTTTATTTTTCAAAAGCGAGTGTCAAGTTACACACGAAATAGGGCTGTCCAAATAAATGGTTAATTATTATTATTCATAATTTAACTAACTAACCATCACGCCGTTTCTCCGCAGGGGTAGGCAGAGAGGACGGACCGCCAAACAACTCGGTCTTGGCACACACTTCTTGCCTCGTTCACATTCATACATCGTCTCATATATGCTTTTCTATTATTCTGACTCTTGACATCATCCCACTCAAGTATCTGATTCACTTGGTCGTGCCATGTCTTTCTTGGGCGTCCCCGACTTCTTCTACCATTTGCGTTATATATTATCCTTACACTCCTTCCCTCGTTCATTTGCTCTACATGCCCAAACCATCAGAGCGTTCCTTTCTCAATCTTACTCATTAGGCTTATATCAGCTTTGCATTCTTTGCGGATCTCTACGTTTCTCACACGATCGTACATGGTTTTACCATACATACGCCTAAGGGATTTCATTCTAGAGCATTCAGTCTACTTTCATCATTTCTCTACCAGTTCCATAACTCACTGCCATATATCCATTAATAGAGTTACCTGCATTCACCCCTCTTTCAATATCTCTATCAACCTTCCCATCTCTCGTAAACATATTTCCCAAATACACAAACTCATCCACCTGCTCCAAGTATTCATCATTCACAACTATGTTGCACATTGTTTTCGTATTCTCTCTTTCAAGCATATGACTTTAGACTTACTTACATTCATCATTCACTCCAGAGCCCTTGAGGTGATTTTTCACAAAAACGGCGCTATACAAATTATCCAATTATTATTATTATTATTATTCATACATACTTCGTTCATCCTAGATACGAGAGACTGTAGATCTTCTATACTTTGAATCTCTCGACCCATCGCCTTACTCCACCGTTGAAGGGATGAATCGTTACGCCTGGATACACTGAAACCCAGATTCCTACCCATCCCTAATATCTATTTCCTTTCCGGAACTTCATCTCCTTCTTTTCCTTAAAATAACCTCCACACAGCATTCCTTAAGATGACATAGTGATGATGATAGTGTGATTTGATCTAAAAAACCAAAATACCATTTTATCAAGTACAGTATCACAACAAGATGACAGGATAGACAGACTTGAATACATGCAACAAATATGTAATATTGAAATAAGAGGCGTTCCGGAATCCATCTCCAATAACTATATGGAAGTCATCAATAAAATATCTAAATTTCACAATGTTTCATTATAAGTACCTATTTTTTTACATTAACTCCACACAGGAGTCCCTGAGGAAAATAATTTTCCTCAGGGTCTAAGTCATCTTAGGGGATTCCTATGTAGAGGGTGTTTTTGAGGAAGGGAAGGATAGTAAGTTTTGGGAAGGAAAAAGCTATGAGGGGTGGGTAGGAATCTAAGGGGTTAGTGTGTCCAGGAGTGACGGACGTATAATCCATCCCTCCAACTGCGGTGCAAGGAAATGGGTTGACAGAGTCTGGCTGGAAAGATCAAAAGTCCTCCCTCACCCAGTTTCTCGCGATCCGACCCGCCACGCAGCAGGTGAGCAGGCGCATCCGCCGCCAAGACCTGTAAAAACCTCACCACATGAACCCGGGCACTCTTGCTCACTCAAGTCACCAAACTTAGCGAACCATTTGGGGAGACCTATGGCAGAGGTGTTGGTTATCCAATAAATGGTTACCGAGGCGGTGGTACCCATATCCGCCTCCAAATTGAATAGTTACTGTAAAAAAGGTTTTGGCTTTGATTTTAATAAATGTAGTTTCCAAGATTGTTTTTTTATTCAAATATTGTGGCAGCCCTAGAACCTTAGTCCAGCAACAGTCCAGCAAAATACAAAAAATGACGACATCGTGTGTGGCGGTTTCCAGTGTTGTAATCTAATAAAAAATATCTCATATTTATTGGTATTTATATTTTTTGTCGTGAATATTGTATTTTTGGACACATTATATATTACATAAATTGAAGCAATAAACGTCTAATATGAATGTCGCGATGAGGAGAAACTGATTTATTTTAGATGTTTGTTAAGTTTTAATCAATGTGCGGAGTTAAATTTACAAACACAGAGATTTCTGGTATTAACATCGCAAAAATCACACATTTATCTTAAAAACTGAACAACATAAATGCGGCGTTGAATTAATTCGTCGATTCTAAAAATTTTCACATATTTTTTTTTTTTTTTTTAACAAAATAAAGGATACAAATCAGTTTAAGCAACGATTTTTGGCGGAATTGTCTTCAAAATGTGCTGAGAGCGACGCAAGCGACAAAAACTATAACTATTTTATCCAATCTGGAAAAAATCGCTAGGCCTGCTATGCTCTTAAGGGAACGTACCCATACTACGTGACACTTTTAGGGGGGGGGGGGGGTCTTCAAAATGTCACGCTCCATACAAATGAGCGGCGGGTTGCTTAGGATTTTGGTCACCGGGGGGGGGGGGGGGGGTTAAAAATTGCAAAAAGTTGGTCACGTAGTATGGGTACGTTCCCTAATATGACATACAAAGGTGAGTTTACTGTCGAACATAATGAAATAGGCCCCGACCGAATTATTTTTCTCAGTGTGGGGTTAAGGGCCCGCAACCCGGATTTCTAATGATTTATTACATATTTCCCTTAAACACAGCAAGTTTTAAAGCTCTTAAAAATATATATGTTTTTCTTGAAGATGATATCTTGTCGGTTGAAAACGTCAGGGTACAAGTTGTTTGAGAATCATTTTTCCGAGATTTTACCTATAGTAGGTTAGTTCTGCACCTCGGAACAACAAAAATTCTGTGCCTGCGCGCTCTTGTGAAGTTGTCGGGAACATAAAACTATTTTTTTTTATATAATATTAGGAATACAGATAATGACCGTTCAGAAGATTATATGCTGTTATCAATAAAGCAATTTTCCTTCTATCGGAGCATACCGGACGGAAAAACTGATGTACATTACCAGGTATAATATCCGAAGTCTCTAAGATATAAATATCTCAGAAACTTCTTTGGGTGAGAACCCAAGACATTTTCTAACCGGGTATTAAGGGACCGCAACCCGGATTTGTACCGATTTATTACATATTTCCCTTAAACACGGTAAGTTTTAAGGGAAATATGTAATAAAATAATATCTAGGCTTTGCCCGCGCCGAAATGTAAATTATATAAAGTTTCATCGATAGAAAAAAATCGCAAAGTATGCTCCAAAAATTATTATAAGCACGTTTTTTTCAGTTATTTTACAAGTTATATGTATGAAAAAAATCACAGTGTTTCTTTAAATGCTGTTTAAGATAATGCCCGCGAAATATTTGCTTTATTTTAAACGAGTCGTTTTTTATTAAACATTTTCGCATCGATTTTGTCGCTGTAAATGTTAGCGCTCCCCTCTAACATTCGTAATTTCGTATCTCTCCATCTTCTTCTTTTCGGACCCGGTTGCAGAGCCTTAATGTAAAAAAATATATGAAATGGATCATTGCGAAAGGCTTTCCTACGCTGTAGAATACAAAAAAGAATAGACTAGAAAAAGAAACCCAATGTTGAATCAACTTCAACTTTCGTTGTATTCTGTTCTCTAGGCTGTCTGCAAAGTAAAGCATTACCGGCTGTACCAAAAATATTGAAATTCAAGAGATATTCTATGCTGCCCGACCGTCCGTCGGCGGACTACTAGGTACCTACCTAATGGACGAAGTTTGAATAAGTATTAAGAATTTGTTCATTTAAGTTTTAAGTAGTTGATTTTTTTAAGGTGTGCAGTAGTACTGGCAGTGGCGGATATATATGCCCTTGGCCCCCCTAAATATAAGAAAATCTTTCTTCAATCGTTCGCTCTACATGTCTAAACCATCTAAGCGTCCCTTTCTTAATCTTACTTATTACGCTTGCATCAGCCTTGCATTCTTTTCATATTTTTCTCACACTATCATACATGGATTTACCGGTTCCATGCCAACTCATAATGAAACCAACTCAGAAACGCCTCAAAAAGGTAATTAAAAACTATGAAAAAATAATTATTAAAAATCCGGTAACCCTAACCTAACTTAACCTATTTAACCATTTTTTTATATTTTTTTATCATCACTCTTAATGACCTTTCGGAGGAACTTCTGAGTTGTTTTCATTCTGAGTTGTCTGGTCACCGGATTTACCACACGTACGCCGCAGGGATCAATTTTAGAGCATTTAGTCATTCCTCTGTCAGTTTATGCTTTACTGCCATACATCAGGGTTGGTACCAGCACTCCACTGTGGACTGCTAGCTTCGCTTCTTCCGACAGTTTTTTGTTAGCGCCAACGGCGTTCATTCCTCCATAAATGCGGAATTACCTGCATTTACCCTTCTTTCAATATCTCTATCAGCCTCCCCATCTCTCGTAAACATACTTCCCGAATACACAAACTCATCCACTGGCATTTTTGGGTAACTATTACAAATTGTCTTTGGAGATGCTATGTGAAGGCTCATTTTAGAGAAAGGAAATCGTGGAAGGAAAAAGATATGATAGGTGGTTAGGACTCTCTGGGTTAGTGTGTCCAGGAGAGATGGACGGACGAACCTTTCCCTCCCACTACGATGCGAGGAAATGGGTCGAGAGATTCCTGATGGAGAGGTTAAATGGTCTCCCTCAATCAGTCCTTTCTAGCTCGTCACGCAGTACGCGGGCAAATGCATCTGCCGCTACCTTGAAAAATCACATCCTATGAACTCAGGCATCCCTGCTAAGTCACCAAACTTAGCGATTCATTTGGGATGACTTATAGCAGAGGTGTTGTTTACCCAATTAATAATTCCCGTGGTGGCGGTACCCACACTCTCCTCCTAAATTGAAACTTTTGCTTCATTAACATGGCCCGACTCAAGAATTTGATTCCCCTGATCGTGTAATGCAGCCCTACTGCTCCCTGTGGCCAGCCAAGTTTTAAATGTGCGATCCGCCAATCTTTTATTTATTTATTGAAGCGGAAACTTCTTTAGCATGTTATTTGACAAACACATCCATCTATATGTTTTAGCCTGCGAGAGAATGAGATAGTGTAGTCGGTCTACTCTTTGTGCGGTGCTTCGTATTCTCCCCACTGTTGTCTACTTTTTAATTTTCTTATATCTTTAGCGCCCCCCCCCCCCCCCCTTCAGTTTTTTCTTTATCCGCCACTGTCTAATACGGTCGATCGATAAGTGTTTTAATAATTTTTGTTTGCTCAAAACTCACATTTTAATAACTTCCGGCGAATCCGCAACTATAATAACTTTTTTTATTTCCATGCGAGTTATTTATATATTAGATTAATAAAAACAGTACCTTACCATTAATATATTTTACGTACAATGATTTCAAAACTTTATAACCCGGTTTTTCACCTACAAAATTAGCGGTAAGCACCAGATTTTATTTTTTTAGACGATGAAATAATAACTTCGGGAGTACAATATGGAGACATATTTTAAATATTTGTAACACGTTCTTTAGAATTAATTCAAATGAACGCGGCAGAAAGGTCGAATCTCCAGGCCTGCTAGGGTGAATTCGACCGTACGTTCGTACAATACGCCGTGCCGCGGCGTATATTTGTTTACACGCTTTCTTCACTTACGTCGTTAAGATTCCCATATTATTTATCTTCTTTTCTTTGATACGGCAAATTCGACAGTAGGTCCGTCCAGTACACGGGTCGCCAGTCGCAATTTGTATACACGGCTTCAGGGTATATTGTCTTCTTTAAATTCATTCAGTTTCAGTGCCGGTAACCCGGGCGTTTATTTTAATTTCATTGTGTACATAGATTTCTTTTACCCACCTCACTAGACATAGTCTGTACCGAGGCGGGTAAATGACAATTTTTATTTAGTGAACAAGATGTGTATCGAAATAGACATGGATATAAAAAGATAAAAAAATAATATAAGAAGACAAAATAAAAGATAAAAAAATATATATATAAAAATTAAAAATAAAAATATACAAATAAAAACATATGCATATACACACATGTATACCAACATAATGTTGTTATAATACATTAAATCATTATATTTAAATTTTGTTTCTTTATGTATTTCTATAAAAAGATTGCATATGTAATTTAAAATTCACATGGAAATAAATGGAAATACAGTAAGTAGGTGCATGATAATTAATTAATGAGAAAGTATAAATACAGTGGGAACATGATAATTAATGTGTATTTTGATCTTATATAATTTCGTGAGAAAAATTATGTAGAATGTGTCTAATGTACTCGTGTTAGTTATTTAGGATATTTCGGATATCTGTTCTTTTCTTTTCAGTCAACCATATTAAAAATTCTCTAGCATGTATACTGAACTTCTGTTGATGGCGTTGAAACCATGCAATTTTAAGGTTTTTCCGAGGGTCCTAGCTACTACAATAAGTAATTTATAAAAAAAGCAATTTATAGTCAAGTAAACCGTTTATGGTCCTATGCAGCTGCCCTATGCCTTGAAACGACGTTGCATTTCTCACACATTAAACACCTGTAATATTATTAAATATTTTATGTGTGTGGTTACGTACAAATCAATCACACATAAATAGCTTATCTGCAATTATATCGCTATACCCATACAAGAAATTAATGTATGCATTTGACCTACGTGCCATTCCTCTCTTAACCCTTCAGGCCTCGGGCTTATTTTGTCTGAAAGTCAAAATATTTCCGTTTTGCAATAAAATTCAAATAAATGGATGATTTATGAACGTTTTCGAAAACCAATACCTGTTTTTTGAAAGAAGATCAATATACTTATATATTTTTTTTTAAATTTGAAAAAAAAAAGGCAAACATTCCCGGGTTACGAATAACCCAACGATGTTTGAAAATCTCCTACAACCACCATACTAAGCGGAAAATATTGTTTGTGTCGTGAAGGAGGACTTAGCCAGCCGAGGAATCGAACACGCGTCGCCCGAGCGGTACCTACCCAAACGCGATGCCCACTCAGCCACTGACCTGTTCAGGGGCGGCCCTAGGGCGGTGCGATCGGTGCGACCGCACAGGGCGCCGTCATACGGGGGCGCCGAAAACACCCGACTACTGATCGACTATTTATCGATTGTGCGCTTAAATCGTGTGGTCGGTACGGGGAGCAAGCAGTATTACCAACGTAGGCAATTTTTCGCTATTTAAGCTACTCAGAACGAGAATCGGCGACGAAAAAATCTAAAAGGCGACTTGTCGCATGTCAGAGACAAGTTATTTAAATCAGCCGAATCGCAAAAAATTACGAAAAAAAATACAATAATGCTGTCGTTAAAAAAATTTTCAGCGTAATGGGGACAAATGAAGACTATTTGTATTGTTCTCCGGATCAACAAATATAGTCATATCCAAACACATAGAAGGACTATCACTGAAAAAAAATGCGAAACTCGCTGGGCGAGTAGAGTTTCTAAGCCTTGCTTCTGTTCGCTATAACTACTCTTCAGTTCATAATGCCCTTTTGAATCTTCACGAAGAAACGAATGACTCAATAGGCCACTTGCATGGACATCATAACGACTTGGAAAAAATCGTGTGGATAGAGTTTTTTACTAAGATTACGAAAATGTTAGTAAAAATTTTTAGAAATGTACAGTTTTTTTTATTTTTAAATAAATAAATCCATTATTTGGGCTCGTGACGTCACTACATGAAAATGTCCCGTCGCCGAAAATGTTCCTATTAATTTTATAAAATTCCACACTGATTTATTTTTTTATATGGCATCACTTTGATTTCAGGCGAATTTTTGAATTCGTTCACTAGATTTATTGTTTGTTCTCTGCTAACTTATCATTTGGTTTGATTTTTTGATAGATGCTCTGAAGAGAACCCCGTACAATTAATGGGTACGGGGTTCTCTTCAGAACGTGAAGAGGATGTCGGTACATGTTTTAGAGGTATAATGATTATGGTGCTGATTTTAACAAAATAAAATTTTATAATATTCTTATTATTATTACAATTTACTAGTTCAAGTATATTACATTGAATTTAGTAATATAGACGCTGTACATTATAATGATTTATGATCAATAAGATGGATCAAGGAAAAAAATATTTATGAGATGTAATATTTTTGGTATGCGTCGTTATTCTCCTGTGCCATTCGTGTGGAAAACGTTCTTTTTTTTTAAATGATTTTCGGCTATGTAATTATCGTTTTTTCACACCTATAAAATTATGTCCCGTCTTTCCGGTTTATAAAAAATGGTCTGATTTTTCGTATTGAAATTTTCAAAAAATCCCCAGGGTTTCAAAAATACGATTAAAAAAAAAAAAAATACAGAATATCTTAGAATATTTGCCTAAACCGGAAAAAAATTAAAAAAAAATGTGATGCAAGTGGCCTATTGCTGCATCAGAAGCTTTGTCACTCATTCAGAACATGGAGCAATTTGAATTCATAGTTACATTGGTAGCTTGGTACGATATACTTTTTCTTTGGAAGTAAAGCTATGCAGTCTGAAATTATGGTCTTAGCAAACGCAAAGCTACTCGAAATTTGTGAAGCTGTACCAGACGTATTCGTCTGCTCAAATAACAGCTAAGGAAATACCTCTCAAGGCTGAAATAGATTCTACGTTTAAGCCAGTCCGATCCCGAAGAAAGAAGCGATTATTTGAATATGAAGCTGCAGATGAGACACAAACAAATCCCGAAGAACTGTTTAAAATTAACGTCTTTTATCCTATGATAGATACAATTGAAAATGCATTGGTCACTCGGTTTGGACAATTATCTAAATTCAATGATACGTGGTCTTTTTTGTAAAACATCAAAATATTTCCTGATAATTCCTGATAAATTCATTAGAAAAAGCCTGTGTGTATATTTGCAAATCATTTTAACCGATGGCAAAAAATGTGATGTCTTTAGTCGCGAATCGGTTGAAGAACTTTTGAGTCTATTCCCATTACTAAAAAATCTTGACTCAGCAGAGCTGATTCTGATCTGATATTGATTTCTCATCCATCCTACTAGGTACTTCAATGAATGTTGCATAACTGCATAGAAAGAGCTCTATTTTTTGTTAGGAGGGGAGGGGCGCCACCAAGAGATTTCGCACCACCTAATAATTTAGCTAGGGCCGCCCCTGGACCTGTTGAATGCTTTCAAATTTTGTAATTTTTTTTTTTTTTTTTTTTTTTTAATTGAAATTTTTTGATACAATACATATAATACATACATGAAATAATGAAAAGTATATAAAAAAAACTTAATATAATTAATGTATGAACAAAAAAATCCCACAAAGGCAATGCCTGTGCGTGGGTATAATATAGATTTTTTTACTTTTATTTCTATGGTTATAGTGAATATTTTAAGTATACATAAATAAGGAATTTTAAAAAAAAGTAACTGAATAAATGCATTTAAAAACTACAGCATAATGAGTAATAATGACAGTCTGCACTGTTATTATTGTATTTGTAAGTTTTGTAAAAATAGATGTTACAAGTGCAATTTAAAAACATAAAAAAACAAACAAAATAAACTAGCAAACGATATTATAAATCTTCTCTAAAAGCTGTCCAATGATAGATATATTTAATGGCTTTATTTAAACTTATAAGAAAAAAATATCTGTTTCAGTGTTTTTTAGCCAAATTTTGGTATATTTTTTATAAGATTGAAGATTTTGACATATGTTCTCTTTAAAGGTTGTACATAGTAAATTATACATTTTTGGAGCTATAAAACTAATATGCCTTTGGGACAACCTAGTTTTGCAGTGGGGTACTGCATACTCACATGTGCCACGTCTTTGGCTGGTACGATTTGAATTTTTTAGAAAGTTATTTGGACGCATGTAAATAAATTTAAGGCATTGAAGTCCATAAGTCTGTCTAAGGTCCAAAATATCAGTTTCCTTAAACAATTGTTTGGAGGGATACGATTTATTTTTTTTGTACATAATCTTAATTATTGATTTTTGGGCAATTTCTAAAGGTTTTACATGATTATTGTAAGCTCCACCCCAGCCAATTATTCCGTAGGAAAGAGATGAATGGACTAGTGCATCATAAACTAGTTTTATGGTTTTTATATTTACTATGTTACACATTCTTTTAAAAATATAATTTAAGTATCTGAGTTTGTTAACAGTATTTTCTATATGGTTGGTCCATTTAAGTTGACAATCTATGGTTACACCTAAGTACTTAATCATTTTTCCTGATTTCATCTCTTCACAGTTAGAGCATGTGGTTGGGTTACAATTAATATTATGAAACTTTAAATTGAGGTTAGTTTTGGGAGCTGACTTCTGTGTAATATAAAAAGGAATACATAGAGTTTTTTTCGTAATTTAAAGTAAGAAGGTTTCTATCTAGCCATTCTTTGACAATAGAAATACATTTGTTAGCTTTATTAGTTGTATCTTCCCATGTCTTTCCTTGGACTGTTATTGCAGTATCGTCAGCAAATGAGAATATTTTACCAGGTATAACAATATTACACAAGTCATTTATATAGATTAAAAAGAGTAGCGGCCCTAATACAGTCTCTTGTGGAACTCCATGTTTTACTGTGTCAAAATTACTCAAACATGTTCCAATTAAACATATAATTTTGTAAACATATAATTTTGAAATATAAAATTGTTGAATGCAAACATGAAAAGTTTTAAAAATGGCTTACCTTACTTTTTATCTAACTAAAATTACTGATAACGAAAAAAAATACATACATATTTTATTAGACAAATGTATTAAAAACGCTACCGTCGCCTCACTTTTTTGTAGTTTCGTGTAAAAATAATGAATAAAAAATTTCTAGAGATGAAACGGATAGTTGTTTGGCCGGATATTCGTTAATTTTGAGCATTTATTCAAAATATTCTCTTTGATAAGAAAAAGAACAAGAGGTACATATATTATGGTGCTTCAATGTCAGTATTTAATCATTTCAATTATCTCTTGTGTTTTTTACGATTTTCAGTTCAGTATAATGGTGATTGTGATTAGTTTATCATGTTAATTTAAGTTTTTTGCTACTCTGCGAGGTTTTTGTAAGTTTTTGCTAAAAGTTTTTAGTTTAGATATTTACTATTTATGTATTTATCATTAGAGTGAATACCTCAGAAGAAAATTATAGTTTTTTGGAAAGCCTTATGGCTTTTTTGTAACTTTTTCGACTATAAATAAAATTCGTCATAATTATAAGCCATTTTATTGATATTTACCTCACAAAGATTAATGTATTGCATTGTATTATAGGAAATTGTCGTAGTTTTTGAATATCCGGTATCCGGCCGGATATTAAATTTAGGCCGGATACCGGATAGTTACCGGATATCCGTTTCATCTCTAAAAATTACTTACCAAAGTTTCATATTTTTTTATAAATTGCGGTCCGAAACTTTAGTTTCATAAAGACATACATTTTAATCATTTTGTGGCTAACTTTATGATTTTAATATATAGCGTGGTGTTTTCTCTTTTTAACATCGTTTTGACCACATTGTCACTACGATAGTAAGGGAGACAACGATTTCTATGAGACCTATGTCAGTTGATGAAAAACGAACAAATTAGCCTGAGGGGTTAATACATTATTACGATATATGTAGAAATACCTGTTTCTCTGAGGCTAGACCTCGGATCGTGAATTTAAAGCAAAGGTAATCGTAACCACTGATGACATGATTTTATTATGGACTGTTTGTATTTGTGTTGAGTTGAAAAAAATGCTGTAACCTACATTATTATTTCATTCAGCTTCGAGATTGGTTTGTTTCTATTACTGTTTGTTTAACTGGAGTAGAACCTCAATCACGAGTAACTAATCACGAGTAACTATTTATCAATAAAATTGGTTTTAATTGTGATGCTATTTCTTTTTCTTCTTCCTTGCGTTGTCCCAACTCATTGCCTAGGTAGGCTGTTGGGGTCGGCTCTTCTCGTTCTCAGGTTGCAATTTCTTCTATTCTGAGTATCGCTTCCATCTAGGCCGTTTCTCTGAAAAAATTTAGAGCATTGAGTCATCCAGGAGTTCTTCGGTCTCCCTCCGGATGACTGTCGATGAAGCTCCATAGACATTGCCTGCTTCACTGTGTGGTCTGATGGTCTCCGTCTTATCTGCCATTACCATCTCAACGGTCGTTCCTCCAGCTTACTGTTTATTTCTATAACACCCAGGCTACCACGAATGCTTGAACTTTTAATCTTATCTTTTGGTGTTACTCCTGCCGACCATCTAAGCATTCGCATTTCTGGTGTTTCGAGTTGCCTAGGGTAGGAGTTGTACATAGTCCAGCATTCGGAGCCATACATTATCGCGGGTCTTACAATAGTCTGGTATATCTTTCCTTCAAGTTTAATAGGCATTTTGGAGTCACACAATATTCCTGTTACGGATCTGAATTTAATCCATCCCACACCTATTCTATGGATGACATCCGCTGCACATCCTCCGTCTCTGTGGATTAGTGAGCCCAGATACTTAAATGAATCACAATTGGCTAATATGTATTGTGATGTTATTTGTTTATCGTAATTTGATTTTATATCGTTTCTGTCGCAGTGTTATTTATTTACTAGCGAGTTCCCAGCACGCGTTGCAAGTTGCAATGCCACTTTAATAAATAAATTGTTTCTCCCTGTGTATCCATTCCCATTAGTCCCCGTTCCCCTTCTGCCTCCCCTTCCGCCTCCCCTTCCGCCTCCCCTTCCCCTCCCCCGTTCTCTTCCCCTTCTGCATTCCCTCTCCACCTTCCCCCTTCCATCGACCCTCCTCCTCGAATCCTCCTTCTTCGTTCCCTCCGCTTTCCTCTCCCTGCTGCTAAGCTATATAAAACACATTTTTCAAATTCTAACAATACAAATTTCATAACGCCAGAACTCACCAGTATATACAGAAACATTTGCGGGCGTGCCAACAACAACTCACAAAAGTTTCATCACAATCGGATGAATAATATAGGAAATAATTTCATAACGCCAGAGTTCACTATTATACATAGAAATCATCGCAGGCAAGCGCAAATCAAATCACCAAAGTTTCATCACAATCGGATGAATGGTTTAGGAACGCATAAGGGACGAACAAGTTTTATGTAACATTATTTAAAAAAAAATTACAGATGTTTTGATTTATACTATTAATTTTGTTTTATCTCCATTCGACTTTATCAACGTACTATAAGATAAATTCAGTAGGTATTTGGACTGCAATATTATCGATTTCCAAATACGAGTATGTGTTTAAAACCATTTTATTTTAATTTTAATATATAAAAGTGAATGTCTCATTTTTGACCCTTATGCGTTCCTAAATCATTCATCCCATTGCGATAAAACTTTGATTATTTGATGTGCGCATGCTTGCGATAGTTTCTGTATTTAATAGTGAGCTCTGGCGTTATGAAATTATTTCCTATGCTGTTCATCCGATTGCGATGAAACTTTGATGATTTGTTGTGCGCACGCTCCACGAAGGTTTCTACGAGCTCTACTAGGTACTTACTATGAAATTTTGTATAAAAATTTTACTATAGGTGGCGCGGGAGTAGTTTTATTTGTATTTAGTTTGTATTTCATGTAGTTTAGCAGCAGTGAGTGGAGGCGGGAGGGAGAGAAGAATCCGGGAGGGGAGGAGGGGAAGCGTCGAAGGTATAGGGGTAACGTGGGAGGGGAAGGGGGACGGGGACGAATGGGAAAGGACACGGAGGGAGCAACAATTTCTCTAAGTGGCCACTTATAAAAAATTTCTACAGCTGTTTGACTGTAGATTCGTAATATAATAAAGTGAACTTGTTCCCTACTTGTTGCTCGAAAATCCATGATCGAAACATCAGCATCTCTTGTACTCTGAAAGTCAATGTCAAACAGATAGGACGTTTGTTGGCAAACAACGCTCGATGTGAATGACCGTAAGCCAACTCCCGTATTATAAAAGCAAAATTCAATCCGTAATTAAAAGTTTTTTTCTATAGTACCTACTACCTACATCTTTTTTCAATTTTCGGGCCGCCTCTTGGGCTGGCTAGTAGCCAATTTCAGAGAAATGCGTGTGTGTGCCTGAACGTCACCAAGAGTTGATAGAATGTTTTGTCATCGACAACGAGTCTATCTGCCGAGTTTCAGCTCGATCGGATTTCGGAAACTAGGTTAATTTCCACTTCCAAGATTTGCAGTCATTCGAGAAGAAAATTGAAATTCAAATAGGGGCATTTAAAAATAAAGTGGATCCCACTAAAAATCTACGTTTGTGGATGAGGTTCTATTTATTGTTTTTTTTTTTTTTTTTAATAGGTCTATTTTAATGCACACAGATCTGTAAAACTGGGAATAAGCGGGGAAATGTCATGGATATATTTGTCGTGCGCGTTATATTTTTAACTTTAAAAAATGCCTAAAACTCAATAATAAAAATCAAAAATATTGCCTAAAAACTTTATTAAATATAATGTCCTGATGAAGAGAACATCGTTCTCGAAACATGTTCATTTTTTAAATAAAGATTATCGTGGTAAAAACAAAGTGTTTTTAATTATTTCATTAATAAAATGATGCCACAAAGTGCATTTGCAAAATTTGAAGAAGTCATTTAATTTTAATTTATTTCCAAAATTCCGTCAAATAAGTAATTGCCTTCGATCAAGGATTTACGTCAATGGTAATTGCCTATTACGAATACACTAGCCCTTCATTACGTTATACCTAGTATCAGAAATACCAACATAACGATAATATATTATAATAAAACTGATATAAAACTTTATTCCACTTAATTTTATATTAGTTTTATTATAATATATTATAATGGAATTCCACCATGAAATATCACTCTCAAAAATAGAAATACCAACATAACGATATGACAGAAATGATTGTAAATGCGCCGAAAGCAAATTTTCATTTTAGGTATATGAAATTTTGAATGTTGTGTTTTCCATCGCCCCGGATGCAAATAGTTGTATTTTGTAGTAATTAAGGTGAAACAAAAGGTTTTTTCTAAAAATATATTCGTATTCAGCGTGACCAGCGATTTCAAAAGTTTACCATAATAATTAAGAGGGATGTATAATATTATTGTATCAACGTAAAATGTACCTACTAACTTAAGAAAGCACATCGAGACGAAAGCAGTGACGTCAATATTATTATTAATAAGGGCGTAAATAAAAGAGTAATTCCCCTACAAGGTCTCCTCGTTCTAACGGGGAAACCTTTAAAGTGTCTGTAACCTTTGGATATCAGGAGCAATCTATTTGGCAATTCATAATTACTAAGTAATTGCTTTGAATCCTTACCCACTGACCATATTAATTTGGGAGGCAGGAATGGGTACCGCCGCCCCGGGAACCTTTATTGGATAACCAACACCTCTGCCATAGGTCACCTCAAGTGGTTCGCTACGTTTGGTGATTTAGCAGGGGTACCCGGGTTCATGGGGTGAGGTTTGTCTAGGTCTTGGAGGCGGATGACCAGGACATTACTGAACCGAAGATTCCTACCCACCCCTTAAACCCTTTTCCTTCCCAGAACTCTCCTCTCCTTACTTTCCTTAAAAAAACCCTCCACACAGCATCATAGGTGAGCATAAAGATGACATAGGCCCTGAGGGAAATTATGTTACTCAGGGCCTTCTGTATAGAACTCATGTAAAAAAAATATATATATTGATGTGAAAATTTCTTTACCACCGTTGTTATTTAAAACTCGATGAAACGAAAAATAGATAGTCTCTTCTTTGTGCGGTGCTTCGTAGCCTCCCCACTCTTGTCTACTTTAGTTTTCTGATGGTTTCACTTCTACCGCGTGTAAATTGCACACTCTGTTTTTTTTTTAATTTCCGCACGAACTCGTAGGTATCGGGAATTGTAACGTTTATAAAAACTAATTTACTTACCTAAAAATCAAAATTACTTCGTTATATGCAGAGGCGCGCCTCAATCCGCACAAATTGTGTATATCCATTTCTTGTCAGTTTATTTACGAGAAACGACGATTTAACCCCACAGGCTAATTTGTTCTGTTTCCGGAACAACTCTTATAGGTCTCATAGAAATCGTTGTGTCTCCCTTACGATGATCTAAACGGTGTTAGAAAGAGAAAACACCACACTTCTAATTCACTTCAAATCTAAAAATTAACTGATAACTTTTATAATACATTTGCCTTATAAAATATGTATGCGTGGGTACTTTTTCCGTTAGCAGTATTTTTAGTTAGAAATAACGTAAGGTGACCTATTTTTAAAGATTTTTTTATGTTTGGTTTCAAAATTTTTGTATTTAAAAAAATTATTTGTTTATTTCAAATTATAAAATTTGAAAGCATGTTTCACCAACTTTCTAAAACAGTTTTTAGTTTTCGGATGCGTTTAGAACTAACATCGCATAAACCATTACAAATAGAAGAAAGAGACCTACATATTCGAAAAATACCTGGGCTTATATATTGATAAACATTTGACATTTAAACAACATGTAGAAAAACCAAAAACAAAAATCATCCCATTAATTGGTGTATTTGGTAGAATTGCTCATCTTCTACCAACAGAGGTAAAGAGGGGCTTATACTTTAGCTTAATCCAGTCCCAACTAAATTATTTAATAGAAATATGGGGAAACACATACATTACGTACTTAAACGACTTACGAATAATACAGAACAAAGTTATTTAAAAACTCTTCAACTATAACCCAGACACTCCCACAAAAAAAACTATACCAGGAAATGAACCTTTTGAAAATAAGAACATTGTACGAATATAACATATGTCTTTTAATCTACAAAATACAAAATGGACTTATACACACAAACACAACATTTATAAAACCATCACAAGTACACGAACATTATACTAGACAACACAATAAATTGTACACAAATACTGTCAAGACTGAAAGTGGCAAGAGAAGTATTGGCGACGAGGAAGTTCACATTTATATAATCTCCTTCCAGATAACCTAAAAACGGAAAAGAATATAAAAACCTTTAAAAAAACTATTTAAGAGGGCATTACCAGAGAAAGCCGGAAATACGTCATTTTCAAAAAAGTTTTTAGACGTATTGACTCTTTTCCACAAAAAATTATAAATGGATTTCGAAAGATTGTTCTTTTATCTAGTGAAGTTATGTAATAAATTTTTAGAATTTTTTTTAAATTTTTAGTATAATGAGGTTATTCCATAGGTCGTTGGCAGATTTGTTAAATTTTCAAAAAAGTTTTTGTATTATACCACACCCATTTCAAATAATGTAATCATGCAGTAAAATAAATCAATACATTATCTAGCAGAGTTATATATTAGAATTTTAATTTTAGTTTCAATAAAATCATTAAAAAATATGAACGTACATGTGTTTCTTGACGAAAATTGGTCCATTTGTGTATTTATTTGCGCACTTACAAACCAATATATTTCAGATTTTTTAACATTCTTATTAAATTTAGACATTATTGAAAAATGATAAATACTTATAATCAAAAAATAACTACAAAAAGTACACTATTTTAATAGTTTTATCACCACGCCTTTCAGCATTTTTGGATGAAGGTATAAATTAAAGCTAATTTGGATTGAAATAAATTCGATATTGAGTTATAATTTTAAAAAGCTGGTACGGAGAATAATTAATCTTTCTCATTGTAACCGCCCTGCACGATCGGAAGAACAACTTTCGACGAAATGTGGATTTTCGTCCGCTGGCTGGTTAAACGCTCTTAAACTTAAGATGTTGGAATAAAATTTAAAATATTACTCCTATACTTGTACTACTATACTATGCTAATATAATATATGCTAAGTACTAATATATGCTCTGTATTTAAGTTAAGAAAGCGAAATATTATATTTCTTTTAACTTTAATAATAATAAAAAATAAAACTATTTCATTTATGTGAATTTTATCGCCTAGTCGAAATATTTTGACAATCTGACGAAAAAGACTTGAGGCCAGAGTGGTTAAGTCTATTGAGAAGCAAAATTTATTTATTTATTTATTTTAGGGAAAGTTGACAGCATATCTGAGATTACACAATAAAACAATAGTAAGATAGTTAATTATTAGCGTGTGTCGCTCTCCATAGGGAGAAAACAAATGGCCTTATATTTAAACGCCCGGGGTCTCAAAAGTTTCGTATGATCTGTAGCTATTCGAAAACGTAAAAAAAATTAAATTATTGTTCACTATTAGCCCGCTAAAATGGCCGGAAGTTTCGAAAAAAAAATAGATTTCGTGATTTGGAAAAAAAATAAAACAAAGGGTTCATATTTTATATTTTGTATCAAACTTATTTTTCATTACATAAATGCAGTACAAAGAACCAAAAAAAAAAAATTTTTTTTAACATATGTGATGTGTTGGTTAAAAAATAAAAGGGTAAAATAACACTTTTTCTGGATAAAATCAGAATTCTTGTTGACTTACTTGTATTCATAAAGTTAAACTTTTTTTTTCATTTTTGTCAGTTATACGCATTTTTTAATAATAAACAAACGTTAAAAGGTTAGATTACTGAAAAAAAAATTATTAAAAATTGAAAAAAAAAAATGGTTTTACGTGTGTTTTCTGATTTTCAATGCATTTTAGCGGGCTAATAACCATTTTTAAAAAAAATTATTTAAATGCAGTTCTCATTTTCTTTGCAAGACGCAACTTTTGAGACCCCGGGCGTTTCTGAATTCAAAAGTTGAAATAATTGACACACGCTATTAATTATGCCAATTATGAACTTTCCACTGATGATAGTGAATGAATAATAAAGTGTGACATTGTAAGGGTGTTTTTTTAAATTATATTATTATTTTTTTACAATATATGAAAGGGGAGGGGGGGAGGAACATAGAATTAAGATTAAGAGGCAAAGGACGGGAATATACAGGGATTAAACTTTCTAGTTTGAGTCATGTTGCTTACTGAGTTTTCGTTTTATGTCATGTAAAGTCGAGTTAAAGATGTCAATGTGGAAATAATTTAAGTTAAATGAGTGTGTGGATCTATAGATAAATGAGTTCTGTTTGGAGTTGGTCTTGCAAAGAGGGAGATTAAAAGTAAGTGACTGTCTGCTGTTGCGATTTGGAACATGGAATGATAGGCGTTGAAGAAGATCAGGACTATCAATTAGGTTATGTGTAATTTTAAATAACATATGCTATATTTCTTCGGCAAGTTAACGTCTGCATATTGAAGAACTTTGCAGAGTCTTCATTACTAACGTGAGATCGAAAAGAGCGGAAGTTAAGGTACAATAATGCACTTAAATTAATTTCGACAAATTCGTCGTCTTCATTTCTAGCCTTACTATGTAACATATTATATTATTATGTAACATATTATATAGGTTAGTTTTTTCTTTCTTTTTTAGTAAAACCCAAGCTAGAAACCTATTTTTTAAAGTATAGGTCCTTAGGATTTTAGTTTAGATATACTTTAAAAAATGGCCTAAAAGCCTATTTTAGTGTTTTTTTTTTTAATTTCTGCAATAACAGTGTCAAGCTAACATCAACCGCTTGCAGTAATAATGTAGGTGAATGAATGAAGATCTTTAGAGCCATGCGATTGCCTGCATACGAGGACCATCCGTCCAGCTCGTCAGCGCTATGTCGTCGGTTACGCTTCTCGGGATTATCTGTCTAGTAAGGTGTAACAGCATTTTTTCCTAATATGGCAAGTCATTGAAAACCGCATTTTGCCCATCCGTACATCTTTGTCGCGCGTTCTTTAAATAGCGGTTCCGGAAAAAGAACCGATAAGAGTCTGATAAAAGGTTATATTTACATGAGATTTAGTTGATAAAGCCGCAGCGCATTCTCACCGCACACCGCTGCGCAATCACACTGTCACTATCCCACACTCACATTGTCACATACACTGTGTGGGAATTATTTTAGCGGACTTCTTATCATTGTGACGCATTGTACACGCGTCACACTAAAAAATGGGGACAGATTTATTAAATATCTTTACCTTTTTAGGTAATATGTTCCTTGTAGAGGCATACGTAACGTGAGAGGGTAAGGACTTTTTTTTATCTAACTCCGGGTGAAATTGAAACGATATTGACAAAGATATGCTAATATGCTTGTGGCCTAGGAATCGAAAGGTTTTCACTCCATCAATAACGGTAGTTATGTCGTTGATAAACAAGAGAAACAATATTGGTCCCAAATGTGACCCCTGTGGAACGCCGGTAAAGATTTCCAACTAGTATAAAAAGTGCGATTTCATTTATATGAGAAACAAACGATAATTTACTGTAAAAAATAATTCCTAGGTCCTTAATTTGTTCAACTCTTTTTAAAAAGATGTTGGTGATGCTGTATTGATATTTAATTTATTTATTAATCTTAAGTTAGCTCACATCTTTGTGTGTGCTAATATTTTATAAAGATATAAACATTTACATTGGTTGTCAAACATAATCATTCTTTAAATATTTCACACAAATAAAGACATTAATAATTGAGGTAGACATATTTTCGTAATTCTTTTTTAAACTTATTTATATTTTCTATCTCAGTAATTTCATTCGGGATGTTGTTATGCAGTTGGACGGCCTGGTACATCAGAGATTTCTGGGTGCTTGATTTTTTTCTTGTCGGCAGTCTAATTTAATGGGATTTTTGATTCGAGCAAAAGTTATTGTTTGATATTTTCAATATTGAGGAACAGTTCATTAAGGATGCACCACTATTGTAGCCTCGCAGATTGTAATATGGAACAGTAATTGAGATTAGTAATTGTTTTGTAAATTTTAAGATCATCCGCAAATAAAATATCGCGAGTAAAAGTCGTTGATGAACAAGAAAAACAACGCTGGTCCCAGATGTGACCCCTGTGGAACTCCGGTGAAGATTTCAAACTTTTGTGAAAAGTGCGAATTGAGTTTTACTGATATTTTTCTTTTGTGCAGATAACTTTCAAACCTTTTAAAAATATTCCCCGTTATTCCAAGGGTTCTTAATTTATGTACGAGAATTTTATGAGACTTTTTCGAAAGCCTTTCTAAAGTCAATGTGCATTATGTCTGTTTGTGCACAATATTAAATAAATATTCCTCATAGATCATTAAGTTTGTAAGAGTACATGTTTTCGACATGATACCATGTTGTCGATTTGAAATTGCTTTATTGATCTCTAGCGGAGCAGAGCAGATACAAATAGTTTCGGAATTGACGACTGGATACATTTAGTAATGTAGGTATATGACATGTATAGTATATTGTGTATAAATATATTTTTTAAATTAAACTTTTTTATTGATAATAATTTGAAAGGTCTTTAGCTTCTATCCCGAATGATTTTGAAAAGTTTTGGTTAGATTATTAACAGACCGTTTGCCATCTCCAATGCATGGACTCGATGTAGGCATGATTAGTCTGTTCTACAGGTATATTAATGGAGCCTGCTCTAAGGAATTAGCAGCATTGAATACCGGTGTACATGAGTGAAACTCATCGGATGTAGTTGGCTTTATGAGAACGGGTCGTTTCTTCGACTCGTTTTGTGTAAGTCGGCTCGGCTCGTACGTGGAACGAGTTACCGATATCTGATTTTCCTCCTTCATATAATACGGACCTCTTCGCATTAATAAATCCCTATCTACAGCTCCTAACTTAAGCCGCTTCATAACGCTGCCCAGCCGGGTAGTGATGTATAGTTCCCCCGTCTTTACACTGTACAGACAGAGACGCTCTTATAAGGTGTTACATAAATACATTTCAAAAAACGTTTTCCATTTATGTTTCGGTTTGTTATTTAACTATGAGTATAAATTTCTTTAGAATTCTTAAACAAATAAAAATTAGCTTACAGCATGACAGAAAACAACTGTTTTCAGTGTACTGGCCAAATGTTGCTAAGTGGCCGACCGTTGTAACCTAGGTACTTGCGTTACTTTATAGCGCGAAGCGGATCATATAACTTTGTTTTTTTTTTCTAGCGTATGAAGCTCTCATAGGTACAATAATGAGTATCTGTACCAACATACTACATTATTTCAATTAAAAAATAAATAAATAATGTGTCCTTACTGGGGTACCCCGTTCTAAGGTCACATTGTACATGGTTACGCGTTTGAATTATAAGTAAGCACATAATATATTAAAATATCATGGGAGAAAAATTATAAAGTAATATCTATAAGAAAACACAATACAAGCATTAAGGGGTGTTCAGAGTAGTTCAGACATCTAATATAACCGCTAGCAGGTATCTGCTGAACCGCGAGCGCTTATGTTTCGTGCCGTTCACACAGCGCAGATAAAATATTTCTTCCTATGGTAGGAGAGGGGGTCAGTTGAATTAGCGAGCGGTCACGGAGTGCGCATTTTTTGTACTGAATCTATGAACTTGACATCTGTCACCCACCGGTCTTGGCAGCTCCGTAATTAAAATGACCCCCTCTCCTGTTTTCGTTGGAGTGGGGGGCGCTTAACTGTTGGCATATCGCCTCAGGAGCGGTTACGGCGTAAGATGTGCATTGTCTATGGTTGATGTGCACATAAAGCGCTCAGGTGTGAACGGTCTGAAGAGATTGTATGGAGAGCGATATGTGGCGTGCTATGATGTTTTATATTTAAATGCTCAATGTGAACGAGCTCTTAATCTTTGTTAGGCTGCAAAATTGTATCTACATTCTTCCTTCCCATGTCCCATAATCCATAATGGTTCTTTTGAACTCGCTTATTTTTAATAGTTTTGATTGTAAGAGGAAGTATATTAAATAATTTTATAGAGAAAAATTGCATATTTCTTTGCCCAAAAGTTATTTTAGTTGTAGGTGTAATACATTCTGTAAATAAATAAAAATTACCTGTGCTGGCATTGATTATAATTTCTAGCACCTGTTAGGGGAAAAAATCCCTTAAAAAAGGCGTACTTCAGTGGTAAATACGCTGGTACCTAAAAGTGACTTTTATACGGGGTGTTAAGGGGAAACCGGGAGGCGTTTTGTCCATACAAACGTATTCCCCATTTCCCATTTTGACACTACTGCAAATATTTTTAATGATTATAGATATCGACACTAGCTTGTCAGTACGTTTTGCTTTTTTTTATAAGTTACTTCTTACATTTGTTGGGACTAGGGATGTGAAAAAATAATCGATTATGAAAAAAAATGACTTTTCTCTAACAAAAATCGATTTTATTAAGCGATTTAAATTTTTTAAAAAATCGATTTTACATGTTAAGAAAAAGAACCGATTATTGACGTAAAAGCCACATTCCTAGTTTTTAATTTTCTAAAAAATCGATTAATTAGCAATCGATTTTTTTTTACACTACCGATTTTTTCATTCGCATCCCTGCTATGCTTCAGACTAAGTCACAGTCAGACATCCGAATTAGACCTGTACGTAGCTGCGCCTCTAAAAGAATTTAAAAAGATGCTTTAGAGGTCCGGAGAAGCTATGAGGGAGCTTATCCCAAACTGACACAGGTGGCGTGTAAGCACCTTCTGGTGCCGGCGTCTTCGGCCCTAGCAGAGAGATTGTTTTCAAAAGCTGGCGCCGTGTAGTCTAAGGGTACGATCAGGTACAAAGCGGGTTTCGGTTTTCTGATTAGTCGGCGCATGGGCCGCCGACTGGCGCAGGCGTGCTGACAAGAATGTTTGTATGTCAACGTATCAGGCCGAACATAATGAAGGCAGGTTCAGATTTATGTCCGCGCGAGGCGGCGCCGATAAGCTTTACCGGAATGAATTCTTAATTCCTGCTCGCCGGTGACGCCGGTCAGAATCTGATATCAAAATGAGCGACCTGTTAATTGCCGCTATTTTCAATCAACCGCCAATCTGGGATAAAAGAAATACATTCCATACCACCAGAAATGTTGTTGACAAGTGATGGAATGAAATCAAAAAGTTAAAATTTTGAAATAACCTCAAATGTCACAAGTGAATTTCTTTCAGGCACGTACTTAACATATTATCATGTTCTCTTGAGGCTTTTTTCATATTTAAAGATACCAATTACCAAATACCATTGTTTTATTCCTTAATTTTAAGAAAGGATTCTCCAAGAGTAAATAATCGTCGTCTACGAGCTCGACATTTCGTAAAAACTGACAGCTGCTGTCAGGCTACCGCGCAGGTAGCGCAAGTTTTATCCGCGTTCTGTTTGTCCACATCTCGGCGTCAACTGCCGCCGGTGGAACAGGGTACTGAACGCCGTTAATCTGAAAACCGAAACCCGCTTTGTACCTGATCGTACCCTAAGTCCAAGAACCGTATATTGTCCAAACGCTTACCTAAGCTCTTATTCCTGAGGTCGTTGCCCACGGATTTCTAATTTAAAATAACTTTTAATTTCTATTGATTATTTTAAAACTTATAATTTCTGTTGAACATTTTTTAATTGATAAAACTGTGATTAAAGATATTTTACGCGTTTATTTTAATTTATCAAATTTGGCGAAAAATCGATTATTAATCGATTATTTTTCAAGAAAAATCGATTATTAATTGTTTGTTTTCCACGAAAAATCGATTATTATAAATCGATTTTTCATCGATTATAAATCGATTTTTCATGCTAAGAAAAAGAATCGATTATTGAGCAATTGATTATTTATGTAAAAGTCATATCCCTTGTTCGGACTCTCCAAAAATCGTTCAAATTGCCTGATTTGAACGCCATAAACAGACGTTCAGTATACAAACCAAACATTGCATGTTTTAAAAAAGCAAAACTTTGGACATATTTCATCTAATACGGTTAATAATTATAAAAAAAAAAAAATCGGTCCAGTTTTGGAAGAGAAAAATGGCCAACAAAAAAACTCGTTTTTGTTGATTTTATTTTGGTATTATCAGTCTGAGGTGCAGTTGTACCTTTCGCTCAGTATTCGGGGGAGTAAGAGCGACAATGACAGCAACAATTTGGTAAAATACCTTTTTTTCTCCTAAGGGACGCACTTGACTTACTTTAACCACTGGTTCCTGTTATTCTTTGGAGAAAAAATGTAAATAAAATTTTGGTAAGTCAAGCACGTCCCTTAACACCCTGTATAGTTCATTAGTTGTTCTTCCAGCTTGTTGAAAATTTAATTAGTAGATAAACATTATGCATAAAGTGTGAAAATTGAAAAAAAGCGTTAAAAATAGAGTGAGGTTACCGATTCCCGTCTTTACGAGTATATCCGTAGGACTCCAGATACTAATATCTACAGCCTGTATGTCAGACCAATATCTACAGCTCATATGTTGAACTTATCTACGAAGTTCAGAGTGTTGACTAATATCTACAGAGCTAAGGTCGGACGAATATCTATGACGGTCCCAGTGTTGACTAATATCTACAGAGCGTAGGTTGAACTAATATCTACAGAGCGTAGGTTGGACTAATCAGCTAAATGTGTCCAATAGTCCGATATTAGGGATTTTTACATACATTTTAAATAAATTAAGTTTTTTAAACTGCATACGCAATATTACGTTATTCCAATATGCTGTACATAATTGCAAATCCAACCTCTGCCAGTGCTGTAGATATTCGTCAACACTTTGGTTCTCATAGATATTAGTCAGCAGTTTGAGCTGTAGATATTCGTCAACACTTTGGTTCTCATAGATATTAGTCAACAGTTTGAGCTGTAGATATTCGTCAACACTTTGGTTCTCATAGATATTAGTTAGATTTTTTCAGTTTTTGGAATTCCTGTAGATATTAGTAGACACCTCCTATCAGTAGCACTCAAAGTAAGGCGATTTTTCGCAAAAACAGCGCTGTATAAGTTGTCCAAATTTATTTATATTATTACTAGCTGAACCCGACCACGCTTCGCTGTGGCTTTGTCTGATTTTAATTGTTAGAGGAGTTAACAAAAATTGTCTAGCAACTGTGCATTTTCCAAGAAGACACATTGATTAATTGAATATCTGCTGTGACTATGCTGTAGTATAATTTTTTTAAAATTATTTATTTATTCAGACCTTAAAGGCTTTTACAATATCACGTTATTTCATGCGTTGCTATGCCATTTAATAAAGAAATTGTTTCTCCCTGAGTGTCCTTTCCCATTCGACCCGTTCCCCTTCCGCCTCCCCTTCTTCTCCTGCAACCTCTTCCCCTCTCGCGTTCCCACTCCGTCACCTCCACCTTCCCTCTCCCCACTCCACTCCCCCCCCCCCCTTCCTCCGTCCCGCAAACCCTTCTCCCGAGTTCTCCGCCCTCCCAGGTTCCCCTCCCCCCTCTCGCCTTCGCCTTCCACCTTTCCCGCCTTCCCTCTTCCCTTTACCGCTCCCTCGTCCCGCCAACCCTCCTCCCGCGTTCCATATATTCAATCCCAGTACATTCAGTTTTTAAACAGCCCGCTTGCCACCTTTTACAATTTTATTCAAATTTCAAATTTTCATGTATATTAAATTTGGTATCTAACATAGGTACCTATTTAAAATATCTAAAATTCTTGATTCGATTCAAACTATTAGGGGAGTACCTACTTTAAATAAATTTTTCAACATAAAGATTTTCAAAAATAGAATTTTATTTAACAATCATTTTTCTGCAAAATGTCATTCTCAAACACGCGTACCTACTGTCAAACTGTCTAGAACTGTCATTCCGTTGTTTACTGTGACAAATTATGAGTCAATTTAAAACGCATAAAATTATTATTTTCCTTTGTAACTTCCAAATAAAAAGTATGTATAAATGCTCTTCTGCTAAAATGCAATGTTCTGTAAAAATTTTGAAACAATCCATCGATTACTTTCCGAGATTAGCGAACGCAAACATACGGAACCTAAATTTTTATAAATATAGATTATTCGTAGAATTTGCATTAACATGGTTTAGCTTATGCGGGCCTTTTTCGAAAAAAATCTCGTCGGGCCGCTTTCAAAATTTCGAACGCGTGACGTAGCTTGGAACATGGGCTTCGAGCTACGTCACGTATTTTTAGCCAATCACCGCTTTAGCCCCTCTACGAACCTTGCGTTGCACTGATATTATAATACGGTAAGTACTTTTTTTTCTTTTTGTTTCACGCAATAAATTCTACACATTGTAAGTAAATTTAAGTAAGCAAGATTTTCGTTAATGTTTGAGTACGTTCTATTTTTAAAGTGCAGTAAACAAAATCAAAGCGGTTGTTTTGACAGGTGGGTGAAAAACACTACATATTATTTAGAAGAGAAAACGAACGGGTAATGAAGGGGAGATTAGTTGGAGGTTAATATTAATTTGAGTTATGTAAATTAGTTATTTTATGAATCTTATTCAGTTGGACTCATTCAAGGTTCCAAGAGTGGAAGATACTCTCAGTAACCCCCTGGTGAGAGAACGCCATTTAGAAGCAAAACGTTGCTTGAAATTGGTTTAGCTAAATTGTTTAGGTGACCGGACAACTCAGAATGAAATCAACTTAGAACCTCCTTTGAAAAGTCATTAAAAGTGGTGAAAAAATGTATAAAAAATGGTAAAACAATGTATAAAAAATGGTAAAATAGGTTACGTTAGGTTAGGGTTATAGGCAGTTTTAAAATGATTTAAAACAATTTTTAAAAAATCCAGTGATCTTTAATTACAACATTGATAACAATACTCTTGAGACATTGGCACAAATTAAAGACTTGGACATCACTTTTCAATCAAATCTTTCATTTGTTAACCATATAACAGAAATCTCTAATAAGGGCTTAAAATGTTGGGATTTATAACCAGGCTAACTAGAAATTTTAACAATATAAAGTGTATTAAACTGTTATATTTTGCCTATGTTAGAAGTCAACTTGAGTACAATTCTCCCGTCTGGAATCCACATTATAGTATACATGTAAAGGCTGTTGAAAGAATACAAAACAAATTCTTACGTTTTCTAAATTTTAAAATGGGTATTCCAGCAATTATGTTGAACTACAACACTATTTTAAATGTTATGAATATGCTCAAATTGTCCGACAGAAGAATTTTCACTGACTTGGTATTTCTATATAAAATTCTAAATGATTTAGTTGATAGTCCGATATTGCTAGAATTGATAAGCTTCCGGATTCCACTGCGTAATACCAGAAGTCAGAATTTATTTCAGTGCAGAAATTCTGGAACTAACTACCATACGTATTCATCTTTGCCCAGAATACTAATGGAGGGAAATAATTATACCAAGTCAGTGGACATCTTCAATTTATCTTTAAACAAATACAAAATACTGTTACTGAGGCAGTTCAGTTATGTACAATAAATAGGTACTATATTTTGCGTTGCAAAAACCTATTATATTTCTTTGTTAAAGAAATAGTATTTATATATTATTTAATCATAGTGTAATTTGTAAATTTCATACTTGTGTAAAAGACCCGTAAAAGGGCGTAAATAAATAAATAAATTTTTTCATGGCTTTTAATGACTTTTCAAAGAGGTGTTGAGTTGACTTGATTCTGAGTTGGCATGGAACCATTGTTTAATGACCAAATATGAATAGTTAACCTTCGTCTTTCCCTTATTCCATTCTTTCACCCTTCACTGAAACTGTTAAAACAAACATAAAATTGCACATAAGATAATGTTTTTTTTTTTTTTTTTAATTATTTTTTATTCAGTGTTTTGATTTTTGATGGTTACATATTTAGTGGATTTTCGACAACCATGCTAGGCACATGCCCGTGTTATGGTGGTCTAATGTCTTAATCATACTCCTTTCAAACGTATGGTGTACGTTGTATGTATTTCTCCAATTATTGTACTTACCGTGGTGACACAGCCGCCCCGCGCCCGCGCAGGCTCTGCTCGGCAACTGAGCTAACTGAGATAGACACAGCAATACTGTGTCTCGCTTACGTCGCAAAGTAGGTTATCTTTCTAGAGTTAAAGAAGATGTATCGCCATGTTAGGATTGTGTCTCGCCAGGATATTGTTTCAGCGGAAGAAAAACTCGTGATAACTTTAAGGTAAATAATCTTTTATTAATATAATAATATATCAACTAACAAAATCTTTCGCAATCTTTTTGACGATTAAACTAGCCAACACATGTAATTATACATATAATTAACAAACTTCATTTATTGTTTATTTATTACAACAATTACAAAAGATATTACAAAGCATATTTATATTAGGTACTGTGATGTACCCGTATAGTCTGTCAAAAAAGGGTAGAAAATATAAAAACTTGAACTACTAAATTTGTAGACTGGTAACACCAATTTAACTGTCAAATATTTTTTTGAAGTGCAATGACACTGAATGTATAGAACACAGTAAACCACATTTTAAAAAACATTTTTTCTTCATGACATAAATTTGATTAAAAGGTGATTTATAAAGCGATTTGCTTTAATTTAATTTAACATAAATTTGAATTTAACAACAGATAGAAAGGAAGAATCAATAATGGTGAGTTTAGTTACACTACTTTTAGATCTGAATGAGTTAAATATATTCAGATCTAAAATTAGAGACATGATCTAAATCCCAGGCAACGCTAGGTACTTTATCTAGTATTAAATAAATGTGAGCAATTTCTAAACTGTGCTTTATATTTTATTACATTATAGTTATTCTTCATTATGTTAACACAAAATTGCAAAGGTATATTTACACTGCAATGAAAAAATATTTTTTCCACTATTATGCCTTTTTATTTTTTTATAAAAATGTAGGTTACACAGCTTTACTTTAACACCATGAGTTATGTGTTTAGTATTGCCATTTGATCAACAGTGGCGCCCTCATATATTTTATACTCTTATTTGACAAACTGTACCAAATAGAAATAGTAATAAAACATAGGAGGGCCCCACTGTTGTTCAAATGGCAATACTAAAAATATAACTCATGGTGGAAATGTAAAGTTGTATAATCTACTTTTATTGTAAAAAATTAAAAAGGCATAAAAGTGAAGTATATAGATACCCACTGATCTCAAAATTAAAATTGCATACGTCTTAAGATCATATCTCTAATTTTAGATCTGAATGTGTTTAACTCAATCGTGTTAAATTAAGATTAACTAAACTCACCATTAGTGATTCTTCCTTTATATCTACTATTAAATACAAATTTATGTTCAATTAAATGAAAGCAAATCACTTAGAAAGTAAAACACCATTTAATCAAATTTATGTCATTGAGTCTACCTTAACAACAGTGCTTCTTCGATTTATTTTTTTTTCTTTAAGAATAAAAAATGTTTTGATTTAGAGTGTTCTATATATTTATATTCAGTGTCATTGCGCTTTAAAATAATATTTGACAGTTAAATCAGTGTTGCCAGCCTACCAATTTTGTAGTTCCATTTTTAACATTTTCTACTCTTAATCGACAGACTGTACGTAAAGGCAAAAATAATATTTTTTGATTTATCGAGATCGGCTGAGTTATTTGAAAAATAATGTGTAATAATAATTAAACAATATCATAATTTTGGAAGAGCTCAATACATCCACTACCATGAGAATCTCTTGACGATGTTGGTGGAGTGGTGAAAAGTAGTAAACGCAAAAAAACATGTTGAAGTATATTGTAGCGCCGGCTCGTAGAGGAGTGGAGCTGGCGGCACGGTATCGCTCCTAAGTAGATGAGTACAAACATCACCCCTAACTATTACATATCTGCCCTGATGATGGACACTGCAACGCTGTCCGAAACGTTGGCTAAAGAAGGAGGTAGCGCAACACGGCATAATACCCCAAAAACTAATAACAAAAATACTTTTGGCCGTGAAAATCTAAAATCGTATCCAAATAGATTCATGTTTAAACTCTCATTTCTTAAGTAAAAAAAGCATTTGACGACCGTTAACTGAGGGTGACGACCGTTATTATAGAAGGGTAAGCAGAGAGGATGGACCGCGTTTTTTTTTTACTTCGAAAATATTTTTTTTTCATTGAAAATTTATAAAACGCGGGTTTTTTTTCTAACCCCTCTACAATTACGGTCGTCACCCTCACAGAAACAGATACAGTAACGAAACGCGTAAGGCGACTGAAACGAGGTAGTGTTTGTAAGGTGATTCATTCATTACAATCCCTACCGCGTTTCAGTCGGTAGCGCGACACGGAAACGCGGTAGAGATTGTAAATACGCTTCCGGATATCCATTTTTTAGACACCGGATCCAAAGCTTCTATGTCTATCCATTTACCATTTTGAGTATTGCGTAAGTATGTACAGTGGCGGTTTTCTCTAAAGTGCGTTTGTGCGGCGAACCCTCATTAAAAAGACGAGAAATTGAAACAAACTTGTTAAACAAAGATAAGAAAATAAAACAAACTTAATAGACAAAAATGATGATGATGCGTCTTACGCTCCGCACCAAATTCTCCAAATAAAAAACCCTAGCCGGTACATATCCTCCTGACGGTTTACGAGTGTTACCGATCGAGTCGCACACTGACCGCTGTCCTTTGTATCATAAGGATGCAAGTTAATGCTATTTTATGTTATATTATGGAATTTAACTTTGTAGGCATTTTTGCACATTTTTTATTTTCTTGGTTCTGTATTTCTCTAACCGTTTGCTAGTGGCATTTGTAAAGTAGACTGATTTTGACTTCTGTTTTCGTGTACATATTATTTTTTGTAAATAAGTCGTTATATACCTTAGTTATATTTACGAAAGTTTCGGCAAACGTCGCCGCATTGTTTAAGGTCACTAGTTATGTATGTAATTTTGTGTTGGGCTTTCTCCAGTACTGTTTGGTTGTACGGGATTGGTTTATTTATGGTTACGGCGTTCAAATTGAAAGCGGATGAGTTTATTGATAGCGATTATTCGAAGTTTCCATGTAATTTTGACTTCTCCCACCGCTCCTCCCTCCACCAAAATCCCCCCTCCCACTACCACCGCCTAATTAATTTTTGTAATTGTTTAGAATTTTTAAGTTAGTTTTAAGTTTGCTCTTGAATGACACGGACGTGTCGAAACCGGTCGCAAAAAAAATTAAAATTAAAGTAACAAATGTACATTGAAAATTAAAACTCTCCAACAAAAAACCCGATTATTTGGTCCACTATACTGTGGTGGGGATGATTGTTGAGCTGGGAGTTGGTTGGGAAGATTTTTGAGCTGGGTGTTTGTTGGAAAGATTGTTGAGCTGGGAGTTGGTTGGGAAGATTGTTGAGCTGGGAGTTGGTTAGGAATATTGTTGAGCTGGGAGTTGGTTGGGAAGATTGTTGAATTGGGGGTTGGTTGGAAAGATTGTTGAGCTGGGAGTGGGTTGGGAAGATTGTTGAGCTGGGAGTTGTTTGGGAAGATTGTTGAGCTGGGAGTTGGTTGGGAAGATTGTTGAGCTGGGAGTTGGTTGGGAAGATTGTTGAGCTGGGAGTTGGTTGGGAAGATTGTTGAACTGGGGGTTGGTTGGAAAGATTGTTGAGCTGGGAGTTGGTTGGGAAGATTGTTGAGCTGGGAGTTGATTCTGAAGATTGTTGAGATGGGTGTTGGTTGGAAAGATTGTTGAGCTGGGAGTTGGTTGGGAAGATTGTTGAGCTGGGAGTTGTTTGGGAAGATTGTTGAGCTGGGAGTTGGTTGGGAAGATTGTTGAGCTGGCACTTGATTGGGAAGATCGTTGAGCTGGTAGTTGGTTGGGAAGATTGTTGAGCTGGCAGTTGGTCGGGAAGATTGTTGAGCTGGCAGTTGATTGGGAAGGTCGTTGAGCTGGTAGTTGGTTGAGAAGATTGTTGAGCTGGCAGTTGGTTGGGAAGATTGTTGAGCTGGCAGTTGATTGGGAAGATCGTTGAGCTGGTAGTTGGTTGGGAAGATTGTTGAGCTGGCAGTTGGTCAGGAAAATTGTTGAGCTGGCAGTTGATTGGGAAGATCGTTGAGCTGGTAGTTGGTTGGGAAGATTGTTGAGCTGGCAGTTGGTCGGGAAGATTGTTGAGCTGGTAGTTGATTGGGAAGATCGTTGAGCTGGTAGTTGGTTGGGAAGATTGTTGAGCTGGCAGTTGGTCGGGAAGATTGTTGAGCTGGCAGTTGATTGGGAAGATCGTTGAGCTGGTAGTTGGTTGGGAAGATTGTTGAGCTGCTTGCAAAATTTTCATTAATTCAATTTTGACTGCCATACGATTGACCTCGGGCACCTTACGCAGTTCTTTGTGTAAAGATAAACAGAAGAGTTTATCATCATCACCTTCCGTTACACCTCCGCAGGAAACCTGTAGCTGTTGTTGATTCCGAGATCTTGTACTTTTTATTATTTCCGGGAATTCGGCGTCAGCGGCACTCCTTTTCTTTCTTTTTATATTGTGACTAGGTGGCCTCATTGTGTATTCGCATCCATCTTCTGTAGACTTTTCATTATCTGCCTCTGAGTCTTCGGATGTGTCTTGATTGTTGCTTTCTGTTGTTTTATTGCGTAATGACTTTTCGAGAAACATAAGTCGGTGAAAATATTGAAACTTCGAAGTTCCAGAGCCTGGCGCAGCATTATTTGTTTTTTTCATTTCACGGACAAATGTGTCGCGAAGACCTTTCCATTTTTTCTGGAGAGAGTTACCTGAAATTCACAGTTTTTAATAAGTTTTGTTTTTTGTTTGGGGTATTTTGCTGACTTACATTATGCCTATATACATAGATTAGGAAAATCAACTGTAACTGAGATCATGTCTATAGATTAGGAAAATCAACTGTAACTGAGATCAAAAAACTGTCAACATTATTGGGAAGAAATTAAAAGATAGAGTAGTGAATAACCTACGACAGAGGAGTGAGAGGAGATTGCAAGAGGATTCGAAAAATATACAAATTTTCCTAATTGCGTTGAAGCCATTGACGGAAAACGGCGACCCTACAGTTGATCCCCCGACAATTGATCCCCCGAAATGATATTTACCATAAAATTATTATTTTTTCTGCATCATTTACCAATTTCAAACGTAAAAGATATTCAGTTCAACTTCAAAAATACACTTAATAAGAAGCTGGTAGTCCTGTCAATGAATGGTCCAAAAGGAGGTGTAGAGTGCGTGAGCAGGAACCCAAGTGATTCCTTCAAAAACTTGTTTAGGGTGTGAACATACTAAAAGTCCTGACGTCTAGGTGGTGAGCTAGGAGGGGGGAGGGGGGGGGGGGGGGAGGTCCCGATCTTCGGGTTTCCGTTTAAATCTCGAAAACGGCGCGTCGCAGAGGAAAACTTTTTTAGAATAAGTAAAAGCTCTTAAAATTATCTACAGCTTTTATTCCATACGTAATTTACGAAATCCCAGCCATTTTAGAGTTTGACGCTCCACAAATGTAGATATTTTCGAAAAAAATCATTTCCTGACCTACCCCAAAACCAAACAATACTATGTATATTGTCTAAGTGTAAAATATTCATCACCCAAAGAAATTTATTTGAAAGAAGTTGTAAATAATTTAATTCCCTTTTAGAATATATACACATATGCAAATAAATCTCCAACCAGTACCTAAATATTTACAGCAATTTAAGTTTTTTCGTAAAATGTCGTAATTTTCAGAAAAAGCTGTTTTTATCTTATTACTGACACACCGACGCGCGGCGACGATTATGCGACGCTCTGATCGCTTTTAGTCAGGCGTATGGTCAGATATGACTATTGAAACCACATTGATGCGATCATTCAAAAGCCGAGGAGGCATAACAGGAGGCATAGGTGTTTCGCACAATGTAGTCAGCAAGTGGTATGAGCGCAACTCATGAGATCTGTACTTGCCTTTAAGAGTTTTATAGAGTCTTTTTCACGTCAAGTGAACAGCACAAGGACCTCGGGCAAGCCCACCGAAGTAGAGATACAGCAGACATTTCCAAACTCAGTCAGTGGTTTGATGCACATCCACCCTTCCCACAAACCATTGCAATAATGTCAATTCCCAATGTCTTCTGTCGTCAGCTCGTCGATAAAAATTCACGATGAAAAGGTTGCAGTTGACCCAACATTGCTGTTTCAGCGGATGTATATAAGCAAACGATCAGATGAGGATTTGATGAAATTCTTTGAGTATGAATTGACCTCATTTCCCTTGGCACCGTTCAATGAAAGTGGGATGCGAAATCTGTCCTCTTCAGCTAAATCTGTCCTCTACAGCTTATTCTTAACCACCACTATCCTGGGACGACTTGCACTGTGATATTTGATGGGTACGCAAACCCAGCCAACAGTACGAAATCACAAGAACAGATGCGACGATACAGACAAAGAAGGTCAGCTGACATCAATTTGATATGGAACACATCAATACCCGTTAAACAGGAAGATTTTTTATCCAATCCTACCAACAAAAGTAACTTCATCTCCTTACTACAGACGAAGTTTCGGGAGAATGGGATACAGACTCTTCAAGCCACCGATGATGCTGACGTCCTAATCGTGAAGACTTCTGTGGAACTACTCTCTCACAATTCTGAGGCTGTCATTGATGAGGATGTGGACCTCACTCTCCTTTGATTGCTTCCACTCCTCCCACCCAAGATATTCTGCTGCTGAAACCCGGACGAGGGAAAACCAAAACATTGGCACTGTCCACCCAAGAGATGCAGCGTCGTGGATTTGAACACATCCTGTTCTTATATTCATTTACCGGCTGCGACACAACATCTGCAACTTTCAGGAGAAGCAAGGTGGGCTTTTCAAAATTGTACTTGGAGTCAGAAATCTGTTTCAACCCTTCCTCTACCCACGGCGAGGTTGAAGAGGCTGGAAATAAATGCTTTCTGAAATGGTATGCGGTTTCTTTCATAACACCCATTTTCAAAACCGGGCAAAAATCTGACATTGAAACTATCGTCCAATATCGAAATTGTGTGTCTTCAGTAAGGTGTTTGAAAAAATAATATACAATCAGATGTTTCCCAGTTTGAAATCCTCACTCAATGTTTACCAACATGGGTTTATGAGTGGAAAATCAACAACAACTAATCTAATAACATTCACGGAATTCTTGCAAGATAATATGGATCAACGTGTACGAGTAGACGCAATGTATACGAATTATAGCAAAGCTTTTGACCTAGTGAATCACGACATATTATCACGCAAGCTTATGCAAATCGGCGTCCACGGTGACCTTCTTAGATGGCTCTCATCCAAACCAATCCGTAGTTGTGGGTGGCTTTAAATCGGACTGAGTAACCGTCCAATCAGGTGTGCCTCGAGGATCTCTATTGGGACCGTTACTTTTTAATATTTACATTAATGAGGAGGCGTCTACTAATATATACAGGAATTCCAAAAACTGAACAAATCGGACTAATATATATGAGAATCAAAGTGACGACGAATATCTACAGCTTAAACTGCTGACTAATATCTATGAGAACCAAAGTGTGGACGAATATCTATAGCACTGGCAGAGGTTGGATTTGCAATTATGTATAGCATATTGGAATAACGTAATATTGCGTATGCAGTTTAAAAAACTTAATTTATGTTTATATGTATGTAAACATCCCTAATATCGGACTATTGGACACATTTAGCTGATTATTAAGGATTTGGGTTTTTATTTTAACAACTTTCTTTATTTCGAGTGCTTCTGAATTATTTAGATTGTTACCATGACTATTTCTATGTCAGTTAGGTTAGGTTAGGTTGTGGTGCCGTGTATTTCGAAATAAATAAATAAATGTGGCGAGCCAACGCTCAACAAAACGTTGAGCAACAACAACGCTGAACACGGAGAAGTACTTACCTACCTGCGCTGAAATATTTGGCAATTCGTCACACCTTATGGAAAGTACCGGAAAATTCAAATTCCCTGTACATTAGTCTTTAGAACAGCAAGCCAAAACAAATGGTCCCGTTATTTTACTACTGTCACGCTCCGTATTCCGATAACATTGTAAATTTTAATTCTTAGTAAAAACTATCAACAGTTAATTCTGGTGTTTTCTTTTACACGTTTACGTAGCACGTCCGATTGCTACATAAATAAATATCTTTGTATTTTTGACCTCCATGTTTGTTCAATAAATTATTGTTCTCGTTAATAGCAAAATACGTAATATTATGCAAAAACTTCATGTACGTTCTCTAAACGTTTAAGCCTTTACGTAATTACGTAATTGAAGTAATTTATGCTTTTCCGTACAACCTCTTGCTCATCTGCCCTCTGTAGATATTAGTCCAACTTACGCTCCATAGATATTAGTCACATAGATATTCGTCCGACCTTAGCTCTGTAGATATTAGTTCTCAGTCTGAAGTTCATAGATATTAGTCCAACATACGAGTATCAAATACTCCAAAACATTATTTTACGCCAGGGGTGGGGAACCTTTATTTAGATGTTCATGCTTTAACCCGCGGGCCGCACTCCGATTTTCGTCTCGGGGGGGGCGCATTCGAATCTGGTTTTATGAAAACTAATACAAAAAATAGTTACACTAGCTACATTCAGACCATGGTTTTCCTAAAATTCTAGCTGCACATAGGCTGCAATTAGAATTTTAAAACTGCACTTTGAACACGAGAATGGTTTCCGTCAAAATGCATCAGCAGATGAAACCACAACTGAAATTGTTCGTTGCATTCTGAACACAGAACTAGTTTTTACTTAGAATTAATTTGCATGCGGGGAATTAAAACCACACTCAGAACATGAAAATGGCTTTTCTCTAATTCTGGCAGCACAAACTACGAAACTATAATTTTATAAATGAACTTCCAACACAAGAAATGCTTCAGCAAATGAAATCACACCTGACGTGTTTTTGTTGCATTCTTAACACAGAACTGATTTTAATTACAGGGTGAATCCGTACGTGGGGAATTAAAATTACACTCAGACCGTGAAATTGCTTTCCTCCAATACTGGCAGCACAATTGCAACTACAAATAATACTTCGAGCACGAGAATGGTTTCTTGCAAAACGCGTTAGCATGATGAAACTCCACCAGGAATTTTTTCGTTGCATTCCAAACACAAAACTGGTTTTAATTATACATTGAGTTTGTACGCGGGGAGATAGAACTACACTTGGAACAAATTGGCTGTCCTCACCCAACTAGAATTATACAAATGCACTTCTTACATGAGGTATGTGTCAAAAATGAAACCCCACCTGAAATTTTTTCGTTGCCATCAATCCTGAAATATCGGGCCTGTCCATTTCTACAGCCTGCATTTTCTACAGCCTTAATTTAGTTTCAAATGATTTCACGTTTCACTCAGCTTCAACTTTTATTTTCTTCGTAGTTGCCATTAATAGGATTTTATTGATTTACTATCCACTTTACTTCCGATGACTAGAAAATAATGTTTACGACAGACTTACTAAGAATAGAGTTGCCATCAATCCTGAAATATCGGGCCTGTCCTGTACGAGAAAGTTAAAAGTGCCGATGGAATTTCACTATCATTTCACAATAACAAATTAAAATAAAAGTTAAAGGGGATGTTGTATCACGTTTTTATTTGCGCAAATTCGAAGTAATCGGTGCAGCAGGGCAAGCGAAACCGATATGAAACGGACGGGGTTCGGAAATTTCCGTCGTTTTTCGGACGAACGCAGCTCTCATGGCGACGATGCGGTGGTTGTTCGAACTTCCAACCACAATAGACTAAATAATTAATAATTATCTAAAAAGACTATTATTATGATAAATTTGTTTAATAATATGGGCACGCGTTGGCGGCGAAGGGGCTCCGCGGCCAGTTTCCAGTAAGTTGTTTCGCGTCGAAAGGCTCTCCCGTCCGATGGGGACACTCGGAACACTCAAAATTTATTTTTTTATGATGATAACTTATTTTATTTAAAACCTTGCATTCTAAGTTTTTAAAACCATATTCAAATAAAAATAATAATAAAGATATTGAAAAAATATTTTTTTTAATTAAAAAAAATTTAAAACAAAACTGCAGGCTGCTGGTGGGCAGACCAAGGAAGTCATAAATGGGATGATCTAGACTACAGGTTTTCGTTAGTTTCGATCTTGTATTCGATGTAATCGATGCAGCAAGGCAAGCGAAACCGATACGAAACGGACGGGGTTCGGAAATTTCGGTCGTTTTTCGGACGAACGCAGCTCTTACGGCGACAGTGGGTTGGTTGTTCGAACTTCCAACTACTATGAACTATTAGGCAATCTTAAAAAGACTATTATTATTATAAATTTGTACAAAAATATTAACACGCGTCAGCGGTGAGAGGCGGCACCGCGGCAGGTTTCGTAAGTGGTTTGGCGTCGAAAGGCTCGCCTAAGAGATGGGTACACTCGGAACTCTCAAAATATATTTTTTAAATATTTTTCGCTTATTTTTTTAAAATATGGCATTCAAAGTTTTTAAAAATATAGTGAAATAAAAATAATAATAATAATAAAGATAAACGAAAAATTAAGAAAAAAAAACTTTAAAACATCGTACACAAAAAGCTGCCAGGCTGCTGGTCGGCAGACCAAGAAATTCATAAATGGGATGATCAGGACTATAGTTATTCATTGGTTTCATTCGTGTACTCGATGACGTTAAATTTACTATTTTTACCCCACGCCCCGGCTGCCTGCGAACGTGCCAGGCTGCCGGTCGGCAGACCTGCTTTTTTCTCATTTTCTAATCGACCTTTATCGTATGAGACCATTCCCGTTCGTGTACTCGATGACGTAATTTTTTCGAAAAAAATCACTGACTGTTTCCATGACTGCGTGGCTCCTGCCAAGAGGCGCACCGGCAGACCAGCTTTTTTAAGGTTTTCTAAATGTCCATTATCACTACAAAGTAGTTTCATCCGTGTACTCGATGACGTAGGGTTTACCTATCTCGCCTCCCAGTCTACTACTCATGTATGATATTTATACTCATTAATTGTATTTTTTGTCAATAGTTAAATTTTGGTTTTACTGAAGAAGTGAAATTATGCTTATTGGTATCAGTTCAAGATTTCAGCAACTAAAAATGACATAGTATTTCAGTTTAAAATCTATAACTTTATTTATTGAATGGAAGCAAAAACTAGCTCCATTATGAATAACCCTCACTAACACGTGTATTTCACGTTCACTTGTGGGAATGAACTGCTTGAAAGACATCGAAGAAAATAATTTTGCAGATGTTAAATTGAAAAGAAAGAACAAAGTCAAAACTATAGGCTCCGTAGTAAGTGGTATAGATGTGAGATCTGAAGAAGTGCCAATTAATCCTGATCAGCCCTTTAATAGGGTTATTTGTATGTCTCAAGGAACAAATAATTTCAAACAATACTTCAACTATGAACTCAGCCCATACCCTTTGTCTTTATTTGAAAAAATCTCGAAACAATTATTCAACTATGAACTCAGCCCGTACCCTTTGTCTTTATTTGAAAACAATAAAATTATGAGAAAGGGAACTAAATCAAGGCTTATGAAAATATTTGAAAAGTGTTAACAACGAAGTTTTTGAGAATTTGCCCCCAAAAATATATGTAGTAGATTGAGGGTATCTTTTGCACAGTGTTATTTGGCCTGAAAAAGTAACAATACAGCAGCATCATAGAGAAGTATGTTGTCACTGTAATCAAACGGTATGGGAAAGATTGTCATGTTGTGTTCGATGGGTATCCTGACCTGACTATCCCACCACAAAAGGGGTCGAACACATGCGGAAGAAGTGAAAAAACATCTCTAGAAATGAAATTCAACATTAAGAGCGTTTAACCAGCCAGCGGACGAAAATCCACATTTCGTCGAAAGTTGTTCTTCCGATCGTGCAGGGCGGTTACAATGAGAAAGATTAATTATTCTCCGTACCAGCTTTTTTAAATTATAACTCAATATCAAATTTATTTCAATCCAAATTAGCTTTAATTTATACCTTCATCCAAAAATGCTGAAAGGCGTGATGATAAAACTATTAAAATAGTGTACTTTTTGTAGTTATTTTTTTATTATAAGTATTTATCATTTTTCAATAATGTCTAAATTTAATAAGAATGTTAAAAAAAATCTGAAATATATTAGTTTGTAAGTGCGCAAATAAATACACAAATGGACCAATTTTCGTCAAGAAACACATGTACGTACATATTTTTTAATGATTTTATTGAAACTAAAATTAAAATTCTAAAACATTCGTTTGCTAGATAATGTATTGATTTATTTTACTGCATGATTATATTATTTGAAATGGGTGTGGTATAATACAAAAACTTTTTTGAAAATTTAACAAATCTGCCAACGACCTATGGAATAAATAACCTTATTATACTAAAAATTTTAAAAAATTCTCAAAATTTATTACATGCGAATGCTAGATAAAAGAACAATCTTTCGAAATCCATTTATAATTTTTTGTGGAAAAGAGTCAATACGTCTAAAATCTTTTTTGAAAATGACGTATTTCCGGTTTTCTCTGGTAATGCCCTCTTAATATGGAATGCTCTGTGAAGAAAAATGAATTTTTGGCAAATCCAAAAAACAAAAGCCAGCTTATTGAACAGCTCGCTCAGAAGCTTAATGAAGCAAACATTCCAACCATTGTGGCGGAGGAAGATGCAGATACTGAAGTGGTCGGAAGAGCAATAGATGTCTCCCAGATTCAAAGTGGGAGGCCTATAGTTGTTGTCGAACAGGATACTGATCTTTTCGTTCTATTGTTAGGGCAACCAGAGTGTCAAAATGTGCTACTATTCTTTCACAAACCCTCTGGCACACCATCAACGTATGACATCAGCAAGATTAGTGAAGAGATTGGTGATATGAAGAATGTGATATTATTTTTGTATGCTATCACAGGATGTGATACCACGTCTTATTTATTCGGCAAAGGTAAAATTAACGCGTAAAAATTGTTAAGTTTATCAAATGATCTCCGCACAAAAGCTTTACAGTTTTATGAAAAACAGGCAGACAAAAATATTCTCAAAGAGGTAGGAGAGGCTTTTGTCTTGAAACTAATGTACCTTAAAGCTGTTGCAAAAATGTAATTAAAATAATCCAAATTTAACATGGCATCCCTCCCTCCAACATCTGGTGCTGCTGAACAACACACCTATCGAACATAGGGGAGGGTGGGGCGTGTTGTGACTAAATTACAAAACTGAGTGTAGTAGAAAAATCTTTATTGAAATCAAAGGTTTGACATTTTAATGGAAACAAATAACTCTTTGGCTACATTATTTTGGTATTATTAACCTTGTTTACATACGAATAAAGTGACAAAATATTATTTTCCAAAATATGGGAATTGGCACAACACGCCCCACCCGTGGGGCTAGTTGTGACGGGGGTGGGGCGTGTTGAGACGAACAAATAATTAAGTAAAAGCATTAGGTAGGTACGAAATAAAATTGGTAAAAACGAAAGTCCCGATAATATATTATCATCAGTTAAATAAAAGTGGTTGTAGTATACCTCCAATGTAATAAAAAAAATAAAAACATTTAAAATAAATCTCAGCCAGACAAGCAAAAGTCCCAGATGAAGTCAGGAATGTATTCATCCACTCCGGCACATAACTCATAACACCATTTATGACATTTTATGCACCTCACCCATCTTTCACCAGAAATATCATTAGAATAGGGGTTACGACAAAATATACATTGCTCTTCTTCGTTTGCATCGCTGTCGTCAGTTTCCATAAGTGGTGGCTCCTCTTCAGTTTCACTGGATGATGTGGACATCAGTTGTATTAAGCCCATAGTAAACTTTGCTGCATTTTGCGATGTAATCTGCAAGTTCTTTTTCCTGTGCATGAGTAAAAACTTGACCAGGATTGGAATATCCCACCTTACAATTTGTAAGAGGACTAGCTTTTTTCCTTTCGATGAACCGCTTTAGTGTCATATGATTAATTCCAAAAGAGACTGCAGCTTTTCGAAGTGACACGTTTGTAGTAATGATTTCAGCTGCAGCTTGTTCATAAACGTTTTCTGGAATTTCCCATCTATTCATCTTCTTTTATATTTTCGGACCATTTTGCAAAACTGAAAAAAAATAAAAATTACAAATAGGCACAAAAAGGAAATGTATCTAGGTAATACATATATACATTCATAATATGTTAAAAAATACGCCTGTTTACATAACACATATTGTATTAATGTATATTTTATATAAACGTAAAAAAAAACTAAATTCTAGCAGCGAGTTATGTCTGCCACAACTCGCCCCCGCCTTGATGTAACAACTCGCCCCACCCGACGATTTTACATAAAAATGGCCATGCAAGTAAACATACTTGACGTATGCATTTCATTTATAATTAATAACACAGTCAAAAGATACAGTTTGTGGAGAAAACAACATATAACGACTTACCGAGTGTTAGCAGGTTGGCAGACGACTTCGAAAATTTCCTGGAAAAGTTCGTTTAGCACTTAAAAATCACACTTTGTCGTATAACTTTAATTATATCGACCGCACGGCACCACCGTTTTGCCAGGAACTGGCGGTACGGAGTTCACACTAAACGGCGCGATGCGGGCGCAGCTAAGTCAACTAGCGGGAATTTTAAACGCGATGTATCAACACGCCCCCGTCACAACACGCCCCACCCTCCCCTACTATCAGATTAAAAATTGGATCGGAGATAAGAAAATCAGCGGTACGGACTGGGGATGGATTTTAACTGACAACATGTTGTACCCAGTGCACTAAAAAAAACCACCGGCACCTGGAGAAGTTATAAACTTTTCAGTTTCCTGCAACTGCAAAAAGGCTTGCAAAAATAATTGTTGCTGCTTTACAGCATCACTTGATTGCACAGAAATGTGCGGGAGCTGTGGCGGATCATGCAGCAATGTAACTTTGGTTGAAGTCGAGGAAAATAAAGAACCTGTCATGGAAGTTTAGGAAATCGGAAATGGTCAACATCAATTTATTTTTTACTGAGAATAATCTGAATATATTTTTTACTTCAAATTAAGATACCGCAATTATTTTGTTCTAAAATAACAACTTAAAAAAATATTACACGCATTTTCAAACCAAAAACTATTTAAAATACCTGTTTTAGCTACGGAATAAGGACTTATGATTATTTGAAACAAATTTAAAAAGTGAGGAATTTAGGTTTCACTGAGACTCGATTAGTTTTTTTATAGAAAATGCAATAGTGTACCTTGTATTTAAATTTTAAAATTTAGTAAGATAATCATATTAAAAAATTAGGTAATTTCAAAAATTTTACAAATTTATATCACATTTAAAGATAAAAAAACACTCTCACTATAAAACAATATTTGCATTCCCCCACCTCGACCGAACCCGCCATGACAGAGTACGCATTCTGCATTACACGCACCGGCTGAATCTCGCTGGATCTCCAACTATTTTTTATATCATTTTAAGGGGGTTTTTCACCATCCTCCCAATAGCTTATCCATACACATAATGAATATTTTGGATTAATTCTACAGGATTTATTTATTTAAAAAGTCTGAGTTTACTGTTCGGTACTTGAACCTATGAACAATGGCTACATATAGGATAAATTAGCCGAAGTTTTTACCTGTTGCTAGTATTTATTAGTTTTTTATTAATATTCGTTATGTGTATGGATAAACTATTGGGAGGATGGTGAGAAACCCCCTAAAGGTAATAATAGGAGCTACAACTTTTGTAGGAAACATTTTTTCATAAAATGTCGGCTTAAAAAGTTCTGCAACAAAAAGTAAAATTACGTGCTAAAAATATACAAATTTTTACCTTTACATACGAATAACAAACAAACGGTAAAAGTTACGACAAAAGTAAACTGGACATTAATTGTAGACAATGTTACAGCAAAGAGAATAAACAAAATTAACGGTATGTTGTTTAGTAATCGAGATAGACGCGATTTACGAAACCCTTACACTTTTCATGTTTAGGGGGGCACAGGGGGGGGGGGGAAGCAAGGGGGGTAGGGGCCAGGACTTTTGGCTAAACACTTGTCTAAATGGCAGCAGTCGATGGGGAAAAAATAGCTTTATACTATTTATTTCCACCTAAAAACACAGGTTGACTGGACTAGAGGTGTAATAAATAAATACTTTACTCACCAAGTAGCTTCTTCTTTTCTTCAGAGTCATCTTCATCAGACAATTTTAACACCAATTCTTCCCAAGCTCGACGTTTTAATTTTTTTTTGTCGTAATCAGAAGATTCCATATCCCATATTACCGGTCTTTTTTCTACCTCGTCTATAAACAATTCTTTATCAAAATTCTCCATTGCACTCGATGCGTGCGCTCTCTCCGCAATTCACGCGTAAACTGGACTGGAGTGGACACTGGATGCAACCATGGGCCATGTGGTTGGTAGTATCTCTCGAGAGTCTGGCGTACTACGCTCGAGTTACGCGCGTATTTTAAGTATTTTAAACTCGCGCGATGCTTCTACGTGGCGCGCGCCCAGTACCTCGCCTACGCGCGTAATGATTCATAGACTGGGATTCCGGTTCGTGTACTCGAAAAAAATCAAAAAAAACACCACAGGACACAGATAATTTATTGCTTATATGTATTTTATCAGATTGGATGAGAGTTTGTTGTGTTCGGTTTGTTAGATAGTTTTCAAACCATGTGTGGGCTACTTCAGTTATTCCAATCTGCTGCAGTTTTTTTTAGTAGTAATAGATGTGAGACCGTATCAAATGCTTTTGCGAGATCGAGAAAAATAGCAAGTGGTTTGCGACCAATGTCAAGATTATAGGAAACGATCTTTGTGAGGGCGGCTATTGCATTTGAAGTACTTCTACCTTTGCGAAAGCCGTATTGATTGTCAGATAATATTTTGTTATCTTCGAGAAACTTACAGAGTCTATTTTTCACCGCTTTTTCTACAACTTTAGATATTATGCTTAGTAAGGATATTGGACGGTAATTATTTACAAATAATTTGTCTCCCGCTTTAAAGATTGGAATTAATGTGGCCTGTTTTAGGGAGTTAGGAAAAATGCCAGTTTTGAAGCTTAAGTTGATTATGTGTTTAAGAGGGGATGCGATGTAATTTTGAATGTGTTTAAAGTATAAAGTATAAGTTTTAAGTATACAAAATCAATTAAAGTTAGACACAACTAAAGACCATACACAAATTCAAATAAATTATTAAGATTACAACGCATTCATAAGAAAAGAATGTCGATCAATTTTAGAACGCATCCATTGGTTGCTTAATTTTTTTGTCGCGGTACTTTGAAAGGAAGCAAATAGCAGAAAAATAGTCCATCTACCCTGAATTTTTTAAAACTCGTCAGAGGAAGGTGAAACGCCATTTTGAATTGACGAACTTTGCGAAAATGAACGTCTCCAATATCCGGAAACTTTGTTTAATGTGAACATACGAGTATTCTATCGAGTATTGGGCATCATTATCGAATATTGGACATCAACTGAAATCGCGTTTCCTTCCAATTAATAAACTTGCTTCCAATTTCATTGTTTTGCATCCTGCCACTTTGCATAATTTAAATTCTCTTTAAAAAAAACTCTAGAATTTGTTGAATTTAAAAAATATATATATTTATTAAATAATCAGTTTACAAAGTATAATAATTACATAATATGTTTTCACTGATTTTTTATTTTATGTTGTTTCTCTTCTATAGAAGCAGACCCTTGTGATTAGAAGAGGGACGAGTATCGGGATGAAAAATATATTTTGTATCTTAAATACGGTAGGAACTTAAAAAAAAATAGACAAATATAAACGTTATATAAGTTATGAAGATAAATTCTTCATTTAGTTATTTTTACATTGAATTAATTGATCTTTAATTGCTTTTAGTAGGCAATTATCGTCTTCGATTGTTCTTATCTTTTCGGGTAGGCTATTGAAGTATTTTTTCCCTAGATATGTATAATGATGTTGTGCAAATGAGGTGTTACATTTTTGTGTCGGAAATATATGTTTTTGACAAGTACGACTTTCAGTTAAAAAGCTATGATTTTGCTTTTCTTTTATTATTTGAATTATTAAATTTTTTCGGACTAGATCATTAAATTTTAATATTTTAAATTCTTCAAAAATAAGGTGTGTTGGATAGTCTCTTGGTTTTTTTAATATTATTTTTATAAGATGTTAGAAATATTTTAAAAAAAACATATCTGAATTATTTGCCAGGGAAATTCTCAGTTTTCGATCCAACTTCAGAGACGAAATAGAAAAGGCTTCGCGTATTAGAGAAATCCCGCGGCATTACATCTTGCATAATATGTACCTACCTCAAACACTTTGGGCCTTATTAATAATAATTTACTAATAATGAACAGCTTTTCCATACAGCAATGGTTGTTTATCAGTTTTGTAAAATTTAAACCACATTTATTACTAAGACTGTCTAAGTTTTAAAGCTCTTAAAAATATAAGTTATTATTATTTTTAATTGTAAAACTAACGTTTTTAAGACAAGATTTTTTATGCATAGCACAAAGGGTAACAATTATTATAAGCAATAATTATCAGCCTGAAACACTCATCCACATTGAAAAATCTTCCGAGAAAAGATACATGACGCCAACGGGACTTGAACCCGTGTCCTCTCGATTGCCGGTCGATTGCTCTTGACCACTGAGCTATGGCGGCTTATCTCGTACCCGCCAAATGATTCAATATATGCTAGTGTTTCATTCAACAATTACTGCTTATTATATTTTTTCCACCTGAAAACAACCAACTTTATTTTTGCGAGGGACTTAACACTTACAATGTTTCTCTCGCAAAAATAAAGTTGGTTGTTTTCAGGTGGAAAAAATATAATAAGCAGTAATTGTTGAATGAAACACTAGCATATATTGAATCATTTGGCGGGTACGAGATAAGCCGCCATAGCTCAGTGGTCAAGAGCAATCGACCGGCAATCGAGAGGACACGGGTTCAAGTCCCGTTGGCGTCATGTATCTTTTCTCGGAAGATTTTTCAATGTGGATGAGTGTTTCAGGCTGATAATTATTGCTTATAATAATTGTTATATAAGTTATTCTTGAAGATAATATATGTACGTACCCCGCGCCGAAAAGCAAATTATATGTAATTCCCACGATAGAAAACAATCGAAAAGTATGATCCGAAAATTATTATAAACACGTTTGTTTCAGTTATTTTACAAGTTAGGGAACGTACCCATACTACGTGACACGCTTAGGGGGGGTCTTCAAAATGTCACGCTTGGTACAAATGAGCAGCGCGGCGGGCTTAGGTTTTTGGTCACCGGGGGGGTGGGGGGTAAAAATTGCAAAAAGTTGGTCACGTAGTATGGGTACGCTCCCTTATGTGTTGTTATGGGCAGAACGCATAACTGCTCTACAATATGTCCCCAGGCCAGCTCACGGTAGAGACAAAAGTACCCTCTATCTCAGAGGGCAGGTCGCACGAATGCGTCGGGATCTCTCTCTCTCTCCTTCTCTCTCCCACAATCGTCTGGGAATACTCACTGGGGAAAGGCTCCTGCCGAGGCAGATTAACAACAGGATGTAATTAATAGACTCATGTATTGTAAATTCAAACACAGTACAAGGGTTATTACAGCACAATTCAATTCAAGAGATGCATGTTACACAAACCTAGCTATCGAGTTTATATCTCATGATCCCTGTCAACGAAACTTTCTGAGTGGTGGCTTTACGCGAGAGTTCAAACAGTCTATCGTTACGGACACATTAAAGAGGGTAAATCAGAGGACAGCTTACATGGTGATTGAAGAATCCTTCGGCTCTCGGGTTCAGCAGGGCTCATCCCGAGTCTAGGACAGGTCCCGAAGTTCACAGGCATGGTAGAACACCAGCGCTAACACTCGTATGTACTTTAATTACATCGCAGATGTTACTGCGTTTAATTTGATCGGGCTAGTTGGCCGCGAACTGTATAGTTCGCGGAGGAGTGTCACGTGCGCCTGAGACGGCTTGTACTACTCGACTGGTGGCGGCGCGGCGGAGCGTGCCGGAATGCCGAGGGGAGAGGAGGTAGGTAACAGGAAACAGCGGGGAGCAACGAGTTGTTGCCCGCAGCGGTTTGTTTAGGGACTCGCGTTGGCGCTCCCTGTTGCTCTAAAAACGTACCATAACACTTCCCCCCGCGCTTGGAAAAAAAGCGACGTGGCAATGGAGCTGTAGGGAAAAAAAATCCTCTTATGCTTCCATCGGGGTTTTGAGAGATTCGTTGCTTGAGAGATTGCCTAGCTAGAACATACAGTTTATGCTATAGTTTAGGTCACAATGTTTGTAGGGAATGGATGGGGGTACATGGAATGTTTGGAAAAGACAGCTTTGGGGAGAGTACATGGTGTAAAACAACATACAAGGTTATGCAATTGAAAATAACAATACACATGGTTATGCAATTGAAAATAACAATACACATGGTTATGCAATTGAAAATAATGACAATACATTTGTACAAGAGAAGAGAAAAGGTGTGATTCTAAAGTTTCATTGGTCTGGGAGCTAAGTTTGCGAAGCGTGGATTTGTTTGGTTTCGGAGAATTTCGAAGAAAAGGACGTGGTTTCACAGATTCTAAGGATTACAATATCACTGTAATCAGACCCATTTGAGATAACACTCAAGAGTACACTTGGGCCTTAGAAAACACTTGGTTTGGTCGAAAACGTTGAAGTTCACGAAGTGGAGACTGTGGTTGCTGTGCCGCGACTATGGTTACAGAGGCCATTGAAGAGAAGAATCCAGTATCTGCAGACATGCCAGTACGAATCCTAAGTGTTATTATGGTAAACACGGATCGTATATAATGGTTATTGAAGCATAGTGTAGCTCAAGATAACTTGTATTGGTACGCATTCAGCGAATACTGGTGGGTCAAGGTAATGATGGTTTACACATGACGATATATGCGTCACTGCATGACAGAGCAAGGGACGGCAAGGTTGGCATTGATAGCAAGAGTAAGAACAAACCTAGGAGCTAGCGTGCTCAGAAGGTAGTTTAGAGTGTCATAATGTATAGTGGGACAACTCGGCTTGCTGTGGCACGACAAGACAACATACATATGAGCGGTATGGTCTGTGCTTTTAGGAACAAATGCGTAGAAAATGGCAGCAGGAGGGACCTTGTAACCACAGCGCGTGCTGTCAGGAAGTGAAGCTCAGCTTGGCTGTTGATGATGGCATCCGCCTGGGCTTCTTTTTAAATCCGGGAGAAATTATTATTAGAGCAAAATTCTTGAAGTTTACCTGCCTAGGGACCAATGAAGAAAAGGTTTGGAGAGAAACAAAATGTGTCCAGAAAATGAAATAAACGAAATTTAGCCACCGACTCAGAGAGTGACGAAGAGAGATTCCTAACTAAATTGTGATTACATGAACATTTTCCTTTTTCAGGAAGACTTGGCGTTTGCCGAGTGACAATATGTCTTGGTTAAAAAACAACCGGCCCTCTATGGCCTATGTTAACATAAGATGGTAACATTTTCGTAGAATTTCAAAGAACAAGACAAAGAATCGTGAACTAGTCACGGCAGAGGGAAACCAATTCATGAATAAAGGTTGTCAAAAAAGAGACAGACGTTACGCCAAGTGCATATCGTACATATCCAACATTCATGAATGTGTTTCGTAGAATTGAGAAAGAGAAAAAAGGTGAGACATATGCAGAGATTGAGGGGGAAAACCTGTAGATAACCGGACAGTTACCTATTCGAACTCCAAGTGAGGGCGAAATATGGTCAACGACAGATTTTTCACTTCATAACATACGTCTGAGAACATGGGGGAATGGGGGAGGAGGGGAGGAGGGAGACGAGTTACGAAATTTGCTAGAGACTGGACTAATTTCCAATTCAAACTCTATGTGAAGATGAAACATAATCAACCAGCAGATTTCCTGACTCTTTACATTTATTAAAGGAGGAGAGATTTGAATACACATTATAACAAAGAGGCTAATCTTTCGCGTGTATTGGGCAAAAGATTAGGGGTCATTTTAAAACTTCTACATGATTGTGAGAAAAGACAGACCCTTGCTCCAATTTCACAAACCTGGGGGTTTTCTTATTCGTTCTCCAGACAACGAGTTAGGTGGTTTTGTGCTCAATCGATTAACTCCCACAGCACTATGCCCCATAATTGACAGTGAAGCTGAAAACTAGTCCTTTGGGATAGTAGATATTCCTGGGCTTCTTTCCTTTTGCAAAGAAGTAAAAAAACAGGAAGTCCACGGGCATCGGCGTTGAATGACAACAAAAGGGTTGTGGACTACATTTCGTAGATCGCACACAAAAGGGTTTGATATTATTTCGTTCGCACGACTCATGGTAAGTGTTTTAACGTCTCCACGTATAGTGTACAAAATATGTAAGTACATACAAGATACAACTCAATTATAGACAGAAGTCAAAGAGTTTATACAAAGCATCTTAAAGAGGATGGCAAAGCCGATATTATGTCGTTCACACGAATCACGGTAAGTGTTTTAACGTCTCCACGTGTAGTGTACGGAATGAACGATTTACAACAAATTTGCCCAGTATTGAAAGACAGTAGCCCAATTACGTTCGAAAATGTGGGTCCCCATTCAATACAGACGGCGGGTGGAATGAACGATTTACAACAAATTTGCCCAGTATTGAAAGACAGTAGCCCAATTACGTTCGAAAAAGTGGGTCCCCATTCAATACAGACGGCGGATTAAGCGGTTCTCATGCCAAAAGACACACGACCAAAATAGAATATACAAAACGGTACTCATGACAAACGTACCGTTTTGTACCGTTTTGTCACACGACCCACTCAATAACATTTAGCTATGAGCAAAAGTGATTATGACGAGCTTCTCGTATTGTGGCAGGTATTTTAAGGATCCCTCCTATAATGTAACAGGGTTACGTTTAAATACAACACAATAAACGTTAACAATGCTTGTTTTAACACAGTATATGAAGATTTGTTAGATTAACTAACTCCGTAGCCCAGGAGCGTACGATAGAATAACAAGGAGGTAAACAATTTAATGTCACTTCATATGTTATAAAGGCGGGGTGATGACAGAGTACATTTCTGTTTACACCATGTGACAAACAAAGACAGACCTATATGGTTTTACATACTGTCTGTTGTAGCAACTTCAGTGGGAACAAACAAAAGGGACCAATAGTGGTTTTACATACCCTTTGTGCAGTTACAACATACCGGGTTATGTGCAATTTAGGTTGCAAACAAGAGTTGAATGCCTAAGTTTACAAAACGATTGTCAAACAAAATATTGATGATTCACGTTAAACTGCGGTTATTTATGTATGGAAAACAGGGCTGTCGTTAGGTTTTATTAACCTTTTCCGTCAGGGCTGAGGCATGTAATACAAGACATACATGTTGAGAAGAGGGACAAATCGAGGACTTCTTATAACAACAAAAGACCGAGTATTTGGTTTTTACGTACTTTAGTTGAAGCGAGCCCATGAGGATTTGTATGAAGATGGAAAGACCAATTTAAAGGCTTTTCCTTTACTTATATACATATGATTTCAAAATGGACGTGTCAAAATCCAATTTGTTAGCAAAGAGCTCGGGAAGGACGCCATCAATTTTTTAACATTTGAGAAAAATTGAAAACTACTATACACAAGGAATGTGATTATGTGAGTAACCACATATTTTTACCATGATGAGTAAAATATGGAGCTTGTTAAGATGGTTTACTTGTCCTGGGTCGTGATTTAACGCTTTGGAGTTTACCAAATCCGACTTTAGAACGACGCTCCAGTACTTACAGAACATAAAAGAAAAATTTTTTGAAGAGATTCCTTCCGATATGATGAAAAAAAAAACAACAAACAAAAATGGTGAAAATTACAATATTGCATTACATAGCAAGGCGTGCCATGGCATGAACGTTGCGTAGTGTGAGGGGTTGAGAGGCAATGATTTGGGTTCATGACTCCCAGACACTGTGACTCGACGGGTGTCTCTGCTCTAAAGTGATCAATTTTAGAACAGGTGAGAAAAAAATAAATAAAAAACGTGTGAAACAAAAATTACGGTGGTTGCCAATTCACGAACATGAACGGGGTAAACTACACCGTGGAGTGTACATAAATTTACAAAAATGATTTTTTTTAACAATATTCGTTTTATCAACGAAAGGGTGGACATGTAATTGACACTTTACACGCCAGACATTGTAAGACTTCAATGTGCTTACAAAAAGGGTTGTGGTGATACACACTGGATCATTTTGAGTTTGCTGAGATAGTGGGGGTAGTTTTACTCGACTCCTCACTTCCAGTCTTTGCGATATCCTTAATATGGTAATTACCAATGTGCCTTCCAGAGAAGTCAGACAAAGAGTACACTAGATCTGATATCTTTCTTAGAACTTTGGCCTTCACGAAACGTGGTGCCAGCTTGGCAGAGAAATACGTGGCTCCTTGGGAAAGTGTGTTGTTCTTTCTCCAAACTATGTCTCCTGTGTTGAAGGTGACATGTTTCCTACGTAGGTTGTATCTGTCCGCACTCTTTTGATGAGCCAGGAGTAAAGCATCAGTGACTTCACTGTAGATGGCCGACAGTTCTTCCAGACGATGGGCATAGTCCGCGGTAGGGTTGCTAGTGGCGGCAATTGACGTAGGAAAGTTTGTGTCCCTATGTAGAGAACCGTGAACAACTTGTTCCATACCGTGTTTTAAGAAGAAAGGTGTGTAACCAGTGGCCAGGTTAACCGTGTTGTTCATAGCAGCCTGAATTTTATCTAGGTTTTTACACCAAGTACGTTGATCTTTATCAACTAGGATAGCTAGAGCTGTGTTGATTGTCTGGTTGTAACGTTCGACAGTGTTATTTTGTGGGGTATACAAGGTATTATAGTAAATGTCCTTGATTCCGTATTTGGCAAGAAAATTTTTGAATTCTTGAGCAATAAATTGTTTTCCGTTGTCAACTATTACGGTTCTGGGTGTTCCGTAAGGTATAAAAATGTGTTTTTCCAGAAGTTTGATGATGGCGGACGCATTGGCTCTTTTTAAAGGGAAGATCCAACAGAATTTAGTGAAAACATCCACTACACTAAGTATGTGCATGTGTCCGGCATAACTTCGAGGAAAAGGTCCGACGAGGTCCATTGACAATGATTGTAGGGGTCTGTCGGCACGTTTGGGATTACCCATTAGGCCGGCAGGTGCTGCCGTGCTATGTTTATAAGCTTTACAAGTTTCACATTTAGAGATGTAATTGCGAATTTGCTTAAAGAGACCAGGCCAGTAATACTTCAAGGTGATCTTTTTATACGTCTTGAAATTTCCTGGGTGTATGGAGTCGGGAGCACTATGATTGTCAATGATTATTTGTTCTCTACCTTCGAGGGGAACGACAAGTTTCCACGAGTAATCTTCGAGGATGGATAGTGGTGCCTTGCAATTACGGTATAATTGTCCTTCTTTTATGATAAAGTTAGGAAACTTTTGTTGGTTATTTTTACAACCTTCGAAGATTTTCAAGTACCATTCATCTTTTGTAGATGGAGGGGGGGCAATTGTGTCAACATTTAATGAAGCTAGTTCAATTCTTGAAAGGGCGTCGGGAACAATATTGTCCGCGCCTTTACGGTGAACAACATCAAAATTGTATTGAGACAAACGGGAGGACCAGCGAGCGAGCCTACCGGAGGGATTACTTAAAGAGATCAACCATTTCAAACTACTATGGTCTGTGACTACAGTAAATTTGCTACCGTCTATGTAACCGCGGAAATGGTGAACAGAATCCAATACAGCCAATAACTCTTTTTCGGTAATTCCGTAGTTTTTCTCGTGTTTGTTTAGTGTGCGGGAAAAATACGCTACAGGGTGTTCGCCATCTGGGAATTCTTGAGTAAGAACTCCACCGATTCCTACATTGGATGCGTCCGTGTGGAGGGTAAAAGAGAGTGCAAAATCCGGGCAATTCAGAACGGGAGCTTTTTGAAGGGCATCTTTTAAAGTTGTAAACGCTTCTTCAGCTTCGACAGACCATCGGAAATTGCTGACACCTTTACGGATGCCGGTAATTTTATTTAAGGGGGCTGCAATAGTGGAAAAGTCTTTGATGAATCTCCTGTAGTAACCTGCGAGTCCAAGGAAACCTTTGACTTCCTTCGCGTTCTTGGGACGGGGAAAATTTGCCATGGCTTCCACCTTAGCGGGGTCTGTTCTTAGGCCTTTTTCGTCGACAATGAATCCCAAATAACGTAGACGGGACTTACAGAATTCAGACTTCTTCAAGTTGATGGTTAAACCAGCGAACTTGAGTTGTTGGAAAACTTTTTCCAGCATTAATAGGTGTTTTTCAAAGGTATCGCTGACGATGATGAGGTCGTCAAGGTAACAAAACAGGCTGTTATCGACTTCAGGACCGAAAAGTTTGTCCATCAGTCTTTGTAACTCGGCGGGGCTATTTTTTAGACCAAAGGGTAATCTTTTAAAATGGAACATTCCCCTACCAGGTACAACGAAAGCAGTTTTTTCGCACGATTCTGCGTCCAAGGGTATTTGCCAAAACGCTTTGCTGAGATCGACAGAAGAGATGAACTTGGCGTTACGCAGCTTGTCTAAGGTTGCGTGAACGTGAGGTAAGGGATACGCATCAGCTTCCGTGCAAGAGTTTAAACGTCTACTGTCGAGACAGAAACGTGCAGAGCCGTCTTTTTTAGAAACCAAAAGAGTTGGGTTGGTCCATGCACTTCTGCTGGGAACCACCACACCCATTTTTAACATTTCGTCAAGTTCATTTTCTAAAAGTTTAAGTTTTTGGGGGGCTAAGTTGTAATAACGTTGCTTTATGGGTGGGCCATTGGTTTTGATATGGTGCTCAACCAAATCTGTCAAACCTAATCCGCATTTTTCGAAGGATATTGATTCGAATTTATTGACCATTTCCTTTAGTTGGAGAGCCTGGTCCGTGCTTAAATTTTCGTGAGGTATTATTGTGCGGATCTCACTAATTTGAGCGGCAGTGGAGGTTTCGCCAAGAGTATTAAATACTTGGGGAGCAACATTGAATGCCTTCCAGAAGTCAACGCCAAGGATGAAATTCTGGGATATAGAGGGCACTATTAGAAAGTTGATTGTAACTATTTTATTGTTACAATTGATTGGCAGGGCCAGGGCACCGATGACCGGCTGAGAAACATTATCTGCAGTCGTCAGGTGTGTCGATTGGGGCGAAATTCTAAAATCACTGTTAACAAAAGGCAGGTGAGCATTGTTGCCAAGACAGCTGACAGATGCCCCACTATCGAGTAATCCGGAAAAGGTCACATTGTTAACAGAGAAAGAAGCATAGGGTCTCCCATCTTTAGCTTGTTTGCAACAAACCGAAGAAACATTTAAGGTCTGGTTAAAATACTTAATGTGTGCTAACCAATCAGTCCATTCTTTAGACCTTGGTTCAGAATGGGTGCCTGAGAGGTTATTATTTAGTTTTTTGGCCTCTTCATGTAGAAATTTGGTGGGGGCTTGGAGAGATCCACCTGAGGTCTGACATCGCTTGGGTTTTGTAACCTTTCCATGTCGTGTCTTGATTTCTTGAAAATATTGCGCAGTTCGTCGCGTGGAGGAGAGCGGTCCCTAGAGTGATGTCTCTTGGAAGTTCGGGGTTCCTTGGATTCCAGAAACTTCGCTTGCTTGAAACAAGTAGTGGCCAGATGGCCTACTTTTTTGCAAAAAGAGCATACTTTTTTGTTGTCGAATTCTGGTTTTAAACCAGACGAACGGCTTGGCACAACTACATTATTAGACACATTCTTTATGTTCTTCCTATCCTGGTATGATTCCAGAAGGAGACAGACTTCGTTAAGCTGGGCCAGGGATGCAATTTTCTGCGAGGTGATGATGTTCTCGTATTTGCTTAAAAGGCCATCAGTTATGACTGGTAATAGTTCAGCTTCCGAAACGGGATGTGAAAGCTTGATGTTAATGGATTCAGCCCTTTCTATGAATGTTGCTACAGGTTCATTTACCAGTTGTTTAATAGATAGTAAAGATAATTTGATCCTGTGCTGGGCTTCTGTTTTTCCGAAGCTCGAGATTAGGGCAAATCTGAGTTTATTCCAATCTTTGCATTTAGTTTTTTGAATGCGGTGCCAGGGTATCAATTCTGGGGAGATGAGTTCTATGAAGTTTTTTCGTAGAATCTCGAATGGGATATTTTTGATAGTAGCCGTTTCTTCGATACGGTCGATGAAATCCAGTACATCGGAGACGCCATTATATTTGACTTTCCAAGAGGATAAATCGTAAGTTTTATCTTGTGTCAAGGTGGGTGCGATGTCCTGTTTTATCATTACTTGCGGCATAGGTTCTTTGTTAGGAACAAGATTATCCAAAACTTGCATAGCCAAGCGTGAATTATTTTCGCTTGATGGGGCGAGGTTTATTTTCTTAATATACTTTTTGTTAAATAAAAGTGCATAAGCCTTTAATGTAGATTTAGATTTGCTAGATGGCGAGAGTCCTCTATCCTTTAAAGCAGTTTGTAAGTGAGTTTTGGATAAACTGAGCACGTTGGGAATGATACCCAAATTGGATGATGCCATAGCTTGATTGTTTTCCATTGTGAGTTTCCCGGGAGGTGAAAAAATTTTGCCAGGGATTTCCTTTAGCAAACGCAAAATTAATTTTGTGAGGCACTTTTCACTTGGTAACCACTGGTTGACACTTCTAACATAGTTATAGAAAACTGTATTCCATACTACAATTTGGTATACATGACACCAGAATTCATGGTCAAGGTGGAAAAAAAAATTGGCGTGGACTGACCTTAGGGGAAACACTTTTTTATTTTTCACAAAGCACTTTTGGAAATTCGGTGAAATTCACAAGTATTAAACTGATTTTTCAAAAAATTGGCCAGGACTGGCCTTTAGAAAACGGCTTTTTAAATTTTCACAAAGCACTTTGCACTGAGAGGGGCACTAAAATTCACGAAAGGCACTCTTCTGGCAAATAGGAACAAACTTCCGGATGAAAATAATTGAATATGGGATTTGATACGTCAACCACATTGAAATTGTTTTATTTATTCATGGAACCAGTCATTGATTTTATTATATTATTTCACTTTCCTTTATGTAGGGAAAAAAACACAATTCACTTTACACTTATGCTGAAAAAAAACGGTACCTATAATGTAGAATAGGGAAAAAGTCATTATTTTGTCCATTTAGTGTAATATAAATTGTACTAATTTAATAGACACAAGTGGGCCAATTGGTATATTGTGCAAAACAACAAAAAAAAACGTCAGTCCGAAATTTTTGATTAAAGGAATTCGCACAATAAACTGGGATTCCAGCATCAAGTTTGTAATAATCAATTCCGTTGCTAGCCGGTTTAGTTATAAAAGGGCGTTCTGATTAAAAAAGTGCTGCATAGCAACAGATAATCATTTGTTCCGACGGGTTTTTTCGTTGGAATTTGGCGCGGGAACAGTTGCGCGCGCAGTCCGGAGACTAGGTATTTGCTGCGTTAATATTTGCCGTTTGCATAGGCGCGAAAGCTGTTGCGGACCGGTGTTTGTGGCGCGTGCGCAGTCAGATTCGCGGTTTAAATTTTGGGCGACCTTCTACTTGCTTCTAAAATGGCTGCCTTTAAAATGCGGCGTGATTCTACCCATATGTTTCTGTGGTCTTTTCACAGAAATTCCTGTACACTGGATGTAGAATAACAAGTTATAATTAATGTTCACAAAACAATTCCTGTGCAGGGAGAATTTCGACCAGTTGCATCCAGCAAAACGATCGGGACAGAGGGAGAAAAGAAAGAGAAAAAAAATTCCGAGGCCCCACGCTGTGGCGACAGTTGTTATGGGCAGAACGCATAACTGCTCTACAATATGTCCCCAGGCCAGCTCACGGTAGAGACAAAAGTACCCTCTATCTCAGAGGGCAGGTCGCACGAATGCGTCGGGATCTCTCTCTCTCTCCTTCTCTCTCCCACAATCGTCTGGGAATACTCACTGGGGAAAGGCTCCTGCCGAGGCAGATTAACAACAGGATGTAATTAATAGACTCATGTATTGTAAATTCAAACACAGTACAAGGGTTATTACAGCACAATTCAATTCAAGAGATGCATGTTACACAAACCTAGCTATCGAGTTTATATCTCATGATCCCTGTCAACGAAACTTTCTGAGTGGTGGCTTTACGCGAGAGTTCAAACAGTCTATCGTTACGGACACATTAAAGAGGGTAAATCAGAGGACAGCTTACATGGTGATTGAAGAATCCTTCGGCTCTCGGGTTCAGCAGGGCTCATCCCGAGTCTAGGACAGGTCCCGAAGTTCACAGGCATGGTAGAACACCAGCGCTAACACTCGTATGTACTTTAATTACATCGCAGATGTTACTGCGTTTAATTTGATCGGGCTAGTTGGCCGCGAACTGTATAGTTCGCGGAGGAGTGTCACGTGCGCCTGAGACGGCTTGTACTACTCGACTGGTGGCGGCGCGGCGGAGCGTGCCGGAATGCCGAGGGGAGAGGAGGTAGGTAACAGGAAACAGCGGGGAGCAACGAGTTGTTGCCCGCAGCGGTTTGTTTAGGGACTCGCGTTGGCGCTCCCTGTTGCTCTAAAAACGTACCATAACAGTGTATTAAAAAGGATTTTTAGTTGGTAGGTCTTCTTGTTGGTACGGGAAAAAATGTTTGAATTTCGAAAAATTGTTAATCTTTTTTACTCCTACTATCATGTAGATTCACCTCCCGAAGTTAATGCATACCAGTACCTAGCCTACGCGCGGTAATCATGTAATTTGTATTATCTCGACTCGATTCGCGCAAGTGAGAGTATGGTGGGCTACGCTCGAGTTACGCGCGTATTTTAAACTCGCGCGATGCTTCTACGTACCGGCGCGCCCAGTACCTAACATACGCGCGTAATGATTCGACCTTCTAAACAAATAACAATTTGTTAACATTTTTTTTATTTAACAACCAAGTATTCACTAGAAATAACTCACATGGCAGAACAACATTTGTCGATCGATATATCGATCACTAGCATATCGGTAGGTTTTTGTTTTTTTGGCAAGTTACTTGTAGGAGTTCGATCCTATAAAAATCGTTAAAATTGTCTGGTTTGAACGCAATCAACAGACAATCAGTATATAAACCAGACAATGTATTTAAAAAAAAAAAGCAAAATGTACAGTAATATAATATCCAGGTTGTCCCCCCCGGACACAAAAAAACATCAACTAAAGTACGAGAATGATATAAAGAAAAACAATATGAATTTCGAAGAGCAAAATTGAGTGTACGATATTTTTTGTCAGTCCGTCTTTAGCCAACACAAATAAGCTCGATGTTTTGCCCACCCGAGAACACGATGCCGAATGAAAATCAAAATGACGCGACGCTTCTCGAAAGTTCGATCAGGCAGACGTAGCGCCATCTGTCATTCAACAACATTAATAATTTCGTTCTGTTTGAAATACGAAAGACGGTTAAATTTGTTCACACAAAAATACAAAAATCGTGATTAAAAATGGGAGGGTGGGGTCAGGAAGGTAAAAATTTGGGGTTAAAATAAAAAATACAACAAATTTTTTTTTGTCAAAAAATAGATATTTTTTTCTGGATTGGGACACCCCAATCATCTAGCGGTATAAAATATACTTTAAAACCTATTCTCATACCTACCAAATATGCATAAAAAATTTCATAAAAATCGGTCAAGCCGTTTCGGAGGAGTGCGACCACAAACACCGTAACACGAGATTTTTATATACATATAAGATATTAAAAATATTTGCACTAGTGTCATAATCCAGAGAGGAAATTGGAGAATACGTGTGTATGGGCATAACACCGCCCCGGTTTTCTCTTAACGGCGTATCGTAAAGTTTTAAGTGCTACTGTCTGTATATACATTTGAATAAATAACGGTGTGATTTACCTATAACACTGGTCAACAATGGTTTTGTTGCCCTTTGATATGAAAGTGGTTCTGAATTATTTTATGAGTACAATTTATGAAACTATGAATGATTTTTGAATATTGGCTCTAGTTTTTGTGATTTTGGCGTAACTTATATCATCATTACATAGTACCTATAAAGTCACTCCCGTTGTCTGTACGCTTATATCTTTTAAACTACGCAACGGATTTTCATGCGGTTTTCACCAATAGATAGAGTGATTCATGAGGAAGGTTTTTAAGCAATTTAATTTAATTTGTTAAGGTTTTGCGTAAATTGGTTGAAATATATAATATATGTGGCAGCGGTAGCGGGCTGCGGGCGATAGGCAGCGGGCTAGCAAGCGGGTGATCTGAATTTGATATGTATGCAAATTAACAGATGGCGTTGGTTATAAAGGTTGGGCAATTTCGTTGTCAGTAGATGGCGTTGTGTTCCGTTAGTCACAGGAACGTGTGGTTGGGTCTGCTAGTTTAGTGTAAGTTGTTTCACTCAATTTTTGTAGTGTTTTAGCAGTGTAAGTTGGCTCTTCAGAACTAGAGTTCTTAATAGATGTTTAGTTTTTTGATGAAATTCGCTTTTTGTGACATCACGTGACCCCCCCCCCCCCCGCATGCCTCATGTGGAGAATCATCATACCTAACTTGATATGTAGTGGCGGAGTATAATTTTTCTCTACTTAACAACGGTTCATTGGCTTGGAACAGTTAAGGATTCTCCACATGAGGCATGCGGAGGGGGGGGGGGGGGTCACGTGATGTCGCAGAAAGCGAATTTCACCAAAAAACTAGACAGCTATTAATAACTCTAGTTCTGAAGTATCCTCAGCCACAACTAATGGTGGATTTAATCATTTTAAACTAGAAGACCCAACCACACGTTGCTGTGACTAACGAAACACAACGCCATCTACTGATAACGCAATTATTCAACCTTTATAACCAACGCCATCTGTTAATTTGCATACATATCACATCCAGATCACCCGCTTGCCAGCCCGCTGCCTATCTTATATATATATCCTATATTATACATATATTTCAACCAATTTACGCAAAACCTTGCCAAATTGCTTAAAAACCTTCCTCATGAATTACACTATCTATTAGTGAAAACCACATGAAAATCCGTTGCGCAGTTTAAAAGATCTAAGCGTACAGACAACGGGAGTGACTTTTAGCCCAGTCAATAAACGCATTGAACTGGAACAAATTAAGGGAAAGCTGATTTTTTGCAGGTGGATAGTACTTCTTATAGGGAGTATTTTCACAAAAGTCCCCACCCCTCCCCCGCTTGCTTTCCCCCCTGCCCCCCTCCAAACTTTGAAAATGTAGAGTTCCACAAAATCCATCATATCTCCTAAACTTTACAATATATCTGAAAAAAAAATAACACCATTATATTTCTTAAAAAGCTGTCTACAAAAAAGATTTAATATATTTTTTTGTTATGTACTACGGTTTGGCAAATAATAATGACATTGTCGCCAAAAAAAAAAATTTTTTCGTAAAATTTTGATTTAAAGGTGAATATTTTTTTTTGTCTGAGGGAACACGCAAAAATGTTTCAAACAAACTATTTGCCAAATTTAATAACCTTTAAAACATAGGTTCCCAACGTGGGCGATAACGCCCCCTTGGGGGCGTTTCAGACCTTCAGGGGGGCGGTAGAAGGCAAAGAGAAAATTGGGGGGCATTTCAGACTTTCAGGGGGGCGGTAGGAGACCCAGAGAAACCCATAGCTAGTTTGCTAGCACATATCGAAGAAGTCGAAGACATGCTAAAAGAATACGAACTGCACATGGTGATGATGAGCGAAACCTGTATTACCGAAGAAATTAACCAAAATGAAACAACATTTCAGGGCTATTCGAGAATTAGATACGACTCATTTAGCAGGAGGCATACAGGTCGAGTTATCACATTAATTCTGTAGTGTATGTGTGTCAGTGTGTAAAAAACATCTCTTACAAAGTCACAACAAATGCGGTACTAGATAAAAATAATACCTGGATACCTACTGGCTATTGAAGGATTTTAAGCTGGGAATCTATGCAGCTATTTATCATTCCCCAAATCAAAATGATACAAAATTCTTAGATTTTTGCCGAATGAATGGTGCCGTTAGCAAATAAATATAAGAGACTTGAAAATCATCTGTGGACATTTTAATATTCAATACAAAAAGCACAAGATTACAAATCATCATAAATTGCCTAGGTAGGAAGCAACTTGTCAAAAATTATACAAGAATATGAAAAAACTCTAAAACCATGATTGATTTGGTAATTTCAAATGACTTTTACGCAGAAGTGAATGCTGCAAAAGAAGTCAAAATATCTGATCACGAAAGAATTATTACAAAAATTAGATATAATAGTCAAATAGTCCGAAGCCTCAGGGAACACGAAGAATAATATATATATACAGGAATAAAAAGAACTATAATAAGAATAACTTGTGTACGGCATTACAAAACAAAAAGTGGATCTGCGATAACCAAGGAAATTTAGACAGAAAAGCAGATGAACTAATAGGACACCTGACAACAGTAGTAAATGAACTAATGCCTACAACGAATATATCTTATATATAAAAATGAATTGCTATTTGTGTTGCTAAGCGCAAATCTCGAGTTCAGCTGAACCGATTTCGCTAATTCTCTTTTTAGAATATTCCTTGAAGTACGAGGATGGTTCTTACGGAGAGAAAAATTAAGAAAATTGTGCAGAAAATTGGATAATTTCAGAAAATCTATTACTAACCTAAACGACTATCTCACGTTTGACAGTACGCGCGTTTGAGAATGACATTTTGCAAAACAATGATTGTTAAATAAAATTCTATTTTTGAAAATCTTTAAATTGATAAATTTATTTAAAGTAGGTACTCTCCTAATAGTTTGAATCGAATCAAGAATTTAAGATATTTTAAATAGGTACCTATGTTAGGTACCAAATTTAATATACACGAAAAATGAAAATTTGAATAAAAATTGTAAAAGGTGGCACGCGGGCTGTTTAAAAACTGAATGTACTGGGATTGAATATATGGAACGCGGGAGGAGGGTTGGTGGTACGAGGGAGCGGTAAAGGGAAGAGGGAAGGCGGGGAAGGTGAAAGACGAGAGGGGGTAGGGGAACCTGGGAGGGGGAGGAGAACGTGGGAGGGGGAGGAGAACTCGGGAGAAGGGTTTGCGGGACGGGGGAAGAAGGGGGGGGGGGAGTGGAGTGGGGAGAGGGAAGGTGGAGGTGATGGAGTGGGAACGCGAGAGGGGAAGAGGACGCAGGAGAAGAAGGGGAGGCGGAAGGGAAACGGGACGAATGGAAAAGGACACTCAGGGAGAAACAATTTCTTTATTAAATGGCCTAGCAACGTACGCCGGGACCAGATAGTACCTATTTATATATAAAATGAATTCCTGTTTCCCTTGGTCACGCCTTCATTTTACTTTTTATTTAAAGTTTCCCAATACTTTGTAGAAGGTTCTTACGGGAAGAAAATTTAAGAAAATTGGATAATTTCAGAAAACTTAACGACTATTTTAACTTCACACGTTTGACAGTTCGCGCGTTTGACGAAATTGAATTGTGTTTTCGAACTCTTTTTTTGTAAAAAAAGAATTATCTATGGGTTATTTAAATTATAGATATTTTAAATAGATACCTACGTTAGGTACCAAATTTGATTGATTGTTCTTATAATATATAAAAATGATATTTGTTTTGAATGAAAAGCGAAAATTTGAATAAAAAAATTGTAATAGGAGGCACGCAAAATGTTTGAAAACTGAATGTACTGGGACTGTTATATGGAACGCGGTAGGGGGATTGGCGGGACGGGGAAGTGGAAGAGGGGAGGGGGTAGGCGGGGAAGGTGGAAAGGGAACGCGGGAGGGGAAGGAAATGCGGGAGGGGAACAGCGAAAAAATTTATTTCTTTAAAAATGGTATATCAACGCATGCCGTTGAACCTGTAAGAACTTAGAAACATGTATGAAATTTTTTAATATAATGACGCAAAAATCATCGACGTCTGGAATTACTATAGGCATAATTAAATTTAAGTAGTTGCACTAATAAATTAATCTGTGTTAAAGGGAATTTTTCCGCAGTCGTGGAAAACTTCCATAATAACACCAGTGCCCAAAATAATAAATGCTAATAATTTCGAAGACCTCAGAAAAATAAATGGATAACCTACATATGAACAAATACTAGAATCCATAGTTAAGGAAGAGATGAGAAAATTTATTGAAAAAAAAAATTTTTCTTGTAAAACAGCAGGCTTTAGAAACAAATATTCATAATGGAAAACTAGTATGGATCAGAAGAAAAATACAATAGTATTGTTCTTGGATTTTAGACGTGTTTTTGAAACGATAGACAGAGAAATACTAATAATAAAATTAAAAATAGAAAACTAAGAAACAAAATTGGAGATGCTATATCTGAAGAACAACAAGTAAACCTCGGAGTTCCTCAAGGATCTGTATTGGGACCGCTCCTATTTATTAAGTATATATATTAATGATATAGTGAAGTGCCTAAAGTACTGTTCTATCAAACTTTTGCTGATGAAACACTTTTATATATTATACCAAATAATATCGAAGATGCATTGTCAAAAAAAGCTTTTTTTTAAAGAACACTTCTATATTATATATTTAAGTTTTTTTTCTTCGAATAAACTGAAAATAAATGTAACTAAAAGTAAATTCATGGTATTAGAGAAGAAACTCAACGAAATTACTACCCTTAATATAGAAAATCAAAATATTGAAGAAGTAGAAGAAATTAAATACTCAGGAATCATAATCTATAACAAATTAAAACTAAACACTGACTTTGAAATGGTAAATTAAAAAATTGCAGAAAAGATTAAAATGAAAAAGAAAAGTAGGATAAAGGGAAAGTTAGACGTCAAAACACGGAAATTGGTCTACAATACCACTGTAGCGTGTCACGTGAATTACTGCACAAGTGTAATCTTTCTGAGCAATAAAACCCAAGTAAAAAAAATAAGAAAAATTCAGAACGGTTCCATGCCAACTCAGAATTAAACCATCTCAGAAACACCTCAGAAAGGTCATTAAAAGCTATGAAAAAATACATTTAAAATTGCCGGTAATCCTAACCTAACTTAATCAATATTTTTTTATCATCACTCTTTAATGACCTTTATAAGGTGCTTCTGAGTTGGTTTCATTCTGAGTTGGCCGGTCACCAAATAAAGTATACATTAAAAAATAAAAAAACGCATCTTGCCCCATCCTATCTCCCCCCCCCCCCCCCCCTCCGCCCCCGCTGGTAAATATAATCGTGACGACAATTGCTCTTTCAGATTTACGAGTTGGGGGGCGCTAGAAAAAAAAATATTCTCAAAGTGGGCGGTGGGCAAAAAAAGGTTGGGAACCTATGCTTTAAAACGATATATAACATTGCTTACTTTTATCCTTAATACTGGTCAAAATCCGACTCAATTGCATGATATAATATTTTTTAACAAAAAAATATTTTTTTAACAATAATCTCATTATTATTGGCCAAACTAACACAGATAATAAAAAAAATTACTAAACATAATTTTTAGGCAATTTTGTAAGAATCTAGGTGATGAAATTTTTTTTATGGTATATGTTTTGGTTTATGAGATATAATCGCTTTAGTAGAAGCCCACATTTTAATGTTTGGGAGGACACAGGGGGGAAGCAAGCGGGGGAGGAGTGGGGACTTTTGTGAAAATACTCCCTAGGGTACGTACTACTTACTTGCAAAAATTCAGCTTTCCCTTAATTTGTTCCAGTTAGGGCCTGTTTTTTGTCTAGATTGACTGGGCTATTTATACTATGTAATGATGATATAAGTTACGCCAAAATCATAAAATCTAGAGCCAATTCAGTACTTTCATGAACATATCCGTAAACTGGGTACTTGAAAGTATAAAAATCCGCTGAGATATCCAGGGCAACAAAAAAAATATATTTTTGAGTTGTGTAATTGGTTTCATGTACTACGTGTCGGACCACACGTGTCAAATTCGTACGCTGTTCTTACATGTACCAACAAAATTTATAGTTATATCGTGGTGTTCTTTTATATCGTATACTCGGGAGAATGCATAATATCATTATCATGTCCCAGTCATGCAATTTAATTGCTAAGTTCTTTCCGTAGAATAAGTACCTAGTTAGTTTTTACTTGCGCGATGTGATTGCAACATACCAGTACTTAGTACTTACCCGCGCGCCTATTGTCACTGCCAAGGTCAAACTTGTATTATTATACGTAATCACGACTCAGAACAGCAGTCAAAATACGCCATTATCCAGTTTTCTCGCAATTTGGTACCTACGGCTTACATATCAATATTACACTTTTATTTTTTTGGATTAGGTTAAGAATTTATTTTGTAGGGTTTTGGTTAGGTTAGGTGACAACTCTCTATGGGATTTTGGTTAGGTTAGGTAAGTTTAGGAACTATCTTCATGGAATTTTGGTTAGTTTAGGTTAGATTAGGAACTCTTTTTTATGAGAATCGGTTAGGTAAGGAACTCTTTTTATGGGAATTGGTTAGTTTAAGTTAGGTTAGGAACTCGAGGATTTAGGTTAGGAGCACTTTTTACGGGGTTCTGGCTAGTTTAGGTTAGATTAGGATTCTTTTTATCGGATTTTGGTTTGGTTAGGAACACTTTTTACGGGGTTTTGGTTAGTTTAGGTTAAATTAGGAATTCTTTTGTGAGATTTTGATTAGTTTAGGTGAAATTAGGAACTCTTTTTGTGGGATTTTGGTTAATTGGTAATTTTAAAGAAGGATTGGAAATAGAGCATGTCTGATCTTGTGTGAGGTTGTAGGAAGTGGGGAGGAGAAGAGATGTTAAAGAGCAAGTTTGGGACGTACCTGTCTAAAAAGATCTGGTCACTGAAGCCATTTCAAGCAACGTTGTGATTTTAAATGCTCATCTTTCATCAGGGTAATACTGACCACCACTATTTTTTTATTTCTTTATTTTTTTTTCAATTTTTTACAGTGAATACCGCACAAGAATCTCAACTGCTCCCGTGAGCCAGTGAGACTATGGCATCCCCAATTGGGGTATGTTGTGACGTTGTGAGGCTGAAGGTAGTGGGGAGGGGAAGGAGGTGGGGAAGAGGAAGGTTGGGAAGTACCTGGCTATTCAGATCTGGTAACCAAACACGGCTAAAGCCATTTTCAAGCAACGTTTCAGTTCTGAATGGTGGTCTTACACCAGGGCGATACTAATAGTATCTTCCACTCTGGAACATGCCGCAAATACATGTATACCTTACAAAAGTCCCAACTGCTCCCGTCTGGAGCCAGTGGGACTATGGCATCCCCAATTGGGGTATCTTGTGAGGCTGAAGGTAATGGGGAAGGGAAGGAGCTAGGGAAGAGAGAGGTGGTGAAGTACCTGGCTTTTCAGATCTGGTCACCAAACACTGTTAACGCCATTTCAAGCAACGTTTCAATTCTGAATGGTGGTCTTACACCAGGGCGATACTGACAGTATCTTCCACTCCGGAACGTGCCGCAAATATACATATATCATTTTAAATTAATAACTTGTGAAATAACACAAATTAATCAAATAAAATTTATTTGCCACGCCGGGATTCGATCCCGCGACCTTCGGAGTGCTAGTCAAGAGCCTTACCGATGGACTACGCCGGCTGTCGGACTATGGGCCGAAGGAATGATGCTGATTCTTTCCAATTGAATACTTACAAATTGATATACTTTTCTGTAAGTGGAACTAACGAACTATTTTTTGTTGTTAGTTTTTCGAATTCCATTATTTTTTTAATATTTTGATTTTGAATCAAATTTCAAAATATACATTACAACATTCTGCCTATGCCATAAATAACATTGCTCCCGGTAATTGACCTTAAGGGGTATTCTAGTCTACTGGATACGCGCCATAAATATATTTAAATACATTTGGGCATTAATTTCTTTTAAATTAATCATTTATGCTATGGGACCATGGGGGCGCCATCTATGGTTTTTGTATTATATTGAATTTACCTATGTGACATTGAAATTCAGTATATTCATGCATTTTCTTACCTCTGTGGAGCAGGCAATTACTTCCGACGTGAGTGTTAGTGAAAGCCAAGAGATGTCACTCCTAGTCACGCATAACCAAATAATTCACCCAGAATTGAATTATTGTTGTACAAGATTTTTGGCACGTATTATTAATATGCAAATTTATATTCATTGTTGAAACTTCCTTCCTGTGCTAAACACATGTTGAGATGGTGCACTTACCGCATTGGCAAAAATCGATATTTTGAATGAAAACTAGTGTCGTTTTGTGCTGGACATCGTACAAGAGCTGCATTCTCTGAGCTTGTTTTTTTTCACTTAGGATTTTGGAATTGCTGTGTAAACTATTTTGTGTCACATAGGGAAGATTTCAACTTTCCTTAATTTTACATAGGGTAGTATTCCATTGTGTCAGGGGCTATTTACACGCCCCTACATATACCCTCGATGTAAAAAACATTAATATTTTAAGAATACATTTTTTTATGACTTATTTATATATATTTTCACAAAAAAAAAATCCCCAAAATATTTGTACATATATGTTTCACGAAGTTATACGCTGTTTAAGTAGAGGTGGAAAAAAAGAGGGTGACCATCTGTCACGATTTCCACCCTTCTGGTCATCTGAAAAATATAAAGGTATATCAGTATAAATTTCATTATGGTAGGAATCAAGAAAAATGAAAAAAAAACTTTTCTCGCAAAATGGCATCTACTAAAAAACTTAATGTTTTTCAGTTATTTTTTAATTTTTAAAAATAGTAAAAATATTTTTTGTTGGTTCCTACCGTAGAGGGATATATAAAAAAAAATTATGCCAATTGTCAGGAAAATCGTTCAATTCGAACTTGAGATTTTTTGACAAACGTTTCGAAGAAAGTAGTTAAGAGAAAAAGGCGCTTAACCTGTCAAAGGCCAGGGTTTTTTACCTTACCTTTTTTAAATTACCTTAAGAACAAGAATGGAGGAAGCTATTTTAAGCTTTATTTTATGTTATATATTAATGGAATAAAATTTAAAATCTCATCCAAATTATTTGAATTAATATTCATTTTTGAAATTCGATTCTCGCGCGCCGGCGCGTTCCTGGCAAATGACAGGTTAAGAGGGAAAGAAAACCAGAGAAAACCAGAAATATGTCATTTTCAAAACAGATTATAGACGTATTGACTCTTTTCCACAAAAAATTGTAAATGGATTTCGAAAGATTGTTCTTTTATCTAGCATTCGTATGTAATAAATTTTGAGAATTTTTTTTATTTTTTGTATATTAAGGTTATTCCATAGGTCGTTGGCATATTTGTTAAATTTTCAAAAAAGTTTTTGTATTATACCACACCCATTTCAAATAATAAAATCATGCAGTAAAATAAATCAATACATTATCTAGCAAACGTATGTTTTAGAATTTTAATTTTAGTTTCAATAAAATCACTAAAAAATATGTACGTACATGTGTTTCTTGACGAAAATTGGTCCATTTGTGTGTTTATTTGCGCACTTACAAACTAATATATTTCAGATTTTTTTAACATTCTTATTAAATTTAGACATTATTGAAAAATGATAAATACTTATAATAAAAAAATAACTACAAAAATTACATTATTTTAATAGTTTTATCATCACGCCTTTCAGCATTTTTGGATGAAGGTATAAATTAAAGCTAATTTGGATTGAAATAAATTCGATATTGAGTTCGATACGACCTCCGTAGTCCAGTGGCTAAGACTCTTGACTCACATTCCGGAGGTCGCGGGTTCGAACCCGGCATGCGCAAATAAATTTTATTTGATTAATTTGTGTTATTTCACAATTAATTCATTTAAAATAATATATAGTATATTTGCGGCATGTTCCAGAGTGGAAGATACTATTAGTATCGCCCTGGTGTAAGACCACCATTCAGAATTGAAACGTTGCTTGAAAATGGCTTTAGCCGTGTTTAGTGACCAGATCTGAATAGCCAGGCACTTCCCAACCTTCCTCTTCCCCACCTCCTTCCCCTCCCCACTACCTTCAGCCTCACAACATACCCCAGTTGGGGATGCCATAGTCTCACTGGCTCCAGACGGGAGCAGTTGAGATTCTTGTGCGGTATTCACTGTAAAAAAAAAAAAAAAAAATGATAATTTTAAAAAGCTGGTACGGAGAATAATTAATCTTTCTCATTGTAACCGCCCTGCACGATCGTAAGAACAACTTTCGACGAAATGTGGTTTTTCGTCCGCTGGCTGGTTAAACGCTCTTAAAGGTTTGTTTATTTAGATTCTAGTTATATTCTTTCTAAACCGATCGAACTAAAATGGCTATAACTTTTAAAATAATTCGAATTTTTAAAAATCCTTTTAAGGAAATATTTATTTTTTTGAATATCTAAACTAATGAAATATGAAGAATTTTATTTTTATTTTTTTATCTAGAATCTAGATTATAATACCCCCTTAAGGGGAAACAGGGCGGCGCTTTGTGCATACAACCTTATTCCCCAATTTGCTCTCTGGATTTTGACACTAGTGCAAATATTTTTAATACATTGTAGATATCGATTACTAGTTCCAATATTGGCTTATTAGTTTGCCATGTATACCGGTCTACTCAAATGTGCACGTGTTCCAAGTCCTAACAAATCAGTGCCCCCCATAGACATCCAAATGGATAGACAAGCAGTTACAGATGAGGGGTAAAACCAAACTATGGAGAGCGAATAGGGGAAAGATGACTGTCATTCGTTGAACAATCAATCTGACAGTATATAGGCATCTCGCATTACAATATCACCATTTAGTTCTTAAAAGCAAAATCTGCTTTGAATGAATAGACCTTTTTACATGGGAGCGCGAATTGCTTGCCACGTTCAAAACTTATTTGCTAAGGCCAAATGCTCGCCCCAAAAAGACTCGCGCCAATACACATATCAATATTTTCTTGCCGTGTTTAGTTAAAACACTTTTACAAATGTTTCATAATTTACTTACCCCTGTAACCAGCGACGAGCACATTGGAGTACCGCCCACATTCGCTATGTGCATATTGATACGTAGATATATTGTATAGCACAAGCTGCCGTTATTTCGTTAAATGTATGGATGTCAGCTTCTCGCTGTTCACGGCAAGAATGATAACGTCACACATTTTAGATTCAAGCGAGGCTATATCCCCTCCCCATGGAGCGAGCCGGTTCCAAGGAGGAGCTACAGCCGGCGCCATGTGGAGGGGGAAATAATACGTTTTTATCACTTACGGCAGGTCCAGATATATTCATATGTCCGTGGTGCCCCCTGATGTACCGGTCTTACAGGGACAGGAGTGCTCCTGGATGGGGTAGTACAATCATATCGTAACATATTGTAGATAAATATCGATTACTAGCGTGTCGGTACGATTGTTTTTTTTGATAAGTCACTTCTTATAGGACTTGGACCTTCAAAAAATCATTGAAATTGCCTGGTTTGAACGCCAGCAACCGACGTCAAGTACACAAACTTGACAATGTATTTTAAAAAAAGCAAAACACACAGACACAGAGTATCTTCTAATACAAGAGAATCTTAAAAATCAGTCTTGTTTTAGACGAGAAAACAAGGGAATACAGAACCTCGATTTTGATGAATTTATTTAGGTATTATCAGCCTGGTGCAATTGTCCTTTCACTCAGTATTCGGGGGAGTTAGAGCGACAGTGACAGCAACAGTTGGGTAAAATACTTATTGTTCAAATTTCTCGGCGACCGGGTTTCCTCTTAAAAATCATCATAAAATCATACATCCGGATGTAAGTAATTTACCAAAAAATTAGAAACTGAAATAACAAGTGACAAATAATGAATATCACTATTTATCCGTGAAAATCACATATCTGATGTAAGTAAACATTTTTCTAATATTTAGAGCTATGTATTTTTAGTAATGTGGGTAGTACGTACCGCATTTTTATTTTTATTAAAGCGTAAAGCTCAATAGTGCCCAATGGAGATTTTCTCCAAAGTTTGTACATTGCGTTTTTTTACATGTCCCATTATTTTAGTTGGATTTTTCGTTGTTATGTATTATGACAAAAATCAGAGTGTGCAATTCTGGAAAGGCTACGAAGCGCCGCACACAAGGAGGCAGATTATACTATCTCATTCTCTCGCAGGCTAAATCCTATAGATGTATGTGTTTGTCTCTTTTTAGTGTCACTATTTTTTGTTTCATCGAGTTTCAAATCACGGCGGTGCTAAAGAAGTTTTCACTTCACAAACCCCTTTTCGCTAAAAACAATAAGCAGACCAGTAGGTTTTACACCATCTTTTTTCAGCCCGATTCCAATAAGAGACCAAAGTCAACATTTTTCGCTTTACTTTATTTATGTTGTTGAATGACAGATGGCGCTACGTCCGCTTCATCGAACTTTCATCCACACATGCGCAAGACATTCTCGAGAAGCGTCGCGTCATTTTGATGCTTCATTCGGCATCATGTTTCAAACCATCGAGCTTATTTGTGTTTGCTAAAGAAGGACTGACAAAAAATATCGTACACTCAATTGCTCTTCGAAATTTGCTAAATAAAATAAATTTCCACGCGCCGACTCGATATAACAGACAAAATTCCCTTTTCTACATTGATAGATGCAACACGAATTCCAACCAAAATGAATTTATGCAAAGGACATGTATTAATAACATTAAATTTGCACGTTTAGAAACACTTGCTGACATATTCACTGTTAGCTACTTTCGCTACAGAATTTCTTTGTATAACATTCTACGTGCGAATAATACATAACACATATTCATGATGATTAAATTAATGGTACCTAATATTTTTAAATTACCTGCGTGGCAACTTTCCTTTATCCCTGTCCTCCCATTACCCGTCCCAATCCAAATACCTGTTTCGCACCCTATTTTCTCCACAGTTATAATCGCATTTATTTTATTGCTGTGTTTTTATATTTAGGTTTATCACTTGTTGAATCTACACCTGTATTATATATATATATATATATATATTTTTTTTTAATTGCTGCTATGTCCTGTTTTTTTTTTCTTTTCTTAAATATTCTTGTTTTCATTCAGTTACTTTTATGTTTCTAAATACCTTTCTGTGAACATTAATAATTGGTCTTTTTTTTGTTATCCTCCTATGTATATTATATTATTAAGAATGTTTATGTTCCTTAAATAAATAAATAAATTCATATTGATTTTCTTTATTTCATTTTCCGGTGTTTTTTTTTTTTATCGGCGGTCATCGTCTACAGCGCTCCATTCCTCTTTCTGTCATAGATCCCGACCCCACCCACAATACATTCGTTATTTCTTATTTAACAACCCAAATATTCACTATAAATAATTAATATGACAGAACGACGTTTGTCGGGTCAGCTAGTAAATATATATTATTTTTTAAGCTCTTTCTGTGGATTGCATCAGGAACGTTGCACAAACCAACTCTCACCTAATGCACATTAGAAATTGAATGAATTAACAACCTTTATACGGAAATTTATCATCTTTACACATTGTAGAATCCGTTCAACAGGTGTGAGTCATGCTTTCGGCAAGTGTCAAGCGTCTGCAATCACAGTACGTTGTTTACATAATAAATAATTGACAGGCCGCGCCGCACAGTGGGCTGAAAATTGCCTTTCATAGACATAGAGACTTGAATTTTTAAGGATCTTTTTTTTGCTAGAAATGGATTCTGCTGATCATTACTATGCTATAAAATTTCGTATGAAGCAATTGCGTGTACAAATGAAGGAGTTATCATTTTTTTAAGAAAAATTTGTATGGCACTGATATTAAAAATGAGGATATCTCTGGAATCATAAGGTTGGCCATTCCATCCTTGCACACAGATATACTACTATTTATTTTTACTCTTAAAGTTAAAAAAAAGCCGTTACTATAGTTAAATTTTACCAAAATACGTTTTTCAATCAATTAGACTGCTTGTTGTACGTTACTTTTAACTTTTGTACTTACTTTCCGAAAACCGATAGTTACTCTAGAGTTACTCCGCCATATTGGCATCATTGGCATGTTTGACAGTTCTGGTCGAAGTAATGTACGGAAATGGGTGCTTCAACATTGATTATTAATCGGTAATCATGATAAATATTGTAGAAGAGGATGATAATGCATTTAAGCATTAAAATTAATCATCCACATAAAAAGGTTTGTTTTTAAACTTTGAAGATTTAAAAAAAATAAATCGCACGTTGCGCCACAATACGAAGTATGTCAAAAAAATACAAATAAATAGTAGTATATCTGTGTGTAAGGATGGAATGGCCAACTTTATGATTCCAGAGATATCCTCATTTTTGATGTCAGAAAAAATTTTTCTTTAAAAAATGATAACTCCTTCATCTGTACACGCAATTGCTTCATACGAAATTTTATAGCATAGTAATGATCAGCAGAATCCATTTCTAGCCAAAAAAAGACCCTTGAAAATTCAAGTCTCTATGTCTATGAAAGGCGATTTTCAGCCCACTGTGCGCCGTGAAGAATTTTTTTGCGTGTTTCCGAAAACTTGTTTTTATTTAATTCGTAATTTTTTGTTGTGAAAAAATAACTGAATTTAACTGTTAAATTCGCCTGTCGGATTAAAGTGGTTTTAGGAATTCTGTGAGATTCTCGAAATGTGACAATGAAAATATCGTACAATCTACCACTAGGAATTAAAATGGCGAGCAAAGAATTAAAATTGTATTTCACTGAATAGATAAATCGTTATAAGTCCGCGTGAGCGTGTCGGTGTGCTCAAAGTAATTTTTCCATTACTTCGTATGAAATTCATCAAACTTTATCAAATATCGATTTTTAAACGACTTCGAAAAGGAAGAAAAAGTAAAAAAATAATTTCGTATTCTTCTACAACTTATAATCAACTTACCTTTTCTACTCATCAATATGTAGGTACGATTGTTATTTTTGGAGTCGGTGTGAACCAAGGTACCCGCGGCCCGGCGTGTTCACTTGACAGCTCCTCTCCCGCCGACACCGACTCCAAAAATAACAATCGTACCTACATATTTATGAGTAGAAAAGGTAAGTTGATTATAAAGTTGTAGAAGAATACGAAATTATTTTTTTACTTTTTAGTGCATTTTTTGAAGTTGTTTTTTTGTTTTGTTAAAATTTTTGTTTATTATTATTTATGCATTACTCCGCTTCCTCGTTAATACGGAATATTTTTTATTCAAACAGTTAGAGATTTAGCTTTATTATCACGAAAAGTGAGTATTTATCGTTAGGCTGAAGGCTGAAGTCACAAGGTTCACTCGGATGAAGGTTTACTCGATGAAATGTTCCATTCTCGTTTCACCGAGTGTTCAGACGGTTCCTTCGAAGGAAGAGTTCACTCAACATTCTCGCTACGAAGTCGTCGAGCGTAGTCGCGGCGCGCATAGGAATTCGTCCGGCGCTGACGGCTAAGTTCGGGAATATTTACGATTTCAATTGACATTTCCGATAATGTCGAACTAAATTACGAGAAATTGGCGATTCTTGTAAACAGTAAATAAATTTCAGCGCCATAAAATGAACAAATGGTTAAATAATAACCTGAAAACTGATATCTACCAGTATTTTTGCACCATGAAAATATTTTTATTTCAAAATAGGCCTCGGCTTGCAATAAAATCCATATAAATGGAATATTTATTAACGTATCCAAAAACTAAAAACTGTTTTGGAAAGGTGATGAAATATGCTTTCAAAATTTATTATTAGAAATAACCACGTTATTTTTGAAATAGAATAATTTTTAATGTAAACTTTTAAAAGTTTAAAAAATGGCTCTACTTGCTTTTATTCTAACTAAAATTATGTAACGTAATTATTTTCATGGTAGTTACTCAATCGGTACCTACTTGCTCAGAAGGAGTTTTATTAATTTCGGGTGCCGTTGGAACGATTGATAACAAATTCAAATTGCCGGAACATTGTTCGATTGTTTTTTTGTTTGAGAAAAAAAGAGAAACTGTTTATAAGGGCGACGTCATGACATAATAATGAATTTGTCGGAAGTTTGATTTGTAAAGAGTTATATTATGCATTATAGAAAGGTGCCGGTACATTATAGTCGGACTGCAATTTTTTAAATTCATTAGATACAAATTGTTTGCCATTATCGCTGTTATAAATTGGTATTTAGCAGAAGGACGTCAAGTAAAAACATCTGGTTTCAATGGAGGAATTCCTGGTTTTATTCACAAGCACATTTGTTACAATAATTTGTCCCGACCCGACAAAACACTAAATTTGGTCACTTTGACCACTTGCTAGACAATGCTAGCTGTTTATAGGAGATCCACGAATTAAGAGAGAGTTAAACTAGAAAGCAGACTATTTATAAGAATGTTTTTCCCAACACAATCAAAATAAACAACACTTTCGTGTCACCATAACACATTATACGATATAAAAACCAGAGATCTACTTTACCGTCTAACATCTCGTTTTAGTTTAGTCTTACGTCGCTAATCTGTAAAATGCAATATCAACTAACAATATGCTACAAAAATATGCCGCTAGATGGCAGTAGTCTTCACTCTTTTTAACATACTGCCCGGCGGGGAATGAGAAAAAACAATAAGTTTTTTTGAAATTAAAATCAAACTACAAATTCCTAAATCCACACACAATATACTAAAAATTTACAAGATGTGTAACTATCTAAGTTTGAAGGGTCCGGGAACCTAACCAACAATTAAAATAACCTAAAAAATTTATAAATTTCTAAAAAATCGTGCAAAAAATTAAATAATAAAATAATAAAATCACAACATTAATAATAATTTTGTAAAATTGACAAATCAGTAATGTCTCATTGTCTCTATGAAGAATTTTCACTTCAATTATATATATTTTTTTTAACTAACACCAATTCACAAATAGCAACACATTGTTAGTTCGCTGTTGACTGATTATCAGTTCATTAACTTTCACTGGCATGGCACTGCCAAAAAACCGAATGAACACTTCACCGGGTAGACTGCTCGGCCATCTTGTCCAGGGTGGTCATCGTTTTAGAAAAGCACATCAGCATGTACTTCTGTATGTCATCATTTGGGTAGATCATCATAAATTAAGGGGCGGCCGTGCCCTGGTAAGCAGATAGTACCATTAGATCTGCAGCGAGGATGATCATCTCGCGGTTGTTGACTTGAAGCCCCAGTGGCTTCAGGCTGGATACAGTGGTGTCAACAACACCAATACCGATGCTCCATAATTATTTACGTGGTTTGGTTGCATCGGTTCAGCCCTAATTGCAGTTAGGCTGTGACCTTGGGAAGGTCCGTGGTTTGCCGGGTCGGGAAATTTGGATCCAAGTTTGATTCTATTGGCATCAAACATATTTTTGTGATGGGTCTCACAAAAGTGCCTTGTGCTGTTTTGAGGGTAACTACCCTCACTACTCCATCCGGGCCTGGATGAGTAGTTACTATGCGCGCCATCTTCCATAATGCAGGAGGCAGATTGTCTTCCATCAGGATTACCAGATCGTCCTTCTTTATGGCCTTTTGATTGTTGGCCTGCCATTTGGTCCGTTTTTGCAGCTCAGCAAGGTAATCTCGTTTCCATCTGAACCAGAAATTTTGAATTAGAGCATTTAATTTTTGATATTTGCTTAGTCTGTTCTCCGGGAGCTCGCGGACATCCAACTCGGGAATAACCGAAGCATCCCTGCCCATGAGGAAATGGTTGGGAGTTAGAGGGAGAAGGTCATCTACATCATCAGACAGGGAAGTTAAGGGACGGGAGTTCAAACAAGCCTCTATCTGACAAAGCAAAGTATACAATAATTCAAACTGCAATGGGTTATTTTTAGTAATTCGATATAAATGAAACTTGGTGGACTTGACGGCGGCCTCCCACAGCCCCCCGTGGTTCGGCGCCCTAGGCGGTATGAAACTCCAAGATATTCCCTCATCAGCTAAAAACCTATGGATTTTGTCATTGTTCAATCTTAGACTGGCATATAGTTCTTTGAGCTTATTGGAAGCTCCTCTGAAAGTGGTTGCATTGTCAGAAAATATTTTTTCCGGTTGACCCCTACGGGCAATGAACCTCTTTAAACAATTTAAAAAAGCATCGCTTGATAAATCTGTTACGAGTTCCAAATGAACCGCTTTGGTAGAAAAACAAACAAATATGCAAAGATACGATTTAATGAGCGGAGATTTTCTCAGCGCTCCAGCCTTCGTGTCTATCGGTCCGGCAAAGTCGACCCCTGTGACAGAGAACGGTAGACTGGGAGTGATTCTCTCAACTGGAAGGTCTCCCATGATCTGCCGGCAAACCTGAGGTCGGTATCTAAAACATACAACACACTTATGTAGGATACGCTTAACAGTGTTTCTCCCAAATATCGGCCAATATTTCAAGCGTATTTCCGATAACAGCGCTTGGGGACCTGCATGTAAATGTTCATAATGATAATTACATATAATAAGTTCAGTTAGCTTATGTGACGGTGGTAATATTACAGGGTGCCTTTGATGATGCGATAAATAAGTAGCTAATTTCAATCGTCCACTTGCACAAATTAAACCATCCATTAGACAGGGATTGAGAGCTTTCAATCTACTGTTTTTGTTTACTAACCCATGCTTCTTTAGGTCCTTCAATTCTCTTTTGAAGGAATGTTCTTGCGATGATTTCAGAAGACATTTTAAAGCTGCTTCCAGCTCGGAGACAGTTAAATTGCCATACGTTTTATCCTTAGGGTTGCGACAATTATTTATAAATCTTAAACCTTGAGCGATTACTCTTTTTAATTTGGTTAGCGATGAGAATTTTTCGAAAATATCCCATTCTTGAGTATCAGTTACCAGTAGTACATTTTTACTTTTTATTTCCGGGGGATCCAAACATGACATCTTGGATACTGGCCAAGTGCTGACATCTTCCGTCAACCAGCTTGGCCCCTTCCACCATATTGAAGTGCTGACTAACCTTTCAGCTGTGGTACCTCGGGACAGTATATCCGCAGCATTTTCTGACGATGATACGTGCCGCCACTGGGTTGGATCGCTGATTTCCTGTATCTCAGCGACTCGGTTTGCCACGAAGGTGTTCCAACGAGCTGGTTGTCCTCTCAACCAGCACAACGCTATTGTTGAATCGCACCAGTAATAGGTGGCCGATTCCTCTATACTTAGCGTCAACTTGATATTTTTTATTAGCTTGGCCAATAGTAATGCACTACACAACTCTAACTTGGGTAGTGATATACACTTTAATGGTGCCACTCTAGACTTGGAGGTAACTAACTGTGCGTGCCTCTTACCTTCCGAATCTGTTGAGACGATGTAGGCGCATGCTCCGAAAGCTTTCTGAGAGGCGTCGCAGAACCCGTGCAATTGTATAGTCTTTGGTGTTCCGCTAATAACTCCTCTCGGGATTTTTAACCCATTTAGTTGCGATAATTGGTCTAGATAAGCCCTCCAAGGTAGTAAAATTTCATCAGGTAGTATGTCATCCCACGATGCCTTGGACTGCCATAATTTTTGCATAATTAATTTAGCTACCACTACGATGGGCCCTAAAAGTCCTAAAGGATCAAAGGTGGAAGCTATGCACGATAATATTTGACGCTTGCTCTCCGTTTTACCTGACGGCTTTGTAATTTCATATGACAGGTAATCTAATTCATTATTCCAAATTAATCCAAGTATTTTTTCATTCTTGGAATTGTCAGTGATCATTTTTTCACAATTGCCCTGTTTGGCAATTTCACCTTGGCTCCGCCCAGATGACAATTCCAAAATATTTGATCTCCACTTCCTCAGGGTCATCCCTGCGGACAGCAAGATATCACTTATTTGTTTCTTCAACTTGAAACAAACTTCCAAGTCGTCCCCTCCAGTCAAGAGATCGTCCATATAAAAATCATTTTCTATGACTTGACTTGCTACTGGGAAATTAACTTGATTATCCATACCGATTTGTCGAAGACATCTCGTTGCTAGGAAGGAGGAAGGTCCCAGCCCATATGTGACGGTCTTCAATTTGTAATGTCGGAGTTCCTCTTCTTGTGATTCGCGCCATACAATCTTTTGAAGGCTGCGATCCTCTGCGCATACGTTGATTTGACGGTACATTTTTTCGATGTCCGCAGTCATGACGTATCGATGTATTCTGAAACGTAATAAATGGCTGTATAAGTCCTTTTGAATGACAGCTCCCACCATCAGAGCATCGTTCAGGGATATTCCGGTCGACGTCTTTGCCGAACCATCAAACACTACACGCACCTTCGTCGTGGTGCTAGCTTCTTTTATGACCGCGTGATGCGGCAAAAAATAGGATTGCTCATCCCCTCTCCATTTATCACATAACTCCATATGACCTAGTTGCTCATATTCTTGCATAAATTGTACATATTGCAATTTCAATTCAGGATTTATTAAAAATCTCTTCTCTAGGTTCTTAAATCTTTTTTCCGCTGTGTTTAACGAGTCACCAAGTTGACTCACACATGGGCGGCGCGGCAGACTTACCACGTATCTACCATCGCTCTCTCTAGAGTGCGTGGCGACGAAATCTGCTTCACACGCCTTCTCCTCGTGATTTTGAAATCTCGCAGAATTCACCTCCTCCATTTTCCAAAATTTTTCTATCTGATTAGATAATGTGTTTATTGATAAACTACAAAATTGCGGTACTGGCCTTTTTTTCTGATGAATGTTGATCGGGCCCGATATAACCCAGCCTAATTCAGTCCTCTGCAGAGTAGGTCCGGTATCCAATCTCAGCCGATCATCTTGTAGTATATCCCAAAAGCTCTCAGCGCCTAACAGGATATCAATAGGCGCCGCTACGTTGAAATTTGGGTCCGCCATTTGTAATCCCGGCGGCAGCTTAAAGTCTTTTCTGGCCACTGTTGCTTGAGGTAGGTTTGTGGTTATTTCCTGCAATATTAGACAAGTGATATTTTGATTATAATTTGTCCTCAGAGATTTCATTTTTATCGCAACACGTTTCTTTATATGGGTAACATTGTTGTGTATACCTAACACAGGCTTGTTTATATTCTCGCATCTCAAATTTAACTTCATTGCGAACTTTTCGCACATAAAATTGGCTTGAGCTCCAGAGTCAATTAGGACTCTTGCCTCATGCACTTTATTATTGTGACCTACTACCCCAATGATAGCAGTCGACAATAAAATTGTTTTTTCAGCCTTCGCTAAAGCTGAATGGTTTGATACTGAAACTCGTTCAGCATCCATTTGGCAGTCACCTCCTGGGTGATCTTCACCTTTATTCATGGAGTCATCGCTCGGATGCATCTCCCTGTGCAATAACGTATTGTGGCTCTCGCTATCACAATGCTTGCATTTTAAATTAATTTTGCAATATGGGGCCGTATGTCCTAACCTCAAACATTTGAAGCAGGCACGGTACCTCCTTATTGCGTTGGCTCTTTCTCCTGAATTTAATTTTAAAAATTTTTTACAAAAATATATTTTTACCCTTTGTCATTACAACAAATACAATTATTGTGGGTAGCAGCTAAAAATACCGATTCCTTTTTGGGATTATTGTTGCTACCACTTGCTTTCGGGTAGGTAGGAATTTTTTTCGAATCTGAATTTAACATTAATTCCAAAACTTGCGCACGCGAGGTCAAACATTTAAGAAATTCCTGTAATGTAGGTAGCTCATCCTGCAATGGGTTTTGTTCCCAATGCTTTCTAGAACTTGCATCCAATTTATTAGAAATTACGTATATAATTAAAGCATCCCATGGCAGTAGTCTTCACTCTTTTTAACAATCGCAAACAAACGTTTGTGGAACCCCATGGACGAGAAAAATTGACTGCTCTACGTTTTTAACGATGCTTTTTGTGGAAGCATTCCTAAGCGGAAAAATCCATGTGTACTTTGAGAAAACGTCTACGACAGACAAAATATATGTAAATCCGGAATAGCTTCGTGGTAGTGGACCGACAAGATCAATTGATAACATCTGCATTGGTCTTGTTACTATTTTTGGATTGACTGAAATCCCCGCCGGCGCTGCAGTATTAATTTTATGAGCTTTACATGTTTTGCACCTATTTACGAAGTTTTTAACATCCTTGTACATTCCAGGCCAATAATAGTGTAAGTGAATCTTCTTGTAAGTTCTGAATATTCCTGGATGACATGATAGATCTGATTCTGATCTATGTAAAAAAAAAATAATTAAGTAAAAAATTAACGCGGTCCATCCTCTCTGCTTACCCTTCTATAATTACGGTCGTCACCCTCAGTTAAAAAAAAAAACCGTTTTTTTTTAACTTAAAATAAATTTTCAATGTAAAAAAAATGCTAACTAAAAAAACGCTGTCCATCCTCTCTGCTAACATCTCTATAATTACGGTCGTCGCCCTCACAGAAACTGATAGAGCAACGAAGCGCGTAGGTGACTGAATCGGTATAGCTTTTGTAAGGTGATTTATGCATAACAATCCCTAACACGGTTCAGTCACTAGCGCGACTGAAATGCGGTAGTGTTTGTGAGGCGATTTACTCCTTCCAATCCCTAACGCGACTCAGTCGCTAGAGTGACTCAACCGCGTTAGGGATTGGAAATACGCGGCCGGGCGCCACCCAAATTGAGAAATTACATGACATCCTCAAATTTCAAATATTTTCGAATATTTATTATAGGGATGCCGCAGACAGCTATAAAAGATGTGGCTTGACCTATTTCAGCCTATCGCTCGCCTTATATTCCCATTGGGAATTTACGGCGAGCGATATGCCGAAATACGCCAAGCCACATTTTTTATAGCTGCCTGTGGCACAAACATCATCCTCAAATTTCAAATATTGGTAAATATTTGCACCATAACTGTGTGAGATTACACTACATTTTTTGCTTGTTTTTAAGTTTTTATAAGCGCAAAAGAAGTTGGTCCATTTGATTCAGGGTCGCCCCGGAATACTAACACTTTGTACAGCGGAGAAGTGTTGGTTAGATGTCGCGTTGTACTTCCTTCTATAAATAGCGCAAATATGCGCGGGTCGATATTCCCCCAGCTTAATTATAATAATAACATTGTATAATAGCACCGCCACTGCCGTAGGTGATAGTTGTTGATGATGAATAAAAACGTCAAAGCCGTTAACCGTTGTCGATATACATTGAAAAAAAACGTAATTGAGGATTATTTCGACGGATTTATCAATTGCCTGATATTTTTAAGTTTTCTGTGAGACTGACCTTATTAAATTTCAGATTTCAAATATCACCACGGGACAATTCGCGACAAAAATATTAGTTTTCGCTCATTAGTCCAGTCAGTGGGGGATAAAAAAGGCCTTTAGCTTGCAAAAGGTCATGTAGTAGCGATTTTGATATATGTTGTTTAGATTGGGACTCTAAAGAAAAAAAAAGTTTTCGACCTTGGGGGGGTCGAACTCGAGCCGTCAGCCATCTTGGATTGAAGGTGCCAAAGTTTCGTTTTTTCAAAATAATTCATCAACGGTTGATTTTACAACAAAAGTGTCTATGGCAAATTTGAAGAAGACTAAATTTTGTAAATTTTTTGTTTGAAGTTTTTTTTTTAATAAATCTAGTATATAATAGACTTACAGTGGTAGAAAGAATAAAATTTTGACAAAAAATTTGACCTTTTGCAAGGTAAAACTCCCCACTGACTGGACAACATTCGCAAAAATCAATTTCGAAAATCCCATTTTTTGCATTCTCTAGCTATTCTATCAAATCAATACTGGAGGCACTGTGGAAAATAATTTACATCGAGGCCTATGTCGTCCTAGGGGATGCTGTGTGGAAGGTATTTTTAAGAAAGCAAGGCGGGTAAGTTTTGGGAAGGAAAAAGGTATGAGGGGTGTGTATACTACGTATATAGGAATCTGGGGGAAACTCTATGTGTAGTGTCCAGGAGTAACCGACGTGTGAATCCAACTCTACCACTGCGAGGCAAAGCGACGTTCCGATAGTCCTGCCGGAGAGATCAAAAGGTCTCCCTCAAGCAGTGTCTCCCAATCCGGTCTTTCACGTAGGCATCTGGGGATCAGTGTATCCAGGATTGACGGATATGGTATGAATCGTATGATTCCCATCCCTTTAACTGCAATGCAAGGCGACAGGTCTCTCTCTCCCGGAAGAAGAGGTCAAAGGATGGGAGCGTTGCAAGGCGATGGGTCGAGAGAGTCCGGCTCGAGAGGTCTGGATTAGGTCTCCCTCTACCAGTCTCTCCCGAACCAGGCCGCCACGCAATAAGTAGGCAAATATATCCGCCGCCATGACATAGGCAAACCTCGCCCCCTTGAACCTGGGCACCCCTGTTAAGTCACCAAACGAATTCCAAATCATGAAAAAACGCATAATAAATATAATATTACTCACATTTTTTTTTGTTAAAAAAAAAATCAGTTTATCTAATACTTAAAATATATCTATCAGTGGTAAGTTGTGATGATTTTTTTTTATAAACATTTTTTTCAGCATTTGTTGATAGCAAACGATTGCGCTTACCTCATAAATTATACCTGCTTCCGAAAATGGCCTCTCACTATATACACTGCTACCGGGAGATGATAAATAAACCTTAGCAAATTCTGATAAGTTTGGATACTGTTTTGCGTTTGCTGACCACCACTTGTAAGGGTCTGCGACCGATCTAGGAGAGCAGTTTTCATATAAAAATCAATTTCGTTTGCGAAATGTAATTGATTTTTACATATAAAGTGTTTGCGAATTGTAGTATCGCCGAATATTCGGCGCTTCGGCCAAGAGCCTAGCCGAATATTCGGTATTCGGCAAAATCACTATTCTTGGCATCTCTAGTTTTTATCCAACGGCTAGTTATTTTTTTATACGTAGCACCGCCACTTGCCGCCACTGTAGTACTGTAGATGCTATTATGGTGCTGTAGAAGTTATGGAGGCTATCGGATGTGGGAACACGAACACTTTTAAGGATTCTGATTACCAACTCTATTTTTACTTCTGGCCTTTCATTATTTCCAAGTCTAAAATGAACCAAGTTACGTGAAACCTGACTGGAAGAAAAACATTGGAATATTTTTAGAAACATAAAAAAATAGCTGTATAAGAAACTTTATGTAAGTATTTTATATTTTTGTAAAGAGGTTTCTGAGAAAACATTTGATTTGTAAAATCGCTGATATTTATAGTCGATTTACCTCAAACTAGTGACGGATTAATCGAGATTAGAGGCATCCGATTCGAAATTATCATTTTGTTAATCGAAAATCGAAACGCCAAGGTCTTTTTAATCATTATAGGTAAATATGCAAATTAATCTGCGTGATTAACGAAATCCAATCCATTTTTTTTAATTATTTTTTGTATAAATCAAGCCGAGTCTCCAGCGACAATATTAAAACAAACATTGTAAGAAATGTTCTGATAGACTCAATTTTTAAAGTGAAACTTCTATAGCCACGCTATGATTTGGATTTCGGATAGAACGGAAATGACGATTACTGCACCTGCGACGCATCGACTGCGCTCATTGACGGCGTTGATTATGTCACTTTTAAAGGCTCCTATTGGTTGAGATATGAAACGAAAATTACGTTGGTCAGCGCTCATTGGTCGCTTTGAATATGACCTCACTTTTAAAGTATTGGTTGAAATTGTTTTGGTAAAGTTTCGCTTCTACGTCGTGTAACTGCACTCGATTTTTTTTTTACATTTACCCCAGACAGGGCCGGGGGAAAATAATTTCCGTATGTCATCTTTGGAGATGCTGTGTGGAGTGTCTTTAAGGAAAGGAAGGAGAGGAAGTTCTGGGAAGGTAAAAGGTATGAGGGTTGGGTAGGAATTTAAGGGTCAGTGTGTCCAAGAGTGACAGACTTATGACCCTACTTTCCCGCTGCGGTGCAGACGATGGGTCTCTCTCGGTCGGCAGGAGAGGTCAAAGTGTTTACCAAACCGATCTCTCCCGATCTGGCCCACCACGCAGCTGGTGGGCAGGCGCGTCCGCCACCAAGACTTGATGAAACACAACACCACACCTCACATTATGAACCCGGGCACCCCTGCTAAGTCAACAAACATAGCAAACAACTGTTATTAATTTAGTTTTTTTTAAAACAATAATTGCAAACCTTTGTAATATGAGAAATAATTTTACGCGACTGACATCGACTATCATCTCTGGCGTTATCGTAATTACTTTTATTTTGGTGTCTTGAGAGGAACGTTTGTGAGGTGCGTTTCGGTCCGTTTTATACAAATCTTAATTTAGGATTTGAGATCAAAATACCCACCCAAACTAAAAAATATAAACAAATAATTGCCCAAGTCGCCTCTAAAATCATGAAACTAATATTTAATGGATATTTGATGTAGGTATCTTTTAATTACAAAAATAATTTTCCAGTTTGTTAACTGTTTTGATCTCTGAACCAAAATTTAGATTTGTATGAAACGCGTCGCGCTAACGCGGGCGCCTTCCACTGCGAGCGGAAAAGAGTTGAGCGGAGCAGGGTGGGAGATGAGTGAAATAGTTTTGACCTTCCATCAAAAAGAGTCGCTTAGAAGATAGGTGTTTGCCTTCCACTGCCCGTACGAGAAATGAGCGAGGCGAGCGGAGCGAGGTCAATGAAAAATGAGAAATAGTTTTGCCCTTCCATTGAAAACGAGTCGGTATCGCTTTGTCGTTCGGAGTGAACGGAGTGATTTTTGTGATGTCAAGTACTGATCTAGTGAAGATGATTCTGACAGCATGTATGCAGTGAAAAAATGTTTGCAAATGTACATTTATAAAAAGAATCTCATCTCAAATATTTTAAAACTTAAAAAAACAATACTTTCTTATTTCCGCCAATTTCATCTCAGTAATGGTTTTCTAAGCCGAATCCTTTATGTCGACAATCTTTGCTAGTCGTATCCTATAAACAAAATTGGCAAACGGCTTCAATAAACACCTCCATCTCGACAAAAACGCAGCGAGACAACTAAATTAGCTACAGTTCTTGAGCGGAGTCCGCTAGAAACTAGTCGGCGATGGTGTGCGCGAGCGGTCTCTTTCGGACCTATTTTAACAAGTTCGGTCCGCTCCGCACACCTCCTTCTCGATGGAAGCACTTGTATGCAGTTAACGTGTGCGAGTCGAGCGGAGATCGTACGGAGTCCGCTCCGCTCGCATTAGCGGAGCGGACTCGTTCGAACCTATTTAACTCGTTTAGTCCGCTCCGCTCGCCTCGTTCTTGATGGAAGCACTTGTATGCAGTTAAGCGCGCCTTCCACTGCGAGCTGAGCGGACTCCGTACGAACTCCGCTCGACTCGCAAACGTTAACTGCATACAAGTGCTTCCATCAAGAACGAGGTGAGCGGAACGAACCGAACTAGATAGACTAGTTCCAAACGAGTCCGCTCGCGTACACCATCGGCGACTAGTTTCTAGCGGACTCCGCTCAAAAACTGTCATCAATTCAGTTGGCTCGACTGCATTTTGTCGAGAAGGGGGTGTTTATTGAAGAGGTTCGCCAATTTTATTTATAGGATATGATTAGCAAAGATTGTCGCAATGTCGACAAAAAGAATTCGGCTTAGAAAACCATCATTGAGACGAAATTGGCGGAAATAAGGAAGTAAAAAAGTTTTTAAATTTTTGAGATGAAATTCTTTTTATAAATGTACATTTGCAAACATTTTTTTCATTGCATACATGCTGTCAGAATCATCTTCACTAGAATCAGTACAAACATCATTCCGTTCACTTCAAACGACAAAGCGATACTGATTCGTTTTCAATGGAAGGGCAAAACTATTTCTCATTTTTCATTGACCTCGCTCCGCTCGCCTCGCTCATTTATTTCTCGGGCGCTTAGAAGATAGGTGTTTGCCTTTACGGGCAGTGAAAGGCAAACACCTATCTTCTAAGCGACTCTTTTTTAATGGAAGGTCAAAACTATTTCGCTCAGCTCCCACCCCGCTCCGCTCAACTCTTTTCCGCTCGCGGTGGAAGGCGCCCTTTAACGTTTGCTAGTCGAGCGGATTCCGTACTGAGTCCGTTCCGCTCGCAATGGAAGGCGGGCTTTACACTTATCACAAGCGCAATATTTAGCGCGATACGGAATACCGCAAAACTGTCCAAATGTGTCGTATAGGGCCGATTTAACATGCGTCATGCTGTCACAAAAGATACATAATCAGTATCACCCTTCAGATGTATTGCAGTAAACGACAAGTGGACGAAAGTTGTGTAAGCATTCATTTATGAATTACGGATGCGGATATCCGAAAAGAACTCAAACTCAAGGCTGGTAAGCGTTTACTCTAATATCGCTTGGACTTACCTGCCTACTTGTAAAGCGAATGGCGCAAGCGAATGAAAAGAGAAGATGGGGATTTCCCAGAAAAACGTGGCCCAATCAAGTAAGACAGTTGCTTGCATCAGGTGATAATATGTTGAGAGTCGTTAAAACTATCTATCTACCTATATATCTACATAAATAAAAAAAAACGCCAAAATATATGTACACGCATAACTTCCGAACGACTGCACCAAATTGTACAAATCTTTTTTTTTTGTGTTCGTTATTGTCAGGACAAGGTTTGTATGAAAGAAGCGGTGAGCTCTGGCATAATTAAATTTCTATAAACAAATTGCAATAGGTGGTACGCGAGCTGTTTGAAAACTGAATGTACCGGGACTGAATGTATGGAATGCGGGATGGGGGAGGGGAACTTGAGAGAGCCGGGTTCGCGGGGCGGGGGAAGCGGGAGAGGGGAGTGAGGAAAGGGAAGGCGGAGTGGGAACGCTTGAACGCGGGAGAGAGGAAGTAGAGGCGGAAGGGGAATGGGACGAATGGGAAAGGACACGCAGGGAGAAACAATTTCATTATTAAGTGGCATAGCAACGCATGCCGGGAACTCACTAGTAATAAATAATAATAACGGAATAGTTTGTAGTTTCGTATTCTTGGGAGGCGGGTATAGGTACCGCGCGCCGCCCGGGAACCATTCATTGGATAACCCTCTACCATACGTCACCTCAAGTGGTTCGCTACGTTTGGTGTCCTAGCAGAGGTGCCCGGTTTCATGGAGTGAGGTTTGTCTAGGTCTTGGCGACGGATGCGTTTACTCACCTTCTGCGTGGTGGGCCTGATCGGGAGATACTTTTTGAGGGTGACCTTTTGACCTCTCCAGTCGGACTCTCGACCCACCGCCTTGCACCGCTTTGGGAGGGGGTCCATCACTCCTGGATATATTAACCCCCAGATTCCAACCTATCCTTCATACTTTTTTCCTTTCCAGAATTTTCTCTCCTTCCTTTCCTTAAAAAGACCACCCACACAGAATTCCCAAGGATGGCATAGACCTCGGGGGATTTTTCCTCGGCCTCCTGAGTAAAGCGAATGTAAAAAAATAACCAAGGGTGTGCGAGGTGACCAATAGGCTACGAAGCAGCGCACAAAGAGGAGACCTATTATTCTATCTCATGCTATTTCAGCATATCGTTCGCCATATATTCTCGTTGCTTTATAGCTATGTGTGACACAAGAATCATTCTCTCGCAGGCCGGATCTTATTGATAGATGTACGTGTTTGTCTCTTTTTAGGGTCGCTTTTTTTCGTTTCATCGAGGTTGAAATCACAACGGTGCTAAAGAAGTTTTCACTTAAAATACATATGTAGTATATTGGTATAATGTATACTAGTTGACCCGGTCACGCGATGCTGTGGCTAACGAAACACAACGCCATCTACTGGATGATTACCCAACCTTTATTATCATGTGATAAATTAACTCACACCGCCATTTGTTAATTTGCATACAAATCAAATACACACCGCCCGCTTGCCAGCCCGCTCGTCCACCACATGCGTACATTCTCCTTTATACATATATTGTATATTTCAACCAATTTACACAAAACCTTGATAAATTATACACCTGCCTAAACCTTCCTCATGAATCACTCTATCTATTGGTGAAAACCGCATGAAAATCCGTTCAGTGGTTTTTGAGTTTATCGCGAACAGACAGACGCGGCGGAAGACTTTAATTTATAAAATGTAGAGATTATTATAATATATAGATGGTTTAAATGATGTCCGTTTCCTGCCTCGATCGCTACGGTGCGGTACAGAGTTCATTAAATCTGTATTCAGGTATGATGTATCATTCACCTGTCTTTAAATCACTACATAAATAATATATTCAGTCATTATATTTATATTAATATGTCGTTATGTAGTCGGACGGGTTTACTTAACAAGAAAAGGAGATAATTCACGAGTTTTCATCACAAATATTTTATAGCGATGTAGCCATTTAAATTAATATCGTCCTTCCAATTGAAATCTGACCACCACACCATTTCTCCGGTGAAGTACACAGAGAGGATAGACCGCCATCCAACTCTGTCTTTGCACACACTATAACTTGCTTCGTTTGTATATATTCACGCACCGTCTCATACCCACAATAATTGTTTACGTGAGTCAAGTATTTGTTTAACTTGGTCGTGCCCTGTCTTCTTCGGATGCCCCCGACATCATCTGTTACGCTTTATTTAGAGGAAACCACAAGCCAAAAATATGTATTCTTAAACCTCGATTACATTGAGCGAGTTTACAAGCTACTAACCGGTAAAGCCTCGATGACACACGGCGAGTTACAAGCTACTATATACTAAGTTTTAAAAGCGGGTAAATCGGCGAGTGAGATTGTCAAGATGACACACAACACTGTCCACTCGCTCAGAAGCGTAGGAAACTGAGGCCGCTGCTAGCCGCCAGTAACAAGAATAACGACGCCTGCGTGAACTAATTCTTCAGATATTTGACAGTCGAAATCAGCTGTTTATCGGAAGCCATGTTGGAAACATAAATAAACCAATCACGAGCAAGCGTGTAGGCGAGTAAAGTTGACGACCTTTCAACTTTTTTTCGTAGATTGTCAACAATCTGCTAGTCGCTGCTAGTTAGCAAGTAACACGATGACACTGGGCGAGTTTACTAACAGATAGTGAATTTCCCAGATAGTAAGCTTGTAAACTCGCCGTGTGTCATCGAGGCTTAAGTTTAAAAGCGGGCAAATCGGCGAGTGCGATTGTGATGATGACACATAAAACGTTCTACTCGCTCAGTAGCGAACTGGCCAGCGAAAAGCTGTGCAAATTTTTGAACCTTCTGAGAGAATATACCCGAAGCCTGAGGGGTTAAAAGACCCTCGGCACAAATTTCCAAATATATATCGGCCCTGAGGAAAATTAATTTCACTGGTTTTAGCAGTGTTTGGTGACCAGATCTGAATAGCTAGGTGCCTGTCAACCTTCCTTTTTTCCATCTTCTAATTTTCTTTCACAATATTTCCCAATGGGGGCGCCGTAGTTCCACTGGCTCCGGACAATTGTGACTGTTTTGCTTGCCTTTCCCGAAATCTTCGAACAAAAAACTTCAAAAAGAAACAATGCATTGTAATTTAGAATGCCCTACCAATTTCCATTACGATAGCAGAGTTTTTTTGTGTACGTCATACTACAGCATACGTACAACAATCCACATTCTCTTGCTTACTAAAAAATCCACTATTATTTATAGAATTGATACCATTACGCGAAGGCGGCCTGTTGGCTCGAACTTGGGCGGGTCTATAATACTCCTGCTTAGTAAATACTAGCTGGTACCCTGCATGCGTTGCTATGCCATTCAAAGAAATAAATTGATTCTCCCTGCATGTCCTTTCCCGTACATCCCCGTTCCCTTCCACCTTCCCCCTCCCTCGTGTCTTCCTCTCCGCAAACCCTACCTTCCCCCTGCCATTCCTCCCTGCCGCTAAAATATATGAAATACACACCTTTTCATTTATACAAATTTCATAATGCCAGAGCTTACTATTATACTCGTATATAGCCCTTGCTACTCGCTGATAATGTAGCTTTCTATTGGTGAAAGAATTTTTCAAATCGGTTGAGTAGTTTCGGAGTCTATTCAATGCAAACAATCAAATCTTTCCTCTTTATAGTGTTAGAAAGATTATACTAAAAATCAACATAGTGGTAGATACTCTCAGTATCACCCTGGTGAAAGACCACCATTCACAATCGAAACGTTGCTTGAAATGGGTTTAGCTGTGTTCGGTGGCCAGATCTGAATAGTCAGGTACTTTCTCCCCACTCAGTTCAATGACAGTTGATGTTGATCCATCGTTAGTTGTCCCCCCGGCATACTCACGTACATACCCATTCCTGTATCCATCGTTGTTCTTAACAGGAATGCTCGATCTTAATACCTAAGAAGCTCACCGGAAAATATTTTTGGGAAAACATTTCTTTAAGCTGATTTCCGGTAATGTACTGAATCCACCTATGTTGAAGGAGAATAACCTATATGTCCCTAACGCGTATACTCGTGGGAGATCCCACGCACTTTTTTATGCTCCGAAAGCGAGAACTTCTTCCTTTCGGAATGCGCCATTAAACAGAGCAATTCAACTGCATTGAGCATCGACATCTTCAATGTTACCTAAAGGTTCAGTAACTCTCTTTTGAGTCAAAAGTTTTGACATACGTCACAACATAGTGAAACTGCCGCCATGGACTTTTTTTTCTTCTTTTAAATTTTAAAACTTCTCCGTAATAATTTGGTCTTTAACTGTTTTATGGATCTTCTTCCTTTGCGCTGTCCCAACTCATTGCCTAGGTAGGCTGTTGGGGTCGGCTCTTCTCGTTCTCAGGTTGTAATATCTTCTGTTCTGGGTATCGCCTTCATCCAGGCCGTTTCTCCGAAGAATTTTGGAACATTGAGTCGTCCAGGAGTTCTTCGGTCTTCCTTTGGATGACTATCGATGAAGCTCCATAGACATTGCCTGCCTCACTGTGTGGTCTGATGGTCTCCGTCTTATATGTCCATACCATCTCAACTGTCGTTCTTCCAGCTTGCTATTTATGTCTGTGACATCCAGGCTACCACGAATGCGTGAACTTTTGATCTTATCTTTTAATGATACTCCTGCCGACCATCTAAGCATTCGCATTTCTGCTGTTTCAAGTTGCCTAGTGTAGGAGTTGTACATAGTCCAGCATTCGGAGCCATACATTATTGCGGGTCTTACAATGGTCTGGTATATTTTTCCTTTCAGTTTTATAGGCATTTTGGAGTCACAATATTCCTGTTACGGAATAAATTTAATCCATCCCACACCTATTCTATGGAAAAACTGAAAAATAAATACGGTGTACCTTTAACATAAATTATAACTAAATATCCCCGAATGGGTGTGCAGAGAGGATGTATCGTCGAATAATAAAAATATAAACATTTTTTCATTCAAATGCATCAATAATAAAATTAATCTAAATACTGTTTGTGTAAATAAATAAATAAATACTGTATAAATAAACACCAGCGTGCAAGTACAATAAATCGATACAGTAAATAAATTCTTTTGATATCCATTTCAACTTATTTTTAAATGTATTTTTGAAGTCGATTTTAGGCGTGAAATTGGTAAATAATGCACAAAAAATATAATTTTATAATAACTGTAATTTCGGGGATCAACTGTTGGCTAATCTATCTATCTATCTATTTATCTATCTTCTATCTATCTATCTATCTATCTATCTATCTTCTATCTATCTATATAAATAAAAATGAATCGCAGAAATGTATGTACGCGCATAACTTCTGAACGACTGCACCAAAATGGATAATTCTTTTTTTTTGTGTTCGTTATTGTCAGGACAAGGTTTGTATGAAACTACTTTTGAGCTCTGGCATTATGAAATTCGTACAAAAAAATTGCAAGAGGTAGCACGTCAGCTGTTTGAAAACTGAATGTACCGGGACTGAATATGTAGGTATATGGAATGCGGGAGGGGGGAGGGGGGAGGGGAACCTAAGATGGGGGACGGGAACTCGGGAGGGGGTTCGCGGGACGTGGAAAGGGGGGGAGTGGAGTGGGGAGAGGGAAGGTGGAGGAGGCGGAGTGGGAACGCGAGAGGGGAAGGGGACGCGAGAGAGAAAGGGGTGGCGGAAGGGGAACGGGACGAATGGGAAAGGACACGCAGGGAGAAACAATTTCTTAATTTAATGGCATAGCAACGCATGCCGGGAACCAGCTAGTGATGAATGTAAGTAAGTCTAAAGTCATGGTGTTTGAAAGAGAGAGTACGAAAACAGTATGCAACATAGTTTGTGAATGATGAATACTTGGAGCAGGTGGATGAGTTTGTGTATCTGGGTAGTGTGTTTACGAGAGATGGGAAGGCTGATAGAGATATTGAAAGAAGGGTGAATGCCGGTAACTCCATTAATGGTGGACTAAATGCCGTTGGCGCTAATAAAAACTTGCCAAAAGAAGCGAAGCTAGCAGTCCACAATGGAGTCCTGGTACCTACCCTGATGTATGGCAGTGAGGCATGGAACTGGCAGAGGAAGGATGAAAGTAAGCTGAATGCTGTTGAAATTAGATCCCTGAGACGTATGTGTGGTAAAACAATGTATGATCGTGTGAGAAATGTGGATATCCGCAAAGAATGTAAGGCTGATGTAAGCATAATGAGTAAGATTAAGAAAGGGACCCTCAGATGGTTTGGGCATGTAGAGCGAATGAACGAAGAAAGTAGTGTAAGAAGAATATACGACGCGAATGTGAATGGTAGAAGAAGTCGGGGACGCCCGAGGAAGACATGGCACGATCAAGTGAATCAAATACTTGAGTCGGGCCATGTCAAAAGTCAAAATAATAAAAGAGCATGTATGAGACGATGTATGAATGTGAGTGAGGCAAAGAGTGTGTGCCAAGACCGAGCTGTTTGGCGGTCCGTCCTCTCTGCCTACCCCTGCGGAGAAACGGCGTGATGGTTAGTTAGTTAGTTAACTGTTGGCTCTTCCTTCGCCACACAACATACCCCAATAAGACTTCCTTTTAGAAAAAAAATCAGAAGCAACGAAGATCTTAGGCGAATTGCCGGAGGAAATTAAATTAGAAAATATAAACACATTTTATTTGAAAAAAAATGTTTTAAAATATAAATATATGAAAAGTGTCAATATGTACGTAACTTTGTATATTAATCATTGAAGAAGAAGATAATACTAATAAATCTAAACGAAACGTGAAACAGAACAAGACACAGAAAATAAAAAGGTAACAGTCGTAACTTGGAATTGATCCTTGTATTTCTGTCTTTCAGGAATAACGCCTCAACCAATTCGGCCATTGGGACCTAATTTTTTGCGTCATGTCTATGTCGATCACATATTTCAATGTCAGAATTAACAGTATTATCTTCAACTAATTTTTCCCATATTTTTGGCTGTTATCTTATCGTATCTTAATATGCATCTATTTAAAAATCATAAATAAATTAGGGGTGCTATTGTTCCACTGACTCAGGCCCTTTTAAGGGAAAGGAAGGAGAAGAAGATATTGGAAGGAAAAAGGTATGAGGGGTGGGGTCAGATTCCTCACACTGCGGTGCAAGGCGAAGGGTCGGGGGAATGGTCAAAAGGCCTCCCTCAATCAGTCTCCTCCAGTCATCCAGCCCGCTACGCATTGGTTAGGCAAACGTATCCGCCACCAAGACCTAGACAAACCTCATCCCATGAACCCGGGCACCCCTGCTAAGTCACCAATCGTATACATACCCGCCTCTCAAATTGTCCACACAGCATCCTCAAAGATGACATAGGCCCCTAGGGAAATTGTTTTCCTCGGTGCCTCCTGTGTGGAGCTAATGTAAAAAAAAAAGACGGTTGGGAGCAGTTGGGAGTCTGGGTGAAATGCAGATCCTGCCAATGTCTGCGAATTTAATAAAAAGGCACTTTCTAGATGAGAAAAGTGTGGAGAAGCTGAATAAAAAAAATTAAGGCGCGTCGGCAAAATTGAGGGAGATACAGCCGTTCAAAGTATAAATAAAATTTCACTTCGTGAACCATTTCTCATCTAGAAAGTGCCTTTTTATTAAATTTCCAGACATTAGCAGGATCTGCATTTCTCCCGGGAGTCTTTTTCGTTATTTACATATATTATACTAGCTAGGCGTTGCTGTGGCTAACGAAACACAAGGCCATCTACTGGATGGTTACCCAACATTTTAACTCACACCGGTTATCTGTTAATTTGCATAGGTACAAATCAAATCCACACCGCCCGCTTGCCAGCCCGCTCGTCCACCACATACAGACATTCTCCTTTAATTATATATTTTAACCAATTTACACAAAACGTTGACAAATTATATACCACTACCTTCCTCATGAATCACTCTATCTATTGGTGAAAACCGCATGAAAATCCGTTGAGTAGTTTTTGAGTTCATCGCGAACAGACAGACTGACGCGGCGGAGGACTTTAATTTATAATATGTAGAAATTTTTGTAAATATATCGTTTGGCACTCGGGGAATTACTACTTCAGGATTTGAGTTTGTTGTCAGTAAGGCTCTGTTCATAATATTGAATGTGGAAAAACTCCCGACTAGGGTTGCCATAAGTCTGGAATTTTCCGAACATGTCCGGAAATATAGATCTTTGTCCGGAATGCGAGGGGAATCCTAAACAGTCCGGAATTTCTACAATTAAGATGAGGTCATAGTAAATAATGCAAAATCATATGTTTTTGTTTTGAAAATTTGATCGCTTAGAAGTATTGTAGATGCTTCAATTAAATACTGCGTGAAGAACATACCTTGGCCCTTAAAAATATCGGTAATTTTTTTTATAAGTTTTTTAATAAGCCTATAAAAAAATAAAGTATGAGGTCTAAAAAACACACTTTCAAGTCCAAACTCTCCTATTTATAAACCCCTTTTCGGATATGGTTTTATTGTGTAATGTGGCAAATTCAGTTTATTTTATAATATTCGCAAAAAAAGTTGATATTTACACCCAATCTTCCCAAAATAAAATAAAATATGCGTTTTCGCGTTGATATTTTACAATACGGCCGCTAGTCGACGAATTTGGTTATTCAAAGTGACCCCTATGGCGTCCACCGAAGAACTACTGTCCACGGCACAGTAGTGAACTAGTGGATCGCCTTAAGTTAATTTTGATATAAAAAATGAAATAAACCAAATTATTTTTATTACAAATCAAAGTAAAAACATCACTTCTGATATTTAATGCTCCCGGAAATATCGTTCACATATAACACTTCCGAATCTTTAATAATAGTTTTGTAGAACATTCGCAAGTCATATTTTTTAAATTATACTGTCATAAGAGGGAAAAATACTACTACATTGGCATTTTGTGCCTGCATCGAAAATATATAAGAGCGTATCTTTGTTAATTCCGCAACTTGCAGCTGCTTTCAGAATAATGGTCCATTGGTTATTGGCATTTAATCTCTATTTGCTTGATTAGTCACCCCCCCCCCCCCCCATTAAAGTTGACAACCGTCCTGGGTGTGGGGGGCTAGAGAATCGTGCTCTCGGGGATGACACACAATTTTCTCCGGGATTTTGATTTTTGGATCTGGGAACCCTACTCCCGACGCGTTTTTTACCAATGGAAACTGCTATGGTAACGGTGGCGGCCATTATCTGCACTGTTTTTAAGGCTGTCATTAGCGGGAAAAATCGCTTTCGTGTTCACACGGTTAATGAACCAAAGTTTCTGATCGAATTTGAAAAAAAAATTAAGTAACATTGTGAATTTTTTATGAATTATTTTTATATGAAGCGACAAAAAAGTGAGGTGACAAAAACGTTTATAATTTATTTTTTTAACAAAATAAGTGTTTGTTTTTATATATTTTTTTGTTACCAGTAATTTTAGTTAGAATAAATGCAAGGAGAGCCATTTTTTAACTTTTAAAGTTTACATTAAAAATTATTCTATTAAAAAAATTACGTGGTTATTTCTAATAATAACTTTTGGAAGCATATTTCATCACCTCTCCAAAACAGTTTTTAGTTTTTGGATACGTTAATAAATATTCCATTTATATGCATTTTATTGCAAGCTGAGGCCTATTTTAGAATAAAAAAATTTTCATGGTGCAAAAATACTGGTAGATATCAGTTTTAAGGTTATTATTTAACCATATGTTCATTTTATGGTGCTGACATTTATTTACTATTTACAAGAATCACCAATTTCTCGTAATTTAGTTCGACTTTATTGGAAATGTCAATTGAAATGGTAAATATTCCCGAACTTAGCCGTCAGCGCCGGACGAATTCCAATGCGCGCCGCGACTACGCTCGACGACTTCGTAGCGAGAATGTCGAGTGAACTCTTCCTTCGAAGGAACCGTGTGAACACGCGGTGAAACGAGAATGGAACATTTCATCGAGTAAACCTTCATCCGAGTGAACCATGTGACTTCAGCATTAGCAACACATTCAGCGATTCATTTTTATATTATAGATAAATCGTATCTGCTGTTTTTGTAGACCTATAACTATGACATTTTATTATGAAATAACATTGAATAGATCTTTCAGAATACTTAATATATTTTGTAAATTTCTTTAATCACTTTTCAATTTTTTTTTCATTTTTCAGAAAAAATCTTCTTAAAATGATGCGCGTCGTAAAAATAAAGCACTTATTTTCCCTAGAAATCGCAGCAGACGCAGATCGAAAGAAAGAAAAAAAAAGATAAAAATGACATATTTTACTCATTTTTGGATTTCATGTCCTTTACAGAATTTCAATTTTCCACTATCGATAACATTCCTGAGTATGCTGAAATTCCGGCTCTTAGAATATTTAATTTAGTTTTTTTTTTTAATTGATGGAATGTGATTTTATAATAATTTTTCATAAATAACCATATTTTCTACGTATTTTCGAGATAAATTTATTATTCTCATTAATACTTCGGTTGCCTCATTAGACATTTTTTCACCACGATTTTATTATGGAATTTTTTTACTTCTTTATTTTAGTGTAACGACGCGACCGTGCGACTGACGTATACTATAAAAGAGACGTCGCTTTTTCATCGTCTGTTATGGGCGTTCTGGCTTTTTTCGTCCAGTTTTCATTCGAGTGTTTTTTTCATGTACTTGATATTATTCGAGATGAAAAAATGACATGATCATTTTTGATACCGATTTTCTTACAGCAGAAATGCGAATGCTTAGATGGTCGGCAGGAGTATCACTAAAAGATAAGATCAAAAGTTCACGCATTCGTGGTAACCTGGGTGTCACAAACATAAATAGTAAGCTGGAGGAACGACAGTTGAGATGGTATGGACACATAAGACGGAGACCATCGGACCACACAGTGAGGCAGGCAATGTCTATGGAGCTTCATCGACAGTCATCCAGAGGAAGACCAAAGAACTCCTGGATGACTCAATGTTCCAAAATTCTTCAAAGAAACGGCCTGGATGAAGGCGATACCCAGAACAGAAGATATTACAACCTGAGAACGAGAAGAGCCGACCCCAACAGCCTACCTAAGCAATGAGTTGGGACAGCGCAAGGAAGGAGAAGACCTCTGTTCCGTAACCTCAAAATACCTGAAAAACCGTTGACTCTCTGCAGGAACGGGCAGTCCGTTTGATAGATTCCTCCTTATTTCCTCCTAGTCCTTTTTCTACCAGTATTTCGATGGAATATGCTCCGAGGAACTAGCGTCACTAATTCCTTCGGCACGGTGCATAGTGGAGAAACACGCCAAACGCGCGCTTAACATTTGTACACGGTTCATTTCTACGACTCGAATGAATTTCATATAATTAGGGTTTCGGCTCGACACTATACATCAGGCAATATGTTATAAATCGGTATAAATGCGGAATACCGCAGTTAAGGTGGCTTGACTAAAGAGGTGTTGGTTATCCAATAAATAGTTTCCGGGGCGGCGGTACCCATACTCGCCTCCCAAATTGAAATAAATACATCGTGTTAATTGTCAATTACAGTGACGCCGATCATCGAGGAAAATACAGCAATGTTGTGTATGAGAAATGGGGACGCTATAACGGAGCTATCAATACGCCCGGCTAGCACAAAATAGATTATCACTACGGATAATATTTATTCAAACGGTCGTTAGAAAAATGTTGATGTATGTACGATGCCTAGAGAAAATAATTGAACACGTGGCACATGTTGCTTTGCTGGAAATACAGTCCAAAATACATTTCTTTTAGTAAACATTATCACAACATAATAATAGTCGTATATACAATGCAAATTCTCAATGGCATGGCCGTAACCAATTTCGTTTTTTTTTGCAATTCCAAGATATTCTATTGTTTTATTTTTTTTACATGCGCTCTACGGAAAATAATTTCCCTCAGGGCCTATTTCATCTTTGGGGATGCTGTGTGGAGGGTTTTTTTTAAAGGAAAGGAAGCAGGGGAGAGTTCTGGGAAGGAAGAGGGTTTAAGGGGTGGGTAGGAGTCTGGGATTCAGTGTGTCCTGGTCATCCGCCTCCAAGACCTAGACAAACCTCACCCCATGAACACGGGCATCCCTGCTAAATCACCAAACGTAGCGAACCACTTGGGGTGACCTATGGCAGAGGTGTTGGTTATCCAATAAAGGTTCTCGGGGCGGCGGTACCCATTCCCGCCTCCCAAATTGTTTTCTGCGAAGGCTTTTTATATTGTAATTTTTTTCGTCGCACTGCGAACCGCGAGAAAAAAATCTCATTGTTATGCATTTATTAACATTAAGGTATAGCTTGTTATCGCTACACCACTCGACTAATTTGGATAAGTTTACTGAGAGAATATAACAGTCGTCCAGGCTTCGAATTGCTTTATAAAGTTTCAAATCATCTGCGAACATAAGTACGTCGATATCTTTAAATATATTACAAATGTCATTCACAATAAAGATAAATAATATAGGTCCGATATGGGAACCTTGCGGAACACCACTGGATGCGAAAAAAACATATGATGATTCCCCTTTTAATTTTACACTAAGTTTTCTGTTTGAAAGATAGCTTATAAACCAATGCAACATATTTCCACGAACTCCAGCTTTAAACAGTTTTTCTACAAGAATAGCGTGACAAACCTTGTCGAACGCCTTGCTGAAGTCTGTGTAGATTGAGTCAACTTGAAGCTTCTTCGCCATTGCATTGTAAATGAAATTTTGATACAGAATGTGGTTAGTTAGTGTTGATTTGCCGGTTATAAAACCATGCTGTTCAGGACATATACTTTCTTTAAATGAGCTAGTTATTTTATCCAGAATCAGTTTTTAAACAGTTTTGGAATTGTTGACAGTATGCATATAGGTCTATAATTAGTTACTTCGTTTTTATCCCCTTTTTTGAAGATAGGTGTTACATAACTATGTTTCCATAGATCAGGAAATATACCTTTCGACAAAGAATGACTAAATAGTGTGTACAGGGGATAAGCGAGAATGGTGACACACTTCTGTAAGAGTAATGGTGGAATGTTGTCAGGACCGGCATTTTTATTGGGATCTAGAAGTTTAATTTGTTTTATAATTTCGTTTAGTTCAATGTGCACATGTGACAGGTTTATATTGAAACTGGGAGTATAGTTAGGTAAGGAGAACTGATTGGGTTGACTTTTATCGTAAACGTTCTTGAAGAAGTCTGCAAAAAGATCGACAATATTTTTGATGCCATCAGCCTTTCTGTCTTCAAAATACATAGTATTTGGTATATTAGAGTCACCACTTCTTAATGTTTTACTGAATCGCCAAAAACGTTTTATATTATTAAAAATGTCATTCTCTGTCTGCTTAATATAGTCGTTATAACACGCCCTTGATAGTTTATTACAATCACTCCTAATTTTAGAGAATTCTATATACAACTTCGATGTTCCGTGATCCTTATACAGTTTTCCGTGATCTTTATACAGCTGTTTTTTTACGTCTAATTAAATTAATCAAATCTTTATTAAACCAGACTGGATATTTAGATTCCTTATATTGAGTGTAAGGGACAAAGCGATTTATATTATTACTGAGAATTAAGTAGAACTGTTCAGTATTATGATTTAAATCATCACTATCTAAGAAAGACCAGTCAGCTATACATTTATACCCACATATTATTGGACATAGCGAATGTGGGCGGTTCTCCAGTGTGCTCGTCGCTGGTTACAGGGGTAAGTAAATTATGAAACATTTGTAAAAGTGGCTAAACACGGCAACAAAATATTGCCATGTGAAAGGGGGCGAGCATTTGGCCTTCGAAAATATGTGGCAAGCAATTCGCGCTCCCATGTAAAAAGGTCTATTCATTCAAAGCAGATTTTGCTTTTAAGAACTAAATGGTGATATTATAATGCGAGATGCCTATATACTGTCAGATTGATTTTTTAACGAATCACAGTATCTTCTTCCTCTCTTCGCCCCCCCTTAGTTTGGTTTTACCCCTCATCTGTATGTTCTGGTCTATTGATTTGGATGTCTATGATTATAGCCTATATGTTATTCTGACGTACGAGCTATATTATTGTAAAGTTTCATTAAAAAAATCAGTATGTTTTGCGTGAAAGAGTAACAAACACCGCCGTGTTTATAATATTAGTAAGATTGAAGACATTATTAACTACTCTCAAACGAAAAATGTGAAACAGAAATGACAGAAAAAGTTTCAGTTACATCTAGGCATTGAACCCATGACCGCTTCCTTGCCGGGGAAGTGCTCTCACTGCTGAGATAATTCGACCGTTTCAACTTACACCATTTTTAATTATTGTATCCTGCATAGACAAGCCACATTGTACTCGTGGATAATGAAAAAAATACCATGTAAAGAAGTCCAAATAAACACGACGATTCACGTTTCTGACTGCAACTGCAAACTTCCTCTAACTGCAAACAGTGACCTTATATTCAAAATAATGAGAGTATTTGATGTTCTACAGATCTATGTAAAAACTATCCTCATGCATCTCTTTAAAAACAAACATGTGCTTTACGAAAAAAAAATAAACTTAAGATTTACACGTAACTCCAACAAAGACATATTGCAAGTTCCAGCACTCTCTTCCACCTTTGGTCAACGTAGCTTTAGATACTTTGCCACAAAAATATTCAACATTCTCCCAGAAAATATCAAACTGAGTCAAACACAGAGAGAGTTTAAAAAATATGTTAAAATATGGATACATTCTAATGATCGAGCCTATACTGGTGCCCTCACCCAAACGCCCAGTCATTGACAGTTGTTATTGTAGTAATAACCTTGCAGTTTATGAATTGTGTAGGTATATGCAAACAATAATGTTAACTAAAATAAAGTTTTTGCTGTATGGAAACCTACTTTACACATTTGTAAAAAAACCATAGATAAAATTGCGAGAAACAATTAGCAAAAATTCTGCCTCAATACAGGTTCACCTAGTGAGGCAGGCTATGCACAACTAAAAATACTGTATAATTATACTACTTCTGTGTAACCTTTCTCACGTTACTTCCTATTTGTTAATTTTTCTGTACTGATTGATGTAATCTATTTGTAAACTACTTTGAGCATGTAATTTTTTTTTAGTTATATTGTTGTTATTTCATTGAATAAAGATTATTATTATTATTATTGAAAAGAATCTTTATTGAAATTAAAGTGGTGTATACTGAAAAAAAGTATGTTGAAAAATATCATTCACGGAAGTCCAAATAAACACGACGATTTCACTTTGTAAAAAGAATCTGCATTGAAATTAAAGTGGTGTATATCGAAAAAAATAATATTGAAAAATACCATATAAGGAAATCCAAATAAACACGAAGATTTCACGTTTGTAAAAAGAATCTTTATTGAAAAGTGGTGTAGGTATGTACCTATACTGAAAAAAAAACAATATTTTAAAATATCATTTACGGTATTTCAAATAAACACTACGATTTCACGTTTGTAATAAGAATCTTTATTGAAATTAAAGTGGTATAAACTGAAAAAAATAATATTGAAAAATACCATATAAGGAAGTCCAAATAAACACGACGATTTCACGTTTTTAAAAGGAATCTTTATTGAAATTAAAGTGGTGTATACCGAAAAAAACAATATTGAAAAATATCATTTATGGAAGTCCAAATAAACGTGACGATTTCACGTTTGAAAAAAGAATCTTTATTGAAATTAATGATAGCTATCTAGTAAAAGTAAAGTTTTTTATGTGAATGCAGCACTAGAGTCCCAACTGCTCCTGCCTGGCCTGGAGCCATTGAGACTATGGCAACCCCAATTGGGGCATGTTGTTTTTTTTTTTATTTTTTTTTTATTAATAAATTTTTTTTGTTACATACATAAAAATATTACAAAAAACATTTCTTTTGATAAGTAAAAAAAAAACTATAAAATTAAATATGTAGCTTAACGATAAACAATAATACAATTTAACAACAAAAAAAAGATATTACAATAGTATGCATATATGTATGGTAACAAAAAAAAATCCCACATACGCATGGCCAGTTCGTGGGTATACTTAAGTTGTTTTTTTAATGCAGTTAAGATACAACATAGCAAATTAAACTTTAAATTAGTAAATTAAAACATAATTATGTTTTAACATATTTATAGAACAAATAATTCCGTATTTAAAAAACTAAAGTTAAGAAAAAAAAAATATATATATATGAAAAAACAAAAAAGGTTAAATAAAAATTAGGGATTTGTAAAGTTATAACAGGTAAGATGTTATAGCAGGTAGGTATTTGTGTCATTTGTAGTTACCCAAGTCTTTATTAATTTTTTGTATATGCTGTAAGAGGATTTGTTTTTAGATTTAATTTCTATAGTCTGATACAGTGCATTATAGATTTTTGGTGCAATGAAAAAAGCATGTCTTTGCGCAAGCCTAGTTTTGCATAGGGGAACCTCAAATGCATTATTTACTCTACTGCTGGAGCGTTTTTCGTTTTTTGTAAAATATACATTTCGTGAAAATATATATTTCAGACATTGCATACAGTAGATTTTTCTTATATCTAAGAGTTCAGCTTCTTGGAATAATTGCAAGGAGGGGTAGGTAACATCTTTATGCAACATTATTTTTATTATTAATTTTTGAGTAATTTCTAGTTGCTTAATATGGGTATCATAAATACCCCCCCATCCAATTATTCCATAAGATATTGATGATTGCACCAATGCATGATATACCAGTTTCATTCTTTTAATATCAACTGTGTTATTTAATCGTTTAAAAATGTAAGTCAAATACCTGTGAGGCTGAAGGCAGTGTGGGGGGGAGGAGGTGGGGAAGAGGAAGATGGGGAAGTAACTGGCTATTCAGATCAAGTCACCAAACACAGCTAAAGCCATTTCAAACAATGTTTAAATTCTGAATAATAATTGTTTGAATAATAAAGTGAAAGATTTTCGAAAGTGAAAACAGATCACAAACAAATTTACAGACAGATAAAATGCCAAACCGCGAGCCAAAACAGGACTTCACTGTGCTCAGTCAATTATTCGTTCATTGGATATTTTTTTTACAAATTCAATATTTTGATAATATATATATCTTTCTAATACTATAAAGAGGAAAGATTTGATTGTTTGTGTTTGCATTGAATAGGCTCCGAAACTACTGAACCGATTTGGAAAATTCTTTCACCAATAGAAAGCTACATTGTAGCGAGTAACATAGACCTTATCTAATGGATAGATAAGACACTCTGGGTTATAAATTGTATAAATGAAAATGTGTGTAATTCATATATTTTTAGTAGGTGGGGTTTGCGGAGAGGGAAGACACAAGGGAGGGGGAAGGCTGGGAAGGTGGAAGGGAACGGGGATGCAGGGAGAATCAATTTATTTCTTTGAATGGCATAGCAACGCATGCCGGGTAGCGTATTTACAAAACCTATACCGATTCAGTCGCGGTAACGACATTTTACATTTTAAATATACCTCTATATTGGTTAGTTTTTATCACATTGCAAAAACAAAAATTGTTCTAAAATCTAGATAAAATAATCTTTCTTATGTGTATATTAGAAATTAATATTTTTATTTCTAAATATTTAAATTTTAATATTATTCCCATATATTGTAAATACACCTCTACATTGATAATTTTTTATCACTTTGCAAAAACAAAAATTGTTCTAAAATCTAGATAAAATAATCTTTCCAATGTGTATATTAGAAATAAATAATTTTATTTCTAAATATTTAAATTTTGATATTGAAAATTTAAAGCGACTGAAACGCGGTAGGGATTGTAAATACGCTGCCGGGTACCTACCAGCTATATAATATAAAAATTTAGGTTCCGTATGTTTTTTCTGTAAATCTCGGAAAGTAATTGATAGAGTGATTCAAAATTTTTGCAGAAAATTGCATTTTAGCAGAAGAGTGTTTCTATATACAATGGTAGGCTCTGGCGTTATGAAATTTACATAAATAAATTATTACAGGTGGTGCGCGAGTGGTTTGAAAATATATGTATTTCATATATTTTAGCGGCAGGGAGGAAAGGCAGGAGGGGGAGGATAATGAAGGATGTGGGTTTCGTGGGAAGGGTGACGAGGGAGGGGGGAGGCTGGGAACGTGGAAAGGAAACGCAGGAACGGGGACGCACGGGAAAGGACGTGCAGGGAGAATCAATTTATTAAGGGGTCGTCCATTAATCACGTGAGGCTCGAAAGGGGGGGGGGGAGGTTCGGAAAAAATCACGAAATATCACCAGGGGGGGGGGGGCAAAGATATTGAAATATAAGTAGATGTGCTATCTGCTGTTTTTACTATGTGGGTCTGCGCTTCCGGGTGTCGCCGATATTGTTTACCACAAATAAACTAAAAGAACAAATAATTAACGAATAAACCAAACGAACGTTAAACTAAATGAACGAATTCTTTCCTTATTCAAAATATATTGTTATCCAATATTAATGCATATTTTCAAAAAATCAACGAAATGAACAAATTCTTTTTGTATGAAAACTACGCTAATTAGCGCGTAGTCCGGCGACAGTTGCGCGGACACCGTAGAATATCTCCTTGGGGGGGGGGGGGGGGGGGGGGGTATAATGAGATATCACATGTATTTATTTTTCGTGATAATATTCCGAAAATTTCAAAATACGTTGTACTTTGGGGGGGGGGGGGGGTTAAAAAGTTGCTAAAAAACATCACGTGATTAATGGACGACCCCTAATTTGAATGGCATTGCAACGTATGCCGGGGACCAGCTAGTTAATGATAAGATTCAGTGTCGAATATTTTTCAATAATATATTTGAAGATATTTTTAACCTATGTCCTTGACACGTAATATAAAATGTGAGCTTCTTCTTTCTTTGTACACATAAAAATACTTTTTATTAATGCCCATATGTCCACCCAGACACAAGTGAAGCATTTAAAGCGACTTGTGCCGACATTCTAGCACATTTAATTAAAATTTATTATACTTGAGCCCAGACTACTTGCCACGTATTTACATAATAGTATCATCTCCCATTCTTTACTGCCAAGTGCTAGCAGCTGAGGGTAATTTTAAACTTGGAGAATTAGGTATACAATTAGAGCCACCAATAATATATCTGGAAAGTACAGTTTGTCAAAAAAGAGTAGAAAATATATGAGGGCGCCACTGTTGTTCAAATGGCAAAACTAAACACATAACTCATGGTGTTAAAGTAAAGCTGTGTAACCTACATTTTTATAAAAAATTAAAAAGGCATAATAGTGGAAAAAATATTTTTTCATTGCAGTTTAGATACCCGCCGATCTCAAAATTAGAATTGCGTATAGGTATATTATTATTATACCTTTGCAATTTTGTGTTAACATAATGAAGAATAACTATAATGTAATAAAATATAAAGCACAGTTTAGAAATTGCTCACACTTATTTAATACTAGATAAAGTACCTAGCGTTGCCTAGGCTTGATCAGGTCTGAATATATTTAACTCATTCAGATCTAAAAGTAGTGTAACTAAACTCACCATTAGTGATTCTTCCTTTCTATCTATTGTTATATTCAAATTTATGTTAAATTAAATTAAAGCAAATCGCTTTATAAATCAACTTTTAATCAATTTTATGTCATGAAGAAAAAATGTTTTTTAAAATGTGGTTTACTGTGTTCTATACATTCAGTGTCATTGCACTGAATGTATAGAACATTTGTCTACAATATTTGTCTACAACTACAGTCTACAAATTTAGTAGTTCAAGTTTTTATATTTTCTACTCTTTTTTGACAGACTATATACGTCTAGTACCTACTTTAAAAAAAAAACATTTAATGATTTTTTTTTTACTGAAAACTTCTTTAGCACAGTTGTGATTTGAAACTCAATGAAACTGAAACGAGAGACACTAAAAAGAGACAAACACATAAATCTACATTTTTTAGCCTGCGAGAGAATGAGAAAGAATAATCGGTGTCCTCTTTGTGCGGTGCTTCATAGATTAAAATGTAAAATAAATTTTAATCTTGGTAACAATATCATAATAAATAAACGCTACAATTATCTTACTCCTGATACTCTTCATTCGTCTCATTCTTTCGATGTTTAGTTTTCTGAAGGTTTCACTTCTACCGCGTGTGAACTGCACACATGTTTTTGAAGTGAAACTTCTTAAGCACCGTTGTGATTTGAAACTCGATGAAACGAAAACGACACTAAAAAAAGTCACACACCTATAGGATTTAGCATGCGAGAGAATAAGATATCAAAAATCAGACAGCAAAACTACGTTTTTTTCTCCAAATATGCTCAGGAATCGCTGGTTAAATCCTGTGGATACGTGCAGTTACACCCTGCACATTACACGTGTGAATTATTACTCTGTTATTAATTATGTTTATGTTTTTGTATAAATTTCTTGAAAAAAAAATCCTAAATCAGTTGAATAAATGCGACAGTGATGTTTGAACTGACTTTAGTTTTGGGTTGCAGAGACGGAGAGGTGGTGGAGCGCCGTTGGAAGGGTCTGGAGTCCATATCCGCCGAGTATGACCACCTCAGCAGCACTCCGCCCAGAACCAGAATCCGGAACAAGGAGAAATACAAGTAAGATACCCATTTACACTTCTGTGCTCCTGGTAGATTATTATCTCACTGGGGACTTTCCTAATTTTTAAACATTAGATTTGCATTCTTTTTAGAATGTGCAATTAAATTTTTTTTTACACGGATATTCACATTGGCCTTACTTATTTAAAAATATAACTGTATTTTTTATGGTTATTTTGCATTTTACATAACTTAGAGTGATCTAAAAAGTTTCATCAAAAATGACAGATATAATACATACTTACAAATACTTCAGGATTAGGAACAAGGAAAAATACAAATTGGTTACCCATAGTATTTCCTGTGCTTCTGGTAGATAATTTATTTTATTGTGGAGTGGTCACAGTGCCACAAACTTTTTCCTTATTTTCTATATTTTGTCTAGAGTTAAGAAATAAGGAAAATATACATAACTTTAGACATCCACGAACACTTCTGTTTTCTTGTATTATTACTTATTTAAAATAGTGTCTCTACCTCATGGTAAATTATTTTTCTTCATCTTTTCTTTAGTGCAAATGTACTGTTATTTTATTATTAATAGCATTAATAATAATTTGGATGATTTGTAAAGCGCCATTTTTTTAGGTTTTTTGATTTTAAAGGGCAGTGTACAAATTTATAAATTTATACACATATTAATATATTTCTACGATGCTCATCTTACTTCTAACTATGTATAGACCACACAAACTATTATAACAATTTATGGCTAACAGATTGCATCTACCGGATCGTCGATCACTAATACAAAACTACACAGTGGTACCTCGAGATACGAGTGCCCTAACACACGAGATATTTGAGATACCAACCGTCGAGCGAGCAAAGTTTTGCTTTGAAGTAAGAGCAATATTTGAGATACGAGGAACGGCCGGCTGACTCACAGTGTTAAAAAACCTTTTGTTTGTTATGACTGTACATATTCAATTTCCCATAAGAGAGATTTGAAAAAAAAACCTTGTTCTGACTCACAGTGGAGAAAAACCTTTTTCATGTTCCATCTGCGAAAAATCATTTTCTCAAAGGGAAATTTGACGACACACATGCTGATACACAGTGGAGAACAACCCTTTTCATGTTCCGCCTGCAAAAAATCTTTTTTTTTCAAAAAGAATGTTTGACAAACTACATGCTGAGACACAGTAGAGAAAAACCCTTTTCATGTTTTGACTCTAAAGAATCATTTTATCAAAAACGATTTTTGACATACCACATGCTGACACATACTAGAGGAAAACCCTTTTCATGTTCCGCCTGCAAAAAATCATTTTTTCAAAAAGTATGTTTGACAAACCACATACATATTCACCTTCTCATAAGGGAGATTTGAATAATGAAGATTTTGGGGGCTGGAACGGATTAATTGCATTTCATTTAATTTCAATGGGGAAAATTGCTTTGAGATATGAGCAAGGTTACTGAACGAATTAAACTCGTATCTCGAGGTATCACTGTATGTCATTTCACCAATGAATGTGATGCTGCATTAAAATGTACATGTATATTGTTTTATTTATATTCTGCACAGGCAGAAAATATACATGACGATACTTACCTGGGAGGTCACTTGAGATTAACACTGTTAGAGAAAATTAGATACACTTTGCACGCAGAGGACATAATTGGAAACACATGTTATTGGAAATGCTATTATATTTTATTAATTAATTTTTAGTTAATAGTGTAATACATTAATTATATAGGTACATTAATAATGACAGGTGCTAAAGAATACTTTTATTTCGCACTTGAAATGATTGTAGTTCGATTGAAAAATGTCAATTTCAGAAGAAAGGTTTAATAGTGAGGTCATTCTCCCCAGAGGCATGACCATTGGTAGGTTGGTCCTGCCTCTAGGAAAAGTAAAAAGTCTGTGTTGCCTTGCTCTGGTGAAGTTATCGGGGACATAAAGTGAAATCCTTTCCAGAACATCAGGATTGCTAATGTGCCCGTTTAGCAGCTTGTGTGCTACTAGCACCATTGCAATTTTTCTCCTAACGTCGAGATGATTTAGTCCCAGCATTCCTGCGAGAAAATCAGAGGGATACAACAAAGGGTAGTACCCAAACTCTCGCATGTACAGGTACCGCATGAACTTTTTTTGCACCTTTTCAACATCATTTGAGTAGAGGGCATCTTCGGGTCCCCATATTACTGATCCACTCTCGAGAATGCTGCGAACCAGAGTGAAGTAGAGCATTTTTATGACTAGCATTCGCATCGCAGAGTTGCACACCGAATCGATATGAGAACGGAATGTCAGGCGTGTGTCAAAAGTGATTCCTAAATCCCTCATCTATATAAATAAAAATGAATCGCCGAAATATATGTACGCGCATAACTTCCGAACGACTGCACCAAATCGGATAATTATTTTTTTTGTGTGTTCGTTATTATTAGGACAAGGTTTGTATAAAACTACTGGTGAGCTCTGGCATTATGAAATTTGTATACAAAAATTGCAATAGGTGGCACGCGAGCTGTATGAAAATTGTATATACCGGGACTGAAAGTATGGAATGCGGGAGGGGGGTTCGTGGGACGGGGGAAGGGGGGGAGTGGAGTGGGGAAAGGGAAGGTGGAGGAGGCGGAGTGGGAATGCAAAAGGGGAAGGGGACGCGGGAGAAGAAGGGGAGGCGGAAGGGAAACGAGACGAATGGGAAAGGACACGCAGGGAGATACAATTTCTTCATTAAATGGCATGGCAACGCATGCCGGGAACCAGCTAGTTTGTGAAATATGTTTTAACGAGGTACCAGACATTTTGTAGTTATAATATAGAGTACTCCTAGACCTTATATAGCACATAATTGTACACTTTCCGCTGTTAAAATAGAGTTTATTCCGATTACTCCATGTTATCCAATAATTGATGCGGGGCACTTCGGCTGTATGTAATAAATAATTTTCGCAATACTTTATAAGCAGACAGAGGGGACTCAGTACCTAGTAATCTGTTCTAACACATCTAAATACGTAATAGAAAAGAAATAAAATCAAAACGGCAATCTTTTTAGTATCTTTCGTCGAATGGAAACAATTATTACAGCGCCAAATTTCTGACCACTGATTTGGCTTTTTCCAATAAAGTTTAAGCCATAAGTTTCATTTATTTATTACCAGTCATCAAGACCAATAAATAATTATTGGCCATGTCTTTTACGAGGCAAGCATGATGTTGCATACTGATTGCTACTTTTAAAAACCTACTACACTGGTATTTACCTAGTATTGTCCAAGTGAATAAGAATTGATTGTACGTATGCCGAGTGAATATCCTTGATTTTTCTTGCGTGCTTGGTTTCTATGGATATCCTTAACATCTTATTAGATAAGTAACTATTATCCAGCCCTCTTCTTCATCCTGATGATCACTTTGTATGTCTTATTCGAGTACTGATAACCTCCATTCAAAGTTCTGGAAAAACTGTCACTCTGATTTGGATTCCTGGACATGTTGGCATAGTGGGTAACGATATTGCTGATTCCTTGGCAAAACAAGGAGCGTCTAACCCTACCGTTACCCGCGTAAACCATATTCCCCTATCTGATATTTTTTCCATCATCAAAGATAGATCCCGCAATATTTGGAAAGAGTATTGGAACATTGCTAGTCAATTCAAGGGTGCCTGCTACGCCTCAATACAAATTACTATCCCATCAAAACCGTGGTTTCAAAAATTCCCCCATTTTTCCAAGAAAGAAATCTCCTTACTTATTCGAATGAGAATCGGACATTGTTCCGTTCCTTCTCACCTTTTTAAAATTCATGTGCTTGACTCCCCAGATTGTACGTTCTGTGGTCTAGATGTGGGAACTTTAGATCACATATTTTTTGGTTGTCCCTCTCTAAATAAATATCCTCTCTTTTATCAAGCGTTATCCAAAATTGCCTCCCCTCCATTCAACATCTCATCTCCTCTAAGTCTGAACTCCAATCTTCCATAAAATTCTGAAATTTGCACATTTAAATAAAATTAATATATAAATTCACCTTTCCTTTCTCTGTAATTATAAATGATGGCCTAGAACCTAGAACACCCTTGAAGGGTGAAAGCCAGAAATAATTGAAAAAAAAACTGTCAGAGATTAATTTTTTTTTTCATTCTTGTGATGATGTTAAGAAGTGTGTACCTACATAGAAGTAAGATTGACAAAACTTATGAAATTGTGTCAGATACGAGGCAGGTTCAGAATTTAAGTGTACTAGATTTTTAATTTTTTTTAGAAAAAGTGTATTTGAAAAAAAAAAATTACTGGATATTGTTGATACACTTGTAGACTATTTTTCAACATAATCGCCATCCCGTTCAATGCATATGCTGAGTTGTGGCACAAGTTTCTTTATGCCCTCCTCGAAGAACTTTCCCGCCAGCTTCTTTCTCTTTATATTTCTACAGAACCTCTTTCTGCACCCGCTCGTCAATTGAAAAATTAATTCCACCCATGTGTGCCTTCGGGGAGGTGAAAAAATGATAATCTGAGGGCGCCAAGTCAGGGGATTACGGATTATGGGGGGTGGTTCAATACATCCCAACCAAATGAGTCCAAGAGCACCTTGGTCGCTAAGGCTGTGTGAGGACGGGCGTTGTCATGCAATAAGTAAACTCCTCTCGTCAGTATTGCTCTCCTTTTGTTTTGAATGCTCTTGAGTTTTTTCAGGGACTCACAATATCGTTGTGCATTGATAGTCTCCCCTGAGGCAGAAATTCGGCCAAAATGATGCCTTTTCGGTCCCAAAACACTGAGTCCATGATAGATGGGAAATCCGTTGACGCCATTGTGACGAGAGTGTCTTTTTGTCTCAGGCTTGTAATGAGCCACCCACGTTTCATCTTCAGTCACAAAAGAGATCAGAAAACCCTCATCTTCCAATTCAAGTTGTGTTATTCCTTCTGCGAGTAGGAAGCGGATCACAGCATGTGAATGGCACCTGGCGGGATTTCTTACCGACATCTTTCACTCAACTGGACACTACAACGTGAGTTTACGTGCCACCGTGCTCCTGCGATGCTCGCTCTGGTCAGGAGATCCCTCGCTACCACTCAGTGTTGCCAACCCTAAAAAAAAACACAGACCGTTATAGTCACAGTACACTTACTTTCTGAACATGCTTAGTATATAGATACAATTTGAAAATACATATTTATACAAGTGGCGGCGGGTCAATTAGTCAATGACCTCCCAAAATCATAAGATGACAATAAATTGTGAAATACTAGCAATTGTCTTATAAAATATGTGTGTGTGTGTTTTTTTTCATTATCAGTAATTTTAGTCAGAAAAACATAAGATGAGCCGAATTTACTACACTACAAAGGTACTTCCCAACCTTCCTCTTCCCCACCTCCTTCCCCCCGCAACCTTCAGCCTCACAACATACCCCAATTGGGGATGCCATAGTCTCACTGGCTCCAGACGGGAGCAGTTGAGATTCTTGTGCGGTATTCACTGTAAAAAAAAAAAAAAAAAATTTAAAACTTTTTTATGTTTGCATTCAAAGTCTTTATATTTTAAAAATTTTATGTTCAATTTGAATTATAAAATTTGGAACCATATTTCATCACCTTTCAAATAGAGTTTTTTAGTTTTCGGATACTTATGGAAATATTCCATTTATTTTGATTTAGTTGCAAAGCGGAAATATTTTCACCTTCTGACAAAATATGTCCGAGATCTGACGGGTTAATGTACTGGATAACTCTACCGATACATTTCTCTTGGAATACTATGTCTAATAAGTACTTGAAAACTTCAACAGCCCTAGTTGTCACCACAGCTTATTCAAGATACCACACGGCAGAACAGAGTTCTAGCACAGCATAGCATGACAAGACAAATTGAATGAAATTTCCACAACAGATATTTTCACTAGTCTATAAAACATTAAAATGTTTTTTTGTATTCTAAGTAAGTACCTATCTTCCCAAATATTAAGAATGTTACAATAAAAAAAATCTTACTCTGAACGGATGATTAATCTGTTGTACAATAATTTAAATTTTAAAGAAAACATGGCCGATCGCCAAATACCTAACACAAAAATTTCAAAGTCAAACATTTTGCTCCGTTGTGAATGGAACTCTATTACAACCACTTATCTTTCCACTCTGTCTTAAAATAAGTAGTAATTGTTTTGTACTTATCATTTTGCCTATTTTCTGAACGTATTTTGAAGAATAAATGCCATATTATTTGTACAACTTCTTATCACATTGTTAATATTTAAAAAAAACTTACCAAATATTACTGTGTGTGAAAGGAAAATTCTCAGAATGAGTCACAATAACCTCTGACAAAATGAGTGCATTCAGCCCAAAGATATTGAAATATTAGAGATGTGCTATCGGCAGTTTTTACTAGGTCCACCTCCTTCCACTACCTTCCGCCTCACAACATACCCCAATTGGGGATGCCATAGTTTCACTGGCTCCAAACGGGGAGTAGCTCCAAGGGAGTAGCTGAGACTCTTGTAAGGTATTCACATAAAAAAAAAAATTACATTTATTTGGATTTTATTAGAAAGCTGAAATAATCTGACCATCTGACAGATTATACCAGATTATTAAAGAGTCGATGATATGTGAATGCGGTGCGGTGCAGACCACCGAATATGTGGTCAACGAATGCCCGCATTCTGATAAGAATGATGGGGTCCACAGGGTGACGCCTAAACTAGATGTCCCCGTCCACCATACGAAAGAAGAAAAAGTAGAAATCCTTTTGCATACCGAATCATTATTGAAGTAAAACTTCTTTACGCACGCTCGGGGGTACTGGTGAATGCGTTACGAAAGGCGGTGATTGTTACGAAAAATTTCATGCAAACGGTGATCGATGGCTAAGCGAACGGTCGGGTCTTTACGCACGCTGCTTGACTTGGGGAGTGATAAGGATAAGGGTGGTCACCCTCAGGTCGTAGGTCACTTCAAGGTCGTAGGTCACCCTAAGGTCGTAGGTCACCCCATGGTCATATTTTACCCCAATGTCATGCCACCCCAAGGTCATAGGTCACCCCGTTCGCTACGTTTGGTAACTTAGCAGGGATACCTGGGTTCATTGGGCGAGGTTTGTCTTGTAGTTTTACTTCAGTCGTGTGGTAAGCACACTCGTTTTTTTTTTAACAAAGGAATCAATGTCATTAGCATCATCAATCTCGATTCACCGGAAAGTAAATGACAAAATAAACTGCGAATGATTCACAATCTCAACATAATTCCGACTATTCCAACATCCCACTTTTTTCTGCTATCTCATTAACAGGTATATAATCTGGCGTCCGTTGTTTACTCAAGTCCTTATCTCGCTCTGGGGAATTATTGAAGTCGCATTAGCGCTGTCTAGATAAAAATTTGTGGCACTAACGCACTGAAAGAGATAAACCTACAGAAGTGTGGTGTGGGCGTGTCTAGCACACCCAAAGTGAAGTCAAATTGCTCTTACTTCAGATGAAGTTGATCAGACTTTTTCAAATATTGACATTCTTTTGAATAAATAATCAATTTCGTTGGAAACATATTATTTTTTTGATGTGAATAGCGCACAAAAGTCAAGTAGGAATCAGTGGGACTATGGCATCTCTGATTGGGGGGTAAGTTGTGAAGCTGAAAGGAGTGCAGAAGGGAAGGCTTTTGAGATCTGATCAACAAACACATCTAAAGCTGATTCAAGTTACATTTAGTTTGTGAAAGGTGGTCTTCCACCAAGGAAATACAGAGTATCTAGTGGAACATGCTGCAAACATATTATATGTACACGGTGTTCAGAAACTCTTAGTACAAGCGGTAAAGTAGATTTTGAGAGATAATCTTGTTTTTTTATTTTTTTTATTATAATGTTGTGGATGAGAGTGGTCCCATAAAATAGTAATTTCTTTATATTTTCAATGAACAACAGAGTTTTATCCTGGTCCCATTCCATCTTTAACGCTCGTCAATAAACACTTCGAAATTATTGACACACGCGCTCGCGACGACACTTGGGGTTGTACTGACCTAAAATTAAGGTGTAACATAGCACTCAATTCGCGAAAATACCAACAACCGGATGGAGTACGCGGCGCTCGCAGCGAGCAGATCGGCTCGCTGTACTGACCTGTAACATTTTGTCGTAACGTAACGTTACGTTACAATCAAATGTTACAGGTCAGTCGCCGCCTTAATTATACTGGGTTTTTACAGATAATATTATAAAATCAACATAAGATAAAAATCATTTTGCTCACCCCAGGATTCAAACCTATGACCTCTGGATTTGTAGTTAAATATCTTAACCCTTCGACCACGGTGGTCGTCAGTAATTATTTTTTGTTACTCGTTATTGGTCTGTCTGGAGAATAATCAACTTGGGAGGCGGATATGGGTACCGCCATCCCGGGAACCATTTATTGGATAACCAACACCTCGGCCCAAGTTTAGTAATTTAGCAGGGGTGTCTGCCCACCAACTGCGTGACTAGGCCGGATCGGGAGAGACTGGTTGAGGGAGATCTTTTGACCTCTCCAGCAGGACTCTCAACAGGATTTGGAGCGCAGTGGAATGCATGAATTCATTCGTCCGTCTCTTCTGGACACACTGACCCCCAGATTCCTACCACCCCTCATACCCTTTTCCTTCTCAGAACTTCCTCTCCTTCTTTTCCCTAAAAAGACCTTCCAACAGCATCCCCAAAGATGACATAGATCCTGAGGGGAATTAGTTTCCTCAAGGCCTCCTGTTTGGAGCTAATATATAAAGAAAAAATTCTAAAGGTTTCATATAAATTGGCAGTATCAGTTCTCTTTCAAATCGGTATCGAGCACACTTCTAGACATAAACTGTTCAGTGCACTAACGCCATATTATGATCCCCATTAATTTGCGGCCACTTTGGTTTTGTTGTCTCGTCTGATTATTTCGCAATGATGAAATTCCCCGACGCCTCGGTTAATCAGGACGAATGCTGATTTACTTCCCACGTTGATTCAGACGTATGGGTATTTGATGGCTTCATGCAATTTACGATGGGAAATTTCATCAGAATAATTATTCATTAAAAACCGAGTCAGAATTTGTTATTGATGGTATGGGTTTGATATCAGTATTGAGTTCTATGACAGATCAGTGTTTGATTTAGTCATTTAATATTCTTAATAGAGAAAGAACCGAATAAACAAATTTAAAATGGCAACCCAAATTTAGGCTGGTGTTTTTTTATAAATTAAAATTAATCATCCATAGGAATACCGAAATAACCCTATAAAGAATCATTATTAGAACGGCCTTGGCCTGGATGTGAGGCGGGAACACTGGTAGCAAAATCTGCGGAACAGCTGGGCACCTTCGAAAGAAAGGTACTTCGAAGAATCTTAGGAACGGTGCGAGAGGGAGAATCCGTCACAATAATGAGCTCTACGAAATCTACCAAGCTCACAGACTCTACCCATTTAAGACTCCAAAGACTGAGATGGGCCGGACATGTGAACCTAATGCCAAGCACACGAGTACTGAAGAAGGTTCTAACAGGACACCCGGGAGGTAAACGAAAGGCGGGCAGGCCTAGGCTGAGATGGGAGGATGATGTCAGGAAGGACGCAAGAGGACTACTCCAAGTTGCAGATTGGAAGAAGACGGCCGAGGACAGAAGGCGGTGTAGGCTCATCTTGAAGGAGGCCAAGGCTCGAAATGGGCTGTAGCGCCGTAGACCTACTGGGGATACCACAATAAAAAAATGCGCCATTTCGAAGAAAATTAATCATAAATTCAATAAAAACTAAAAATATACGTTTTTATGTAACTACCGCACAAGAGTTCCAACTGCTCCCGTCTGGTGTCAGTGAGACAATTGTAAAACTAACTAACCATCACGACGTTTCTCCGCAGGGGTAGGCAGAGAGGACGGACCGCCAAACAACTCGGTCTTGTCACACACTCTTTGCCTCACACACATTCATACATACTCTTCTATTGTTCTGACTTTTGACATGGCGCGACTCAAGTATCTGATTCACTTGATCGTGCCATGTCTTCCTCGGGCGTCCCCGACTGAGACAATTGTTATAAGAATAAATAAAATATTTGTAAACAAATGAGAACATAATATATTATTGTAGATTGCTTAGCCCGAAATTGAAATAAAGATTATAAGTACAGTTATACAGAGTAACATAAGATAATATTTTTAATAATATTATCATCTAATCTGCCAGCTTTTACTTAATAAAGGGTCCCACTGGTCGATGAACCAGGCTAGCAGAAGGGAAAGCAAAATTCTCTCTCAGGGCCTTGGGGAATACATACTTTATACAAAATATAAAAGAATTAGAAATCATAAATGGTATTCATAATGAATAACAAATTACATTTATTCATACAGAACTTAAAATAATACTTTAAAAGGCTCACCCCTGGGTCGACCAATTCCATTAACTAGCTGTCTAATTATCACGGGTCCCACGTTCCTCAGGCAGCTTCAACTCCTGATGACGATTCCGTAGGTTTCCCGTGAACAGAAATCGGCTGGTGCTGTTTCACTCGAAGAAATCGCTCCAACCAACGAACAATTTCAAGTTCTGGCGAGTCGAAATCTCCTCGAGCAAAACAGTATTTCCTAAAATTCCAAGGATACTTGAAAAACGAACGGGGCTAGTCGCCTGTAGGTGATCTTCAAAATACTCAAGCACTCTGGCTTGCATATAATTTATGACCGGATAGCCATGTTACCCGGCAATTGTAAAATGGTTAATTTGTCAAACCATAATAACATCGATGCAATGTTCAAATTATAATCAAAATTGCGGAAGAAACGCGCGCCTCTATATTACTGAGAAAAATACTGTTTCACGGCGCTTCGCAAAGGCTGAACGCGGCCATCTGATAGAGAATCATTTTACATTTTCTCAATTAAAATGTGAATAGCGCAATCCTTGATTACAAAGCACGATTCTACTTTAAAACGGAATATAATCATGTTGACTTTCGGAGTGCAGTCCAGCCAGATAGGCATCACCCCAACAAGTGAGTACGCTTGCTTTTTAAAACTTCGATATACATTCTTACGAAAAAATAATCGAATCGTTTAGCTCCCACGTTCAAAAATAGATTTCATTGACGTTTTCACCTAGTCAAACAAACACCTTTAAAAATAGGCACCTGCCTAGATTCTTTTGATAAAATAAACAGCAAGTTATTTTTATCATAACACTAGCTGGTTCCCGGCATGCGTTGCTATGCCATTTAATAAAGCAATTGTTTCTTCCTGCGTGTCCTTTCCCAATCGTCCCGTTCCCCTTCCGCCTCCCCTCCCTCTCCCGCGTCCCCTTCTACTCCGATTACTCCACTTTCCCTCTGCCTATTTCACTCCCCTCCCTTCCCCCGTCCAGCGAACCCCCTACCCGAGTTCCCCTCCCCCCTCCCTTATTCCATACATTCAGTTTTCAAATAGCTCGCGTGCCACATGCTGCGATATTTTTAATACAAATTTCGTAATGCCAGAGCTCACCAATAGTTTTATACAAACCTTGTCCTGATAATAACAAACGCCCAACAAAATGAACTATCCAATTTGGTGCAGTCGTTCGGAAGTTATGCGCGTATATACATTTCGGCGATTCATTTTTATTTATATAGATATATAGATTATGGCATCTCCAATTGGGGTATGTTATAGAGGCGACCCGTGACAGAATTTGCCAGCAGTGCATTTCACAAAAAATGGAAACAATAATATGGAAAAATAAACTGATTTAAAGGGAGCTACATACCCACTACAAACATACATTTTGCATTTTATATATTTTAAGAGCTTAAAAACTTAAAGCGTTCAAGGGAAATATGTTTTCGTTAGAAATTCGGATTGCCGGGCTTAAAATAAATTTACAGATTATGAAAATCATATAATTAGCTCCGTGTATTAGGATTTATTTTAATTGATAAATAATTATAATAATTATTATTTCCTGTGCTGATGATTCAGAGGTTATTAAAATACACATGTGATTCATCATTATCTTCTGTTTAATGCACATGACTTGTGTCATTTTTAACCACAGAATTAGATTTAAGTAATTATGATAAGGATTTGTTTACTTTACATTATTATTATGTAGGTAATATTTTTATTTTTTTATGATTTTTTTACAAGGTCACCAAACTATAAACCCAATTGGCAAATTTCTTCATTTTCATAGTCAAAGTTATTCTCGCTATAGTCCTGGCGGGATTCAATATTTTACTTTAATAGTATACAACTGCTAACCCTGTGCATGTCACAAGTGCACCCCACGGTTGAATTTGGAAGCCACCTCTGGTCTGGGGCTCCGAAATACCTGAAAAATCCCTCGACTCTGTGCAGAAACGGATGGTATTTTGATAGATTTTTCTTTCTTAACAAACGGCTTGCAATATTTAAAGCACAGGCGTCAGTTGTTCTTGTTTTATTGCTACTTCAATGGAAGATGCTCTGAGGAACTAGTGTCATTGATTCCTTCGACACCGACGCACGTACATCTATACAGTAGATATTTGTCGCATGGGTCTCTTCAAGACTCAGGTTCACTCCTTCCTTTTCACAACAAGATCCTCCACACAATATCCCCTAAAATAACATAGGCTCTGAGGGAAATTATTTCCTCATTTTATTATTTATTTTTTTATTAATTATTTTTTTCCTGTGTGAAAAAAAAATACATTGCTTGAATTGGCTTTGGATATGTTAAGTAACCAGTTCTAAATAAACCCATCTTCTTCTTTCCCATCTCTTCTACCTCCACCACCGCCGTTAGCCTCAAGTGGTATAAAAAGTACAAAATATCCCCCTAATGTTAACTGTTGAAATTAAGATTGCTGTACATTTTTGGTGTATTTTTCGTCCACTGATACTTATATTGTGTACTCAACTCAAATCTCTAATGGCTTGTTCCAACTAGACAAGTAGTTTAGTCCAATAGCGAGTAACTCGCCACTTCATCATCATCATCATCTGTGGCTCTACAACCCAGGTCGGGTCTTGGCCTCCAGCAGAGCCTGCCTCCATGACTGTCGGTGTTGTGCTGCGTTGCGCCAGTTTCGGATGCCGATGGTGCTTGCATCCTTCACCACTCCATCCAGCCATCGAAGCTTTGGTCTTCCAACTCTTCTCCGACCCCCAGGTGCACCATCCATAATTCGCTTTGGGATATCTCCTTCGCTCATTCTCTGGATATGTCCAGCCCACCTGAGTCTTCCAGTTTTGATTTCCTTGGAGATATTAGGGTCCTCGTAAAGATCGTATAGCTCCTGGTTGTATCTGATACGCCATTCTCCATTATCACAGACTGGGCCGTAAATCCTTCGCAGCACCTTCCTTTCAAAACTTTCTAGAGCTCCTTCATCACCCTTACTGATTGTCCAGCATTCCGAACCATACATAAGAACAGGTCGTATAAGGGTCTTGTAAAGCAGGACTTTAGTTCTTCTGGTAAGGTGGCGAGATTTCATATGCTTCTGTAGCCCAAAGTAGTATCGATTTGCAGCTACTATTCTTCTTTTGATTTCGCTGGATACATTGTTGTCATTTGTCACCATAGTACCGAGATATACAAACTCGTTGACAGTTTCAACGAGTTTAACTCGCCACTTAACTGACCAAAAAGCGTTTGCATTACTGTCGAGTGGAGTACATAAGTGAGCAATGCGTTGCAAGATGAACGGGCTGCAACGCAACAAAGTAAATACACTAATATAGCTGATTGCAATGTTATTTTTGTAAATAAATTATGGATATGAACAATAAAGCAAAAATAAAGAATTTTAGAGTAGCATCTTCGCTCCTACGGGATGACATTTCTGCCTGTACTAATGAACTCTCCTAAAACAAAGGGTTCGCACTTGTTTAGTGTTTGAGCCGTGTGCAGGGACGCATGATGGGGGGCGCTATCCGCCTGAAAAAATAGAACTAAATGGATCGACTCTACTAGAGCGCTGACTAAAATACTGTACAAAAATTATGGTGTTTAGTTACTAAATTACTCGCCACTCAACTAAATTACTTGCCCAGTTCGAACAGGTCTTAAGCGTCGCAACTAAAATCAAGAGATTTCCCGTCATAATTTGAAAATTTTGTTCGTAGTATCCACCTAAAGCACACACATTTTTACAATATGTCTGACACAAGCAATGCCATGTTTAAAGTCTCAACGACGTGAGTAGGAAAAATCTTGCCCAGTTGGTTGCGCGAGATTGGCTTCGCCGACGAGTTTACAAAAATATCAGCAACGTGTGTCTGTATACAAATCTCTGCGCAGTTATGACGATATTCACCAAGATTCTTGAATCATCGAGTGTCTAATACCTACTTATTCTTGATGACTGATCAGGATTTGATCAAAAACTAAAATGGGTCGAGATTCTTTTTTTTTAATATTAGCTCCATAAAATGATTCCCATCAGGGCCCGTGTCATCTTTGGGGATGCTGTGTGGAGGGTCTTTTAGGGAAAGGAAGGAGAGGAGGTACTAGGAAGAAAAAGGTATGAGGGGTGGGTAGGAATCTGGGGGTCAGTGTGTCCAGAAGTGACAGATATATAAATATTTCCCTCCTACTGCGGTGCAAGGCGCTGTTCCGCGAGAGTCCTGTCGGAGAGGTCAAAAAGTCGTCCTCAACCAGCCTCCCCCGATTTACGCCCGTTACGCAGTAGGTGGGCAAACGCATCCGCCGCCAAGACCTAGGCAAACTTCGCCCCATGAATCCGGCCACCCTTGCTAAGTCACCAAACATAGCGAACCACTTGGGGTGACATACGGCAGAGGTGTTGGTTATCCAATAAATGGTTTCCAGGGTGGCGATACCCACACCCACCTCCCAAATGGTGATAGACACCATAATTTTTTAATCTTCGAGTATCTGATACTGCCTATCCCTGTGGAAGAAGGGCTTTATTCTTGATGACTGATCAGAAATGGGCTGAGATTCATTTTACTAGTTTTCCGGTACCCTCAGCATACTTCATTGGCTTTGTTGGCTTGTCAAATTTAATTATAATATTGTCCAACACAAATTATTATTGATTAAATTATCCTCCGTTTGTGATAGCGGCTTATCAGTGAAGAGCGCTAATCATGGGTTGAGTTAGCGTGTAATGGCTTGTTTGTAGTGCATTATCTCACGCCACATAGATAAATTATACAACCAATAATAATAAAATTATGTATTATGCTCTGAAATCCATATTCGCTAATTGACACCACCCAGCCTTTAACACAGAGAAATTCTTTTAACCCTCCCACACCGGAGGTGAGTAATACATTTTATACCAAAAAACAAATTTCAACAATTTATTTCAATAAATTTATTCATTTTAAAAACATTATAAAATTAAAATTTCAAAACATTTTTAAAATAGAGAAAATATTAAGGGCTCTTTCAACGTTTCGTGTAGGACTGCTGCCGCACGTTTATCGTTCCGCTAGTTATAACCCGCTGCCGTGCCGCGGCAGTACGGTATCAGTACGATACCAAATGCCTAAATTGAAAATGTATCTGACTAACGTGCTAGTAATGCTTAGAAGTGGGTCGTTTGATGTTTTAAATTCATTTGACAGCAGTTTTTTTTCACCAGTAGTTTTATTTTTTAAATCCTCTATAAATTTTTCACAGATACCTTCCCAAGCATTTTTACTGTGTTTGTCGCTTTTGGAGTTCCATACAGCAGGACGTATTTCAATTTCATTTATAAATTCTTCCACGTTTATATCATCCATTTTAAGCATACAATAAACATGAAAATTCAATGAAATTAGCTCTCATGTCTTGTCACCGCACTATTCAACAGCGAAATGAACATGAGGAGCTTGCAACGTTGCCGTCCTGTCGTCGAGCGTTCTCGGTACCGACGCCGCACTGTTGCCGCTTCGTGCACTTTGTATGAAAAAAAATGACCGTCCTTGCGCCATACGACAAACGCACCGCTTCGGCACTGCAGCAGTCCGACACGAAACGTCCAAATTGAAGGCGCCCTAAGATTCAAGCATATTTAAGCAATTTAAACATCAATGAAGCACAATCAGACTAACAGCAACGAAGCTTGTTCTCTAAATTGTGCTTCATTGATGTTAAACATATCGATATTCGAAGTGATTCTATTTAACAACAAGACTGCTCTTCCAATTAGCATAACCATTGGCAAGTTAGTTTTGCAAGCCGGGAGATAAAACAGTCTACGCTGTCGGTGACGGAGATAACCATCGGGAACATAGAAACTAATGCTCTCCATGATAGCCGAGTTTTCAAACCGTCCACGAATCAGTCTAAAGAAATGTGTTAGAATGAGAACATCCCTTCTGACCTGTAGACGGTTCATACCGAGCATGCCCAAGAGAAAGTCGGTAGGGTAGAGCCACGGGTAGTAGCCATACCCCCTCAGGTAAAGAAATCTCAGAAATTTCTTCTGAACTTTCTCCAACATGAGGGAATAGTTCACTCAGTGTGGGCTCCAAACCACCGATCCACTCTCAAGCCTGCTCCTAACCAAAGCATTGTATAGTACTGTGAGAAACCGGGTGTCTCTGAAATTTTTCGCAGTGCGTAGGACAAAACCCAGCATTCTCAGTGAAGCATTACACGTCGTTGTTATTTCACAAACTATCGTTAATAGACCAGTTACAAAAAAAACATAAAAATTCCGACGATAAACACAAGCATTGGCACCACAAAATATCAGGAAATAAAAGCAACCTTTACAAAACATGCAAAATAATTAGATTGAAGGACAAAGAAGGCAATATTACAAAAAAATTATAACCGAAAAGAATAAAACATTTTGTTTGTTTTTCCTCTCTCATACTTCACAGGATTGTCTTGATTGGTTCGTTAGGTTTGGTGACTTACCAGGGGTGCCCGGGTTCAAAAGGTGAGGTGTATCCAGTTCTTGGCAACGGATGTGTCTGCCCGCTTACTGCGTGGCGGGCCGATCAAGAGAGACTGGTTGAGGAAGTCCTTTAGACCTCTCTAGCTGGATTCTCTCGATCCATCACCTTGCACCGCAGTTGGAAGGAAGGATTCATGTCCGTTATTCCTGGACACACTGAAACCCAGATTCCTATCCATCCCTCATACCTTTTTCCTTCCCAGAACTTCCTCTCCTTCCTTTCTTTAAAAAGATCCTCCACAAATAATCACTGAGGATGACTTTTTTTACCTGAGGAAAATATTTTTTCTCATGGCCTATGTCATCTTTGGGGATGCTATGTGGAGGGTCTTTTAAAGGAAAGGAAGGAGAGGAAGTTCTGGGAAGGCTAAGGTATGAGGGGTGGGTAGGAACCGTGGGGGGGGTCAGTGGGTCCAGGAGTGACGGACGTATGAACGCAGTGGTGCAAGGTGATGTTCCAAAAGAGTTCTGTTTGAGAGGTCACAAGGTCTCCCTCAACCAGTCTCTCTTGGTTCCTGCCTGCAACGCAGCTGACAAGGGCAGACACATCCGCCAAGACCCGGACAAACCTCACCCCATGAACCCAGGCACCAGTGGCGGCCGCTGCCTTGAGAATGTAGTGGTTCACTTTTTTTTTTACATGAATACCACACAAGAGTCTAAACGGCTCCCGTCTGGAGCTAGTGGGACTATGGCATCCCCAATCGGGGTATGTTGTGAGGCTATAGGTAGAGGGGAGGGGAAGGAGATAGGGAAGAGGAAGGTGGGGATAGTACCTGGTTATTCAGATGTGGTCATCAAACACGGCTAACGCCATTTCAAGCAACGTTTCAATTTTGAATGGTGGTCTTACACCAGGGCGATACTGAGAGCATCTTCCACTCTGGAACGTGCCGCAAATATACTATATATAATTTTAAATGAATCAATTGTGAAATAACACAAATTAATCAAATAAAAGTTATTTGCCACGCCGGGATTCTATCCCGCTACCTTCGTAATGCTTGTCAAGAGCCTTACCGCTGGACTATGCCGGTTGTCAGACAATCTGTAGGTATCTACTTATGACAAAAAATTATTAATTATTAATTTTCAATAATTAATTTATTTTCAAACAAACTGTTATTTCGTCTTATATATTCAACGCTGGTTGCACTCATTTTTGTAATAAAATTAAATATTAATATATTAGGTTATTGGTATTTAATATAATCAATATTAAAAAAACAAAACAATGACAATTATCACGTCACTTCAAGCGCGAGCCGCTAGACTGCGCTAGACGCAAACTGATCTATGTATGATCTTCGCCGAAATTCGATTGTATTCGTGTCACCTCGGGTCATGGTTCGGGTCAATGATTGACCGCCAATCCGTAAACTTCGGCAAGGATCGGAATATCTTGGGTGGGTGGCACACCACTTGAAGCCAAATTCTGATACAAATAGCGAAATCCATGCGCTTTCGATGTTTTAAATATTTCATACAAAAATATGATTTCGTTCGTTTGCAAACCGAATGCACACGGATACGGCTGATACGGGGGCGCTCGGCGGCCACGCTATGGGAGATTAAAAGCATTCTCCCTGATAATATTCGTAGCATTATATTGGTAACTAATATTTTGAAATGATTAAATTAGAGATTCTATAGATTTAAATTAGAGAAATTAAATTTGAGATTTAATAGCCTTCAGTAAGTAAATAAAGTAAATTTAGACATTATAATTTGCCAGTGCTGCACACAAACACACTGTGCGACCAGCCGCCCTTGCCAGGCACCCCTACAAAGTCATCAAACATGGCAAACCACTTTGGGTGACCTGTGACGAAGTTGTTGGTTATCCAATAAATGGTTCCCGGGGCAGCGGTACCTACCTGTACCCGCCTCCCAAATTAATGAAAGACTAATAGACCCTGAGGGAAATTTTTTACCAATCGGTGTGGAGATAATGTAAAAAATAAAAATAAAAAAGCAATTTTGCTGTTTATACTTCAGTTTTGACAAGGGTGTCAAAATTATACTAATGCCAGGCACTGTTTAGCTCAGAGCCAGCCCTGAGTATGTGTACACAGCAGTGTAAGGGTTAACAGATAAATAATGTAATCCATATTATACTGTGCCAATTATTCAATATCTCTAAAAGTTTACTAATACATATCACAATTATTAATCTGCTGTGATGGCATTTTATGTTTTAGCAATGTATGACGGTGGCTTAATAGAGGTAATTAGGATGAAAATTGAATACATTGAAGTGCTACTTCGTGCTATGGATTTTGTGGCAGTACAGCTTGATACGATTAACTTTATAGGCAGCTACAGGCGGAATAGCCAGGCACATCTCAATCTTTCTCCCCTTCATCTCCTTACCCTACCCTCTCCCTTCAGCCTCACAGTATAAGCCAATTGGAGTTGCCATAGTCTCACTGGCTTCAGTCAGTTGGGAGCAGCTGCACTCTTTTAAATCCATTGAATTTTGTATCTGCAAAATCATCTACCCTAGCCATAGACATATGAATATTACTAGAACAGAACATAAAGGTGAGGGTGAGAAACCAACTACAGCGGGGCGCAGAGCGGGAAGATGGATTTGGTGATATGTGATTCGTCAATAACTCAATCTGAGAGTATATGGGCATCTCGCATTATAATATCACCATTTAGTTCTTGAGGGTAAACTCTGCTTTTGAATGAATAGACCTTTTTACAAGGGAGCGCGAATTGCTCGCCGCGTAATGAACAAATTTGCGAATTCCAAATACGGCAAAGTAAAGTTCGCCTATTTTCATAGTCCAATATTTTGTTGCCGTATTTAGTTAAGACACTTTTACAAATGTTTCATAATTTACTTACCCCACTAAATAGCGACGAGCACACGCCATGTATCTCAAGTGATAGTGTGTGTTACAAAAATGACCATATTATGTGATCTGAATAAGCTTAAAATAAAGTTAAATAATGCTTGCCTATGGAATGTAATACGACAATTCGGTTTATCCTCTTTTTCACTTCTATTTTTACACATTTTCAAAACACAAGCCACTATTTTTGCCGTGTTATTTTGTAAAATGCACCGATGAGTGCTCGACGCTGGCTCGCAGAAGAATGATGACGTCACATTTTTTAGATTAATAAATAATAGATCATAATAGATCCCAGCCGGTTTCAATGGAACCGGTATGGGGAGGAGGAAACAACACACTTTTATCACTTAGGGCAGGTCTATTAATATTCATATGTCTATGACCCTAGTGATGCCATCACCTGGAAAGTTAACTGTGTTAATCTATATTTACATTTTTACTCCCTGCACAAAAATAACTTGGCATTCTCAAAATAGTCCATAAAAGCCTAAATAGGCGTAAATAAATAAATAAATTTAAAAAAAAAATTGCTCTGTTCTTTTTATTTGACAGCCTCCGTGGTCGTGGGGTAAGGCTCTCATCTAGCAATCCGAATTTTGCAAGTTCAATTCCCAACGTGGCAAATAAATTTTATTTGGTTAATTTGTATTATTTCACAATTAATGAATGTAACAAATTGCCCATTCCGACGTGAATGATAATTAATTATAACGGAGTTATTGTGATTTATTTTTGGGTTATTACGTAATGCTGTGCTTCCTCCTACCACATCTGGCCTGATGATGCCCACTGTAACACTACCGTGGCTCTACCCTACCCACTTTCTCTTGGGCATGCTTGGTTGAACCTTCTACGGGTCAGAAGGGATGCGCTCATTGTAACACATTTTTTCAGACTGATTCGTGGAAGGTTTGAAAACTCGGCTATCATGGAGAGCATTAGTTTCTATGTTCCCGATAGTTATCTCCATCACCGACAGCATAGACTGTTTTATCTCCCGGCTTGCAGAACTAACTTGCCATTGAAATCAATGAAAATCTTCAATGGTACTCCCACATAGATAGCATTACAAAGAAACTTACAAAGCTCATGTACTACTTTAGAAACATACGCAATATACTTAATAAAAATGATATAAAGTCTACTATGCTCTTTGCCAATCACGCATAGAATACGGGATTATAGGATGGAGAATTGCCTCAAACATTCACATCAAGCAGCTAGCTAAAACGCAAAAGGCAATAATAAAAAAAATCCTAAAAGTACCCATAAAAACTCCATCAAAAGAAATTTTTAAAAACTTTAATGTGTTCAGCATTATTAAATTATACTCAAAAAATGCACAACTCGAATTTAAAGAAAAATATGAATACCTTGCTGACCAACACACCTACACTACAAGGTCAAAATCCTCAAAACTACTGAACATCCCGCAATTAAACACATCTTTTGGCCAGAAAAACCATAATTTCCATGCTACAAAATTATATAATGCCCTTCCAATTGAAATTAAGAACACCATGGAGATACAAATGTTTAAAAAAGACATAAAATTATGGTTAAGTAAACAGGAAGATGAGGAAATCATTAAAATTATGAAGTAACCCCAATACAACCTGCAGACGACAAACATAAATACTTTTATTTTATATATTGTTATTTTATGAAAATCAAGAAACTAGAGGATGAGGAAATAAAAATCAACACCCATTCAGCAACATACAGTCTGCCTCGGAACAGGAATACCTAGTGAGGAGGACTGTAAGCAAACCACTTTATTTTGTATTTTTACTTATTTTGTAATTTTACTTTATCTTATATTGTCATTAAAAAAAATAATAATAATAAATTGGTTAAGCCAGTCGGGAGAGCTGTCTTGTTGTTAAATAGAATCACTTCGAATATCGATATGTTTAATATAAATGAAGTTTAATTCAGACGACAAGCTTTGTTGCTGTTATTATGATTGTGCTTCATTGATGTATAAATTACTTAAATCTGTTTGAATCTTATTATTTTATCTCTTTTGAAATGCATTGAAATTTTCTTTTGTAGTGTTTTAAAAATGAATAAATTGAATTGAATTGACTATCCGAAACTTTGTCCAAGGAAGGAGGAAGCGCTAGAACACATAATAACCTAAAAATTTATCACAATTATAAAAACAGTGTTCAAAAGTTTTATACACAGTGTCCGGAAACTCGTAGTACAAGCGGGAAACTGGTAAATCTACATCACATTCGGAGTCGATTTGTGATATAACTTTTTTGATTTGAGCTTTCGTTTTCGAGTAAATCCAGTCCGAAGTTGGAATTTTTTTTGCTTAAATTTGAAAAAAATTTGTACCAGGGGGGTGATTTCAGCTGTGTAATGTCTTATAAAATGCATCGAAGGGTAAACCGGGCTCAAATTTTTTTTTAACCCTTTATTGCCGATAAAAGGGAAAAATAGAAAAAAAAATATATTAAAATCGAAATGCTTAGATCGAAAAAAATAAGTTTTTTAGGTTCTCTACGTGATGTAGAATCACCAGTTTCCCGCTTGTACTATGAGTTTCCGGACACGTTGTATAATACTAGCTTTTTCCCGCGGCTACGCTCGCATGGTGTAAGGGGGGTTCCCACTCCGCCTCCTCCACCCCCCCCCCCCCCCCTCCCCCATCTCTCCCTCCCTCCCGCTTTCCATACATTCAGTTTTCAAACCTCCCGTGCCACCAATAGCAATTTTTTTATACAAATTTCGTAATGCCAGAGCTCACCGGAAGTTTTATAAAAACCTTGTTCTGACAATAATGAACACACAAAAAAAAGAATTATCCAATTTGGTGTAGTCGTTCGAAAGTTATGCGCTTAGCAACACATTCAGCGATTCATTTTTATATATAAGATAATACATTTGTTTTCATTTTATTACTAGCAGCATGGAAATTAGAGAAGAGTAAGTTTCGCATTTTGCCAGAGGCCTTCGAGGAGTGGTTTCTTTTAAAAGAACTTGAGTTCTAGGAGTGGTTCCAGGATCCGTGTTCTTTGTAGGAACCGGGTACTGGAAGCCGTGGTGGTGGCCGATATGCACAGTTCCGGCCTTGAACTCAAATCCAAACCCTGACGTGCGGGTCCAAAATGAACTCGAGAGTTAGGCGGAGGTGGGGGACGCAGGTGCTGAGAAGCGACACTGCCAAACGGTGGGTAGAGGCATTCGGGTCCGAGTGCTCTGGAAGTGGTAGATTTGAAAAAGAAGTAGGAGTGGAATCCGCTTCCTGCAAAGGACTCGGGTCCAAGAACCTATTCTAACTGAACCTGCACATCGCTAATGGGAATTAACCTTTATTGTTTTTAAAATTATTTTTTTCCTTTACGTATATTACCTTTCTGTGGTTTATTACCTTACCGGGCTAAATAATAATGAAGTATAGATAAATTTTGTCTTAAATAGAAGCCTTAAGTGGAAACATAGTTATAAAGTTTTTACTCATAATATTATGATGGAATTTTACCATGAAAAAAACAAATTCAAAAATAGATAGCTTAATTTTGTTATCTACAGTGATGAGTGGAAAACTTTTATAAACATCATTGTGGACGGTTTTTGTAGGTGTAGAACCTCTTTTTAAGGCTTCATATTTAAAACTTACAAAAATATAAATTACCATTTTTTTTAAGTGAAAACTTCTTTAGCGCTGTTGTGATTTGAAACTCGATGAAATGAAAAATAGCGACACTAAAAAGAGACAAACACATACATCTAAAGGATTTAGCCTGTGAGAGAATGAGATAGTATAATCGGTCTCCTCTTTGTGCGGCGCTTCATAGCCTATCGGTCTCCTCTTTGTGCGGCGCTTTGTAACCTATCGGTCTCCTCTTTGTGCAGTGCTTTGTAGCCTCCCCACTCTTGTCTACTTTAGTTTTCTGAAGGTCTCACTTCTACCGTGTGTGAATTGCACACTCTGTTTTTTTTTTTTACATTACCTTCACACGGGAGGCCCCAAGGAAAACCATTCCTCTCAGGGACTACATCATAGGGATGCTCTTTTTAGGAAAAGGAAAAAGAGGCAGTTCTGGGAAGGAAAAGGGTTTGAAGGATGGGAAGGAATCTGGGGATCAATGTGTCCAGGAGTAAGAATCCATCCCTCCCACTTGCAGTGCAAGGCGATGGGTCGAGAGAGTCCGGCAGGAGGTCAAAAGGTCTCCCTCAACCAGTCTTTCCCGATCCAGCCTGCTACGCAGTAGGTGGGTAAACGCATGTGCCACCAAGACCTAGACGAACGCCACCCCATAAACCCACAAGGACAAGTTGACAAATTTAATGTGCCTACTTCCCACCCAGACACTGTGGGTTCAATTCCTCTCCTGGACTCCTAGCTAAGTCTGCCATCATTGCACAAGCAACACCTTCCGCTTATAATGATAATATATTTCCTAAAGTCAGGATTTTTTTTTTTATTATGAAAGTTATGCTGAATGAGATTGTCTTTTGATGAAAATGTATTATATTTATCCACTCGGACTCATAAGCTTGTTTTCACGATAAAATAACATGAACAGACATATGTATGACGTGAGAAGCGTACCTGACTTATTAAAGTGTTAATAACGACGTTTTTCGGTATCTCCAAAAGTATGATGTTATGAGCTTTTAAAGTGAACTTGTGTAAAACGTATATAAATATAATTTATTATTAAGTATTCTAAAAATACACACACTAGAAGACAGACGTAAAATAAACGACTTAACATTTTTATTCAAAATACTTAACTCTAAATTTGAATGTTGCGAACTCCTGCAACTCATAAACTTACGAATACCGACAGTAACTACACTACAAAATACACTATTCTACTGTAGCATTCATAAACGGAACTACATTGCCCACTCTCCGATACAACGATTTCACTCTATGGGAAATCAGTACTTAGGTGATGTTGACATATTTAACATAAACTTGGTGAATTTTGTTGATCTTGTAAAAAACTTATTCCAAAACTATTCCTAAACATATCTGTATATGTTTAAGAATATTTTTGTAAACCTACGAATTCGCTGTATTTTTATGACTTGTGTGCTTTTTTATCTAATTTTATTTTTATTATTTCTTTGTCTGCTTAAAAATCATCTGTCATGAATTAATTGTACTACCAAACATGTAAAAGCCCTTTGGGCATTAAATAAATAAATAAATAATTGTGTCTCATGACATCACACGAGACACAATTTAGTACAATTCATAATTTGAATGACAGTGCTGCAGTACTGTTGTGTCTTCGGTACTATTTGGTATTTTAAAAAAATTCTAAAAGTTCTGTCCTTAGCATGTTCTAATTAATATGATACTTTTGTAAATAACATGAAGTTTGAGACAACCTCATGGTGATCTAACTTAACAAAAATAGATAGGAATTTTGTCTAGAAAAAAATTTTTTTTTTGTAAAAATACTTTTTTTTCTTTCCAGAAGTTACAATGCTGGAGAAGGACCTCCTCCCCCTCCCACACCTCGGGTGCCTCGGAGGAACACCACGGACAATTTCCTGGACTTCGATCCCACCTTGATACTGGAATCAGGTTTGAATTACTATTAATACTAGCTGAAGAGTTACTCTCTATCTTTTGTGGGATCATTATCGAGATAACGGGCGTGATCTCCTGTCAGATTTGTGTGATTTTTACATATTTATTGTCACATATTTTAGTTTAGATCGTTTTAAACACGAATTCCTGCAATTACGCATGATTATTTATTCATTTAATGTGCGTTGTAAATAGAAAAAGCAAATAAATCACACAAATCTGACAGGAGATCACGTACGTACCTGACGCCTGTGCTCTATAGATTGCAACCCGCTTGTTAAGATAGGAAATCTATTAAACTGGCCGCCCGCTTCTGCACAGAGTCGAGGGTTTTTTCAAGTATTTTGGGGCTCCAGACCAGAGAGTGCAGATGAGGGTAAGGCTCTTGACTCGCAATCCGAAGGTTGCGGGATCGAATCTCGGCATCCTCAAATAAATTTTATGTGATGAAATTGGGTTATTAATTTATTTAAAATAATACATAGTATATTTACGGCACGTTCCAGAGTGGACAATACTCTTAGTATTGCCCTGGTATACTACCACTATTCAAAATTTTTTGAAAAGATTTTGGCCATGTCTGGTGACTAGACCTGAATAGCTAGGTACTTCCCCATCTTCCTCTTCTCCTTCCCTTCTCCACTTACCTTCAGCCTCACAACAATTGGGGATGCCATAGTCTCACTGGCTCCAGACGGGAGCAGCTGGGACTCTTGTGAGATATTCACATAAAAAATATGTATATTTATGTATAATTTTAATGACGTCAGTTTTCTTTTAAATCGAAATAAAATTGCCCATTCTCATTTGGCATTTTAATGTCAACTAAATTATTTAACCTATTAGTAATGCTAACTAATAAATTAGGCTAGTTACTAATTTTTCTTCTTTTTTTTAAAGCAGATCCCAAATCAAAGAGGCGTTCCCTGAAACTCCTGCGAGGTCACGAACGTGACCTGAAACTGGACATCGGAAAATGCAAGAGTTGTCGCCTGGATACTCTGCCCGCTAGGGTTGCCACCATGGTCAATATTCCCACTCTGGTAAGTACCATGTCACTTTGAAATAAATCTTTCTTCACAATAGGCCGCTTGCATGGATTTCATAACGACTTGGAAAAAGTCGTGTGGAAAGATTTTTTTACTAAGATTACGAAAATGTTAGTAAAAATTTTTAGAAATGTACAGTTTTTTTTATTTTTAAATAAATAAATTCATTATTTTGACCCATGACGTCACTACATGAAAATGTCCCGTCTCCGAAAATGTTCCTATTAATTTTGTAAAATTCCACACTGATTTTTTTTTTTTATGGCAACACTTTGATTTCAGGCGAATTTTTGAATTTGACATTTAACATTCACTAGATTTATTGTTTGTTCTCTGCGAACTTATCATTTGGTTTGACTTTTTGACATATGTTATGAAGAGAACCTCGTACATTTTACGATGTCTGTATGTGTTTCAGAGGTATAATGGTAATGGTGCTGATTTTAACAAAATCAAATTTTATAATATTCTTATTATTATTATAATTTACAAGTACAATTATATTACATTGGATTTGTTGCAATTTGGGAGGCGGGAATGGGTACCGCCGCCCCGGGAACCTTAATTGGATAACCTACCTCTGCCACAGGTCACCCCAAGTGGTTCGCTACGTTTGGTGATTTAGCAGGGGTGCCCGGGTTCATGGGGTGAGGTTTGTCTAGGTCTTGGAGGCGGATGACTGGGACACACTGAACCCTAGATTCCTACCCACCCCTTAAACGCTTTTCCTTCCCAGAACTCTCCTCTCCTTCCTTTCCTTAAAAAACCCTCCACACAGCATCCCCAAAGATGACATAGGCCCTGAGGGAAATTATTTTCCTCAGGGCCTCCTGTGTGGAGCTCATAATCGGGAAACACGTCAAACACGCGCCCAACATTTGTACACGGTTGACATTAGTCACATGAGAACGGGTCGTTTCTATGACTGTTCTTGAGTTCAACGGCTCGGCTGTGGAACGATTTGCTGGCCTCTGTGTTTCCTCCCTCCTACAACATGGGTCTCTTCAAGACCCGTGTTCACTCCTTCCTTTCCTCAAAAAGACCCTCCACACAGCATCTTCAAAGATGACATAGGCCCTGAGGGAATTTATTTTCCTCAGGGCCTCCTGTGTGGAGTTAATGTAAAAAAAAAAAATGTTAAAAGAAAAGTAATATAGACGTTGAACATTATAATGATTTATGATCAATAAGATGGATCAAGGAAAAAAATATTTATGAGTAGGGCTCGGATAAATATGTATTAAAAAATTCAAAATATGTACATATAATATGGACTAAAAAATGTAAAATATGGAAGAAATATGGAGTATAAAATAAGAATATCTTTCATATTAAACATTGTTTATTGTAAAAAATTACTATGCAGTAACAGTTACATTAAAAAATTATAAAAAGATAGCGAAATGTTCAGGTAATTCAAATAAAAAAATGAAGTTTTATTCATCTTCCTCTAAATCTGTCTTATTAAATTGATTGCAGTACACAATCACATGCTTTTTTAAATTATCGAAATTAAAACTTTGTTGATTTGGTCTAAATATAGCCTTATATTGGCTGAAAGATCTTTCCACGTCACATGATGTAAAGGGAGCGTACTTAAAGACACCTAGTTCTGAAATTATGTAAGGCACGTCTGCAGTAACCTCAAAGCTTCCGCTCAGAACTTTATTAATTGTTTTTAGGGTGTCAAATCCTTTATTTTTGTCTAAAATATGCTTTACTTGAAACCAGTGGCGGCTCGTGACTTTTGGTTGTGCTAGGGTGCTAATATTAAAAAAATGGCATCATGGATGTTGTCGTATGCGAAAAATAATTTTTAATTTTTTTTCAAAAATCGGTGTTTTGTATGAAGATTTTTCAGGAAATCGGTGCGGCGCACCACCTAACTGAAACTTACATGAAATTTTTCATACAAAAAACTGATTTTCAAAAAAAAAAAAAATAAATTTTTTTCGGCTACAACAACATCAATAATGCCATTTTTTTTTAATATCAGCACTCTAGCACACCAAAAAGACACGAGCCGCCACTGCTTGAAACGCAAAGGTTGTTTATTCTCGGGTATTTTGAAATTAAACTGATAGGTACCTAGACAGTAGTAGTAGGTGACTTGGGTACGTAAAAATAAAAAGACGCGCAAGGAACAGCAAGCAAGTAGAGGAAGAGAATCAAAAATCAAATTACAATAATACGCGAGAGAAATAAAACACGGGCGGCCATGTGGTGGGGAGAATGCAAACACGTAAAATTATATCAATTTTTGTGAACTAACTCATGTTTTATGATATGAAAATCGAAAATATGGATGATTGTGATATTTTTTGTAAAATATGGACTTAACCATGAAATATGGATAAATATGGAAAATAAAAATGAGTTTTTCACAATCTATATACGATAATCTAGGTATAGAACACATACGAGACCGAAAATCGTGTAAATTAAAAATATGTATTTACATATTAATCCGGGCCCTATTTATGAGATATAATATTTTTGGTATGCCTCGTTATTATCCTCTGCCCTTTCTTGTGGAAAACGTTTTTTTTTTAAATGATTTTCGGCTATAATTATCGTTTTTTCGCACCCATAAAATTATGTCCTGTCTTTCCGGTTTATTAAAATTGGTTTGATTTTTCAGTTGAAATTTTCAAAAAATCGCCAAGGTTCCAAAAATACGATTAAAAAAAAAAAATACAAAATGTCTTAGAATATTTGCCTAAACCGGATTTTTTTTTTTTAAATGTAATGCAAGTGGCCTATTCTTCCCTCTTTTTTCTAAAACTCCAGTATCCAACGATTTAAATACGGACAAGCACATTTTCATAAAGTCACCTTCGTGATTCCCCCCCAGCACTTCTTCGTCCCAAACATTTACTACAGAGAAGCCTCTTAATCCCTCCGGACTCTGGCATTTTCCGTCAGAAGGTCAGATTATTTCCGCTTTGCAATAAAATTCAAATAAATGGAATATTTCTGAACGCTTCCGTAAACTAAAATCTGTTTTTGAAAGGTGATGAAATACGCTTTCAAATTTTATTATTAGAAATAAATAAGTACTTAATTTTTTATATGTTAAAATTTTTAAAGCAAATATAAAAAAGTTTTATAAATTGCTCACCTTATGTGAGCACTAAATAAAATTACTGGTAATGAAAAAAAAACACACACATACATATTTTATTAGACAAATGTATTGTAAATGTTATCGTCACCTCACTTTTTTGTCATTTCGTGTAAAAATAATTGATAAAAAATTCACAAAGTTTCATAATTTTTTCTCTTATTTATTTATTTTTTATTTATTTATTTACGGACAAATAGTCCAATTAACAATATAACAATAACACGAACAGAAAAGAAAAAAAGAGAGATCACAATGAAAGGAGATTAGTTAGATGATTTGTGGTCGAAAACTTTGGTTTCATAGAGATATACATTTTATTTCATCTGTGGTTAACTGGTTTGAATATAAAGCATAGTGTTTTATCTTTCTAGCCCCGTTTAGATTATATTTCTCACTATGACAGTAAGGGAGTCACAACAATTTCTACGAGACCTATGTGAGCTGTTTCCAAATGTGAACAAATTAGCCCGGGGGTTAAGTTTAAAACTTACAATTGGATTTGAGGCCAAACTACTTGAACAAACAGAATAATAATTTTTGTACTGATTTTTTTCTTTTTGCCATTCCTCTTAATAATATAAACGATTAATGAATTTCTATTCTCTCCAGGTGGAATCATGCAATCGTTTCATGTCGCTCTCGTCCAAACCGGTCCATTCGGGCCGCGAGCAATCCTGCCCTCCTGCACCACAATCAACCTCCCAAGAGGACTCTCCCCAGAAGCAGTCGGTTCTGTGCCCCCCGAGGCACTCTGCTGCCGACCTAATGGCCCGGGAGCGCGAGGAAACCATGGACGATTGCCGGGCCAACTTCCACACCACCTTCAGCATGCTGATACGCATGGGCAATGTGGAGAGGAACGTGGACAAGAACTGTAAAAGGACGGTGGGTGTTAGTGCCGTTTTGTATTTGTCCTTTTTTATTTTTGGTGTTTGTTTTATATGTTAAGTTTATTTGTACGTGTTATCCTGTATTACTCTTCTAATAGCTTATAACATATTGTGTGCTAATATTATTGTACTGCATATAAAAGCATTTGGTACCATTGAATTATTAACCTGTCGCATTTGTGATCCATCGGCGGCTATCCCTGTACGCGGATGTCACGTATGTGATCCATGAAGTTTCACTGAAATACATATATTATGAAATGCGCCGCATGATGGGATAAGGTGCATTGAAAATGTTAAATATGTAAATAAAAAATTCCTGCATAAGGGTGGCAGTTGATGTTGAATAATTCAGCATATTTATGCATGCCGCGGTAAAAATTTTGACAAAGTTTTAACCCTTTCCTATCATTTTACAACCTTCCTTCAAACTTTATTTTTTATTTATTAACATCCTGGTGAGCTTGCATGGTAATATTATCAGGTGCAATATTTTTTACACAATATAATAACAGTAATATAAATTAATATAAGAAATAGCTTAACTTGACTCCCAAATCTTTCTGATTTGTGCCACGTCTATCCACCATCAATCCTATCTTTTATATGGTGTATCAAGACTTCAAATTTATTTTGCCCTCTGATCTCCAAGTTCATAGAAATTTGTTAATTTTTTGTCTTGCCCTAAATCACTTGCTTTTGAATTCGAGTTCTCCTTTAGAAAGCTGTGGTGTTCAGCAAGGCTCATCATTGAGGCCTTCATTATCAATAAAACTTCATTGACTTCTATAATCTACTTCTCTTTCTTCTTAATCTTGTAAATTATGTCTAATTTTCAGATGTCTGTTGAAGAACACACATGGCAGAACGAACTGAAAGACCTCGTATGGCTAGAGGTGTGCGCGAAAAAGGCCGGACGTACGCCAACGCAGCAAGATGCTTTCCTCTGTTCACGCAGGGATGAGGTGCCTTCACTTCTGCAGGACATTATTGACTACAAGTATGTCATTTCCTTCAAAAATCTTAGTAAAAAATATCTGGTCTAGATAATTAGGCTTTTTGATACTATTTACAGTTTTTTTGTTTGTTTAGATTTGTGAACACGGATAACAAATGCACGGGTGAAGCCCTCTGGTCTACTCAAACCTCCATCAAGCGTAGCGATAGTGGCGTTGGTAATTCAAGCAGTTCCGAAGGAGACATAACACCAGGTAAATATCATGACATTATTTAAATAACTCCAATGTAGATATGTTTTTAGATTTTCACGGCCAAAAGTATTTTCGTTATTTGTTTTTGGGGTGTTATGCCGTGTTGCGCTACCTCCTTCTTTAGCCAACATTTCGGACACTGCAACACTGTCTGAAACGCGGGCTAAAGAAGAGGGTAGCGCAACACGGCGTAACACCCCAAAAACAAATAACGAAAAAAAAAACTCCAATGTAGATATGATTTTAGATTTTCACGGCCAAAAGTATAATCGTCATTTATTTATTTATTTTTTACCTAATACCTATTTTTTACCTATCTACGATAAGTCCACTTTGGTGATATGTTGGCAAATAAATTTTTTTTAATTGCGAACTTTTTTAAGTAAAATATGGATAATTATTTATTTAGTGTGCTTTGTTGTCGAACTACGGATGTATATGATAAACTAAAACAATTGTTTTATTAATAGTTTAGGAGTAATTATGTAAATAAAGATGGACTTATCGGAATTTGAAACCAACTGGCAAATTAAAGGTATGTAGGAACTGACCAGCCTGTGACTTATCTGCGTTTGTTTCTCAACATCGTTGACATGTGGAAGACAAGTATAGGGTCAACAAAAGATATTATGATAAGTAAAATGAAAATATTTTATGTTTTAATTTTTTATTTTTTTAAAAAAAAAAATCGTGCAAATAATTTTTTTTAACGTAAATAATTTTTACATAAAATCTTCTCTTTTTCCTTGCACTGTCCCAACTCATTACCTAGGTAGGCAGTTAGGGTCGGCTCTTCTCGTTCTCAGGTTATAGTTTCTTCTGTTCTGAGTATCGCCTTCATCCAGGCCGTTTCTTTGAAGTATTTAGGAGCATTGAGTCATCCAGGAGTTCTTTGGTCTTCTTCTGGATGACTGTAGATGAATATTTTAATAAAATTTATTCCCATGTATGTTTATAAATTTCCATTATATTAAAAATAACGAAATATAATAATTTTATTATAAAAAGGAAATGCAGATATTTATTTGGTGATTAAAAATTTTGTGTATTTATCATGATAAATTCAAAAACAGTTGTGCTAATAAACTAAATTATAGAATAAAACATAATAATATTATTATAAAAAATGAAATGCAGACATTTCATGATTACAATGTTTCTGTACTTATCACGATAAATTCAAAAACTATTGCGCTAATAAAAACAGATATATTTTACACAAAAACAGAGGATAAATTGCACAGTGGGTAAATTGGCAGGTTTGTCGCAGAGTACCTAGAATAAATATAATAAATAGGCAATTAGAGCAAACACCAAAAAACTTATTAATAAAAATAAAGTATTTTTAATTCATTTTACCTTTTTCCTTCTGAACCGCGACTGTCATGTTATTTTTAACCGCAGGAATGCCGTTCGTGCACCGGTGTGTTTGAGATTTTACACGCGATTTTGACCCTTATGTATAAAGAAAGTGTATGAAGAACACGGTCAGAATCGCTTGCTCTATTATCGCCCTTTACCATAGAGAAAACCGCAATGCGCCTGGTCACTCCAAATAATTTATATTAATAATTTACCGGAGCGCGGGAATGTGCGCAGTTCTTGCACATGCGCGGGAAAAATTCTTTTGTCTCCGATTTTGACCTTTCTATTGTACAAAATTTCTCAAGGACACTGTCAGAATCGCTGGACACGAAATGTTATTGGGTGTCATGGCTGCCGCTTTTTGCGAACGCTAATTGGTGGACAACCAACCTCAACTACCCCGGCAAACAACGGGTTAATAAATTATGACGGTCATGTTATTTTTATTAAATTATTTAAAAAAAAACGGATCCCTAATGAAAGTAATTGGTGACCCCAACACTACAGCTTGGCTTAAAAAAATTGCTTTATTCAGAGTTTACCTTTGCAGCTGTCAGTGGCAGTGGCAAGACGGAGTGCTTCTGCATCAACTGCAATAACTGCTCGCAGGCCATCGGCAAGGCCATGCTGCAGGTGGTGGCCCTGCTGGACTCCCTGGCCGAGGCGGAGGCGCTCTACCCCTCCAGCAAGGCCATGGCTGCGCAGCACCCCCTCGTGCTCAGCGAGGGTTTCATGAACAAGACCAAGGTTGGTGGATGCTTTCTTATTGACTTGATCACGGTGTAATTCAACATCCAGTAGTATACGGTAGAACCCCATTAATTTGAAATCCAACAAATTCCCATTTAATTCGAAAAATTTTCACTTTTAACTGTTAAACACTTAAAACTGTTATACAGTTAAAAGTGACCGAATTGGATATAGACACCTTAGCTCAGTTGGTAGAGCATTTTGCCATGTAAGCAGAAGGTCCTGGGTTCGAGTCCCAGAGGTGCCAATATCTTTTTCTGTCTTCAGATTTTCGATTGAGTTTTGCTAATATTGTCTTCATTTAATAAAATATTACAATTTGAGGTTTTACTCATAAAAAGTTAAAAATAAAAATCTTTGTTTCAGGCTATGTGTCTATGGTACAACATGGTCCACCATCAGCGTCTCTTGATGCTCATCATCAAGAAGATGTTGGTCAACAAGTGGAACAAGAGCTACTGCAAGAATAAGACTGAAGTCGTCAAGGCTCATGACGGCTGTAGGAGGTATGTGCACTTCCGTAATCTATGCGTACATACGGCCTCCTCTTCAAATGCTTTCCACTGGCTCCGGTTCCTCGGGCCTTCCCTTCCTGCTTCAATTATCTTCCATGCACTCTGTTCATCTAAATTGATATACCAACCATCAGCAAAAGGTGAACAAACCAAGTTGTGCCGATCAGGGAGGTGGCGTGACCATCTCCCTTTCTGTGATTTGTCATTAAATAAATCTGACAGTACGCAGGCAACTCGCAATGTAATATCACTATCTAGTTTCCGAAAATAAAATCTGCTTTCGAATTACTAGTCCTTTTTACAATGGCGCGCAAATTTCTGGTTTGCATAAAAAGTAAAAATCAAAATACAAATCCCAAATCGGGTAAACAAAAGTTCGGGCTTATTTCTAAAATTAAATATTTTGTTACATTGTTTAGTTAGGCACTTTTACAAATGTGTTATAATTTACTCACCTCACTTATTTTTGCGTCGCTACGCAACCTGATTTATTGGTGGTTCGGTTAAAAATTAACATTCAGAATCTATGCCAGAAAATCCCACAATGGACAGCGCTGCAAGCCGTTGCCTTACTTTAGCAAACTTTTCTGTGTCGGATCCTATATTTTCAATTTGCGCCCTTCAGTAGTCAACTTCGACTGATGTTGTAGTTTAGTCAAAGCATTCCCGGACCCTCAAAATGATTTCCCGATTTTATTTATGTTAGGGAAAGTCTATCAATATAGATGTTAATGTATTTCACAAATTTATTTGCGATTGCAAGCCTTTTCTAATCTGTTTTAATTCTTTCAAATTACAGTAGTACTACTTCTAACGAATCGTGCGAGATAAACCACCCATCAAAAGTGAAATTCAACATTGACCCAAACTCCTCATTCGACAACGAGACCATCAGCACCATCAACGAAAAGTCAACTGTCGAACCTAGTTCAGAAGATGAAGCAGATTCAAAACACCCGTCCAACATACAAATAGAAATAACTCGAATACAATCGACGGAGGTAATGCTGACGGATCTCGAACACGAGGAATCTAAAGACATCGTAGATAGTCCTCGAATAAGTTCTGAACACATGAACTTGTTGCACGTCAATGTTAAAACTCAAGATGACGATCTGGACAAGAGTAACGAGATTCTGCCGCAAAATAGCGATGTGGCAACGAAATCACCGTATGAGAGTGCTGATTCGTCAGCCGGAAGTGTCAACTCTAACGAGAGTGGGTTTGTTTCTTCGGTTCCGGAAACGGCAGAAGACACTAATCCATTTAATCTGATGTTCAACGTGTTTGAAGTCGGAAATCTGACGGAATTGACCAAATTAAGACTGTATTACCCTGATCAGACTTCTCCATATAGGTAGTAAATCTTTTCATTACTAATAATTTCTTAGTTTTAAAAAAATATTTTTTATGTGGTTGGCTGTGTCTGTGGCTGTGTTGGCTGTGCATTTATCAATATGTTTGTGGTATTTTTTGCAGAGACTACATTGAGAAAATGCTCAAGATTCGAGGCATTCGTCGAGCACTCTACTTCCTTGAGAAATTACATCTGGTCGTTCTCAAGAAAACTAGGATGACTTTGGAGAAGTTGGAGGTATGTTTTTCTTAGTATGTTAATAGAAGATGATGACTTAATTTAAGAAAAGTGATTATCGTCCCCTTGAATGCAAGCGTATCTTATGCTAGTAGTAGATCACCGCACTTGCCTCAATTTTATGTTATTTTGGGCGTTAAAAATTGGTCCTAGCATATAAATTTATTTTAATAAACACAATAATATAACTTTGTTTTAATTCCACGTTATTATTTCTTTATCCAACCGGTTTCGGTTCGTCCTGAAGCTTCATCATATTTATTTTATCTTTGAAAAAGCATGTTGCGAAATTCCATGTTAAATGTCAAAATTTCGATTTTCAAAAGTCATAGTGTACTGTCATAAGACTTATTTTATTGTGAATAATGCTTATTTAGCTGTAAAATGTAATAAAACAAAAAACTATTTTCATATTTTTTCATTATATTACATAGAGAGAAAGAAAATAAAAATTGATTGATATAGTATAATCATACACGATTTTTATAAATACATACATATCTTGCATTCTCTGGTGAAATGGTACAATTTACAATAACATAATTTTGCTAAAATCAAGTGGCCGATCGGCATTTTAGCTTGGCTTTCCCAGGGTTAATGGAAACAAAGTTGTTTCGTTTATTCCTTATTGTGGGTGACTTATTATAGGAAACACTGACATTAAAGACGTTTTAAAGATAGACCATAGATAATAATATAATCATCGCTAGTGATGTGACACATGTAACAATAGTGTTGTGACAAAAGTAGATGTTTTCTAGAATAGAGGAGCAACTTCTGTGTACGATACTGGAGGCAATTCCAAGAGGGAAGACATTGTGCGCACCAGGCCTGCTATGGACTGGGGTCACTGAAATGGTACAGGACAGGGACGCCTGGAGGCAAAGGTGAAAAAGGGCAAGAAATGATCAATGACTTTTGTATTTTTTCTTCTTGCAGGATGTTATAAAGACTGATCAATCCCAATCTGACGATGATCTCACAGATCCGAACCCCACCATTGAGTTCAACGAGGAGGAGGATGATAATTCAGATGAGGACTTTGAGTTTGAGAGGCATTCCCGTTGTGAGGTGAACATCAAGGAACTGAAAAAGGAGTACATCGATCTGAGGAGGTAAAAAAAAATATTCCTATATTATTCCTTCCCTGATGAAGAGAGCATCACTCTTGTAGTCAGTCAGTTTTATAGACATTAAAAGTGGTTAAAACAAAGAAATCTTTTAATTTTGAAAAAAATTATTCTTCCGTCCGAGATTTATTTTTATCGTGACAACATTTTTCTCTATTCTAAAACAAAATGGGCTTTTCTGTGGTTGATCTAAACAGGTTAATATACTAAATTCTTCAACACTTTTTTTCCTCTTAACCCGTCAAAGGCCAGGCCATTTCGCAGAAATTCGCGAAAATTCATAAAAAAAAAACACTAAAAAAGCACCAGTTTGAACTTTGAATTGAATGTTTTGTTGATTAATTTTGAGCTGTTGTATATTTTATTGACTGAAACACGTTCCAACACAATAAACTATCTACCAAAAAAACATTACTATCATTTATTACGTAAATTAATAATTTTACGATGTTTTATTCGCGGAACACGTATTTATTGCGACAGTTAAAATCGCGGCAAATTCTGACAGCGGATTGTCGTAGATGAAATCGTTTTAAAAATATTCCAGGGTTGCAAGGTGAATAAAACTTGTAGCGTCTCCGAGAGTAATGATGGCGCAAGCGATTCTGACACTGTTCTTCATACAAATTGTGTACATAGAAGGGCCAAAGTCGCAGACCAAAAGTTTTTTGTCGGAAATATTATTCAAATATTTGAATTATTTTCTCGCGCTTGCGCATATGACGCGCGCGCCGGCGCGTCTCCGGCCTGTCACCGGTTAAACGACAGCGTATCCATATTGATTTCATTTCTCTGAATATATCTGAGGAAACTACAGTAGGGCCTCGCTTATCCGGATAGGGAAAAATAAGACCCTTTCCGAATTATCTAGGCGTCCAGATTATAGTATGCAATATTTTAATAGGAATAAAACACATTTTTACCTTGGGTTTCATTTATTAAAGTAAAAATTTAAAGTCAATTTAGACAAGAATATGTATGTACATACAAATATACTTATAAAAAAAATTCAAACATGTAAGAAATTTGCGCACTTAACATGAAATAAAAAAAAAAAAACTAAAAGTTAATTCTTCATGAAAAGTCTGTAATCTGAAAAGTTTCCGACCTGAACACGAAGATGGCAGCACTCGTCAATAAAAGCTAGTGAATGTAGTTGTGCATCTTTTCAAAGTTACTGACCAAAATTTTGGCCATTTTGGACGTGCAGTTTTTAGCTGACAGTCGTTTAAGAGAGTCGATGTGTGTGTTTTTGTGAAAATGGAAAAAATTGAGCTGTTAGAGAATGGTTTTTTGTGGTAGAAGAAACACTAGCTGTTATTAAATTTTTGTTTTTGAAAGGCAATACGCCTACGCAAATGAAAGATGTGTTGGACTCTGTGTATGGGAACTCTGCACCAGCATTTACCACAGTGAAATTTTGGGCAGCTGAATTTAAATGTGGCTGTAAGAGCTTGGGAGACGATGAACGTTCGGGACATCCAAAAACTGCAACTACTGATGATAACATTGCTAAACTTCACCAAATAGTGTTAGACGACCGCCGAATTAAAGTGAGAGAGATAGCAGAGGTTATGAAAATGTCCAAAGAACGTGTCTGTCACATATTAAATCAAGATTTAGACATGAGAAAGTTGTCTGCGCGTTGGGTGCCGCATTTGCTTACATTAGACCAAAAACGTGTTCGAATGAAAATTTCCAATGCTCTGTTGGCGCAGTTTAGGCGCAATAATTACTATAGATGAAACTTGAATACACCATTATACGCCCAAAACAAAAATACAGTCAAAACAGTGGACTGCAAAGGTGGAACCGGCTCCAAAAAAAGCAAAAACTGTTTTTCGGCTGGGAAAGTGATGGCGACTGTTTTTTGGGATAGTCATGGAGTTATCTTAATTGATCATCTTTGAAAAGGAAAAACCATTACAGGAGCATACTATGCATCATTACTTGACAAGCTGAAGGCAAAAATTGCGGAAAAACGGCCACATTTGCAGAAAAAGAAAATCCTGTTTCACCAAGACAACGTGCCGTCTCACACTTCAGCGGTCAGCTTCAATGCAAAAATTCACGAATTACGGTTTGAACTGCTTGACCATCCGCCTTACTCACCAGATCTAGCCCCAAGCGACTTCTTTTTGTTCCCTTATCTAAAAACTGCGCTCGGAGGACAGAGATTTTCGTCAAATGAACCTTTGTGAACAATTATTTTGTAGAGATAAACGCCGAGTACTATTTGGACAGGTTAGAGAGATGGGAGCATCGCTGGGATAAGTGTGTAGAGTTACAAGGAGACTATGTAGAAAAATAAATAAAAAAACTCGAGAAAAAAATTCTTGTTTCATTGTGAGGTTGGAAACTTTTCATAGAGTTTAGACTTTTTCCCTCCTAAACTGTTTTCCCTCCAATTATCCATCTATTAAACTCGTGTTTTGTTTAGCACATTTAAAAAATATAACACCTAAAAATAGCAGTGAAAATCTAGTACCTAATTAGAAAGTACCTATTCCAATTTTTGTTAGACTTGCATTAATAATATTTTGAATTCTGTTTAGGTTTGGAGCCTGGTCAAAGGAAACGATTGAGATGCAGCTTCCCTCCTACAGAAGTTTGTTCCTTTTGCTGTCGACCCTTCCAATGGAAAATATTCACGAGTTCTTGTCGATGAAATTGGAAACTAAACCTGACAAACCTTCCATCCTGTCTGTCAAACAGGTGAGTTACAAAATTCCTGTTGGTTCTAGAAAAATAACTATTTCCCTCACATACTCGTACGTAACTAGGGACCAGTTGTTTCACAGAAATTCAAATGTAACATTAGCTTCTTTTAATTGCCACAGCAACGGCACGCGGCGTCGCATTTCTTTCATTGAGGGAGATATATGATAATGAATAAAATTCTCCTTTGGGAGAAGCATACATATGTATATATTTATCGTTTGTCTCACTATTATTATAGTGGTAACGAATGTAACTTTTATGATTTTTTTTGTGCTGTTGCCGTGTCGTCGCCATGGGAATATTAAAATCGCCCAACGTCATCAAATGGCCATTCAGCCATATTTTCTAATTTTGTAAAACACCACTTTTTATTAGAATTAATATTTAACAGCCAACCAGGTTTCGCTTAGCTCAAGCTTCATCAGGGCTTATTATATCAACTCAGTTGAATAATAAGCCCTGATGAAGCTTGAGCTAAGCGAAACCTGGTTGGCTGTTGTAAGAATGGTTTAGGTGGCACGCCTGCTTTTTGAAGATGTAAGAGCGAGACAACAGATCTAGGTATAAAAAGAGATGTATGTACCGGCTCGCTCTCTTTTCCTACCGCCAGCTCGTTAGTTAGTACGTAGCTTTATAACCTGTATAGAAACAATAAGGGTTCATCATATACTCGCGTACATTATTAGATCTGCAAGATCTCACCCAAGTCTACACCCTAACAGCCTTACTCATCATAAAACCGTACCACGGCTCTGTAGCGTCGCGGTAGCTACACAGTGGAGTAAGCCTACACTGCTCAGGGTAAAAATCTTTACTCATCATCATAATGTTTCTCGACAGCTGTTATGATTTTTTTACGTTAACAACACTGCTCCAAAGCTCAAAAATGCGGCCAATTTAGCATTTCGCGGCGTGTTGCCAACTTCACGTTTATTCATACATCAACACGCGTCAACACAATGTTGACTTTGGTAAATCTATATTTAGACTTAAAATCTCCTTCCGTGAGTGCCGCAAATAGATTGTACCTTTTTTAAAACCTTTTCCGTGGCCGGGGTGCACGAATGCCGCAAATACGGTCAATATTTGCCAAAGCTCCGTTCAAAACGTCAAGTTTCTCATAAAAGTTAGCTATTTCGTCAGTTACAACGCACGGGGTACTGAGTTAACCCTGGTGATCGGGTGGTTTAAATTCTGACAGCTACTACATCTCCCGTACAGCGACTCGATAAAAACATGCGCATGCGCGCGATTAACCCACCATGTTGAGTAACAATTTCACCTAACCCGGTCTTGCTCCGAGGTTGTATCTTATTTTGCGATGACGAGTAAGACTGTAAGTCTGTAAATAACAGTGGCGCAGCCGGTAGGATTACAATAACAGCTGTTAAATATTAATTCAAATAAAAAGTCATGTTTTACAAAGTGTACAAAGTGGTTTTTCATTTAATTTTATATTTTTAGTATTGCCATTGGAACTACAGTGGCGCCCTCCTATATTTTCTACTCTTATTTGACAGACTGTAGCTTTGCATTGTTAGTGTGTATATTATAATGTGATGTTTGCTTATGACACTTTGCTTGTTTTCAGCTAATGAGTGAACTGCGTGACGGTTTAACGATAGCAGTGCGCATTAGGGCGCGTTTCGTCCGCCATTCGCAAACAGCGTTGATGGTAGAAGAAGACGTCTCAGTTTGCAGGAAGTTCTTCAATACAGTTCTCGCCACCTTTGACAATACGCTGGATGAAGTCTACAAGGTAGCAAGCACTTTTATAGTTATAATAATCCAATAGACGCTTTCTGGTAAAGAGTAACTAAAGTTACATCTCACTATCTTATACACAGTCTCGGGAAACTCATATTGTGCCACATATGTACAGTAGAACCCCGTTAATTCAAACCCTGATAATTCAAAAAATTGCGCAATTCAAAATTTTTGCCAAAAAAAATTTTCTCCATACAAAATAATTTTTTAATTTGAAAATCGCTAATTTGTAATTCGAAATCAATTTTTGCCCGCACATGAAAATTTGTTGATTGATTTCTGCAAAAAAAAAATTTTAAATTTGTAAATCTGAATCTATCAGACAGCTGTGGTGATAAAACGTCGTAAAATGCCAGCGGTTAACATTGCCCTAATTCGTATTATTAGTTTGTAAATCTTTTATACTTTTATTTATTTCTACTATTTTTTGATTCGGTTAACACCGGAATGATGTATTTTTACCAATTTACTTAGAATATATCAATTAAAAACGGTTGTGGCAGATATCAGCCGCAGAATTTCAATTTACGCTGAAATTTATCGTAGTTTTACAAATTTACTTCGAATATCTATAAGGAACTCCAGTGAAAAATATTATGGCTTAAAAAAAATATGTTCATATAGACTAATTAAAGAATAATTGTGTTTATCTTTAAAATTGTGCATTATTCAATAATCCCATTACGTGGTCAAATAATATCAGTTTTAAGTTTGCCCCTCTTTTTTAAACCTTTAAATAAAGATTTATTAATGTGATCCAGGAAAGCCAAAAGTTTAGTCATCCACCCTAAAATAAGAGTTTAATATTTCCAGCTGTACCTGTCGTACTTGTCTGACTGGGCCGGCATGGAGCACCTGCCCCGAGCCACCCTGGCTGCGGAGTGGACCTTCAACAGTTACCTGGCCAGGAGTCTCCGACCGGCGGCCACCTTAGCACCCCTCACCTTCTGGTAAACACTATCCTCAATTTTTTGATAATTTGTATTTCAAAATAAACAATTTGGCAGGGGAGTATGGGTACCACCACTCTGGGAACCATTTATTAAATAACCAACACCTCTGTAATTTTCTAAGTTTGGTGACTTAGCAGGGGTGCCCAGGTTCATGTGCCTGAGTCAGATTTGTCTAGGTCTTGTCACTGCCCACCTACTGCGTGGCGGTACACAGCATCCCCAAAGATGACGTAGGCCTTGAGGGACTGACTTTTTAAATTATTTTCAGTTGTTTGACAGTCCGGCAGCTAGACGGAGCGGCAGAAAGACTGAAGAAGCGGGTGACGGAGCTCGGGAGGGAAGTGACGGAGCTCGGAAGGGAAGCCGATAACCTGACGAGGACATCTCCCAAGGGCGATACTGATATTGAATCTCACAATTCCATCAAGTAACGAAACCAATAATTATTTAACCGAATTATTTAAAAGTGTCAATATTTAAATGTAGTTCATTCCCTCCATGGTCCAACAGTCGATGCATCGCAATGGGAGGGATGGATTCATCCGTCCTTTACTCCTGGACACAATGACCCCCAGATTCCTATCCACCTCTCATACCTTTTTCCTTCTCAGAACTTCATCTCCTCCCTTTCCTCAAAAAACCTTCCAAACATCATCCCAAAGATAACATAGGCCTAAAAGGAATTATTTTCCTCAGGGCTTCCTGTGTGGAGCTAATGTAAAAAACTAAATTATTAACTCAAAAGTTGACTGCCCGGAGTTGCTAAATAAAATAAATTTCCATGCGCCGACTCGATATAGCAGACATAATACCCTTTTCTACATTGATAGATGCAACACCAATTCCAACCAAACTGAATTTATGCAAAGGACATGTAATTACTACAACATTAAATTTGCACATACAGAAACACTTGCTGACATATTCACTGCTAGTTACTTTCGATACAGAATTTCATTGCATCACATTCTAGGTGCGAATAACACAATACATATTCATGATGATTAAATTAATTGTACCTAATATTTTTAAATTACCTGCGTGGCAACTTTCCCTTATCCCTGTCCTCCCCGTCCCAATCCAAATACCTATTTCGCTGCCTATTTAAGTATAGTTATAATAGTATTTATTTTATTGTTGTATTTTTATATTTAGGTTTATCACTTGTTGAATCTACACCTGTATTATAATTATTTTTTTTATTGCTGCTTTGTCCTTTTTTTTTCTTAAATATTCTAGTTTACATTCAGTTACTTTTATGTTTCTAAATACAGTTTGGCAATTAAGTGTAGAAAATAAATGATGGCGCTGCGATCGTTTTCTAGTTTTAAATGGCAACACCAAGATGGCTCATAAGACAATGAATGTATGTTTTAAAAACACTTCTGCCAAAATGCATATTTCATCGGGTATTTGTATTTTCAAAAATTTTGCACAAAAAACTGTAATTTAATAGAAGTAAAATAAAACAAAACAAGTTTTAAGTGGGCGTTTATTTCGCTATTAAAACGTAGGTACTTAAAAATTTAAGTCTATTATTAATTCAACACCCGACATGTAATTATTGTCTTCGTCCTCGTGTGATTCTTCTTCTTCCGTATCTTTATCTTCATCTAAACACAGTTCATCGATATCATCATATATTTTACTGCCTCGTGCATAATATTCTGCCTCAATTTTCATCACATGTTTGTAACAATTTTTCCAATCATCAGCACTTATGCTATTACATATTATTATTATTATGCCCATTTTCCGTTTTCCCGGTGTTTCAAATTTTCCATCTGCCTTTTCCCCTTCCTTGACGATTCGTCTTACCGTTGATTCAGATTTACCTGTGTGTGAAAAATCATTAAAATTATTATTATAGAAGGGAGTTTTAAAAACACACACTAGATAATATTCACTTGGAAAGAAAGAAAGAGAAAACGAGAAAAAAGTAACTTTTCTACGAGTTTAAAGAAGTTGCATATTATTTTTTTTAGTTATTCCCTTTTTCCTGTGGCCGCATATTAACTGTCAAATTGAAATGTCAAAATCGGATTTTTTTAACATAACCTCAAATCAGATTGTAATGGTTATTATCGCTCGAAAATTGGCATAAATCTTGTAATACTAATGAAATTTATTAAACAAACTATACTACGTACCAGTCATTTCTGCAGTTCGTTTGCAAACATCTTCTAAATTAAACAGAAGCTTCTTCGCGTGACACTCGGCTAGGCAGCATTGAAAAACGCAGAATATAACCCCTCTTGTATCACTAAGTAATGGTTTATTCATTTTAATTAAATTCAGGCAAACAATGAATAAAAATATTATCAAATCAGCGATCTTCTTCTCAGATTTAAGACAATAAATCAACCGTAACATACGATAACATGACAGCCATAGGAAACGTCATATAATTCGGTGCTGTCATAGTGATTAACACGTTTAGTTCCAATTGATTTAATTTCTACACTTTCTTGCCAAACTATACCTATCTGTGAACATTAATAATTAGTCTGTTTTTTGTCATCCTCTTATGTATATTATGGTTCTATGACTATTTATGTTCCTTAACCTCTAAGTGGCCGTTAGCGCGCGTGTCATATGTGCATGCGTGAGAAAATTTGAATAAAATTATCGACCTAAAACTTTTTGTCTGCGATTTTGGCCCTTCTATGTACAGAATTTGTATGAAGAACAGAGTCAGAATCGCTTGCGCCAACACTACTCTATGAGACCCGTAAAAGTTTCATTCACCTTGCAACACCAGAATATTTTTAAACGATTTTATCTGTGACTTCGTAAACGTCAGATTTTGCCGCGAATTTACCCATCGCAGTTTATGCGTGTTCCTCGACTAAAACATCGTAAAACCTATTAATTTACGTAAATAATGCAAGTAATGTTGTTTTGGTACATAGTTTATTCTTCTAGGAACGTTTTTCAATCAATATAATATACGATTAAAATTCAAAGTGGTGCTTTTTTAGTGAATTTTCGTGAAATGGCCTGGCCTTTGACAGGTTAAATAAATAAATAAAAATATATAAATATCAAAAACATAATACAATATCAACAATAAATCACTCACCACGTTAATATATTTAGAATTTTTTTTTTCGTTGCATACATATTCATAGTTGTCATTTATGGTAACCATTAGGCTGCCTTTATACTCATAAATAAAATTTAAGACTTGGGTAAAATTTTGATAAGTTACTCAGAGAAGCGTTTACATATGCGTCCAACTTATGGTAATTAATGCTCTCACGAGGACCGCTACACATGTAATTTCATTTGGCGTGATATGGCTTCCTATCGTTTGGCTCCTGTCAAATTTACATGATTTTATTAATAAAGACGATAGGCCCAAATAAAGTGTTGGAATCAGTTGGAATAGAAATTGGCTTGAGAGTAAATTATCAACGCACTTTCCTTCATTTTATTTGAATGACAGCTAGTTGACAGCAACTGACATCGAATTCGAATACGTAGATAATGTTATAAACAGAAATATTGACATTAGACAGGATTGGACGGATAATTAAATAGAACGATACTCATTTTCAGAAAGCTTTTTTTTTACCTGAAAAATGAATTATATCTCTTCGGTTTTTGGAATCAGAAAAGTTTCTTTCCGTTTACATTAGTAATATTTTTATATCGTTATTATGAGATAATAACGTACGTATCCACTTATCCTAATCAGATTTTTGTTTAAATAATAAAAAGTATACTAGTCTACAAAAACCCATCTATTAATTTTTAACATCTCGGCGCATTTTGGTATCATTTCTTACGGTTAGCGTCTCAAATTTTCACAAGCTGTGAAAAGGCAGGAAGTTCACGCGAACGCGATTAGACCTGTCAAAAAACTTATGTAAGAACAACTTCTGTCACTTGCTATAAATTATGATAAGTGACTTACGGTGTCGTTTACTTTGTTAATTTACGTAAGCAACTTATGGAAAAAATTTTAATATGTGTAAAGGGAGTCTAAGAAGACAGGAGGATGTACATAAAATAAATGAAATTCATAGCAAAATTATAAAAACAATGAGAAATTTTCTCATGAAATATCCGGAAATATTATTTTGTCTTTTTTTTAAAAAAGAATCAATGATATTTAAATGTTTTGTTTACCAATCCAGATGGAAGATACTCAGCGTCTGCCGGGACATGCAGTGCCTGCTAACCGAGGAGCGGGAGAGGACCTTGAGCACCGCCCAGTTCGCCCGAACTGTCTCCATACATCTGCACCATAATGCCATCTTCAGGGACTATCGACAGAAAATATATGTGAGTTTGCTAAGTTGTTCATTTAAATTACTGCAGACTTCAGACGGGTATGCTGTTCTTGTTCTACCCATATTTCAATTGAAGATGCTCCGAGGTACAGCGTCGACACTCCAAAAGAACATCTAACATTTTTCTTGTACATGGTTGACATTTGTCACATGAGAAATGATCGCTTTTACGACTTGTTCAACATCTCTGCCTAGGTCAACCCCAAGTGGTTTGCTACGTTTGGTGGCTTAGCAGAGGTGCCCGAGTTCATGGCGTGAGGTTTGGCAAGGTCTTGGCGGCCGATGTGTCTGCCCAACTGCTGCGTGGCGGGCCGGATTGAGGGGGACTGGTTGAGGGAGGCCTTTTGACCTTTCTATCGCCATTGTCATTGGATATTTGGCTATATCTCCTGGTTCCACAATGTGTCTTCCAAGATAACTAAGCCTTGTTCACATCTGGGAGGACCATTGGTATCATAGGTGAATTGAATTCTCTCCATGTCTTCACATTTCCTGCAACGGAAATGTTCTGTTTTATCATGAATTAAAATTACATGAGCAAAACTTGAAAGTTTTTCACAATAATTTGTTTACTCACATGATATGTTTCGGGTTTCCAGAAAGCCATGGCCCTCGTGCAGAATGTTCTGTGTTGGACCATCGACCGAATGCAGGAGACAACATCGTCCGCGCGTCTCATGGAGCTGGAGGAGGCGGATAGGCCCAGCGTGCAATCACGCACTCGAGAGATTGTATCGCAAGCCTTCAAATTTGGCTTTGAAGTAAGATAAATCATAACATATTTCAACCATATATCAACAACAGCATAGCCCCTAATTTCATGACAATAGATAACCCAATTTTTTTCTTTTGCAGTTTCACAAAGAAATGTGCCGCCTCATCAATGACACCCTCCTCCCCGAATCTTCGTACAACCCGTGCGCTCGAAACTCTCTCACACAAGGCAGGCGACCGAAACTCATCAGGGCCGAGAGCGTCAACGAAACCAACCATACATCTATAGACGAAAACTTTTATTCATTCAGCGCCTTCACCCCGACTGCCACAAACCAAGAATTTACTTACCCAGCAGCCCCTACAAACCCAAAGATACTATCCAAAGGATTCTCCAAAGACTTCGATTCGTTCTCAAAAAATTTATACCGTGGCGGTTATAAACAATTCAGAAACAATCACTTGCGGGGTACAAAGTTTCCGAGTTTCGACTCGACCGCGTCCGGAATTTCGCTCGCCGAGTTGAAGATGAGCGATTTTAAAAACGGCATACCGGGGTGCGAGGAATGTAACAGGGTTAAATCTAACCCCGAAGATGATGATGGAATGTGTGCCAAACCTGATGTTAAAGTTTGTGACTGGGAGGAGATGGTGTCGAGGAGTTTAGTTACGTTTTCGAAGCAGTGGATGAACTTTGCGATGGAGAGGTGTGAACGTGGACGAGGTTTGCGACCGAGGTAATATTATATTAAATATCTATTGACTTATCGCTGATAGATCCATTGTAACCTCTCTCTCTCTTTCTGATAAACAATGGATGCAAAAAAAGAGAGGTTACAGTAGAGCTCTCGGTGGGATGACCATATTAGTTAAAAATTCATTTAGCCCGTCTGCTTGGTTCAATATATTCGCAGCTCACAATCCGGAAGCCTCAATTTTGCGTATAAATTCTGAAACCGTCACTTTGGATCGAGATTGTTAAATATCTTTGCAAGATAGCTTTTATATTTCAAGGACAATAAGAAGCATTATTTCGTTCTCTTTCTGGTTAAAAGAGAAATACATATTTTTGCATGAGAGGAAGAGAGATATATAGTTTTTACAATGTAAGGTCGCTCGGGACGTTTTTGGTCTTATAACGCGATTATGTGTTTTGGGATATATTTATTCCTAAACAAGCAGACGGGTTAATATTATTATTAACACTCCCTTTCCAAAGGGGGGTAATGTATTTACCCCAAACGAAAGTTTTGCCCGTTATCAAAGTTGTTTTTTACATCACATCAAAAATACTAATGTCGGTTGTGCTTAACTCTGTATCAGTGAACTCTAGAACCCGGACTTGCTTTGAATTTAAGTGTCATTTTCAAAATTGGAACTGTTTGAAGAATTCAGACAAGCAACTAGTACTTACCTATAATGTAATTTATATATATATAAGGGGTGCTGCGTGGAAAGGAAGGAGTGTACCTGTCTCTTCAAGACCCATTTGTAGGAGGAAGGAAACACAAGCTGTTGAACTCAAGAACGAGTCATAGGAACGACCCGTTCTCATGTGATAAATGTCAACTGTGTACAAATGTTGGGTGCGCGATTGGCGTTTCATTTTGACATTTCCAACTAAGCACCGGTGATGATGGAATCAATGACGCTAGTTCCTCGGAGCATCTTCCATTGAAATATCGAAAGAACAAGGACAGCATTCCCACCCGACGCCTGGGTCTAAATATTGCAATCTGTTTGTCAAGACAGGAGAACCTAAACGAACCGCCCCATAGAGTCGAGTGCTGTCGCGAAAGATGCATTTTACTGGAAAAGCTACAATAATATATTTGAGTCACACTTGTTTTCGTACTAATTTCTTTTTTTCATTTCTATTTAATGATTGCCTGCTGACTGTAGATAGGCGATGTCCTGTTAAAACAGTAGTGACTAATACCTGTGTTTTTGAAAAGGGCAAAAAGAATACTAAGAGTTACTGTCGCTCTCAACTTTTGTGGGGGTCCCTGGTAACCCTCTTCGGTAATAAAAGGTTAACAATTTGCCGCCTTCCGTGAACATTTCCTTCAAGCCTTCAAATTTAAATGTGTTTTATAATCAAAATTAAAATGTGTTTTTATTTTTAGATGGGCAAATCACGGACTAGAGTTTTTAATGCTAACATGTGATCCTCAACACACGAAGCATCTTACAAACCAAGAATTTGAGGTAAGTTAACAATTTTAGTATCTCGTCTTCTTTCCCTTGTCCTTTTGGTGTCGGGGACCCATCACCTCGACAAGGTAAGTACTTCCAGGTGTCCCTGTCCTGCGCTACTTCTTAGTTAATTTTCACATTTTGTTGACTGGACAGGCAAAATTCATTTAGATTAACCCCTCCGGTCTTGGGCATGTTCTGTCAAAAGGTCAGAGTATTTTCACTTTGTAATAAAATCTGAAAACTAAAAACTGTTTTTGAAAGGCAATGAAATACGATTTAAAATTTTATTATTACATATAAACATAAAATTTTTGAAATATAACACTTTTAAAAGAAAACATTAAAAAGTTTTGAATATATGTATACACACTTATTTTATTAGACAAAGGTATTTTAAACGTTATCGTCACCTCACTTTTTTTCTTGCTTCATGTAAAAGTTATTAAAAAAAAAATTATAAATTTTTCTCAAATTGCAGGCGGAAACTTCGGTTTCATATATACATTGGTGTGGTTAACTTTTAGATTTGAATAATAAGCGTGGTGTTTTCTCTTTCTAACACTGTTTAGATCAGTGTTTCTTAACCCAAATGATGAGATGAAGCTAAAAAATGATGAGAAGTACAAATAAAGCACATTATTATTACATTGACATTGAGTATTAAACCTCAGTAAAAATTTTTGTGGAATGAGCTTATTTTCTATATTGACACAATGCCCACTCGAACTTTTGCGGCGCCCCCTAAATGCTAAAAATTTAAAACCACACACCTCCAAAACGTCCACGCCCGTTAAGAATCACCGATTTAGATCATACTTCTCACCATGACAGTAAGAGAAAACAAAGATTTCTGTGATATCTGTGTGAGCACTCCCAAAAGCCAACAAATTAACTTGAGGGGATAACTACTTAGGATGGTGCGAAAATCTCTAACATGGTGAAAGACCGGCAATTTGAGATTTCATAAGCTGGCTGTTGAGTGGTATTCATTCTAAGGATTGTGAGTTGAGCTGGGAGGAACTTGATCCCCTCACACTGTGTTATGGTTGCAAGGGATCATGTCTTTATTATTATTATTATATAATGAGCAGGCAGCATTCTGCTGATGCGCTCATATCTAATTTCACAATAGTTTGACAGTAAATTTTAATTTTTAACTAAGTTAGTCCTTTCTTCTCTCCAAATATGAATCCAATAGAGCTTTGAATTGGTTTATGTTAGTTGCATCGATGACATGTTGTGGGAGTTTGTTCCAAGCATCCACCACTCTATTTACAAGGAAGTGTTTTCTAGGATTAGATGCAAAAGGCGTTTTGGTAATTTTTTTCGAGTGTCCACGGAGAATTATATTTTTACTAGTAGTGAAGATTTCTTGGATGCCAGGGCAGCTGTAGTGTCCAGATAAAATTTTGGAAATTATAAAAAAATTATTAATTGATTATGGAGTGAAGTGGTTAATGTTTGATGTTGATATTCTCAGGAGCTGAAGGCCATGATGGACAGTTGCATATCGCATGTGATAGGCTCCTCCAGAATGAGCTCTGCCTCCAGCAATATGTCAACACCCACGGGAAACATCAGCGTGCCCACACCACAGCGAACTAGGACTTCCATACACTATCCACAAGTAAGTGTACAGATAGAATTCTTACCTAGCTTCACCTTGACTCACTTAACTTCACCTTACCTCGTCATACCTTTCCCTAACTTATTTTACCTTACCATACACTTATTTACCATATAACATACATACTTACTAGCTGGGGTATCCAGCTTCGCTCAGGGAGTTGATATGAGATTGAACTGACGTTTGAACCCACAGCGGATCTTGCTTTATTTACCCCTACCAATGGGTAGCTCCACCCATACAGAAAAGGTTTTGAATGGTTCACAATGTTCCAGAACATTCCACAACATTCGAGAGTGTTCTGGAATGTTCCACAATGATTTGGTATGTTTCGGGATGTTTCCAAACATTCCAGACTATTCCCAAACATTCCAGAATGTTCCGGAATGTTCTGGAGTGTTGTGGATTGCTCTCGAATACTTTCGAATGTTCTGGACTGTTCTAGAAATTTGTAGAGGGCGAAACTTTCAGCCCTTATATCTTCAAAAGCACGCCCTTCAGGTAAAAACGGAACCTTCGTGGATGGGGGATAGAGGGCCACCACAGCATATAACTCCCTTGATCGTTCCGGAACTCTTCACCAAACATGGAGAATTCATCTGAAGCCCCCGTAGTAGATATACGAGTACTAAATATGTGTATATATTTCTTTTTAAATCTTTTTATACTATTTTATGTTTTCTTTTTCATATAGTATGTAAATCCATTTTATGTAATGTATACTTTTTTATGGCAGACAGAGTATTGCACCCACCGCTCTGTTCGGCTGAAATAAATAACTTATTATTATTATTATAAACCTATTTTTAAGGAATGTGCATTTGAAGGTATGATAAAAATATTTGTGTATGGATGAGATAACATGGTTATGCCGAAGTATAAATATTGGGAAAATGGTTTTCTCTCTCATGACTTTGTCTCTCGTCTTTTACATTATTCCCTTACGAGATAGTAACTTGTATTAGTGCAAACAAAAATAAATATTTACAATTGGGATACGATTGGGAGGCTGGTATGGGTACCGCCGCCCCGAGAACCAGAACAGAACCAACACTTTTGCCATAGGTCACCCCAGTGATTCGCTGTGTTTAGTTACCGTTTGGTATTCGCTAGTGGTTCGCTATGTTTGGTCACTTAGCAGGGGTGCCTGAGTTCATGGGATGAGTTTTGTCTAGGTCTTGGCGGCGAATGCTTCTGCCCATCTACTGTGTGGCGGGCCGGATTTGGAGAGACTTTTTTACCTATCCAGCAGAACTCTTTGCCCCACAGTGGGAGGGATAGATTCATACATCCGTCTCTCCTGGACTTACTGACTCCCATATTCCTTCCCAACTTCCCTTTTCTTCCCTAAAAAGAACCTCCACACAGCAAGATAATATAGTGGAGTAATGTAAAACAAAATTTACTCAACAATTTGCATTTTTTGTCACCATACACCCATTTACCTTCCTGTACACTTATTTACCTTACCATTATACCTTTGTTAAAGAAAGTATTATATGAGAACGGAGGAAATAATACACTGTTTTGATTAAATGACTAAAAGTGTAGATTATTTTTGTAGCAGCATCCATTGACCAGTCGGCCATTGATGGCTACTTCACCTCCCACCACCTTCCCGGACCTTTCTTTGCTGACAGCACAACCCAGCCCAGTTGAAACAGGTATAGAATTTATTGGTTAATCATTTCAACGGTCCCAATAAACATGTTTATATGTTTGTATAAACTGGTAATTTTGCATAAGAGCTGTTTAACCCCTCAGTCTAATTTGTTCGCTTTTCGGAACAACTCATATATGTCTCATAGAGATTATTGTATCTCCCTTAGTATTGTGGTGAGAAATATGATCAAAATGGTGTTAAAAAGAGAAAATACCACGCTTTTTATTCAAATCTAAAAGTTAGCCATACAATAATAAAAATGTACACCTCTATGAAACAGTTTCCGGCTGCAATTTGAAAAAAAATTATGGAACCTTGATAATTTTTTTATAAATGATTTTTACATGTAATAATAATAATTACTATGCTTTTCCTATTTACAGTGCGTCAAGGTAAGACAGTATCCGCTCTACGCGAATTGGACTGCACCAGGGACTCGGCGTTACGCAGGGCCGGTGTCATAGGGAGCGTGCGACAAGGGGCAACACACGCGGAGCACTTTAGGCCACGGCCCGTTACTTTCAAGTGGCAACGTGGCATCAAGATTGGTCAAGGAAGGTTCGGAAAGGTATGTAACTTACATAATATAGATGACAAATGTTAGAGTTTTGAATGAGACAATCCAATAAACATAAACAAGACCAATCCATAAACAAGACCAGATGATAGACGAACCAGGCAATTACTCAATATGAACAGTGCACTTATTAAGAGGTAATACCACCGGTGAGAAATCTTGACGGTAGCTATTTTCAAAAATTATCGTTGTCGCGCAGCGCTCACAAAAGAACTAGCTATAGATGTGTGGGTGAGACCACGTGAGTGTTTGGCTCGAACACCCTCTCGCCCCCTCTGCGTCTCCTGCCTACCTACCGTCTTCCGCGAATCTCATCGCATGCATGTTTCGACTTATTTCGTCGCTAATGAAGTTTTTGACTCGGCGTTAGGGTGTACCGCTCTCCATAGACAGAAAAAAGGGCATTATTTTTAAACGCACAAGGTCTCTAAAGGTGCATATGATTTGTAGCTATTCGAAACGTAAAAATAAATAAAATTGGTCTAAACGACCCGAAGTTTAGAAAAAACTATATTTCGTGATTTGGAAAAAATAAAATAATGGTCTTTTGTTTTGTAGCAAACTTACTTTTTATTCAATAACGGCTGTACAAAGAACACAAAACATATTTTGTCCAATATACGTAATCTAGTTGTTAAAAATGTAAACTAACTAAAACTAACTAACTAACCATCACGCCGTTTCCCCGCAGGGGTAGGCAGAGAGTATGGACCGCCAAACAACTCGATCTTGGCACACACTCCTTGCCTCGTTCACATATAAGTAACTGATTCACTTGGTCGTGCCATGTCTTCCTCGGGCGTTCCCGACTTCTTCTTTCATTCACATTTACGTCATATATTCTCCTTACACTCCTTTATTCGTTCATTCGCTCTACATGCCCAAACCATCTGAGCGTCGCTTTCTTAATCTTACTCATTACGCTTACATCAGCCTTGCATTCTTCGCGGATCTCCACATTTTTCACACGATCGTACATGGTTTTACCACACATACGCCTCAGGGATCTCATTTCTACAGCATACAGTCTACTTTCATCCTTCCTCTGTCAGTTCCATGCCTCACTGCCATATATCAGGGTAGGTACCAGCACTCAATTATGGACGGCTACCTTCGCTTCTTTTGACAGTTTTTTGTTGGCGCCAAAGGCGTTCGTCCTCCATTAATAAAGTTGCCTGCATTTACCCTTCTTTCGATATCTCTGTCAAAACTACCATCTCTCGTAAACATACTTCCCAAGTACACAAACTCACCCACCTGCTCCAAATACTCATCATTCACAACTATGTTGCACATTGTTTTCATACTATCTCTTTCAAATACCATGACTTTAGATTTACTTACATTCATCATTAACTCATTCTTCATACATACTTCGATCATCCTAGACACGAGAGACTGTTAAAAATGTAAAAGGGAAAAATAACACGTTTTCTGGATAAAACTAAGATACTAAACAATAATGTACACCAACTGTACTGAATATCCAGGCACTTCCCCACTTTCCTCTTCCTCACTTCCTTCCGCTCCCCATTATATTCAGCCTCACAACATACCCTAATTGTGGATGCCATAGTCTCACTGGCTCTTGTGCGGTATTCACATAAAAAACAACATTTTTTAACAAAATATAACAAATAAAATATAACGGTTGGATAAAACTGAATGTTAACGTAGTTTAAAGGCAGCGATTACTTAAAATCTTGCTTCGAATTCAAATTTAACATTATATTTATTGAATGTAGTTTCGCGCTATTATAAACTTTTCAAGCATTATAGCCAGCGACCGAAGGAGATACACACATCTTTCCACGTTTTTTTTTCATTAGCTCCACATATGGGATCCTTGGGAAAAAAAACCCTCAGGGCCTATGTCATCTTTGGGGACGCTGTGTAAGGGTCCTTACAGGGAAAGGAAGGAGAGGAAGTTCTGGGAAGGGAGGTATCTGTCAATGGGTCCAAGGGTGACAGAAGTATGAATCCAACCCTCCCATTAAGGTGCAAGGCAATGGATCGAGAGAGTCCGGGTGGAGAGGTCAAAAGGTCTTTTTCGACCAGTCTCTCCCGATCCGGCCAGCCACGCAGAAGGTGGGCAAATGCAGAGACGTAGCGAATTACATGGGGAGACCTATGGCAGGGGTCTTGGTTATCCAATTCACGGTTCGGCGGAATCCATATCCGCCTCCATGAATACAAAGAACATCCAAGGCCATAATCTTGGTAAATACGCGAAGCACTTTGTAATAATAATAATAATAAAATGATTAAGGTAGTTAAAATTTTTTCAGATGATATTAAAATGACTTTTGGTTTAGATAAATGTAAAACTATCCATATAGAGAAAGGCAAAATTGTAGATGGAGACGAGGGTATATTTAGAAATTTCAAAATTCAAAGTATGAAAGGGGATGAGGTTTATAAATATTTAGGATACCCGCAATCGAATAGATTAGATCACACTAGTATTAAAAATGATATTAGGATTAAATTTCAAACTAGGATCAGAAAAATTTTAAAATGCAATCTATCTGCTAAAAATTTAGTAAAAGCAATAAATACTTGGGCAATACCTCTACTAACGTACTCATTTGGCATAATTAAATGGTCCAATACAGATTTAGATAGTTTAGAACGATTAATTAGAACTACGTTAACAAAATTTAATTGCCATCATCCAAATTCAGCTATAGAACGAATTAATTTACCTAGAAATTTAGGAGGTAGAGGTGTAGTCAAAATAACATCTTTGAAACACAATCAGGTAGAAATGCTTAGAAATTTTTTCCATAGGAAAGCTAATAGCTCAGAAATGCACAAAATAATTTGCAAGGCAGATAGAAATATTACACCTTTAAATTTATATGACGAGAATGCCAACATTCTTATAAATACTAACCAGGAATTATTAGATTCCTGGTCAAATAAAATTATTCACGCAAAACACTTCAATTATCTCAACCAAACGTATGTTGACAAACTTTCGTCAAACAAATGGTTGAGTATTGGAGAGTTGAGCGCAGAAATAGAAGGATTTATGCTTGCAATTCAAGATAGAGTCATTAATACTAAAAATTATAGAAAGCATATAATCAAAGATATAACTGATTTATGTAGAAAATGTTTGGCTTTTCCCGAAACTATAGAACATATTATATCGGGATGTTCTGTATTAGCGCCTTCCGAGTATACATTTAGGCACAATCAGGTTTTAAAAATAATTCACCAAAGTTTGGTAATTAAACATAACTTGATTGACTGCCGTAATGTAGTACCTTATTATGAATATGAACCAAATTCATTTATAGAAAATGAATTTTATAAAATATATTATGATAAAACTATACTAACATACAGAACAATTAGTCATAATAGACCTGATATAGTTTTACATGACAAAATTAAAAAAAATAACTTATATCATTGATGTAGCTATTCCAAATTCCTGTAATATTCAAAAAACTGTTTCTGAAAAAATTAGAAAATACACAGATTTAGGAAATGAGATTAAAAGAATTTGGCATTCTCGGACTATAAAAATATTACCATTTGTTATTTCGGCCACTGGCATAATACCTAGGAATCTGATTCAAAATTTAAGCATATTAGATTTGTCAAAGAATTTGTATATAAAAATGCAAAAAGCAGTAATTTTAAATACATGTAGGATTACAAAAGATTTTTTAAATATTTATATTGAGGGATCAGTAGGATTTATAGGTTCAAATAGAAATGCCACAGAGCCGAACCCTCTGATATGAAAATATCTGGAGTCGGTGAATTATATTCCCATTTGGTCTCTAGTAGGTTGACATGTTGTTCTTGTATTGTTTTGTTTTTATAATACTTATATAGTGCAATTGCATAACGTGGATTCACTAGATGATCATTTGGGGAAGTGTATGAAAGGGTTTAGTTTTTCCTTCTTTTTTTTTTTTTTTTTTTTTTTTTTTTTTTTTTTTTTTTTTTTTTTTTTTTTTTTTTTTTTTGGGGAAAATTTAACCCGGACATTTAAATCTGGTGCAAAAAAAAAAATAAAAAAAAAAATAAAAAAATAATAATAACATTATATTTATATAGCGCTGTTTTGTGACATTTCACTTCAAGTGCGCTTAACTATAATAAATTTAAAAAATAATCCTACAGTGCTCCTTATAATATTGAGAAAATAATAAAAGAATATTGAGTATTTACAAAACAATGACAGAAGAACAAAATTAACAAAGATAGTGCTGTTATAGCACACACGGGACAATAATAATAATAGACAATAGCGGTGCTATTGTAACACAGGACACAACAAGAACTTTAAAACTAAAATATAAAATACTAACAGAAAGGCAGTTTGCGTTCAGAAATGAGAAATATTCTGACATAAATTCGGATATTAAACATAAAATAAAAATACAATTATGAGGAAACCGAAACCAAACAATCACGGGAAACTTGAGAACATGGCTTATTATTATTACGTATATTGGAGAGATGTTAAGATTCATGAATGGTATGATTTTTTAAATAATTTCGTTTTTAAAGCCAGTTTAAATTCAGCCAAATTCTGGATATTAGTAAGAGCTGAGGGAAGTTTATTCCAAATGAGAGTAATTAGTAACATCTAGATCTGCTGACCTTAGAGTAAGCTGTCTCTCGCTTAAGTTTTGTCGGACACATAGTTCCAATATATAGGCTGGCGCCATTCCTTGCAATATTTTGAAGGTCAAGCAGATCTTGAAAGATCTTGATTATAGAAAGAAAACACCTTCGAATGAGAATATGGGAAGATATTGGAAAAGAAAACTAACGTTTAACGAAAACACGAATGGAAAGAGGAAAAAAGGAATGGTCAATTGGAATTATATAACAGATATGCCACCTGAATTGTTTAAAATGAAAAAAGAGGAATTTTACCATGAATTATCTTCACCGAATAATGAAAAACTCGAAAGGAATACGGTGGGTCAAAGTGATGATAATTTTTAAGCAATAGAAACTTTGGAAAAATATGTTAGCTGCGGCCAAAAACTTCAGTTGCTAGAGTATTAAACATGTTACAGCACTCGCAATTTAAAGGAAATATGCAACAAATTATGTAAAATAAAATGAAAACCAAGTAATAAAGCAATTTACAAAAGAAACAGGATTACATGTGCCTGTGGACAGTGTAACGATGAAAACAAAAACTTTTTAGCGGCAAGTCCGGTTGACCTAATCGGTAAGGATACTATAATTGAAGTTAAACGCTTCTTCAAACTTTGCAAATACACTTTGTGGCGTCATTTTTAATTAAATGAGAACAAATAACTTTGTAAAAATAGCACGATGTAATCAATATTATCAACATGTTTCAAAAACAGAGTGTTCTTCGTCAGAATAGGATTAATACTAAAAGTCAAACAAATATGGATACATAAGAATTATAGACAAAATATTAAAGGGAGAAGCATTTTATCGAAAGACAACGACGTTCGAAGGAGACAACACAGAGGTGTCGAAAAAGAAAACTAAGGTATAACGGTTATCCAATAAATGGTTCCCGGGGCGATGGTACCTATAACGCCACCCAAATTGAAAATTTATTATAGTACTTGACATAAATAATTTTAATTTGGCTCAATTTTAGTATGAAAGCTCGATCAGTATTGGTATACCGCGATGAGTCACTAAACAGAAAAAAAAAACGAATAAAAAATATCGATTACTCGGGCAAGGACAACACTAGTCTACCGATAAAATTCGTTACATCACTACTTCGCTTTATATGTATGTATTTGTCAAAACCCTCGTTCCCCGGCCCCCTCAGGAGAAATGAGCGAAAGGGACACCTGCACGTCGGGCCGAAAATACCTAAATAAAATCTTCGAAATCGATGTTTTGTATTCCCCATTTTTCTTCTCCAAAACTGGACGGATTTAAATTTTTTTTTTCACTAACTGTATTAAAAGAAAATATTCTATGTCGGTACGTTTTGCTTTTTTTCAAAATACATTGTTTAGTTTGTATACTGAACGTTTTTTGACGGCGTTTAAATTAGGCAATTTTATTCATTTTTGGAAGGTCCTAACTTCTATAAGAAGTAAATTATCAAAAAAAAACAAAACGTACCGACACGCTAATGGTCGATATCTATATTATGTAAAAAAAAATTTTGCTCTAGGGTCAAAATCCAGAGAGATAAACGGGGAATACGTTTGTATGGAAAAACGCCGCTAGTATTTCCTCTTAAGGAACTGGTAGGACTACTTATGGGAAACTATCACCTCAGGAGACACATGCAACTGCTGGGAGTGGAAAACACTGTAGGAACTATGATTTTTTAAAGCTGGCAATAACGGCGAACGGCAATAACGGCGCAAGTTAGGTGACGCACGGGATCGCAGACCGATGACAGCGCATTTTCAATACAAAATGATTCCCTTTTGATCCCCGGCTACAAATAGCTCATAGTTCTACATACGAGTACCTCCCCACAGATGCTAAGGTTATAAAAAAATTGATCACGTGAGGTCACCAGTTAATGCGGAAAGATTCTATGATACTAAGGTATGAAATAAGGTAAATAAATAAAAATAAAGGTTGATTGTTTGAAACTAATAACTTTATTAATCCAAATATTTAACATGCTTAAGTTTATCAAAAGGTTTGAAACACGAGGTTTGGTATGAAATCTTAGAACTATGAACTATTTGCAGCCGGCGATCAAAAGCGAATCATTTTGTATTTGAGAGATGCGCTGTCATCGGACTGCGATCCCATGCCCAACCTAACTTGCGCCGGTATTACTGTTTGTTAAATATTGCCAGCTTTAAAAAATAGTTCCTATAACACCAATAGATGCAGGAAATGTGAAGAGGATGAGGAGTCTCTAGTTCACCTATTAATGAATGAGATAAAATGGAAGCTAGCATAACGGCCTGAGTGTTCACGGGAACTATATAAATGGGAAATTAATAAAGAAAATAATACATAAAACTAGGTAAAAGGGTTTTCTTACGTTATTTGAGATTTTCACGGCCAAAAGTATTATCGTGATTTATTTTCAGGGTATTAATTCATATCCGTTCTTGGTATCTGATATTTAATGGCTGCACCAAAACTAAACACCTAAATGGTAGAGGACATAGTTAGCAGAGGATTGAACTCTATGATGCCTGGATGGAACACAATTCTTTGAACCACTAACCGGTCATTGTCAACAACCTAGATCTTTCTTCTAATCGACTCATTCTATTTCTGTCTTGCAGTAAGTTACCTGTTATGCCTTTTTCCATGGCTCTTTATATGGTAGCCTTTTTTTCACAAAGTTCTTGCAAACAGTTACTATTAATAGTTTGACCAAAAACAAAAGACCGTTCCCTAGCATCGTCTGGAATGAAGCGTGGTGCACTCCACCAATGAAAGCTAGCGAATTATTAATAAATCACGCCCCTTCTGGGCATGATAAGAGAGTGTGTTTTCTTCACCTTCTTTTACTTATGTTCCAACTATTTCAATATTGTCATGGTGATTCTGATTTTAACATCTTTATTAAAAGTCTCTCTGACCTTAAGGAATTGCCTACTTCAAACTGAAGAACTAACAATCTACCGATTAGTTACTCACTCCGTTACCAGAGTCATCTATGCACAGTGACGGAAACTCAATTATGCTAACCAAATTATGTTTGTTTAGGTGTACACCGTGGTTAACACAGAGTCGGGACAACTGCTGGCTATGAAGGAGGTCAGCCTGGGTCTGGGAGACCGCAGGGCAGTAGAGAGGGCGGCCAACGAGCTGAAGGTGCTGGAGGGGGTGGTGCACCCCAACCTGGTGCGCTACTACGGAGTGGAGATACACAGGGTCAGTGCTCCTCTCCTCTGTTACCAGTTATCCACAGGTCACCACTGTGGTCAACATAGAGTCCGATCAACTGCTGATGATTTAAGAACCATGGCTGTTACTTCTGCCGTCCATACAATGTTTGAGTATTGTTATTATTTCTTTGTGCTATGCTTGTGATTATCCTAAGAACCTGGTAACCCTAAAAGCGATAAGCTAAATAATTTTTTTCCATCCCAAAAAAAGGAGAAGAGTTGCGGTACTTTCTTTGGTTACCCCTTATTATGACAGAAATTAAGAAGTCTGATTGTATGTACATATTTCCTTTGGTTACATCTTATCATCATGACAGAAATTAAGAAGAAGCTTGATGTATTTTCTTCATATAGCCGTTATTATGACAGAAATGAAGAAGAAATGTGATGATATTTTCTTTGTTTACCTCTTATTATGACAGAAATGAAAAAGAAGCATGATGGTATTTTCTTCATTTACCCCTTATTATGACAGAAATGAAGAAGAAATATGCGTATTTTCTTTGTTTACCCCTTATTATGACAGAAATAAAGAAGAAGTGTGATGGTATTTTCTTTGTGTACCTCTTATTATGACAGAAATGAAGAAGAAGTGTGATGATATTTTCTTTGTTTACCTCTTATCTTGACAAGTGTAAATGCAGAACAAGAGTACCCAATTTATTTGGAAACACCCCTGTTATGACAATAGTGTAGAAGAAGAGGACTGGTATATACTTTCTTTGACTAACCTTTTATTATGACAGAGATTCAGAACAAGACTGATAACTTTCTTTATTTACCCCTTATTATAACAGAAAAACTCCAAAGCAATAGTACTTACCCATAACTCTTTTATAATATCCTTCCTAAGTTTACTAACCTCAAATACTCGGTCCCCAGGAGGAGATGCTGATCTTCATGGAGCTGTGCGTGGAGGGTTCCCTGGACTCGCTGATAGCGGGCACGCAGGGTGAGGGGGGTGAAGGAGGACTGCCGGAACAGCTGATCCGGCGTTACACGGGGCAGCTGGTGTGCGCGGTGAGTGCGCTGCATGCGCGCGCCATCGCTCACCGGGATATCAAAAGTGAGCGTGTTTAATTTATTTTTTGCTACATGTATATGTCGATCGTCCAGTTGATTAGTCAGACATCTCCAAATATTAAGTTGTGAGATAATAAGGAAAGCAATATTTTAATACTCACCATAAATCAAATATTATTTACGTGTGTCTTATGTTTTATGTATTAAATATGCTATAAAATAACACCGGGAGGCACAATGGTTCGGTACATTAGTATGAAATTTTGAAACCCAGAAAACATCAACATTTCGTTTATTTCACTACAAGTATTTTTGCACTATAATTGATTTGGTGGTATTTATAAGTAATTTAAGTATTGTATCGGATAGAGGGTACGCTTTTACTTATAACTGCGTATCAACTCAAATTTCGATTTTTCGGAGATGTATGGGTAATCAACTGGATGATCGATGTATATGTTGTAGGCCGATCGTAAAATCAGGCAGATTGTGATGCGCCCAGCCACATCATGATCTGCCGCATCGTGAAATGGCGTCGTGGTGGAGGCGTATCATGATCTGCCTGATTTTACGATTGGCCTGCGACACATACATGAGCAAAATACAATCGAAAATTTTTCTTTTAATTAATTATAATGTATGAACGCCCGCAGTCTGATCCATCTTTCGGAGGAATATGATATTTGTGGCAAATGATGTCCTCTCGAGACTTTAACCCTTCAAGTCTCGAGAGAAACTTGAATCTCTGACTCGCCGGAAACGTGCGGATGCGGGCGCGGAAAATTTTTCGAAAAAAATGTTTTGGAATGCAATTTTGACCCTTCTGTGCACAGAATTTGTATGAAAGACAAGGTCAGAATCACTTGCGCCAACATCATTGATGATATAGCCACTAGTTTCATTCACCTGGCGACACCAGAATATTTTTAAATGATTTTATCTGTGGAATCCAAATGTCAAAATTGCCACGATTAAATCTGTCAAAATCCGATGCGTGATACTTGACGAAAACATCATAAAACCTGTCAATTTATCAAATTAATGCAAGTAATGTTATTTTGGTACATAGTTTATTGTTCTAGGAATGTGTTTCGGTCAATAAAATATACGATAGCTCAAAATTAATCCACAAAACATTCAATTCAAAAATTCAAAGTGGTGCTTTGTTAGGGAATTTCTTATTAGGGAACGATCTTGTTAAGATTTAATTAATTGATTGTTTTGCAGGTGGCAACATTTTCCTCACCGAGGGTGGCAACTGCCTGAAGCTGGGCGACTTTGGCTGTGCAGTGAAGATACGCGCTCACACAACGGTGCCCGGAGAACTGCAGGGATATGTTGGAACCCAGGGTAAGCACCTTCCATAAATTAAACAAATTTTCAAATCTAGGACATTTCCAAATGGATTCTATGCCAACTCAAAATCAACTCAACTCAACACTCTTTGAAAAGTCAAGGTCATTAACCTGTAATCGGCCGGAGACGCGCAGTTTATGCGCATGCGCGTGGAAAAAATTTCGAAAAAAATATGTTTGTCTGTGATTTTGACCCTTCTATGTACAGAATTTGTATAAAGGATAAGGTCAGAATCGCTTGCGCCAACATTTCCCCATAAGATGGGTAAAAATTTCATTCACCTTGCAACCCCAATATATTTTAAAATGATTTTATCTGTGGCATCAAAATGTCAAATTTGCCGCGATTCTTTCTGTCAAAGTCGATGCGTTTTACTTGACGAAAACATCGTAAAACCTGTCAATTTACGTAATTAACGCAAGTAATGTTGTTTTGGTACATAGTTTATTGTTCTAGGAATGTGTTTTAGTCAATAAAATATACGATAACTCAAAATTAATCTACAAAACATTCAATTCAAAATTCAAAGTCGTGCTTTGTTAGGGAATTTCAGTGTTTTTCCTGGCTTGTCACTGGTTAAGAGGAACGTTTGCGCGGCCGGTTTTGGCCCGTTTCATGCAAATCTTAGATTTGGATTTGAGATCACAATACCCAACTAAACTGAAAAATTATTTTTGTAATCAAAAGGTATATCAAATATCTAGTTAGGATGTGAGCTACTTTATTTATTTTTGCTTTAAATTATATGATTTAGGCTATTTAAGATTTTAATGTTTCATGATTTTTGAGGAAACTTTGGCAATTATTTATGATCATGCACACATCAAATCCCCAAAGTTTCATCTCAATCAGATGAATGGTCAGCAACGCATAATTTCATGATGCCAGAAATCCAGCAAATCCTACACCTACTCTTTTTTCAAATTGACTACTCCCAGAGAACCCGGTCCAGTACCCGGACCCAAACCTAGAACTCGGCGGCCCGAACCACTCGCACTTGAGTTTGCCGGCTCCGGTCATACACCCGTGCGTCTCGGTCCGAGCCACTCGCGAGTTGGGAGCAGGTCGCTCGTTTTAGTTCTTTCGCGGGCTTCGGCTAAAAGGAAGCACGTCTCGGAGGCCTCCGGCAAAATGCAGAACTTACCCATCTTTACCTAGAATCACATCTGATCAGAATCAAACATCTTTGTGATGGAATAAATAAAAAAGTGCTCATACCTTAAAAAAATAACAAAATCGGGCCCAATGAGTCTAACAGAACACAAATGTCAAATACTATTCTTCACATTGTCAGGAAGGTTGTTGTGGCATCAGGTGCGCCCGACAGGGGGTTAAAAATCAATTTGGGCAAAACAGGGTTAATTAATAATATTTGTGACTTTATTTCCAGCTTATATGGCGCCAGAAGTGTTCATGAAGTCCTCGGGGCACGGGCGAGCAGCTGATATCTGGTCTCTGGGATGTGTGGTTGTCGAAATGGCCACTGGAAAGGTTACTGCTTATTTTTTATAATACCTGTCTTTAACTTCCTTCCATTACTTACGTATCTCAACATTATAATGAAAGCGGCCAATGAGCGCGGTTTGATGCTCACATATAAAAAAATTCACAATATCACCACATTGAAATCATATCAGGACCCGTAAGGAAAATCGTTCAAAGTTCCCAATAAAGAAGAATTAACAGGACCTTAACCCCTCAGAAAATCGCCAATATGCAGTTTTAATGTCTTTAACGAAATGACATTTTACGAAAACTTTGTGTTTCTACCGCCTCACAATTAAAGCTATATAAATGAAACATTTATAAACGTAGCCGAATAGTAAAAACTGTTTTAGATAGGTTACAAAATAAGCTTTCGAATTATTATATTATAAATAAATATTAATATTTGTAAATATTAAAATTTAGAATGCAAACATTAAAAAAATGTCAAAATGACTCACGTGATGTTTTTATGTAAAAACGGTACTAAAATCACAGATTATGTAAACAACAATACTTATTCTATTGTATAAATGTGTAATAAACATTTTTGTCACCTCACTTTTCAATCATTTCATATAAAAATGTTTAATAAAAATTAACAATGTCGGGAGCGGGCGACCCGCCCGTGGGAAATTTGGCGGTATAAATTATCTGTCAGACTGCGCGTCTGACAGAATGTTCTTTTTAGGTATTTCTATGGACAACTTGAATAGAGATGTGCAGCATGATTCACTATCGACCTTTCACTTTTTATTTTACGGATGTAACTAAAACAATAACGGAGTTATAACGGTTTCTATGGAAACACACGCGTTGACGAGTAAACACGCTTATTGTACTTGACTGCTATTGTTATTTTAACGAGTATACTTGCTTACGTTGCTGAGGGGTTAACACCTTTCATATCCATTGATCATATTTCAAGTGGCTCGCCATGTTTGGTGACCTAGCAGGGGTGCCCTGGTTCATGGGGTTAGGTTTGTAAAGGTCTTAACAGCGGATGCATCTGCCCATCAACTGCATCGCAGTGGGAGGGATGGATTCGTACATCATAATATCTGAACTGATGTACTGACCCTTAAATTCCTACACACCCCTCACACCTTCTTCCTTTCCTTAAAAAGATTCTCCACACAGCATCCCCAATGATGAGTTAGGTCCTGGGCAAAGATATTGAAATATAATAGATGTGCTATCCGCAGTTTTTACTAGGTGGGACTACGCTTCCGGGTGTCGCCGATATTGTTTACCAATTAACAAATAAACTAAATGAACGAAAAATTAACGAATAAACCAAAGGAACGTTAAACTAAATGAACGAATTCTTTCCGTATTCAAGCTATATTAATAACCAATACTAATGCGCACTTTAAAAAAATCAACGAAATGAACAAATTCTTTTCGTATGCAAACTACCCTGATTAGGTCGTAGTCCGCCGACAGTTGCGCGGACATCATAGCATATCTCTTTTGTATTTGAATATCTTTGGTCCTGGGGTATCCTCTTACTGTACTGTACTGATGTACTGACTCCCAAATTCCTACACACCTTCCTTTCCAGAACTTTCTCTCCTTAAAAAGATCCTCCACGCAGCATTCCCAACGATGAGTTAGGTCCCGGGGTATCCTCTTATTTTACGTGAGAACCACACAAAAGTCCCAACTGCTTCCTTTTGGAGCCAGTGAGACTATGGAATTCCCAATTGGGGTATGTTGTGAGGCTGAAGGTGGTGGGTAGGGGAAAGAGACGGGTAAGAGGAAGGTGGGGAAGCGCCTGACTATTCAGATCTGATTTTAAATTATTATCGTGATTTATTTTTGGGGTATTGTGCCGTTTTCTTTAGCCAAAGTTTCAGACAGCGTCACAGTGTTTATCATCAGGGCAGATGTGTAATCTCAGTAGTGATGTAAAATTATACATTTACTCTGATGACACTGTAACGCTGTCCGAAATGTTGGCTAGAAAAGTAGGTAGCGCAATTCGGCGTAATACTCCAAAAATAAATCACGATAATTCAGATTTAGTCACCAAATACAGCTAAAGCTATTTCAAACAACGTTTCGATCCTTCAGGGTGTTAGTTAAAGTCCATGAATCTTGTGCGATACTCATGTAAACAAAGTAAATATGTAAATAGAAAAAGAGTAATAATTTTAATTGTATGGTTCCAGCGTCCATGGAGCGAGTATGACTCCAACTACCAGATAATGTTTGTGGTGGGCATGGGGGGCCGGCCGAACCCCCCGGCCTGGCTGTCCCCCGAGGGGGGCAACTTCTGCTACGACTGTCTCCAGCACGACCCCGTGCAGAGAGCCACCATCGACACCCTGCAGCACCACCATTTTGTCAAGGTTTCTACATTTAACTGAAACAAATTAGTAACTTAACTTAACTCTTCAGTCTTTCAAATATTTTTACCTTCAAGTCCCAATGACAGAAATTTCGTGGAATTTTGGAATGTTTCCTTGGTATTTTAAATGTGCTATATATTTCTTAGAGACCCAAGTTGTCCCAAAATATCATATGCCGTTATAATAACAGGAGACCCAGATGGGAAAAATTTTAAATATTCAATTGATAAAAATTACAGAAAACAACTAGGTCTTTGGTAGGAGTGCTGTCCTGGTAAGACAGAATTAATGGGTTCGTTTCCTAGTTGCGACCGTTTCCTTTATATTTTTGAAGTGAAAACTTCTTCAGCACCACTGTTGTGATTTGAAACTCGATGAAATAAAAAATAGCGATACTAAAAACAAACATGTACATCTATATGATTTAGCCTGCGAGAGAATGAGATAGTGTAATCAGTCTCCTCTTTGTGCAGTGTTTCATAGCGTATAGGTCTCTTTGTGTGGTGCTTCGTAGCCTCCCCACTCGTGTCTACTTTAATTTTCTCAAGGTTCCACTTCTACCGCGTGGGAATCGCACACTCTGCTTTTCTGTGTCTTTTTCTATTTCATGTTTTATTGAGATTTGTTAACAATATTATCTTCTTCGGTGATTTTATTTTTTATTCTGTTTTTTTTTCACTGTTCTGCTTGCTCCGGTTACTGTTTCTTCCCCATCTTATTCTTAACCCCTTGTTTGCCGGGGTAATTGGGGTTGGTTGTCCACCAATTAGCGTTCGCAAAAAACGGCAGCCATGACACCCAATGACATTTCGTGTCCAGCAATTCTGACAGTGTCCTTGAGAAATTTTGAACAATAGAAAGGTCAAAATCGTAATTAAAGGAATTTTTCCCGCGCATGCGCAAGAACTGCGCACATTCCCGCGCTCCGGTAAATTATTAATATAAATTATTTGGAGTTACCTGGCGCATTGCGGTTTTCTCTATGGTAAAGGGCGATAATAAAGCAAGCGATTCTGACCGTGTTCTTCATACACTTTCTTTATACATAAGGGTCAAAATCGCGTGTAAAATCTCAAACACACCGGTGCACGAATGGCATTCTAGCGGTTAATACTATTTTGTAACACAGAAGAACAGTATAAAATAATATCATTGTAGTAATATTTATACTTGATGAGCTAATGTCGATTTTCATTTTCTTACAGATAAATCAACATGAAGACTACTAGACCAAAATTTGTATCATGTTTTATTGTATTGCAATTTTTTGTGTTTATCAATAATGGTAGGTAATATGAAAAGCTCGAAACAGATGGCGCTGGTGTGCTTGGATATCATTTGTCTAATATGACATCTGTGTGATACAGTTTAAATGATAATAAAGATTTTTAGAAAAATGGTTGAAAAATAATATAGTAGGTTGGAGGGTTAAGGATCACACAGATGTCATATTAGACAAATGTTAAAAAATTAATTGAGAAATACAAATATAAAAGTAATTTGGAAAAAAAGAAAGACTCGATTTGTTTATATTTCAGTTTTTAGTTTTCTATTTCAGATTTTTTTCCTATGAACGTATGTATCTACACATACTTTTAACAGAATAAGATGAAAAATAAGTCTGCTTTAGTAGATTCGGCGGTTTACGATATAAATAACAATTTTCAGACGATTTTCACAGAGCCAAAATGTTGAAATGTGAGGTTAACTGAAATTTTGAAATAGTGCTTATTTATACTTATATTGCTATTAAAATAGCATATTCATATAGTCTGAAAAATTCGTTTATTCCAAATATGAGAATTTTTTTTTCTGTTTATTATGTATTTTTAAGGCACAATCCATTTTTTTCTCAACTGTTTAACACTTAGAAACCTACGTCCAGACGTTTTCGAGGTACATAAAGTTTAAAAAACTTTCTCCAACTACATTAGGGAACGTACCCATACTACGTGACCAACTGTTTGCAATTTTTAACCCCCCCCCCGTGACCAAAAACCTAAGCCCGCCACCGCTCATTTGTACCATTGTACCAAGCATGACATTTTGAAGACCCCTCCCCCCCTAAATGTGTCACATAGTATGGGTACGTTCCCTTAGCGGCAATGGCTGATTCAAGAATTTCAGATTACAGCCATTATATGAATTATATTAGTTAGATTTGAAACAAAATGGGATTAACTGAGCAGCTTTCAAAATTTCCCACTAGTTGGCAGCATCTTCCAATAAATATTTCTGCTATTTGTAATAAATATATCGTCTTTGTAAGTTCAAAACCATCTATGAGCCAACAATAATTTCAAAATACGTTTTTAGAGCTTTCAAATTTTGAAGTCAACCAATAGACTGCTTACATTTGGTAATCCTCGGGCCTCTGGCTTATTCTGTCAGAATGTTTCCGAAAATTAAAAACTGTTTGAAAAGTGATGAAATATGCTTTCAAAGTGTGCTATTAGAAAAAAACATATATATATTTTTTTTAATTTAAAAATTTAGAATGCAAACATAAAAATACTGATAATGAAAAAAAAATAAAAACACATACATTATTTATTAGGCAAATGTATTATAAAGGTTATTCAAATTGCGGTTGAAAACTTTGGTTTCATAAAGGTGTACATTTTAATTCTTCTGTGATTAACTTTTTGATTCGAATATAAAGTGTGTTTTTTTCTCTTTCTACCACTGTTTCATCATATTTCTCACCAAGGGATGCACAGCGATTTCTACGAGACTTACGAGCTGTCCCAAATAACAAACAAATTAGCCTGAGAGGTTAAGGCCGCTGCACATAATCAATTTTGCCGTCCAATTTGCATGACAAATATACTTGAAGACGGCATCGATTTTCGATCCTGCCGACTTGATCATGCAAATTGGACGGTAAAGTTGATTGTAACATCCATTAAAGTCAATACTGCGAATAAATCTCCCTCAATACATAGCAAGCAAGTGCGCGTATATCCCTAAATACTTCTTTTTTAATATTTACACAAATAGTTCTTCCATGGTATTGGACTTACACCGACGATATTGCAAAATAAAATTTTTACATTTGTGAAAAATCTTTTGATCATGTCAATTTTTTATTATTTAAGAGCATAATGTATAAAATTATACACATAAATTTGACATTTATATTATAAATTACTTGAGACAGTTCTATGTTTTAGATATACATATACAACGTGTCCGGAAACTCGTAGTACAAGCGGGAAAATGGTGAATCTACATCACGTAGAGAACCCAAAAAACTTATTTTTTTCGATCTGAGCATTTCGATTTTAATATTATTTTTTTTCTATTTTTCCATTTTTTCGGCAACTAAAGGGTTAAAAAAAATTTTGAGCCCGGTTTACCCTTCGTTGCATTTTATAAGACATTACACAGCTAAAATCAATCCCCTAGTGAAAATTTTTTTCAAATTTAACCAAAAAAATTCCAACTTCGGACCCGATTTACTCGAAAACGAAAGCTCAAATCAAAAAAAGTTAAACCACAAAATCGACTCCAAATGTGATGTGGATTCTCCAGTTTCCCGCTTGTACTACTAGTTTCCGGACACCATGTATAATATGCAAGATAAATATTTTAAAATGTAGGTACATATTCAATTTGAATTAAATATAATATTTACTTTATGACTGCTTTTAAATTATGCATATATTTTATTATGTATTTATTTAAATATTTCGTTATAAGTATTCTGAGTAGAAATGATTATTGTCTTTATAACAATGAATTTAAAAATGCATTTGTTAGTTTGTAGGATATTTTAATAATAATTATTAAATGTGTTGATGTTTCTATTAATTTTATCTATGGAGATATATTTTGTGTATGAATATTGGAAAAAAATATTTTTATTGTAATGTAAATTAGATTTTATGATGAATGATAAAAGATTTTATTGTTGTGTAAATGTTGTTATGAAATTTTATGTCTTTTAATTATTGGTCTATGTGGCATCTTTTATTAAAATATAAAATATTTTATGGTCAGTACTTGTAATTTAATGTTTGTTTTATCTAAGCATAATAAATGGACATCTGTATTTATTTTACGACATCTGTATTTATTTTGAAATTTTGAGGGAACATAATACCTACGAATTGAATTATAATATACATTTTGAATGTAGCTATAACTTTGGGATTATCCATTATAATTAAATTAAACAATATTTCTTTTGTTTGAACCAGAATTTTTTTTATATATGTTATTTTATCAATAAACAAAACATATTATCTTACAGTCAGAACCTTTGTTCTATCTCCTTCCCCCACTCTTCACTAGTCCCTAGTCTTGTTTTTTAGTGTCAAGTTAGTACATTTTGCATTGAGGAAGGAACAGTTGTTAGAAACTGGTCGTCGGCATGTATAAAAAGAAATATTGTTTAATATAATTTTATAATACTCACCTTTGGCATCTTTTTCTTCACAATTTTATTATTTTGTTTAAAATTCTTATAAATTATTGTTTTGCATATTAAAAAAAAAAACTTTCATTTTTACGTACGATACTAAAGCTATTTTATTTCACAATATTATAAATGTGTAAACACTGACAGTGTGTTCATCTTATTCAAATTCATAACCTTCATCTACCTCATCTCCCTCCCCTACAGCCCCACAACGTAACCCAATCAGGAATGTCAGTCGCCCCTAAATACCTGAAAAAAACCCTTGACTCCGTGCAGAAACAGGCAGTCCGTTTAATAGATTCTCCTATCTTACTTAACAAATTGATTGTAATCTTTAGAGCACAGGCACGATGGGAGTTCTATCCTTGTTCTACCGGTATTTCAATGGTAGAAGTTTCATTGATCCTCTCGGCGCCGGTGCATAGTCGGGATACATGCCAAACGCACACCCAACATATTATGTACACGGTTGACATTTGTCACATGAGAATGAGTCACTTCTACAACTCGTTCTTGAATTCAACAGCTCGGCTGTGGAAAAATTTGCCAGATTCTGTTTTCTCCTTCCTACAACTTGGGTTTCTTCAAGACCCATGTTCATTCCTTCCTCTCCTCAAAAAGATCCTCCATACATCTCAGATGACATTCCCTGAGGGAAATTATTTTCCTGTGTGGAGTTAATGTAAAAAAAAAAAACACTTGCACAAGATCGACAGCTATCTTGGTTGTCAGTGTATAGGCCTTTATTTAACCCCTGGGGGCCGGAGCCCTACATTTGCAGTGTTAAAAAATTTGCCCTTGCATGGTTCAAATGCAGTGTTGATGTTATACATTCATTTTGCTTTCGCATATTAGCATATCCCACGTGCACACTTCGGAGCGACCTCCCGCGCCACTTCAGGCCGCCGTGCAGAAAATTAAAGACCGATGGGTTAATAGCGCAGTTCACTGTGAGACTTTTCTGCGGCGGCCTGAAGTGGCGCGGGACTCGGTCGCTCCGAAGTGTGCGTGTGGGAGATGCTAATTCCTCTACTGGGTGAGTCAAAGACAAAAATGTCACTTTATCAAGCATGGTTTATTGTCATGTGTCAGTTTTAACCAAAAAAAACTTTTTATTTATTGGAAAACATTAAAATTTCCATACTGGCAGCATTTACAAAGCTAATGGTTTTTATCATGGATTTGTTTGAATGTCTACAATATTTTTTAATAATTATTATGAAATAGATGTGCCATATTGTTGTGTAAATATTGTGTGAATGAATGTAAATAATTACGAGATGTGTAATGGACTAACCATAATGCAGTCTTTATCTGCATGCTCTTTCTACAAAGTGAGTAATAAAATGATGACCTCTAAAATATTATCTTTTAAAATCCCTTCAAGAGAACAAAAGTACTTACCATTTTATTAGATTGACCAGCTCGAATGTGCCCCACTTTATCTACCTCCTATCCATAAAGCATTTTTTGTTTTGTTTTTATTCACTCTAAATCCAAGGTTCTTAGAAATTGTGTTTAACCAAATTAGCTCATCGAAGTGGTGATTGGCTAAAAATTTGTGATGTAGCTTGAACTCCATGTTCCACCGGAAGATATGAATTAACTTCAATACAAGTGGCAGTGTTTTACTTCAAACTAAGTCACACTTTCGAAATTTCGGAAGCGGCCCAATGTGTTTTTTTCTTTTAACCTTGTTACACGCATTTTCTACGAACCTTGTTCCAAACCAATAAATAAATAATGTAGGTAGGTACCTATTGAATGTACAGATATATTAGATAATTGAGAAATAAAAATATATTTAATTGAATAATCGATTTTTATTATTAAAATAAATTTTTAAATACTAAGGCGAAACACACATTCAATATTTATTGTGATCCATCAATATTTATCAAATATCGTGATATTTATTGAATGTGTAAGTTAGCATATTAATATTGACGAATTGGTACCTGACAGTTGATCCGCCAACATTTGCCCCCCGAAATTATATTTACTATAAAATTATAATTTTTTGTGCACTATTTACCAATATCAAACGTAATATCGACTTCAAAAATACCCTTAATAATAAGTTGGTATGAATATCAAATAAATTTATAGTGTCGATTTTTTTGTACTTCTGTGCTGGTATACACGATATATAGAGAATCAAATTTTTCCTTAAATGTGTGAATGAAAATGTGTTTTATACTTTTGTTATTTGGCGGTAAATCCTCTCAGCACATCCTTTAGTTATATTTTATGTAATTAAGCATACACTATCCCTAAACCGACTGCACATTGAATATAAGTATGTCGGGGGACTAATTGTCAGCGAATCAACTGTAATGGATGACAGATCAATCGATATTTAAATCTAGAAATTCTGTGATCCGTCAATACGCTAGACCAGGGATCTCAAAACTATGGCCCGCGGGCCAAATCCAACCCGCCAGTGTATCAATTCGGCCCGCGACAGCTAATGGCTGATTGATGTTGTGATCAGATGGATAAAACAATTTGGGAGGCGGGAATGGGTACCGCCGCCCCGGGAACCTTTATTGGATAACCAACACCTCTACCATAGGTCACCCCAAGTGGTTTGCTACGTTTGGTGATTTAGCAGGGGGGCCCGAGTTCATGGGGTGAGGTTTGTCTAGGTCTTGGAGGTGGATGACCAGGACACACTGAACTTCAGATTCCTACCCACCCTTTTCCTTCCCAGAACTCTCCTCTCCTTCCTTTCCTCAAAAAACCCTCCACACAGCATCCCCAAAGATGACATAGGCCCTGAGAGAAATTATTTATCAGGGCCTCCTGTGTGGAGCTCATGTAAAAAAAAAAAACCAAAGAATGATAATAACTCAATTTTATTTACTTGTTAGATAAAGCTTGATGACAAGTATAATACGCAGAAAATTTAACTTAAGCCTAGTAACTAACAAATAATTAAATTAATCCAACTAACATTATGATATTTTTTGACTGGACACCCAGGTGGAAAGAGAAAAGTAGGAACACCCAGATTGAGGTGGGAAGACGAAGTAAGAGGGGATGCAGCACAGCTTCTCCAGGTACCAAATTGGAAGTCAGCCGCTGAGGACAGGAGGAGTTGGAGGCGACTGTTGCAGGAGGCCAAAGCTCGATATGGGCTGTAGCGCCATCGAAGAAGAAGAAGAACATTATAATATTTAAAAAAAAAACTAATGAGATTTATGTATTGTAATTTTCCACTGACAGTAGTTTGTAGTTGTGGATCAATTTCACTTGTACCAATTATTAAAAGAGATTTAAGATGCTCATTGGTTAACTTAGATCTGTATCTTTGTGTACTTCATTTTGGAGAATGTTTTCTCACACAAGTAAGTACCTAAAAAACAGAAAATAGCCCACAAACAAATTTATGCGCCCTCTTATAAAATTCCAACAAAGATGAATTTTGATATTTGTTTTTAATTATATCTCTGCACTGTAAATCAATAATTTCCTCAAATCAATAACGAGACTTATTAATTTATGAACCGACCGGTTTCACTTAAGCATCTTCAGGGTACAAATTAATTCTGTATTAATTTGTACCCTGAAGATGCATAAGTAAGTGAAACCGGTCGGTTCATAAATTAATAAATCTCGTGGTTTTAAACAAAAAGTATTTTATTTTATCAATAATTTCCATTTGAAGTTCCGGGACTAGGGTTTTAATATCAGTATCAAGAGGATTTTGAAAAAATCTTAATTTCATTCGCAATGATATCAAAGTCCCGGCGACTAGTCTAAAAATTATAGATAACTAGCAGATCCGGCCACACGTTGCTGTGGCTAACGAAACACAACGCCATTACCCAACCTTTATAAAATCCACACCACCTGCCCGCTGCCTGAATTGAATATTTGAATTTCTCGGCTTTTCTCTAATATAATAAGCATGTATTATACGTATACACCTTCCTCTTGAATCACTCTATCTATTGGTGAAAACCGCATGAAAATCCGTTACGTAGTTTAAAAGATCTATGCATACATACATTTTGAGTGACTTCATTTTAGACTATGTAATGATAATGATGATGGCACGAAAATTAAAACGGTTTTGGATATTTAATTATTTAAATATCACGATATTTATTGATAAATATTGACAGATCACAATAAATATTGAACAATTAGGGTAGCACTCTGAACCATATAATAGATCAGGATCCATCAATTTGGATCGTGATAAATATTGATTGAGTAGTCTAATACCTAAAAGAATTAACTGTAAAATTTTCAGCAAATACATAACATTTAAAATCACAAAAAAAACACTTAAGCTGGGAACATACTAGGCCCACGCAACGCTACGCGACGCGGCGCAACGTTCCTGTCCATGTTCACACTGGCCGACGTAGGTACGCATCGCTGTGACCACGTGACAAGGGGTCTCTGGTTGTGCGCAGGCGCGTTTGATTCGACACATTTGACATTTATTTTTTAGGTTATGTTTATGTGATTCTCTTCTCAGCAGACGACCGCTTTTGCCATGTCTTGAAAGCGAATTTGAAGATGATTTGCTACGATTATAATATTCTCGTAAAAAGAAAAAAGTGAGAAGTATTTGGGTCCACAACATTAACAAACAAAGACAAATGTTTGGAGAGTTCCATACTTTAGTAAAGGAACTAGAATCTGATGACGGACGATTCTTCATATACTTCCGTATGAGTAAAGTGGTATTTGAAGAGCTTCACAGCATAATTGAATATGACATAAAAAAGAAAACACACGTCTTCGAAAGTCAATTGGGATCAGAGAAAGACTGGCAGTGTGTCTAAAGTTTGATTGACATTCATTATAGGGGTATAATATTGAAAATCATGCCATGAATGGCTGAAATTTCTTCCTAAGTTGCACTGCGTATGCAGAATATCTATAATCCTGTAATTTGATTTTATAAATAACTTCGTGCCGTTTAAAAGCTTCAATAAGCTGTTCGTCATCCATTTTTGAATAATATCTGTCAAAAAAACAACCATAGATATAGCGAAACAACGTTAGATGCTCAGATAACACCAAAAAGATGTAAAATCATCTCGTAGTAGGCGTGACCATACCCCCTCCACCTTCCACATGGCCCACGCCGATCTGGCTGCGGCAGATCCGCGTAGCGTAGGGGGCGTCGGTTTGCGTTGCGTGGGGCTAGTGTGATTCTAAAGCACCCGTTTCCATAGAAAATGTAAGGGTGGTAAGTAGTCCAGATATGGAAATGATGACGTCTACCTACATCGCGTAGCGTTGCGTGGGCCTAGTATGTTCCCAGCTTTATGGTATTCACACTCGTACACAGGTATCAACACAATTTTTGCAGGAAGGGTAGTTCTAACTTTTACACCGGTCCTACTTAAATGCCCATTTATATACAATTATTGTACACCAATATCTTTGTAAGGGTCCCAACTATTCGTATACATATGAAACATTTATACTAAGTATTATAAATATGTATATATGTGTATGTGATACAAGATGGGAAAATCTTTTCTTGTCTTTTGTGTGGAAGAGTATTTTATCAAAAGAAAGTTTATTCTACGGTACAAGAGGTGCGCAAATTGTACTTTTTTATAATGATTTGTAACAACGGAAACAACAATTTTTTTTGTAATGATTTATAACAAAGGAAAAAACATGTGGTTTGTAATGTAACAAAATATGTACAATTTTAACACATAAAACGTCACTAAATGGCCCAACACTGACTTTAACTTTTGTTTATGGAGTGCTATCACAAAATAGGTTATAATTTTGGACAATACTTTTATAGTTGGGGTGTGGTGAGAACACTATATAAAAAAAACATTATAATGTACATATTATTGTAATGTACTTATTAAAATAATGTACTTATTATTTTCAAAGATATCGTGGGCATTAAGCATAAAAGCATTAAGTCAAAATTTTGCTGATTTATAATGTACTTATTATTTTCAAAGATAATATATCGGTTTGAAACAAATTCCATTTTCTCGAACGGAATCCTCGTTTTAGTCCACCTGAAGCTTGTTAATATTATATTTTAACATTATTTCAGAAAATATTAAACAAAGTGGAATCCTATAAAGTATTCAACAACTAGTCTCCTTCAACAGAAGCAATCACCCCAACTTGCCATAAAATGAATGCCTCAATGCAGGCTGCAGGCTTTGGCCTAGTGACATATGTTATGCAAAGCCTTTGATTAAATAAAACCACACACTCAAAAACGCATTGTATCCTAACACCCTCTCCCCTGTCTGATGTTCGGTGGATGTTGCAGTATTTTCTGTCAGATCCGGCTAACATTGTAGAATTTCTGTCAGATTGGGGTAACATTGCAGTATTTTCTGTTGAGTCCGGCTTACATTGCAGTATTTTCCGTCGAGCCCGGATAACATTGCAGTATTTTCTGTTGAGTCCGGCTAACATTGCAGTATTTTCTGTTGAGAAGTATTTTCAAAATACAGACAAATTAGTGATATCGAACAGTCATTTAAAAAAAAAAAACTTTCATTCAATGCCGAAACAAATCTACTCTATGGATGAAACATAAGGATAACATGGAAAAAGTACGTAAGTAAGAATAAACCAATAATAAATAAAGCAATAATAGGTAAATTAACATTAATTTAAAATTATAAACATTTGTACATAATCATTGTTAGCTCTCTCTCTCTTAGCGACATTTGAAACAGAAAGAGAGGTTATATTTCTCAGTGGTACGACCACAACATTATGATAATAAATAATTAGGGACATTGAAAACATACTTTAGAAGTACATGTCTTCATTCACAACAATTGAATTTCTCCAACGACCATAACATTATAATAATAAATAATTAGGGACATTGAAAACATACTTTAGAAGTAGGTATTTGTCTTCATTTACGACAATTGAATTTCTCCAATGACCATAACATTATAATAATAAATAATTAGGGACATTGAAAACATACTTTAGAAGTATTTGTCTTCATTTACGACAATTGAATTTCTCCAATGACCATAACATTATAATAATAAATAATTAGGGACATTGAAAACATACTTTAAGAGGTATTTGTCTTCATTTACGACAATTGAATTTCTCCAACGACCATAACATTATAATAATAAATAATTAGGGACATTGAAAACATACTTTAGAGGTATTTGTCTTCATTTACGACAATTGAATTTCTCCAACGACCATAACATTATAATAATAAATAATTAGGGTCATTGAAAACATACTTTAGAGGTATTTGTCTTCATTTACGACAATTGAATTTCTCCAATTTTTAACAATTCTTCTACAAAGTCTTCTTTCTTTTTTTCTTTTCTTGAAACACCTTTAACGTGATATGCAGGGGTAGCCAAGTCAGGGCTCGGGTTGGTAATGCTTTCACCATCACCAAGTGTGGCATTCTGAAAAATATACATAATTTTTTTAAATTTAATTTATTAATGCAATAATTCTACTCAGTCAATTTTATAAACCAATCTGAGATCAACTCCCATCAATCCCCGCTACTTTTTATTCAGGGTGTCCAGAAACCTGTAAAAGTGGGAAACTGATAAATCCACATCACAGCGATTTTTTTTTTTAAATAATTTTTCACTTTTATTTCAGAAATTAAAGGGTTAAAAAACTTCAGCAGACCCTTTAGTGACTGATTTTTTTCAAAAATTCCAACCTCAGACTTGTTTAAAAATGAAAGCTCAAATCAAAGTCATACCACAAAATTGACTCCAAATGTGATACCAGTTTCCCGCTTGTACTACGGGTTTCCGGACACCGTATAGAGAGGTCTAATAGGGTGTTATTATAGCATAACAGTCAAGTTGTTATATGTGTACATGTGGAGAATACATACAGAATACTTTCTGTACATATGGAGAATACATTCCTAAAGTTATAGCATCAAATTCGACCTTTAAATATAGTTAGGAGTGGTGCTGCCAAGCACGTAGACCGGAAAATGGAGCAACCCAGTTACAATCGAAAATTCTAAATGCGTTTTTCTCAAAACCACATTTTCAAATTGGCTGGAACCGTGGCTCATTGAGTTTTCATCCGATTCACTGAATTCAAAGTTTAAATTAAAGAAAATATAAAATTTTATGCGGATGAATCATGAATTACCATAAATTATTATTTTAGGAAAAAGTTATTGCTAAATTAAGGCTGATTTTTTTTGTCAATTTTCATTTTATGTCTGCCATTTCTGCAATCAACAATTTTTTTGGCAAACCGAGGTTCATGCACATGCGACATTCAAACTATAATGAATTTTTTTAAATTTCATGTTTCAGATAATTTCCAGAGACTCCAGCATTCCAGCCGTTACTCCAGCATTACATCTACATATATAGATATTCAAGTCAAATTTTCAAATCTACCTTTAGGTGTAACAAAAATTAGATGGAGGAAAATAAATTACACCTTGAAAAAAAAAACGCATTGGAAAAACACTCGGCTGGACCAGACTCTCCCCTTAACCTCTTACTTGCCGGAGACGCGAGGATGCGCGCGGAATAAATTTCGAAAAAAATATTTTTGAATGCGATTTTGACCCTTTGTGTACAGAATTTGTATGAAGGACAAGGTCAGAATCGCTTGCGCCAACATCATTGATGATATAGCCAAAAGTTTCATTCACCTGGCGACACCAGAATATTTTTAAATGATTTATCTGTGGCATCGAAATGTCAAATTTGCGGCGATTCAAACTGTCAAAGTCCGATGCGTGATACTTGACAAAAAGTCGTAAAACCTATCAATTAGCGCTAGTAATTTTATTTTGATACATAGTTTATTGTTCTAGGAATGTGTTTCGATAAATAAAAAGTAGGGAGGAATGCAGATCCCGCCAATGTCTGGAAATTAAATAAAAAGGCACTTTCTAGATGAGAAAAGTGTGGAAAATCTGAATAAAACAAAAATTAAGGCACGCTCGGCAAAATTGAGGGAGATACAACCGTTCAAAGTATTTAAAATTTCACTTCGCGAGTTGATATTGACAGTCCGCCCGCCATTTTGTCATAACCTAATACGCTAAACATGGTTTGTGATACAAAAAAAAAGTGCCCCTTTATAACGCCTACTCACGTCAAGGCAAGAAAAACATCCCAGTTTTCAAATGGTTTAGCGGCTACGCTAGGTTTAAGTAACATGGTTTGTGATTCTGGCGTACTATTAATTCTGTATTAGGTCTGGGATCCAACATAAGCAATGAAAAAATGGCGAACGGACTGTCAATATCAACTCGCGAAGTGAAATTTTAAATACTTTGAACGGTTGTATCTCCCTCAATTTTGCCGAGCGCGCCTTAATTTATTTTTTATTCATCTTCTCCACACTTTTCTCATCTAAAAAGTGCATTTTTATTAAATTCCCTGACATTGGCGGGATCTGCATTTCACCCAAAATGTACAATAGCTCAAAATTAATCCACAAAACATTCAATTCAAAATTCAAAGTGATGCTTTGCATAATTTCCTTGTTTCAGGGCGGCCCGTGACAGGTTAACGGGGACCATTAAAATGTCAAAAATTAAAATAAAAGATCAACAAACACCTTAATCATACCAACAATTAACTCACCAAGTATTCCACAGCGGTTTGACCAGCACAATCAGCAGACCCCTGTTCCACAGAACTCTTGGACAAGAATGTACGAATTTCGTTTACAAATTTATCAGTGCACGGGAAGGTTTCCTATAAAGAGACAATGTATTAAGAATAAAAGTTTTTTTTACATAAGCTCCATACATGGCCTCCATAGGGCTCGCAAAGGTCGCGGGATGGAATCCCGGCGTGCCCATTAAATTTAATTTGATTAATTTGTGTTATTTCATAATGAATTAACCAAAAATAATACATAATATATTTGCAGCACGTTCCAGAGAGGAAGATACTCCCAGTATCTGACCTGTACCTGGTGTAAGACCACCATTCAGAATTGAAACGTTGCTTGAAATGGCTTTAAGGGCAGGTACTTTCCCACCTTCCTCTTACCCACCTCCTTTACCTCCCCTATTCCGCCTCACAACATATCCCAATTGGAGATGCCATAGTCTCACTGGCTCCAGACGATTGGGAGCAGTTAGAACTCTTGTGAGGTATTCACATAAAAAAAATAATACAGGAGGCCCTGGAGAAAAAAATCCGCTTTGGGGATGCTGTGCGGGTGTTGTTTTTTAGGGAAAGGAAATAGAGAAAGTTACTCGAAACTCGAAAAAGAAAGCTCAAATCAAAAAAAGTTGTACTACAAAATCAACTCAAAATGTTATTTATTTTTTGGGTATTACGTCGTGTTGCGCTACCTCTTTCTTTAGCCAATGCCTCGGACAGCATTGCAGTGTCCATCAGGGCAGATGTGTCATCGAAGATTGTGGTGAAGTGTGTTCTTATTCATGTAGATGGGATAATGTGTTGCCAGCTCCAATCTTCTATAAGCTGGTCTTGTAGTATAATTTAAAATGGTTTTCTGTGTTTAGTTTTGGTGTAACCGCCAATTACTGGATACCAAGAACTGTTGAGCATAGTCTCTATTAAAATTAATGAGATTTTTGTGAATTTCAATTGCCTCCGTAGTTAAACATGCTCTGTGAGTTTTAAACCTTCCTTGGGCACAAGAATTCCAATCGTAGCCAGTGGTACAATGGCATCCCTGATTAGGGTATGTTTTGAGGCTGAAGGTAGAAGGTAGGAGATTGCACTTCCCCATGCCATTATGCCATATGTGATAATGGATTGAAACTGAATACTATTGAAAGAAAGACAACATACCTTGGGCATAATTTTAGCAGGAAGATCCCAGAATTCAGGAACCAGATTTCGGTTTATGTCAAACCTCTGGAGACAAGCGTTAAGGTGTGTGGATATGGAGACCTTTAAATTAAACGGGCAGAGAGGGCACGGCATATTTGGGAGAGGCGCTTCCACGTGCCCCACGATTCCATGCACTGCCTTCATGTGCTCCAGGATAACTGAAGAACTGTCCATCTCAATATCGCAATAGTTGCACTTGAATTTATCATCGTCGATATGGTGCGGAGAATTCATGTGGAAAGCCATAACGTGTAAGGATTCTGATTTAAAATCGCAAAATTTACAAATCTTTTGCTTGAATTTAAAGTCTGAATTAGCCTCTTCAGAAATTTGTAGGTTCTCGCGTAAGATAAGTATAGATCTTTTTAATAAATCACATGTTTTTTGCAACTTTTCCTGCTCACGAAGCCGTCGCTTTTGCTCCCTCAGCATGTCTGTTTGGAAGTATTCGTGCGCCAAGCCAGATCCAATGTCGATGAGAAACTTTCCCACGGGTTTACCGAAATAGTTGTCTGATCTGAGACAGGAAGAAGAAGCATTGTCTCCTATGGGTTCGTTATTTTCCAGATTCACAATATCGCTTATTTCAAGATCTTTTTTGATGATTTTGACATCTTTATTTTTTTTTTTTGTAACGTAATATTTACCAGTATATTCGTCGTCTGAAACGTCGTCTGAAACGACTGAATCTTCTGAGGACGAGTCCTCCCAGGATGAGTCGCTTTCATCATAGTTACTGACTTTTTTGAATCCTGAAATAGAAATAACATGGTTTGTTTAGTACAGAGACGATTGACTGGCGTTGTATCTCCAATTCCTTTTTTTTATTACTTTACTCATTCATTCATTAGTTAAGTTTTAACCTCTAATGTGCGCGCGTGTGTATTATGCGCATGCGCGAGAAAATAATTCGAAAATTTGAATAAAATTTTCAACCAAAAACTGTTTGTCTGCGATTTTGACCCTTCTATGTACAGAATTTGTATGAAGAACAGGGTCAGAATCGCTTGCGCCAACATTACTCCATGAGACGTGTAAAAGTTTCATTCACCTTGCAACACCAGAATATTTTTAAACGATTTTATCTGTGACATTAGAAATGTCATTTTTGCCGCGAATTTAACCGTCACAATTTATGCGTGTTAATCGACTCATCGTAAAACCTATTAATTTACGTAATTAACGCAAGTAATGTTGTTTTGGTACATAGTTTATTGTTCTAGGAACGTGTTTCAGTCAATAAAATATACAATAGCTCAAAATTAATCGACAAAACATTCAATTCAAAATGGTGCTTTTTTAGTGAAATTTCGTGAATTTTCGTGACATGGCGTAGCCACCCAGAGGTTAAGAACTGTTCAAACCCAGACGAAATTACCTAATGATATTCATAATAATATTATTTAATACAGCAAATTCCCGGTATGCGCTGCTATGCCACTTAATAAAGAAATTGTTTCTCCCTGCGTGTCCTTTCCCAATCATCCCGTTCCCCTTCCCCTCACGCGTTCCCATTCTGTCTTCCCTCTCCCCTCTCCCGCTTCCCCCGTCCCGTGAACCCGCCTCCCAAGTTCCCCTTCCCTTCCCGCAATCCATACATTCAGTCCCGGTACATTCAGTTTTCAAACAGATCACGTCACCTATTTTTAAACAAATTTCATAATGCCAGAGCTCACCAGTATATATAGAACCATCGCGGGCATGCACACATCAAATCCCCAAAGTTTCATCGCAATAAAAAAAAAATAAATAAAAAAATATATATATAATGCTTTGAGTACTGACATAAAGTCAAGTAATTCTAATTCTCTTTTTATAACACGTGTACAACATTGCATTTTCGAAAGTGGACGAGCGTACTTTAAAGAATTCCTGAGTTCTTAACACTACATTTTAATTATTAATTTTTGCATTTCAAAATTTTAATTTCCATTTCCATTTTTATTTCTATTTTTCTTTAAAATGCTGTTATTTTTTTTCTCTTAATTTTTTCACTAAATTTTATTTATTTTTTAATTTTAATTTATTTACTTATATGTTTTAATTTATATATTTGTATAGAACACTTGAGTTCTTAACATTTAATCTTTATTATTAATTTTTGTATTTCAAAATTTAAATTTTCATTTTTATTTCTACTTTTCTTTAAAATATGATCTTTTTTTCTCTTTATTTTTCACTTACTTTTAAATATTTCATAATTTTTATTTAGTATATTTAATCATCTGTTTTAATAAAATAGTATTTGTATTAATTTAAATAAATATTAAATATACAACTACCATAACACGGGCATGAGCCCAGTGTGGTAGCCAAAAATACAAATATCTGTAACTAATAAAAAATTTCGCGGGCATGCACACATCAAATCCTCAAAGTTTCATCGCTATCGGATGAATGGTTTAGCAACGCATAGACATCTAATATATATATTTTTTACATTAACTCCACACACGAGGCCTTGAGGAAAATAATTTCCCCCAGGGCCTATGTCATCTGGGATGCTGTGTGGAGGGTCTTTTTGAGGAGAGGAAGGAATGAACATTGGTCTTGAAGAGACCCATGTTGTAGGAAGGAGGAAACACAGAGGCCGGCAAATCATTCAACAGCTGAGCTGTTGAACACAAGAACGAGTCGAAGAAGCGACCCGTTCTCATGTGACAAATGTTACCCGTGTACATATCGACCCTGTGGAATAACAAGGTTCTAGCTGATGCCGACCCTATTCTGAGAACACGAGCTTCAAAGATTTGAATAATATTTCGATACCTAATCAACTTTATAGTTTTTAAGTATACCAATACGGTTAGTTGTAAGTCCTTAACTGATTTTAGGTACTGTGAAGGGTCTTTTTAAGTTAGAAATATGAAATCTGGAAAAGTTATTTTGTTAGTTAGAACCTTGAATGCAATTTAAGTAATTTCAAGTAAGTGAACAAGGTTCCGCCGGAATTCGTATTGACGGTCGTTAATAATTTTGTTCCTCCCTAGGTATATGAGCAGTTTGTCATTATCACATGTTCCATCACCTTGGACAGAACTGATGTGATCGCCATGGGGCGGTAGTTGGCCAGGTTGGAGCGGTCACCCTTCTTTGGAAAAGGATGGATAACCGCTTTTTTCCAACCAGAGGGCACAGAGCCAGACTTCAGGGACATTTTAAAAAGCTTTGTCAAAATTGGAGCCATGTCTGCAGCGCACCTCTGCAGTACCAGGGCAGGTATTCCGTCAGGCCCACTGGCTTTATTAACATCAAGCCCTCGTAAAATATGATGCCGGATCCTCAGTTTTTTCATATGAAAACCGCAGTGAGGAACCGACGTCGGGACAGCACCATAATGGTAATAGGAAGTACAAAAGTAAAAACAAAACAACACATTCTCACCCTTTCCCTTCTTTTTCTGAGGTGTTTCTTCTTCTTCATCTTCTTCACTGTCGACAGTCTCCCCTAATTCTACCATTGTAACTAGTGCAGCGTCTGCTTTAGCTTCTGAATCGTCAGTTGGAGGGAGCGACACGTTATCCTCTAATATTGCCGCTGGTGTTTGTAGTGCCAACAGTTGCTCTAACTCTTTCTTTTCTTGTTCCTTCTGTATTAGTAGTCCCAAATCCTTTATAACTTGCCGCAAAGGTAGAAGGGGTTCACACTCAGTGAGGAAGGGAACAAGCAATGAGGGTGTTCCGAAGATCATAACCCTATCCTCTTTAGGGAGGTTTGCGAGAAGCTCAGACCATACGGAGATATTAGCTAAAAGACCGAGGCGTACATTGACATCAATGATAGTTTCTTCACTTTTTTCATTTCCTAGCATTTTTCTGATAGATGTATTTAGTGTATCTTCAACACGTTCAGGTTTGGGTATTTTGTTTATCATTCGGTCTAAACGTTTTTGAAAATATTCCAATTTCTTTGCTTCAACAGAAATTGACTCTTTAAGTTTTTTAAAATTTAATAATTCTTGGACCATTACTAAACCTGGAATGCCTCTTTTTTCTTTACGTTTTATTTTCCTGTAATCGAGCATTTTAACTCTTCTCATATCATTTAACCTAAATTTTTGAAAATTTATATATTCTTTTAATTGTTCTACAGTGAAACATTCTTCATTCCTTTTAAGTTTCTCAGAGTCATTTATTTGAACAGCAATACCATTTACACCAATGATAGTTTCTCCACCAAATACAAGCTTCTTTTTGTCAGATGTATTTAGTGTATCTTCAACAGGTTCAGGAGGTCCTGTGGTACAAACTTGAAAGGGATGGTACTTTAACATCATTTGGCGTAAATGTCTTTGCAAACTTTCCAATTTAGTTTTTTCCTCATAAATTGAATTTTCAAGTTTTTCCATATTTGTTAAATGTTGGACCATTACTAGACCTGAAACACCTTTTCTTTCAATGCATTTCATTTTATTTTTCAGAATTTTTTTCATTTTTCTAAAATCATTTAATCTAGTTCTTTGTAAATTTATGGAATCTTTGCATTGGTCAAGGGTAAAACATTCTTTATTACTTGTAGGTGTTTCCAAATTTACTGCATCATTAATTTCAACAGCAATACCATTTTTCTCCATGCTCTCAATATTGTTTGGGCCAGCAATAACATTTTCTTCAAAAATCTTACTATTCATTGGCGGGGGATTTTTACTTTCGTTAGTTTTTGATTTTGGAGATATATTTTTTTTTCCAACCTTTCCATTTTCTTCAATACTGCTTGAACTTGTTTTCTGAGAATCTTCTTTTATCGTTTTAGACTTTGTAGGAGTTTCCAAATTAACAGAAACATTTTTTAAATCTTTTGCATTCTTTGGTTTTGGCAACACTTCAACATCTTTTATTTTACCAGCATTACCATTTTTTTCAATGCCCTTTGTTTCCATTGACCGAGGATTCTTGCTTGTGTTATTTTTAGCTTTCTTAAGCGGTGGCAATATACAATTTTCTTTTTTTTTACCAGCAATATCATTTTCTTCAATACTCTTTCTACTCATTGGTGGAGGACTTTTGCTTTTGTTATTTTTAGCCTTTTTTGATTTTGGAGATAGTCTCAATATATTTTTTTTACCAACCTTTCCATTTTCTTCAATACTGCTTGAACTGGTTTTCTGAAGATCATCTTTTATCATTTTAGCCTTTGTAGGTGTTTCCAAATGCACCAGAACAATTTTTAAATGTTTTGCACTGTTTGGCTCAACATTTTTTGTGGAATTCTTAGGTTCTGGCGATATTTCAACGTCTTTTATTTTACCAGCAATACCAATTTTTTCAATGCTCTTTGTTTTCATTGTCTGGGGACTTATGCTTTTGTTATTTTTAGCTTTCTTTGGAGTTGGCAATATACTATTATCTTTTATTTTATCAGCAAAACCAGTTTCTTTAATATTGTTTCTGTTTGTTGGCAGGGGACTTTTGCTTTTGTTATTTTTAGCCGTTTTTGATTTTGGAGATATAAGCAACATATTTTTTTTACCAACCTTTCTATTTTCTTTAATACTGCTTGAACTTATTGTCTGAAGATCTTCTTTTACCATTTTAGCCTTTGTAGGTGATTCCAAAGTAACTTGAACAATTTTTAAATGTTTCAATTGATCAATTACACCTTTTTTTTCTATTTTCTCTGGTTGAAGACTTTGGTCTTTATCTTTATTTGGCAGCATTCCCTTTTTCTTCTTAGGATTGAGCATCAAGTCGGTATTCAGGGTTCCTTTTCTTTTTCTACCATTTACACTTGGTAATTTATTACAATTTGTGCCAACTGAATTATTGACCACCATTTTATCAATTACATCCGACTTTTCTAAAGCTACTGTCGGGGTTTCTTTTCTTTTTCTACCCTTTACCCTCGGTAAATTATTACAATTTGTGTCCACTGAATTATTGACCACCATTTTATCAATTATATGTGACTTTTCTAAAGCTACTGACATTTTCCTTTTTTTATCAGTAGAAATGAGTTTATTTGCAGCTGGAGTACTAGACTCTGCTTTCTGTACAGATATAATATTATTGGTATTTAACAATTGCAAACGGACTTTTTTAATCTTTTTAGGATTTGATTTCAGAGCAGATGGAATCACAAATTTCTTCTCCAGGACACAATCACCATTTACTTTATTTGGCGAGATAGAAATTGATTTTTTTTTATTCTCTTTGTTTAAAGCGTTGTTTGATTTTTTACGACCCATGATGGAGAATTATTATAAATGTATTAAAAAGAGTTAATTTCTCGAGCAAAGCTGTTTTCTCGCAATACTTAAGAGTTCAGTCCTCAGTTCAGTATATTTACAGACCATCATTTGCATCACACCTGCAACAACAAAAAATATATGAACCGTAGAGAAATACACACCACTTTTCACATGTTCCACGGAAAAATGAACTTTGTCTTTTTGTAATTCTGATAACAATAACTAGGTTGTAGAAAATAAAATGGAAATAATCTTTCAATGTGCTCTTCGTTGTAAGCTGTTATACAATATCTTTGTTGTAAGCTGCTTTACTAATCATATACAGTTTTACGTAATATTCCCCGGCTATAAAAGTGCTTTCTGAAATTAAAGCGTACTTTTTAATACTTGGAATAGGCTCCGCCTAGTCAGGTGGTTCATACAAAAAAAAGTATTTATATCTATATTACGTATGTATAGTTTAGTTGGCTAATAAATAATTTTAACCCCTCGGACCTCGACCACGTTTTGTTAGAGGGTCAAAATATTTTCACTTATTAATCCAAATATACGGAATGTTTCTTAACGTATCTGAAAACCAAAACCTGTTTTTGAAAGGTAATAAAATACGCCGTCAAATTTTACAAATCGAAATAAACATATAATTTTTGAAAATATAAATTTTTCAAGCAAAAGAAAGTATTTAAAAAATGGCTCACCTTACATAAAATTACCGTAATGAAATTTAAAAAAAAAAAACATACACATTTTATAAGACAAACATATTATAACCTCACTTCACCTCACTTTTTTGTCGTTCCATGAAAAAATAATTAATAAAAAAACGCCAAATCTCAAATTGCGATCTGAAACTTTGGGTTCATAAAGATGTACATTTTAGTTTTTTATGGTTATTTTTTAAATTTGGATATAAAGCGTAGCATTTTTTCTATCTAACACTGGAGAGATCATATTTCTCACTATGATAGTAATGGAGATACAACCATTTCTATAAGACCTGTATGAGTTCCGAAAAGCGAAAAAATTCGCCTGACAGGTAAGAAAAAAAAAAATACAAACCCTTAAAATTTCCCATACCATGCTAAAAATACCCTCAACGTGCCATCTCGTAACGCAGTGTTACTGTATGGGGGTTTTAGATTTTAGTATGCATTTTTTCAAAAATACAGTTGCGAATAATTTTTCATATGCTTAAATTAATTTAATGTATAAACAAAACAATGATTTTGTGCATAAAACCTAAATATTAAAAAAAAAAAAAAATATTTGAAAGAGAGAGTATGAAAAAAATCTGCAACATAGTTGTGAATGATGAATACTTGGAGCAGGTGGATGAGTTTGTTTATTTGGGAAGTATGTTCACGAGAAATGGGAAGGCTGATAGAGACATTGAAAGAAGGGTGAATGCAGGTAAGGGAACGTACCCATACTACGTGACACGTTTAGGGGGGGGGGGGGGGTCTTCAAAATGTCAAGCTCCATACAAATGAGCGGCAGGTTGCTTAGGATTTTGGTCAACGGGGGGGGGGGGGGGGGGGGGGGTTAAAAATTGCAAAAAGTTGGTCACGTAGTATGGGTACGTTCCCTGACTCTATTAATGGAGGACTGAATGCCGTTGGCACAAACAAAAAACTGTCCAAAGACGCGATGCTAGCCGTCCATAATGGAGTACTGGTACCTACCCTGATGTATGGCAGTGAGGCATGGAACTGGCAGAGGAAGGATGAAAGTAGACTGAATGCTGTAACAATGAGATCCCTGAGACGTATGTGTGGTAAAACCATGTATAATCGTGTGAGAAGCGTGGAGATCTGCAAAGAATGCAAGGCAGATGTAAGTGTGATGAGTAAGATCAAGAAAGGAACGCTCCGATGGTTTGGGCATGGAGAGCGAATGAATGAGGAAAGGAGTGTAAGGAGAATATATGACGCAAATGTGAATGAGATACTTGAGTCGGGCCATGTCAAGAGTCAGAATAATAGAAGAGCATGTATGAGACGATGTATGAATGTGAACGAGGCAAGGAGTGTGTGCTAAGACCGAGTTGTTTGGCGGTCCGTCCTCTCTGCCTACCCCTGCGGGGAAACGGCGTGTTGGTTAGTTAAATTTTGAATAACCAAATCCCAAAACGCTTTAACAATGAAATCATTCTCGGATGAAAAATCCAGAAATGTTAATAAATTTTTTAAAAAGTTGTTATGCTTACAGCAAAGATATATTTTTATAAACAATGAAATATTACCATATACGTAGTAAACTGTCTATTTGATAATGCCTTCAGAAGGCGAAACAGTTGTCACTCGTGAAAATATTTATGCGGCAGAACTTGTTCATAAATAAAGTTTATTTTTATAATTAGAATAATAATTTTATTAAATACAGGGTGCGGCATAGAGGATGGACGGTTTAAAAAAAATCATAAAATAGTTAATTTTTACTCAAAAACAAATTTATTGATGGAATCAGGTTCGCAAGGAAATAGCATTTGAGACAGTCAAGTGTGGAAAATCACATCAGGCATGTGGTGGCCGAAATCATTGATGCAGTGCTGGAGGCGTTCTTGGAAGTTCGCGTAGACTCTCTGCAACATCGCTCTCTCAACTTGGGCGATGATGACGATTAGACGATTATGGGGACACCTCAAGGCTAGAGTATACGAGAACAAGCCCCGAACTCTGGACGAATTGAAGGACGCAATTCGTGTGGAAGTCGCCCAAGTTGAGAGCGATGTTGGAGAGAGTCTGCGAACCCGATTCCATCAATAAATTTGTTTTTGAGTAAAAATTAACTATTTTATGATTTTTTTAAAACCGTCCGTCCTCTCTGCCGCACCCGTTACATACATAAAAGAAAACAATTTAAATGGAAAGTGGTTTAAAAGTGTCATTGATTTTTTTTACTAGTTTACCATCATGCATATATTTTTTTTACATGAGCTGCACACATGAGGCCCTGAGGAAAATAATTTCCCTCAGGGCCTACGTCATCTTTGGGGATGCTGTGGAGGGTTTTTTTAAGGAAAGGAGGGAGAGGAGAGTTCTGGGAAGGAAATGGGTTTAAGGGGTGAGTAGAAATCTGGGGTTGCATTGACAGAGCCAACAAGAACATAAATAGTAGGCGGCCGACGGAGGCAAAAACATTGGGAATGTATGGAGAGCGATATGCTGAAATTGGCCAAAACTAAATGATCTTTTATAGCTAAGTCTGTTGGACCAATAAAACAAATTTGATTGGTTAAATAACTATAATTTATTGTTTTGCCTTTAATAATGAGCGGCTCTCGAATTTTCGTATTGCCTCCGCCAGCCGTCTACTAAACATAAATCAATATTATGTATACACAGGTTCTCCCATTGATATATATACATAGATGACTAATGACCGCGCAAAAGTATATGCCCAGCTAACGTCGGTTCAGTGCTCGCTGAGACGCCGACCGAGTTGAACCGGACAGTACGCGATCAAAACTATCTCCAAAATGGTTAAATGCGTTGTGAAGAAATGTGATTCAAGATCAGTATAAAGTACTGATGAAATTTCTCTTCGTGGCTCTCTAGTTCTTTAACAAGACGATTAAATTCACCTTTTTTCTGTCTCTCTTTATAGGGTGAACCTATTACCTTATTTTCTTTTTTTGCCCTCAAGAAGTTTCTTGCTAAGAGAAATTGAAGATCTTCATCAAAATCACTATCCGAATCAGAAGAAAATATTATGCACATTTAAACGATGCAAAGGTTTGATATCTACTATTCAGAAATAACACCAGAGCACGACACAACACATTAGTGTGCACACTTACCGTCACGACAGTAAGCACCACGACATGTAAGTATATATATTTCAGCCTTTATTGGTAGGGTAAGTCATAGAAAATCTGCCCAAGAAATATGAAAAAAGTCAAAGATTATTTGTGCATAAGCCGCTGCATGGGTAATTATCGGTTCGGACTGGCCACGCTTATTACGAATAATTTTTAGAAAAAAACTTTAGATTCGCCTTAATTACTATAAAAGGAAACTTTTTGGCTTTGGGGCGGCGGAAAATAATGCATTTTAATTTTCAATTGCATAAAACCAAAATTCACTTCGCAAACCGACGCAGCGAAAATCCGCGGCCGTAGCTGTCACTGTTATGGACTGTAGCTGACTTCGTGGGATACCTACATGAAATACCGCGAATCACAAACCATGTTGCACAAACCTAGCGTAGCCGCTAAACCACTTGAAAACTGGGATGTTTTTTTTGCGTTGACGCGAGCAGGCGTTATAAAGGGGCACATTCTTTTGTATCACAAACCATGTTACACAAACAAGCCCGCTAGAAAAATTTCATAATTACGCGCTTTATCCCACGAAGTCAGCTACAGTCCATAACAGTGACAGCTACGGTTGCGGATTTTCGCTGCGTCGTCGGTTCGCGAAGTGAATTTTGGTTTTATGCAATTGAAAATTAAAATGCATTATTTTCCGCCGCCCCAAAGCCAAAAAGTTTCCTTTTATAGTAATTAAGGCGAATCTAAAGTTTTTTTCTAAAAATTATTCGTAATAAGCGTGACCAGTCCGAACCGATATTTACCCAAATAGGTTATTAGGTTCTTAGTTTAGGTAATCTAAGTAATTGAAACGAAACTTGGCAAATGTCAAATCCATACAAAAAAAAGGCGGCAATGGAAATTTTTTACTTTGAATGAAAACCGAATTTTTGCATATTTTTCTGTCTATCCGATGTTTCTTTTGGTAATTAAGTAGGTAGTTTACTTTTCAAAATCTAATGCCTGTAAGCGTAGCGGCATGCGGCGGCTCTTGCACAATTTGCTACTAAAAGATCTCACACATTGATCTAAACAAAATGTAAGTTTTATGGGAATGCCTACCACAGCTTCTGAGGGGCTACCTAGATGAAGCCGTTGGAAATCATCCGAAAACACAGTGGAAATCCAATTTCCCGCGGTGCTTTCACTGTTGGCGGGTAATTAACGAAACATTTTTTTCAGCGTTCGAGAAACCCGATAACTTATTTAATTTGGGGTCTCTGAGGACTAAATGTTAAAAACAACACAAATTGATGACAGTTTTTTCAGCAACTACAAGTCAAATCGGAATCGGATAATAAATGCCACTCGCGTGTAGACTTAACCATAGGCAAACGTCAAACGAAAGCCAAAGCCCGCCAAACTAATGATGTGCATTTAATCGAAACATTTTACTTATGGAAATATTATCCGAAACAGTTAGGAGTATTGTTTATAAAAATTAGAAGAAAGCAGCGTTAAACAGTTGATAGCAAAATCGGGGAAAAATAACAGGGTGCAATAAATTGTTTCCAAGGCCTCTCATAATTATTGGTTAAGAATTTTTAGCATTTTTTAGCACTGAGAAAAAAATAAATTTCCTCAGGGCCCATATCATCTGAGGGTATGCCGTATGAAGGGTTTGGAATAATTTCGGTTTACGGAAGGTCTTCCAAAATAATTTTTTTTTATTTTTTTATACTAATTATGGGCCGGAAAATCCAAAACTGAAAGAATTTTTTTTCGGAAAGCAATATTAACAAAGTTACACGACTTTAAAATTTTCTATAGGCACACATGAAAATCGACACATTGGAAGTATTATGACAGTTTAAAGTCATAGATAAACTAGAAAAATGTTTTACCACACAAAATTAAATGTTACCATGCAATAATATCATCAAACATACCTTATAAATCGACGAAGTATGAAAATTCGTAGTCTTAAAAATGCGTAACCTAACCTAACGCTAGGTTTGTGTAACATGGTTTGTGCCCCTTTATACCGCCTGCTCGCGTCCCTAACCTAACCTAACCTAACCTAACCTAACGCTAGGTTTGTGTAACATGGTTTGTGCCCCTTTATACCGCCTGCTCGCGTCACGGCAAAAAAACATCCCTGTTTTCAAGTAGTTTAGCGGCTACGCTAGGTTTGTGTAACATGGTTTGTGCCCCTTTATACCGCCTGCTCGCGTCACGGCAAAAAACATCCCTGTTTTCAAGTAGTTTAGCGGCTACGCTAGGTTTGTGTAACATGGTTTGTGCCCCTTTATACCGCCTGCTCGCGTCAATTTTAAAAAACAGCCTACGTTTTCAAGTAGTTTAACGGCTACGCTAGGTTTGTGTCACATGGTTTGTGCCCCTTTATACCGCCTGCTCGCGTCAATTTAAAAAAATATCCCTGTTTTCAAGTAGTTTAGCGTTTACGCCAAAAGTGAGTAAAATTTATAAAAAATAATTACTTAAGTTAGTTATTGATATGGCAACACTTAATTTTATGTGGCTGTTTCTATGACTTTAAACTGTCATAATACTTCCAATATGTCGATTTTCATGTATGCGTATAGAAAATTTTAAAGTCGTGTAACTTTGTTAATATTGCTTTCCGAAAAAAAATTCTTTCGGATTCGGATTCTCCAGCCAATAGTTAGTATAAAAAAAAAAGTTTTATTATTTTGGAAGACCTTCCGTAAACCGAAATTAAGCCAAGGGTTTTTTTAAGGAAAGGAAGGAGGGGAGTTCTGGGAAGGATATACGCATGAGGGGTAGGCAGAAATCTGGGGTCAGTGTGTCCGACGGACATATGAATCCATCCATCCAACTGCGGTGCAAGTCGATGGGTCGAGGGATTCTGAAAGGAGACGTCAAAAGACTTCCTTCAACCAGTATCTCTCGATTTGGCATACCACGCAGCAAGTGGGCAGATGGATCGGCCGCCGAGACCTGGACAAATCTCACCCCAAGAATCCGGGCATGAATTGGGGTGACCTACGACAGAGGTGATGGTTATTTAATAAAGGTTCCCGGGCCGGCGGTACCCAAACCCGCCTCCCAAATGAAAGAGTAAAATAATATATTAGCATAATTACATTCTATTGAAAAAAAAATCGATTGAAAGACAATAGAATTCATATTTTCGTTATTTGTTTTTGGGGTGTTATGCCGTGTTGCGCTACCTCCTTCTTTAGCCAACGTTTCGGACAGCGTTGCAGTGTCCATTATCAGGGCAGATCCGGTAGATGTGTAATTTTTAGTGGTAAAATGTGTGCTTTAACAAATAACGAAAATATTCTTGGCCGTGCAAATCTTAAAACGTTTCAGAATTCATATTATTTATTATTCAATTACTAGACATGGTTTCCCAATAATTGAATTCACCGCGTCAAAAGACTCGACCGTCCTACCGTTCTTTCCAATGCAAGCCTGTTGTTCAATCTCTGATACACTGAGTACTAAAAAATCCTGGGCTGCAGACTGCAGACCGTTGGTTAGCGAACTTCACTTTTCTGAAATACGCAAACCAAAATTACCTTCAAAATTAAGATCATTGATCATCTTCAATAAAACCATTTGTCACGAGTATGTCTTTCCATTTCATGTGCACAATACCAATGACGTTATACACTTGACCCGCTATTGTCTGAAAAAATAAATGTGGCAAGTAAAGAACACTCGTATGTTTCCAGTAAATTCTTAATTCAAACGTTGTTCATATAATATGACAAAGAAAGACATTCAAAGAACATGTACATACGTACGGACGAAGTAAACGATAGGACGCAGGCGCGTTTTCGTACTCAAAATTCAAAAGTTTTGTCGAATACTGCTTCAAGGCCAACTAAAGTAGGAACAGCCCCCAGTCGAATTTTGAGGTGTCAAGTTTTCAAGCTACAATGAAAAACGACGGTGCAAGTCGAAGTGTCGAGGGATTTTGAAAGGAGACGTCAAAAGACTTCCTTCAACCAGTATCTCTCGATCCGGCCCACCATGCAGCAGGTGGGCAGATGCATCGGCCGCCAAGACCTAGACAAACCTCACCCCATGAATCCGGGCATGAATTGGGGCAGAGACCTAAGGCAGAGTTCTGTCGAATACTGCTTCAAGGCCAACTAAAGTGGGAGCCCTGGCCCCAGTTGAATTTTAAGGTGTCAAGTTTTCAAGCTACAATGAACAAAGACAGTTTGCCTTGTTTTTGGCAAATAATGTCGATTGTTATCGTACTTGTTTTAACTGCTGATTCGGATGTTGTTTTACCGCAATAAATAAACGGAGTGATTACACCATTAATGATTAAATAGTAATTAAAGCAACATTTCATATATGTAGCATGAAAAAATATGAGGCATTCACTTTTGGAAGTGAAAACTTCTAAACTTTTCACTTTCTTTTTTAGTTTTTTTTTGTCAGTTTCTTCTTTTTTGTGAATTTTTTTAGCACCGTTATGATTTGAAACTCGATGAAACGGAAACGAGCGACACTAAAAAGAGACAAACACACTTGTATCTATAGGATTTAGCCTGAGAGAGAAAGAGAGTATTTATTTCACGGGTACTCGGTTCCAATATAACTTGGGTGTTGCGTGCCCAGTCTCTGTACTTTAGTGGGCCTTGCATTCTTTAATGAGGCATAAAATTTTCGGACGGAAGACAATCGTATTATGTATTATTATCAATAATAATGAGTAATTTGCATGTATTTACAATTGAAATGCTATTCCTTGGCTTTTACTAGTGTTTTCCGTGTAACGCAAACATTTTCTCATCATGCGTGAGAGCATTTTGGCACTTCTTTAATGCAGTTTACTTAGGGGTAGGACATGACCTTACGCGACGCGACAGTTAATTACTAAAACTATGAAATCCAAGACAATACAATCGCCTTGTTTTTATCACTTTGAGATGTCTACAACGCGTTCATAATATTGTTACGCCATTGCACAATACTATGTATGTTTTGCATGTTTATATTTATACATATGATGAATATTTCTCTTCTTCCGACTTCTTCGTTATTTGTCTGAATTGTTAATAATACGCTTTTCTGGTCTAGCTTAAATTTAACAGGTTCAAAACTCTTTTCAATCTTTCAAAATGATCGGTCCTACAAAAAAATAGAATCTGTATTTTATTTACATAAAATAAATCTAGATCCAACAATCATTCCTGTAAAATGCAATCTAAACTTTCATCACAGGCAGTAAAGTTTAAAAAAATAAAAATGAAAAATAATAATATATGTAAATACCTAAAAATAATGTTCTTTTGTAGAGTGAATTTTTAACACATCGGAATTCGAAATGTTCCAATAATATTGTTCATAATCGATTATTTCGAAATGGATATGTCGATTGCGCTCAACTCTAGTAGTGTTTTGACAGAAAAGTGGGGATCACTTCCATTTTCCATCATCATTTATCTGAGCTTTTTCTGACGTTTGCTTGCTTGCTTCGGTTCACTTCATTCCTTGACAATATAATATTGTAATGTATTGCGTTTTTAAATAAAAAAAATATATTTGCTGTCCCTGGAAAATGGCAACGTTAGAGAAACCTAAATTAAAGCAGGTAATTACGAATAAATTTACCGATGTACGAATTAAATAGTAGCTCGCAACAATAAACAACACAGTCTAGACATCAAAGTCATCGTCCAGCATTGTTATTGACACATAAATCACGTTTTTTCACCATATTTTTTTGTGATTCCAATAATATGCTTAATTTATTCTTTTGTCATAATTTCAAATTGCTCAAATTTTCAGAAGAAGAAGAAAACTCGATTAAAGTCCGAAGATGAACCAAGTTTTGTTATCGAAAGGGGTGAAGATGAAGAGATTGAAGAGGAATCGTTTCACGGGGAAGAAGCTGCTTCGTCGTCAAACATCGAAAATCCCAATGTTGTCGAAAGCGTACCAGATGTTCAGATAAAAACATTGAGTGAGGAATCTAAAAGCGAATCGGTTCAGTTTGATCATCCTGTTCAACGAACAAAGGTCCCAGTTGCCCTAGAGAATAAACTAGATATCGTCACGGAGGTCGAAGTAGACGTTCAGAAGGAATCGTGTTCAGTTAGTTTCCTGGAAAAGGCTGCTCAGAGCTGCACCGAGGTTTCAGCGGCGGCTGCCAATTTGAAGCAGCCGTTACCTCTGATTGAAGATAGTTTTGTCACAAATGTTCAAGCTGAGAGCAGTAAGACTGAAACTGCCGGCACTTCGAAAGCTCTCACAAAGACTTACAGTCAACTCGCAACTAAAATGAAGCAAATTGAAATTGCCAAATCTACTCATGTTTCTCCTTTTACATTTGAAGAAATAGAGACTCTGTTTGGCATTAAGGAATTGTTGGCGGCCCGGCGATATTCTGCTGAATTTGAAGCGCACGAAATGCAACCGCCGGTTCCTGCACATCCATTGTACGAGGCCTTGACAGAATACCAAAGAGCCCGCTCCCAGCAGATTTACAACCAGAAAGAAGTTGCTTCGCTAACGGCTGAATGTGCCGATAAACAAAATACCATTTGGACATTAAAGAGTTGCGCCAAGAAGTCAGGGTCCCGGTGTGCAGATGGATGCTACTTCGATACTTCTCACAGTTACCAGGAGGCCACGCTGCAGAAGTCTTTGTTCACTGAGTTCCAAAGGAGTCTTGCGCTACTGCGAGAAAAGGCCACTGAAATACATTCTCTGCATTCTCACAATGAGCACCTCCATAAAATACAGGTATTCTTTTAAATAATAATATAAATTTACTGATGTAACTAAAGTTATAGAAATCTCAGGGAATGTTGATGCATTAAACACAGTACTCGTAGCAACTAATTCAGCAGTGTATAAATCCTTTGTTTCTATACGCCTCCCATAAATGCTTAACTCCTCAAGCCTCCGGCATATTTTGTTGGAAGGTCAAAATATTTTCCTTTTGCAATAAAATCCAAAGAATATTTCTGAATGTATCCGAAAACTGTTTTTGAAAGTGATAAAATACGTTTTCGTAATTTAATAATTTTCGGCTAAAGTTCGGTTTAGGGGCGAGAGTCCTAGATCAAATTTTTTATTTTATTTATACTAATTATGGACTGGAAAATCCGAATCTGAAAGAATTAGGCGTCGGCAAGCAATATTAACTGAATTACACGACTTTAAAATTTTCTATAAACACAAAGGAAAACTTGTTATTTTGAATGCACTGACATTAGAAGTCATAGAAAAACAAGAAAGATGTTACACCACATAAAATTAAGTGTTGCCATTAAGCAAAAAAACATACCTTATAAATCGACCAAGTCTTCTTCGTCCGTTGTATCCTTGTCAAACTCGCTTGGCTCGAAGGGTTCCTGTCGGATACGCGGAGAAAAGAAAGTGCCCCCTTCGTAGCGCCTACTCGCGTCACGGCAAAAAAACATCCCAGTTTTGCGTTACATCATTGCGCAGCAGCATCACTACTGTCACTCCGCTCCCGCTCCGCATCGACCTCCGCTACGTAGCCACAATAAAGACTGACTCACACATCGACTGCACGCCTTTCATTTCTCTCTACCGATACGGACCGCTCCCTCACATTCTTTAAACGGCTGTATCTCCCTCAATTTTGCCAAGCGCACCTTAATTTCTTTTTTATTCACCTTTTCCACACTTTTCTCATCTAGAAAGTGCATTTTTATTAAAATCCCCCACATTGGCGGGATCTGCATTTCACCCATAAGTAATTCAGTAACTGGAATCGAAAAATATTGCATTTTAATGGTTATTTTGTTATCTTTAAAAATGCGAAATGTCATTTCTCAAGGAACGCTATATTGTTAATTACGACGGCAAACGTCTCGCGTGATTTTTCATGTTTATGAAACCGAACAAAATAATGACTAATACGCATTATTTATCATTTCCGAAGATTGCAATTCGTACTTATTATTGTCTAACTCACAGAAAGTGATTTTTTTCTTTTAAAAATGCATATTTCATTGTCGTAATTAACATGGCGGTCCTGCATTCCTCCCTTACTTATTACTAACTGTAATCTACCTAGTACAATTTGTTTTAATTTTTTAAAGTGTGTTTTGAGCGTGGACTCGATAGGGAAATATTTACCAGCAAACCTAAAAAGTTTTAAAAATGGCTCACCTTGCTTTTTTTCTAACTAAAATTACTTTCTGAAAACGAAAACAAAAAAAAACACATATATTTTATTAGACGTTAGGTATATACGTATTATAAACATTATGGTGATCTTACTTTTTTTGTCATTTCATGTAAAAATAATTATTAAAAAAGTTCATCATTTTTTTTCAAATTGTGGTCAGAAATTTCAGTTTTATAAAAATGTACATTTTATTTATTTTGTGGTTAACTGTTATATCCAATATAAAGCGTGGTGTTTTCTCTTTCTAACACCGTTTAGATCTTATTTCTCACCATTTTAGTAAGAAATGATTTCTATGAAACCTGTATGAGTTGTTGCCAAAAATGAACAAATTAGCCTGAGGGGTTGATTCTGCTTTTACATAGGTGATGCATTCGACGCAAATAAATTGTTAAAAATACAGTGCGTAATATACAAGAAAATGGGAGATATGTTCTAGTGTATGAAAATGACTATAAATCATAAAATAAAACATATTATTGTTTATTCCTTCGCCTTTATTGGGTAGAGTATGCATTAGGGTGGGTCACGACTGTGTGGGATTTTTTTTTCTTGTATTGATTTGTCTAATAGTGAAAAAAGGGTGTTAAATGGAGATATAAAATCACATAATTTTTTTAATAATATTTGGGTATCATCTTCTTCCTCCGGATTGACTTTAAAATTTCACATAATAGAGAAAAACCCACCCTTGTTAAATCTTAAAAAAATGTTAGATAAACCATTCGAAATGAACTATTTTTAATAAAACATGAAAAAGAAGGAATATTTTAATTATTTATTAAAAAATATATGAATATAATTCAAATTATCTCAAGGCAGTGTGTTCAAATACCAGCAAAATCCTTCTTACTTTCAAATTTCGGCATTATTTTGCGAGACTCAATCTTGGGACATTTTGTAAATGTTTTCGTAAAAACATACTATACCTATTTGCTATGGAAGATTACAAAAAATATGGTTTAAAGTTTAAAGGATTCATGGTAACTTTATATACACTAGAAATAACCCTAAAAATGAAAATTTTCAAAACTTTGAAGTGAATCCGGAGGAAGAAGATTGTATCAGAAATTTGAAAAATTTTAAACATGTCGTTTTGAACCCATTTGGCACCCTTTTATCGCTCTTAGAATTTAAAAATAACATTTTTTTTTTAAATGATCCACTTTAGTATGCATGGAGGTTGGAAAAACTTGGATTCCAATAAGAAACGATATCATCATTATAAAATTAATTTGACTGTATTATTTTCCCCTCCCAGGTTGAGCAAATAATCTGGATGTCCACCGTGAGCGGTGTGGAGTCTATGAGGGAGTCCCTCAGGATTCTGTTCTGGGTACTCCGTACCTCGGGATGGGGCTATGACAGGGAGCTGCGCAGACGACTGAGGAGCTGGTGCTCCCACCTGGCCACCGCCCTGCTGCAGATCAATAACTCCCTGGAGAATATACTCTTTATTCTGCATCATGTGCTTAGGTAACTACCGAATGTTTCTTACTATAGCTAAAATTGCTTTGAGTTGAAATGTTGCTTGAAATGGTTTTAGTTGTGTTCGGTGACCAGCCAAGCGATTCTATATCTTTTGTGGGATCGAGATCTCCTGACGGACGAGATCTCCTGTCAGATTTGTGTGACTTTCTATGGCTGTTATTTGCTTTTTCTATGGGCCGATGTCAGATTTCAACTTTTTTAATGACACAGTATTTCTTACATCCCACCCTATCCCATTCTGCCCCCCTCCGTTGTGCTATCCACCCCGGGGTCCGTGTGCCAAAACAGTTCGGGAAAGGGGTCCGTGGGCCAAAAGAGTTTGGGAAACACTGGTCTAGAATATATCTAGACTAGTAATAAGTACGTATCGCTAAGTTAAGTAAAAATTTAACCTTTTTTCACGTTTCAGGGTAACACAAGGAATCAGGTGGTCCTTCCACCTCATAAAGTGCACGGTGAAGTCGGCCAATGACATCCCCAAAGCATTGAGTTTGTTTGAGACCATCATAACGCACTCGGCCAAATCTCTGGATAGAAAGGAAAGGGCTTTAGATAAACCACCACCCATATTGGAAGAACCACAAATTGGTAAGATTACTAACATTGAGGCTAAAAGTTTTTTTTTTTTTAATAATAATAATATATCTTTATTCAATGAAATTGGCAACATTACAACTAAAAAAGTACATGTTCAATGTAGATTACAAATAGATTACATCCGTACAATAAAATTAACAAGTAGAAAGTAATGTGAGATCGGTTACACAGAAGTAGCATAATTATACAATATTTTTAGTTGTGCATAGCCTGCCTCACTAGGTGAACCTGTATTGAGGCAGAATTTTTTTGTAAATTGTTTCTCACTATGGTTCTTTATAAATGTATAATGTAGGTTTCTATACAGCAAAAACTTTATTTTAGATTACATTATTGTTTGTGTATACACAATACAAAAACTGCAAGGTTATTACTACAATAACAACTCACCCAAACAACTCACCCAACGCTCTCACCCAAACGCCCTGTCAATGACAGGGCGTTTGGGTGAGAGCATCAGTATAGGCTCGATCATTAGAATATATCCAAATTTTAACATATTTTTTAAACTCTTTCTGAGTTTGACTCAGTTTGATGTTTTCTGGGAGAATGTTAAGTTAAGTTAAATTATATAAGTCATCATTATATGCAATCTTATTCCAAATGTTGTAAAGGCTTTGTTTTTAATTTACAGTTAAATCTCCATCCATCGTTCCCCGAATAACCAATTTCCCTCATTTGTCATTTAATTTTTTCAGTCCAGAATTAATTTCATACAAAACCTGCAAGAATAGAATGCATCGATCGTTCCGCTACGTATTGTTTTACCGTTAGATTGTTCGAAGTACGTAGTTTTTGTACTAAATTGATGCTCGATCGATCGTTTTTCAAAATGTGAACATAGAAAACCATATTTAGTAGCTAAATGTTAGGTTTTAATTAAAGGTATTCGTAAACAACGAGCGGGACTTAAAAATTTTTTGACATTAATTCAAAATCAAAATCAAAATCAAAAAATATTTATTGTAAAATGAAAATTACAAAAGGTGTAGCTTATGGGTAGACCCCATTTCTTCCAGCTAACCACATTTATTTAATTACAATGTTTATACAATATTCTTTGTTTTATTATAATTACAATGTTTATACAGATAAAATAACAATATACCAATGAAAAAATTAAAAAAAAAAAATACAAATATATATACCAATAAAAATAGGCGTTTCATTTACGTGAGGTATTCACTCAACGTGTAGTGACATTTATTAACAAGGAAAGTGTTTAGTGACGATTTGAATTTGTGTGTATCTTGTATTTGTTTGATGTTATGTGGAAGGTTGTTATATACTTTAATGGCCATGTAGTATGGTCCTTTTTGGAATATTGTTTTGTTTGCTTTTGGTATTAGTAAGTTTTCTGTGAGCCTTGTAGCGTATTTATGTGTTGAGTTTTTTAGTGGGAAATTTTCTGTAGATGATCGCACTAACATGCATAACTCCATTATATATATGTCTGTGACTGTCAGAATTTTCAGATTTTTAAACATAGGTCTACATGAATCTAAACAACCAGAATTTGTAATTTTTCTTATGCATCTCTTTTGTATGATGAAGACATCTTTGGCGTTTACCGAGTTTCCCCAAAAAATAATACCGTATTTTATTATTGAATATACATAACCATAGTATGCGGCTATTACTGATTCGGTGTTCAATATTTTTCTCAAGGTACCCAGAACATAAGAAAAACTACTGATTTTTGCTACAATTTTTGAGACATGTTCTTTCCAGTTTATGTTTACATCTAATTCTATTCCCAGTAGTGAACAGGTTTGGGAAGGTTCGATAATATTATTATTAATGTTTACATTTATATTTATTGGTGTAGCTTGCACTGGACAAAATTTTAAAATTTGGGTTTTGTTTGTGTTGAGTGATAGATGTTGCGATAACAGCCAGTTTGCTATTAATTGGCAAGTCTCGTTAACTTGTTTGTTAAATTCGTCAACGTCTCCATTACATTCAAACAACAAAGCTGTGTCATCAGCGAACATTGAACATTCTGTGCCAGCAATTATTGGAAGTTCGTTTATATAGATAAGGAAGAGGAGAGGCCCAAGAATGCTTCCTTGTGGCACACCCTTGTTTATTTTTCTCCATTTGGATTCTACCATGTACTGGACCCTTTTTTCATCGATATTTGAAATTTGAACTTTCTGCTGACGATTTTTTAAGTACGATTCAAACCATTTTAATGCTAATCCTCTAATACCTACATGTTCAAGTTTAATTAGAAGAAGCTCATGATCAACATTGTCGAATGCTTTTGAGAGGTCGAGAAAGATACCTACGGTTTTTTTACTAACATTAATATTTTCTAGAATTTTGTTCAAAAAATTGAATACTGCCTGTGTTGTTGAACGGCCTTTACGGAATCCAAATTGTTGTGGACATATTATCTCAAAGTTTTCGAGAAAGTTATAAATGCGATTGTACATGGCTCTTTCAAATATTTTTGAAAAGTTTGGTAATAAGGATATCGGTCTGTAGTTTGAGATTTCCTGTTTAGAACCCTTCTTATACAAAGGTACAATAATAGATTGTTTTAATTGTTCTGGGAAGGTTCCTGATTCGAAAGATTTGTTAATTAATATTTCCAACGGGTAACTTAACGCTTCTGCACATGCTTTTATAATTTTTATAGGGATTTTGTCAGTGCCAACACTGCTTTTATTTTTCAGTTTTACGATGATTTTAATAATTTCCTCCCTGTTTACAGGCGTTATGAAGAATGATCGCGACTGTTTGTTTTCGACTGTTTTGGCAGATTGTGGATGTAGAGATGTGTTTTGTGGTGTTGGCGGTGGTGCAAAGAAAATGTTAAATTCATTTGCAATGTTTTTTGGTTCTGATACCAGGGTATCATTGATTTTAAGACAGATTTTTGGTTTACTTTTAGAATTAGAATTATTTGAGTTCTCTTTTATTATGTTCCACGATGTTTTGGTTTTATTTTGCGCGTTTTGAATTCGTTTACTATTATAATTCCGTTTAGCTACCTGTTTTACTTTACTAAGAATTTTTTTGTAATGTTTGTAATTGTTTATGATTGTGAGGTCATTTGTGTTTTTTTGTTTCATGTACAGATGTCTTTTTTGTCTAATAGATATCTTAATACCAGTCGTTACCCAATTTATTTTGCGTTTTTGGGGATATTTATACAGTTTAAATGGGAAACAAAGCTTCATACCATTATTTATTTCATTAATGAAGTATTCGTAGCTATCATTAATGGATTCAAAGGATTTCAGTGGTTCCCAACATATACATGATAAGTAATTGTTAAAAATGTTAGTGTTTTCTGTGTTAAATAATTGTTTTTTTGTATACCACGTTTGGTTTATATTATATTCTGTTTTTACGTGCATTAACTGTGCCATGTGATCTGATACAGCTAATTCTGTGACTTCCCATGTGTAAGAGCTTTTTGGTATATTTGTACCTATATGATCAATTATACTTTTTTTGTTTCCTTGTATACGAGTAGGTTTATCAATAATCAAGCGTATGTTGTGAGATTTTAATGTGTTTTTGAGTGAGTCTGCGTTTTTGTTCTTGTAGCTTGTATCAATATTTAAGTCACCGCAGAGTATTATTTGTTTTTTGTTGTTTTTGCAAATTTTGTTTAGTAAAAGTTCAAGTTGTTCAAAAAAAATATTAATATCAGAGTCATTATAGTAAATTGTACAAATTATCATTTTAAGTTTTGGAATTTCAATACCAACACATTCAAATACAAATTCTTTTGTTATTTGTTTAACAAATTCTAGTTCTTTAAATATAATGTTTTCGTTTAAGTAAATGGAGACACCTCCATGAATATGACTCTCTCGACAAAAAATCGAACCTAATTTGTAACCATTAAAATTGATAGATGTCGTTTCGTCCTTTTGTAGCCAGTGTTCGCTAACACAAAGTACATCGATATTTTTTTCATATAGAATGTTTTCTAATTCTAAGATTTTATTTCGAATGCATTGCACGTTTTGATGCATTATATTGAAGGTGGATTTGATGTCGTCAGGTTTAGGAGTACGTGTATTATTCATAAAAAAATAGTTTGTTTTTTCGGATAAGGTGAGTTCCTGTCATCTCGGGTTTGTGTAGGAATGGATGAATGAATATATTTTGGGTTTTTTTCTGATGGATGTGGGTGCTCAAAATTGTAGACTGATATTTTATTGATCTCATTTTTTATATGCGCCCTTGTTAAGCTCATCATTTTGATAATTGTATGGCTATTCATTTTTTCATAAAAAATTGGCCCACTAAATTTACAATAATTTTTGAATTCGAAGATGTGAGATATAATCTCAGAATTCAGTTTATAGATGTTTAAATAGTTGTTTTTAGTAACTGGGTGTATTAGAACATTAGTATGGGCTAGTTGTCGTAGGGTGTAGTACAAGTTGCTTAGAAAGTTTTTAGGGGATGTCTCATTTTCTCCGGCTATTAAAATTACAAAATCATTTTTGTTTAAATTCTTGCTTTCTCTTATGATGTTTGCCGTGTACCAGTCTAGTGTTGCCCCAGGGTATATATAGCTGGAACAATCTACATCTTTAAAGTTTTTTTCCAGATTTCTTCTTATTTGGTGGCCTGCTTCTTCTCCAAAGATCCGTATTTTTATTTCTTTCCATTGAAGTTGTGCTGTTTTAATTCTGCGATGTGTGATGTCCTGTGCCGGAAGAGGTGTTTTAATTTCTTTATTTTGGTTATTAATATTGGTGAGATGCAATTTGTTTTTAAATTCTTCACTTTTTTCTGCCATGTTTACGAGAAGCGACTTGTTTTCATTCATTACATTTTTTATTTCAATAATATTTTGGGTACAGTTTTTTATTAGTGGTCGTAGTATTTTTAATTCGCCCTTCATTTCATTATTTTCAGCCACTAAGTGGGCAATAATGTCGAATAGTTGATCCATGCCTTCGTTTATTTTTTCTTTTAGAATGATTTTTCCTTTCCCTTCCGTTATTATTTTTTTAATATTATTTATGGTAAGTCTTGAGTTTTTTAGGGCATTATTTACCTCGTTTGCCTCTATCATTGTGGACGTTTCTTCTTCATTTTTTCTTTTATCCTCCGAATCTGAATAAGGATCCTCCTCGTGTTGATTTGGAGATCTTGGGGTCATGCAGGATTTTGTAAACGGGTCCTCATTTTTTGATTTAGGTGTTTTATTACCTTTTTCCATTTTCAAAGATTATTCAACAGAATTTGATATTGTATGCACTTATTGCCCTCTATTGAACAATAGCGGTAAATAATATATTTTTAATTGATTTATGCATTAACAGCCATCTGTTGTTTATTAGCGCAAGTTATTAGTTTATTTTGCGATATGGTTAAATTTATGCATTTACTGCCATCTATTGACAGGTAGCGATAGATGGAACGTATGTAGGTAGAGTATTCAATATCAAATCATTAAATGTCAAAAAATCACAGTGATTTGAATTTTTAAAATCAATTTTTTCTTAGATATAGTTCATGTACATACGTGGTAATTGCTTCAGTTTTACAGCAACACTGTTATGCTTCTGTTTCACAGGTTTTATGTTGATTAAACATACGTTTTGCACTTTATTTTTACTGTTTTATACGGAGCAAATTGCACTTGACATGTTTTTCAACAATTTGACTGCTTGTTCAACAATTTGATTGTTTTATGTCTATTGGCATCAAGCACGGCAGTGCGCATGTGCGATCCTTTTACTGTACGGAAAATCTTTGAAAACGAGAAAGGCGCGTTGACATTAACCCTAGAACCGTACCCATCATAGACCATACACTAACAGTACCCAGGGGTACTGGAGTACCCTGTTAAATAAAACATCTTTTTTACGTGAGAAAAAACATTTATTCAAAATTAACTTACATAGACTGTTATGGCACTTATTTCAGTCTTACATAATACAATAAGGCTTAATTAAAAGTAACTTTTCTTAACAATTTTGGCAAATCTTTGTTTGGTGCTCTAAAAAGTTATCGCAAATTTTCAAATTCTTTTAAAATTTGTACCCCAGGGTACGGTTCTAGGGTTAAACGGCGAGTCCTGCCATCTTTGTGTTTTTGTGGAGGAAATCACATTCGTGAGCCCCTCGTCATTGGCAAATCGCTGATGCCTAGATGTTTTAATAATATGAAAACTTTACCCGTAAAATATTAAGCAAATAAAAACGCATGGATGACTGTGAACATTTAAAATTTGTTGTTAATGGACTTATCGTTTAGCTCACCTAACTACTGGAGCGTTTTTAACCCCCGACGCAAGGAGCGGTATTATAAGTTTGACCGCCGTATGTGTGTCTGTCTGTGGCATCGCAGCTTCTAAACAAATGGACCGATTACGATGCGGTTTTTGTTAGAAAGCTGACGTGATCGAGATGGTTCTTAGCTACAGTTCATAAAAATCTCTTTAGACGTTTCAAGGTCATCAGCTCTCTTTTGTGCCGGGGGTTGCTTAAAATTTTACTTATTGGCCACATTTTGACCAATTTACAAACACTCTCAATCGTTTGCAAGCCAATTTGTGACCAATTTGAAAGATATTTTAATTATTTCGAAAGCTGTTCACCAGTAACAGTTAAGCAGAAATATTTTGCTTTCACCACCCATCTGTTTATAAGGGACTGGACTATGGTCAATTGATAGTGTAATTGCTCCAATATTTGAAAATTTAAAAAATGTTGTAGGTGTTTGTTTTATATATTTTAAGTTAATATTATATTATATCATTATACCTATTGAATTCTCTGCTTATTTAATTTATTTTCAAAGTCCTGGAAATAAAAATTAATTATGAAAGTACAGTTAAAATCGCAACTGTCTAACTACTTTTTGGATACGGCTAATGGTCATTAGCACCTTAACCTCGGATTTGAAAAGAAAACTCGGATTGAAAGTCCTAGTGTGACTGACGCCACACGTGACAACCTGTGGCTTGTCTGTTAAATAATAATAATAATAATATATCTTTATTGAACAAAAAAGTTTAAGATTTATAACTACAAAAACAAAAAGTACATCATAAGTACAGTAAAAGTACAGTTTAACCCCTTGTTTGCCGGGGTAATTGGGGTTGGTTGTCCACCAATTAGCGTTCGCAAAAAACGGCAGCCATGACACCCAATGACATTTCGTGTCCAGCGATTCTGACAGTGTCCTTGAGAAATTTAGAACAATAGAAAGGTCAAAATCGTAATTAAAGGAATTTTTCCGGCGCATGCGCAAGAACTGCGCACATTCCCGCGCTCCGGTAAATTATTAATATAAATTATTTGGAGTGACCTGGCGCATTGCGGTTTTCTCTATGGTAAAGGGCGATAATAAAGCAAGCGATTCTGACCATGTTCTTCATACACTTTCTTTATACATAAGGGTCAAAATCGCGTGTAAAGTCTCACGACACGCCGGCGCACGAGCGGCAAATAAGAGGTTAAAAGTTGCATAAGTACAAAAGTTAATAACAGAAAACAAAATACATGTATATACAGTAGGTACTTAAAGAATAGAGATTTATAATTATAAATTTAGGTTTCTCGTAACCTGCCTCTAGGCTCTCTAGAATACGTTTGCCTTGTTGATTTGACATTGAACTGTTGGAGTTCTTTGTGTTGTTAACCTTCAATTGGCTTTCCACAGAAGACACAGATGTAGTGGTGGCCGCCGAAGCCACCGATGACAGCCTGTGGCTAGTGGTGGACTCGGACGGGGAGGGGGCAGACGTTGAGTCGGGCGGGGCGAGCGGGGGTGCCGCAGTGCTGCGAGAGAATGACATACTGGGGCTGGTGCGCCAGATTCCCTTCCAGGATATCTTCAAGGAGCTGATGGTGGTGCGGAGTGACGGGGAAGAGGTGAGCCTCAACTCTTACAATTTTACAGAGAGTCCCCATTTAGGCAGAGAGGATAGACCGCCACGCAATCATTTGGCACACACTTCTTGCTTCATTCACATTCATGCATCGTCTCATACAAACTTCTATTATTTTGAATTTTGTTTTTTTACACGAATACCGCACAAGAGTCCCAACTGCTCCCGTCAGCCAGTGGGACTATGGCATCCCCAATTGGGGTATGTTGTGAGGCTGAAGGCAGTGGGGAGGGGAAGGATATAGGGAAGAGGAAGGTGGGGAAGTACCTGGCTATTCAGATCTGGTCACCAAACACGGCAGAAGCCATTTCAAGCAACGTTTCAATTCTGAATGGTGGTCTTACACAAGGGCGATACTGAGAGTATCTTCCACTCTGGAACGTGCCGCAAATAATACACAAATTAATCAAATAAAATTTATTTGCCACGCCGGGATTCGATCCCGCGACCTTCGGAATGCGAGTCAAGCGCCTTACCGCTGCACTACGCCGGCCGTCGACTGCAACTGACCAGAGCAACCGAATTAATTTTTTATATAATGTATAAAATTTGTATAAAGCAGATTTCTGTGACGACCTGTGGCGGGCAGGCGGTGTGGGTTTTATTTAATGCAAATCTACAGTTTTATTCCGAGGTTGCTGAAGTTTTGAACGCATCACCTTCAAAACAAGAGAAAGGTCACTGTCTACATTAGATTTCGACAAACTCTGTGTAAAGCGCGAGTAACGCAAGGACAAATTTTATTCGATTGATTTCACAATTAAATCATTAAAAATATTTGTGTATATTTGCGGCACATTCCAGAGTGGAAAATACTCTCAGTACTGTCCTGATGTAAGATCACCATTCAGAATTGAAATGTTGTTAGAAATGGCTTCAGCTGTGTTTGATGACCAGATCTGAATTGGCAAGTTCTTCCCCACCTTCCTCTTCCCCATATCCTTTCCCTCCCTACTGCCTTCAGCCTCACAACATACCCCAATCGAGGATGCCATGGTCAAGCTTAAGGCGTAAAACAAAAAAAAAAATTACAAGGAGCCATTTGCAAACAATGTCAAATCACTCAGAACCATCATATTTGAGATTTTTTTAATGCTTTCATGTAAAGTTTATACAATTTTATCATTCCTAGTTGGTATTCTGCGGGGGCAAGCTCAACGGGGGCCCCGTGCTGAGGATCTTTGCCTCCGTCAGGGTCCTGCTAGGCATCATCAGGACGGGGCTAATGTGTCACAAGGAGTACCAGGAACTGAGCAAGGAGCTGTGCCGGATTGCTCTACACTCTGTCAAGTACTGCACGGAGCTCTGGGAATTGGCTAGGTTAGTTACTATGAGATATATCTCACATCCAAAAGTAATTTTTAAAATATTAAATTAATTTTTTATTAACATTTTTACCATGTTCCTGATGTTTATAGGATAATGGTTGTATGCGGAATTTTTTATGACATTCATACGTTTTATATGAAATGTATGTATAACGGTTTATTCAAGCACAGCTGCATGTATATGTGCCCACAGTGGCGAAGTTTTTAATGACTATTAACGTCTCAGGCCTCAAGTGGATTTTTTCAGAGGATCAAAAAATTTCCGTTTTGCATTAAAATCCAAAAAAAGGAATATTTCTGAATGTATCCGAAAACTAAAAACTGTTTTGAAAAGGTGATAAAATCCGCTTTGAAATTTTATAATTCAAAATATAAAATTTTATAATTTTATAAGTCAAAAGGACTAACTTAGTGAAAAATTTACTGTCAAACTATTGTGAAATTAGATATGAGCGCATCAGCAGAATGCTGCCTGCTCATTATATAATAATAATAATAATAATAATAAAATAAACGTATAATTTTTTAAATATAAAATTTTGCATGCGAACATAAAAAAGTTTTAAAAATGGCTCACCTCACGTTTTTTCTAACTAAAATTACTGAAAATGAAAAAAAATAAAAACGCATACATATTTTATTAGAGAAATGTATTATAAATGTTATTAACACCTCACTTTTTTGTCGTTCCATGTATAAATAAATACTAAAAAATTCGGAAAGTTTCATAAATTTATTTCAAAATGCGATTTGGAAACTTTGGCTTAGTAAAGGTGTATGTATATTTTACTTCTTTTGTAGTTAGTTTTTGTATCTTTACATAGTATAAAATGAAGTCGCTCCCGCTGTCTGTGCGCTTAGATTTGTTAAACTACGCAACGGATTTTCATGCGGTTTTCACCAATAGATAGAGTGATTCATGAGGAAGGTTTTTTGGTATATAATTTGTCATGGTTGTGTAGAAATTGGTTGAAATATATAAATAGGGGAAGCGGGCTGGCAAGCGGGCAGCGGGCAGCGTGTGGGAAGCAGGCGGTGTGGATTTGATTTAGCCTTTTCCACCCATTCTGGCCCAAACGATTTTGGTATGCAGCTCAGTCGGCCAGAGTGTCTGGCCCGGCGCAGGTATAAGTTTAATCACCAATTTCTGTGTACCTAAGTACATTCTACAAACTATTATTTCCGATAAGTACAAAGAGTTGTCGCAAAATGTAAAATAAACCAACATTTATTCATTTAAATTTACTGTTAATTAGATATATTCTTGGAAAAATTGATGCATCATTTTAACCTACAATGCTTGATGTATTCCAATATTTTAGGAACAGTCAGTTGTTGTCCAGCGTTTACGACGGTTCTCTGCAACTACTCCCACTTTTTGTGACCAATTTTTTCGTTTTGTGGAACTATTGTATTTCTTAACTCCGCGACATTGATTGAAAGTAATTGAAATACTAATTTATGTGTTTAAAAAATATAATTAATTTAGCTGTCATGGAAAATAATGATAGTTTTACTTCAAAGTTCAGTTATAATGACGAATGTGATTGTATCGATAATAGTGATGATGAGGACCTTTTTACATTTAATAATATTGATTGCAATGACAATGGTAATGTGATAGTAAGTGATAGTGAAGAAGTCGGTAACAATCCAAGTGATACAGATAGTGGAAGTGACATTATCCCTCCCAAAAGAAGGAGATTTGCATATTTCAGTGAGGATAGTGATAAAGAAAATATTGTGATTCCGCAACAACCTTCAACATCCATCAACCCCTCACCATCAAGTTCTTCTGATTCAGCAAAAAATGGTATTTAATGTGTATGAATACACTGGACACACCACAACAACAAATACCCTTTTCTATTGGAAATAGAATCGTCAGGCCGAATACCCCCACAAATTGTTTGTAGCCTATCGACTGCTTTAAGCTACTTTTCACAAATTCACTAATTAGTAACATCGTTGATGAAACAAATAAATATGCAAATGCTAAAATTAGAAAAATTTATCCTGCAAATATATTGGATGTTACATTTACACAATACAGAAGGTATCAATCGCCAGGAAACAATTCAAAATCGAATTAACAGAGTTGATTTGTATATGAAGTATTTAGATGAAAGATTTCGAGAACACTTCTTTCCCGGAAGAGATATAGTTGTAGACGAATCTGTGGTAAATTTCAAGGGAAGAATTTGCTTCATGACATACAATTCGAACAAGCCATCTAAATGGAGTATCCGTTTATACGTTTTGGCTGATTCCAGTTGTGGATATATATATTAATTTATTTCTTATTATGGTTCACTCACAACTGAGAAATTGATAAGGCCTGATCTGCAATTTACGCCCAGAATCGTTTTGCAATTATAAAGCAATGTATTGCATTCGATTCCAGAATCAGAAGGTTATCATGTGTTTACTAATCGGTTTTATACCAGTCTTCCACTTTCCGATGAATTGTTGAAGTTAAAAACACATTTAATAAGAACAATTATGATGAAAAAAAATAATTTGCCAACAGCCATAAAAAACCAAAATTAACACCAGGCGAATCAATAGCATATGGAAGTGATGATATTATGGTTCTAGCTTGGAAAGATAAAGAGTGGTGACAATGCTAAGCAATTGGTATTCTAACAAATCAACTTCAATAAAAATAAAACGAGGTGGAATCGAAGAAGACGTCGTCAAGCCAGAAGTGGTGATAAATTATACCAAATATATGGAAGGTGTCGATAGAGCAGACCATTATACTTCGACGTACTGCTTCCTAAGGAAAACATTAAAATGGTGGCGCAAGCTCTTTTTTTGGGGTTTAGAAGTTTCGGTGGTAAATTCTTACATCTTGTACAAAGAAAATAAGTTAAAAAACAATGAAAACCCTATGAGTCATCTTCAATTCGTTGATAGGCTCAGCTGGTTGGCAAATATAGAGAAGGTGTAAAAACAAGAAAAGGAAGACTTTCTGTAGATCCAGAACAGCAGTTAAATCATGTCAATCTACATGTAATAATGCCTAATGCAGGACAACCGTGTATCTGATAGAATAGGTCTTTTTAAGCATTTCTATGGACAACTTGTATGTATAGGAATATGCAGGTTGATTTACTATCGACGATGTCAGTAGAACAATAACGAGGTTATAATGATTTCTGTGGAAACATACGCATTGACGTGGAAACACGCTTATTGTACTTGACTGCTATTGTCATATTAACGTGTATGTCTGCTTACGTTGCTTAGTGGTTAAATAAGTTCTGTAAAATAAGTTCGCTGCGGACCCACATCCCGCGCGCGACTGCTGAAAGGTTAAGGGTTATTAAAAACTTATTTATTTTAGTGAAACTGCTAATTAATTGGTTTTTAATATTTCTGAACATAATTCAATTTAATATTATGTATTTGTTATTCTTCCAGCTGTAATTGCGAGGCCAACCTCTTGGAGCGGGTCAAATCGGAGTACAACAGTGTGTTCATGGCGGGCTGGTCCACCCTGGAGTGCGCCGGCTCCAGAGATGTGTCCCGCATGTTCTTATCGGAGATGCCGTTTGGCCTGATCAAAATCGAGACCGTCAAATCACTGTATTCCAGGACCAAGTTCAATCTGATTGGTAAGATGGTTTGATGAACGGAATATGGAATGAAGATTTTAAGATAAATTTATTTTTATGTTTATGTTTATTCATTCATCTTTATTAATTACATTACATTGGTGATGTGCTGTGCCCAAAGATATTGAAATACAAGAGATATGCTATGATTGCTGCCCGACCGTCAGAACGCGACTAACATCTAATGGGAACAGCATTAATACGGAAAGAATTCATTCATTTAGTTGATTTTTTCAAGGTGTGCTCTAGTATTGGTCAACAATATAGTTTGAATATGAAAAGAATTCGTTCATTTAATTGATTTTTTGAAGGTGTGCAGTACTGTTGGAAACCTGCTGCGGGGCGGGCAGGATCGAGAGAGACTGCTTGAGGGAGGCCTTTTGACCTTTCCAGTCAGACTCTCTCGACCCATCGCCTTGCACTGCTGCAGTTGGAGAGATGGATTCATACGTTCGTCATTCCCGGAAACACCGACCTCCAGATTCCTACCCACCCCTCATACCTCTTTCCTTCCCAGAACTTCTTACCCTTCCCTTCCTTAAAAATACCTTCTACACAGCATCCCCTGTGAAATTATTTATATTAGAAGGCCTTCTGTGTGAAGCTAATGTAAAAATAAAGTGATTTCGGCGTTTAGTTTTGGTGTAGCCATCAAGATTGTTTTAGCTGTGGAATGAAGATTATTTTATTGTCGATGTCGATGATTTGTACATGTTTTGTAAATTATTCTGATGTCAATTAAAGAGTTCCGATTGAAATGTTTTTGTTTCCAGTGTCTGACAGTGTGTGGTGCTACTATGCTCTGGTCTGCATGTCCAATATGGCCATCACCAGGACTGAGGAGGACTTTGCCATGACCATCATAAAGAACTTATACCTGGTAAACAATTTTTTTTTTTTTTAATTTTTAAATGCGATTTTAACCCTTATGTATAAAGAAACTGTATGAAGGACAAGGTTAGAATCTTGTGCCAATGTCATTCTTGATGTAACAGTTGATTTCATTAATCTAGCTACTCGGAATATTTTATAATTAATTTTCTATGACTTTGCAGGTCACTTTTGGCTACTGTCAATGGCAAAAAATCGATATTTTAGGTATTATTTTTAATTGATAAACTAATGTTTAAGACAAGATTTTTATGCATAGCACAAAGGTAACAATTATTATAAGTAAGAATAATTAGCCCGAAACACTCATTTACATTGAAAAAATCTTCCGAGAAAAGATATATGCCGCCGACTAGAACCCGCGTCCTTCTGATTTCCGGTCAAATGCTCTGTCCACTGAGCTACGTCGGCTTATCTCCTACCCTCCAAATAATTCAATATATACTAGTGTTTCATTCAACAATTATTGCTTATTACATTTTTACACCTGCAAACAACAGGCATTGTAAGTGCTAAATCTCTCACTAGGTGGCGTCGAGGTAATTTCCGCTTAGTTTTTCGAAATACCACCTGACCAAGGAAGGATTATTATTAACCTTCAACAGGTTAATCCTTCCTTCCTTGCCGGTGCTGTCAACCGATTTCACATGTCTGTAATTATTTCAACATCTCTGTAAATATACTAAACACAGAGTTTGTGATTTAGAGCCTGTCCGCACAGCGATTTTTAACCGCGCGTTTTTTTTTCGCAACATTCTGTGACACATGGGATCTTATAGGGCTATCCGCACTGGCGGTAAAAAAACCGCGCGAAAAAAAATTCTGTGGTTTGATGCAAATTGAACGCGATGCGGTGCGGATTTATTTCCGCGCGAATATTTTGTGCAGTATGAAATAGTATGGCCATGGCCGCACTGCAGAATAAAATTCGCGCGTTTCACATCAGTTGTGCTACGGCGCTGCTACTGATAGGATGTCGCGCGCTTCTTCTCCCACCCGATCGGCGAGCGCACAGGAATTACCAGAAAATTGGTTGGTGGAGGGTTTTTTTTAACGAAAGGAAGGATAGGCAGTTCTGAGTGAGAGGCTTGAGTAGGAATCTGGGGACCAATGTGTCCACGGATGTATGAATCCATCCCTTTTTTAGTGAGGTGTGCAAGGCGACGGGCCGAGAGAGCCCTGATGGAGAGGTCAAAAGATCTCTACCAATCCAGACCCATGCATCCGCTGCCAACACCTAGAGAGACATCATCCCACTAACCGCTATTAAGTCAACAAATATCGCCAACCACTTTGGGTGACCCATCGCGAAGGTGTTGATCATCCAATATATGGTTCTCGGGGCGGCGGACCCAACTCCCAAATTGACGATGTAGCAAGTTCAGGAGAACCTAGTGGTAATGCAGTACTCTCTCAGTAATCCGCTGCTCTATTATCAGCTAACCTAGAGTGAATAGACTCATTGAAACCCTTTTGGTAAAACATTAAACGAGCGGTTAAGCGAACAATAAAAGGAATAAAGTTTCCTTTGGGAGTGAACCCATAAAGTTATTGTTACAGTCTTGCTATTATTGAACCGTGTAATACTTGCAATTTTATTGAAACCAAAATAAAGACTAATTGATATTATGCATTTTATTTGATTAGGTATCTGTTATCCATTTACACGTGCGTCTTAGCCGAGAACTATATTATACTGACAAAAATCGCGCGAAATTTTACTCGCAGTGCGTACTAGTTGTAATTCCGATCGCGGAATATAATTCGCGCGAATTTAAAACGCGCGGTGAAATATCGCTGTGCGGACAGGGCCTTAGGTGTTCCATGTGTTGTAAGTATTTATTGAATCCGACAGAAAAAAAAATTATTGTAGAAAAATCGTTTTTTTTTAATTGTATACAAACGTCTGCGTGCATTGATGGCTTGTCGAGTGGTGCGGTAATAAGCGAGAGGGGTACGGGGTTTCGCTCACCGTGGCATGATGCTCGGTTGTCAGTAGTAGCTGGCGGTCTGACGGCTGTAATGGATGTTACTTATGTCCATGTGTCCATACGTATCATGAGTAATAAATGTAAGGTATTCATTTTTATTCAGCTTAAAAATGACAGAATTCACAGCAGCGGAGCTGAAGGGATTTTGTAGTACTGTATGGGAAGGGTTAACCTCTTACATTGATTGCAATTAAACTCTTTCAAACCTTGTATGAAATGGCTTTAGCCGTGTTTGGTGACCACATATGAATAGTCAGGTATATTTCTCAACATTCCTTTTTCCCATATCCTTCCTCTCCCCTCTCCCCTCAGCCTTACAACATATCCCAATTGGGGGTACCCAAAGATATTGGAATATAAATAGATGTGCTATCTGCTGTTTTTACTATGTGGGTCTGCGCTTCCGGGTGTCGCCGATATTGTTTACCAATTAACAAATAAACTAAAAGAACAAATAATTAACGAATAAACCAAACGAACGTTAAACTAAATGAACGAATTCTTTCCTTATTCAAAATATATTGTTAACCAATATGCACATTTTCAAAAAAATCAACGAAATGAACAAATTCTTTTTGTATGAAAACTACGCTAATTAGCGCGTAGTCCGGCGACAGTTGTGCGGACACCATAGCATATCTCTTCTGTATTAGAATATCTTTGGGGGGTACCGTAGCTTACATACTTAAATTCATTTAAAGAAGATTTTATGGAGCGGTAGATCGCCCTGCTGAATGACCACTGAATAGAAATGTTGCTTGAAATGACTTTAGGTATGTTTGGTTGCCAGATTTGAATAGCCAGGTACTCCTCACCTTCCTCCTCCCCATTTCCTTCTTCATCGATGCCATAGTCCTACTGGCTCTGTAGAGTCGGAAGCAGTTGAGACTTTTGTGCGGTTTTCGCATAAAAAAAAAAACATCTCTAGCTATTTAATGTATTTAAAATTATGGGGCATCAGTAAAATAAATAATATTTGTCAATGTACGTTGGTACAATATTAATTGAAATATGTTTATTAGAGATGAGAAAATGTTAATGATGAAATAGATGCATGTAAGTTAATCATAATATGTTCCATTGATTTGAAAGTATTCTTTGTTGTTGACAACTATAGTGTATCAATCATCAATAACAAGGATGATTACATTATTGCTTGTCAACTTATGTATATAACACTACTAGGGAGTACCTGGCATGTGTTGCAATGACTCCAGATACTAATATCTACAGCCTGTATGTCGGACGAATATCTACAGCTCATATGTTGAACTAATATCTACGAACTTCAGAGTGTTGACTAATATCTACAGAGCATAGGTTGAACTAATATCTACAGAGCGTAGGTTGGACTAATCAGCTAAATGTGTCCAATATTCCGATATTAGGGATTTTTACATACATAGGGGTCGTCCATTAATCACGTGATGCTCGAGCTCGAAAGGGGGGGGGGGGTTCGGAAAAAAATCACGAAATATCATAACGGGGGGGGGGGGTAAAATGAGATAACGCATGTATTAATTTTTCGTGATAATATTCTGAAAATTTCAAAATTCTTTGCACTACGTGATTTCGGGGGAGAGGGGGGGGGGGGGGGTCGTCAACGCTTTGGTTCTCATAGATATTAATTCGATTTTTTCAGTTTTTGGAATTCCTGTAGATATTAGTAGACGCCTCCGTTGCAATGTCATTCAAAAGAAAGAAATTGTTTCTCCCTGTGTGTCCTTTCCCATGCATTCCCGTACCCTCCCCCGTTCCCCTTCCATGTCCCTTTCCCCTCCCGCATTCCCCTGCCACCTTTCCCGATTTTCCTCTTCCCTCGTTCCCCCTCCCGTGAACCCCTCCTTCGTTCCCTCCCCCCTCTCACAGAATGCTCTCCCCCTCCCGCCTTCCCTGCCTGCCGCTAAACTATATGAAATACACACATTTTTTCGAAACTCTTGCGCCACCTGTTATAAAATTTTTATACAAATTTCAAGCTTACCGTTATACATAAAAATGCACAACAAATCACCAAAGTTTCATCGCAACCGGATGAATGGTATAGGAATTAATTTCATAATGCCAGAGCTCACCAATTTGTATATATAAAAGGCTTCATGGGCGTGCTCACCAAAGTTTCATCACAATCGGATGAATGGTATAGGAAATATTTTCACACCACAGCTCACAATTATATATTGAAACCTTCGTGGGCGTGTGCACAACAAATCACTAAAGTTTCATCGCAATTGGATGAATGGTATAGGAAATAATAAGGGACAAACAAAGAAACATTCATTTTTATAGTATACTAGCTGACCCGGCCATGCGTTGCTGTGGCTAATGAAACCCAACTCCAGCTACTTGATTGTTTACCCAACCTAGATAACCAAGTTTTGTGTCGATAAATTAACTTACACTGTCTTCTGTTAAACGTTAACTGTCATCAAAAACGGTTAATTAGTTTCAGAGTTTATCACGAACAAACATTGTGATTCAAGATTTTTATATATAAATAAAGATATAGAAAAGGCATCATAAATGTCAGCTAATGTTTGCAATTAAATTGTGTAATTTTAATTGTTAGGTATCATGTTTATCTGTAAATTTCTATTCTAAAAATAGAAATAGAATCAATAAAATGATGCTTTAATATTTATCACACCTATTAAATATGATCATGTGGTGTCTCTCATGACATTTAGTGCAAGGGTTACATGTATAGTTATTTTAATTAAAATCGATTAATGTTCTTTTGCGTCAAACACAAAGTCTAAACAATCTGTTACCTGGGATGAGGTGGCAACAATGTAGAATAACCATCTAATATATCTGAGAAACAACAAACAAGGTCTTTTTCATTTATTAATCGAACTCGGGATAATTCGTCTACGCTTCTAAAAATACATGGATGTCTGTTTTGCCGTCGTATTTCAGCTGCCAATCCAGTAAACCACGGCATTTCGGTTCGCGTTTTACATATTTTGTTGATGTACGCCGTAAGTTTGTATCTGATACGCAATCTGAAAAACTATCGTCTGAATGTTCTGAACTTAGGTTAAGATTATTTTCCCGAATATTATTGTTAAACCTTATAGCTTGTGCGCGCATCGATGCAACTGTAATCCTAGGTTTAATGTTACGATCTTTTAAAGCAAGTGAAAGCTGAGCTTTGGACATCCGGTTTATATTATTTATCAAATCCATCTTGCAAAACACGAAAAACAAACCAAATATTCAGAAAAATAATTGACATGAAATGACAGATGATGAAAACCAGAGAATATTACCAATGAAACTCATAGACGCGATTGATAAGGCGAGCACACACGAAAATTCAAACAAATGCCAATGTGTGGATGACACCAAAATTATTTTCACCGAAAAATCTACCAATAATATTTTTTCTTTTTTTTTTAAATCGCTACAAACAAGATCAATACACATAGTTGTTGTTACAAATGAAACATCAACCTAATTTTACGAATCAAAGCCATGAGGCAACTTGTAGGTAAACATAAAATGTGACATAGTGTCGAACAAAATTTAGTGACAGAAACAGAATTTTTTCTTCTAAAAATTACATCCCAAATACAATACAATATATCCCAAACACGTTAGGCGCCAATTTGTTACCTGGGATGAGGTGGCAACAATGTAGATTATTGAAATATTGATTATTATGAGCAATGAGGACTCCACATGCCAAATACAAGGATTAGGTTCTAGTACGAAAACAAGGTATTCCAAATAATAAAGTATATTGTGAATTAAAAAAGGACATCCTAATTCTAAAACTGTCTGGCATTAAGGGCTTGCTTAGATAATAGGTTGATGGTGATACCGTGATAAGTCGTAGCGTGGCTGAAGCGTGGCTTGTCGAAAACTCCTCGTTTTGTAGAAGGAATCTCACATCGTGAGAATGGCAGGGCTGCAGATCATTGGCTATAAGCCAAAAAGACCATCCAGAAACAGGACCGGCTGATGACTTCAGAGGCCAATCATCCTCCCAGGATGATTTAAAGTTAGCTCCCAAGATGGCGAGAGTCACTTCCAACATCTATGATCTTACTCGTAGCAATAATTTAGTCGATTCGTCGTCTTTCGGTCCAGAGGATCGCCCAATGCTCTGGGCTGTAGTACAAAGAATGAATCAGCTCTCTTTTCAAATCTCCTGATTTCAATTTGTCCAGGATCAGTAACTGTTGCATTCAAAAATTTTGCAGGGCTCGCAATATTACCAATGCCCAAATGTCAATGGGCAAGCACTAAAGGTGCCACACACCGAAATCATAAATAAAGTGTGTGTAAGAGGGTGCACACACCTTGTTACAGATACTTTTATGTAACAAATAATACCTAACTTCCCATCTTTTATGTATGATTGCAAGATTCAAACCCAAACTAAATGCTACCTAGATAGTGTCTTGGATAAATTTTATCATTTTTAATTTTTATATAGATAACATTTAATTTGGGTTTGAATCTTGCAATCATACATAAAGATAGCAGCCAGTAGAAATATGCATTAAGAAAAAAGAAGATAATTTTGGTAGTTCTTAGTCAAAGTATGATACCAGATATTCAAATACAAAAGAGATATGCTATGATGTCCGCGCAACTGTCGGCGGACTACGTCCTAATCAGGGTAATTTGCATATGAAAAGAATTTATTCATTTCGTAAAGTTTTTGAAGGTGTGCTTTAATAATGGTTAACAATATAAGGAATACGGAAAGAATTCGTAACGTTAGTTTGGTTTATTCATTCATTTAGTTTATTTGTTAATTGGTAAACAATATCGGCGACACCCGGAAGCGCAGTCCCACCTAGTAAAAACTGCAGTTAGCACATCTATTATATTTCAATATCCTTTGTATGATACAGTTAAATATGACCGAATTGGATAGGAACACATTAGCTCTGTTGGTAGAGCTCCGCCCCGGCAAGGTGTAGGTCCTGGGTTCAAGTCCTAGATGTGACGCTATCTTTTTGTGATTTTTCTTCAAATTTTTGATTGAGTTTCGTTAATATTGTCTTCATTTAAATAATAATTATTGGTCTACAAAAACGGGAGTCTAAAAAACTTTCTTTACGCTCTCCTGAAGAACGAACATTTTGTCCTTTACAGCATTTCAAATTTCCGTGATCGATATATAACGAGATAGCATAAGATATGATTTGAGATTTTCGTCGGTTATTCTGCCGTGTTACATTACTTCCTTCTTTTTACCAACGTTTCGAACAGCATTACAGTGTCCATTATCAGGGTAGATGTGTAATGGATAAGAATATAATACAATTTGGGAGGAGCCCCTGCCGTAGGTCACCCGATTCGCTACGTTCGGTGACTTAGCGGGGTGCTTGGATTCATGAGATGTGGTGTATTGTCTTGGTGGTGGAATGCTTCTGCCCACCGGCTGCGAGGCGGGCCAATTCGGGAGAGGGGGGTGTGGGGAGATACTTTGACCTCTCCAGCTGGTCTCTCTTTCTTGCTTGCAATAGGAATGGATTCACACGTCCGTCCGTCACTCCTGGACACACTGATCTGATTCCTATCCAATCCTAATATCTTTTCCTTTCCAGAACTTACTCTCCTTCCTTTTCTTAAAAAGACTCTCCACAGCATTGCCAAAGATGACTTAGGCTCTGAAAGAAATTGTGTGTGGAGATAATGTAAAAAAAATCTGATCTGATGATGGAAACTGTAATCCTGTCCGAAACGTTGGCTACAGAAGTAGGTGGCTCAAATCACGATAATATAAGGTAGCATAATTTTTATGAGATGTTGTCTGGCTGGAAGATATATCTTCCAAAAACACTCAACGGGTATTTGTCGTCTGTGAAGCATATCTCCCAAAATTGCCAAAGGACTTATAAATGCAGTTGAAACATAAAAAACATTTATTTTCAAAGATGTAATAATCTTTTAATTCCAGATTGGCTATCGTTCCGACTTCTCTGAACTTGGCTGCGGAGAATGGGCGCGAACCTTATGCGGCACTGCCCTGCGGAGCAAGCCGCACCTCATAGGCCCCCTTCTGCTGGTCTCCGCGGCCCCCTCCTCGCCTGCCTGGCTGGTGGTTCTGCCCCTCGGGCTGTGGAGGCCTCCGGCCCACGAGTTGGTCAGGCTGCTGGACCACTGGATGCTGGTGGCGCCCAATCTGGTGCCCGTGCTGATTAAAGAGATGGATTGGACGCAGAAAGGGTAAGCTAAATCAGTATTTCATTTACAGTATTTTACATTTACAGTATTTTATTTTATTTTATATTTTATATTTACAGTATTTCATTTACAATTTGGGAGGCGGGAATGGGTACCGCCGCCCCGGGAATCTTTATTGGATAATCAACACCTCTGCCATAGGTCACCCCAAGTGGTTTGCTACGTTTGGTGATTCAGTAGGGGTGCCCGGGTTCATGGGGTGAGGTTTGTCTAGGTCTTGGAGGCGGGTGACCAGGACACACTGAACCCCAGATTCCTACCCACCCCTTAAACCCTTTTCCTTCCCAGAACTCTTCTCTCCTTCCTTTCCTCAAAAAAACCCTCCACACACCATCCCCAGTGTGGAGCTCATGTAGAAAAATAAAGTATGAAGTATAAAAAAATATATATTGTATATATATATATAAAATAACTAAAAAAAGTATAAGTACCAAAGGTAATCTCAGGCTGATTTGTTTGCTTTTTGGAACAACTCGTGTAGATCTCGTATAAATAGTTGTGCCTCCCTTACTATTATGGTTATAAATATGATGTAAGGGAGACAAAATAAGGTCAGGAAGGTTAAAATATTTCCACTTTGCCATAAAATCCAAATAAATGGAATATTTCTAAATGCATCCGAAAATTATATACTGCTTTTGAAAGTTGATGAAATATGTTTTCAAATTTTATAATTCAGAATAAACATAAAATTTTTAACATAAAAAAGTTTTAAAAATGACTCACCTTGCTTTTTTTCTAACTAAAATTACTGAATAAGGGGGCACACATTAATTACGTAAGCAGTTTTTCTTCCAATCTAGACCTCCCCCGCCCCTTGGTGAGATAAATTTGGGTCACTTCGTATATTCTTTTCAAATAACGTGAGATTTTGCTGGACCCCCCCTCCCCCTTTTTGAGCTCATGTAATTAATTAATGCCCCCTAATGGAAAAAAATAAAAACACATTTTTTATTAGGCAAATGCATTATAAACATTATCATCACCTTACTTTTTTGTCGTTTCGTGTAATAAAAAATTCAAAGTTTTATAATTTTTTTTCAAATTGCGGTCAGAAACTTTGGTTTCATAAAGGTTTACATTTTAATTATTTTGCTGTTAACTTTTAGATTTTAATATAAAGCATATTTCTAACCATGATATAATTTTTTCCTCCTTTAAACTTCACTTATTTGTGACAAAATGTTTGTGTCCCAATTAAGCGGAATAGACTGTATTAATTTAATTTGTTTTTCAGAGGTCTAGACTTGCAGACGCACCGCTCCGTAGGCATGTTCCTGGCTACCATGTCGCAGAATCTGATCACCCCGAAACACCACTTCCCCGAGTGGCTTTGGGAGTGCGTCCTGCCGCTGAAACTTCACTGCTTCGACTGGGGTATCGACAAGTCCTGGGCCCTCCAGGTGGAGAGCCTGCATGAGCTGGACCTAAGCGGGAAGTGCCACACGAGCAGTATCGTGGGGGTGCTGGCCACGTCGGTGGGCCACTCGGTGCCGCAGATTCTTGCGCGGGCCGCGCCGCTGTTGAATAAGTTGGCCGGGGCGGGGAGGTTTGCCGAGGTGGTGCACGCTCTGCATTATGTTCTGCCGGGCTTGGTGATTTGCCCCGATGCGATTGGGCCGTGTAAGAAGTAAGTCAATATGGTTATTGTAATGTTTGGTATTAATAACATTCAAATACTGTTCTGTGGGGTACTTCTCAATAACAATAGGTCCTTGATACAAACTGGTTTATTAGGTGTTTACATATTTACAATAATTATACTACAAGTCACATGACCTGTCTATACTAGCGGCTGATGGAATCTGAGCGGTAGGCTGGCGAGAACCACTATCGACGGCCACTGCCTACCCGGGCACCCCTGTCGGCAAGCGATAAAAGGACTTGCCCTTCTGGCATCTGTCGGTATCCGATAGAAGCTCTTTCAATACATTACAGATATTATAAATGGTGTCCGGAAACTTGTAGTACAAATTTGGAAACTGATGAATCTACAACTCATTTGGAATCGATTTTGTGATATAATTTATTTAGATTAAGCTTTCGTTTTCGAGTAAAAGTTTGAAGTTGGAAGTTTTTAGGTCAAATTTGAAAAAAAAGCTGTCGCTTGTGGCTAATATAAGGCGGGAAAAATTTATAAGTGGGATAAATTTGGCCATTCAGTCTTCAAGTGACCGAAAAAACCACACTTATAAAGCATGAAAACTTCTTAATAGGGAATTTGAGGGTTTCACTATTTTCAGTTTCAGTGCCGGCAACCTGGGCATTTATTTTCATTTGTATATATAGTTTTCTTTTAACCACCTCATTAGTCAAAGTCTGTTCCTATATCCCCGAGATCTGGAATAAACCACAAAAAAATACTATGTCGGTAATGATTTTATAACAAACTAGCTAGTTCCCGGCAGCGTATTTACAAAACCTATACCGATCAGTTGCGGTAACGACAATTTACATTTTAAATATACCTCTATATTGGTTATTTTTTATTACATTGCAAAAACAAAAATTGTTCAAAAATCTAGATAAAATAATCTTTCTTATGTGTATATTAGAAATTAATAATTTTATTTCTAAATATTTAAATTTTGATATTGAAAATTTAAAGCAACTGAAACGCGGTAGGGATTGTAAATACGCTTCCCGGCATGCATTGCAATAAATAAATTGTTTCTCCCTGCATGTCCTTTCCTATTCTTCCCATTCTCCTTCCGCCGCCCCTTCCTCTCCCATGTCCCCTTCCCCTCAAGCGTTCCTTTCCACCTTCACGCGTTCCCCTCCACCTTCCCCAGGATTTGAGATCTAATAAATGGCTTATTTGATATGTAGGTACATTTCAAAAATACAATAAAAAAATTTCATAATTTTACCCGCCCAGTCAACATGTCAGATTCCGAAGTCAAATATTGTATCGGGAAAATGGACTCAGGTTTGTGGGAGGTAATTTTTCTGTCATGTAAGGTAAATAAAAATGAAAAAGAGTTGACTTCTTATTTAGTATATTTCAATACATAAGACAATGTGCTTATGGAACAGAACAAAGAAAAGAAAAACATTACCAAAAATGAATAGTTTACCATGGTGCCAAGATCTTAAAATAAATTATAACATCGTAAATACCTGGTGGACCTAAGATATAGCTAGACTAGGTTTTCACTTCAGGCTGAACCGCACGCCAAAACAAATCCCCAGCAAACAGGTACGGGAATACCGCCATCATAAGAATCGCAACCTCCTTCAAAAAAGGGAACGTGACATCTTTCAGAGTAGGAACATCGAACTTCCTCCAAGGTATGACTCCATCATAAGAATCGCAACCTCCTTCAAAAAAGGGAACGTGACATCTTTCAGAGTAGGAACATCGAACTTCCTCCAAGGTATGACTCAGCGTCGTCTCTGCGATATTGCCTGAAGGCCATGCATGAAAGGACCTCCATATAAGATGCCTATATCGTGGTCTTAATTCTTCCAAAGGGCCACAAATATATAGATCGAAATCCGGCCAATGCCAAGCAAAGCAATTGCGCGTTCAACTTTCAAAAGAAACTCCATCCCAGACAGCGGATGGATTTGATTCACGCGGAAAAAAAGGCCATTCCTCGGCCGCGCGAGAATTATTCACGCAAGTGCCAAAACACACACTTTTTTGTTAAAGAAATACGGATCTTCACATTTTACGATCCCGTAACATTAGATCTGACACACGGCACTATCTTCTATACCTCTCAAGGCTTTTATATCTCCATTATTTAAAACTTTAAAACCCAGCGGACCAATTTCACATCAGATGCCCCGGTCTGATGTGGAGGAAGTCGCCATAGACAAGAAAAACTTTTTACTCCCAAAAAAAAATTGCCAGTCTCCAAAAAAAGAAAAACCCATAGACAAAATAACAAAATAAGGCAAGAACTGCACTATTTACATAATATTTATGTGACAATATAACCTCACATTTGATGCAATCAAAAAATTGTTTTTCATACACAATGTCGCCATGGTAATAACTTTTTTGTTCCATTTTAATATATTTCTGTATTATTTTGACACACTCTAAAGTAAGAGAAAATTTTGTATAATTTTTTTCCCATTTTATATGTAGTTATTACAGTTTGTCAAATAAGAGTAAAAAACATAGGAAGGCGCCACTGTCATCCAAATGACAATACCAAAAATATAATCATGGTGTTAATCTAAAGCTCTGTAACCTACAAGCGATTCTGACCTTGTCCTTCATATAGTTTCTAATACACAAGGGTTAATATCGCATTTAAAAAAATATATATATAAATCTCGTGGGCCGCGGGCGGGCTACCGGTAAATGACAGGTTAATTTTTAATTCTTAATAAATGTTTTTTATTACAGTTTTACGGAGTTACTGACATTAATGATTCGTAACGAGAAGAGCTATGCCAAGATGGCCACCAGATTTGTCATAGGTGACTATTCAGGCCCGGTCATCAAACTGCTGGTAACCATGATGCAGGCGCAGTTCAAACACTTCAAGATGTAAGATACTTCTATTTTCATTCATATACTCGCTGGTACACCAGCTAATTTCTTCTGGTTGTCTCTATTGTAATATCTGTGAAATATTTGCAAGTATATGACTGGTCAGTGGTTGAGTGGGCATAGCGCTTGAGTCCCACCCGGGCGTCGCGTGTTCGATTCCTCGGCTGGCTAAGTCCTCCATCACAACACAAGCAACATTTTCGGCTTTCTGTGGTGGTAGTAGGAGATTTTCAAACATTGTTGAGTTATTCGTAACCCGGGAATGTTTGTCTTTCTTTTTAAAAAAAAAAAAAAAATATACGTATATAAATTGCTACAGATATTTTGTATTTTTATATTTAAAAAAAACCTATGATATTCATTAAAAATGCAATAACTTGGACAAATATCAACCACATCAAATCTTCCTCAATGATCTATTACATTGAAGGGAATAAATAACCTTAAAAAATTATAAAAAGAAAGTTTTTCTTACAAAATTGAATATTCTGTAACGTAATTATTTTCTTGGTAGTTATTCAGTAGGTACCTACTTGCTCGGAAGGAGTATTATTAATTTCGGGTGCCGTTGAAACGATTGATTGTTCGTTTGTTTTTTTGTTTAAAAAAAAAAAAACGGTTAGAAGGTAGAAGGGCGACGTCATGACATAACGATGGATTGGTCGGAAGTTTTATTTTGTAAGGAGTTTTGATACTCCTAAATGATTGTGTAAATTTGCAATATTATGCGTGTAACAGACGTGATGCCTTTACGAGACTGTTAAATAGTACCGGGTCGCGGTACACGCAGGATGTTGATTGTTTTTTCGAGGCGAGGAAAACTTTTATTGTGATGATCACGAGATATCGAGTTACCTATGTAATATTACAATCTAATGGAAGTGTTTATGATGTCTGTGTGCCTGGTACCTAAGGTTGGTGTTCTTGTGCTTAGAACTGAGATTCTTGTGCCACGTACAATCCAATATCACCGAGGACAACTTTGGTGAAGACTGCAGGCACTTCTTAAATCACATTTACAGTCTAGAACTGCGGTTTATATCCTTTCAATGCTCGGAGATGGCCATCGGACGCATTGTGACGCCTTTGTGGATGGATTGGAATCTCGGCTCCTTCACTGTGTCATGGACATGCGAAGCGGCAGCTCTGGGGCTCTTCTCCAGCTATCTGGAGCCCTTGTCGTTGAGGTTAGAAGAGGTGCGCCATTTTAACTATGGCAAGCTACGAATGATCATTTGGAGTGGATTCTACTAAAATAACTGAATTATCTCTCTCTCTCTCTTTACACCTTTCTTTATGAGTTTACAAAGGTATTTATGTAGATTATGTTATAGTAGATTATGTTTTTTTGCTTGTCAATAATAACAAGTTTATTTTGTTTTATGTGAGTTCTTTTATTTACATCAGATAGTAGCTTTCTTTTATCCCACGCAGGACCCTGAGATGATGATGAGAGCTCATGCAAACGGAATTTCTCTGCTAACTGATAAGATACGTGTCATTTTTGGCGCCCAACGTTTTAAAGAGGGTAGATTACTCTCTTGGTGCACGATAAGAGGCTACTATCTTTTATTTACTATCGTTACTATCTGTTATTTACTATCGAATTACTGTTATTTACGTTGAATTTTATTAATTGTTTTAAGCTATCATAATTAATGATTTTTCTTTGAATACAGTGTGCTCGGGAACTTGTATTACAAGTTATAAAGTATTTTATTTTTTAAAATATTTCATTACTTTTTTTTTTTTTTTTGAAAAAAAAAAAATGGCGTTATATACAAAATTACATCGTGGTCCTCTGCATTCTGCATACGAGAATCGCAGAAGATCACCGATCATCAAATTAAATACGGACGCGTATATTTTGATGACAATTTTTGGTGAGGATATAAGCCCTCATGTGTTTATACTCGTATTAATTAAAATCTTAGGTTACTTGTACCTATTTATAGGTAGACGTTTATATATAACTAGCTATATTTAGTTATAGGTATACTTATCTTTATAATTACTACTATGCGAATGTTATTAGAATAATACTGGTTTTACATAATTAGGTTTATTAAAAAAACATTGTTTTTTTTAATATTTTTTCTTTTTATGCGGTGGCATGAAGGAACACCAAGCCTTCATACTGCTTCATTTATTTTTTTTTCTTTTGTGTGACACTTTGCTCACGTGTCTTGAAGCTTGGTACCTCCAAGGCATGTGCTCGTAGTGAGCACTACATTCTAGTGTACTGATGATAGACTTCATTTATTTATCCTCGTTGGACTAGAATAGGAACATCTCCACAAGAGATGTTTCTCTGATCTTAGTGATCAGTGGCGCCCAAAAAAAAAAAAAAAATTAGTTTAGTTTATAATTAAATCTGTTTTATTGTTTAATATACCTAATTAAATGTTAAATCTGACAATCTGTTAATATTAAGTTAAGTAATTAAGTCATTATTCATTAGGAAAATTGTTTTGTCACAAATAAAGGGAAGTACTGCTTCGGCGTGCACCACTATTAATAATTCCGATCTGGAAATTGACACTCTACCTTTAATACAGGAGAGTGTGGTTTTTCTTGTACAGTTTTTGTTAGTTATAAGTATAATTTGTTAATTGAAAATAGTATATAATATATGCCTAAGTATTTCACTGCTAATACCAGTGCTGTGCTAATACAGTGTTAATACTTTTAATAATACTTTTCCATGTTTTGTTTACAAGTTCCGAAGAGATGAGAGTAGTGTATGCCGCTACCTACTCGTAACGTTTCGAATTCTTCGATCGTTCATCTTCATTCCAGGAGACGGAGTAACTATGGACAGATTGATATGAGAGTCTGTGCCATAGCAGGGCCGTTGCCTGACGTTTCGGAACCGAACAGAGTGAAGACGGAGGATCTGTTGTCTGCGGATGTTTTCCCTGCAGAAGACAGAAGGGCCGTTGTCACGCTGATCATCATTGAACTTACTACAAGTGATAATTAAATCACTAGAACATTCTCAAAAAAAAAAAAACAAGTCAAAACATACATAATCCAATCCTATACATTATATTATATTAGACTCATAAAAAGAGCCAATTATTTGTCAAGCCCATATAATCATTAACGAAATAATAAAAAATAATAATAGACATATTTAAGTCTAGCTATATTGTTAGTTGTTGAGATGTATTGTTTTAGGTCTTTAGCTTAGTCAGACATTTAGTTTAATATAAATAAAGGGAGGAGAGAGAGAAAAAATTAGGTAATTTTTATTTGGTTCTTTATTTTTTTCCCGTTAATAATATCCATGTGATTTTTTTTTCTCATCTTCTTCAAAGATCTCAAAAGTGGGAGCTTGAGTCCTCCGTACTCACAAGTGTTTCTGAGAGATTGACTCCCTTTGTGTGAGTAAGTGTTTTCCATTCTCATTTTGGAGATGAAAAAGTGGAGATTCCATTCTCATTAAAATAAAATTAAAATAAATATATGTAAAATAGTTATAATAATAAATATAAAATAGAATATATAAACAAATAGGTTGTGTAACTCCAATCTGCGTATTGGTTTTCTTTTTGGGGTTTCCTTGTTATTGTGAATATATATATGTATAATTGTTTTGTTTTTTTGATATTCTCTGTGTCATTTTCTTTAACGTTTTAATTATTTTTGCTCCTTATGTACAAGTGCAGGAGTAGAGATATTTCTTATTGTTTTGGTATAATTTTACTTCACTCTGCGGCGTAAAATTTCTAGGGGAAGCGGGGAATTGTAACGTAATTATTTTCTTGGTAGTTATTCAGTAGGTACCTACTTGCTCGGAAGGAGTATTATTAATTTCGGGTGCCGTTGAAACGATTGATAACAAATTCAAATTGCCGGAACGTTGTTCGTTTGTTTTTTTGTTTGAAAAAAAAAAACGGTTAGAAGGTAGAAGGGCGACGTCATGACATAACGATGGATTGGTCGGAAGTTTTATTTTGTAAGGAGTTTTGATACTCCTAAATGATTGTGTAAATTTGCAATATTATGCGTGTAACAGACGTGATGCCTTTACGAGACTGTTAAATAGTACCGGGTCGCGGTACACGCAGGATGTTGATTGTTTTTTCGAGGCGAGGAAAACTTTTATTGTGATGATCACGAGATATCGAGTTATCGAGTTACCTATGTAATATTACAATCTAATGGAAGTGTTTATGATGTCTGTATGCCTGGTACCTAAGATTGCACGCGCCTTTTTAAATGACATCAACAGTCTAGAACTGCGGGTTATATCCTTTCAATGCTGAGAGATGGCATCGGACCCATTGTGATCAGCGGGCATCTGTGGGTGGACTGCTTCACGGAGTCATGGGCGTGCGAAGCGGCAGCTCTGGGGCTCTTCTCCAGCTATCTGGAGCCCTTGTCGCTGAGGCTGGATGAGGTGCGCCATATTAACTATCGCAAGCTACGAATGATCATTTGGAGTGGATTCTACTAAAATAACTGAATTATCTCTCTCTCTCTCTCTCTACACCTTTATAAGTATACAAAGGTATTTATGTAGATTATGTTTTTGCTTGTCAATAATAACAAGTACATTTTGTTTAATGTGAGTTCTTTTATTTACATCAGATAGTAGCTTTCTTTTTATCCCACGCAGGACCCTGAGATGATGATGAGAGCTCATGCAAACGGAATTTCTCTGCTAACTGAGAAAGGTTACGTGTCATTTTTATTTTTTTATTTTTTTATTTTTTTTTTTTAAACAAATATTTAAACTTATAGAATCTACAAATAATGATGTATGTTATAAACCTTAATGTATTGCAAATATTTATCTCGTGACGAAGTAGTGATATTATATTGGGTGTAATATGTATAAATTTTGATGAAATTAACATCCTGCGTGTACCGCGACCCGGTACTATTTAACAGTCTCGTAAAGGCATCACGTCTGTTACACGCATAATATTGCAAATTTACACAATCATTTAGGAGTATCAAAACTCCTTACAAAATAAAACTTCCGACCAATCCATCGTTATGTCATGACGTCGCCCTTCTACCTTCTAACCGTTTTTTTTTTCAAACAAAAAAACAAACGAACAACGTTCCGGCAATTTGAATTTGTTATCAATCGTTTCAACGGCACCCGAAATTAATAATACTCCTTCCGAGCAAGTAGGTACCTACTGAATAACTACCAAGAAAATAATTACGTTACAATTCATTTAGACTTTTATAAAAAGTCAATAGTTCCATATAAATAAAATCAGATATATTTATCCGTTACCCTATCCAGATTACAAACCAATTCTTAGAATGATTGTTTCCAATAAAAAGGGTAGTTGCTTGTGATACAGAAAAAAATAGATGAAGATAATATTGTTAATTCTAAAAATTTTAAATATGAGATTGCAATTATGACGGCTTGACAGTAGGTGGCAATGGCGAAATTTGGTAAACGCACATTCCGGAAGGTTCTGGGTTCGAGTCCCAGTTGCGACTATTATCTTTTTCTGTTTTTCTGTGTCTTGTTCTTTTATATTTTCGTTTAGATTATTATTATTATCTTCTTCTTCAATGAAATACATATCAACCAATTTGAATGATTGTTTTTGCCATTCTACAAGTAAAGAATGATATTTTATGCTTCTAAGGCTAGCTTTACACTCATAAGTAAAATTTACGACTTAACTTTTGACAGTTTACATATGCATTCGACTTTTGGTAAATACTCACAGAAGTTGTTCAGAAGTTCAACTTGGGTAAATGCGCTTAGCGACGATAGCGACCGTTTACATATGTAAATTTATTTGCGGTAAGTTGGCTTCCTGTCAACAACGATTTGCTGCTGTCAAATTTATGCAATTTTGTCAATAAAGATGAAAAGGCCCAAATAAAATGTCGATTTAGAATTTGGCTTTAATTAAACAGTTCTCCACAGCTTTTGTGCCTTCAAAGGCAAACATTAATGGAGTTCTTTCATTTTATCCCAATGACAGCTACCGACTTCAAATTCAAATATGTAATGTTATAAACAGAAATATTGAGATTAGAAAGGATTGGACCGATAATTAAACAGAAGGATGATTTTCAGAAAACTTTTTTCCACCTGAAAAATAAATGATATCTCGTCAGTTTTTGGAATCAGAAAAATTTCTTTCTGTCTTAATTTGTTATCGTGGGTACTTAGTGTTAATTTAATTTTTATCTAGTATTATTTTTATATTATGTTTTTGGGATATATATTGAGGTGGGTAATTATTCACATAACCTAATCAGATTTTAGGTATAAATAAATTTAAATAAGTATAAATAAATACTAGTTTTTGTAGGTAAACAATTCTACAAAAACAAATGTCTTTTAATTTTTTGACATCTTGCAACGGCGGATTTTGGTACCATTTCTTATGGCAAGTCTCAATTTATCAAACTGTTTTGATAAGCTGTGAGAAAGCTGAAAGTTTGCACAGACGCGATTAGACCTGTCAAAATATAGCAAAAGAACAACTTCTGTAACTTGCTATAAATTACTTTAACCTGTGACGAGCCGGGGGTGAAGAGGCATCCTTCCTTCCCCTTGCCCTAACAAAGCACCACTTTGAATTTTGAATTGAATGTTTTGTTGATAAATTTTAAGCTATGGTATATTTTATTGACTGCAACACGTTCACAACACAATAAACTATCCACTAAAACCACATTACTTGCATTTATTACGTAAATTAATAGGTTTTACGACGTTTTATTCGCGATACACACAGTAATTGCGACCGTTAATTCCGCGCCAAAATCTGACAGCGCATCATCATAGAAGAAATCGTCTTAAAAATAATCCAGTGTGGCAATTCGACTGAAATCTTTAAGACTACCAAGAATAATGATGGCGCAAGCGATTTAGACACTGTTTTTCATACAAATTCGTACATATAAGGGTCAAAATCGCAGACCAAAAGTTTTTCAGAGACAATTTATTTCAAATATTTGAATTATTTTCTCGCGCATGCGCAAATGAGGCCCGTGTTTTCGAGTTCCTGGCACGTCACCGGTTAAGTGACTTTTGGTATTGTTTACTTTGGTAATTTGGCTATAAATCGCTTATGTGAGTGACTTATGGGAAAAAACCTTTGAGTGTAAAGGCAGCCTATTAAAAATACTACACATTTAAAAAAAATTTTAAATAAAAAATTATGTCACTTCACAATTATGGTTTCTTGCGCACAGTCCATGTAATCCCTTTTTACAGCGAGTACATATTAGGTTGGATCGCCTTACCTCATTTGTTTTGCTGCACACTATATATACACTGGCGTAAATTGCGCTCGGGCAATTTTTCTTACTAAATTTTTCATTGGGTGAAGCTGGTTGTATCGGTTCACTGTTTTTGCGAGCTATCCATTCTTTTTTAACATTTTTATATTTTACATTACATACATACATATCTTACAAAATATTATATTTAAGGTCATCATTGGTCTTATCAGAAAAGATCCTAAATATCAATAATATTGTTCCCAGATTCGGCCTGCAGTCAATGAGGCCCCTGCTGATGGTGTGGATGTACTGGCTGACCTCAGTGGAGGGCTGGCAAGGGGACTGGGTGGTGGTCCACCTGCTGGACGTGGCTCTGGGCTGCTGCTTCCTGCATCATGACGCCATCAACGAGGCTGCCGCTTTCCTGGGTACCTTCATTCAGGTAACACCTTTCTCCAAACCTATATGTAACACTAATGACATACATATTGGCAATTTATATGTCAATAACACTTTTAGTACATTTTAGGTTTCTTTCACCATTGTTTTTTATAAATTTTTTGACTGAAATATTAAATACTAGCTGATATGGCCACACATTGCTGTGGTTAATGAAACACAACGCCATCTACTGGATGGTTACCCAACCTTTTAACTCACACCGCCATCTGTTAATTTGGATACAAATCAAATCCACACCGCCCGCTTTCCAGCCCGGTGTCAGACATGCACTTGCAGCCGGGTTCTTAAATTTCAACCGCGCAGACGCAAGGCTATTAATACTGTTTGATGATGATAATTGTAATGAACTCTTTCAGATCTGAATTAAAAGTGGCAATTGTAGAACATATTTTATACTTGATGATAATTGGTAGAGTTATTTGAAAAATGCTGATGTTTTTTTTACCTAGTTTAGAAGTTATTGCTACTTCATTTGAAATAACCTCAGGTTTCAGAGGGGCTTGTTTCACTTAAAATAAAATGACAAATCTTACTCTGTATGCCAAAAATATCACATTCTATCCAATTACAAAAATCTTACATAAAAGACAAAAAATCCTTCAAAACTTACATCACAAAAAAATCGTCAGAAAAAATTCAACACCAAAATCATCTTTCAAAATATAAAAATGGCTACCGCCTGAAGTAGTAGCTAAAATTTAATAAAAAAATAGTGTGCAAAGTCAATTGGAAAACGAAAACTTCAATTTTTATTCGCTTTAAATTGTGAGGAAAAAATTCTTCTTTATATTTTCAAATATACACACCGATTGAAAGGGTTAAGTCACAAATGATGAATTATACAATTTGAATCAAGTTTCATAGAAATTAAGTTTAACAAGGTTAGCTCTTTTTTGAAAAAATACTCATCCGGCCGCTTTTGAAATTTCGAAAGCGTGACGTAGCTTGAAGTAAAACACTGCCAGTTGTATTTAAGTTAATTCAAGTATTCCAGTGGAACATAGACTTCAAGCTACGTCACGAAATTTTTTCCGAAACCCCCTCGATGAGCTAAACTCCCTTTTAAACGCATTTTCTATGCATGTCAACATGTCAACAGTTTTGGAAGCATTATTTAACTACATCATACCTCGTGTCATGCTATGCCGAGCCAGTACATCCGTTCTGCTATGTGGGATACATAGAAGATCGTGGTACCGTCCCTGGCTGTAGTTGTTCGGCACATACAACTTATAACATTCCAGGAGGTATGGGCTATCTATTATAAATTATTAATGATTTTGTACGCCGTTACTGCAAGGGCCCCACTCCTCCTCAACTGGATACTTTGGCAACGCGTTTCCAAAATTTGAACACCAAAATAGAATGTCTGAACCAACTGAAGGCGGAAATGAATTTAGTTTGGGGAGCCGGTGATAATCTAGATATTGCAGATGTCGCTAGTGTACAGTTTGCAGGCTGACTGGTCAGTATTTGTGTAGCCGGTCAGTCTGGATAAATAACCTCTTTACCTTGTGCAATACCGCCTTGCTACACAATGAAAACATAATTTAACTAGTAGTTCTGTTAACAACAGATCTCGCGTCCAAAAAGTTAGGTTTCTAATTTTGTCTTAAGATTTGTAATTTATATTTTCAGACTCAGTCAATTATTTCTTTGCTTCTAGTCTCCGACGAACCCGAGATCCCCCACTTCAGGGTCGGGCTTCAGCTGGCTGTGGAGCTCCAACTCTTCGCAGCGCGGCCTGCTGCAGTGCTCCGTGGAGGCGGGCTACCTGTGGCACGTCACGCTGTGGAAAGAGCACTCCGTCATGGAGCGCTACACTGGCCTGTGGGGGCGCTTGCTGGACCAGCTTTCAAAGCACCGCGAGGGCACCAAGGTCAACATCGACAAGGCGCTCAAGGTATCGTATTTCTTATCTTTGTAGATATATCCCACGTTATCCTTATTTGAGGTTCGTGCATCATTTATGGACTTTGGAACAAGACATTCTAAAAATCTTGCAATAATTACTCTATTGACAGCCCATTCCTGTTGGAATGCTATGGCTTATATGTGCCTGAAAACTTCAGCAACTTGATGACTTGTTTAAGATAACACACGGCAGAACAGATGTCTAGCACTACACATGTAAAAAATGTTTTGTTGATAAATTTTGAGCTATTGTATATTTTATTGACTGAAACACGTTCACAACACAATAAACTATCTACCAAAACCACATTACTTGCATTTATTACGTAAATTAATAGGTTTTATGATGTTTTATTCGCGATACACGCATTTATTGCGACCGTTAAATTCGCGGCAATTTATGACAGCGCATTTTCATGGATGAAATCGTTTTAAAAATATTCCAGAGTGACTAGGTGAATGAAACTTTTAGCATCACCTAGAGTAATGATGGCGCAAGCGATTCTGACACTGTTCTTCATACAAATTCTGTACATAGAAGGGTCAAAATCGCAGACCAAAAGTTTTTCGTCGACAATATTATTCAAATATTTGAATTATTTTCTCGCGCATGCGCATATGACGCCCGTATTTTCGCGTCTCCGGCCTTTGACAGGTTAAATAACCTTGAAATTTTTTTGTGTAACTATCTTCCGAAATTTTTATTTATTTATTATTTATTAGCTGGTACACGGCATGCGTTGCAATGCCATTCAAATAAATAAATTGATTTACAATACCCCGTTCCCTTACACCTTCCCCGCCTTCCCCCATCCTCGTCTCTTCCCTCTCCGCGAACCCCACCTTCCCCCTGCCTTTCCTCCCTGCCGCTAAAATATATGAAATACACACGTTTTCATTTATTTCATAAATCCAGAGTCTACTATTATATATAGCCTATGTTACTCGCTGATAATGTGGCTTTCTATTGGTGAAAGAATTTTTAAAATCGGTTTAGTGGTTTAGGCATGAAAGCGTAACAAACAACACACGCACTTTGGCATTTATAATATTAGTATGGATTTAAATATATGTTATGTATGAATAATTTATGAGGAGGATGGTGAAATACTCACTGAATGTAAAACTGTGTTACTAGCACAGTTTTTCACTTATTTGTTATTTAGGACTAATTTACATTGTCAATTTAACACAAAAATAATTTATTTATAAATATTTTAAGTATATGGAAAAATTGATACAATCCTACTGAACCTCGAATATGATAAAAAATGAAAAATGTAATTTAGTACATACAGTTTTACACTAGACAGACAATAAATATGTATGTATGTGTAATGTTCCAGAGTGCGGGTGGTTCGGATAATTCGGGGGCGCTGGTGATATACCGTTGCCTGCAGAATGCCATCTCCCTCTCCCTCACACACCCCATCTACCCGCTCATCTGGCAGCTCTTCTTCTACCTGTACCTGGACGTCAACTGCCTGAGGTAAGACTCCATTTTGACATAAAGTAAAGCTATCGAAGTATAAAAACGTGTTTATGGTATGTTAATTTAGTTAAAAGTTTTTTTTTTTCATTCTTTTCCATTTTTTTTGTCACTGATCTATTTTGTCACGGAATCATTTTTAACCCGTCAGCAACGTAAGCAGATATATGCGTTAAAATGACAATAGCAGTCAAGTACAATAAGCGTGTTTTCACGTCAACGCGTGTGTCCACAGAAATCGTTGTAACTCCGTTATTGTTTTATTGACATTCCTAAAACCAAAAGTAAAAGGTCGATAGTGAATCATGCTGTACATCCCTGTTCAAGTTGTCCATAGAAATACGTAAAAAGACCTATTCTGTCAGACATACGGTTGACATGTATTTTACGATATGGATATTGTTCATTTTTATCAAATATTTTGTATGAAATGATAAAAAAGTGAGGTGACAAAATTATTTATTATACATTTATACAATAGAATAAGTATTGTTGTTTACATAATCTGTGATTTTAGTACCTTTTTCACATAAAAACATCACGTGAATCATTTTTACCTATTTTTAATGTATGCGTTCTAAATTTTAATATTTACAAATGTTAAAATTTATTTATAATATAATAATTTGAAAGGTTATTTTGTAACCTTTCTAAAACAGTTTTTAGTATTCGGCTACATTCAGAAATGTTTCATTTATAGAACTTTAATTGTGAAGCGGTAATTTTTTTTTTTTTTTTTTACAGTTAATACCGCACAAGAATCTCAACTGCTCCCGTCTGGAGCCAGTGAGACTATGGCATCCCCAATTGGGGTATATTGTGAGGCTGAAGGTAGTGTGGGAGGGGAAGGAGGTGGGGAAGAGGAAGGTTGGGAAGTACCTGGCTATTCAGATCTGGTCACTAAACACGGCTAAAGCCATTTTCAAGCAACGTTTCAATTCTGAATGGTGGTCTTACACCAGGGCGATACTGATAGTATCTTCCACTCTGGAACATGCCGCAAATATACTATATATTATTTTTAATTAATTAATTTTGAAATAACACAAATTAATCAAAAATAAAAATTATTTGCGCATGCCGGGTTCGAACCCGCGACCTCCGGAATGTGAGTCAAGAGTCTTAGCCACTGGACTACGGCGGTCGTCAAAATAATAACACAAAGTTTTCGTAAAACTGACATTTCGTTTAAGACATTAAAAGTGAATATTCGCGATATATCGGACAGGTTAATATTTCATAATACAGTCGATTCCGCTTTATTTGCACATTGGTTTATTAGGAAAGCTGGTTGTTCACGCTAAGACCCAAGAAACAGAAACCAAATAAAGAAACTAATACTGATTTACTTTGGTTATCTGGGACACTATTCAGTTTAATTGGGACAAATTCTGATTTGAAGTGGTTGCAAAACGTGTCTTGGTAAATAAATTTTAGTTCCGAAGGGCGAGCATGCATTGCAGAGTGTGGCACGTGTGAAGGGGATGATTTGCGCTACGGGAGTTAGGCGTCACATCCACCTACATTGTTGTTTTTTTTTGGGTTACTGTTAATAAAATCTATGTATACAGGGTGTCCGGGGGTAAAGTGCATTAACTTCGGGAGGTGATTCAACATGATGGTGGGAGTAAAAAAGATTAACAACTTTTTCCGAAATTCCAACATTTTTTTTCCCATACAAAAAGACGTACCTACTAAAAATCCTTGGTGTGAGGTACGATCTTATTTGCTGAGAGCCTGCCTGGCGCCCGACTCGATTGTGATTGGCCCGTATCGTAACAGCGGAAAATAATAAATCTGGCCGCACACGCCGGACTAATTTTATCTTTTTACCTCAAAACTGACCCTAAAAGTTGGAATTTCGAAAAAAGTTATTTAACTTTTTTACTTGTACTATCATGTAGAATCACCTCCCGAAGTTAATGCACTTTACTCCCGGATACCCTGTATATTATAAAAGAAAGTGTACTACAGTATGCGTGCCGCTAAAACTCAGAAACATGTCCTGGTACGATCAAGGGAGTTATACAGTGTGGTACCCATCCATGAAGAAATTTCCTGTTTTTACCCGAGGGGCATTCTTTTGAAGATGAAAGTTTCGCCCTCTAAAAATTTCTAGAACAGTCCAGAACATTCGAGAGAATTCAAGAGCATTCCACAACATCACAGAATATCCTGAAACATTCTGGAATGCTTTGGGAGCCAGCTAGTATGTAATAAATGTTTCTGATTATTTAATTTTTTCATATTCATTTGTACCTGTAACACATTTGAGAGAAATGTGTAAATATAAACTAATACATATAAATAAAATGGCAAATCTTACTCTACATAAAAAAATCTCCATGTAAACTTCATTAAACTTTACTTTTTGGAATAGCTGCTTATTTGAGATAATTTTTTATTTTATTTATATAAATATATATTTTTTTTAATTCAATTTTTTTTTTTTATATATTCAGTTTGATAATGCCTTCAGAGAGCGAAACAGCTGTCACGCGTAATAATAATTACATAGCAGAACTGGTTTATTATAAACTGTTTTTATAGATTATATAATAAGTATTATTATTATTGTTATAAATATTCGTGTCCCTGTTAAACCAACTCGACTCCACCACCTTTTCCACAGTTACAATCATAGCACTAACTATTCCTATCATTCACCGCTAGTGCGTTTTCACCGAACTGCCAATACGTATACAGACCTTTTCGATATTTTCAAAACCTCACCGTCTTGCATCAAAGCAAAAATAACTAGTTATTTATGTAACTGATATGTTTGTAAAATGATAAATATTTGTTGTACTAATATGCATTGTATGTATGTACTGTATGTTATTCTATATATATATAATGTTTGTAAATGTTCGATACACCTGTATTATGTATGTAATAGCCCTATGTACGGGCGTTTAAATAATAAATTAATTAATTAATTAATAAATAATATTATTGAATAAATAAAAAAATGAAATGGAGTTCTACAAAATAAACTTGATAACAATAAATATTTGAGACAACATATATAAATATAAATATTTGAGACAACATATACATATAACATGTTTTGGGCCCAATGTGTCCAAATTAAGCAGAATCGACTGAGCAATGTATGTTTGTTTTCAGTTCTCAATCGCCCAAGCTCCTGGGCCCCTTATTCTTCGAGGGTCTGGTGAACTCCCGCCTTCTGGCCAAGGCCAAGGCGCGTCTGATTGAGGCCGAGAACTACCACAAGGCCAAGTCCATCGAGCTCTGCGACGACCCCAACGGCTTCAGGTCGAGGACCAACGAGAGGCAGTGGTACCATGAGTGTCAGACGCAGTGAGTCTCTTTTATACTTGTTTGATTGTACACTTTACTACAGTATACAACTCCTGACAAATCGCAAGTGCGTCACTTTGTTAACTAACTGTCACACCATTTCCAGTCTTAACATATACTCCTTGCTTCATTCACATTCGTATGCCGTCTCATACATATCCTTCTGTTATACTCACTCTCGACATGGCCTACTTGGTTTACTAGATCGTGCCATGTCTTTCTTGAGCAGTGACGGTCTTACCCTCAGGTCAAATGGTCAATGACCTCCCAAAATTATAAGATGGTAATAAAACACAATATTATGAAATATTATTGGACCGATCAGTGGCTGAGTTGGCATCATGTTTGAGTCCCACCTGGGTGTGCCATGTTCGATTTCTCCACTGGCTAAGTCCTCCATCATGACACCAGCAACATTTTCCGCTTACTGTGGTGGTAGTATGAGATTTTCAAATATTATCGGGTTATTCGTAACCCGAGAATATATGTCTTTTAAAAAAAAGAAAAAAAAATGCAAATCAAAACAACCGCATTTTTCTAATTTATTTGAAATGCACCACGAGATAGCAGGCAGGGGAAAGTAGTGATTTCTAACATCTAAAATGGAAGCTTCCTTTCCCACACACCTATGATTGGCTGGGTCAATTTATCAAATGTCCCAATATCATATCTTCTGTCTCTAATCGCCATACAATAAATGAGATGGCACTATGTCACCTAGTAAAAATGCTTTCGCATTCTGAAGCCGAAAGCTTCAATCATTGCCGTGAGTGAGACAGCAAGAAGAATATTATGCCTCTGAAAGAGATGGTTTGTTAAATGTAGGTTGGTTTTGCATATTGCACGCTTATCGATTTATCTACTTGCTCGTGGTCGGCACGGCCATGAAAATTATCCATTAATAAACAGCATTGCTGCTTTATAAGTTGACATTATCGGTTTTGTCAATTTTGGGTTGCATCGGGACAGAGGCTCGGTAATGGTGACGTCCCGATATATCGGGACGGATAGCAACCCTGTACACACCTGAAAAAAAACCACTTTGTTAATATTTATTGTAAATGTATTTATTTTAGGTTGATGAAGGCGTTTCACGCATGGCTTGATGATGACATTTACAAGAATTTATCTGATGAAGGAAGAGCTTCCCGAACTTTCAATGATAAATTCAACATGCTCTTAGCTGGAAAAAATGTAAGCCAATATTAATTTATATTTGATGTACACAAAGTTGTTTGGTTTTCAATATAAATATTTCATTGGCTAAGTTGCCACCTGATCTATTCTGTGAGAATCTAGGGTCAACTTATAGAATGAAAATTGAAGTCGATTTAACTTTAGGATTCTATTACATAGAAAGCCCGTTCTCATCGATCGATTTCATAGATTCTGCGAAATAGATTATATTATAGATTATACGAGGGCTGTCCATAAAATAAGGTCTCCAACGTGCTGCGGTCGTGAGGAACACTGGCGTGTAGCCTGGTTTCCCCTTGTCAAATCCCCATCATGCTGCACCCTCTGTGATGCTTAGTCTCGGCATGGCAGCTGTTTGCGATGGAGCTTCCACTCGCCGCACGTTTGTTCCTTTGCCTCTGGTGTCGTGTAGTGTATCCGGGTCTCGTCCCCAGTCACAATTGAATCCAAGAATTCTTTGCCATCGATGTCGTGGCGCTCAAGGAATTCGCGGGCTGCTTCAACCCTTTGTTGTTTGTGATCTTCGGTAAGCATTTTGGGACCCACCTTGGGCAGACCTTGTGGTCGCCCAAATGTTCTGTCAATAGTGGTCTTACTGACATCAGGGATCATATCACAGAGCTCCCGAACCATCACCTGTCGATCTGCAATCATTGTTTTTTCCACTTTGGCAATATTTTCGTCTGAAACCGATGACCGTCTGGCACGCTTTTAAATTCTCTGCGTCATTTGCTCACGTTTTCACACTTATACACTGTTTTCCGTACACTTCAAGTAGCTGAGAATGAATTTCTACCAGGGGTTTGTTCTTTGCACAAAAAAATAAATTATAGAGCGTAATTAACGCAGTGCGGTGAGCGGAGGCGAAATGAATCCACCTAGATTTCCCCGATTATCACATAATTTTAAGGTTTATAATTTTTTTTTAAATCATTTAATTATGGGGTTTAACCTGTCAAAGGCCAGGGTTTTTTACCTTACCTTTTTTAAATTACCTTAAGAACAAGAATGGAGGAAGCTATTCTGAGCTTTTCCTTGGTACAGTTTCTTTATACAAAAAAATTTAAATCGCATCCAAATTATTTGAATTAATATTCTTTTTTGAAATTCGAGTCTCGCGTGCGGGCACGTTCCTGGCCTTTCACAGGTTAAGTGAGGTCACCATTTATGGGGTGGATTGTGTGTAAAGTGTGTAAAGTATGTGGTAAATCAAATGTCTTTACAGTACTTACAAGTTTATTTACAAATTACAAACAGAACTTAACCACCATAATTATTATATATTAAAATGTGAACAATAATAATAGGGCGAGCAAACACGATCTACAAGGTTGCGTCTTGACCGGGAGCTTATAATAATATAATAATAATAATAATAATAATAATAATGTTTATTTCAGGATGTGGGGAGGATAGTGCAATCCCACACGTCCCATAAAGTTGTACATATTTACACAACAGATAAAGTAAAAAAGTAAATAGAACAAACAAATATAAAAGACATCAGCGTTAATAGAAATAAAATAAATAATCAATTATAATGTAGGGACGTGGTCTGGAGTGAGCTCGGGCCCAGCGCTCGCTCAGGAGTGGCGCTTGGTGCTGGAAGGCTGCGATCACCACTGTGTTATCGGAAGCCATTAGCCGCATCCGCTTAAAGTAGAATAAATTGATGATCTTCGTCGCAGCGCGAGAGAGTGACTTGTGACAGAGTTTGATTCCTGTTGGTTGACGGGGGACCAATCGGATTGCAGCGCGACTGCAGATCGGTGACCTTGATCGCCCTCCACAAAATTAATAATTAATTTTAATAAATCACCTACCAAAATTTGGGTAAAATATTGTTTAAAATGTCCAATTATTTATGGGTTCAATATTTCATATTTCAGAATGCCTGGATGGAGATGGTGGATCACTTCCAGTTGAACGCATTCCAGCCGCCACAATGGCCAACGTCCCTTCTGCAAGACCTGGGCTTCCTCCAGCCTCCGCCCACCCGGGGCAAGAGCCCCGAGACAACGCCCGGAGAGCGCATCCTGTTGCGGGTCAAGACTTACGAGGCCCCCGTGCTCGACTCGGCCGAGTACGGCGGGAAAGCCAACCAACTGGAGCCACTGCTCGACCCCACCGTGACAAGGGACTTTAACAAGGTCCACAAGATGATGAATGACCATCTCAAGTTCTTGGAGAAGTGTGCACAGTGAGTAGATTATTGGTTATTTTTGACGCAACTTTAAACCAGTGGCGGTCTGTGAGTTTTCAGTGAGCTAGGGTGCAAAGATTGAAAAATACGACGCATCTTTTGTAGCTGAAAATTAATTTTATTTATTTTTCAAAATTTCAATATTTTGTGTGAAGATTTTCAGGATTCTTTCAGTTAGGGGATGCGCCGCATCCACATTTCAGTATAGCTTCATACAAAAAGTTGAAATTTTGAAAAAAAAAATCGTTTTCATCTACGACAACATCGATAACGTCGTATTTACCAATCTTAACACTCACTGAAAACATATGAACCGCCACTGCTATATAAATCACCCTTCCTTCACCATTCAAAGTACCTATCCCTATCTGAAAGTATGCGGCCAATTTAACTACGCAAATTGTTGTTGACGTATTTTTTTTTTTTTTAAATAATCGGAGATGGTTTACATATATATAGTTCCCGAGAGCACTTAGGCCATAGACCCATTGTACTATCTCCCATTTTACCTCATTCCTTTGACAGTAACCCAGTCCCTTTTATAAAGTTCACCAGGATTGTCATTCGAAATGAAGCTATATCTTCTGGTCCGACAATGTGTCTTCCCAGGCCTCATTTCCCCTCTTCATTCCTCCTTGGTTCCCTGAAGGCCCCACGACGGAAGAGGGCTTCATCTCTCCTCTCCACTCCTTAGTTCCCCGAAGGCTCCACGACGGAGAGTTCACCTCCCCTTGGTTGTTGACGTAACTATATACATCTCCCTTCCTCCACCTATCCAAGTACCTATCCCTATCTAACAGTGTGTGGCCAATTTACCTATGCAAATTGCTGTTGACGCAACTTTATTCATCTCCCTTTTTCCACCTATCCAAGTACTTATCCCTATCTAACAGTGTATGGCCAAACGTATCACACAACTGACAGTTCAAAAGAGAATTTTTTGTCAACGATGCGAATAAACATTTTTTTAGATCGTTAGATGCAAAGGAATAGAGACATCTATGAAAAAGGCTTTAAAGCATTTTATCAGCTGCATTATTATGTTAGTCTCAGATCGCGGGAGTTTTTGAAAATATTACAAATTTTTTTTTAATGCATCTAGGGAAAATTTGCCTAAAACAGGCAGCAAACCAATCCGAGGTATTTTAAATGGCGCTATATTGTGGCAAAAAGCACTCCAGTCGATAATACCACAGTATTTATTTATAAGTTAAAAAATAAAATGTTTCCAGATTATACGTTGAACAATGTTAGTATTAATAGTACAGTTCATTGCTATCCTACGAGACACTGCAACAATTTTAGGCTTCCTAAAACAAATTATTGGGAAGACAAAACAATATTTATTATAAAGGTTTTGCATCCGAAATTGCTTACGAATTACAGCTTCAGGTGCATTTGGAAATAGACTGTAAATACTAACAATGAAATGAAATGTTGTTTGCAGGAATTGGGTGATAATATGTGCAGGGGAGCATACATTAATTACGTGAGCTTAAAAGGGGTGGGGGGGGGGTCCGGCAAAATCTCACATTACTTGAAAAGAATATACGAAGTGACCCAAATTTATCTCACTGCATGCCCCCTAGGGAAAACTAATATATATACGAGATACGTGTAGGGAAGCAAGAAAGAAGGATAACCAATCACTTACCACTGAACCTCTGCGAAGGAGCACACAACACAATCACAAATATGGTTTATACAGTTCTACCGCTATACCTCGAGGTAGTTATCGCCACAACAACACAAATAAGTACAAAACGATATTGTTTACTTTTGATATGGTCAACAACCTTCTAAAAATTTTATTAGTGAATAAAATATATATAAAAAAAGAAAAAGGGAGTCGAGAGGAGAACTGCGACCACCTAGTTGGACTCTTCCCTCTTAGGGCCTTCGTGGAACCAAGGGGGAGTGGAGAGAGCTGAGATCATTTCGGTGGACTCTTCCCTCCTGGGGTCTTCGGGGAAACTAGGAGGAGTAGAAAGGAGAACTGAGACCACCTCGGTGAACTCTTCCCTGCACTTTTTACTTGTGTATTCTCTACAACTTTGTTTTTGAGCATGAATTATGTTGCAGAAAATACGACAATAACTCGCGCAACCTGAGCTCCATCGACGGCAACCTGTGTGATCTAATCCCCGCGCTCTACGAGAAGAGGGAATTCTGCAAGCGGGTGCAGCGTCAGTGCGGGGAGAAATGTCTGGGCAAAGCGGAAATCGTAGTCTCGGTAAATATATTTTATTAGAAATAATAAGCAGATGCTATTGCATAAGCTAACACCTCTGCCATAGGTCACCCCAAATGGTTCGCTACGTTTGGTGACTCAGCGGGGGTGCATGAGGTAAGGTTTGTCTGTGTCTTGGCGGTGGATGTAGCTGCCCGCCAGCTGCAGGGCAGGACGGATCGGGAGAGACTAGTTGAGGGACACCTTTTGACTTCTCCAACAGGGATTCTCTCGGAACATCGCATTGCACCGCAGTGAGAGGGATGAATTCACACTTTTTTTTAAATTTAATTATTTAAAAAAAAATTATTTTATTATTATTTTTTTTTTAAATTAAATTTGATAATGTTATCAAGTTCTGCAAGTATTTTAAAATGTATTTTTGTTACAGCTGTTTCGGTTTACAAGACTATTTTCAAACTGTTTGAAGATGGTCTTGTAAACCGAAAAAGCTGTAACAAAAATACATACTAAAATACTTGAAGAACTCGATAATAACATTATCAAATTTAATTTTTAATTAAATCAAAATAAATTAAATAGAGTTCTACGAATTAAACATAAAAACAATTAATGAATTCACACGTCCGTCACTCCTGGAGACACTGATCCCAAATTCCTGCCCACGCCTCATACATTTATCCTTCCCAGAATATCATCTCCTTTCTTCAAAAGGCCCTCCACTAAGCATCCCCAAAGATGAAATAGGCCATGAGAGAAATTATTTTCCACACAGCCTCCTGTGTGGAGCTAATGTAAAAAAAAAATGCATTTGTAGGATTCATTTTCCAGCATGGTTTCAAAAATTGATCTTTTTTAAATTAGCTACACACAGAAGGCCCTTAGAAAAAATCCCTCAGGGCCCATGTCATCTTAGGAGATGCTGTATAGAGGGTATTTTTAGGGAAAGGAAGGAGAGAAAATTTTGGGAAGGAAAAGGTGTGGAGGGGTGGGTAGGAATCTAATGGTTGATGTGTTTAGGATTGATAGATGTATAATCTCCCTCAACCAGTCTCTCCCGATCTGGCCCGCCACGCAATGTGTGGGCAAACACATCTGCCGCTAAGACCTAGACAAACTTCACCCCATGAACCCGGGCACCCCTGTTAAGTCACCAAACGTAGCCAACCGCTTGGGATGACCTATGGCAGGGGTGTTGGTTATCCGATAAATGTTCCCGATGCGGCGGTACCCATTCCTGTCTCCCAAGCACAATTTGATAATGTATTTGTTGTAGGGTGAAGAGTCGAGGATGATGGAGAACGTGACGGTGAAGATCGGCTACAACAGGAACACGCACAAGTCTGCCCTGGAGAAGGCCATGAAGCCTTACGACGAAGTGGCGGCGCACACGGCCGTCATCTCTAAACTTGCACAGTAAGTCATCTTTTTACATTTTTTCTATTAATTTTACAGTTTTTTACCCAGCAAAATTTGTATTTATTTATTTTAGTAAAAATTTCGGACCTTTTGTAAAGCCGTTTGTTTTTAGAAGTTAAGTTTTCATTAATTTAAATCTGATGTTAACTTGCCCTAACTTAAAATAAAGAAAATATTTCATATGAAATCCTAATGTAAGATAGAAAAGCAACCTGCAGAATTTGTGCCACTAGAAGGCGGTAGTGTAGCATACTGTCGTCAGAATGTATGGGAAATGTCAGAAGTTGGAGGTATTATAACTATTACACAGTATTTGACATCGCACAAGAGTTTAAATTGTCCGAACCGGGTTTCGAACCCACCATCTCAATTGGCAATAATAACAACAACAAAAAATTCTGATAAATGTTAGAAATTCCATTAATGGAGGACTGAACACGGTAAGTGCTAACAAAATGTAGAAGTCGGCGATGCCAGAGAAAGACATGGCACGGTCGAGTGAATCAAATATTTGAGTCAAGTCATGTCGAGAGTCAGAATAACAGAAGAGTATATGAGATGGAGTGTGAATGTGAACGAAACAAGGATTGTGTGTCAAAACAAAGTTGTGTGGCGGTCTATCCTCTGCCTACCCCTGTAGAGAAATAGCCTGATTGTTGGTAGTTTTTTTCCACATAGGAGACCCTGAGGAAAATAATTTCCCTCAGGGCCTATTCATCTTTAGGGATGTTGTGTGGAGGGTCTTTTTGTGAAAAGGAAGAAGTGAACATGGGTCTTGAAGAGACCGGTCTTGAAGGGACTGCCGAGTTGTTGAACTCAAGAGTTTCAATTGCCCTTGATAGGTTATGACCCCTGTTATGTCTGTGACCCAAGAAGTTTATCACTCTGCTATGAAGATTTGTATTATTATGTTGTAATCACAATAAAAAAATTGTGATAAAAGTAAAAAAAATTTAGTCATGGAAAAAAATATTATATAGTACTTTTCTGTTTATTTTCAGATTGGCGTACGACGGGCACATTCCAAATCTAGGAGATAAAGGCGTAATTCTATTTAATACGGTTCTAGCTGCAATAAAGGAGGAGAACACCAAGTTTCCCCCGGCTAATCAAATTCTGGTCAATGTTGCCACACAACTTGGAGAGGTAATTCAATTTTTACTCATTTTTGTGGAATATTAATTATCTCAAAAACACTGCAAAGGTACCGTGCAAAAAAAAAAATAGATGACAGATTAAACATCTGAAATTTTGTTATTCACATAGATCTGAAATTTTGTTATTCACTTAGATTAAACACCTAAAATTTTGTTATTTACATAGATGTGAAATTTTGTTATTAAGGCGATCCACTAGTTCACTACTGTGCCGTGGACAGTAGTTCTTCGGTGGACGCCATAGGGGTCACTTTGAATAACCGAATTCGTCGACTAGCGGCCGTATTGTAAAATATCAACATGAAAATGCATATTTTATTTTATTTTGGGAAGATTGGGTGTAAATATCAACTTTTTTTGCGATTATTATAAAATAAACTGAATTTGCCACATTACACAATAAAACCATATCCGAAAAGGGGTTTATAAAAAGGAGAGTTTGGACTTGAAAGTGTGTTTTTTAGACCTTATACTTTATTTTTTTATAGGCTTATTAAAAAACTTATAAAAAAAATGACCAATATTTTTAAGGGCCAAGGTATGTTCTACACGCAGTATTTAATTGAAGCATCTACAATACTTCTAAGCGATCAAATTTTCAAAACAAAAACATATGATTTTGCATTATTTACTATGACTTCATCTTAACTTAGATTAAACATCTGAAATTGTGTTATTCACATAGATTAAACATCTGAAATTGTTTTATTCACATAGATTAAACATCTGAAATTGTGTTATTCACATAGATTAAACATCTGAAATTGTGTTATTCACATAGATTAAACATCTGAAATTGTGTTATTCACATAGATTAAACATTTGAAATTGTATTATTCACTTAGATTAAACATCTGAAATTTTGTTATTCAGATAGATTAAACATTTTAAATTTTGTTATGCATTCACATAAATTAACATCTGAAATTTCGTTAATCACTTAGATTAAACATCTCAAATTTTATTCAATATCTGAAATTTTGTTATTCACATAGATTAGATATATGGAATCTTGTTATTCACATCTGTTGGTCAATGACTGAGTTGGCGTCGCGTTTGGGTCTCACGCAAAGTTGTGTGTTCAATTCCTCCGATGGCTAAGTGTTCCATCACAACACAAGCAACATTTTCCGCTTACTGCGGTGGTAGTAGGAGATTTTCAAATATTGTCAGGTTATTCGTAATCCTTGAATGTTTGTCTTTATTTATAAAAAAAAACAATCCGTAATTTGTTATGCACATAGATTAAACATCTAAAATTTTGTTATTCACGTAAATTAAACATTGAAATTTCGTTAAGCGCATGATTAAACATCCAAAATTTTGTTATTCACATTGAAAATCCGATATTTGCACATGCCGGCATACTCTGAAAAGGTTTAGGTTTGTTTTTTTTCATGAATAATGTGGCTTCAAATAATGATTAATTTATTTTGCAGATTAACTATGGAATAACTTCTGAAACAATATTATTTTTTATTTTATTTTTTTTTTTTTTACATGAGCTCCACACAGGAGGCCCTGAGGAAAATAATTTCCCTCAGGGCCTATGTCATCTTTGAGAATGCTGTGTGGAGGGTTTTTTTTAAGGAAAGGAAGGAGAGGAGAGTTCTGGGAAGGAAAAGGGTTTAAGGGGTGGGTAGGAATCTGGGGTTCAGTATGTCCTGGTCATCCGCCTCCAAGACCTAGACAAACCTCACCCCATGAACCCGGGCACCCCTGCTAAATCACCAAATGTAGCGAACCACTTGGGGTGACCTATGGCAGAGGTGTTGGTTATCCAATAAAAGTTCCCGAGGCGGCGGTACCCATTCCCGTCTCCCAAATTGAAATATATAAATGCACAAAGTCATAGTTTCTAATATACCTCACATGAAACCACATTTTTTTATTGTAACGCATCTACATGTCTATTCTCCATCATTGGTCAAAAATAATTTCTTTAATTTTTTTTTTTTTTTACATGTTTTCTAACCTATCTTTTTGTTTTTTCTCTCTCTCTTTTTTAGAAATTTGTGACCAACAGTGGCGTACACTGCGTGCAATTGGTGGGCAAGGCAAAGGGAGCTGAGAGTATTGGATTGGTTGGCACTTTGCTGCGCCCCTCGCAGCTGCCAACATCAGAGATGATACGCGTGTACTCTGCAATCAGCACTCAAGTGCTAGATACACATGTCGCTTTCAGCTATTTGTCCAAGGTAAAATATTATAATATAACGAATTGCAAATGATGATACACTTCTTTTTTCTACCTACCAGTGAAGATATATGATACCAATATTTTTTTGACTGAGCGTAGCAAAGTCCTGTTTTAACTCAACCATTTGGCATTTCACCTTTCTGTAAATTTGTTTGTTACATTCCGGTTAAATATGGTTGCCATGTTGGATACTACCTTTTGATGGTGTTTCCTACCACGAGCTGTCAAATCGGAATGATTAATATTATGGTACATTCCCGCCTGAAAAAAGAATTGTCATTGCGATGGCATCATTTCTTTAGACAGATTGTATAATTACATCCCCAAAAATGACATAGGCCGTGAGCTAAATTATTTTCTTCGGGCCTTCTGAGAGGAGCTAGTGTAAAACAAAATATGTATTGTTTATAATTATTAACCAGTCCATTTTACGAAAATTCACTAAAAAAGCACCACTTTGAATTTTGAATTGAATGTTTTTTGGATTAATTTTGAGCTATCGTATATTATATTGAGTGAAACACGTTCCTAGAACAATAAACTATGTACCAAAACAACATTACTTGCATTATTTAAGTAAATTAATAGGTTTTACGATGTTTTAGTCGAGGAACACGCATAAATTGTGATGGGTAAATTCGCGGCAAAATCTGACATTTCTAAGTCACAGATAAAATCGTTTAAAAATATTCTGGTGTTGCAAGGTGAATGAAACTTTTACGCGTCTCATAGAGTAATGTTGGCGCAAGCGATTCTGACCCTGTTCTTCATACAAATTCTGTACATAGAAGGGCCAAAATCGCAGACAAACAGTTTTTGGTCGATAATTTTATTCAAATTTTCGAATTATTTTCTCGCGCATGCATAAGACGCTCGCGCCCGCGCGTAAACGGCCAATTAGAGGTTAAGGACAGGTTGTTTCAAAAAATTTGATGAATTGTTCAAATTTTTTGAAACAACCCATCCTAAGCATTTAAGTACCTTCAAATCTTAAGATTTCAGAGGAAATTTTGGTTTTGATTTATTAAATAAGAGAAAATTAAAAACATACTTTTTGGTCAGAACTACTAGTTAAGCGTCGATGACACAGGGCGAGTTTACAAGCTACTATCTACTAAGTTTAAAAGCGGGTAAATCGGCGAGTGAGATTGTCATGATGACACACAAAATTGTCCACTCGCTCAGAAGCGTAGGAAACTGAGGTCGCTGCTAGCACCAGTAACAAGAATAACGATGCCTGCGTGAACTAATTCTTCAGATGGACAGTCGAAATCAGCTGTTTATCGGAAGCCATGCTGGAAACATAAATAAACCAATCACGAGCAAGCGGAGCAAGCGTGTAGGCGAGTAAAGTTGACGACTTTTCAACTTTTTTTCGTAGATTGTCAACAATCTGCTAGTCACTGCTAGTTAGCAAGTAACACGATGACACTGGGCGAGTTTACTAACAGATAGTGAATTTCCCAGATAGTAGTTTGTAAACTCGCCCTGTGTCATCGACGCTTTAGGGTACCTAATCTCTTTCTTGAAGGCTTGATTGTCAATCCATCATTGCATTTTGATTATTAAACTTCTAGACATGCATATTTAATAAATCTCCATCTTTTTATTAATTTATCTATGACTTTTAACATAACAACACAGCGCCAGTAATTCAACTTTTGTGGTGTATTTATTTTTCCAGTTCCACATATCAGGTTGGCTTCACGATGTGCGACCCACCGTTGCCGAAAGGAGCAGATTCCTCACCCTCTTGTGTGAGGGGCTTGGAGCAGCGGGATGTGACCCACCTCAAGAGAGACTTATGCTGCATGAGGTTAGAACCAAATTTTCTACTTATTCACAATGTATACAACCGTCTTTTCGAATAATAAGTTGGTTACAAAAATTGGGGAGATGAGAAATTGAAAATACAGTAAAAAGTTAAAAAGTTCACACGTAAGATGTTTTTGTGTTTAAGAATTTGGTTTTGTCATCCCTTGACCCAAAATTGGCCAAATTTAACCCACATGTAAGGTTTTCCGCTTAACCTCTTATTGGCCGGAGGTCTGCGATTTTGACCGTACAGAATTTGTATGAAGGACAAAGTCAGAATCGCTTGCGCCAACATTTGCCCAGGATATAGGCAAAAATTTCATTCACCTGGCGATCCCAGAATATTTTTATCTGTGGCATCGAAATGCCAAATTTGCCGCAATTCTTTCTGTCAAAGTCCGATGCGTGTTATTTGACAAAAACATCGTAAAACCTATCAATTTACGTAATTAACGCAAGTAATGTTGTTTTGGTACATAGTTTATTGTTCTAGGAATGTGTTTCGGTCAATAAAATATACGATAGCTCAAAATTAATCCACAAAACATTCAATTCAAAATTCAAAGTGGTGCTTTGTTAGGGAATTTTCGTGAAAGGGCCTGGCCTTTGATCCGTAATAATTTGGTGTATAACTGTTTTATGGACAACCTGAAAAAAAAATATGTATGTATTCATACTATTAAATTTAAATATATAAATGAAAATCTTAGCATGGAAGTGAATATATCTATGGATTATAAAAACATGTATTATGATTTTCTTATTATCAGTGTAATTTTATGAAAAACAAATTTTTCAGCTAATGTGCATTCACATGAGTAAAGTACTGGCCTGGGAATTCCCCGTGCATCTTGGACAAGTGCTGACAACACTGTGTACGCTCTCCCTGGAGAGAAAACTGCCGCCGGACACCTGGCAACACTGCATCAACATCATAGAGACATACCCACACCTACTGTCCCACAAGCAGGTAAGGGAGGTTTCTTACAGAATACTACATACATGAAAATCATTTTAAAGAGGACAGGTTTGAATGTATTTGTGGGTACATATTTGGTAATGCGCATTTTCATCCCGCGACAAAATATCCTTGACAAACATCCTCCAACAAAATATCTATTTTGTTAAGTTAAGTTAGGTTTTAGTAGATATTTTGTTAAGGGATGTTTTGTCGGAGGGGATATTTTGTCGGGGATATTTTGTCGCTGGATGAAAAGTCGCGGAACCTACATATTTGTACATATAATTTGGGAGGCATGTATGGATACTGCCGCCCAGGGATCCATTTTGCCATAGGTCACCCCAAGTGGTTCGCAACGTTTGGTTACTTAGCAGAAGTGCCCGGGTTCGTGGGGTGTGGTTTATCTAGGTCTTGGCGGTGGATGCGTTTGCATAAGCATGGCGGGCCGAATCGGGAGACATTGGTTGAGGGAGACCTAATCTAGACCTCTCCAGGAGGACTCCCTCGACCCATCGCCTTGCACCGCAGTGGGAGGAATGGATTCATCCGTCACTCCTGGGTTCACTGACCCTCAGATTCCTACCTACCCTCTTACCCTTTTTCTTCCCAGGACTTCCTCTCCTTCCTTTGCCTAAAACGACCCTCCACACAGCATCCCCAAAGATCACATAGGCCCCGAAGGAAATTGTTTTTCTTGGGGCCTCCTGTGTGGAGCTAATGTAAAAAAATGGATGCTTCGAAAACTTGTATGTTATACAGGGTGTTAAGGGACGTACCTGACTTACTAAACCAGTGATTTCTGACATTATTTGGACTAAAAAACTCGGAGTTTTGGACTAAGGAACTCGCGAGGGGGGTTCACGGGAGGGGGGGAGGGGAACCCGGGAGGGGGGAGGGGAACTCTAGAGGGGGGAGAACATTTAACTCCCGCGGGAAAATTCTTTATACAGTAATTTCCCCCCAATATCATGCGTGCGAAGCCGCGGGTAAAAGCTAGTTTTTATAATAAAATTTTGTCAATTTTTCTATTACAGGCCTGCGAAAGCATGGACCTAGTGGGACGCCAGTGGTGGTCAAAGCGCGGCGCTTGGGGCCCGCACGGTCTCCATTCGAGCTACGGCGCTTACGTAGCGCAGATGGGGCGCCTGGGCGCGCTGCTCGCCTCCACCGTGCTCAGCACGGCCATGCTGCACAGCCCCCCGCTGCTGACCAAACACAGTGAGTTCTTTACTTGGAAACTCCCATGACTATTACTGACTGCGTTAATTGGCGGTGCTAATTAAAAAACTTAAAAAAAATCACTTTTTGTAGGTTGTGCTTTAATTATGAAGGGCTCGCCAGAGTAAAAGAAATTGCTATAGTTAAACTTCACCAAAATGCTTTTTCAATCAATTTAACCTTCTGTTTTAAGTCACTTTTAACTTTTGCTTTTGACAGTTCTGTTGGAAGTAAAGTACAAAATTGTGCACTTCAACATTGATTATTAACTCGTTGAATGCCGCGAGTAAATGGGGTTGGTTGTAACCAATTAGCGTTCGCAAAAAGCGGCAGCCATGACACCCAATGTCCGGCGATTCTGACAGCGTCCTTGAGAAATTTCGTACATAGAAAGGTCAAAGTTGAAGACCAAAGAATTTTTCCCGCGCATGCGCAAGAACTGCGCACGCTCCCGCGCTCCGGTAAATCATTAATATAAATTATATGGAGTCACCAATCTAATTGCGGTTTTCTCTATGGTAAAGAGCGATAATAGAGCAAGCGATTCTGACCGTGTTCTTCATACACTTTCTTTATACATAAGGGTCAAAATCGCGTGTAAAGTCTCATGATACGCCGGCGCACGAGCGGCAAATGAGTGGTTAATCATGATTAATATTATAGAATATGATGATAGTGACAATGAATTCCTAATCCAATATGTGTTGCAGCGAAAACCAATAATATTTCGACACTATGTTAATAATATTGTTATTTGGGACGATCCCGAAATTTAAAAAAATCGCATGTTGAAAGATCTCACAAAATTTGTGACACATCAAATTCAAGGAGATTTTACAACTCTTGAAGGTAAATTATTTTTTTGCATGTAATATCGATATATCAGCCATCGGCAATTCGTATCGTATATAGATATACCACAGGGCCAGAGGGAAGGGACAATTCATTTTTTTTTTCACCATCGGTCATAATTTTTTTTTTCGTGATATCTTGTGAAGAAAACATAATTGAAAGTTTTTAAGAACCCCCAACGCCCGAGTGAGATTAATAACTATGTACCATGCTACTTACTGGTTCCTCATGATATTTCAAAACATGTAATGATCACTTAAAAATATGCTTTTTAAATTGGCCACACTTCAGCATAAGTACACTCTTGTCCTGTTTATCATCCTTATTACTTTAACTGTCAAGTTAACCTTTAAATTTAGCTCACGATTTAGCTTTCTGTTGAAATACACGGCCATTGTATGAATTGTTTATTTGCGAACGTACATACGGATTATGAATTTGAATAAATAGTTTTATTATTATAAAAATTCAATTCTTTCAAGAAAGGAATACAAATACACTATTGGATTGAATCACCCGTACAATTTTGAATTTGTATTCCTATCATTAGATTGATGTACATATTTTTTACAATGTTTCCTAGTTTGCTCCGTTGTGATGACGGCCATGCGCACATTCTGGGACGTGTGGCTCTGTCCCTGGTGGGGCGGGGGTGCCTCGGTGTCCCCTTGGGTGGACGACCTGGCGCGGGGACCCTGCCTCATGCCATGGGGCCCCGATGACGTCGCAGGCCCCCAAAGCATGGTGGAGGCACTGGTGGAGACGCTGCTGTACTGTTGCGCTACTTTACCAGGTAATTAATATTTATTGATTTGCTTACTGCAAATATTTGCCATTCAAATATGCACATAAACTCAGTGTCTCAAAGACTCGTGGTACAAGCAGGAAACTGGCAAATCTACATCACATGGAGAACTCAAATTTTTTTTTTCAATCTCTGTGCATTTTGATTTTTTTTTTAAATTTTTAACATTTTTTTCAATTAAATGGTTAAAAAAACTTTGGTAGCTGATTAAAAAACTTTGGTAGCCGGATCTACGCTTCGACGCATTTAAAAATACATTAAACTGCTTATATCGACCCTCCCCTAGCGACCTATTTTTTTAAATTTTGATCTTAAAATTTTTGATGTAGGTTTCTATGTATTTGAAAACGAAAGCTCAAATCAAAACAAGTTATTCTACAAAATCGACTTCAAATGTGATGTTTGTATCCCACCTGAGCGATAACAGTGACACAAGTAAAAAAAAAAGCATTTTTGGTACATGTATATTTATGTATGTATGTATATATATGTGTGTATGTATGTGTGTATATATAATATATTTTTTTTTATTACTATTTATATGTATTTAGTGTGTTTAGTGAATTGTATATTTATGTTATATACTTGTAATTCTCTTGTAAATAAATACTAACATACACAAATACAAAAACTCGCACACTCTCTACTTGACACTGGCTAGAACACTCCGTTGGGGTGAAAAGCCATTTAAAGAAGAAGAAGAGTTAAGTATGCAGAAATGTTACTGAATATTTATTCTATCTTCGATAAAAATGGCACAATTCTTAAAAATGTTATTGTGGCCTTAAAAGCGAATATGTCATTGTAATATTATAATATTTTATAATATTTGCCATAGGTCACCCCAAGTGGTTCGCTACGTTTGGTGATTTAGCAGGGGTGCCCGGGTTCATGGGGTGAGGTTTGTCTAGGTCTTGGAGGCGGATGACCAAGACACACTGAACCCCAGATTCCTACCCACCCCTTAAACCCTTTTCATTCCCAGATCTCTCCTCTCCTTCCTTCCCTTAAAAAAAACCCTCCACACAGCATCCCCAAAGATGACATAGGCCCCTAGGGAAATTATTTTCCTCAGGGCCTCCTGTGTGGAGCTCATGTACAAAAAAAAAAAAAAAATTTTACTCGAATTCAAGCAAAAATAGTGGCACAATGACCATTGTATCACTATTATGACGTTAAACCTAATAAATATTAATATACTGCTTTTCAACTTTTGTAAAATAATGTTTTTTTATTGATACACTCAAATGAAATATTCAAACTGCTCCCCTTAAGAAAAAGGTTTTTTGAGTTGCGCCATTGTTATCCCCTGGGTCTTAATTATTCTTCAGTTCCCATTTTGAAAATGCAAATTTGTGTTCATTGAACGTGAATACTTTCACACAGGAATATTTCACATTTCATGCAAATTCAACTAAAAATAATGTATTTGATATATATATATATTTTTTTTAAATAATCCCCACAAGGGAAGAACCACTCCACCTTGGTTCCCCGAGGGCCCCAGGAGGGAAGAGAACTTCGTCTCTCCTCCTTGGTTCCTCTAAGGCCCCACAGAGGAAGAGTTCACCAAGATGGCCTAATTTCTCCTCTTCACTCCTACATGGTTCCTCGAAGGCCCCACATGGGAAGAAGACATTATCTCTCCACTTCACTCCTCCTTGGTTCCACAAAGGCCCCGCGCTGGAAGGGTGCCCTTCCCCTTGGTTCCTTGAAGGCCCCACAAGGGAAGAGTTCATGGAGATGGCCTCAGCTCACCTCTCCACGGTTTCTCCTCTTAGTTCCTCCTACGGCCCCAAGAAGGAAATCCACAGAGGTGGCCTCAGCATTCCTAGATTCCCAAAAGGCCCCTAGTTTTCGAATGGTCCAATTTTTTTGTCCCACGAGTTACCAGGGAAATAGAAGGTCCACTTCAGCAGAGCCCTGAGTGCTGGTCTCATTTTTCCTCTTCACTCCTACATGGTTCCTCGAAGGCCCCACATGGGAAGAAGACATTATCTCTCCACTTCACTCCTCCTTGGTTCCACAAAGGCCCCGCGCTGGAAGGGTGCCCTTCCCCTTGGTTCCTTGAAGGCCCCACAAGGAAAGAGTTCATGGAGGTGGCCTCAGCTCACCTCTCCACGGTTTCTCCTCTTGGTTCCTCTTACGGCCCCAGGAAGGAAATCCACATAGGTAGCCTCAGCATTCCTAGGTTCCCAAAAGGCCCCTAGTTTTCGAATGGTTCAATTTTTTTTTTTGTCCCACGAGTTACCAGGGAAATAGAAGGTCCACTCCTGCAGAGCCCTGAGTGCTGGACTGAGGTCTAAATACTCCGAGATGCGACCTTGTTTCTCGGAGGCACCGTTCGTGACGCTGTTCCCCAGGACATTCAGCCTGAGCACGGTAGCTCACACCTTGGCTTGGGATGGCTATTGCAGGTTTGTGTTTTCCACTCCCTGAGCCATGGGTTCGCCACACTCCCTACGCTATATGTATTTGATATACTGCAATGTATTTTGAAATAGTGGAAAAACTTTTTCCATAACAAAAGTCATCCCATATCACATTTTCCCTTTGAATTTATTTAATATTTAACGTAAAATGACCTTCTCCAGGAAGCCTGACTGACCTGCTGGGCCTGACCTGGCAATGGTACACACACAACTTCCCGCATCCCGCGGTGGCCGGGCACGTGTTTGCCAAGATACACCCGGCGCTCGCCAGGCTGCCCTGGGCCGCTTACCCGGAGCACTGGCTCACCTTCGCTGACTTGCAGACTGTCGCCAAGGTACGTGAATTAGGGTTCACCACAAAACAGAACACATAATTAACCCTTTAGATCTCTGCCTTATTTTTCAGATGGTCAAAATATTTGCACTTTGTGATGAAATCCAAATAAATGGAATATTTCTGAACATTTCCGAAAACTAAAAGAAATATGACAAAATACGAAAAAAATCTCAAAGTTAAAATTTTTTTTCAAATTACGATTCGAAACAGATTGAGAACAAATGTAGGATCGGAAGACAAAGTGGATTGCCTTATATTTCCATGAGGGATAAAAGCGTTGAGGGGAGACGTTTGAAGACAAAATACTGCAGTAAATGTCCCAGGTCCTGCAATGAAAATTTTTCTGAATCTTTGCGACAAAGCATTTTTACTGAATTTTGGTCTATTGGAGATATAGAAAAACAGAAGTTATTTTTAAATTCTTTGATTGAATCTGGGGACAAAAAGAGTTCAAGAACAGTTCAGTTTAGTCTCAAGGAGATCAAAAAACTAATGAATTATTTGAAGAACGACTCAGGAGTAAAACTACATTTTTGTTTTGAACAGTTTTAGTTTTCAATGTACATTTGTTACTTTAATTTTAAATTTTAATAAAAAATGTACATTGAAAATTAAAACTGTTCAAAACAAAAATCTAAATTATTACATAGTTAATGCCCAAGAAATACAAAAAATTGTAAAACTACAAATTTGCAAGGGATTTTTAACTTCAACATTAGACATTTCTTAAAATTTTTGCGAAGTATCCTGTCAGCAAGAAATGCCCTTAATTTTGTTGCAATAGATAAAAGAGAGCATCACTCCCCTTCCTCGAAAATACCAGATGAGGCTGAGGAATTCGTAATAAGTCATATAAAATCATTCCCCAAGATGCCCTGTCATTATGCCAGCAAAGATTCCAGCAAGGAATACTTGGCAAAAGACCTTAACATACCAACAATGTATGAATTGTACTTAGATTCCAGCAAGTAAGAGAGCTGTATCCTGGGAAAACTCTGGCTCTATCGTCAGATTTTTAATATTGATTTTAATTTGTTGTTTCATAATTTGTCGTGCCACGTAAAGATATATGCGATATGTGCTTCAAATATTTGCACTGATACAAGTATCTGATACACTTGGTCATGCCATGTCTTGCTCGAGCGTCCTTGACTTCTTCTGCCATTCACATTTGCGTCATATATTCTCCTTACACTCTTTTCTTCGTTCATTAGCTCTACATGCCCAAACCTTCTGAGCGCCCCTTTCTTAATCTTGCTTATTTCCATAATACCCTTAAAAACCGATAGTGGTTTCACTGTACATCTTACAGTATTATTATGCTAAAACCTGCTGTACATCAATCTGATGCCAACGGAAGAAGTGCCCTCTCTAATTTTCGAAGAGAACCGTTGAACTTGGCATGCGTAGATAGAGAGGTCTAACTGTATTTTTTTGATTCCCAGGTCACAAACATGAACCTCACTCCCTGCAACAACTTCATGCTGCAGTGCCTGGGGGGACGCAGTTGGAGAACGTGGCTGGATAGCCAGCCCCCTCCCTTCCACCCGCCCGCTGTACAGATGCTACTGCCTCTATTGTTCAAGTTAAACTTTGAAGAGAAGGTTTGTTCAGATTTTATTTTATTTTTTGCAGTACTTTTTTATTGTCATATCTACGCTGTGTCCTATATCTGACGAGGAAACTTAACCTGTGACAAGCCAGGAAAAACACGGAAATTCCCTTAAAAATCACAACTTTGAATTGAATGTTTTGTGGATTAATTTTGAGTTATCGTATATTTTATTGACCATTCCTAGAACACATTCCTAGAACAATAAACTATGTACCAAAACAACATTACTTGCGTTAATTACGTAAATTAATAGGTTTTACTATGTTTTAGTCGAGGAACCGCGCAACTGACAGAATATTCTTGTTATGTATTTTTATGGACAACTTGGTAGGGATGTACAGCTTGATCCACTATCTACAATTTCTATGGAGACAAACGCGGGTTGACATATAAACACGCTTATTGTACTTGACTGCTATAGTATTTTTAACGCATATATCTGCTTACGTTGCTGACCGGTTAACTGACATCTAATGAGATATCACAAAACTATGTATAACCACTGGAGCGACAGCGCATTTTAAAACTTTTTTCTCTGTATGCTCGAGATATTCAGAAGATCATTTTTTTTAATTTTTCGCCAACATTTAAAAAAATCATACCTCGAATTTTAACATGGAGACATAAAAACTTATTATAGTGCTATATGGCCAATGAATTAACCCGTATTTTACCGTTTATATCATATTTGCAGGATTTATAAAAAAAATATAAAAATATCGTAATATCGTAATATCGTAAAATATCGTAATAATTCCGCACGAATCCTGCGTGGTTGTTACTTTGAAACTGCCGCGAGAGGTTCTTATTCGAGTCAACATAGAATATTTTCGATTTCTATATATTGTCTGTGGTATACTTAATAATGAAAGGTGCATATCTATGGAAAAAGGATTTAATTTTAACCATAAACAGCTGATAGAAATTTTGCATGAAAAAAATATTTAAAATTTTTTTTTTTAACATCGTTATATAATAGTCTACAAAGTTCAGATTTCCGACATTTATGGTCTTAATAGATAAAGCATTTCAATAGCTTCGTTCTAAGTAAAAATAACAAACGCGGGAGCTACAAATATATATATTTTTTAATTTTACCGAATCAAGAAGATAATTGCCTTTTTTGTCCGAAAAGCAATCGGAGACATTTAAAATGGCGCCAATATATGGCAAAAATCGCTCCAGTGGATAACTAACCTTCCTTATAACTAACTATACTGTGATATCTGTTGAAGAATGTTGAAACAACGTGACTAACCTGTACACCACAATTATTAATGTGTAAATTTTAACATTTTGAATTAATTGCAGGTGTTGGACGATGCGATGGACCTTCCATGGCGGTTCCTGAGCGTGGAGATGTACGAGGAGACGGTTGGTTGGTTCATGACCTCCAACAACTCTCCCTCCACACTCTTCCACTCCAACAGACTTGTGCCGTAAGTTATCCACTGCTGATCGGACCCTCCTGCAAACCTTTTATTTTATTCTATTTCTTCTAGTCTTACGGCGTCACCAACATGACTGAGCATATTTTTCACTCAGCCGTTAAAGTCTAGCAGCTATCTATTTGCATGCTATTACTCCGTTGGATTATTGTGAGTTTGGCTACAATCCCTCCCATTTTGTAATTGGATAAAATTTCTCTTCCAGTTTGCTCTGTGCCGTTGGAGGTTTGGTACCCGGCGGAGAGATCAGCCCGGAGTGGAGGAACAAGAGGAGCGCCCTCATTCGGGCCTGGGTCAATGCTACCGCCTCCAACAGCTGTCCCGGAGTGGCCGACAGCATCCGGGACTTGCTCAACCGGATTCAGGACACCATCATGTCCTTAGGTAACATACTCCATCCAGTTTGCTCTGTGCCGTGGAAGCCTGGTAAAGCAAAACTCTCTTAACACATTAACTAACTACCAAGAGTCGACTAGTCTTTAAGTTTCCCACTTCAATCAGAAAGGTGCTAATGTAACAGCTTGAAATTATAATGCGAAGTAAGCACCCAGTTATTAAGTCGGTTGCTCCACATTAACTCGAATTGATTTTTAATTCCTAATTGGAAAGATAATTTAGAACAATTGGAATACTGCCTTCTTCTGTTGATAAAACATACTATGGGCAAGCTTATTCAGTAAAAGAGTTCCAAATAGGAAGTCAGAGAGGGTCTGGACGTTTGTTTCGACGTGGAAGACACATACTTAGGTGGATCGCCATTACCTGTAAGCCCATACTTCGTTAGTTTTGAGTTTATTAAATTATTATTGATTTACCATTTAATATTCTGTTCAATTTGAACTGGCGCCCCCTTATAATAATTTTCACATCACATCTTTTTAAAAATATTTGATTTTATTTAAAAACGCGACAAGCTATCCATTGATTGTATTAGTTTCTAACTATTTAGTTTCTTTAAGGCTAAACTCCCTGAGATTAAAATATTAGAATAATATTATTTTGTATGTATATGAATTAGAGTCTCATGTTCTGGTTTCGTTATTATTGAATAATATAATTTAATTGGCCACAATTCTTTTATTAAACTGTATTTTAATTAAATTTTTTTTATTTTTATTTTATTTATTTTTATTTTTTTTATTTTTTAAAATTTTTTTTTTTTATGTTTGTTACCTCAGAACTTTCGACTGGGTGAACCAAATGATTCTTTTTTATTTGAAAGCTGGTGCTTCCCGTGTAGTCCCATTTTAATTTGGTCCAGTTCTGACAATGGTATCCATGAGAAAATCATATAAATCTAATTTGCGTCAAGTATGTGCGTGACAAATGGACGAATAACTAAAAATCACGCCAATCGATTTCGATGATTCTTTTTTTATTGGAAAGGATGTACTTCAAGGGTAGTTTGATGAGAGTTTGGTTAGGTTCTGATTATGGGATCCATGATAAAGTAACAGAACTCTCCAATTCTTAAGAGCAAATTAACGATACTCGGCCGAATCTTAATCGAATTAGTTAGTGTATTTCGGATTCGCTAAAAATCAAAAAATAAACAAAAATTTTAACAAAACAAAAAAACGACTTCAAAAAATGCACTAAAAATTAAAAAAATAATTTCGTATTCTTCCACAACTTGAAACGTATTTAACAGACAAGATAAGAGATGCTAAATTTTAATTAATGCATGTGTATATGTGTAATAAAAAAGGTAAATTGAACCGAGCATGAGACCAAATGAAACTCTCAACTTTAAACAAGATTTATTAATTTACAAATCATGGGTGTTATTATATTGTAATAATATAATTATGTGAGATCAATCTACAGGGCGTGCCTTCTCTCGAAGAGACAAGGTATTGTATTTATAAGTTATGACACGTGTGTTAAATATAAAAGGAATGAAAGCAGTTACATGAGATTATTGAGCGCCATCCTAATTTTATAGTTCAACTAGGAAAACTACAAGCTAAGTATGATGGATAAACCATTGTAAAATAAATAAGTTAATTAAGTCTACATTACGAAAGATGACCGTGGTTCCATGAGCGAATACCATTGTTGTAAGTGAGATCCCGTGACCGGTTCCCTCAGCCGTACCGTAGAGCGTTGGTAGTACCGCTGCTGCCCGTGCCGCTTCCAGAGAGTAAACTGATCTCCCTCCGAGAATTGCGCTGTCGAGACCCGCATAGGCCGGCAAGGTCACGTGGTTGCATGAATAGGGTTGTGCAGCCTCGCTAGTTATGTTGATAAGGCGATCGCAACTGCTACAAACTTAATAATCAACTTACTTTTTCTACTCATCAATATGTAGGTACGATAGTTATTTTTGGAGTCGGTGTCAGCCAAGGTATCCAGCCCGGCGTGTTCACTTGACAGCTCCCCTCCCGCCGCGGCCCGCTCTCGCCTCTCACCTCGTCAAGTCTCACATGCGATACAAGCACATCTCATCTATAACTATGTATGTAGTTACAAACCTACCTACCTTGGCTGACACCGGCTCCAAAAATAACAATCGTACCTACATATTGATGAGTAGAAAAAGTAAGTTGATTATTAAGTTGTAAAAGAATACGAAATTATTTTTTTACTTTTTAGTGCATTTTTTGAAGTCGTTTTTTTGTTTTGTTAAATTTTTTTTTTATTTTAACTATTAATGTCTTATTAAATGTTGTATTATTTTAAAGCATTACAATGACGCCCAAGTGTTGTACTCATTTCCTCAGCGTTATATTTGGCGAACAACGTGTTTAATTAATTTATTTATTAAGTGTTATACTTGGCGCCCAATGTGGGGGGAAACTTTTGTGCGAGGAAACTAATTGTAAATAGTTTTGCTGGAGTCAGTGCACTATTCATGAAAGTCTTTGTCACCCAGTGTTTTGGTTTACCGGAGGTTCGGATTATAGTGGGTTCGGATTACGTAGACCAAACTGTAAAATTTGTATGTTTTTCTTTCAGAAGATATCTCCACGGATCAAAAGGTTGCGGAAGGAACTATTCTTATGAGCAGTGCAGTCCTGATGCTCAACATGATGGTGCTTCTAGAAGTTGCTCAAGAGGTATTTATGAATAATGATTTTCATCAATGTACACTTAAAATTTGTTTAATCCCTCAAGCTAATTTGTTCACTTTTGGGAAATGTTATATATAATATGTTCAGCTCATATAGGTCTCATAAAAATCGTTGTGCCTTCCTTACTGGCATGGTGAGATATATGATTTTGACATTGTTAGAAAGAGAAAACAACATGTTTTGTATTCAAATCTAAAAGTTAACCATAACACAATTAAATTGTACACCTTTATGAAACCAAAATTTCCAAATGCAATTTGCAAAAAAAATTATAAAACTTCGTGAAATTTTTATAAATTATTTTTACATGAAATGACAAAAAAGCGAGGTGACAGTAACATGTACAATACATTTGTCTAATAATATAGGTATGTCTTTTTCTTCAGTATTGGTAATTTTAGTTAGAAAAAATGTACGGGAGCAATTTTTAAAACTTTATTATGTTTGCATTCAAAATTTTTATAGTTAATAAATTATATGATTATTTATTTATTTTATTTATTTATTTCTATGCTCTTACATACAGTATAAATACAATGACATAGAGTTAATAAATGCAATGACAATTACATAAGGTGGAAGTTTAGTAAAACAAAAAATATTCTTAATATGAAACATAGTAGGTAGTAGAGTGAAATATGATCGGCAACTGTATGTAATTGGTTAAAATGAATGTGGTTATGGATTGAGAACACCTCACTGGGAGAACCCGTGCTGAGGTGTACGCATGTATTATTATGCCATCATAAGTGATAGCACAGTATCCCCCTTGAGACTCTCAAGCAGGACTCCGTGGTACCACCCATTGTGGCAGTAATGTACATATAGTAGGTGTGGGTAGCTGTGTTGAGATAGTCATCATAATATTATACAGACACAATGTAGTAAGTTGAGGTATGTTGAGCATCATAATATACTAAAGTCGCAAAGGATAATACATTATAGTAAAAAGAAGAAAAAAATAAAGAATATATTTTACAAAGTGTGTTTTTCATTTAATATATAAAGAATATACATGAAGTGAACTTAGAGAGCAGTTGAGACAAAAAGAGAAAAGAAAAAAACAAAAGTAGATGATATTAGTGCCAATATTTTAAAAATAGCTATGCAATATTAATCTATTTTGTAGGTCTAGTGGTATAATTTAAATACCAATTTAATTTTTATGTTTGGTTTGGAGTAAATAGGTTTTGGAAAAATAGTGTTCCTTTAGTTTTTATCCAGTCTGTGATTTGTGTTTTTAGTTTATTTGTTGGTGAATAATCAGCATGTTTTTTCAAAGAAGGTGGCATGCTGTTATATAGTTAGATAGAATAGTAGTTAAAGGATCTTTGTCCGTGGGTCGTGTGCCTTAGCGGGATGTTGAGTGTTAGGTTTGTTGAAGACCGGCTTGTTATTGAGGACTGAGAAAGTAAAGGGATATGTAGTTTGAATTTGAAGAGGTGAAGAATAGACGATTTAGCGTAGAGTTGTCTGATTGACAAAACATCGAGCATCTTGTAAATTTTTTCAGAGTCTGTATCATATGCTACTTGGAGAATTAGTTTGATTGTTGCCTTTTGTGCTTTTTCTAGTGGATCTAGAGAAATATTACTTGCACTTCCCCAAGACAGAAGACCATACATGATTAAAGATTGGGAAAGCGCAAAGTAAATAGATCTTAGTATTGTGCGTGGGAAGATGTTTTTTATATTATTTAAGAGATACATGATTTTTTTGAGCTTGGATGTAATTAAGTTGATGTGGTCATTCCAGCGTAGGTTTTCGTCAATTATGACGCCTAGATATTTTATTTGTTTGACTTTTTCTATGATTTCGCAATTGCATATTGAGAAGGTTTGGGAGCAGTCGTGTATTTTCAGAGCGAAGGTTGGAGGAGGTTGACCTCTTTGAGTTATACTATGTGTTATGAATTTAGTTTTTTTAGTATTTAGAGTAAGTTTGTTTTCATTGAGCCATTGTTTGATGACAGCAAGACTTTTCTCAGCTTTAAGGAATGCCTTGATCCATGAGTCAGCTTCACAAAGTATTACGGTGTCATCAGCGAATGTCACAATTTCTAATAATAAATTTTGGAACCATATTTCATCACCTTTCAAAAACAGTTTTTAGTTTTTACATTTGTCCAGAAATATTACGTTTTTTTGAATTTTGTTGTTATGTGGAAATATCTGATCATCTGACAAAACATGCCCGGGGCCTAGGGAATCAAATTTTTTAACTTACAAAAAATGCCTTCTTTGATATGTTTGATGTTTCTAAATAACTTGCTCGAAAATATGTCAGGAATAATGAAAAAGACCCATCGGATCCAGTCCGTTGGATATAAATGTCAAATTGTTGATTTTGATTTTGTATTTTTCTTTCAGGAATGGACCAAATGGATAAACAATACAACGAAGATTTGCCTGATGTCCCTCATAAGCTGCCTTCTTCAAGTCACCCAGAGAGATGCCTTTGCTAACCTGAGCGAAAAAGCGCTCCTGGCGTTCTTTGAACAAGAAGGTGAATACTTGAAACTATTACTTCATTTATGCAACCGGACTCCAAACTCGTAGTTCATATCTGAAATATTATTACATGGACATTCTGTGCAGGATTCGCAGATACTTTAATGTTTGGTATTATTTACATTCAAACACTATTAGTTCTGTGGGGGTACTTCCCAATAACTTTAGGTTTTTGATAACAAACTGGTTTATTATGAGTTAACGTATTTACAATAATTATGCTACAAGTCACACGACCTGTCTACGCTAGCGGCTAATTGAATCTGGGCGGTAGGCTGGCCAGAACCAGTCTCGGCGGCCACCGCCAACTCAGGTACTCCTGTCGGCAATTGATAGACTACTGGCATCTGTCGGCATCACTTAGAAGCTCTTCTAATACATTACAATAGTAAACAACGGATAGTACACAACTGCTGACCGTGTACAAATCGCAAGTGCGCCCCACTGTTGGCGTTTGGAATTTGGCAACTACCTCTGGTCTGGAGCCCCAAAATACCTGAAAAAAGCCCTTGACTCTGTGCCTAAACGGACGATCCGTTTGAAAGATTCTCCTATTTTAAGAAACAGATCGCAATCTTTAGAGCACAGGTATCATGTAAAAATGCTTTGAGGAATTGTTCCTTCCGACACCGGTGCATAATTCGGAAAAGCCCAACTTTTGTACACAATTGATTAACAAGGTTAATCAACTCACAGACACTCTTACCAACAGTATCGTTGTAATATTTAAAATATGTACTAATATATTTTATCTTCTGTTTAGGGGAATGGACCTTTGTGGTAAACAGTTGGCAAGACAACTGCATCGTCCCAGTGGAGTACCTGATCGGCAACTCGGCCCTCCTGACCGCCCTGGCCACCTACAAGGCCAGCGACAGGTCCAGGCTTCAGGGAAACTCCTTCAACCAACTGGACAAGGGGGTTCTGCAGAGTCTGCACGGATTGGAGCCAGAGTAATTTATATTCATTTTTTAAATGCATTTAAAATTTCTAATTATAAATTTTTACTATTTTTGTCCAAATTGTGTACCTACCTAAGATATTTATTTCATTAGGTCTTTGAAAATTGTTTACATAATGAACATTATTATTTTTTTTTGCATGTAAAATACTCCTCCCATAAACACGAGCTCCTAGAGCTCAACTTATGGAGTAGTAGAATAAAACATGAATTATTTTGTAATCTTGGATATATTATCATTGTAATGTATAAACAAAAATCTTGAAATAAATAAAAAAAAAAATAAAAAAAATAAATAAAATATAATGCATGAGTATAAGTTAGTATAAATAACTAAAGCTTTCATTGGTACCTGCAGCAACAACCCTTGCCGTTTAAAAGCAGCCTCACTGATGCCACAGTTTGTCAAATAAGAGTAGAAAATATATGAGGGCGCCACTGTTGATCAAATGGCAATACTAAACACATAACTCATGGTGTTAAAGTAAAGCTGTGTAACCTACATTTTTATAAAAAATTAAAAAAGCATAATAGTGGAAAAAATATTTTTCATTGCAGTATAGATACCCGCCGATCTCAAAATTAGAATTGCGTATAGGTATATTAATATTATACTTTTGCAATTTCGTGTTAACATAATGAAGAATAATATAATGTAATAAAATATAAAGCATAGTTTAGAAATTGCTCACACTTATTTAATACTAGATAAAGTACCTAGCGTTTGCCTGGGCTTTAGATCATGTCTCTAATTTTAGATCTGAATATATTTAAGTCATTCAGATCTAAACGTAGTGTAACTAAACTCACCATTAGTGATTCTTCCTTTCTATCTATTGTTAAATTCAAATTTATGTTAAATTAAGCAAATCGCTTTATAAATTACCTTTTAATCAAATTTATGTCATGAAGAAAAATGTTTTTTAAAATATGGTTTACTGTGTTCTATACATTCAGTGTCATTGCACTTCAAAGATATATTTGACAGTTAAATTGGTATTGCCAGTCTACAAATTTAGTAGTTCAAGTTTTTATATTTTCTACCCTTTTTTGACAGACTATAAATATATCCATATCTGAATTGATTCAGTACAGCAAGATTGCCCTCCTCTCTGGCATGACCATTGACAAGTTAGTCCTGTAGGCCGGGAGATAAAACAGTCTAAGCTGTCGGTGATGGAGATGGAGAACCATTGGGAACATAGAATTGAATGCTCTCCATGATAGCCAAATTTTGAAAGCATCCACGAATCAGTTTGAAGAAATGTGCAGCAATGCGCATTTTACTTCTGAGCCGTAGATGGTTCATTGCAATATCCAAGTGATAGAGCCATAGAGTGCTTTTATTATTACGGTGACGATTCATGATTACGGTACCGTGACGGCTTAAAAAAGCATAAAACGTACTTTCTTTATCCTAATAATGCTGCAGTTCTTTCTTACACATTAAATATTGGTGAGGTAAAAGATAAGACACTCATTATACTTGTGCTAAATTTCTTACAAAGTACTACTTTTTTCCTTTGGAGGAAACAGATATCTTATTACGGCTCAGCTACGGCGACGGGAATTGCATTTCATTTCTTTATACATGTGAGGGAGTTGTATGATAACGATTGTTTGTTTTCTTTGGGGAGGGGGGGATATGTTCAAGAACAAAAGCAAAACTATCAGCGCATTGAAGTTTGAAATTTTTGAGCTTTTGGAATTCACTCACACTTCAATATTATCTCCTTTTAACTACAGTAGAATCCGGATATAACGACCCTCAAGGGGCCGGCGATACTTTGTTGTAATAACCAAACGACGCACAAAATGGCTGGATAATTTAAGCTTGTTTTTTTTGTGTTTGTGAGGGTTACATTTGATTCACCGGCTTCTAAACGGTGTAGTACAGCACTTTTTTCTTCAATTGAAAAACACTTTCACTTCACGGAATCAATGTGTCAAACTTTTAATCTAGTCACAACAGATAAACACTAACTGTGATTGACACGTGCTAATAAGGATAGGTGTTAGCGCGCGGGGAGTAGCCGGGCACGAGGTGTAGACGAGGCATGGAGCGGCAAGGTGTAAACAAAACTGCGCGTCGTTCTAACCCGACGAATTATCATTAAAATAGGTCTAAATGGGTCGCTTTAAGCAGTTGGTCTGGGAAATGTTTCCCTAGTACCTCTAGCTATGAAACCTAACTTGAGTTTACATTATCGTCGCTTAAAACGGTAAGCCGTTATAAGTAAAGTCGTTATATCCGAATTCTACTGTACCGTACAGAGTGGAAGATACTCTCAGTATCGCCCTGGTATAAGACCACCATTCAGAATTGAAACGTTGCTTGAAATGGCTTTAGCCATGTTTGGTGACCAGATCTGAATAGCCAGGTTCTTCCCCACCTTCCTCTTCCCTATCTCCTTCCCCTCCCCACTACCTTCAGCCTCACAACATACCCCAATTGGGGATGCCATAGTCCCACTGGCTCCAGATGGGAGCAGTTGGGACTCTTGTGCGGTATTCATGTAAAAAAAAAAAGTATATTTTACGGCTAGTAGTAGTATTGTAGGGTCTACAAAGACGTTACGGTGCAGTGTGTGAGAGAGATGCAAGAAAATGATACCTTTTTCCTTTGGAGGAAACAGACCTATGCACATTGTGTATCTCATCTTTTGAAAGAGCTGCAGCATTATAGTATTAAGGAATGTATGCTTAATGCCTTTTTTGATTGTCACGGTAATAATAAAAACGCTCATACTCTCTCAGGTAGAGAAATATCAGAAATTGATGTCTCTTACATTATTCTCTTTTCATTTATCCTGTCGCTCTTCTTTTACCTTATTATTTTGCAGGTGTTCCAATGAAAGACAGACCAGCCTGTGGGTCTGCTACATGATGTCTCTGATGGGAGACACCAGCCTGGAGCAAGCCAACGCCCTGGCCGTCATCAACCAGGTGGTCCTCATCCTGGAGAAGTGGTCCCAGGAGCCGGCCTGGGGGCTTCTGAAAGCCATGAGGCTCGTGCAGAACAAGGAGCCATCTCATAAGTAACTACCTAACCTAACCTAAAGGGGTGTTCAAGTATTACGTAATGCAATTTTTGAAGATTTTTGACCCCCCCTCCCCCCCATGTAACGCGCCGTAACATTTTTCCGTACCCTCCCCCCCCCTAAACGTTACGTAACGCCCAAGTGACAATTTTTACTTGAAAGTCACAATTAGGTTGCGCAAAGTACTGAGAAGTCGCTTAACCTCTAAGTGGCCGTTAGCGCGCGGGCGCGCGCGTCATATGCGCATGCGTGAAAAATAATTCGAAAATTTGAATAAAATTATTGACCAAAAACTTTTTGTCTGCGATTTTGGCCCTTCTATGTACAGAATTTGTATGAAGAACAGGGTCAGAATCGCTTGCGCCAACATTACACTATGAGACGCGTAAAAGTTTCATTCACCTTGCAACACCAGAATATTTTTAAACGATTTTATCTGTGACTTCGTAAACGTCAGATTTTGCCGTGAATTTACCGCAGTTTATGCGTGTTCCTCGACTAAAACATCGTAAAACCTATTAATTTACGTAAATAATGCAAGTAATGTTGTTTTGGTACATAGTTTATTCTTCTAGGAACGTTTTTCAGTCAATATAATATACGATAGCTCAAAATTAATCCAAAAAACTTTCAATTCAAAATTCAAAGTGGTGCTTTTTTAGTGAATTTTCGTGAAATGGCCTGGCCTTTGACAGGTTAAATACCTTTTTCTTGTTTTAATCGCATTTGCGGTAATAAATAAAACAAGATATTTCGAGAACGAAAAGGATTTCCAACTTGGAAGGTTTTAATTCCCTAGTTTTTTTTTATCTAAATAAAGAAAAACATGTTACGTAACGCATTGTTCGAACCCCCCCTCGTAACGCACCGTAACGTTTCACAAGACCCCCCCCCAAGTGCATTACGGCCCCTAACACTATCACCCATGGGGTCAAGTTATACAATACAGTGAAACTCGCTTAAGAAGTTTTCATGCTTAAGACGCTTGTTTTTTTTCTTCCATTGAATTAGTAATGCAAACATAAAAAAGTATTAAAAATGGCTCAACATATGTTTTTTTTTAATTAAAATTACTGATGATAAATAAAAAATAAAAACACATTTTATCAGATTAAATATTTTAATTTTATTATAAATGCTATCGTCACCTCACTTTTTTGTCATTTCATGTAAAGATAATTAATTAAAAAAATCATAAAGTTTCATAAATTGTTTTCAAATTGCGGTCGGAAACTTAGGTTTTATAAAGGTGTAGGTACATTTTAATTACTTTGTGGTTAACTTTTAGATTGAAAAAAAAAAGCTTGGCTCTTTCTAACACCGTTTAGATCTTTTCAGATCTTTTTTAGATCTTCCTCACCATGAGAGTAAGGGAGACACAATGATTTCTATGAGATCTATATTTATTTATAAGTACATGTTACATGTTTAATTCATTTACTTGAGAAGATACATTAGGTCACCATACTAGGCAGCTGCCTGTATTATGGTGACCAATGGAGGATATTTATTTTTAAATGAAGTCTAGTAAGTGTGAACATATTTAAGTAAAATTATAAAAAAATAGAAAATTGGTAGAAATGTTTCCAATAACTCACAAATTGCCAAAGTTGCCTGGAAAATAAGCACAAATAAGTAAGGTAGCTGTTATGTATGTACATAAATACACATACATACATGCACACATACATACATATATATACTTACATAAACATGTATTTATGCATACATGTTTATGTAAGTATATATTTATGCATTCATTATTTATGATTTGTTTCTTGAATACATCTAAATTGTAATATCTTTTCAGGTTTAGGATCATAACCAAGTACGCTCTCTGCCTGACTCTGGCCCACCAGCAAAAGACTAAAGAGTCGAGTCCGCCCCACTCTTCGGACCCCAGCCCCTACTTGAAGAACCTGGCAGCTTTGGAGGCAATGACAGATCAAAAGCCGTACGCGGACAATAGATTTACTCTCTTAAACTGCTTGGCCTTCCTCAAGGGGGGGCATAACGAGTCCATCCAGGATTCCCTGAAGACCATTCTAGAACTGTGCGCAGAAATGTACACTGATGTCAATTATTTACTTAACTTGAATGAACTGTTTAAAATGTGATGAATTATTTGGTGCTTGGGTGATGTTAAATATGATGCTTTTTTATGTTGAGACTTTTTTTTTAATATTGTGACGGTAGCAGAATTATCAGCTTGTAGTCTTTGAGGATATTATTGGATCAAACATGATCTCAGCTTTTTATGACTTATACATGCAAACAGTAACACTTTGAAAGACGTTTTACTATTTTCAAGCTTTAATTGGATTAAATATGCTCAAATTTTTTCAAGATTTTCAAAGATTCGAAATTTTGATTTTTGTGACATAAAAATATATATTGTAATCTGTACTTGTTCTATTCATATCGCGGATCTATTGCCTCAACAAGGCAATTAACCGAGAATACATGTTAACTCGAGTTAGCTTTGTAGCAGGTGCTTGTACTATTCGTATCGCGGATCTAAGGTAATTAACAAGGCAATTAACCAAGAATACATATTAACTGAAGTTGGCTTTGTAAATGTATTTTTCTATTTGTATCGAGGATCCATGGCCTCAACAAGGCAATTAACCAAAAATACATGTTAACTTAAGTTGTCTTGTAATATGTACTTGTTTTGTTTGTATCGCAGATCCATTAAAAATGTCTCAACAAGGCAATTAACCGAGAATACATGTTAACTGAAGTTAGCTTTGTAATAGGTGCTTGTACTATTCGTATCGCGGATCGTATTCGGATCCAAGGTAATTAATGAGGCAATTAACCAAGAATACAAAAAACCCTCCACACATCATCCTAAAAGATGACATAGGTCCTGAAGGAAATTATTTTCCTCCGGGTCTCCTGTGTGGAGCTCATGTAAACAAAAAAATACATATTAACTGAAGTTGGATTTGTAATATGTACTTGTCCTATTCGTATCAAGGATCCAATGTAATTAACAAGGCAATTAATCAAGAATTCATATTAACTGAAGTTGGCTTTGTAATATGTACTTGTCCTATTCGTATCGAGGATCCAAGATAATTAACAAGGCAATTAACCAAGAATACATGTTAACTCAAGTTAGCTTTGCAATATGTGCTTGTCCTGTTCGTATCGCGGATCCATTGCCTCAACAAGGCAATTAACCAAGAATACATGTTAACTCAAGTTAGCTTTGTAATATGTACTTGTTTTATTTGTATTGCGGATCCATTGCCTCAACCAGGCAATTAACCAAGAATACATATTAACTCAATTTAGCTTTGTAATATGTGCTTGTCCTATTCGTATCGCGGATCCATTGCCTCAACAAGGCAATTAACCAAGAATACATGTTAACTCAAGTTAGCTTTGTAATATGTACTTGTTTTATTTGTATTGCGGATCCATTGCCTCAACCAGGCAATTAACCAAGAATACATATTAACTCAATTTAGCTTTGTAATATGTGCTTGTCCTATTCGTATCGCGGATCCATTGCCTCAACAAGGCAATTAACCAAGAATACATGTTAACTCAAGTTAGCTTTGTAATATGTACTTGTCCTATTCGTATCGCGGATCCATTGCAATTAACCAAGAATACATGTTAACTCAAGTTAACCAGTTGTCCAGATGAGCTATATTTTTCTTTTCGATCTGATGCAGATTTGTTATACCAAGAACATGGATGGATAATTTCTTAAATCTTTATCTAAATGAGTTAGCATATTTCAATCCAGAAAAGTCAATACATATATATTTTGAAGTGTTACACGTTGTCTCTATTAGTCATTATTAAATGATATTTTTTTATAATATTAGAATTAGCAATCATTCTGATGAGAATTCATTGTTCGGCCAATAAAAATTTCCATGAGTTTTTATATAACCAATGACTGAGTTTTTTAAATTTTCTCTAAGCATCTCAAATAGTCCAAACTAGTCTGAAGATGTCTTTAGAGGGCGAAAACAAAAGAGGTTATTTTTCCAGTGGGATTTCCAACAATGAACACTATTGATGGCTAACGCAACTTTTATTACAGAAAAATTGTGTGATCAAAATTATTTTGAAATCTAATAATCGAGAGTACTGTATTCTTAATTCTGTCAAAAATTGTAAAATGTAACAGAACAATTTTATTGTAGGTATACTTTTTGTTGTTTGTTAAAAATTATTGTTTTTTATTTTCTTGATTCATATTGTGTAACTTTCATGACACAAATATTACAAACAGCTAAATGTTTTAACAAAACTGTTGAGGCCAATTGTTTCACGGGTATTTAAATGTAACTTTGTCGTCAAAGCACCAATGAACGTCATTTTGTTTTATTTTTACATTTGAATGGGTCTCGTTGTACGCCTACTATTGACCTGCTTCAGCGTTTGAACAAATTGTGATCAGTTGACGAGATTACAGGTGTGTTGTTAAGTTGTCAGCTAATCACAATTTGTTTAAAAGCTGAAACGGGGCTATAATCAATGTTAATTGGAGACCTTTCAAATGTGAAAAAAGAAAATTGCATTAATATTGTACCTTTAATGACAAAGTTCCATTTTTTAAAGTTATGTGTAATAAGGAAAATCAAACAATAAATTGTGTTTTATCGGCAATCATTTTTTAACAAATATGTTTTGTTAAAAAATAACTCATTTATTGTGTAATTAATATTTTATGAATGTTCAATTTTTATTGGAATAACTCTTGTTATAAGAACTTTTAAAGGTTATACCCATCAATGTAATATATCATTGAAGAAGAAGACAATACTAATAAATCTAAACGAAATATGAGAAAGAACAAGATACGGAAAAATAAAAAGGTAATGGTCGCAATTGGGACTTGAACCCAGGATCTCCTACTGTCTTACTGGGACAAACCAACTTGGCCATTGGGACCTCTTATTTTTATCGATCTCTTATATCAAATTAGAAATCATATTATTTAGAACTTTAAAGATAAAATGTGGGGTGATAATGCAAAACTGACTATTTCCAAAAACTCAACTTTTCCGGAGAGGCAAAAAACTGTACCGACTCTCACAAGCATAATTCTCTGATTTTTCTTTTTTTAAATAATAATAAAAAATATTTCAAACCATTTCTGTGATTTATAGACTCGGTGGTCGATGAGTAATATTTTAAATTAATATTTGAAAATTATTTTTTTTCCAAACATGACTATTTCCTGCAAATAGTGCGTTTTGAAGTAAAACAATGTGTATGGACAAATGAACATTTTTGCTTTATTTAAAGTAAAATAATAAAAACAAGACATTCTATGGAACAAGTATATAAAAAAAGTAAGAAACACAAAATAGGTATTGGATTTTCAAGATATGGCACATCTGCTCAGATGATGGACACTGTAAGGCTGTCCGTAACGTTAACTGCAGAAGGAGGAAGCTCTACTTGTCATAATAACCAAAAACCAAATACGAAAATGCTTTTGGCCGTGAAAATCTCAAATCATATCATGTCTCATGGTCTAAGTCTTCATTATACTGAATATTTTCTTAACAACTTCGTTGTAAAAACTTTTAGCATTGTCGGTGTAATAAAAATTTAATTAATTTTATCACGTCTTCTCGCTTTGCAGGTTTCATATGATTAGTTGCCCGTTGCTCAGCAATGCAAATATTATATAAAACATTGTTTTTCTCGTCACCCCCACAAATTTAGGAGTTGCATTGTATTATGTTGAGGAAACACCCACCCACAGTGATATTTTCCTTTCGGAAAGTCAAAATTTTAAACAAATCCAAAGTCAAATTAACAAATAATCGCTATCTATTATTACAAATAATATCTTCAATGTCCTTCTCACTTAGCAAATTCATTTTACTCAAGTATTTCTTCAAAATCCCGTCAAATCAATACAAAACGACCAATACAACTTGCAGCTGTCAAATGATTTTGAGGTTATAACAATCATAAAAAATAGTACGTTTTGCAGAAAAAAATGTTGCCGCTCTATAATATTTGTATTGAAAATAGTCAAATTTGCCATAAACATGGAATTAGTCACTTTTGCAGAAAAAGGTACCAAATTTTTAGCTGGAAATAGTCAGTTTTGCAGAAAAAGGTGTTTTTCAAATTGAAAAATGAGGAGGATTTCGTCATTTTATCGTAAAAATAATGATGCCATTCGATTCCTTGGCCTCGAATTTGTCTGACTGCATATATAACTCAATTAAGTCCATTTTGGAAATAGTCAGTTTTGCATTATCACCCCACAAATAAGAAGTCCCCATGCTGATTTGGATAAGACATTTGCCCCAGTAAGACAAGAGATCTTAGGCTCAAGTCCAGTTGCAACCGTTATCTTTTTACTTTTCAGTGTCTTGTTCTTTTCACATTTTCGTTTAGATTTATTAGTATTATCTTCTTCAATTTTATGAATGTATGTTTCTATAACATTAAGACCCAGTTAATTTGTAAAATATGGCATCAAAATGTTCAGAAACCTAACTACACTAACCTACTACGCATGTGATATAAAAGATATCTAAAGTAAAAATAAAAAAAATAAAGTTTTATAAGAGGGATAGAAATAATATGTTAAGAAAGTTTTACATAGCACACTTTTATCGAAGCTACTTTTTATGAAGTCAAAACATATATTTTAGGAATGTAATTCCATCTATGTAGATTTTATAAGCTTTTAAAGTTAGTGGGTAGAAATCATGGCTAGTCAAGTATAGGAGTACATGTAAAGTTATGTTATTTTCTTGTGGTTTGCAATTTTATATCAAAATACAAAAAGCTTTCAATAAATAAACAAAAAAAAAAAGAGATTTACAACTTAACCCTTTTGTTTTAAGTTTTTTCGATGCAATCTATCACAACACGCGGCACTTTTTGACACCATGTATGCGTTTTAGTGAAACTTCGCAAATCACATATGCGACATCCGCGTACAGGGATAGTCACTTATGAATAACAAACGCGACAGACGTGCAGACAAGGCTTATACTGTTGCATAAGTTTCTGTTTGACTTTTTATGACGATTGGGTGCTTTTGGCATTTGTTTGTAACACACCCGGTGTTCAGAAAATATTGTATTTTTAAATGGACTTATCTGTGCTTTCTGATGTTATTTCTGTGTGCGAAAGAAAGAAAGGAATGATACTGGATTAATAAATATCTTTAGAATTAAATTAACTGAACTAAATTTCGATTTTTTGGAGATATCTGACTAATCAACTGGATGACAATATTCCTGTATAGTTCATTATCTGAAAAAAACACCCAAAGGCGAAATACTCATTTCATTTGGGTTTAATTTGACTTATTCCTTTCTCTCATTTCCATACAGATTCATCTCTTGAATTTCTATACTTTTTATAAAATATAATTCATATCAAAAAACATATATGTATCAATTTTATCAGTTTTTTTGTGGAATGTAGTGCAAATAGGTACAAATCTAGAATATTTTCATGGGACATTTTATGTGTTTTTTATGGTTTATAATAATAATGGTTTATAATAAATAGTATAAAAAAATACTTCCAATGAATTTACCTACTAATAACTTGTTAACTCTTAATTTACAAATATATTTTTTGACAATTTTTATTTTAATCGTAATTAAATATTTTTTGTCATTTATTACCCATTTTTAATTTTCATTCATGTGACATTATAAATTAAATACAAGAACTTTGTTTTATCACCGTCTTCTTCCTTTATGACTTTCTGGCGTAAAACTTTTGTTATAGACCTCCCTAGTTGTCTCCATTCTTGAAGCTGTTAGTTCTCTTTAGTACATCAGCCCATCTAACATGTGCAACCTCTGTTTGCTCTCCCAGCCAAGGAAGCCATCCTGCCGAGCAATTCTATATCTTTTGTGGGATCATTATCGAGATAACGGACATGATCATCTGTTAGATTTGTGTGATTTATTTGCTTTTTCTATATACAACGTACATTAAATAAATATGTAATCATGCATACTTACAGGAATTCGTGTTTAAAACGATCTAAAGTAAAATATGTGACAGTAAATATGTAAAAATCACACAAATCTGACAGGAGAGATCACGTCCGTTATCTCGTTAACGATCCCACAAAAGATATAGAATCGCTCGGCTGATGATATTGAATTTCTGACAATCATCTGTTTGATGGTAAAGTTGTATGGATTGTTAGTATCTTCTACGGGTACCTTGCTTGTTACGCACAAGGTTTCTCCTGATTCTTTTTTACTATATGTATCTTTAAGTTAATTATTTAATTATCGATTGTTTCGTTAATTTCTTTTATACTTTTGGTAATTTTTTCTAAGTATGCTATATATATTTCACTTGTTTTTTTCCGATTCCAGATTTCTTGCCTATTCTCTTCTGTTATTCCATAGTTTTATTAGTTCAAAATTTAGTCTGAATCTGTCCACATCAAAGATAGAGCGTTTTTCTAGTACATGGATGCTGTCCTGTGTTGATGTTTTGTCGCACGGGCATTTGTCATCATCTATTATTTTAAAACGTTTGAAATATTCTTTGAAGCACCCATGTCCTGTCAAGATTTGGGTTGCAGTAAAGCTGTTTTTAACGTGTTTTCCTTTTTGAAGTGCCGTGCTTATATTTGGTAAGAATTTTTTTGGAATTTTTCCCGTGCTTTCCTCTATATATCTTTTGTTCCATTTATTTTCAGTTTCTTTCTTTAAGGCTATTTTTGTGTAGCTATTTATTTATTTATTAATTTACGGACAACAGTTCATTAAAAATATAATAATAACACGAATAAAAAAAACAGAGATGACAGTGAAGGGAGAGCACATAAAAATTAATAGCAATGACTTACTTATGAGGTACCTTGCTATACTCTGGTCTTTTTTTAAGTGTTCTTCCCTTTTTTGCTGCTGTATCTGCCCTTTCATTACCTTCTAAGCCGTTTTGCGCTCTAACCCATTGAAAATTTACCCTGTTTTTATTTTCTCTGCATGTTCCTAGTATTCCTAAACATTCTCTTGCTATTTCGTTTGTTGTTTTCTCTTTGCTCAGCGTTTCTAAAGATGATTTACTATCTGAATTTATGGTTATATCTTTCCCTTTTAAATTATTTATTTGTATCCATTCTATTGCAATCATTTCCGCTTGGTATACTATGCAGTAATCTTCTAACTTATAAGATTTTGATACCCAATCTTGTCCAACTACTTTTATAGCTACCCCGGCACCCACTTTACCGTCTTGTTTACTTCCGTCTGTATAAATTTGTATAGCATCTTCATTAATCTTATTTCCTTTATCTAGTTCAATTGTTATATTTTCTTTAACTATTTTTTCTGGGTGTGGTAGCTCGTTAACACTACACATGGTCATTATTTCCCTGACAGCCGGAAGGAAGTTAGCTGTTATTCCCCTTCTATTAATTCTGTACAAATCTTTTACTTCGTCTATTTTCAGATCTATTGGTGGTGTTCCCGCTAAAGTTAAAGCTGAGGTGGTGGAGATTGTTCTGTACCCTTTACAAATTCTAATTGCATATTGTCGCTGAGCGCTGGCTAGTTTTTTCTTATTCTTAACTTTTTTACACGTGTCTCCCCAGACCCCTGATCCATACGTAAATATTGGTACGATTGCCCCGTCATAGATAGTTTTTACAATTTCAGGCGATAATCCCCACATTGGTTTTGCCGCTCTACATAAGGCTTTAAATATTGTTGAAGTTTTACTGCAAATATAATCTATGTGGTTATCCCATCTAAGCTTATTGTCCATTACCATACCCAAAATTTTTACTACCTTTACTGGTTTTATTTCCTTGCCGTTCATTTTTACGTTAATTGTTTTTTCCCGGAGTTTACTCATTACCATGACCTGCGTTTTTTTTTCTGAAAATTCTAATTTTACTTTTTTACCCGAATTGCTTACTTTTCCTAATGCTCTTTCCGGCGTTTCTTTAGTGGTTTGTAGGTTTTTCCGTTTACAATCAGAAGTACATCGTCAGCGTAAGCTTGGATGTATACGTCTGAGCCAACATCCATTTGCAGTAGTTCATCCAGCGATACGTTCCAGAAGATTGGCCCGCCAATCGATCCTTGAATACAGCCCTTTGAAACATTTTTTGACTCGAATGGATTCCGTGTTTTATTCTTACTTTCCTATTTTCTGTGTTTTTCTACGAGCTGTTTTAACAATTGTGGCCACCACGCGTTGTCGAAGGCTCCTTTGATGTCAAGAGATATGAAAATTACTTCATCATTTTTCTAAATTTTTCTTTTTATGACTTCGACTGCATCATAAATTGCATCTTCGGCTGATTTTTGCGCGGTGAAATTGTGTGTATTGTGCGGTGAAATTGTGTGTATTGTTTTGAGCTTATTTTCTTCCCTTTGCCAAGGTTCCATTTTATTCTGTCTGTTAGGATTTTTTCAAATAATTTCCCTAGAACGGGTAGAAGTCCAATCGGCCTATAGTTTTCCAGACTGCTGTAGTTGTGCTTTCCTGGCTTAGGTACGATTATGATGATGGCCTCCTTCCATATTTTTGGGAAATATCCTATGTCAAGACACTTCTGGAATAATTTTGTGAGTATCTCTGGAAAGCTATCATTGAAGTGAGTAAGAATGTCAGATGTGATCCCATCCGCCCCAGGGCACTTCTTCGGGTCCATCGATCTGAGGGCGTTTTTTAGCTCATCTTTTGAAATTTGTGGTTCCCGGTCGACTGTTGTCTCTTGCATTGCTTTTATCCTTATTTCCATTTGTTCAGGAGTTACATTTATCACATCGTCATCTGGAAAGAAGTGTTGAAGAATTTCTTTAGCAGTTTCTTCAGGGTTATTGCTTTTAAAAGTTGTTGTGGGTGCCCTGTTTGGTGGGTTCGTGAGGACTCTATAGATGTTGGACCAGGTTGTTTCCTTCGAGTCAGACCTCCATGGGCAGTTTTTTCGTTTTCCTTCTGGTTTAGGGATAGACCTTTCGCAACTTGTTTTGATGATTGAGGAGATAGTCTCTACCTGTTTTTCAAGATTTTTTGGGTTATTGGAATAGACGGGGTCTTCAACTGTGATGTTCGCCTTTTGCAACATTTCTTTCGCGACTTTTCCAAACTTGGTCCAGTCTACAAGCTTTGTGAATTTGGTCCAGTCTGCAAGCTTTGTTCTGTACCTTGGGGTTGTTGATTCAGGAGGCATTATTGTGTCTGATATACTCAGCCTGTTTGTTCCACACCCCAGTTTGTGACTTTGTTCATAATATTGAGCAGAAGGTTTCGTCTATGAAAGAGGTTAAATGCTTGCCGGATCTCCAAGTTTCAAACGTTGGAGTGCTGCCGTCATTTAATATGTGAGCCTCCAGCGCTGCTGTTCTTCTGCTAGTTCCTCGCCTCGTTTATCTGTTTTTGGGCTACCCCACCATGAGCTTTTTGGTTTAAAATCACTGCCTAAACAGAATGCTCTTGCCTTTTTTCCTGTTTTCTTCATTCAGGTTGGTAATTGTAAGTAGCTACCCCAGTTACTTACGAAAGAAGATTATTTGGTTCAACATAAACTGATCCTAGAGTTATAGTTCCGACTCGTGTTTCTATTTCTATGTATGTTGAGTTCTCTGATGTGATTGAAGATATGATTGTTGCTTTAATACTATTGTTGACGAGAATCGCTGTCTTGTTTGGGCTTTCTCTGGTTCCTTTAGTAGATTGGTAAACTTGCCACCTTTTCGTTTTCAGTTGCCTGGTGTTTCTTGTGTAAGGTTCTTGCAGCAGGATAATGTCCGATTTGTCCGTGTTGACCACACTGTCTGTCGCGGATTGGCATCTTTGCGCGTTCCATTGTTTGATTTTAATTTTTCCTCCCATTTGAATTTGTTCTGCCCCGGTTTTTGCACGGATTTATTTGCATTTTTTTTTTCTATTCATGATTTGTGTGGTCAATAGATCTTTCGATTTCTCTCCTGTAGAGTGGACATTCATGCGTTCCAGACCTATGTCTTGATGGAGCTGAGGTTTTCCTCTTCCTGTTTTCATTTACGCATGAACCAACCTCTGCCAGCATCTGGTTTCCATTTCACAGTGTTTCTTCAAATGTCCGAATCCTAGACAATTCATACATTGCATCGTAGATATAAAGTTTTTGGCGTGGATCTGTTGAAATTCAATATTAATTCTGCCCATGCCAATAATCTTTTTCCATGTCTTGGGGCTCGTTTCTATCACAACATTTGTGAAGTGCGGATTTTTATTTTTCTGGAGAAAAAGAATTTTAGCTTCTTTGAGACCGACGAGATCTTCATTTTGTTCTTCTATTATTTCAATTATTTCTGCCGATTTCAGTTCTTTCTGAACACCTTTTAAAATAAACTTGGGATTACGTTTTTTCGCGCAGGTCGCCGAAACTTTCTCCGATGACAGAGCCTTCATTATCGTTTCTGCGTCTTTTTTCCTTTCGCAGCTTATTACTGCCCTGCCATTTGATGTTTGCCTAATTTCATTGTTTCCACCTTAAGTTTTCGTGGGTCTAGGGACATTTTCACGGATTTCAAAACCTCAGCGCTATCTTTTTCGTCTTTATGGCTGACGATGACTGCATGTCTAGACGGTGGAAGTGGTGGAAATCTTCGATCCATATCACGTTCTTCTTTTGTTCTGATTACAGGATTTGGGTTGTTCCAGGGTGCAGGCGGTGCTGATATTTTTTCTTCAATTCTTTTTATTTGTTCATTGAATTCAAGGCAGTCATCATTATTGGACACTCTTTTCTTGTGACGGACTGTCATCTTTGATGAGATCAATAATTTTTTCGGCAGTGCTGATTATGTCGTTCGATTTGGCTTTGCGAAGGATTGTATTGCATAGTTAGATAATTTGGTCGTCACGGCTTACGATTACCATCAAGTCACTTTGGCTTTTCGCGAAGTCAGGTATAAGGTTGATGGTTTTTTCAACAAAAGCGCTTGACTTGTTCGGTGGAAAACAAGGCTTCTATGTATGGTAATGTTGGTCCCTTTGTCTTGCTTCTATTCCATTCATAAGTACCTGATCAGGCTAAGTGTATGCCCAGGTTAAGTGTCTGACCAGGTTAAGTGTCTGCCTGGTTAAGTGTGTGACCAGCTTAAGTGTAAGCCCAGGTTCAATGTCTGACCAGGTCAAATATCTAACTAGGTTAAGTTTATACCCAGATTAGATGGGTGCCCAGGTTAAGTGTCTGACCAGGTTAATGTGTGCCTAAGTGAATGTCCGACCCAGTTAAGTATCTGACCAGGTTAAACGTCTGACCAGGTCTACGCCCTAGTGAAGTGTCTAACCAGGTTAAGTGTCAGCCTGGTTAAGTGTGTGACCAGCTTAAGTGTCCGACCAGGTTAAGTATGTATGCCCAGGTTCAATGTCTGACCAGGTCAAATATCTAACTAGGTTAAGTTTATACCCAGTGTAGGTGGGTGCCCAGGTTAAGTGTCTGATCAGGTGAAGTGTATGCCCAAGTGAAGTCTGACAAGTTAAGTATCTTACCAGGTTAAACGTCTGACCAGGTTGAGTGTATGCCAAGGTTAATTGTTTGACTAGGTTAAGTGTGTGTGCCCAAGTGAATGTCTGACCAAGTTAAGTATCTGACCAGATTACACATCTGACTAGGTTGAGTTTATGTTCAAGTAAATGTCTGACCAAGTTAAGTATCTGACCAGGTCAAGTGTCTGACCAGGTCAAGTATCTGACCATGTCAAATATACGACCAGGTTAAGTATCTGCCAAATTATATATCTGACCAAGTAATAAAACAAAGTTCCTGTATTTAGCATACTTATTTTAAAAATTTTATGTTGTCAGTTTGTTCTATTAAAATATTTTCCCTTAGTACATATTATAAATAATATTATCATTCCATCAACATTAGATTCCGGATTCATCAAAAAATATTTTAAATGTTAGTAATTTAAAAAAAGAGGTTAGAATAATATAATACACATACGTTTGTAATAAGCTGCGTTCAGAAGAGGGTAAAAAATCAGCCTGTTGTCTTTTTCTAGTTATGACGTAAAAAGGTCATTATTGTCATGACAAACATTTTTTTCTATAAGTTTCTCCTATACAAACAGTTTTTAAGTATTTTTTATTATTATTTTTTTTATCAGGTAGTGCTGTAATTACTACTTGAAACACTGAAGATAAATCGATAGAAGTGTTGTAGGCGTGTTTGTGTGCCTGAAGTAAGCTCAATATATCCTTACTTATGCTGAAATTGATCATCATTTTTAAATATCTAATTTATTTGTCTGGTCTGTCTGTGACCTATCGGTAGAAAGGTGGTATGCAAATTGGCGACGTAAATTTTCAAATCAGTATACACTACTAGGAATTATATCTTCAGTGACTTAAAATTGTATGTCAAAATCCAACATAATATCTTTAAAAACTGTTTTCTGTTATTCATTTGGAATATTATGTGTTTTTCTGTCATTTCATTTGGAATATTATGTGTTTTTCTGTCATTTCGTCTTGGAATATTATATGATTTTCTGCCATTTCATCTGGGATATTATATATTATGTGTTTTTCTGTCATTTCATCTGGAATATTATGCGTTTTTCTGCCATTTCATCTAGGATATTATGTATTTTTCTGTCATTTCATCTGGAATATTATTTATTTTTCTGCCATTTTATTTAGAATATTTTGTATTTTTCTCACCCATTTCGAATATAAATATGTATTTTTTGACAATGCACATTTATTATCATGTTTTCAATGTTTAAAAAAATATATCAACTAAATATACCAATAAAAAAATTGTGTTATTTCAATAATCCTTTTATTAACATAAAATATGTATAATATTATTACATATAATAGGTGTTGTTCGCCCATCCTAGGATATACACTATCAATTTTATTAGTACAAAATAATTGACATTTCACTCCAAAGTAATCATAGAGTCGTAGATACTCATAGTTTTGCCCTGGTGAAAGACCACTATTCAGAATTGAAACATTGCTTGAAATGGCTTTAACCAGGCCTCTGGCGTATTCCGTCAGAAGATCAGAGTATTTCCGCTTTGCAATAAAATAGGGAAGAAAGGAACCTTTACTTACCACAACTTATTATTTTTATCACATTTATAAAATAGATAGTGCAAATAATATTGTTGTATTTCGAGAACTATTCTCTTTTTTTCTACGCAAGACTGAGGCCAATGGGGGGAGGGGGGAGGGGGAAGGGTTTGAACCCCCTAAACCCGTGGTCGTCGAACTGCGGCCCGCAGAGGATATTTGTGCAGCCCGCACAAATATCTGCCGCTTTCTTTTTAAATATATATTTTTTCATGTACAATTATATTATCCAGCTTTTTTCAAATATTTTGTGTACCTTATGATTTTAAAACGTTAATTTTAATTGATTGATATTTGATTTTAAAACGCTCTGGTTTTTGACCACATCCTAAGTCGATTATAAACGCATATTTTTTTTTTTTTTTTACAGTGGTCACCAAACACGGCTAAAGCCATTTTCAAGCAACGTTTCAATTCTGAATGGTGGTCTTACACCAGGGCGATACTGATAGTATCTTCCACTCTGGAACATGCCGCAAATATACTATATATTATTTTAAATGAATTAATTGTGAAATAACACAAATTTATCAAATAAAATTTATTTGCGCATGCTGGGTTCGAACCCGCGACCTCCGGATTGTGAGTCAAGAGTCTTACCCACTGGACTACGGAGGTCTTGATGTGCTCCATAGGTGCATAAATAGTGCTCCAAATGTGCTCCATAGGTTCTCAACGTGGACGTTAACAACCCCTTATGGGCGTTTGAGAATTTCAGGGGGGCAGTAGAAGACCCAGATAAAATTAGATAGTATTGAGATGGCACAATGAAGGCGTGGGCAGGTAAAAAAAATATGGTCTAAAAAGACAAAAAAAACATGCTAAGCAGTACTAATAATGCAATGTAAATTTTAATATTGGTTAATTTTTGTTATTGTATGTATTGTAATCCGCCTGTCTCGACACAGGTCTATCCTAGTGGAACAGGCATCAAAAAACGTAATATAAACTTACTTTTTATTTAGATAAATAAATAAAAAATCATTTTTATCACGTGTGCGAAAATTCACACATTTCGATAGTTCGGGAAGTGGATGAAAATTGATCTGAAACTGCTTTTTCAACTTGCTAAATAAAAAGGTACAACTTCAAACCCCCCCCCGCCCCCACTCCCCCTGCCGACAATTTATAATTGTGCGGCCCGCGGTGATACCTCACATTGTCCTATGTGGCCCTTGACCAGAAAAGTGTGACGACCGCTGCTCTAAACCCTCCCTTTATATATGCTCTTGGCCTTAAAGGACCGAGGTTATTTTTTAAATTGGCAAGACTATTTTACAAAATCATAAATCGATGTATAACGTATATACATTGTTCTAATGTGTAATAGTATTGTCACATTATATATCGTCTATGAAAATAATTTCAAAATATGTTTTCAGTCAGCACAATTCACATTCAATGAACGCTTTTATTATTATCGTGACGATTTACGGTTATGGTGCTGTGACGGCAAAAAAGGGCAATAAACATAGGTTCCTTATCGCTATAATGCTGCTGCAGCTCTTTTAAAAGATGGGATACACAATGTACGTAAGTCTGTTTCCTCCAAAAAAAGTGATGATTTTCTTGCATCTCTCTCACACACCGCACTGTGACATCTCCTTAGGCCACTACACTACCACAGGGGCCCTATTCCTGACGGTCGATCAAAAGTTCCTCGTTATGCGCCTCGAAGAGAGCGAAAATTTATCGTCGTCGCGACGAACTTTGCAACTTAGCTGATTGCATAGATACGCCAACTTCACACCACTCGCTGCTGGGTTTCTACTGGGTAGACCCACTCGTTGTTGTTGTGGAGTGACTTTTGACGTTTGGCGTCTAAGAATGTTACTTCGACTAAGCTCAGAAATAAACAAGTCGACTAACGGACGTACTTTCGACGGAGATTGCGAGCGAGAAAATTTTCGCTCTCTTCGAGGCGCATAACGAGGACCTTTTGATCGACTGTCAGGAATAGGGCCCCAGCTGTGACGTTAATTTTGAAAGCATGGAATATAGTTACAAGGATAATATTGCAGTGAGTGAATTTCAAAAATTAAAAAATGTCAATTTCCAATGCGGTGATGGTTTTCTTTTGTTTTTAAACATATAATGCTGCAGCTCTTTCTTCACACTAAATAACAACAGTCGAAAATAAGACAAACGGTTAACGTATATCTGCACCCCCCCAAAGGAAACGTACCATCATTATCATACATCTCCCTCACATGTATAAAGAAAATGAAACGCAAGGAAAAAGTAGTACTTTGGAGGAAACAGGCATACGTATTTTGTGGGCCTCAACATTATTTAATGTGTAAGAAAGAGCTGCAGCATTATAGCGACAAGGAACGTATGTTTAATGGTTTTTTTTGCTGTCACAGTACCGTAAACGTAAATCGTCACGGTAATTATAAAAGCGCTCGTTGGTGCTTTCAAAATTTTAAAATGAACAATAGACTGAATACAAACTCAGGTCAATATTATCGCGAATAAACTATCCCCAGTATACAAAAGCAAGCAAGAGCGCGAATATGTCTGGAGAGTTTTTTGTCCCACCTGAACTTATTTACAAATGGATACGATTTTAGGTTTTCACGGCCAAAAGTATTTTTGTTATTACATAGTTTTTGGGGTATTATGCCGTGTTGTGCTACCCCAAAAACTAATAACAAAAATATTTACAAATGTTCTTTGCGGGTATTAGGCTTACACCAACAATATTTTTTATCAAAATTGATTATTTTGTACAAAACAATCATTGTTGCTTGTCAATTTACTAAAAAAAATAATGTTCAATGTGACATTGAACGATTTTATATTCCAACAACCATTTTACAGGTACATAAATATAATAATTTGCGATAACAAAAAGACAGCACAAGACAGTACAAGATTAAATAATGAATTCAATAAGTAACCATTTGCATTTAAATACTTCAAAAGTTCATATGAATAATACTTATATATGTACATAATATATTATATGTATTGATGGTAACTCTTATTTACATATCCCACATCCTGTAGAAAAAGGTTGTAAAAGTAAATTTTACAGGATTGATGAGACAAGCGATCCCATCAAAAAGAGACACTAGCGACATCTCGCAGAGGTAGAGTGATCTAACTTAAATAACATTTTCGTGGGGCGAAGATAATCACAATCACTTTACTTTCAGATACAAAAATAAAGTTTTATGAAACAGAAGATTTTGACTTACAACTTACTTTTCTATGGAATGTGTGATATGTATTTAATGTCTTCAGTAATAAATTATTAAATTTTTAATATTGCATTTACAGAAGTAGAAATCAGTCAGTTTTTATAATACAATTTGCACAATACAAAAAGCATAACTTCAAATTTAGGTACATACATAAAATCAGCGAAATATTTAAACACAATCAGCCTTACTAAAAAAAAACCACAGCGCGACCGATAACCTGTGTTATTACAATAACATAAATATACCCCGTATACACTAAAACAAAATACATTACTAATAACACCCTTGCGTGATCACGTTGTAAAAATACATTCAATGTATTTTTAGATTTGACAACGTTGTAATTTCTTAGAATTTACTTATTAAATTGTTTGTTTTCATTCACAGCCGGTAGGTGGCGACGGTTAGTGCGCATGCGCATTGTCGTTCGCGGCGTTCGCGCTGAAAAAATTAAAGCCGCGAAAAAAGTCTGGCTCCGCGGATGTGTGTTTTAATTTTACTTATATGTGATTATAATTTATATTATAATAACCAATTCACTTTTATATTCATATTATTAATATATTTGGTGTTATTTGAGTGGTTTTATATCAGTTTTACAATCAAATTAGCAAAGTAATCGTACTTTGAAAGTCGAACTGTCAGGAAACTGTTTTATAGGTTACAAATGATAAAATTTACATTTTAAGATCTTTATTTAAAGAGAATTTCTTAAAAGTGATATTTTTTTTATAATATTAATATCTAATACATGTGTTCGTAAACCTATCAAAGAAAGTAACGTCTTTAGAGATGCAAGAAATCTGTTTCAAATGCCGTAATTATTTCTAAGTTATTTTTTTGGCAATAAAAAAAACTTTGAAATTTTTTATTATTTTTTTATTGTATGCACGAGGAAAAAGTGAGGTGATAGTTTCCTTACAAATTTATTACATAAAAGGACTGTGTTTTTTAAATTTTGTTTTTTTTTTAATTTCTCTACATTTTGGTCAAAAATGTTTGGGTAAGAAATTTTTTTCCATTTTTTCCGAGTTTGGATCTTAAAATATGGCAGTTTTTGAAAACTAAAGTGTATTTTAAATACACAAATCTAGAAGGTAATTTTATCTAGTTTTCATAAATGGTATTTGTTTTTACAACACCTTCAAAAATAAGAAATATATAGAACATTCAAAATACTTTGGAAAATTTTCAAATTTCGTTAGGATATCATTACTAAAACAGAGATAAACTACCCTCTCAGGCCGTGTAAACCAAGTGTATTTTTTTCCATGAACAATTTTTTAATTAGTAATGTTTTCACATCCGCGGCCGTTTGTCAATTGAATAAAATTTTCACTGGGTTTTTTAGTAAGGCTGAATATATTTAGAAAAGGTATTATGTGCAAAAAATCATGTAAATTGGTAGATTCTTGACCAATACAGATATGGTATAAAGTTTTGAAAAAAAAATCTAAAACAACTGAACAGATGCAATTTTTCATTTCCTACACATAAAATTCGTATAATTTGTAACAGCACATACCTGAAGGATTTTAACTGGTGATTATTGAATATTTGGAGTACAAAAAGTAGATTTCACTTTGCTGTTCGGTGACAATTTCCTTCTACTAAAAAAAAAAATATTTTCATTCGTCGCCACTGATCACACTCCTATATGTCGCAAAGGGATAAAGTGATACGCGCGCTGTTTCTTGAGCGCTTGTCACAAGACCTGTTAGATTATACCCGACTACTCAGTTGCGAAGTGTGATGGAAGAATATTTTTGTTTTTAATTGAAAAAAATCTACATTTTTTACTCCAAAAATGTTCAGAAATCGCTGGTTAAAATCCTCAGGTACGTGCTGATACACCCTGTACATAAACAAATCCATTGTTATTTTATCAACGGTTAATAATATTTAAGTACATCATGATCCTATTTATTATTGTGGTTCAAGCAAGGTCACAAATATGCGAAAAATTAAAAAACCAACAATAATTGAGTAGATATTTTAATTATTATATACTGATTTCCATAATATTATTGAAAACAACCAATGTTAATCAACTCAAACATAATTAATTTTCAATTATAAAGTTTACACGAGACTTGATAGAATAACAAATAAGTTTTACAAAACGTGTCTAAAGTATCCAAAGCAATTAATTTAATGTTTTTCACTGTTTTATCTATAATTTTATTATCACTTAAAAATACTTACATAGATACTTGGTCTGTTCCGCCTGCAGAACTTGATTTGTACTCTAAACATTGGCCTCTTCAGTTACAGTGTTATCTAATTTTCAGTCCCTTTAAAACCCAAATTTGAAAAATGGTCCAATTTGTCCCACTTATAAGGTTTTCCCACTTAAGAAGTTTTTTTCCGGTCCCTTGAAAAACTTCTTAACCCTTAGCGGAACAGACTTTTTTTAACTTCAATATTTCGATTAAATGACAAAAATGTCAGTAAATATGTTATTCAAATTTTCTATGAAGTTTTTGACAACTGCAAATATTTGGCAGTATTAGTTACTTCAAATATAACCTGTTATTTTAAAAAGCTCACTGCTACACTAGGTCATAATTATTTCGTATGGATACCACAATTCCGCTAAGGATTAAGAGAGTTTTACTGCATATGGATCGGTGAGATCTCGGTATACCGCACTCAGTTTTAGTAAATTTTTTACCGACCCATAATAACTGTAGTGGATTAGTTATTCATAGTTTCAGCTTCCTTCAATAAATGTCGATAGCTAGTTAGTAATACAAAGTTTTGCTATATCCCAACAGATGGCAGTTAAGTATGATATCAGAAGAATACCATCTATCATCATTCATGTCTTAGGTACAAACGGTTATGATGATTGCCAAAGGTATCGGCAAGTTGGGTCAGCGAACGGTAGCGGCAGAACTACTTAGAGCCTAGTCTAGTAAGGACGTCTGTCCAGTTTAATATTTATAATAACTTAATAAATCAACTAGTAATCACAAGAACCTCAAACTTATTTAGAAGATACCCAACCCAACACGTCTTAATTTGTTTAATATTAGAAATTAAGTTAAACGGAACCTACATTATAATCTATGCATTCACAGATGGCGCCAACGTAATTATGTTAGGTTAAAACACTTTTTGCAAGTTATGCTTTAAAAAAATTAAGGTGAGATCTTTAAAGATTTGGGTTTGTTTATGGACGAAAGAATTTATTCATATTCATTTTGAATGTATATGGGTGCAAACAATTTTTTCACCTTAATTTTTTAAAGCATAACTTGCAAAAAGTGCTAAGTGTAAAAAGTGCTAAAGTCTAAGCTAAAATAATTATATTGGCGCCATCTGTGAATGCGTAGATTATAAAGTAGGTTCCGTTTAACAGAGATAAAATAAGAACCATTTTACTACTCATAGATAACAGCGGTTAATCTGAAATCAAACCATTATTCAAGGCACAAATTATTTACAACTATTTAGGTTCTTCCAATAATTAATTACCTAGATCCCTACTTCAAATACTTCTTCTTTGCAAAGTGCATTCCTATGCCGATTAGTGAAGATATTGTCGCAATTAGTCCAACCTTCACCCCCCCAATCTTTCCCCCCCACAGCCAGCCTTCAGGTAAACAATTGATAGCGTGGACCACATCCATCATGAGCTTGATGCAGGTGATAGTTTCAAAAATGTGCCGCGCTGCCATCAGCTGGACTTCGGGATTCTGGTACCCGCCTAAAGTGCGGCATCGACTTGTGGTCTGTTGTAACTGTTTAAGGCATCTGAAAGAAATATAAAGTATACTTAAAAATCAGGAGGAAATATATGACAGAAGTACCAACCTTTATAATGGTACCGCGCATTTTCATCTCGCGACAAAATATCCCCGACACAATATACTCAGACAAAATATCCCTATATAATATTCCAAGGACAAAATATCCACTAAAACCTATCCCAACCTAACTTAAAAACTAACCTAACCTAACCTTATTTTACTATTTTTGAAGAATAATTTATTGTCTTTGTAGGATGTTTGTATTATTTTTGTCCCATTTTACTATTTTTGAACAATAATTTATTGTCTTTACAGGTTGTCTGTATTATTTTTGTACCATTTTTTTTTGTTAGGTTTGGTTATGTTAGATTGGGTTAGGTTAGGTTTTAGTAGATATTTTGTTATTGGATGTTTTGTCCGTAGGATGTTTTGTCCGTAGGATATTTTGTTGGAGGATGTTTTGTCCGTAGGATATTTTGTAAGATGATGTTTTATCCGTATTATTTGGTTGGAGGATGTTTTGTCCGTAGGATATTTTGTTAGATGATGTTTTATCGGTAGGATATTTTGTTGGAGGACGTTTTGTCCGTAGGATATTTTGTTAGATGATGTTTTATCTGTAGGATATTTTGTGGGGGATGTTTTATCTGTAGGATATTTTGTGGGGGATGTTTTGTCCGTAGGATATTTTGTTAGATGATGTTTTATCGGTAGGATATTTTGTTGGAGGACGTTTTGTCCGTAGGATATTTTGTTAGATGATGTTTTATCTGTAGGATATTTTGTGGGGGATGTTTTATCTGTAGGATATTTTGTGGGGGATGTTTTGTCCGTAGGATATTTTGTTAGATGATGTTTTATCGGTAGGATATTTTGTTGGAGGACGTTTTGTCCGTAGGATATTTTGTTAGATGATGTTTTATCTGTAGGATATTTTGTGGGGGATGTTTTATCTGTAGGATATTTTGTGGGGGATGTTTTGTCCGTAGGATATTTTGTTAGATGATGTTTTATCGGTAGGATATTTTGTTGGAGGACGTTTTGTCCGTAGGATATTTTGTTAGATGATGTTTTATCTGTAGGATATTTTGTGGGGGATGTTTTGTCCATAGGATATTTTGTTAGATGATGTTTTATCCGTAGTATTTTGTTGGAGGATGTTTTGGGCGTAGGATATTTTCTTAGATGATGTTTTATCCGTAGGATATTTTGTTGGAGGATGTTTTGTCCGTAGGATATTTTGTTAGATGATGTTTTATCCGTAAGATATTTTGTTGGAGGATGTTTTGTCCGTAGGATATTTTGTTAGATGATGTTTTATCCGTAGAATATTTTGTTGGAGGATGTTTTGTCCGTAGGATATTTTGTTAGATGATGTTTTATCCGTAGGATATTTTGTTGGAGGATGTTTTGTCCGTAGGATATTTTGTTAGATGATGTTTATCCGTAGTATTTTGTTGGAGGATGTTTTGTCCGTAGGATATTTTGTTAGATGATGTTTTATCCGTAGTATTTTGTTGGAGGATGTTTTGTCCGTAGGATATTTTGTTAGATGATGTTTTGTCCGTAGGATATTTTGTTAGATGATGTTTTATCCGTAGGACATTTTGTTGGAGGATGTTTTGTCCGTAGGATATTTTGTTAGATGATGTTTTATCCGTAGTATTTTGTTGGAGGATGTTTTGTCCGTAGGATATTTTGTTAGATGATGTTTTATCCATCTTTTAAACTCCATCTTTTGAGCAAGGCTATAACACCATCGGTGTCTGTATGAGCGGCAAAGAGAGGATAAAGGCTTTTCTAATATAAATACTGTGCAAAAGTCCCAACTATCCAGTGCCAGTGAGATTATGACATCCTTAAATTGGGATATGTTGTGGGGCTGAATGGAGTGGGGAAAGGAAGGAGAGGAGGGAGAGGAAAGTTTGAAAAGTACTTGTCTTTTCAGATCTGGTCACCAAACATGGCTCAAATCATTTCAAGTAACGTTTCGATTCTGAATGGTGGTCTTTCACCAGGACGATATAATACAGAACAGTATTCACATAAAAAAATTTAAATAAAAGTTTGGGCAGCTAACGAGTTTGTAAAAGTTAGCAGAAATTGTTTAATCCATTGTTAACATCTGAACATTTCCAATTAGACTCCATGGTCGAGGGGTGAGGCTTTGGACTCAGAATCCAAAGGTCGCGGGTTCAAATCCCGGCGTGCGCAAATAAATTATATTTGATAAATTTGTGTTATTATACAATTAATAAATTAAAAATAATGTATAGTAAATTTGCAGCCTAATTCAGAGTGGAAGATACTCTAGCATCGCCTTGGCGTAAGACCACCATTCAGAATTGAAACATTGTTTGAAATCGTTTAAGCCGTGATTGGTGATCAGGGGGACTAGTTTGTATCTTACAGGTTGACAACTCAGAAAAATTTCAGAAAGATCATTAGAAGCTATGAAAATTTTTTAAAATAGCGGTAACCCTAACCTAACTTAACCATTTAACCAATTTTTTTATCATCCCTCTTAATGACCTTTCTGAGTTGGTTTCATTCTGAGTTGTCCGGTCACCGATAAACCAGAATGTTCGTGGTTTAACCTTTACTTGCCAGTGGTGTTGTTATGGTGTGGATGCGTCATAACATAATTAATGATTTTAATTTATTGCATTGGTAGTCAAGTACTTTTATGGGAGTTATTTATGGTTTTATTCCGGATCCAAGGGCAGGTTGACAGCACTGAGCGGCAGGGTTTTTTCTGAGGAACTCACTCTCGATCTGAAACGGAGCGGGCAGACGCCGTTTTGCGGGGACAGTCAATTGTTAAATTTAATAATGGTAAAAAAATAATACCGTACACGGAGTAACTCTTCGTAATGCAGACGGAATCGAGCTAACTTTTGTAATTTATGGGATTCGAAAAATGTTTGAATTGTTCTTTCCGAAAAACCAAATTTCGGGCGTATCAATGGCCGACGGCACCGCGTGTGACAAAAGTAATAAACACCGATAATAAGTAAGAATCCCGCTAGTGATCGCTAGTCACAGAAATGAATCTTTATTCGATTTCCGCGGTTTAAGCCGAAACATCTGCTGTTCTCTTGGGCGAACCTTTCGACACCCGGTGGAACCGTACAACACACACGGAACGAAATATTTCAACACACCGCAACGGTGGGACCGTACCGCACTCTGGTTGTCACCAGATCCTGAATAAAACCATCCATTTGGGTATAATGGCTCCGTAGGATGGGCCTCGAACTGCTGGCCAAACTTAGGCCGTTCACCAGCGCATCTCTCGCCATCCGGATGCTCCCAGGGGGTTTGGCATCACGTCATCGGACGGATCGCATCAGGCAGCTTGTTGGATGCGGGACGGGACGCCAAGCTCCACCACATGCTGTATGCATGCTCCGCATACTCTTAGGCAGTTTAGATAGCTTAACAAGGTCAAAGTCGCAAAAGGGGGTGAGTCATAGTATTGTTTTGTTCTGTAATAAGTCTGTGATTTCCCATGTTGTACGATTTATTTGTTAATATAGTGAATGTTGATTCAAATCACAAAATACTCTGGTTGTTATTTATAGTATAACTCAAATTCCCTAACAAACGGTAAGTAAGGATGGAAATGTCACAGTGCCCACGCATCCTGTGAAGAATTCTATGCTCTCCTACTTTCCAGAAAGAAAGCGTTTTGAATGCAACTGTGGACATATTCTGTTTTTCTACAGAATTTAGCGCTCTACTTCGACAAGTAGAAAAGTTCACAGGTGGATTCATCGCGTTTTCTTTTGAAACATGCTAGCAACATAACATTTGGCACCCCACACCTCTTTTACATAACACTGTCAACTAAGCGCACACGGTCTATAATTACCGAAACAACGCTGTAAGTATACTTAACATATAGTTTATAGTTTAGGTATTACAATTATAATACATATACAAATATTTACTGAGTTTACAGCACCGGAGCGCGGTAAGGGGAGGTTCACTACATTAGTATGACATTTTGAAATATCGTACTAGTGACCCAGATAACATCAACATTTTGTTTAATTCACTATATTTTTTTTTTTGCATTATTATTCATTTGGTGGTGTTTAATTTAATTTAATTTATTTAATTTATTTATTTTCGGGAAATCGACAGTTTACATTTTTCCAGTTTGTACATGTTTGTATAGCCAAAATAAAACCAATTATGGATTTCCTCCATGTGACTTTACCTCTGATTAACAGCATAATAAAAAAATTAAATAATAAATTTATAATAAAGCAGAATGAGATCAAAAATTTTATAAAACAAAAGATTAACCACTCATTTGCCGCTTGTGCGCCGGCGTATCATGAGACTTTACACGCGATTTTGACCCTTATGTATAAAGAAAGTGTATGAAGAACACGGTCTGAATCGCTTGCTCTATTATCGCTCTTTACCATAGAGAAAACCGCAATGTGCCTGGTCACTCCATATAATTTATATTAATGATTTACCGGAGCGCGGGAACGTGCGCAGTTCTTGCGCATGCGCGGGAAAAATTCCTTTAACTGCGGTTTTGACCTTTCTATTGTTCTAAATTTCTCAAGGACAGTGTCAGAATCGCGAGACGCGAAATGTCACGTGGTGTCATAATGCCGCGTTTTGATTGGTGGTGCTTTTTGCTGGCATACCCCGGCATTCAACGAGTTAAGTATATAAAACTAAAATTTACATAAAACATAAAATATCAATACATTGGTAACCATAAGAAGCCAGATTGTACATATAAATCAAATCATAATAGAATTAAAGATAAGCGATAGAAACATAGACACATAACATATTCATGAAACATCAGAGAAATACTCTTTTATGTACCCCTTATATTTGGTAGGTTCGGAATTGAAAATGTCCACCTTGGATAATACGCTATTGTAACTATTGCATAGTCTGTTCAGACAAGAATTTTGCTTACAGTTTGTCTTGCATTGATCAACCCTGAACAGGACAGAGGAGCGTGTTGTACGCGCAGGTACATTAAATTGAATTTTATTTAGCAACTCTCGGCATTGAATATTATTGTTAACTAATTTATACAGGAATATTGCATCCTTATGATGCCTAAGATGTTTAAGAGTAATCTGAGTATTGTACCAGACAGCAGGTAAATTTGTACATGTAACTGCTTACTAAACTCAAATTTAGATTTTTCAGAGATCTCTGACTAATTGGACGATCGTTATTTCCGTTCCGTATGATATTATCTTTGTCACATATATGTATTTAATCTCAATGATTACGAATTGATTTTGATTTATTAAGAAATGATTGATTCATATCTCAACAGAATTTTATGTCTATTGAATATAAGATAAGATGAGTCAATAATAATTTTGATTTTGATTTTTATGGATTTCCTAAGTTCCCAAATTTCGTCACCTTTTCATACATGATAATATATAAAAAATCTCTTGGTTTTATACTCAGTTTCTTTTCAATAATCCCCCAACTAACAAAATGACTAGCTCTAAACAGTTAGATTTTTTATGTGAATACCTCATAAGAGTCCCAGCTGCTCCCATCTGTAAGGTAGTCAGTAGGTGAAGGAGATGGGAAAGAGGGAGGTGGGGAAGTATCTGGCTATTCAGATCTGGTCACCAAATACGGTTAAAGCCGTGTCAAGCAATGTTTCAATTCTGAATGGTGACTTACACCAGGGCGATACTGAGAGTATCTTCCACTCAGAAACCTGCTACAAATATATACCTATTATTTTAAATGAATTAATTGTGAAATAACACAAATTAAACCAAAAATAAAATTTATTTGCGCACGCCGGGATTCGATCTCGTGACCTTCGGGTTGCGAGTCAAGAGCCTTACCCCTCAACCACAGAGACTAATTGGAAATGTTCAGATATTAAAAATGGATCCTGTAATTTCCGCAAACTTTTACACACTCTTCGCTGCCTATTATTTATATTTTTTTAATGTGAATTATGCATAAGAACTCCAAGATACTCTTAATATAGTCCTGGTGAAAACCACTATTCAGAATCGAAAAATGGAATCTTGAAATGGTACATTTTTCCAACCTTCCTCTCCCCATCTCCTTCCCTTCCACACTCCATTCAGCCTCACAACATATCCTAATTTAAGTGCCATAATCTGACTGGCACTGGACAGTTGGGATTATTGCACGGTACCTCTAAATATTATAAATTAAAGTCCCCCATCGCGTCGTCTGTCTGTCTGTTCATTATAAACTCAAAAACTACTGAACGGATTTTCATGCGGTTTTGACCAAATGATAGAGTAATTCATGAGGAAGGTTTAGGAATATAATTTGTCGAGATTTTGTGTAAATTGGTTGAAATATAGAGTAATTTAAGTGCCATAACCTGACTGGCACTGGACAGTTGGGATTTTTGCACGGTACCTCTAAATATTATAAATTAAAGTCCCCCATCGCGTCGTCTGTCTGTCTGTTCATTATAAACTCAAAAACTACTGAACGGATTTTCATGCGGTTTTGACCAAAAGATAGAGTAATTCATGAGGAAGGTTTAGGAATATAATTTGTCAAGATTTTGTGTAAATTGGTTGAAATATATAATTAAAGGAGAATGTCTGTATGTGGTGGACGAGCGGGCTGGCAAGCGGGCGGTGTGGATTTGATTTGTATGCAAATTAACAGCTTGAGTTATAAGGTTGGGTTATCATCCAGTAGACGGCATTTTGTTTCGTTAGCCACAGCAACGCGTGGCCGGGTCAGCTAGTTATTAAAAAACCTTTTATCCACTCTTTGCCGCCCAGATACCAATGGTGTCATGGATCCCTTGCTCTGTCTGACGCTGCCCCTTCATTGTATTATCGCAAATAAATAAAATAATTACCTGATTAATGTGAGGTACAAGCCGGTAACCCAGAAGACAGTATTGGCCGTATCGAAGTTTTCCATTTGCTTGTCGCTTAGTTTTATTATTCCCAATTCTCCAAGCCATCCCACCTTTTCAAGAGGAAGGAATAGCTGGTCTACAATGTTGCCAAATACACCAAGAAAACTCGAAATTCTATCCGGTTCCTGAAATAAAAACCAAAATCAATATATGTATATATTATAAAAGAAAGTGTACAATGTCCATGCCGCTAAAACTCAGAAATGAGTTCTGGTACGACCTAGGAAGTAGATGTGGAAGCCCTCTATCCCCCATCCATGAAGAAGGTTCCCGTTTTTACCTGAAGGGCGTGCTTCTGAAGATATAAGGGCTGGAAATTTCGCCCTCTAGAAATTTATAAAAGAGTTCAGAACAATCGATAGTATTCGAGAGCATTCCACAACATTCCAGTTCATCCCGGAACATTTTGTCGGAATGTTGGAATAGTCTGGAACGTTCAGGAATTTCCCAGAACATCCCAGATCATTGTGGAACATTCCAGAACACTCTTGAATATTGTGGAATGTTCTGGAACATTATGAACCATTCAAAGCCTTTTTTGTATGGGTCAGTCGTGGGTTCGAACGTCGAAATCGCGCCTAAAGGATTCTGGATTTTTTTACATTAGCTCCACACAGGAGGCCCTGAGGAAAAATGTTTCCCGCAGAGCCTACATCATCTTTGGGGATGCTTTGTGAAGAGCCTTTAAGGAAAGGAATGGGAGAAAGTTCTGGGAAGGAAACAGATATGAGGAGTGTGTAGGAATCTGAGGGTCAATGTGTCCAGGAGTGACGGGCATATGAATCCATTCCTCCTACTGCGGGACAAGGCGATGGGTCGAAAGAGTCTGACTGGAGAGTTAAAAAAGTCTCTCTCAACCAGTCTCTCCCAATCCAGCGTGCACAATCTCCCAATCTCTCAATCAACACATCCACCGCCAAAGCCTAGACAAACCTCAGCCCATGAACCCGAACCTGCTAAGTCACCAAATGTAACGAACCACTTGGGTTGACCTATGGCGGGGGTGTCGGTTATCCTATACATGGTACCCACACAAATTTGTTGTTTTTAATGTATGTAAGTCCAACTGTTTCCAGTTCAGGCCTCCGTGGTCCCGAGGTAACACTCTCTATTCACAATCCGAAGGTTGCAAGATCGAATCCCGGTGTGCATAAATAAATTTTATTTTGATTAATTTGTGTTAATTCACAATTAATTCATTTAAAATAACATATAGTATATTTGCAGCACATTCCAGAGTGGAAGATACTCTCAGTATCGCCCTGGTATAAAACCAACATTCATTAAAACATTAGTTGAAATGGCTTTAGCCATGTTTGGTGACCAGATCTGAATAGCCAGGTACTTTCCCACCTTCCTCTTCTCACCTCCTTCCCCTCCCCACTACCTTCAGCCTCACAACATACCCCAATTGGGAATACCATAGTCTCTATGGCTCTAGACGGGAGCAGCTGGGTCATGTGAAATATTCACATCTTATATGTATATAAAAATCAATATTTGTTTGTTTGTTCGTATTTTGCGCTGCTATATCATTCATCAGATTGCGATGAAACTTTGGTGATTTGTGGTGCGTAAGCCTGCGAAGGTTTCTATATATAATGGTAAGCTCTGGCGTCATGAAACTTGTATAAATGAAAATGTGTTCATTCAATATGGAAGGGGACGTGGGAGGGGAACGGAGACGCATGGAAAAGGAAATGAAGGGAGAAATTTTTTAATTATTTGAATGGCTTGCAACGGATGCCGGGTACCAGCTAGTAAAAAATAAATAAAAAAACATTTCGAATGTTCAAAACATTATGATTTAAAGGTCAACCACAAATGCATGTAATATTATTTGACATTGGTTGCTTTCTATTCTATTCACAGTTACGCAAATTTAATGTCTACAACAGGTTAAGTAAGCACATATATCAAATGTACAAGTCAAATACGTTTTGCGTCGTTAAAAGATAAGAACTTCTCAAATTTTTATGACTTCGTTAATATTTTTTTGTTAAAGTAATTATCATATTATGTGTAGAGTAAATATGATTAATATCACAAGACATTTTATTTACATATTCTAATTTACATTTCTCAGGGGGAAACCATATCCAGACAGTGGTGGAGAGCACAAATTGGATTCACGGCCCAGGAATAGAAAGGAATAGAAAGTCAGAGCATCGCCGGGGACTTTAGATAGTGTGGATATATATTCATCTTCAAAAACAGGAACCGGAAAACTGAACCAATTAAGTTTTTTAAATTTCAGAAAATTTAATTACTATTTTAACTTCGCACGTTTGACAGTTCGCGCGTTAGATGAATGTGAATTTAGCAGGCAGCTGTTTTTTTTTTGTAACAATAGAACTGTCCATGGATTTTTAAAATTATAGATATTTCAAATAGGTACCTGTGTTAGGTACCAAATTAGATTGATTGTTCTTATAATATACAACAATGAATATTTGTAATATATACAAAATGAAAATTTGAATAAAAAAATTGAAATAGGTGGCACGCGAGCTGTTTGAAAACTGAATGTACTGGGACTGAATATATGAAACGCGGGAGGGGGATTGGCGGGACCGTGGAGCGGGAGAGGGGAGAGGGTAGGCAGGGAAGGTGGAAGGGGAACACGGTAGGGGATGAAGGGGATATGGGGACGCACAGGAAAGGACATGCAGGGAAGAACAATTTTTTTCTTTGAAAATGGCATGGCAACACACGCCGGGAACCAGCTAGTTAGATATAAAAAGAAAACTACGATGAACCTGTTCATATTATAAGAATGTATTTTTCCTTCCCAGAACTTGCTCTATTTCATTTCCTTAAAAAACCCTCCACCAAGCATGACCCTGAGGGAAATTATTTTCCTCTAGGCCGGCTGTGTGGAGCTAATGTAAAATAAAAATTGTTTAGGTTAGGTTTGTTGTTTGTTCTTTTTCTTCGGTTCTGTTTTGTCAATAAAATGTTCAAAACTGTCAGTCACAGCGCAACATTTTCTACACCAATAAATGGGTACTTACATCTTTCCCCAGTCCGTATTCCAGCGTGTATTTGAGCATGGGCAGATCATCAAATAGTCTCATGGTGGCTCGGGTGGCAGAGAGTTTACTGCTCGCTCGGAGCAGACCCTCATTCTTGGAGGCACTGCCCCACAATTTGAGCGTGTAACAGGCCAGACGTACCACCTAAATAACATAGAAGATTAAAGATTAGTTAATTAATTATTATAAAGTTAAGTTTTAATGCGGTTATTTGACAAAGTGGTTTGATATCTGATAAAAGGTATTAAGCAAGACTTTGTTATTCAATCTGTGCATGGATAAGCAATATGAAAGCAAATGCAAGAATTGAAAGGTGTGGGTTTGGACACGGAAATGAACAATTTGATAGTATGCTGTGTGTTGTGTGCTGATAATGAAGAATGTAAGTAAAGCTGGTATTTGAGAGATAGAGCACGAAAATAGTGTGCAATTTAGTTGTGAATGATGAATACAGTGCAAAAAATTTTCAGCTTGTGTTTTTGTTGTTGAAAGTTTATAACTATTTTCAATTCAATTTATTAATTTTAAAAACATTACAAAATTAATATTTGAAATCTTTTTAAATGAGATAAAGAAAACAGTGCCTAATGGATAAATCTGCTCCAAACCCTACACAATTGACAAGCAACCATTAAGCGCCTGTCAATAGTGCAAAATCCAAAACATGCCGATCAGCAAGGAATAAACATACATAAGCAGATTTATACTAACAGCAACAAAGCTTGCTGTCTAAATTCTGCTTCATTGATGTTAAACATATCGATATTCGAAGTGATTCTATTTAACAACAAGATAGCTCTCCCCACTGGTATTACCATTGGCAAGTTAGTTCTACAAGCCGGAAGATAAAACAGTCTATGCTGTGTCGGTGGCGGAGATAACCATCGGGAATATAGAAACTAATACTCTCCTGCTGGTCGAGTTTCTGAACCATCCATGAATCAGTCTGAAGAAATGTGATACAATGAGCACATCCCTTCTTAACCGTATATGGTTCATTCCGAGTATGCCCATGAGAAAGTCAGTAGGATAGAGCCACGGGTAGTAGTCATACTCCCTCAGGTAGAGAAATCTCAGAAATTTTTTCTGAACCTTCTGTAACATGAGGGAATACTTCACATGGTGAGGGCTCTAAACCACTGATCCACTCTCAAGCCTACTCCTAACCAATGCATTGTACGGTAGTGTGAGAACCCGGGTGTCGCAGGACAAAACCCAGCATTCTCAGTGAAGTACTACACGTCATTATGATATGAGCATGAAATGTCAACCTACTATCGAACACAATATTAAGATCTTTCATAGTGGAGACACGTTTTAAACTTCGAGCTCTCATATTATACCGGTAAAACCAAGTATGACACGCTCTTGTGAAAGAAAGAATTAAAAATTTAGAAATATTTAATTCAATCTCATTCCATTTACTTCAGTCAACAATTCTATCAATGTCCGATTGGAGTCGAATGCAGTCTTCTAAAGTTTGTATTTCCAAGAAAAGTTTTAGATCATCAGCGAAAAGATGTGACCGTGAATGCAGAATAATTTCCGTTATATCATTAATAAAAATCGAAAAGAGGAGTGGTCTTAAATTAGAGCCCTGAGGAACTCCCAAATAGTAAATAACTCGTTAACCATGCGCCATTTCTCCGCAGGGGTAGTTAGAGACGACAGGCCGCCAAATAACTCGGTCTTGGCACACACTCTCTTATTCTTTCAAATTCATACATCGTTTAATATAAATACGTCAAACAAGAAAGCTTTAGACAAACTTGTCACACTCCGCCTTTTGTAATAAGGAATATTTCTTATCTAAATAGTAAGATTCAGCTTTATTATTATGAAAAGTGAGTATGTATTTAAGTCGGGGGAGATGCTTTTTAAATTTTAATTTGTTCAAATTAATTCACTTATGCAAAGTATTCGACACCATGATTGGCCAAGTGAAGCGGAGTACTACAACTTTACCAAACTTTGATTGAAAAACAAAGACTTTTTCATTTAATATTTTTAAATATTTATTTCAGTACATAAGACAGGCATGATGCCTAAATATTTACGTATTTTTTTGGGGGGGAGTGAAGGAGATGCGGAAGAGGAGGGTGGGGAAGAACCTGGCTATTCAGATCTGGTCACCAAACATGGCAAAAGTTATTTCAAGCAATGCTTCAATTCTGAATGGTGGTCTTACACCAGGGCAATACTCAGAGTATTTTCAATTCTGAAATATGCCGCAAATATACTACATATTATTTTTATATTAATTAAAATAACACAAATTAATCAAATAAACTTTGTTTGCGCTCGCAGGGATTCCAGCGACCTTCGGATTGCGAGTCAAGAGCCTTACCCCTCAACCACAGCGGCTGTCAACTTTATTGCATCTTTTACCATCTCTCCGGATGTAAATAGTTTTTTTTTGTCTTTTATAGTAATTAAGATGAATGGAAGTATTAAAAATTTTCAAAAAAATATTCATATTAAGTGTGTCCAGTTACCCTCAAATATTAGCAAAATCTCTTTGGATGCACAAAATTGAGCAAAAGCCCTATGGACTGGAAAACAGAATGAAAAGTTATGGCAGTAAACCATAACTGTGAAAGGGTTGCAAATAGCTGGCTATCCTAGTCCAGTCACTCAAATTATTAGTAGATTAGGCAGTAATTATTGCTACTGCATTCATTCTTGAATTAAAAACTTTAACACATATATATTAGATTCAATTTGGATGTATGTGGATAGATTTCAATTCAAATTAAATAACTGGAAAACTCTCATTAGAAACCAATTTATTATATTGATTTTGAACAAATATTTAAACGATTTTGCGCCGTAAATATGTGACAAAGTTTAAATATCAATATAAATGTATAAATCGGTAATTCGTACTATGATCTATGCCAGTACTCACCTTATCGCGTCCATTGTAGGTGGATAGTAAATCGCAGATATCGTCCATTGCGAATCTAATTCAAAAGTTAAGTGTCAACATACGGAAATTCTAACACAGCCATATGATAAGATACGCATACGCAATCTGGTACCAATACTTTCACTTTCAATATAAACCGCCGCAGGCAGTTCTACTTCTACTAGGAAACCAGCAAATTAACAATTAACCTTCAAGTTTTGCATTCTTATATTATCGCTATGTGTCAAACTTGACATTTGCACAGCTGGCGTTAGATGGTCGATGGTCAATTATATTAATATATCATTATAACCCTTATATCTACAATTTCATATAAAATTACGAATCAATTTTGCTTGGCTCATAAAAGTTTTAGAAATGAAACGTCAGTAAACTATAAAATACTTCAATATTTGATTTTCTATTGTTAATATTTGTAAATCCGTTAACGGTTGCAGGCTACTATAAAAATTTTAAACGCATTTTAAAAAAATCAAGATTGGTTTTAAACCTTTGTTTGTCGCAAACCAGTGGTGCGCAGTGATGTTTCTAGGCACGCGTATTTTTATATTGCCAGTTCTAAAATTTATTTTTAGGTACTGAGGAAATTGTTTTATTTTTGACATCATAAAATACTAGCAGACCCGGTGCATGTTGCTGTGGCTAACGAAACACAACGCCACGCCTTTACCAAACCTTTATAACCAACGCCATATGTTAAATCAAATCCACACCATCCGCTCGCCAGGACTCCAGATACTAATATCTACAGCCTGTATGTCGGACGAATATCTACAGCTCATATGTTGAACTAATATCTACGAACTTCAGAGTGTTGACTAATATCTACAGAGCTAAGGTCGGACCAATATCTATGACGGTCCCAGTGTTGACTAATATCTACAGAGCGTACAGGACTAATCAGCTAAATGTGTCCAATAGTCCGATATTAGGGATTTTTACATACATACTTACATAAATTAAGTTTTTTAAACTGCATACGCAATATTACGTTATTCCAATATGCTATACATAATTGCAAATCCAACCTCTGCCAGTGCTGTAGATATTCCTCAACACTTTGGTTCTCATAGATATTAGTCAACAGTTTGAGCTGTAGATATTCGTCAACACTTTGGTTCTCATAGATATTAGTTAGATTTTTTCAGTTTTTGGAATTCCTGTAGATATTAGTAGACGCCTCCCTCGCCAGCACGCTGCCCGCTGCTCGCTTGCCAGCCCGCTCCCTTTATTTAAATATTATTTCAACCAATTATTTCACAAAACCTTGACAAATTATACACCTTAAAACCTTCTCCATGAATCACTCTAGCCATTGGTGAAAACCGCATTGAAAACCGTTGGGTAGTTTAAAGGATCAAAGCGCACAGACAGCGGGAACGACTTCATTTTGTACTATGTAAAGATATTAAAATTTCAATTTCCTCTTCGTTAAAATTAAGAGAGATCTCTCGAAATTTCGACCCAATAAATAAATCAATCATACATTCCACTAATTTGCATGTTATATGAAAAAGATTTAAAAATTAAAAAATATTTACACTTTACAACCATAAAATGAACTCAAATAAAACCAAATACCTATCATACCAAAGCACGTCATCTGTCAATCTGTCAATTTTCTTCGATTTTGTGGTTTTTAATTAATGGGAGGTACACCGTTTCCTCCCGTTTGTGGAGGTTAACTCAATTTTCGTCACATAAACATTAACATTATTACCAACTAGTCACAATGGTAAGTAATCTCCAGTTTTGAATGGTGTGCTCCCGCATTTACAGAATGATATTTCTTTATCTGCCTCAGGAAATCAATTTACATACAAACTACATTGTTATATCAATTCGTGTCAAATAGACCATGAACATTGTGCGGTTTTTATCATTTTGGATTTATGAGCCGGTATAAAATAAGTATTGAATTTTTCATAGTTTTGTTCTGCGGCCAAAAATCATTAAAATTAATTCTATCTGCTGCCTGTTTTTGTTTACAAATCCTATTATGATATTGGTATAGAAATTGGTTATTCAGAAATAAACCGTTTTTTTAATTAAAGGGCTACTGGGAGAACATGTACACAAGTTTTAGTGGTTTATTACCATATATTTAGTTTAACAATTTGACAAATACCAGGATTTTCATACAGAATGGTGAGGACATGTTAATTTAGTATTCTTGAGAAAATTTGAAGGGTATTTCAAGGATACAATCTTAGATGACTTATTAAAAAGTGAAGACAGGTTATTGAGACAATGCGCATGGTTTCACTGAACTAGTCCAGTGGAAATGCTTGAGATTTACTGCGTTTTATATCGCTGCAAATGATATTACTGCATTATGCATTGCAAAAAAACAATGGAAAATAAAATTTCCAGTTTTTTCATGAATGTACCGACATGCTCACCATCACATTATGTATTGCACCGCTCCTAACCTAACCTAACTTTACTCAACAGATAGAGCATATTTGGGGATTAGCCAAATATGCAATAAAAAGATTGCTATTAGGTTTTAGGAGAGGAGTCATTGTGCTTTCTTCCTTTTCACCTCATTCCTTTGACTTTGTTTTGTCCCTCTTTTCCTGTGTATGTATCCCCTGGAGCGGTAAGGGGAACAACACGCAAGGGTTTTCCCATTGAATCCCTTTTTGTTTGGGTTCCCTGAAGGCCCCAAGAGGGAAGAGTCCACCGAGGTGGCCTCTGCTCTCCTCTCTAATCCCCTAGGTCCCCAGAAAGTTTTCCCTAGTTTTTTTTGTTTGAATGGTTGGTTTTTGGTCCCACGAGTATCTAGGGAAATAGAAGGCACACCCCAGCAGAGTCCCGAATGCTGGAGTAACGTCTAATTACTCTGAGATGCGACCCTACATCTCGGAAGCATCATTCATGACACTGTTCCCCAATGTCATTCAGTCTGAGCACGGTAGCTCACATGAGGTGGCTCACACGGTAGCTCACTTGGGATGGCCGATGCAGGTCGTGTTACCACTCCCTGAGTGATGGGTTCGTCTCACTGCTTACGCTAAATTTTCATTGTTCCTTTTGGCCGATCATCCTCTATATATTGGGTCAGGTTAGATTAGGTTAGAGTGGAATCCACAGTTTGTGAATACGATTGTGAACTTGTCATAGCATACGGAGCGGTAGATACAGCCAGTATCACCCTGGTGAATAATCACTATGCCGAAATGAAATATTATTTGAAATAGGTTTTTAGTACCTACCATTTTCTCACTATTTTTGTTAACTTTTCAAGTTTCCCGGTGATGAACAACAATACTAATTTCGCTTATGCATCTGTTTGTGAGTGATTGTAACTCTGGTTCAATGAACTTGGATTTTTTTTTGATTTTAAATAATGTTATTTTCAAAATTGGAACTGACTGTATTAAGAATTCAGACAAGTAGTAAAGTACCTACCTATAATATATATAAATAACTTGACAGAAAATTATCTTAATTGTCTTTTTCAAAATTGGAATTGGTGTGCACAAGAATTCAGACAAGTGATAAAGTACCTTTCTGTATTATTATAATATTTTTTTAGTAGAAAATTATTTTAATTATATAATTGACATGTGTATTTTAACCAGAAGCTGCAAGCATGCTCCCTTGCGACTGGGAGGGGGGTGGGTTGAAGGGTCAGGGAGTAGTACGCCGGAACAACAAGTTGGCAAGTGTGAACAGTTTCATACAAACCTATGAGCGAGTGAAATCTGGCACGATTTTTAAACGGACACGCTTCGCTGGCCATCTATCTGACAAAACGTGCCATTTTTAATCATGTCGGACATGTGTGAACAGTTCCATATATCCTCTACGGCCACTAGAGCATCCGATTTTTAATCAGAAGTGGGAATGGGCCCTTAGGGTTAATTTTGACACAAAAGTATACTAATATACTATGGGTCTGCGCTAGTATGGCTAATATTTTTCATTAATTTAATAAATTTGCAGATGCAATTCATGCTGCTGTTCAGCCGGCAGGGCAAGCTGCGGCTGCAGAAGTGGTATGTGGCGCATCCCGACAAGCTGAAGAAGAAGATCACGCGCGAGCTCATCACCACGGTGCTGGCGCGCAAACCCAAGATGTGCTCCTTCCTCGAGTGGAAGGATGTCAAAGTTGTTTATAAAAGGTCATTCCTCATTTTTTATTCATATTATTTACTTTATTCTGTTTTTACACAGAGTATACCTATACTACCGACATCTGTAGTTTTTTTTTTTAATATGTACAAGGTGGCGCAAAAGTTGTCATCCAATGTTCTTTGGCTGTAATTTTTTTTATGAATGAAATATTTGGGTTCTGCTTTTGGGTTGCGTTTATTTGATTTTTTCATTTTTTTCCCATCAAGTCGAGAAAATGATATCGGCTAAATGGTCGCCGCCAATTGATGAACATACGGTCCCGATTTACGGCATTTTTTATCACTCTTTCCGGCAATAGGTTCTCGCATTCTTGACAGATATTCTCTTTAAGGTGTTCCAGAGGTGAGGCTTGTTGACATAGACTCGTTACTTTAAGGAACCCTACAAAAAGAAGTCTGGAATGGTTAAATCGGGCGATCTTGCCGGGCAGTGGAAATCACTAAAACGAGAGATTAGGCGACCCGGAATTGAGTTTCTTCAAAAATTTTCTGCGTTCTTGAGGAGTATAGCAATTCATGTCTTGTTGTTGTGTATTTTGTATCCGTTTACTTCACAAATGTCAAAGCAGAACTGACATTTGCCGCCATTTGCAAAAATTATGGCATCTTCCTGTAGGGTGATGACTTTTCTGCCACCTTGTAGTTTTAACGTGTCTTAACAGATGTCATTAAAGTTGTACTTAGAAGAGAGTCCAACTGTCGGCCGTTAGTATCTAATATCTGAACGAATGTAACTAATTACGAACGGTTACAGAACTAGCCAATGATATCTGATGGACAGGTAAGCACCTTCAGTGGTGAGTTTCCCTGCTGTGGTTTAGTCCAGTTAAATGTACTAGGGGTAGTCAAAAAGTAATGCCTCCTATTTTTTTTCTTCTTTGGTTGTCGAGATATAAAAAATTCAATTACATGGGTTGAAAACTACACTACTGATGATTAATTTGTTACTTTTCAATATAATCTCCATCCATTTCCACAGCTTTGGCCCGTCTTTTAACAAGGGTATGTGTCATGTATTTTATCACAGTGTTGTAAAAAGCAAGGTGATATCCAGAGTACCATCGCCATAACTTTCCCGGCCAATCACACAGTTTTGATTTTTTTTGCCCTTGGTGAGTTTGTGTGATTGACTGCCTCTTTGATTCAGGATCAAAAAATGAATCCATATTTCGTCTCCGGTCACAATTTTTTCCAGAAACTGAGCGCTGCAAGTGTTGTAAGGCTATTGTTTTTCTTGTTTCTTTACTCTGGGCGTTAATTTTCTTGGTACCCACCTTGCACAAACTTTTGTTGAATAATCAGTTGTCGAATAATCGACATCACACTGCCTTTACTGAGGGGAAAAATGCGATATCTGTAGTTATCTGGGTTCACCACGAATGATGTCATCAACTCGCTCAATGTTGCGTGCAGTCAATTTTTCGTCAACCAGCGGTGTTTGTCCTTCAGCTTCGTTACAGTGACGAACCCACCGTCTAGCAGTGCTGACATCCACTGTTGCATCATGGTACACATTTTTCAGTCTTTCATGAATGCGAATCGGCGTTTCACCTTCTACAGTGAAGAACCAATCACAGATTGCTGTCTAATACGAACATCGATGTCGGCCATTTTGCAAGCGACTGCAGTGCTGCCACCTGTTGACGCAAACAAGTTACTACTGCAGCAGATTGTAGAAGGTTTGAGGAATTGCACCAAATTCAAAATTTTCACTTAATTAACTTTATTTAAGTACAAAAACAAATAGAAGGCATTACTTTTTTACTGCCCCTTAGTACATTGTAAACAAGACGATAATAAACACGCCTAGTACCCTGACAAACCGAATATCATTCAAACTCACAATCATCTGAGAAGTATTGTTCATCAGAGAAAACTACCAAACACCACACTAATACTGAAACAGAATAATGTATACAAAAAGACAATACATTATATTTATATGGGGAAATGCGAGATTCCAGACAGTTCCATTGAATAAATTGCTATCAGACAATGAATGCATCCGTTTTTCCCGTGTTTGGTATTTTTTTTTTTACAATAGTACTACACGGGAGACCTTGAAGAAAATATTTTCCCTCAGGGCCTACGTCATCTTTGAGGATGCTGTGTGGCGGGTCTTTTAAAGGAAAGTAAAAAGGAAAAAGGTACGAGGGGTGGGTAGGATTCTGGGGGTCAGTGGGTCCAAAAGTGAAGGACTTATAAATCCATCCCTTCCTTCCAAGGGAGATGGGTTGGGAGGGTCTTGCTGGAAAGGCCAAATGGTCTCCCTCGACCAGTCTCTCCCGACCAGGCTTGCCACACAGTCTTAGACTAGCCTCATTTTGCCAGTGAACATTCTCAGGGCTGACCCTGAGCCAAACGGTGCCTGGCACTAGTAAAAACCTCAAGGGTGCTGTGTTAGGTGTTATGTTGAGATTGGAGAGACATGCTCCTATTGTGTCTGCACAGGACTGGCCTTGATCATTCTCCAGTTTGAAGTTCTCAGTTTGGCAAGTGACTTGTCCAAAGTATCTTGGGACACGTTTTAGGCAGTTCAGTGCAATAAATATAAGGTTGCCTTGTTTCCAGGTATGCCTCCCTTTACTTCTGCTGCGCCGTGGACCAAGGAGACAATGAGCTGCTGACCCTGGAGTTAATACACCGATACGTGGAGCTTCTTGATAAATACTTTGGAAGTGTAAGTCTTTCACCAAACTAACTTGCTAACTAACCATCACGCCAGTAGTCAGAGAGTTTCTTCTTTTCTTAAGGCAAAAACAGCTATGTGACTTTTATGAATTGCGTGCCCCTGGACTTTATTACTACTATTTTATATGACACAACTCATGGTTTGGGTAGGTTTTTTCAGAAACTTCTATGACAATGTTTTTAACCGGTCGAGAGCCATGTCTGAAACTTCTTCTTTTTCTTTTATTGCGTACTGGAAATTACGGAATGCATCACTTTGAAGTAATATTTTGTGGATTTATTTTGAGCTATAGTATGTTTTATTTACCGAAACACATTCCTTGAACAATAAACTATCTATAAAAACAACATTACTTGCGTTTGATGTTTTTGTGAACTATCACGCTCGGACTTTTCGACAGTTCAAATCGCTGCAAAATCTGACACCCAGATTCCATAGATAATTCATTTAAAAATATTCTGGTGTTGCGGTCAATGAAACTTTTGGCTACATCAAGAATGATATTGGCACAAGCGATTCTGACCTTGTCTTTCATATAGTTTCTTTATATATAAGGGTTAAAATTGCATTTAAATTTATTTTTTTCGAAAATTTGTTCCGCGCGCGTGAGGTAATAATAAGAGATTAATATACTAGTAAATTCTTTTTCTGATAATACCTTAAGCCAAGATTTGATATCCTTATTGTAGTTTTTTTTTGTTTTAATTTGTTTGATACTGTGTGGGAGTTTGTCATATAAGTTAACAGCTAAAAATTCAGAGCTTCTTTGTCCAAAGGTAGAATTACACTTTGGTTTTAGTATACCTGTTTTTTGGTTCTTGTTTTATGATTGCATGAAGTGTTTGGCTCTCTTTTTTAAAAGAAAAATGGTGGAGATGATAAAACAGATATTGCTTTATTAAAAAATGGATACTATGGTTATAATGTTATTATGGTAAAACAGGTACCTGTACATAACATTTTGTTCTATTCATAAATAAAGAAAACTTTTACGATGGTAAAACAGGAATCTACTAATATTGATAAATAAATGACACCACAGAGACATCTATTGATAAAATTATTTGCTGGTATTGTTGAGCAAAACATCTGGATATTGTAGTTATTATTTTGTTCAGACCTTAAAATTAAACAGTAAGTCTGTACACGCTGCGAGTAATGAAATCGATCCGTTAGACTGCTAGCCTAGCGTCCTATCCACCATACTTGTCGACTGTACATTTTACTAATCATATTTATAAATTCAACTGAATCCACGAAACTTGTTGTGTAAAATTGTTACTGATATTCAAAAATATTTAATTTGTCTTCCTTTCAAGGTATGTGAACTGGACATAATCTTCAACTTCGAGAAGGCCTACTTCATCCTCGATGAACTGGTCATCGGCGGAGAGCTTCAAGAGACCTCCAAGAAGAACGTCCTGAAGGCCATCGCAGCGCAGGACCTGCTGCAGGAGGTCAGTAGTCCTGCTAACGAACTGCTTTAGTCTTGTCGTAAAAACGCTTGATATTATCTGTAATTCAAATGAATCCAATTCTCTTAGATATTCTATTAGTCCTATTTTCGATGATTGCTTATATTATACATTAATTTCTACTCATTATTATTTAGATAGGTAAATGGTTAGCAAAGCTGAGAATATTTTTGCCATGTTGGGTTGGCACTTTGTCATCTTCTATGTTATTCGAACGGAAGAAACTGTCTTAGATATTCTGTTATTTGTAACATCACATATCATCAAACATGCTAATTTTGGTTTTTCTGAGAGTTAGTCCTGCGTGAATTCTTGTTCGTTGAACTCAAATTTGCTTTGAATTTAAGTGTCATTTTCAAAATTGGAACTGCTCGTGTGAAGAATTCAGACAAGCGATAAAGTTGGTATATATCTACAATATAAAATTTGAATAGATACAGTTTGTCAAATAAGAGTAGAAAATATATGAGGGCGCCACTGTTGATCAAATGGCAATACTAAACACATGACTCATGGTGTTAAAGTAGAGCTGTGTAACCTACATTTTTATAAAAAATTAAAAAGGCATAATAGTGGAAAAAATATTTTTTTATTGCAGTATAGATACCCGCCGATCTCTAAATTAGAATTGCATATAGGTATATTATTATTATACCTTTGCAATTTTGTGTTAACATAATGAAGAATAACTATAATGTAATAAAATATAAAGCACAGTTTAGAAATTGCTCACATTTATTTAATACTAGATAAAGTACCTAGCGTTGCCTGGGCTTTAGATCATGTCTCTAATTTTAGAACTGAATATATTTAACTCATTCAGATCTAAAAGTAGTGTAACTAAACTCACCATTAGTGATTCTTCCTTTCTATCTATTGTTAAATTCAAATTTCTGTTAAAGCAAATCGCATTATAAACCACCTTTTAATCAAATTTATGTCATGAAGAAAAAATGTTTTTTAAAATGTGGTTTACTGTGTTCTATACATTCAGTATCATTGCACTTCAAAAAAATATTTGACAGTTAAATTGGTGTTGCCAATCTACAAATTTAGTAGTTCCAGTTTTTATATTTTCTACTCTTTTTTGACAGACTATAGTTATTTTAATTGTCATTTTCAAAATTGGAATTATAATATCCTGTGATTTTTCACAGGTCAGCGCTAGTTTTATAATATTTTTCACTCTTGTGGAAAATGATTAGATAAAAAAACACAGTTTGTGAGCCTAAATTTGCATTGTAGGAAAGGTTAGAACATTTTTTTTTTCATTTAAAATAGGTTATGTTTGTGGGGATAGGGTCTTGCATCGACATTTGATGAAAATTATTACATTATTACAGATTTAACATTATTCACACTGTAATAAGAAAATTTTATTAGTCATACTTTGTTTAACCTTTAAATTCCCACGCGGGGTCATTGAGTTACCCCGTGTATTATTCAATCTTGAAATTGATATAGTGGTGGGTTTGCTCAGTTATTTCTTATGGTTACCAGGGTACTAAACACACACAGAGCCACCAATTTAATTCATATTCTTGCTTATTTTTTTTATCCAAACCCACATTTTTCTAAATAATAAGCAACAATTTTCTTGTACTTTATCAGCACAAGTAATTTTTTTGATATGAAAACATTTTTATTAGAGAAGAATAATGTATTAATCGAAAGGAATAAGATATATTATGTAATATTATATTATTTTGGGGAACGGTTGAATTTATTTGTTTTATAATGATACCATTATTAATGCTTTTTATGATCAGAATAATTAAAATTGAATATGCTAACTCTGTTTATTGTTTGTATGTTTTTTCATAACTGGGTGGTGAGAGAAACATTTTCATTATTTCATTTGTTTATGTGAATTCATGTCCGCATAAGTCATATTTAGCCACTTTTCAAGCAGACAAATCCTCATTTTGGTTGAACAAGGTTCTAACTTTACCTTGTTCTGAGATCTGAGTTGTCAAAGTTTGCAAAGACGATTTCTGTGTATTAACCGATATTTGATTTTGAGGTAGAATCTTGTGTAAAGTATTTTAGTTTAATATTTTAACCCCTCCGAATTTTCGAGAATATTGGCTTTTGGTGTCTCTAACAAAATGACATTTTACGAAAACTTTTTGTTATTACCGCTTCATAATTAAAGCTCTATAAATGAAACATTTCTGAACGTAGCCGAATAGTAAAAACTGTTTTAGAAAGGTTACAAAATAGGCTTTCAAATTATTATAATTATTATAATTTAGAACGCAAACATTAAAAATAGGTAAAAATGACTCACGTGATGTTTTTATGTGAAAACGGTACTAAAAATCACAGATTATGTAAACAACAATACTTATTCTATTGTATATATGTGTAATAAGCACTTTTGTCACCTCACTTTTTTATCATTTCATATAAAAATATTTAATAAAAATTTAAAATGTGGCGCGCGGTGGAGCTGCCGGTAGCAAATTTGCGCAGGTAAATATTTTTGTCAACTACACGACTGACAGCTGATTCCTGTTATGTATTTCCATAGACAACTTGATAGGGATGGGCAGCTTGATCTACTATCGACCTTTTACTTTTTGTTTAGGGATGTAACTAAAACAATAACAGAGTTAGAACGATTTCTATGGAAACACACGCGCTGACATATAAACACGCTTATTGTACTTGACTGCTGTCCTATTTTTAACGCTTATATCTGCTTACGTTGCGGAGGGGTTAAAGGAAATTATTAAATAGGATGTGTTCTTATCATTTTAGAACATTCCTAAACATGCAGATAGAACCACATGATCCTAGCTAGTACATAAAAAAATCATTGCCCAAGGTTCTAACTACATTTCCTTAATGCCATTCCAAGATAAGGCCACATTCTAATTGAATATTTTCCTTCAAAATATGTTAAACTCAAATATTTTACACAAGATGAACCACAAAATCAGAAATTGTTGATTGATTATGAGAATTGGTTTTTGCAAACTTTGACACCTCAGAATACGGCGAAGTTAGAACTATTTATCCATTTAAGTGACCATCTATACTGAGCCTCGTAAAAACAATCAACTGTCACATAAAAACAAAATGACAATTGCAAAAGGTTCAAAGTGATGTTAGAACTTTGTTAAATAAATTGGAGCTAAAAACTCGATGTTAGAACTTCGTCACACAAATATCTACGGAAATACAACACAGATTGCTCTGAAAATTATTTTGGCTCTAGAAATGGTTTTGCATTCAAAGGTCATTTTTGAAAAAAATTGTCAGTTAGAACCTTGTCCAATCGAGTGAGGTGACGAAACAACCACTTTTTAAAGTGCATTTAATGCAAACTTATTGCTGTCATTTTAAACATTTGTAATGGGTTGATTGATTTTTTCCCTATACCTTTGCTTTGTTGAATGGAGTTTCAGGGTGACTTATGCAGTGATGGATTCCCATTATCACAAAAGCATGATTTTTATTATATTTTTATAGTATTATATAATTTAATGTTGTTTTAACCATTATTATTAGTTATTTAGAAGTTTTTTGTCTGGTATTGTCTTGGGAATTGTTATAAACATGTGGCATTATAATAATTATGTACCTTAATTTGTATGGAATTTTTTACATATATGTTTAATGTGTTTATCATACGACGGTCTTGCCTCATAAAAGCCATCCTTTCTTGAATTATTTCTATGTACTTTATATGTATATGAAAAATAATTATATGCATAATGTGTTAATACATATAAATCAAACATTTTATATGTGGATTTTTCAGTAGGTTTTTTATTATATCACTTACATGTTATATGTACTTATGTATTTTTTAACCCCTCAGGCCTCTGGCATATTGAATGTTATAATTCTTAAAGAAGCTGTCAGAAGGTCGGAAAATTTTAGTGAATTTCTGCTTTGCAATAAATTTCAAATAAATGGAATATTTCTAAACATATCTGAACACTATAAATTGTTTTTGAAAGGTGATGAAATACGCCTTCAAATTTTATTATTAGAAATATATGTATAATTTGTAATGCAAAAATAAAAAAGTTTAAAAAATGTTTTCGTCTAAACACTGAACTAAAATTACTGATAACAAAAAATTTATGAATTTTATTAGACAAATCTATTATAAATATTATTGTCTTCTCAATTTTTTGTTGTTTCATACAAAAATAATTAATAAACAATTCACAAAGTTTCATAAATTTTTCTCAAATTGCGATCGGAACATTTCATTTCACAGATGTTTCATTCTTCTGTGGTTAACTTCTAGATTTGAACGTAAAGTGTGGTATTTTCTCTTTCTAACGCTTTTTCAATAATATTTCTCACCGTAAGAGCAAACAAATAGACTCTACGGATAATAGTTGTTTGTTCACAAAACTGATTAAATTATCTGAAAAGTTAAGTAAAAATTTGAATATTTATGAATACATACCTTCATCAGCGCTTTGGCTAAATCAATACTTTCAGATAGCTGAGCAGATTGCATTTTATTGCAATCATTTTATATTTGTTTAGAGCGGGTGCTGCTCACCTACTGCTCCACTACTCTTCTGATTAGATATTATATAAGTGATATTATGAATATCAACGTCCAAGCCGTGCCTTTGGAAGCACAATTAATACTTTAATATTATATCATAGTCACATAATTATATATTTCTATAATATGTATTATTAAATTATATCATAGAATTGTAAAGATTTTTATTATTTGGAAGTGAGTTTGAAAAACAACGTGATTAAAAATAATGTATTGTGTGTTTAAGAATATATATTTATAAAAAAAAATAAAGTATGTACCTCGAGGAACAACACATTTATTTGGGTGACTCAACAGCTGATCCCTGATAATTGGCCCCCCAAAAATTATAATTATTATAAAATTTTAATTTTTTTGTGCATTATTTGCCAATTTTAAACCTAAAATTGTCTAAAAAAATTTCCTTAGTACATAATAAGTTGGTATGGATATCAAAAGAATTTATTTACATTGTACTTATATTCTCGTATACATAGTATATAGACAAGTAGTTTCATCCTTAATGCGTTTGAATAAAAATATGTTTTATACTTTTGTTATTCGGTGGTACATCCTTTCTGAACACCCTTTTAGGGACACTTAAATAAGTAGTAGGCATACCGTGTTTTCCCTAAAACCGACACGTATTGTATATAAGTATACTGGGGGGCCAACTGTCGGGGATCAACTGTCATGGAATCATTTATTTGTATTTTGCTCAGTTTGTAAAAAGTTACCATTTGACATCAGAAAACAAAAACTGAATTTGAGCATAGTAAAATTCAATGTGTTGCTTTTCAAATGATTATTTAAATAATATTTGTTGCTTGCCGTATGTGCTTTATTAATATGTATTTTAAAAATTGTATTATATATCGTCGGTGTAAGTCCAATACCGCATGTAAAAATGTTCAGAAGGAACTAAAAACTATCTAGGGATATACACACCCTTGTGCTGGGGTTAGTTCATTGACGGTGGTGACTTTAATCCCGTACAAGCAGTCTATTGGTCAATTTCAAAATTTGAAAGGACCAATCGATTCGGTTTGTGCTGTTCAACTGAAAGCTTATTTTGAAATTATTGGCTCACTACCAGACCCGGCCACACGTTGCTGTGGCTTACCCAACCTTTATAACCAATGCCATCTGTTAATTTGCATACATATCAAATTCACACCGCCTGCTTGCCAGTTGCCCACTGTCTGAATTGAATCTTTGAATGTCTCGACTTTTCTCTACTATAATATGCATGTATTATACATATAAATCTTCCTCTTGAATTACTCTATCTCTTGGTGAAAACCGCATGAAAATCCGTTGCGTAGTTTAAAAGATCTAAGCGCAAACAGCGGGAGCGACTTCATTTTATACTATGTAAAGAAAGATATGCGATATTGACCTACATTGACGATGTATTATATTCTCATATTTCATTCCTTAATTTAATTTTTATATTTCACACGCTTAAGTAAAATTAATTAATGTTTCATATCTCAGATGTTTGTATTAATTTTTCACATAAATAAAATTTATGTGGCTTCACCGGTTTGGTGATTGCATAGGAACCAAAAAGGTATTATCCGATAAGCCAAATAGCACCAAAGCAATGCATTTATTGTCTCCACTGTAGAAAGTCTGACACAAATTACGTAATATTATAAGGTTTTGGACCAAATACATATGAAGAATTAAATAATAGTCTTATTACAGATTGTTTCACAGAAATTCAAATGTCACATTGTCATCAAATCGTCATTTAGCGCCATTTTGTTTTATTGACAGTTGAAAGGTCCCCGTTAAATGCCGATTCTAAGTCTGTTTCAGCTTTTGAACAATTTGTGATCAGCGGAAAAGGCCAACTACCATATTGTTAAGCTTGTCAGCTTATTACAATTTGACAGAAAGCTGAAACGCATCTAGAATCAGCCAACAAAGACCTTTGAAATGTAAAAAAAAAAACAAAATGGCACTGAGTCCACACGTGAATTTCTGTGAAACAACTAGACCAAGGACGAGTTGTTTCCCAGAATTTGGACTCATAAAATTCTGTTATTAATAATAGAATTTGAATAGGACTTTCGTAGAACTTGAATATGAACTATGATGTATTGTTCAAATTCTGTGAAACAATCCGTCCCATGTTAAACCACACAGAAAAGTTGATCAAACTTACAAACGAAATCTCTCATTTTAATAAACTTCACATATCATCTTATTTATAGGTAAAATGCTGTTTTGCCATGTTTTTTATTAATGCTAATAACATAATATTTTATTATATCTCTACTTTTATTATACAGGGTGTTAAGGGATGTACTTGACTTACTTTAACCAGTGATTCCTGACATTATTTGGAGTAAAAAATGTAAATGAAGTTTTGGTCTCTGGTGACTTTTTTTGATGACTTTTTTTTTTTTTTCAAAATTTTTTTCTCAAAAATTAAACAAAAAAAAATTTCTTCCGCATGTCGTCACTGGTCACTCAGTCGGGTGTCCGACCCCTTACCCCGCCTCCAACTGTTCAACAATTACCATTTTTTTATGTTTTTGTAGAAAAAAAAACATCAAAAATGTCACCGGAGACCAAAGTTTCATTTACATTTTTTACTCCAAATAATATCACGAATCACTAGTTAAAGTAAGTCAAGTACGTCCCTTAACACCCTGTATTTAAAAAGTAAAAATCAATTAGTTTACATGAAATACAATGTATTACAAGAATGAATTATATACTCGGATTTTTTTATAATATTATGTAGATTTCTTTGAAATTAATGTTTGAAAAAGTTTGAAAAATAATTTTATTTATTATTTACTCTTCTAACTGAAAGTTTAATATGCGGATGGAAATAAATTCAACGTAATTGACAGTTGACGTAGCATTTACTAGACACTATTGAAAATTTATTTTCACTGTACATTGAAAATTTAGTTTCACTGCAATTATCATTTTTACATATCGTCGCCATACAATCAAAATTGAATACATAAATGTTAAAAATCAAAAAGTTTACTTTGTTCCGAATGACATTATAGGTGCGTGTTAAAAGTGGCTCACTGATATCAGTTGATTGAAGTTAGGTATTTCGTATTTTACTTTTGTTATGAATGCTTAAAATACCCGAAAATCTTGAAAAAGTCTTTTATAATTACTATACCTAAGGCATTTATTTAACGCATCAAAGAATTTATGAAATGTTAACCAATTTGATGAAATATCACACCCATTTTGATGAAATATCAACCAATTTGATGAAATACAAACCAATTTGATGTAATGTCACATCTACTTTGATGAAACACTAACTAATTGAAATATCAACCAAATTTTTCTATAATATTACAATATTATTTCAAGAATAAATGCCAGAAAATGGAGGTTAGTGATACAAACGGAACCTGTCATGACGGATGTGTTTTGTGAAGTCAATAAATAATAAAAAAATTATCATCTTTGGGTGTGACACTATCAAATGTAGAAGTGTTCGTATTGTGATACAAATAGACAGCCTACGTACTACTACAATAAACAAACTTGACTTCCGTGTCGGTTGTTTTGTGCCGCATCGCATCCCTGACTAAAAGACGTATATGTACATTGTGTAATATATGTTGCATCACATCTCTTAAACGGTGTCAATAGATTTGGTGTCATATCAGGTCTCCTATAAAATAACATAAATAGATATTGTGTCATACCAGACCTCCTCTAAAACGATGTCAATAGACATTGTATCACGTTAGATCTCCTCTAAAATAATGCTATACCAGATCTTCTCTAAAACAACTCAATAGAAATTGTGTATATCAGATCTGTTCTAAAACATCATCAATAGAAATTGTGTCATATCAGATCTCTTCTAAACATCATCAATAGATATTGTGTCACATCAGATCTCCTCTGAAACAACATCAAAAGATATTGTGTCACATCAGATCTCCCCTGAAAAAACATTAATAGATATTGTGTCATACTAGATCTCCCTGAAACAACGTCAATAGATATTGTGTCATATCAGATCTCTTCTAAAACATCATCAATAGATATTTTGTCATATCAGATCTCTTCTAAAACATCATCAATAGATATTGTGTCATATCAGATCTCCCCTGAAACAACATCAATAAATATTGTGTCGTATCAGATCTCTTCTAAAACATCATCAATAGATATTGTGTCATATCAGATTTCTAAAAGACATCAATAGATGTTGTGTCCGTGAATGTGTTAAATTATAATCCTGCACAATTTTTTAATATTGGTTAGTTGTGTATTTATTTATGTATGGCGACGATATATGATTTTCCCAAATTTACTAACCCCTTTTCCCATTAAAAAATTTATGAATAACATGCCTCTTACGCTAAAGAGTTCGGCGTACACACACACTGTTTTATATCCGCAATACATATATATCGGGAGCACTGAGAATGAATTATTTCTCGAAGATCTGGACACCTCTGAACTCTGCATGTCTACAAAACAACTCTGCCTGTTTTAATGTAGTTATTACTTTAGTTAGTTAATATTTTGCCATCTTTCCGTTAGTATTTGAGTGCCACCTCTTCTGTACATTGTAACCTGCACAGTCTGTTTGTTAGCACAGCTGTGTCTCATTTGTCTAACTAATGTTGTTCTATGTTTTCTGTTTCTGTTCACACGCCTGGCTAAAGGATCTCAAAGACAGTCTGAATCAATAAGGTTCTTTCCCTTTAATTACTTTTTATTTTGCTTGCCCCGTACATTTGAAATGAATGGCTTTTTGATAGATAGTGATAATCCACAATACAGATTGCTATGTTGACTTGTCTATTGTTTTTTTATGATTTGTGAGATTGCAAAGATGTGTCATCATTCTATGATTATTTGTTTTGATTTGCGGAATAGAAATATGTCTACAAGATGTGACCTACATGAATGGGCGATGTAATATATCTATGGCTTGTCAGATGGATATGTTCTTATTTATGCCATAGACCAATTATTATATGTACAAGTTTTGGCATAGTTTAAAAGTCTATGGTTTGGCAGAGAATTTTATTATGTAATATTTCTACAAGTTGTGGCCTATATGTCAATGATATTTCGCATGAATATTTTCTGATGTCTATGGCATTTGGAATATATACGTCTGTAGTTTGTCGCATGGGTAATGTTATCATGTCTATGATTCGTGGTAAAGAAATAATTGTCATCTATTTTTCTGTCTATAATTTGTGGATTTTCATTATCGAACAATTATCCATTCGATTGTTATTTATTCTTTGATTTATTTTTAATTATAATTTAATCTATTTAGTTCTGTTTTCAGTGCCAAATGCTTTGTGTGATATTATTATGATATAAGTTTCCTACGTTTCTTGCCCACTTAGCATTGGTAAATATAAAGTTGGCAACTATATAATACAGTGACAGCTAAATATTAATCTGAAAATACTTATTCTATGCCAAACTATGATCAGTATTTGGTTAACAGTCTGATAGGAGGAATTAATACGTCCTACATAATGCTTTGGGAATGGAAAGGGGTTCTAAAATGCATTTATATTACTTTGATGAAACCTAACACATGCATAACCACTGGAGCGACAGCGCAATTTAATTTTTTTTTCTCTGATTGCTCGCCTTTTTCGGTAATCATTTTGAATATTTTCCACCCACATTAAAGAAAATCATACCTACGAATTTTAATAAGGAGACATACAAACTGATTATAGTTCTATATAGCCAATGAATTCACCTGTCTTCTGTCTTTTGTCGCTTATCACATATTTGTAGGATTTATAAAAATATAAAATTGTAAACTTCTACTTGATTACTTACAAATAAGAGAAAATTTGCCAAAATTGACAGCAAAACAATCTGAGGTATTTTAAATAGTGCCATATTGTGGCCAAAGGCGCTCCAGTGGATAATTAAAATGCAGCAAAGTTTTTAAATTAATCGTTATTACTTGAATTAAAAAGCAGCATATATTTGAATTATTGTCCATTGAATTAAAATAAAAGTCCTTTTTAGGTTAGTTTTATCAGAAGATTTTGTCAATTTACTTACAGTTTTAATTTTTTGTTCATTGGCCACTAGAGCGATGGCCTACCTGAATTTAGTTTGAATTATGCATTTTAAGATTTTATTATATTTATGTTTATAAAACCTGAAAATATGGGAAACAGTAAAATCTAGGTGTTTTCGTATTGATATTTGGAAGTTTGATTATTTAAATTGAAAAGCGAAATCGAAAACCGATAACCAAATAACATCCCTAAATCTCGATCGCTTGAGTGGTTAATTCAATTGTTGACTTTTTTTATATGTATTATTTTTACAACTATTACATTCTGAAGTCTGCTTTAACATTCATTAATAGTATTAAAAATATGTAAAATTGTTTATTTTTACATTTTGTTTATAATATCTAGGCAGCTACCAAAATGCTTATAGTAACATGTAATGCCACATGCACAGGGTTAGGTTGGGTTAGTGGTTGCTTAGTGGTTGTGGATTGGCTGGAAAACACCTAACATCTTTTCATTCCCTCGTAAATGTGGCTTAAGAATAAACTAAATGTTTCTTATTTTTTATTTATACAATTTAAGCTTCTATTGAAAATATTCCACAAAGATACTTAGATAATGATAAAAATAGTATTGTAGATGAGATGTCTAGCTGATTTTATTGTCAGATGATGTTATTTTGCTAGCAAGTAAATAAAATCGTAAAAAATGTATTATTTAAATAACTTGGAAATGGTTTGTTTTATGATCAACCTGATTATGCTAAAGATCATTTATGTATTTACAACTTTATTTTAGTTTTAGTAGTTTTTAATATTTTAATGTAGTGTGCACCTAGTACAATTTATTAGTCTTTTATGTGTTATTTTACAGAAATATATATTTACACCAGAGTTTTATTGTGCGGAGTATTTATGACCAAAAATTATACAATTTTCAGAAGCAAGTAAAATCTAAACAAATATTTATTTATGGTTGATTGAGAGATGGCAACTTTTTATTTATATTTTATGCAAATATTGTAAATTCAATTTATTAGAATTTTGCAAGCAGTGTTAACCTTAATAATATTGTAGAGATAAAATATACATGTAGCAGCTATACATAAAAGTGTTTGATATTTTATTTGTTCTATAAAGTAGAAAGCAATTTTCAATTATAATTTTTTTATAACATAGGTAATTTTTTTTAAATGTTTGCCAAGAGAATGTATTTTCAAAATGAAATTGATGTTTTTATCATAAAAATAATTGTTTAATTTTACATAATTTATTCAATAATATCAAACAATCAATATGTCCATACCGAACTTCTCTAAGCACAGGTTGTTTCACAAAATTTGAGCAATCCAAAAAATTTCAAAGTTATTTAACTCGTTGAATGCCGGGGTATGCCAGCAAAAAGCACCACCAATTAAAACGCGGCATTATGACACCACGTGACATTTCGTGTCTCGCGATTCTGACACTGTCCTTGAGAAATTTAGAACAATAGAAAGATCAAAACCGCAGTTAAAGGAATTTTTCCCGCGCATGCGCAAGAACTGCGCACGTTCCCGCGCTCCGGTAAATCATTAATATAAATTATATGGAGTGGTCAGGCGCATTGCGGTTTTCTCTATGGTAAAGAGCGATAATAGAGCAAGCGATTCAGACCGTGTTCTTCATATACTTTCTTTATACATAAGGGTCAAAATCGCGTGTAAAGTCTCATGATACGCCGGCGCACGAGCGGCACCTGAGCGGTTAAGTTCCATTTGGATTCTATTTTTATTACGGTTCTGGAAAACAACTGGCTCATAATGTAATAAAAACAAAACTTGAATAGAACTTTCACTGAACTTCAAAAATAACTTGGAAATTTGATGAATTGTTCAAATTCATTCAAAGTCTTAAAATAATAATCTATAAATGTTTGAAATTTTATTCTGTTTTATTAATAACTTTATCTATGATATATAATCTATACGTAATAAGTGTTCAATTATTATTACGTCAATTATTACAGCTAATAGAATATTACATTGAAATAAATGTAGTAATATTGTGTAAAATCATATATTAAAAGAATGAAAGGCAAATGTATAACTTTGAACATTCGTAATTTGGTTTTCATAGAAGTATTTGAAAAATGATTGTTTTTTAAATCTCAAAATTAAATTTAAGAAGTTTGGATTAATCATATTTTTGTTTATTGCTAAGTTGGTACTGGTAAATCATTTTAAGAGACCCTTGATTAGTGTTGTGGTGTACAGAATGGATCATTTAACTTTGTTTTGTTAGGACGCTAAAGGATGAAACAAATAAAAATTTAAAAGGAGTTGAATTGATTCACGGGTCTAAATTTAAACAAACCCAGCATCTTTGGCGTACGCGGGGCAAGAGGTGACAGGTAAATTGAAAAACTTTTTTGAAACCTTCGATAATATTGGTGTGCATAAATACATTAAAACATGTCCTCTTTAAAATGATTTACCTCTACATGCTTGTAAAATGTGTAGTGACAAAAATCTAATAAAATGATAAAAAGGCGGTTTTAAATATTACGGCACATAATGCCCTTTCTTTTACATGTCTCTTTTCTATTGTTACATTTTTTTGTTTCTCAAATATAATTTACTATCGGAAACCAAATGCATGGAAAATCTAATACATAGTATTTTTTACAGTACCTCTGATTATTTAAGTTTATTTTCAAATAGTATAAAATAAACTAATCTTTATAATTACACAATAGTTTGCATTTAAATTTATGTCAGTGTTAATGAATTAATTGTCCACTTTTAGACTGAGAATGAATAACTTTTTTATTTTTGATTTATAGAAAAGAATCAGAATATTTAATATTTTCACTGTTTGTATTTTTGTTGTTGTCATTGTTTTGTTCTGTCTAATGTTTAATATATTTTATTAACAAGTCCTTCTTCTTTCCTCACTTTGTATTTGTGTTGTAATAGCTCCTAGATTATGTTATTGTTTCTTGAAATATATTGAAGGAATGCTGTTTTTAATCCAACTTTTGATGTTTTAATTTCAAGTAGAGTAGCGCCTTATGGTTTCACCAGTGATATTTTGTAAGAATACAATCTAAAAAATTCCTGTGAAAGATCACCGTAATCATTTTTACAATCAAATTGTATGAATATACAGATAAATAATATGAAACATTATACAGGAGAATGCACAAAAAATCATACAATTTTTAATTGTCGCTTATGGGATTCGACAACGGCTGTCTCCAAATTCGGATGTCGAATAATAATGTGATCCATGTATTTTCACTAAAACACAAACAGCTGGTTTTTAGACAAAACCCAAGGGACAGAAACTAATACTAATTTACTTCATTTATCTGAGACACCATTACGTTTAATTGGGATAAATTCTTAAGTACAAACAAAATGCAATAGCAAAAGGTTCAAAGTGACGTTAAAATCTAAATAAAAGGAAGCATGACTCAGAACTTAGTCATACAAAGTATCTACGAAAATACAACACAGATGGCTCTTAAAATTGTTTGGGTTGTAGAAATGAGCAAAAGAAATGAGCTAAGTCCTCCATCACAACACAAGCAACATTTTCGGCTTTCTGTGGTGGTAGTAGGTGATTTTCAAACATTGTTGGGTTATTCGTAACCCGAGAATGTTTGTCTTTCTTTAAAAAAAAAATGGTTTTACATTGTTTACATTTTTTACAAAGATCATTGTTGAAAAAAATGTCAGTTAGAACCTTGTCCAACCAAGATGCGACATGATAAAATGTTCATAGTGAAAAGTTCCATCTTTACCACTAGAAGCAAGTTTTTAACAATGATTTCATAGATTATGGAATATTTTGGAGTTGTTTCTTACATTATTTATGGCTGGTTTACCTGTAACAATCCTTTTCCTGATTTCACGGAGCATGCATTGGATATTGTCACTTAATAAAAAAATCATAACTGGTTTACAGTGGAATCTTGGTTTATTGATTCTATTTATTTGTACTAACTTATTTTGTCAACTTTTTCTTTGTCAGAGTTTACCCCTAGTTTTGATTCAGTTGGCTTTTGATGCCATAAGTTTATATGTTGCATCTCTTTTAACCTCTGGATGCCGGAGCCCTGCATTTACGAAAAACTGCAATTGCGTTGTCGACCTTATACATTCACTTTGCCTTAACTAGCTATTCTGGGGAAACTACTTATGGTAGATTATATCCTTTTTCTATAAACATATAAATACATTGTCTGGTAAGAAGGTACAATTTACGAAAACATAATTTGAAAAAAAAAAACTATGTTATTAAGAAAATGGAATCTGGGTGCACAGTGAAAATTTAGTGTCGGCGATCAAGAAGATATAAAATCATTATATGTAATAATAAATTCAGCAGTTCTGTTTTTGGGTTACAGAAAGTGGACTGTCCTAAAAAAGGGTAAATTAATTTAGTGTCGGCGATCAAGAAGATATAAAATCATTATATGTAATAATAAATTCAGCAGTTCTGTTTTTGGGTTACAGAAAGTGGACTGTCCTAAAAAAGGGTAAATTAATTTAGTGTCGGCGATCAAGAAGATATAAAATCATTATATGTAATAATAAATTCAGCAGTTCTGTTTTTGGGTTACAGAAAGTGGACTGTCCTAAAAAAGGGTAAATTAATTTAGTGTCGGCGATCAAGAAGATATAAAATCATTATATGTAATAATAAATTCAGCAGTTCTGTTTTTGGGTTACAGAAAGTGGACTGTCCTAAAAAAGGGTAAATTAATTTAGGTGATTTTTATTTACTGTTTGGAAAATATTAGTAAAAAGGTTTTTCTCTTTCGCCCCTTTAAAAAAATGTTTTTGCTCTCCTAAATAGTAGCAACATGTGACTTTTCACACTTTTGGATTGAAGCAATAGATCTTTCATCCCAGAAGGGTTAATCTGTATCTTTTGCGACAGCGTAACGCGTGTTAAATCGGCCGTATATGACACATTTTGACAATTTTCTTAAATGCAGTATTCCGTATTGCGCTAACGAGCTAAATACTGCGCTTCTGTTAAGACACCAACTCTTTAAAGTAGTAACCCTAACACCAAAGATAACGTCGTATTTTGTAACTTAATTCTCGTTAAGAGATGCAGGAAAATTTGCAAATTGAATGTCATCGCGTACAAACATCAAAATAATATGACAAATGGATAGTCTTACATATGCGTAAGTAGTTTTAATAACTAATCAATAGAAATTCGTGTTTTTAAGTAATTAATCCATTTAACACATGACAGGAATGGACAAGCCATAGAAAATCACAAAAATTTGACAGCCGTACATAACGCATAATGCATATTCAAACGCAAATCACATAATGCACGACGTTCGCCTTCCAATATCCGATGGATTTTGGCTTTTTGTCTCATAACAAAACAACACAAAAGATACAGAATCACCCAGGGGGAGGGGGGGGGGGGGTGATCAATGAGTAATGTAAAAATATAATACTCTTTGCACAAGTAGGACTGTAGTCATAGAAGCAGGAAGATATGGCATGGAAGTGTGCCAACTGTCGATCTACGACCAAACTGCACTATCCACGCGGTGGTTTCAATGAAAGTTAAGAAACAAAGGCGAGGCGGTACTGTGAGTAGATGCGATATGCAGTATTATGGGTAAAATGTTTGCGACACTTTTATGTGTGCGGTTTCATACTAATGGTTCATGGCTCTTCTCCCTTTTTCTATTATCCATGGGTATGGCGATGGGTTAAAAAAGATTTGTCTGTACAAATCACAATAAATATCAACAATTTCCAAGGTAAGACCGATTTCATGATGTTGTGTATGATGTTAAAAAGGGATATTATTGTTTAATGGTTATTTAAAAAGGAATAAAATGGTTCTGGAATTGAACTCTTAACCAATGATTTTTGAGGAATGGGTATCTACTCGCCAACAAACTTTTACAGAATGTCACATAAAAATGGTGACTCAACAGTTGATCCACCGACAGCTCTTAGGTTTCGACAGAAATTATAATCATTATAAAATTATAATTTTACCAATTTCAAACCTAAAATTGACTTTAAAAATACCTTTTATTAAGTTGGTATGGATATCAAACGAATTTACCTATTTACAGTGTCGAGTTTTTGTACTTACATGCTGTTATAAATAGTATACAGAAAAGTAGTTTATTCTTGATGCATTTTGACGAAAAAATATTTTTTATACTTTTGTTATTCGATGGCACATCCTCTCTGCACACCCCTTTGGAACACTTAGTTATATTTTGTGTAAGTAGATACACATATTTTCTCTAAACCGACTGCGTATTGTATATAAGCATGCCGGTGGGCCAACTGTCGGCGGATCAACTGTCATGGAACCATGTTATTTAATGATTGTTTAATAAGGGATACATTAATGGGTCTGGAATTGAAATCTTAACCAATGGTTTTCAAGGAATGGGCATCTACTTAACCAACAAGCTTTTACAGAATGCTACATAAATGGAATGTCACACAAAAACTGGGAAATGCTTTAAAAATAACTGTTTTATGAATGCTTTCACCAATACTGAGCTATCACTGGAGGCCGCTACAGATGACTGGTTTGCCCAGAAATTTTTATGGAAACATGCGGGAAGGGATCGAGCAACGGATTTGACTCAAGGAAATGATGCTAGTATGGCCGAGCATTTCGACGCGGTGGCTTCAAATGGTACCTGGGTCGGCCAGATATCTGTAAGGCTAAATCGCACAATCTGGGTTTCACCAATGTGACTTAGCCTAATTTTCTTATAATAATAGTCTATATATTCACTCAGTTTGAATTGGGGAAAGTGGCCCTTTGTGTCTGTTGCATTTTATGGGGCCTGAAAAATAAATGGATAGATGTGTGTTTGGGCATTTCTTTGTGCCATTAGTAAGGTCATTTTTTTCTGACTTTAAAATTGATTTTAAAATTGAACAGATAATCAATTTTATTTGATCGTTTAGGGCCTCGGATTCAAAATGTCTAAATTAGCGATATCAGCTTTCTTTTAAATCGGTGTAAATCAAGGCATCACACTTGGGCCCTTTTTCCAAAGGATTACGTAAGAATATGATACTGATGTTGGGTATTCACGTCACAAACAACTTGTGGTGCACAGTCCCTACACTTCGCTACTGAAATCATGAGACCCGTGTCGCCAACACCTCTTGAAAAGTGAAAACTAGATTTCATAGCCTCACAAACGCTATACCTAGCTGCAGAGGCGTAGCTAGCATGGGTGGCACCCGGGGCGGATAACGTGGTGTCACCACCCCCCCCCCCCCCCAATTTCGACTTTCTAGCAGAAAATTGGTCCGTCCTAAGGGGGGGGGGGGGGTGGCTATAGAATTCCAGAAATAGTCTATTTTCATCTATAAAAAGACTGTCAGGCACAAAATTCCCCCTGTTTTCTGACATTCCACGAGGAACCATAGTGCTACAAAAATATAAATAACACCATATTCAATATTTTTGTGACAATATCCTTCGTAATTATTTTTCCACGGTCGGGTGTAGTGTCACCCCCCCGTCGGGTGGCACCCGGGGCGGTCCGCCCCCCCCTCGCTACGCTACTGCCTAGCTGTCATTTTTGTTGACTGATTTGTTTCTAGCTTTGATCTCACTCACAACAGCTATAGCTGTAATTTTTGTTGACTGATTTGTTTCTAGCATTGATCTCACTCACAACAGCTATAGATATAATTTTTGTTGACTGTTTTGTTTCTAGTTGATCACACCCACTGTTATAAAATTTCTGTCACAAGTGCAATGAGACTATCATTTTGCTAGAGATATTTATTAATTGCTTAACAATGTAGGTCTTTACAATGTTTAAGGTCTTTACAATGTTTAAGTTCTTTAGAACTTGACTTCGACCGATTGGTAGCTGGAGACTGACGTCACCTTACAAATTTTTTTTTTACATTAGCTCCACACAGGAGGCCTTGAGGAAAAAAAATTCCCCAGGGCTTACCTATGTCATCTTTGGGGATGCTTTGTGCAGGAATTTTTAGGGAAAGAAAGGAGTGGAAACTCTGAGAAGGAAAAGGCATGAAGGGTGGGTAGGAATTTGGTGGACAGTGTGTCCAGGAGTGACGGACATATGGATCCATCCCTCCCACTGTGGTGCAAGGTGTTGGGTTGAGAGAATCTGGCCAGAGATGTCTAGGTTAGGTCTCGCTCAACCAACCGATCCGGCCTGCCAAGCAGTGGGTGGGTAAACGCCAAAACCTAGACAAACCTCGCTCCATGAACCCGAGTACTCTTGCTAAGTCACCAAACGTAGCGAACCACTTGTTGGTTATTCAATAAATGGTGCCCGGGGCGGCGGTACCCATACGCTCCTCCCAAATTAAAAAATGTCTGCAACCTGTATATGAACTTCCAAACAGATGTATGGCATTGGTTGCCAAGATACTTTCATCATCGAGTATCGGATACTTGCATATCCCTTGGAAAAAGTGCCTTACAGGGATTTTCTATTCAATGTTATGAGCGCTACCAAGTTTCAAACTAATTGACATGTCTTTTCTTTGTGTTTCGTTGGCATTAACTATGTAATAATTTCTAGACATTTTGTTTTTAAGAGTTTTAATTGTAAATCACCTTTATTAACAATGTTTCCTTGTATTGTTGACTCCTCCCACTGTTCTTCCCCTCCCCCAAAATCACCCCTACTACTACTACCTAATTAAATCTAATCATTTTTGTACTTTATAGAATTTTTAACTTTGCTAGTGAATGAATGACACAGATGTGTTTAAACCGGTAGCAGAAAATTAAAAATTCTAAGTAACAAATGTACATGGAAAATTGAAACTCTTCAAAACAAAATTATTGACAGGTCACTGATAAAATAACATTTACCTTAATTTTTTTGATGGAGAATTTGATTTCTGTTTGATTTGACAAAGGCAAAGTTTCTAAATAATATTCTCTTCGATTTCTACATTTCACACTATAAAATTAACTTATATGACGGCGACACATTGTTAAGTTGTTTGTTTATTTTTATTTTACAATAGGATGAAGCTGTGGATGGAGCCCTGAGAGATATTGGTCTCCTATAAGAAGAGGATACACAGCCATACTTACACCAGCGCTCCTTGCCTCTTAATTATGTACAATAATCCCTCAGTGTTTTTATGAGGAGCAGCACATGAAAATTTATACTTTGAAAAAATATTTATCTAAATACATGCATATAATATATAGATCTTCCAGTTGATTAGTCAGACATCTCCAAATACTAAGTTTTGAGATAATGAGGAGAGTAACATTCCAATGCTCACCGTAAATTAAATATTAGTAGCTGATCCTACCGCACGTTGCTGTGGCTAACGAAACACAATGCCATCTACTGGATGGTTACCCAACCTTTATAACTACGATATATTAACTCACACCACCATCTGTTAATTTGCATACAAATCAAATCCACACCGCTTGCTTGCCAGCCCGCTCATCCACCACATACTGACATTCCTCTTTTATGTATTGTATATTTCAACCAATTTACACAAAACCTTGACAAATTTTGTATGTATCTAAACCTTCCTCATGAATCCTATTGTTGAAAACTGCATGAAAATCCGTACAAATCAAATCCACACCGCCTGCTTTCCAGCCCGCTCATTCACAACATACAGACAGTATCCTTTTAAATATTATATATTTCAACCAATTTACACAAAACCTTGACAAATTATATACCTAAATCTTCCACATGAATCACTCTATCTATTGGTGAAATCCGCATGAAAATCTGTTCAGTAGTTTTTGAGTTCATCGCGAACAGACAGACAGATGCGGCGGAGGGCTTTAATTTATAATATGTAGGGGTTCTGTGTTTTAAATTAAATAAATATGCCATAATACAACACTGAAAGGCATAACGGTCAGGTACATTATGACATTTTGAAATATCCTACTAGCGACCTAGAAATCTTCAATATTTAGTTTAATTCACTACAAATTTGTCTGCATTATAACTAATTTGGTGGTATTTATAAGTAATATGAGTATTGTACCAGATAGAGGGTACACCAAAGATATTGAAATATAAGAGATGTGCTATCTGCAGTTTTTACTGTTAACAAATAAACTAAATGAACGAATTCTTTCTGTATTCAAACTATATTAACCAATACTAATGCACACTTTAAAAAGATCAACGAAATGAACAAATTTTTTTTCATAATATGCAAACTACTCCGATTAAGTAGTAGTCCGCTGACAGTCGAGTGGACATCATGGCATATCACTTTGGTTTTTCATTAACTCTAGGTTACACTTTTATATATAACTGCATACTCAAATTTAGATTTTTTGGAGATGTCTGACTAATCAACTTGACGATCGATATTATTAGATTTGCATTTACCACTTAGATTCGCGTGGTGTGCTTGCACAAAATCGTTCAACTGTTCTTAGTAGAATAATTAGTGTTAGCGAAAAAAAAATTGTTATTTGGTCTGCCTGCTTATTAACTTGGAAACTACAATTAACCGCTAGAATGCCGTTCGTGCACCGGTGTGTTTGAGATTTTACACGCGATTTTGACCCTTATGTATAAAGAAAGTGTATGAAGAACACGGTCAGAATCGCTTGCTTTATTATCGCCCTTTACCATAGAGAAAACCGCAATGCGCCAGGTCACTCCAAATAATTTATATTAATAATTTACCGGAGCGCGGGAATGTGCGCAGTTCTTGCGCATGCGCGGGAAAAATTCCTTTAATTACGATTTTGACCTTTCTATTGTTCAAAATTTCTCAAGGACACTGTCAGAATCGCTGGACACGAAATGTCATTGGGTGTCATGGCTGCCATTTTTTGCGAACGCTAATTGGTGGACAACCAACCCCAATTACCCCGGCAAACAAGGGGTTAACATCTCTAAATAAGTATTGTCCTGGTAAATAACCACCGTTCAGAATCCAAATTTTGTTTGAAATGGCTTTAGCCTAGTTTGATGATCAGCCGAGCAATTCTCTATCTTTTGTGAGATCGAGATAGATCTCACGCGAGACCTCCTGTCAGATTTGTGTGATTTTCTTTGACTGTTATTTGCTTGTTCTATGGGCCGATGTCAGAATTTCATCTGTGAGCTGTCACATATTTTAGTTTAGGTCGTTTTAAACACAAATTCATGCAAGTATGCATGATTATTTATTCATTTAACTGATAATTTTAATTTAAATCTGACAAGAGATCTCGCCCGATATCTAACTCGATCTCACAAAACATAGAGAATCGCTCGGCTGATCTGAATAGTCAGATACTTCACCACCTTTCTATTTTTCATTTTTAATTTCCCTTCAGTTCTCCATTCAGCTTCACAACATACCCCATTTGGGGGTGCCATAGTTCCACTGGCTCCTGACGATTGGGATAGATAAAATTACATTTAAAAAATATATAAAAATTTGTGGCATAAATGATATTTTATGTGCTGCTCCTCATGTAATTTTTGATGAATCTATTATTCTTAGGTTTCAATAAAATACATCACTTGTTATTTTTTAATAAATACGTAACATTAAGACCGAAATGATGTAACATTTCTTAAACGTGAAGGCTTGCCTATTTTTAAGCAATAATTTTTTACCTTGATTAATTTTAAATGAGATTTTCCTATTTAGAAATTGAATAGTCTTATTTTGAAGTCAAAATCAAAAACGTTTTTATCAAATTTGACAATATTGAAGATGTATTATTAAAATAAGAAATATAATTCCTACTATATAATTAATTATCAATCAAAATGTAATTAATGTAATACATAATACTTTTTATTGTTTTTGTAGTAGAGATATATAGGACCTATATTTTCTTGTATCCTCAACTTATTATATAATATCTGAGGGGTATATTTGCAAAACTGACTTATTCTATTTTTTTTTTTATCTAATTTGACCTGTGATTGCAATAGCTACTTATTCCCACAGAAAAATAAATTAAAAAAGATTGTTTCTTGCAAACTCATCTTATTCCTTTCAATGTTACTATTAAAATAGGCTTATACCATTTCAGCCAATAGAAACAGAGCATTTGGTCATGTACATTGAACTTGCTGTAAGGCACTCCGTTCATGGAGGTACTTACAAACTGCGTGATTGTGATGCAACCACAAGTACCCTGCAGATATACTACTCTTTAATCCTGGTTTCCGTACACGGCGCTACCTGAAATACACTGAACTTGATCATTTTTCACGTGCAGCCGTGGAGTCAACACAATGTCAAGCGATGTCAAATGACTTTTTTTTCAACATGCCTTTTTCTCTAAATTCTTTCTTACATATTCTGGTAAACAGGCATTTTTTTCCACTTCCAGAACAAATCTAACATTACTTTCATGTTCCGACGCCATTTCTGTCAAACGACAAACGAACAGTAGCAGACATGAATGATGCAATGCATAGAGTGCAATCAGCACCGTCGGTAGTGTAAAACTGACTTCAAACCGACAGCTGCCGCGTAGCGCCGTGTACGGACATTAGCAAAATCGTACGGGGGGTACTCACGAGCAGCGCGCATGCTAAGCGCATGAGGCTCGAATAGCTTACAAGTAGCTTCATGTACGGAGGCACTTAGTCGTGTTGTATGGCGTTTCAAAATCAGCTTATTCCAAGACAGTCGGTTGCAAAACAAGATCATTCCAAAATGGTCTTGCAATGCAAACTTATTCCAAGAATACTTTATTACTTTTCATATTTGTTTATATTTTATTATTCAAATTGAATATTATTAAAGTAATCTATTACTAAAAAAAATATATAAAATCACATAATTGACGCTTGGATCAGTTTTTTGCGATTTTCCAACAAAACGTTCATAATAAATAAATCAATTTTACAAAAATATCTCTCATATTTTAAAACTCAGCTTTAAAAAATTATATCTTGCAACGAAATTCTGTATTTTTTTAAATTTCACTATTTTCAAAATACAGTCATATTTTCAATAGTTTTTTGATTGGTAGGTATTTTCATACCAAATAAAAAACAAAGTTATTCATTATGAATAATTAATGTTTAGAAATTATTTTCATTAACACTAATTACTACTTTTGGCAGAATTGGGATTTGTATGACTGAATAAAAAAAAGAAAAACCTTTCTGATACAGCCATTTAAAATTTAATTATTACTTACCTATTTTATTTTAAACTTAAACCAACTGCACTTAAAGTTATATTTTTTATGCCTCGGCCTACTTGCTTGGCTGCCCTATATATTAAAAACTGCCTATGTATGGTCTTTTATGTTACTTACTCTCTCAGTAATCTGCAGCTCGATTATCCAACAACTACTATAATCCAACATTATTTTTAAACATGGTGAAGTGCAGATATATTGCAATGAGCGCTTTTATTATTACCGTGACGATTCACGATTACGGTACCGTGACGGTATAATAAAGGCTATGAACATACGTTGCTTAACACAATAATGCTGCAGCTCTTTCAATAGATGGGATGTAGTATGTACATAGTCTGTTTCCTCCAAAAGTAAAAAGTCATCATTTTCTTGCATCTCTCTCACATACCGCACCGTGACGTCTCTATAGACCCCTACCAATACTATATAGACGATAATTTTGAAAGTATGGAATGTAGGCAGTTACAAGGATAATATTAATATTGAAGTGTGAATAAATTCCAAAAATTCAAAAACGTCAAACGTCAATGCGCTGATGGTTTTGCTTTTGTTCTTAAACGTATAATGCTGCAGCTCTTTCTTATACACTAAATAACAACTGTCAAAAACAAGACAAATGGTAAATGTATTTCTGCACCCCCCCAAAGGAAACAAATAAATATTGTCATACATCTCCCTCACACTTATAAAGAAAATGAAACGCAATTCCTTGGTCAAAAAAGTAGTACTTTGGAGGAAACAATCTCATATATGTATAAGAAAGAGCAGCATTATAGCGTTAAGGAACGTTTGTTTATTGCCTTTTTTTTTGCCGTCACAGTACCTTAACCGTGAATCGTCAATTTGCTTGGTTTTGTGGGATGCCGGATTATTGAGAAAGTATTTTAGTTAAAATGCAGCAAGACAACATACATACATCAGTGCAGCATTGATATACACGTCCTCCTGTCATAAAAGTACCTAATTAATAAAAAGTAATAATTTAGTTAGTAAATGTAATAGAAAAAGATAAATAAATTGCACTGTTCTTAATCAAATAATTCGATATTAGGGACCATTTAAATTTGGCTTTTTCTGCACAAATGGTTGGAAATTTATCTTTGTTTCCCAACTGCATAAGCCACAAGAAAAAGTTAAATCATTTATATCATCATTCAATTCATAGAATAAAGAAGAACCTTGGAAATGCCTTCCATATTGATTTGAATGGTAATCAATGTCGCAAATGACTTACCATTAGTATGTCTCGGTTCTAGCCCCGAGCTAACATTTGCTTGACATTGTATATCGCCATCCCAATTGAATATCATAATGATGGTGAAACTCAGATCTGCAATGAAATTTAAGCGGAGAATCATCAGACTTTTAGATTATGAAACAAGCCGGCATTTCTTGTATCCTTCTTTACTCTATGATTATATTAATATTATTATTAATTTAATGTCCATCGTAGGTAGGTTATAATGTAGTTACCATTTAATTTTATGATAAATCCGATTTATATTTACAATTTTTTTGTTATATTTTATCAGATTTTATATTTTGTTTTTCGCTAACTAATTTTACCCAGCCAATTATTGGACAAATTTAATATCGAAATATTATTAATTCATATTTTATATGTTGTTATTCTTATTTTTAAAAGCCTAACAGAACTACACTAGGTTAATAAAATATATTTTTAATACTGATTAGTATTAGGTTACCAATAATTTATATTTTCTCTTCTGTTTTTTTCTATATTGTACTATTCTTAAAATTTCTGCCAAATATCTTGTCGCCTTATATGAATCCAAAACAATTAAATGGCCATTTTGTTGATTTATTTTTACACAATAGTAAATTGTCTATGACTTAGATTTAAGGATGCTGTGTTGATTATATGTATACTTTGACATATCCGTTATGCTGCGTTCCCACTTGATCTATTCTATGAGAATTTATGGTCAATTTAGAATATAGAATGAAAGTTTAAGTCCATTAAACTTTGGGTTTCTATTCCATAGAAAAACCTATCCTCACAGATCTATGTATTTCATAGATTCTGTAGTATGTGGGAATGCAACATTACGGACAAAAAATAACAACAGCAACAAAATATTACAGCAGCATAAATTATGGTTTCTTTAATTATCTTTAAACTACTAGGTTACCTTTACACTATTTAACTAGTCTGTAACATGAAAATAAATTCTTCCATACCTGCCTTCCTCGTTTACCTCAATGAAGAAACAAAATAATTACTAGATAGGTAGGTACCTAATTAATTAGACTTTTCTATATTAATAGGATAATAATCAATGACGTTACAATATAATGTGTAGACGCACTATAAAAATCTCAAAGTGGCAGGCAAAAACTTCTTTGTAGTGTTTTCGATTTCGCAGTTTTAGTACTAAACTGCCACGCGTCGCATAAGCTTGTGTGCTACCTCAATTGCATTAAAAAAGTGCTAAAATGCCCTCATATGTGATGAGAAAATGTTTTCATTACTCGGCAAACACTAGTAATATAATAACTAGAATAACTTTCATTTGTAGGTGCATGCAAATGGCTTATTTTTGATAATAATACAATTGTTTTCCCCTGAAAATTTTATGCATCGTTAGAGAATGCAAGGCCAACTAGATTACAGGGTCTGGGGCGAACTGCCTAAGTTAACTTTACTTTTTAAAATAGTCTGATCGCACTGTTTATTTAGATGATTGCGGTAAAATAATATACAAATCGGCAGTAACAATGAGTACAACAACAATTGTCACCATTTGCAATCTGTCGTTGTTCTATTTATAGCTTGATCACTTGACACCTCAAAATTCGTCCAGCACTGAGGACTCCCTAATGTACTCAACTGTATGAGGTAGTATTCGACTCAACTTTTGAATACGAAAATGTCCAACCTTTAACATACATAAACAACATTTGAATTAAGAATTTACTGGAAACATAAGAGTGTTTCTTACTTGCCACATTTTATCTTAATTTTGTGAGACAATAACAAGTCTAGATTGCATTGTGACATCATTGATATTAATACATCACAAGAACCAAACTTCCATTCCAGAAAGCCAAATGACTACCTACCAGCTTGTTCTCTAGTTTAATTTATTTTTCAAAAATACTTACCACCATACCTATTTATTTTGCTAAAAAATGCAGTTCAAATAAATGTATATATTTCTTTTTGCAATATTTTAAAATAATTTTTGTAAAATACATAGACATCCAAATTGATGGACCAGTCCATGAGGGAAAGTGCAACAAACTAAGTTGCATGGAGCTCGGAGACAGCGTGACCGTCTCCTTTTCTGTAATTTGTAAATAAATTAATCTGACAGGTTTACAGGCAACTCGCATTGTGATATCACCATTTAGTCTGTGAAAATTAAATCTGCTTACGAATTAGTAGTCCTTTTTACAGGTTTTGGAAACAAGCCTTCAGCCATATTGAGTGAACAAAAGTTCGGGCTTGTTTCCAAAACTGGATATTTTGTTACATTACTTTTACAAATGTGGTATATTTTACCCACCTCAAAAGCGGTCCAGTTTTTTAATTGTTTTTATGAACATTCTGATCCTACGCAGAAAAATCCCACAATGGACTGCACTACTAACCGTTAACTTACTTCAGCAAACTTTAATTTCCTGTGCGGGATCTGGTTAATCCAATGTGTTCAGTGTTCTTCGGTGTTCATCGTACGACTGATGTCGTAGATTATACAAAGCATTCTCGAACCCTCCTGGTGTCAAAATAGCTCATCGAAATGATACCCGGATTTCATGTTAGGCCAAATCTGTCAATTAGGATGTCTTTGGTAAAATGTAATTTATGTGTAGAACTTATTTTTTCATATAATTATTTTTCTTTCAATTTAGAAATTTAAAGTGTTTATTGGCATTTTCTAAACATTAAAGTACTTAAAAATTGAAGGATCTCTCAAAAAATTTTAAATGTAAATTAACTATGGTTGTTTATGTATATCTAATCCACAATCTTTTAAACTACTATTTTTGACTATTTAAATATAATTTTTAGGTCTAATTTTTCATCAGTGCGTTGGATTCAATATTTTAACTGATCCACTATTTGGTGCTTTTGATAAAAATAATAATTCCACTTTTTCTGTTTTATCTTCAGATTTCACTCATTATAATTATATTTTCCACATATGTTAAACACAAACCAATATTAAATCAATAATAATTATCTAACAGTGGTTTCCATTTTCATACTAGTTTTCCCCCCATTATCAATCTAATTCGTCGATTTAAAAATGGAACACTTTCACAAAATAAAATCTTGTAAGAAAGTACCTATCCCAATTTTATTTATTTAATAATATTGTGTAGGTACCTTCTTTTATGCCCATTCATTATGCTTGTTCTGGATATGGCCCATCTTACACAGAGATACTTAAAAGCAAAACTTGATTGCGATGCAACCATAACTCGCCAACTGATATGCTACTCTTGAAAGCTGATTTCCTTACACGAATTATATTGAACTTTATCATTTTTTCACATGCTGCTGTGGGGATGAATAGGATGTCAAGTGACTCTAGTAGTGAAGATAATATTGTTCTTGTTTATCTTTATTATAAACATTAAAACACAATCTAAAATAAGATTTTGGGTTCACCCATACAACGAAAGAAATGAAAACTGTAGAGAATTCGTCGCTGCCAAGGAAAACTACGCGAGAATGATGTCAATTAACTTTTTTTAACCTCAATCCACGCTTTTTCTGCATCAATCCTTTCTCAAGTATTCCGTTAAATTAGTTACATAAACATGGATGTTCCCACCTCAAAAATAAATTTTACATTCAAATCATGTATGGGTGCTATTTCTGTCAAACGAGTAATAGATGCATATGCAATTCGCTTAGCGTGCTACCAGCACTGTCGTGAAAACCATAGTCTACGCTAGTAAAATAGTATGGCGGATATTCACAAGCTGCGTGTATGCTACTCTCACAAAACTCGAGTCGCTTGTAAGTATATCTCTTTATGATAGGCCTCTCAGTTTTTTTTTGTAACCTTTGCAGGAAAAATGTTTTTTTAGACTTTTGCATCCAAGCACTATTTTCAAAAGGCCTTTTGAAAGGGAAATTAAAAATATTGGTTTTTTTTACTTGCTAGGTTATTATTCTTACTTCTCAAGGCCTGAACATTTAGAATCACAATAAATGAATTGGTTGTTCCAAAACAGTACAATAAAACTTACTATGTAACCCAATCATACACAAAATGTAAATCTTTATGGAATCAGTTAATTTTCCAAAAAATTGCAAAATAAATTATTGGGCGTCTTATCGTAATGAAAGTGAAGGGTTAAATTAAAATATTTAATTGTTTATTATTATATTTTTTGGACACTATTGTTCTTGATGTTATTTTTTTTCAATAAATAAAGATTTTTGTATAACTTTGTCTTTCTTTTCAAAATAAATAAATAAAATACCCGAATGTCATCGGTATCCCACCAATAAACTCCTTAGATCTTAGGAGATTGTTAATAGAGAAAATATGAATCCTACATTTTGAAGAGAGGAATAATCCAATGCCTTTATTGGAAAGTGCTGTATTTTTGTATTGATCAGAAGTGTGTACATGTGGATGAGGCGAGAGTTAAGGGTGCTTTAACTTTCTCCTTTCTGCCAGTTTCTACGGTAACATGGCGCGATGGTTTGTATGTGAATGATCAATACGTTTTTGTTATGTTCATTTAAGGATATCAGAGATATTGGGAATTTACACAAGTAAAATAAAACGAAATCTAATTTTCATACATTTATTTTATGGTCTATAATTATTTTATTTATATAATTTTATTCTAATAATTTTACTTAAAACATACATGTACATACAGTAATAATTAATATATATATGTATATATATATATATTTAATATTTTAAATACTTAGAATCAACATAAAAGAAATAATTTTTGTACGGAAAGAATGAGCTTGGCTCATTCTTTAGTTTGGCATTACAGTACGGCAATCTCGGCCGTAGTATCTCAAGACTTAACTAGTAGCGGTGAGGGTGAGGGTGGGGGTGAGGGGAGGGGATGGGTGAAGACCGCGCAGGGGGCTCGGAGCCCCCTGAGCCCGCGCGGCCCCGCCCGGAGGGGCTCGGCGCGCTGGAACCTCCGCCAGCGCGCCGCGCCCCGCCTGCCCCGGCCGGGAGTGACCCCGCCGGGGGTTGTTAGGGGCGGACAGTCAACATGAGGGGTGATGGTGAGATGGATGAAATGAATGATTTCCGCTCCCGCCGCCGTGGGAAGGTTTTTACAGCCTCCCGCGGCGACCGGCGAAGGCCCGCCCTGAGCGTGTTGTGCGGATCGGGGATGTTCCTGGAAGCCTGCCCTTCGAGGGGGCTCCTACCACGTGTCACGTCCTGCCGGGCACTCTAGGTTTGCAACTGTCACGCGTTACCGGTGACTGTAAATGTCCGTTGTCCCAACTTCGAGTGCCGACGGCGACGTGAGCATTCAAAAATCACATTTATTTTTCAAAACATTGAAACGTTTGGCGTCTCGGCGCATGTCACAAGTTCACTTTTCCAAATAAGATAATTAGACAATCTCTTTATATAAGATTACTTTAACTGGTGGCGTCGTAATAACAGATTTCTTTAAGCCTATAGATTTGGGTATGTTAATTCGTCCTAGGCGACAAACTTTAAGTTACTATGATAAGTTACCGACTAAATACTTGTTGGGAGAGAACTCCTACTGAATGGAACACCGAGTGCTCCGACTAGAAATGTACTTATACTCAAATCTATAGTACAAATAAGCGTAACACCATCGTCCTTACGATGATGTCACAATTAAGGACGACTATATATGTAATGGAGTACATCTACTATTTAAGTACAATCATAAAGGATTCCAAACATAAACGGTTAATAATAAGCTACTGAGATCTCGTGTGGCAACACTGTGAGTTCTTTCACTGTTCATGAGTAAGTAACTTCACACCTGACTAGGGGGGCTTTGGCAGAACTTAAAGTAAGTAACACTGTGTAAGAGTTTAGTTCACTGGTCTGTCTGCTGGGCTGTCACTGGCTGTCACACGAGCGACTGAGCAACCCGCACCCGCACGCCCGTGGTTCGCACGCTCCCGCTCCCGCTCTCGATCCCGTCGGACCGCGGCCCCTACCGAGGTGGAAACATGAGCCCGTGAAGAGAGAACCTCTTTTCTTATAGTTGGGCAGGGGCCCGGGTCCGAGGGGGTCCCGGTGGCGCGGGAATGATGCTTGTGGGGGAATGATGTCCAGGTTAAATCAGACGCTCGTTGTACCAGATTCAAAAGTCCTCGGTGTCGGGATGTGGCTCCAGCGCTCCGCCCATTGACGGCTCCGTGTTGCGCCGCTTCATCTTGCTCTTGAGTTTCTTCAGCATCGTGGCCTGGAGGGGGGGGGGACAAGGACAGTCACATCACATCCACTGTACTGTACTGTACTATACTCTACTGTACTCAGAGTACTCAGAGTACCCCAATACCCTCACTCAATCAATCAACCAATCAATCAACCCTTCAAATAAACAAACAAACAATCCATCCACATGACGCATGTCATGTTCAGTCAGCTAGATAGCTACTAGCTAGATTATCTATGGTTGTAGAGCTTCTTATAATACATATGTTTGTCTATTACTTGTGCTACTTCAAATGCTAACATACATGTTTGTGATGACTTTAGAGTAAGTTATGGTAGCATTATTATATATGTATTATTACCTTATAGTATGATGAATCCCTCTTAAGGAGGCCAAACTAGACATGGGTTATTACTCAAATACAGCTCTAGCTCTGTCTGTGGAATGTACAGCAATAATAAATGATTCAATGTAATAATAATAATATGTATTATAAACAATTGTGGCCACTGCCCAAAAACTTACGCTTAAATATTGGTATATGCAATACTCTGAGCAACCAAGTTATGTGTTTATTCTATTCAAAATATATATATTGTCATAATAATATATTATGTATTGCCGATTGCGAACAAATGTGATAAAGTGAAATAATAAAAGTTTGAAGGAAGCAAATAATAGAAAGGTACAAAATAGAGATATATACGCATGCTAATAATGCCAAGTGGCGTGATGTGACCGTGGGTGGGTAGGTAGGTTGGTTGGTTGGGGGGAGGTGGTTGGTCGGGTGAGGTGGCTACTCGCGAGCCTCGCTCGTCCCCTCCGTGAGCTGCGGTTCCGTCATGCGTCGCTTGGCTTTTATTTTCTTGAGCATGGTCGCCTGTGTCCCCACAAAACATACATTTATTCCATCATGTACCCAAACACCTTCATCTCACACAGAATACTGTATTACAACTAGACTAATACATACGATTGGGATACAACCCTTTTGGAACTTGCGACGCTGATAATTATTATCAGCAAAGCAAACCTTATTTATAATGAATACAACATATCCCAAAAGGTGAAGTTAAGTTTATTAAACGCATAAACTGAACACATCTGCAAGCCAATGCAATGCATTTAATAAAGACGGTGACTGCATCTGCATCTGCACACATCTGCAGGCAGATACCAGCTACCTTGTAGCCAATTGTTATTGCACTGTCCATTCATTGACAATGAGAATCCACGGAAAGGATATTTTATTATACTTAACATTTCTAACAAAACAATCTTGCAGGGTTGCTATGGGTATCAGGGCGGGAAACATAAGAAGGGATTAGTTCAACTAGAACAGGTGACTTTTGCTTATTTATCTAAATATCATCAGACCGTGTTATTTGACGCACTTAAAGTTAAGATTACGACGTTAGTTTCACTACCACTATGACGTAGGTGTGTATTTGGAAGAGAATCTTATACGAGTTTGCCTATCAAACAATTTCACATTGCAACATAACATATTTATACAACTTTTAGACGTAAAGCAACGAGCATGCGTTCTGCATTATTTAAAAGTGAATAAACCATTAAATGTATTTCTTAAGCAATTAGGTATGTATTACAATATAATATGTATACGTATAGACATTCAGAACTTTCTCCATTGTGTATAAAATTAGTCAAGTTTAATATTAATGTGTTTAAATATTATCATATCATACAGACAAAAGCAATCCCTTCTTATATTATATAAATATGGCGGACAAGAATCATAATAGAGGGAAGTAACAAACAAATACTGGGATGGCTTCGGACTATGCAAACATCTATAAAATAAAATTATAATGTTTACATAGATTCATTCATACACAAAGTTTCTAAGTTGTCTTATAGAAAATACACATCTTCACAGAAACACTGGGTACTTGGTTATATGGTTTAAAGTATGCAGTGGAGGCAACACGGGTGACAACACGCAAGGGTCAGAGGGGCGGATGGGAGAGTCTGGGTGAGGGGCGGGGGGTGGGTGACCTCACAAGCATGCATGTCTATGGTGCCGGATCACTTTGCCTTATGGTCCACGGCGGCTAAATGTCAAATGCAGCTTGAGGCGGTCGTATTACGAACTAACTGCCGATGCACGTTTGGTCTTCTTTAACATTGTGGCCTGAATTGTTCAAAACGAATGATTAGTAGGTATATTATTGAATTACAAGACATTTAACATGCAAATGGACTTGATGTTGCATTTGACGGCTCGGTCAATGACATGGGCAGACTGTCCAGCCAAGTCCAGCCAAGCTGTTTACAGCTGAGCAGCTGCCAGAGAAATGGGTTGTAACATTGATGAAGCAAACTAGAATGGGATTCATTGTCAAGGAGCCAACGAGAAGTAAAATGGGTGAAGTGATTGGTAGCTTGTCTCTACAAAGGATGATCCAATTCTCTCTGCAGGAGAAATGAGCAATAAAAAGAACAAACTCGCAACAGTTATTATCATTTGATTCAATGTATCAATCAAATTTAATATCTATTGATTACTTTATGGCCATCTTGAAGCTTGAGTCGTGCTCTCAAACAAATGCTTCTAAATACAGAAAATACTTCATTACTAACCTATCGTTTGTTTCATTAATAAAGTAAGTATTACAAACTTGTGCAAGATACAAACTATCCACAAAGATATCAGTACGTTCAGTTAACGGAATCAAAATGATGAATACATACTTCCAAATAATGCAAAGTACGGGCGAACTTGGTTAATTTTGGTGTTCATGGGATAAAGAGTGAATGAACGATGGAGGATTAACGGTGAACAAATGATCGGCAAGCGGATGGCGTTCCCTACGCATGCATATACTCTATTCTCTACACAAGCGCAAGACAATACTTTACTACAATAATTTACTACAGTACAGTGTTGGATAAGCATGCACAATAATACAGAATCTTATAATTAGTGCCACATTAAAGTTTAATATTTCTATTACCATATTACAATAATAGACTGACACCATTATGTATTTAATTCTAAACTTCATTTTTATCATCGGCATACTGGGACAATCCACTATGTACATTGGATTTGTAAAAAAAGCCCCTTACTTCAATGTAAGTTTGCCAGTATTATTATAAATGTAATCTCACAAATCAAATAATTTGCTGAGACAAGGGAGTAAAATGTGCAATTCAAAGAGTTTTTTTTTAATTATGTTATAATGTTGTTAAAAATATGTTGTGACCAACTTCTCAGCTTGACATTAATTTACTTAGTATATCCAACATTTTTTGCAAAAGATCAATGCCATAAAATGCCAATACGTAAATGAAGCGTATTTTAAATTTGAATATTGACAGTAATAATTATTAAAAAGCTATTGAAATTCTCATTCTGTAGCCAACTTCAGCCATTTAATTTTTTGAGTAAGTACCTAATAACAATACGTATTTTATTATTAAAAAATCATGTGGATTCTTCCAACATACCGACAATATTTTCCTTGGCAGAGTTAAGATTTAATTTCTTTTTTCAGAGAGAGGAGGGTTATACATTGTTGTTTTTTTTTAACAAAATGGTAATCTTTTTCTTAATTCGTTTTGATTCGAACAAAACGGTAAAAGGTAATCTTTTTCAGAGAGCATTATAACACTATCAAAGGCATGCCCTAACTCTGAATATTTTCAAATCTTGAGAGCAACATTAAAAAATATATAGCAATATTATTTTGAACAGGGTTTAGTATAATAGTTTAACAAACATAATCTTTCACAGTTAGTAGTGGCATGCCTCTAATAGTATGAATTAAAAAGGACATAAAGGAATAATAAATTAGAAAGATTTTTCATGTCAAAATATTTGAGGTTATGTTTCAATTAGGGTTGAAAGAGTCTACCATAACCAAAGCATGCTTATGGACAGAGAGCAGTGGGGTGTGCACAGAGCATGGGGGTAAGGGTCAGAGGGGTTGGAGGTTACCTTGAGGGCGGACTTCAGCACGACCACCTCTCCGGGAGACTGAACCCAGGGTTCACCGTCCACCTGCACGGGGATGTCGGACTTCAGGTGGATCTTGATGTGGCCGCCCTGAGTGGCATACATACACAATGCAGGTAAGAACCATATCTAGTAAAAATATTAGTAATCTCATCTCATTAAATTTTTCATTTGATTGCTGGGAAAACGTACTAACTTTAAAAGCATGGTAGGTTCGAGGGTTGTCCAAGGATTAAAGACCTTTACTCATTTTCGGGGAGGTGGATGTCGTTTCTCAAAATATGACAGCACTAGCTTGTAGCTCAGACTTTCTCCTACAAACAAGCGGTGATACGGCTTGGTAGCTGCTTCAGTGTGATCTTTGCATCCGTTTGAGATGGATGCTCCTCTGTCGAATCTTGCCGCTTGCGAGGTGCGTTCAATTCTTCACTTTCTTAACTAAAAGGGATTCCGCCCTGTTGAAGTACGTGAGCTCGCACTTTTGATCCTGGACGTCAGTCAGTAAGTCTACTATACAAACGATTTTGAGAGCAAAATTGGCATAAACAAACTGCGTTCCCGTTGGGCGCCCAAAATTCTATCGAGCAAAATCGTGTGGAAATTGCTCTGGTCTTTTTGAACTTTTCTAGTACTTTTCCAACTATGGCTAGGCTTTTATGGGTTGAAACTCGGGTTCACCATCTAACTCCGGAATCGAAAAGGCAATCAATGACATGATTTCCATTTTATTCTTCACCTGAAGCAACATTTGGTCGGAAAACGTTTTTAGACCAATGAGGTAGGAAGAGGTGAGAACCTTTTTGGTGGCAAAATTGAAAGACAAGGGAATGAAGGACCTAATGCCACAGCTCACAAAGTGCATCGATCGTAACGAGGACTACGTAAAAAAATAGTGGGGATACGAACCTAAAATGTTATGTGCTTTTTTTAATAAATAAAATTTTCCGCAGTTGTTAAATAATATAGGTCTTTAACTCTTACAACCCTCGTACATTATTTATTTATAATAATTAATTATAAACAATATAGTAATATTACTCCCGGTGATTCTGCAATTACAGGTGTACTTTAGTTGTATTTAAAAAAAATTTTAACATGTATTTTTGAAGTACATTTTGGTCTGGTAAATTATTATTGTCTTCTCGAAAGAAAAAATTAGTCGATTCAAATGATTTAAAAAATTACAATATATACCTACCATAAATTTGTTTACATTATAATTATGGCAAGTCAAAAAATAAATGCCTTTTTCGAATATGGACAGAAAAAATGTACAAAAAAGTTAGTTTATGATTTTTTTGCGTCAAACAATCAAGCCATACTTGGAAAGAAATACTGTTGTTGGCCATATTAAAATTTCGGCTAGCAGCTAATAGATCGAGTTTGATTCTTCCATAATGTAGACTTACTCATTTTTCAAAATAAGTTATGCTTATTGAAAAGACTAGTGCTATAAATCAAAGGGAATTAATTATAAAAGTCATGATCTAGTTTACCTGAGCAATCCTCATGGCAGAGCGCAGTCCCGATTGAATCTGTCCTAGGTGTACCACCCCGGTGACTCCCACTACCTCCAACATGCCGTCCCAGTGGTTGGGCTTGCTGAAGTGGTCCTCCTTCTCTGGGCCCCAGGGGTTGGCACCCGATCCCCAGCTAAAGGAAAAAATGGAATGGTTTAGTTTGTGTTTTCTTTTGACATGAAAATGTCTATAACCTTTGTTTGGTTTTGAAATAATGATATGCATGGTTCCTACTGGGATGTCATTTATCCAGTACCTAACCTACTGTGGTTAGTTCCCTAACCACATCACCTTGCTGGAAAAGCATTTGAAAATGGAAGAAGTGCTTTTGTTTCTGAAAAAACAGAAGAAGATTTTGGACCACATTGGAAGCATTTTGTTGGTTGTTTGTGTTCATATATATTAGTTTACGAACTAAAAGAAGGTGTTTTGACCATATCAAGCTCATTTTATACTTATTTGTGTGGTTGTGGCGATAATTACCTCGAGGTAACGCGGTGGAAATAATAAACTATATTTGTAATTGTGTTGTTCCCCTTTACAAAGGTAAGTGATTGATTGTCCTTCTTCCTGTAAACCATTATTTTGCAATACACATATTATCACCTAATTCCAGCAACACCATTTCGTTTAGTATTTACAGTACATTTCCAAATATATATGAAGTTGTAATTCGGAAACAGTTTCGGATGCAACCTTTAGCTGACGTGGGAGTCTGTCAGACTGCATAATACATTTCCATCTCAAATTAATTTAAAGAAAAATTTAAATTAAAGACATCCCCATATAAATATTTTGAACAGATTTTTTCATGTTTGTTCAAAATGTTGGAGGCAGAAAGTACATAATAAAAACTGTCCCATGGGTGGGTCATCAGCAATAGTGCACCTACCAACCCATGTCAACAGTTAAAGGTTAAAATCGATGCTAAGTGTGGGGAGGTGTGCGCCCAAATGAGAAACAGTTTCCATCAAAGTAATTTCAAACTTCAATAACCACAGGCAAAAATAGACATATCGCCGCCATTTGTGTCTCGTTTTAAAAAGGAAGGATGAAAGTTTGTGCCACTGTTCCGATATTCGTGTCGGCCGGACATCACAAACTGCGTTTGCGCAAAGTGAACATACGATTATCTGCTTTCCTGATTCAAGGATCATATATCAGAGACTTATCCGATCAGTGAGAACCAAGTATTGTTTTCAAGATGAGTAAATTTATGTTACAACTCATCCAACTAACTGTGTATCCCAAAATTTGTATTAATAGATACAATTAATTATTAAATCACTTTGATAGGTAGACAGGCTTGGTTGATTTGATTATTCAAGTTTAGTTAGTGTAAATTGATAGCTATTTATAGGTTCGGTTACATTATTTGAGCCAGGCAGCCCTAATAGCACTGGAAAGTAACTGATGCAACTCCAGACTGGTGATGGAATGCAGGACTGTTCTTACAGAACTCGCTACCATCAATAAAATAACCCTGATATGGGTACCAGGACATAAGGGAATTCAGGGCAACGAGTGGGCTGACGAACTAGCAAGGAAAGGGGCGAAAGCACCACTTGCGGGTTCCGAGCTGGCCTTAGGAGTAGCAGCTTGCCACACCAAATTACATATTGAGAGGTGGGTCAAATCCCAGCACTGGAAGGAATGGGAGAGGGCACCTGGAATAAGGCAATCCAAAGTACTCATAAACGGACCGAACTCCAGACGGACCAGGAAACTACTCGATATGGATAGTGCACTCGCTGATGGAACTGGAATAAGGCAATCCAAAGTACTCATAAACGGACCGAACTCCAGACGGACCAGGAAACTACTCGATATGGACAGTGCACTCGCTGACGGAACTGGTAGTTACTACTAACAGGACACGGCCATCTCAGGAGACACATGCAGCTATTGGGAGTGGAAAGCACCAATAGATGCAGAAAATGTGAAGAGGATGAAGATACTCCAATTCACTTATGGTGCCAATGTCCTGCCCTGGTGCGAACTAGGCTCAGATATCTGGGGAGACGCACTGTAGAACCAGAAGATTTAGCCACACATCCAATGACAACTCTGGTGAACTCTATTAAAGGGACTGGTTATTGTTAAAGGATTGAGGTAAAATGGGAGACAGCACAATGGGCCTATGGCTCACGGAAACTAGTCGTAAACATTCTCCGCAAAAAAAAAAAAAAATTGATAATCTTTCGTTTGAACTGGACACAATACAAATAATTTTTAGAAAAAACCTTAGATACACCTTAATTACCATAAAATACAACTTTGTGCATTCGAGGCGATGGAAAAATAATGCATTCAAAATTTCAATTGTGCAAGATCAAAATGTACTTTTGCTTACGAGATCGCATCAATTCTCAGCCATTTAAAATAATTTCTGTCATTTTGTTATTTTGGTATTCCCGACATACTACGGTAACATGAAAAGGAGCTAGAAGTTAATGTTACTACAACATAATCTATGCATATTGGGTAAGCACTAGTTTGGAAAAATTCTGGAATATAAAATGAAAAAAGGCTTTAAGGCAAAAGAAAGGTTTTAGAATAATTACACACACCCGTTAGACAAACCCTGCTTGCCGTACAAACCCTCCAAAACCGGGGATGTATATTAAAATAAAATTAAAAAAGACTTTTGTGTTTTTATAATTATGCCTCATTTCATGTATCTGCATGAAGTCGGCTACGAACTAGCATCTAGGCCTGCATATACATAGTATCAGGAATACCAACATAACAAAATGACAGGAATTATTGTAAATGGCCGTGGTCTCATATGTGGAAGTAAATTTTGATTTTATGCAATTGAAGTTTTGAATGCATTATTTTCCATCGCCCCAAATTCAAAAAGTTTTCTTTTATAGTAACTAAAGTGAATCTAAAAGTTTTTTCTAAAATATATTCGCATTAAGTGTGGCCAGTTCGATCGAAAGTTTACCCATTATTTTATAAGATAAATTCGGTTGGGTTAAGTTGAGATACAGGTTCGTTTCAATCGAAATAACAAATAGATGGGTTAGGTTCAATGAGGATGTGGGTGATTGTTCAGTGAAAAACCTCGGTTTAGTTGACATTCATGTAGATTTGTGGTGAATTGATAGTTAGGCAGATTCAATTAGGTCAAAATATCAGATAGGTTAAGTTAGGAGGTGTTTACCTAAGGATGTTGAGGATGATGATGCCCTCCAGGGGCGGCAGCTCCACATGGCGCCCGTCCACCTCCAGCCGCAGCTCTCGATGAAGGTCCTTGCACAGCTTGCCGCAACGCCCCACCATCTTTCTAAGGCCCATCTTCACATATACGCCCTTGTTGCGTAGTCTGAAACAAACAAAACAATATTATCAATCATCATCATCGTCACTCTTGGCTCTACAACCCCCGGTAGGTCTTGGCCTCTTCGAAGAACCGGTTCGAAGATGCGCCTCAGAATTTGCCTTTTAAAACGTCCAGTGCTCGCTCATTCCTCTTAGTTAGTACCCACGTGTCAGCTGCGTACGTGAGTACTGGTCTGATAAGTGTTTTGTACACTAATATTTTCGTATTTCTGGACGGCAGTCCGGATTTTATTTGGTTTTGTAGGCGGAAATAACAGCAATTTGCATTCACTATGCGCTTCTAGATCTCCAATAAGTACAATATTATCAATAAATATTATTAATAGTCTGTAGCAGAGTCAATATTTGAATACAATTATCACTATGCATAGGGTAGAAAATGTTAGAATATTCCAGAACAGCAATTAAAGATTTTGCTTTCCGTAGTTTTTTTAAGTCGTTTGATAGTTCTTCTAGCTATTTAACTCAGTTTCAGTTAACCTCCAGCTCTATGAGGGGGATAATACACATCCCCCAAACGAGAGTTTTGTGCGATATCGAAGTTGTTTTTTACATCACTGTATATGATTTATGTACTACCTACTAGAAAAACTGTTCGGCAATCAGGCCCGGACTGGAACCATTTGGGGCCCTCCGCTAAAACCTGTAAAGGGGCCCCCTAACGTGGGGTGGGGTGGGGGGGGCTTCAGAAAACGGATAATCCCCCGGATAATCTTTGAAAATAAGGTGCTTGAAAACAATGAAAACGCGTTTCTACGCTATATTGGCACCTATAAAGAAGAAGAAATTCAGATAGGTTTTTAAACGAATATTTTGATTTTTGACTTTTGTTGACTTTATTATTTATTGAAATAAGAAATTCGCAGTATTTTTAGGATACCACAACACTACTAAGGGAACGTACCCATACTATGTGACCAACTTTTTGCAATTTTTAACTCCCCCCCCCCCCCCGGTGACCAAAAACCTATGCACTCCGCCGCTCATTTGTACCAAGCGTGGTATTTTGAAGACCCCCCCCCCCCTAAACGTGTCACGTAGTATGGGTACGTTCCCTAAACACATGCTGTAGAACTGCCAATAATTATAACGGAGTTCAAAATAAAGGGCAGGATTTTATTCACACCAAAGCATTAATGAATTATGTCAAAATTATTTGTGTAGTAAAAATAATGACAAACGGATTTTAGGGATTAGAAAAATAAAACTAACATTTAAAAAAAATCCTGTGTGTTTAACAGTTTACAATGTTGTATACTAGAATAGAAGGGGCTTAACTTAACTGAAATGATTCGACATTTTGCTCCCCTAGCCCTAAAGTAACAGTTTCTTTGTAAGCAACTCACTTGTTAAAGCTACTTCATCTATTATTTTATTTTTGTCCAAATTATAAAATAAATCCCTCTCAACATTAATAAAAAGCAGACTGGACATAAGGTCTTGGCCTAAGGACGACCGAAGTCGATTTTTGATGATTTAAAGTTTAGAAAAAACTCGTTCACATGTGACTTGGGTACAAGCAAAGATATTGAAATATAAGTAGATGTGCTATCTGCTGTTTTTAATATGTGGATCTGCGCTTCCGGGTGTCGCCGATATTGTTTACCAATTAACAAATAAACTAAAAGAATAAATAATTAACGAATAAACCAAACGAACGTTAAACTAAATGAACAAATTCTTTCCTTATTCAAAATATATTGTTAACCAATATTAATGCACATTTTCAAAAAATCAACAAAATGAACAAATTATTTTTGTATGAAAACTACGCTAATTAGAGCGTAGTCCGGCGACAGTTGCGCGGACACCATAGCATATCTCTCTGTATTTGAATATCTTTGGGTTCAAGGTATGGTAAGAACAAATTTATATACATTATACAGGTTGGTAAACATTCCAGATTGAGTAAGTTCAAACAGAACAGAAAAAGCACATGTCTAATACTGGCAACATTGTCTATTTTCAGAGCAGTAAATGTCAGCATTTGTTTCCGCTGCCGTTGGGTCCAAATCGTCTTCTTCGTCACAATCGACTTGTAGTGGCTTGAAAACAATAGTATGGGGTGGATGTTATTATAAATGTAGGAAAGGGGGGAGGGGAAGGACGATATGCGCTTGCGCGGCCCTACTGAGTGATCAGCTGATCTGATAGGACATCGCGGTGCAGTTGTCGGTATTAGTTCATTTGTGAGTTGTCTGCTGGACAGTGGACACACGACATACGTCACCGCACAGACGATGCGGATGACAGTGGATCGTATAAAGCTTTCGTATACACGGCGAGATATAAACAGTTGTTGGACATGTTCTACTTTTGGAAAATGTTATTTTTTTTTCGAATATGTAAACAAACATTACCAAGAACACAAAATAACTACTAACAAGACAAAAACTTTTTTTTTGTACGTTTTCTGGGGCCCCTTCGGGGCCCCCTCGCGCCGGGGGCCCTCCGCGACCGCGGACCTGCGGACCTGGCCAGTCCGGGCCTGTCGGCAATGGATCTGCTTTTAAAAAAAAATTATCCTAATATTGATACTGTTGTTTGATTTTAAATATTATCTATCAAATTCTGACTACTCTAAAACTACCGATCACAAGTGATAAAGTACGTCCAGGCGCCTTCTGGATTTGTGATGTCACATAGTTTTGACCACGATTTACTCCTTAGAGAACGAAGAATTCCATCATAGTTGATTTTTTTTAAATGTATATTGAAAAATCGCAACTGAAGTGGCTTGGGCACATACTAAGCATGTCTGATGGCCGAATTCCTAGGAAAATACTGAGTGCGATTCCATAAACTGTGTGAGGAGAGGATGGGACTGCCATGGACACAGGACGCACAATCAGCGCAAGACAGGGACGAATGGAGGCGCCTTGGGTCAATGCAGTGGGTCCCCGACCCGAATAGGTCAAGGGGAAGAAAATGATGATGATGTTTATTGTGTTTTTGTGATTGTCTTTTCAGTTACATGTCTGTACGGCAAGAATATTGGTGTAGTATCAGTTAGTGTAGATTGGATGTTATTAGATAGTTTGATTTGATAATTGGATGAATGATTGATGAACTGATGGAATAATTACCTGCTATTGAATTTGTTGGGGTTCTCCTCCCGCGCATTGTGGAAGTCCAGACATAGGTCTGCGTCGATGCCAATCCCAAAGTAGTTGTTCATCACAAATATCTGTGAGTTGTCCTCGCTCTGGGAGCCTGCAGTGGTCACGGCTGTTAAAATAAGACAATTGTTAAGTCATTCAAGTAATGATAAAACAAAAAAATAATGATTTTTAACCAGAAAGAATAGTTATTTACAATGATAAGTAATTTCAATCAAATTATTGTTTGTCAAGATTTGTTACTCAAATACTTGATATAAGAATGTTTGTAAATCAGATAACTTTTTTTTCATTATTCTTTATACAATACGTGGGCATTAATTTTGGTTGACCAAAGTAGACTGCCTATGGTTTTATTTTTATGTTCTTCTTACATCCCCCTATTCTTTCATTCACTTAGCATGCCCAAACTATCCTGCCTCACAAGAGTATCAATTGCTCCCAACCGTCTGGAGTCAGTGAGACTATGGCATCCCCAATTGGGGTATGTTATGAGGCTGAGGGTAGTGTGGAGGTGGAGAAGGGAAAGGTGGGGAAGTACCTAAGTATCTGGCTTTTCAGATCTAGTCACCAAACACGGCTAAAGCCATTTCAAGTAACGTTCCTTTCTTAATCTTATTCATTAGGCACACATCAGCCTTGCATTCTTTGCGACCACATTTCTCACATAATCATACATGGTCTTACCACACATTTGTCTCAGGGATTTAATTAAGAAAAAAAAACTCCATTTCATCTTTTCTTATTTTGGTACATTGCTAATTTCTTTAATTAAAGATAATAAACACAACGTTATATTAAAGATAATAAACACTGAGTAACCACTTTTTATCATTTAACCCCTCCGAATTTTCACGAATATTCGCTGACGATGTCTCAAACAAAATGACATTTTACGAAAACTTTGTGTTATTACTGCTTCACAATTAAACCTCTATACCTAAATGAAAACATTTCTGAACATAGCCGAATAGTAAAAACTGTTTTAGAAAGGTTACAAAATAAACTTTCAAATTTGTTATGTTGGTAATAATAATAACCAGCTGTCAAATGCTGATAGTTGGCAGGTCTGTCGCGTCACTTGATGTATAACCTTGAACTTGTCAACAGTGTCAATAAACGTCTTACAAATGAATCAGTTCTTGTATTTAATTAAGAAACCTCAAATATTATAATTGGCGACGAGGAAAATCAGTTTATCAGTTAAAACGTGTGTGAATAGTATTAACAGTGATTTCGCCGTGGGAAAAACATTTTTTTCAACATGTCGAGTAGTACCTTGCCAGTGCCTCATTTCGAACCAGATTGCGAAAGTTTCAATATGTTTTTGGAACGCATACAAATGTATCTAAAAATTATTAATATCGCAGAGAAAGAAAAAATTGGATATTTGTGTATATTGATCGGTGCGGAGAAATTTAAAATTTTAAAAGAAACGGTGCATCCGAAAAATCTAGAAGATTTAACCTTCAACGATATTGTAACAACACTGAGGAGTAAATATGAAGAAAAAAGGTGTACAATTGCGCAAAGATATAAATTTTATAACCGGAAACAACATTCTAACGAAGGAATCGATGATTATATTACGGATATAAAAAGTCTGTCAATATCATGCAATTTTGGTGCTTTTCTAGACCAAGCTCTGAGAGATAAATTGGTGTGTGGTTTAAAAGATGATGCAATGACTAGAAGATTGCTATCTGAAGATGAATCGTTAACTTTTGAGAAAGCAAAATTAATTGTCAAAAATATTGAGACAGTAAGTCACAGCTCAGAGCAAATTTTACACAAAGAAAATGTTACATCGGAAATCTGTGAAGTCAAGTCAAAAATGTCACATAAAAAAACATGTCATGTCTCAAAGGATCGCCCTTCACGTCAGAATAGTCCTAGTAGGCGATTTCATCAGGGTGAAAGGACTGGATTCAAGGGTCAAAGGAGTTCAAGGTCATCAAGTCAACTGTCATCTCCATCACGTCATGGGTCCAGAAGATGCGAGAGGTGTTTTATAACTCATCAACCGGAGTTATGTCCTTCAAAAAAGTGGAAATGTTACAAGTGTAATATTTACGGGCATACGTCGAAATTTTGTCCAAACGCAAAATCAATCATCAATCACGTTAAATGTGTCAATAATGTAAATGTATTAAATATGTCAGTGTCTGATACAGCGAAAATTAATTTAATTGTAAATGGTATCAATATGTCTTTTATGATTGACACAGGAAGTTCTTCGACATTAATAAGTAACAAAATGTATTTAAAATTTTTCAAAACTTGTCAGTTAAGTCAATTCTACGGTAATTTGTTCACAGCAAATAGTCAGAATTTATTTTGTTTTGGATTTTTTATGGCAAAAGTAAATGTTGTGGATTCTAATGTTGTAATGGATTTACCAGTATTGGTTATAAAAAATCTGTCGTCTGATGCTATTTTGGGTAGAAATTGGTTAAAAGTGTTTGATCCATCTTGGGAAAATACTTTCATAAGTTCTTTAATGTCAAATATGCATAATAATACTGTAAATTCAGTGTCTGTCAGCGAGAAAAATAAAACAAATATTGTTAAAAAATTGTCACAAAAATATTTAAATTCTTTTTCGATTACTAATAACGATTTACCAATTAAAGAATTTTCTGTGAATTTAAGTTTAAAAAATAATGCTACTCCTGTCTTTCACAAAGCATATGAAGTTCCTTATGCACTTCGTGCTGAAGTATGTCAAGAGCTAAGTCGTCTTGAAAGCGAAGGCATTATTTCAAAAGTTAAATATAGTAGTTGGTCTTCTCCAATAGTTTGTGTACCTAAACAAAATGGAAAATTACGTTTATGTGCAGATTTGAAATCTACAGTCAATCCACAATTGAGAATTGATCAATATCCTATTCCACGTCCAGAGGATATTTTTAATAAATTTTCAGGTTGTCAAGTATTCTGTAAATTAGATTTAACAAACGCATATTTACAGTTGTCTGTGTCAGATTCTAGTAAAGAATTACTTACAATTAATACATGTAATGGTTTATATGTCTATAATCGTTTAACTTATGGATTGTCATCGGCTCCTGCCGTTTTTCAAATGGTAATTGATACAGTTTTGTGTGGCATAAAAAACTGTGCTGCATATATTGATGATATTTGTATAGGTGGTAAAGACGAGAAGGAGTGTTCTGATACTTTGGATAAAGTTTTGTCAAAATTAAATGAGTTTAATATAAAAATTAATGTGTCAAAAAGTGAATTTTTTGTAAATTCTTTCGAATTTTTAGGTTTTACTTTGTCAGGTCAAGGCAAAAGTCCGTCTTTGTCGAAAGTTGAGAAAATTAAGTCTACTGGGTGTCCAGAAAATATTACTCAACTAAAGTCATATTTGTCAATGTTGAATTTTTATAGGAATTTTATTCCTATGTGTCCTACAGTGCTAGAACCACTTCACAATTTACTAAGAAAAAATGTAAAATGGTGTTGGTCTGATGAATGCGAAAAGGCATTTGTAAATAGTAAGTCTCTTTTGTCAGATAAAACTATGTTAGTTTTATTTGATCCGTCAAAACCATTGTGTCTTACAGTCGATTCCAGTGCATACGGTGTCGGTTGTGTCTTAAGTCATGTCGTAAAGAATCAAGAATTTCCTATAGCTTTTGAGTCTGCAACATTAAATTCAGCTCAAAGAAATTATAGCCAATTGCACAAGGAAGCCCTTGCTATTATTTTTGGAATTAAGAAATTTCACAAATATTTAATTGGTCGTCATTTTACGATATATACTGATCATGCTCCATTGTTGTCTTTATTTGCTGAAAACAAAAAAGTCCCCGTTTTAGCAGCATCACGTCTTATAAGATGGTCTATAATATTGTCTGCGTACAATTATAAATTGGAATATAAAAAAGGATTGAAAATTCCTCAAGCAGATGTAATGTCACGTTTGCCAAGTAAACAACAATTCAATATTGAGGAATGTAATTTTGTATACATGTCTACACCATTAATTCCATTCTCAGAAGTTGAAAGTCATTCTGAAAAAGATGAAACGTTATGTAAAGTCATTAAGTATGTTTCAATCGGTTGGATTGAAAACTTGTCAAGTCCAGAAATTAAAAAATATTTCAAGTTTAAAAATTTACTGTCGGTCAAAGGAAAATGTCTTTTATTTGGTGACAGAATTGTAATACCAGAATCTCTTAAGTCCAAAGTCCTAAATTTAATACATTATGGTCATCCTGGTATAGTCAGATCAAAAATTCTTGCTCGTTCATATGTATGGTGGTTAGGTATGAATCAAGATATTGAAGATGTTATTTCTAGATGTGAAATGTGTCAGTCTGTACAAAATGCTAACAAAAATGTACGTCATAGTTGGCCTATTGCTGAAAGTCCATGGGAAAGAGTCCATTTGGATTTTTTTGATTTAAAAGGTTCAAAATACTTATTAGTTTGCGACTCATATTCAAAGTGGGTAGAATGTTTTTACATGAAAAATACTAAATATTCGGATTTGTTATCTAAATTAAGTGAAGTTTTTTCCAGATTCGCTTTTCCGAAAACTATTGTTTGTGATAATGGTCCCCCATTTTCATGCAAAGAATTTTCTATTTTTTGTAAAGAAAAATCAATTAAATTATTATTTTGTCCGCCGTATAATCCCGAGTCAAATGGATTAGCGGAACGGTCAGTTCAAACTTTCAAAAAAATATTAATTAAATTTATGTTTTCGAAAAATTCTAAATTTTTATCGCCAGCTCAACGTCTAATAGATTGTCTGTATAGTTATCGTTCCACTCCTACTTCTGTTACGGGTGTATCTCCAATGGCTAAAATATTTTCATATGAGCCACGTACACCACTACATATTTTGTCAGAAGAAAGACATGTCAATAAAAGTAAACAATCACAAAATGTCAAACAATCAACAAAAAATGCATTGAAAGAATTTAAAGAAAATGATAATGTTTTGGTCTATTTAAGACATGTGAAAGGTCCTATGAAATGGTTTCAGGGAACTGTTAAGTTGAAATTAAGTTCATGGGTGTATCTAATTCAATTAATCGGAGGAGAGGTGAAAAAGGTTCATGTTAATCAAATAAAAAAAAGTTGTCTTAAGTCAAAATCAAGTTATGAGAATATTGAGAATCCCGATAAATGGCAAGACTTTACAAGTCAGGAAAATGAAATTGTTATTGAACCGTTACCCAGCACTAGTGGAAATAATGATATTATAACTAGGTCTGGCAGAGTTGTGAAACCCCCTGTACGATTTAGTCATAGTGATTACTCTTAAGTTTCTTTGTCATTGTTATTTGGTTTGATATAAAAATAAAATAAAAATGGAAGGAGGAAAGGATGTTATGTTGGTAATAATAATAACCAGCTGTCAAATGCTGATAGTTGGCAGGTCTGTCGCGTCACTTGATGTATAACCTTGAACTTGTCAACAGTGTCAATAAACGTCTTACAAATGAATCAGTTCTTGTATTTAATTAAGAAACCTCAAATATTATAAAATTATTATATTACAAATAAATATTAACGTTTGTAAATATTAAAATTTCGAATGCAAACATTAAAAAAAATGTAAAAATGACTCACGTGATGTTTTTATGTGAAAACGAAGACTAAATAAAGACAAAGGATTACAGAGACAGAGATCTTAATCCTCCAATGAAAGACTAGAATAGTAACAAAGTGTGTACTAACTAGGCAGTTGCTTGGGCAGTTCCTGGTCTGGCTTGTCCTCGGGATGGAAGACCACGGTCCAGCGGTCGAGCCGGATCTCCTCGGCCTCGATGACGTCCCTAAGCAGGGACAGGGGGTCCTCGCCCCCCGTGTAGCCGGGGCCCCAGCGGAGCACCCGCGCTAGGTCGTTTCCTGTAAACAAATAAAAGGGGTATATTAGTCTTCAGAACTAAACTAATTCAAAAATGTTTTTGGTGTTTAGCAAGCCAAGATCCTACCCCACCTGCTAATAGCTACATATAATATCTGATTTATAAATTGCTTTTCACAGAAAATAAAGCATAATTTTTCACACAATAATCAACCTCACTAGGACTAAACTTGTATTCACGTTAACAATTTACACTTTTGAGTAAAGAAACATATAGGTAAACTAAATGTACGAAAATAAAATATTATTATAAACGTATAAATAATATACACGTAGTCATTTTAAAATGGGTAATCCAGCAATTATGTTGAACTACAACACTCTTTTAAATGACATGAATATGCTTAAAATGTCAAACATAGGGTATTTCCACATAAAATATTAAATGATAGTTGATAGTCCAGAATTGGATTACACTACGTAATACCAGATGTAATACACTACGTAATACAAGAAGACTAACTACCATAAGTATTTCTCTTTGCCCAGAAAACTAACGGAGGCAAATAATTAAACCATTCAGTGGACATCTTCAATTTGTCACTAAACAAATACAAAATGTTACTGAAGCAGTTCAGTTACGTACAGTAAATACTGTATAATTATTATTATACATATGTCAAAGCCCCTAAAAAGGGAGTTAATAAATAAATAAATTGCGCCAGTAATATATCTGTAAAGTGATGTAGTGTCCAAAGTGTTGTGTCAATTGTTAATGTTGGACTTAAGATGCCTAGATTATGTATGAAGAAGGAAAACAAAATGCCGGTAGCTCGTTCCACATGTGAGCAGCCTTATAAAAAAACGAGTTAAAGAAGTGATCCATTCGGTTTGTAAATTTCCTAATCTCCTTAAAAAACATCGTACCTCCGAATTTTAATACGGAAAATTATAAACAGCTTCTAGCATTAGAAGGCCATTGGAAGCACCTATATTTGAATTTATTCCATGTTTTCAGGATTCATAAAAAAATTAAAAACATCTAATTTTTAAAAGCACGAATTCTGCGAATTATTTACATTAAAATTGCAGTTCGTGGCACCTACTTAGAGTAATATTAAATATTATGACTTCTGTCTGTTGTCTATGGCCAAGTTTATCATCAAAGAAATAAATTTAAATTCGAACATTATTTTTTGAATATGTGACCACATGATCAATGATTTCTAAAGCGCGTAACAGCTTCTTTTTAAAGCGCCCTTGAGGTGATTTTCTCACGAAAATGGCGCTATAGAAGTCATCCAATTATTATTATTATTATTCTAAGAAAAAAAAATTTCAATTATTTCGGCTTGCGGAATGTCAAAATTCAGAAGAGATGCAAGACAACATTTTTACTTTTCAACAAGACTTGTTGAAAAATAAAAACACTAAGTTGTTTTGTGTAATTAATCGATGTACGGAAATATGGAATTTTTAAATAATTCCAAAAATATCTCTTCAAATTGGCCACATTTTGGCCAGCGGACGGTTGCGAATATTTGCAAATTAGCTGATATGTTGCGAAAAAACGCTTGTGGCTGGGAAAGTAAAATACTTTGCCACTATCTAAGAGCAATCTCTTTATACTCTCATTAAGAAGCTTTTTTCGGCCTCGGTATTGGATTAAATTCTGTAGCCACAGTTTAAAAATCACAAATCATTCCCACTTAAAATGTAAAATGAATAAATGCTTCTTTTGTCTGCTATTTTTGAAGTTTTACTGAATGACACCCAAAAGTACCTTACAGAAATATCATGAATATATGTTTTGTTAATGTTTATCTATTTTGTCAAGAGTGAAAGAGAACTAAAATACTCATATATATTTAAAGCAAATGTATATCTGTATTGTAAAATTGACCTGTTCCGAGGGGTACAATGGCGCACGGCGGGCTGGAGCATTCGCTGTCCTGTCCCACATTGTCCAAACACTGCAACACCCAGCCGATGGTCCCATCTCCTCCGCACACCAGGATCTTGTAGTCCTTTATATGCCGGAACACGTACAGTCTGGGGACAACATACATACATATAGACAAGGACACTCACTGAAATGTAAACAAAATCTCACTGAAATAAAAAAAATTCGAGTGCAGTTTACACGCCATAGAAGCGAAAGTTTACCAAATCAATCTCAACCAATACTTGAAAAGTGAGGTCGTAATCAAAGCGGCCAATGAGCGCAAATCTAGTGTCATTTCCGTTTCATATCTCAACCAATAGGAGCCTTTAAAAGTGACATCATAATCAAAGCGGCCAATGTGCGCAAATGATGTGTCGCAGGTGCGTAATGCGTCATTTCCGTTTCATCCGAATTCCAAATCACAGAGCGGGGTTAAAGAGTTTCACTTCAAAAACGAAATAGACATTTAGTTTTATATGTGCATCAACATAATTTATAATGTAGCCTAAGGACAAATAAGACGTTACATTGTGCAGATCCTTAGGTTAGCTCACTCAAAAATATTAGAACGTGAATGAAGGGAAGGAGTATTTAAAGTAACCCTTACTTACGAATCTTTCAAGGAAAAATAGATATAAAAACACCCACACCATCGGTCGAAATTTCAGTTGCTTTTTAAGCTCGCTTTGAGAGGTATTTAACTCGTAGAATGCCGTTCGTGCTTCGGTGTGTTTGAGATTTTACACGCGATTTTGATCCTTATGTATAAAGAAAGTGTATGAAGAACACGGTCAGAATCGCTTGCTCTATTATCGCCCTTTACCATAGAGAAAACCGCAATGCGCCTGGTCACTCCAAATAATTTATATTAATAATTTACCGGAGCGAGGGAATGTGCGCAGTTCTTGCGCATGCGCGGGAAAAATTCCTTTATCTACGATTTTGACCTTTCTATGAACAAAATTTCTCAAGGTCAGTGTCAGAATCGCTGGACACGAAATGTCATTGGGTGTCATGGATGCCGCTTTTTGCGAACGCTAATTGGTGGAACTTTTTGCTGGCCTACCCCGGCAAACAAGGGGTTAAGTCAAGTTGGTCTCTGGTAGAAACTCTGACAAGATAAGCCAACTGATATCATTACGAAAAATTACTGAATTTCCGGCCCTATGGAATTTCATTGAAACAAGGCTATAACTGGCTCAAACCAACATTTTATCAAATGTTTTGTCAGCAGAGCCGAGAAAATATGTTTGAATTAGGAAAAAATTTTGAAGATGCTTTACATATTTTTTAATTACACATCTTATTAATATTATAAACTTGAAAGTTTGATTGGATGTATGTGTTTGTTACTCTTTCACGCAAAAACTACTAAATGGATTTTAATGAAACTTTACAATAATATGGCTCATACATCAGAAGAACATATAGGCTATAATTTATAAGGCTAGCTAGGAAGGGAACGCGGGAGGGGAACGGGCACGGGAGAGGTGATTCAGGGAGAAACAATGCATTTCTTTGAATATAGTATTGCAATGCATGCCGGGAACCAGCTAGTACTACCTAATGAGAATAGATTTAAATTGATTTTGATGATTTTAAGGGGCAACGTAACATTGTGAATTTAAAAAAAAATTTACTTAGGGGGGGGGGCAGTGTTTCCACTACCGCCACCTATGGGACACAGGCTAAAGTTATTCACATGGAAAAGTTATTTACATATTCCACACTCTGCAAAAGGCCGCCATGATTGTTTACTATCATGCTGACAGTGATTTTTTACAGTTTTTGGTTGTGTTTTCATAAATGACGTTACAAGACATCTAAACCAGCTATTGTCTCAGAAACTCAAAATTAAATGTAGCAAGTAAGAAACACTCTTATGTTTCCAGTAATTTCTTAATTCAAACATAGTTCATGTATAACAAAGATAGACATTCAAAGAATATGTGCATATGAATGAAATACACAGTGCGAACGGGCAGGGCCGCTGACAGCCAATCTGGGCCCCAAGTCTAGTAAACAATACCGGGCCCCCTCCCCCAAAACCCGTGAGCCCGACCCGGGCCCCCCTTAGGCCTGGGCCCCAAGTTTCAGACTTGGCCAACGTGCCCTCTCGGCGGCCCTGGGAACGGGTGTTGTTTTCTTATTCAAAAGTTCCGTCGAATACTGCCTCAAGGCCGACTAAAGTAGAAAGCCTGGGCACCAGACGAATTTTGAGGTCTAAAGTGACGAAGCTATAATAGAGCAAAGACAATTTACAAATGACTGCGATTGTTATTGTACTCGTTTTGCTGATTTATATGTTATTTTACCGCAAGCATATAAAAACAGTGATCTTGCCTAACTCCGTAAATTAGCTGAAGGGCGCCCAAACCGTGTACTTTAGTGGGTCTTGCATTCTCTAAAGACACATACAATCTTTGGGCGGTAAAAAATTGTTTTATTTATATTGTATCAATAATAATAAGTATAATATTTACTTATTATTATGTGTGTATTCAAAAATGAAATGTTATTCCTTGGCTTTTACTAGTGTTTGCCGAATAGTGAAAATATTTTCTCATATTTTTAATGCAATTTACTTAGAGGTAGCACACAACCTTACGCAACGCGTGGCTAGTTTAGTAGTAAAATTACAAAATCGAAAACACTACAATTGACTTGCTTTTGGCTTGCCACTTTGAGATTTCTCCGGCGCGTCTATGCATGTCATTGATTTTGAGCACATATATGAGCATTAAATTCTGAAATCAAAATAGTGGGTCTTTACACTATTACTACATAAAAAATTTAAGATTTAGTTTTATAGAATTAGGGGGTACTTCACCATCCTCTTCGTAGCTTATCCGTAGGATAACATATATTTTCGATTTACGATTCAGGGTTTATTTATTTATTAAGTCGGAGTTTACTATTCGGTACTCAAACCTACAAACAGTGGCTATACATCGGATAAGTTGGCAGGGTTTTCTAACTATTGCGAGTTTTTTTTTAAAATTAATATAGTATAGATAAGCTATCAGGAGGATGGTGAAATACTCCCTAAGGAATCTTGCCTTTAAGGGGGCTTTCAAGTATTACGTAATGCAATTTTTGAAGATTTTCGACCCCCCCTCCTCCCCATATAACGCGCCGTAACATTTTTCGGTACCCCCCCCCCCCCCCCTAAACGTTACGTAACCCCCAAGTGACAATTTTTACCTGAAAGTCACAACTAAGTTGCGCAAAGTACCGGAAAGTCGCTTAAATACCTTTTTTCTTGTTTTAATCGCGTTTGCGGCCATAAATAAAACAAGAGATTTCAAGAACGAAAAGAGTTGCCAACTTGGAAGATTTTAATTCCCTAGTTTTTTTATTTAAATAAAGAAAAACATGTTACGTAATGCGTTGTTCGAACCCCCCCTCCCTTCCTGGTAATGCACAGTAATGTTTCACAAGACCCCCCCCCCAAATGCGTTACGTAATACTTGAAAAGCCCCTAAGATATTCGGTACGTTGTAACTAGAAATAAATGATTTGTTATAAGTTTTAAAATACATACAAATTATATTATTTAGATTCTTCCATTGACTTCAAAATTTGTACTCAAAAATATATTTTTCTTATAGATTATACTAACCCCGGAAGTGGTCCTCCGTTGTCTAGATCGAAGACCTGGTATGGGTTAAGCAGCTTCCGAAAGGAGGAGATGAGCTCCAGCCCCTGGCAGCCACCCGACTTGACGTTCACAAACACCAGCAAGGGTTTCACGCCCGCCGGCACCATGGAAGGCTCGATGCTCGGAAGCAGCAGGACTGGGCGACATAACCTCAATTATTAGTCAACAAATCAGGTTTTATACAAACTTCAAAAGCATGTCGGCTTAGTGAGAGTAATAAGAGCACTGGACCTATGAAGTGTATTAGTAACTATTACACTAGTTGTTAGTATCAGTAACTGTTATAGTCATTGCTTTGGTGTGTTAGTAACTGTAACTCTTATTGGTTATGTGTATTAGTGACTGTTATAAAACTCATTATTTGTGTATGAGTAACTGTATACTCATTGTTACAGTTCTGCCGTAATAATGTTTCTAATCGGTTTATCATACATAAGTACTGGGGAAGATAATGTAATTATGGTCAAATAAACCAGATGTATAGTCTGTCAAAAAAGAGTACAAAATATAAAAACTTGAACTACTAAATTTGTAGACTGGCAACACCAATTTAACTGTCAAATATTTTTTTGAAGTGCAATGACACTGAATGTATAGAACACAGTAAACCACATTTTAAAAAACATTTTTTCATGACATAAAATTGATTAAAAGGTGATTTATAAAGCGATTTGCTATAATTTAATTTAACATAAATTAGAATTTAACAATAGATAGAAAGGAAGAATCACTAATGGTGAGTTTAGTAACACTACTTTTAGATCTGAATGAGTTAAATATATTCAGATCTAAAATTAGAGACATGATCAAGGCAACTCTAGGTACTTTATCTAGTATTAAATAAATGTGAGCAATTTCTAAACTGTGCTTTATATTTTATTACATTATAGTTATTCTTCATTATGTTAACACAAAATTGCTAAGGTATAATAATAATATACCTATACGCAATTCTAATTTTGAGATCGGTGGGTATCTATACTGCAATGAAAAAATATTTTTTCCACTATTATGCCTTTTTAATTTTTTATAAAAATGTAGGTTACACAGCTTTACTTTAACACCATGAGTTATGTGTTTAGTATTGCCATTTGAACAACAGTGGCGCCCTCATATATTTTCTACTCTTATTTGACTAACTGTAAGTCGTAAGAATTAAAAAGATTGAAAAAATTTGATTCTGCCTTCTTGTGATATCAAATACGGTCAAACTACCAAACAGACTGTTAAATATGTATTTAAAATGCATACAATATTATCATGGCAATTCTTTTTTGAAAAATTCTGTTGGTATATTTCTAAATGTGTAATAATTATAGAAGTTGGTATATTTTTTTTATGTACGAGAATGTAATAAAAGTTGATTTACCTGACATGCCCATCAGTTGTTTGTCTTCGAGTTTGGCTTCTCGTAACGCCATGAGCGCCTTCACCGCCCGGTTTGCGTCTTCATACGTGATCACCATAGATCCGTACTCGTAATATATTGGTCCAATTGTTGAAAACTTATTCTCTGTTGGCACAAAATTAAAAAAATATGTATAAAAAATGAGTTAAAATAATGTAAAAATTCTGAGTTCGCAAGCAAGTGGGAGCCCTAGTGACGCAAACCAGAGGCAGACCTGACGGGGCTGACTGGAATAGGGTGGTAAGCCCTGAGGACTGGAGGCCAGTGAGGGACAGAAGCCGGTGGAGAACATGGTAAATATACAGAAAAGTGAGACATGGTTAATAGGCAAATTTTATTTCTAAAATACTTTGTATCAATTTGGGAGGAGGGAATGGGTACCGCCGCCCCGGGAACCTTTAATGAATAACCAACACCTCTGCCATAGGCCACCCCAAGAGGTTCGCTATGTTTAGTGATTTAGCAGGGGTGCCCGGGTTCGTGGGGTGAGGTTTGTCTAGATCTTGGAGGCGGATGACCAGGACATACTGAACCCCAGATTTCTACACACCCCTTAAACCTTTTTTTCACCCCTTATAAAAAAAGGTATCAGTTAGATAACAAAGAGAAACAACCATTTCTCACTGACAGCTCTATTTACAACAAGATGGCTACTGTAAGTGGCACATTAATAAAACAATAGTTACATAGGAGTGGTCGTCTCCTATTTAATTCTTTATTTTGACTAAAATTTATTTTGTTTTAAGAGTTATCGACGACAGTAAAATTAGTTTTTTGATATCTCTAAAAATGACGAAGTTATGAGCTTTCAAAAATGAACTTGGGTAAAGCGTATGCAATGGTGTATTGCCAATACCCCTGTCATAGGTTACCCTAAGTGGTTCGCTACGTTTGGTGACTTGGCAGGAGTACCCGAGTTCATGGATTGAGGTTTGTCTAGGTCCTGATGCGTTTATCCGGTTGCGGGAGACCTAATCTAGACCTCTCCTGCTGGACTCTCTCGACCCATCGCCTTGCACCTCAGTGGAAGGGATGGATTCATACGTCCATCACTCCTGGATTCTGGACTCCTGGACCCCAAGATTCCTACCCACCCCTCATACATTTTTTCTTTACTTTCCTTCCAAAAAAACTGTCCACACAGCATCCTCAAAAATGACATAGACCTTGAGGGAATTTATTCCCTAGGGCCTCCTGTGGAGCTTTGGTAAAAAAATAATACATCTGAATTGTGTTATTTATTAATATGTTGTAAAATGTCTGGAAATTTAAAATTGTATGGTGATACATATTTATTAATAAAACAAAAAAATATTGACTTATGGAAAAATGGCGGTATTATTATTATTTTTTTTTACGTTTTTTTTGTGTTCAAAACTGTTGAATAAATTTATTGGTTGAAGATTACGTTAGGTTAGGTTAGGCGCAATTGTTAAATTTTTATTTCATAACTTTTAATGAATTTTCAAAGGGGTGATGAATTGCATGATTCTGAGTTGTCATGGAACCATAAAATCTTATTACTTATAAATTTATTTGATTTTCCATGTGTATAATATGCTCACTACAGTCAAATGAAATGTTTAACAGCTTAATAAATATGTCAGAATTCACTTTTTCACACAAAGCCATTTTTCCACAGAAGGGTTCATTTGTGGAGGAGGCGAAATCCCACAATCTTTCTTTCTTTTACAATAGCTGCACATAGGAGGCCCTGAGGAAAATAATTCCCCTCAGGGCCTACTTCCAGGGGTTTTTTTTAAAGAAAGAGAATTTCTGGAAAGGAAAAATGTATGAAGGGTGGGTAGGAATTTGGGGGTCATTGTGTCCAACCACTGTGGTGCAAGGCGATGTTCCGAGAGAGTCCTGCTGGAGAGATCAAAAGCTCTCCGTTATCCAGTCTCTCCCAATCCGGCCTGCCATGCAGTTGGTGGGCAGACGCATCCGTGGCCATCCCATCAATTTGGGCTGAACCCCTGCTAAGTCAGCAAACACAGTGAACCACTCGGGGGGACTTGTGGCAAAGGTGTTGGTTATCCAATAAATGGTACCCATACCCGCCTCACAAATTGTGCATCTATTGTGATGATGATGGCTATTATTATTTATTACTAAGTATATTTGTACCTTTGCCCAGGAATTCCATGAGCATATTCTCGTAGTTGCGTTCCGACAGGCCGGGCGGCAGGTTGCCCACAAAGAGCGCCAGGCGGGGCCCGTGGGGGTCGAGCGCCGGCTGAAGGCAGAAGCGCAGCAGCTCGGCCTGGCGGATGCTCTCCCGTCCGATGCGCTTTATTATCTCCCAGGGACGCTCATCGAAGCCCAGCACGCGTTCCGTTACTGCAAAGGAAGGTCAATAATTAATATCGGTTTACAAAGGTATAACACACATTTTGAAAAAAAAAATACTTTGGAAGAAGCAAATAATGCATTCATTTTGAAAATTTTTGCTTAAAACTTGTTCAAGGTAATTTGTGTCAGTAGTCATCATCATCATTACACGTTAGTTAGGGGTTGGAGCGTTTTTGGCCACATTTTGGCCAATTTTCAAACATCCTTGATCTTTCCCTGGTCAAAATGTGGTCAATTTGAACAAGAAATATATTAAAACATATATTGGAGTTATATTAAAAGTTCCCGCGAGTTGTATATTTCGATTAATCACAAAGATAACATATAGTATTTTCACTTTTCAACAAGAGATGACTGGAAAATTATTTGTTATTGAAATTTCGCAAAATGAAATTATATCAAAATATTTTTTCTTACAAGTCATTGATCATGTGTTGCATATTAAAAAATGCATGATCGAATTTAAATTTATATCTGTGATTATCAACTTGGCTGTAGACAACGTATAGAAGTCCTAATATTTAATATTGTCCAAACAGGTATGTCAATTTTAAAGTAAATAATGCGCATTTATAAATTTTACGATTTTTAATAATTTTTTAATGAATCCTAAAAATATAGGAAAAACGGTAAAATATAGGTGCATTTAATGACTCTCTAACACTATAAGCAGTTTATATGTCTTCATATTAAAATTTGGAGGCCATTTTTTTTTTAAAGGGCGCCGGGAAATTTCCAAATCAGGCGCTCAGAAATTCCAGATGCTAGACGTGTATTTCAATTTTGAATGCGAATTAGTTAGTTAATTACTTAGGAATATTTCTTTGGTGAATTATATGCATATATTATAGCTAAAATTTGACTTCATTAATTGCAAATAATGTTTAACATATAATATTACATGATAAACATATTTACTGGATGATCAGAAAATCATATTGCTGAAAAACTTTTTATTTTGACAATGTCCATAAAGGGTAGCTTATAATGAATGCTGTTTGAAATGGCTTTAGATAATTTTGAGGGAACAGCTCTGATCCTCCCCTTCTCTTTTCCATTCCTGCTTCCTTCAGACTTGTGCAGACAAACACGCAAAGAGCTTTTTTTTAAAAAGTGAAGGTATTTCCCAGAGCCAACCACGACCATCCAATATGGATTGTAGAACGAATGATGTATGTATACGTATGCAGAAAATATGGTTATATGTATAATAATACAATTAACGTCACCTAAATATAGCACAGAAATAAGGGGAGACATGAAGGCATATGTAAGTGGAAACGTTTGTTGACTGTTGCTGAACTACGAAATGGCACAGACTATCTACTCTACGCGGTGGAGTGAAATGAAAATGGTGTGTAGTTAGAAAGAATGGCGGATCGCCGCTTTGCATATATGTAATTATTTGCAATAGTATGGTGGATGAATGTATGCAAATATTATGATTATATGTATTTATGACTAGTTGGTCACTGAGTTGACAAGTGTGTCGGGTTTCCTCCCAGGCATCTTGAGTTCAATTCTTCGACCGGCTAATTCCTCCATCATTGCACAAGGAACAACATCCACTTATAGTGATGGTAGTAGGAGTTTTTATAATAATGGAAGGTTATTCATAACCCATGAATGATTGTTAAAATATCTATTTGTATTTCGATTTTGTTTTCTTGAATGAATGCAAGTCTTGGAAGTGGAAATTAACCCACTACCTGACATTCGATTGAGCTGAAACTTGGCAGATAGACTCTTGTTGTTGATAACACAAGTATTTCTCTGAAATTGACTACTAGCCCACCCAAGAGATGACGCAACTAGGTTGTGCCATTCATATTATGAAAATCGAAAATATGTGTATGTATTATTGCAAAAAAAACTATTTTTTTATGAGTGATTTAATATTTTTTTTATATGAACAATGTTATCCAACAAATGGTTCCCGGGGTGGCGGTACCCATTCTCACCTCCCAAATCGTGTAGTAGGTAAGGGAAAGAGATGGGGAGGAGGAAGGTGGGGAAGTACCTGGCTATTAACATATGGTCACTAAAGACGGTTAAGTATTGTATTCAAGTATTCTTCTTCTTTTATTTAGGTAAAATTTGTTGTTGCTTAAAACTAGTAAGGTAGAAAGGTGATCAGTTAGACCTGTACCTCCGCGGTCCAGCAGCATCTCAGAGCAGCGGTAGTCCTCGGTGACGATGGCCGCAACGCCAAACCGGCGAAGCGCCTCGTTGACCAGGTCGGCCACGGTCGTGTCGCCGTCCACCGGCACTGACGTGACCTCCGCCGCCTCCGACATCACACGGCCAGGGTACACGCGCACAACGCCTTCCGAGTTCTCTTTGTCCCTGGGAAATAATACAAATGGTAAAATAGTGAAGCAATAAGTGATAGTTCCAGCTATGTACCATAGATGGCTCTAGTGCTGATATCTCATTGAGTTTATATAGTTTTCTAAGAGATGTCTCTAGTATATAGGTTTTCCTCTCCAGTTCAAAATTGAGACAAGCTAGCAGTTAAAAAAATTAAAAACAGCACTAAATAAGTGGGCCTCTCGTGTTCACTAAAAAAATAAGCATTAAGAAAATTAAGTTAATGTTGGTGGTTTACAGTCTAAGTACGATACAGTTACACATGAACGAAGTTGATAGGGTCGAATAAACTCAGTGGTAGAGCAAAGCCTTGGCAAGGTTAAGGTCCTGGGTTCAATTCCTAGATGCGACCGAATCTTTTTCTAATTTTTCTGTTTCACATCGTTCGTTTGACAGTTGTTAATATTATTTGTAGTGACCGACCGAAGGTTCGATTTCGGTTTCGGCAGATTTTCTGCCGAACCTTCGACCGCACCGAAACTCTGCAAAAGATCTCAATAAATGATAAATTTAGTCTTAAGAATGTTGTGATTGTAAAAGCAAATTTAAATTAAAATACTCAATTAATGAGGTCCTTCCTTTATAATGTACAAAAGTTTTGGTTTCGGTTTCGGTAGAAAGTCCTGTTTCGGTCGGATACTAATTATTTGCAATGGTTAAATATATTTATTCAGCATGGGAAGACCACCTAGTGAGGAGAACTAATAAAAAATAACAAAAGGCAACAATTAATTACATATATTAAATTGATAATATACCAATTGTAATTAAAACTGTTATTTTTCAAAGATTTTTATATTTATCTAAACCATATTTTGTATCTTCACATAATTACATAATTATATAGTTGTTAACACAATTTGGGCGGGAAGGGTAGTTCTGGCCTTTACGCCGGTCTTACTTGAATGTCTGGAAAGGCATTGCTGTCAAATATTTTAATGTGAATATTGTAAATCAATCTCTTTGTAAGTGTACCAACTAAATGTAAATATATGTATAAAACACACAAAAATATAAATTATAAAAATATATTTGTTTGTGTGATATAAGATGGGAAAATCTTCTGATCTCCTTACTTATTGTGTGGGAGTTTATTTTATCAAAAGGAAACTTACACTTTGGCACTGGAGATGAGCAAATTGTTATTTTTTTTTGTAATGTGGTAAAATATGTACATTTTTTACACATAAAATGTCACTAAATGGCCCAACACTCACTTTAGCTTCTACTTAAGCTATAATTTTGGATAATACTTTTATAGTTGGGTGTGGTGACTACTATTGAAAATTCATTACAATGTACATATTATTTTCAAAGATATAATATTGATTAAAAATAAATTACGTTTTATTGAACGGGCTCCTAGTTTTCTCCCACCTGAAGTGTGTTAATACAGGGTGCGGGAGGGAAACTTGCTGATTTGAATTGGACGCCGGCAAGCGAGGCTTGGTCAGAAAGGGGTGGGGAGGGTCTCATTGGAAAGAGGGGGTTCTGAAGTTTTGTTACACCACAAGTCAGTTGTTTTCATGCGTTGGACAAAGGAACAGCGTGCGTTTGCCGTCGAGGCCTACTTTTGAAACACTTCCACGAGCGCCTTATCTCCTTGAAAGGTGACGTACCGTGGCCGGCGCGCTCCCCTGATTTGACCCCCTGCGATTTTTTTTATGGGGATATCTCAAATCCATCGTTTATAACGACAAATCCCGGATCCTGCAACACCTGAAGGACAACATCCGCCAAGCCATCACCAACATTCCCGTCGATATGCTCGAAAGAGTGGAGCGAAACTTCAAATCTAGGGTAGATCAGTGTATCACTAATGAGGGCCGCCATTTGCCCGATGTCATTTTTAAAACGACTCAAAACAAAAATTCAGAATGTGTACTATACGATACAAAAAAGAATTAAATCGATATATAAAGTACTTTTTTTTATTAACTTTTAAAATTAGCAAGTTTCCCTGCCGCACCCTGTAATAAATTTAAAAAAGTTAAATTTCAACCAACAGAGAAATTTTGAAAGCTTAACAGAGAGAATGTTGGCCTCCAGGCAGTCCTTCACACTCGGTACTAACAATAAAGCTAGTGAATTTTAAGTGTCAAAATCAAATAAAATGAAAATCAGTGTGGAATTTTACAAAATTAATTGAATATTATCGGAGACGGAACATTTTCATGTAATGATGTCACAAGCCCAAAAAACGGATTTATTTATTAAAAAACTATAAATTTCAAAAAATTTTTAGTCTTCTTCTTCTTCGATGGCGTTACAGCCCATATCGAGCTTTGACCTCCTGCAACAGTCGCCTCTAACTCCTCCTGTCCTCAGCGGCTGACTTCCAATTTGGTACCTGGAGAAGCTGTGCTGCATCCCCTCTTACTTCGTCTTCCCACCTCAGTCTGGGTCTTCCCACTTTTCTCTTTCCACCTGGGTGTCCAGTCAAAATTCTTTTTGGGACGCGTGTATCCGGCATTTTCTGTACATGCCCAGCCCATCTCAGCCTGAGGAGTCACATATGTATTGAGATGCTAGGTGCCTTATATATATCATACAATTCTGTATTGTGCCGGATGCGCCACTGTTCACTCTCTTTCACGGGTTCAATTTTTAGTAACATTTTCGTAATCTTAGCAGAAAAATCTATCGATTTTTTGCACGTCATTATGAAATCTATGCAAGTGGCCTGTAATGAGACATACCAGTTTAAATACAGTGTTGTATTCCATATTCACAATACTTATAGACAGTGTACCTGAATCGCAGGAAGATGGCTGGTCGCTTGTTATCCCTCCGGGTCAGCTTGAGCAGCGGGTTGGGGTCGGCTAGGGCCGGCTCCTCGGGGTGTAGTGCGTCCGTGAGGCGATAGGCGGCGGGACGCCGGCCCGCCAGGTGGAAAGCGGCTAGCGCGGCCCGCAAGCACATCTCCACTGGCGCGGCACGCGGGAGGGACACCGTGCGGAATATGCGCCGCCGCAGTGACTGGTTGCCGTCATATACTTTTATTACTTCTGCAATTGTAAAAACATACTTGTTATTACCGAGGTACCCTGTGTTATACTAGTCTCAGCGAGAGATCTTCCGTCTGTGTCTTCTGTCTTTTTCGTTTTCAAACAAGGCACGTGAGAAGGAAAAGGACGAAAGACGATGATGTCCGTACGAGCCCTTGTTGGAACTATTTTAAGTTCTCATTGAACTTTTATTTTACATTTCTTTTTAATTTTCACATATTCAAATTCAAAAAACCTTTTTATAAAATAAAGAGTTTGGAGACAATGACTTTTAGGTACATACTATTGCTTACGGTTAATTCAATTAACAATAAGTAAAATACATATTATAATTATAATAAACACAATAATATAAACTTTGTTTCAATTCCACTTTATTATTTCTTTATCTACAGGGTGTCCGCTGGCAGATTTTACACTTTGAACTGAGCTCACAGCGCCTAGGAAGGCGGCAGCAGGGTGTTGCGGGTTTTTTTTTGTCGTTTAGTTAAGTTTAGTAGCCATGAGTCAGTGGACAGGAGTGCACCGCGCTTTTGCGGTTGAGGCGTATTTCAATTTGATCAATGTGACGAGGCGTCGGCTTTGTTCTCACTTTGATATCCGACGATTGAAGGATGGCCCGTCGAACCAATTGATATGGGCGTGGGTACAGAAATTTAGAGAAACTGGATCAGTCGGAAATGAACCTCGTCCTGGACCTTCATAAATTAACTGTAACTACTCCTGAAAACGCAGAACTTGTGAGAAGGGAAATTTTACAAAATCCTTTTTTTTTTCGGTAGAGGTGAAACCGTTAAGGCACAATGGTACCGCGCGATGCTGGTCAATTTTTTTATGCTGGAGCTACATGGTCATGTTGGTTACAATAACAGAACCCATTTTCAGCAGGATGGGGCCACGGCACACACCGCTAGGGACTCAATAACTAAAGTGAGAGAGCTTTTTCCTGGAAAATTGATTAGTCGCTTCGGCGACATAGCCTGGCCCCCTAGATCACCCGATCTGACCCATTGCAACTTTTTCTTATGGGGATTTCTCAAATCTCGCGTATACAGCAATTCGCCATCAAAAATAGAGACCCTACAAAAAAATATCCGACGAGAGATTGCAGCTATCAGTCCAGAACTTTGCAAGCGAGTTTTCGCCAACATGAAGGAAAGATTGCAAGAATGTTGGCGGCTGAAGGACGCCATTTGAGTAGAGATATTTTTAAAAACTAAAACCCGCATTATTCTTATGTGAAATAATAAATAAATAACTTTCATTGTATTCATATTTTTATTTTATTTTATTTTTTGAAGTGTAAAATCTGCCGGCGGACACCCTGTATTATTATTTATTAACCGGTTTCGGTTCATCCTGAATCTTTATCAGGGGTGAATAAAAATAATACATCTATCCTGGAAGATTTATTAAATGAGTGATCTTTATCTATTAGGTGGGTGGCGAATTCTGAAAAATCTACACATTTTTTAGAAGGGGTGAATTAGATTCAAAATATTTTTTTCCAAGTTATCCATGAAGATATCAGCGAAAAACGGGCTCGTTGGTAGACCCATAGGCAGACCTTTATTTAGTTGATATATTTATAACATCATTGAATTAAAAATAATTTTGGTTAAGACCAATGTTAAACATACGGGCCAGATCATCAGAGAGATCTTTTGGTAAGTTGGAATTAGTTAATAAATTAGACATAACATTTTTATATTCGAGTACAGGGACATCTGAGAATAAATTAACAATATCGAAGGAGACTAATTTGCAGTTATTTGGTAATGTTAAATCATTTAAATGGGTACAGAGGAAAATACATTGGAACTATTAAATAGGTTAGTCACAAAGGAAGCTAGTTTGTAATTTGGGGAATTACAATATGATACTACAGGCCTAATTGGGGTGTCGGATTTGTGTATTTTTGGAAGAATCCATATAATCTTGGAATTTTTGGTTTTTTGTTAAGAATTTCACATAATCATATGATAGATCTTCAAAAATAGGGGATTTACAATCTTTTAATGCGTTTTTGATGTGTTGTTGAAACTTATTAGTTGGGTCAGTTGGAAGAGGTTCGAAAGTGTCATTATTAATAAAGTTTTGCGCTTTAGAATTATATTCTGAACGGTTCATTATTATTATTGTATTGCCTTTATTGGCTTTCGTTAACACAAATTTTTCACTAGTTAACTTTTTACGGATATTGTTCGCTTGCAGGGTTTCTGGATTACCTAAGCTTTGGTTGATATTTAGGGATTAAATCTTGTAAAGTTTCAGCACTTCTAATTTTTTTTTAATTCCATGTATATCTGTATTATGTTCAATATATTTTTATTCACCCCTGAGGAAGGTTCAGGATGAACCAACACCGGTTGGATAAAGAAATAATAAAGTGAAATTGAAACAATGTTATATTATTGTGTTTATTATAATTATGTATTCCCACAAAATGTTTACTACATGTGATAAATTACAACGTTGTACAAATTTTGTTCAATTTACTAGTGTAATTAAAAGAGTACTGTCTTTACCTTCATCCCGATCTTCCTTCTCTCCCTTGCCTTTGTGGTGCTGCGAGGACTGTGACTGCTGGGGTGCGGGCGACGATGCCTGCTGGTGCATGGGGGGGGTCTGCTCCTCCTGCGGCCGCGGGGAGGGGCTCTGATCGGGCGTAGCACCCCCGCCCGCGCCCCCCGCTGTACTGCATGGCCCTCCCCCGCCCCCGCTGCTGAACTCCTCACTGATGCTGCGCGCTGGAGGAGTAATGCAATAGATCAGAAACCATTTTTTACAGGATTGGTAATGCGATAGAAGGAATTTATAATAAAATAACTAAGAGCCAGTCGTTTCACACAAATTCAATTGTGACATTGTCGTCCAATGGCCATTCAGCGCCATTTTTTTTTTTACATTTCTAGATGATTCTAGATATGTTTCAACTTTCTAACAAATTGTAATAACCTGACAAGCTTAACCCGTCTGCTTGTTTAGGAATAAAAACATCCCAAAACACGTAATTGCATTATACTTTCATAATACCAAAAACGTCACGAGCGACCTTACATTTTAATAGTTATATATCTCTCTTCCTCTCATGCAAACATATGTATTTTTCTTTTAAACAGAAAGAGAACGAAATTATGCTTCTTATTGTCTTTGAAATATGAGAGCTATCTTGCACAGATATTTTACAATCTCGATCCAAAGTGACGGTTTCAGAATTTTCGCGCAAAACTGAGGCTTCTGGATTGTGAGGTGCGAATATATTGAACCCAGCAGACGGGTTAACAACATGATGGTTACCCTCTTCTACTGTTCATAATTTGTTCAAAAGCTGAAACGGACTTAGAATCGGCATTAAACGGGACCTTCTAACTGTCAAAAAAACAAAATGACGCTGAATGGCCATTTGATAATTAGTCACATCGGAATTTCTGCAAAACACTTTAAATTCAGAGTGAATGTGTTCGAAAACAGAGTTAAAGACAACCATTATTGTCATTGGCTGAATTTTCCAAGATCTTGATTCTGTTTGCGTTGTAGTAAATTGGTTTGCGTTGTGGCAAAAATTTATGGTCTTCACTATTTGTTTTTGGAGTGCTAGATCATGAAATAATTTGATTCCGATAAAATTGTTTAAAATAAGAGAGTCATTAACTATTCTTTACTATAACTGACAACAGTTACTTCGGCTTTTGAAGCCATTTTTTGCTGATGCAGGACTACGTAGATTACAATCCAACTAGATTCTGATTGAAGTGTTTGATATTAGAATCAACCACTGCTTTCAAAGTCAAAGATATTTTGGTGAACTTGACAAAACAAGTTAGATTCTGATTGAAAGTAGAGTCAACCACAACAATAAAATTGTCATTGACAACTTTCAAAACTATTTATTGTTGGAGGGCTAGATTATAAACCAACTAGATTCAGACTGTGTTTGAAATAAGTTGACTTTAAATATGGCATCTTTAGGAAAACTACATCCTTTATGGTGTTTTTTTTGGGAGTATTATGCCGTATTGCGCTAACTCCTTCTTTATTTTATTCACTACTTGGGAATTGTTTCTGAAGTCCTGGGGAGACCCAAAACACATAGAGAATGCCTAATTACGGAGGCAAATGGAAAAAAATAAAAATCACATTAATATTAACAGAGACGATGGGGCAAAGCTCAATAGTTCTTGGTATCCGGTAATTGACAGCTACGCCAAAATTAAAAGCAGAAAACCATTTTTAATTATACTGTAATACCAGCTCATAGAGGATTGAAGCTGGAAACACGGCATTGCATCTAGTAACATAAACATACACTTTACCACTATCGATTACACATGTGCCCTGATGATGGACACTGAAACGCCGTCCGAAATGTTGGCTAAAGAAGGAGGTAGCGCAACATGGGATTACCCCAAAAATAAATCACAAGGAAACTTTTGGCCATGAAAAACTAAAATCATGTCTACTGTATCCTTGTTTCGTGTTGATTGTACTAATAGAAATGGTGCTGTTTGTCATATTACATTTTGAACATAGACATTTTAGCGGCACAACTATTATTGAAACGGATGCTGTGTGTAGAGCTCCCCTAAGCACTCTGGTCAAAAGCCTATCATGCTGTTCTCCATATTTCTTTGAAAGTAGCCAGAACCTTTATGCTTAGTTCACCAGGAGTCTTCATTTTGGAAATCATTTATTAAAAATCACCCTTCTAAGTTATCTATAAAATTCCACTGAAAAATCATTTAAAGGTTCACTGCCTGCCTCTTGGACAGTGAAGGCTTGGAAAACTCCGTCATAAAAAGCTCTGTCACCCGCGTATTTAACACGCTTTAATTTTAAAACTAGATTAGGTAGTCAAAATCCGCATGCGGACAACAATTTTTGATTTATTCAAACACAAGGCCGTCAAAAAACGACACTTAGCGACTGTTGGCGTGTTCACACTGAGCATTGAAAGTTGACACACAAGCTAATTGGCGGGTGCAGAGTTTCTCAAACATTCAAACTCCGCCAAATGGTGGAGAGTTGGCAGTGAACCTGTTAAGTTTATTTCCGAGATGGTTTAACGGTTTTAAGTTGTAGTTTTTTTTCATACTAATTTGTGGGAGAAAACTGTAAATAACATTTGCATGTGAATCCTTGGTGAAAAGTTCCATGGCGGAAAATAGACAAGTAAAAATAGTTTGTGTGAAGGGGAGGTTCAATCAATAGTAAAATAGGGTAAGTAGGTATTTGATTGAAAGGTTGTGAAGATTACAATATTATCAACAAAGTTAGACAGTAGTTAAGAATGTTACTTAAAAGCGAAAACATACAAACATTTAGGCACATGGACATGTGAGCTGTCAATCAATCACACCTTAAAACATAACACCAAAGCTAAGACACATATCTCCACTGGGCTGAGTACAATAATAATTAATATTTTCTAACATTGCTGTGGTTTAGATAGATAGTTATTAATTGGTTATTTGTTTATATTGTCTACTTTTAGCATTAATTTAGCATTTATAAATTATTTTTAATATTTTTAAACACCTTACACATTTATTATCTAAGTTAAAACATAATATGTATTGTGATTCATGCACTATTTGATTACAGCAATTTAAATAGGTCAATGTGTACGTTGATAGATGAAATAATACAAACATGTATTGCTAAACAATAAATTAACCATTCCAATAATAATAAACACTAAACTTAGCATTATAATTCTTAAATTAAAAAAAAAACTTTTAATAATTTTTTTTCATAAATGAAACACAAGTGCCCTGCATGCTTTCAAAAAACAGAGTGCAAATCCCAAATCAAAAAACACTTTTCAACACGTATTGTGAATTTCAACTAATCTTCTGAAATACAATAATAAAATGTCAAACTATTCCATTAATTTAGATGCTGTCGATCGTTTGTTACATTAAAACTTAAAATATTCAAACTAAACATATGAGTAGACTCACGCCATTACATGCTTGTAATAACTACCCGTTCCTATAAAACTTATTTCTATCATTCAGTATATGGTTTCAAATCATCATAACACCGTGGAAATAGTCAAATAAATACAAACATGTCTGCCCTTTTATAAACCCATTGGCATATCATTTCATATTTTAAAGAGTTCCCGATAAAACTTAATACGGCACAATATTTGAAATGTTGTTTCACCCTTTCAGAGAAATGGTTATTTAAAAAAAAAAAAAATTAATTGTTTATTCCAGATCTCCGAGAGGGTGGTCTCCCACTGGAACTTCCACGAGTTCCACATTCATTCAACCCTTAGTTATTTAGTCCGAGCCACTTTTAAGTAGCAAAGAAACTTTAATGTTTAAAAACAATGTTTCATAAATAGTACATGAATGATAAAAAGTTACACTTTATGTTCAACAATATTTTTATTTTAAAAATGCAACACCAGGAACGGCTATGCGGTAATTTTCACACAAAACTTAAATTTGGAATTGAATAATAAAAATACCCAACCAAACTGAAGAAAAATTTTTTAAATCAAAAGTTATGATAAATATTTATTAAAGTAACATGCTATTTTATTTATTTTTATTTTAAATGATTATATATAGGTAATTAAAGAAGTCAATTTGCTCTTTTTTAGGCAACAGGTGGACTTTTTTTTGAGTTAATTATAATTAACCCACAAAAAAATTTCTTGCCCTATCTACTGTGTTAATAGTATAATGAAAATTAAAATATAAAACAAAACATCATAAAAAGTAGTTTTTTAGGAAGTAATTTTAATTTACGAGTATATATGACAAATTTGTGTTACGACGTAAATAAGTCATTTATAATTTAAATGTAGACCTATTTTGAAATACACACCAAAATGGTTTCTTTTAATCATTTTAATTTTATACTTCATCAAATTTTGAGAAAAATACAGTAGTGTTTTTTTTAAATATTTATCATTTACTCTCAAATAATTGCCAAAATTGCCTCTAAAATCAAAACACAAATAAATGAAGTAGCCATATTCGATATTTGCTATACCTTTTGATAAAAAAATAATTTTTCAGATTGGTTAAGACTTTGACCGCAAATCCAAATTTAAGTTTGGTATGAAAAGGGCTGCGCAGCCATTCCCCTTAAGAACTCCCCGTTTTTGCTGGATGCAATTTCGGAAACTGCGACATGTTTATCGGCTATCAAAGTTTGCACCAGTAAATCAGCGTTGTGCGGTTTTTAGTATTTTTTTGTTTACAATAGCTCCACACAGGAGGCCCTGAGGAAAATGATTCCTCTCAGGGCCTATAGCATAGTCTAGTGTGACGATAGATGGCCATTATTAAGACTAACAGGTTTAACATACTCGCCACCTGGTAGTAGGTGAATGTAAAAATTAGCAAATTAGCGGCTAAACGGCGCTATACCATTTACGTATAATATATATAAAGGATGCCAATGGGTTAAAAAGAAAACAAATTATAGTCATTTTAAAAAAAAGGTCGTTCCAAATAAAATTGTATTCCTGAGTAAAAGCTCAATACTTAAATATCTTAAACTAAAATATTTAAATATCTTAAACTACGAGTACTTATCATCTTCCCATGCTGAAAGAAATGTTGGGTCATGATGGTGGAACTGGTTCACAGAGGACTGAACCCACGACGCTGAGTTTGGAGCAATAACAACAGTGACACTAAGTAAAACTAAGTGTGATATATATTGTACTAAGTCCGTCTCGCAGTTAGATTGGTTTGACTCTCAGCGGTGACTTAAAGCGGATGACCCGGACACAAAAGCACGGCAAAAGCAAAGCATTGCGGGAATCAAACAGCCAAACATAACACACAGCCAAACATCCCTAACCCACCCTACACAACCTAAACTTTGATTAAATACCAACCAATCTATCTTCTTACGTCATCTATGGTAATGTTAATCACCGACCGAAACCAACTGCCATCAAATTTGAACAAAATTCTTCACCCGCCGACAGATTGACAGCGATGAAATCAGAAACTACAATAGTCTATGGTTCCTGATTCCATTGCAGCCAATATTTCGGCGGTGCCAGTAAATTTTAAACATAACGTATCTTTGTAATAATTAAAAATAGAGCCAATAATTTCACAAACATAATATTTTAGTATTTCGACCAAGCAATATTAATATAACACTTCGTTTCGGTTGGTTCCACTTCTTGTAAAAAGAGGGATCGGTTGGTAACCCACAAGAGACACGGAGAACTGTTTTATTTCAATGGCATTTAGATTGCTGCTAATAATGATTATTTTGAAGTTTTCCATGTTTATTTGGGGTTCATATTCTTCTAGATGTTCTCTCTCACTAAAGGTAAATGTCCAACCAACACAAGTTTCCTGTTATATCCCGGTGTTTGTACTGAAAGTGATCCAGTTATATGATTTTCGTTGCGTAGGTTCAATTAAATTTTATGACGCTTCATCGTGGTTTAACAAGAAAGTAGCTACATATTTAGTTATGTGCTGATAGCCTTGTATCTGATTTACATAATAGTTACATTAAAAAAAACATTCAGTTGAACAGCGTAATATATAAACTTTGACAATTGTTTAACACAGTGAATAGATTTCTCATATTGTAATATCAAAATGTCCGGTTATTCATAAAACATTGCAGCGAGGTAGAGTTACTGTCGATAGACGAATACGGCGTAGCAGTGAATAGTTGTAAATAGTCAAACTAATTTACAAAAGACAAGGAATTTTAAAACCTGGGAGCTGGGAACACTTTTCGTTACTTGGTGGTAATCTCTAATTGATAGTTTGTCAAGAACCTGCTATAATTTTGATGGATTTGGAGATTGTCTGCACAGCTTCTGTAAGAACTCAGGCCATAAGCCATTGTGTTATCTCCCGTGTTTCACCTAATTCTTTACACCTTTCAAAGATTACCATTGCTGTCATTTATGGCTTCCCAGGGGGTCCTAGCACGATCACATTGATAACTGATTGATAGACTGATACGGATTGATAGACTTTTCTTTCGACGATTTTATATTGATATCCTGAGAATGATTGCGCTGTCGATAGTTTAATGAAATAAATGAGAAATCGTTTTATTGGTAGATCTGTCTACAGATTTATGTTCCTAAATGTCAAATTAAAATACTAACTTTAATATGCATTGGCAGTACATATATCTTTTTGACACAAAAAAAAGAATTAATTAGTTAATGACTTCTTTAGTCACAACTTATTATATTTGAAAAACTTTCATATTTCTCCAAGCACGAGCCAATGTAACGTCATTCATCGTAACCAATTAATTGACCGCTTATATGACTTTTTTCAATTCCAAGAGCTTCATTAGTTCATTTCTGTTCATTAATAAGTCAGTAATTTTGCATAAAGAATGAAATTATTTTAAAAAATGTGAACATTGACAGTTAACCGAAGCTTTTCTAAGGCCTATTTAGAGTCCGCATTAAAATTTGTTTATTGGCCATCGAAACATTTTTTGTCAATTGTTGACCGTGCTTGCAAATATCGCTAACTGACCATAGATGACCGATTTAGTCAATATCGTATTGATACAGGATATTATCAATTGACCTTGCTAGAAACCCTGTAGCACCATAGATTACTGGATAGATTTCCAATATATGCGGGTATGGATATTGAGATATAGACTCCACACTTTCTACGAAGGTGGTGCATTGCCGCAATTGATGGATAAGCGAAGTCACTGTTTTCGTGTACTGACACCGAGATATAGTAGGATTAGTAGGTGGAGTAAAATAGTTGTAAAGTAAGATGGAGGGAACATCTATCAGCTCTCAGCTAGGGGTCCCCGGGGGATGATTGGGTATACCTCTTGAGTAGGGGGGCGAGTATTGGCAGTGGGGGGCGCAGGCGCGCGGCAGCAGTCTCCGCAGGACAGAGGGCAGCACGAAGCGACCCCAGGCCCTGGCCCTGGGTGGTAGGGGCGTCCGCACGTCCGGGGCGCTGCGGCCCGCCGCCCCCCCGCCGCCCGCCAAGCTGCCGCCGCCCCCACCCCCTCCCCAGCGAGACAGCGAGCGCAGCTCCGCTAAACCAACACATTCCATCACTTCCCGCCCTCCGCCGCACGCCCGCACCCCCTCCGACCAATACACACCATCACCTTCACCTTCCTACCGTCTACATTACAACCCATCTACATCATCCCACAGTACATCCTGATACATGTAGGTTATTTTGGTCACCACAAGGAGGCTTTGCATGAATGCTGCTATGTAATATAATATATAATTCAGCACGAACTACAGTATAACCATTATGTTCTTTTCCTTTTCATTAAAAACTTCTGAAGATTTTAAATGACAATTGTAGTGGAAAATTGTTGCGCAAGCCCACAATAATAATGTGAACTCAGCAGTGTTTTATGTATAGAAAGAGAGTGTTCATTAAATTGATTCGTTCACAACCAATGATGCGTTTATAATACCAACAATTCATTAAACTTTGAAATGCCGATCTCCCGCGACCGAATAACTCTGTAGTGCGCCGAGAGTGAAAATCCCACAAACAGATGTTTTAGATTACCAATTGGATATGTCGGCACTCAACGGATACTTTCGTTGGTGCTTGAGAAGTTAATGCAATAATAGATTCTTCACTTTAGAAGCCTAGAAGCCATGCATATCCAACATAATAAATAATTTATTAATTTTTGGAGATCGCTGGCAACGGTTAATATGCACTTTTTTTAAAAAAAAACCTTTTGATTCACCTTAATTACATTAAAAGGCAACTATTTGCATTGGGGGAAGTGGAAAATATTTCATTCTAAATTTCGATTACGTCAAACTAAAATTAGCTTTCGTCTTGTGAGATTGTACGCCATTAGCTATTAGCTCATTCGCTGTCACTTTGGTATTCCTGATACACTTGAATGTATAACGAATGGCTAGAAGATTTTGAAGGTACGGGGCACTTTCTTTTGAATCACAAACCATGTTACACAAACCTAGCGTAGCCGCTAAACTACTTGAAAACTGGGATGTTTTTCTTGCCTTGACGCGAGTAGGCGTTATAAAGGGGCACTTTCTTTTGTATCACAAACCATGTTACGCTACGCTTTGCTCTAACATCTTTTCGTACAGTAACAAGAATACCAACATAACAAAATGACATTTGAAAATAATGTTTGAAAATGGACGGTCTCGTTTCACAGAATGAAAGCTAATTTTATTTTTATGTAATCGAAATTTAGAATGAAATATTTTCCACTTCCCCCAATGCAAATAATTGTCTTTTAATGTAATGGTGAATGAAAAGATTTTTTCAAAAAAAAGTGCGTATTAACCATTGCCAGCGATCTCAAAAATTTACCAATAATTTTAATGTGTGACGATTATCAGAAGAACATCTTTTGACTTTCATTAAACTTTGACACTCATTTATTAGACTTTGTTTGTGTTGCAATCAGTTTCGGAGTGGCACTTTCTGTTATAAATATGTTTTGACATTATGTTGTGAACAAATCAAATAGCTTCAATAGTGGATTCAATGTATTGTGACTTCTACAATTTTTCTGTCAAAAAAGTGTGTAAATTTGAAACTATCAGTTTTAGTTATGAATAAAGTTTACCAGTTTAAAGAACCTCGTAAATAAAGAATACATTTTACATTTGGGAACAAAGCGACATACTCAATTCTTGCCTTGGGTGTCTTCAAATGACTTGTGTTCAGCATAATAAGCACAAATGATTAAAAATGATTTCCTAAACAAATATAATGTTCTGGCTACAAAGCAACTAGGTGTTTAAAAATATGTACTTAATGAAACTTAAATAATTGAAAGATCTTTATAAAATTTGGGACATACGTAATCAAATAATAAAATCTTTAAACATAGTATTAATATTTTAACCAAATATTTTTCTGCGTGTTAAAACGAAAGTCTATTACAAACCTTTACAAAATGCCAATAAAAATTTTGAAATTCTAGCTGGTCATATATAATTACCTAAGTTTTTGTTGAATAAAAAACTAATCAACTACTTAATTAACACAAGAATTAATTGCGTATTAGTTTAAATTTAAACGTAATTAATGTAGTGATGTACATTTTCAAACACGTTGCAATACTTTACAATATTTTCACAGGACGAGACGAGTATTTCAAAAACGTGCCAAACGAAATAAAGAAGAAAACGATTGAAGAAGTAGTGCAAAGTGATAGAATTAGTTAAAATTGGAACTGTCTGTCTAGAATCTAAATAGTAATTTAAGAAATTGCTCTTCCCTGTTGACTTTTTGTGTAAGACTTTAGAGTTTATCGTTAGTCCGGTGGTAAGATTATTGGGACTAACTTTGTTCATGGGATCAAATCGCACAGTCGTACGGTCTTATTCCATTTTAAAAATAAGCTGTTACTTAGCTTAGGAGATTAGCGAGACTCTGTCTACGGCATTTGTTTAAAGATATGTATAAATATGAGTCCATTCAAAGTCCTCGCACATTATGTAGGGTGGCCAGGCACACGGAAAGCGGGAAAAGACGACATCCAGTTCCATTATGACATGCGCATTCAATGAGTATAAACAAGTACAGGGTGGTCCGGGTACCGAGCAGTACGGATCCAGCATAACGATACAGACAGGAAGGATGACCGGGCGGCCACTGGGTGACCCGGCAGTTTAATCATGAAACGATGCAACATAGATGGTTTTTTTTTACATGCGCCGGGATTTCATCTGCTCTGTTGCCAATGTGCCCAAATGTTAACCATGTTCTCTCGGTAGAGGAAGAAATGAAGTAACCAACACAGCTCGCTTATACTGGAGACCTCGCGAAGATGGTGACAGTCGGTCTAATTGCCACATCCCACAAATATTTCAGAGATAGAGTGTTTGATTTGGAGGCCCCTGCGACGTCCCTACGAGGTCTCAGTGTTTACTTTACTGTGTGGTTAGCACTGAGGGAGTCTTAAAAGGTAATTTATGATATTGTGGAAACAAAATATATAAAATTACATATCACCTGTCAATCAATTTCAATTCTGTTATTCTGATAATCAATTTCTTTTGTTTGAGATATCTACGATCTTAGTGCTCATGATTTTCTTGATGGTTCAATCGAAATATGGGTAGAAAATGACACTTAATTGTTTAATTTGTTCATTTTCCACCTTTTTTTATACACATTTAAAATAAACTTTAATTTACAATTTTGTTTTAACAGTAATGTACAAACACTACAACTCCCGTAGGTGTGTATCAAATTTTTTGTTTACTTTGTAACCTGAATAAGATTTTGCAGCTATCATTGAAAAACAATCAACCTAAGATAACATGATATTTCATTACTTTTTATTATGATATTTTTTAGTTGTTCTGGATAATGAGAAGTGAACAATAAAACACGTTTTTTAAGCCCACTAAAAAGAAATTTTAACAATTCTACATGTATTATTATATTTAGTTACAATTGAAAACACATTGGCGCCACTAGTTGAAAGCAGCCATCTTGATGTAATCTATCAATGACTCAATTAAAATACTTGGGCTGGAAACAATATGACGCGTTCATTGGTTGCGATACGTTAATATTATGTAGGTGAATGAATGAAGAGCTGTAGTACAACACTGATGGTATGAGGTACATCATCGGTTGACCGACGCGCTTTGTATCTGAGAGCGTTCAGTGCAGCGCTGATCGCATAAATTGATGGAAGTGCATGTGTACAGACTTATAAAATAAATATTGACAGACCGAGTTATTACTGAGGTTAAATGTTGACTTGAAGGGTGTGAGGCATTGTTTCCAGTCTTTGATGAATATGATATTTAAAAAAATTACTTAATTAATTGAAGACGATTTTACTCGGCCAACATCGGCGCGGCATTATGGCATCATTACATAACTGACCGACATGTATGTCGCACTATTTCCAGCTTTAATATTAATTAAAATTTTGATGATATTTGTCTAGCACCCGGAGATTGTAAAGTTGAAACGCGAAAATACTATAAAGTCAACATTAATAGCCAAAAATCAGAAAATACCGACCGATACTACAAACTAATCTTAACGAAAAGATCGAAAATAGCCACTGTAAGTTGCAATTTTGAACTGAAATGGAGTTCTTTTGGCGAGTAGAAGTCGACTTACTCACTTTGTCTATGGTAATCATATCAAAATGGTCTTATAAGTGTAAGGTGACAAGTTTTCAGAGCAAGATGTCCAACATTTATCCAATTTGAATGAATTTCTTTTGGAGAGCAGAGCCCAATTCCGTCAGACAGTCAGTAATCATACAAAGACGACCTTTTAACTGTAACGTGACAGGTCTTTACACTAAGATGGCCACCTTTCTTGGAAATTTTGTATGGAGTTCATTTGATGAGTAGAAACGGCTCAGTCAAACAGAGGAAATCACCCAAACATGGGCACCGTTTGGCAATTTTTAATGGAGTTCTTTTGATGAGCAGAACCCGACCCAGTTGCTAGTCTAAGATTTACAGAACACAATAATTACACCAAGATAGCTGCCATATTGAACAGAGTCCTTTTGACGAGTAGAATGCTGCTCAGTCACTCAGTCTACAGTAAATACACCAAAATGGCCGCCGTTTCAATCATTTTCTTGCAGTGTGTACAATCTATCATCTATCTCTAAGTCTATGGTAATTATACCAAGATGGCTGCCATATTGAACATGATTTTTTTGGTGATTAGAACCCGGGTTAATCGCTATCTATAATAATTTCTCCAAAATGGCCGCCATTCGGTCATTTTCTTACAGCGAGTAGAACCCATCTCAGTCAGTCTACAGTAATTACACCAAGATGACCGCCTTATTGAACAGGGTTTTTCAGTAGTAGAACCCGGGTCAATCGCTGTCTACAGAAATTATCCAAAATGGCAGCCGTTTGGTCCTTTTCTTGCAGAGAGCAGAACCCATCTCAGTCATTAAATGTATTGTGGTTATACCAAGATGGCTGCCTTATTGAACAGGGTTTTTTAGTAATAGAACCCAGGTCAATCGCATATAGAAATTACCCAAAATGGCAGTCGTTTGGTCATTTTCTTGCAGACAATAGAACCCATCTCAGTCATTAAGTCTATTATAATTACACCAAGATGGCCGCCGTTTGTCCACGACCCCGTCCCAGTCACTCAGTCTACAGTAAGGTGTTGGAGGTGAACTCACGGCAGGAGTACTCCCTCTGGATGGGCGGCGGGCGCGGCTGTACGCCGATGAGAGCCTCCAGCGGGACGGGCGCGCGCGGCACCGACACGGCGTGCGGGGGGAGGTAGATGGGCTGCAACATGCCGAAAGTGCATTCCGGAGGCACCATGCAGCGACACCCGCCATGGCACTGGAATCGCAAAACAAGAAAGGTTAGAAAATGCGACACGTTAAGTATTGAACTGTCAAAAGAGATAAAAGAAAATATGGGTTTAAAAGATGAGGAATAGAAAAAGAATTTTATTTATTGTGGGACTACAATAAGTTGCAGAAATACCATGTAGTGATACCCGCCATGGCACTGGAATTGTAAAACAAGTAATGTGAGAAAATGCGACAAACCTTTGGGCCAGTTGTTTCAAATCAAATTCAAATGTAACATTGTCATCAAATGGCCGTTTAGCACCTTTTTTGTTTTTTTTTTCACTTTTGAAAGGTCCCCATTAAATGCCGATTCTAGGTGCATTTCAACTTTCTATCAAATTGCAATAAGCTGACAAGTTTAATAATGTGACAATTGTTCTCTTCTGTTGACATCAATTTGTTCACATCAATCGACATTTAACATGGACCTTTCAACTGTCAAAAAACAAAATGATGCTGAATGGCCATTTGATAATAGTGTTGCAATTGAATTTCTGTAAAACAACCCATCCTAAGTGTTTTAAAGTAAAACCTACTCATTACATTATTGAAAAGAGAATAAAACTAAGGATTGATGAGGGTGGAGGGCAGAGGGCAGACGAAGGAAGTTTATTATTTGATCTTTGAAGACAATACTAATGACTCTCAAACAAAAGCTGAAAACAGAAAAATCAGAAAAAAATTCAGTCGCATCGAGAAAATAAAATTAAATAAATAAATAAAATTCGTAGATGTAACCGAATCTTTTTCTGATTTTTCAGTTACAAATTTTCATTGAAGATTCGCTGATATTGTCTTCAACGATTAAATACAACAATTTCAGGTTAAACTTTTTTTTTCCCGTTTTCAAAAAATAAGTTTTGTATAAGGTTTTTACAAGCTTTTCGACTACCACACTTAGCACATTCCCTTGGTATACCTACTATACTCAAAGTTATTAAAAAAAAATGTTTATTTGGTCACAGCATAATCTAAACCATACAGTGACACCCACCATAGCTCTGAAGTCACATAATGAGTAGGTAAGCTGAGAAAATGCAACAAATTTGACTCTTGAGTGATCTAAAGATTTAAAAACTTGATGTTGGAATTTTGTCATATTTTGTCATACGGAAATACAACACAGGTGGCTCTGAAAATTTTTATGGCTGTAGAAATGAGCAAAAGAATTGGTTTTGCATTCAAAAGTCATTTTTGAAAAAAATGTCAGTTAGGACCTTGTGACCTAAGGTGACATAATAGTGGTAGGAAATGTGAAGAGGATTAAGAAACACTGATTTATCTATGGTAATGGTACCTATACTACCCATGTCCCGCCGCGATCAGAAGAAGGCTCAGATACCTGGGGAGTTGGGTTATAGCATTGTGAAATGAGAAGACATGGCCAAACACCCACAGACAACACTAATGAACTTCATTAAGGGACTGGATTACTGTCAAAGAAGAACAGTAAAATATAGGAGATAGCACAATGGGCCTGTTAATGCAACCAAAGATATTTCTCTCTAACATATGTCCTCTTCCTTCACCCAACCTTTTATCCATGTACCTGTCCCTATCTGACAGTGTGTGACATTTGCAACAATAAATCATGGTACAGTAGACGGCTTGAAGCTACTGCGAAGAACAACAAATTAATCTCTCAGTGCAATTTAATATTGACTCAGTTAAGAAATTTGGGCAGTGACTATCTGGTACACCCTCGGTGTGCATAATTTCGAATTTCTTATGTGTGATTTTGCAGAGAATACCAACAGTATCCCTCAAGGTCAAAAGAACGATTCTCATTAACAAGAATATCAGAAGACAAAGGTAAGTAAGTCCTTTACAAATCCAATCTTTACCAAATCCCATAGTTGTGACAACTTTAAAATGATTGGTCCACAAATTAATTCGCATAGAATATATGGGACTGCAGTGGCTATGGCCTAAATGCTTTTTGGCACTATGTTAGGAGGTCACAGTTATGGTTTGTCTGTGTAGTGTTTTGAAAAGGTACTTAGTTTTCATTGATATCAATAGATGTCGTTAGGCTTAGAGCTACTCTAAGGTTCCGCTTAGAGCTTCTCTCAGGTTATGACAGATGCCGCCCGGATGCCCGGCCAGCAACGACTGCCGGGAGCGGTTAAACGCCAGCCTGCCAGCCAGATACAATTCGTAGCCAGTTAAAAACGGTTGTGCGACCAGAAGTATAAATATTGTAAACACGTAAACTCAATAATAAACCTCATTATGGCAAGGACCTATTATAACTTGAAGAACCCCTAACAAATAGTATTTTCCTGTGGAAAACGCAAACATTACAGTCTGTAAGAGCTTTAACGATAGTAAGGTTAGGTTAGGGGACAGCACAGTGTTCCTATGGTCTGAGTGTTTATGGGAGCTGGTACCAGGCACGGACGTATATAAGGAGGGGGGGGGGGGGGGTTTGGGGGTCCGGACCCCCCCCGATTCATATCCATCTTACTTGTCCAACAGAAAAAAATTACATGCACCGCGCCTAAAATAGACGCTCTAAAAACTTTTATCCTGCTCTTATTTTTATTCCCAGAGAATTTTTGTAAACAAATGTGTTGCCGTGAGTATAAAATATTTGACAAATGGTAATTTCAGAGTATATGCGAAATGTACCTAAGTGTCATAAAATCATTTCGCCTTTTAACTGAAAGAAATACAATTATATTTAACAACCAGCTGGTGCCCGCGACTTTGTTCGCGTAGACTTAATTTTTAGTTGAAAATTCTTATTCTTAACATAACTTTTTAGTTTATGAACCGATTGGAATGAAACATACACTAAAATGTTACGAGAAGCTTGCCACAACACATCACTGAAAACCGCATATAAAAAAAGATCTGGCAGTGCAACTTGATTCTGAAGAAATTTTTAATCAGTTAGCAATAAAACGTAAAAGACTAAATTTATTACTTTAAAGTTTCAACTTTGTTACTTTTGAATAAATATTGCAATACTTACATACATTACAAATAACTTTTTATTTAATTAAAGGCGTCTACTTAGAGTAACCTAAGTTATATATTATAGATTACCCGCGACTAAACTTGCGTGTTATAGTCGCAGGCAATGTTTAATTTGTAAATTTTTTTTTATTTTTTTTTATTGAAAGAATAGATATACATATTAAAATCAACAAACAAGTCCTGCTAAGCCAATTGAATTGGCTTGTCAGCAGGTGCTTATATTTTAGTTACATATAGATTTTTTACATTTAAAATTTACATCTTATATCTACAGATTCAACATTTTTTTTATACACATCAATAACAATATAATTTTTTTTTTCTGATAACCAATTTTTTACCATATATTTAACCTAATAATAATGATAGATTTAATTGGCGTTAGAGCTCTGTTTTTTTTACTTTGGGGACCCCTCCCCTTGTCAAAGCTATAGCTACGTCCGTGGTACCAGGTGATGGTAAGATTTGTGTAGTAAGTATGTTTGTAGCCTAAAAACAGTTGTTTATGTTAGGTTAGGATAGGACGATATGTTTTATCTGAAAGAGCTTCAAGGATAGTAAGGTTAGGTTAGGGGACTGCACAGTGGTCCTATGGTCTGAGTGTTTATGGGAGCTGGTACCAGGTGATGGTAAGATTTGTGTAGTAAGTATGTTTGTAGCCTAAATACAGTTGTTTATGTTAGGTTAGGATAGGATGATATGTTTTGTCTGCAAGAGCTTCAAGGATAGTAAGGTTAGGTTAGGGGACAGCACAGTGGTCCTATGGTCTGAGTGTTTATGGGATCTGAAACTAGGTGATGGTGAGATTTGTGTAGTAAGTATGTTTGTAGCCTAAAAACAGTTGTTTATGTTAGGTTAGGATAGGATGATATGTTTTGTCTGCAAGAGCTTCAAGGATAGTAAGGTTAGGTTAGGGGACAGCACAGTGGTCCTATGGTCTGAGTGTTTATGGTATCTGGTAGCAGGTCACGGTGAGATTTGTGTAGTATGTTTGTGGATTAAAAACAGTTGTTAGATTAGGTTAGGATGGATATACTCACGGTGATGCCGCACCACTCGCAGCGGTACCCCGTGAGACACTCGGCCGACCAGCATGCGCGCCGGCACGCCACGCACTTGCCCCCCGCGGGCAGGTTGCCCTCGCGCCAGTGGTGCCGATGGCGCACCTCCGCCAGCTTCACATCCGGCACGTATGTTGCGTTCTCGCGGCAGTCCGGGGTGGCGAAGTCGGCGCACTCGCTGTGCACGTAGTACTCGCAGACTGAAACAGACAGATCACGCATAAAACATACATTCAGTGTTCAGTCTAACCATATTGTCAACAAACTTGACCAAACCAGCCAATTATAGGTCACCCTAAGTGGTTCGCTACATTTGGTGACTTAGTAATAGCGACCGGGTTCATGGGGTGAGGCTTATCAAGGTCTTGTCGGTGGATATGTCTGCCCACCTATCGGATCAGGATCGAGAGAGACTGTCACTCCTGGACACATAGGCGGATTTAGGGGGGGGGCACGGGGGCACGTGCCCCCCCCAGACGGTATTTTTGTGTACTGTGGAACTGTGGAGATTCCATCACAGTTCATACTAAGAAGCAGAAACTTTCTTTATTAAACACTAGCTGACCCGGCCACACGTTGCTGTGGCTAATAAAACACTTTGTAAAATCCAACCTTTGTAAACACCGCCGTCTTTGAGTTTATCGCGAAGAGATAGACAGATGCCGTGGAGGACTTTTATTTATAATAAGTAGAGATGGTGTGAAAGATTATAATAATGTTAATGAAATGCTTGGGTAACTAACGTATTTAAGTTGATAAGGATTAATACTGTATCCGTCTAAATAACTTTCCAATTATCCCATTGTACGTGACCATTTTTTTAGAAGAATGGGTATAGTAAGCTATCCGTAAAAGATTCATGTATGCCATCGCGGACTTTTTTGTAGATCTGTAAAAGAGGAATATCCCACCATGCATTGTTTTGTTATATCTCAAATGGATTAGGCAGTGTTTTTGATGAAATCTCCCAGGCGCGGCTTGACTTTTTCCGACACTTCTAACAATTATCGTTATGTTTCAACCAATTTACACACATCCTTGACAAATTATAAACCTAACCTTCCTCATAAAACACTCTATCTATTGGTGAAAACCGCATGAAAATCCGTTCAGTAGTTTTCGAGTTTTTAATTTATCTTCATTATTATTCACTGTAGAACGCAAATCTGCCGTACCAATACGAATGTTATCAATGATAACTTATCATTATCTGTCTCTCGCTGGTCATCAGTGCGGTTCGCACGTGAGGTAGCTCGTGGCCCATTCTGATTGTTATATTGTCATACTGTCAAACGTTACCTGTCATTCTGTTACCATTTAAAATCTTCTATCATCAGTTTGTCAGTGCGTGAGAACTATATTTACTGTTTTAATATGCCAAGGAAAAGACGAACACCAATTGATGAGAATAATAAGATAAGAAGATAGAATGGGTATCGTAAGCTATCCGTAAAAGATAGATATATGCTTTCCCGAATTTTTTTGTAGATCTATAAAAGAGGAATATCCCACCATTAATTGTTTTGTTATATCCCTAAAGGATTAGGCAACGTTTTCGATGAAAGCTACCAGGCGGCTGGACTTTTTCCGACACTTCTAACAATTATCGTTATGTTTCAATCAATACAAAAATCCTTGACAAATTACATACCTAAGCCTTCCTCACGAAACACTCTATCTATTGGTGAAAACGGCATGAAAATCCGTTCAGTAGTTTTCGAGTTTATCGCGAACAGACAGACAGACAGATGGCGCGGGGGACTTTACTTTATTATATGTAGAGATGTAGAGATTAAAAAAAATTCAGTTAGATTTTTTAATTTTTTTCTTTAATATAACATTTTGTCAATATTTTGAAGACCTCTCTTAGTCTTCTGTCTCATTCACGCACTCAATTTTTATATTATGACATTTAAAAAAAAATCCATTTGATTTTTAAAAAATTTTATTTCATAAAAACTTTGTCCTGACAATAACAAACACAACAAAAAAAGAATCATCTAATTTGGTGCAGTCGTTCGTAAGTTATGCGCGTACATACATAGAAAAGATAAAAGATAGAAGATAGATAGATTTAATTTTTGTATTGTTTTGACACTTTCAAAAAATCTTCCTATATATACCTGAACTTGTAACCGTCCGCCCCTCGCCCTCCCCCCCCCCCCCAGAAAAAAATCCTGAATTGTTGATTTTTTTGCCCGTCCGCCCCTTGTGCCCCCCCCAGAAACAAATCCTGGATCCGCCCCTGCCTGGACTCATAGATCCCTGGATTCCTACCCACCCCACATACCATTTTCCTTCCCAGAATTTCCTCTACTTCCTTTCCTTAAAAAAGCCCTCCACACAGTATACCCAAAGATGGCGTAGGCCTTGAGGGAAATTGTTTTTTCCGGGCCTCCTGTGGAGCTAGTGTAAAAAAAATCAGCTTTCAAACTTAGAACAAATGCTGACGGGTCGAGAAATGATGGTTAACGACCGGTTACAATATTTGTCTATAATTTTATTATATTTACACAAGTCCAAAACGTCAAAAAATTCAAAATGGCGTTGCTGACCGCTTTAACAAATAAGGGGTCGTCCATTAATCACGCAAGGCTCGAAAGGGGGGGGGGGTTCGGGAAAAATCACGAAATATCACGACGGGGGGGGGGGGTATAATGAGATATCACGTGTATTTATTTTTCATGATAATATTCTGAAAATTTCAAAATACTTTGTACTAAAAAAATACACGTGATTTTGGGGGGGGGGGGGAGGGTTAGACTAAAACCTCACCACCCCCCCACCAGGGGGGGGGGGTTAAAAAGTTGCTAAAAAACATCACGTGATTAATGGACGACCCCTAATGTGAAGAAGATTCCGCAACTGGGACATAAGTTTAATCTCCAATGGGATTATATTATTTGTTTTATTTTATTACATTATGTGTATTAAACAATATGATTCATTTACACCTTATAGATATTAAACAACAACAAAAAGGCGTTATAAGTTGTCTTGTTTGTATTTTTCCAATAAAACAGGAAACTAAATTTAATAATCTTTGGTTGTTCTTACATTGTAGGTAATGTCGAACATCCATTTAAACCACTAAAAATTTTTTAAACATCAACATTTTATCCAAACTAATAATTAACCCCGCTTTCGATGTGATAATCTGCCATCTATGAAACATTTACAAAATAATAGCATACAACTAACACTCAACAGTATTTACCTACTTCCTACTGCCGAAAGATTTGCCGCGGCGAAATGAGGAACCACAATAACTCAAAATATTATTGAAAGTTTATAGGGTAGTTCCCGATACTACCGCGGTCAAATCTCTCATAGATGTCGCTATTTCCCACAAAGTGCATATTATTTTGATTATAGGTAGTATCCAAATCGCAGCATTTTGAATTAAGTATCTATATTCTATCTTGCATTTTATTCTCGTAACCGACATCTGTCCAAAATCATAATCTCATTCTACAAATCTACGGTAGTGTTTTGTGTTCAATCTCCAATCTCCGGATCCGTCATGCGCACGCGCATGCTCTTTACAACACTACAGCAAGTTGAGCAAGTTTCACCGCTCCTCTGAATATGTCTGAAATCCTCTCGCAAATTTTAACTCGAATCCACGACTTCTAGTAAAGGAAACGGCGATACATTAACAGTCCGGGATTCAATAACAATGTAAGATCCGCTGACTTGTGAATACCAAGTTAACAGCCACTGTAAAAATCGGCCTAACATCATCCTAACATTCATTCAAAAACAACACGTTTTACATTGACACTAATCCCCTTACATGAGTCATGATTTTTCAGGTTAAAATATTGGTTAAAATGCCACGATTCAGGACATATAGGAATTTTCAATTTTCTAAAGGAAAATTTTGAGAGTAGTTTTTATGACGTTTCGATTAAAACATTATCGATTTGAAACTTTGATAATTTTTTCCAAACAGCCGCATTTTTAGGCACAGATTACGGAAATTTATACTAGTTTCAACAATTACCAAAATAACAATTTACATGCACAAAATAGGTTAAGTACCTATTAGACAGTGGCGGCGTAGGGTAGATTGGCACCCGGGGCGGTTTTGTATTGAGCACCCTACATAAAATAAAACAGCAAAAACATGCTTACGAGATTTCATTTTACTAAAATATTCGATCACAATATCAAGATTGTTTTCCCTGTCTCTTTCAATTGATATCATAGAAAAATTGATTATTCGCGGTTGGCTCATTGTGAACCTTAAATAAGATTTTATTAAGGAGACAGAAAAAAATATTGGCACCTCTGGGACTCGAACGCAGGACCTTCCGTTTACATGGAAACAGCTCTTCCAACTGAGCTAAGGTGTCTATAACCAATTCGGTCACATTTAACTGTGTCATTCTTCGACTAAGAACTACCAACTTTATCTTCATTTTTTTAACGCACATATTATTGGCTGCTACCTTTATATATGATTGCATGAATACAAGGGCGGATCCAGGATTTTTTTCTGGGGGGGGGGGGGCGCAAGGGGCGGACGGGCAAAAAAATCAACAACGGGGGGGGGGGGGGGGGGGGGGGTGAGGGGGGCACAAGTGGTGGACGCGAATCAACAATTACTGTTAGGATTTTTTCTGGGCGGGCACAAGGGGCGGAAAGGCAAAAAATCAACGATTACTGTTAGAAATAAACTTAAGTATCATATTTCAAGTTTATTTCTACAAGTTCAAGTATGTATAGGAAGATTTATGAAAGTGTCAAAACAATCGAAAAATTAAATTTCTAAAAAAGACAGTTTTTAGCTTCTAAGTATGTACTGTGATGGAATCTCCACAGTACACAAAAATACCGTCTGGGGGGGGGGGGGGGGGCACGGGGTGCCACACGGTGCCCCCCCCTCCCCTAAATCCGCCCTTGGCTATCTAGATAGTGTCTGGATAAATTATTAATTAGCTCAATTAGTAGAGCTGTTGCCAAGTTGCCATTTAAGCAGAAGGTCCTGGGTTCAAGTTCCAGAGGTGCCGATAACTTTTGTGATTTTTCTGTCTCCAGATTTTCGATTGAGTTTCGCTAATTTCTTCTTTCAACGCCTGCTTTGCCGGTGTTGGAATCACACATCACTTCGAGTGTTGATACAAGCTTCTCAAAATGATGCTTCAGTTTTAGAAAGGGAATTAGAAATTATATTCGAAAAAAATATATATATGTATAGTTGCGACGCATTTCAAAATATGATAATGTAAGTAGCTAGATACAAGAGTAGGTAGTTATTTATTGAAATGTCTGTACATCGGGAGATTTTGTGCGCATTCTTTGTCTGTACGAGTGAGTTGTCGTTGTCACCCCTCGGGGCTTGGCACCCGGGGCGGACCGCCCCCCCTTACGCCGCCACTGCTATTAGATTCTAAGTTTGGGTAAACTAAGTTATGTATGTGTATTTAGATTGAAACGAAACTTCGCAAAGGTCAATAATTGTCAATCCATAAAAAAATCCAAAATGGCGGCAGAGGGATCGTTTTATAGGAGAACTTTTAAACTTAGTAATGCATCTTTAAACAAACGTTATTGAAACGTAGTGTAATTCCCACAATATAAGTTAGTGGAATAATTACCGATTTTTTTATTAATATAGAGTTATTAAACTTAGGTACCTAGGTACTGAGCACTAGTACGTGTGTACCTACCTACATCACTAACGATTTTTCAATTTATGTTGGCACAACTTATGTTGGCACATTTCAGGTAATTAAAGAGGTATTCTAGTTTAGAAGAATGAATTGAACGTATTTTTTCAGGTGCAATAAAAAACAATAATATTTTTAGTAGCCATTACTTTACCAAATATGTATTAAACATTAGGTAAGATTACCTACATAAAAAAAAAATCAACCGAAAAAATTCAAAATTCAAAAAGTTACAGGGTGTTGAAGTGGGGAGTCTCGACAATATGGCGCGCCCTGGTTGACACGATTGCAACCCTCCTAGTAATCAGAAAAAGAACGAAATTAATTCTTAATCCAAACAAATGCTGCTGTGGCCCGAACCACAGAAAAGTCAAAAAGTGTTTTTTTTTTACCAAAATAAAATAAAAAAACATTTTTTTACCAGTTTTTTTTTACTTTTCCGAATTTAAAAAAAATTGTAAAATTGAAATTTTGTTATAATTTGGTTAGTGCGATAGAGTGATGTATAGAGAGAACTCACACCAAATTTCAAATAAATTAATAATAATATTTATTTCGCATAAAATTAAACAATGAAACATATGTGGAAACTTTGACTAGCCAACTAGGAATGAGAATTGGTTCAGTAGAACTTGAGATATCGTGTCAACCGTCTCGAAAAAAGTAGTTTTGAAAAAAAATGCGTTTAAAGTTTTGTTCTATTTAGATTCTAGTTAGATTCCGTCTACAACATTCTGTCTACAACCGCTACACTAAAATGATTATAACTTTTAAAATAATTAAAATATCGAAAAATCCTTTTAAGAAGATATTTTAGAATATCTAAATTATGAAAACATGAAAAAAATTTCTAGACTAGAATACCCCCTTAAAAAGCAGATTTATTTGGTCGAAGATATTTTTACGCGTTATCCGCAAGGTGTTTCCATTCTTAATTTTATCATAATTTTCTAGTATTTTTATGATGATTTTCAAAATCCTGTTGGTTTTTTTTAAAGTTGTCATGAATTCAACAATGTTGGCAACAGGCCCGAATTTACCAAAAAGCTGAAGGGGTAAATATGGCCCAGAGCCCCAAAACTCGTAGGAACTTAATACTGAAAATATGTTAAATAATCTAGGACCGATGAAATTTACTTGCTCAGCGTCACGACAATGGTGACCAGACAACTCAGAATGAACTCAACTCAACACCTCCTTTGCAAAAAGTAATAAAAAATTGTTAAATAGGTTACGTTAGGTTAGGTTATGAGCTATTTTTCAAATAGCTTTTAATGACTTTTCAAAGAGGTGTTGAGTTGACTTGATTCAGAGTTGGCCAAAAAGGGAACAAAAAAAACCGTTATCTTATACGCACGTCTTTCGAAAATATGCCGCATTAATTCCTAAGAATAAACGATGAAACATCAAATAAAAATTCCAATTACAAAATATTTAACATTTTTAACACGGTCATGCGACCATACGTGTTTACCACACCCCCTGCCTCATTTACCACTCATGAATTTAGTATTATTTAACTAACTTGAGGGTGTCTTATCTTCCTCAGGGGTCTTTGACATCTTCTATCATTTACATTTCCATCATATAATCTCCCTAAACTCCTTTCTTCGTTCATCCGCTCTGCATTCCCAAACTACTTAAGCATCCCCTTCTTATCCATAACGCTTACATCAATCAGCCTTGCACGAATTTTTCGGCTCCAAATTTTTAACACGTTCATACACGGTTTTTCCAATATAAGATTTGATTAACTTGAGAGTTAGTTACTTGTCTTCCTCGGGCGTCCATTCTTTTCCACGTCATATAAAACATCATATAGGTATAATTGTGCAACTTACTCATGCAATGCAAGGAGGCAGTCTCGTCGAGTCTCTTGCGACACACGGTGCAAAACTTCCGCTTGTGGTGCGCCGGTTCCGACCAGCAATGTGCCACAGGGTTCTGAAACAACACAGTGACAAGCATTAATAGGTATCATCCATACAACCTAAGTAAGAATCGTGTATACATGACTAATCATGATGACCTTAAATAAAATTGGAACTCAACTATGGAAAAAGCAAATAAGGGCCTAATAATAAAGTAAAACATTGATTTGACGACAACCTTCTGCTTCTGACTCTTAATATTGACAAAACTAAATATTTACTTTCCATACGTAAGTCACTCCTCCTCAAAACTGTCCTAATCTTATCATTCACTCAAGCTCACAGTACCATATTACCCCTACGCCTCCCCACAATAATTAATTGCTCATGTACCAACCTAAAAAAATCCGACCAAATTAAATATCCAGGGCAGGTGTTCCCAAAGTGTGCGCCGCGGCGCCCTGGTGCGCCGTAGAAAGTAAAGAGGGGCGCCGTGAGTCGATCCTCTATCATTATCCGAAACCGCAAATATTCGCGGGTACATATAAAGCAACAATTCCTATTTTGAGCGCTCGCATCTTCGAAGAACATAGGTACATACTCGTCGCCGTCGCTCACTCGCCGAAAAGTTCCTACGCGCTTGAAAACCGTTGATAACCACAAGGCAACAACACGCACATTCTGAGAGAATTGCGGCATTTAGGAAGAAACTGCAGTTGTGGATAAAAAAAATAAATGAAGATAGCTGTCAAGATTGCTTCCCCCCAATTGTATAAAAATGCGGCATCTAATGAACTGGTTGTCTCACAAGACCTGATGGCCCTTTCCACGAAACACCTATCGAAGCTCACCGAATGGTTTTCGAAGTACTTCACAGATGATGATGTCGAAAAATTTGGGTGCATTCAAGAGCCAAGAGCAAGAGAGTCTCGTTGAACTCTTTTGCGATAACAGCCTCAAAACTAGATTCACCAGTTCCGATTTGGTGTAGTTTTGGTTATCGATTCAAAAAGAATATCCAAATTTAACTTCGAAAGCTGCCTATCTATATATTTTTGTGCCTATCTACCTAACTATTATTATTGTGGGTACCTATTTCTTGTTATATATCTTGTTAGGGATATATATATATATATATATATATATATATAAGTTTATGTTACGGCATTTAGTGGCTCAAAGCGTCCTTTAATTACCGGAACTTCTTGATCATTTCGACTTACTGGCTCATTTGGGCACTTAGTGGCTCATCGTTTTTTTTTTTTTAAGTCCATCATATCAAACTCGATGAGACGAGTCGAACGGTGTAAAAAAAATTTTTGAGTGAATAAATGACATTTTTACGTGGACCGTTAATGCTCCGGAATGCGTTTTTTATCAGTAAATATTCATCAATACTTAGAACATCAACTGGGTACACTTTTTATCGCATCTATAACCATCACGGCATGCGACGTTGCCGGATGTTCTCGTCATACAATATCATTCAAACTCCAAGTCGTTTATCAATGCTTTGCGATATTGAACTCAATGGTTAAATTCCTCAAAATCTATTATCGCATGACATTGCTATGTCAGATTGAATCTTTTGCGATATGTTATATGTTTGCCGGTATGTTATGTTGTATTCTATCTACATAGGTAGCTACTGTCAAGCGCTCGCTGTGGACTGTTAGTTGTTTTAGAAGAACAGACATTATATTATACGAGTAATATTTAGCGGCTATTCGCGCGCTTTTTTAAAATTGAAGATTGATTTACGAATTGCTTTTATAATATCGTTATTAATTTTGTGTTAATTGTTTTTGTGTTTATTACAAGGTTGATATTATTACGTATTTTAATACACATTTATGTAGTTTTTTCTTTAATAAATAAAATATTTGCTACGTCATTCTGTATTTGTCTTTTGCGTTCTGAAAGCATAGTCAGTTGTAATGTAATGATATCTATACAGGGTTTTCTAAAAATTTCAGAAATATATTAGGTACTCATGTAATATGTTTTTTCATACAGTTATATTATTTTTTTAAAATGTTTTTTTAGTAGAACGTAATTTTTATAATGGATTATATTATCATATTTAAGAAATCTAACAAGTTTTTCATTTTAAAAAATGTTCTGTACCTAGGTAATTACTTTACGCGTGACAATTTTTCAAAAGCATTGTCTCTAGTTGTATTGAAGTAATTAAAATATGTTTTATTGTTGTTTTGGTGTATTTTATAAAAAAAAGTTATGAACAAAAATAAACAATAATTTAAAAATAAATTACAATATACGGCCTACATAGTCCAGGAGTGAGACCCTTGACTCGCAAACCGCAGGTCTCAAATTTTATTTGATTAATTTGTGTTATTTCACAATTAATTCATTTAAAATAATAAATAGTATATTTGCGGCACGTTCCAGAGTGGAAGATACTATCAATATCGCCCTGGTGTAAGTAAGACCACCATTCAAAATTGAAACGTTGCTTGAAAATGGCTTTGGCCGTGTTTGGTGTCCAGATCTGAATCGCCAGGTACTTCCCAACCTTCCTCTTCCCCACCTCCTTCCCCTCCCCACTACCTTCAGCCTCACAACATACCCCAATTGGGGATTCCATGGTGTCACTGGCTCCAGACGGGAGCAGTTGAGATTCTTGTGCGGTATTCACTGTAAAAAAAACTCCACACAGGAGGCCCTTAAGAAAACGATTTCCCTCAAGGCCTATGTCATCTAATATGCTGTGTGGAGGGTCTTTTTGAGGAGAAGAGGGAGTCAACATTGGTCTTGAAGAGACCCATGTTGTAGAAAGGGGAAAACCCAGAGGCCGGCAAATCGTTCCATAGCCGAGCTGTTGAGCACAAAAACGAATCGAAGAAGCGACCAGTTCTCATGATTTTGAATTTGATTTTGAATTTGATTTTAGATTTGATTTTGGATTTAGGGTAGGGTTCAAAAATCTTGATTATTTTGTTTTTACATGAATATCGCACAACGTAGTGGATAGGGGAAGGAGATAGGGAAGAGGAAGGTTGGGAAGTTCCTGACTATTCAGATCTGGTCACCAAACACGGCTAAAGCCATATCACGCAACATTTCAATTCTGAATGGTGGTCTTACACCAGGGCGATACTGAGAGTATCTTCCACTCTGGAAAGTGCTGCAAATATAAAATATATGTATTATTTTTACTAAATAAATTGTCAAATAACACAAATTATAATCCCGCGACCTTCGGAGTGCGAGTCAAGAGCCTTACCGCTGGACTACGCCGATAAATATACAATAGACTAATCATACCTAAGATGACTTGAATAAGGACTAATTGTAAACGAGGTATTCCAATTTGGGAAGCGGGTATGGGTACCGCCGCCCCGGGAACCATTACTGTATAACCAACACCTCTGCAAGCAGTTTGCTACGTTTGGTGACTAAGCAGGGGTGCCCGGGTTCATGGTATCAGGTTTGTCCAGGACGTGGCGGCGGATAGGTCTGCCCTGCTGCGTGGCGGGCCGGATAAGAGAGTTTGGTTGAGGGAGGCCTTTTGTCCTTTCCAGCCGGACTCTCTCGACCCATCGCCTTGCACCGCATTTGGAGGGATGGAATTTTAGGTTCGTCACTCCTAGACACATTGACCCCAGATTCCTATCCACCCCACATACCTTTTTCCTTCCCAGAACTTCCTATCCTTCCCTTCCTTAAAAAGACCCTCCACACAGCATCCCCTTAGATGACATAGGCCCTGAGGGAAATTATTTTTCTCAGGGCCTCCTATGTGGAGCTACTGTAAAAAAAATGAGATTGCGAACTTCGACTACGAATCCGGAGGTCGCGGGTGAGAGATATATGAATCCATCTCTCCCACTGCATTGCAAGGCGATGGGTTGAAAGAGATTACACATCTGCCCTGATGATGGACACTGCAACGCTGTCCGAAACTTTGGCTAAAGAAGGAGGTATACACGGCATAATACCCCAAAAACTAATAACAAAAATACTTATGGCCGTGAAAATCTAAAATCACCTCTGCGATAGGTCACCCCAAGTCGTTCGCTACGTTTGGTGACTTAGCAGGGGTGCCCGGGTTCATGGGGTGAGGATTATCCGGGTCTTGGCGGCGGATGCATCTCTGCCCACCAGCTGCATGGCAGGATGGATTGGGAGAGAGTGTTGAGGGAGTCCCTTTGATTTCTCCAGCCGTACTCTCTCGGAACATAGCCTTTCACCGCAGTGGGAGGGATAGATTCCTGGACACACTGACTCCCAGATTCCTACCTACCCTTCATCCCTTTTCCTTTTCAGAACTTGCTCTCCTTCCTTTCCTAAAAAGACCCTTCACACAGCATCCCCAAAGATGACATAGGCCCTGTGGGAAATTATTTTCCTCAGGGCCTCCTGTGTTGACCTAATGTAAAAAAAACAGTCTATCCCGATCCGTCCTGCCATGCAGCTGGTGGGTAGACGCATCCGCCAACAAGACCCGGACAAACCTCATCCCATGAACCCGGACACCCCTGCTAAGTCACCAAACATAGCTTACCACTTGGAGTGACCTATGGCCAGGGCTGGGCAGTATTTGAAAAACTTGTAATTGAAATACGTATTTGAAATACAATAATATACAAATACAATGTATTTGGTAATTGGTATTTCAATTACCTGCTGCTGAGGTATTTTGTAATTTGTATTTCAAATACTTAAGGCTTCAAAATACATTTTCAAATACATTTAGTGATTTTAATAATGATAATTAAAAATAACCACACATAGATAATACATAGACTAAAAACGCTAGAATCCTGTACCTACTATTGTCCTTTGCTATAGGACTCTTTATTAATGATTATTTGTAGTTCTCTTAGGGGGCATACATTAATTATGTGAGCTCAAAAAAGGAGGGGGGGGGGGGGGTCCAGCAAAATCTCACGGTACTTGAAAAGAATAAACGAAGTGGTCCAAATTATCTCACCAAGGGGCGGGGGGAGTCTAGTTTGGAAGAAAAACTGCTCACCTAATTAATGTATGCCCCCTTATAATTGCTTTATAATGTACTGTACTATATTTTTTTTTACTTCATGCTAGTTATTATTATTGTCCTGTGCTATAATAGCACTGTTATTGTACATTTTGTATCATACTTGTCATTGCTTTGTATGGTACACTCTTGTATCATAGTATTAGATTTTTTTTTCATTAACTCCACACAGGAGGCCCTGAGGAAAATTATTTCCCTCAGGGCCTATGTCATCTGGGATGCTGTGTGGAGGGTCTTTTTGAGGAGAGAAAGGAATGAACATTGGTCTTGAAGAGACCCATGTTGTAGGAAGGAGGAAACACAGAGGCCGGCAATCATTCCACAGCCGAGCTGTTGAACACAAGAACGAGTCGAAGAAATGACCCGTTCTCATGTGACAAATGTCAACCGTGTACAATGTGTTTCCCGACTATGCACCGGTGCCGAAAGGATCAATGATGCTAGTTCCTCGGAGCATCTTCCATTGTAATACCGGTAGAACCAGGATAGCATTCCAACTCGACGCCTGTGCTCTAAAGATTGCAATCCGTCTTTTAAGATGGGAGAATCTATTAAACGGACCGCCCGTTTCTGCATAGAGTCGAGGGTATTTTTCAGGTATTTTGGAGCTCCAGACCAGAGGTGGCTGCCAAATTCAACCGTGGGGCGCACTTGTGATTTGTACAGGGTTAGCAGTTGTGTACTATTAAAGTATCTGCGGGCCTTGTACAGTACGCCCAGTTTTTGATCGAGCACTATTGGAATAATTAAATAATGGACTGAATACTAGAAATAAAATATTGGACTGAATACTAGAATGTTTTTAAGTTAACTACTGTAGAGCGCACTTGAAGTGAAATAACACAAAACTTCGCTACACAAATGTCATCCATTTATATATAAAAATGAATCCTTGTTTCCCTTGGTCACGCCATAACTTCAAAATGACTTTACCTATTTCATTCATTTTTTTAAAGTTTTCTTATACTTTTAGAAGGTTCTTACGGAAAGAAAAATTAAGAAAATTACGCAGAAAATGGGATAATTTCAGAAAACTTAACGACTATTTTAACTACGCACGTTTGACAGTTCGCGCGTTTGATGAAAATAAATTTAGCAGGCAGCTGTTTTTTTGTAACCAAAGAATTTTCATTGGATTTTTAAAATTATAGATATTTTAAATAGGTACCTATGTTAGGTACCAGATTTTATTGATTGTTTTTATAATATAGAAAAATGTTCTGGGACTAAATATATGGAACGCGGGAGGGGTTGGCGGGATGGGGGAGCGGAAGAGGGGAGAGGGTAGGCAGGGAAGGTGTACGGGGAATGCAAGAGGGTAAAGGGAAGCGGTAGGGGAACGGGGACGCACGGGAAAGGACATGCAGGGAGAAACAATTTATTTCTTTGAATATTGCAGTGCAACGCATACCGGGAACCAGCTAGTGTTATTATAATAATAATTATTATAATCTAACACCTAAGTCCTATACCACAAATCTTTACAAGTGGAGCGGAGACGAGATGTGTGTCCTGAGCAATATGATTAGTCAATTTTAGCACGTCTCTGTTTCACTATGCTCTGCTTTGCTTCAATGGAAACGCACTCTTAGATATGGGCACTTACGACAATTTATTGCAACCAAAGGTTCTACCTAAACCAAATGTATTTTGTAATTTGTATTTTGTATTTTGTATTTGAAATTTAAAAATGGTTAAAATACTGTATTTTGTATTTCAAATACACGACTTGAAAGTATTTTGTATTTCGTATTTTAAATACATGCGAAAAAGTATTTTGTAATTTGTATTTTAATTACAGTAATGCATGTATTTTGCCCAGCCCTGCCTCTATGGCAAAGGTGTTGGTTATCCAATAATGGTTCTCGGGGCGGCGGTACACATATCCGCCTCCCAGATGAATATTACCACCTAATCTAAACAAGTTAGCAATTAAAACCGAAAACCCAATTTAAGACTATTTATACAATGTAGACTTAAACCACCTGTACAATGTTGGAGTTCATTTTTACAAATTCCTTCAACCAATTAAACAATAATGATTGTCTCTTTCTGATATATTTTTATTTCACACGACAAACAGAGACGGGTATAATTGGAGTGATGTTTCTAAAAATGGTAAATTCAATATTTTACCGGAAATGTCCCAGACGGAATCATCTAGTACCGGCACGCAAATATTTAAGCATTGTAAAAAGATCATATGAAATGCAAAGTGTAAGCGAACGGGATGTAGTCCTTTCCATTAATAACTTAGAAATTGCTTATTATTGCTTGAATTGTCAAGTTACGCCAACGCCCATTTTCAACTTAAGTAAAGTAAAAAAGTAAAAGCGATATTAAGGAAGCTAGCGTGATTCAATTATTATGACACTTCCCTTTTTTTTAAAATGCAACTATTACCGATCCGCTACCAGTCCGTGGAATCTTCAGTTTGTAGGCACGGGGTAACGCTATGCGATGCGTGGCGGAGAGGGGGAGGGCTACAGATACTTTGCCGGAATTTGATAGAAATTATTTTATATTAAAAAAACTAGCAATGCAATATACAGTTTTAAAAACAGATCGATAAGCAAATAGTTTTTCTATGATTACCAAAATTATTGAGTATATGGTGTAAAAGACAACTGAGATACAGAGTAAAACTGTTCTTAGTGTAATTATATTACCCCGGTCTAAAAAACTATCGAAAGAAGCGAAGCTAGCCGTCCATAATGGAGTGCTGGTACCTACCCTAATGCTTCGCTGTGAGGCTCGGAACTGGTAGAGAAATGATGAAAGTAGACCGAAATGAATAATAATGATCCGCACATAATGTAAGCCTGATGTAAGCGTAACGAGTAAGATTAAGAAAGAGACGCTTAGATTGGTTGGGCATGTAAAGCAAATGAACGAGAAAAATAGTGTAAGGAGAATATATGATGACGCAAATGTGAATGCTAGAAGAAGTCGGGGACGCCCGAGGAAGACATGGCACGACCAAGTGAATCAGATATTTGAGTCGAGCCATTTCAAGAGTCAGAATAATAAAAGAGCATGTATGAGACGAAGTATGCATGTGAACGAGGCAAGGAGTGTGTGCCAAGATCGAGTTGTTTGGCGGTCCGTCTCTATTTGTAAATTGTAAAATATGATAGCAACTAAGTATAATAATAATTTAATAATGAGCAAAATTAAGAAAGGGACCCTCAGATGGTTTGGGCACGTAGAGCGAATGAGCGAAGAAAGTAGTGTAAAAAGAATATATGATGCAAATGTGAATGGTAGAAGAAGTCGGGGACGCCCGAGGAAGACATGGCACGATCAAGTGAATCAGATACTTGAGACGGGCCATGTCAAAAGTCAGAATAATAGAAGAGTATGTATGAGACGACCATCACGCCGTTTCCCCGCAGGGGTAGGCAGAGAGGACGGACCGCCAAACAACTCGGTCTTGGCACACACTCTTTGCCTCACTCACATTCATACATCGTCTCAAACATTCTCTTCTATTATTCTGACTTTTGACATGACCCGACTCAAGTATCTGATTCACTTGATCGTGCCATGTCTTCCTCGGGCGTCCCCGACTTCTTCTAAGAGTATTATAATTGCTCTTGAAAAGAGAAACTTCTTCGCGGCCTATTTCATACAAAATTTAGTTCTGGATTTACGGTTAAGATACCAAATTATTTCATTACAGAACTTCCTCTTCTTCCTTTCCCTAAAAAAAACCCTCCACACAGCATCCCCAAAGATGACAAAGACACTGAGGGATTTTTTATCAGGTGTGGTGCTAATGCGAGAAAAAATACAATTTAACCAATTAATATTATTTGGCGGTCCGTCTCTATTTGTAAATTGTAAAATATGATAGCAACTAAGTATAATAATAATAATTTAATAATGAGCAAAATTAAGAAAGGGACCCTCAGATGGTTTGGGCACGTAGAGCGAATGAGCGAAGAAAGTAGTGTAAAAAGAATATATGATGCAAATGTGAATGGTAGAAGAAGTCGGGGACGCCCGAGGAAGACATGGCACGATCAAGTGAATCAGATACTTGAGTCGGGCCGTGTCAAAAGTCAGAATAATAGAAGAGAATGTATGATACGATGTATGAATGTGAGTGAGGCAAAGAGTGTGTGCCAAGACCGAGTTGTTTGGCGGTCCGTCCTCTCTGCCTACCCCTGCGGGAAACGGCGTGATGGTTAGTTAGTTAGTTTCTTTTAGATCGATTTTATCCATATAGATCGGAGGTGACAACTTAAAGAAACGTACGAATCAATGAATAAAGTAAATTATGTAATATATTTCTAATAAGTTTATTCATAATTTTTCGAAAACACTAGTAAAACTAAGATAAAATAATTATGTAGCACATAAAAGAAACTACACCAATATGTATTTAAATACCTAATTTTATTTATGATAATAATAAAATAAACCTTAACACAAAAAAAAAACAACCGTAAACACCAAATAAATAACAATATTAATTAGCAAATCATACTACAATTTAAAAAAAACGCGCCAATAATCAAAAACGGCCGCTAGAAATGATAAATATGTGTGAATAATCAACAAGCAACATCCAAACTGTTCTGTCAACCTACCTACATATGTGACTATATTGGTAACATTAAACTTGGCAACGTAGCTTGATGCGGTAAGTGTGTTCTTAAAATAGATCAAGGAATGCACGTTATTTTAAGATATTTTTTTTTAATAAATAAACATAATTTTTGATTACATATTATAGCTGACCATATTTTAAACAAAATTTAAAAGACAGCATGTTGGTACTTCATCTACGTAAGTATATATTACATGCGAAAGAATGAGCAACTTAAGTGGCTTCTTCTAAGATGAGCCACAAAATGTGGTATGACATAAATATATATATATATATATATATATATATATATATATATAGTCACTATATATTATCTATTCCCAATAGCTTACTAAAGTAGGGCGCCGTGACTAAATACTAAACTTGTAAGTGCGCCGCGGGCTGAAAAAGATTGGGAACCCCTAATCTAGGGATTGTTATAGATGACTAACTGCGTTGGGAGGACCATGTCAATTTCACAACAAAAAGACTCCGCAAATTGTGCTATATATTTCTCTCTCTCAGATCAATCCTGAACCTTCAAACAATGAGATGCATATATTTTGCACAGCCACATACGGTATCGTGGGATGGGGAGGCTGTGCAGCTTCAATTATACATCCCATGATCTTAATTCAAAAGCTGCTACTAAGAATTATATTAAAATGTCACCCATCAGAACCACTTTTAAAAAAAAAATTGCAATCCTAGACATTAGACAATTATACGTTAAGACAATTCTCATACACATAAGGAAAAATGATTTAACACTCAAAACTCAACAAAATATAATTTACACCCGCTATTCATCACACCAAAAATGCAAAATTCTTCCAACAAAAACAGCTTTCGCCCAACGACAGTTCTCTTACATCGCGCCTAAAATATTCAACTTACTGAGTATTGATATTAAGACATCGAAAACTGATAATCTTTATACCATTAATATACATAACTGGTTATTTACTCAGGGAAGGAAATATTATAAAGAATGCCTTACATCTTAAAAACTGTTCCTATTTTTTTCATATTTCTCGATTAAAAAATCTTATCTCTAAATTAATTTTCAACCAAAACTTTATATTACGCTAATGGTTTTTTTCATATTTTTTGACATCGTTCGTCCATTTCATACGCTGCCTAGGAATACCTGCTTTTGTTTTTTGGGGTCTAAGATTATCATTGTTCATCAGTATAGATGATTTATATATTTATTCTTATTTTTATTTCTATTATCCTTAAAATATTATTATTTGTAACTTTTATTTGTTATTTTATTTTATTTTTATTTATATAAGATTCACTTACTTTAACTCCTTTCCTGTATGTGATCATGTACCTAATTCTAGTATGAATATTTTCCTTAATATGTACGCTATATGTTTGTACTTTCATCTATATTTTATACTTAATATAACATATTATGTATCTCGAGTATCTCGACTATTATAATACGGGCATTTCCCTAGCTTGGTAGTCGAAAAACCATGTAAAACAAACCTGTAACAAACAAAATGAATAAAGAAAATTAAAAAAAAAATGTTTTGTAAAATGTATATGTATAAATGTAACTCTGTATTAATGTAATAAAGTTCTGCTTTTACTTTCCAAAATACGAACATAACGTATTATGGAAGATATAATATATCAGGATATAATTATATTATTGTTACCAATTTTGTCCTCTGCGAGCGAACTGTACCTAAATTTCTCTAAATAAACAATAAACAGTGTTCATCTCAATTGACCTCCCAGGTAAGTATGGTCCTGTATCTTTTCTGCTTATACCTACAGTACATTTTTACGCAGCATCGCGTTCATTGGTCAAGTCATTGTACATAATATAGTTTCGTATCGGTGATCGATGAACCGGTGGACGCAAAGATATTTGGAATATCTTTGGGTGGATGCAATTTTTAACCATAAGTTGTTATGATGGTTGGTCTAGTTTGTAGTTAGAAGCAAGATTGTAGAAATATTTTATTAGTTCCAACAGCACCCTTGATGTGGTGTTTCGCAAAAACGGCGCCTATACCAATCATCCAAATATTATTACTATTAACTCATATTCTTTATATTACGATAAAAAAATAAATATCAACAATTTTATTTATTCAATGGTATTGGAAGATATGGTTTACATGACCAATGATGACCTCAAATATAATATTTTGTAATAAGTAATATGCGTAGGTAATACGTGTTTAAATGCAAGTCATATTCTTTATTTATATTTGAAAATTAAACCAATGTCTCACAACTTTAATAAAGCCAATTACACTGAAATGTGTGACTTCCTCCTCAAAGTTGATTGGTCATTTCTAAATGATGGTGAATTAAATGACAATATCGAACAATTTTATTGTATCTTAAAACAAATTATTATAAGTCATGTACTTGTTACATCGTATAACATATCAACTTTCCCTAAATGGTTCCACAATGATATTATTGACTTATTTTTTTAAAATAAGTTTGCACACCACAATTTCAAAACAACGAGACCATTTCATGATTATACTGAATTTAAAAGTTGCGCAAGCAATGCACTAAAATTTCTGATAAATGTTACAAAAATTATATAAAGAAGTTGAAAACTCTATGAAATGTATTGTTAATCTTTCTTTAATTATTCCAAGTCATTACAAAACAATTATTCTACTATCCCTAATATTATGAACTATGGTGGTAAATCAGAAGATATTGTCAATCTATTTGCAAACTTTTTCACAAGTGTATACGAGGATTATGTCCCTGTTGATAGTGTTCCTGAATTTGTCACTGATGTTAACTTGCATTTATCTAAATTAGTATTTGAACGTAACACGTAACCATTGCCTCGATTAAACTCTTGGAAACAAAAACAAGTTCTGGTCCCGATAAAGTCCCACCCATATTTTTGAATTTTTTTTTGTTAATATTCTTTCCTATCCATTATACAAAATCTTTAACAAATCTCTTAAAACAGGTCAATTGGCCAATAGCTGGAAATCCTGCTATCTCACCCCCGTATTCAAGAAGGGTTAAAAAATTATGTATGCAATTACAGACCTATTTGAATTCTATCTAGTATTCCTAAGCTCTTTGAAAAAAATCATTCTTAGCAAAACGTCCTCTAATATTATTAAATTAAACATGTTATTACCAATTGCCAATTGTTTGTCTCATCTACATCTACACTCACAAACCTAACAGTACATGAAAACTATATAAACACAGCATTTATTTATTTATTAGAGATAATATATTACAAAATTATTACATAAAATTTATAATACATTACTCCCAATGAGTTTAATATAACTCATTTCGGGAAGGAGAACATTATACATCTAAAGGAAAATTATTTTTACATATGTAAGAACACGGAAATCAATGAACAATACATAGATTTTTAAATGGGCTAGACACACTTGATACAGGTAATTGAAGAATATATAGGGTTACAAAGGAAGACAGCCAAATTCGCCACTGGTTAATAAAGTTGCCGAGAAAATATCCTTTTAGAGCCTTTGCCAATATTTTTTTGTTTGATTATGGTAGTTTTAGAACATTAGGTAATGCGTTGTATTGCATATGTGCGATGTATTGTAAGGAGTTAATGCCAAATTTAGTTGTGTGAGTAGATGACGATAGGTGTATTTGATTTTGTGATCGTGTTTTGTGCTGGTGTATATCGGAATTAAATTATTTAATTATTAATTATTATTTTCATTGACTAACAGGCAACAGGTAGACTCCGTCCATACTGATTTTTCCAAGGCTTTTGATAAGGTCTGCCACAAAATACTAATAAATTAACTAAAACAATTAGGGATAAGTGGCATTTTTTGGCATGGTTGATCAGCTACTTATCTGATAGATTTCTCTTTGTAAAGATCATATTCATCAATGACGGTAGGTACTACCATTTTTCTCAGTGTCGAAGCTTTACTCTTTGCCGATGATATGAAATTGTTTAAAGTCATTAATGATGTGCACGATTGCATTATCTTGCAAGAGAACCTTAATAACTTTTTTCAAGCGGTGTTCAGGTAAAAAACTTCAGCTAAATATTAACAAATGCCAAGTCATAAATTTCCATGCCAAGGCATTTGTGAAATTAGCAATAATTTAGTGGAACCTCATAAGGTTCCCCTAAATTAAACATCCAATAATATATAATTATGCACTCTGTAATGTTGACTTAATCTCTGTAGTCGAAATTTTGACCGGTCAGTGGTTGAGTAGGCATAGAGCTTGGGTTCCACCCGGGCGTCGCGTGTTCGATTCCTCGGCTGGCTAAGTCCTCCATCACAACACAAGCAACCTTTTCGGCTTTCTGTGGTGGTAGTAGGAGATTTTCAAACATTGTTGGGTTATTCGTAACCCGGGAATGTTTGTCTTTCTTAAAAAAAAAGTCATCATGTTTGTCCAGAAACTCTGCTTTGTATCCCATGTTACTTCTGTAGCCAACAGGGCTATGAAAATGTTAGGTTTTACATTAAGGATTTCCAAAGATTTCAAAAATATCCATGCATTAAAAGTTTTGTTCACATCTCTCGTTAGAAGCATTCTACAATACAACTCTATAAATTGGTTTCCTGTCATTAATAATCACATTAGGTAATTTCATTGAAAGAGTCCAACGCAAATTTTTGAAGTGTAATTTTAGACTTAATTTTAGAATCAATAAATTATGATTTTTTATTACATTCACTGAAATTGTTGAAGTTAAGTGACAGAAGAAAAAATGTTGACATATTATATTTTATGTAATTTATTAATATTTTTATATAAAATTGTAAATTATCAGTTGGATAGCCCTGATATATTAAAGTTGTTCACCAGAGCCAAAAAACTTTTCAAATTTTAGAAAAAAAATCGTAACTTTTAAACCAGTGGTTACGGAAACGCTATTAGAAAATGCTAAACTGAAAAAATATGCTCGGAACATCACCTGGCACTGCAGTGGGAGAGATGGAGTCATACGTCCGTCACCCTGGAGACACTCATACCTTTTCCTTCACATAACTTCATCTCCTTACTTTCCTCAAAAAGTATACACACAGCATCCCGAAAGATAACACTAGCGCGACTGAAACGCGGTAGTGTTTGTAAGGTGATTTATGCATAACAATCCCTACCGCGTTTCAGTCACTAGCGCGACTGAATCGCGGTAGGGATTGTAAATACGCGCCCGGGGAAGGCGCCCCGGTTGTCCCCCCCTGGATCCGGCCCTGGGTGAATTATATTCCCCAGGGCCTCCTGTGTGGAGTTAATATACAAAAATGTACCTTCCGCTCCTTTAAGCAGTACTTAGTAGGTATTTATATTATTTACTTAGTAGGTATTTCGGACAGTAATATTTGCATTCCACGGTTACATAGTTGATGATATCGTGTTGTGTCGACACTGACGGGACCAGACAAGGTCACGGAGTGTTCCAACAAGACTCGGGGTTCGAGGCTTGACACGGGGCATACATTAGCCCAGTCTTCGCCCTCAGAGGCACGACACGAAGGGAAAACGGACGACACGCACACAAACCTACCTAAACCGTATGCGGCGTGTGGTGTGTGGTTTGGTTTATTTATGGGCGTGTAATTGTGTAAATACTGCTAATCGGTACCGCGCGTTTTCATCCCGCGACAAAAAATCCCCGACACAATATACTTCGACAAAATATCCCAACACATAATATTTCAAGGACAAAATATCTTACGGACAAAACATCCCCCAACAAAATATCTACTAAACCTAACCTAACATTATTTTACATTTTATTATTTTTGAACAAGAATTTATTGTCTTTACAGGATGTCTGTATGTTATTGTCCTATTTTATTTACGTGAGCTCCACACAGGAGGCCCTGAGGAAAATAATTTCCCTTAGGGCCTATGTCATCTTTGGGGATGCTGTGTGGAGGGAAAGGAATGAGAGGAGAGTACTGGGAGAAAAATAGTTTAAGGAGTGGGTAGGAATCTGGGGTTCAGTGTGTCCTGGTCATCGGACTCCAAGACCTAGACAAACCTCACCCCATGAACCCGGGCACCCCTGATAATTCACCAAAAGTAGCGAACCTCTTGGGGTGACCTATGGCAGAGGTGTTGGTTATCCAATAAAAGTTCCCCGGGCGGCGGTACCCACTCCCGCCTCCCAAATTGAACTATTTTTTAACAATAAATTAATGTCTTTACAGGTTGTCTGAATTATTTTTGTCCCATTTTTTTGTTAGGTTAGGTTAGGTTTAGTAGATATTTTGTTGGGGAATGTTTTGTCCGTAGTATAGTTTGTCGGGGATGTTTGTCCGTAGTATAGTTTGTCGGAGGATGTTTTGTCCGTAGGATAGTTTGTCGGAGGATGTTTTGTCCGTAGTATAGTTTGTCGGAGGATGTTTTGTCCGTAGTATAGTTTGTCGGAGGATGTTTTGTCCGTAGTATAGTTTGTCGGAGGATGTTTTGTCCATAGTATAGTTTGTCGGAGGATGTTTTGTCCGTAGTATAGTTTGTCGGAGGATGTTTTGTCCATAGTATAGTTTGTCGGAGGATGTTTTGTCCGTAGTATAGTTTGTCGGAGGATGTTTTGTCCGTAGTATAGTTTGTCGGAGGATGTTTTGTCCGTAGTATAGTTTGTCGGAGGATGTTTTGTCCATAGTATAGTTTGTCGGAGGATGTTTTGTCCGTAGTATAGTTTGTCGGAGGATGTTTTGTCCATAGTATAGTTTGTCGGAGGATGTTTTGTCCGTAGGATAGTTTGTCGGAGGATGTTTTGTCCGTAGTATAGTTTGTCGGAGGATGTTTTGTCCGTAGGATAGTTTGTCGGAGGATGTTTTGTCCGTAGTATAGTTTGTCGGAGGATGTTTTGTCCATAGTATAGTTTGTCGGAGGATGTTTTGTCCGTAGTATAGTTTGTCGGAGGATGTTTTGTCCATAGTATAGTTTGTCGGAGGATGTTTTGTCCGTAGTATAGTTTGTCGGAGGATGTTTTGTCCATAGTATAGTTTGTCGGAGGATGTTTTGTCCGTAGTATAGTTTGTCGGAGGATGTTTTGTCCATAGTATAGTTTGTCGGAGGATGTTTTGTCCGTAGTATAGTTTGTCGGAGGATGTTTTGTCCATAGTATAGTTTGTCGGAGGATGTTTTGTCCGTAGTATAGTTTGTCGGGGATATTTTGTTGGAGAATGTTTTGTCCGTAGTATAGTTCGTCGGCAATATTTTGCCGCAGGGTATTTTTTCGCGGAATGGATAGTCGCGGAACCGTGCAAATCTAGGGCCCTAGATGTAAAGCAGAATAGTGGAAATGGCAGAATAGATATTTAGAATGTAGATCAGGTTTATTACCAATAGTTTTTTTGTTACTTTTAGGTAGAGGATGAAGCAGCACGTATTCGAAAGATTTTTAACGGCGATTTCTGAACATATTTGGAGTAAGAAATGTAGATTAAGTTTTGATGTTTGGTGATATTTTTTTTCACTAAAACCAACAACAAAAAAAGTTCAGAGTGTGCAATTCACACGCAGTAGAAGTCAAACCTTCAGAATTAAAGTAGACAAAAGTGGGGAGGCTATGAAGCACCGCACAAACAGGAGACCGAATATACAACATCATCCTCACGCAGGCTGAAATCCAATAGATATAGGTATGTGTTTTTTTGTTGTTTAGTATCGGTATTTTTCGTTTCATCAAGTTTTCACTTCAAAAATCCATCACCCATTGCCACTGATCACACCGCTACGCCTGACGGATGACGTCATACGAACTATGTCACCGTGCTGCTAGAAGGTAGACCTAACCCGCTAGGCTGTACCCAACCACCCAGTGGCGAGGTATGATAGATTTTTTTTTTATTTAAAAAAATAACATCGGAAAGTAAAATGACATTGTAAGTTTTCAACTCCAAATAAGCTCTGGAATTGGTGGCATGCAATGTACACACACGCGTGCACTCACGCATTTTTTCTGAAATTCGATGACATTGCAGCACTTCTAAACGCAATATACGAAATAGTGATAATGTCGGTTTTATCCATTCGGCACTTGGCTTAGTTAGGAGCGTGGTTGATTACTGTTCTTGGGTGAAAAGGGTTCAATTCTCAGTCAAACCAAAAAATCTTTAATTTTTAAAAATCATTTGAAAATAGATGTATTGTAGTAAAGAAAACCGTATGACAGTATAGATACGGAGAAAATATATGAAATACTCCTAAATCTTGGAATCTTATTCTTCTTAGATGGCGCTGCAGCCCATATCGAGCTTTGGCCTCCTGCAACAGTCGCCTCCAACTCCTCCTGTCCTCAGCGGTTGAATTCCAATTTGGTACCTGGAGAAGCTGTGCTGCATCCCCTCTTACTTTGTCTTCCCATCTCAGCCTGGGTCTTCCCACTTTTCTCTTTCCAACTGGGTGTCCCGTCAAAATTCTTTTTAGGACGCGTGTAATCACTTCTATTGTAAATCAAAGTCTTGGAATACCGCCCAAAATAGTCAAGCTTGTAAAAGCAACAATGGTTGGCTCACGGGGACGAGTAAGGATAGGAGGTGAAACAACGGAGGATTTTAACGTCTCCCAGGGGCTGAAACAAGGTGATGGCTTAGCACCCACCCTTTTCAATATTGTATTGGAGTACGTCGTGAGGAAGACAATGATCAGTACCGACTCAAACATCTGCTACAAAAGCAATCAAATAGTTGGCTCCGCAAACGACCTTAACATTATCGGAAGATCCCTGCAGGCTGTAAGAGAAGTGTTTGACCCTTTGGAGTCTGCGTCAAGAGAGGTGGGTTTGCAAATAAATGAGAATAAAACTAAAATCATGATACAAATCAGAACCCCACAACGCAGAATAAAAGATAAAGTGAATTTTAAAGACAATAAGGAACTCCAGTGAAAAATATTATGGCTTTAAAAAAATATGTTCATATAGACCAATAAACGCTGATTCTGAATATATAACTTTTATTTCATAATATTAAACGCAGAGTTTTTAAAAAAATATTAAAAAGTGCATTTTTAAACCTCTCCTCGAAACACAGTGTCAAGTTGGCATTACTGAAATGGTGAATGGTGACGTCACGCGTCACCACTCACCCACTGTCACCTGGTGATCGCGTTATTGTATTGTCAGTATTGTATTGACTGACATTTGAAATGACTTAAAGTGCACATATGCAATTCAATATTTCGTGTTTTTGGTTTATTTTCATACTGTTTATAGAGATTTAGATAAATAATAGTTATTCAGCCTTACTAAAAAACCCAGTGAAAATTTTATTCAATTGACAAACGGCCGCGGATGTGAAAACATTACTAATTAAAAAAATTTTCATGGAAAAAAATACACATGGTTTCCACGGCCTGAGGGGGTAGTTTATCTCTGTTTTAACGATTGATGTTCGGACGAAATTTGGAATTTTTCCTAAGTATTTTGAATGTTCTATATATTTCTTATTTTTGAAGGTGTCGTAAAAACCAATACCATTTATGAAAACTAGACAAAATTACCTTTTAGATTCGTCTATTTAAAATACACTTTAGTTTTCAAAAACTGCCATAATTTAAGATCCAAACTCGGAAAAAAATGGAAAAAATTTCTTACCCAAACATATTTGATGAAAGTGTACAGAAATTTATAAAAAAAACAAAATTTGAAAAATACTGACCTTTTATATAATGAATTTGGAACGAAACTGCCACCTCACTTTTTCCTCGTACATACAATAAAAAAATAATAAAAAATTTCAAAGTTTTTTTATTGCCAAAAAACTAACCTAAAAAAATAATACCGACTTTTATAACAGATTTCTAGCAACTTTAAAACGTTAATTACGTTGATAAGTTTAGGTACACATGTATTAGATATTAATATTTAAAAAAAACACCACATTTATGAAATTCACATAAAATAAAGATCTTAAAATGTTAATTTTATCTTTTAAGAAAACTATCTATAGTTCTATAGAACAATATTCTGACAGTCCAACTTTGAAAGTACGGCGTTTGTACAATAACTCGATTAAACTGATGTAAACCACACACATAACATAATAAATATATCAATCATGTGAATAGAAGAGTAAATTCGTCACTACAATAGAAATTAATAAGTAAAATCACAACATTTAGGCACTAACAAATTTTTCTGACATCCCGCCATAAAAAAACACACCGGGCTATGTTCATCGCGGTGCCGTTGAGAATTAATGCATAGGCGCGCCAATAATGCCCCTGGCGGAGAAGAATTAAAACAACATTGTTTCCTAGGAAATTAAAACCATTTGCAATGTTGTCAGATCTTAATGCATTTTAACAGCGTGACCACGCAAGAAACGTTATTAGTAACAAATTGGGATCTAGCGTACACAAGGTTTATTTATGTTATTGCAATAATACAGTTAATCGGTCGCGCTGTGGTTTTTTTTTAGTAAGGCTGATTGTGTTTATTGAAACATAATTTAGGCCCTCAACAATTTACGAAAAGGGCTATATTTGTGGAAAATCTGGAATAAATTTTGCCTATTTGAGGTTAGAGTCGTGTCATATTTTGACATTGTATTTTCAAATTGTTTTTAGTAAAGGGATTTTTATACAAGCTATTACGCAATCGTCATGCAGTGCATTATGAATACCAGTTTCTGTATGTGTTATACATAAAACAATGTACAAAATCACGCCTGAACCAACAAAATTGAAGAATCATGTCACTTGTACTTGCAAAGATGATTCCTTATTTTTATATTGCACTTTGTTAAAATACAATAACAGTAGCGGTGAAATGTGGACATTTTACCAATGTTTTTCTATATTAAAAGCAGTTAATCATAAATAAAAAACGCCTCAATTTCTCACACAAAAGTCATTGAATCATCCTATATTCATTTTATTCCGCCATTTTCTTAAATGCAAAATCAGGGATGCTCTGCCCAAAAAAATTATTTCCCTAGATTTCGAAGTGAAATTTCCCTAGAATTTCACATTTACGCAATTACCTACGTAGCCACCTGGTTGTGTAACACTAATCCTGTTATATGTTAATTAATATGATTAATTAATTGGAAAGATATCGGAACTTGGTAAATATACTTATAATACTGTGCTTTTCCAAATAAAACACTTTTTGCTACGTGAAGTAATAATTTAAAAGTACGAATACACTCACCACTGAATTAGAAACTGAATTCCAAATAAAAAAAACACTTTGCAAAATAAAAATCAACCGCAATCACCGAAAAAATAGAACTTAAAACATAAATTAATTTTTTTTCAGAGGTCCCATTTATCTTTTTAGATACAAATAATATCATTTTGAGTTGTCAGTGTTAAAAATAACATTGCATGGTAAGTACAACAATAATTAAGATTCATGGGAATTCCAAAAAATATATATATAAATAATACCAGTAATATTGCAATATGTAATAAAAATTTTGCCAGAGTTAGAAATTTCCCTAGATTTTGTCCTGATTTCCCTTATCCCTAAAAAATATTTTTCTCCCCTAGATCTAGGGAAATTTCCATCGACATAACATCACTGATTCAAAAAGACAACTTAAAAATAATAAACTATAGGTGGGTGAAGGCCACCATAGATACGGTGATTTTATAGGAGTCTTTAAAAATTAAAACTTTGACAATTATTTTAACTATTAAAACTAACTATAAAAATAAAAATAAAAATGCAGTTATTTAAGTTTGAAGGTCTTTATTCATAAAAAAAAAATAAAAAAAAAATGGACTGGAGTTCTCTATTATGATTTCGAAGTGGTTGAAGAGTTTATCTACCTGGGCTCCATCATAACGCAGGACAATGAAGACCCAGTAGATGTAAGAAAGCGCATAACAGCCGCTAACAACACTTACTTCGCGTTGCTGCCAGTGATCAAATCCCGAAACGTCCATAGGAAAACCAAAATAACCTTATATAAAACAATTATTAGAACAGTCTTGGCCTATAGATGTGAGGCGGGAACACTGACGGCAAAGTCAGCGGAACAGCTGGACGCCTTCGAAAGAAAGGTACTTCGAAGAATCTTAGGAGCGGTGCGGGAGGGAGAAGCATGGAGAATCCGCCACAATAATGAGCTCTATGATATTTCCCAGACTCTCCACTCTCCACCCATTTAAGGCTCCAAAGATTAAGATGTGCCGGACATGTGCACCGAATGCCAAGCACACGAGTACCGAAGAAGGTTCTAACAGGACACCCGAAACGAAAGGCGGGCAGACCTAGACTGAGATGAGAAGGATGATGTCAGGAAAGATGCAAGAGGATTACTCCGTGTTGCAGATTTGAAGACGACGGCCGAGGACAGAGGGCGGTGGAGGCTTATTTTGAAGGAGGCCAAGGCTCGAAATGAGCTGTAGCGCCATTGAAGAAGAAGAAGTAGTAAAGAAAACTTTGTTTTTAAGGGTTGATTTTTCACACAAAAAATGCTAATAGACCATTTTTTAAATATTTTTCACACAATAGGCCCTAATAAAAATATTTAACACACCAACAAGGGGATGCCATAGTCTAAATGGCTCCGGACGGGAGCAGTTGGGTCTCTTGTGAGGTATTCACATAAAAAAAAAATGAACAGTATGATTCTCTCAATCAATCCTCCCCCAAATTTCTCTCCATTATCTGTTAAGTGAGTAAGAAATTTTCTCCTGGCTCCGAACAGTTATGCTACTTGTGCGGTCATCACATAAAATTCCCCTTACACCAACAGCCTTATAAAATAATAATATTTTCGATAAATAGACGATTTTCATTATAATTCGGCCGCTTTCCGTGAAAACTGTGTTTTTCTGGTAAGACTGAATTAATAAATTACCAATTAATCGAGGGAGAGAAAATGGAAAAACAAAAACCGGTTCCGAGCGGAAAAACCAGTTATCTTTATCTTAATAAAACAGGAATGTTTATCCTATTTTCCAAGAAGCCAGATTTAAATGCATAGAACTAAAATAGAACATCTTTTTCCCATTAATAGTTCAGATAAAACTGGTTCCCGGAGAACATTAATTCACAAATAATAAAGTAAACAAATTATTATATAATATCGTCATTCCGTATCGATTTGATGTACTAGGGCCAGTCAATAAGTAATGCCTCCTATTTTTTTCTCCTTTAATTGTAAAGTAAAAAAATCTAATTACAGGGGTCGAAAACCACATTATTGACGATTAATTTATTACTTTTCAATATAAGCTCCGTCCATTTCCACAGCGTTGGTCCATCTTTTAACAAAGGCATGTATCACGGTGTTGTAAAAAGCACGGCCATATCCAGAACATCATCGCCATAACTTTCCCAGACGATCACATAGTTTTGATTTTTTTGTCCTTAGTGAGTTTGTGTGATGCCATTCCATTGACTGCCTCTTTGATTCAAGTTAAAAAAATGAACCCATTTTTCGTCTCCTGTCACAATATTTTTCAGAAACTAAGAGCTGCAAGTGTTGCGAGGCCTTTGTTTTTCTTGTTTCTTTATTCTGGCCAGTTAAGTTTTTGATCAGCCAAAAATCAAAATGACCTGCATTTTTTGATTTAAAACACAAATAAATAATAGAATTAAAAAAACAATAGAATTTAATGTTGATACATACCATCTCTTCATAGAAGGGCTTAAGGCTGCCTATGACACGGTAAATAGAGAAAGACTGTACAGAGCCTTGGATGAATTTAATATCCCAAGAAAACTGGTAAACTTAGTAAGGCTCAAAATGTCTAATGTTGAGTGCCGAGTCAGAATACAACAGGATCTGTCAGACACCCTAAAGACCTTCAATGGACTAAGACAAGGAGATGCACTTGCCTGCATTTTATTCAATTTAGCGCTGAAAAAGGCCATCCGAAATGCAGGTATACAAACCACAGGCCATATTTTTAACAAGTCTGTTCAGCTACTTGCTTATGCTGACGATATAGATATCATCGCACGCTCAGAATATGAACTAAAATCGGCGTTTAAAAGCTTAGCTACGTCGGCAAGGAACATGGGATTGGTCATCAACGAGGGGAAGACAAAATATATGCCCGTACATGGACGCCAGAAACCACCAAGTATACAGATAGATAATTATACATTTGAAACTGTCAACGAGTTTGTATATCTCGGTACTATGGTGACAAATGACAACAATGTATCCAGCGAAATCAAAAGAAGAATAGTAGCTGCAAATCGATACTACTTTGGGCTACAGAAGCATATGAAATCTCGCCACCTTACCAGAAGAACTAAAGTCCTGCTTTACAAGACCCTTATACGACCTGTTCTTATGTATGGTTCGGAATGCTGGACAATCAGTAAGGGTGATGAAGGAGCTCTAGAAAGTTTTGAAAGGAAGGTGCTGCGAAGGATTTACGGCCCAGTCTGTGATAATGGAGAATGGCGTATCAGATACAACCAGGAGCTATACGATCTTTACGAGGACCCTAATATCTCCAAGGAAATCAAAACTGGAAGACTCAGGTGGGCTGGCCAGAGAATGAGCGAAGGAGATATTCCAAAGCGAATTATGGATGGTGCACCTGGGGGTCGGAGAAGAGTTGGAAGTCCAAAGCTTCGATGGCTGGATGGAGTGGTGAAGGATGCAAGCACCATCGGCATCCGAAACTGGCGCAACGCAGCACAACACCGACAGTCATGGAGGCAGGCTCTGCTGGAGGCCAAGACCCGACCTGGGTTGAAGAGCCACAGATGATGATGATGAAAACACAAATAAATAAAGTAGCACATATCCGTACTACGCATCAACAAATAAAAAATCAGTTCGGTTTGGTATTTGGACCTCAAATCCAAATTCATATTTTTTTTATGAAAAAGGCCGCACAGTCGTTCCCCTTTGAAGAGTTAAATGGCCTTAAAACCGGGGTGAAAACACATGTTTGGAATCAACTTGGAGAGGCCTTTATCAATAGTAAATAGAGGATGGATCATATAAGTAGGTAGATTAATTTCATAAAACCGTTTTTTGATCTTTTCCCATATCTTGACCAAATTTATCATGACCATACGTATTAACCTTTTCTGAAACATTTTCTTGATAACCGCTTCACCGCCTCTTGACTATCTTTGACAATCTCCTCGAAGTCTAATATCTCTTGACTCCCTCTTAACCACCTTTCACTGCAGTATTTCATATTATCTGGGTCATATTTTAATTATCTCATGACTGTCTCATGAGCATCTCTTTACTACCTTTCGGGTTACTTAAACCATTGTTGACCTTCTCGTAACCTCCTTTCACTATACTATCTTCACTATATATTGACCACATTTGGATCAACTTTGGACCATCATTTCGCCATCTTTTTACTATCTCTTTACTACCTCTTGAATATCCCTTGATTATCTCTTAACGATCTCCCTGTCCCTTGAACGTCTCTTTTTTTACATGAGCTCCACACAGGATGCCCTGAGGAAAATAATTTCCTTCAGGGCCTATGTTGCCTTTGGGGATGCTGTGTTGAGGGTTTTTATAAGGAAATGAAGGAGAGGAGAGTTCTAAGAAGGAAAAGGGTTTAGGGGGTGGGTAGGAATCTGAGGTTCAGTGTGTTCTGGTCATCCGCCTCCAAGACCCAGACAAACCTCACCTAATGAACCCGGGCAACCCTGCTAAATCACCAAACGTAGCGAACCACTTGGGGTGACCTATGGCAGAGGGTTGGTTATCCAATAAAGGTTCCCGGGGCGGCGGTATCCATTCCCGCTTCCCAAATTGAATCTCTTGACTTCATCTTCATCTCTTGACCACCTTGATGGAATTAATTGACTGGTGAGGGATGCAGGTACTTACCATGGTGACAGAAGTATCTGTTGTTAGGTATGTAAGAACCAAAGTAAAGAGTATAATTAGGGTGGACTCACCTTAATAAGGCTGGGCGCCGTGCTTGAGCATGATGTGACCACCGCGTTGACGCACCGTTCGTGTACAATGAAGTTGCATACTGAAAAACAGATAAACAAAAATTAGATAAATAAAAATAATCACAAAATATTCGTACATTCAACATACATATTTGGAATTAGGCCTAAGTAATAGGTAGTTTTGAAAAGAGAGAAGGTCATTTTAGGCAAGGCTTGACAGAAAATGAAACATTATACAAAAGTTAAACAACTAGACAAAGACGAAATTAGTATTTGATTCTATTGGGCGGATCAACTTACGGGAAAAATGATGTCTATATATATAAGGTTTGTTTTTTTACTTGAATACCTCACAAGTTTTGGCTACAATAACTGTTCTGTCTTCCACAACCCTAAGCCAGAAAATCAGGTACCTACCAATACACATAATTGGAACGATCAAAGGAAATATTCACGATATACACAATTACAAAGACGCAATAAAATCTTCACGATATACATAATTGGAATGATTAAAAAAGTTTTCATGATAAACATTATAGGAATGACTAAAGAAAATCTTCACGTTATACCTATTTGGAATGACGGAAGAAAATATATTCACGATATGTATAATTGGAATGACCAAAAAATTTTTCGTATTTGGAATGACAGAAGAAAATCTTCACGGTAGGTATACATAATTGGAATAACCAAAAAAGTCTTCACGATAAACATAATTGGAATGACTAAAGAAAATCTTCACGATATACGTTTGGAATGACAGAAGAAAATATTCATGATATGCATAATTCGAATGACCAAAGAAAATCTTCATGATATACGTATTTGGAATGACGGAAGAAAATATTCATTACATATTTACATTCATAATTGGAATGACCAAAGAAAATCTTCACGATACACGTATTCGGAAAGACAGAAGAAAATATTCATTTCATACTCACATTCATAATTGGAATGACCAAAGAAAATCTTCACGATACACGTATTTGGAATGACGGAAGAAAATATTAATTACACATTCACATTCATAATTGGAATGACCAAAGAAAATTTTCACGATACACGTATTTGGAATGACGGAAGAAAATATTCATTACGTATTCACATCCATAATTGAAATGACCAAAGAAAATCTTCACGATACACGTATTCGGAAAGACAGAAGAAAATATTTATTACATATTCACATTCATAATTGGAATGACCAAAGAAAATCTTCACGATACACGTATTCGGAAAGACAGAAGAAAATATTCATTTCATACTCACATTCATAATTGGAATGACCAAAGAAAATCTTCTCCCTTAACGATATTCAGAATTGCAAAAAAACATCAAAAAGTCACCGGAGACCAAAATTTGTTTAATTTTTTTACTCCAAATAACGTCCAGTCTCCCTTTTTAAAGTAAGTCAAGTACGAGTACGTCCTTTACCACCATGTATATGATGTGGCTAGGCCTATCATGACCTGCCCGATTTTACGATCGGCCTACGACACATAAATGTTCACCTAGCAACAACAAGAATTAATTCACTTGAGAAAATAGAATTTATTGGTTACCAGTAGTAAATTAACGTTATTTTGCAGCAAATCATTTTAAAAAGGTGACGTATGAATGTATTTGTGCCCACAGATAGTATCGAAAGTTATTGAAATCATTTTAAAGAAATCCCTGGATGGTTAAAAAATAATTGAATTAAATAATAATTTTGTTATTTATTTATTAATTGGCTCGCTGACAGAATTATTACAGTAATTAACATTGTCAGTATGGTTATAGTGATAATTTTAAATATACATCAGCACACCATTCATCACAACATTCTTTGTGCAACGACAAGTTTCAATAAGTAATAATAAATTAAAATATAAGTACATAAAACAAAGAGGAACAAGATCAAATATTAAGTAGTAGATACATATAGGTATACACATTTACACAGATCTTAATATGTATATAAAAAGGAAAAAAATGTTTCTTGGTTCCTAACCATTCATCCGATTAAGATTAAACTTTGGTAATTTTATGCACGCATGCCTGCGATGGTTTCTATAGGTATTGGCGTTATGAAATTATTTCCTACACCATTCATCCGATCGCGATGAAACTTTGGTGAGTTGTTGTGCGCACACCCGCAAAGTTTTCTATATATAATAGTGAGCTATGGTGTTATGAAATTTTTATTAAAAAAATTACAATAGATGGCGCGCGAACACTTTGAAGAATGTGTGTATTTCATATAGTTCAGCGGCAGAGAGAGAAAGAGGGAGGGTAGGGGAATCCGAGAGTGGCGGAGGGGAATGAAGGAAGGGGGGGGGGGGGGGGGGGGTCGAGGGAGGGGGGAAGGCAACGAAGGTGGTGGGGGAACGTGAACGAATGGGAAAGGATGCAGGGAGAAACAATTTCTTCATTTATATGGCATTGCAACGCACGCCGGGAACTCGCTAGTACACATACATATATATATTTACATAAAAATAGACATATTTGCTTACGCTTGTGTGTACACTGGGTACATATATATCATATATGTATACTCATGAACATGCATATATATAATTATTTTGTTAGGAAGCTGAAGAATAGTACAAACATAAAAAGACCATTGTCGAATTGAATCATGTTACTAAATTTTAATGAAATTGATATACGTCGCGTCGCTACGCACCCAATATCTTTGGGTAAGAGGGGACTGCGCACGGGTGTTCCAAACTAGTTCGAAAAGCTTTTTTGAAACTTTAGATATTATCGGTGCGCACAAACAATACATTAAAATGTGTACTCTTTAAAATGTTTTGCTCGTACCTGTACTTCATTCCATTTTACGTTTAAAAAATAACAGACTGCGTTCAAGAATCAAAAAACACACATCAAAACAGCGCGATCCAATTAGCAGGTACACGGTTTCCCGGATCGCCGTTCCCGAACGCGCCCGCACCGGGTCGGGGCGGCAGTGAGGGGGGCGCAGAAGGGGGTGCGGTAAGGGCGAACCCCTCTTGCTGACGTCACGGGACGCCTAGTGACGTCAGCGAGCGGTCGGTTGCTTGGTTGGTTGGTGGCGGAGAGTGCACGCGGCGGGACCCGACCCAGTTTGTTACCCTCAATCCCCGCGCACACAGCACACCCATAGATAAATACATGTTATTTCAGATTGTTTTCTGGACGTGTTATTTAACTGCTCGGTAGATACGTATATTAAGTCAAATGATGGTAATATCATTTAAATCAACAATAATTGTTATTTTTTTTTTCTTAAAAGGGGAGGAGGAGAGACATAAAATAGCTACTCCAATCTTTGCAAATTCTCTTTGTGGCGTCATTTTAAATTTAATGAAAACAAATAACTTTGTAAAACACCACTATTTAATCAAAATTATCAACATCAATAATTAAATAAGAATTAATAATTGTGCACATTTCATTTTATATAATTGTTTATTTATGATATTTTTAGGTAATTACTCACTTCTCTCTATAATATTTTTATCTATGGTTCTTATTTGTCTATACTAGTTTGTCTTTGTTATTTTTATTAATATTAATCTGATTAATCTTTTCCTGGCGAAGAAACCTTTGGTTTCGAAACATGTTGATAATTTTTGGACGGATTATTATACAATATTCCGCTTCATTCATTTAATCAAGAAAACAAAACTGAAATTAAAAAAAATAGAGAGATAAGTTTCCTTCCATACAGATAATTTTTTAAGTGAAAAAATATCTAATCATTGAAGACAATATTAGCGACTTTCAAACGAAAATTTAAAAACAAAAAATCAGAAAAAGATTCGGTCGCAATCTGTGAATATTGTCTTCAATCTTTGTACAATACTAGGCTCACACAAAATGAAGAAATGATAGTAAGTACCTAGATTTTCTAATAAACATGGCCAGCGAACTTTTGAATACATTGTACCACTTGTATTTAATATGCTGCCATTTGATTTGAAAAAATGTTGCTCGACACCTAAATTTGCACTATTGTTAAAAACGTGGCTATTGGAATCAGATTTTCTGTATTGACTGACTCCTCGTGCATTTTAAATTTTTTTAGATGTATTCTTATTATTTTTTATACTTATCTTTGTTTTTATTATGTATTTTATTTAATTGCAATATTTTTTTCTTCTAATGTAAGACATTTTATATTGTACTATGTTTTTGTCCACACTATTTTCCTGCCGACAAGCTACTTGCAGTAGCTTTGCAGGTATAATATAAACAAGAAAAAAAAAACATTTTCTGTAAAAAAAAAAAATATGATTTGAGATTTTACTCGTGATTTCAAAAACGAAAAAAATTAGAAAATAGATAAATATCTTTTAGGATATTTTCAGATGTGATTGATAAATTCGAAACATTTTCAGGACATTTTCAGAAATTCAGTACAGTAGAATCAAAGAGATTCTCGCTTTTGTAGTGGTATACTGTATTGTAGTAAAGTTCGTAGTCTACTGCTGATGAGAGAACCGCTGGCGGGTGTTCCAAACCTTTTCGAATCAGTTTGAACAACTATTTGTGTTTTTTTTTTTTTTAATAATTTAATGTAAATCAAATTTAATACTATTATTAAGTTCTGAAAATATTTCAGATTTTTATTATTGTGACAGATGTTTTGGGGTTCAAAGCAATTTTCAAACTGTGGTTAGGCCACGTTGAGACGAGCTTATTATGTGATTCTACGAATCTAAGAATTAAACACAAAAAATAATTAATAACTGTTGGTGTCCACAATGCACAAATGTACTCAAACGTGCGCTCTTCAAAATGATTTGCCTTTGTTTATATTTCAGGTTAATAACTATTTTTAAGTCAAAAATATTCATATACTCATTAGGGCACCGAATCTTGTAAAATTCGCTTCCTTCCTTTCCTTAAGGTAAATGACAGAAGTATGAACTGCAACTGAATTGGCATAATGTCAGCGTGACTTCTCGACATATGTCAAGCTGTTATACTGTCACGCTGCATCGCTCTTGTCTTTGCTTATAAAAATGTCAGTTGAGAATAAAAAATATCTTTTATGGAAGAAATAAATTAAATACAAAAAATTGTTATTTTATCCTGTTCTAGCAGAAACGTGTTTTCAGCTTTAAGAGCGTTTAACCAGCCAGCGGACGAAAATCCACATTTCGTCGAAAGTTGTTCTTCCGATCGTGCAGGGCGGTTACAATGAGAAAGATTGATTATTCTCCGTACCAGCTTTTTTAAATTATAACTCAATATCGAATTTATTTCAATCCGAATTAGCTTTAATTTATACCTTCATCCAAAAATGCTGAAAGGCGTGATGATAAACTATTAAAATAGTGTACTTTTTATAGTTATTTTTTGATAATTAGTATTTATCATTTTTCAATAATGTCTAAATTTAATAAGAATGTTAAAAAAATCTGAAATATATTAGTTTGTAAGTGCGCAAATAAATACACAAATGGACCAATTTTCGTCAAGAAAAACATGTACGTACATATTTTTTAATGATTTTATTGAAACTAAAATTAAAATTCTAATACATAACTTTGCTAGATAATGTATTGATTTATTTTACTGCATGGTTACATTATTTGAAATGGGTGTGGTATAATACAAAAACTTTTTTGAAAATTTAACAAATCTGTCAACGACCTATGAAATAACCTTATTATACTAAAAATTAAAAAAAATTCTAAAAATTTATTACATAACTATGCTAGATAAAAGAACAATCTTTCGAAATCCAATTATAATTTTTTGTGGAAAAGAGTCAATACGTCTAAAAACTTTTTTGAAAATGACGTATTTCCGGCTTTCTCTGGTAATGCCCTCTTAACAGGTATGAAAATTAATCTACTTAATGTGAAAATGAAAGTTGTACTTTTTAAAACTCGTCGAAAATCGTTTTTTTTTTTTTGTATGAATACCGCACAAGAGTCCCAACTGCTCCCGTCTGGAGCCAGTTAGCCATGGCATCCCCAATTGGGGTATGTTGTGAGTCTGAAGGTAGTGGGGAGGGGATGGATAAGGCGAAGAGTAAGGTGGGGAAGTACCTAGCTATTCAGATCTGGTCACTAAATATGGCTAAAGCCATTTCAGTTGCTGTTGAATGGTGGTCTTACACCAGGATGATACTGAGAGAATCTTTCACTCTGGAACGTGCTGCAAATGTAACATACGTTATTTTAAATGAATTAATTGCGAAATAACACAAATTAATCAAATAAAACTTATTTGCCACGCCGGGATTCGATCCCACGACTTTCGGATTGCGAGTCAAGAGCCTTACTCCTCGACCACGCCGGTCGTCAAATATCCTACACATAAGGTACAAAAATAGTAAACCGTAATAAAGAGTATTTAATTCTGTAACTTTAAATTCTTCAAATATAAGTTCTGAAGGATATAAAAACGACTTTTTTAAGATTATTTTCCAATAATAATAAAATTAATATTATTTTAATGAGAGTGTTTAAGTATGTTGTGTGCCTTTGGGTGTGTGTATGCTTATGCGTATATTGCCGGTGTTACATCTATCTGTCTACGTTTCGTTAGCAATTAGCAAAAAATACTATTTATTCAATGTTTTATAAGAACTCTTTTTATAAATTTTGAAGGTTATTCCCATCAACGTAATAAATATATCATTGAAGAAAAAGATAACACTAATATTCTTAACGAAAATATGTCGGCTTCTTAGAAGGTAACAATGGCTGAAGTGGTAAAGGCGTACATCCTGGTTAGACGAGAGGTTCTGGGTTTGAGTCCCATTAGCGACCATTATCTTTTTTGAAGTGAAATTTCTATAGCCCCGTTATGATTTCAAATTCGGATGAAACGTAAATAAAATAAATTAAATTGCCGGCAACCCGGGCGTTTATTGAAATAAAATGAACATTTACAAACAAGTAAGCAACCCGCCTCACTAGACAAGGTCTGTTCTGAGACGGGTACATATAAAAGCACACATATACACAGACATACACACATACACATATGTATACATATGCATGCACATAATCATAAAAACATAAGAATACAGAATCTAGATAAAATTATTGTAAATTGTTGTTGGTTATAGTGGGATGTACATAGTGTCATAAAATCAAAAATCTTATTTCATGGAATGTATATATATATATAGTTTCATAAAATCAAGAAGTTAGTTAAAACTTTAAAAACACAAACAAAGTAATGCCAAGATCTAAATCTAAACATAGTAACAATTCAAGAAAATAATATAAATAAACGTATGAGGTAATAATAAACTTAACGTGCGTAAAACATAAGCAGCAAAGGAAAGAATAAATCTCCATAAATAAAATAACACATATCTGTACATAGAGAATGAGGCATTACAGCACCTGAGCAGCATATAACTGCGCTCATTAGCGATTTGATTATGATGTCACTTTTCAAGGCTCCTATTGGTTGAGATATGAAACGAAAATGACGCTAGGTCTGCGCTCATTGGCCGCTTTGATTATGACCTAACTTTCCCATTGATTGAGATTGTTTTGGTAAAGTTTCGCTTTTACCGCGTGTAAACTGCACTCGATTTTTTAAGTGAAACTTGCTTAGCCTCGTTAGCGATTCGGAATTCAACGGAAATGACGCGTACAGCACCTGCGAAGCATTATACTCCTATTAAGGCTCCTATTGGTTGAGATATAAAACGAAAACGACGCGAGGTCTGCGCTCATTGGCCGCTTTGATTATGACTTCACTTTTCAAGGCACCTTGGTTCTTCATAATTTGAGATTGTTTTGGTAAAGTTTCGCTTCTACCGTGTGTTAACTGCGCTCGATTTTATTTTTATTTTTCTGTTTTTTTTTCTCTTTCATATTTTCGTTTAGATTATTAGAGTATTAGTGTAGTCTTCATGACTAATTATTCGTGTAACCGACCCATCTTCGAGTCTATCCCGATCGTTCCGGCCCGGGTACATTTATGGGGGTACGTTATTCCAATAATAGCTCACTTTATGGACTTTTTATAGCGGTTTTATGTTATATTGGTGATACGAACGTTGTCGTTCCGCGATGTATAAGTCAATTTGTAAAGTGGTCGGTCTCTCGGTGGGGCGGCGGCCGGAGGCGGGAAAGGGAAGGCACCGAAAAGCAATTGTAACTTTTTTATGCGGCACGCTTCGGGCGCGTGTGTGCTCGAGAACTTCTACATATCTAACTACTGGGGACGTTCAATTTTATGTTTATTTATTTATGCCCTTGGAGCATTTACATCAATCGTGTAACATAGTATCTAATAATAGAAATAAAATATAACATATTCCAAATTCCTGTAATATCCCAAAATCTGTTTCTGAAAAAATATACAGATTTATGAAATGAGATTAAAAGAATTTGGCATTCTCAGACTATAAAAACAATACCATTTGTTATTTCGGCTACTGAGATTATACCTAGCTCTCTCATTCAAAATTTAGGCATATTAGATTTGTGAAAGAATTTATATATAAAACCGCAAAAATCAGTCATTTTAAATACATGTAGGGATTACAAAAGATTTTTAAAAATATTTATATTGAGGGATCAGTAGGATTTATAGGTCTAATTAGGAGTTCCACCGAGACGAACCCTCTGATATGACTATATCTGGAGTCGGTGAATTATTTTCCCATTTGGTCTCTGGTAGGTTGTTCTTATATTATTTTGTATTTATTATACTTATATGGTGCAATTGCAAAGCGTGAATTGACTAGATGTTCATTTGTGGAAAAGTGTGTGAAATGGTTTAGTTTTGCCTGTGGAGAAGATTTAACCCGGACATAAAATCTGAAGTATTATTTCTCTTCCCTTACATTATTATTCTTTTCATTATTCTTCCCGCATCCTTGTGTACGTGGATTGCCGACTTCTTGAGGGGGAGGTCGATTCAGACGGTAGTCGATGGTTTCACCTCTTCCTCACACTCGATAAATGCTGGCGTCCCGCAGGGATCGGTTCTGTCTCCAACTTTGTTTTTGTTGCACATCAACGACCTTTTGTCATGTGCACCAATTCACTGTTATGCGGATGACAGTACAGTTCATGATAGCTTTTTGTTTGACAAGCCCCCAAAGGGCTCACAAACTCCAACAGCTCGTAGGGCTTTGAAGCAAAGAATGGACGGCTACCTCGAAAGTGTTTTCTCTTGGGGTAAAAATAATCTCGTTGAATTTAATGTTTCAAAGACCCAATCTTGTCTGATTACGTCCAAAAGGGATCGAAATGAAAATCTAGTCTCTTTCAACGGAAGCAATCTTCCGAACAGGCCCTCCATTGATATGCTTGGTGTAACCCTAAGTGACCAGCTCAGGTATGGGGGCTCCATTGAAGCCAGAGTAAAGCTAGCCTCCCAAAAACTGGGCGTACTGTACAGGGCCCGCAGATACTTTAATAGTACACAACTGCTAACCTTGTACAAATCACAAGTACGCCCCACGGTTGAATTTGGCAGCCATCTCTGGTCTGGAGCTCCAAAATACCTGAAAAATACCCTCGACTCTGTGCAGAAACGGGCGGTCCGTTTGATAGATTCTCCCATCTTAACAGACGGATTGCAATCTTTAGAGCACAGGCGTCGGGTGGGAATGCTATCCTTGTTCTACCGGTATTACAATGGAAGATGCTCCGAGGAACTAGCATCATTGATCCCTTCGGCACCGGTGCATAGTCGGGAAACACGCCAAACGCGTGCCCAACATTTGTACACGGTTGACATTTGTCACATGAGAACGGGTCGTTTCTTCGACTCGTTCTTGTGTTCAACAGCTCGGCTGTGGAATGATTTGCCGGCCTCTGTGTTTCCTCCTTCCTACAACATGGGTCTCTTCAAGACCAATGTTCATTCCTTCCTCTCCTCAAAAAGACCCTCCACACAGCATCCCAGATGACATAGGCCCTGAGGGAAATTATTTTCCTCAGGGCCTCCTGTGTGGAGTTAATGTAAAAAAAAAAAAAAAAATTAATAGAAACGAAGCAGAATTAAAAAGAAATAACAACGAAAACAATATTAGAATAATAAAATTTAAATCAGAATTTTAGAAATTTCTGATATAAATTTAGGTAAGGAATAAATGAAAATATCAACGGACCTGAGTTTATTTCCAAGCCTAGTATGTAGTCTTTGGATTGGTAAGTTAATGAAATAGTTAGTTTTAGACGGATAAACAAACAACAGCTCTGGAAGTCTCGTGTCACGATTTGGTACTCGGAATGTTATTAGTTTTGTTAAGTCAGGTGCGTCAAGTGATCTATTAACTAATTTGAATAAAATAACCAGATCGCTCTTGGTTCTTCTACACGATAAGTCAGTTAAATTAAGTATTTTCATTAAGTTAACATAATTAATTTGTTCAATGGGTATGGAGAGTTTGAAATTAATGAACCTTAAAAATTTATGTTGAACTTTCTCAATTTTTATTTGACGTCATTTATAGTATGGGGACCAAATAGTAGAATTGTGTTCTAAATTACTTCTTACTAAAGCAGTGAAGAGAATTTTAAATGTATTAAGTGACCTAAAATTTTTACTGTTTTGTTTTAAACACCATTACAGATCGGCTTTGTAGTCAGGGGCGTAACCACTGTAGAAATTTTGAATAAAAACTAAGGAATAAAAAAATAATCGATTCGATCATTAGTTCCTCCTTTCGGAGCCTTCAAAATACAAATTAGTGTCTTTGAGTAGTTACAGAAGAAGAATTTCCGCCAAAAACGGGTATTTTCAGTTTCAGTACCAACTGTTTCCAACCGTCTGGAGCCGGTGAGATTATGGCATCACCAGTTGGGGTGTGTTGTGAGCCCTCGTGGAAACATGAAATAACCACTTAATATAAAATTCATTCTTATTTTTCAAGGTTACCCTGTAATTATCTCACAAAAGATAATTTCACCGATAGCTTTGCCTCAAGACTCTTGAGAAGAATAAAGCAAAGGAAAAAATGTGGCAATGGTCATATCCAAACGTTAGAGAAAACTTAATTCTTAGGACGGATTGTTTCAAATTTTGAAGTTAGTATTCAAGTCCTGCGAAGTCCTTTTCAAGTTCTGTTCATACACAAATATTGTTAAACAACTGGATCGTGGTTCAATATATTCGCACCTCACAATCTGGAAGCCTCGGTTTCGCGCGTAATTTCTGAAACCGTCACTTTGGATTGAGATTGTAAAATATCTATGCAAGACATCTTTTTCAAAGACAATAATAGGCATTATGTCACGATAATATTTATTTTGATTAAATAAATATTGTCTTGACCTAGTTAATCTTAAACTCACCTGGCCGCTTACATTTTATTATGATCGCCGTAAAGATTAGTTCTGAACCGCTCGCGACTAGCGCCATCTATCTCGGGAGCACTTCTTGAATTTTTGTCGTCTTGGGAGCCGACTTGGATTCGATGAGTCGCCGAATTATTTAAGTTTATTGTTAAATATGTGATAGCGTCACCTTTACGGGTTTTACCCATTTAAAAAAAGAATCATGGATTATTTTATAACCGCGAGCCGTGTTGTTTCCGTGAGTGAAACGGGATTTTTAAAAGTTTAAATGGTGGAGCCGCCAATCGCCATATTGTCGATGTGCCCACCTTCACTCTCGAACTTGAGTGTGGATAATCGGTGTAATCCTTTGTTTGGCGTTCATGATATTAACGTGGCCAAGGCTTTGAGAGGGGTTATCCTCGCGGACTACGAGATTTCTCCGGTACGCACAACCGAGACTTTGAGCCTTTCCTGGTTCCTGTTCCCTGTGGAGGAGTCCCCATCCTCTGGGGCCTTTCCTGGTTCCTGTTCCCTGGTGAGGAGTCCCCAGGCCCTGGAGCCTTCCTCGGTTCCTGTCTATGGAGACCCGCGTGCTCCTGGTCGCCTATTAACAGTGATTCGCGTCAGCGTTAGAGTCAGGATAATTTAGATAAATTACGGTCCACAGGTATGCTCTCTTGCTTATGTGTTATTTTATTATTTCTTTAGGAAATGTGGAATTCTTGACCCCTTGGAGGGCATCCATGTATACACCATACCTTTAAAATATAGGTGATATTGTACTGCTAAATTATTTATTTTATTTAACTAAAAATGTCCGAGGATAAAGACTGTATTTCCCTTCCCACAAACTTGAGGGAGATTCTGATGCTCTACCAAGAAATACACGTTACAATTATTTCATTATCTTGGAGGTTAAAAGAAAAAACATAAGTTTGCATGAGAGGAAGAGAGATATATAGTTTTTAAAATCTAATAATGCGGGACGTTTTTGGTCTTGTGGAAGTATAACGCAATTATGTGTTTTGGGATGTATTTATTCCTAAATAAGCAGACGGGTTAATAGAACTTTCACAGAAATGATTGCTCAAATTCTGTGATTGCTCAATTAACAAGTTTAATATCGAAGTCACAACAAAAGATGCACCTCCTAAACTAATAATATAACAACTTGCGTGGTTCTACCTCCGCTGGCCTCGATTCTGAAAAACTGAATGGGAAACCGGAAGCTTTCCATTGATAAATTTTAGAATACCAACGCAACTGTAGACAATGTCTATGAACGCGACTATAAAGCGACAAGAACTTTTTCTATCTAGTTGTTCCACAAGAAACCATTATTCTAGAGTGCTCTTCCTTGTTAAAATGTTATTGGTATAAGGAAAAATTACAAGGAAATGTATAAGCGAGTAAAGGCTTTGGTCAGAAACAATCTACCAGTAATATGGTGTGACTATTGAATCAAAGAGCTACTCGTACTTTGATATCTGCTTAATCCTTGCTACCACTCGGAAATTACAAGTTTCTTTTTAATGTTTTTTTTTCAGGCAACGCGGAAACAATTACGCATCGAAAATAAGTGGCAAATTAGTTTGTTATATTCACACATACTGATATCTAATTTGTAAAGCTATTTTTTTAGATATTTTTGGAAAGAGAAAAAATTAAATACATTTTATTATTTAATTATTAATTCCATTTATTATTCAGTTATATAAAAAAATGTGTTATTAATCAGTATCTGTACGGGTTAGTAGTATGTAGTGTTTTGTAAACAACTCACTAGGAAAACCTTTGCTGAGGTGTTCGCATGTTTTAGATGTTTATTATGCCATAATTAGTAAAAACACCGCATTGTTCTTGAGATTCTCAAGGAGGATGCTGTGGTTCTATCCATAGTGACTCGTATGGTATACGCTATACCTACGCTCTAAAATATATCCTCTGAAATGTGTTAATACTAAATTTAATTAAATTTATCTGTTTGTTTTACTTCATCCCCTTTTTAGCGTATTAACATCACAATTAGTTTAATTAAAACTACATTTTATGCGTCAAACCAGAATACCTTGATTAAAAGGAGATTTCCCACAACCATCGACGATAAAAATATGTAAAAGGAAGGTTTTTTTTTAATATGACCGATTTTGGTAAATATGCAGTTAGTTCACCTCACGGATAATACGGAACGTTCGTGTTGTCGAAGTTTGATGCACAGATAATACGGAATATTCCTTTTTTAACAAATAGATAATAGACAATCAAATGTGACATTTGCCGAAAGTACCAACATCATAAAATAAATTCTTGTATATTCTTGATTCAACTAGTTAAATTTTCCTGTCCAGGAATTAATGACGTACAGTACCTACCTACTCACTGGTTGAGCTAAAATACGGTAAATTTTTGAGATCGCTGGCAATGGTTAATACGCACTTTTTTTTTGAAAAAATCTTTTGATTCACCTTACATTAAAAGACAACTATTTGCATTGGGGGAAGTGGAAAATATTTCATTCTAAATTTCGATTACGTAAAATTAAAATTAGCTTTCATTCTGTGAAACGAGACCGTCCATTTTCAAACATTATTTTCAAATGTCATTTTGTTATGTTGGTATAAGTTTGTGTGATATGGTTTATGATACAAAAGAAAGTGCCCCCTTTATACCGCCTGCTCGCGTCAAGGCAAGAAAAACATCCCAGTTTTCAAGTAGTTTAGCGGCTACGCTAGGTTTGTGTAACATGGTTTGTGATACAAAAGAAAGTGCCCCTTTATAACGCCTACTCGCGTCAAAGCATAAAAACTCCACAATACTAGTTGGTGTACCTTCCTAAAATATTTGAGAATCAATTTTTCCGCTATGGTAATCTTTTTTAATATTCTAGCTATTGGTACCTACCTTGGAAAATGTGAAGGATTGATTGTCTATGAACATATAAGTTGTTGATATAAATAGAATATGGCGAAGAATTTGTAATCGCGTAAGTGAATTAATTTAAACAAAATTAAAATGTTAAATGCATATTTTTTGCATGTTTTTTGGTCTCCCCCGACTTAAATACTCACTTTTCGTGATAATAAAGCTAAATAAAACAGATAAGTTATAAGATTTTCACGGCCAAAAGCATTTTCGTTGCAAAACTTCAATTTTCACGGCCAAAAGCACACTGCAACGATGTCCGAAACGTTGGCTAAAGAAGGAGGTAGCGCAACACGGCATAATACCCCAAAAACAAATAACTAAATACAACAGTTTGAATAAAAAATATTCCGTATTAACGAGTAAGCGGTTTAATGCATAAATAATTCAAACTTTTCTTAGAGGTGATGGCTACATCACGTGGAATTAAAAAAAATGATATTGACAATTCTGCGAACGTTCGCGTCAATTCCATCAGAAATTAAAATATATAATCATTGCATATTTTCATTTTTAGGTTAGTAGCAGTTAGAGTACACCATAATAATATATTACGTATATACAATGCAGTATCAATTTAGTGAAAAGAAAAGACTTAATGTAAATACTCACTATTTTAATAGTATGAAAGTGTTAATCTTACCAAATAAACACTTTCATATGTGTCACGGGAGTTAAATGATAAGATGGATTAACTATTAACAGAGATTCACTCTATTTTTAAGTTGTTGAATAATACAACGATGTAACACAAAATTATATTTCAGAAAGTTGCGATGCTTAATCTGATAGCCCACACCAAGACACTTTGGACGAGAATGATTTTGGTGGTAGAAATTGGAACTAAAGTATTGCTTGTCTGGTGTGATCAGCATTCAAAATTGCCAGTACATAAAATATATTGTACATTAAACAGCACCTTGCCATAAAAGTTTCGTGTCATTTGAAATTTCGAATTCGCATTAAAAATATATATATTAGAGATTGGCGCATCGTTGTAATTAGCTTACTAAAAATGGTAGCGATATCAAAATTGCCCACTCTGAAAGTTTACTTACACTTTTTGGTCATCATGTTTTTATTGTACTGACTCAACAAATATTTTTTTTAATAATATGACGTAAAACGTTTCCTCAAAAATAATTTTATAAAAAAAGTTATTTTGTTTCAAGTTGAAAATTGACCAAAGTCACCGTTATTTAAATAGGAACAAAGCATCAAAGAAACTTACAGAAAATAAATAATTTATTTATTTCTTAACTTTTGGGAAATCGACCGCTTACATTTTATCAGTTTCTAAGTGTTGGTAAGTACGAATTCAATGTTTGTAGTATTGCCAAAACAAAACCATTTACTGATTTTCTCCTTGTGACCTTACCTCTGATCAGACAACATAATGACACTGTTATCTATGAAATAGGTATATATTTAAAAACAAAAACAAATTCGAAAAAACTTAAAACAGAATCAACATTAGAAATAATAATGTATTTTATACCTCCCAAACGAATACCAAACAAATGCAAACACAGCAGTATTATTGGACCTCGTACTTTCAATCTTTTACTAAAAAAAATCAAGTAACAACTAAACTACCTCAATTCTTAAAATAATTAAAATTATGGCTTAACAATACAGATGTGAAACACTATTTATTTATTTTATATCACTTTATGTTTCTTACAACCTATACACTTATTATTACAACATACACTTGTTATTACACTATTGTATACACTTTCTGTACAAACTGTTTAGACAAATTTTAATAATAAGTATACACTTTGTGTACAAACTGTTTAGACAAATTTTAATAATAAGCTAATCACATTAAGAAATATGTGGATGATAGGTTATGATGTTTTATGGTTAGAAAATTTTACAATTTGGAATGTGGGCATGAGTACCGCCACCCCGGGAACCATTTATTAGATAACCAACACCTCTGCCATAGGTCACTCCAAGTGGTTCCCTACGTTTAGTGACTTAGCAGGGGTGCCCGGGTTCATGCGGGTGAGGTTTGTCCAGGTCTTGGCGGCCGATGCGTCTGCTCACCTGCTGCTTAGTGGACAGGATCGAGAGAGACTGGTTGACGGAGGTCTTTTATTCTCTCTAGGCCAGAATCTCGCGATCCATCCATCCTTGCAACGCAGTTGGAGGGATGGATTCATACATCCGTCACTCCTGGACACTGACCCCCAATTTCTTACTCACCCCTCATACCTATTTCCTTCCCAGAACTTCCTCTCCTTCATATTCTTAAAAACAACCCTCCACACAGCATCTCCTAAGATGACATAGGCCGTGAGGGAAATTATTTTCCTCAGAGCCTCCTGTGTGGAGCTAATGTAAAAAAAAATTATAAATATATTTTTTTTAGATTATTTATTATTGTTATCTTCTTCTTCAATGATAAATTTTTAAAGTTTTTTCTTTTTTATTGAAAATAATTGCATATAAAATCTGAATTGAATATATTGAAACTACATTAATGACATACTTTTAAGTGCGTGTTTTAGTTTGTCTTTTAATTTGAATTGATTCGATTACATTTACATAAGTCAATAGTTTGTCGATTTTAAAGATTAATTAAAGGCGGTTACAATGAGAAAGATTAATTATTCTCCGTACCAGCTTTTTGAAATTATAACTCAATATCGAATTTATTTCAATCCAAATTAGCTTTAATTTATACCTTCATCCAAAAATGCTGAAAGGCGTAATGATAAAACTATTAAAATAATGTACTTTTTGTAATTATTTTTTGATTATAAGTATTTATCATTTTTCAATAATGTCTAAATTTAATAAGAATGTTAAAAAAATCTGAAATATATAATATATGTTTGTAAGTGCGCAAATAAATACACAAATGGACCAATTTTCGTCAAGAAACACATGTACGTACATATTTTTTAATGATTTTATTGAAACTAAAATAAAAATTCTAAAACATGCGTTTGCTAGATAATGTATTCATTTATTTTACTGCATGATTATATTATTTGAAATGGGTGTGGTATAATACAAAATCTTTTTTGAAAATTTGCCAACGACCTATGGAATAACCTTATTATACTAAAAATTAAAAAAATTTCTCAAAATTTATTACATGCGAATGCTAGATAAAAGAACAATCTTTCGAAATCCGTTTATAATTGTTTGTGGAAAAGAGTCAATACGTCTAAAATCTGATTTGAAAATGACATATTTCTGGTATTCTCTGGTAATGCCCTCTTAACGTTTAATCCAAAAAGTGAACAATTAGTACATACTAACCTCTTTGTTTTCATTGTTCCAACTAATAAACGAAGTATCAGACGTAGAGCATCCACCTGTCTACAAATCATAAATAATGAAATTTTGAGCTGCATCTACGAATCTATACAAAATTCTAACAATGTAACGTGGTAATTCAGTAGCTTCACACAGTAAATTGCATACGTACTCGTACTTACCTACATAATAACTTTCCGTAGTACACAGATAGAAGTTGAATTATTTATTATTGTAAACTATTATATTGCGCTATAATATGTAGCTACACACAGTGTACTGCATATGAACTTACCTACACATTTCAAAATGGTATAATAACTGAACTGGAGACAGAACATGAACTAGACAAGTATATCTATTCTGCTGTAGCTGTGCTTCACACCTCATTCTATTATAACAGTATGGAGATGTAACACAAACTGAAAATAGCTCCATATTGTACACTACAGTTTACAGTAGCTGAGCATTTCCCCCAAAGTTTGTACGTATACTGCGTTTTTGTCATATCTAACGATTTTCATTGTTTTTTTAAGTGAAACTTCTTTAGTCCCGTTTGAGTAATTTGAAATTCGGATTAAAACTGAAATGACGCACTACGGCACCTGCGAAGCATCAAACTGCGCTCAAGGCATTGGCTGAGATATGAAACAGAAACGAAGATAGGTCTGCGCTTATTGGCCGCTTTAGTTTCTTACGGGTCGTCGGAATATAATGCAGTAAATTCTCGCCTCGCCGCGCGCGTCCCATAGCGCAGCGGTATAGTGCGTCACAAATCTCAACGGCCAGAAAAACCCAGCAGACGGAGGTTTTACGAATCCTACGAAATCCAAACATTTTTATTTTTGTAAATCAATATCCAATTTTCACTTTAAAATAAAATAAACAGGCAAAACAAAGCGACTTTCTAGTTTCACTTCTATCGCGTATGAATTACACACTCTAATTTTTTTACGTATGTAGAATGTTGGAAAATCATATGCTTTTAATATTCAAATTTATTTATTTAGTCAGATAAGTACAAATACAAATGTCGAACATGTACATATTTTTAATCGATTATATATAATATGAATTTGATATATACATTATACACAACGAAATGCAGTGTTTTTACCATTTCCCATCTCTACCTACATTATACACAAAGTCTGATTTCGTAATTAATTTTAGTTGTGTCAAATTAAATGCATAGTGTTTTAAATAGGTTTATTACGTGAACTGACGTGACTATATTGTTTATTTATCAAGGCCCCTTTTAGGGGCTCTTACGTAGGAATAGTTTATAAAATTATGCTCAGTTCTATTACAATTTCTTTTTTTTTTCCTTTTTTATATGCAAACAGCTGAACTGCACGGCAACAATCTTTTGTATTTAAATTGAAGATGTTCACGGACTCGGCATATTTATTACCCTCCGTTAGTACTCTGGGTAATTAGGAGTAAGTATATATAATTTTCTGAAGTGAAAAAAATGCATAAAAATGATAAAACACATTCAAACTTCGCGAAAAAGCCCGGTTACATCAATTCTGCTGTAAATTATAAGAGTATGAAAAACGAACGTAAAATATACGACTTGCGTTTCTTTTTTAAAATTGTAAATTCGGAGCTCGACCGTTGGAAACTCCAGAGTATTGTCAATATAAGAGTACTTACTCGAATCTGACTCGAATTGAAATATGACTATTTCTAGTCAACATTGACGAACAAATTTTGTAGCAAACTCGCCAATTCCTTTACACAGTTTTGCAAACGAATATACAAATGATACGTAACATTTTCAAAGTTCCAAAAATTATATTTTTTAAATTATCTAAGTATTTCGACCAATTATTATTTTTGATAATTTTAATTTATTATTTTTATTTTTACTTTAAATTTTATCCAATTGCAAAACCACTGTAATTTAAGATATAATTTTTTGCAAATTTTGTTTATTACTAAGTAATAAGTGTAAAAAAATGTAAATATTATAAATTCAAATTAATAGATAACTTTGTATTAACCACTTAATTATTTACAAAAACCCTGAAGAAGTCAACTTTGCTGACGAAACATGTCGGTTTTTGTAAATAATTAAGTGGTTAATACAAAGTTATCTATTAATTTGAATTTATAATATTACCACAAAGAATTTTGTACTATTAGAAGAAGTAAATATTATATGTATATAGGTACAATTTTCATCTTTGCCTTGCTAAATTATTAGCATAAATGAATAGCCATGCACTTCCCCACCTTCCTCTTCTCCATCTCCTTCCCCTGCCCAAAAAATTGTTTGTAAATATTTGGGAATCGTACCTGTCTTGTATTGAAATAAAAAAAATAATAATATCACTTCTCACCTCATTTTATTTATTGTGACCGTATGGAGACAAAACCAATGAACTGTTTTATACATCGTTCTGTACTATATAGTACATGTATCTGGTGGATAGTATAACTGTGCCAGCTGCAGGGTGAGGGGTGTACGGGGGTTGGTAGAGGCCGTGCGGCGCGTAGGTACTCCAAGCCCGGGTTCGCGACCCAGTTTCGCCAGTTTTCATTGATCAAAAGCCTCTCCCGCTCTGACGTCATCGCCGTGCCCCATCATTCAAGAGCCTACCTACCCCGGACTGTGGGGCCTACACCGCTACAGCCTACATCCTTACCTCAGTTATACAGCCTTATTATATAGCATACAGCCTGCAAGCAAGCCTACACGGGAAGTTACCTGCGCGCCAAGCCCGGAAACCGAGAGCCATATAAGACGGGTTGGAAACACAATTAATACTATTGCATTCAGTTTTAGTGTGAAAATAAATATAAGAGAACACATAATAAAATATTAGGCATAACTCTTTAAATAACATTTCCTATTATTGGCACGTATAACGTCTAAAATAAGTCAAATTCTGTATTAATAATCCATACGTTTTTCATTCAGATATGCAAGCCCCGTGTTGAATGAAAAAACAACACTAGTCTACTAGCGGAGGGCTGGAAGTAAAAACGGTAAGTGATTCTTGTATGTCGCTTGTTTCTTTTTTGTGCCGACAAACATCGGAAAAATGCATGTTATTATTTTATTATAACAAATATTAAAAAGATATCCGATCATGATTTGAAAAAAATAATTTGACACATTATATAATAAAGCTAAATCCGAAAAAGGGTTTGTAAGTAGGATAATTTGCATTTTATAGACCTGTCACATTATTTTTTTTAGACTCTCAAAAAGACTTTTGAAAAGAATGCTCGATTTTAGGAAAGGCCAAGGTATGTTGTACTCGCAGTATTTAAATAAAAAATATACCTACAGGTAATATTTCTAAGCAAACAAAATTTGAAACCAAAAGCACACAATTTTGAATATTTTGTATTGCATCGCTAAATGTAGAGATATACTTATAAGAATTACCCTTTTTTGTTTTACAATAGTAACACACAGGGAGCCCCGAGGAAAATAAATTCTCTCGTGGCCTACGCCACCTTTGGGGATGCTGTGTGGAAGGTCTTTTTAGGAAAGGAAGGTGAGGAAATTGATAGAAATCTGGGGTCAACCTGTCCAGAAGTGACGGACGTATGAATCTTTCCCTCCCACTGTGGTGCAAGGCGATGTCCAGCTGGAGAGGTCAAATGGTTTCCCTCAACCAGTCTCTCCCGATCCGGTTGGTAGACAGACGCATTCGCCGCCAAGATTCGGTCACCAAACGTAGCGAACGACTTGCGGTTCCCTACGGCAGAGGTGTTGGTTATCCAATAAATGAGAGGTTCCCGGTGTGGCCGGTACCCATACCTGCCTCCCAAATTGAAACCGTTACGACCCCACATATAAGTTTGAATTTTTTATGTGTTACATTATGTTTCTTCATTCAACAGGTTTCAAGTTGAATGAAAAACGTCAGTGGGTCATGGGGGGACAATATTAGAATAACAAGTGTATTAACAACCCCAATCATTCTAATAACTGTTGACGTTTTTTATCAACCAACTTCTTCATTCAGATATTAAAATGTCATGTTTTGTGTTGAATGAAAAACGTCAGGAGGTCGAACCGGCGCGCGGGATGTTATTCGGTTAATAAGATCATAATATTGTGTATTTTTCTTTTAATTTTAATTTTTCTTTTTTATTTTTTTCTTCATCCTTGTATTTATAATAGCTTACTCTTTATACTTTTATGTTGTTACTACTATACTAACTTTTTAATTATTTAGTCATATGAACTTTTCATCACACTCAAGCACTTTCACACTTGTATTTTTCTCATTTGCACTTTTTATACTTATATTTTTCTTATCTCCCTGTGTATATTCTGTATCCACATTTCATATTATTGTAATTCCTATGCAAAAGCCGTTAATGGCGTAAATTAATAATAAATAAATAACATAAAAGTTTTAATGCATGTTTTTACATTTTGAAATTGATCAGACGTGGCTATTGTGTATCTCTGGTCAGTCATTACGAGTATTAAATTTTAAATCATCGAATATTTTGTTAGTAAATCTGGTAAGTTAGTAAATTACTTCTCTCTCCTTCCTTTCCTTTGAAAGACCCTCTACACAGCGTCCCCAAAGATGACAAGTTCCCCGAGGGAAATTATTTTTTGCAGTTAATATTAATTACTACTGTTAATATTGATTGAAAAAAACGAAAGATTATTGAAAAAAAATTGAACCAGAGTTACAGACGGACTGACACATAACCGAAATTAAGATTTCGAGCAATGATCGAAGATAAAAGTACCTTAAACTCAAGCCAGTCAAGACTGGGAATCTGATAATAACTGAAGTTATTACTTAATGGTATTAATTCAAGTGTATTTAATCTTTCATTTTCGTTTACAGCATGATTTTGGAGGGCGGAATGTTGCGGAATATGTAACTATTTTCTTTTGCTTATTATGATACTCAAATGGAAGAATCTTCGAACGTTGTTTGGCACCATTTAAGCCCAGTATCCCAGCCAACGATAAGCTCCGATGATAAGTTCTTGCACAGTCTTAATGGACTGCACCCAGCCCCCTCGCTGCGGCCCCCTTCCCCCCGGGGGGACACGCGTCACGGGGCGTCCCGCGTCCTTCCCCCGTTCCCCCACTCCCCCCCGCAGGCTGATCAATGGGAAGTGGGTCACGGGGGTCGATGCACCGGGGCCATTCAGGCTTCGGGCTGCCCGACCCACTGCGAGCCTTCCTTGTACGGGGGCTAAAAATAGATCCGCCCGGGCAACTCCGGGGAATAAATAGATTTAGAATGAAAACGTTCGAAGGCTGGACGCTTTGGGAAAATGCATATTTTCCATTGGTATATATATATTTTTTTCTGAAAATATTAATTTATTATAATAATAATGGTCATCATTTATCACGAAAAATAAAAATACTCGAATGATATTTTGTTACCGATTTCGCATAGTTTTGAGGTGGGTACTAAATAGATTCAGAATGAAAGTGTTTGAAGACTGAACAACGCTTTGTCAAAGTACATGTTTTCCCAGTTGTACATACGTAGACATTTAAAAAAATGCTTCGGAAATATTTTTCACCGGCGCAGATCTGTGAAAAATCACGGGATATTATGTTAGTAGATACTTCTAGTTACATATTTCTTGAAAAACCATGAAATCAGAGTTTAGATACCTAAGAAATAAAGATTTCAAATATAGAATTGATACCATTCTCTGGTAAAACATTATTATATTATAGGTAGGTACTTTATCGCTTTTCTGATTTCTTGACATATCAGTTCCAATTTTGAAAATGACAATTTAATTAATTTTCTTTTGTTATATAATAGGTGGGTAGGTACCTACTATAATATATATATTCATAAAAATTCAAAGTTAAAATTCAAGCTCTGTGAAAGTTATATACAAGTTCTGTTATTATTTCATCATGAATCGTCGGTTGTTTCACAGTACTTGGATAATAAGACTTTCACAGAACTTTTAACCCAGTCAGTGGGGTATAAAAAAGGCCTTTAGCTTGCAAAAGGTCATGTAGTAACGATTTTGATATATGTTGTTTAGATTGGGACTCTAAAGAAAAAAAAAGTTTTCGACCTTGGGGGGGTCGAGCTCGAGCCGCCATCTTGGATTGAAGGTGCCAAAATTTGTTTTTTTTTTTTAAATAATTCCTCAACGGTTGATTTTACAACGAAAATGTCTAACACAAATTTGAAGAAGACTAAATTGCGTACATTTTTTTCTTGAAGTTTTTTTTTATAAATCTAATATATTTATAATGTCTTACAGCGGTAGAAAGAAGAAAATTTTGACAAAAAATCGTAAAACTCAAGTTTTCTTGATAAATTTTGTAAGAACATATATACACAATATCATTTTAACGTATTTCTACAACACAATATAATTATATAGCAAAATCTATTTCAAATTACAGTAATTTTTCGTGTTACATAGAGGAGGGAAAGAGACGGCAACGTACTGCGTGCCTGTAGTCCTGACTGCAGCGTTGCCAGCTCAGCGCCTATATTGCTACAGACTAGGATCCCACTATGACAAACCCGACGTTACCGAGTGCATGGATGAAACTACTTTGTAGTGATAATGAACGTTTAGTAAGCCTTCGAAAATCTGGTCTGCCAGTGTGTCTTCATCGAGTACACGAATGAAAACAACATGATGCAAAACCAGAAGACATAGCAGATGCGGGAACACGCTTTCTTGTTGCTTTGTACGGGGTTGACATGGATGAGGAAACCTTGGAAGAAGTCCGCTACCAACGTTTCGCAAAGTATTTTTTTTCAAAATTTCCACCTTTTGTATGAAGATCTTCAGGATTCTTTCAGTCAAGAGATGCGACGCATCCACAAACTGAAAGATCTTCATGCAAAAAGTTGAAATATTGAAAATAAAATCATTTTCAGCGACAACAATATCAGTAATGTCGTATTTTTCAATCTTAGCAATGTAGATCACTGAAAACTCACGGGCCGCCACTGCTATGTACATATTTTGGGAAGAATATGAGTCTACAAATTAAACTCGCTTTATCTGAGGTTCAACTTGAATGCACAACATTGTCATTTAAAATAATTATTTTTAATGAGATGGGCTAACGACCTGACGAGAACTGTTGATGCATTCGAAATAGTAAAAGCCAAACCATGAGTGAGGTCTATATTCGAAACAATTTATTATTTTAAATTTTAAAAATATGTTACTCACCTCACAAAAAACTCCCGCGAACCATACAAAAAATGTTTCTTACTAAATTCTTCTACAATTAAGGAAATATGTCCACCTCAAATATTGTTGTTTTGTTAGTGATTAAATACAATAAAAATAAAAATAATGTATAGTTATATTAACAGAAATTTTCTTGCTTCACTCCCCACCACAAACATTATTAAATCTTCACTTGTAGCAATTGTGGGAATACATAATTATAATAAACACAATAGAATAACTATGTTTTAATTCTACTTTATTATTTCATAATCCAACCGGTTTCGGTTCATCCTAAACCTTCCTCAGGGGTGAAAAAAAATTGAACGTATTATTACAGATATACATGGTATTTAAAAGAAAATTATAAGAGCGAGACAGAACATCAACTTAGGTGGGGGCGAAGAGGGAGGTGCCTAAGAGGGATGCTGTGTGGAGGGTCTTTTTGAGGAGAGGAAGGAATGAAAATTGGTCTTGAAGAGACCCATGTTGTAGGAAGGAGGAAACACAGAGGCCGGCAAATCATTCCACAGCCGAGATGTTGAACACAAGAACGAGTCGAAGAAACGACCCGTTCTCATGTGGCAAAATCTAATTGTTTATTAAGTAAATTAGTTTTATTTATTTTAAAGACTTTTTATTTATTTCAAGGGCTTCAAGATTATTAAATCGTAGATCTATACCATTTCTATGCATTTATTAAATGAGTGATTTTTATCTATTAGGTGGTGGGGTAGTCGAACCAAGGGTGGTCAAACACTTGAGATGTTTAAACAGTGTAGGTTTTTCAGAGAAACCGGTTGGATTAAGAAATAATAAAGTGGATTTGAACAAAGTTATTTTATTGTGTTTATTACAAAAATCGTTGTTTTGGTAATCAACCAATAACGCTTACAACCACAAACAGATTACATTTAACGAATCGCCGAATACAATACAACGAATTATGTGAATACCTACTTGGATTCTACCAAGATATTTTCGTCCAATTCCATTTTAAGGTTAAAATGGGAAAACATTTCATATTATTACAGTGGAGGCTTGCTTGGGAACCTTCGTATGAATGTTATCGCTTGGTATTGGCCCGACTAGACAAGGTCACAAATTATTACGTTAAGAAAGAAATTTGCTCTTTGTGCACACCTGGAAACATGATACATATTTTACACAAAATGATTTGCATACTATTTAGAAGAAAGCTGATCCTTATAAATAGTGTTATTATTGTTTTTTTCATTATTTGTTTTTGGGGTGTTATGCCGTGTTGCGGTACCTCCTCCTTTAGCCAACGTTTCGGACAGCGTTACAGTGTCCATCATCAGGGCAGATGTGCAAATGTTAGTGGTGAAATGTGTGCTTAAGTACTTCGAAGTAATACCGTGTTGCCAGCTCCATTCCACTGCGAGCTGGCATTACAGTATACTTGAAGATGGTTTTCTGCATTTAGGTTTGGTGTAGCCGTCAATTACCGGATACCAAGAACTATTGAGCTTAGCTCCGTCGTGTCTATTAATGTTAATAGGATTTTTATGAATTTCAATTGCCTCTGTAATTAGGCGTGCTCTATAAGTTTTGGGTCTTCCCAGGACAACAACTTCCCAACACGGCATAACACCCCAAAAACAAATAACAAAAATACTTTTGGCCGTGAAAATTTGAAATCATATCCCTTATTATTGTTGTTTACGCGTTTAGAAGAAGTGATGTAGAACCCACAGACACTAACATACCTTTTATTTAACTTATTATAATATTCAATTTTTTATAATAACAACTCTCTTTTTATAACTTTTGAAGGTTATTCCCATCAATGTTGTAAATATCATTAAAGAAGAAGATAACACTAATAATCTAAAGGAAAAGATGAAAGAGAACAATACAAAGAAAAATAAAACGATAACGGTCGCATCTGGGACACGAACACGAATTAGGCCACTGTCATCTCTTAATAAACCGTCATATTTGTCAATCTAATATTTCAAATTTCAGAAATAATAATATTATCTTCGACAATTTAAAAAAAATCCATATATGAGATTGACAAATGAGTCGCTCAGATGAAGAGTGGCCCGATCTACAAAAATTCAAAGATCCTTTGAAATCAGTGAAACTAAAATTGGGCCACTGTGGCTTCATAGATATGATAAAAATATGTAACAATATGATGTTTTCGCTGATGTGGGTTGGGCCACTCTTCCGCTGAACGCCTCAAATATGACGGTATAATAAGAGCTGACGGTGGCCTAATTGGATAAGGCGTTCGTCCCGGTGAGATGAGAGTTTCTGCGTTCGTGTCCCAGTTGCGACAGTGATCTTTTTATTTTTCTGTGTCTTGTTCTCTTTCATATTTTCGTTTAGATTATTAGTCTTATCTTCATCATCAATGATAAATCATAATATTTTTCAATAATAATAATAAATACTATTTTTAATGTAGGTACGATAGACAAATGATTATTATCCATTTATATACATATACAGTTTCTTATAAAATAATCATTGCTTTTTTTAAAAGCTATTTTAACCCTTATGTATAAAGAAACTGTATGGAAGACAAAGGTCAAAATCGCTTGCACCAATATCAATTTAAAAGCTACTTTTTATTTGATCAATGTAGCTTCTCTGAATGCTTTCAAATGAATTTTCTATGATACTAGCTGGTTCCCGGCATGAGTTGCAATGCCATATTCAAGGAAATAAATTGTTTCTCCCTGCATGTCCTTTCCCGTGCGTCCCCGTTCCCCCCCCACATCCCTTACCCTCCCGCATTCCCCTTCCATTTTCCCCGCCCACCCTCTCCCTCTCCCGCGTTCCATATATTCAGTTCCAGTACACTCAGTTTTCAAACAGCTCGCGTGCCACCTATGAAAATTTTTATTTTTCGTACATTACAAATATTAATTTTTGTATATTATAAGAACTATCAATCAAATTTGGTATCAACCATAGGTACCTATTTAAAATATCTGTAATAATTTAAAAATCCATAGACAATTCTTTTAAGACAAAAAAAACAGCTGCTTGCTAAATTCAATTTAATCAAACGCACGAACTGTCAAACGTGCGAAGTTAAAATAATCGTTAAGTTTTCTGAAATTATTAAATTTTCTGCGAATTTTTAAAAAATTTTCTTTCCGTAAGAACCTTCTATAAAGTATTAGAAAACTTAAAAAAAACATATGAATGAAATAGGTAGAGTCTTTCTGAAGTCATGACGTGACCAAGGGAAACAGGGATTCATTTTATTTATATATAGATTGGACCAGAACTCATCAGGGTAATTTTCGCGCCGCCTGACAACGTGCATCGAATGAATGCCACGAGTCCTGGGACCGCCCCCTGCTTGCCTGGTATCTAGTGGTGCCCCCCCCCCGTATCACAGCCTCCCCAGGCCGTTGCACCGGTTGCTGCGATGACGTCAGCGGCAGTGCATGCAGAGTGCAGGTGCAGCGTGTAGGAACCAAGAACAAGGAACTAGGAACTAGGAACTCGGCACTAAAGCGAGCTTTTGCAACCAAAGCGATCTTTTACCAATAAGTAAAAGTATCTTTAAATATTTATACACGTATATATACTAAGGGCCAATGTTTTGCACAAATTTAATTGTGACATTGTTATCAAATTGTTTCAATTGGGGGTAACGCCGCCCCGGAAACCATTTATTGGATAACCAACAGCTCACGTGTAACAGCTCACCCCAGGTGGTTCGCTACTTTTGGAGACGCTAGCTGGGGTGCACGGGTTCATGGGGGGGGGGTGAGGTTTGTCTAGGTCTTGGCGGAGAATTCATTTGCCCACCTGCTGCATGGTGGGTCGGATGGGGAGAGACTGGTTGAGGGAGACCTAATCTAGACCTCTCCTGCCGGACTCTCACGGCCCATCGCCTAGCACCGCAGTGGGAGGGATAGATGCCGTCATTCCTGGACACACATACCTACTACCCGCCCCTTATACCGTTTTCCTTCTCAGAACTTCCTCTTTCCTTTCCCTAAAAAGACCCACCACACGGCATCTCCAAAGATAAAACAGACCCTTAGGATTTTTTTCCTCGGGGCCTCCTGTGTGGAGCTAATGTAAAAAAGCCTTTCAGCGCCATTTTTTTTAAATTTCACAGTTCCCCGTTAAACACCTCAGTATCATATCAGCTTTTTGTAAAATTGTTATAATCTGCTCAAAAGCTAAAACGGGCTGAGAATCGGCAGTTAAGGTGAAGCCATACTAAATAATATAAATTCATACAAAATCAAATGTTTTTGTTTTGAAAATTTGATGGTTTAGAAGTATTATAGATGCTTCAAATAAATACTGCGTGTAGAACACACCTTGGCACTTAAAATATCGGTAATTTTTTTATGTCTTTTAATAAGCCTATAAAAAAATAAAGTATAAGGTCTGTAAAAAACAATTTCAAGTCCAAACTCTCCTATTTATAAACCCCTTTTCGGATTTTGTTTTATTGTATAATGTGGAAAATTTAGTTTCTTTTATAATAATCGCAAAAAAACTTATATTTACTCCCGAACTTCACAAAATAAAATAAAATATGCATTTTCTCGTTGTAATTTTTGACATCAATCAATACGGGCCGCACTCTACGAATTTGGATTCTTGAAGTGACCCTTATGGCATGGGCACAAGAACCATGCACTGGGCACACCTATTTCGCATCAGGCCCGCCCCGGCCGGAGCGGGAGACGGTTGTGTGACTCCGCGTCGCTTCCAATTGCCATTTCCTGTGATTAAACTTTAAAAAACGCCGTCCATTGTCTTGTCTCATACAAATTACAGTCCATCCCCTCTTGTGTCACGATATTGTTCGTTGACACCAGTTGATCCATAAAACTAAAATAATCACAGAACTTGAATAGAACTTTTACAGAACGTGAAAATTAACTTCAAATATTTGATGAATTGTTCAAAATTTTTGGAACGGCCGTCCTAAGAATATCGTTATATTAGAAGTCATTACCCAATATCGGTTCATTTGCGGATTTCAAACTATTTCTAACCCTTCAATTAATTTGTAGATATTAGAGAAAGGGTTCCTATTGAGAAAAGTGGTACCTACAGCAGTGCACCGCTTGTTGCTGTGACGTAAACGAATGCAGTTCCAAGCCCACTGCAACTGCACCCAGCCAACACGTAGCCTAGCTCTGTGCACGATGCAGTGTTGGTACAATGTAGATAGAATTGGTATATTCTGCAGAAGAGATCTGGGCTAGAGATTAAAAAAAAAACATTACTTACTGTGTTATTTTATAAATAAAACATTACTTAGTGTTACTGTCCGACAGAAGATTGTTGTCTAAAGATTTTTTTAAGTATTAATTCCATTATTGCGATTGATTTCATTACATGTTCCTGACGACAGAGTCACACGAACTAAAACTATAAGACTCGAACCCAGGAAGCGAAAAGTCCTGAGGTGCCAATATCTTTTTCTGATTTGTATGTCTCCAGATTTCCGATTAAGTTTCTCTAATATTGTCTTCATTTAATTAAATATTACAATTAAGTAACATTAATTAGCTATACAAAAACAAATTATACATAGGTAGGTACTCATCGATATTTGGTCGATGTATGTAAATAAAAACAATAAAGAAAATAGAAGAAATAAATCATATTAAGAATAGTGAAATCTGTAAACCGTGTACTATTCTCTATCCGCGTTTAGAACAACCCGCGATGGTACAAAATTTGGTTTGTACTGCGCATACCACTCCCCCCGCTACGGTCCCTTCACCGGCCCTCGGCTGCCGCCAATCACTTCGCCCAAAATTCAGTATGCCGTTGACCGCCGTACTGTGTGTCCGCGTTACAAAAAATTAACCTATTCAGACCCAGTGGTAAAATGGGTAAACAGCCGATATGTTCAAATACATTATCACTAATTACAAAGAACAAAAGAGGACAGCTCTCACAGAGGGTTAATATGATAAATAATAAGTACATGGTAAATGTCACTGCTAGCGAAGTCAACAAAACTATGCTACGATTACTTCCTTGACATTGCGAATTAAACACGAGCGAATTGGTATGGTCGATGATAACATGTTAAAGTTAACAATTTCTCCTTCAAAATAAATGCCTAAGAACACCTACGTAAGAAGGTATCGGAAAAGTTACGTCAGAGTATTTGAGTAATTTTATTCGAAATATTATTGCTATTAAGCGATAATTTTGGAATGTCCATCATATTATTGTTCATGACCTCGGAGACAACAACGATGATTCACTGGCTTTCAATGCTTCAAGTGAATCATCTGAGGTTTTTTTTTTAAATGACAATGATGATATTTTTAGTTTTGGATTAATTCCTCAGCCAATTTGGTAAATCTCATGCCACATAAAGTACAATATGTATTTGGTAATACTACCGCTACCATTATTTAAAGGTATAAATTGTTGTCAATTTTTGTCAGACAAATAAAATAAAATTTAATAAAATAATTCAATTTATTTAAATAGTGGGATTGAATGTGTTAGCGTTCGTCTAGCAAGCAGTGGGGAGAAGGGGCGGAGACATGCGCCTCCACGGGTTGATCTTATTTTGGATCGAGAATACATATCTATAACTTTTGCATGGAGAGATAGATTCAGCCAGTTTGAATTCATAGGTTTTCAAGCTAGATACAGTTGAAAATGTCTATGTCTCGTAGGGTGTTTATTGCATGTTTTGAATTGCTGTTCCTCAATCAACATTCTACTAATTATGAATATCATTCTCCTTTATTCAGAATGTCGAGACCAGTCAACACAAATCAAAGCATTGAATTTTTTGGTGTAAGCCTAAATGACTTTCGGCAGTCGTTACGCAATGTGGTTTTTTAAAGTCTTTTTAAATCCATCTTCAAGCTACTTGTGGTTATCTTCTCTGTGTACTTTTATATTATATGTATTTTGTCAATGCTCTTCACCTATATGTAATCTCCTTCCATTGTGATCTCTCTTTTTTTTCTATTCGTGTTATTGATATATTGTTAATTGGATTAATTGTCCGTAAATAAATAAATAAATAAATGTTTTCAGGAAAAATCCCATTAATGAATATTACTGATCGATTAAAGGAATACTTTATGCATTATGTTGAGACGTTCTTGACTTAATTTAGCCAACGATTCCTGACATTTTTTGGAGTATAAAATGTTAATGAAATTTTGGTCCCCGGTGACTTTTTTGGTGTTTTTTTTTTTAAATTTTTCTTCAAACTCAAACAAATAAACTTTCTTCCACATATCATCACTGGTTACTAATCCGAATAATCGCCCAACTCTTCAACCAGTACCAGACTCTACCTGTCTAATACTTTTTGATTTTCTTTACCAAAATTTCATTTGCTTTTTTTACTCCACATAATGTCAGGAATAACTGGTTAAAATAAGTCAAGTACGTCCCTTGACACCCTGTATGTATAATGTAGTCGACATTTTTAAATAATTTGTGTGCATAGCCTGTTTTACGGTGTGCATAACCGAGACAGAAAATAAGTTTGATTAAAAAATTTGCTTCGTCATTATAAAAATTTTTGGACTTAGTTCTTGGCTTTTCTTTTCATATACTTGGGAAAACTAGGAAAATTCATTTCTACTTATAAAAAATAAATACATACTATCATAAAAAAAATATCCGAACGAAGATTTCTCTATTTTGTCTTTACATTCTTATTTTGCTTAGACATTAATGAAAAATTATGTACACTTATGATCACAAACTAATTACAAAAAGTACATAATTTTAATAGTTTTATCATCACGCCTTTCAGCATTTTTGGATGTAGGTATAAATTAAAGCAAATTTGGAATGAAATAAAATCGATATTGAGTTATAATTTTTAAAAGCTGGTACGGAGAATAATTGATCTTTCTCATTGGAACCGCCCTGCACCTGATCGTAAGAACATCTTTCGACGAAATGTGGAATTTCGGCCGCTGGCTGGTTAAAGGCTCTTAATATATCGTCATCTCATTTGAACACGGTTCTAACTTTGTTCTGAGATATGAGGTGTCAAAGTTTGCAAAGACGATTTCTCATTATCTATTTACCAATTTCTGATTTTGAGGTTGAACCTTGTGTAAAATATTTTAATTGAAGACATTTTAAAAGAAAATATTTAAATAGGACGTATACTTACCATTTTAGAACATACCTAAACATGCAGATAGAACCATACGCAACCAGCTAGGGCGTAATAATTCTTTGCATAAGGTTCTAATTACATTTCCCGAATGCGATTCCAAGCTAGGGCCACTTCGTATTTAAATATTTTCCATTAAAATATGATAAACTAAAATACTTTACGCAAGATTGAACCTCAAAAAAAAAGTTATTTAGATCACGAAAATTCGAATTTGCAAACTTTGAAACCTCAGAACATGGTAAGGCGAAGTTAGAACCCTGTCCAACCAAAGTGCCGAACTTTACTGCTCCTCGATCTTTACTTCGCTTGATCAACTTTCAGATACAAACAAAATAGGAGGTGTAAGTGATGGTAGAACCTTGTAAAATAAATGATTATTTCAAAAATTTTCTTTAGAAAAACGTAGAAAGGACTCTGATCTAATTTGCATATTTAAAATTATCAACAGTATTACTGACACACCTGCTTTGCTACTCATCCAGTTCAACATCCCTTCCCGTAGACTCCGAAATAATGAATTGCTGTTCCCCAATCAACATTCTACTAATTATGGATACCATTCTCCCTTATCCAGAATGTCGAGACTTGTCAAAGCTATTCAAAGCATTGATTTTTTTGGTGTAAAACTAAATGACTTTCGGGCTTTTGGCAGTCGATACGCAATATTTAAAAGCGTCGTCATGCTTTGACTTGTAGTGTCTTCTGTGTGTACTTTTTAAATTTTATATTGTCATTGCTATTAATTTATATGTGCTCTCCCTTCACTGTCATCTCTGTTTTTTTATTCGTGTTATTATTATGTTTTAATGGACTATTGTTCGTAAATTAATAAATAAATAAATAAATAAAATATATTTTTGAATGTTGAATGTTGAACTTTGTGGTTATCCATTATAGATAAATGAAACAATTCAACTTATACGCTTGCCCTGAAGAAGGAACGATTGTTCTGAAACCGGTCGGATTTACTCATTATATAAGTGGTTCAAACAAAGTTGAATTGTTTCATTTATAAATAAATAAAATGCTTGATGTCAGAACTTTGTCATATATATATTTACGAACAAACAATTGGATCTGAAAATTATTTTGTGTATAGAAATGAGCAAAAGAAATGCTTTGGCATTCAAAGGTCATTTTTGAAAAAAATGTCTATTAGAACCGTATCGACGGTGACGATAGGTATAATAATTTAAGTTACTAGATACTGGCTGGCTCAGGGAGTTGATATAAGATTGAACTGACGTTTGCACCCATGACGGGTCTTGCTTTATGAACCCCTACCAATGGGTAGCCCCATACAAAAAAGGCTTCGAACGGTCCACAATGTTCAAGAACATTTTACAACATTCGAGAGTGTTCTGGAATGTCCCACAACAGTCTAGGATGTTCCCGAACGTTTCAGACCATTCCCGAACATTCCACAACATTCCAGAATGTTACGGGATGTTCTGGAATGTTGTGGAATGCTCTCGAATACTCTCGAATGTTCCGGACTGTTCTAGAAATTTCTAGAGGACGAAACTTTCAGCCCTTTTATCTTTAAAAGAACGCCCTCCAGATAAAAACGGGAACCTTCTTCATGGATGGGGGATAGAGGGCTACCACACCATATAACTCATTTTATCGAACCGGGACTTGTATCTGAGTTTTACCGGCACGCACATTGTACCTATACTTTCTTTTATATTACGTTTATTGATGAATTAGGTAGGAACCACGAGTACTTGGTTTATTCCCGAATTAAATACTTCATTTTCCCCAAATAGCTCTTTGACATTTCCCAATGTGAAGCCATTCGCAATCGCAACACATAGTAAAGTATATTGAGGAAAAATCGAAAACTTTTTATATCCAGCATACATTACTAGCAAAACCTGCCCACGTAATATTGTTAACAAACTTATCCTTCCAAAAATAAAACCGGTTTTTAATGGACCTTTGATCATACGAGGCTAAATTTAAATTGGCATATAATATAACTTATAATATTTGAATTTATTTAACGTTATTTAGTAGGCGATTTAGGTTTGTAGTTTTTTTTAGACTAGACCCAAACAGGGAAAACAATTCTCATCAACGCCCATGTCACAGGCTGACGGCCTCCGTGGTCGAAGGATAAGGCTCTTGACTCGAAATTCGAAGGTTGCGGGATCGCGAGCGGGAAGGTTGCCGGCGAGCCCAAATAAATTTTATTTGATTAATTTGTCATATTTCACAATTAATTCATTAAAATAATTTATAGTATATTTGCGATACTATTCTGACTACCATTCAGAATTGAAACGTTGCTTGAAATGGCTTTAGCCGTGTTTGATGACCGAGTCTAAATAGTACTTACTAAAATATTACTTCCTCTTCCCCATCCCTTTCCCCTTCCCCCTACTTTCAGCCTCACAACATACCCCAATTGGGGATAGAATAGTCTCACTGACCCCAGACGGGAGCAGCTGGGACTATTTTGAGATATTTATGTTAAAAAAATTTAAAAAAGTAATCTTTGAGGATGCTGTGTAGGGGGTATTTTTAGAAACGAAGGAGAGGAAATGAAGAAAAAGGAAGATTATTCTAGGAAGAAAAAGGTATCAGGGTGGGGGTCAATACGTCCAGGAGTGACGGACGTATGAATCTGTCCCTCTCACTGCAGTGCAAGGCGATGTTCAGAGAGCCCTGCTGGAGAAGTCAAAAAAGTCTCCCTCAACCAGTCTCTACAGATCCGATCCGCCACGCAGCTGGTGGGCAGATGCATCTGCCGCCAGGAGCTGGGAAAACCTTACCCCGTGAACCTGGGCACCCTTGCTAAGTCACAAAACGTAGCGAACTACTTGGGGTAACCTATGGCAGAGGTGTTTGAATTCATATCACGGGTGTGACTGAGATGCTAAGATACCGATAAATGCTTGGATTTGTTCTTCGTAATTCAAGATCATTTACCAACGGAATCGCAATCCGAAGAACGTATGAAGCACTTGTTCGCAGTATCTTGGAATATAGCTCCATTATTTGGGCCCCTTCTGAGCAAAACCATATTCTCGAAATAGAAAAAGTACAAAAGAGATTCATGCTTTACCTATATATGAGGGAATATATGTACTACCCTTTCCTGTATCCATCCTTATTCTTAGCAGAAATGCTCGATCTTAATACATTAGAAGCCCGCCGAAAAATATTTTTAGGAAAACATTTTTTTAAGATAATCTCTGGAACTATACATAATCCACCTATTTTGAAAGAAATTAACTTATATCTTCCAGACAAGTATACTCGTGGAAGGTCCCATACCCTTTTTTATGCTCCAAAAGCGGGGACTTCTGCCTATCAGAATGCGCCAGTCAACAGAGCGACTGAACTGCTCAACGAGTCTGCATTGACCATTGACATTTTTAACGTAACCTACAGGCAGTTTAACAATTATCTTTTGACGTATGTCACAAAGTAGTGAAACTGACATTTTTATGTGTTTTGCTATCCTTTTTGTCTAATTTGTAATCTTCTCCATAATGTATTGGTGAATAACCGTTTTACGGAGAACATGAAAAAATAAATAAATAAATAAATACCCTTACTCGCTTACTCAGACGAATTCTGAATGTACGAGTATAAGTTGTATGATATGACCTGATATGACCTAGCCTAGGTTGTTCATTAGGATCGAGGGAGACTGGTTGAGGAAGGCCTTTTGACCTTTCCAGCCGGACTCTTTCGATCCATCGCCTTGCACCGCAGTTGGAGGAATGGATTCATACGTTTGTCACTCCTGGACGTATTGACCCCCAATTTCTTACCCACCCCTCATATCTATTTCCTTCCCAGAACTTCCTCTCGTTCCCTTTCTTAAAACGACCCTGCACACAGCATACCCTAAGATGACAAAGGCCCTGATGGAAATTATTTTCCTCAGTGCCTGGGTGGAGCTAATTTAAAAAATATATGTATTTTTGTTAGATTTATTAGTATTATCTTTTTCTTCAATGGAATATAGTCTCCAACGTGATAGAAGTGAAACCTTCAGAAAACTAAAGTAAACCAGAGTGGGTAGACTACGAAGCATCGCACAAAGTAGAGACGGATAGGCTATGAGGCACCGCACAAAGAAGAGACCGATTACACTATCTCATTCTCCCGCAGGCTTAATTCTATAGATGCATGTGCTTGTCTCTTTTTAGTGTCGCTGTTTTTCGTTTCATCGAGTTTCAAATCACAAAGGAGCTAAAGAAGTTTTCACGTCTAAAATATATATTATTTTGGACTATATAATACGATAGAGTGTGCTGAAGTAGATATTTTTGCCGATAATTTAAATGGTTTCAAAAAAATTGCGATTGCTGAAACATATGTACAAATTTATTATTAATCTTTTTTTATGTATCATTTGTGTCTTTAACTATGTCGCTTGTCTTGCCTCACTTTAATTGTCATTTGAGTAAACTTTCTATTTTTATAATTTTCTATTTCTAAATGTTTTTTGTTCTATTTTATCTCATTTTTGTTTAAACTGTTTAAAAATTTAACCATTGTATTATTTGGCTGTTTGATTTTAAATAAATTTTTACCTATTTGTCTTATTTGTATAATTAACTGAGGTTTTATAACTGGGTTGTTCTCACGTGTACGAGAACAATCTGTAAAAACCCAGTATAAATAAATAAAAAGAACTCAAAACGAATAGAATATTGCAATTACGCAATCGTTTATCAACCCCCGTATTACAATAAATATCTCAATTCGACTGCTTGGTTTCTCGCGTAGTGTTGTCGAGGGTGGAAGAGCCCCAGAGGCGTACGTGAGATATTTTCCGGAGGGGGCGACTCGATCCAGCGAGCGGGCGGCGGGGGGGACTGCCGAAAAATATAGGTTAACGATATCCGAGGCGGCCTCAGCGCGCTCTGACGTCATGCCGCCCCCCACCGTCCTCCGGGCGAGAAAGAGGGGGAATTGGGGGGGAGGGCGGATTAAGGGGGGATAAGGAGACACAGGGGGGCGCCGCTAGGCCCGCGGAACATCCAGTCATTGAAAATGCAACTGACCATTAGGGGCGCACTAGAATGAAAAGACTTAACATGGAGTGGCCAATTTCGCTCGAGGAAACAACGCAGGGGAGGACGATGTGTTTTTTTTACGTATTTAGAAGACAAAAAGAGAGCTTTATGAAGTATTTGTGCTGTTTTATTTGACGATTCTCATAAGACTCCATTTTGCATGAGTTGTTCTCTACTGTTGTGCAATTAACTTTATTTTTTATTGAAGTGAAAACTTCTTTGCACCGTTGTGATTTGAAACTCGATGAAGCGAAAAATAGCGACTAAAACACGTCTACCTTCTAGCAGCACGGAGACAAATGGGAGAGAACTTGTATGACATCATCGTTAGATTTTTGAAGAGAAAACTTCTTTAAAATGGCGACACTAAAAAGAGACAAACACATACACTTATAGGATTTAGCCTGCGGGAGAATGAGATAATATAACCGGTTTTTCTCTTCGTGCGGTGCTTCGTAGCCTATCGGTCTCATCTTTGTGTAAAGCTTCGTAGCATTCCACTCTTGTCTACTTTAGTTTTCAGATGGTTTCACTTTTAATTAAACGACATTTCATTCCATTGTCTTTTCGATCTTTTCATGTTGAAACATTCATAAAAAAATACCACACGTAATTACGCAAAATAATTTTTTTAATATGAATTACGATTTTTGTAAAGACTTCTTTGCCTTTACTTCAAAATAATTTACAGCAGACGTTCAAAGACAAAAAGGCTTATTTGATTACACAAGGGCCATGATGCTAAAAATAAACTACTTCAAAATGTATTGTGTCACAATTTTACTGTTATACTAAAATAACAAAAAAATTAAAGAGAGATTCCCAAAATATCTTACACCCACTAAACTAGTATTTATAGTTTACCGTGGCGTGTTGTCAGGGAATATAGGAATACATATTTTAAAACTATTACAACGTTAGTAAAACAATGGACATAAGACAAGGTAAGATTTTATTCGATTTGATTAATTAGATGGTCATGTTATTTAGCTAAATTCTAAATTTGTAGGTTACGCACATTTGAGTTCTATTGGATAGTAAGTTTCTTTTTCAATCTCACGTCAAGCACATCACGTCGAAGGCTTTGAAAATGTTGGGATTTACACTTTGAGTAAATTCAGTTTCAAAAAAATCCACAAACATTTAAGATTCTCTACATATCCTACGTCAGAAGCCACCTGGAGTATGCTTCAACAGTGTGGAACCCTCATTGTTCTACATATAATATTAGGTCCTTACATATTAAATTGGCGTTTTGTATGGGAGGAACATAAAGTCGATTTTTTTAAATATAATATATTTATTTAATCAAAGTATGTACCATTGCTACCTATGCACTTTTGCCATCTCATAGGTAGTTCATCGATCCCTTTACTAAAAAAACCATTCGGACGGGAATCAATAAAATCTTTGAAGGCGGTTTGGACTGCCCCATCGGAGTTGATTTTTTTCCCTTGCAAGAAGTTATTCAAATTTCGAAAAAAATCGTAATCTGTTGGGGCAAGGTCCGGAGAGTACGATGGATGTCTTAGACATTCCAATTGATCCTCTAATTTGGTAGCCGTCTGTTGTGCAGTGTGTGGTCTAGCGTTCTAACGCTCTTTTGTTGATTTGCTTTACTCAATTCGTGAGGTACCCACCTTTCAAGCTTTTTCACCTTCCCAATTTGCTTCAAGTGGATTAAAACAGTTTTATCACTAACACCGCAGCTTGCGGCTAACTCGGACGTGGTTTGCGATGGATCAGCTTCCACAATAGCCTTCAATTCTTCATTATCAACTTTGGTCTCCGGCCGTCCACGGGGCTTGTTCTGCAGGTCGAAATTTCCAGAACGAAAACGTTGGAACCAAAAACGCACTGTGTTTTCTTTTGCGGCACCGTCGCCATACACATAAGTAATACTTCGAGCCGTTTCTGCAGCACTGGTGCCACGGTGAAACTCGTACTCGTAAATAACGCGATATTTCGAGTTTTCCATTTTGTAAACTAAGTGACGCAAAGAAAAAAACAATTAAGGAAAAAACAAATGAATTATAATTTTCGAAACACAAATACATGAGTGAATAGCTGTATAAATTTGAATTTGGAATTCCTAACCAAAGAGAAGATATTTGAGATCAAAGTTGCCAGTACGGCAAAACGCCAATTTCATATGTAAGGACCTAATATAAAGCAAAAGTTCAGAAAAAAGTTTAAGAAATACTAGTATGTCTCTTATCGCATGCGAAATGATGAAAACTATGTCCCCATAAACCTTAAATCTATTGATCAATATGTTTAACTAAAAACTTAATATTTCATTAATTTCTTTATTTCTCTTTTTTTAGTTCATCACATTTCCTCTTCTACTTTTAGCAGTTCGAATTTGAATAAAATCAATTTCTGGAAGATATATTTGATATCCATTAAAACTAAATGTACCGGGAATTAATTTATGGAACGCGGGAGGGGGGGAAGGGAACTCGGGAGGGGGGTTTGCGGGACGGTGAAGGGGGGGAGTGGAGTGGGGAGAGGGAAGGTGGGGGAGGCGAATTGGAAACGCGAGAGGGGAAGAGGACGCGGGAGAGGAATGAGGGGGGGGTGGCGGAAGGGGAAAGGACACGCAGGGAAAAAAAATCTTTATTAAATGGCATAGCAACGTTCGCTGGATATCAGCTAGTGAATTTATAAAGGCTAATAAAAAACGCTAATAAATATATATGTAATATTTAATCAACGAAGAAGCGGATAAAATTAATAAATCTTAACGAAACATGAAAGAGACAAAGAAAATAAATAAACGGTAAGATTGGCAACGGGTTTTTAAAAATAATTAAGTATTTTGACAAACTTATTTTCTCTGGTGAAGTGCATAATGCAGGTATTATTTGCGGGCGCGGTCTGTTTGACATTTCCCCTATCGTAAGAGGAAACCGGGTGCCGTTTTGTTCATACAAACGCACGAATGCGTTCCCCAATTGTTTAAAATCATTCACTCCGAATTAGACTGTTGTGAACTCCTGCATCTCATCGACTTCAATAAACTTAATCGAGCAACATGGCAAAATATATTATTCTGCAACAATAATTCTGGATCCAAATACCACATCCATGCACCTATTCCTCGCTTTCACACACTTGGAAACAAATTCTCCTTCATATTTAATATAAGTTTACCCCTATTTAAGAAATAAATTAATGACATTTTTTTATGTAGCATATTTTGATAAAAGGAGCCTCGCATAGGAGCTATTTCGTATATTTTTGTATTTTGTCTATTTATCTATGATGTAAAAACTTGTTCCTCTTTTCTTTTTCCCTATCATTTAATTCAAAATTGAATTTATTCATTTTAAAAACATTAAAAATTACAATTTGAAAGCGTTTTTAAAAGAGATAAATATTTTAGATGAGATAAACAGATTTAGACTAACAGCAACAAAGCTTGCCGTTTGAATTGTGCTTCATTGATGTTAAACATATTGATATTCGAAGTGATTCTATTTAACAACAATATTGCTCTTTCGACTGGCATAACCATTGTTCTGGAAGCCGGGAGATAAAACAGTATATGCTGTCGGTGACGGAGATAACCACCTTGCACCTTGTCACGTTATTCATCACCGTCAGTCAGTGTCCTGCAAATTTCATATTATTAACCTACACCATATTATTAACCTACACCATATTATTAATTTATAATTTCTTATAATTATTAATTATAATTTCTACGCCATCAGCAATTTAAAAACTTTCTCTATTCTTGTATTCTATTATTTTTAATTTATATTTTCAATTAAATTTTATAACTACCAGTTTTGGGGGAGAAAAAAAGGCGATTTTATTTAGGTATTATCAGCGGGGGAGAGGGGGGGTAGTTATAACAACAGTTTGGTAAAACACCCTTTATTCTAATTTCTCGGCAAACGTGCGTCTTAACAAACAGTTTAACTTCTTCCCCTCCTCAAAAAGACCCTCCGCACAGCATCCCGATAGACTCTCAAGGAAATTATTTTCATCAAAGCCTCCTGTGTGGAGTGTAATAAAATACTAATTTCGATATTATAAATATTAGGTTTTACAGTTATGTATGGCTAAATGAAATAATTCATTCTTATTTTGTCCTGATACCCTACTGAGTACCACCGAATACTTGTCATTTTAATGTAAAAATTTAAATAAAATGATACATTTTTTAAATATTTAATTTTTTACTACAGAAGTTTTTATAAGATGGCTTGTTAGTGATGGCTAATAATTGTTGACGCAACCCAACCTGTCCCTACCTGAAAAGGTGATGGGCAATATCTACGTATGGACAATTGCAACAACAAATTATTGTTCTATCAGTCTTTTAAAGGAACCCGTGCAATGATCAACTCCTATCGATCTCTCAGTGAATATGATATTGGCTCAAACAAGAAACCGGCGGAGTGAATACTCAGTTGATGTCTTAGAGCTCTTTATTCGAATCTGTCATGTGCTTGTGCCGTGATTACTGCCCGTGCGTCTCTAAAGATTAAGGGTCGACCGAGACAGGTTTTTCGTTCTCGGCCGAGACCGAGAATAAATTAAAATCTCGGCCGAGACCGAGAGCCGAGACCGAGAATAGATAAATTGAGGAAAAAAATGAAAATGCGCTATTTTTGCATAGTATAGTATATTTAAGAATGTAAAAATAATTTGTTTAAAATAGTTTTAATAATCAAAATTGAACAACATGATGTTGTAGCACATAAAAATCAATTTTTCTACTTTTTCACCCTTCAAAGAGTGTCACAAACGACAATGTGGACGCGCGCGGTAGATTTGAATCCCATTATCCCATACCGTACCTACTTACAACGGTCTCGGTTATGGCCGAGAACCGAGACAGAGTTCTCGGAAGAATTTGTAGCCGAGGATGCCGAGACCGAGATCTCGGTCGACCCTTACTAAAGATCATAATATCGATTCTCCATAATACCGTATATAAATAAAGGGTTAGGTTAGTCAGTCATTTACAAATATCCAACATATTCCAACTCCCACATAATTGGTTCGCGGAAAAAACATCTTTTTTTATGAAAAAAAAATTAAATCACGTAATTCAAAAAAAAAATAAAAATAACATAAAAAGCGCATTTTCGAACATAATAGCCGCCCGAGTATACTCGGGCGTGGTCCTTAGGCGGTTAATATTCCCACGTTTACGGAACGGCGACGATAAAAAAAAAGGCAATAAACAATATCACAATAATGTTGAAACTCTTTCTTGACAACAGATTAAACACACAATCCAAGTATGTCTGTTACCTTCCGAGGAAGAAAGAGTCAACCGAGTTTCATCCATATCGAGAATAATGAAATTTATTAGATCATGTCATCAAACTGGAAAATATTTGAAAGTAAATTTTTATATAAAATGAATATAAAAGGACTAAGTACCTTTTAAAGGATATTAGAGAATATAAAGGTAATATAATAATATTATAATTTAAAAACAGATGAAGCAAAAAATGACAACATTGTGAGTCAGAAGCCTCGATAAAATACATGATATTAAAAAAAAGTAGTGCTTTCGAGGAAACGGACTTACACATTGTGCACCTCATATTTTGTCTCACCATTATTTAATGTAAGAAAGGGCTGCAGCATTATTGTGATAAGGATCGTATGTTTATTGACTTTTTGAAGTGAAATCTTCTTTAGCAACGTTGTGATTTGAAACTCGATGAAACGAAAAATAGCGATATTAAAAAGAAACAAACACATACATCTACCTACAGGATTTAACCTGCGGGAGAATGAGATAGTATTATCGGTCTTCTCTTTGTGCGGAGCTTCGTAGTCTCCCCACTCTTGTCTTCAATAGTTTTCTGAAGGTTTCACTTCTACCGCGTGTTAATTGCACACTCTGTTTTTGTTTGTGTCATCATCGTTCCTTAAACCCTGTAATGTGGGTGGTTTGTATATTTATGCCTGTAATACTAAAAGCGCCAATTGTGTTAACCTGAAAGGTTTATTTAAAAATCGTTGGTAACAAGTCCATTGATTCGCAGTCAATATATCTGCGACCCAAATATATCCGTTCAACGATTCCGTAACTCGTGTGATAATGCAGGTACACGAGTCGGAACCCAACAATAGGCTTTACAACGTGATATTAATAATAAACAACGATATTACAGCTTTGTTAATTAACAGATCTATGGCCAAACAGTCCTCGAATGTATCTGACAAGACAACAATAACCGCGTTACACAACAAAACTAATCCGTGACGATCTGCTGGAAATATGTATAGATGTATTGTGGAGATTGTATAATTTGTTATAAGGGAGTGACGTCTGTAACTGGTAGTATGTCTGCGGTACGGTGGACGGGCGTCGCGTGACGTCACGGACGGCGTCCATTTTCCACGGTGCGGCGTCTCGACGGAGGCGCCGAGACGTCGAGTGGTGGCGGCAGAGGGGCAGCCTTATCAACCTTCACGTGTTCGGGCATCACACTTGAATTCTCGACAAATCAAATCCGGACAAATTTTTAAAATGACACAGTTAAAATAATTTTCTGATAAAATAATTTATTTTGTTTACTTCTTCAAACTGATAATTGGATAATTTAGAAATTTTAGAAATTAGAAAAAGCATTAATAGTAAATGAAATATTATAAATAACCAAACCTTTTTTAAAAATAGCCATCTTTTAAATTTATTTTCTTATTAATACTTACAATTAATTATAATTATTGATTTTTTGATTTAGACTAATTATTTTAATTAATTATTCTTAAAAAAAATTTATTATCTAAATGCAATTTTATTTTTCCTTAAATAATTTTTATATTTAATTTTGTATAACTATTTTTATGATTAGTAAGTAATTAATCACCTCTACTTTTTAATATTTTGTCTATGTTATAATTTATTCTAATTTATTCTAATTTGTCTATACTTGTTTGTCATTTATTATAGTAACATATCCTGACGAAGACAACATTGTTGTCGAAACATGTTGATATTGTTTTAAAAATAGTGGTTTTATACAAAGTAATCAGTTATACATTATATAATTTATTTTGGTTAAGTACTTTATCGCTTGTCTAAATTCTTCACACAATCAGTTCCAACTTTGAAAATGACTCTTAAATTCAAAGCAAACGAGTTAATTAATGATAGAAAAAATAAATAAGTTTAAGGAAAAAATTAAAACATGGGTGAAAGAAATTAATGCAGACATACTAGAGAATGTATTAAAAGCATCATAGAAACTAAATAACGGAAAATCAAAGAAATCTACCAGTCCGCCTCAGCACAGGACCACCTAGTGAGGAGGACTAAGAACAAACAGATGAAATATTTATATACATTATCATATCTTGTAATTCTCATCAAACTGTAATTAAATAGTCACTAATAAAAAAAAATATATAAAAAAATTGAACCAGAGTTACGTAGGACGCACAGATAACCAAAATTATTATTTATTATGTACGTAAGTGCTATGTTATCTTGCTAATATTATAAACGCGAAAGTTCGTATGGATGTATATGTGTTTGTTACTCTTTCACGCAAAAACTACTGAATGGATTTTAATGAAACTGTACAATAATATAGCTCATACATCAGAATAACATATAAGCTATAATTTATAAAGCTTGCTAGAAAGGGGACGCGGGAGGGGAAGGAGGACGCACGGGAAAAGTGATTCAGAGAGAAACAATGTATTTCTTTGAATATGGCATTGCAACGCGTGCCGGGAACCAGCTAATATAATATATTACCTTATAATATATTACATCAATTCGGGAGGCGGGAATGGGTACCGCCGCCCCGGGAACCTTTATTGGATAACCAACACCTCTGCCATAGGTCACCCCAAGTGGTTCGCTACGTTTGGTGATTTAGCAGGGGTGCCCGGGTTCATGGGGTGAGGTTTGTCTAGGTCTTGGAGGCGGATGACCAGGACATACTGAACCCCAGATTCCTACCCACCCCTTAAACCCTTTTCCTTCCCAGAACTCTCCTCTCCTTGCTTTCCTTAAAAAAAACCCTCCCCACAGCATCCTCAAAGATGACATAGGGCCTGAGGGAAATTATTTTCCTCAGGGCCTCCTGTGTGGAGCACATGTAAAAAAAAAAAAAAAAAAGTAGTGCTGGAGAGATTCATTTTCCAGAAATTATGCAAAGCTGTAAAAATATTTAAACATCAATGATAAATATATTCTACTACTCTATATATCTGTGTTCTTTGATGTTGTACTTATTTGTCTTACAATTTTTTGTCATCGGGTTGTGCCGTAAACAAATTAAGGCACTTTTAAGTGATGTTATAACTTTGTGATTTTTTTATTTTTTATTTATTTCATAAATGTTTACATGTTACAGTTTTTGCCATTTTTTAACTACCATACTAGGCTATTGCCCGTGTTGTGGTAGTCATACATGAAATATTATTTTATATAAACAGATAATGAAATATAAGAAGATGAAAGAAAAAATAACACATTTAGGGATAAATAAAACAAAAAAAAAATATTAATCCAAATAAAAATAAAAATGTAAGAATTAAAAGTAAGCTGAGAAATAAACGATAAAAAGATAATAATTTAAAGAAGATTGAAATAAAGATTATCCATTATAAATAAATTAAACAAAGTTACATTCGATAAGGAAAACTCTCTTTTTATAACTTTTGAAGGTTATTCCCATCAATGTAATATATCACGTCCCGATTAGACGAGAGGTTCTAGGTTCGTGTCCCAGTTGCGACTGTTAATTTTTTTTTCTTGTTTCTTTCATATTTCCGTTTAGATTATTATTGTTATGTTCTTCTTCAATGATAAAGTTACGTGATTTCATTTATTTAATTTTACAGATGAAAGTTTTTACTCGTAGTAAACTATTTTTTTAAATTAATAAATATTTTTTTTGAAAATCTGTGTAATGTGGAATGAACAAAATTAACAGTCTGCCATTCATATATTTCATTAGTGCCTATTGAATTGACTGAGCGTTGCGTAGAGTAACTCAACCGTATTGCATTTCGTCCACCTGTAAATTTGTTTGTATGTTCCGTTTCCATATCAAGATGGTGCTTTTTTAATGGTTCCGTAAATATTATATTCCAAACAATGTTAAATCCTCGCATTTATTTGCACTTTAATTGTTCGTATTTTTAACAATATTGTGGTACCTACTTGACTGAAGAAAGTTTGAAAAAAGAATTATCATTGAGATAATATGGCGTTTGTTTGGACTAACTGGATCATTTCTTTTTAAAATAAAAAAAACCGTTGCGTAGAAGTAATATGTCTATGGTTTAAGATTAAGTAGGTAGTTAAGTACTTAATTAATCAAAAATCTTATGATTTCAAAAGAAATTTTTAGATAAGAAAAAAAGAGAAACTTACTTTTTTGGGCGCGAGGTCCATCTACACTGTTCTCAGAACTACTATTTATTTATTTGATCAAGTTTATTTTATCGAAATCGCTTTCTGTAATTTCCGTACAAACTATAAAATGTTTTCAACATTTTTCAGATCTAACTTCTTTGCATTCAACTCATGATTTTTACACTATTTTTTAAAGTCTTAAATTCGCAGCTTATATTTTACCGTATTTAACGAAATGGTTGGGTAAGGGTCCGAATCGGAAGCATTTAAGTAAAAATTTGTTTCTGATTTGGATTCCTGGACATGTTGGCATAGTGGGGAACGATATTGTTGATTCCTTGGCAAAACTAGGAGCGTCCAACCCTACTGTTACCCTTGTAAACCATATTCCCCTATCTGATTTTTTTTTCCATCATCAAAGACAGATCCCGCAATATTTGGGCAGAGTATCGGAACATTGCTAGTCAATTAAAGGTGCCTGCTACACCTCAAAGGACTATCCCATCAGCACTGTGGTTTCAATAATTCCCCCATTTTTCCAAAAAAGAAATTTCCTCACTTTTTCGAATGAGAACCGGACATTGTTCCGTTCCTTCCCCAGACTGTATATTCTGTGGTATAAATGTGGGAACTTTAGATCACATATGTTTTGGTTGTCCCTCTCTAAATAATCCTCTTTTCTATCAAGCGTTATCTAAAGTTATCTAAAATTGCCTCCCTTCCTTTCAATATCTCATCTCTTCTAAGTAACTAACTCGACTCCAATCTTCCAATAATTCCGAAATTTGCTCATTTAAATAAAATTAATACATAAATTCACCTTTCCTTTCTTTGAAATTTTAAATGATGACCTAGAACACCCTTCAAAGGTGAAAGCCAGAAATAATTGAAAAAGTACAAGAAGTTCTAACCAACCCAACCTAATTAACATAACCCTTAAACTTATCAACATAGTTTTTTTTTGTTTTTCTTTGTGGTTTGACATATAAATTGAAATTTATTTTTTACTTTTATTCCCTGATAAAAGTAAAAAAAATAATTTCAATTTTTTTCGCTTGTAGTAAGCGAAACCGGTTGGTATTAAAAAAAATCGTGGTGACAAACAAAAGTTATTGTTTTATTTCAATTACCATTACAGTTACAACTTTTCATTGCCCGGGTTCATGAGGTGAGGTTTGTTCGGATCTTGGCGGCAGATGCGTCTGCCCAGCAACTGCGTGGCAGGCTAGATCGGGAGAGACTGGTTGAGGACGACTTTTTCACCTCTCCAACAGGACTCTCTCAGAAATTGCCTTGCACCGCATGAGGAGGAATTGTTTCATATATCCGTCACTTCTGGACAAACTGACCCCTAGATTCCTACCCATCCCTCATACCTTTTTCCTTTCTAGTACTTCCTCTCCTTCCTTTCCTAAAAAGATCCACCACACAGCAATCGCAAAGATGATATAGGCTGTGATGAGAATTATTTTCATCAGGGCCTCCTGTGTACATCAAAAAAGTATGTAAAAAATGCTGGGGGCCAACTACTTTCGGAGGATTAATTGTAATGGATTCGTATGTCATATTGTGACATTTAGAAACATTGACATTTAAACAGCATAAATATAAATACATAACATTTTTTTAAGACACTCCAATATATGTCCACGACCTTTCAAGTATTTTCCATACAACTATTTAGTGGCTTGTATTTACAAGCAATAAGTTTTACCAAGCGGCTAAAGCACACTTTCGATTGGCTCGAAGGTCGCGCGAACGTGGCGCCATCTATATATAGTTCTGGCAGTTGGTACATCTTATCAATGACACAAACCACGCGAGGTCATTGTCGTTCGACGGAAATAGAGGGCGCTATATCACCGCCGAACTAAAACGGGTGCACTATTTTTAAACGTCGGTATATCCATACGGGGTCGCTTATTTGTGTAACATCTCGGCTTAATTTGGTGTCTTGGCTTGGTTTCGTTTTTAATTTAAGATTTGAATGTCCGAAATAAACATTGGTAAGATCTTTCGTCATTGGTTCCGTTCACGCAACGCACGGCCGCTACCAACTAACAAATAAATAATTAGGCAATCGAACGGTCAAAATCTAATATATAAAATTCTCGTGTCACGGTGTTTGTTACCATACTCCTCCGAAACGGCTGGACCAATTTTGATGAAATTTTGTGTGCTTATCTGGTAGGTCTGAGAATCGACCAACATCTATTTTTCATACCCCTAAAAGTAAAGGGTGTTCCACTTCGAAGAAAATTATTTTCCCCATACATTTTGTATGGAACGAATTCTCCTATTTTGAAAGAACTGCAGCAATATTGTAAGGGGTATAATATTGAACTGTGAACCGTAGGAGGGGGAGGGGGGAGGGGGGAAAGGAACTCAGGAAGGGGGTTAGCGGGACGGGGGAAGGGGAGAAGTGGAGTGGGGAGAGGGAGAGGGAACGCGAGAGGGGAAAGGATACGCAGGGAGAAACAATTTAGATCAAGGTATGGTATACGCAGGGAAAAACAATTTAGATCAATTCAGCTCATAAGTTGACAACCGTTTTTGATTCTGAGGCGGTACGAAGTTCGCCGGATCAGCTAGTAAAGTATAAAAATCTTTTTTTATGTCAATATCTGAGGCTCAACTACTCTCGTTGCGAACCATTTTCTGAAGAACGTTGAAGGTGAGGATAATATTTGTTGAAAAAAATAAAAATGTTTAAAAATGTTTTTCAACAAATGTTATCTCTTTTACATTATTATTATATATATATGCATATACAGAATCTGCATATAAAAAAGTTAGTTGTAGCATTTTGTGAACACCTCACTTGGAGAAGCAAGGCTGAGGTATGGCTGAGGTGCTCGCATATTTAAAACACAGTATCCTCCTTGATGTTATTAAGAAAAGCACTGTGGGTCGACCAATGGTGGCAGTATCGTATACATTAATTTAAGATTAGTAGCAGTTAAAGTTAGATAAATAATTACCTTGAAAAGCAGGTAGGTATATTTTTCTATGCACCATACGCCACATAGGAGGCCCTGAGGAAAAATTCCTCAGGGCCTTTGACTTGTGATGCGGATGCTTTGAGTCTTTTCAGGGAGAGGAAGTTCTGGGCAGGAAAAAGGTATGAGGGGTGGGTAGGAATCTGGCGGTCAATATGTTCCGAAGCGACGAACGCACGAATTCATCCCTCCAACCGCAATGCAAGGCAATGAGTCGAGAGAGCCGGACTGGAGAGGTCAAAAGGTCTCTCACAACCACGCTCTTCTGATGCGACCGACTGCACAGTAAGTGTAACAAAAGCATCCACCGCCAAGATCTAGAAAAGCCACACCCCATGAACCCGGGAACTCCAAACGTAGCGAACCACTTGGTGCAAACAAGTTATCCAATAAATGCTTCGCGGGGCGGCGGTATCCAACCCACCTCCCGAAACCCACCTCCCACGTTCCGTCCAATGTTTATTATTTTGTTTTTAGGTAAACCGTTTAAAGCGCACGTTTGAATGTTTGTGCGCATGACAGTACTTCAAATTGGTTCGAATAGTCCCCTCTCACCCCGCAGTTATCCTACGATACGCAACACAAGCAAGAATCTCTTAAAAATAATTATGCCGTACCGTGTTGTCATTGCACGGCTGTCCCATAGTTGTGATGGCACTATCGAACGTTCATAGTACGAGTACATTTACCAAAATGTTATCGCACGTTTGTAGTAAGTACATTTTTCAAAGTTTTATCGCACGTTTGTAGTACATTTTCCAAAGTGTTATCGCACGTTTGTAGTACATTTACCAATGTGTTATCGCACATTTGTAGTACATTTACCAAAGCGTTATCGCACGTTTGTATTATATTTACCAAAGTGTTATCACACGTTTATAGTAAGTACATTTTTCAAAGTTTTATCGCACGTTTGTAGTACATTTTCCAAAGTGTTATCGCACGTTTGTAGTACATTTACCAATGTGTTATCGCACATTTGTAGTACATTTACCAAAGCGTTATCGCACGTTTGTATTATATTTACCAAAGTGTTATCACACGTTTATAGAACATTTACCAAAGTGTTATCTCATGTTTGTATTACATTTACCAAAGTGTTATCGCACATTTGTAGAACATTTACCAAAGTGTCATTGCACGTTTGAAGTACATTTACCAAAGTGCCATTGCACCGTTGTACTAGATACTACAGTTTTCGTAGCCTTTTCACACGGTTTTTTTAGTGTAATAAGATTTTTACATCTTATCTCATTTTTAAAACTAATGTTATGATATTCTGTACCTACGTAATAAAATTTTAACTTTACAGCTTTGAGGAGGTCAATTTTACGACAACTAGAGTTAGAAAGAGGTGATCACGCATATGATTAAAAATGCGGTAAAACTGTTATATAAATATTACGAGAACATTACAATAACAATAGTGCAATAGGTCAATTGTACGACAACTAGAGCTAGAAAGAGCTGATCGCGCATATGACTAAATATGCTCTATTGTTGTTGTAGTGTTGTCGTATTATTTATATCACAGTTTTGCCGCATAGATAAGTGGGCACCGGAGTAGAAGTGACTCACAGACAGGCGAAAGTGTCCCCAGACCACACTTGAATTCGGAAATAGAAGACAATGCGGTGTGGTTGCCCAGAGATGTTCGGTATTCAATTCACCAGTGCTCCAATTGAAGCACCTGTTCAGATGTTGCGTCAAAGTAAAACAGAGCATTTCAATTTTTGATAAGTATAACATTATCATCCTAACTTTAAAGCCGGAAAACTACATGAAAGTAAATACTATATGTATATCTATAGCGAAATTTGATAATGATAATAATAATAATAAAAACGTTTATATTGAGGGATCAGTAGGATTCATAGGTCCAATTAAGAGTTCCACAGAGCCGAACCCTCTGATATGAAAATATCTGGAGTCGGTGAATTATTTTCCCATTTGGTCTCTGGTAGGTTGAAACGTTGTTCTTGTATTGTTTTGTATTTATAATACTTATATAGTGCAATTGCATAGCGTGGATTGACTAGATGATCATTTGGGGAAGTGTGTGAAAGGGTTTAGTTTTTCCTGTGGGGAAAATTTAACCTGGACATTTAAATCTGGTGCGTTTAAAAAAAATCAACAATATATTTTTTACAATATTAAACATTTGGTTCATTTATCATTGATTCTATTGACGAAAAGGTCACTGCTCAGCTACAATTCAGGATTTCTCCTGGGATGCAGCTGGTTTTCAGCAGTGCCTCCCTGATATGCTCTAAATGACAATAAATCCAAAAAAACAGAGTGTGCAATTTACACGGAGTAGAAGTGAAACCTTCAGAAAACTAAAGTACACAATAGTGGGGAAGCTATGAAGCATCGCACAAAGAGGAGACCAACCATTCTCTCCCAGGCTAATTCCTATATAGATGAATGTGTATCTCTTTGTAGTGTTTATTTTTCGTTTCATCGAGTTTCAAATCACAACGGTGCTAAAGAAGTTTTCACTTCAAAAATGAGTTGAAAATATATTTTTATCCCCATTTTATATTCATTCGATCTCCGTCGTCAAAATGTTTCAAGGAAAAATTGCGTCTTTCACGACGGACATTTTAAGATGATTTTTTCCCGAAAATAAATTAAATATTATTATTAAAGAAATTTACAAAAATGTTTAGTTTTATTGTAATTATTCTGAAAGATCTTTTCAACATAATTTTATTTAAAAAAGAATCATAGTCTAAAAAACAGGAGATTTGATTTTTTTAAATTAATAACTGTATGTTTGTTCTCCTGAACAATTAAGAGGGCATTACCAGAGAAAACCAGAAATATGTCATTTTCAAATCAGATTTTAGACGTATTGAGTCTTTTCCACAAAAAATTATAAATGGATTTCGAAAGATTGTTCTTTTATCTAGCATTCGCATGTAATAAATTTTGAGAATTTATTTAAATTTTTAGTATAATAAGATTATTCCATAGGTCGTTGGCAGATTTGTTAAATTTTCAAAAAAGATTTTGTATTATACCACACCCATTTCAAATAATATAATCATGCAGTAAAATAAATCAATATATTATCTAGCAAACGCATGTTTTCGAATTTTAATTTTAGTTTCAATAAAATCATTAAAAAATATGTACGTTCATGTGTTTCTTGACGAAAATTGGTCCATTTGTGTATTTATTTGCGCACTTACAAACTAATATAATTTCAGATTTTTTTAACATTCTTATTAAATTTAGACATTATTAAAAAATGATAAATACTTATAAACAAAAATAACTACAAAAAGTACATTATTTTAATAGTTTTATCATCACGCCTTTCAGCATTTTTGGACGAAGGTATAAATTAAAGCTAATTTGAATTGAAATAAATTCGATATTGAGTTATAATTTAAAAAAGCTGGTATGGAGAATAATTAATCTTTCTCGTTGTAACCGCCTTGCACGATCGTAAGAACAACTTTCGACGAAATGTGGATTTTCTCAGCTGGCTGGTTAAACGCTCTTAACATTTTATCCTACAGCATTTCAAAATTCCGTAATCGATATAAACTATAATGTAAGGTTTACCAAAAAGCAAAATGATCATTTTTGTGTGTTTTATTATGTCTAAAGCATTTTATGAATGATTTGACTTTAAGGAAAATAATTTCCCCCAGTTGTCAGCTTTGGGGATGCTGGGAGGTATTTTTAAAGATAGGAACGAGAGGAAGTTCTCCGAAGGAAAAAAGTTTGTGGGTTGGCTAGGAATCTGGGGGTCAGTGCGTCCAGGAGTAACGGACGTACTAACCCATCCCTCCCTCTGTAGTTTAAATCAATAGGTCGGTAGAGTTCAGCTGGAGAGGTCAAGAAATGTTCCTCAACCAGGCTCTACCGATCCCGCCTGCCACGTAGCTGGTGGGCAGATTCTCCGCCGCCAATACCTAGGCAAACCTCAACCCATGAATCCGGGAACCCCTACTAAAACACCAAATGTAGCGAACCGCCTGGCGTTTGCTATGGCAAAGATTTTGTCTATCAAGTAAACGGTTTCCGGGGCGGCGGTACCCATTCTTGCCTCCCAAATTGTAATGTTGTTAATTAATCATTAACTCTGTGGTTAGAGTGCTGTCCCGGTAAGAAAGATATCCTGGGTTTGATTCCCAGTTGCGAGCGTTACTTTTTTATTTTCTGTGTCTTGTTCTGTTTCATATTTATTCGATTACATTGATTATTTTTAATAATAGTAACTTTATATTCAATGACTATAACAATATGTTGTATTTAATAAACTGTCCTATGCTATTTTATTCAATTTTCCATTTTGTGATTACATTTCTACTAAATTTTTGGTTTAATCGAACGTTATTAATACCGTAGCGTTGTAGTTAACCCAGCTACGCGTGCATGTCGGACGCCACGCCATACGCGCCGCGCCACAAATAACATCTGTGTACGTGGAATTTCACACAAAGCTACTGTTATTTCAAGAATTCGACACAAGATGTCGCTACTTCCGTCAGCAGGTCGAACGGGGACGTCTCCCTCCTAGGTATAACTGTTACGAATTTGTGAATATGTATATGTGGTATCTCTCCGGATATGAAAAGATTGACGGTAATACATGTTGTATCAAGTGTTCGTTCGTATTGGATAGATAAAACGGTCACCAACACTAAATGTGCGAAGCCGAACCAAAAGCTACCAAGCTAAAACATGCAAGTAAATTTGCCTATATTTAGGAGCTTTTGAATTATCCCAAGTAAATATCAAAACATCTCTATTACACGTCACTCATTGCTCGTATCTCATTACCAACAACAAGAATCCAAATATCTCGTTTTTCATCTTCATATAGCGGACATTCATCCTTCGGTAGAGGTACCGATGACGCCACCAGCGTCACAAGTGTCGGTGATGACGTCACATTTCACCACAAAGATATTTACATTATTCTGGATGAATTATTTTTTTAATGTTTGATGGTCTGTACATTCCGTTGGAGAATTCGTAAAAAATTCTGGATAGTAGGAAAATATTGATGCTGAAATATACATCCGTGAAATAATGAAAACTGGTAAAATTGCAATATTTGTGGAAATGTAATATGTAGACATACCGTTAACGGCGACCCGACAGTTGGTATTATAATTATTATAAAACTAGCTGGGGTACCCGGCTTCGCCCAGGGAGTTGATATGATATTGAACTGATTCACGTTCGACGCACGTCGGATCTTGATTTATATACTTTTTTGTAAGGCTTCTAATGGTCCACAATGTTCCAGAACATTCGAGAGTGTTCTGGCATATTCCAAAATGATCTGGGATTTTTCAGGATGTTCCCGAATGTTCCAGACTATTCCCGAACATTCCACAACCTTCCAGAATATTCCGTGATATTCTGGAGTGTTGTGGAATGCTCTCGAATACTCTCGAATGTTCCGGACTGTTCAAGAAATTTCTAGAGGGCGAAACTTCTAACCCTTATCTCTTCAAAAGTACGACCTTCAGGTAAAAACGGGAACATTCTTCATGGATCGGGGATAGAGGACTACCACATCATATAACTCCCTTGGTCGTACCGGCAGAGGCGTAGCGAGGGGGAGCGGCCCACCCGGGTGCCACCCAATGGGGGGTGACTCTTAATCAAGTGTCACCCCCAAGAGCACAATTCTCTAGCCACCCTCTCGCCCAGGACGGACCCATTTTTTATGAAGTCGAAATTTTCGTTTGTCAACTTTAATGGGGGGGGGGGGGGGGGGGTGACACCACGTTATCCGCCCCGGGTGCCACCCATGCTAGCTACGCCACTGCGTACCGGGACTCAGGCGATTAGAATCCAAACGATCAATTATATTGCACAATAAAACGATCGATTACATTGCACAATAAACAAACTGCTCAATGTTTTAGAATTGATACAATGAAAAATTGAAAAAATATTGTGCAATACTGACCCTACACGATGCAATGGAAAAATATGGTGCAATAAAAATTAAACTCGCTCAAACTTTTGTTCAATTATTGAGCAATCTTCAATATTAACCCTAAACGGTCAATAATATTATACAATTCGTAATATTGAGCAATATAATTGATCGTCTAGGTGCCTTCTAATATACCGTTACAATATAAGGAAAAGTAGTTTTATCTTTGACGCATTTGAATGAAAGTACGTAATGTCGATTTTACGTTTGAAACTAGTAAATAGTGCACTAAAAGTTATAATAGTCATAATTTCGGGGGGGCAACTGTTGGAGGATTAACTATCTCGTCACCGTTAAAAAAGTACTTAAAAAATACAACATTTCTGATATTAAAAAAAAGAAATCCTAAGAAAATTTAAGTAAAACAACTTATTGCAATAATATCACAATACAATTTAGAATATATTTTTAGATAAAGCAACTATCATTAAAATGCACTTTTCAAGAGTCCCAGCTGCTCGCGTCTACAGCTAGTGAAACCATGCCAACCCAAATTGGGGTATGTTGTGAGGCTGAGGGTAGTGGGGAGGAGATGGAGGGGAAGGTGGGGAAGTGCCTAACTATTCAGATCTAGTCACCAAACACGGCTAAAGCTATTTCAAGCAACGTTTCAATTCTGAATGGTGGTCTTACACAAGGGTGATACTGAGAGTATCTTCTACCCTGGAACGTGCCGCAAATAAACTATTTTTTATTTTTAATTAATTAATTGCGAAATAAATTTATCAAAAAAATACAAGTTTGCAGATCATACGCGGTGGAAGAGAAACCTTCAGAAAACCAACGTAGAAAAAAGTAGGGAGGCTGCGAAGCACCGCACAAAGAAGAGACCGATTAGTTTATCTCATTCTCTCTCAGGCTAAATCCTATTTATGTATGTGGTTGTCCCTTTTTCGTTTCATGGAGTTTCAAATCACAACGGTGATAAAGAAGTTTTCACTTCAAATAAATTATTTGCTTACTCCAGGTTCGGACCCGCAATCACCGTCTTACTCTTCGACTACGGAGGCCGTCATAAGTACTTATCCAACATTTCCTCCAAAAATCTAAATGAAGTAATATTTCAACAGAGAGCAGTCCGGAGACTCAGATATAGGCATCGAGTGGAAAACAGGTCAGCGTCTCGGCGCGCGATGACGCATTCGATAGGCGCTGTTACTGGCAGTGCTGCTCTCCCCCCCCCCCTACCTGGGAGCTCTAACACCGTCTCAGCAGTCTCCACGGCACGTCACGCGTCACGCTCAACACGCCACGCCTGACACAGTGCAGGCAGGAGGGCACTGGACGAAAAAGAACTAGCTCAACAATGAACAGATGAATTGAAGAGATTTTTTAAAGTGAAACTTCCTTAGCCCCGTTAGAGTGATTTGAAATTTGGATGAAACGGAAATGATGTACTACGGCACCTGCGAAGCATCAAACTGCGCTCAAGGCTCATATTAGTTAAGATATAAAACGGAAATGACGATAGGTCTGCGCTAATTGGCCGCTTTCTTTTTTTCGGATATAATGCGAAAAGCGCAGCGGTATAGTGCGTCGCAAATCTCAGCGGCCAGAGAAATCCAGCGGACGGAGGTTCGAATACTATGAAATTCAAGAAAAATAAACATTTCGGTTTTTGTAAATCAATATCCGATCTTCAAACCACTTTAAAATAAACAGGCAAAAAAAAGCGAAATCTAGCGACTTTCTAATTTCACTTCTATCGCGTTACACTCTAATTTTTTTTCAATTTTTTTTTAATTCAATTTATTCATTTTAAAAAAAGTACAAAATGTACATTTCAAAGCGTTTTTCAAAGAGAGATAATAGATTAGATAAGATAAGCAGATTCATACTAACTGCAACAAAGCTCGTCATCTAAATTGAGCTTCATTGATGTTAAACATATCGATATTCGAAGTGATTCTATTTAACAGCAAGATAGCTCTCCCGACTGGCATGACCATTGGCATTTTATGTACCTCGATTCGAAACGGAAATTTGAAATGCTGTCAAGGATCAGAGTTAAAAATGTAATTTTTCTCTGTTGTTTTTTTCTCTTTCGATCTGCGTCGTCGAAATATTTCCATGAGAATGAATATTTCTTTTACGACGTGCATTTTAAAAAATGATTTTTTTTTAATTTTTCTGAAAATTTTAAATAAATTAAATTATATCATTGAAGAAATTTACAAAAAAATTGTTAAGTATTCTGAAAAATAAACATTTTTATTTTCCGTTACCGATTGTGGATTTAAGATGTTCACGTTCAAAAGTATTGTCATAATTATTTTTTTGGTTATTATGCCATGATGCGCTTCTTACTTCTTTGGCCAACTTTTCGGACGGGAAGATGTCACTAGACCAAGATCAATTTTTTATTTTTTTTTTTAAACAAAACTCAGATATCTCTACATATTATAAATTAAAGTCCTCCACCACGTCTGTCTGTCTGTCTGTTGTTGTTCGCGATAAACTCAAAAACTACTGAACGGATTTTCATGTGGTTTTCACCGATAGACAGAGCGATTCATGAGAAAGGTTAAGGTATATAGTTTGTCAAGGTTTTGTGTAAATTGGTTGAAATATATAATGTATTAAGGAAAATGTCTGTATGTGGTGGACCAGCGGGATGGCAAACGGGCGGTACTGTGGATTTGATTTGTATGCAAATATACAGTTTTATGCCGAGGGTGATGAAATTTTGCACATGTGACCTTCAAAACAAGACGAAGGCACTGTTTACATTTGATTTTTAAAACTCTGTGTAAAGCCCGAGCATTGCCAGGGACTTCAGTTAGTTTAATACAGTTTTTACAAAATGCTTAAACAAGTGGTAAAAAAAAACAGATTTAATTTTTTTTGTTTCAAGAAACAAAATTTTGACTTATCATCTTCGGGGGGCGGGTGCGAGTGACATATTTTTTTCAAAAATCTTCGTTTCGGAAAACGATAACATATTCGATAATTCCCATCACTAGTTCCTAGTTCCCGTTAAACGGCTGTAGTTTACATGAGCAGCGCGCAAAGTAAACAGGACACGCGGCCGTTTCACTATTAGTTAGACGGGAGAGGGAGACTTAGACGGGTAAGGAAAGGAAACTTTAAATACTAGTTCTAAAGGTCAACATCTTCTATTTAATGATAATCTTTTTCAACTGCGATTTTCCTACATTAAAATTAATTATTATTTTTTAATTTATAAACTAACGTTTGGACAAGATTTTTATGCATAGCACAAAGGGTAACAATTATTATAAGTAATAATTATCAGCCTGAAACACTCATCTACATTGAAAAATCTTCCGAGAAAAGATACTTGCCGCCAACGGGACTTGAACACACTCATGAAACACTCATCTACATTGAAGATTTTTCAATGTAGATGAGTGTTTCAGGCTGATAATTATTGCTTATAATAATTGTTACCCTTTGTGCTATGCATAAAAATCTTGTCTAAATGTTAGTTTATAAATTAAAAAATAATAATTAATATTTGACAAGTTTAAGTATTTCCCCAATAAATGTAGACATAATTTGTCTCGACGCCACCTAGCGAGGGATTTAACACTAACAGTACTCTCTCGCAAAAATAAAGTTGGTTGTTTTCAGGTGGAAAAAATATAATAAGCAGTAATTGTTGAATGAAACACTAGTATATATTGAATTATTTGGCGGGTATTTGATAAGCCGCCATAGCTCAGTGGTCAGAGCATCCGACCGGCAATCAGAAGGACACGGGTTCAAGTCCCGTTGGCGGCAAGTATCTTTTCTCGGAAGATTTTTCAATGTAGATGAGTGTTTCAGGCTGATAATTATTGCTTAAAATTAATGTTTTTTTTCTTTATAGAAAGACACTTATCAAAGATTACGAACCTAACATACCTATATTTTTAAGGTTTACTGAACTGCCCTGTACACATGTCTTTTTAATTTTTTTTTTCAAAATCAATATAAATTTTTTGGTCTCTCAACCAAGTAACCAACTGACCCCTCACCCGCCCCTTACTCACCAATACCTATTGATTTTTTAATGTGTTTAGTCGAAAAAAATGTCCCCGAAGACAAAACTTCATTTACATTTTTTTTATTTGTTGTTATCAAGTTTAATGTTTACATTTTTTACTTCAAATAATGTCAGAAATAACTGACGTTAAGTTGAAAAGGGCCTTAACAGCCTGTATCTGTATATATTATATTTTTGTTTTATGTTGCCATTACGTTAAGTATTATGTTTTTCATTTACTTTTTAATTTATTTCTATTTTTCTATTTAAATGTAATAATTTAACTCACGTAATATGACAGACTGGGATTACACTATCTTCAAAGTCCTGCTAGATTAAAAACTTAAATCTTACAAATATATTATTATAATTGCTTCTACTACCTACTTCCATAATCATGCTTGCTTGTCCTTAAGAGGGCATTACCAGAGAAAACCAGAAATATGTAATTTTCAAATCAGATTTTAGACGTATTGACTCTTTTTCACAAAAAATTATAAATGGATTTCGAGAGATTGTTCTTTTATCTCTAGCATTCACATGTAATAAATTTTGAGAATTTTTTTTAATTTTTAGTATAATAAGGTTATTCCATAGGTCGTTGGCAGATTTGTTAAATTTTCAAAAAAGATTTTGTATTATACCACACCCATTTCAAATAATATAATCATGCAGTAAAATAAATCAATACATTATCTAGCAAACGCATGTTTTAGAATTTTAATTTTAGTTTCAATAAAATCATTAAAAAATATGTACGTACATGTGTTTCTTGACGAAAATTGGTCCATTTGTGTATTTATTTGCGCACTTACAAACTAATAAATTTCAGATTTTTTTAACATTCTTATTAAATTTAGACATTATTGAAAAATGATAAATACTTATAATCAAAAAATAACTACAAAAAGTACACTATTTTAATAGTTTTATCATCACGCCTTTCAGCATTTTTGGATGAAGGTATAAATTAAAGCTAATTTGTATTGAAATAAATTCGATATTGAGTTATAATTTTAAAAAGCTGGTACGGAGAATAATTAATCTTTCTCATTGTAACCGCCCTGCACGATCGGAAGAACAACTTTCGACGAAATGTGGATTTTCGTCCGCTGGCTGGTTAAACGCTCTTAACTAGCAGAGGTTTGAATTCGCGGCACCTCATGGATGTGAAACCGATGCTTTGGAACAATCAATCGGTTATTAGACTATGTATAGTACTAGCAGACCCGACCACAAGTTGCTGTGGCTAACGAAACCTTTATAACCAACGCCATCTGTTAAATCAAATACGCCCGTTTGTCAGCCCGCTGCTCGCTTCCAACTTCCCGCTGCTGCTTGGCCAGATATATTATGTATTTCAACCAATTTACACAAAACCTTGACAAATTATATACCTAAAAACCTTCCTCATGAATTACTCTATTTAATGGTGAAAACCACATGAAAATCTGTTGCGTAGTTTAAAAGATCTAAGCGCACAGACAGCGTGAGCGACTTCATTTTACACTACGCAAAGATTATGTAGGTACACATTTTCCTTTATATTTCTATACATGGACACTTAGGCGGCCCCTAGATACTACAATAAGATTGAAAGGAGCTTAGAATCCAAACGATCAATTATATTGCACAGTAAACGATCTGCGCAATGTTTTCGAGTATTTTTATTTTAGTATTTTCAAATATATATTGCGCGATACCGACCCTACACAATGCAATGGCAAAATATGGTGTAATAAAAATTAAACTCGCTCAAACTTTTGTTTAATCATTGCGCAATCTTCAACATTAACCCCAAACGGTCAATAATATTAAAACACAATTCGTAATATTGCTCAATATAATTGATCGTCTAGGGGGCGCCTAAAAGAAAGCGGTTGGACGCCCTGGAAATGTGATGCTGGAGAAAAATGCTCAGGATTTCGTGGACAGCCAGATGCATAAATGTCTCCCTTCTGGAAAAGCGAAGCATCCACTGCAACTATCTGCCTACAATGTATTTTAAGAAAGTTTGGACACGTTGCTCGCCAAACTGAAGACTTCAACTTGGAAACACTCATAGAAAAAGCAGAGGAATCACTGGCATCTGGTACTAGGGTGTTGTGAGAGAGGTTTTTGGGGTGGTACACCTGTTTCCGGCAATGCAAGAGCGAGACAGGTGATCTCACTATAAAAGGAGATACAGACATCTCCTCGCCATCTTTTCCTACCGCCAGCACATTAGATAGGACGTTACTATAGCCATTAAGTACAATAAATATTCATCTCGCCAATTCGCGTATCATTACAAATAACCTAAGCCTACACTCCGAGTCTGTATATAACAGTGGCGCAGCCGGTAGGATAAGAGGGCGAGGAGATGTCTGTATCTCCTTTTATAGTGAGATCACCTGTCTCGCTCTTGCATTGACGGAAACAGGTGTACCACCCCAAAAACCTCTCTCACAGGTGTCCTTGACTCTCCACGCAGCGCAGAGCCGCAAGGAATGGAAGAGCCTTGTCCACCATGGAAATTGGAGTAGGGGTCACAATAAGGTGGATAGGAACATATAATTCAGGCAAAATATAAAAAAATGAGCTCATATTCAAAATGATTGCGTTCTACCCTTCGTGTCAACCTCTAATAAAGATTAGGCTGATAGGTCAAGCAGTAGTATTGATTCATAAACCTACAATTATAAGAGTTGATAAATGGAATGGTGTTCACAAAGTTTCATTTCTCTTTTTATTGGAAACAGTTTAATTAAATAAACATTTATCAGAATACCGCTTATGGCCTTGAACAATCAAGAAAAACGTCGGAAAGGGGTTGGCAAGACTCGACATATCGAAACAAGACGACATACAGATTGGTAAAACTTTAGAGTCTCGGTAATGCTGGGCGATTTCGAGCTGCTACGCATTCATTGCCGAAATTATTATTTTTCTTGGAAGATCTTGGAATATTATATTTGTATTACTGAAAGTATTTTTGAAATATTTGATAATGAGGCCGTGCCCGAGGTACGAAATTACAAAATACGAGTACATTAGCTCCATGGAGGAGGCCTTAAGAAAATAATTCCCCTCAGAAACTACGTCATATTTGTGGATGCTGTATAAAGGGACTTTTGAGGAAAGAAAGGAGATAAAGCTCTGGGAAGGGAAAAGGTACGAGGAGTGGGTACAAATCTGGGGATCTCCAGGAGTGATGGACGTATGAATCCATACCTCCCACTGCGGGGCAAGGCGATGTTCCGAGAGAGTCCTGCTGAAGAAGTCAAAACGTCTCCCTCAACCAGTCTCTCCCGATCCGGCCTGCCACGCTGGGTGGATAGATGCGTCCATCGCCAAGACTCGGAAAAACTTTACCCATGAACCAGGCCACGAAGCGAACCACTTGGAATGACCTATGGCAAAGGTGTTGATTATCCATTAAATGTACTCTACATAAATCGTTTGGCGATGTTCCGAGAGAGTCCTGCTGGAGAGGTCAAAACGTCTCCCTCAACCAGTCTCTCCCAATCCGGTCTGCCCCGCAGCTGGGACAGATGCATCCATCGCCAAGACCCGGAAAAACCTTACGCATGAACCAGGCCACGAAGCGAACCACTTGGAATGACATATGGCAAAGGTGTTGATTATCCAATAAATGTACTCTAAATCGTTTGGCGATGTTCCGAGAGAGTCCTGCTGGAGAGGTCAAAACGTCTCCCTCAACCAGTATCTCCCGATCCGGTCTGCCATGCAGCTGGGGCAGATGCATCCATCGCCAAGACCCGGAAAAACCTCACCCCGTGAACCAGGGCCCTAAGCGAAACACTTGGTGTGACCTATGGCAAAGGTGTTGATTATCCAATGAATGTACCCTTAAAAATCGAAACAATCAAAAACAATTGACCGAACGGAAGATGAAAAATAGGGGAGTACTGCTAAATAGTGGATTTCCGAGGAGGCTTGAACACTTTAGAATCAATAGACTCTAAAACACCCAGAAATTTGGCAGCCCAGAATTTCTCCTTTCGATCATGAAAGAATTCTACGATAAATTCCTCAGAAGAGATTCTTCCTGAATCTTCCAGAGAAGAAGGCTACTTTGAAGCGACTGGCATAGATCAACCTTGAACAGAAGCCTTCACATCTCTACCGGAGGATGCTAAATCAACCAAGACCAGGAAAAAAATCATGACATCTATTGAATTATTAATTAATTAAATTAAATCATTTTGGTACCTACTTCATTGCTTGTTTGAATTGTTTCCACCATCAGTTCAAATTTCGAAAATTGAAAGCAAATCCGAGAGGCAGGGCTGCAAACGAAATGAATATTTTTGATTCCTAGAAATCTATCTACATTAGGATGAGAATTCGTGAGGAATAGAAAATTGATTATTGTGTTATTTGTAGATTCATACCAACCGGAACAAAACCGCAAGATAATGTTATTTCCGGAGTCAAATTCGGTCGGTAATCTTATATATAAAAATCTCGTGTCACGGTGTTTGTGGTCGCACTCCTCCGACACGGCTTGACCGATTTTTATGAAATTTTGTATGTATATTTGGTAGGTATGAGAATATGTTTTAAAGTATATTTCACACCTTGTCATTAGGTGATTAGGTTGTCCCTATCCAGAAAAAAAACAACAATTTTTTTGACTTTTTTTTGTATTATTTTTTTATTTGGCATCAAAAATAGCTATGACCCAAAATATTAATCATCCTACCCCCACCCTCCCATTTTATAATCGCAATTTTAGTATTTTTGTATGAACACATTTAACCGTCATTTTAAATCTTATTTCAAACAGAACGAAATTATTTATGTTGTTGAATGACAGATGGGGCTACGTCCACCTCATCGAACTTTCACCCACACATGCGCAAGACATTCACGAGAAGCGTCACGTCATTTTTATATTTCATTCGGCATCATGTTCTCACGTGGGCAAACCATCGAGCTTTTGTGCTTGCTAAAGACGGACTGATAAAAAATATCGTACGCTCAATTGCTCTTCGAAATTCATATTGATTTTCTTTATTTCATTTTCCTACTTTAGTTGCTGTTTTTTTGTTTTTATCGGCGGTCATTGTCTACAACTCTACAGCGCTCCATTTCTCTTTCTGTCATAGATCCCATCCCCGCACACTTATAATACATTCTTTATTTTTTATTTAACAACCAAAATATTTACTAGAAATAATTTATATGACAGAACATCGTTTGTCGGGTCAGCTAGTAATTTTATAATAATAAGATAGTATATGTTTTACCGTGGGAAAGGTATGAGAGTTCCGAAACCGGTTGGCATTAACATAAAAAAAAGTAGTAAACAAAGTAAAATTATTTATTTTAATTATAATGATATCCACAAAGTTATAATTACATCCGAATACAATCAAAACATTTATTTCACGTGCAGAAACAAAGAAATATGCAATTTTGGTTTATATTCAAATCATGTAATTAATTAAAAGATTGAAAGCTTGTGAACACCCTGTATTAAATACGTACGTTTGATTTGCCTTGAGTTTTCCAAACAAATTTAGATATTCGGCTATTTAAAGAGTCGTGATTACAAAACTCAATGGTTTTATCATGACGAAAGCGCTTAGTACAGAAATACATGATAACACCCAACAGGCAGCGGGCAGCAGGCAGTAAGCGGGCAGTGCTGACGGGACCCATGAACCGGACTAAAAATAAATACAACCAACCAACCGGACGGTTACCAACTTACCGAAGGGCCAGCCAACCGTATGTAAGTACTATACTTTTCTGCAATTATTTTTTTTCCTTATCTCCAAACAGGAGGCCCCAACGAAAATAATTTCATTCAGGGCATATGACATATTTGAAGATTCTGTGTGGAGGATCTTTACGAGGAAAGGAAGGGGTGTACATGAATGTTAAAGAGACCCTTGTTACAGGAGGGAGGATACACAGAGTTCGACAAATTGTTCCGCAGCCGTGCTGTTGAACTCGAGGACGACTCGTAGAAGCGACACGTTCTCACGTGACAAAATGTCAACCATTTACATAAGTTAGACGTGCCTTTGGCGTGTTTCTCGACTATGCACCAGTGCCAAAGGGATCAATGTTGTTAGTTTCTCGGAGCATTATCATTGTAATACCGGTAGAGCAAAGCAGCATACCTACCTGACGCCTACGCTCTAAATATTGATAAGATAGGGGAATCTATCGAACGGACCGCCCGTTTCTGCAGTCATTATTTTTTTAGGTATTTTTGGGCTCTAAATCAGAGGTGGCAGCAAAATTCAACAGAGGGGCGCACTTGGGATTTGTATGGGGTCGGTAGTTGTGTACTATTAAAGTATCTGCGGGCCCTATACAGTATGCCCAGATTCTGAGAGGCTTTTTTTACATTAGCGATTTTTAATATTTTTATTTTATTCTTATCATCAAAAAACTAATTCTGGTTAAGTGTCTGTGTAATTCATATTCAATTAACTCGGATTTACTTTGAGTTTAAGTGTCATTTTTAAAATTTTTACTTACTGGATGAAGAATGCAGACAAGCGATAAAGTAACTTAAATTAATTATTATTAATTTAATATTTTAACAAAAAATCCTTTTAATTATTGTCATTTTTATAATTGGAACTGATGAGTCAAGAATTCAGATTTTAGTTCAAATAAAATCATTAAAAAAATATCCGCGTCCTTGTTTTGTGACGAAAATACTTCAGGCTGTCTATTTATTTACGGTCTTATAAAGTAATATATTTTAAAAAATTACATTCTTTTTTTGCTTAGACATTATTAAAAAATTATAAATGTGATAAAAAAATAATTACAAAAAGTACTTAATTTATTAAAACTTCATGTCCGGTGTACTTTAGCGTAAGAAAATTCTGTGGCTTGACTTCAGTTCACTTGTATGTTTGTTTATTTATCACTGTATATTATGTAAAAGCTGTTTGTTTCTTACAAATAAATAAATAAATAATTTTTATAGTTTTATCATCACGAGTGTGAGCATTTTTTAATATAGGTATTTATCTAAGCAAATTTTGAATGAAATAAAATCGATATTGAGTTATTACAAGGGTACAATCGCAAGATCATCGAATGTAGGTATTTATCAAAGTAAAAATGAAATAAAATTGATATTGAGTTATTATGTTAAAATGCTGGTTTGGAGAATAATTAATCTTTTTCATCGGGACATTGCAAGGGTGCAATCGCAAGATCATCATTCGACGAAATTTAAATTCTCGGCCGCTGGTAATGGCTTTTATTTCCATGAATGCACAATGATGTATTATGAATATTGAGCATTTGCGGCGTGTAACGAAACGCATTCGCCTAAATATAAAACTGACACCTCACGCAAGTAGCAACCAAACGTAACAAATTCTATATTTAGAAGTCCAGGAATAGTTCGGACCTCAGCAGTTAGCAGTTAGGCTGGAGTCCCACCTTTCCACTTCCCGTCCAGCAAACAAAACCAACGAATTACAATATTATTTCCCATTCCATTGCCAGAAATTAGGTCCCAATGGCCGAGTTGGTTAAGGCGTTATCCCGGTAAGGCAGAGATTCTGAGTTCGATTCCCAATTGCGATCATTACCTTTTTGAAGTAAAACTTCTTTACGCACGCTTGACTTGGGGAGTAAGCTGGCGAATGCGTGACGAGAGCGTTACGAAAAGCGAGGCGAACGGTAGTTGAGAGGGAAATATAAGTTAGTGAAGATAAAAAGAGAGAGTTACGCTTCGTATATTACTGTAGGGGCAAGAGAGAGGTGCGAGCACACATTTTCTTTCTATCTTTCTCTCTTTCTCTCTTTCTCTCTTTATCTCACAGCCAGTTACGTCACACAGTGCAGGCCTATTGTCTGTATCACACTGTGGGAGCAAGAGAGAGCAGTGCGCGCACATTTTTTTCTCTCTTCCTACTATCATATAGATGGAACAGAAGTTTTACTTCAGTTGTGTGGTCTAATGCACACGCATTTTTATTTATTTATTCTGTGTCTTATTCAGTTTTACGTTTCGTTTAGATGTCGATCGTCAAGTTGATTAGACAGACATGTCCAAAAAATCGAAAATTGAGTTGAGTAAGTAGTTTTATGGAAAAGTGTCTCCTTCTATATGATATAATATTCAGATTACTCATAAACACCACCAAATAAAATATAATGCAGAAAAACTTAATGTAGCGAATTAAAGAGAATAAAATGTTTTCAGGCTTTTCAATTATTTTAGGCTTTTACCCTTCTAGGCCATCATTTAAGATTACAGAAAAAAGAAAGGTGAATTTGTACATTAATTTTATTTAAATGTGCAAATTTCAGAATCATACGGAAAATTGGAGTTGAGTTCAGACTTAGAAGAGACGAGATGTTGAATGGAGGGGGGGCAATTTTAGAGAGAGGACATTTATTTAGAGAGGGACAGCCAAAAATAGATCTAAAGTTTCCAAATCTAGACCACACAATGTTCAATCTGGGAAGTAAAGGACGTGAATTTTAAAAAGGTGATAATGAACGGGAACAGTGTTCGATCTCAATAATTCTTATTTGATTATTTGTATTTATGTTTTAATATGTATCTAAGTGATCGATTATGTACACGTATGCATATTATATGTAAATGTATGTAAGTTTATGTATATATACATGTACCCGCCTCGGAACAGACTTAGTCTAGTGAGGCGGGCTACTAACTTGTCTGTTTAAGATATTATTATTACAATAAACGCCCGGGTTGCCGGCATTAAGAAAAAAATTCTCATTCCAATAAATGAGGAAATTTCTTTATTAGAAAAGTGTGTGAATTGTTGAAACCACGGTTTTGATGGGATAGTCCTTTGCAATGAGGCGTAGCAGGCACCCTTGGATTGACTAGCAATGTTCCAATACTCTGCCCAAACATTGTGGGATCTATCTGGAGAGGACTGAAGATAGATCTCGCAATGAACCCCTACTAAGTCACCAAACGTAACGAACCAGGTTTATCTATGGCAGAGGTGTAGGTTAACCAATAACGGCGGCGTTATCTATACCCACCTCACTCTTGGATCTCATTTCTACAGCATTTAGTCTAAATTCTTCCTTCCTATGCCAGTTCCATGCCTCACTACTATACACAAGGATTGGTATCAGTATCATCATGGACTGCTAGCTTCGCTTCCAGAAACACATCCCCAATTATTGGGAATCCCAGTATGATCCCAGAATGCGGACACGCTGAGAGAGCTGCTTAATTCGACAGAAATACCAAGAATACGTACGTGTATTTTTAACTTTCCAAGATTTGTTTTTAAATGATACGTTCATCGGAAAAACGATTTCACCTTTTCAATTAAAGAAACATAAAGCCTTTTAGGTGAATCAAAACAAAATGTAACTTCATCAAGTGTATCAAAACCTGACGAAAAGAATTATCGGAAAAAGAACCGACTAGAACTTTAGAAACGTCGTCATGAAAAAACCCCACAGGATATTTGAAGTGAAAACTTCTTTAGCACCGTTGCGATTTGAAACTCGATAAAACGAAAATAGCGACACTAAAAAGATACAAGCACATACATCTATGGGATTTAGATTGCGAAAGAATGAGATAGAATAATCGGTCTCCTCTTTGTGCGGTGCTTCTTAGCCTCCCCACTCTTTTGTCTACTTAAGTTTTTTGACGGTTTCACTTCTGCCGCATGTGAATTGCACACTCTGATATTGTTTCTTTGGAAAAACTTATTAAAAGTATCTAAATATATATCTTCTGTATCTTTTCAAGCCTCCCATTCCCCACAGGGAAATGGAAGGCTTGAAAAATCACCCACTAAATTTGGGAGGCTTGAATGGGTACCACCGCCCCGAGAACCTTTATTGGATAACCAACACCTCTGCCATAGGTCACCCCGAGTGGTTCGCTACGTTTGGTGATTTAGCAGGGGTGCCCGGGTTCATGGGTTGAGGTTTGTCTAGGTCTTGGAGGTGGATGACCAGGACACCTTGAACCCCAGATTCCTACCCACACCTTAAACCCTTTTCCTTCCCAGAACTCTCCTCTCCTTCCTTTCCTTAAAAAATCCCTTCACACAGCATCTCCAAAGATGGCATAGGCCCTGAGGGAAATTATTTTCCTGTGTGGAGCTCATGTAAAAAAAAAATAACTCGGGAACCCTTATTGGATAACCAACACCTCTGCCATAGGTCACCCCAAGTGGTTCGCTACGTTTGGTGATTTAGCAGGGGTGGCCGGGTTCATGGGGTGAGGTTTGTCTAGGTCTTGGAGGTCTTGGATGACCAGGACGTACAGAACCCCAGATTCCTACCCACCCCTTAAACCCTTTTCCTTCCCAGAACACTCCTCTCCTTCCTTTCCTTAAAAAAAACCCTTCACACAGCATCCCCAAAGATGGCATAGGCCCTGAGGGAAATTATGTTCTTCAGGGCCTCCTGTGTGGAACTCATGTAAAAAAAAAACAGGAGTAGGCAGAGAGGACGGACCACCAAACAACTCGGTCTTGGCACACACTCCTTGCCTCATTCACATTCATACATCGTCTCATACATACTCTTCTATTATTCTGATTCTTGACAAGGCCCGACTCAAGTATCTGATTCACTTAATCGCACCATGTCCACCTCGGGCGTCCCCGATTTCTTCTACCATTCACATTTGTGACATATATTTTCCTTACTTTGTTTTTTTTCTTCGTTCATTCGCTCTACATGCCCAAAATGGAATAAAGATGCCTTTCACAAACGTATCAAGTTTTCTTACTATTCATCATGTCTAGTAGTTAATTGAATGTCGTAACATTTTACAATAATTATCGTAAAATATTAAATTCGAGTTACAGTGATTTACTTAAAACAAAACAATAAATTAGACTGTGCAATTCACACGCGGTTGAAGTGAAACCTTCAGAAAACTAAAGTATACAAGAGTGGGGAGGTACGAAGCATCGCGCAAAGAGGAGACCAATTATACCATCTCATTCTCTCTCTGGCTAAATCCTATATATGTATGTGGTCGTCTCTTTTTAATGTCTCTATTTTTCGTTTCATCGAATTTAAAATCAAAACGGTGCTAAAGAAGTTTTCTCTTAAAAAATCAGAGTGTGCAGCTCACACGCGGTAGAAGTGAAACCTTCAGAAAACTAAAGTAGATAAGAGTGGGGAGGTACGGAGCACCGCACAGAGAGGAGAGAAGATTATACTATCTCATTCTCTCTCAGGCTAAATCCTGTATATTATGTATGTGGTTGTCTCTATTTTTTGTTTCATCGAATTTCAAATCACAACGGTGCTAACTAAAGAAGCCCTCACATGCGGTAGAAGTGAAACCTTCAGAAAATTAAAGTAGACAAGAATGGGGAGGTACGAAGCACCCCACAAAGAGGAGACCAATTATACTATCTCATTCTCTCTCTGGCTAAATCCTATATATGTATGTGATCGTCTCTTTTTAATGTCTCTATTTTTCGTTTCATCGAATTTCAAATCACAGCGGTGCCAAAGAAGTTTTCGCTTAAAAAATCAGAGTATGCAGCTCACACGCGGTAGAAGTGAAACCTTCAGAAAATTAAAGTAGACAAGAGTGGGGAGACTACGAAGCACCGCACAAAGAGGAGACCGATTAGTCTATATCATTCTCTCGCAAGCTAAATTCTACAGATGTATGTGTTTGTCTCTTTTTAGTGTCGCTCGTTTCCGTTTCATCGAGTTTCAAATCACAACGGTGCTCTAAATAAGAAGTTTTCACTTCAGAAAGGTTTTTATAAAAACGCTATATTAAACCAACCAATCCACAAAAATGAAGCAAATAATGTGACACATAATAACAAAAAGTTTTAAATAGTATTTTACCGAGTAAAGTAGGTAACTATTGTGTCAGGTGAAATAATAAGCAGATAAGGACACAATGTGAGAAGTTAAAACTGGGTTAGTTGGTGTTGGTAGCTTGGTAGGTACGGTGTGTTCATAATATATATAACATGTGGGCTGATAGCGTAGGTACTGACTTGACAAACAAATACATTTTACTGAGTACCTACAGACATAATGGGTGCAGTGAAAAGTACCTCGTGAAATTAGATTAATTTTTATGGTGACCCCGAAATTATAATTTATTATAAAATTATAGTTTTTGGTGAATTATGCATCAATGGATGTGATTCGGGAACACTGACGGCAAAGTCTGCGGAATAGCTGGACACCTTCGATAGAAAGGTACTACGAATAATCTTAGGAGCGGTGCGAGAGGAAGAGACATGGAGAATCCGCCACAATAATGAGCTCTATGATATTTACCAAGCTCCCAGACTCTCCACCCATTTAAGGCTCCAAAGATTAAGATGGGCCGGACATGTGCACCGAATGCCAAGCACACTATTACCGAAGAAGGTTCTAACAGGACACCCGGAAGGTAAACGAAAGGCGGGCAGACCTAGACTGAGATGGGAGGATGATGTCATAAAGGATGCAAGAGGACTACTCCATGTCGCAGATTGGAAGACGACAGCCGAGGCCAAGGCTCGAAATGGGCTGTAGCGCCATTGAAGAAGAAGATGTATCAATTTAAAACCTAAAATTGACTTCAAAAATACCTTTAATTATAATTTGGTATGGATATCTAACTAATTTATTTAGAGTGTCCATTTTTCGTACTAAAGGCGCGGTTCACCCGCTCAAAAAGAAGAAGATGGAAAGATGTGTAAATACGAATGTTAGAGGGAGCGCGCTAAAATTAAAAACGATAATATTTAAGCGAAAATTGTGAAAATGTTTAATAAAACACGACTCGTTTAAAATAGAGCAAAAATCTCATGAGGATTGTCTAAAATAGCATGTGAATTTTTGCAAACATATTTTTTGTAAAATAACTGAAAAAACATGTTTATAATAATTTTCGGAATATACTTTGCGATTTTTTTCTACCGAGGGAAGTTCATATAATTGCCATTTCGGCGTGAGGAATGCATAGATATTATCCTCAAAAAATTTATATTTTTAAGAGCTTTAAAAGTTAAAGTATTTAAGGAAAATATGTAATAAATCGGTAGAAATGCGGGATGCCGATCCTTAAACGCTGGTATTATGTCGGCTTCAGACCTTAAAATCAGGCAGATCATGATGCGCCTAGCTACTTCGTGAAGTGCCTCAGGCCTATCATAATCGGCCTGATTTTACGATTTACCTGCGACATATACAATACATGGACAAATAATTTTTACCCTTGCTGCATTTGAATGAAAATATGTTTTATACTTTTGTTTTCGGCGGTACATTCCTCACACACGGCGGTACATTTGCACACCTCTTCGAGGACACTTAGTTACATTTTGTTTAAGTAGGTATAACGTCAGCTCTGCCAAAAATATGGGTCTCGTAGTAAACCAGCAAAAGACCAAATACATGACTGTAGGATGCACCCAACAAATCCCAACTCTCTCATGTGGAAACCAAAATTTCGAAACGGTACCAAGATTCACATACCTAGGCTCCCTGATAACAAACGACAATAATACCACAGAGGAGATCCAGAAGCGTATAGTAAACGCAAATCGCTGTTATTTCCGCCTACAAAACCAATTAAAGTCCAGACTGCTGTCCAGAAACACGAAGATATTAGTGTACAAAACACTTATCAGACCAGTACTTACGTACGCAGCTGAGACCTAAGTACTAACTAAGAGTAATGAGCGAGCACTGGACGTTTTTGAAATAAAAATTTTGAGGCGCATCTGCGGACCGGTTCTAGAAAATGGATTTTGGCGCAGACGCTATAATAATGAGCTCTATACTTTGCTTAAGGAGCTAAACGTCGCAAAATTTATAAAATTGGGAAGACTTCGGTGGCTGGGTCATGTGGAGAGAATGACCGAGCATCAAGCACCAAAGTCCCTGCTGAACTCAAGACCAATAGGGCGAAGGAGCCTGGGAAGGCCAAGACTAAGATGGAGCGACAGCGTCCTCAAAGACATATCTATCTTGGAGCTTACAAACTGGAGAGAGCTGGCACAAAACCGAGATGAGTGGAGGAAGAATCTTGAGGAGGCCAAGACCCACCAGGGGTTGTAGAGCCAATAGTGATGATGAGGTATAACCAAAGATATTGAAATATAGTAGATGTGCTATCTGCTGTTTTTACTATGTGGGTCTGCGCTTCCGGGTGTCGCCGATATTGTTTACCAATTAACAAATAAACTAAAAGAACAAATAATTAACGAATAAACCAAACGAACGTTAAACTAAATGAACGAATTTTTTCCTAATTCAAAATATATTGTTAACCAATATTAATGCACATTTTCAAAAAATCAACGAAATGAACAAATTCTTTTTGTATGAAAACTACGCTAATTAGCGCGTAGTCCGGCGACAGTTGCGCGGACACCATAGCATATCTCTTCTGTATATGAATATCTTTGGGTATAACGTATTTTCCCGACTGCATATTGTAGACAAGTATGCCGGGAAGCCAACCATCGGGAGATCAACTGTCATGGAACCATTTTTTACATACTTAAGAAAGTTTTTGCAGATATTTCTCTTCGTGAAAATGCTTCTCAATAATTGTCAACAGCATAACAAACACATTTTTTCGCTACACCCAGCAGCTAATATGCATAACGATAATTTTACAATGTGGCGGTAAACCGCACTGGGAAATTTATAAATTTACAGGAAAAACAAAATTAAACTAATCGCCACGAATACGGGCACAATATTTATAGTCCTCATTTTTATCACAGTTATTATTTATCAATATACTAGCTGACCCGAAGAACTTCGTACCGCCTCAGAATCAATAACTGTTGTGTTAAATTATTAGCTGAATTAAATTCACTTTTTTATTAAGTTAAAAATTACACAATGAAGCAATAATCGATGCGCAACTGTCCGTGTTTTGTTTTTGTCGTTTTTTCAACGTTTGAATTTGTAAAAGTTGTCGAATTAGTCAATTATTCAATACTGAGAGTACCGTTTATTAAAGTGCTTTTGGACAAGCAATATTTTTGGTTTTTCCGTCTGGTGCGTACACGAATAAATCGGAAGGTTTTCCGATACGTGTGCAGGCCACATACAGCTGTCTGCTATCCCCTACTGCTAGTATGTCTCATTTTCAAACCCTCCTTATACCCTTCCCGCTAAACTATATAAATTAACATTTTTTCAGACAAATCGACATCCCTGATCAATCGGCACTCCAAGTTAGCCAGGAAATGTTCATTATAAGGTAAAAATAAATGTTCATTATAAATATTGTGATTAAAGAATATGATATTTATAATATTTAAAATTTTAAATCGAAATCGATAGAATCAGATATTTTTGTTGGGATAGCAGAACTACATCATCGATTTTTTGCGATTTATGTCTTCGAACTTCGGTTGAATAAAAAAATTATTTTACTTTTACTTTGGGGTCGTCCATTAATCACGTGAGGCTCGAAGAGGGGAGGGGGTTTCGGAAAAATATACGAAATATCACGACGGGGGGGGGGATATAATGAGATATCACATGTATTTATTATTTTTCGTGGCAATATTCTGAAAATTTCAAAATACTTTGTACTAAAAAAAATACACGTGATTTCGGGGGGGGGGGGGGGGGTTAGTCTAAAACCTCACCACATATCACCAGAGGGGGAGGGGGGGGGGTTAAAAAGTTGCTAAAAAAAAATCACGTGATTAATGGACGATCCCTTTACAGTGTAAGGTATTTTACTATTCAAGACATACTGTACCGCCCTGTATACGTCGTAATACCCAGCAGCGCAATGGGACAAACTGAAGGTGTGCTACAATAATGCATATAGGCAACTTATGCAACTACCGAGGTTCTGCAGTGCCTCCACGATGTTCACCGAGGGGAGGGTGCACTCATTCCCAGCCTTACTTCGCCACCGACTAGCCAGCTTCTGGAGCAGGATACGAACTTCAACCAATATCATTGTCGTGGCTGCATCCGAGTGGCTCAGTTCCCCAATAAATGAGCGATGGATGCAGATGATGAGGCGACCTCCATGATGGACGATCGCAAAATATCTTTTTATCTTTTTATTTTTTAATTCTGTCTGCTTATTATTTATTTTAATTTTATGCTTATTTTTTGTTATTTGTATTTTTCATTTTATGTTTTAATTAGGTACCTACCTAATATTTAAACATTTTTTTTCTTTTATAGTTGTTTATGTAATATGGCAGACTGGGATTGCATTACCCTCCCAGTCCTGCTGGAATAAAAACTTAAATAAAAAAAAATTAAATAAATTAAAGGCCAGTTGTTTCAAATGTAACAATATCATCAAATTTTGGTGACCATTGACCATGACCATTCAGTGCCATTTTGTTTATTTGACATTTGAAAGATTCCTGTTGACCGCCGATTCTAGGTGCGTTTCAGCTTTTCTTCAATAAGCTTAACAACATGATAGTTGTCCTCTTCTGCTGATCACAATTTGTTCAACGGACCCAGAATCGGAATTTAACTGGAATCTGTGTCACTCGTGAATTCCAGCGAAACAACCGGGCCTAAATCTTAATGTCATTGTTTGAAGTTTGATTTTTACTCGTAAGTTGTGGAATACTTAGGCGTCTACCAATATATTTTATGAATTAAACGCAGAAATATTCCACAGTCTGTAGGCGTAATACTTTATTTACATAAGTCTGTTATCTCAAAAATCTCTACACAAAGTTATGTGTGGTGGATACGGATAGTTTATCTTGATGCCTTATCTGGGTCTGCACTATTGTTCATACAACTCACAACTTTCCAACGTGTTTAAAAAGTAAAGGCGTCCAAACGCAATTCTTGTCGTTTTAAGTTGCACTAGTTAAAAAGCCTGAAATTTAAGAAATACTTTGAATTTTCAAGCAGGTCTTTAAAATATTAAGGATACTCAAAACCAAATTAAAACACGTACCTATATAATTGTAACTATTTGGCTAATGCTATAAAATAAAATAAAATTTTAATGCAGCGAACACGATTTCTCAAGCTAAAATACGAAACTGACTTATGACTTTTAACTAAACATTAATTTCATTATTGAAATATGATTTTCATTTATTTAACTGCAAATTTAACAGATTTCATTACGGAATTATGCAGGTGATAACTTCACGTACCAATAAATTACTTACGGACGAAATACGCAGGTAAAAACCTAACATAGCTTATAACCTAACCTAACTTCAGTTTTTTATCAAAAAAGAAATTTTTTCAGCCCACATTAATCATTCCAAAATTCAACCCATTAAATAGATTTTTTTTCAGTATAATTCCAGTAGGTGTAATTCTCTCCATCTGTAATTTAATTCATAAATTTTGTCCATGCGTAATTCCGTCCTTGTGGTTTTCTGGAAGTGTAATAATGGTGTGTAATTTCTTTCTGACACCCTTTAAAATAGCGCACAGCCAAAAAAGTCATCTTTAAAATTAACTATTATTTAAATTGTATTGTTTAAATTCATCTTTTAATCTACAATAACATATCTTTTAATCTACAATAACATATAAATCAAATCCAAAGCTCATCTTGACTACAATAATAAATAAAAGCTTTTTACCATAGATAAAGATGATCGCGTCAGTATTTCGTTTACGTTAAGGTTAATATTGTTATTTTTATTGATATGACTCATAATAATGGACAAAACCGCTGTAGTGATTGTTATTTTAACAACAAAATTTCTAAGAGTCATTCTTTTGCAAATAATAATACTTTTAACATGTTTAAACAATGACTCCTTATGCTTTTTTAACATACTTAGAAATTGATTTTACGCTGTATAATATTATAGAAATTGTATTAATAGGTGTATATTTTTAACGATTAAGATTATGCCTGGTAAACCGTGTATAGGTCAGAAATGATAAGTTTAGTGGCATTTCATTGAAACGGGATCAAGTAAATGTACTACGTAGAATCTTGTAATTACTGAAAACTAAAGGATATTTTACATACCTATTATTTAGTAACAATCTTGCCTAATTCAATCCAATTCAATCTAATGTGTAGATTGTGCAATGTGACGATATATACATATTTATAAATAACCAAAAATATTTTTAAAAACATGTGCCTATTTTATTAGCTTAAAGCTAATATGACAAATTATAGAATTTGAACAAAAAATTATGTAATTTTTTAAATGAAGAGAATATTAGTGAAACTCAATCGAAAATCTGGAGACAGAAAATCCGAAAAAATATTGGCACCTCTGGGACATGAACCCGGGACCTTCTGCTTACATGGCAACAGCTCTACCAACTGAGCTAACGTGTCTATGTCCAATTCGGTCACTTTTAACTGTGTCAACTGTCCCAGAGGTGCCAATATCTTTTTCTTATTTTCCTGTCTCCAGATTTTCGATTGAGTTTCGCTAATACTGTCTCCATTTAATGAAATATTACAATTTGAGGTTTTACTCATAAAGTTAAAAATAAAAATTATGTGATTGCTTTATTATTATGTATTTTTTTCTTCTCTTTCTCTGTACACATGCTTTACATTGCTTAGGTATTAATATTTCTGTTATTTTTTAACTATTTTCATCTCCACCCAGTAACAACTATAGGTACCTTGATTTACGCATTCCGTAAACAGTTTTAGTCGGAATGTTATGATCTATGCACATCCCAATAGAAATTTCATTAATGTAAAAATTGTTAACACTCTGTAATTGTTTCAAACAATAAATAAATACTTTCAATTAATTGCCTCCCTCAAATGATTTTTTACTATACTTAGGACAAAATAAACAACATATTCATGAACAATTTTCTATTTGACAGATTGTACGAGTATAAGATAGCGTACAAACTGGCTGGCAATATATGCATGATTTGAAAACAAGGTTTGTAAGGTTTGTGGAAAAACAATTGTATTACAAGCTTGTTTGGGTTAGTTGTTCCAATTGCTTTATAGGTAAACTACAATTAATTATTAGAAAATTAGTTTTAATAGCCATTTTTTAAATTAAAAAATATTTTCATGGAATCCGGACCTGTATTTTTTCACAGTTTTGCTAGGTATTACAAAAATAAAATAAACGTCAAAACGTGAACCTGTCGACAGGAACAACATGCCAGAAGGACAGAAATGTCGTAGGGTTATTTGTGTATATGCGCAGTGGCTCTAAATCATATATAAAAAAAATAATAAACGTCAAAACATGAAACTGCCGACAAGAACAAAATCCAGGAACACAGAAATATGATTGACTAGGATTTGTTACATTTTTTGCTCGTTGACAATAGTTGTTAAAAATCAAATAACGGGGGAACCATTTATATTTTCTTAAATAAATACATATTTTTTTAATTTTTCTATGATATTCATATTCACGGGTCTGCGCTAATATTTTAATAAAATCTATACCTACATGTGTTACAGGAAGCATTTACAGTTATGCGACAAAATATCCCGCGACAAAATATCTTAGGGACAAAACATCTTCCAACAAAATATCTACTAAAACCTAACCTAACCTAACCTTATTGTACATTTTAGTATTTTTTAACAACTTTACAGGATGTCTGTATTATTTTTGTCCCATTTTTTGTTATGGATATTTTGTCGGAGCATATTTTGTCGCGGGATGAAAATACAGACTGATCTCCAGAGGAGGAATTATGCAGAGGAGTGGGAAGGGAGTATTGTTTTATCAGGGGAACACTTTAATATCGGACTACGAAATTTAAAAAAAGTTCTCACAATTATAATAGTATTTCTCTTTCTACCAATTTTTTCTAATTTTCAGTCCCTGTAATGTACTCTCTAATTGACGAAAGAAAAATAACTAGTATAAGTTATGCCGCCAGAGGCGCTAGTGTGGCATGTTTCCATATCAATGTGTGTATAGAGAATGTCAGAATAAAAACTGTTGAAAAAATATAAAAAAACACAATGATTGATTCTTCTACTCTACAACAATTAACTGAACGTTGAATCAGAAAGTTGTATTCATTGGGAGCTAAAAATATTGATTGAACCATTCAAAACATACATATTTTTTGTTTACACAAAATTTCACAAAACATTGATTTATCTTTGTATGATGTTTTAAACCGTAAATTATTAATTAAAGTATTAGAATATAGGTAATTTATGACTAAATACTCAAAAATAAAAGCAGTTTCATACCTTTTTGGTTTTTATCGTGGTAATAAACGGTTTCGCCCGAGATTTATTAGCACCATTTTCCGAAATCTTTTTGCTAAGAACCAATTAAAAAAAGGCATCTCAATTTTAGACAGTTAGAAATTTCAAAGCTCCATTCACGATGAGAACTTATTTGAGTTGACCTAGAAAGTCTACGCAAAAACAGTGCAAATTTCATGACGCTAGAGCTGGTCGTTTTATCGGGAAACTGACAGATTTTCCGCTTTTTGGTTATATACATGGTTTCATTACAATGTGATATATTTTTTATAAATAATGCTATCACAAAATGAAAACCATTTAGAAAAATTTTTCTTCGAAAAGTTAATCTTTTATCATGTCTTGGAAGTCAAATTCAATTTGGAAACATAGAAAATTGTTTCAAAAAACGTATTTTTACTGAAAATAAATATATAACTCAATATGAAAACAGAACCTACCACCCTACATAATATTTCGTATTACGTGCATTACGTAGTATACACGGATGGCTTTGAGAATGGCAAGGCAAGGCTTGGTTAGAAATTAAGGGTTCGTCAGAACTGTCCGTACAAATCAGACCGTTTTTCTCGACATATCTCGCAGAAAACTAATCCAAAACGGGACCAAAATAAGAATATTCGTGTATTTCAAACTTTAAAGGTAATATATATAAATATAAATATGGCGAAGATTTGATCCCGAAATACACGGGCATAGACAAACAATAGTATCATAAGCCATCAGTCATGGCCACGACCTGAAAACTTCAACATTTTACATCGTGTGTTTTTTTGACAATTAATACTATTTGACCATAAGGTGAAAATATTATCCATTTTTAAGAATATATTCTATTTAAAAGATATTTTAAACGAATTTTTATAACATGGGTATTTTCATATCCGTGAAAATGAAATCATATTTTATCACGAAATATTATCAAGTTTTCTGGCCACGATTTACGGTGTTGAGATTTAGAGGCAAACAGGAGCTATTATGACGCCGATTAAAAATATTTTCTCCTGAAAACCGTTCAGTGGAAAATTGTGATATGTGTGGTGTGTGTGCGTATCGCTTCGATGAAAACACCTTTCATGTACCGGGGCTCGGGAAATCTGAATACGTCAAAAAAATGTCTGTCTGGTGAGACGAAATGTTGGGGTGGACTCGAGAAGGGAAATTAGGTGTAAATACTAGCTTAGGGTGTACGGGAGAGACGCATTAGAGATCGGTGTACATATTGAATGGGGGAATGGTGAATGGTAGCGAGGGCAGGTTGGTCATAGGGTGGAGGGCACGGTGCTCCGAGAGTGGTCGGCCGCAGTCTCTGTGGATGGGGCGATGGGATGAGACTATGGTACTGGGAACTGGGTACTGGATACTGGACCGAGGGAGAGGCGGGTGTGTGATGTGTGCAGTTTGCAGAGTGTGCTGGACTAACCTTCGCAGCTGTACCCCTGGCCGATGAGCCCCCACAGCAGGTCCGAGCAGTGGTGGCAGTAGGTCGGCTTGTGGAACGTTTTCTTGCCGAAGGAGTGGCCGCGGGCGGAGAGCTCGTCCGCGGACGGCACGAGCGCCATCTTCCCCGGCCGCGCGCGAACTCTGCGAACACTAAACACGACACTCACGCACGCTTCGCACTCATATTTACAGGTTTACGTGATGTCGGAACCGTACGCGAACATCGTAGTGCCTCTGGCTCGGGCGGTATCGGCCGGGGACTCGCCTACGGGGCATTCTCGGGCGCCGAGACGAGCTTCTCACGGCTGTCCACCATAACGGCGGCGGCTTCTGCTTCTTGTTGCGGCCGCGAGGCGTGCGCGCGCAGCCCCGACCTTCCCGAGCCCCCCCGAATGCTTCCGACACCGGCCGACACGAGCCGAACTTTCCCGAGCGGGGATGAGCTTCCGCCGAAGCACCGTAAAGGAATTTTCCCGTCGGCGGCGCGCATGCTTTCTATTCTCCGAGGGCGCCCGAAGTGTTCCGAGGCGAGACGGACTTTTCCGACGCCAAAAGCTGCGCGCGCGGGCGACGCGCGCATCCACCGCGCCTACCGGCGTCGGATCGCAACCGACCGACTCTACGAGATCTCCAACCAGCAAACTGTAATCTAGCGCGCTATCTATACTGCCTGTATAATATACTAAGAGAAACCTTGTCCTTGTCTAAACTTATGAATTACTCCCCCTTTCTATAACAATATCATACATTCATGTAATAGCATACAAAAAATATGTAACGATATAATCTCTCCCCAATATGATCATTGTTTATTCCTTATTTACATCAATCAATGTGTCCTTGAAAGAAGTGTTGCCCGGCAGAAAATACTTTATTTTTTAGGAACACAAATCGTTTTGAAAACTGGTATTTGCCGATCACTCGGGGGAGTCCCGCGTTTTCAAATATTGTATTAAATTTATTTCACACGGAAAATTAATAAATTCTTAGTAAATATATGAAAATTTTTAAAGTGATTGCAATATATTCATAATGTATGTGTTGAATTTCATTTTAATTTCGTACTTATCGAATGTATTTTTAGAAACATTTAATTTTATTAATTTTTCACATGGTCACTAAAATCTTTCTATATTTCGGTTTGAAAAAGAGGAAAGCAAAAACAAAGAATATGCGGTTATTTATTATAATGTTTAGACGAAATTTAATGCTGCATTTTTTAAACTTTTTAGTGAATAATATTATACGTGCTGATCTCGCATAAAAACTCTTTTTTTCTAAATTAAAATAATTATTTTTCATGTAAGTTTTCAGACGGTTTTTTAAGCCATGTAATATATTGCTTGTTTTTTAAATGACTTTAAATTAAATACGTAGTTTTATTATAAATTTAATAAACTAATAACGTTAAACTATAATTTCCGCATATCCTTTGGTAACACGTAATCACATAAAACATTTTTTCCAACAAACAATTCAATTAATGAACTTTCTGAAAACGCACATTTAATATAAAATCACGACAAATTTTATATTAAATATGTAAAGATTTAATATATTTACCTTTGATAATTATTATTGTTTTTCGAAACTTAAGTCTTATAAATTAATTTCAGCTAACAAAAATTATATAAACTTTTCCCATCTCTTATTTTCACTGATACGCAAACAAAACGGTTTATTTCTTTATTTAAATTATAGTCTTAAAACTGTGATATTTTATAGTTTTTACACACAAATTGTTTTTCAAGTCGATGAAGCCAAAATTCACGTTCGTAGCTTTATAGTGATAATGTTATTTGAAACTAAATATATTTGTTTTTAAAAAACGACAGTCCAGAAACACGTTCGTAGCTTTTTTATGAAAATGTTATTTCAGAGCTAAATATAGTTAAGGGCTGTTAAAGGCTTGAATGCACAAGAGACACTGAAGCTGGGTGCATCGGGAACTAGTCTGCAGTAAATGCATAGAAGACTGACGTCACTAGAAAGTAGGTGAAACTAAATTAGCAGCATTAAATTTATGTCAAGTTGTAGTTATGTTATTCTAAAGCTTTTGACGTAGTCAAAAAGTTAGTACAAAACAACGCTTTATTTAGGGATATATTTAAAAGGTTTGCAGTAAATCTTAAAATAAACCTGTTTGTAATAATAATAAAATAATACTTAATAAAACATAGATCGAATGACGCTCACCAAATAATCAACATGTTTTCATTTTTTTTTTAATAACCTCACAAGAAAGCTGCTCCCATCTGCAGCCAGTTAGACGACGGTATCCCCGATGGGGATATGTTGTGAGGCTAAAGGTAGTGAAAAGAGGTAAGAGATGGGGAAGAGGAAGGTGGGAAAGTACCTGGCGATTCAGATCTTGTCACCAAACACGGTTAAAGCCATTTCAATCTTCCACTCTGGAATGTGCCGCAAATATATTACAAATTATTGGTAATTAATAAATTATAAAATAACACAAATTAATCCAGTAAAATTTATTTGCCCACGCCGCGATTCGATCCCGCGACTTTCGGATTGCGAATCAAAAGCCTTACCCCTCGACCACGTACCAGACATACGCAAAAAATACATAAAAACTAGCGTCCAATAAAACGGGACAACCGAATCTTCGGTATCTGACTCAGTTTCGGCCGAAACCGAAACTTTTTTAGACATGTTAAAAATCTATTGTTTACTGACATTTGGCTTATTTTTACACGTATACAGACAGTTGTCACGTGTTAAATGAAACCAAAAACGATAATTGAAATATGTCAAAAAAAAATAATATTACTGCTATAAAACTATAAAACAAACAAAAATTTCAAAAATTAACAAAATATGTTAATTATTTCTTGAAACAAAAATTTGTCAATAATCAACATTATAAAGAAAGATCCATTAATTGAGTATTTAAATTTTTATTGCCTTTACAATCACAACATTCTTATTATACGTATTAAATGAAATAATAATAATAAAAAAAAAAAAAAAAAAACAATAATTGAAGTATGTGAAAAAATAAATATTAATATTTTTGATGTTGCTATAAAACAAAAAAAAAGTTATAAAAATTAACAAACATGTTAACTGTATGCGCGAGAAATAACACATCACAACACAACTACGTCGGACCGGTCGGCCGGGCCGGCGAACTCAGCTGATGATGGCGAGTGATACACGAGCCACGAACTCGCCCGAAGTCAGCCGAACGACACGCGATAATTCACGAACGCAGAGTTTCGGTGCGGCCGAAGGTTCGGCAGATTTTCTGCCGTAACCGAATCTAGATTTTTTTGCCGAAATTTTATGTTCTATATTATATTCAAGAAAACAACAGGACAGATATTACATATTATATTTTCAAGAAGACAACAACATGACCACTTTCTTTTGTTTTAACAATCTAAATCTATGTAGTTCTAATTTTGAAAAAGCTTAACTACCTATTCTTAACTAGCTCTGCTTAGTTACTTCACCAAGTAGGTACCCAACTTTATTACTTTATTTTTGCCTCTATATATGTAATATATAGCCGCTTGATACAACATGTATTACCGTCAATCTTTCCATATCCGGAGAGATACTACATATTCACAAATTCGTAGCAGTTATATCTAGTCCCTATCCGATCTGCTGACGGAAGTAACGAAATTTTGTGACGAATTCTTGAATTCGAAACCGAATTATAACAGTAGCTTTGTGTGAAATTCCACACACACACAGATGTTATTTGTGGCGCGGCGCGTATGGCGTGGCGTCAGATATGCACTCGAATCTGGGTTCTGAAATTCAACCACGCACACGTTACCGTATTAATACTGTTCGGCGTTTAAATTAGTTGCTTTTTAAACATGGAATTGGCGTTCGATTAGCGTGAAGAAGATCTGGGTCCTAGCATGGTCAATCGATAAGGATTGATAGGATAACTTTCTGTAACTTCTCATGGATCCCTAGGAAAACTGCAGATCACTAACGTACAGTTGACGTCGAATATATTAAGGGTATTCAATCATTGTAAACTGTTAGTCATTCGTTGGCGATCTGCAATCATGCTAGGATGCGATGAGAAGTTACCGAGAATTATCCTATCAATCCTTATCGAGGGGCATCAAGTTGCCTATTGAAAAACTTTACAGAGTTCTCTTTGCTAATATGAGATCGAAAAGAACGGAAGTTAAAGTTAAAATCTAACCTTAAAATCCATTTTGAATGCTTTTAATTCTATTTTTGTATTATCTTTTCCGTCGTAAGTAAATCTTATTTAACTTCACGATAATAATTGTAAATTCACTTTGTGGCATCATTTTAAATGAAAATAGTAGATTTTTTATTGCAATAACTCTTGTTATTGATTTATTTATTTATTTACGGACAACAGTCCATTAAAACATAATAATAACACGAATAAAAAAACAGAGATGACAGTGAAGGGAGAGCACATAAAAATGAATAGCAACGACAATATAAAATATAAAAAGTACATATAGAGACACTACAAGTCAAAGCATTAAGAAGCATTTAAATATTGCGTATCGACTGCCGAAAGTCATTTAGTTTTACACCAAAAAAATCAATGCTTTGACTTGCGTTGACAAGTCTCGACATTCTGGATAAGGGAGAATGGTATCCATAATTAGTAGAATGTTGATTGAGGAACAGCAATTCATTATTTCGAAGCCTACGGGAAGGAATGGTTAAACTGGATGAGTTGTAACAATGCAGATGTATCAGTAATACTGTTGATAATTTTAAATATGCAAATTAGATCAGAGTCCTTTCTATGTTTTTCTAAAGAAGACATGTTTAAAATGTATTCAATTTCATCATATGAGTACTTGCCTCTTTCAAGACCCAACCTCCAAGCAATTCCTCTTAGGAAACGACGTTGTACGAATTCGATTTGACAAATGTTGACAGCATAGAAAGGAGACCAAATGACACTAGCATATTCAAGGTGAGGGCGAACCAACGAACAGTAAAGAGTTTTAAGTGTACTTATATGTTTGAAGTCAGAGGTAATTCTATGGATGAAGCCGAGTAGTTTAAGTGATTTATTTACGATATTATTAATGTGATCACGGAAAGAAAGTTTGCAGTCTAGAGTGACCCCAAGGTCCTTGATAGATGTGACAGTAGATAGACAAACACTATTTAGTTTATAATCAAACTGAATAGGTTTTTTGGTTCTATAAAAGGACAAAATTTTGCATTTATCAACATTCAGTTCCATGCAGTTAATTTTGCATTAATGAATCAATATCAAGTTGAAATAGTAAACAATCAAGGTGGGATTTAATAATCTTACGAATCTTATTATCATCAGCAAATAGCCAGAAACGTGTGTGGGAAAAAACCTTTTGTGATATCATTAATAAAAAGGTTAAAAAGAAGCGGGGCCAAATGGGCTCCTTGGGGAACGCCGGAAGTTACATCAATGTTAAAGGATTCAAAGTTATTTATTTTAACCCTTTGTTTTCTATCTGTCAAGTAAGAGTGAAAGAATGATAACAAAGGGTTTCTAATGCATATAGCATAAAGTTTGGCCATGAGGATACGGTGATTAACTTTGTCGAAGGCTTTGGAGAAGTCAGTGTATAGGACACCAACCTGAGTGTTATCTTCTAAGGCTTTCACAATGGTACTTTTAAAGGAAAGTAAATTTGTTGTTGTAGATTTCGCCGATCTAAATCCATGCTGTTCCTCAATTAGAACACTTTTGAAAAGAGGAGTAATTTTCTTTGTAATTATCGACTCAAATATTTTTGGAATATTAGATATAATTGATATCGGTCTGTAATTTCCAATATTCGACTTGTTTCCGGACTTAAAAATGGGTCGAATATATGAAATTTTCCATGAGTCAGCAAATGTTCCAGATGAAAGTGACAAGTTGTACAACATACAAATTGGGTTCGATAGTGTATATTTACATTCTTTTAGCAAGATTTCTGGAATTTGGCAATCATTTAAGTCAATATTATAGTCATAGTTAAGTGGAGAGATGTTGCATGATGCATCAGAATATACAGAGGAGAAGTGTTTGGCAAAAAGGTTGGCAATATCATGGCCGTTTGTAGCATGAATTTCATAATAATACATACTTGAAGGAAGATCATTATCAGTACGCTTTTGCGCAACAAATTGCCAAAATTGTTATAACTTTTGAAGATTATACCATCAATGTAAGATATCATTAAATAAGAAGATAATATTAATAAATGTAAACGAAAATTAGAAAAATAATAAGGCAAAGAAAAATAAAAAGGAAACGTTTATTTTATCTTTTACTGTATGAGTAAAACCTTAAATTTTAATATTTAATTAAATGAAAACAATACTAGCGAAACTCAATCGAAAATCTGGAAACAGAAAAATCAGAAAAAGATATTGGCTACTCTGGGACTCGAACCCAGGACCTTAGCTCAGTTGGTACAGACACGTCTCGAAAAGCCGAAGATCCTGGGTGAGACCACAGAAGTGCCAATATCGTTTTCTGAATTTTCTTTTTCCAGATTTTGCATTGAGTGTCGCTAGTACTGTCTTTATTTAATTAAAAAGGTAACGGTTGCAACTTGGACTCGAACCCAGGATCTCTTGTCTTACCTGGACAAACTTCTTAACCAACTCGGTCATTGGTACCTCTTATTTTTAAGTAATTTTTATCGATCTTATATTTCCCCTATTTTTGGATGCTACATTTCTATCGTCGTATCGGGAGAAACTGGTGGTGAGAGACCTTATGACCTCCCCAGCAGGACTCTCGCGACCCGCGATGGTTGGGGGTTTTATGCATCCGTCACTCCTGGACCCTCTGGCCCCCAGATTCCTACCCACCCCTCATGACGTTTCCTTCCCAGAACATCCATTCCTCATTTTCTTAAAAATACCCTCCACACAACAATCCCCAAAGGTGAAATAGGCCCTTAGGGAAATCATTTTCCTCAAGGCAATGTAAAAAAATCATTCCATAATAAAAACAAAGATTTCTTCCATATACATCTATTTTCAATTTTCTGGCCTTCTCTTGGACCGGCTTTTTTTTACATTAACTCCACACAGGAGGCCCTGAGGAAAATAATTTCCCTCAGGGCCTATGTCATCTGGGATGCTGTGTGGAGGGTCTTTTTGAGGAGAGGAAGGAATGAACATTGGTCTTGAAGAGACCCATGTTGTAGGAAGGAGGAAACACAGAGGCCGGCAAATCATTCCACAGCCGAGCTGTTGAACAAAAGAACGAGTCGAAGAAACGACCCGTTCTCATGTGACAAATGTCAACCGTGTACAAATGTTGGGCACGCGTTTGGCGTATTTCCCGACTATGCACTGGTGCCGAAGGGATCAATGATGCTAGTTCCTCGGAGCATCTTCCATTGTAATACCGGTAGAACAAGGATAGCATACCCACCCGACGCATGTGCTCTAAAGATTGCAATCCGTCTGTTAAGATTGAAGAATCTATCAAACGGACTGCCCGTTTCTGCACAGAGTCGAGGGTATTTTTCAGGTATTTTGGAGCTCCAGACCAGAGATGACTGCCAAATTCAAGGTTGTACAAGGTTAGCAGTTGTGTACTATTAAAGTATCTGCGGGCCCTGTACAGTACGCCCAGTATTTGGGAGGATAACTTTACTCTGGCTTCGATGGAGCCCCCATACCTGAGCTGGTCACTTAGGGTTACTCCAAGCTTATCAATGGAGGGCCTATTCGGAAGATTGCTTCCGTTGAAAGAGACTAGATTTTCATTTCGATCCCTTTTAGACGTAATCAGACAAGATTGGGTCTTTGAAACATTAAATTCAACGAGATTATTTTTACCCCAAGAGAAAACACTCTCGAGGTAATCGTCCATTTGTCTTTGTTTCAAAGCCCAACTAGCTGTTGGAGTTTGTGAGCCCTTTGGGGGCTTGTCAAACAAAAAGCTATCATGAACTGTACTGTAATCATGAATTGCTATCATGAATTAGTGCACATGACAAAAGGTCGTTGATGTGCAACAAAAACAAAGTCGGAGACAGAACCGATCCCTGCGGGACGCCAGCATTTATCGAGTGTGAGGAAGAGTCCTCCCTCAACTCCCTCAAGAAGTCGGCAATCCACGTACACAAGGATGCGGGAAGTCCGTAAGAATGCAGTTTGTTGACAAGTCCTCGGTGCTAAACCCGGTCAAAGGCCTTGGAGATGTCCAGTGCAACCGTTGGGGTCTCACCGAAACGTTCCAGGCATCGCCCCCAAACATGCGTCACATACGCGAGAAGATCACCGCACGAGCGGTTCCGCCGGAATCCGTATTGACGGTCGTTAATAATTTTGTTCTTCTCGAGGTATGTGAGCAGTTTGTCGTTGATCACACGTTCCATCACCTTAGACAGAACTGATGTGATCGCTATGGGGCGGTAGTTGGCCGGGTTGGAGCGGTCACCCTTCTTTGGAATAGGATGGATAACCGCTTTTTTCCAACCTTGGAGCCGATTTCAGAAAAAAATCTTATGTGTGCGCGAGTGGATGCGTGAGTACCACCAAAAGTTTGTAGAATGCATTGTCATAAAAAAACTAGTCTATCTGCCGAATTTGAGCTTGATCGGATCTCGGGAAATGGGTTAATTTCTACGTCCAAGATTTGCATTCATACAAGAAAACAAAATCAAAATTCAAATGGATGTATTTGCATTGCTTTGCACTCCTGGCATATATATATTTTTAATAAAACAATAGCTTTATTGAAATTGCTTTTATAGCATTATTTTATGTTCATTATACTGTCTTGGAAGTTTTTTTTATTCATTTTTATTCCAGTAAAAAGAAAAGTTTTCACTTATTTAAGTAGAAATAATTAAAATAATAACACATTAAACTAAACTAAATATAATAATACAGCGCCATTCTATGTCATTACTTTATTTATCAAGAATAAACATTAATAATTTTTTTGAATATACCCAGCTTATTTTCGTTTTTAATGTCGTTTGAGATGCAATTATATATTTTGCCCCCTTCGTAACCAACGGATTGTTTTCGGGTATTCGACTGCCTTAAAGTATTCGAGTATTATATTGCCTTGACGTATAAAGTATTATTCCGCCTTGAAGTATTTTTTTACCTTTATTTTTCCCAATTTTTACATTTGATTAATACGGTATTGTAAAAATCATAAGTGATGGGAACCCACTAAGGCGCAGCCTATGCGTGTGCGTAATATAGTTACATACGTGTTATTGTTGTACTTAGAAATAATAAACAATGGGCATGTAAAGCAAAAACATAGAAATTCATAAACATTAAAACATACATAATTAAAATTGGTCTAAACAGTTTGTACAAAAAGTGTATACAGTAGTGTAATAATAAGTGTATTAATAGTGTAAATAAGTGTATAGTTTGTGAGAAACAAAGTGATATAAATTAAATGCATAAAGGGTATGTTTTTAGATTTTTACGGCCAAAAGTATTTTCGTTATTTGTTTTGGGGTTGTAATGCCGTGTTGCGCTACCTCCTTATTTAGCCAACATTTCGGACAGCGTTGCAGTGTCCATCATCAGGGCAGATCCGGCGGAACACGGCATGACACCCCAAAAACAAATAACGTAAATGAATAAAGTTTCAACATCTATATTGTCAAGTCATAAATTTAACTTTTTTAAAAAGAGTAACGCAACACGGCATAACACCCCAAAAACAAATAACGAAAATACTTTTGGCCGTAGAAATCTAAAAACGTACCTTTTATCCATTTAATTTATATCACTTGAAAGAGTTAAAATTATGACTTGATTTTTTATTTATTTTTTTAACCTCAGGGGGGGGGCAACCTGGGTGCCTGCCCCGGGGGCTGTTTTAGGGGGCGCCAAAATCGTAATTTATTTCTCGTAATAATCGTAAAAAACTTCATTCGCCAAGCGCTTGACACCCAGCGCACGTTGTTCTATCGATAATTCATTTGATTTTAAAACGCACAGTTGGCACACAGCACTCTCACCCTTTATTGGGGTGAATTGGCTTAAACAAAACAAAAAAAAACGCACAGTTGGTTTTTGAACATATCCTACATAAGTTGATTTATGAACGTATCCTAAATCGATTTTGAACATGTGCAAAGTGTATGTCACAGGTTCTCAGTGAGGGCGATAACGCCCCCTTGAAGGCGCTTGAGACTTTCAGGGGGGGGCAGTAAAAAACCCAGAGAAAATTAGGGGGCGTTGAGATGGCACAGTGAGGGCGTAGGCAGCTAAAAAAGACAAAAAAACATGCTAATCACGTACTAATAAAGAAAAGCAAACATTAATATTGGTTAATTTTTGTTATAATATATTATAAAAATAAAAAAATCATCTTACCTACGTGTTTTATGATAATTAAAATTGACACTACAGCATGAGTACAAAAAGGAAGGAGGTAGCAAGCCGGTACTTGAAATACAAAAGAATTGATTTTTTTAACTTGCTAAACAAAAAGGTGTAACAAATAATTTAATATGTTAAGAGGGCATTACCAGAGAAAACCAGAAATATGTCATTTTCAAATCAGATTTTAGACGTATTGACTCTTTTCCACAAAAAATTATAAATGGATTTCGGAAGATTGTTCTTTTATCTAGCATTCGCATGTAATAAATTTTGAGATTTTTTTTAATTTTTAGTATAATAAGGTTATTCCATAGGTCGTTGGCAAATTTGTTAAATTTTCAAAAAAGATTTTGTATTATACCACACACATTTCAAATAATGTAATCATGCAGTAAAATAAATCATTTTTGTATTTATTTTGGCACTTACAAACTAATATATTTCAGATTTTTTTAACATTCTTATTAAATTTAGACATTATTGAAAAATGATAAATACTTATAATCAAAAAATAATTACAAAAAGTACATTATTTTAATAGTTTTATCATCACGCCTTTCAGCATTTTTGATGAAGGTATAAATTAAAGCTAATTTGGATTGAAATAAATTCGATATTGAGTTATAATTTTAAAAAGCTGGTACGGAGAATAATTAATCTTTCTCATTGTAACCGCCCTGCACGATCGTAAGAACAAATTTCGACGAAATGTGGATTTTCGTCCGCTGGCTGGTTAAACGCTCTTCAGTATGAGGCAGAGGATGCTGATTTTGTTAACTTTTAAAGGGAGGCGTCTACTAATATCTACAGAAATTCCAAAAACTGAAAAAATCGAACTAATATCTATGAGAATCAAAGTGTTGACGAATATCTATAGCACTGGCAGAGGTTGGATTTGCAATTATGTATAGCATATTGGAATAACGTAATATTGCGTATGCTGTTTAAAATACTTAATTTATGTAAGAATGTATGTAAAAATTCCTAATATCGGACTATTGGACACATTTAGCTGATTAGTCCAACCTACGCTCTGTAGATATTAGTTCAACCTACGCTCTGTAGATATTAGTCAACACTCTGAAGTTCGTAGATATTAGTTCAACATATGAGCTGTAGATATTCGACCGACATACAGGCTGTAGATATTAGTATCTGGAGTCCTTTTAAAGTGGTGTGTTTATTGGTTTAAAAAAATGATTAATATACTAGCTGACCCGGAAAACGTTGTTCTGGCATATAAATTATTTCTATGTGTGGATAAAAGTTCGATGAGACGGACGTAGCGTCATCTGTCATTCAAACATAAATACCAACTCGTAATTTCGTTGAAATACGAACAACGGATAAATTTGTCATACAAAAATACTAAAAACGCGATTTAAAAATGGGAGTGTGGAGGTGGGACGTTGAAAATTTGGGGTTATAGCTATTTTTTGATGCCAAAAAAATAATACAAAAAAAAAATGTCAAAAAAAATAAAAAAAGGATAGGGACACTCTAATCACCTAGCGGTATGAAATAAACTATACGATCTAGTCTCATATCTACCAAATGTAAATTAAAAATTTCGAGCCGTTTCGGAGGAGTGCGACCACAAACACCGTGACACGAAATATTTATACACATAGATTTTTGACGATATTTCCTTAGTGCAATGTAACTATAAGCAAAATTCTCTATTTTATCCATCAATGTAATGGAATACCTGTTGTGGAATAAGTGGGTTATGATGACCAAACCCCCACGTCCGTGTAACAAATTTCCACCCGCATGACGCCGGGTTAATGAAAAAATTACTTCACTACTGCCTAAATATTAGTTGACCCTTTTTTCCTAAGAAACCTGTGTAAAATGGGATACGCGGTGTTATAATGTGAGCGATAATATCGATCGTCCTATTGATTAGTTAGACATTTCCAAATACCAAGTTTTGAGATAATGTGGAAAACAATAATCTAAGCTTACCCTATATCAAATATTATTTATATGGGTCTGTGTTTTACACATTAAATACACTATAAAAAAATATCACCAGGAAGCATAATGGTCCAGTAGGTACATTAGCATGATATTTTGAAATATCCCACTAGAAACCCAGAAAACATAATTTTTTTGTTTTATTTCAGTCTTTCCGCATTATAATTTATTTGATGGTGTTTATGAGTAATCTAAGTATTGTATCAATTAGAGGGACACTTTTACATATAAATGCATACTTTACTCAAATTTCAATTTATTTTAAAATTTGTTTTGTAGCGTTATATTAAATATAAATATATCTTCATAAACACACAAAGTGATTTGTTTGTAAAATGATTAATTTAGGTATGGGAAAAAGACAGATTGTGTATTTCATTTTGTATTAACTTTTATTTTCACCGCCGAAATCTAAATTTTGATCGCTGAAAAAAATTGCCAGGTCCGCTCAAAGACGTTACATACTTATAAACGTCATTGGGTCCGACTCCAGGTACTAATATCTACAGCCTGTATGTCGGACGAATATCTACAGCTCACATGTTGAACTAATATCTACGAACTTCTGAGTGTTGACTAATATCTACATAGCGTAGGTTGGATTAATCAGCTAAATGTGTCCAATAGTCCGATATTAGGGATTTTTACACACATACTTACATAAATTAAGTTTTTTAAACTGCATACGCAATATTACGTTATTCCAATATGCTATACCTACATAATTGCAAATCCACCTCTGCCAGTGCTGTAGATATTCGTCAACACTTTGGTTCTCATAGATATTCGTCAACAGTTTGAGCTGTAGATATTCGTCAACACTTTCCTTCTCATATGAGAGAGGTTTTAGGGTGGCACACCTGTTTCCGGCCATACAAGAGCGAGACAGGTGATCCCGCATATAAAAGGAGATGCAGGCCTCTCCTCACTCTCTTTTTCCAACCGCCAACACGTTAGTTAGGACGTATTTATAGCCATTACTAATAATAAATATCCATATCGCCAATACGCGCATTATTTATAAATAACCTCGCCTACACTCGAGTCTGTATTTAACAGTGGCGCAGCCTACGGTACACGATTCTGACAATACGGCAGATCGCGTAAAGAATCGACGCGCAAAAAAAATTTGGCACAAAAATTTGGCAAAAATACGCGGTAACATTAGTATTTCGGGTCGGTAAGAAAGGCCGGACCGAAATTATTCCAACACTTCACTGCAAGGAGTGAAGTGCAAGAAGACACTGGAGCCAGCCAGCTTTTCGGAAGGGGGAAGCACGGGAGGTCCAGCGTCAATCGACATCTCTGAGGGTCAAGGATCGGAGATCCAGGTCGCAGGAGTGATCTGGGGTAGCCATCGGTGTTACTGTGTGACGGGTCTGGAAGGAGCCATCAATTCACAGGGTCAAGGAGCAGTTTCCGGAGCAGGGTCCAGGGAGCAGACGGCAGAAGAAGAAGCCTCATTGGGAAGTTTTTGTTTTTTCTGTTTTCTTTCTCTCTATTTGGGTACCTTCTGGGCATTGGGAACATGGAGTCTCGAGGATTGGAGTCCTTCAGTTTGCGTGACGGGAACTGGGAGAACTTCAAGGTCCGCCTCGGACAATTTCTCCTCGTGAATGATGAAAAGTTTGCATCGGATGATAAAAAAAGGGCTATTTTCCTGAATGCATTGAAAGATGATTGTTTTTCCTTATTGGTTAATTTGTGCATTCCTAAAAAGGTAACAGATATTAAGTTAGAAGATTTGATATCTAAACTTGATGAGTATTGTTGTTCAACGAAATGTTTTTTTGAAGAGAGATCTAAGTTTTACAGTGCTAAACAAAGAAATGACGAATCAATCCGTGAGTTTGCAGTGCGGTTAAAGTCTCTTTCTACTAATTGCAAATTTGGGAATAGTTTATCAGTAAATTTAAGGGATTTCTTTGTTTTGGGTTGTAAACCAGGAAAGGTAAGGGAAAAATTATTTCTCGAGGGTGAATTATACTCGTTCGAAAAATGTTTACAAGTCGCCGAGTGCATTGACCTCGTAGCTTCAACTCAAGCGCAGTCCCGAGTTGATAATACGGTTTACGCTAATGTACAGCTCAAGGCCGGTCGACTCTCTTTTAATAATTCGCGTGTGAAAGACAGAGACGTGAAGCGTTTCGGGCATAGCAACAGGGCACGGTCACAGTCGCCAGCGAACGCTGTGAAACAAAATTGTACCGTTTGTGGTCACAATAATCACATCGCGACGGAATGTAGATATAAAAATTATTTATGTAAAATTTGCAGTACGAAGGGTCATCTCGCAAAACAGTGCAAGCGTTCCTCAACACGTAAGAGTGTGAATACTTTGTTGTCGGACACAAAGTTGGGTGAAGTTAATAGTGTCGAACCATTTTTTATTGAAGTTTCACTAGACGGGATCAAGAGTAAATTCATGGTAGATTCTGGAGCATCTTGTTGCGTAATTTCCAAGGAGTGTTATTTCAGTAAATTCAGTAGAATCAAGCTAGTGCACGAAGACATTAGTCTACGGGGTTTTGACAATACGCTCGTGAAAGTGGTAGGTACAATTACGCCACAAGTGGAATTTAACGGTCAGTGTCACAATTTGAAATTTGTTGTTGTCACAAGTGCTTCGTTATCGATAGTGGGGCGTGATTTTATGAATCTTTTTAACGTCGGGATTAACGGAATCGTAAACAGTATAAAACAGAATACTTTGAAGCAGCGATTAGAAAAAAAATTCCCGGAAGTTTTTACGGATAAACTAGGAAAATTTAATAAGTACGAAGTGAATTTAACTTTAAAAGAGACCGCTATTCCGATATTTCGTAATCACAGAGTTATGCCGTTCGCTTTGAAAGAAAAAGTCGAAAGGGAGTTAGATAGTTTACTGTCAGACGGTATTATAGAACAAGTCCAGTTTAGTGAGTTTGCAAGTCCAATTGTTCCAGTAATTAAGAAAAACGGTAGTATTAGATTATGTGGTGATTATAAATCGACAGTGAATAATCAGTTATTAGTTGACAAATATCCATTACCTAGGATAGAGGAGCTATTAACGAAAGTAAATGGTGGGAAAGTTTTTGCAAAAATCGATCTTAAATCGGCGTATAGTCAATTTGTTTTAAAAAAGGAGTGTAGGCGTTTTACAACAATCAATACCCATTTAGGATTGTTTCAGTATAAGCGGTTAGTGTACGGGTTATCTCCCGCGCCAGCTATATTTGCAAAGGCAATGGCAAATTGTTTGTCAGGATTACAGAACATGACGTTTTATTTGGATGATATTATCGTGATAGGGGAAGACGAAGACGATTTAGAGAAAAACGTATGTGTCGTGTTAGAAAGGTTGAAACATTGTAATCTAACAGTGAATAGTGACAAGTGTGAATTCAATTTAAAAGTTATTGAGTTTTTAGGTTATAAAATAAGTGAACAAGGGATTCAACCGTGTGAACGGAATAAAGAAGCCATTTTAAATGCACCAGCACCTAGTGATTTAAATAATTTAAGAAGTTTATTAGGTATGATTAGTTATTATCGTAATTTTATTCCAAATATGGCAAATATATTGTCACCATTATACGAATTACTTAAAAAAGATGTTAAGTTTCAATGGGGTACGGAACAAGAAAATAGTTTTGCGATAATTAAAAGAATATTAACTTCGGATAGGATTTTAACGCATTTTGACGAAAATATACCTGTGAAACTTGTCACAGATGGTAGTTTTAATGGGGTAGCAGCAACATTACTTCATAGGTTTCAAAATGGCGTAGAAAGACCGATCGGGTTCGCAAGCAGAACTTTAACTAAAGCGGAAAAGAATTATTCTATTCTAGATATTGAAGCAACAGCAATTATTTTTGGAATTAAGAAGTTTTATCAATATTTGTACGGCAGAGAATTTATTTTAGCTGTGGATAATCAGCCGTTAGTGAGAATTTTAGGTGAAAATAAAGAAGTACCTAAGATTGCCGCGTCAAGGTTACAGAGATATGCTATTATGTTAGGTTCGTTTAATTTTAAAATTGAATATGTAAAATCGAAAAATAATTGTTCAGACTTTCTGAGCAGGTGTCCGATTGAAAAGGTTAGCTGTGAAGATGAGATAGAGTCTGATTACATTAATTATTTCGAGAATAATGGGTTTAATTTGTCTTTAGACGTGATAAAAAGCGAAACCGAAAAGGATGATGTGTTAGGTCAAGTAAAAAATTTTCTTATCGAAGGTTGGCCAGCATCAGTAAAAAAGGCACAAAGTGGTAACTTTATTAGAATTTTTTGGGAAAAAAGGTTAGAATTGTCTTTGATAAATGGGTGTGTTTTATATCAACATAGGGTTGTTGTACCTGAGTCTTTAAGACAAGAGGTTTTAAAGATGTTACATAGATCTCATTTAGGGGTTTTTAAGACTAAAGGTATTGCAAAAAGCTTTGTCTGGTGGCCAAAAATTAATCAAGATTTGGAGAAAATAACGGAAAATTGTAGAGATTGTTTAGAAATTAAACCAGAATCACAAAAGAGTTCTTTAGCAGTGTGGCCATATGAACCTGAAGTATGGTTCAGGGTACATATTGATCATGGTAGTTTGTATAACAAAAATTTTTTAGTGGTGGTAGACTCTTCTTCAAAGTGGATTGAGTGTCTGGAAGTAAACAGTCTGTCTTCAAAAGAAAATATCGAAATACTTCATAGATTATTTTCGCAATTTGGTTTTCCTGCAACTTTAGTTAGTGATAATGGTACGTGTTTTTGTTCTGAGGATTTTGAAAATTTTTGTAAGAAAAATGGGATAGAACATATCACTAGTCCAGTCAATCACCCTAGTAGCAACGGGCAAGCTGAAGCTACAGTAAAGACTTGTAAAAATTTCCTTAAAAAAATTTGTAAACATAATGGATTTCCTTCAGATTATAAAGAAAAGTTAGGTAACTTTTTAGCAGACTATAGGAATACAGTTCACGCAACAACAGGATGTGAGCCATCTGTATTATTAATGGGTAGAAAAATTAGAACAGTATTTGACTCTCTGATTCCAAGGAAAATTGAGGATAGAACGGGTAGTTCAGGTTCTACTCGACGAAACAAAGTAATAAAAAAGGTTACTCAGAGCCAAAACAATCAGAAAAGACAATATAAGGGTAGAGTTAAATCAGGTTTTAATATAGGTCAGAAAGTAATGACTAGAGATTTCAGATCTCAGGGTAATAGGTTATGGGTCCCTGGGGTTATTGTGGATAAAAAAGGTAGTAAAATATATTTCATAAAAATTAACAAGTCTAATATGGTGTGGAAAAGACATTTAGACCAGCTAAAGGAATTACATGTTTCATGGCAGGAGGAAGATAACCAGGAATTCGCGTCTGACACGTTGGAATTGTCGACGGACGAATTAGATCTCTCCGGTATGTTACGTAATAGAAGTGTCTCTAATTCTGTTTCTCCATGTTTCAGGTCTAACCCATGGCAAGGAAGGCTTCGGCCCAGGTGACAGCACTTCGCAGTCGAAATGGACAGAAATGGACAGAAGGGAAGCAGAAAGAACAAAAACAAATGTTTTGTTAATTTTAAATGTAATGTGTTAATTTTAAATGTGAAATATGAAATATAAAATATATTGTATGAAATATGTAGCTATAGGTATCACTTATGTAGCCAGGATTCTCCCGTTTAAGTAGGGGAGGATGTGAGAGAGGTTTTAGGGTGGCACACCTGTTTCCGGCCATACAAGAGCGAGACAGGTGATCCCGCATATAAAAGGAGATGCAGGCCTCTCCTCACTCTCTTTTTCCAACCGCCAACACGTTAGTTAGGACGTATTTATAGCCATTACTAATAATAAATATCCATATCGCCAATACGCGCATTATTTATAAATAACCTCGCCTACACTCGAGTCTGTATTTAACAGATATTAATTCGATTTTTTCAGTTTTTGGAATTCCTGTAGATATTCGTAGACGCCTCCTTGGGTCCGCTGCGTTTTTGTCTTAGCCTCGTTTTTTTAATGCTGTAAACAACGTCATTAAAGCGTGCATTTTTGCAATTTTGATATCTTTAGGTAACATATATTTTATAGAATGTATCATATTTTTCAACACAATACAACAGAATTAAACAATCGTACCCAAGTTATTACCTAGCAAATCAAAAACGCTTCAAAATTGTGACAGTTAATTATTTGTCATTTTAAATTTGCCGCCATCAAGTTATTTTGTCTACGGTGCGTTTTACCATCGACAATGAACAGTCGATAGCGCAGCTGTCATCTGTCACCTATCTGTCAGATTCAGATTCAGTTTCGTATAGTTCGTCGGTGTGTTGCCGTGTTCGTGTTTTGCGCAAATTTGTGGGTGGTGATGACTCGATGACGTTAAACATTAAACAGATTAAAACACATAATAATGCCGTCATTAGAGGAGAGCACCTTTTTAGGCTTTGACTGGAGCACACAAAAGGTGAATATTTAATTTGTTTAGTCGATAATAACAATGTAAAATAATAAAACTATTACTTACCGTTATTCTAACTTCATTATTTTGCAGATTATTATTATTTGTTTTGTTTTATTTATTATATAAAATAAACACGTGTGTGATTTTATCTTGTAAATAATTGTTTTTGAGTGTTTTATTTTGAATAAAATTGTTCAAGTTTTATTTACATAAAAGTCGCGGTCTGATAAACTACTGTTTCATTCATGAATTGGTTCGATAAATTCGAGTTTTTTGCGGCGGTGTTGGTTAGAACTTAATGTTTTATTTCCTGTTAATGCCAATTTGTCAATTAGAGTAGTATTCAATTTGGGAGGCGGTTGTGGGTACCCATATGTCACCCCAAGTGACTTAGCAGGGGTGCCCTGGTTCATGGGGTGAGGTTTGTCTAGGCCTTGGCGGCGGATGACTGGTTGAGGAAGACCTTTCGACCTCTCCAACAGAAATCTCTCGACCCACCGCCTTGCACCGCAGTGGGAGAGATGGATTCATACATCCGTCACTCATTGACGGACACATTGACCCCCAGATTCATAACCACCTTTTTCCTTCTCAGAACTTCTTTTCTATACTTTCCCTAAAAAGACTCTCCACACAGCATTCCTACAGACCCTGAGGGTTTTTTTTTCCTCAAAGCCTCCTGAGGGGCCATTCATTTATTACGTAAGACGATTTAGAGGGGGAGGGGGGTTGACCATGTCTTATTTTTTCTTACAAAGGAGTGGAAGGGAGTCTCAATAGTTCTTACGTAAGATCACAAAAATGCGCAAAGTTAAAATTATTAGTACATTTGTAAGTACAAATGAACATTTATAAAAATTGTTACTTTGAAAAATAAACATTAAAACAAACCAAACGTGTATTAATTTTTTCCTTTAGATTCTTACATAATAAATATTAAACAGGGGGGGAGGGGGTCGGCCTATTCTTATTTTTTCTTATAATAGAGGGGGAGGGGGTCGAAAACTAGCAAAATTCGTCTTACGTAATAAATGAATGGCCCCTGATATGTGGATGAAATAAGCCAGATTGGAAAACTTACTTATTTAAACCACTTTTTATAGTTCATATATATTGTTAAGAGTTCCCTCTTTATAATACCAAGAGAAAATCGCAAGTTTCATTGTAGGTAGTAATTATGTTCGTGTTTGTTTTAGCTAAAGGCCATAATAGTGAACAACAAATTAGAAGTTCTTCAAGAAGCAGAAGTTCACTATGACACTGATCTTCCAGAATTCAGGTGAGTTCTTCTTTCTTTTATTTATCAAACAACCGCAATCACTTACTGGCCAATTTTTTTCTCTCAATTCCACAGAATTCATGAAATCTGATATCCTTTAATCTGGCTTTTATGAAACTGGGCGTTTCGTCTAGGGCTAGCAGATCCTTCAATAGTGACCAGCTGCTAACCCTGTACAATGTCAAGTATGCCCATCATTTGATTTAGTGACCTCAGTGCAGGAGCCCCAAAATACTTGATTCTGTGCAAAGCAGGGCGTTCTGCCTCATTGACAATCCATTATTAACAGATCGATTGCCATCTCTAATGCACAGAAGCAATATAGGCATGCTGTGTGTGTTCTACAGGTATTTTAAAAGATCCAGCAGCTTAGGGAACGTACCCATACTATGTGACAAACTTTTTGCAATTTTTAAACCCCCCCCCCTCCCCCGGTGACCAAAAACCTAAGCCCGCCGCCGCTCATTTGTACCAAGCGTGACATTTTGAAGACCCCCCCCCCTAAACGTGTCACGTAGTATGGGTACGTTTCCTTATCTCCGATAAAGGCGCGTGACACTCTACGGACACGAGTGGAACACCTGTTTTCATTTAAGTCAGCTCAGATGTGGAACTAGCTACCGGCATCTGTTTTTCCTCCTTCATATAATCAGTGCCTCTACAACTCTGTACAGGCCGAGATGCCAAGCATAACGTCCATAACCATGTGGGTCGGCCAATGAGCCCATGCAAAATTTTATTTTTTATCTCCCTCAATTTTGCCGAGCGCGCCTTAATTTTTTTTTATTCAGCTTATCCACACTTTTCTCATCTAGAAAGTGCCTTTCTATTAAATTTCCAGATTTTGGCAGGATCTGCATTTCACCCCCTATATTTGACAAAATATTTTTTCCTGCGATCAACGATTTTTTCACATTTTATTTTAAATGGCACAGTATTAATCATTTGCGCAGGAATACCTAAAATACTAAAAATATATTTCAGGTATTTAAATAAATATAAGAAGGATAACGATTTTGGGGTCTACCTTCGGCCCCAGTTGGCTGCGGGAAAGTTAAGATATGCATGAATAAATCCATTCCTACAGCCCCTACCTTTATCAAGTCTCAAAACGGTGCCCAAAACGGGTGACAAAATAGTTCCCCTGTCTTTAACGTCATCTGTCTGGATAGGGGCGCTCGTGTAGCGAAACAAGACTTAATACCCCAAAAATAAATCATGATAATTCACAAAATCTGTTTCAAATTCTGCCTAAAACAGCTGTTTAGACACCATTCAACTAATTGTTTAATTTGGATAAATCAACAAAGTTTTTAGGTTATTATTTCTCATCATTCAGCCGAGTACATCTTTGTACTAATCAATATATTATATATATATTATAAAAGAAAGTGTACAATGTGCGTGACGCTAAAACTCAGAAACGAGTCCCAGTATGATGAAAGGAGTTATATGGTGTGGTATCCCTCTATCCCCCATCCATGAAGAAGGTTCCCGTTTTTACCTGAAGGGCATACTTTTGAAGATATAAGGGCTGGAAGTTTTGCCCTCTACAAATTTCTGGATCAGTCCAGAACATAGGAGAGTATTCAAGAGCATTCCACAACATTCCAGAACATTCTGGAACATCCCAGATCATTGTGGAACATTCCAAAACACTCTTAAATGTTGTAGAATGTTCTGGAACATTGTGGACCATTCAAAGCCTTTTTTGTATGGGGGGACAACCCATTGGTAGGGGTATATAAAGCAAGATCCGTCGTGGGTTCGAACGTCAGTTCAACCTCATATCAACTCCCTGAACGAACCCGGGTACCCTAGCTAGTTGATAATAATATGTTTTTGATGGGGCTAAAACAATCTGTACAACTGTTTGTTTTACGTAAATTTAGTTTACTTGTATTAAAGTTGTGTGGACTTTGCCAGATTTGAAATCGGTGATCCCAAAGTACAAGTCTATATTTTCAGAATATTAAAATTCAAAATATCAAAAGAACACTATATTTCTAATCTCAAAAACAGTAAAAATGTAGAAAAGAAACATTAAACAGCTATTATAAACTACTACAAAATCGCACATCTGAAGAGCGATTCTATATCTTTTGTGGGATCGTTTTGAGGTAACGTATGTGATCTCCTGTCAGATTTGTGTGATTTTTATGGCTGTTATTTGCTTTTTCTATGTACAACGACCAAATGAATAAATAATTATGCGTACTTGCAGGAATTCGTGTTTAAAACGGTCTAAATTAAATGTGACAGTAAATATGTAAAAATCACACAAATCTGACAGGAGATAACGTCCATTATCTAATAACGATCCCACAAAAGATATAGAATCGCTCTTCTAATATTGTTCTTTGGGACCGTTGTGTATATCTCTGGTTTAATGTTATTTATGCGGCTGTCGCATGTGTGACCCACTGATGACTACTCCTATATACGGATGTCGCATATGTGATCGATGATGTTTCACTAAAACACATTGTGTCAAAAAAGGTTAATAAAATTTTATGTGGATTTATTATTTATATTATGTCAGGACAAATGGCGGAGTCCTCAAGAGGGAGAAGGGGGAGGTGTTCTCCCCCCCACTGATGTGGGTGAAGGCCCTGGACATGGCGCTAGACAGGCTAACCCTGGCCGGAGCAGACTTCTACCAGGTGGCCGCTCTCTCCGGAGGCGCTCAGGTATGTTACTCACGCTTTCATCACTAAACAGAACAGAACGCTAAAGAATATTTTTTTGGAAAAAATAGCCTAAACTAACTTAACCTAACCTACTACATATATTATTGGGTTCTGTTTTGTCACTGTTCCATTTTATCCGATTATTCTTATATACGGTTCCATTACAAAACAGAACAGTGACTAACTAAACAATAAACTTAACACTGACAAAGCAGAACTATGACAAAATAGGACAGCAACTAAATAGAACAGTGACAAAACAGAACAGTGACAAAACGGAACTGTGACTAAACAGAACATTGAATGAAGAAAAAGAACAAATAAACAACCAACCTAACCTTTGTTTTACGGTGTTCTGTTTTATGGATATTATTGTGTTTATTTTGAACTTACATTGGATTTAATATTCATATTTATCTTGTTAACAAAATCATATAAAGTCTTAACAATGTTTGAAAAATTGAGTACCTAACTGTTTTTTTTGTTGTTGTTTTCATCATTGTAAGATCAAAAACCTTGACATTTGACCCGAATGAAATAACAATGGACAATTCAATTTAGTGTGACAGTTTCAGTTTCAACAAAACTTTGTGTAAGAATGTTTACAGTTAATTTTAATGAATGGTTTGTGATGATTTTGTTGCCATTGTTTTATGACAGCAAATATTGATGCAAACATAATGACGCTACAACACATGTTTCATAACGCCGATGGATTTCTTTCGTTTTGTGCTCCGATTGTCATACGAGATCGGCAGGAACCCAGACTTGGGAATTCCGCACAATAAGGGTGCCTAACTACACGGTCAACAAGTGACAAGCGCTTTATCGTCAACAAGTCAGTCCGTTGCTAACTACCGATCGTATAGTGACATTTCGCACCGAGCCGAAGTGTTATTCATCATATCGTCACATAAAGTATAAATCCTACCGTATTCTTTCGTATATTTTGTGTGAACTCGTGACTCAAACTTTACCGAAGTTCTAACAATCAAATAGAACAATATCGAGCGCTTATGGACATCTATGACTGTCACCAAGCTAGAAGACCAACCGTGAGTACTACTTAATTGTGATATACCTTTCTTGTTTGGTGGTTGGGCATAACTCAACGAAATCCATAAGCGTCTTAGCAAGGGTATCCGCAAGGTTACCCTCATCCCCATGCCCGTGCATGATCATTTTGGTGCCGGAAACCAGCGAACCTTTAGATATAATAAATTCGTATAATAAATTATTTCTTTGGCAAAACGAAAGAATGCTATGAAGTGTTACGAAAATTGAAATGTCATTTCGAAGAACGAATTCAAACAGTGAATCGTAGAATTAGTTTACGTAGTTATTAATTAATTAACGAACTACCGGGCATTTAAATTATATCAAATTCTACTTTTTAATTCATAACGTTTTCTTGATTATTTCGTTAGTACATTTGTTTATTTAAAAAATGGCTAGAACTTTACAAGGCATGCGTCGTATACGGAACGTAGCAATTAGCAGGATAAATAAAGTGTATGAAGTCGGTCAAAGCGTTTTGCAAGATGCAACCAATTACCCATTATTTTTAGCGTATTATACGAAGTTGCAAAAAATTGTTAATGATTTTGAAACCGTTCACGCTGATATCTTAGCTTTAGATGAGGCAAACAAGGACTTTGAAAATCAAGTTTGCGAAGATTTTGATAATGTTTATTTCAAAATCGTCGTAATTCACAAGGAATTAACGAATCAATCTTTCGAATCGGAGCCCGCGAACATTATCGTACCAAACCAAAACTTTTCAACATTTCATGATCAAGCTGTCATAAAACAAACGTCATCATTTACTTGTGTCATGAATAAGGCAAAACCTGAAATCAAAGGGTCCTTGACTGCGTTCACTTCAAAGTGCGCGTTTTGCAAGGGTATTCACCATATCGCTAAGTGCAAATCATTTGCACTCAAATCGGTTCAGGAACGTGCTCAATTCGCCAAGGCACACCGTTGGTGTCTGAATTGTCTCACGCCTTCTCATTCTCTCACGAATTGCAAATCTGTGTTTGATTGTCAGAAATGTCATCGTAAGCACCACACTCTTCTTCATAGGGAAGACAACATTTCTGCTGAAGAGGAGTACCAACGACCTACCACGTTTGCCATTCAAGGAGCTTCTATTTCAGATCCTCCAGTTCTTTTCCTCGCTAACTTCGGTGACAGATCCATTGTACGTTTGCCTACTGCTCATATTAGCAATCGTGATCCCTCCGGCAGTTTTCAAACGTTTCGTGGGTTAACCGATTCAGACAGTCAAGCACACTTCATATCCAATCGCACTGCCGAGCGTCCAGTCAGCTCTCAGAAAATCCGTGGCTTAGGCCAATCTTCTACAACCGCGTCAGGCGTCACTAATTTCGATGTCGATGTTAAGGGACAAACTACCTTCAACACGAAGTTACTTCCATCGCCAACGATTCAATTCGACCAGTTATCTTGTCATCTGTTCCAAGACATACTTCATGCCGACTCTGACTGTCACAAACTGACAACTGACACAGGAGCGACTGACCTACTTCGAGATGTTGAGATCTTGCCATCTTTATCGAGACCCCAATTAACGGGTGATCTTCACCAGCCTTCAGCTATCAATTCACCATTCGGTTGGCTTCCTCTGGATTCGGTTGGTTTTACTACCGATCGTCAAACAAACTCCTTCATCGAAACCAACCAGTATCGTCTTCCAGAAGAAGTCAAGAGACTGAGGGAGTTGGACATATTTCCTCAGTCTTCACAGCCCACTAAACAACGTCGTGACCAAGTGTATCGCATTTATCGCTCACGTGACTTTTCTAGTCAATTTATCGAAACCAACCAGTACCGTCTTTCTGAAAAGGTCAAGAAACTGAGAGAGTTTGACACATTCCCTCAGTCTTCACATCTCACTCCTGAAGAACAACGTGATGAGCAGGTCCATCACACTAATCACTCACGTGACCCTTCGGGACAATTCATCGTAGCCTTACCTTTTGGCGAAAAGGATAAGGATATCGCTTTCCCAGGTTCGCGCGAAGTCTCTTCGCGCATCATCCTTTCAATCGAACGTAAACCGACAGTAAAGCTCAGTTTACGTGAACCGTACTTCGCTTTCATGACTGACTACTTGCACAGTGGTCACATGACACGTGTTCCTGGAAAAGATTTACTCAAGGAAATGCATCACATACTTCGTCATTGCATTCTTCGTCCGGGCACCGTTACCACTACTTTGCGAATTGTCTTCGATGCCTCGGTGACGGAGGTGAATGAATCATCGTCAAATGATGCCTTCCTTATCGTTCCCAAGCTTCAAACAAACATTGCTGAACTTCTGCAAAACTTTCGTTCGCCATCTGTGGTGTTCATTGCTGAAGTACGGCAAATGTATCGCCAAATATGCCCACAAGAGCCAAATCACGCGTTCCAAAGAATATTTTGGCGTCATCAATCATCGGAATCTACCCCGGATTACCCATTACACCCTGTGACTTCTGATATCTCTGCCTTTATTCTGTCCTACCGTATTGTCAGATCGTTGACAGAAAATAATGGTTACGAATTATCACTCACACGATACGCGATCACTTCGGATTCAAATATCGATTCAATCGTCGTCGGCTGTTCCAGTGTGGAACAAGCTCAACAAACGCAATCCGAAGTTATCGAACATACCAAACGAGGTCAACTTGAACTGCAGAAGTCGGATTGTAGCAAACCAAAACTTCGCGCCTACCGAAACTTACCGCCGGGCTACTATCTCACTGATGTAATCTTCAAGAATGTTGATCATTTTCTTACTCTCAGGGTATTGGGATGGAAGTGGAGGCCACCGGATGCTTCACCCGATGATACTCGTCACGGGAATCGTTACACCGACCAATTATCGCTCTTGACAGTTATCGCATCTAATCATCGGCGTCAAGCATCATCGGTTGATAATCCATCGGATATCGCTTCACGTGGCCATTCTCAGGCCGTTCTTATCCGTAACGTATTATGGTGGGCGGAGCCCTCCGGGTTTGTCCAGCCAAACGACTCTTGGCCCATCTCAGATGGCCATTTTAACAAAACTGAACTCCACTCTGAAGAACGAGTTCAATCGTCATTAGTCCAACATGATATATTCTGCTAAACTTTTATTAAACAAATTATATCGTGTTCGGAAACTCCAACGTCTTACTGCTTACTGTTATCTATTCGTACACAACTTTCATAACAAAGCCTCTCGTCGTTCGGTTTTCTACTTAATCATTTCGAAATTCGTATTCTATCTTTAACCAAACATTGGACATCACTCTCTACGGAGCAAGTGATTAGAATCATTATTAAAAATCTTGTGCTATCGTTACGCTTCGTACTTTGAATGGATCTTCTCTTACAAGACCATTCACCTAATCGTGTCCATTGCCTAGGCAATGTGACTAATCATCATCGTTTCGCGGTTCGTTTTATTCTTTTTACGTCTATGTTAATCGTATCATTTAGTTTCTTTTCGTCTAGTTTATCTACATCTAGTTATCGTTTAAAACTAGTTCTTCTGCTTCGTCTTCTTTTCATCGACGTTACATTTCATGGCATTCTGCGTTTCGCTTAACGTTCAACTTTTCTTTAAAATACAATTTGCTGTATTTTGGTGGGCGGAATGTTTCATAACGCCGATGGATTTCTTTCGTTTTGTGCTCCGATTGTCATACAAGATCGGCAGGAACCCAGACTTGGGAATTCCGCACAATAAGGGTGCCTAACTACACGGTCAACAAGTGACAAGCGCTTTATCGTCAACAAGTCAGTCCGTTGCTAACTACCGATCGTATAGTGACATTTCGCACCGAGCCGAAGTGTTATTCATCATATCGTCACATAAAGTATAAATCCTACCGTATTCTTTCGTATATTTTGTGTGAACTCGTGACTCAAACTTTACCGAAGTTCTAACAATCAAATAGAACAATATCGAGCGCTTATGGACATCTATGACTGTCACCAAGCTAGAAGACCAACCGTGAGTACTACTTAATTGTGATATACCTTTCTTGTTTGGTGGTTGGGCATAACTCAACGAAATCCATAAGCGTCTTAGCAAGGGTATCCGCAAGGTTACCCTCATCCCCATGCCCCGTGCATGATCAACACATATTGATGCGTTGTAGAGCTCTCGTTGCAAGCAAAAGAAAACGCTAATTGTCGTTCTATACTGTAGACGCGGGGTAGAAATCTCAAAGTGGGAAACCAAAAGCATGGCAATTGCATTGGTCTCGATTTCTAGTACTTTAGTACTAAACTGTCACTCGCCGAGTAAGGTCGTGACTTACCAGTAGGAAAATTGCATTTAAAAAGCGCCAAAATGCCCTCCTGTCTGATGAAAAATGATTCCATTACACGGCAAACAGTAGTAAAACTGAAGAAATGACATTTCATTTATATGTACACACAAATTACTTATTATTATCGATTATTAGACTATGACCGACAATTTTGTGCGTCATTAGACAAAAAACACACATTATTTGATTGTCTTATGGTACGTCCACTGAGGAGAACTTCCAACTTCAAACACTCGGACGATTGTGTAGAAGGGTAGTTCGTGCGTTGGAAGTTCTAGTTGGAAGTTTGGTTTCGGTGTGGAAGTAGCATATCTTTTTAATACATGAATAACTTTTGAATTAAGAAATTACTGAAAACCGCTGAAAACAAAAGAGTGTTGCTTACTTGCCACATTATTTTGCGAGTATGTGAGACTATGGCGAGTCTATTTATTTTTATGTCATTGGTTTTAGCACTAAACTGCCAATTCAATTAATGTATTGTTTTAAAAAAATTACAAAATTGTACATATTAGTGAGTTTTAAAATACATTTGTAAAATACTTAAGAGCGTTTAACCAGCCAGCGGACGAAAATCCACATTTCGTCGAAAGTTGTTCTTACGATCGTGCAGGGCGGTTACAATGAGAAAGATTAATTATTCTCTGTACCAGCTTTTTAAAATTATAACTCAATATCGAATTTATTTCAATTAAAATTAGCTTTAATTTATACCTATCTTTCGAAATCCAATTACAATTTTTTGTGGAAAAGAGTCAATACGTCTAAAAACTTTTTTGAAAATGACGTATTTCCGGTTTTCTCTGGTAATGCCCTCTTAAGCTGATATTTCGAGGAAAGTAATAACATAGATTTTATTAAATTGTAGTTAATATTGATAGTAATTTCATAGATTTTAATAAATTTTAACTTTAATAAATGGTGAATATTGAAAGTGATTTCATAGGTTTTAGTAAATTATTGTTAATATTGGCAGTAATTTCAAAGATTTTAATAAATTATTGTTAACATTTATAGTAATTTCATAATCCCCTGATGGCAATGGGATGGTTAAAAAAATATATTTTTTTAAATTAACTCCACACAGGAAGCCCTGAGGAAAATAATTTCCCTCAGGGTCTATGTCATCTTTGGGGGTCCTGTGTGGAGTGTATTTTTAAGAAAGGGAAGGAGGGGACTTTCTGGGAAGGTAAAAGGTATGAGGGGTGGATAAGAATCTGGGATCAGTTTGTCTAGAAGTGACGTATGAATCCATCCCTCCCACTGCTTCGGTTGAGTCGAGAGAGTCCGACTGGAGAGATCAAAGGGTCTCCCTCAACTGGCCTCTCCCATTTCGGCCTGTCTCGCAGCTGGTAGGCAGACCCTTCCACCACCAAGACCTGGACAATTTTCATCCCATGAATCCGGGCCATTGTACCAAAGGTAGCGAACTTCCTGGCAGAGGTATTAATAAAAGAATGGTTCCCAGGGCGACAGTACCCATACTCACCTCCCAAATTGATATCTTGTCAAATAAAAGTTTCATCTTCGTTCGGGGTTAATGGGATTTTTGTGTGATGTTGCAAAATAATTCATTGTTAAGGGCATTTTCTGATCAACATACCGACTAATATAATAAACATCTGGCTTCCGTTAACAGCAACACGGTTCCGTCTGGTGGGCCAAGAGTTCCCAGGAGCTGCTAGCCTCGCTGGATAACTCCCGCTTCCTGTACGAGCAGTTTGCCATGGCCTTCTCACTGCTGGAGAGCCCCATCTGGATGGACTCCAGCACCAGGCTGTGGTGCCGCAAGCTGGAAGATGCCGTGGGCGGCTCCGAGGTAAATTATTTTACATTTTTAGGTTATGTGATCAAAATACTTATTCGTCTTCCAGCGCCCTCTCCTACCGATACAGTAAGGGGATATAATTCATTTCTATTTTTTAAATACGAAGCATAGTAGTTTATTCAAAGTCCTCCTCACTAAGGATTCTTGTTCTGAAGCAGACTGTTGGTAGTTGTGTTGGTGTTACATCTTGATTTCCTCATCTTCAAGTTTGTTGATTTCCTCATTTTCATGGTTTTTGACTATGTTTGCTGATATTCTCATCTTCATGTTTGTTGACTATGTGTGTTGATTTTTTCATCTTCATGTTTGTTGATTTCCCCATCTTTGTTTTTGTCAACTATTTTTGTTGATTTCCTTATCTTCATGTTGATTAATTTTCTCATCTTTATGTTTATTGACTACATTTGTTGATTTCCACATCTTCATATTTCTTGACTATAGGTTGTATTGGTGTTACTTTATAATTTTTTTATGATTTCATCATCTTCATGTTTTCTTAGTACAATATTTTGAAGTTGTTTATATCTGTGGTATTTTTAATTTCATTTGGAAGAAATGGCATGACAGTTTAGTCACTGAGCTGCGACAAAACTGCACGAACTATCAAAGCGGCTAAACAATGAAAGTTATCTGTTTGGTGTGCGTAGAAGTGATTGTCGAGTATGGGCGAATGTGAGACTCCGTAGGAACATTTTAGGAAGATTTTAAATAAAATAAATATATTTTCAGGAGCTAGCAAGGAGAACAGGTTCACGGGCCTATGAAAGGTTCACCGGCAGTCAGATCGGGAAGATCTTCAACAATAAGAGAAGACTGTACGACACGACGGAGCGCATCTCGCTGGTCAGCTCCTTTGGCTGCTCCCTCTTCCTGGGGAAGATAGCGCCCATCGACCTGTCTGACGCATCAGGAATGAATCTGATGGACATACACACTAAGAAATGGGATCAAAACTGTTTAAAGGTAATTAAGGATTGAATTTCTTATGTTTGGTCTTGAAATCACCCTGCTAGAAAACTGTTTGAAATTTAGATTTTAAATACAAAGCATGGTAGTTTATTCACAGTCTCCTAACTAGGGATTTTTGTTCTGAGGCGGCCTGTAGCCATTTGGTGTCACATCATGATTTCTGATTATACCTATATGATGTTGATATCATATCATAACTATTTGATGTCATGATTTCTTCATCTTCATGTTTGTTGATTTCCTTATGTTCATGTTTGTTACCATATAATACCTATATGATATCTTGATTTTCTCATCTTCATGTTTGTTGATATCTTATCACACCTGTATTTTTTTTACATTAGCTCCACACAGGAGGCACTGAGGAAAACAATTTCCCTAGAGGCCTATGTCATCTTTGAGGATGCTGTGTGGAGGATTTTTTAAGGGAAAGGAAGGAGAAGAAGATATGGGAAGGAAAAGGGTATGAGGAGTGGATAGGAATCTGGGGGTCAGTGTGGCCAGGAATGACAGACGTATGAATCTATTCCTCACACTGCGGTGCAAGGCAAAGGGTCGGGAGAATCCGGCCGGAGAGGCCAAAAAGCCTCCCTCAATCAGTCTCCTCCGATCCAGTCCGCCACGCAGTGGATGGGCAAACGTATCCGCCACCAAGACATAGACAAACCTCACCCCACGAACCCTGGCACCCCTGCTAAGTCACCAATCGTAGCTAACCACTTGGGGTGACCTGTGGAAGGGGTGTTGGTTGTCCAATAAATGGCTCCCGTGGAGGCGGTACCCATACCCGCCTCCCAAATTGTATGATATCAATATTTTTCATCTTCATGTTTGTTGACATATCATACCCAAATGATATGATAATAATAATAATTGCAAGAAAATAGTGCAATTTCGAGTGTTGTTGTTTTGAAAACAGAAGAAGAAATTTGACAATCATTGAAGCAGGCTGTTGGTGTTGTTTGTGTACATAATTTTGCTTTTGTGTTCATTCATTTGGATTACCTCATGGTGTAGTGGTGGAGCTATACAAAATTAAAGTGATTATGTTATTTTTTTATTTTTTATTTATTTAATAGATGTTTCAAAAATTTAATGTTATTATGTATTCTATAAAGTTTTTTCTAAACAAAAAAAATATATTATTTAATATGTCTTACACCTTTTTTTTGAGCAAAGCTTGTGTTAAGAAGGCGAAGACAACGAATGTAGATAACAATTTATGTGCTCCTTTCGCAAATATTGTGTAATGGTAAGTGATTGGTCATCCTTTTCCTTCCATACCTTGTTCTATCCTGCATACACCATCATTCAATTCCATCTAACATCATTCATTTTGTCTACAGTATTTTCAGTCCCTTTTCAAGTTCATTTGAAGGTGTATAATTTTTATACAGTTTCAGATGCGGCAACCTTTCTTTTTGTTATTATTTTTCATGTTATTGTCACTTTATGTATACCGGTTGATTAAACTCCATTCTCTTTCCCATCATAAGAGCAAGTGTTCTAAGTCCTAACAAATCAGTGCCCCCTGGTGTACCAGTTGCTCCTGACTGGAGTGTTACAATTGTTTAATATTGTATTATGAATACCGCTCCGCAGTCTCATCTGCTTCTAACTGTCCAGAACCAGTGGGACTATGGCTTCCCTAATTGCATATTTTGAGGCTGAAGAGAGTGGAAAAGGGAAGGTTGAGAAGTGCACGGCTATGTTCATCAAACACAACTGAAGCTATTTCAAGCAATATTCTGATTCTGAATGTAGTCTTTCACCACAGCGATTTACTGTCAACAAGCTACACAGTCCTGGTAGGATCTCAATGCATATCTTTACAGCCCCATGTTATTGTGTTAATCTGAATACTTACCTGAAAGATAAGACATTATATTGGACTCAATAAACTCTACGTTACATTACACATATACAAATAGAATGCTCTCTTTACAAGTTCGTAATATTGTTTCGTTAATTATTCTGTTATTGCCTATTTCAATCCAATGACTGGAATGTGCAGATTATATAATGCCGTAGAATGTGACGATATAGACATACTTATAAACAGCCTCGTATATTTAAAACTTGTGCTAATTTTATAAGCTAATATGATGTCATGGAAAATAGAAGTATTTGAACTAAAAATTATGAAATTGCTTTATTACTATCTCTTTTCTTTATTTCTTTCTTCTCTTTCTTACTATATGCTTCCTACGTTTTATTTTAACACAAGCTGAAGTCCTCGGCGTTTCCCTTTTACCGATGTACACAGTAATTTTCCTCTTATTTTATAGATATATGGCGCTTTTTACGCTCTTGTTTGATTTCAGGTGGAGGTTTTCTGTGGTACTCACTTTTGTAAATCAAACGCTTGTTTTGTGTTTGTTTATCTGATCGTAATTTATTATTCTTTTATTTACATAATCCTGATTTTTTATAGGATTTATATTGTGATCTGCTTGTTGGAACCAATGACGTTATATAAAATAAATAGACTCGTTATAGTCTCACATACTCACAATATAATGTGGAAAGTAAGGAACACTCTTTTGTTTTCAGCGATTTTCAATAATTTCTCAATTCAAAAGTTTATTCCTGTGTGATAAAGATAGACAATCAAAAAATGTGTATGTATGAATGGCACGGATACATTAGCGGGCGGCGTATTAATTTCTTTGCCGAATACTGCTTTCACAACACGGGTGTGACTGAGATAACAAGATACTCTCACTCGGTTACACTACGCACAGGGGAGGGTAAAGGCGGGTAAAACAAGACACACGGGCAAATATTTTTTATTATAATTATATGAGTTATCATTAGTAATACAATATTGGTACTATTATAGTAGTATTGTTAAAAACATATTTTATTATACAGTACAGGTCATAGGTTCAAATGAGTATACAAATCTATTTACAATTTTCATCAACGACATTATAAAACGCTTTCCTTTGACCGTGGTATGTAAATCGTCTTTATTGAAATGAACTGAACATATTGTGCTGTAAAGCGAAGGTGTCCAATCATGTTCGCATCTTTGAATGCGAACAACAGTGGTCCATTTCTGTCGTCGTAGTTGATCATCACGGGGAAACCTAAAATTCATATTTGATAAGTCATAATAAATTTATATTGAATTAATTGTCATTTTACGTTTATAAAGTCACAGCGTAAATTATAATTATTAATAGAGCTTAACTACAACTAGCGTGTTTACGTATATTAAATTATAGTGTCTTGTCATTGTCAGCAAGGAAGCTCGGTTCGAGCGTTATGAGTTATGACAATTCAAATATAATTAAATTAATTAACGATTTACCCTGTGTACGTTTTACCCCATCTTTCCCAATAGAAGAAAACTTGTGCGGGACGCTGTGTGAACCGACCTACTGTTAGCAGGTTGTCTTTGTTATGCTCGTTACTTTTTGATGCAACGTTCTCTGTCTCGTAATGACGTGTAAAACCGCGAGCGGGAAACATGAAAATTTATTGTAATATTTATAATAATCGATAATATTAAGTAATTTGCGTGTACTTACAAATGAAGTGTTATTCCTTCGCCTTTACTATTATTTGCAGTGTAATTGAAACATTTTCTCATCACACAGGAGGGCATTTTGACACTTTTTAAAATGCAATCTACTTACTGGTAAGTACTGGTAAGACGCAACCTTACTCGACGCGTAGCAGTTTAGTACTAAAGTACTAGATATCGAGACCGGTACAATTGTCTTGCGATTGTCTTCCCACTTTGAGATTTCTACCCCTCGTCTAATATAGTATGTAACGTCATTGGTTGGAACACATTTTTTACGTAAGACATAGAAGCTACCTTCTTTTGTTTTCTTCTATAGAACTAATTCGAATAATGGAACAGAAAGAAAATAATAAAATTAGGTAGGTACTTGCCTAGAAGTAATTGCCCATAGAACAAGTACCTACTTAATAAACATCAATTTTAACCAATATATAATCAAGTCAAGTGTGCAAAATTTCATCAATTATTAAAATTCTGATTTAAGGTGTGGGAAAAAGGGGTGGGGGTGGTTTCCGAAATCATATGAGACTCCTTAGGCTGAGATGGGCTGGGCATGTACAGAGAATGCCGGATACACGCGTCCCAAAAAGAATTTTGACTGGACACCCAGGTGGAAAGAGAAAAGTGGGAAGACCCAGACTGAGGTGGGAAGACGAAGTAAGAGGGGATGCAGCACAGCTTCTTCAGGTTCCAAATTGGAAGTCAGCCGCTAAGGACAGGAGGAGTTGGAGTGACTGTTGCGGGAGGCCAAAGCTCGATATGGGCTGTAGCGCCATCGAAGAAGAAGAAGGTTTCCGAAATCTAATGTAGACAGTGACCTTCCTCTTGCTTTGAAGGAGAAGTGTGCAAAATTTCATAGTTCTCGGAATAAAACTGCAGATTTTTTAAAAACAAACAAACGCTGCATGGCCAAGCGACCGCCTGCCGTAGACATTCTTCTTTATATAAATAGATTTTTAATTTTAGTTTAAAAATTAGTATTTTCACAAGAATGAATATTATTTTCAGGCTGTAGGTGATGAGAGTTTAGCAGACAAGTTGGGGGAGCCGGTGGTATCGCACGAGTGCATTGGCCCCATCTCCTCTTACTTCACCGAAAGGTTTGGCTTCAACGAGTCCTGTAAAGTGATCGCCTTCACCGGGGATAACCCTTCCACTGTTGCAGGTAGGTGATTTTTAGTTACGATTAATGAAGATCAAGTTCCCGAGAATTTATTTTCGGGGAATATTCACGAAATGGGAAATATTTGTGTGAATTTTTATTTAAATGGTGAAATCCCCATGAAGTTGTTTCCTGCAACAAATTTTATATTATTTTTAATGTAACATATTATTTTTTACATTAGCTGCACACCATTGGCCCCTGGAACCATTTATTGAATAACCAAAAACTCTTCCATAGGTCATCCCAAATTGTTTGCTAAGTTTGGTGACTTTGGGTGCCCGGGTTCATGGGGTGGGGTTTGTCCATGTCTTGGTGGTGGTTGCATCTGTCCACCGGCTGCATAGCAGACCGGATCGGGAGAGACTAGATGAGGGAGACCCTTTTACCCCTCCAACAGGACTCTCTAGTCCTATCGCCTTGCACCGCAGTGGAAGGGTTGGATACTAGCTTGTGTCGCTCTCCATAGAGAGAAAAAAAATGGCCTTATATTTAAACGCCCGGGGTCTCAAAAGTTTTGTCTGATATGTAGCTATTTGAAAATGTAAAAATAAATGAAATTTTTGTTCACTATTAGCCCGCTAAAATGGCCGGAAGTTTTGAAAAAAAATAGATTTCGTGATTTGGAAAAAAAATAAAACAAAGGGTTCATATTTTATATTTTGTACCAAACTTATTTTTCATTCCATAACTGCAGTACAAAGAACCAAAAAAAAAATTTTTTTTAAACATATGTGACGTGTTGGTTAAAAATATAAAAGGGGAAAATAACACTTTTTCTGGATAAAATCCGAATACTTGTTGACTTGCTTGTATTCATAAATTTGAACTTTTTTTTCATTTTTGTCAGTTATTCACATTTTTTAATAATAAACAAACGTTAAAAGGTTAAATTACTGAAAAAAAAATATTAAAAATTAAAAAAAAAAATGGTTTTAGGTTTGTTTTCTGATTTTTCAATGCATTTCAGCGGGCCAATAACCATTTAAAAAAAATAAATTAAATGCAGTTCTTATTTTCTTTATAAGACGCAAATTTTGAGACCCCAGGGGTTTCTGAATTCAAAAGTTGAAATAATTGACACACCCTATTGGATACATCCGTCACTCCTGGACACACTGCTCTCCGTATTCCTACCCATCCCTCGTACCTCTGTCATTCCTAGATTTCTAGTCGAGAGACTTCGGAGGCTGTCAAAATCATTATGTTAATATTGCAATTTTATACACAATACTCTTGGCTGGATAATCAAACACATTATAATAAGTACAACATCCTGTCATTAGCTTTATTTTTATAATAATATTGTGCCAAAACATTTCATCAGTATATTACATTCAAAATATTCATGATAAAAAAATATTACAAAATTATGTACCTAAATAACATATCCAAATTGAACCTACATAACACAGCAAATGTGACGGGTTGTTTCACCTTATTTGAACCATTCATTAAATTTAAAAGCTAATATTCAAATTCTGTTAAAGTCCTATTCAAGTTCTTTTACTATACAATTACTGTGAAACATCCGGCCCATGGTTAAATACTAAAAGAACTTGAATAGAACTCTCACAGAACTTGAATTTTAGTTCTCTAAATTTGATGTATTCTTTAATTTCTGTGGAACACCACTTCTAAGTTTTCTTTAATATCTTGAATGTCCTAAAGAGGTTTTAGAAAGATACTAACATAACATTTTTAAAAGAATTTACGTAAAATAATTTCATGTCATTAATTGAAATGGACAGATGTCCAAAACTTCGTCTAATATGTAATATTAAGCAGATTAATAATTACAAAGCTATTATCTTTACAAAATGACCTTTTAGTTATTATTACATAATTTACGTGTAAAAATAGGTGATTAGAATTCCTTATCTTTGCAAGTTCACAAAATGTCATTGGCCTTGGATTATTATCTTCAATTGTTAGTATTTTGAAGAATGAAAATAATTATATTCATATACTAGTTAGGAGAGATCATATGCATACCAAAATGAAGTTTTTATTCTATGTTTTGGATTTTGGCATTCATACAAAAAAAGAAAAAATCATTCTCGTAAATTTATCACATTAGCATTATATTATGTGAAATTAGAACATTCTTATTATTAGACCTCGAACTCTCGATGGGGGTTTTGATTTATTGCTTGAAAAGTGCCAGGAGCATAGCCGCACTAGAAATTTATTTTCGCAATCCAACCAGTATTTTTTTTCCGCACATTTCTCGGAAGATCGAATGCAACTGACCTGATTTTAATAAGTGGGGGTGAGTGCAAAGGACACTCATAGGCATGAAGAGCCAGAGAGCGAACACGTCGATTAAACACTTGCCATTTTTATTTATTTATAACCACGGAACTTGGTTATAACCAGGCTATAATAACATACCTCAATAAATCAATGTTAGCTTATTACCTTCTACTCTTCTACATGATTTCTATATAATTTAGTTAGCATAATTTATCTCATGATTACTGTTCCACAAAATTATTATCTATATCACATGTTTTGTAAATGCCCGTATAGGAGTATCTTCTATATATGTATATAAAAATCTAAATGTTTGCTTGGGTGTATATGAGTAAATGACATGTCTATGCATTGAAACTATTCATCCGATTGCAATGAAACTTTGGGGATTGGGTATGCACATGCCTGCAATGGTTTCTTTATACAATAGTGAGCTCTGGTGTCATGAAATTATTCATTGCTAACCATTCATCCGATTGCGATGAAACGTGGATTTGATTTGTGCATGCCCGCGATGGTTTCTATAAATACTGGTGAGCTCTGGCATTTTGAAATTTGTATAAAAAAAATTGCAATAGGTTGTGAGCGAGCTATTTGAAAACTGAATGTACCAGGCCTGAATGTATGGAATGCGGGAGGGGGGAGGGAAACTCGGGAGGGGGGTTCGCGGGACGGGGGAAGCGGGAGAGGGGAGTGGGAAAAGGAAAGGCAGAGAAGGCGGAGTGGGAATGTGTGAGGGGAAGGCGACGCGGGAGAGGAAGGGGAGGCAGAAGGGGAACGGGACGAATGGGAAAGGACACACAGGGAGAAACAATTTCTTTATTAGGTGGCATAGCAACACAAGCTTAGAACTCGCTAGTATTAACCCATTGGCCATAAACCCCGGCAGCCTGCCGGGTGTGCAACTCAGAGGTACTTAACCACAAACCCCGGCTCGCCGACTGGCTAGAATAGGTCCGCCAAAAAAACGGAAAACGAGCATGAGAGTGATATTTTAATAAAATTTTAAATGCCGAACGCTCTGTTGGTAAATAATTAATCATTCAATTCATAGAATTGGCGATAATATGTTTCTTATGTTTTTTCCCTGATATTTGTGTTCCAAGTTTTGTATGCAGCCAGCTGCCATTTAATTTCTTCAAAATTTATGAATAAAAATTTGAAAAAAAACTTATGAAAAAAAAGAAGGTTATATTTGTATCCTTATTTACACATAGTTCAATATTTTTATGTTTTTCTTTACCATAATCCAATATGTAAACTAATTTAAAGAAATTAATTAATTTAAATATATGGTTCAAAAGTCATAATAGATTTAGTAAACCAATGTAGGTTTTCAATTTTTGTACAAAATTAATTCAGTTGTGAAGGCCAGTTAAATAAATAATGTACATCAACAATTTAATATTTTCAGGCATGCGTCTATCTCACGGCTGGGTGGCCGCCAGCATGGGTACCAGCGACACGCTGCTCTTGTGGCTGGAGTCGCCCCGCACGGTGTCTGACGGCCACGTCATGTGCAGTCCCACGGACCCCGAGGCGTACTTCGCGCTGCTCTGCTTCAGCAATGGCTCACTGGTCCGAGAGACCGCTCGGGACCGGCTGGCCGGGGGTTCCTGGGACACCTTCAACTCCATGTTGGATAGTACGCCGCGAGGGAACTTTGGGAATATGGGTGAGTTAAAGTTTAAACTACATGTTACAAATGATTATGGCATAAAAATATATCAATAATAACCCTTAATGTATATTTGTTCAGTTTCCAGAGTAATTCATATAGATCTCATGGAAATCGTTGTGTCTCCCTTACTATCATAGTGAGAAATATAATATAAACGGTGTTAGAAAGAAAAAATGCATTCTTTATATTCAAATTCAAAAACCAACACAAAAGAAGTAAAATGTTTACCTTTATGAATCCAAAGTTTCGAATCGCAATTTGAAATAAATTTTTTGTTAATTATTTTTACATGGTTCGACAAAAAGTGTGGTGACAGTACCGTTTATAATACATTTGTGTAATAAAATATGTATGTGTTTTTTTTTTTTCATTATCACTAATTTTAGTTAGAAAAAACGTAAAGTGGGCCATTTTTAAAACTTTTTTACGTTTGAGTGCAAAATTTTTATATTTCAAAAATTACGTGATTATTTCGATACATAAAATTTGAAAGCGTATTTTATCACCTTTCAAAAAAAGTTTTTTAGTTTTTGGATACGTTCATAAATATTGCATATTTTTGGATTTTATTGTAAAGTGGAAATATTTTGACCCTCCGACATAATGTGGTCGAGGTCTGAGGTGTTATAATAATGCAACTAATTTGGGAGGCGGGTATGGATACTGCCGCCCCTGGAACCATTTATTGGATAACCAACACCTCTGCCATAGGTCACCTCAAGTGGTTCATTACATTTGGTGACTTAGAAGGGGTGCCTGGGTTCACGGGGTGACTGATCTTGGCGGCAAATGCGTTTGCCTTTCTACTGTGTGGCGGGCCGGATCGGGAGAGACTGGTTGAGGGAAATCTTTTGAACTCTCCAGCCGGATTATTTCGATCCATCGCCTTGCACCGCGGTGAGAGGGATGGATTCATACGTCAGTCATTCCTGGACACATTGACCCCCAGGATCCTACCCGTCCCTCATACATTTTTTCTTCCCAGAACTTGATCCCTAAAAAGATCCTCTACTTGGCATCTCCAAGGATGACAGGCCCTGAGGGTATTTTTTCCTGAGGGCCTCCTGTGTGGAGCCAATGTAAAAAATAAATTTAATTTTCAATAGATGTCTCTATGTGGTAATTTCCTGTTTTACCATGCTAACCAATATTATAGTTATTTATTCCAAGATATGCATGATTTGGTGTAATATTAGGTACATAGTTTTAACATTTATATGTGTGTATTTGCAGGTCTATTCTTCGACACCCCCGAGATAGTGCCCAAGGGTGCGGGCTCAGGCAGGTGGCTGTGGGGGCGCAATGGGGACCCCCTGAACAAGATGGCCCCCGAGGCGGAGGTGCGCGCCCTGCTGGAGGGGCAGTTCCTTGCCAGGAGGGCGCACGCTGAGGATATGGGATTCGTCATTGGTAACATACACAATATCACATCATTAAATTCATCAAATTACATATCTCACGTGAACTACATATCATGAAACATACGTACAGAAACTGAGACTAACTACCATTTGTATTCCTCATTGCCCAGAATACTAATGGAGGGAAATAATTATGCTGAGTCAGTGGACATTTTAAATATATCACTAAATAAATACAATATATTGTTACTGAACTATAAAAAGAAATTAAAAAAACAAACTGTATAATTTGTACTACATGCAATAGCCCTAAATAAATAAAATACTAATTTCAGATGTCTGTGCTGATGTCTGTGCTGTCTGTGCTGTGCTGATGCAGATGATGTCTAATTTCAGATGTCCTGCATGAAATCAGTTCAATGAACTCAATTTTGCTTTGGATTTGAAAGTTTCATTTAAAAATTAGAACTAATTGTGTGAAAAATTCAGACAAGGGATAGACATATACATAATACTATATTTTTAACAAAACATTATTTTAATTGCCATTTTCAAAATTGAAACTGATTTGTCAGGAATTTAGACCATCTGTGATTATATACATACATTCCAGGGTATCTAGCATGGTCGATGTCTGTCGACGTATTAGGAGCCATCTAAAAATTACGTTACACCTTAAGGGGGGGGTAGAGAAGTGTGACAAGGGGTATGGGGCGTCATCAGCTCTGTGACGTCACATGTAAAAATCTAAATTATTAAAACACAAAATTTAAATGTAAACGAAAAACTTATTTTTAGATGTAAAATTGCAAAATATGTGACGTTACACTAGGGGGAGGGGGTCTCTCAAATGTGACGATGTGTGACAGGGACGGGGAGGGGGGGATAAAAAAATCACGAAATTCGTAATTTATGGATGGCCCCTAATGACGAAAAGTTATCGACATAAATCTTTTACCAACCGACCATGGGGGGGGGTTTTGGGGGTTCAAACCCCCCCCCCGAAAAGTTAAGATATCAACACCAATAATATTAAAATAAGGAGAGTTAAGAGAATGTTTTTTTTAACACTAACATCTCAAAATGATATTATGTATCTAAAATATAAATGGGGACCTCTGAAAGAAAAAAAAAATTCACTTGAAAGTTCCATTTTTCCGTGATTGCGGTTGATTTTTATTTTGCAAAGTGATTTTTATTTGAAATTCCGTTTCCGTTTCTAATCAGTGGTAAGTGTATACGTACTTTGAAATTATTATTTCACTTAGCAAAAAGTGTTTAATAAACATATAACAGGATTAGTGATACAGTCAGGTGAATACGTACTTGCATAAATGTGATTATTTGACTAATTTGACTGCTTAAAATGTTATAACATGTACAACCAACGTTTATTATGTATTTTGTTTTGAAAAGTTTTATTTTCTATATGCATTTGTTACTTTCATTTTATTAAAAAAAAAATTAAGTAACCAATGTACATAGAAAAAAAAAAGTTTTCAACACAAATACAAAGTCCGACAATACCCCCCCCCCCGACACGAGTTTTGATTTTTAATTTCTTGAACCCCCCCCGAAACTAAAACCTGGCTACGCCCATGCTAGATACCCTAGTTCAGGGATAGCGAACCTTTACGTATCAACGTACCAATGTGTTTTTCTAAAGAAATGTTTAACTCGTTGAATGCCGGGGTATGCCAGCAAAAAGCACCACCAATTAAAACGCGGCATTATGACACCACGTGACATTTCGTGTCTCGCGATTCTGACACTGTCCTTGAGAAATTTTGTACATAGAAAGGTCAAAACCGCAGTTAAAGGAATTTTTCCCGCGCATGCGCAAGAACTGCGCACGTTCCCGCGCTCCGGTAAATCATTAATATAAATTATATGGAGTGACCAGGCGCATTGCGGTTTTCTCTATGGTAAAGAGCGATAATAGAGCAAGCGATTCTGACCGTGTTCTTCATACACTTTCTTTATACATAAGGGTCAAAATCGCGTGTAAAGTCTCACGACACGCCGGCGCACGAGCGGCACCTGAGCGGTTAATGAGGTCATAGACTTGCCATCAAATAATTTTGACTTTGTGACTATTTTTGTGACTACCACCATTACATAATCAAGAGATGTTAAACCGCTATTAGCACACAAGGCTTGTTGGTGAATGATGCAGTGGAATCCAAGAATTGAATGCCATACGTCTGTTTGAAATAAATTTATGAAACCATTTTTTTTACCCACCATACTTGGAGCACCATCAGTTGTTATGGAAACAATTTTTTTCAAATCAATTTCTTTTTCAGCAAGCGAGTTCAACAAATATCAGTGTCCTTTGTAGTTGTTAGCAACGATTTTATCGCAATTAATTCTTCCTTAATGACATTTCCAACGCAATATCGAGCAAAAACAGCTAAACGTGCAGATTTAGTGACGTCAGTGCTTTCGTTAAGACATAGTGATATAAAAGAAGCAGAGCTTATGTCAATTCTTTGTTGATCTGTTGCATTTTCGGACAGTTTTAAGATTCTTTCTTTTATTGTGTTTCTGGACAGGGGAGTATCTTTTATACTCTGAATTATCTTATCTTTGAGTGGAAGATACTCTCAGTATCGCCCTGGTGTAAGACCACCATTCAGAATTGAAACGTTGCCTGAAATGGCTTTAGCCGTGTTTGGTGACCAGATCTGAATAGCCAGGTACTTCCCCACCTTCCTCTTCCTTATCTCCTTCTCTCCCCATATCTTTAGCCTCACAACATACCCCAATTGGGGATGCCATAGTCTCACTGGCTCCAGACGGGATCATGTAAAAAAAAAAAAACTTTATTATCGAAATCATCAAAAATAGAGGGCGCGCATGCAATCCAGGCTTCCTTCAAAAACTCTCCCTCTTGAAAAGGTTTACTACGCCAAACAATGACATTTGCAGCCGCGTAACTTGCCGCTCTCGTATGACAATTTTTGCCGACATATTTAATCATAGATGTCGACTGTTTATTTCTGTCTTTCAATGCACTTGCAATTACTTCTTTTTGCTCTAGTTCGCTTTTTTGACTAACGGATTTGTGATTTGTTTCGAAATGCCGTTTCACAGACATGTTCTACATACACCACTGTTCCAGAACATAAAACACACACCACTTCGTCACCTTTACTAATCATGGCATATTTCTTTGTCCACCAAGTTTGAAATTCTCCAATACTCTTACTATCTAGCACTTTTTGTTTTTTTGCTGAACTAGCCATATTAAATAACATTTAAATCGTAGATAAAACTCAAATAAAATTTAAAATACAATTATATCAACACAATTCACTATTATGTTATACATTAAGAAACTATGCGTCATTCATTAGCAATAGAAACTCGCTATGTACATTGTAGGTACTAGTGAGAGCCGCGCTTCCCTCTGCCACCCCGAACATTCTGTAGCGTAGAGATCACTCGGGTTTGCTCATTCACCTACTATACACTTCACACTTTTTTTCGTAGTGCCTAATAAATTTTGTGATCACTGACGTGCCCAAAATATTATGTCGCGTGCCATTGGTTCGCCATACCTGCCATAGTTAATATGCTCTCCACTGTCTGCGGTTCCTCATCATTCGCCTCTAGTCCTCAGTCCTTCCCATCCTGCTCCAATCCTCTTCCACACAGTCTATTCACCTGTGGTCTGCCTCTAGGTCACTTCCACTGATCATGTTTTTGGTGTACCGTCATCTGTCTGGCATGCATTCAACATAACCTGCCTATCGCCTATTTGAGACCTGCGGAATTTCACAATGGTCTAGTGTTCGTTTTCATTCTGTGGATGCATTAGAATGAGCGGAATCCATTATTTTTAAAATTTAATAATGATTAATAATGTATTTTTTTTATTTCAGACAAAGACACAAAGATCTTGGCGACTGGTGGAGCTTCAATGAACAAATCTTTATTACAAGTTTTGTCTGATGTTTTCAACGCCCCTGTTTATATTCAGGTTTGTTAAGTTTATGTATTTATCCGCTTTAGTTATAGTTGCAGATACATTGACTGCGAAAATCAATGGACTGTGATCATAAAATTATAGGTTTTCGAAATGACAACTATGGGAATACGTAAGCAGTGTATATTGGAAAGGAATCTAACTCACCTTAATTTCCCAGAGCACGCTCTTGTGATATTATGGCCCTGATGAATCACTTGGCCGATCAATGCACAAGTCTCAGCACGAATCGATATTAAAGTGTCCGAGATATCATGGGAGGTGATAACTGCATGGATTACTTAAATAGACTTAAATTGACGGCCAGCTTGGCCGAGTGGTAATGCTCTTTGACTCGCAATTCGAAGGTCGCGGGATGAATCCCGGCATGGCAAATAAATTTTATTGATTAATTTGTTTTATTTCATAAGTTATTTATTTAAAATAATATATGGTATATTTGCGGCACGTTCCAGAGTGGAAGATGCTCTCAGTATCGCCCTGGTGTAAGACCACCATTCAGAATTGAAAAGTTGCTTGAAATGGCTTTAGCCGTGTTTGGTGACCAGATCTGAATAGCCAGGTACTTCCCCATATTACTCTTCCTATCTCCTCCCCCTCTCCACTACCTTCAGCCTCACAACATACCCCAATTGGGGAAGCCATAGTCTCACTGGCTCCAGACGGGAGCAGTTGGGACTATTGTGCGGTATTCATATGAAAAAAAAATTTAAAATACTGACTGCTCCTTGGAGTTATTGTTCCAATATGTTATACTAGCTTTTTCCTGCGGCTTCGCTCGCATGGTATCTGGGGGGTTCCCACTCCGCCTCCTCCCCCCCCACCACCCCCTCCCCACAACTCACCCCTCCCTCACCCCTATGTCATTCTGATGTATGAGCTATATTATTGTAAAGTTTCATTAAAATCCATTCAATAGTTTTTGCGTGAAAGAGTAACAAACATACATAGATCCATACAAACTTTCACTTTTATAATATTAGTAGGATGTAGGTATTGTGTAGATTTCAGGAAGTTCAGTTTTTTAATTGCCGTGTTCATTCCAAAAATCGTACCTCCAAATATTAATACGGAAACATTTAAATTGCTTACTGTGGTTTTTAAAGTCTGTAATTCCACCTAGATTTCACCGTTTATCCCAACGAGCGACAAGCTGTTTGCAACGTGAATACGTGACATGAGTATCGGATACCTGTGAACCCATGTGGAAGACGAGCCTCATATTTCATTAATTCTGTTAATCTTTCAGGATTGCGCCAACTCCGTACTACTCGGAGCGGCGTATCGCGCACGGCACGGTCTTATCTGCTCTCAAGCCAAGACCGCAGAAGACAAACCAACCTTCACGGCGGCCACGGAGACCGCGCCGGCCCCGACTCTCGTCTGTTCTCCGTACCCTGACGCAGCTCAGATCTACACTCCGATGCTGCACCGCTACAGGGAACATATCACCAATGTTGTAAATGAGAACACTGCAAAGGCTATTAATTTTTCTACACCCATGCAATAATGTATTAATTGAGGAATAAAAATATCTGATTTTATGATGCCAGGGTAACTAGCATGGTCGATCGTTAAAACATGTATTTATCAGATATTTGCTAAATTTGTCATCTATGGTTATTAGGCGGTATGTGCGAGCATGGTCAGCAATTGATTCTGACTTCCGGTAGACAAAAGCCACCTAATTAAGCGCATTGTCTTGGACGTTACTGAGATTCGCTTAACTGTCGAGATGCACAACTTTTTGAATAATGTCATTTGTCATTGCAAAATTACCAACTTTTTAATGAACGGAGGCAGACTAACGAAGCTCATAGAATTGAAAGACACGATTAATTGAATCCATTCGAGTTTGAAAAAATTGAATTCAGAAAGTTGTTCAGAATATCATGAGTTATGGAGAAAGTCCTTATTTTAGTTTCACAAAGTACATGCGGACTGCCAACATATATTAAAGTGAATTTATGTCAATTTATTAATATTTTGACAAAGTCATTTGACATTTAGGAATGTCGATCCTTAGACAAAACCCCCCAGTGTTGTCATCGTAAGGCGATTTCTCATTTATTTCATTGTCAAAATAGGCTTGGCTATCGATACGCCTAGCGACGAGCACAAGCGTCCTCGAGATATGACATTGTGAAATTATCGATTTGACCTTGAAAGATCCCTCTGAAACGCACCTAGGATGCTTGATCTCTGTTATTTTTTTTCCTCAACTTTTCATTCATTTTAACTCTCAACAGGCCAAGATGTCAAACATAACGTAACATAACGATGACCCCATGCAATTTTTTTTGTATGACTTTTAAACCATAGAAATCACTTTTTCTTTGTTTTCTGTTATTTGTCCATTTATTGGGCAGAGAATATTACCTATATTTGACAAAATATGTTTTCCTGCCATCAATGATTTTTTCACATTTTTTTTTAAACAGCACATTATGTATTAATCCTTTATGCAGGAATACCTAAAATACTAAACATATCTTTCATGTAATTAAGTAGATATAAGAAGGATAGTAATTTTGGGGTCTACCTTCAGCCCCAGTTGTCTGCGGGAGAGTTAATCTCTTACGGCTGCTGCATCTGATCTTTCCCAAGCAGTGGCTAATTTAAATAAAATAGTACATTTGAAATTAATAAGTTTTTCACCGTTTTCGTGTACCGATTGGCGTAAATTACGATTTGGACACAGCTAAGTTATACATTTCAACATAATTTAGGGCAGATTATAGCTCCAGTGTCACTAAACTTGATTGGGAATAACCGCCTTAAATGTATTACAAAATTGAGGAGTAATATTGTTTGTTTTTATAATTTTTATGGATAACCCTTGCTGATGCTTAACTTGCTGATGTTGATTTTAATTCCTCAAGCTTTATTCATTTTTACTCTCAATTGGCTCTTGAATAACTTAAGGCATTTCTAATGGACACGATCTTCAAAAAATAAAAATACTAGTGTAATGAAAGCTTGCATAATAATTAAATATTAGGGATTTGCAGTGCAATATTTTCTCAAAGAATTATGAATCGTTTAAATACATACATAACTAGAAACAAATATTGTACATTTTAACAGCAGTTATTGCATTCTTTGCACAATTGCTAATACGTTTACCTCATTATTGTACAAAAAAGCCTAGCACAACTTGCAATTAATTATTACATTACGCACTTATGGATTATTCTATATTAGAACAATGTAGCTAAACTTTTAAATTTATATTATTATAAACTTTTTACTTGTACTATTTTTACATTTGAAAAGAATTTAGCAAACAATATGCCATCTTATCCTTGGACACTTAAGAACAATGCCATTACAAAAATATGAGTCGTCCAATTTCTATATCCGCTATATCAACTTTTGTTGGTTTGGAGAAAACCGCAAAAAACTGTCACAACTCTAGCATAAATAAATAATTGCTTTTCAAATTTTTAAATAATGAAATGGAGTAATATAATTTCAAAGGTTTTAATTTTTTTATGTATGTCTAGCATAATTTAAGTAATTTCAATAAATAAGATGGATATAGCGGATTTCGATACTCACTTCGTGATTTACTCACGTTTTGAAACTCAACTGACCTGACGCGCGAGTTTCTAAACCCGCCATCTTGGCAAAATAACTGCTCGTGTTTGGTTGAATTCCGATGTAGCGGGTTTTGTTAGTAACTTCTTGAATGATATAGCGGGTTTTGTTTCTCACTCGCAGTTTTAACATGGTTTTTGATCGTGATAAGGGAGGTTTTGAAACTCAATTTTAGGTTCCTCTTGTTCCTCGTAAAAATGTGTCATTTTGATAAAAAAAATGGGATATAGGTGGTATTGAAATTATAGGACTCATATGTATATTAAATGTGACAAGTAACTAACACACTTGCATTTCCGGTAAATTCTTAATTCAAACATTCATTCTTGTATGACAAAGATAGAAATTTGAAGAATAGGTATGCATGAACAAAATAGATACAATACCGGACTGCATTTACGTACTTAAAAGTTGCGTTGAATACTACATTCTACATCACAGGTGTGGTTGAGATTGAGATGCTTACTTGCTTACACTTAGACGAATATTGTATGAGAAAGCTGTATGAGGCGACTGAATATTAGTAGATTTTTAAAATACTTTTATAACTTCTAAAGCAGTGGTTCTTAACCTTGTTGGAGGTACTGACCCCCACCAGTTTTATATATGCGCATTCACCGAACCCTTCTTAATTGGAAAAATAAAATATGATTTCAAATTCAAAACATATATATATATTTATACATACTCGTAGGTGCACAAAATGAACAAAACAATTTAAACTGATTTTCACACAAAAACATAATAATGAATATTTACTGCAAATCAGTTTGACTTCTGCTGTTGCTCTTGACCTCCGCCGAACCTGCAAGACTGACTCACAGAACCCCTGGGGTTCGATCGAACCCAGGTTAAGAACCACTGTTCTTAAAATATTCGGGAAACAATTGCAGGGACAAAAAATTCTCCCGTTTCGGGACACTCCAATCCGTCAGATATGACAGGAAATCCGTTAAGTTGGCAACACTGAAGGCAATTACTGTATCTTTTGCTTGCCACTTTGAGATTTCTACAGTTTCTTAATACCATTGATTAAATATATATTTCAATACTCCATTGCTTGTGATTAAAATGATGTAACAAACTGAAAATTGTTCTGTTAACCTTAACTAACTACACATATCAAACTACTGAACACTGCAAATTTTATAAAAGTAGAGCTCTTTGTTTATTTCTGTTATGGAAACAGATTTCTGCTATTATACTAAACTTAAGATAATGGACTTACGGCCGCTGTTCCTAACTTTTCGATAGACCAATCTGAGTCTACCATCAGCTAAGCAATTTGTAACGCTCGATTCTCGTTGTTCCCAAATATTTTATCGTTAAATATCTTAGGTGACCCCGCCCTCCTTAGCCCCGCCCAAAATGGCATCAAAGTAAAAACTTTCGATGTTAAATTAATATTAGAGTTAAATATTGTATTTATTATTAACACACATTTTTTTTTTTTATGTTTGTTACCTCAGAACTTTTGACTGGGTGAAAAGATATTGATGATTCTTTTATTATTTGAAAGCTAGTGCTTCCCGTGTGGTCCCATTTTAATTTGGTCCAGTTCCGACAATGGCATCCATGAGAAAACCATATAAGTCTTAAATTTGCATTAAGTATGTGCGCGACAAATGGACGAATAACTCAATATCACGCCAACCGATTTCGATGATTCTTTTTTTATTGGAAAGGATATAGGTACTTCAAGGGTAATTTGATAAGAGTTTGGTTAGGTTCTGATTATCAGATCCATGAGAAATTAACGAAATTCGGCCGAATCTCTTAATTTGACCCTAACGTCGCTATGGTCAAATTATGTCTGTCTCATATGAGCAGCACATTTAGTAGGTTAAAAAAAAAATACAGTCGAATTGAGAACCTCCTCCTTTTTGAAGTCGTTTAATAATTTCTTTTAAATACTGTTATCCATAAACTTGCATTTTATATTTTTTAAACAAATGTATAAAAAATATATTAAAAACAGAATGTCAGTTTGACCATTACTGCCGGCGCGTCGGTACCATGTGACGTTAGCGCCACTCTGTTGACACTTTTTATAACTTTGCTCAGTCGAACTTAATCCACATGTCCGGCTTTCTTAAGATTAAGCGATGCTTGTGTGTTGGAAAGAGCGTAGTTGTGCATTTGAGCAGTATTGAACCTTAGTTTTGGCTTAGCAGTTGATTAGTAGGATTGGGAACAGCGGTCGTTAGATTCAGGTTTACATTCCAAATATTTTATGTGAATCTTTGTTTATTTATTTAGGTAAGTATTAAAAACAATGAATATAATATTACATCATGCTTTTAACTCTTTTTAGGGTTGTGGCTTACTTATTGTAACTCATACATTTTTACAGAGCTCTTATTTGAGATTTTATTTACATATTGTTATTCAATTTGTTGACAGCTACTTAATCATTTTATAGAGTTTTTAAATTAATATATTGACTAATTTAATTAGATTAAGCATAATTTTGTGATAGATTATTATTTTTATGTATGAAATACATTTTTAACAATTACTTTCAGCTTGAATACGAATCTTTCCAAATTCTTTAAACATTCCAGTGAGCTTTAATTCAATGTGGTATTGATATAGAATATTATTTGTTGATTTTTTTATACATTCTATTTTATATTATTTTAACTTGGTTATCTGAAAAACATATATATTTATATAACTATAACAAACAATGGAATATTTGTTATAAGAAAGAAAAATTATAAAATGTATTCTTTGCAAAAATACATTTTAAAAATTATATTATTTTGTACCTTTTATAATAATCTATTCTTTCATAGATGACGATGCGTTTTGTAGGTACGAACTCAATTATTTAAAACAATTCATCTTAATATTAAAGCATAACTTTGTTTGTTTTTTTTTCCTATCGCCATCTATAAAAGAGTAGATTTTGAATTATTTTATGTATCACATTAATATTATTATTACGTCTTGTTTTTGATAAAACTCATAATAAAAATGATATTATGTTGTACCCAAATTAGTTGGAAATTAAATTGAGTTAGTCTTCTTCAAATTACGAACCGAATTACAATAGAGAACTCCAGTCCAATTTTTTTTATTTTTTTTATGAATAATGACCTTCTAACTTAAATAACTGCGTTTTTGTTTTTATTTTTAGAGTTAGTTTTAATAGTTAAAATAATTGTCAAAGTTTTAATTTTTCGAGACCCCCCGGAAATATGGTAAATCGTGTGACGTCATCACTCCCGAAAAATTAGTATGGGATTGGGCAATCAGCTGATCTACTGCCGCCATTTTGAAATCCGTTGTTCAAAGTATTCTCCCTAGAAGAAGCATTACTTTTTTCATTCATTATTTTTTTTTGTGCAGTAGTTTTTCAATATTTTAAATAATAGAGATAAACTAATAGAGATACCTCTATTTTTGATACTGAATTATTTAGGCTTAAATATTGTTTCAATAAACACTACAACTAAATCTCTATAAACAGTACGAAATAAAGAATAACATGAAATGTTGTTAATACTGATGGCTTGTGCCATACCTACATGTCAATTGATTTCAATACTGGTGACGCGTGACGTCAGCACTAACCATTCAATCGTACCAACTTTACAGTGTATTTTAACGAGACGTTAAAAAATGCACTTTTTAATATTTTTTTACGAACACTACGTTTAATATTATTAAAAAAAACTTATATATTCAGAATCAGCGTTTATTGGTCTGTATGAACATATTTTTTTAAAGTCATAATATTTTTTACTGGAGTTCCTTATTGCTCCATAATTATTAACAATACTTAAACATATAAAAAATAATTTGTTTTGTGGGTAGATAAAATCTATTATCCCCCTCTACAAAGAAGCAATTTCATTAATATTACTTGTTTTAGTTATAATTTAATAACTTGCTGGAATTGTGTTCTGCGCAATAGATTTTACACTGCATTTTATAATATTTTGTAATAAAAAATTACACCTAATTGTGTTTGATTTTATTTCATCCTTACCAAACAAAAAATTATATACTTTATTTATTTATTTCTTATGTGAATACTGCACAAGAGTCCTGACTGCTCCCAAGCAACTGAAGCCAGTGAGACTACGGCATCCCCAATTGGGGTATGTTGCGAGGCTGAAGCTAGTGGGGTGGGGGAAGGAGATGGGGAGAGGAAGGTGGGGTTACCTGGCTATTCAGATCTGCTACACAGCTACAGCCATTTTAAGCAACATTTCAATTCTCCAGGGTGATGCTAAAAATATCTTCCACAATGGAAAGTGCTGCAAATATACCTTACATTATTTTAACACTAGAAAGACCGGGTACTGCTCCATACCTATAAAGACCACGGCCGTCATTTTGATGGCTGATCACTTTATTCAAATTGGGAGGCGGATACGAGTACCGCTGCCCCGGCAACTATTTATTGGATAACCAACACCTTTGCCATAGGACACTCTAAGTGATTCGCTACGTTTAGTGACTTAGCAGGGTGTTCGGGTTCATTAGGTAGGTTTGTGTGGGTCTAGGTGGCAAATACGTTTGCCATCCTACTGCGTAGCGGACCGGGTCTTGAGTCACTTGTTGAGGGAGACCTTATCTAGTCCTCTCCAGCAGGACCTCTCTCGACCCCTCGTCTTGTACCGCAGTGGGGGGGTGGATTCATTCGTCTTTCACTCCTGGATTCATTTCCGAATTTTTTCTTTTTACCTCACACTTTTTTCCTTCCCAGAACTTCCTCTCTTTCCTTTCCCTAAAAACACCAATGCACACAGCATCCCCAAAGATAACATAGGCCATGAAGGTTTTTTCCTCAGGCTTTCTGAAAAAAAATATGTGAGTGCAAAATGCTGTAATCTTAGTACAAGCATGTGTTATGTTTGTACAATATCGAATTGTTACATTTTTTATAAAATCGAATGCAGTCTCCGCAAACGGGTTTCTCACAATTATCACACGTGTCATTTATTTGGTTATAATTATATTTTTTATTAATTTGGCACTGTCGTCTTTCAGAAGTTTTATTTTCCGGTTTCTTTTCTTTTTCGATTACATTAGCTCCACAGAAAAACCCTAAGGAAAATAATTCCCCTCAGGGCATTGGTGATCTTTTGGGATGCTGTGTGGAGGGTACCTATGGGGGAAGGAAGAAGAATAGGTTCTGGGAAGGAAATGAGATATGAAGGATGGGTAGGAAATTGGGGTTCAGTGTGTTCAAGAGTGGCGGATGAATCTGTCTCCACCACTGCGGTGCACGGCAATGTTCTGAGAGTCCTGCTGACGAGGTCAAAAGATCACCCTCAACCGTTCTCTGCCGATTTTCAATTCAATTCAATTCAATTTATTTTATTCTTTCAAAAACATTACAAAATTTAAAATTTTAATGCGTTTTTAAAATACATTTGGAACAGTATTACATTAAACATAAATATAAATGGTAAGCAAAAAAAAAACTATATGAGCATCAATTGAGCTTGCCTTTTAAAGGCGGCTTCACTGACGCTAAATATGTCGATATCCGAATTAATTCTGTTCAACAGCAAAATTGCTCTCCCGATCGGCATGACCATTGGCAAGTTAGTCCTGCAGGCCGGAAGATAGAACAGCCTATGCTGTCGATGGCGAAGATAACCATCGGGAATATAAAAATGAATATTCTCCAAGATAGCTGAGTTCTCAAGCCATCCACGAATCAATCTGAAGAAATGCGTAGCAATGTGTACATCCCTTCTGACACGTAGATGGTTCATTCCGAGCATACCCAAAAGAAAGTCGGTAGGATAAAGCCACGGGTAATAGCCGTACTCCCTCATGTACAGAAATCTCAGAAATTTTTTCTGAACTCTCTCCAACATGAGGGAATATTTTGCTTGGTGCGGACTCCAAATTATCGACCCACTTTCAAGTCTACTCCTTACTAAGGAATTGAATAGAATTATGAGAACCCGGGTGTCTTTAAAATTCCTTGCAGTACGCAGAACAAAGCCCAGCATTCTCAATGAAGTGCTACAAGCCATCTGAATGTGAGTATGAAATGTCAGCCTACTATCAAACATGATTCCAAGGTCCTTCATGGTGGAGACACGTTTTAGACTTCGGGTGTCCATCGTATACCGGTAAAACCAGGTATGACACGCCCTAGTGAATGACAAAATTAAACATTTAGATATATTGAACTCAATCCGATTTCTTTTACTCCAGTCAATAATTCTATCAATATCTGACTGGAGTCGATTGCAGTCCTCTAGGGTTAGTATTTCTAAGAATAGTTTCAGGTCATCAGCAAAAAGAAGAAACCTGGAGTGCAGAATTACTTCTGAAATATCATTAATAAATATGGAAAAAAGGAGTGGGCCTAAATTAGAACCTTGGGGTACTCCTGATCGTACAAAAAATAGAATAGACTGGAATAGTCCATGAGATACAAACTGTTTCCTGTCTGCAAGATAGCTAGCAAAAAAGGTGAGTAATCTCATTGAGAATCCTATTTCTGCCAGCTTATTGAGTAAGACGTCGTGATTAACAGTATCGAAGGCCTTTGAAAAGTCGTTATACGAACAATCTACCTGATGGCCTTTATCTAAAGATTTTGATACGTAATCAGTAAACACCAATAAGTTGGTTTCTGTAGATCGACCTTTTCTAAATCCGTGCTGTTCTGAAATTAAGTACGGCTCCACTTGTGGCAGTGTGTATTTATGAATAATCGATTCGAACAGTTTGGCCGGTGCAGATAGTATTGCTACTGGCCTAAAATTTTCTACAGAGGTCTTTGTACCGCTTTTATAAATCGGACAAATCTTCGAAATTTTCCAGGAATCAGGAAATACACCGGTTTCCAGGGAAAGATTAAATAAGAAACTAAGTGGCTTTTTTAAAAACTCGGCACAACCTTTAAGGAAGAATACTGGAAGAAAATCTGGACCAAGTGAATATGTATTTTTCATTTTTCTAATGGAAGTTTCTATATCTGATTCATCAATTTGATTAATATCGATATTCTGGGCTCCCTTTATATTCAACTTGGCAGCAATATTTGTATTTAGTAATGGAGACTCATTACTATACACGGATTGGAAGTGTGTTGCAAAAGCGTTAGCTACGTCTACTCCACGAACTTCCCGATCACAATGCGTCATGGTGTCTTGAATACCACCATCTTTTCTCAGTGATTTGACGTAGTCCCAAAACATGTTTGGATCATGCTTGATTTCGTGTTCAATAGAATTTACATATAATTGGAAAGCAGTGCGTATATTGCGCTTAACCACGGCTCTATGCACACTGAACAAATCATAGTCACCTCGACAGCCGGTAGCCTTCCATTTTTTATGGAGAGCATGTTTCTTCCTAATGCTCGCGATGGTATCTTGACAGAACCACTTCGGATATCGACGACCACCTCTACTGGGAGGTTTCCTAGAGAAACAGGCATCAAAAATATTGTAAATACAAGCATAAAAATGATGTACCGCCTCATTTATAGTGCTAAAATTGTACAGTTCTTGCCAATCTAGTTGGCTCATCAAATTGTACAGTTCATAAACATCGCCCTGCCCAAAATTCCATCCACGCAAAGCATTCTTGTCATTTTTTGGTATGTTTGTAGTTTTAATGTTTTTTTTGCATGAAAAAATAAATTCTAGCGCAGGGTGATGTTTATCTTCGATAACAAGGGGAGAATCGGAATGAATAACATTTATGGATATGTTGCATAAAATTAAATCTAAAACTCTTAAATTTATGTTTTGAACGTTATTATATTGGGAGAGACCAAAAACGGCGCATAGAAAATTAAGGTCGTTTTCCGTTTCTACGGAACCGCTTGCGGAGTGCATATTGAAATCTCCGAGAACAATTACATTCTTTCCACCAATAACATCTACATTACGTTGTATTGTATCAAAAAATAATTTATATGTTTCAAAGTGAGATGCAGGTGGAAAATAAACTGTACATATAAAAGTTACACACGATTTAAATGTAATTTTGACCCACAAGTCCTCGTTGACAGTTTCCAGAGCAGGTAAGTGCTCTACCTTAATAAGGCCATTCGCACTCTTTACGGCTAATAGACAGCCTCCTCCCTGTCTACGGCCACTTCCACTGTCTCTGTCTTTTCTAAATACTTTGAAGCTGTCATCGAAGAGCTCTGGATTGAACACACTTGAGTTTAGCCACGTCTCAGTGAGTCCAATTACATCATAATTGTTTATCAAAACATTAGAGTAAAATGAGGCACATTTACTCTTTAGTCCTCTAACATTTTGGTAAAAGAAATGTAAATTATCCGCAAGTCAACTGGGTTTTAAACCCGGAAGCCGCGGTGCATTTATTTTATTTTTCCATTCTTTAAGATATGAATATTTAGGCCAATGTTCCGGTTTTAGAACTTCGGTTTTCACAGAATTTGGGATCCCTAACTTGAATGAGGCATATTCTCCCTTTGATTTAATTTTAGAGACTTTAAATGAGGCGGTACTTACAATCGACTGAAGATACGACGTTAAATCGTTGATCGAGGTTTCAGGATGTAGCGGGTACAGGTGGAAATAGGTATGGGTACCTTGCTCCTTTAAGTTACCTATTACAGTAGCGGGTCGTTTTTTACGACCAACAACAGTCCACTGTTGGTCGCGATCCGCTAGGCGTGATGGCCCTGTCGAGGTCGGTTTGTTCGAGGGCTGCGACTCCTTTGCTGGTGTAGGTGTATGGCCGTCAGAGGTTCCAGTCGAAGACGTGGATGCTTCTGGTTGCTGGACGTCCCTTTGGCTAGCAGGAATTTTTGTCCCTTTCTCCTTGCTCTTTGGGGCAGTATGGATTTTGGTAGAATTTGACCCTTTAGTCTGCGAGCGGGTAATTCTGCCTGATGTTGTATCTAACGGGCCGGGCGCGGGGGACGCGGAGGGCTCGGGGGGCACTACGAGCGGCTGCACGCATGCATCGCTATACAGCAGTTCCTTGCTGGGCCGGCGGGGGGAGCGCGGGGTTTGGGCGGCGAGCGCACCGTCACCGTCGGGCGCAGTAGGCGGGTCTTTAGCGCAATCGGCTAGTTTCGGGAGTTCCGAGGGCGATTCGTTGACACTTTGTGCATTGTCATCTTGAGTTTGATTAAATACACTTTTTTCAACACGTTTTATACGCCGTAGAACATCCTTTATTAGAACGGTCTGTTCGTTAATGATGTTCATCAAATCACGGAGCGTAGGTTCTGTCATTTTAAAACACTGTTAGGTTAATAATGACTTGAAAACAGATTTTACGTTTGCACGGAAAAAAAAACACATCCGTACATCAATTAGCGGTACTGTACGATCTGGCCTGCCACGCAGTTGTTTGGCAGTTGCATCCGCCACCAAGATCCGGACAAACCTAACTCCATGAACCCGGGCATCCCTGCTAATCATAATAAATAATATAATAATCATCACAAAATACAGCAAACCTCTTGGGGTGACTTATGGTGACGTGTTGGTTCTCCAATAAATGATTCTGTCAGTTCTTCAGAAGCTAACGCAGCTGGATCAACTCCGGTATTTGTATACTCTGTCCTTCTCCAACAACCCATAAAATTAATTTGGGCGAGAGATATATTTTTTGATATTTTTATAATTGAATGATAAGCGATACCGACAGAAAGAGACAGACATACTAGTATTATCATAAACGAGGAGGAATGGGTATATTGTTAACTTGGGTAAAAAAGGTTGTAAACTAACTCAGCATTATGGTCCAAACCGTCACATTGACGGCGGCGGTCTTAGGTATAAGTCTGTAGGTATAAGTCAATATATCTCAAAAAGCAATTAAGACACTTACCTGTTCTTTTCACCATAGTTGTTAAACCATAAATCATGAAATGTGAAAAAAAATCACACCAATACAATCATTATTAAGCATTATATTGTCACTTTGCTTCGGGTTGCCGTCAAAATGAAGGCTCCGGTCTTTCTAGTGTTAAATGATTAAATTGTGAAAAACACAAATCAGTCAATGGCAAATGATCTCTCTGGCATGTTCTGCATGCATGAGAGTCACAGGACCACAGTCAGTCAAAAAGAATTTCTGTCAAATAGGCAAGGAACCTTCACCATTTGTCAAATTGTACATTTGACGTAACTTCCTTCTGTAAGGCGAGATATGCTTGGGCTGTATACAAGCATCAAGCACATAAATTGTTATCTTCATCAAGTTGCTATTATTGCAAATTGAGTTTTCTTTCAGTATTTTAATTTTTATTTCTTTTATATTATTTTTTTTTATTGACTTTATGTCCGATTTAAATCTTCCCCACAAGAAAAACTAAACCCATGCACACATGATCATCTAGTCAATCCATGCTAAGCAAGTGCACTACATAAGTATAATAAATACAAAATAATACAAGAGCAACATGTCAACCTACCAGAGACCAAATGGGATAATAATTCACTGACTCCAGATATTTTCATTTCAGAGGGTTCGGCTCGGTAGAACTCCTATTTGAACCGATAAATCCTATAGATCCCTCTATATAAATATTTAAAAAATCTTTCGTAATCTATATAATATATTTAAAATGATTGATTTTTGCATTTTTATATATAAATTCTTTGACAAATCTAATAAGTCTAAATTTTGAATGAGAGAGCTAGGTATAATGTCAGTAGCCGAAATAACAAATGGTAATATTTTTATAGTCTGCGAATGCCAAATTCTTTTAATCTCATTTCCCAAATCTGTATATTTTCTTATTTTTTCAGTAACAGATTTTTTAATATTACAGGAATTTGGAATAGCGACATCAATGATATAAGTTATTTTTTTAAATTTTGTCATGTAAAACTATATCGGGTCTATTATGACTTAATTGTTCTATCTGATAGTATAGTTTTATCGTAATATATTTTATAAAATTCATTTTCTAAAAATTAATTTCATAAAATATATAATTAATAATATTTAGCGTAGGTAGTGTGGCGAACCCATCGTTCAGAGAGTGGAAACACAAACCTGCGATAGCCATCCCAAGCCAAGGTGTGAGCTACCATGCTCAGGCTGAATGTCCTGGGGAACAGTGTCACGAAAGGTGCCTCTGAGAAATAAGGTCGCATCTCGGAGTATTTAGACCTTACTCCAGCACTCAGAGCTCTGCTGGAGTGGACCTTCTATTTCCCTGGTAACTCGTGTGACAAAAAATTGGACCATTCGAAAACTTGAGGCCTTTTGGGAACCTAGGAGTGCCGAGGCCACCTCTGTGGATTTCATTCCTGGGGCCGTAGGAGGAACCAAGAGGAGAAACCGTGGAGAGGTGAGCTGCGGCCACCTCCATGAACTCTTCCCTTGTGGGGCCTTCAAGGAACCAAGGGGAAGGGCACTCTTCCAGAGCGGGGCCTTGGTGGAACCAAGGGGGAGTGAAGTGGAGAGATGATGTCCTCTTCCCATGTGGGGCCTTTGGGGAACCATGTAGGAGTGAAGAGGAGAAATGAGGCTGTGAACTCTTCCTCTGTGGGGCCTTTAGAGAACCAAGAAGGAGTGAAGAGGAGAGATGAAGTCCTCTTCCCTCCTGGGGCCCTCGGGGAACCAAGGTGGAGTGGACTCTTCCCTTGTGGGGCCTTTAGGGAACTAAGGGAAGGTGAACTCTCCGTCGGGGAACTAAGGAGTGGAGAGGAGAGATGAAGCCCTCTTCTGTTGTGGGTCCTTCAGGGAACCAAGGAGGAGTGAAGAGGGGAAATGAGACCTGGGAAGACACATTGTCGAACCAGAAGATATAGCTTCATTTCCAATGACAATCCTGGTGAACTTTATAAAAGGGACTGGATTACTGTCAAAGGAAGAATGAGGTAAAATGGGAGATAGCACAATAACACAAAACTGAGGTAAAATGGGAGATAGCACAATGGGTCTATGGCCTAAGTGCTCACGGGAACTATATACTCGTACATGTAAACAGTCTCCACTTAAAAAAAAAAAATAATAATAATAAATAAAAGAAATAAAAATTAAAATGGAGTTCTACAAATTAAACTTGATAACAATAAATAAATTTCTTTCGGTACTGTATACATTCAGGATGTAACCTAAGGGTCCAGAAGTGGAAGGTCAATTAAAAAAAATGTGCGACTAATATTTATTTTATATTGTGATATATGCTTATATTATCAATATTCATTTGCAAGTACCTCACGAATTTGAGAGTGAAATTACATTTAATATAAAGGCTTGTCAACACAGGCTTGTCCTAGTGAGGTAACAAATTGTATTGTAAACATTTTTACCTACAGTGTAAAGAAACAATAAATAAATAAATAAATAAAATATAGTAAATTATTTCATGCGACAGGCGTGAAACATGCAAAATCAATCTACATTTATCAAAGCATCTCTTTCAAACGCATCATGCTGTCTCCCTCACGGCAATGACCCAACCTGTCTTCAGAATGCGTAAGCAATTTTACTAGGCGACATAGCGCCATCTCATTTATTGTATGGCGCATAAAGAGACAGAAGATATAATATTGTGCGTGAAAAGAAGCATCCATTTGAGAAGTTAGATGTCACTAGTCACTACTTGCCGCTGCCCGCTATCTCGCGATGCATTTTCAAATAAATTAGAATGATACGATTTGTTTTGATTCGTATAATATTTCATAATATTATGTTTTATTATAATCGTATAATTTTGCGAGGTCATTGACTAATTGACCTGAGGAAAAGGCCGCCACTGATCCTAAGGCCATCCGCTCTTGGAGAAACTGAAAAAAAACCAGTAGGCGACGCAATCGCTATCAACGCGACCTGTCATATTTTGACATGTCACATCAGAAAAACATCGATTTTGTTCAGGAGGCTGTTTGCGATTGCATCGCCAACTTTTTTTTTTCAGTTAAGTGGCCCTAAGGATTAATATTTTACAAATGGTAAAGTTGAATATGAAATAAAAAAGAACAAATGGTAGTATCAGTATATTTGTATTGAAAAGATACAGAACAAGATTCATAATGAAAAAAAAAATTAAATAGAAAAAAACAAATTATAAAAAGAATACTACTATTTAACTACAATGCATTTTTAAATTATTATTAAAATATGGAACCAATTATTACAATAATTTTCTACGAACAAATGGGCCCGCCATTTATGAAGTAACTATATTGAAATGTAACAATATTAAGTACAAACCGAAAATATAATAAATGAATTTAAACCAAGGAAGATTTTTAATCACAAGGATCTATGTCCAGGTGGGACTATGGCATCCCCTACTTGGGGTATGTTATGAGACTGAAGGAAGCAAGGGTTGTAAGGAGACTTGTAAGAGGAAGATTGGAAAGTACAGTGAAATCTCGATCGATTGATCTTCGAATGACCAAATAGATTGCATTGATCATTCCTTTATGCATCATTTTACTGCCTTAATTAAAGTACGGAGTTTTTGTAATATTTTACTCAATTGATCGTTGTCGGCAGTCGCTTCTGAAGTTAGGGGCCATCATAAATTACGTCAAACGAATTTCATGTTTTTTGACCCCCCCCCCCTGTCACACATCGTCACATTTGTAAGACCCCCTCCCCCCAGTGTGACATCATATATTTTGCAATTTTATATGTAAAAATAATAGTTGGTAATATTTTAAAGGTTTTTCACAATGGAGGGGGCGTAACGGGATACCACGGCGGAAGGGGTGTAATGGGATACCAGAATGGAGGGGGCGTAATGGGATGTGGCAGTCGCATGTGTAGCAGTCGTCTTGTGCGTGTGACGTCACAAAGCTGATGACCCCCCCATACCCCTTGTCACACTTCTCTATTCCCCTCCCCCCCCTTAGTTGTTGTTAGATATCCAAGCACAGTGATGCGCACGTACAGTTATCTTTTTATTTTCTAGTTTTTGAGTGTTTCAACCTTAAAATTGAACCGTCCGGTGAAAAAAAAGGGCACTCTTCAAGAAAGATTAAAAATTGTCAAAGAAGTTGACACGTTGGGCGCCAAAAATGACACGCATCTTATCAGTTCGCAGAGAAATTCCGTATGCATGAGCTCTCATCATCATCTCAGGGTCCTGCGTGGGATAAAAAGAAAGCTACTATCTGATGTAAATAAAAGAACTCACATTAAACAAAATGTACTTGTTATTATTGACAAGCAAAAACATAATCTACATAAATACCTTTGTAAACTTAAAAAAATGTAGAGAGAGAGAGAGAGATAATTCAGTTATTTTAGTAGAATCCACTCCAATTGATCATTCGTAGCCTGCGATAGTTAATATGGCGCACCTCTTCTAACCTCAGCGACAAGGGCTCCAGATAGCTGGAGAAGAGCCCCAGAGCTGCCGCTTCGCATGTCCATGACACAGTGAAGGAGCCGAGATTTCAGTCCATCCACAAAGGCGTCACAATGCGTTCAATGGCCATCTCTGAGCATTGACAGGATATAACCCGCAGTTCTATATTGTTGATGTAATTTAAGAAGCTCCTGCAGTCTTCATCAAAGTTGTCCTCGGTGATATTGGATTGTACGTGGCACAAGAATCTCAGTTCTAAGCACAAGAACACCAACCTTAGGTACCAGGCACACAGACATCATAAACACTTCCATTAGATTGTAATATTACATAGGTAACTCGATATCTCGTGATCATCACAATAAAAGTTTTCCTCGCCTCGAAAAAACAATCAACATCCTGCGTGTACCGCGACCCGGTACTATTTAACAGTCTCGTAAAGGCATCACGTCTGTTACACGCATAATATTGCAAATTTACACAATCATTTAGGAGTATCAAAACTCCTTACAAAATAAAACTTCCGACCAATCCATCGTTATGTCATGACGTCGCCCTTACCACAGTTTCTTTTTTTCTAAAACAAAAAACAATCGAACAATGTTCCGGCAATTTGAATTTGTTATCAATCGTTCCAACGGCACCCGAAATTAATAAAACTCCTTCTGAGCAAGTAGGTACCGATTGAGTAACTACCATGAAAATAATTACGTTACAATTTCCCGCTTCCCCCAGAAATTTTACGCCGCAGAGTGAAGTAAAATTATACCAAAACAATATGAAATATCTCTCTACTCCTGCACATGTACATAAGGAGCAAAAAATAATTAAAACATTAAAGAAAATGGCACAGAGAATATCAAAAAAAAAAACAAAAGAATTATACATATATATTCACAATAACAAGGAAACCCCAAAAAGAAAACCAATACGCAGATTGGAGTTACACAACCTATTTGTTTATATATTTTATTTTATATTTATTATTATAACTATTTTACATATATTTATTTTTATTTTATTTTAATGAGAATGGAATCTCCACTTTTTATCTCCAAAATGAGATTGGAAAACACTTACTCACACAAAGGGAGTCAATCTCTCAGAAACACTTGTGAGTACGGAGGACTCAAGCTCCCACTTTTGAGATCTTTGAAGAAGATGAGAAAAAAAAATCACATGGATATTATTAACGGGAAAAAATAAAGAACCAAATAAAAATTACCTAATTTTTTCTTTCTCTCTCCTCCCTTTATTTATATTAAACTAAATGTCTGACTTAACTGTGGCGACCACATCATTATTTTTCACCATCAAAATTTCACAGTACCCATAGACATCCAAATTCTATAGACCAGAAGATACACATGTGGGGTAAAACCAAACTATGGGAGGGGAAGAGGGGAAAGATGACTGTGATTCGTTAAAAAATCAATCTGACAGTATATAGGCATCTCGCATTATAATATCACCATTTAGTTCTTAAAAGCAAAATCTGCTTTGAATGAATAGACCTTTTTACATGGGAGCGTGAATTGCTTGCCACGTTAATAACATATTTGCGAAGGTCAAATGCTCGCCCCGAAAAGGTTAGCCCCTATTCACATAGCAATATTTTGTTGGCGTATTTAGTTAAGACACTTTTCCAAATGTTTCATAATTTACTTACCCCTGTAACCAGCGACAAGCTCACTGGAGAAACGCCCACATTCGCTATGTTCTAGGCAGTGGCGGCTCGTGACTTTTGGGTGTGCTAGAGTGCTGATATTAAAAAAAAATGACATTATTAATGTTGTTGTAGCCGAAAAAAAATTTTTTTTTTTTTTGAAAATCAGTTTTTTGTATGAAAAATTTCAGAAAGTTTCAGTTTGACGGTATGCCGCACCGATTTCCTGAAAAATCTTCATACAAACATCGATTTTTGAAAAAAGAAATATATATTTTTCGCATACGACAACATCCATGATGCCATTTTTTTAATATTAGCACCCTAGCACACCCAAAAGTCACGAGCCGCCACTGGTTCTAGGTAGGTGTATAGCACAAGCTCTCATATATTGCCGTGTTATTTGGTAAAATGTATGGATGTTAGCTCTGCGCTGGTCAGGACAAGAATGATGACGTCACATTTTTTTGATTCAAGCGAGGCTTTCGTAAGCCCACCTGGCTCCAAGGAGGAGCTCTAGCCGGCTCCATGAGGAGGGGGAAATAATACTTTTTGATCACTTAGGGCAGGTCCAGATATTATATTCATATGTCCGTGGCGGTGCCTTATTTTTGGGGTATTATGCAGTGTTGCGCTCTCTCCTTCTTTATCGAACATTTTGGACTCGAAGGGTCATCATCAGAGCCACTTTTGGTCTTGAAAATCTCAAATCATACGAGGTCACCTCTTGATCATATATATTTATTTATTTTTGTTTCAATTTTTTCTTTTCCTGTCTCCTTTCTTTAACTAACATTTCGAACAGCATGACAGGGTCCATCATCAGGGCCACTTTTGGCTGTGAAAATCTCAAATCATGTAAGGTCACCTCTTGATGATGTATACATATATATATATTTTTTTTCGTATCGTATTAATTTAAAATGCTGACTTAGAATGTGAGGGGAAGAAGCTTCTGCCAACAGACAAATACTCGAAGATAATGTAAATTTAGAAGGTTAGTTGATCAAGTGCCAAAGAAGACATTATTCCAAATAATTTTTTTATTGAATATCTATTATTATGAAAACACATCTTATTTTACTGCATAAAATACAAATCCATAGCAAATTGAATTTAAGTTTTAGATGTTTAGTTCAATTTGGGAGGCGGGTATGGGTACTGCCGCCCAGGGAACCATTTTTTGGATAACCAACACCTCTGCCATAGATCACCTCAAGTGGTTTAGTGAGTTAGCAGAGGTGCCCGGATTCACAGGGTCAGGTTTGTCCGGATCTTGGCGGCAAATGTATCTACCCACCAACAACGTAGCGGGCCAGATCGGGAGAGACTGATTGAGGGAGATTTTTGACCTCTCCAGCAGGACCATAAATAAACCAAAGCAGGACTCTCTCGGAACATCGCCTTGCACCACAGTGGAAAGGTTGGATTCACTCCTATACATACTGACCCCCTGATTCCTACCCTCCCCTTATACCTTTTTCCTTCTCAGAACTTCCTTTCCCTAAAAAGACCCTCCACCGCATTCCCAAAGTTGACATACGCCATGAGGGAATTTTTCCCTCAGAGTCTCCTGTGTGGAGATAGTGTAAAAAAAGGTTATCATTAGACCTTCAAACACAGCCGTGCGAGTGTGCAGTTATCTTTTGATTTTCGAAAAAATTGTAAAAGTAGAAAAATTCTGCCGATTGTTTCACAGCATTTGTAGTTTATTTCAACAGGACCTTTCAAAAACGAAAGATAAAGAGGATTCAGTGTATTCGAAAAGTTGTACTAAAAGTTGATTTTTGAATTGTTGAACATGCTGTATGCAAGCAATGCATATTTGTTAGTACTGTGTTTATGTGACCTCTAGTTGTGATACCTATAATAAGTATGTCATTCTGACATTCTCTTGCCATATATCGCAGCTCACTCAGTCTTGCTACAAACTTCTTGGATTCATCATCAGGACTTGTAAGCAATTTGATGACCAAGAAGCTATGCTAGCGTTATTCGATGGCATACTGAGAAGCAAGCTGGAGTACGCGAGCGATGTTTGGTACCGTACCAACAGAAGTACATTGATATGTTAGAGCAAATCCAGAAGAAATTCCTCAGGTATGTTTATATACGGAAGCATGGAACCTATCCAAGGTTCATGCACCATATTGACTTACTTGAGGAAACTGATTCTGTGAGCCTAGAAACTAGAAGGAAAGCAAGTCTTGCTATTCTGTCTTTCAAAATTTGGAACAATTTCATCAATAGCCCATTTCTCTTGGGATGCTATGATTTATATGTACCAGACCACTACAGCCGAAGTCGACAACATGACTTATTTAAAGTACCGAACGGCAGAACAGATGTCTTGGCAAAGCATAGCATGACGAGGGGAGTGGTGCTGTTAAATGAAATTGCAAACCATTTGGATGTAAGTGACTGTTATTTATATGCCTTAAAAACATTATTGAAGAGTCACTTGCCTAAATGCTGATAGGGTAACTAAATTGTACTGTAATTGGAATTATTCTGTTGTACAATAATAATAAAAAATAAAATAAAATAAAAACTCATAATAATTAAGAACACATTTATTTAAGTTTTTTCGTACATTTCAGATCTAAGTAAAACAAAAATAATATTTAGGATAGCATTCCCAGCTCTAGGCAAAATTAACTGTTAATAATTTACAAGAGTACACACTAGTTAAATAAACCTCTATTATCACATCAGATCAAAGCTGCTTTAGAATTCGGGCCTCTCGCTCTCCTCCTTCAGCTTCGAGTAGTCGATGGTCGGGGCGTAGAACTGCAACAAACAATACAGGTCAGTCAGTACAAGGAACATTGAACAGTATGAGGAACATTGAACAGTGTGAGGAATATTGGTTGGTATATGGAATATCAGTCAGTACAAGGAACATTGGTCAGAAAAAGTAACATTGGCTGGTATAACGAAAATCAATCAGTTTTAAGAACATCGGTCAGTACAAGAAACATTAGTCAGTACAAGAAACATTAGTCAGTACAAGAAACATTAGTCAGTACAAGGAACATTAGTCAGGACAGGGAACATTCGTCAGTACCAGGAATATCAGTCTGTACAAGGAATGTCAGTCGGTACAAGGAACATTAGTCAGTATATGGAACATCAGTCAGTACAAGGAACATTAGTCAGAACAGGGAACATTCGTCAGTACAAGGAATATCAGTCTGTACAAGGAACGTCAGTCGGTACAAGGAACATTAGTTATTATATGGAACATCAGTCAGTACAAGGAACATTGGTTCATACGAGGAACAAATGGTCAGTACATGAAAGAAATCAATGGCTCAATTTCATAAGAGTAGGAGCTATACTAAAAAGGCCTCTACAGACGATGGTTTGTCCAGTAGTTCTTAACCCGTCTGCTTGGTTCAATATATTCGCACCTCACAATCTGGAAGCCTCAGTTTCGCACGAAAAATCAGAAACCGTCACTTTGGATCGGGATTGTAAAATATCTATGCAAGATAGCTTTCATATTTCAAAGAAAATAAGAAGCATTCTGTTCTCTTTCTGGTTAAAAGAAAAATACATATGTTTGCATGAGAGGAAAAGAGATAGGTAGCTTTTAAAAGGTAAGGTCGCTCGGGATGTTTTTGGTCTTATGAAAGTATAACGCAGTTTACGTGTTTTGGGATGTATTTATTCCTAAACAAGCAGACGGGTTAATAAAACATGTGGGAAGGGATCGAACAGTAGGCTCGGCAAAAGGAGATAACAGTAGGATGGCTGAGCCTTTTGACGCGGTGGATTCAATTAGTTTAAGGGCCGGCCAGCCACTCGTAGATAGATGCCTTAATAACTCAGGTATGCCTCATACATCATTGCATATGTCTTGCCATGTTGTAGGTAGCTTGAAAACAAGTTTATGGGTCAGAGTGGTTAAGTTTTATGTTTGCCAGCAAACGGAACACTAGCGAAATGATTATTTTGTTGAATGTTCAGCAAAACTATTAGCACCTCACTTAGTTACCATCAAAATCTACAATTCTTTGAAGTTTAAATCAAAATAGTAATGAGATATTATGTTAATTCATTAAAAACAATATTCAACTATCTTTTATTTTGACAGAAATGAAACAGAAAAATAGAATGTGAAGAAGTTGTTGTCAATGACAAAGATGTTTACAGTGGAAAGTCATTGATAACATAAGACACAACAGAGAGTAAACACAAACTTGTTTGTCATACAATCTTATCCAATACCATACATTCATTTTGTATACTGTCTTTAACAATCTGCTAAATGAGATATGGTTTTATAATCCCTAACTAAAATTTAATTTGCTTTTGCCATATTTAACGAAAAGATTTTGTAAAATGATAAAACCGAAATACATATTAACAAAATTAACCCCTTGTTAATCGTGTTTGATTTTGAAATTTCATTATTTAGAAACTTTAATGTTTAGGGTGAAATGCAGATCCGGGCACAGTTTGGAAATTTAATAAAAAGGCACTTTTTAGATGAGAAAAGTGTGGAGAAGCTGAATAAATAAAAAATTAAGGCGCGCTCGGCAAAATTGAGGGAGATACAGCTGTTTAAAGTATAAATAAAATTTCACTTCGTGAACCGATACTACGACACTTCGCCCGCCATTTTGTCACTATTATGTTGGTATCCCAGACCTACAAACAGGAGCCAGATACGATTGTAGCCGACTTCGGGGATAAATAATAAGGCGCATAAGTACTGGAATGGAGACAAACCATTCAAATCCTGGGATGTTTTTTAAAATAAAGATAATATGCACAAGCCCGCTACACAAACCCTGCGTAGCCAAACAAACCATTCAAAAACGTAGGCTGTTTTTTAAAGTAAAGATAACATACACAAGCCCGTTAGACAAACCACTTAAAAACGTAGGCTGTTTTTTAAAGTAAAGATAACATACACAAGCCCGCTAGACAAATTTCATAATTACGCGCCATGTATCCCACGAAGTCGGCTACAATCGTATCTTGCTCATCCTTGTATCAGGGATACCAATACATCAGTGACAAAATGGCCGCCGGGTTGTCATAGTGTCAGTTCACGAAGTGAAATTTTACTTAACGTAATTGAAAATTAATTACTTATTCAAATTTTTTTTTTATTGCTTTCCGCATTTTTTTTCACCTTCCAGATTAAAGTTCTCAACTTAAAACGCGGTGAAAACGTGGTTTTTTGCCAAAAACAAGCTGTGCCCGGATCTGCATTCCTCCCAATGTTTATTTCAAATACAAACATGTCAAAGATAAAATTATCTAGTTTCTAAAATGGTATTTATTTTTACGGCAACTTTAAAAATAAGAAATATATAGCACAATACGTTTTTAGATTAGTTTTAAGTATTTTCGTTATTTGTTTAGTTACCTCCTTATTTCACCGTGGGTTAGTCCCAAAGATATTGGAATATAAGTAGATGTGCTATCTGCTGTTTTTACTATGTGGGTCTGCGCTTCCGGGTGTCGCCGATATTGTTTACCAATTAACAAATAAACTAAAAGAACAAATAATTAACGAATAAACCAAACGAACGTTAAACTAAATGAACGAATTCTTTCCTTATTCAAAATATATTGTTAACCAATATTAATGCACATTTTCCAAAAATCAACGAAATGAACAAATTATTTTTGTATGAAAAATACACTAATTAGCGCGTAGTCCGGCGACAGTTGCGCGGACACCATAGCATATCTCTTCTGTATTTGAATATCTTTGGTTAGTCCCAACGATATTTTAAATACTGAAGGGTTAATATTACTAATAGTTTTCCATTCAAGATTCTGGACAGATAAAGTCTTTAACCTTGTCTGGTGTAATAGAAAAGGATTATTTTTATCAATATATTAACACTGTGTTTAATATACAAGTGATAAAGATATGATATTTTAGGAAAATAATAAAAACACTTTTTATTATCAATTAAGCAACAACTGTTTACAGCAAACGGGGATTGAATTGCCTCTTTCTTTACCAAAGAATCGCTATGTGAATTTATCAATTGTAATAATTAATATTTAAAAGCACACATTTTCAAGCTAAATTAAACTTTCACCCATCTGAATGCAAACTTAGGTAAATATTCGGAACAAACGTCAACGGTTATGTAACGGGATTGTGTATGTTATCTTTACTTTAAAAAACAGCCTACGTTTTTGAATGGTTTGTCTGGCAAAGCAGGGTTTGTGTAGCGGGCTTGTGTATATTATCTTAATTTTAAAAGTTTTATCAAAAAAACGTGCGTATTAACCGTTGACGTTTGTTCCGAACTGCAAACAGAGTGATTTGACAGTGTGAAAGCAAATTTTCAATTTACGTAAATAAAATTAAAAATGTAACATTTTCAACCTCCCCCAATGCAAATAGTTGTCTTTTATGGTAATTAAGAAGAATCTAAAAGTTTTATCAAAAAAAAGTGCGTATTAACCGTTGACGTTTGTTCCGAATAATTACCCTTGTAGCGGTAAGAACCGCTACGGCATTGGATTGCTCGTTGGATTTGACCGGTGCGGTTGGCGCCGTTTGTTTTCCCGAGGTTGGTGGCCTTGTCTAGCAAGAGTTCGAGAGCGTTGCGTGCACGGAAGTACTTCAGTTTGATCCAGGCGGCGAGTCGAACAGACGTGTGAGACATGTGAGTCCAGGCAAGAAACACGGCGGGCGGAATATTTCACAGAAGAGTTTCATCATGTAGCTTTCCACGTAACGTTACTTTATTTATTGGTTTTCTCATGTAATCATTTCACACTATTTGTCGTTTAATAGTATTAGGGCCTTTAATAAACGACTGGCGCCTTTTATCCTTTTTTTAACGTAGAAGCATTATGATTTAGTATGACTGTTTTCCTTGAGCAGTCACCGCACCCTGATGATTAATTATTTAATTATTGTAGTCTTTAAATTTTGTCAATCCCTCTAATTTGTTATTAAAATTTATCTTACCTATTAATGCCTTTAATTTCATTTAGTATTGTTTCCAATCCACATGTTTTACCTACCATGAGCTATGCTTTCCTACATTTCTATTTGCAACACATTATAACCTCAATTCAATACTGTCAGTTAAGATATCTTAGATTCATACTACGAGGTTTAAATAGAACCTCATTTTATTACGTTGATATTTTGGCATCAACATGACATATAACGTTTCAGTGGCGACCCAGCGTGGTTTTGAACTATTTTATCATATTTTGCTTCGTTTTTAATTATATTATCTTGTGGGTACAGATTTTTTTTGGATGATGAATTCTGTGAAGTGTTCTGCGTTTCTACCTGCATTCACATGTAAGTCATTTTGAACATTTTATACTAACTTATTATTGCAAATTCTCTTGTGTCAGCCTGGATCAAACTAATTATTTTATTCAACTCCCTTTGAGACTATTATTGTAGCCGTGAATAATTAATCAATGCTCAAATATTGTTCGCGTCTCGCAGATTAATTATGACAAACTTTGTAACCATTAATGACTATTTGAATCTTCATTGTTCGTTGAATTTGAACGATCTATTTTATCATATTCCTTGTTTTTTCAATACATGAAAATACAAAACCGTCTAATTATTTTTTCTAATTTGTTTTCAGAAGTTGTAGGTATGTTTAGCCTCAGTTTGTCACAAGTAGCATTCATGGCTTCAGGATATCACATGGCGTTAATCTGGGATATAGGTTATATTGCCGAGTACAATTTAAATTGGACCACAATAATAATCAAATTATGTAAGTTAATAATTATTTAAAAATTCTTTCTTGTGATTTTAATCGGTTTCAGATTGAAATTTTGTTTCAGAAGGTTAAGCGTCATTTCGAATTATTGATGTTCTTTAAAAATTATTAGGAAAATCCTTACAACTAAATTTTATTTTTCATTTATGAATAGGGACCTTGGTGATTCTGCGCCCCATACACTTTTACTGGAAATTATCTGAGCTTCTTCTTTATTTCTTAAAGATTATCGTATTTTTGAACATTTACATCCAGGTGATTTAGGGTATTCACAAAAAAAAAAAAAAAAAAAATTTTTTTTTCATGCGACCCAAGTGAATTTTTGTCTCGAACAAGGCTATCTTTGTCAGCCGTTTGTTTGTTTTTCTTCCTTTAACCATGTTTCAAATATTTTATTTCTTTAAATAACTTTTCATAAATATGTTTTCAGTATGGCCAGCATTTTTCTAATGATGAGCGGTGGAAATCATTTTAGACGTCAGTTTCTTCACGCTGATCAGCGGTTTTGCTGGGACCTGTTCTTCGCAAATAGCGGGTTTAATTTTTCATTTATTTTATTAAAAGTAGATATAATTTTATTGACAGATTTTGACTTTTGGAAGTTTTTAAATCATTAATTCTTTTATTATCTTCTAATGGTAATTTTTTTTAAATGATTAGATCCGTTTTTTTGCAGTTGATAGTTCTTTCAAATTAATGAGGTTTACATGTGGCACAATGTATACGGTTCATTTTTTTGACAAGTTCCATCGTTTAGCTTATGGGGATTTATTTTTTCTTTAAATTGTTATTTTTTTTTTGGGTCGGATAAGTCTTTACACATTCCGATAGCAGTTTAAAGGTACACTAAACTGCGATATCATTATGTGATTGGATTTATCTTATAGTTTTCCGTTTTGAGAGTCAGGCATTAAATGGGGAATCTGAGTGACGGAAGGTCAACTTACTCAAATTGCTTATTCGTGTCGAGATTCTAAGTTTTAGTTTTCTTGGGATTTTATATATTGGGTCATTTTCTTAAATTTAAATCTTAGATCTTTAGACATTTAATTTTGTTTCCAGGATTCCTACTAAATTGTTTACACATTAATTTCATCGGAAACTTTACATATTTACAGTACGGGAGATTCATTTACGGTTCATTCTAGCATTGTTAATACATCCTTCTAGGGTTTTACATGTGATAACATATTGTTAGTTCGTGCTGTGTTTTTTTCTCTTAGTACGGATTTTACAAAAATTTATTTTTTATTTTTTACAGGAATTTTTTTTCTCATAGTGACATCTGTGGTCAGTTAGTAGTACTTTCTAGCATTGAGTTGTGAGGCCTCGCTTATTAAAAGCATAGTAATATTCAGGTTACATAGTTTGACGATAGATGTCAGCAGTGGCATTACTGAATTATTATAAATATAAATCGAACAATTTTTGTCATGATTTACTGCGATACTTAAATTGGTTTTTGCGTGATATCAGATAAAATTTGAGCTCACATCAAATTACACTTCCATAGTTACCATGTCTCTTTTGAGGGATTATTTTATTTATTTATTAATTGTTATTAAATATTTTATTTGATAAATACAGCATTGGTTTGTTCCGTCACAAATAAATGCTCATATTTTTCAATCATGTACGTGTACGACTTGTCTGTCTGTGATTGTTTTGTTTTCGTTAATACATAGTCAGGTCAATTTCACTGTGGGGTGAAGTACCTGGTTAAAACAGGTCATTCTTGCGGTTACCAAATAGCTGGTGTCGCAGATTAATATTCTGATCAGGTATTACCTCGTCAGGGTTTCGCGGTAAATGCGAACGTTTAGCACATGAATGTACTCGTTGGGCGTGGCTACGCTTATTTTATTGATCGATCATGATCAATATTTGGAAGTTGGTTTCACATCATCTCTTCGGAGGTTTTTCAATGATGTGTAGCAAACTTTGGATATCGTTGATCATGCTTAATGGAAATAGAATTTTCATAATATTTTTCCTGGTTCTGGTTAGTTCTGGATAATTGGAACAATTACTTTGTTTTCGCATCTCCTCGGAGGTTATAGCGGAATTACATGTTGGCATAGAGCCATAGGTTGTGTTTTAACACAAGTGGTGCATCGCGATATGGTGTTTTGATATTGCATTAATGGTGATAACTTTTAATTCTTTCTCTTTTGAGGATTTACACGAGATTATGTATACATATTAAGTATTTATGTTTGTGGTTGTTTAGGTTTAACAGATATATTAAAATGCGTGTTAATTTATTGTTCGGGAAAATATTTTCGGAAGATAGTATTATGTTTATTACAAATTTGTTTGTCACATCATACACTGGCTCATTTTACATTGAAGATATTTTACATTGTTTTATAAGTACTTAAAACATTAATAAAAGATATTTCTTTTGTTTTAAAAAAAAATAACAAATAACTTTCATTAATTTTCTGCCTTGAGTGTTACGTGTTCACACTGTTTCTGATCTCCTTCTCAGATTGATTTTTTGTATGAGATCGTATTTGAATATTGAGGTTGATCTTTATTGCACTTCGACTATTATTATTTTCAGTTTTTTTTAACATTGGGTAATAGAGGGATAATTTTTTATATGTATAGTCTCAAGTTAGACATTGTTATGTATTAAATAACTTGGAATTATTTTCTGGGCGAATTCAGCGACATCTATGTTTTCAAATTATTATCAACACTATTTTCTTTGGAAATGATTTAATATTTATTGATATAAATTTTACTTGCTGTTTTGTGAAGTCTATTGAATATATTCATAATAGCATTTTCATTTTGAATTTGATCATTTAATAATTATAGTTTGAATGGTGCGTTTGCTTCTGTGTTGGTTAACAATATAATATACATAGAATTAAATGGTGCATTCTATATGGTTCATTTCTAAGGTTTTTTTACAATATGGTCAGGGTGTTTTTTGCGTTTAAGGATCTCAGTCGATGAAATTTTTTACTTTGGAACTGTTTTAATGTTATATTTTAAAGTTTCTCCTTTATTTAGAATTTGTTTTGAGAAAACCAAATTTTAGGCAGGTTTAGTTTTAGGGAACGTCAAGAAACTGGATTATTTGGGTCTCACAATCTGGACTGCATTCTTCAATCATTCGGACTCCATCATATCGGAAGTTCATCATTTTACTCGGAAGGCGCACTTAATTGCAGTACTCTGGTCTCCACTCTATACGGAACTTCTTGCTCTTTCTGTTACTCAAGAATACCTCGATCTTCAATGGATTGCTGACACATTATTCAGTTTATCAAGAAATTTTTCAACATGGTCCTTGGTCATTCTTCTTCAGTTCCATCGCTATTTGACCAGCCTCTCTTTACATCATTGAACATAATGGGCTTCTTTCACATTGGGCGGCAGTGCTTGCGGTTCAAGAAATCTTCTTCAATAATTTACATCTTCACATTCAAGGATCTTCTTCAGTATCGGCGAAGATGTTTCATAAGTGCATATCAAGATCCAATAAGTGCGGCTTAGTACGCAGATTGCGGAATGATCTGATATAGCGTCTCATTCACAATACAGTGGCGGCACAAACTGGACATACATTTTCATCGCAATTTTGTATTGGATTGGACCTTGATGCATCGCCTCACATTTCAGACGCCAGGAGGCGTATGGAAATTTTCAAAGTATTGAAAATTTTGCTGCCTAAGGGGGTAATGTAGCGGTAAGAACCGCTACGGCATTGGATTGCTCGTTGGATTTGACCGGTGCGGTTGGCGCCGTTTGTTTTCCCGAGGTTGGTGGCCTTGTCTAGCAAGAGTTCGAGAGCGTTGCGTGCACGGAAGTACTTCAGTTTGATCCAGGCGGCGAGTCGAACAGACGTGTGAGACATGTGAGTCCAGGCAAGAAACACGGCGGGCGGAATATTTCACAGAAGAGTTTCATCATGTAGCTTTCCACGTAACGTTACTTTATTTATTGGTTTTCTCATGTAATCATTTCACACTATTTGTCGTTTAATAGTATTAGGGCCTTTAATAAACGACTGGCGCCTTTTATCCTTTTTTTAACGTAGAAGCATTATGATTTAGTATGACTGTTTTCCTTGAGCAGTCACCGCACCCTGATGATTAATTATTTAATTATTGTAGTCTTTAAATTTTGTCAATCCCTCTAATTTGTTATTAAAATTTATCTTACCTATTAATGCCTTTAATTTCATTTAGTATTGTTTCCAATCCACATGTTTTACCTACCATGAGCTATGCTTTCCTACATTTCTATTTGCAACACATTATAACCTCAATTCAATACTGTCAGTTAAGATATCTTAGATTCATACTACGAGGTTTAAATAGAACCTCATTTTATTACGTTGATATTTTGGCATCAACATGACATATAACGTTTCACCCTAACTTATTTTATGATCAAACTTCGAGGACTTAAAGTCAAGCATGTCAATATAATTATTACAATGTCTTTTTGTAAAAAACATTAATTGACTTTAAGGGCCCGCAACCCGAATTTCTAACGATTTCTTACATATCTCCCCACGGTAAGTTTTATTTAAAAAATATATATGTTATTCTTGAAGATAATATGGATATTATCTTCAAGAATAAAAGACAAGACAAGACATTGCCCGCGCCGAAACGCAAATTATATAAAATTCCCTTGATAGAAAAAAAATCGCAAAATATGCTCCAAAAATTATTATAAGCACGTTTGTTTCAGTTATTTTACAAGTTATATGTATGAAAAAATTCAGAGTGTTTCTTTAAATGCTATTTAAGACAATGCCCATGAGATTTTTGATCTATTTTAAACGAGACATGTTTTATTAAACATTTTCGCAATTTTCGCATCGATTTTGTCACTGTAAATGTTAACGCTCTCCTCTAACATTGGTAATTTCGTTTCTCTCCATCTTCTTCTTTCGAGCCCAGTTGCAGAGCCTTAAGCCTAGAATTATTTGTATATAGATAAGGCTATTTGACGCCTAGATTTATTTGTACAGATAAGGTTATTTGACTTTAAGGCCTAGAAATTTTTGTATAGAAAAGGCTATTTGACTTTAAGGCCTAGATTTATTTGTACAGATAAGGTTATTTGACTTTAAGGCCTAGAAATTTTTGTATAGATAAGGCTATTTGACTTTAAGGCCTCAATTTATTTGTACAGATTTTACAAATAAAGGTTTAAAATTACAGGTTTTTTTACTTTAAGGCCAAGAATTATATGCATAATTTCACATAGTTAAGGTTATTTGACTGAGGAATTGATGTTTTCATACAAAACTAAATTTTGGATTTCAGGTGAAAATACTCAACTGAACTGAATAATTTATTTTTAACTAGCTGACCCGACGAACTTCGTACCGCCTCAGAATCAATAACTGTTTAATTAAATTCAGTTTTTTTCAAAATAAACAATGAAGCAATCATCAATGCACAACTGTCTGTGTTTTGATTTTGTCAGTATCAGAGATGGCATTGTGTATGGATTTATATTTTTTGTGATTTTCTTATTTTTCCACTTAATTACGATAATTTGTGAACCGGGAACCACTTATTGGATAACCAACACCTCTGTCATACGTCACCCATAGGTCACCCTTAGGAATCGCACCTTAAGTGGTTCGCTACGGGGTGACGTTTGTCCGGGTCTTGGTGGCGGATGCGTCTGCCCACCTGCTGCGTGGCGGACCGGATCGAGAGAGACTGATTGAGGGAGGCCTTTTGACCTCTCCAGCTGGACTCTCTCGACCCAACGCCTTGCACCGCAGTTGGAGGGATGGATTCATACGTCCGTCACTACCGGACACACTGACCCCAGATTCCTACCCTCCCCTCATACCTTTTTCCTTCCCAGAACTTCCTATCGTTCCCTTCCTTAAAAAGACCCTCCACACAACATCCCCTAAGATGACACTGTCCCTGAGGGAAATAATTTTCTTCTGGGCCTCATGTATTGTGGAACTGATGTAAAAAAAAACTTTGCTTTTCATTTTCTTTTTTTGAGGGTTTTTTTTTTATTTTAATGATTGTATCTTTCCTTTGGATGGGTGGAGACAAACGTTCACCGTTTGTCTCATTTTCGACTATTGACATTAAGTGTGTAAGAAAGAGAGGCAGCATTATATGCTTAAGAATAAAAACAAAACAATCAGCACATTGACATTTGACGTTTTTGAATTATTAGAATTCACTCACTACTCAATATTTACAGGTACTTATCATAAAATTCCTGCAGCTCTTTCAAAATATGAGAATTCGTTCCATACAAAATGTATGGGGAAATGAATTTTCTTCATAACTTTCTTTTTCGTGAATTTTTGCTATGTTTTAATGGTTATTCTGTTATCCGGGGCGGAGACAAATCCAACAAATCAAAGATCATCAAAATCGGTCCAGCCGATCTCGAGTTATAAATAGTGTAACTAACCCGACTTTGTTTTATATATTAAGATAAAGATTTATACACGTGAAGTACGGATACGAGTTATTTTATTTATTTGTGTGTTTAAATTAAGGATATAGAATTTGATTTTTTATGATTTTACAGGCAACTTTGGCAATTTTTGTTAATAATTTAAAAAAAAAACTATCTTGCCCAACCTGCTGCAATAAGATAAAAATATTAATATCTTCAAAAACTTGCACTTCACACACTCTTAAGAGTAGAAGTGAAACCTTCAGAAAACTAAAGTAGACAAGAGTAGGGAGGCTACGAAGCACCGCACAAAGAGGAGACCGATTATAATATCCCATTCTCTTGCAGGCTAAATCCTATAGATGTATGTGTTTGTCTCTTTTCAGTGTCGCTATTTTTCATTTCAGCGAATTTCAAATCATAACGATGCTAAAGAAGTTTTCACTTTAGCAATTTATTTTTAGATAATTGTCATTAAATGATACTTGCCAAATCTTGCCAATCTTTTTTTATTTATTTATTTACATTTAAACCCGCTAAACTACTTATGTAGTCTGTCAGCAGGTACATAATGACAACATTGGTACATTTTCAAACATTGTATTTATATAATTTTATAATTTTGATGCTAAATATCAATTATTTAAATTACTAAATTGCTAAAATCATGAAAATCGAATTCTTTAATGGCTTGCACTTTATAATTTAAAACACAAATAAATAAAATAGCTCACATCCATACTCAAATCCAAAATGAAGTTATTTTATGAAAAAGGCCGCGCAGTCGTTTCTCTACCCATCCAACCACTCTGACCCATAAGCTTGTTTTCACGATAATACAACATTACCAGATATATGTATGATGCATGAGGCGTACCTGACTTATTAATGTGTAAAATTATTTTACAACTTTTGTAGAACATTGTTTTGACTAACCATTGACTTGTGAACACATGTTAACATAATATTATTGATTTCATATTTAAGTACCTAATAGATTATTAGTGTATGATAATCCATCCGTACAGAGTAGGTATATCAGGACTATACGGCAGAACTGAGATTTCTGAAAATTTCTAAAACCCGTGGCTGTACTGATTTTCTCTTGGGCATGTTCGGAAAGAACCTCTACGGGTCAGAAGGAATGTATATATTGTAGCACCTTTTTTTCAGACTGATTCGTGGATGATTCCAAAACTCAACTAACCTGGAGAGCTAAACATACTTTCTATGTTCCTGACGGTTATCTCCGTCAACAACAGCATAGACTGTTTCATCTCCTGGCTTGCAGAACCAACTTGCTAATGGTCATGCCGGTGGGGAGAGTAATATACAGATACTAATATCTACAACCTGTATGTCGGACGAATATCTACAGCTCATATGTTGAACTAATATCTACGAAATTCAGAGTGTTGACTAATATCTACAGAGCGTAGGTTGAACTAATATCTACAGAGCGTAGGTTGGATAAATCAGCTAAATGTGTCCAATAGTCCGATATTAGGGATTTTTATACTTAGATAAATTAAGTGGGTGAAATGCAGATCCGGGCACCGTCTGGAAATTTAATAAAAAGGCACTTTCTAGATGAGAAAAGTGTGGAGAAGATGAATAAAAAATAAATTAAGGCGCGCTCGGCAAAATTAAGGGAGATACAACCGTTCAAAGTATTTAAAAATTCACTTCGCGAACTGATATTGACAGTTCGTTCGCCATGTTTTCATTGCTTATGTTGGATCCCAGACCTAATACAGAATTAATAGTACGCCAAAATCACAAACCATATTACACAAACCTAGCGTAGCCGCTAAACCACTTGAAAACTGGGATGTTTTTTTGCCGTGACGCGAGCAGGCGCTACGAAGGGGGCACTTTCTTTTCTATCACAAACCATGTTTAGCGTATTAGGTTATAAAAAAATGGCGGGCGGACGCGGGCGAACTGTCAATATCAGTTTGTAAAGTGAAATTTTAAATACTTTGAACGGTTGTATCTCCCTCAATTTTGCCGAGCGCGCCTTAATTTTTGTTTTATTCTGCTTTTCCACACTTTTCAGTGCCTTTTTATTAAATTTCCAGACGGTGCCCGGATCTGCATTCCTCCCAATTAAGTTTTTTAAACTGCATATGCAATATTACGTTATTCCAATATGCCATACATAATTGCAAATCCTACCTTTGCCAGTGCTGTAGATATTCGGCAACACTATTTGATTAATTTGTGTTATTTCACAATTAATTCATTTAAAATAATATAATATATAGTATATTTGCGGCATGTTCCAGAGTGGAAGATACTATTAGTATCGCCCTGGTGTAAGACCACCATTCAGAATTGAAACGTTGCTTGAAAATGGCTTTAGCCGTGTTTAGTGACCAGATCTGAATAGCCAGGTACTTCCCAACCTTCCTCTTCCCCACCTCCTTCCCCTCCCCGCTACCTTCCTCACAACATACCCCAATTGGGGATGCCATAGTCTCACTGGCTCCAGACGGGAGCAGTTGAGATTCTTGTGCGGTATTCACTGTAAAAAAAAAAAAAAAAAAACACTTTGGTTCTCATAGATATTCGTCAACAGTTTGAGCTGTATATATTCGTCAACACTTTCCTTCTCATAAATATTAGTTCGATTTTTTCAGTTTTTGGAATTCCTGTAGATATTAGTAGACGCCTCCGAGAGTTACCTTGTTAAACAGAATCACTTCAGATATTGATATATTTAACAACAATGAAGCAGAATTTAGATGACAAGCTTTGTTGTTGCTTGTATAATGTTTGCTTTTACACATTTACCCCTTGCTGATAGGCGTGTTTTGGACTTTGCACAGCTGATAGGCGATTGGTGGTTGTTTGCCAGTTGTGCAGGGTTAGGAGTGCATTTATTCTTTTAAAAACAAATTGAAATATTAATTTTGTAAATACCAGCGATTCCTGAGCTTATTTGGTATTATATTACAAACCGCCACTGACAAGAATCTAATGCTGCAATGTAATGGACGTTTCTTTCCGGAAGACGGTAGGGAATGATCTTATGGGTGAACCGCAGTTAGGTGAGGTTAGGTTACGTACGGTGTACTGCTTGTCCTTGTAATCATTCCACGGCTCGGGGTTGGTCTTCTTGTTGAAGGTGACCTCGGTGGATCGCAGGGCGAGGCGGGCGGTGTAGAAAATGGCGCCCCCGAGCCCCAGCGCTGTGAAGAAGTACAGCGGAAGAAGCTGCAAATAACAAACAACACACACTCAATTATTGGCTTGTTCAATTAGCTTGAAAACGTGAAAAATCACAGGAGTATCCATTCATTCATAATAAAAAGCAGATGCTAACTAGAATGCCAATAAACAAAAAATAGTGGATAGTAGTACCATTGACAAGCTTGTCACAACTTTTGCCGGTTACTCAGCCAGATATCATTCCGCTTAATTCATATGTGTAAACATTATTCATAGACAACCAAATTGATGGACCAGCACATTGGGGAAAGGGAAAGAAACCAAGTTGCGTGGAGCGAGGGAATAAATTAATCTGACAATATACAGGCAGCTTAACATTGCAAAAATAAAATCTGCATACGAATTACTAGTTCTTTCTACAATGACAAAATACTGGCTGCGTAAAAAACTTAACTACAAATCCCAAATCAGGTAAACAAAAGTTAGGGCTTGTTTTCAAAATTCAATATTTTGTTACACACTTTTACAAATGTGTTATAATTTACCCACCTAATTCATTTGTAGTATCGATTTAGCCAGTTTAGTTATATATGAACACGACTGTGCTGCAAACTGTTGCCTACTTTAGAAAACTTTACTTTTCTGCACAGAGTCTGGGTATTTCAACGTGCGCTCTTTGGCGGTCAACGTGCGACTGAAGTCATGGTTTAGAGCCCGCGCAGACAGCAAGCGTTCCGCGTTCTTTGTAAGTAGTTGACCACTATAGCGCCGCGCAGACCTAGCAGCAGTCAGACCGCGCCGGTCAGTGTGAACGCTTACGTTTTTGCGTTCTATTGTCTGAATTACAAAGAACGCGTGGAACGCCTCGCTCGCAAGATGACCGACACCGAAAAATTAATTGATTTAGTAAGGGAAAGGCAGTTTTTTATATAATCTTAGTGATACAGACTGTATAATTATAAAAATATTTTTTATATGCACCAGATTTAATGTCCGGGTTAAATTTTCCCCACAGGAAAAACTAAACCCTTTCACACACTTCCCCAAATGATCATCTAGTCAATCCACGCTATGCAATTGCACTATATAAGTATTTTAAAAACAAAATAATACAAAAACAACATGTCGACCTACCAGAGACCAAATGGGAAAATAATTCTATAAATAACTATATATTTATTATTTTATAATTATAATTATATACATTTTTTAAAAATATAATTATGCAATTCATTAAAGTTACTTATTGACATTCGGAAGTAAATAAAAAAAAACGTTCTTCATCGTAATTCAGGAAAAAGAATACTGAACTCTCCTTTTCATTTCGCTCAGTGTTAATTGGATGCACCCAGTGACTTCTTTTCTTTTTAGACTCTTCCAAAGTCAACAAAAGCAATGCTTTGTCTTCTGAAGACGAACTATCAAAATACGTGTTTCAGGTACAAGCTTTTTAGGAAAATGGAACGCAGAATATTTGACCGTGTACTGTGTGAGTTAGAACTCGCGTAGAACGCAACCGGCAGAACGCTAGGTGAACGCCAGTGAACGCTGAACGCTTAGCTGTCTGCGCGGGCTCTTATTCAAAACATTCTCGAACCCACCTGGGGCCAAAAATATGAACATCCAGTTTGCCTCCAGCTCTTCGAAATGATACCCATATTTCGTGTTAGGGCAAGTCTATCAGTTTGGATGTCTATGATGTTATTAATTTTTATGTGAAAAAAGTTTCTCAAAAAGTAGGGGTCAATAAACACACATGTTCAAGTTCCCAATGCCCAACATTTGTACACGGTTGACATTTGTCACATGAGAACGGGTCGCTTTTACGACTCGTTCTTGAGTTCGACTCGGCTCGAAACAACTTTCAACTCAGCTATTTCAACTCCTTCCTTTCCACAAAAAGACCCTCCACATAGTATTTCCAAAGAAGACATAGGCCCTGAGGGAAATTATTTTCCTCAAGGCCTCCTGTGCGGTATCATTCCAAAAAAAATATGTAAAACTGTAATTGGCTGTATAATTGTTACAAGATTTGAATCCTGCCTGCAGGTTTGGCAACAGTTGAACTCCAAAATATTCCAGGGCTGGCAATCTGACAAATGCAAAATCATCAATGGGTAAATATTGGAGGTGCCACACACCGAGACCATAAATATGATGTGTATAAAAGGGTGCACAAACCTTGTTACAAATGTATAAAAAAATATGTAAAAAAAAAATACATAAATAACTGTTGGTTTTCAACTGATGGTTTGTGAAAGGGTTTGTGCCTACAAACTGCATTGTTCAGTTTGCAGGTAGGAGGGGTGGGTTCAGGTATGAAATTGTCCTACAAAAAAAATACCTTTTTACAACAGACAGAGATAGCATGGATTGTGGTCACATTGTGGTCTATTAGTAGGGCTATAACTAGTTAACCTCGTCAAAATCTCATTAACCTTGATAGTAATAATTTAATTTTGACAAGTTACATGCAGAATGATGGTTTTCCCAATGGATGTTTATTAATAGGCATTTGAACCTATTTGCAAAAGTTTCCAAAGGCTTTCTAGAAAGAGAGAAAGTTAGTTACATGCTGTGAAAGTCTACCTGTATGAATAATGCTAGTCGAGGGCTCTACCGATCGGGCTATAAACCACTTTCTCTTCAAATATTCAATTAATGTTAAAAGTTGCTTAAACTTAAGGTAATTATTTTCCTAACCGCTGCACTTCAACAATTACTACGAGAAACAACTATTTACATGCCCAAAAGAGATTATTAGGTTTTTAATTTGGGTTAACTTAATTCATGCATATTTAGATTGAAACGAAACTTCGCAAATGTACATCCATACAAAAAAAATCCAAAATGACGGCAAATAAATTGTTTTAGGGAAAATTTTGAACCTTGAATAAAAATGGAATTTTAATGTATCTTTTACCATCTATCCAAACGTAATTAGTGTTTCTTGTAGTAATTAAGTTAAAATGTAGTGTAATTTCCAAAATCTGGGCCTAATAAAAGTGCGGAGGTTGGTGGAAAATTTACCAAATGTTCAATAATGTTAAAAGTTAAAAGTGGACAGCATTAGAACTGTTGGAATATTTGATGCTGGCAACACTGATAGTTCCGGAACAATCTTCTTTTGTTATTTTTCTTCTGTTTGAAATTGTGTCAACTAGTGTATTGTTTACCTGACAATAAAATACGTTTGTACCTTATAATTGAGTATATTTAATTACGAACTAACAGGTTATGGGCCACATCATGCTTAAAGACACTGTGTTGTGATCAATGACTTTTAGTATAAAATTGTGATTAACATTTGAATCGAACAATGTCGTTCCAACTCCCTATTGAAAAGCTGAGGGGCCGTGAGAACTATGACATCTGGAAGTTCGCAGCTCAAGCATATTTAGAAGACCAGGAATTATGGGAATGTGTCGAAGGTACGGAATCAGACCAGAAAAAGGTTAAAAAATGTCGTTCCAAGATTGTTTTGTTGATTGAACCTGTTAACTATGTTCATGTCCAGTCTGCTACAACCGCGAAAGAAGCCTGGGACAATCTTGCTACTGCTTACGACGATAAAGGTCTTACACGGCGCGTCGGGTTACTAAGGACCCTAATTACAACAAAGTTAGAAAACTGTAAGTCTGTTGAAGATTACGTCGATAAAATTATTACTACTGCCCTGAAATTGACTAATATTGGTTTGAAAGTTGATGATGAATGGATAGGTACCATTCTTCTTGCGGGACTTCCAGAAAAGTACACCCCCATGATTATGGGCATAGAGAGCTCTGGAATAAAAGTGACTGGGGATGCAATAAAGACAAAATTACTACAAGATGTTTCGCATAATAATTCAACATTAGAAAATCCCAATGACATGGCTATGTACGGATCTGGCTCGCCCAGATGGGTAAAATACAGTGTTTCTGGATCGGGTAGTCGCAGTTCCAGAGAGGCGGCAAAAAACAGTTCATCCAGAAACAGATCGGAGGAAATAATTACTCCCAACCCTGCAGATTATAAAAAGGGACTCCGCTGTTACCGATGCAACAGAAATGGTCATATAGCCCGAAACTGCGAGGTGACATTTGATACAAAAAACTGTGGAAACAAACAAAGTTCAATGTACACTGCTTTTTCCGTGACTTCTAAATCAGCTGATGAATGGTTTCTCGATTCGGGGGCTTCTGCACATTTAACAATGACTGATAATAATTTATTAAATAAAATCAAAAAATCTTCCCAGTTAGGTATCACTACTGCCAATGGTGATCAAATGATCAGCGACACAGTTGGAAACCTGCAATTAATCACACCTTGTGGAGAAACAATAAATGTAAGTGATGTGTTTTATGTTCCACAAGTGAAAGTAAATTTGCTATCTGTTAGTAAAATTGTTAGCAAAGGTAATTCTGTGGTTTTTAATTCAACTGGAGCAAAAATTTTAAATCGTAACAATCAAATAATTGGAACAGCATCACTAGTGAATAATTTATTTAAATTGGATGTGCAAAGTAATGTTGGCTTCGCTGTTCAAACAAAAGCTAATGATAGCACTCTTTGGCACAGAAGAATGGCCCACCTAAATTATGACAGTTTAAATAAATTGAAAAATGGATTAGCTCATGGAATTCAGTTTTCCTCGTGTAACCCACCAGATGTATGTGAAGTTTGTGTGAAAGGGAAGGGCCACAGGTTGCCTTTCCAATCGAGCAACTCTAGAGCTGCAAGACTACTTGAAGTGATCCACTCAGATCTTGTAGGACCAATGCAGACAAATTCATTATCTGGCTCTAGATATATTCTCACTTTTTTGGATGATTTCAGTAGAAAATCCTTTGTATATTTTCTTGTGACAAAAGATCAGGTGGCAGAGTGTTTTGAAACATTTAAAAAACATGTTGAAACGCAAACTGGAAAGAGAATCAAGACTCTTCGTACTGATAATGGAGGTGAATTTTGCAATAAGCGATTAGACAAAATCCTGCGTGATTGTGGTATTGAACACCAAACCACAGTTCCATATACACCGGAACAGAATGGTCGGGCGGAAAGACTGAATAGATCAATCCTGGAGCGTGCCAGGTGTCTTTTGATTGAAGCTAACCTCCCAAATATTTTTTGGGCTGAATCAGTCTTCACTACAGTCTACTTGATGAATCGTTCGCCCAGCAAAAATGTGGATAAAACTCCCGAGGAAATGTGGTCAGGAAGAAAACCTACTGTAAAACATGTAAGGGTATTTGGCTGCAAAGCCTATGCACACATTCCGGATGCACACCGAAAAAAGTTAGATCCTAAATCAAAACCATGCATTATGATGGGATATAGTCTTCTGTCCAAGGCTTATCGTTTGTATGACCCTAACAATAATTGTATTTTTGCATCAAGAGATGTCATTTTCTCTGAGAATGAGGAAGGAGTTTCACTCCTCACAGGGAAACAGGATAATTCAAGAGAATCTTTCTTTCCTGCAGCGGAAGATGAATGTTCCTCAATAAATGAAGATATTGTATCTAAGGAATCACCCGAAAAAGTTGGCTCAGTGGATTCAGAGGACATTGCGGATATACGGGATACTGAAGACTTCCTAAATCCGCACGTTGCAGACTTACAGTCTGGTCTAAGAAGGCAGGACAGGGTTAGGAATCTTCCCAAAAAATATGATGATTTTGTAGTTTATACTGGTGTTAGTGATGAACCCTCAGATCCCTTGACCATTGAGGAGGCAATGGAGCGATCAGATAAACAACTTTGGATTGAAGCAATGGACCGTGAAATGGAATCACAAATGGATAACAACACATGGGAACTGGTCGATCTTCCATCTGACAGAAAACCTTTAAACAGCAAATGGGTTTTTCGCACAAAGAGAGATGCAAATGGGGATATAGTCCAGCGTAAGGCTCGTCTAGTAGTGAAAGGTTGTGCTCAAAGAAAGGGTTTGGATTTCGAAGAAACCTTCTCACCTGTGGTCCGATACAGCTCCATTCGATACTTAATGGCATTAGCGGCTGAACTTGATTTGGACATAGATCAGATGGACGCTGTTTCAGCATTTCTCCAGGGCGATCTTCAGGAGGAAATCTACATGTACCAACCAACAGGATACCAAAAGTCTGATAAAGTTTGTCGCCTAAGGAAAAGCCTATATGGATTAAAACAATCAAGCCGTGTTTGGAACATAAAATTGGATGCATGCCTGAAGAATATTGGGTTTCAGCAGTCAAGATATGATCCATGTGTGTATGTGAAAAATGAAAATGCGACTGTGTTGATCATTGCTGTTTGGGTGGATGATCTACTTATTTTTTCTAGCGACAAATCACAAAAATATGCTGTTAAAAATCAGCTCAAAGAAAGTTTCAAAATGACTGATATCGGTGAAGCCAAATATGTGTTGGGATTCCAGTTGACTCGAGACAGGCAAAACAAGAAGCTGTGGATAAGTCAACAGAGCTATATTGAACAGGTTCTGAAGCGCTTCAATATGTATGGATGCAACCCTGTGGACACACCACTAAGTCCTAATGAAAAACTCTCGAAACAGCAATCACCAAAAGATGAGAACACCTCAGCCATGATGAAAAATATTCCGTACCAAGAGGCAGTCGGTAGTTTGTTATTTGCCTCTCAAGTTACCCGACCTGACATTTCATTTGCGGTTAGTTATGTGAGTCGTTTCAATAACAATCCAGGTCAAGCGCACTGGGCTGCAGTCAAACGAATTATGCGTTACTTAAAGGGTACTGCAGATTGGAAACTGGAGTTTGATGGATGCATACCCTCTTCAATTGTTGGTTTCTGTGATGCTGATTGGGCCAGTGATTGTGACGAAAGGCGATCTGTGACAGGCTACATTTTTACTAAATGTAAAGGAGCTGTTTCTTGGGGGACAAAAAAACAACCAACTGTGGCGCTATCGACAACCGAAGCAGAGTACATGTCCATGTCTGCTGCGACACAGGAGGCATTGTGGTTAAGAGGTCTGGCTCAGGAAATCGACAGTGCAGTATATGACACTCCTACAGTTATCCACGTGGACAACCAGGGAGCGGCAAATCTAGCCGTGAATGGGTGTTACCAAGCCAGAACCAAACATATAGATGTGCGACATCACTTCCTTCGTGAGAAGATCCAGTGCCAACTAATTGAATTCAAATACATCCCTACAACTAAAATGGTAGCCGACTCTCTCACCAAAGCTTTGGATAGAGAGAAATTGATGAGATGCATTTGCAATCAGGGTATCATCAAATAGGGAGGGTGTTGGAATATTTGATGCTGGCAACACTGATAGTTCCGGAACAATCTTCTTTTGTTATTTTTCTTCTGTTTGAAATTGTGTCAACTAGTGTATTGTTTACCTGACAATAAAATACGTTTGTACCTTATAATTGAGTATATTTAATTACGAACTAACAAGAACCACGGGCGGATCCAGGATTTTTTTCTGGGGGGGGGGGGGGCACAAGGGGCGGACGGGCAAAAAAGTCAACAATTACTGTTAAGATTTTTTTCTGGGGGGGGCACAAGAGGCGGACGGGCACAAAATCTACAATCACTGTTATGTACTTCAAGTTTATGTCTACAAGTTGAAGTATGTTTAGGAAGGTTTATGATAGTGTCAAAACAATAGAAAAATTAAATGTTTAAAATAAAGACAGTTTTCGCTTCTAAGTATGTACCGTGATGGAATCTCCACAGTACACAAAAATACCATCTGGGGGGGACACGTGCCCCCTCTGTTGGAATATTTGATGCTGGCAACACTGATAGTTCCGGAACAATCTTCTTTTGTTATTTTTCTTCTGTTTGAAATTGTGTCAACTAGTGTATTGTTTACCTGACAATAAAATACGTTTGTACCTTATAATTGAGTATATTTAATTACGAACTAACAGGTTATGGGCCACATCATGCTTAAAGACACTGTGTTGTGATCAATGACTTTTAGTATAAAATTGTGATTAACATTTGAATCGAACAATGTCGTTCCAACTCCCTATTGAAAAGCTGAGGGGCCGTGAGAACTATGACATCTGGAAGTTCGCAGCTCAAGCATATTTAGAAGACCAGGAATTATGGGAATGTGTCGAAGGTACGGAATCAGACCAGAAAAAGGTTAAAAAATGTCGTTCCAAGATTGTTTTGTTGATTGAACCTGTTAACTATGTTCATGTCCAGTCTGCTACAACCGCGAAAGAAGCCTGGGACAATCTTGCTACTGCTTACGACGATAAAGGTCTTACACGGCGCGTCGGGTTACTAAGGACCCTAATTACAACAAAGTTAGAAAACTGTAAGTCTGTTGAAGATTACGTCGATAAAATTATTACTACTGCCCTGAAATTGACTAATATTGGTTTGAAAGTTGATGATGAATGGATAGGTACCATTCTTCTTGCGGGACTTCCAGAAAAGTACACCCCCATGATTATGGGCATAGAGAGCTCTGGAATAAAAGTGACTGGGGATGCAATAAAGACAAAATTACTACAAGATGTTTCGCATAATAATTCAACATTAGAAAATCCCAATGACATTGCTATGTACGGATCTGGCTCGCCCGGGTGGGTAAAATACAGTGTTTCTGGATCGGGTAGTCGCAGTTCCAGAGAGGCGGCAAAAAACAGTTCATCCAGAAACAGATCGGAGGAAATAATTACTCCCAACCCTGCAGATTATAAAAAGGGACTCCGCTGTTACCGATGCAACAGAAATGGTCATATAGCCCGAAACTGCGAGGTGACATTTGATACAAAAAACTGTGGAAACAAACAAAGTTCAATGTACACTGCTTTTTCCGTGACTTCTAAATCAGCTGATGAATGGTTTCTCGATTCGGGGGCTTCTGCACATTTAACAATGACTGATAATAATTTATTAAATAAAATCAAAAAATCTTCCCAGTTAGGTATCACTACTGCCAATGGTGATCAAATGATCAGCGACACAGTTGGAAACCTGCAATTAATCACACCTTGTGGAGAAACAATAAATGTAAGTGATGTGTTTTATGTTCCACAAGTGAAAGTAAATTTGCTATCTGTTAGTAAAATTGTTAGCAAAGGTAATTCTGTGGTTTTTAATTCAACTGGAGCAAAAATTTTAAATCGTAACAATCAAATAATTGGAACAGCATCACTAGTGAATAATTTATTTAAATTGGATGTGCAAAGTAATGTTGGCTTCGCTGTTCAAACAAAAGCTAATGATAGCACTCTTTGGCACAGAAGAATGGCCCACCTAAATTATGACAGTTTAAATAAATTGAAAAATGGATTAGCTCATGGAATTCAGTTTTCCTCGTGTAACCCACCAGATGTATGTGAAGTTTGTGTGAAAGGGAAGGGCCACAGGTTGCCTTTCCAATCGAGCAACTCTAGAGCTGCAAGACTACTTGAAGTGATCCACTCAGATCTTGTAGGACCAATGCAGACAAATTCATTATCTGGCTCTAGATATATTCTCACTTTTTTGGATGATTTCAGTAGAAAATCCTTTGTATATTTTCTTGTGACAAAAGATCAGGTGGCAGAGTGTTTTGAAACATTTAAAAAATATGTTGAAACGCAAACTGGAAAGAGAATCAAGACTCTTCGTACTGATAATGGAGGTGAATTTTGCAATAAGCGATTAGACAAAATCCTGCGTGATTGTGGTATTGAACACCAAACCACAGTTCCATATACACCGGAACAGAATGGTCGGGCGGAAAGACTGAATAGATCAATCCTGGAGCGTGCCAGGTGTCTTTTGATTGAAGCTAACCTCCCAAATATTTTTTGGGCTGAATCAGTCTTCACTACAGTCTACTTGATGAATCGTTCGCCCAGCAAAAATGTGGATAAAACTCCCGAGGAAATGTGGTCAGGAAGAAAACCTACTGTAAAACATGTAAGGGTATTTGGCTGCAAAGCCTATGCACACATTCCGGATGCACACCGAAAAAAGTTAGATCCTAAATCAAAACCATGCATTATGATGGGATATAGTCTTCTGTCCAAGGCTTATCGTTTGTATGACCCTAACAATAATTGTATTTTTGCATCAAGAGATGTCATTTTCTCTGAGAATGAGGAAGGAGTTTCACTCCTCACAGGGAAACAGGATAATTCAAGAGAATCTTTCTTTCCTGCAGCGGAAGATGAATGTTCCTCAATAAATGAAGATATTGTATCTAAGGAATCACCCGAAAAAGTTGGCTCAGTGGATTCAGAGGACATTGCGGATATACGGGATACTGAAGACTTCCTAAATCCGCACGTTGCAGACTTACAGTCTGGTCTAAGAAGGCAGGACAGGGTTAAGAATCTTCCCAAAAAATATGATGATTTTGTAGTTTATACTGGTGTTAGTGATGAACCCTCAGATCCCTTGACCATTGAGGAGGCAATGGAGCGATCAGATAAACAACTTTGGATTGAAGCAATGGACCGTGAAATGGAATCACAAATGGATAACAACACATGGGAACTGGTCGATCTTCCATCTGACAGAAAACCTTTAAACAGCAAATGGGTTTTTCGCACAAAGAGAGATGCAAATGGGGATATAGTCCAGCGTAAGGCTCGTCTAGTAGTGAAAGGTTGTGCTCAAAGAAAGGGTTTGGATTTCGAAGAAACCTTCTCACCTGTGGTCCGATACAGCTCCATTCGATACTTAATGGCATTAGCGGCTGAACTTGATTTGGACATAGATCAGATGGACGCTGTTTCAGCATTTCTCCAGGGCGATCTTCAGGAGGAAATCTACATGTACCAACCAACAGGATACCAAAAGTCTGATAAAGTTTGTCGCCTAAGGAAAAGCCTATATGGATTAAAACAATCAAGCCGTGTTTGGAACATAAAATTGGATGCATGCCTGAAGAATATTGGGTTTCAGCAGTCAAGATATGATCCATGTGTGTATGTGAAAAATGAAAATGCGACTGTGTTGATCATTGCTGTTTGGGTGGATGATCTACTTATTTTTTCTAGCGACAAATCACAAAAATATGCTGTTAAAAATCAGCTCAAAGAAAGTTTCAAAATGACTGATATCGGTGAAGCCAAATATGTGTTGGGATTCCAGTTGACTCGAGACAGGCAAAACAAGAAGCTGTGGATAAGTCAACAGAGCTATATTGAACAGGTTCTGAAGCGCTTCAATATGTATGGATGCAACCCTGTGGACACACCACTAAGTCCTAATGAAAAACTCTCGAAACAGCAATCACCAAAAGATGAGAACACCTCAGCCATGATGAAAAATATTCCGTACCAAGAGGCAGTCGGTAGTTTGTTATTTGCCTCTCAAGTTACCCGACCTGACATTTCATTTGCGGTTAGTTATGTGAGTCGTTTCAATAACAATCCAGGTCAAGCGCACTGGGCTGCAGTCAAACGAATTATGCGTTACTTAAAGGGTACTGCAGATTGGAAACTGGAGTTTGATGGATGCATACCCTCTTCAATTGTTGGTTTCTGTGATGCTGATTGGGCCAGTGATTGTGACGAAAGGCGATCTGTGACAGGCTACATTTTTACTAAATGTAAAGGAGCTGTTTCTTGGGGGACAAAAAAACAACCAACTGTGGCGCTATCGACAACCGAAGCAGAGTACATGTCCATGTCTGCTGCGACACAGGAGGCATTGTGGTTAAGAGGTCTGGCTCAGGAAATCGACAGTGCAGTATATGACACTGCTACAGTTATCCACGTGGACAACCAGGGAGCGGCAAATCTAGCCGTGAATGGGTGTTACCAAGCCAGAACCAAACATATAGATGTGCGACATCACTTCCTTCGTGAGAAGATCCAGTGCCAACTAATTGAATTCAAATACATCCCTACAACTAAAATGGTAGCCGACTCTCTCACCAAAGCTTTGGATAGAGAGAAATTGATGAGATGCATTTGCAATCAGGGTATCATCAAATAGGGAGGGTGTTGGAATATTTGATGCTGGCAACACTGATAGTTCCGGAACAATCTTCTTTTGTTATTTTTCTTCTGTTTGAAATTGTGTCAACTAGTGTATTGTTTACCTGACAATAAAATACGTTTGTACCTTATAATTGAGTATATTTAATTACGAACTAACACCCTCCAGAATCCGCCCTTGATTAGAACCGTCCTAAGTTGACAAAATTGAAGATATATAGAAAAACAGGAGTTAACAAAGACAGGAATGATTGCAAGCAGTCATAAATGTAATAAAGAGATTCTATAAGATATATTGAAATTGTAACTGTCATTCTGATATTTGGGTGACCAATACATTTTTGCAACTTTGCCATCATCTGGTTTTCAAGGCCAGTGTGGGAAATCATAGCCAAAATAAGCAATCAATTAATCAAATATTAGATTAAAGTGTAAGTTTTGTGATTAATCGTTGGATTCGTAATTCGTTGAATATAAAAATCTGATAACGAATGATAAGATAAATTAATATCAGGTTCGATCCATTATATTGATAAGACTACACATTGGCGAAATTTATCACAGATATCCTCCAGTTATCGTTCTATATCAACGAGCAAAGCGTGTCGGTAGATTTCATACATGTGTTAACATAAAAACGTACATGTTAACCAAAATATTGATCTAAAAAATCATCAGTAGTGTGCGACGTCGTATAATTATATAAGATCGGCCATACGCAGAACTGTCAGTGAACCTAAATGTAAATAAATAGTGTCAAATAATGAAAACTTACAGAGGGGTTCTTCTTTAGGCTGTTAATGTTAAGTCCCTGCATTTTGAAGTCTGTATTCTTAGCCCAGGGGATGAAACTGAAATAATATGTCGACCTTTCAGCAAAAATAACGCTGCAAGACGCACAGAAAACGGATGGAAATGGAAATGGAATGGTAAGACGAGTGTGACCCGAACAGTGCTAATAATATTATAAGTAGGTTCCAAGAATTTTGAAAGATCTAAATTATTATTATATCTTTTACAAAAATTTCATCATGGTAAAATAAATTTAAAATTTATTTTTTTGAGCTAAAACTTCCAATTTATTGGCTACTAAATCAATTTGTTAGCGCATTATGTATTAAACATGTAATTTTTTTAATTGCGCATGGCAATCTCTACAACAGACATTAATGCCGTTTTTTGTTAATTCGCATATATTTTTAGTTTTATGACGTACTCAAAAAATTAAATGCATTTTAAACTTTGTTTTAAGTATCGCTGACGTCTCAATAAGCATTCAACTTTAAAAGTACCCTTATTTGACAGGAAGTGTGCATATCAGCTGATCGAAGAACCTGTGAAAAAAACGGGATGAACGATGAACCAAAAACCATGATATCCATGGTATATCTATGCATGAAACCATAGAGCGATAAAGCCATAGATGAAAATTGTGGAAATTGCTTGGGAATTTGGGAACAGAAATCACAAATGGATGACAAGCATCTGTGCGAACTTTTGACAACTTATCATAAAAATTGATATAAAACAGTCATTTTGATGAGCCGGCTCACGCAACAGGGCGAGAAATATTGTCGCATCGAAAAGTGCATATTAAGTCTACTATGAGTTTCTTATTGTGAGTTAAAATTTTCGCTTTAATTTTGTTATTTATTTGTCATGTACTCTCGCGTTACTCATCGGCTATATCGCACTTTGCCGATAAGAACAAGAAAAATATGTTTTAAAAAACTGCTTTAATTATTTATTTAATTTATCTTTCAGTTACTTGTTTATCTCTTCCCACATTGGAAATGTCAAGAGTCGAATTGGCCGTCAATAATACTACGTCGATCTTTTCCTCTTAGTATATTTTCCCTAATATGTAGATACTGCTGTAGTACAATTGTTGCGAAATACTAACCAGTGAAAAAAGTATTTGTGAACCTTTCGCAGCTCTTGTGTTGTTAAATTAAGTAGAACTTTAGAAGCGGATAAACTGTTTGCCTGTCACTAACTGGGATGTAAATTATAGCGGCGGTAGGTCCAACAAGACCTTCAAGCCGAAGAAGAACATCCCCGAGGGAACGCACCAGTATGACCTGATGAAGCACGCGGCTGCCACGCTGGGCTCGGGCAACTTGCGGCTGGCCGTTATGTTGCCCGATGGCGAGGACCTCAACGAGTGGGTGGCCGTAAACACCGTGGACTTCTTCAACCAAATCAACATGTTGTACGGTACCATCACGGAGTTCTGCACGGAGGATAGTTGCGCCATCATGTCGGCAGGACCCAAGTACGAGTACCACTGGGCGGACGGCCACACGGTGAAGAAGCCTATTAAATGCTCGGCGCCCAAGTACATAGATTACCTCATGACGTGGGTGCAGGACCAGCTGGACGATGAGACGTTGTTCCCCTCCAAGATCGGCGTGCCGTTCCCCAAGAACTTCCTGTCCATCGCCAAGACCATCCTGAAGCGCCTGTTTCGCGTGTATGCGCACATTTACCACCAGCACTTCTCCGAGGTGGTTCAGCTCGGGGAGGAGGCCCACCTCAACACCTCCTTTAAGCACTTCATCTTCTTTGTGCAGGTACCTACAGACTACTGTTATACTTACCCCTTTTTATGATAGTTAGCTTTAATTTATTTATCCAGGTACTGTATTTCGCACCACAAAGTAAGCACTTCTCATGAAGATATTGTTTTATTAATCTTTTTAAATAATTATTTACTTTTTACACCCCTTATAATATTTCACTCGAGTTCAAAGGCAATGTATTAATTTTTCTCATTGGGAATGATGTTTTCCACCTTATTTTAATTTTAATGATGAAATCGACACTGGAATCGATAAATGGCTAAAACGCCATGCAGCTGGAAAGGAAGAGTGCCTCAATATGTACGGCATACAGCCGTACGGCACTTGAGGCATTTTTCTTTTTAAGCTGTACAGCGCTTTAGCCTTTTATCCTTTCCAGCGTCGATATAAACAACTCTTTAAAATACTGCAAATAAATTGTCACATCACAGAATTTTCAATTTGGGAACCAGGACACACTGAACCCCAGAATCCTACCCACCTCTTAAACCATTTTCCTTCCCAGATCTCTCCTCCTTCCTTTCCCTTAAAAAACCCTCCACACAGCATCCCCAAAGATGACAGGCCCTCAGGAATATTATTTTCCTCAGGGCCTCCTGTATGAAAAAAAAAAAGAACAGACAAGAAAAAATTTAAATAATATACATCTGGGTTGCCGGCGATGAAAATCATGCAGAGATATTGCGGCTGCAGTACCCTTTTACTAACTTTTCCTTCGTCCTGTTCCAGGAGTTCAACCTGATAGACCGGCGGGAGCTGGCGCCGCTGCAGGAGCTGATAGAGAAGTTGACTGCAAAGGATGCCCGATGAAGTGAGACTGACCGGGTGTCTCAGACACCGCAACAATACTCTCCCCTCCTTGTGTAAATATTACCCCCTGCACCCTTCATCATGTTGCACTGCTCCCAAGATCTCGCCAAGTATCCCAAGCAAAACTAGTTTCCCTCTCGGCAGTCGAATTTTTACCAATATTAGATTGCAATCGGCTCAACTTTATGTTAGTTTATTATTTTTTTCAACAAATTTACAAAAATTTTCTCTTTTGGTGCCGTAAATTACATTTCCGATCTGTCAATTATTTATTCTATGGAATGCCATATCCGTTCCGACAAGTCATCAATCTCTGAAAACACATTTCTATGGTAAACGCCATTTAATATTTGGATGAAAAATGTATCTTTTTATTAATTTTTTTTTAATGTGAACAATTTGCGAGACTCCCACTGGCTTCAGGCAGTATGGCGGTACTATGGCACCCCTAATGTGGAGCGAATAAAAATATCTAGCTATTAATATCTGGTTACTAAACATAGTTAAATGCACGGTTTGGAGTCTGAATGATTGTCAACGTGTGGGCCCAGATTAACCGCTCACCACTCTACAATCTCTTAGCGAGCTTCCCAAGCTTTCAAAACTTTACACAATGGCCTGAACTAGAGACCATAATTTATCCTTGTATTTCATCCATTCATGTCCAATGCATATAATGAACTACTTGGTCAAATTTACCATACTCTTTCTGTATGTAACAGTTTGTAATCTGACTTTACATAAATGTAACAACAATTCCCCTTATTTTGTTACTTTACACTCGTAAGGAAGTTAGTCGCTGATATTCTATGGCTTTACTCAGTGAAGTTTGTTAAGTAAAATATTCTATCACATCCGTACTACTACTTCCACAAATTAAATTAATTAATTTAATTAGGATCTTGTCGTTAAGAGAACATTTCTCTTCTACCTTAGATTAATAAATATAACACAACCAACATGGCGAAACCGAATTTTGTCCCGTTTATTTTTCCAAATAATTCTGTCAAAATTAATACAAGTAAATGGAAAATTGTCTGCATTTAGGCTGTAGTTTAGTTTTGCCACCTCAAAAGCACAGACAACCTACATAGGTTAGTGGTCTTTACTTTTAGCTTTGAGTCGGCAGGTTATGGATTCAATGATCGGTTAGTGGCTGAGGTGACAAATGCATCAGGTTCCCACCCACTGGCGGCTGGCCCTAAGCTAAGCACACCCAGAATTTCGACCATTTTATTAATTCCTGAATGCCGAATAACCTACAATTTCTACGAAATTGCTCATAACAATGCGAGGCTCGACTTCCCGTTATAATATACTGCTAAAATGGTTATCTGTATACGCTCGCATAACAAATATAGAGCGACTTGTGCCTATATTCAGAGTAGTGGTTCGTTTCGGATACCGCCTATAGAATTTTACGTGAATGTTTGCATATTCTGTGGACTCTGGGAAACTGTGGGCACATTTTGGAGGGAACGGTTTGTTCAATAGCTTTTAAAGAGGAACACGTTTATGTTATATTGTGAATCCAATTCAACATCGACTCTTTTCAGTCAATGTTTCGTTTACAGCATTCTTCCTTATCAACGATTAATTAGTCGGCTAACATTGTCTGTTGAATCCTGAACATTTCTTACACGGCGGACGTTTTGATTTTTTTTACAGTAACCTAGTAAAAATATGTTTATCAATTTTTTTAGATACAATTAAGACGACAGAAGTGTTAAAAGCGTTGTGATATTTTTTATATTTAATCTCTCGACAAATTTAACTATTGGTATATGGGGAGTGAATTTTTTTTTTTTCATTCAGCACCCATTTGTTGTGAGTACCAGCTGCCACCGTTAAATTCCTACGCTTGTTATGTAGTAGTAGGAGTTTTTCAAATATTGTTAGCTTTTCGTCGCCCGGGAATATTTGCCTCATTGGTGGTACTGATGACAACTCCTGAATTGGCCAACGATTTTAAAATGGGCAAGATACGTTTCGTTGTGTTGGTCATTCATTACACACAAACAGAAAACTCATCACACTTATTTTTTATCATAATATATCGTATCACGTTCCTTTTTCATTATGATTTAATTGAGTATTTATGTTATGTTTTTATAGTGCATATATTATTGTATTTATGTAATCTAAACATATGTAAAATGCAGTCCTCACCATAATTTGGCTTTGAATGCACAATTATCGCATTTGGATGCATTAAATATTGATAGATTTCACTTAAAATGCAGTATTTTGATATTCTTATGTTGGTGGCATACCTCGGAGTAGAAATCTTATTTGTATCAAAACATCACATATTTTCATAAATTTATGAAAATACAAATGATAAATATTATTTTTATTTTAATGATGAATATAAAATGGTAATTCGACTTGCAATACTGCAAATATGATGTAACACAAATTCTAATTTTTTACTTAATTCAGTGTGTCACGGGTTATTTAAATTTAATCTCCGTTAGTAGTTGAGTGATCCAAAGCATCAGGTTCCCACGCAAATGTTGCGGATTCAACTCTCTGCTAGCTTAGTCTAAGTCAGGGGTTCCCAAACTTATAAGTATCACGCCTCCCTACCGCTTAAAATGAATATGCCCGCGCCCCCCCTCGGCCCAGGGATTTAATATAATCATTATTATATTTGCGTTTTTTTCGTCGAGCTTATGGCAAAATAGAAGTAATAACCTATCACACACTACTCTAACAAACATGTTTGCCAGGCGCGTGCGGTGCGGGAAGTGAGGTGCGTGCGGTAGCGCGGGCGACTAGAGTGATAACCGCCGCCCGTGCCCCCCTGTACATGTCTTCGCGCCCCCCAGTTAGAAAATCAATGGTCTAAGTCCTCCATTATTACAAAAGCAATATTTTCCTCTTTCAATGAAGGGAGTAGAAAGTTCAAATATTACCGATTTATTCATAACCTCTGATTGTTTGTCTTTCTTTTTATTCAAACTAAATATTTCTTCACTGGAAAAAGTCATCTATTCATGAGAGAATAGGATAAAAAAAAATATTTTGGTAATTATGTTAAGATCTCCCGACAGTTGGCCTCCTGATGCTTGCCGTGGCGGCCAACTTAAATACAATATGACTAAGGGGGCATACATTAATTACGTAAGCAGTTTTTCTTCCAATCTATTTTCTTCAATCTCCCCCCCTTTGGTGAGATAAATTTGGGCCACTTCGTTCTTCGGCCATATTCTTTTCAAGTAGACGTGAGATTTTGCTGGACCCCCTCCCGCCTTTTGAACTCACGTAATTAATGTATGCCCCCTAAGTGTCTCCGAAGGGATGTGCAGAGTGAATGTACTGCCGGATAACAAGAGTATTAAACACATTTACATTCAAATGCACCACGGAAAAAACCACTCGTCTATTTACCGTATATATCAGCTTACAAAAGTACAAAAAATCCACACTGTAAATAAATTCGTTTTACATCCACACCAACTTATTATTAAAGGTATTTTTGAAATTTAATTTAGGTTTGAAATTGGTAAATAAACCACAGAAAATTATAATTTTATTATAAATTTGGGGAGCCAACTGTCCGATCACCATATCGTCGCCTCGGTTCTTATTTGTCCAAAAGACCATTTTAGTTTTTGTTCAACGTCCACTTTAAAATTGAAGTATAAAAAATGCCAGTTAATCACTTAATTAACCTCTTATTTGCCACTCGTGCGCCGGCGTGTCGTGAGACTTTACACGCGATTTTGACCCTTATGTATAAAGAAAGTGTATGAAGAACACGGTCAGAATCGCTTGCTTTATTATCGCCCTTTACCATAGAGAAAACCGCAATGCGCCAGGTCACTCCAAATAATTTATATTAATAATTTACCGGAGCGCGGGAATGTGCGCAGTTCTTGCGCATGCGCGGGAAAAATTCCTTTAATTACGATTTTGACCTTTCTATTGTTCTAAATTTCTCAAGGACACTGTCAGAATCGCTGGACACGAAATGTCATTGGGTGTCATGGCTGCCGTTTTTTGCGAACGCTAATTGGTGGACAACCAACCCCAATTACCCCGGCAAACAAGGCGTTAAGAATTATTTAAACTAATGAGACCTTTATCTTTACGAAAATAGCTTTATCTTATACGTCTATCATAATGTTTCATTGAAATAATGAAAGAAAACCTTCCCATCCGGAAAAATCTTCTAATGGTCTGTTGGACAAATACGAACCAAGGTGACGATATGTTACAGTAATTTGTTGTATTGCATGAAGAATATCTAATATTATTATGTACCCTTATGTGACATGTTTTTTTTTTTAGAAAACATTCAGTGAAAATGAATGTTATAGTGAAAAACAATAATTGGAATATAAATTAACTAATGTGATAAAAGTGTTTTTGGTAAATAACGCTGATTTGTAGATACATACAAGAAAGATGGAGAAATAAATAATAGAATGTATTAGACTAGGTACAGTTCATTTACTCTAATTTGGCCATTATTAATCTATGGGATTTGGGTATATGGCTGTTACACATTGTTAATTAAAGATACAAAATACTATTGAAAATAAAACTGTATTGTCGTGCTCATGTTGAAATTGTGCTTGCATTTGTGTGGTGCAATTTTGTGTTATTTCACTTCAAGTGCACTTTATTATAATAAACTTTAAAAAAATGATTTAGTCACCCTTTTCAGTGGTCATGCTCTTAAAATCACTTCCTCAATGCTTCTTATCACTTTGATCGTCCAGTTGATTAGTCAGACATCTCCAAAAAAATTATTTTGAGTTGAGTACGCGGTTACATGTAAAAGTGTAGCCTTTGACTGGTCACAATTAAATTGTAAATTAAACGAAATGTTGATGTTTTCTGGGTCATTAGTAGGATATTTCAAAATGTCTTACTAATGTACCTGGCAGTTATGCCGCCCAGTGTTATTTCATAGCATATGTAAAATACAGAAACGGGTTAATAACATTTGATTTATGATGAGCAATCCAATATAGTTTTCCTAGTTATCTCAAAACTTAGTTGGAGATGTCTGACTAATCAACTGGACAATCGCTATATTATTATACAGTATGTACAAATCAACAAGAAGAGAACAAATTAATAATAACAGTAATATTAAAGCACAATACAACATTAATATATTTGTATTTTAAAAAATGTCAATTTATTTTCAGCAAACATTCTGAGTGGATATTATAATATTATGTGAAGACATAAAAAATTCAAAGATGAACCCAAAACCAAACACCTATCAAGGCTTGTATCGCTTATGATAAATTGAAAAGAAGTAGGATTTTTATAATATTTTTTTTAAAGCCCATTTAAATTCAAGCAAATTCGGGATATTAGTAAGAGCTGAAGGAACTTTATTTCAAATGAGCGGGCCAGTTACAAAAAAAAGATCGATCATAGTAGACGGCTCTATTTGAGCTAAAATGTTCGCATACCTCTTCTTATTTTTATTGCCCAGTTTGGCTGATCCCCCAATATCTGTTAAGTTAGGTGGGGGTCCTCAAAGCTATCATGAGAATGTTAATACAGCCATGTAAAAACTAACAGTTTTATTTGCGATTGTATTACGCGTCTGATTGCCAGTTATGTACGGTGCTTTCTTCCAAACAGTTAAAACTGTACTGTGCTATAATAGGAGGCTAAACCAGAGGTCGGCTAAAACATTTAAAGATCTGACGAACTATTCTATATCTTGGCCGAGATCTGCTGACAGATTTATGTGTTTTTATATGGCTGTCGGGATCGAGACGGATATCGGGCGAGATCTCTTGTCAGATTTCTAATGCTGTTAAATGAATAAATAATAGTGCATACTTGCATGAATTCGTGTTTAAAATGACCTAAACTAAAATACGTGACAGCTCATAGACCCATAGAAAAAGCAAATAACAGTCGTATAAAATCACACAAATACAACAGATCTCAGCCGAGAACTATCTCGTTCTCACAAAATATATAGAATAGCTCGTCTGGACTGATAACAATTGACCGCTTTATAATAATATTAATTCAACGTTTTGAAATTTCAATCATATTTGACCCCTTCATTCAGACCTCTAGGAAAAGCCGCTATCTTTTATTCTAGCAATGGGCGCCACCAGCAATCCAAGAATATTGGGTTTGTTATCTCTATTTGGAGTAACGGAAGTTGTGCAGGAAGTGTGATAAGAAATAATATGTTTTTATCATACTTTGTACGTAATAGATTCACTTTTCATACTCCCACATAAATTATTATATAAATATTACAACACCCGAAATCACCGCCTCAATTTATCCATAGATAAAATAACAATTGCATGGAACAAAATATTTGTGTGGCAGATTTTTTAATCGACGACTTAAACCAAAATTAAATAATTAAAAACCTAGTATAACTTTTCCAGAGCTCACGCAAGTCTTCTCAAAGTGACGCACTAATTTCAGATGATTCGTGCTAATAGAAGCTTACTAAATAAAAATTTTATGTTATTTACAAAGATAGCAAAATCTTTTAAGTCCTGTAGGCCCTCTATTCATGGAGATACTTACAAACTACGTGATTGTGATGCAACCTCAAGTACTCTACAGATATACTACTCTTTAATGCTGGTTTCTGTACACGGCGCTACCTGAAATATACTGAACTTGGATCATTTTTCACGTGCAGCCGTGTCAAATAACTTTTTTTCCAACATCAATACATGCCTTCTCCACTAAATCCTTACGTATTCTGGTAAAGTATAGTAATATAAACACACATTTTTTCCACTTCCAGAACCAATCTAATATTACCTTCATGTTCAGAAGCCATTTCTGTGAAACGAATAGTAGCAGACATGAATTATGCAATGCTGCATAGCGTGCCATCAGCACCATCAGTAGCATGAAACTGACTTCAAACCGACAGCCGCCGCGTAGCGCCGTGTACGAACACTAGCAAAATCGTACGGTGGATACTTACGAGCGGCGCGCACGCTACGCGCAGGAGGCTCGAGTAGCTTGCAAGTAGCGTCATGTACGGCACATATTGTCATTTGTTAGTAAGTTATTCTATGTAATTATGCATTGGAATGTCTTTTAAATGTATTTCTAGCCTGTTCAAATATTTTGCTCAATACAATTTTAGTTTTACCTGCAAATTTCTCTAAAAATCTCCATCTATGTAAAAATTTAAAATAGAAGAAGTATCTCTTTATATCCAATATTAAAAGATCAGTTTAATGTGTTGTGAAAATAAAATTAATATAAAAATATATTTAATATCGGTATTGGATGATGATAAAGTGTTTCAGCCATTCATACTGCACTACTTTAAAGTGATTTGTTTTAAACACGTAATTTCTCTAAGATCTGTACCCAAAAATATTATTATTTAGTCCCGTATGAATGATTAGAAATTATAAATACATAAATCACATTTTCTTACAGTAAGAATTCTTTATGTAGTGCATTTTCAAATATTTTGTAAAGATCGTAATTTCCAATACAATATTATACATATTTTTAGATGTGTTAATTATTTGTCAGGGTGGCATTTCAAAGTATGGAAATTTATTTCTATTTCATCACACTGTGACAGAACAAGAGTTATTTATAATATGTCCTGTTGACTTGGTCATAAACCAGCCTTCATTGCATTATACAATTTAATAAAGAACCCTTTCATGTGTGTATAGGAAAGTCTTTGAGGAAAGAACTTACAGTACAACTTCGATGATTGTTTCGGGTTAATTGTAAAGGGTTGTTTAACAGAATTTTAACAGTTCACAAATTTCAAAGTTCATTTTCAAGTTCTGTGAAGCAATTGGTCCATAATGAAAATCGTTCTGTTGGCTTATTTTCTTGATTTAAGTCTGTATTTTCGGAATTTTAAATGAAATGCCAAATATCAAAACAACACTATATTTATTGATTTAGAAAACAGTAAAAATGCCGAGACGAAAATTTAAACAGCTCAACTACAAAATCGCACATTCGTCGATATAATAACAGAACTTGAAAAAAAATTACTTTTAATTTTATGAATTGTTTAAATTCTGTGAAACAACTGGCTCCATCCCAAAATCAGTAACCCAATTTCTAAATGGAATTCCTCTAGTGATCCAAACATGCCCTGGCATCAGTTGGTTGGGATTATCATAGTTGTACTGTACAGGAGGAGTTTGGAGCAACATATAATATTGTCTAACTTAGAGGTAAACCAGTTGTCAACTGAAATGTATATTTTTCCACCGTAATTTAAAGAAATACTAGAATTGGATTTGTGACGTTACGAGGTTGTTGAACTTTCCAATATGCTGAAGTAACAATCTAATTGTTTATAAATCATACTCTATTTATAAAGGATAAAATGTTAGGATGTAAAATAAAAGAAAATCTCAATAATGTATTTGTGTTGTATTTATTTTATTTAAAAACCCAATTGTGTTACATAAATGCAGTAAGAACTTCTGCAAGATAAATTAACATATCCTCGGCTTAACTACTATGAAAACCTTCTCTCAAGATTTTTTCGAAAATTAATTAGATTTACAGAAAAAAGACTTGTTAAATAAAATGAGTTCCGATGATTCTCCACCATATTATTGATTGGTAAAATCCTTATTTGATTTAAATTAATGAAAAATAAGATCCAAATCAAAAGGTTATACATATTTATATAGTATGTAATATAATAATTTATTATTTAAAAAAAAAACTACCTTTTAAAAAGTAAACCTTGTTTTAACTCTCAAAAAACTTATAGAGCGGAAAAAGGTATTTTTAAAAATTAATAATGCATTTTGTCACAGGTTGAAAAATGTAGTTTTGAGAAAAATGCAATCAAAGTTTTGCTGAAGGGTAATTCAACACACAAAATGTTTCACATAAAATGCTGTAAGTCCATAAATTTTATGAATTTCTTTAAAACATCTGGTGAGAGCAATCTTAACAAATGCATCGTTCAGAAAATTAAATTTGAAAAATGGCAATTTTTTTTTTTTACTGCTGTCTGGTGCCTTAAATAAAATCATGAAGCAAATGAAAGTGGGGCTTCATAAGTTCTTACTTACAACAATAATTATATTATTATTCGTAGAGATCCACACGCTTTGCACTTTTCATATATGTAGATGTCGGCGGCCGATTGTAAAATCAGGCAGATCATGATGCACCTAGCCACATTGTGAAGTGCCTGGCGGCAGATCATGAAGTGCCTGAGGCGCATCATGATTTGCCTGATTTTACGATCAGCCTGCGACATATACAATAATTTAAGTCAAATCGAATGATACGATTATGAAAAATATTACAAAATCTGCCCAGAAGTCCAGGGAGAAAAATAATTGGTTTTACATCACATATTTTTAAGTCATAGTTTGTTGAAAACTCACCATAATTTTGAGGTAATGCGATATAATGTTAATTTTTAATCATTGAAGATAATTTTAACCATTCAAAGGCTGGGGTTAGACTCGTAATTAAAATTTATGGATTACATAAGAATTTTGACAGGTCACTCACAGGAGCGTTCACATATGCATCCGACTTTTGGTAATTAATGATCACGGAAGTTGTTCGGAAGTTCGACCTGTGTAAATGCTCATGCGACCGTTTACATCTGTAAATTTATTTGCGGTAAGATGGCTTCCTGTCAACGACATGCTACTGTCAAATTTACGTGATTTTGTCAATAAATACGAAAAGGCCCAAATAAAGTATTGAAATAGATTTTGGCTTTAATCAAACAATTCTCCACGCACTTTTGTGCCGTCAAAGGCAGCAATTAATTTCGTTTCTACCTGACATCTGCTGACAGCAACCGACTTCGAATTCAAAATTTCAAACACGTAAATATTAAAAACAGAAACATTAAGATTGGAAAGGATTAGACCGATAATTGAATAGAAGGATGCTCATTTTCCAGAAAACTTAAATAAGTGGAAATAAATACTAGTTTTGTAGAAAAAATAAATACTAGTCTTTTAATTTTTGACATTCGCAATGGCGGCAACGGCGCATTTCGGAACTATTTCTTGCGCAAGTCTCTTAGCTTATCAAACTGATTTTATAAGCTGTAAGAAGGCTAGAAATTCGCGCGGGCGCGATTAGACCTGTCAAAAAACTTCCGAAAGACTAAGTTCTGTAACTTGCTTTTAATTACGTTAAGTGACTTTTGGTGTCGTTTACATTGGTAATTTGGCAATAAATCGCTTACAAGAGCAATTTACAGGAAAAAATTTACGAGTCTATTCCCAGCCAAACAAAAAAAGTTCAGTCGCATCTAGAAATTGAAACCGGGAAGTCGACATGGTAGAAGTAGCTCAGTGGTCAGAGCAATGCTTCGGCAAGGAAGCAGAGGTCCTGAGTTCAATTCCCAGATGCGACCAACCCTTTACTGTTTCACATTTTTCATTTGAGGCGCTCAGCGGAAGAGTGGCCCAACCCACAAAAATTCATAATCAGCAAAAACATATTATATATTTTTGTCATATCCATGAAGCCACTATTAATTTTAGTTTTCACTGATTTTAAAGGATCTTTGAAATAGTGAAAACTAAAATTGGGCCACTGAGTGGCCAATTTTAGTCCTTAATTTTAGTGTTATATGTAGATATGACAAAAATATGACGTTTTCGCTGATTGCAAATTTTTGTGGGTTGGGCCACTCTTCCGCTGAGCGCCTCATTTGAGAGTGGTTGATTGTGTTTTTAATTATTAAATATTACAATTAAAGGTTAAACAATTTCACTATAAAAATATTGAATAATATTAGTTGGTAATAATTTAAAGTTTGAATTGGCCTACATGTCACAAATATACATTAATCAATTAATGCTAGAAGATTGGATACAATTCACAAATATATCCACAAACTTAAACTACTAGTTCTTGGCGGATATCCACAAAGTAGACAATTCCTGCCAGCCCATGTTTCCACTCTAAATGAGACAACCAATGTGATGACAGCTGTACAGCTTCTTTAAGACAGGGCTCCAAACATAGATAATAAAAACAAAGGTAATTCAACATGGAAGCGTACCGACTGTCACCCTGTACTGTGTAGACTCAAATCGGCGGAGCCAATGAAAGTTATGCATTTGGTGTGTAGGAACAAATGCGGAGCACTGCTGTGCGCAGATGCAATTTGCAATAGTATGGTAGAATGATGTTGGTGACACTTGTAAGAGCGTCTTCATATTGATGATCGTTTGTGGCCCATCTCCCTTGTTTCTATCTATCTTCACCCCCCAAAGTGTCAGATAAAAGGTTAAGGCTTTTAATCTCATTCGGACAGATTTTCTGCTTTAAAGCGGTGCCACACGTGCAAATAAAATCATCACACGCCAAATAACGCTCTCCATACAATCCCATAAGACCTGTCACACCTAAGCAGTTATACGCAGATCAACCACTGACAATACAGATCTTACGCCGAAACCGCTCCTGAAGCGATATATGAAAAGTTATGCAACCCCCTCTCCCCAGAAAACAAGAGGGGGTCATTTTAATTACGGAGCTACCTAAACGGGCAGATGACAGCTGTCAAGTTGATAGATTCAGCAAAAGAAATGGCATTACGTGGCAGCTCTGTAATTCAACCGACCCCTTCTCCTACTATAGGAAGAGATATTTGATAGCATCGTGTGACGGCACAACACATAAGCGTTTGCGGTTCAACAGATGCGCGTGTGGCACATACATTAACCTTTAAAATGCAAACTATCCCATCATGCGGCACATGTATGTGATGTAGTGAAACTTCATGGATCACATATGAAATGTAGGCAGAAAGAAAGATCAATGTCACAAAAAATATATATATGGTCACCTGGAGATTTTTTTGAAAGCTCTGAGCTAAAAAAAAGAAGTGTTTGAAAAAAATAATTTGTAATTACAGTGAAACTCGTTTAGTTTGGTTTTCAGTCCCTTAAAACCTGAATGGCCCAATTTATCCCACATATAAGGTTTTCCTGCAGAAAATCTTTTTTCCGGTCTCTTGGAAAACTTATATAGAATTTCACCCTATATACATTTATTTTCTTTTTTCTTTCATTTAAAGTAATAATTAAATTCCTCTGTTATTTTAGTGTAATGGATGCCAAAATGTACAAAGAATAATTTTAAGTTTGAATACAACCGTTCAAAAAGGATAGACAATTTTATTTGATTATCTCAAAACTAACTTTCAGTGATGTTGATCTTTTCCAATTACCCTTTGTATCCGTGTGGATATTAGTTCAAAGCAGTTAAATAAAAAGTTAAAACAAACATAAATCTTAGCTGCATTTATTCAAATTAATCGCTACCACGCTGTTGTCGGACATTAAATATGGAAATTATTTCTCTTTCTGTGAGCATAGTGGTCTGGTCTCTAGCTGGGGGGCGGCGGAGGGGGTGGTGGTGCGGCGCCCCAGGGGGGGTGTGAGGCGTGGTTAGGATGAGGGGGGTGTGTCGGAGGAGGCGGCGGGGGGAAGGGGGCCCGCCAGTTCATGCCCGGGGGAGGCACGCCCATGCCGGGAGGACCCATTCCGGGAGGCCCCATTCCTGGGGGGGCCATGCCGGGCGGCCCCATGTTGAAGCGTTTTTCATTCTGAAATAAATAATGAACATAATCGCAAGCTGTTCAATTTAAAACACAGAAAATAAAACAAAGTCTAAATCGTTACTTTTTTTGCAAAAATTCAGTTTTTTTAATTAACAAAGTGTTCTTTAATTAACAATGTCCTTTATCATTGAAAAAATGGGTTCGTGTTAAAGTACACTTTGGTGATAATTAAAAACTCAATTTGGCAAAAATGTTAGTTAGCCTCTTGTCGCTTTTATTCCCTCGGGCCTCATATTTTGTCAGAAGGTCAGAGTATTTCACCTGTGCAATAAAAACCAAATAAATGGAATATTTCTAAATGTATCTAAAAACTAAAAACTGTTTTTGAAAGGTGATGAAATAAGCTTTTAAATTTTATTATTAACCTGTGATTTGCCGCTCGTGCGCCGGCGTGTCCTGATTTTGACACGCGATTTTGACCCTTATGTATAAAGAAAGTGTATGAAGAACACGGTCAGAATCGCTTGCTCTATTATCGCTCTTTACCATAGAGAAAACCGCAATTAGATTGGTGACTCCATATAATTTATATTAATGATTTACCGGAGCGCGGGAGCGTGCGCAGTTCTTGCGCATGCGCGGGAAAAATTCTTTGGTTTTGAACTTTGACCTTTCTATGTACGAAATTTCTCAAGGACGCTGTCAGAATCGCGGGACATTGGGTGTCATGGCTGCCGCTTTTTGCGAACGCTAATTGGTTACAACCAACCCCATTTACTCGCGGCATTCAACGAGTTAAGGATAAACATATAATTAATGAAATATAAAAATTTTGACGGCAAACATAAAAAGTTTTAAAAATTGAAAGATGAGGATTTTCTGAGCTCTTACTCTACCTCTACACTGCTCGCGAAGTTCCTCGACGAAATATTCGGGAAAGTTGACCGAAGTTCGAAGTACGTTGCTACACTCTCGTTCAACTTCGCGAGAAGCTCATTCGCGCGGTGGTGCCGTTACGGCTAGCACGTCATGGACGCTCAAGTAGCAGCTGCCGTTGCAATGTGCACGCTCGCTTATTATAACTATGTACATATTTATCAAACGAAGAAATATAAAAATAAAATAAGGAACTACTAACACAATATTTGGGCAAAAAGCTTCTTATATTATGGCATTAAACTCTACAATAAAATACCACTCTCACTCAAAAACCTCAACATTATAACATTTAATTTTCAAATAAAAAGCTGGATACTAAATATAGGGAGATCAGAAATAGAAAATATACTGATATCAAATACAGACTAAAGCCAAATCTAGTGAACTGAATTATAAAGAAAACACTATCTTATTTTATTTATAATTATTTAAAAAATATATGCTACATGATATATGTTATGTCTATTTCATATTAATTTCTTATAATTAAATTATAATATGTAAGTGAAATCCACAGCACGGGAGATCCGAGTGAGAATATCATTATCTCTACTTGTTACTAAGAAATGAAGACAATAAACCATTATTATTATTATTATTTATTGACGCATCTTTTTTTCTACGGTAGCTCCTGTACATAGCAAAAAGCGAATCCTTCTTTTTCTTTAATTCGTCTACGGGTAATTCTAACATTCTAACATAAATTCTAACATAACACTGTATTCCACTCATAATCGTGCCGTATGACAATACTAATAAAAAATAATTACTAGCGCGCACGTCTATTCACGACGACGTATTGAAGCGAACTGAAGTTAACCGAGTAGTGTAGAGAGGCACTTCATGTAGGCACTTCGTGCAACCTCGAGTCCTTTGACTCGGGCACAAAAACCGACAAAAACTGGAGGTCGCCCGAGACGAGCCAAGGTTGGACGAAATTAGACGAAGTTAGACGAAGTGCCCCTCCGCACTATCGTATTCGGCTAATCTCGTTCAACTTCGCGAATAGTGTGGAGCAGCAATAATGTGACTGGAAATGAAACGTAGGTGGCTCATTACATTTCTGAGACAAAAAGACAGTTGTCACAGTGGCATCCATACTGTGGAGTGTCGATACTCCCACCACCATTGGGACGAGAGGTGGGGAGAGACGCGGCACCTATTGTCACTCCATGTCACTCCGTGACAATAGGTACATCCAGCAACATCTCTGTTAATTGTGATTTAGCCATTGTAATTTATCAATAAACCAAGTACCATTCTTCTTATTTTATTTTAACAGAACCCTACATATTAGATTTATTATTGTGAGAGTTGGAAACAACTCCCATAATACCAATTCCATGGCCTCAGTGTCCTGGGGCCGAAAAGGCATCATTTTGGTAGAGTTTCTGCCTCAGGGGGAGACCATAAATGCACAACAATATTGTGAGACCCTAAAAACCTCAAAAGAGCATTCAAAACAAAAGAAAGGGAATGCTGAGGAGATGAGTGTGCTTGTTGCACGACAGCGCCCGTCCTCACACAATCTTAGCCACAAAGACCCTCTTGAACCCATTTGGTTGGGATGTTTTGAACCATCCCCTGACTTGGCGCTTTCAGATTATCATCTTTTCACCTCCCTGAAGGCACACATCATGGGTGGAATTAAATTTTCAACCGATGAGCAGGTGCAGAAAGAGGTTCTGAAGTAGGGGAATGAGCTGTTGGGAAAGTGTCGAGGAGGGCATAATGAAGCTTGTGCCTGGCTCACAAAATGAACCTGTCTTTTTTTTCAAATCTACTTTTTCTAAAAAAATCTAGTACGTTTACTTTTTGAACATGCCTAGTGGAAATTTTGAATCTTTAATATCTTTTATATAAAAATCTCATGTCACGGTGTTTGTGGTCGCACTACTCCGAAACGGCTTGACCTATTCTTATGAAATTTTTAATTTATATTTGTTAGGTATGAGAATAGGTTTTAAAGTATATTTCATACCGCTAGGTGATTAGAGTGTCCCTAACCAGATTTTTTTTTTGTATTTTATTTTTATTTGGCATCAAAAAATCCCTACAACCCCAAATTTTTCACCCTCCCATTTTTTAATCGCGATTTAGTACTTTTTGTATTGTATTGCTTATTTGTATTGGCTAAAGACGGACTGACAAAAAATATCGTAAACTCGATTACTCTTCGAAATTAATAATGATTTTCTTTATTTCATTTTCCTACAAATATATTACTTTTTTCACTTTTAACTTTTAGTAATCAAAGAATGAATATGTCCAATACTTTAATGAAATACATTGAATTGAGAAAATGAATGGTTGGTGTTATTTGTTTTTATCGGCGGGCATCGTCTACAGCGCTCAATTCCTCTTTCTGTCATAGATACCATCCCCACACACTTACAATACATTCGTTGTTTTTTATTTAACAATCAAAATATTCTCTAGAAATAATTTATATGGCAGAACAACGTTTGCCGGGTCAGATAGTAATTTAATAAAACCAACCTGATTATCTTGTCCCATCCCAGGAGGACCCATATTGTTAGTCCCTGGCGGCCCCATCAACGGCAGCATATTATTGGTCATCTGCCCCATATTATTGGTCATCTGCACCATGTTGGTGCCGGGGGCACCCATGTTGGTGCCGGGCGGCGCCATATTGGTGCCAGGCGGGCCCATGTTGGTTCCGGGCGGGCCCATATTGGTACCGGGTGGGCCCATATTGGTGCCGGGTGGGCCCATGTTGGAATTCCCCATGCCCATTCCCATGTGCATGCCGGGGGGATGGCGGCCCATCATTCCCATCATCTGATTAGGGTTGAAGCCGGGGGGCGCCATGAGAGGTGGGATTTGGCTGTTGATGTTGGGCGGTGGCACGCTGGTTGCTCCGGGTGGCGGAGGCTGTCCTAACGGTGTAGGCGCAGGTCCTTGCATCCAGTTAGGTGGCGGCGGGGGAGGTAAAGACGGAGGCAACATGTGCGGGGCCATCGCAATGGCTTTCATAGGTCCCCGATCTCCCCCACCGAAAGGATTCCCTTGGTTTCGTCTCTGTTGGTGGTTGTTCTGTTTGGGCTGGGCATCGGGAGGGGGACCCTCTCCAAGTTCGGCCATGAGGGACAGGTACTCTTCGTCTATCTTGGCCCGTGCTGCAGCCGGTGGTGGGCCACCCTGGCCCGGCCGTTTGGAGCGACAATCTCCGGCGATATGACCGGCACCTCCGCAAGAAGAGCACACAATGGTGTTCGTCACATTTGGTTTGTCCGGACACTGGAAAAAGAACAAAATAGAGTATAAATAAAATGTATTACTCAATGTTACAAATATTGTACTAGTTTGTTTCATTTTAAATCTTTAAACTACAACCTACTACGCACTAACAATCCATACTTCCAGCACTACAAGTATACATGTGTGTATTCCAATTTGTAATGTACTGAAAGAGCTTCTATCGGATGCCGACAGATTCCAGCAGGAGTGCCCGGGTAGGCAGTGGCTGTCGAGAGCGGGCTTTCGCCAGCCTACTGATTAGATTCAATTAGCAGCCAGTATAGGCAGGTCGTGAGACCAGTGATATAATTATTGTAAATATGTAAACTCATAATAAACCAGTTTGTATCAAGGACCTATTTTATTATTAGGAAGTACCCCCACAGAACAAATAGTTTTTTATTGTAAATAACACAAACATCACAAAATTTAAAAGGAAATTAGTGATTATCTGAATTTTAAAAGAAGCATTTTAACCCGTCTGCTTGGTTCAATATACAGGGTGTTAAGGGACGTACTTGACTTACTTTAACCAGTGATTCCTGACATTATTTGGAGTAAAAAATGTAAATGAAATTTTGGTCTCCGGTGACTTTTTTTGACGACTTTTTTTTTTTCAAAAATTTTTCCTTCAAAATTAAACAAAAAAAAATTTCTTCTGCAAGTCGTCACTGGTCACTCAGCCGGGTGTCCGACGAACCCCTTACCCCGCCTCCAACTGTACAGCTACCATGTTTTTGTAGAAAAAAAAAAAAAAAATTCAAAAATGTCACCGGAGACCAAAATTTCATTTACATTTTTTACTCCAAATAATGTCAGGAATCACTCGTTAAAGTAAGTCAAGTACGTCCCTTAACACCCTGTATTCGCACCTCACAATCCTGAAGCCTGGATTTCGCATGTAAATTCTGAAACCGTCATTTTGGATCGAGATTGTAAAATATCTATGCAAGATAGCTTTCATATTTCGAAGACAAAAAGAAGCATTTTTTCGTTCTCTTTCTGGTTAAAAGAAAAATACAAATGTTTGCATGAGAGGAAGAAAGATACATAGCTTTTAAAATGTAAGGTCGCTCGGGACGTTTTTGGTCTTATGAAAGTATAACGCGATTACGTGTTTTGGGATGTATTTATTCCTAAACAAGCAGACGGGTTAAAAGAAAGACAAACATTTCCAGGTTACGGATACCCTGACCTTTGAATATCTTCTATTACCACCACAGAAAGCAGAAAAATGTTGCTTGTTTTGTGATGGAGGACTTAGCTGAGGAATTGAACTCAGGAAGCCGAATAATTATAATTTTTAACAGTGATTAATAATTAAAGAAACATATCTTGTCAAAAACCTTTTAGCATTTATAACTGAAATGAAGTGATGGTTCATTAATTAACTGAGAAAAGGCAACAAGATTGCAGAGAATTTTACAATCATATTAGTTGGTTCTTAATCTATTCAAGGTATAATAGACAAGTAAGGTTAGGTTAGGTTGACAAAGGGATACCAACCATCCAGCTCTTGTGATCGCTGGCCCCGCAGTTGGAGCAGCGCCCCCGTGCATCTCCTTCGCGCAGGGTTCCGTTGAGCTGTGCCAGTTCGCGCAACTGCATGCGCCGTAGATCGTTTTGCCCCTCCGGCACCTCCACGCCTTGTCGTATTACTTCTTTTATCTGAACACACAATACAAACATAATATAAACAATAAGGTATGACCAATTCCATGACAGAATGGTAAGAACATTGTCTCTAGGTCAAGAGGTTCATAAGCGTGCAAAGGCAAATAAAAATTCAGAGTGAAAGAAAATCTACATATGGCCAGATGAAAGAAGACTATTTGGATCGACTCCTATTGTAAAGAACACTATTCTCTTCGACTCCACACTACCTTCCTCCTGACTAAATTCCCAAAATTTAGGCTGCTATACTACTCTTTAACCTGTTATTTGCCGGAGACACGAGAAAAATTAAAAAAAAAAAATTTGAATGAAATATGTTTGTCTGCGATTTTGACCCTTCTATGTACAGAATTTATATGAAGGACAAGGTCAGAATTGCTTGCGCCAACATTTCCCCATAAGACGGGTAAAAATTTCATTCACCTTGCAACCCCAAGAATATTTTTAAACGATTTTATCTGCGGCATGAAAATGTCAAATTTGCCGTGAATTTTATCTGTCAAAGTCGATGCGTGTTCCTTGACTAAAACATCGTAAAACCTATTAATTTACGTAATTAACCCGTCTGCTTGTTTAGGAATAAATACATCCCAAAACATGTAATCGCGTTATACTTTCATAAGACCAAAAACGTCCCGAGCGACCTTACATTTTAAAAGCTATATATCTCTCTTCCTCTCATGCAAACATATTTTTTTCTTTTTTTAACCAGAAAGAGGACGAAATAATGCTTCTTATTGTCTTTGAAATATGAAAGCCATCTTGCATAGATATTTTACAATCTTGATTCAAAGTGACGGTTTCAGAATTTTTTTCAGAATCCGAGGCTTCCGGATTGTGAGGTGTGAATATATTTAACCAAGCAGACGGGTTAACGCAAGTAATGTTGTTTTGGTACATAGTTTATTGTTCTAGGAATGTGTTTCGGTCAATAAAATATACGATAGCTCAAAATTAATCCACAAAACATTCAATTCAAAATGGTGTTTTGTTAGGAAATTTCCATATTTTTTGTGGATTTTGATGGCCTTTGACCAGTTAACTCAATTTCAAGTGATGCAAATCAAATCCGGAAAAAACATAGTAATTCAAACTAGCAGTTAAAAACCCGCTCCGACAGGTTTTAGCTACTAGGCCCTGCGGGCGGCTTTTGATTCGACTTCGCCCAGTTTGACTTTTGGTGTCCATTTTATAAATCCGATAGGAACTGGTTCCAAAAATAGCTTGTTCGTCGGATCCACTGCGATCCAGTGACAGCTAGTCACCGAGACAAAGTAATCGCGACAGGTAATGACGCCATATATAATATATACACACGCGTGGTATTATTATTCACAACTGCCAGTTAAAATAATAAACATATTATCGTAAATCTCTCCATATCCGGAGAGACTCACGAAATTACAAATCCAATAGTACTTACGCCTGCCAGGCGATGCTCCTCTCACTAGCTGTCTTTTGGCATTGCTTTATTTCGGTTCTATTACAAAAGTAGATTTGTATACAAATTCCACGTACAAAAACGGTTTTGTGTAAGGCGCGGCGTCAGAGTCGCATTCTTAATTTTCAACCGTACAGTCTCTAGGCTACTAATACTATTTTATGATTGATGATGATAATAAAAGAAAAAGAAAATTTACAGTTTTTTAACTGAAAGTCGCAAAAATAAAAACCCATCACATAAATGTTTTTTATGTCAACCCGTTGGCCAATTTCAATTCCATGACTAAAGTGGGTTTTTTACACAGATAGATAAAAATAAGTTAGGTTGTATTTATAATGTAAGTCGTAAATGAAAGCGAACCTTGTCGACAGCCTTCTTGACGCACTCGGGGTTAGTGGCGGTGATGTAGGCGTGCAGGGGCTCGTCCTCCCCGGGCAGCGGCTGGCCGTCCTTGCGCCCCACCTTGCCCTCCTTCACGGAGCCCTTGCCGCGGATTATTATCTTGGCCCCCGTCTCTTTCTCCATGGCTGCAAACAAACATTTACATCGTTATTATTGTATTTTTATAGTGGAATAATTATATTGAGTGAAACCTAAAATTGAGGAATTTAAAACACTGGACATTGCATGATTTTCATTTGCTGTTGACATTACATTTATCAGAAGATTAGTGCAAAAAGCAGCGTTGATAAGAAAGACTGGAGAATTTAGGACCCTTTACGAGAATTTTTATGATTAACCCTTCGAATAATAAGAAAATTATTTTCTGTCAACTTTTGCCTGTCAAGGTTGGCGCGCAAAATTCCTGGTTCTTCCCATGCATTTGAAATGTTCCTATTTATTGTTTTTTTTTAACGCTTTTGCAAAAACAAAAATTGTTCTAAAATTTAGATATAATAATCTTTCCGATGTGTTTATTAGAAATCAACATTTTTGTTTCTAAATATTAAAATTTTAGTATTGGAAATGTAAATTGGCTAAAAAAGGTATACCTAAGAATATTCGAATTAAAGGAATTAAAATAGAATAAACTTAAAATTTTCCTTTTCTAAGCAAAATTTGTAATAAAACTGTCACCTCACTTTTTATCTCTTTCATACAATTTTATTTTAAAATTAAACATGTGATGCGTCACAAATTGACGCAAAATTAAACCGTCACTTTTGATCGGGTTTGTAAAATATCTGAACAACCTAGCTCATATAATTCTAAGACAATGAGAAGCATTATTTCATTCCGTTTCTAACATAAAAGAAATCACAAATATTCGCATGACAGGAAGAGAGATATCTAACTTTTAATAATGCACTGTTGCTCTGGGACAATCTGGGTCTCCTGTTATTATAACGGCATTTGATGTTTTGGGACAACTTGGGTCTCCTGTAATTAGACGGGTTAATAGGATACTTAGTTTTAACCACGTTTATTGTTTAAAAACCAACAAGTTTAGTAAACAATGCTTACTTCATCAGGGTTCACTTAAAAGTGTTAATACATAGAACGGTGTTTTCTCTTTCCAATGCCGTTTAGATCATATTTGTCACTATGCTAGTAAGGGAGATCCAACAATTTCTATGAGACCTATATGAGTTGTTCCGAAAAGCGAACAATTTAACCTGGGGGGGTTAAGAATGACAGAAGTTGATATGATAGAATTAGCCCAGTGGTAAGAGCACGGAAAGACAGAGATCCTGGGTTCATTTCCCAGATGAATCTTTTTCTGAATAGGATGTAAAGGGAAAATGATGTGTTATAATATTCTTGATAGGGTTTATAAATATGTTAGGTTACTTACACTTGAGGGTATTTCCGCGGGGTCCAATGAGGAGTCCAACAAAGTTGAGATCGGGATGCTGCTCCTGTGGGATCATCACTTTATCGTGCACTCGGATGATGGGAGGTCTGAGGGCACATCATTAAACAATTTTAGATTGGAGTATAATTCTAGAGACATTGTTGTTGTTGATCAATCCATATCTTTACATCAGGCTATCCAATTATCGATATCGGACAACTCAGCAAAATGGTACTTCAACACTCCTTTGAAGATTATTAAGTGTTGAAAAAAAAAAGTAAGTTAAATAGTTTAGGTTCAGTTATGGGCTATTTTTGTCATCAGTTTTAATGACGACTTCCATGATCGAGAGGTAAGGCTCTCGACTAGGAATTCAGAGGTCACGGATTCAAATCCCAGCGTGCGCAAGTAAATTTTATTTGATTGATTTGTGTTATTTCACAATATAATCATTTAAAGATAAAATAAGGTACAAGGCATGTTTACGGCATGTTCTCAGTAATTAACTCATTTTAATAACACACTAGTAAAAACCCAAAGTTATCGCACATCTACGTTTAGGCACCACTAGTATGATTGTATGAACTATTTCTTAAAACAGAAAGCCCGGTAGTCGCTGACATTCATAATGCACAAATGGAATTCATTTCAGACTCGCCTCTCGGGCAGTATAATTCGGACGGGTGGATTTTCGAACACAAATTTCAAACGGTGCAATGTTTGTTCCGTTCAGTTACAATATGTGTTCTCTGTGGGTTATTTCAATGAGGTATACTAACTTGTAATCACTGGGCGGCTTGAAGTCAGGGTTGATGACGAGCAGGCTCTGCACCAGCGAGTGGCGGGTCTCCTCCAGCTTTCGGCGGGTACGGTACTCGCGCATGTTCAGCCGCTTGCCGTCTGATGAGTAGATCGGCTCCGGAGATGGAGACCTTAAAACAAGAGACAAGCCGTAAGTTCCTGGCAACGCACCGGACGCCCTACCTACTTGTGTACGTAATACGGTGTAATTATGTGACCCGGAACCTAAAAAAACCTTGAAAGGACCTAAACAAGTGGCTATATAAACTCCAATATTCAAAATAAAATTAAACCGCTATTAGTTTGATATGATAACAGATTTTGAGAATTCTCGCGATTAATTTTTGGGGTTTTATGCCGTGTTGTGCCACCTCCTTTTTTAGACAACATTTCGAACAGTGTTACAGTGCCCATTATTAGGGCAGATATGCAATCAATAGTGGCAAAGTGAGTGCTTATGTACATGGATGCGATACCATGTTGCCAGTTCCAATCCTCTACGAGCTGGTATTACATTATAATTTAAAATGGTTTTCTGCATTTGGTTTTGGTGTAGCCATCAATTAATAAGCTCAATAGTTCGTGTTTTCTGGCAATTGACGGTACACAAAAATTAAATGCCAAAAAACCATTTAAAATTATACAGTAATACCAGTTTCTGGAGGATTGGAGCTGGCAACACAGTATCGCATCTACAATAAGCACACACTTCACCACTATCGATTACACATCTGCCCTGATGACGGACACTGTAACGCTGTCCAAAAAGTTGGCTAAAGAAGGAGGTAGCGCAACACGGCATGATACCCCAAAAAAATAAATCACAATAGCTGTTAGTTTAGTGAATATGGATCCTTCTGGGGATAATCTACACATGAAACTCGGTTTCATATTCCCTTAATCTTTACAACGCAATCTATTCCATTAACCCATAAAGTTTAGGCACAATATAAACTGCGTTTTAGTGAAACTTCATGGATCCATACTATGCGGAATCGTACGGTGATAACTGTCGATAGATCACATGTATGTGTCAGTAGCACACATCAGGTTATGGTGACTTTTCACTAGTGTTAACCTTCCTGGGTAATTCCACCACAAAATTGGACTACACAAAAAAAACTGTTATTATTATCGCTTATCATTAGTTTTCAGTCCTTGTCAAATAATTATGTACCTAAATGATTTGACCCGAAAAATAATAATTGTGTAAGTTTTCGATAACCACTCGAGCCATAGCTACCCAAACTAAGGTAGACAATTTTTATAAATTAAAATCGACTTATAAATTTAAAGATTCTACAAATTAAAATCTTAAAATGTAGAATAACTGGCGAAATCTAGGTGCATACATCAGCTTTAAACCGCATTAATTGATACACCACGTGTAAAATTCGGAATCAGGCCACCAACAAAACCATTCCTAATGAAGATGGCGATAAGGTCTAAATTCCCGTACCTCTTATATGCCGGAGACGCGAATCCACGCGCGGTTTGTGCGCATGCGCGCGGAAAAAATTTGGAAAAAAATATGTTTGCCTGCGATTATGACCCTTCTATGTACAGAATTTGTATGAAGGACAAAGTCAGAATCGCTTGCGCCAACATTTACCCATGACGCAAGCAAAAATTCATTCACCTGGCAACCCCAGAATATTTTTAAATGATTTTATCTGTGGCATCGAAATGTCAAATTTGCCACGATTCTTTCTGTCAAAGTCCGATGCGTGTTACTTGGCCGAAAACATCGTAAAACCTATTAATTTACGTAATTAACGCAAATAATGTTGTTTTGGTACATAGTTTATTGTTCTAGGAATGTGTTTCGGTCAATAAAATATACGATAGCCCAAAATTAATCCGCAAAACATTCAATTCAAAATTCAAAGTGGTGCTTTGTTAGGAAATTTCCGTGTTTTTTTCCTGGCCTTCGACAGGTTAACACCGGCTGCCTGTTTTAATTTATTCATGAAAAAAACATTGACAAAAAAAAATTATATTTTATTAAACGTTTTATTTTATTTTAGCGAAGGTCAGACACAAATATTTAAATGTTTTATGATCACTTTCTAAAGAATTTAATTTTCCACATTGTACAATAAAACCATAACCGAAAAGGGGTTCCGTAAGTACGAGATTATGAACTTTAAAGCAGTTTTTATGGGCCTCGTACTTCATTGTTTTCTGGGCTTATAAAAAATGTAATTAAAAAAAATACTTGATTATTTCAAAGGCAAATTTGTGTTCCACTTCGCAGAATTTAATCAAAGCATCTAAAAAATTCTAGGCAATTGAATTTTCAAACCTAAAATTACAAGAATTTGTATTATTTATTAGTGCAATTTGCATTACTTAATAATGTGTTTTATAGAATTTAATAAGTCAGATACGCCTAATACGTCATACATATGTCTGGTAATGTCATATTATTGTGAAAACAAGCTTATGGGTCCGAGTGGTTTAAAACAAAAGTTTTTTTTAATTTTAATACAACTATTTGGAGTTATTTGATTAACCCCTTGTTTGCTGCTTGTGCGCCGGCGTGTCGTGAGACTTTACACGCGATTTTGACCCTTATGTATAAAGAAAGTGTATGGAGAACACGGTCAGAATCGCTTGCTCTATTATCGCCCTTTACCATAGAGAAAACCGCAATGCGCCTGGTCACTCCATATAATTTATATTAATGATTTACCAGAGCGCGGGAATGTGCGCAGTTCTTGCGCATGCGCGGGAAAAATTCCTTTATCTGCGGTTTTGACCTTTCTATGTACAAAATTTCTTAAGGACAGTGTCAGAATCGCGAGACACGAAATGTCATTGGTGTCATAATTGCCGCGTTTTAATTGGTGGTGCTTTTTGCTGGCATACCCCGGCAAACAACGAGTTAATAATAAATTGAAAGGCCAAATCAAAAACCAAACACCCAGAAATCTCCCGTTGCTCGAGTGGCTAATAAAAGAATGATTTTGTCGTTAAAAACAGAGATTTAATTATTAGAGAGGGTCATTTTGTTAAAAATCTTTTCAAAGTTCCTAAACTTTCTTGAAATGTTTATAAGTGTCTGAAATATTATATCGACGGTCCCGAAGTACAATGTCGCATGTGTGATTTGCTGTTTAAAATTTCGTTTCTGCATTTTTACCGTTTTCGAGATCAATATATGTATACAGCGTTGTTTTAATATTTTGCATTTCATTCAAAATTCAGAAAATACAGACTTAAATGATTTTCAGTTTTAGCAGACGCGACATTGTTCTTCAGGACTGTCGATACGTTTGTAGACACAATTATTGTTACTGCAACTATCTTACTATGTTTTTGCAAAACTGCATAGTTAATTATTGAGAGCAGAATTATATAATTTTCCTTAGAATTGATCCCCAAAGTGAGGTTGGGATTGACATTTTAACAGTTGGGATTCGTACTGGAGACAAAATATTCCCCAAATCACCCATTTACAGGTGTACTGCAAACCTAAACCATATAATAATAATTATTATTAGTGTTTTGTTGATAACTTCAGTGGTAGAGCTCACTCTAATAATGTAGCTGTAGAATAAACATTAGATTAATTTCATGTACAGATCATTTCAATTGGATTGCAAGCTGGAAAATGAATTAGTCAACAGTAAGCGAACCATGTCTTCAATAATAATATATATTAACTGTTCTGTCGTCGAGAGATTCAGGTGGTGCTAATAAAATAAATTAGGCTATACATTTACAGAACAACTCGGTTATAGTGAGATCGGATTCAGCAATACATAGTAACACAAAATCTACAATACAAATTACAACGGAAAAGTGATACTTGGCAATAATGGCAATAGGCCAACTATTGCCAATGATGACACCTGATCAAACTGATTGTTGTCACTGGCAATGGTGACGATTGGCCAAATTGGCTATTGTCAATAGTGACCATTGACAACTAATGTGCTAGTGGCACTTGGCCATAGTGCACTAGTGACACTTCACCTAAATGACTCACGGCTAAAGTGACATATGCCAAAGTGACATTTGGCCAAAGTGACTATAGTCAAGTGTGACACTTGGCAATGGCGGCAATTGGCCAAATTGACTATTGTCAATGCTTGGCTACAGTGACTATTGTCAACGGTGGCATTTGGCAATAGTTGCACTTGACCAAAATGACTCACAGCTAAAGTGACACTCGACCCAAATGACTCACGGTTAAAGTGACCCTTAGCCAAAGTGACATTCGGCAATGATGACATTTGGCCAAAGTGACTGTAGTTAAACATGACACTTGGCAATGGTAGTAATTGGCCAAATCGACTATTGTCAATAGACACTTGGTTAAAGTGACTATAGTCAATGATGGCATTTGGCAATAGTTGCACTTGACCAAAATGACTTACGGCTAAATTGACACTCGAACTAAATGACTCACGGCTAAAAAGACATTTGGCCAAAGTGACTATAGTCTTGGCAATGGTGACATTTGGTGCGACTGAAGTGACACTCGCCCAAAGTGACTCCTGGCAACGGTGACACTTGGCAGTAAGGTGTGTTCATAATATCTCTTCAACATCAATATAACCGAGTTGCAGTGTGTATAAAGGAGCAGTGTCAGGGGGTAATAGAATAGCGGCGGGCTGTGTTTGTTGCCAGATGTAGTCGGATAGCTATGTCCATTAGTAAAAGTAAGATTATCATGTTTATCTGTTTGATTAATAAGGAGCTCCGCCGGCAAAAGGAGAGCGGCCGAGCGGGGCGGGAATAGCGGCGGGGGCGAACCTTTCCTCCGGGTTGGCGGGGATTCCGAGGTCTCCGGAGCGCAGCTTGCGGGACACCTCCTCGATCTGCAGCTGAACTGGAACCAACAAGGGTTAGGCACGTGCCAAACACACACCATTAGACAGCGCTCGCCAAACAACCAACCAACCAACCAGACAAAATAATAGAAAATGGAGACATTTTAACAATATCGATAGTTTAGTTAGACACTGAGGAGATTTCATATGAGGAACAAGCCCAAATCTGTTACTGTAAACTCGTCAATGAAACTTTTTAATGAAATTCCCTGAAATGAGACTTCCATGTATAGGAATAACCGCTAATGGATCGCATATGCGATAGTTGTGTTTATTAGGTTAACAGATAAGTACTTCCGTCACAAAAATAGATGGTCAAGTCAAAGAAACAAATAGAGCAATGTCCAAATATTATTATTAGTACTTTGCATTACGTAAAAATAAATCATTTTATTTCACTAAATAAAACAATTGTTAAATAAAGGGCACTGTTTGTTAGGTCTATAACTTATATTATCAAATCCTTTCCTTTTATAATATTAAAAATAGGACACTTCGGTCACAAGCGTTGCGCAATGAGTGTGCAAATAAAGAGGGAAAATTCAGTCTTGAAAAAACAAAGGAAAAAATGTGGATGATAAAACAGGAATCTACAGATATGGTTCTATTATATGAAGGAAAATGGTTACTATGGTAAAACAGGAATCTACATAATATTGTTCCATTCAATAAAAAAAAATTGATACCATGGTAAAACAGGAATCTACTCGTATGAAAATTAAATGTAACCACAGAGAAATCTGTTGACAATATTAGTTGCTGATATTATTGAGTAAAATTTGGATATCATAATCATGAATCAGGTGTTTCAAGGAACAGGAAAAAACTAAAAACTTAAGTTTTTTTATGGAATAACCGTATATAAAGTATTATGTTTGAACACTTCTCTATTTGTTTCAATAACTCCACTCAAGTTTTAAATCAACTTCACCAATCTACTGCAATAATTTTACTTAATTGATTTAATCTATTAGTTTGATTTAATGGATATTTATTCAAAAATACAATAGCGCCGTTTACACGCACACTTCGGAGCGACCGAGTCCCGCGCCACTTCAGGCCGCCGCGCAGAAAAGTAAAGACCGATAGGTTTACAGCGCAGTTCACTGTGAGACTTTTCTGCGCGGCGGCCTGAAGTGGCGCGGGACTCGGCCGCTCCGAAGTGTGCATGTAAACGGCGCTAATGCAATACATGTAAATGCAGAATGCTGCTAAGTTGATGTTAACACATGTTTATTTGCCAATCCACGCTGAAAAGCTGATAACTATAACTTCTGGACCGTAATTCATTTTTAAATAAAACTTTCAATATCTTACCTTATATTGAATGCTTTATTGAAATGAAGACACAATAATTGCGAAAACAAGTTTACTCAATAGATTTTTCATTTTTGGTGCTTGCTCTATAAAGAATGAAATCTCCTTGTGGGGGACAATTCTGACACATGTAGTGGAACACCCCGTATCGCATTGTTCTGGGGTCTAGCACAGAGAACTCGACAACTTTACAATATCGAATCGATAGGCATAACTTCCGATGATTTCATATCGATATCCCGAGCACGGTTGCACTGTTGACAGTCGAAACGAAATTGACAGGGAATAAATAAGAAATCGATATACATTGCCAAGGCTGAAGTGTTTTCTATGAATTGGCATTTTGAAACGATCGCCACACGATTACCTAAAAATATTAACAAATTGGCAATGTTGAATTGAAATACTAACCTAAATATGCATTGGCAGTCCGCATTTACTTTTCAAGACTAAAAAGGGTAATTAACTCCAAGTTAAGGAGGAATTTGTTCACCACTTTTTATGTGAACAACTTTCAATTCTCTAGGCCCGAACCAATGTGGCATCATTGCCCCAATATATTCAACTCACCACATGTACGACTTCATTTAATTCTAAGAGCTTCATTAGTTCAACTCCATTCATTAATAAATCAGTAATTTTACATAACAAAAGACATTATTAAAAAATATATATATATTTTGACAGTTAACCGAAACTTATCTGAAACTATGGAGGCCGTGTTAAAATTTATCAATCGTCGGTAGGAATATCTCTGACCGTGCTCGCAAATATTGATAACTGACCATAGATGTCTGATTTAGTCAATATCGTATTAACCTGTTGTTTGCCAGGGTAGGCCAGCAAAAAGCACCACCAATTAGCGTTTGCAAAAAGCGGCATCCATGAAACCCAATGACATTTCGTGTCCAGCGATTCTTGACACTGTCCTTCACAAATTTTGTACATAGAAGGGTCAAAATCGTAGATGAAGGAATTTTTCCCGCGCATGCGCAAGAACTGCGCACATTCCCGCGCTCCGGTAAATTATTAATATAAATTATTTGGAGTGACCAGGCGCATTGCGGTTTTCTCTATGGTAAAGGGCGATAATAGAGCAAGCGATTCTGACCGTGTTCTTCATACACTTTCTTTATACATAAGGGTCAAAATCGCGTGTAAAATCTCAAACACACCGGTGCACGAACGGCAAACTACGGGTTAATGTAGGGTTTTATTGGTTGTCCGTGCTAAACATCCTAGAGAATATGCTTAATACAATCATAAGAGAGTTCCACCACAAGAATAACAGATTAATATTTACGATCATCATTTGTTTGTTAAATTGGCATAAGTATACACAATACTAACTGCACTAGGGCCAGATTTTTTCTTAATTACGGGACTTGTACTTACCGATTGTTTGCTATTTTAAATACAAATAACAATATTTTAAAATACCCAGGTATTCAAATATCTTTAGTTTGCCGGTCCATTAGGTGCCCAGCCTTCTAAATGCAAATAATAAAACTTTTGTGACTTTATTAAACAACCTAAATAAAAAAAATGTTATTATTATTATTATGTATTAAGATCTGAAAAAGAATACAGATATTTTTTAGTCACAAAGATTCACAATCAGATTAGAAACAAAGTATAAATTTCACTAAAATAATTAATGGCCTGAAAATATAAAAGATAATGTAAACATTTCCACAATGAAACTAGGGCTGGAAGAAATGTGTTCTTATTATTATTAGGCTAAACATTTATCATTAGTTGCAAACAATTATATACAGAGTTAAGTATCTCGTTCAATTCCGTAAGTCATGACACTTCCCATAATCCACTAAGAAACTTGTAAGTAAATTTTAAATGTGTCCCTTGAAAACTCATTTTCATTAAGTGAAAGGAACTGACTGTAACACATCTATAAAACAGGGACTAAATTGAAGCTGAAGGACAACTGAATTGGAATACGTGAATTGTACATAGAATGTTCCAATCAGCCGCCTGTTTTATCTGCTGACAGATTTCCCATGTCTAAGATTGAGCTCCCATATTTTGAAGTTAGTATTATTCCCAAGACTAAAAGTGTTTGGATTTATTAATTCCCCATTCCTAATAAAATGTGATATGCAGAATGGCGTTGCAAAACCTACATTGAAAGTTTCAGCTGATTTCAAGATATTCAAGCAAAAATCATTTAAAGATAAGCGTAATGTAATATTTTCACTCAATATTGAAATAATAATGTTTTATTATTTAGATATTTAGCATAAAATGCGTATTATTATTATATTCAAGTTGTTATAAATGTTTTCGTGACCATCCGAAATCAACAAAAAAAAAAGCATTGAGGAAATTGAACAAAATACTTTATGGGTAAATAGTGTGTCAGTTGACCTCCAAAAAGGACAGAGACTTGAGGAGTTAGGACAAGCTGCGTTATGGACTTACGAAGGTACTGCTCCTCCTGTTCCTTGGTGAGTGTGGGCGGCAGGATGGTAGGCATTCCAGGGATGAAGGTCTTGTCATGCTCGGAGCCGGCCCAGCGAGACTTGCGGCGACGCAGCTTCCGTTCCTCGGGTGTCTCGTCAGGGTTATCTATATCAAGACAGAACTGGCATTAGAAAAACATTCCACGGTGTAACCCAGACATGTATTGAAAGAGCTTCTATCAGATGCTGACTGATGCCAGTAGGGAAAGTGATTCTATCGATTGTCAACAGAATTATTGGCTGGCGAGAATTGTTCTCGCCAGCCTACCGCTCAGATTCAATTAGCCGCTAGTGTAGACAGGTCATGTGACTTGTAGTATAATTATTGTACATATGTAAACTCATATTAAACCAGTTCATATCAAAGACCTATTGTTATTGAGAAGTACCTCACAGAACTAATAGTGTTTGAATGTGAATAATACCAAACATTACATTTACATTTTTGATGAGGTGAAGGCAAACCAAGTGACCATCTTATTGGCACCAGGAGAATTTGAGAATGCTTTGAATAAGCTACGACATCAGTTGACTGCCGAAGAGCGCACATTGAAATAACCACACCCTGCGCAGAAAAGTAAAGTTTGCTAAAGTAAGATTTGCAGCATAGTCTATTGTAGGACTTTTCTGCTATTGTGGGAACTGTCTACAAATTGGGTTGTGTAGCGACACATAAATGAGTGAGGTGAGTAAATTATAAAACATTTGTAAGTGTCTAACGAAACAAAATATTCGATTTTGGTAACACGCTTAAACTTTTGTTTACCTGATTTGGGGTTTTCGGTAAAAGTTTTTACGCAGCCAGCCATTTGCAATCATTATGACAAAAAACTATTTATTCGTAAGCATATTTTATTTTCGAAGACTAGATACTAGGGTTCATGATTTATCGAGCTTTTCAATTTCTCGGGTCTCGAGAATTCTCGAGGCTAACTTCTCAAGGCTTCTCGGGTTGCCGAGAAATTTACATTTACGTACGTTTTCTCATATTATTTGGTTCCAATAACGTCAAAAAATTTAGTGGTTTTCCTCTCAAATAAAAGTATCAAATTAATTATAAAACTTTTATTGATTATATTCAAAAACATTAATCTTATGAATAAGCTAATTAACTTTTTTTTTAAAATACAGAAATAATATTATTCAGACTCATAATTATAATGACAGCACCATTTTTGGCTTGTTATTTAGAACTTATAAACAAAAGTAGCTTCTATTAAACTAAACAAAAAATCAACATGAAAGAAAACGTTAATATCTTAACTTTTATAAGTTAAATTACAATCAAAGCACCATTTTTGGCTGGTTCTTTAGAAAAAAAAACAACTTAAAACTTGTAAACAAAAATAGCTTCTATAAAACAAAAAATAATAACATGAAAGAAAACGTTAATATCTTAAATTCAGGTAGAAAATAAATGTAAATTATAATTAAATTACAATCACAGCACCATTTATGGCATGTTAATTAGAATAAAAACAAATGAAAACTTTGCAAGATCAATGGAATATCTCACGCTGAGGAGCTGAACATACAGACAGACAGATACATAACAATTAGGTCAGCTTACTCTGTCTGATGAAATATGCCTTTAGAAAAACTAAAGCATTTATAGCTTTATCAGACAGCCGGTTTCTTATTTTATTAACTATATTTTCTGAAATTGAAAACACTCTTTCATTTTTAGTTGAAGTAGGCTTAACTGAAAGCAATGCTTTGTACATCTATTCTAAATTTGGTGACCTCTTCCCAGTCTGATCAAAAAGTAAGAACTCTTTCTTTACTATAGATTTTGACAGTGCCACTGCACTTGCCTCCTCATTTGTTGAAATGTCTATTGCTTTTTCTAATTGAATTTTGAAGCTTTCGGGTTCATGTTCTGATGGGCTTACTTCTTCTACCACTTGCAGCGAGTTCAAGCTTTGGCCCGCGCCGCCACGCAACACAACAAACGGCGATTTAATTTCTATATAGGTACATGATTTCTCGAGTTCTCGACTTTTCTCGAGCTTGATTTCCCGGGAACAAAGCCCAACGATTTCCCGGGAATTCTCGAGCCGAGAATTCCCGGGAATGAACCCTACTAGATACTGATAAGACAACGTGAGTTGCATGTATATTGTCGAGATTCATTTATTAGCAAATCGAGAGGGTCACAGCACCACCCCGTTCTCAACAACTTTGGTTTGTTCCCCCTTTCCTTCAGGGCAGGTTTATTTTGTTTGTTTATGGTGTAACCACTTCTGGCAACAGACCAAAATCCCGAACTTCTTACAACACACTAGCGCCACTAGCTAACTGAATACGCCAATCTTGTTGCTTATTCATTATAAATACCTAAAGGGAGATGGACACTTTCAAAGAAGAAAATAAAATAATTTGACAAGAAAACCTAAAACCATACAGACGACTGATCCCCTTCTCTCGATTCGGCCGTGCCACAAGAGTCCCAACTGCTCCCAGCCACCTTTGGGCATGTTGTGAGGTTGAAGGTTGAAGGGAGGGGAAGGAGAAGGGGAATGGGAAGGTAGGGAGGTACCTGACTAGTCACCAAACACGGCGAAAGAAATTTCAAGCAATATTTCAATTTTAATTTAATTTTTTTTTTATAAAGAAAGACAAACATTCCCGTGTTACGAATAATCCAACAATGTTTGAAAATCTCCTACTACCACCACAGAATGCCGAAAATGTTGCTTGTGTTGTGATGGAGGACTTAGCCAGCCTAGGAATCGAACACGCGACGCCTAGGTGGGACCCAAGCGCTAGGCCCACTCAACCACTAACCGGTCAATTCTGAATGGTGATCTTACACTAGGTAAAAACTGAGAGTATCGTCGACTCTGGAACGTGCCACAAATACCCCTTATATTATTTTTAAATGATTAAATTGTGAAATAACACCAATTAACCACATAAAATTTACTTGCACTCGCCAGGATTTGAACCCGCGACTTCTGGGAGGGGAAGCTTACCCTCATAGTTGGTTTCAGGCATGTGTGAGGGCTTGTCCACCTTCTGCGCCACCTGCGCCGCGAGCATCGCAGCCTGCGCCACACGGCCGGCGAGGGAGGCGGCAGGGGTGCGCGCTGTGGATGTGGTGGTGGTGCCGACCATCTGGTCCAGCAGAGCGATGGTGCCATCCCGACTGCAAGCACAAGATGAATGAGAGCTACTGAACTAAAGGGTATACTAGTGTTCATAGACATTACTTCTTCAATTATCAATACATAGAATAACAACTTGATGAAAATATAATGAAGCATTCAAGGTGCACAAAATACACAAAACGACAGTGTCTCATCTAATTTTACTACAGATCCAATCGTCTTTTTGGTAAATTATGGACAAGCCAACATAACAGTGACAGGTACGGCCGCAGATTTTCACTGTGTCGGTCGCGAAGTGAATTTTGGTTTTATGCAATTGAAAATTAAAATGCATTATTGGTAATTATCGGTTCGGACTGGCCACGCTTATTACGAATAATTTTTAGAAAAAAACTTTAGATTCGCCTTAATTACTATAAAAGGAAACTTTTTGGCTTTGGGGCGGCGGAAAATAATGCATTTTAATTTTCAATTGCATAAAACCAAAATTCACTTCGCGAACCGACGCAGCGAAAATCCGCGGTCGTAGCTGTCACTGTTATGGACTGTAGCTGTGGCCAGTCCGAACCGATATTTACCTTAAGGGTATTCTCAAAATATATTTAGAAACTTCACACCGATAGATGGCGTTATTTTCAATATTATCGAATAAAACGCTTTCTACACGTTATGCTTTTTAATATTGGGATGAATTATTGGTTTGCGGCCGTACATAAGGTATAGTAATCTGTTTAAATAGTTTTTTATACCTATAACTTTATAATATTAGAAAACGGCTGAAAAACACACAGTTTTATTACAAAATTAACACGTAAAAAATGTCATTTGCTACAACCCAGCGCGCGTTCATACAGAATTTTTTTACCCAACCGAAACATATTTGCGATAAACAGTGCATTTCGTAAATTTAACGCCAAAACGTACTAGTTCAAAAGAGACGGAAGACTAGAGTTTGTTGAATTAAGTAAATTAAATCAACACCCGGGGAGATAGAATAATTTATAAAAAGGGTCGACTGAGTTAAAGAGCATATCTTTCGGTTGCTGGCGTTAACTGGACCTTTTTTATAAAGACCGCTTGCAAGACTTGCTTTTCTGTCTACGATGTTCGGACAAGAGTTCAGAGTCCGTATTACATGGTTCCAGAAAACTGTATTGTATTTTTTTCTAGTGATTTATATTTTTTCCAACGAAAAGTTCCAAGTTTTATGGAGGTTTCCGTAAATATTATGTGTCGCTGTTGAAAATTTCGCACTCCTTCAACGCCACCTGTAGTTTTAATAGCCCTTTTCAGCGTGTAAAATTAATGAATTTCGACGTAGATACTTATCGCTTCTACAGAAAAACGTCAACAGAAGGTACTTTTTTCTTGTATGGAAGTTGTTTCTCCTTCAAAATAATGCACCACCTATTATAATTTTTTTATGTCTTCCCTTCACGAAAATTCTTCGTGATGTATCAGTAGCATCACTTTATCAATGAAGAACGTTGTAGTACAAATTATATTTTGAAATAATTTAAAGTGCTTGCCCACTTAAAGACCTCTAAAAAAGTGGAGAATTTTAATCACTTTTAAACATTTAGTTACTATAATAGTGTTTAATGAGATCGCGAAGTCAGTATAAGTATAATATAACATAAGACCTGTGCCCGACGCTGCTTAAAAGATGTGGCCTGGCGTATTTCGGCATATCGCTCGCCGTACATTCCCAATGGCGAGCAATATGCTGAAATAGGCCAAGCCACATATTTTATCTGCGCGTGTGGTACCGCTTTAAGTGTTATATTACATGAAATTAAACAACTTTAAATAAATATATTTTTTATTTGTGTTTAAGTGATAGTAATTACACTAAGTATTGGATAAAATCAACGTAGTTTTATTGTGATATTACTCTGAACCAGAATACAACGGTAATAAAAATATTTTTTTGGCAAATTAGCGGGATAAAATGCGCTTAAATCGCTAGTAACTAACTAACTAACCATCACGCCGTTTTTCCGCAGGGGTAGGCAGAGAGGACGGACCGCCAAACAACTCGGTCTTGGCACACACTCTTTACCTCATTCACACTCTTCTATTATTCTGACTCTTGACATGGCCCGACTCAAGTATCTGATTCACTTGATCGTTGCATGTCTTCTTCAGGCGTCCCTGACTTCTTCGACCATTCACATTGCTACTAGCCTCAAATAGCCAATAATCGTCTTTGTGAAAAATCACCTCAGTGGCGCTGTACAAATAAATATATAAATGAATTAATATTACTGGCTTACAGCAAAGATTTACAATTATAACTAGTGACTTTCATATAAGTCTTATAGCTTGTGAATTAACTAACTAAAAGTATATGGGATAAAAGGAAATCTACTAAAATGGTTTGAGACCTATTTAACATCTAGAAAACTATACATTAAACTATCTAACCATATGTCAAACGAAATTGAAGCTTCAAGTGGGGTGCCCCAAGGTTCTCATCTAGGTCCTATTCTTTTTTTGCTATTTATCAATGACATTGTTTCAATATTTGAAGGTATCCATTTCCTATTGTTTGCTGATGACTTGAAAATATACACTATTATAAGAAATTTAATGGACTGTCTTGTATTGCAAAACAACTTGGATCGATTATATAATTGGTGTAACATAAATGATTTATTTTTAAACATTAACAAATGTCAATCTATAAGTTTTTCTCGAAATAAAAATCCAATACTCTTTCAATATTACATTAACAATGTGAATCTTTCTACAGTAACATTAATAAAGGATCTGGGCGTCGTTTTTGATAACAAGATGACATTTGTCCCCCACATTGATGCAATCACGAATAAAGCACTTAAATGTCTCGGTTTTGTATTAAGATCGTCCAAAGATCTAATGCATACTAATACACTCAAAACGCTATACATAACGCTAGTCAGGAGTATTCTCGAGTATAATTCCTCTCTCTGGTCGCCATTATACAATGTGCATTCACACAAAATTGAAAGAGTACAACATAAATTTTTAAGGCATATAAATTACAAATTAAAAATTCCAATAGAAAATTTAAATTATAATTATTTAATGCAATTGCTTAAATTACCCGAATTGTCACAGCGAAGAAAAATCTGTGATGTTTTATTATTATTTAAAATTATCAACGGATATTTGGATAGCCCTGAACTTGTGAACATGATAAATTATCAAGTACCTAACAATTACAACACCAGACTCCATGCTCCATTTAACGTAGTTGCTTCTCGCACTAATTTTATGTTTAACTCCTGTCTTCAGAGATTGCATCGTGTGGGGAATGAAACTTGCTCTGTCGATATATTTTTTTATAAAAACATCGCTTCCTTCAAAAAGCGTATATGTATGCAGATGCAAAAATCCTTAAATGTTCCAGATTGTTAAAGTAACAAATTTAATACCCATTGCTCTGTAACTACTTTCATAGTATCTACTTACTTCTTTATACATATATGTAATTGCTGTGTACCTTTTATTTTATTTTTTTCCTGATAATAACAAATTAACACGGGCATTAGCCTAGTATGGTAATCAAGAAAAAAACATAAAACTGTATTTTCAAAAATTGTATGAAATAAAAAAAAAATTAAAAAAAATGTAAAAATCCTTAAATGTTTCACATTGTTAACAGTAACAAACTTAATACCCACTGCTCTGTAACTACATTCATTATAACTACATTCATAGTACCTACTTACTTATTTACATATGTAATTACTGTGTACCTTTTCTTTTTTTTTCTTTTTCATAATAATAACAAACATACATACATTTGATAGCAAAAAAAAAAAAAAAAAATTATAATTAAAAAAATAATTAATTACAAGAAAATTACCTACTTTTATATTAATCGTTAAAAATGTTTTACACCACTGCAATACCGGTATGCTTCGAGTATATTTGGAATCACATTTTGTGTGATATTGTGACAATAATTATTGGATATAATGTAGCGTGAGCCCAAATACGAATCCGCTAGTTGAACTCATTTGTAAACAATTACTCGAATATTGATGCCTACTTATATCTTTCTAGCTCTGTTTATCATTTTATGTACTATATACTTATGATACTGTATACTTGTTATAATGCTCCTGTACAATTTATTTTATATGTAAAAGCCATCAAGGCGTAAACAAACAAATAAAAAAAATATATATATACATATATATATATTACTGGCTTACAACTACGATTTACAATTATAACAAGTGATTTACAATTATAAGCTCAAATATGATTGCAAACGCTAGTTTTTTTCTAATACCAAGCCTCATTTTGCTGACAACTTTTCAGTTTAATTTCAATAAAAAACTAAATGCTTTATCGTGTTTAATGGGCTTTTCCCCCAACGACGCAAGCTGTATGTACCCTCGCACGTGTTTGCTTTTTTCCATGTTTGTCAAAAGCGATAAATGAGTGATATCTGTCAAAAGGTTAGGATCTGTTCCTTTATATGTGTGCACCGAATTTATCAAACTAACAAAGTGGTGAGTATTTCTGTATCTGAGAAATGGTTTCTCGTGTGCTCAATCCAGGACACATTTACAACTTCATTATACGTAAAAAATAAGTTTGTATTATGATTTTGCTAATAGGTAATAATAATTAATAATAATATTATTATGAGACGATGTAGGAATGTGAATATGACACGATAGTGAAGGGTAAAATAAGTCGGAGACGCCCGAGGAAGACATTTCAATTTGAGTGGCGGGTTAGGGTACCGCCGCCCCGGGAACCATTTATTAAAAAACCAACATCCCTAACTTACGTAACTCCAAGGGGTTCATTATGTTTGACGACTTAGCAGGGGTTCCCAGGAAAGGGCGCGAAGCGTGATGGTTACACAGTAAATAAATAAATTAGATGATAATTAAAGTAGGTACCTACCTAGGAACCTACCTAGCAAATGTTTGTGAAAATAATAAGTATTTCACTCATTTTGGGATTCGTTTCTTCCCAGAGTATTTGTAATTTTTATAAAATGCATGCCTAATGTTTTAGAATAACGCAAAACTGTGTTTGAGAAAATTGTGTTATTTATTTATTTTTACAATAGCTACAATAGGAAAATAATTTCCTTCAGGGCTTATGTCATCTGTTTGGATGGTCTTAAAAGAAAGGAAGGAGAGGATGTTCTGGGAAGGAAAAAAGGCATGAGGCGTGGCTAGGTATCTGGGGTCAGTGCAGTGGGTCCAGGAGTGACGGACGTATAAATCCATCCCTCTCACTGCGGATCAAAGCGATGGGTCAAGAGAAGAGTGCAGGAAGCCTCAAATGGTCTCCCTCAACCAGTCCCTCCCGATCGGATTTATGTAAGGCTAAGCACCTCTAACTACCTACCAGGGATATCTCTGTGTCTTGAGGTAATTTTTCGCAAAAACCAAGTGAATCAATTATATTATTTGAGAACGGTCACTTGGAATAACAGTAGAGAAGACTGACAAATCATGTTATGTGACAGAATGTAGATACCCGCGCAGCTTAATCTACCTATTCATTTTATTGTTTAGTAAATCGCAACAACAAAATAACTAGGCAAGTCTACCTAGTGATAGTTACAGATTTATGAAAGTTCTAAATTATTACAGCGGCCCTTGTTATCATTATGTAGTTAGTATTCCCACTTTTACTGCGTGTCTCGACCACAGATATTCCCTGCGCACAGAAACAATCATAAAAAAATCAGAAAAGAAACTTGACATTTTTTCGACAAATATAATATCAAACTACCACACCATAGGAATGTGCTGAAAGCGTTCACGAGACGTGCATAATCGGGATCGCTCGCACATAAGTTTGTCGCCTTCTAACATGCGGATACCTATTCCCGCGCCCCGCGCCGGGTGTAGCGGAATTTAGCTACCCGTGTCTAACGTAAATCTGATGAAAAATAATTACTTTTGTTAATGTAATAACTTGGTTATTATAAGTCATATAACAGTGAAATTTTTGTTCGCGTAAATTTCATTATTAGTGTTATTTTTTTGTACTAAAATAAATAACGTACTATCTGTAGTTTTCGAATGCGGCTGAAAAACAGATTGTATGAGAATTGTCGCTTCTGTTTCACCTTAATTAAAAATATCAATAAAAAAATGATAAAAAATTGGTGTACTAACTGGTACCTCTCTTTCGACTTGTTTCTGTCTTTACTTCTACTTCTAGACCTGCGGTCCTTGGACCTCTTTCGATCTTTACTTTTCCTTTCCTTGTCTCTACTCCTGTGACGACTACGGTCCCTGGAAATAAACCAAATATGTGTATATTAGCATCAAAATTCAATGCAATAGTTAGACAGAATAGTTAGAGCACGATATATTTTATTTTACCTTTTGGACCTGTGACGTTCTCGATCTCTGTCCCGATCCCTATCCCGATCGCGGTCTCTATCGCGGTGACGCGACCTGCTTTTCTCTCGGTGGCGAGAGCTCATCTTTTTTATATCCTCAAAATACTATAAATAAACACGATGAACTTGGACGGTTAGAAACACAATTCAGCACACCTTGGTTTCTAATAACAATGGTTTTTAGCGTGGTTACTTCCGATATTTGTCAAATTAAATAAAATCAGCATGAGCATTTTTCTCAAGGACCATATCTCACGTCAAAAACTTAGCGTAGAAAAGTCATAGACAAACCAACAGAACAAACGATAAACAAAATGGCCTGTGATTGTGTGATTAGTGATGTAGCATCGAAGCATTTTGATAATCGACATTCGATTCCGAATAATGTTTCGAAATAATGGGGTGAACCTATTGGTAAAAGAAAAAAATTATGTTTCTAAAGTGGTGAATGGCAACAGTTAATGATCGCAGTTGTCAATTGACACGAGAAAGCAATACAGTAAATGAAAAATTACTTTTAAAATTATATTCAATAATAAATGCTCAGTACATGCAAAAAAGTTTTTAAAGAGTTATAGGTACTCCTATGCAAGTCAAGTAAATCATTAAAGCCTCGATTACATTGAGCGAGTTTACAAACTACTAGCCGGTGAGTTTAAAAGCGGGCAAATCGGCGAGTGCGATTGTGATGATGACACATAAAACATTCCACTCGCTCAGTAGCGAACTAGCTAGCGAAAAGCTGAGCTAAAATAACGACTCCCACGCGAACTAATTCTGTCGACATTTTGTAGAAAACTAAGATATTCGCAGTTAGTTCATCGCTAGTAGCTCTTTGCCTTTTACTTAACAGATTGTACAACGAATAATCCAGATCAAGCAGTAGTTTGACAGTTACGAAATCAGCTCTTCGAGGGCCGCCATCTTGCCATACGCCGTACAGGCTAAAAAAAAAGCTGAAGAATTCAATAAAAAGACTTAAAAGAATGTTGTCCACTTTCATCGCAAAACTAAATTTAAACGGATGTGATAAACGTCGTTACGCACCCAGTATGTTTGGCATTTGCGAGGTAAGAGGGGACAGCGGGCGGGTATTCCAAACTAATTAGAAAAACTTTTTTACTATCGGCGAGCACCTACTGTAGTATATAACCACCACCTCCGTAATAGGTCACCCCAAGTGGTTCACTACGTTCGGTGACTTAGCGAGGTGCTCGGATCCATCGTCGGAGGTGTGTTCGGGCCTTGACGGGTCGAATCGGGAGAGGTAGGTGTGAGGAGACCCTCTACCTCTCCAGCTGGTCTCTCTCGACCCATCGTCTTGCACCGCAGCGGAAGGGTGGATTCATTTATCCGTCACTCCTGACCACAGACTTCTACTAACCCCTCATACCCTTTTCCTTCCCAGAACTTCCTCTTCTTCCTTTTCTTCAAAAATCCACCCAATATCCCCAAATATGACATAGGTCTTGGGGGAATTTAAAAAAAAAAATCAAAGTGGGCTCTTTAAAATGCTTTTACTGTGCATTACTTTAGTTTTGAAAATTATATTTAGTTAATATTTATTCTTTGCACTTAAAATTGTTCCACTTCGTGTGGTCAAATATGTATAAGCAATATATTATTTTAAACTAATAATTTTAATAAATAATTTAATTTAAATAATTTAAGACTTAATTTTAACCTTTTTGCATGATTCAACAATAAAAGTGGATAAAACTAAGTGTTGATTATTTTTCATTAAAATACCTACATAAGTTGTTGAAGAAGTGAAATACATTACTCTTCAATTTCAAATATCTTTATATTTTTTACACGAGTGCTTCTTTTTATCTAACTCTTATAATAAATTTATTGTCAAATAATCAATAAATCCCAAAAAGTCAAAAATAAAAAGTCCTTTTAAGCCTCTATTACATTGAGCGAGTTTACAAGCTACTAGCCGGCATATTCACTATCCGCTAGTAAACTCACAGAGTGTAATCATACTACTACCTAACTAGCAGATTTTACACTGAAGGAGTTTACTAGCAGATAGTGAATGCGCTGGCTAGTAGCTTGTAAACTCGCCTAATGTAATCAAGGCTTTAGGTTCATGTTTTATGAATCCTTCCATGATAACAAATATTATTTTTTTTCTCTGATTAGTTTGTGGCAACACTTCAGTAAAGTGCATTTATGGGGGCAATTTTTGAACTATGTATTATAAATACGGTCATGGAATCATTAAAAACTATACTATAATTTTATTTTTTAAATTTGTAGGTATCACCTTTTTTAATTTTCTTGAAGATACTTTTGCATCAATATTATATGAGGTGAGCGAGTAGACTGCGTAGTGACAGGACGGGGAGGAAGAAGGACCGGAGGCAAGTGGCGAGGGACCGCAGCCAGTGCAGGCCAAATCCCACCCCGGGATGTAAAGTCACGAAGATGGTAATATTAAATACCTTCTTCTTCAATGGCGCTACAGCCCATTTCGAGCCTTGGCCTCCTTCAAAATAAGCCTCCACCGCCCTCTGTCCTCGGCCGTCGTCTTCCAATCTGCAACATGGAGTAATCCTCTTGCATCCTTCCTGACATCATCCTCCCATCTCAGTCTAGGTCTGCCCGCCTTTCGTTTACCTCCCGGGTGTCCTGTCAGAACCTTCTTCGGTACTCGTGTGCTTGGCATTCGGTGCACATGTCCGGCCCATCTTAATCTTTGGAGTCTTAAATGGGTGGAGAGTCTGGGAGCTTGGTAAATATCATAGAGCTCATTATTGTGGCGGATTCTCCATGCCTCTCCCTCTCGCACCGCTCCTAAGATTCTTCGAAGTACCTTTCTTTCGAAGATGTCCAGCCGTTCCGCTGACTTTGCTGTCAGTGTTCCCGCCTCACATCCATAGGCCAAGACCGTTCTGATAATTGTTTTATATAAGGTTATTTTGGTTTTCCTATGGACGTTTCGGGATTTGAACACTGGCAGCAACGCGAAGTAAGTTTTGTTAGCGGCTGTAATGCGCTTTCTTACTTCTACTGGGTCTTCATTGTCCTGCGTTATGATGGTGCCCAGGTAGGTAAACTCTTCGACCACTTCGAAATTATAATTGTCTAATATTAAATACCACCAGCCATTAATGTAAAATTTTCGTTACATTAAAATTATATCAACACAGCACCATTCATTTCCATGTGAAATTCTTTCCCCAAATGATATGCCTGAAACACATACAGTGCATGCTACATTCCTTTCTTGGTGATATGATATCCAACTAACTAATGTCAATCTCTTGGTTACCATTTTTTACACTAATGTCGGGTTTAGGTTGTCACCAGCCGAGGGAATTCACCGTCTCACCCATTTTTAAACAAATATCACTGAGCGCTCATCACAAAAGGTAAAACTAGGCTGCATAATGTCACCATAGTAATTCAATCTCACTAATAACTAACCATCACACCGTTTACAGCAGGGGTAGGCAGAGAGGACGGACCGCCAAACAACTCGATCTTGGCACACACTCCTTGCCTCGTTCACATTCATACATGCTCTTCTATTATTCCGACTCTTCACATGGCCCAACTCAGATATCTGATTCATCTGGTCATGCCATGTCTTCCTCAGGCGTCCCCGACTTCTTCTACCATTCACATTTGTGTCATATATTATCCTTACACTCCTTTCCTTGTTCATTCGCTCTACATGCCCAAACCATCTGAGTGTCCCTTTCTTAATCTTACTCATTACGCTTACATCAGCCTTGCATTCTTCGCGGATCTCCACATTTCTCACACGATCGTACATGGTTTTACCACACATACGCCTCAGGAATTTTATTTGATCATATGTATTTAATCTATACATGGATAACTGTACCCGGGCGGATTGGTCCCGAAATTATGTAATCTGAAAGTACGTTCCCTTTTGCATGCTGATGATGCGGTGCTGATTTCTAATGGTACGGAAGTCTCTCCTGTCTAGAAAGAACGAAGTATGTATGAAGGATGAGTTAATGATGAATGTAAGTAAGTTTAAACTTGCTAAGACTTGGTGTTTGAAAGAGAGAGTAAGAAAAAAGTGAGCTATATATAGTTGTGAATGATGAATACTTGGAGCAAGTGGATGAGTTTGTGTATTTGGGAAGTATGTTTATGAAAGATGGGAAGGCTGATGAGATGTTGAAAGAAGGGTAAATAAAGGTAACTCCGTAATGGTTACCTGCATTTACCTACGTTTGGTGATTTAGCAGGGGTGCTCGGGTTCATGGGGAGAGGTTCGTCTAGGTCTTGGAGGTGGATGACTAGGACACACTGAACCCCAGATTCCTACCCACCCTTTAAAGCCTTTTCCTTCCCAGAACTCTCCTCTCCTTCTTCCTAAAAAAACCCTCCACACAGCATCCCCAAAGATGACATAGGCCCTGAGGGAAATTATTTTCCTCAGGGCCTCCTGTGTGGAGCTCATGTAAAAAAAAAAAATGGAGGACTGAACGTGGATGGCTCTAACAAAAAACTGTCCAAATAAGCGAAGCTAGCGGTCCACAATGGTGTGCTGGTATTCTGATGTATGGTAGTGAGGCATGGTGCCTCCTATTCTTTATTATAATTTATTTTTGAGACTTCTTGTTGCTAATATTGTTCTTTAGGAATTGTTTTGTATATACTGTATATTCTTTGTTTCACATTATTTAATCAATTTTGTATTTTGTAAGGACTCGTAAGGAACACTATAGGATTAATTTTAAGTTTATTATAATTAAGCGCACTTGAAGTGAAATATCACAAAACTGCGCTATATAAATACTACGTTATTATTATTATTATTATGGAAATGGCAGAGGAATGATGAAAGTAGACCGAGGCTGTAGAAATGAGATCATACGTTTGGTTAAACCATTTTTTTTTACATTAAGTTTACACAGAAGCCCTGATGAAAAAAATTTCCCTCAGGGTCTATGTCATCTTTGAAGATGCTGTGTGGAGGGTGCCATGTATGATCGTATGAGAAATGTGGAGATCCACAATTAAAGTAATGAGTAAGATTAAGAAAGGGACACTGGGATGGTTTGGGCACGAAGAGCGCATGGAAGAGTGTAAGGAGTATATGTGAAAGGTAGAAGAAGTCAGGAACGCCCTAGGCGTTGCAAGATGACGGGCGCTACAAAGCAAAGATGTTAATTAAGCTTATTTTAATGTTTATTTTAGAAGAGGTGGAAGAATTTATTAGTAAGATGAAAATTAATAAACTACGGACACGAAAAGAGATTAATAGCAGCATAAATAAATAAATTTAGAGCAGCATCTTCACTCTATCACCACAACATTTCCGCACATTCACAAATGAACACTGCTAAAATGGTCGGTTTTGGGCCGGTCAGTGCGAAGGGACACATGAGGGGGTACTTACTCGCCCGAAAAATAGAACGAAATGGATTGAATCTACTAAAGAGCTGACTCACCCACTCTACTAAAGTTACGGTGTTCGGAAGCGTTTAGTTACTACTATACTCTCCACTCGACTAAAGTACTTGCTCAATCAGAACGGGTTTAGCGCTCAGCGATTATGGCAGAGACAGGTAATACACATTGCTGTATTATGCAGTCCATATTTACAGCTTCAAGCTTTAGGTTGCAAGAGTAAGGAAATAGAACAGTGTTGTATTTACTCTCTCACCAAATAAATTTTATTTGATAAATTTGTGTTATTTCATGATTAATTCATTTAAAATAATATATAGTATATTTGTGGTACGTTTCAGAGTGGAAGATACTCTTAGTATCACCCTGGTGTAAGACCACCATTCAGAATTGAAATGTTGCTTGAAATGGCTTTAGCCGTGTTTAGTGACCAGATCTGAATAGCCAGGTACTTCCCTACCTTCCTCTTCCCCATCTCCTTACCTTCAGCCTCACAACATGCCCCAATTGGGGGTGCAATAGACTCACTGGCTCCAGACGGGAGCAGCTGGGACTCTTGTGAGGTATTCATATTTAAAAAAAAAAGAAGTTATTATGGCTACTATAAAAGCTGTTGACATTTTCTCACCGAAAAAGTCTGCATTTATCAAATACTGACTGCTTGTAGCAGTTCGTATATTCCCAGTGCATATTCTGCACACAGACACCCAGCATTCAACCAAGCTAACCTACTCAAGTCACTTACTAGGCCGGGTTGCATCAACACCTCTGCCATAGGTCACCCAAAGTGGTTCGCTACGTTTAGTGATTTAGCAGGGGTGCCCGTGTTCATGGGGTGAGGTTTTGTCTAGGTCTTGGAGGCGGATGGCCAGGACACACTGAACCCCAGATTCCTACTCACCCCTTAAATCCTCTTCCCAGAACTCTCCTCTCCTTCCTTTCCTTAAAAAATCCCTCTAGTCAGCATCCTCAAATAGGCCCTGAGGGAAATTATTTTCCTCAGGGTCTCATGTGTGGAGCTTATGTAAAAAAACTGAAACCAACTTTCACAGGATACCATCACATAAAACTCAAGTACCTAGCAGGCTAACAGCTGCAGAAGAGGTTTTCACTCCTGGAGCAAATGCTGGAGGGTATAATTTTTTCAACGTAAGTAAATAAAAAAATGAAACAATACAACTTAGTATAAACCACTTATATAATGTGCAAATCCGACTGATTTCAGAACAAACGTTCCTTCGTCAGGGAAAGCTTATACTAATTTGACAGTTTAAATTATTTTAGTTTTTTATTTACCATAATAAAACATTCTTCGAAACTGTCAAATTAGTATAAGCTTTCTCTGACGAAGGAACGTTTGTTCCGAAACCGGTCGGATTTGCACATTATATAAGTGGTTTATACAAAGTTGTATTGTTTCATTTTTCTATAATGGATAACCACAAAGTAATAGCTACATTCAAAAATATAAGTAAATAAAAGTCAAGAATGTCTTCAGAAGTTTTATTTTGTGAAATGAATTGTCTTAAATTTTATAACAATTTAAAATACACTTTAGACGTGTCCATCTTTGAGTCAACACACAATATAAGGCAAATTGTATAAAGATAATATTAACACTTTCAGACAAGAAAGAAATCTTCCGAGACAGGCGGACAAACCTTATACAAAACGAAAAAATATATCTGTCCCATACACACCAAATATAATACTAACTCTCACATAAAATAAATGGCAGCCTAACGCGAATCTTAATTTATTTAATGATTAAAATAACAAACTAGCTCGGGTAAGTGTAATTTGTATCAGTTTGTAGTTTACAACATAATTGTAGGTTAACCACTAGTCCTTAAAGTCTATTCAGCCGCACCACAGTTCACGGAAGATCTTTACACTGGCTGGCCAGGCCCTCCCTTCTTGCCGATGAGGGACTTGTGGATGTGAGGAATGACTCCTCCTCCGGCGATGGTGGCCTTGATGAGACTGTCCAACTCCTCGTCTCCCCTGATGGCCAGCTGCAAGTGCCGGGGGGTGATGCGCTTCACCTTCAAGTCCTTGGACGCGTTTCCCGCCAACTCCAGCACCTGCCGACAACAAACATTGTTTACCAACTATAATATATATAATTAAAACAGGGTTAAAACTGGTTATTTGAAAACAACCGATCATAACAATAACTTTGGGCGGGAAAACAACAATGTTTTGGCGGATCGTTACTACGTCAAAAACTAAATCGAGTTCCCGCCAAAACATACAAATCGACAAAACCAGTTGAAAAATTGCACAAAATACATACAAAAATGAGAAATTTCTGTACCGCGAGGCTGATCAACGATACCGTTAATCGCAACAAGCCACATTTACATTAACGCAAATCGATTCGCTCGCGCGGACTCCTATTGAGAATACGACAGACGCCATCTTGCATGATGTATCAAAGTACGCCTACCTCTGCGGTGAGATATTCCAGGATTGCCGCCGAATAAACGGCCGCCGTGGCTCCTACTCTTCCATGGCTCGTCGTCCTGTTCTTCAGATGCCTGTGGATTCTTCCCACGGGGAACTAAAAACAAAATAAAAATCGTTACAAAAACAGCACGTCCGTCGACGTCGAGTCGAGCCGTGTACAAAAGAAGTCAGTATTAATTTATGAAATTCTCCCAATAAGCGATTTGACGATGGAATAGAGTTTTAAAAATTTCAAATTAATTTATAAAAGGAACACAAATTACCTGAAGCCCGGCTCTTGCTGACCGAGAAACTGCTTTCGCCTTCGCTTTACCGGAATCTTTGCCAGCTTTTCCACCAGCCTAAAACAATGAAAATAGTGGTTAGATTTGGAGCACGGAAGCTGAAATTTTGCGAGGTGAAAGAAGAAACAGTGTAGATCACAATTACGTTGAACTCGGTCCATTTGGAGGACTAAATTAAACAAAAACTTGACATAAAACTCACCATGTCGGAGCTTTTTTCACAACAACCACACTACAACACTACCGAAAGGCGCCAAATGAACTAACAACGGATATCAAAGATGGCAGCAGTCGATCGTCATCGACCAATGGCAAGTCTACAATAACCGTTGAAGAACGGTCCACCAATCAGGCGTTTGATAATCCGTACGGTGCTGCAGTCTAGCGGAATATTGTTTCAAACAAACGCGTGGCGTCCTGCGTCACTTCGTCTTTTTCAAAAAATACGTGGGAAATGATAATGTTGGGATGTTGCTCGATGGATTGTTCACAATTTTGATAAGGGAGATAATAACAATATTTTCCAAAATCATCAATATTTGAATTTACCTGTGGTAACCTAACGTATGAATATATTATATATGTTACATTTGTGATTTTTAAACCGCCCCCAAACCCCAAAGATTCTTTGTTTACCCATCGGACATTCTGTTGGTTCTGTTGTATCAGATAAACAAAAGACGTTTGGCTCATTCAAAAGATTAACAAAAATCTGTGCCGGTGAAATAATTTATTTTTAGTGTTTTTAGAGCTTTGTATTATAGTATTTATTGGTAAGCAGAGAATAGTTATCCTTTCTTTCATGCAGATGTAAATTTAACGCTTCATCTATAATAAATTATAATATATTACTTAATTTCATAGTTTCATACTTTTCTTATTGCCAGATCAAGGTGGCGGCAATTTCCTATCAAGACCCATAATGAGAAAAAAATATTGCATCTTTTACACGATGTGAAGAAAATAATAATTTTAAAATAAAACGAAATTGCTTCAAGTGGGCAATGGAGTGGAAAGCAATTGGTGTGGGGAAATCAGGAATTTAACAGGTGGGCTTAAAAATTAGAGCTGAAAACATTTGAAAAAAAAATCAAATTAATAGGTAAATGTTATCAAGTTCGTATAATATGTTTTAAACATTACGCTGATTAGCATCGAAAAAAGTATAATCTTAGGTGTCGCAGTGAACGAAAGATTTATTAATTGGTGGTTCAGAAAGAAAGTCGCAGTTCCCAGTCCAATCACACCTTGGGAGAGAATATTGTAGAGACACATGTTCCCATCTCATCAATTTTATGATCTATTTCATAGAATCCGAGAAATATATAAAATAAATCAGTGAGAACAGGCGTTCGCATAAATATATTAATCCCGGCGTTCGCTATACAACGCACGCTCCAGAGAGCGTGCGTTGTATAGCGAACGCAAGTCCCAGAGAGAGGTCGTATTTTATTTATTCATTCTTGTTACATATAATTAACTAGATCATAGAATTGATCAAGTGGGATCCCTGCTAAAACGAACATTGTTTTTCTGTAAAACCTTTTTGAAGTAAAACTTCTTTACGCACGCTTGACTTGGGGAGTAAGCTGGTGAATGCGTGACGAGAGCTTTTTGAAAAGTGTCATTGGGCGAGGCGAACGGAAGTTGAGAGGGAGATATAAGTTAGTGAAGTTTTACTTCAGTCGTGTAGCACACTCGTTTTTCTTAATATAAAATCTATAAAATTTCACACACTTCTTGTGTAGGTAAGGTACCTTTTTCGACTTTTTTTTATCTACTGGCAACACTTATTATTACTGTCAGACGTCAACCGACAGTTTGTTATTTAAGGTTACGTTGTAATGTTGTTTTTTGTGCAAATACATACCAAACTAATCTAACTTAAGCTAAAATCTACCTAATAATCTTCGATAAAATTGAGCCATTTACATCCTAAAAAATAAAATATTGAGTTAAAAAAAGTATAACCTTTCGTAGTTTTTTTTTCAATTTGGATTTAAAAATTCAATCTGTATGAAGGCAAACTAAACGGAAAGAATGTCTCAACCCAGCGCTATTAGCAATCGTTTCCGAGAGTGGGAATTACTTCTTGACTCTTTGTCGTCACAAATACTGAACACATTTGATGCTTCTGACGAGTATGAAGCCATCACACAGCTTTATAAAGTTAATGGAATCCGGTGAGTGGCTGTCAATACTTCTTGCATTTTATCAATAATAATAATAATTATAATCTGCTGGTCCCGCGTTCTTACCTAAAAATAATTAATTGCATATTTGACATTGAATGTTTCACGTTTGAAATGATTTAAATTTATAAGCAGATGAGTCAATGAAAATGGATTAATATTGGTTGAAGGAAATCGGCATTTGGGACCTTCTGTGGTGAAATGGAGAGTAAAGAGTGATTTAATTATTTGATTGAAGGAGAAAAAAAATCCGAGGGTAACAACAAAACACAAATACTTAATTGTTTTGAAAACCTTGCTGGTCTTTCCAGTAATGTAATATTTTAGTAACCTAACTTTGTTAATTTCCTACTCGTTCAAAGCTGCTGAAAATGTATTCCTTTTGTGATGTGCGTCAGCAAAAAAACAATTCTAAAGATGCTTCAATTTAGTAAAAGAGTTGTTACCCAATATATAAACTTATAAACACATTTCCAACTTTTTAATTTCTTTTTTGAATCTGTAGCTACCTACAGCCAATTGCTAGTAGGTAGGAACGATAGGAGGTATGAGTTGACGATCCGGATTTTCTAAAATCCGTATTATATTTATTATTCAAATATTGAAATAAAATATTTTTCCGCCACATTGAAGACATACACTTCTTCTTTCTTCTATGGTCTGCTAAAATAAATTATAGGTAGGTACTTAATTGCTAAACAAACCCTTCTAATTTTGAAAATTAAGCAATTCAAAGAAAAGTTCTAAAGCTCATTGAATCGGAGTTAACAGCCGTTCGCATTTGGCGAGTATTTTAGTCAAGTAGAGAGTATATTAGTAACTAAACACGTCCGAACGCCACAATCTTAGAGTGGGTTATTCAACTCTTTAATAGATTCAATCCATTTCGTTCTATTTTGCGCACTAACATGCGTGAACCCACCGTTTTAGCAGGGTTCTTTTGTAGATGCGCGGGATGTTGTGGCGTTGGAGCGTAGATGCTCCTCTCAAATTATTATTTATTTATGCTGCTATTTATCTCTTTTCTGTCCATAGTTTATTTATTTTCATCTTACCAATTTATTCTTCCACCTCTTCTAAAATTTCACCTCTTCTATGCATTACAATATGGTTAATTATCATATTTACTTTGTTGTGTAGCAGCCCGTCATCTTGCAACGGGCAGCGGGCAATAATGTACTCTACTTGAAAGTAATGCAAATGATTTTCGGCGAGTCAAGTAGCAAGTATGCTCGCTACTTGACTTACTACTTGACCAATGTGAACGTACCTTTACAGACAGAGGCATATCCGAAATTAGTATTTTTAATGTTTATTGTTATTTCAGTGAAATCTTTGGTAAATGGCTACTAGACTTGGCAGAAGAATCCCAGCTGGACAAAAGCAAAGTGCTGTCTCTGGCCTGGAGAAACAAAGGGAATGGATTCTTCAAGGAGGGTCGGCTGGAGGACTGCCTCAAGTACTACAACTTCAGCGTGCTGGCGGCGCCACGCGGTCACGAGACGTTCCCTCTCGCGCTTGCCAACAGGGCGGCCGTGTTGCTCAAGATGGCTAAGTACAAAGTATTATTTGTTTCTTTATTATTTACAACTGTATTAAATAATATACAAATTTATTTTTATCACTGCCTTAAGAAAGCCATGTTTCTGTACTACCTACAGTAATTATTATTATTTATTTATTTATTTACGCCTATTTAGGCTTTTACATACATATGTATAACAATATTAACGAAATTATACTAGTAAATAGTGCAGGAAACTACTGTTTAAAACATTTGCACAAAAATAAATACAAAGTAAAAATATTACGTATTGAATTTGAACCACACAGGATGTAGGTACAAAATACAAAAAACAAAAAATCTGAAATAGTTTTTTTTCTTTCAGCCAACAAAATACTGTCAATGTGTTAGTCAATTTTAATAGCTTTATCAAAATATTCCCCTATTTGATGAAAAAAATTTCAATAAGGTATGCTTATATAATAAAATTGATGTACTAAACATATCAACAACATCGGAGTATTTGTTTCCAAGCTATTATTGATAGTATCTTTTTTTTATGCACCAGATTTAAATGTCCGGGTTAAATTTTCCCCAAAAAAAAAAAAAGGAAAAAAAGAAGGAAAAACTAAACCCTTTCACACACTTCCCCAAATGATCATCTAGTCAACCCACGCTATGCAATTGCACTATATAAGTATTATAAATACAAGAACAACATGTCAACCTACTAGAGACCAAATGGGAATATAATTCACCGACTCCAGATATTTTCATATCAGAGGGTTCGGCTCTGTGGCATTTCTAATTGAACCTATAAATCCTACCGATCCCTCAATATAAATATTTAAAAAATCCTTTGTAATCCTACATGTATTTAAAATGACTGATTTTTGCATTTTTATATACAAATATAATTACAATAATCATATACAATAATATTTATATACAATAATCATTATTATTATTGTAAATATTAACCGTTCAGGCTATTTTATTTGCTTTTGGGAACAACTCACATAGGTCTCATAGAAATCATTGTCTCCTTTACTTACCATACGGTGAGAAATATCATTTAAAGATTATTTGAAAGAGAAAAAACCACGCTTTATATTAAAATCTAAAAGTTAACCACAAAATAATTAAAATAAAAGTTTCCGACTACATTTTGAAAATAAATTATGAAACTTTGGGAATTTTTTATTAATTATTTTCACAAGAAACAACAAAATTAAAGTGACGAAAACATTTGTCTAATAAAATGTGTGTTTTTATTTTTATTACGTTTTTTATCACTCGTCTATATGGAGACGGTGTGACAGTTATTTGATACGTAGACAATAGAGGTGGGTAAGTTCTGCATTTTACCGGAAGCCTCCGAGACTTGCCTCCTCTTAAAAGTACACGGGTTCTAGGAGCAGGTCCCGGGTCCGAGTTCTTAGGTGCGGACACTGCGGACTGAGCACTGAATGTTGTTGCGGTGCACCGAACCGGGACGCACGGGTTCAAAGAACTTGGAGCCAGGACCTACTCGTAGAACCCGCACGACAACTCAGAACCCTGGAGCAGGACAAGACCCACACGAGGGCTCGGACCCGTCACCCGTGCAATGTAGGTACATTCAATGGACCTACATTGCACGGGCTTTTATTGAGAATTTAAATAAGTAAATTAGCTGTAATGCTTTATTATAAACTATTATTTTATAATGCACTTCACCCGTTGAGTAACAATACCAATATACGCTCTAATTGAAAATTACTCCGTGTCTAGTCGAATATTCTAAACAATTCCGCGATGACGTTAGGCAGCAGTATACTGTTACGCCAAGCGGTCAGGCACGTGCGTGTTGATTGCCGGCCGGGGTCGGAATGACTGAAGACTGAATGAGGAATGTATCGTGGTTATTGAGAATTTAAATAAGTAAATTAGCTGTAATGCTTTATTATAAACTATTATTTTATAATGCACTTCACCCGTTGAGTAACAATACCAATATACGCTCTAATTGAAAATTACTCCGTGTCTAGTCGAATATTCTAAACAATTCCGCGATGACGTTAGGCAGCAGTATACTGTTACGCCAAGCGGTCAGGCACGTGCGTGTTGATTGCCGGCCGGGGTCGGAATGACTGAAGACTGAATGAGGAATGTATCGTGGTTCGTGAGTCGCGGGAGTGGGAGGGAGTGACAAGAGTGGCGGGTGTTTGTCGCGGTTCACGACTTACGTCGCTCGGACCAAGATGCATACTCGTACTCGGCGATCTCGGAACTTGTAATTCGAATCTGCGCCGCGGCTTCGCGCTGCGGCGTTGAGTAGCTCGAGTGTTTCACGATTCACGCAGTTCCAAGAACCCGACACTCGCCGAGACTCGCGACTCGTGAGTGGAGTGGAGAGTGTAGCGCTTCGGGGACACCGGACGGTTACTACTACTCAGTCACTAGACTCACTAGTACCGGAGTACCTCACCTCGCGGCGAACACGGGGACACCCGCCGGCCGGTGGAGGCATCTGAGTTTTTCGGGTTTGGGAATGAGCCCGAGTTCCGGGACAGGGTTCTCTTGGAGTAGTCGATTTGAAAAAGGAGTGGGAGTAGGAACCGCTTCCCGCAAAGGAGCGGATCACATGAGCCCATTCCAGCTGAACTGACACATCGCTAGTAGACAATGAGATAGTTCTTGAGGTGATTTTTCACAAAAAGGCGCTCTTTATCACAGATTATCCAATTATTATTATAGCTACCGTAAGCTCATTGTGCTTTTTTTTTTTAAAATTTTGTGTGAATACAAGAGTTCCCAATTGTCCGGAACCAGTGGGACTATAGCAACCCTTATTGGGTCATGTTGTGAGGCTGAAGGAAGTGAAAAAGGGAGGGAGATGGGAAGAGGAAGATTGGGAAGTATCTTGCTGTTCAGATCTGGTCACAGCAAAATCATGAATTCTTTGAAAATTCTATATTGCCGTTGATTTAAAATATTTTCAATTTATTTTCTGAATTCTGAGCATTTTGAGATACATACATTTTTTGACTCTGATATAATTTTTTTTGGCTGTTTCATCAGAATCGCTTTTTTGGACAATAAAAGACCATATGTCTATGTATTTTGTACCTGAATTCATCTTTCGGAAAAAATCTATATGAATGTAATTTTTGCACTGCACAATAATCTGATCCATTTCTTCCGGATCATAAATTAAGTGCCTTAATCTCTTCATCTTGGAGACCTAACCTAACTGGTCTGTTATTTAATAATAATCTATATTATATAATAATACAACACAATTCTCAACAATAAGGAACTTCAGTGAAAAATATTATGGCTTTAAAAAAATATGTCAATGTAGACCAATAAACGCTGATTCTGAATATATAAGTTTTATTTCATAATATTAAACGCAGAGTTTTTAAAAAATTATTAAAAAGTGCATTTTTAAACCTCTCTTCAAAATACAGCGTCAAGTTGGCATTACTGAAATGGTTAACGGTGACGTCATTGTTAACCTGCTAACCAATTCACCGAAGTGTATCAAGATGTATTGACATTTGAAATCTTAGGCCTTACGCCACAAAAGACACGCACGCCATTCAACATTTCGTGTTTTTTTGGTTATTTTCATACTGTTAAAGAGATTTAGATAAATAATAGTTATTGTGTTTATTGGAAACAATATTTAGGCTCTCAACAATTAAAATTATGACGTAAAAGGCTATGACGTTACATACTATTAGACGAGGGGTAGAAATCTCAAAGTGGGAAGACAAAGGAAAGACAATTGTACCGGTCTCTATATCTAGTACTTTAGTACTAAACTGCTACGCGTCGAGTAAGGTTGCGTCTTACCAGTAAGTAAATTGCGTTTAAAAAGTGCCAAAATGCCCTACTGTGTGATGAGAAAATGTTTCAATTACTCGGCAAATAATAGTAAAGGCGAATGAATAACATTTCATGCGTAAGTACACGCAAATTACTTAATATTATCGATTATTATAAATATTACAATTAATATTCATGTTTCCCGCTCGCGGTTTTACACGTCATTAGAAAAAATTCAAGTCCTACTAAAGTAAAGGGTCTGAACGCGCAACAGCCAAATTTCTGTTGCTAAGTAAACTTCACTGTTTTAAAGCAGACTAATCAGCCTAAACACTATGTTTATTTGTTTGCTTGCGGTAAAACAACACATAAATCAGTAGTTCTAACAAGTATTGATGACAATCGCCACCATTTGAAAACTGTCGTTGCCCTATTGTAATTATTGTATAACTCGACATATCAAACTTCGGCAGCCGGACCTTTTATTCTAGTGGGCCTCAAGCTGTCTCCTGACAGCGAACATTCCATCAAAAAGTGACAAGCAATACGCCGCCGCCCGCTCATATATCCATGTCATTCATACACACACATTATTTGATTGTCTATCTTTATCACACAGGAATAAACTTTTGAATTAAGAAATTATACTGAACATCGCTGAAAACAAAAGAGTGTTCCTTACTTTCCACATTATATTGTGAGTATATGAGACTATGGCGAGTCTATTTATTTATATAACGTCATTGGTAAAAGGGCTATATTTGAGGTTAAGCATAGTCATAAATAGGTCATATGTCATATTTGACATTTGGTTTACGATACATCGGTCGTATTTGCGAATTTTTTTTAGTATCAAGGGCTTTGTTTGCGCATCTTTATATGGGATTGATTGGGTATTGCATTCGCGGACTTGGTGGGTAGATATGTCAAAATCCTGAATTTATCCCACCTACCTAATCTTTCCTTCCCAAATATCACCATAAAAATTGTTGCAAGAAATACTCAACTTTGGAGAGGTGACAGTGTGCTTTCCTGCTCAGAACAAAATTACATCTCAGACAGGGCGCATGTATCGTAACTTCTTACTGTACCAAAACTGGAGTTCAGTGAGGCCCCATCTGCAACGGTGAGTTCTATTTTCCTTATTCCAATCTGTGCTTATCTAATTTTCCAAAAGCACAGATCTGAACTATCGACTGACTATCCATCAGGTTTTGCGAGTGTATGCTATTTAATCGTCCCATATAACTTAGCGATTTCACGTAGTTTCGGGACTGGTCCTTCGAGGGCTGTGTGGGCTTTGCTCTGCAGCATTTACCGCCAATTAACAGTGGAGTCGCAGTTTCGCGACACCAGGCTTTTTATACAAGTTATTACACAATCGTCATGATCAGTATATTATAAATACCAGTGTTTCTGTATGTGTTATACATAAAACAATGAACAGTCACGCCTGAACACAAAATTCGAGGCTTACGAATGAAAAAGATGATTTATTGTTTTTATATTGCACTTTGTTAAAATACAATAACAGTACCGGTGAAATGTGGACATTTTACCAATGTTTTTCTATATTAAAAGCAGTTAATCTTGAATAAAAAACACACCTCACACCTAAAAGTCATCCCAAAGTATTCCGCCATTAATTCTTCTAGATTCTTCATTCAAACAAGGATGTTCTGCCCAAAAAAATTATTTCCCTAGATTTCGAAGTGAAATTTCCCTAGAACTTCACATTTACGCAATTACCTACATAGCCACCTGATTGTATAACACTAATCCTGTTATATGTTAATTAATATGATTAATTAATTGGGATGATATCAGAATTTGGTAAATGTAATTAAAATACGGTGCTTTTCCAAATAATACACTTTTTGCTACGTGAAATAATAATTTAAAAGTACGAATACACTCACCACTGAATTCCAAATAAAAAAAAAAAAACACTTTGCACAATAAAAATCAACCGCAATCACCGATAAAACGGAACTTAAAAAATTTTTTTTTTTTTCAGAGGTCCCATTTATCTTTTTAGATACATAATATCATTTTGAGTTGTCAGTGTTAAAAATAACATTGCATGTAAGTACAAGACAATAATTAAGATTCATAGGAATTCAAAAAAATATATATACGTATATAAAAATATATATATAAAATATATATAAAAAATATATATAAAATATATATAAAAAATATATATAAATAATACCAGTAATATTGTCATATGTAAAATTTGCCAGAGTTCGAAATTTCCCTAGATTTTGTCCTGATTTCCCTTTTCCCTAAAAAATATTTTTCTCCCCTAGATCTAGGGAAATTTCCCTAGACATAACATCACTGATTCAAAATGACAACTTGAAAAAAAATAAACTATCGGTAGGTGAAGAAGTCACACAATCCACCATAGACGCGGTGCTTTTCGTGGGGTCTTGAAAAATTAAAACTTTGACAATTATTTTAACTATTAAAACTAACTATAAAAATTAAAATAAAAGTGCAGTTATTTAAGTTTGAAGGTCTTTATTCATTAAAAAAAATAAAAAAATTGGACTGGAGTTCTCTATTACAGTAGAATTCTCCCGTCTGGAAAAGATCACCCACTTTATAATATTTATGTTTTACATGAGCTCCACACGGGAGGCCCTGAGGAAAATAATTTTCCTCAGGGCCTGTGATCTTTGGGGATGCTGTCTGGAGGGTTTTTTTAAGGAAAGGAAGGAGAGGAGAGTTCTGGGAAGGAAAAGGGTTTAAGGGGTGTGTAGGAATCTGGGGTTCAGTGTGTCCTGGTCATCCGCCTCCAAGACCTAGACAAACCTCACCCCATGAACCCGGGTACCCCTGCTAAATCACCAAACGTAGCGAACCACTTGGGGTGACCTATGGCAGAGGTGTTGGTTATCCAATAAAGGTTCCCAGCGCGGCGGTACCCATTCCCGCCTCCCAAATTGACTGTACAAGCTATTGAAAGAACAAATTCTCACATTTTCTAAGTTTTAAAATAAGTAATCCAGCAATTATGTTGAACTACAGATTCTTCACTATTTTAAATGATATGAATATGCTTATTGTCAGACAGAAGGATTTTCATTGACTTGGTATTTCTATATAAAATTTTAAATGATGCAGTTGATAGTCCTGAATTTTTTGCAGTTAATTAAGCTTTCAGATTCCACCACGTAATAATAGAAGTGGGGATTTATTTCAGGGCAGAAATTCTGGGACTGACTACCATATTTACATATTCCGCTTTGCCGTGAGTACTAATGAAAGGAAATAATTATACTACATAAGTCAGTGGACATCTTCAATTTTATCACTATACAAATACAAAGAGGTTGTTAGTGAGGCAGTTCATTTATGTATAATAAATGCTGTATAATTTTTACTATTCATTATGTAAAAGCCCCTAAAGATGGCGTTAACACATAAATAATAATAAGTGGTACTTTTGCCAGCCATATTGTTTTCACTGTTTTTCTTGTCTGATTCACAGGACAGTGTGCGAGACTCGGAGATGGCCCTGCAGAATGGTTACCCACAGGACCACCGGGCTTCCAAACTGCTACTTCGCATCCAAGAGGCCCAGAAACACCTCTCCGCTGCAGGTACAGCTAGCCACATTCTGCAGGCAATGACATGTCACAGGCTAATTTGTTCAGTTTTGGTTGCTAAAAGCATCAAAAATATATATAATTAAAAAATTGCATCCAGAATGTGAGAAAATTAATACTTTTTTGATGATTTTTTTTCAAATTTTTTTTCTTAAAAATCAAACAAAAAAAAAATTCTTCCGCATGTCGCCACTGGTCACTCAGCCGAGTAAACGCCCAACCTCTTACCTGCCCCCAACTGTCCAGCATTTACTATTGAAGTAAAAACTTCTTTAGCATCATTGTGAATTGAAACTCGATGAAACGAAAAATAGCGACACTGAAAAGAAACAAACACATACATCTACAGGATTTAGCCTGCGAGAGAATGAGATAGTATAATCGGTCTCCTCTTTGTTCGGTGCTTCTTAGCCTATCGGTCTCCTCTTTGTGCCATGCTTCGTAGCCTCACCACTCTTGTCTACTTTAGTTTTCTGAAGGTTTTGCATAAAAAAACATATCAAAAATATCACTGGAAACCAACATTTCATTTATATTTTTACTCCAAATAATATCAAGAATCACTGGTTAAAAAGTAAGTCAAGTACGTCCCTTAACCTGTTGAATGTCGGGTGGTATTTCGAAAAACCGCGCGGAAATTACCTTAATGCTTTCTGGTCAAATATCCATATAAAAACAAAGAAATTTTTTTTTTTTTGCAATTGTTTTCTGTTTACGAGATAATATATCTTATTATTCATGTTAGAGGTTTTTCCAGAATAGCTAACTAACTAAAAAAAAGATTAAAAAATCTCCCAATTTGGAAATAATTGTCAAAAAATATAAATATAAACTGATTTTATTATTTCTAAACAAATCTGAATACATACCCAACATGAAAAAATACAATTCAAAGGAGTTTTCAAACAAATAAAGATCAGTATACTTATTTAAAATCGTAAAATATCGATTTTTTCGCCTTTGACAGTTGCCAAAAGTGACCTGCAAAGTCATAAAAAATTCATTTAAAAATATTCCGAGTAGCTAAATTAATTAAATCAACGGTCACATTAAGAATGATATTGGCGCTAGCGATTCTGACCTTGTCCTTCATACAGTTTCTTTATACATAAGGGTTAAAATCGCATTTAAAAAAAAAGCAAAAAAAAAAATTCCTGACAAATGGTTAACATCCTGTGTATAAAAATAATTGTATGTCTTTGATTTTTGTATTTCTATAATTTTTATTTCTTTGATTTTGGCTTGGAGGTTACTGATATTTTTTGATATTCCATGAATAGATGTGTATTCTGTGACAGTGTTGAATATTAAATGGCTCATTTTATTTGAAGGTGAAGGACAGAACTTCACCGAGAGTATCCTGAGGATGTTGCCAGGTCCGAACCCCGCGCTTCTTGGAGCTTCCTCTTCTCTTGATCTCAAGTAGGTATTCTGAACCTCTACCCTAATGTGAATACATTTATGTAATGCAATGGAATAATGACCGTTCCGTAGCTGAGTTGGCATTGCGTCTGGGTCGCACCCAGGTGTCGTGAGTTCAATTCCTTCTCTGGCTAATTCCTCCATCACGACGCAAGCAACATTTTTCGCTTACTGCAATGGTTTTATGAGATTTTCAATATAATATATTATGTTTTCAACCTCGTCGCACCGCGCCCAGTGTTACCCGGCAAACAGCAAAATTTAGGCACTTGTTTTATTTTTTTACGTATATTTCAAAAATAAACACTAATGAATTTCTACATACACCCCATGTTTTAGGAGATATTTAACATAATTCAGTGGCTTTGATAATTTTTTTAAAATTGCTGTTTTTTTAAATATATCTCGAGAATCTATATGGTTTAAACCTATACCTTGTGCTCAATTTGTTGCAAATTTACTCTACTTTCTAAAAGGTCTAAACAGTTTTTACGACGGATGTTTATTTTTCGAAATATATGAATAAACGACAAGTCTGAAAACAAATCTAAAAAGTCTGAACGATTTTTTCCACAGATGTTTATTATTCGAAATATACGGAAAAACGACAACATGTGCCCAAGTTTTGCTGTTTTTGCCTGGTGACGTAGGGCACGGGGGTTCGCCGAGATCGAAAACTTGGTTTTGACATCAGTGCAGCACGTTTTGACATAGCATTTGGATTAAATATGAGACAGGCGAGTAGATCAGATTAAGAAAATTAACGGATGTAACACGGTATCACTTAATACACACTTTTCGCCACAGCGTACACATTTGCCATGAGGATGATGGACTGTCTGAATAGCTGTCTGAATTGGTAACCGGTTAAAACAGAACAGTAAAATACCAGAACTTGATAAAATAATAAATTGTACTAGGTGAATGGAGGTAAAGTGAGGTTGGATTAGGTCTGTTTTTTGTTTTTGTTTTGAAGAGTTTTATTCACCATGTACATTTATTACTTAACATTGTTTATTTGCAGCTGGTTTCAAAACAGCCGAATCATCCACTAGCATTCTTAAAACTAACATGAAATTATACAAGTACAGAAATGATTAGATATTATTAGGTGTGGGTAGCGGGAGTGGTGATTTGTGTGTAAGGGGGAGAAGGGGGGGGGGGGTATGAGAGAACGGTGATCGGCCAACTCAGAAGTCATTAAGAGTGATGATAAAAAAATTGGTTAAATAGGGTTAGGTTAGGATTACCGGCTAATTTAAAATTATTCTTTCATAGCCTTTAATGAACTTTCTGAGGTGTTTCTGAGTTGGTTTCATTCTGAGTTGGCATGGAACCGAGAAAACGGTGGGAGGAGTTAAAATAACAAGGAAACTTAGTCAACAAAGGTGACTTACATGTGCTATAATTTTATTATTTTACTAAATAATTTTTTTACTTAATTAACAAGTGTCCATTTTGAATAAAATTTTACTTAATTAACAATTGTCCATTTTGAATAAATTTTTGAAAAAAGTCAGAAATTGTTGTATATAAATTTCTGTTTTGTTATGGGACTGTCTGAAACATTGGCTAAAAGGAAGGAAGTGCAACACAGCAATCACAATACAAAGAATTAATAATTTTTTCTTTTGCAGATATTCTTCAGACAGGGGACGGTACGTGGTGACCAATCGGGACGTGGCGGCTGGTGAGATCCTGTTTGTGGAGAAGCCGTTTGCCTTCGTTGCCCTTCCGCCACCCAACAAGGTGCTGCCCACCGTGTGCGAGGGGTGCTGCCAGCCCGATATCACACCCATCCCGTAAGTTATATAATATACAGCTCTTCCTCTTTCTCATAAACAACTCATGTAAAAGAATGAGAGGTTACAATGGAGCTCTCAGTGGCGGGACTACAAGTTACTCAGCTTCGATTAGTAGCTGCGTTGGGTTTTCACCTAGACGTCGTGGGTTCAATTCCTCCGCTGGGTAAGTCCTCTATCATTGCACAAGCAACATTTTTCATTTAGTGATGGTATTTGAATATATTATGGCGGCATTGACAGTCAAGACATTTTTTATTCTTAAGTTTAACCGCTTTTAACTCGTTGAATGCCGGGAGTAAATGGGGTTGGTTGTAACCAATTAGCGTTCGCAAAAAGCGGCAGCCATGACACCCAATGTCCGGCGATTCTGACAGCGTCCTTGAGAAATTTCGTACATAGAAAGGTCAAAATTGAAGACCAAAGAATTTTTCCCGCGCATGCGCAAGAACTGCGCACGTTCCCGCGCTCCGGTAAATCATTAATATAAATTATATGGAGTGACCAAGCGCATTGCGGTTTTCTCTATGAACACTATGCAAAGTGTCAGCATCTCATCACTACTGTTATTGTATTCTACCATCATGTAAAAATACCCGAGAACGCGTCTGATAAACAATTTATCAGTGTTAAAAAATCTGCATTACTATGAAAAAAGTCCATCGTATTACATGTAAATAACATACTAGTATTTATAATAACACTGTCATGACTGTATTAATATTTATATTAAAATCCCTTGGTGCTGAAACCAATTTGAAAATAAAATCGAAAATAGATTTTATTGTAAAAAATATGACATGATCATAACCTTAAAACAGTCTGAAACTTACCGCACATAATTAAAAATGTATTTTTGCCACCCGCCCGCTACAGGTCACAGACACTCTTTTTTATATGAATACTAGCTGACCTGCCGAACTTGACTTAACTACGTGACACGTTCAGGGGGGGGGGGGGTCTTCAAAATACCACGCTTGGTACAAATGAGCGGCGGGGGGCTTGGATTGGAATGGACTGGAGTTCTCTATTGTTATTGTTAACTTAACAAATAAACATTTTGGTTCCGAATGATGACTTTTCAGCAGGGCTATAAGTTATAAAATTATTATTATACTTCTATGCCAATATTATGTTTCTCCGTACCCAATTTCCGTAAGTAGCCGAACCTAAAACTGTGTTGTTTGTTGCAGCTGCAATTCGTGTGCAGGCAGCGTGTACTGCAGCGAGGAGTGCCGCGCCCTGGCCTGGGAGAACTTCCACCGCTGGGAGTGCGCCGGGACCCGCTCCCTCCTGTGGCCCACCATCGGAATTGCCCATCTCGCTCTCAGGTACGGTCAACTGATTATGATGTGAATAAAGTTCTATTTGATAATGTTAGGTACCAGATGTTGTTTTTGAAAACATATAAGCAACAGAAGAGAGTTTTGGTATACTTATTTATCTTATTTAACAGCAGTCATTCGGATTTCCGGGTGCTATTGACAAAATTACTTTTTAAAAATCTTTATTACCAAATACTGTTGGATTTTGTGACAACTTTCTTCTTTTTGACCATGTGAATTTGAATCTGTGAGATTTGCTCTTTTGTTTATTTTTCACACTTATTTCCCAATATTTTCACCTTTTTTTCAGACTAGCCACACTTTCTTACTCATGGCAACACTGATAATTTTTAATTTTTTTTTATTGAATTGGAATTTTCAACAAAAGTGAAGTAAATTATCCAAGAATTGATATAATTGCAGAAGCTTCCTGGTTGCATCCCGGGAAGGCTTTATGCTGGAGGGCTCGGAGGAGCAGCCGCGGAAGAGGGGAGAAGGGAGCGCCCAGGAGGCCCTGACGTCCATGCGGGAAGTGTGCCAACTGTCCACAACGCCCAGCGGCTACGGCGGCATATACAATCTAGTCACTAATTTTGATAAGATGCACAAAAAGGACTTCCTGCAGTATGCTCTGGTAAGATTTCATTAAAATGTCATCAAATCGTCAGCGCCATTTTGTTTTTTTCAATTTCGTGGACTTTGACATACTCTACAGCTTTTTTATGTAGGCATTATATTATGCATTATTCAGCATTAATTTATATCAAAGGTTCTCAACGTGGGCGATAAAATCCCCTTGTGGGCGTTTGAGACTTAGAGGAGGGCAGTAGAAGACCCAGAAAAATTTACGGGACGTTGAGATAAAAAAGACAAAAAAACATGCCAATCACATACTAATAAAGCAAAGTAAAATTTCATATTAGTTATTTTTCTTATTGTATGTATAGTACTAATTTTTAAATTAAGTTCACATTAAATTCAGGTATAATAATAATAATAATATTTGGCTAATTTATATAGCGCCGTTTTTGTGAGAAATCACCTCAAGGGCGCTGTACAGTACAAGTAAATACGTAATAAAATTGGTAAAACTAAGATTTGTAATTATAACTAGTGACTTATATCTAAGACTTGTAACTAGTGGCTTAATCTAAGACTTATAGCTAGTGACTTATGACTAAGACTTACGATAGTTGACTTAAAACTAGTGGATTAATGACATACATATTTACAACTGTGACTTAAAGTTACAGACTTAAAACTAACATAAGTACCAACATTTCAAAATACTTATTTGCCATTGTTGTCAGTGATAATGATAACATTAAAAACAAAACAATAAACAAGTTCAGTAGGTATATGTACAATCTCGCAACATAGATAAGTTATTGCTGCGAGTCGAAGCAGTTTGAGGATTTATAAATTTTATACATAGGTACATACACATTTTATACATATTATATTCTATTTTTAGTGTTATTAACGCCAGAAGAAGGAGGTAGTTCTTATATAATATTACTATTATGAAGACGGGTGAAATAATGATCTTAATGGAATTATCGGTGCAATAATGATCGTAGCTGGATTTATAGGAACGTACACAAGCTTATCTTAAATTAATGAAAATGCATCGTCGTGGACATCAACAATTATAGAATGACGAATTTAAGGAAATGAGTGTCTGAAAAGATGCGTTTTTAGCTTGTTCTCTAAATTCCGCTGGGCTGGTTATGCATCTCAGTTCCATTGGAAGTTTGTTCCAAGCCTCAGGGCCAGATACTCCGAATGCACGATCACCAAACTTAGTGTTCGGATTTCGCTTAGGTATTTTTAACCTTCTGATTGCAGAAGATGATGCTGATCTAAGAGTTGACTGTCTTAGACCAATATTTTCAGGAATGCACAATTCAGATATATAGGGTGGAGCCATTTCATTTATAGCTTTAAACACTATCCAGCATAGTTTGTATTGGATCCTTTCAGGACACTTCAGCCAGTGACGATTTCGGAGGTGTTCCGAAATGTGCGAAAATTTGGGTACCCCAGGTATAGTCTGTCAAATTAGAGTAGAAAATATAAAAAATGGAACTATAAAATTTGTAGGCCTGCAACACCAATTTGCCTGTCAAATATTCTTTTAAAGTGCAAAGACAATGAAAATACAGAACACTGTATACACATTAAAAAATACATTTTGCTTCACAATATTGCTTCAATAAACACAACAACTAAATCTCTATAAATAGTATGAAATAACGAATAACATGAAATGTTGTTAATGCTGATGGCTTAGGTCATACCTACATAATCAAAGATTTCAATACAATGACTTGCAATGAGTGGTGACGCGTGACGTCAGCACTAACCATTCAGTAATACCAACTATACAGTGTGTTTTGACGAGAGGTTTAAAAATGCACTTTTTAATAATTTTTTAAGAACTCTACGTTTAATATTATGAAATAAAACTTATATATTCAGAATCAGCGTTTATTGGTCTATATCAGTGATTCCCAAAGTGGTCCAGGTGGACCCCCAGGGGTCCATGGAAGACTCGACGGGGGTCTACGTTGGCGTGATAAAAAAATGGTTGTCCACAAGTTGTATTTGGGGGTCCACGAAAATTTATCTGGCTTCGATAGTAAAGAACAAAAATGTTGACTTGGCTTTACCTATCAATGTAGGCAGATAATATACTACTCAAAAAAATTAAGGGAGCAAAAAAAATCCAAATTTTTCGGTGATATTTGACAGGCTGTATTTTGGTGAAAAATTGTCATATTGAGACTCTAAAAACAGCATTTTGAAGCTTTAAGATTATAATTTTCATATTTTAGACAAATTTTTTTAGGAACTACAGTTCTCATGCAATCCTCATTTTTTGCTATTTTTTTGGTACATGGGCTTGAAATTTTTTTTCAGCTAGGCCAGCTTATGAATCAGATAGCCTTAATATTTAGCAATAATTTCCTTTTTTTAAAACCTCCCTTAATTTTTTTGACTAGTGTATATTTAGAAGGTCAGCGACTGTGACTTGTAAAAACTTGCATATTCGATATTTAATTCTATTAAGGTAGGAAATACAGGACTTGGTTTTTTTAATGATGTTCGTGATTATTTTTGGCATGGAAGAAATGTGTGTAATTTATTGAAACTTTGAGGTCATTATATATATTTATTCAAAAAAATATTGTGAATTTTTCGAAGCATTTCCTCGGAAAATATAAAAATGATCAGCTGCTATACATCGAACGTCTTCATCAGACGTAGCTTTTGTGTGCATTTTGAAGGCTACAGCATTCATCTCAAATCAATAGGATTTTGAATTTAATTGTGTCTCTTCTATTCATACCTAACTTTTCCCAAAAAAATGGAAATTAAATTTTCAGGAAACCTTGATTTTTTGCAATTAAAAAATACTTTTGACAATGATATTACTACGAATTTCGGTCCACATAGAGTGTAATTATATAAATAAGGTATCTGCACATTTTTTAAATGTTTGGTTAAAAACTTTCTGAGCTAGAGTGCACACAAATTCCAAAAATTTGAATAGAAATTTTTATTTAAGGACGGGTTGTTTCAAAAAATTTTATGAGTTTATCAAATATTTGAAGTTAATTTTCACATGTGTAAGTTCTATTCAAGTTCTGTAATTACATTATTATAGGCCAGTTGCTGCATGAAACCGGAATAATCACAGAACTTGAATAGAACTTACACAGAACGTGAAATATAACTTTGAAATATTTTATGAATTCGTAATTTTTTTTTGAACAACCCATCCTAAAACTTTGGGAACATATATTCTTTAATAGTTATGCTAACAATTTATGAAATAAAAACATTTTTTTGACTCATCTACTTACATTTTTTTTTAATAAATATAACACAAGAAAATATATTATTATTATTTTTATTTATACCACTCCGAATTTAGGGTTGGAACTCAGCCGCGATGCAAATTTCCATCGTTAGATCTAATCTTCACATTTTTTATGAGTTATGGCGATATGGTAGAAATGTAGCAGCAGGGGGTCCACCGAAATCAGTAAAATTTTGAAAGGGGTCTATGAGAAAAATAAGTTTGGGAACCTTTGGTCTATATGAACATATTTTTTTAAAACCATAATATTTTTCACTGGAGTTCCTTATTCTAATTTTGAGATCAGTGGAATGAAAAAATATATTTTTTTCACTTTTATGCCTTTTTAATTTTTAATAAAAATGTAGGTTACGCAGCTTTAGATGATTATCACCATGATTATATTTTTGGTATTGCCATTTGAATAACAGTGGCGCCCTCCTATGTTTTCTACTCTTATTTGACAAACCTTATTTCCATTGTTCGGGAAGTGGATGAAAATTTAACTGAAAGACTCCATTACATTAAGATGTACATTAAATTGGATGGTATGAAATTTTTTAATTATTGAATATTATCATCTTACGTGTGTTATTATTATTAAGAATTGACACTATAACATAAGTACAAGAAGGAAGTAGGTAGCAACGCGGTACTTAAAATACAAAATATTTGCTTTTTTAACAAAAAGGAATAACAAATAATTTCATATATTTTTAATGGAATTATTGATTCCGTGACAGTTGACCCCCCCTCCCCCCTTCCATAAGTTAAAAAACTACTGGCCTCTAGAAAAAAAAATTCTCAAAGTGGGCGGTGGGCAAAATAAGGTAATCTATGATTTATATGAATCCATTTTCAGACAAGTATAATGCTGAGCACCTACCTCTCGGAGCACACCTCCCTGCTGAGCCCGGGTGACACCGAGGAGATAAAGCTAGCGGCCTGCCGACTGCTGCGCCTCCTCGGGCAGTTGGTGAGCAGCGGCCACGCAGTGGGCGACACCCGAATGGCCACCGCGCTCTATCCCTCCGCCAGCATGATGAACCACTCCTGCGCTCCCAACATCGTCAGCAGGTCGGTAATGACTGATAATAGAACCATTTAGATGCCGCCTTTCACTTTTATTTTTTTTAAAGTTAGATAAGCATCCCTGATTTCCAAAAACATGACAATATTTTTCAAACTCCTACTAAAGCCGTGATTACAATTATAACTTTTAATGATCAGCTTGTGCTATGATGGAGGACCATTCCACCACAAATACCTAAAAAATCATTCAAACTTTCTTTTCGGTGACTTTACTATTACTGGATCGATGTTATTATTCTGACAAACTGGTTCCCCCTTGAAATGAAAATATTTTGAGGAACCTGCTTCTCCATGTAATTGAAATATTTCGAGAAAGCGATTTCCCCATGAAATTAAATATTTTAGGAACCGACTTACCCATGAAATTAAGATATTCTGAGGAGTGGATTTCCCCATGAAATTAAATTGTTGAGGAACCATCTCCCCATGAAATTAAGATATTGTGAGGAGCGGATTTCCCCATGAAATTAAATTGTTGAGGAACCATCTCCCCATGAAATTAAGATATTGTGAGGAGCGGATTTCCCCATGAAATTAAATTGTTGAGGAACCATCTCCCCATGAAATCAAGATATTGTGAGGAGCGGATTTCCCCATGAAATTAAATTGTTGAGGAACCATCTCCCCATGAAATTAAGATATTGTGAGGAGCAGATTTCCCCGTGAAATTAAATTGTTGGGGAACCGGCTTACCGACAAAATTAAGATATTGTGAGGAGCGGATTTCCCCATGAAATTAAATTGTTGAGGAACCGTCTCACCCATGAAATTAAGATATTGTGAGGAGCGGATTTCCCCATGAAATTAAATATTTTAAGGAACCAGTTCTTTTTCCTTAAAATTTCGATACTTCTTTGATAGTCCTTGCAGCTCATCGACAGTCAACTCGCTTCCAAGTAATATCTCCCTTTGTTTTTATTATATGTATATGGTTTTGATATGTGCGTGTTTGCAGTCACTACAAGGACCTGCTGATAGTGAAGGCCCTGGGGCCCTTGAGGCGCGGCCAGGAGGTGCTTAACTGCTATGGGCCCCACTACCGCCGCCTGCCGGGGGCGCAGCGCCGCGCCGAGCTACTGCAGCAGTACTGCTTCCACTGCCGTTGCTCGGCTTGCTCCGATCCTAAACTGGACAACTTTGTTGTGAGTATGCTGGAAACTCAAATCAATGTTTTTATTTGAAATAAATATTTATTCACTTTCTTACTTGTTAGTCTCACTAGAACATGTGGAATGAATGAAGTAAAACATGTGGAATGATGAATATAAATAGGTTCCAATGACCGTGTTGGTTAACTGGTCAGCAACTTAAGCAGATATATGCGTTTAAAAAACGATAGCAGTCAAGTACAATAAGCGTGTTTATACATCAATTCGTGTGTCTCCATAGAAATCGTTCTAACTCCGTTATTGTTCTAGTGACATCCCTAAAACAAAAAGTAAAAGGTCGATAGTGGAGCAAGCTGTACATCCCTATTCAAGTTGTCCATAGAAATATGTAAACAGACCTAATCTGTCAAGTCACACGGTCGACGCCAAATTTCCTATGGGCGGCTCGATCGCGCTCGACATTGTTAATTTTTATTAAATATTTTTATATGAAATGATAAAAAAGTGAGGTGAAAAAAGTGTTTATTATACATTTATATAATAGAATAAGTATTGTTGTTTACATAATCTGTGATTTTAGTACCGTTTTCACATAAAAACATCACATGAGTCATTTTTACATTTTTTTAATGTTTGCATTCAAAATTTTAATGTTTACAAATGTTAATATTTATTTGTAATATAACAATTTGAAAGCTTATTTCTTAACCTTTCTAAAACAGTTTTTAGTATTCGGCTATGTTCAGAAATGTTTTATTTATAGAGCTTTAATTGTGAAGCGGTAATAACACAAAGTTTTCGTAAAATGTCATTTCGTTTGAGACATTATAAGTGAATATTGGCGATTTTCGGAGGTGTTAAGGCAGTGAAAGGGCACATGTCTAAGATGGGACTGTAAGATAATGTTTTTTTGTTTATTGATAATGGACTTATTATTATTAAGAGATTTCTTTATTTCCAAGGCTTCTAAGTTATCTAAGCTTTCCTTTATTATTAATATGAAAAATATTAATCCCTGTATTTTTTTATTTATTTAATACACGACAGGCCTGTCGTGTGCGTCCATTTGTCGTATTATTTGGATGTTTTAAGTGATGACATTTGATTTGCAAATTTTTCCGCTACTTTTAAGAGTTGGTGTCTTAATGCAAGACCAGTATTTAGTTTGTTAGAGTGTTTGAAATACTGCGTTTAAGAAAGCTGTCAAAATATGTTGTATACCTACTGCCGATTTCTCTCTCTCTGGTTTCAATCCTGGGATTGGTTTGCAGCAATTTCCTCTATTCTTCTCTTCCATTCTTCCCTGTCTTGTGCGGCTCTTTTGAAGTCTGCATATGATGAGCAGCGAACATCCACTAGCAGGTCCCCCAGGTACTCTCGGCGTGGGCGTCCCCTAGAGTTTGTCCCCTCGGTCATACCCTCCATTATGGCATGCAAGAGGCCTTCTTGTCGTATTACATGGCCGATCCATCTTGCACGCCTTTCGGACAAGGTCCTGAGCAGGTGTCTTCCTCCTTCGATTCTTTGGAGAACCTCCTCATTTGTAATGTGGTCTCTCCAGGAAATTCCTAATAGTCTTCTATAGGACCACATCTCAAAAGCCTCTAGTCTCCGTTTATCTCTTTTGGATAGGCACCATGTTTCGCAGTCGTACATCAAAATACTCCATACATAGGTCTCATGGACGTAGCCAGGGGGGGTTTTGGCGGTTCAAACCCCCCCCCGAAAAGTTAAGATATCAACATCAATAATATTAAAATAAGGAGAGGCGAGCGGCATAACTTATTTTATAACTAATTATTACACTAATAATGCATTTTGGGTTTGCCCTCTCTACCACCCACCGCCGCCTCGGCCGTCGTCGATTATCGGATCGCATTCGGTAACCTTCATATATTTTCGTGCCGTATCGGTATTGTTGTGTATCCCCACACCGGTGATGTTATGTCTAGGGAAATTTGACTAGATCTAGAGGAGAAAAATATTTTTTTAGGAAAGGGAAATCAGCACAAAATGTAGGGAAATTTCGAACTGGTAATTTTTTTTATTACATTTGACAATATTACCTATATGTTTTTTGGTTTTCCCATGAATCTTAAATATTGTTGATGTACTTACGAGCAATTTTGTCAAGCAATCTTATTTTTAACATGACAATTCAAAATGATTTTATGTATCTAAAAAAACCTCTGAAATAAAAAATTAATTTAACTCAAGTTCCGTTTTATCGGTGACAACCCCCCCCCCCCCCCCCCCCGACACGAGTTTCGATTTGCCAAGGTGGTGGTATATAATAATAAAGGTTATTGCCTGCACTTTCAGTAGTTTTGTAAACCTGGCTGCGCCCGTGATAGGTCTTGATGGGGAGTATTCTCAGTTGTAGATCTATATTATTCGATTCTATTATTTTTGACCTTTTATTGAATGCAAGCCTAGCCTGGTGTATACGGCTGTCGACCTCTTAGACCGACCGTCCCATGTTATTTTGCTCCCGAGGTAGACAAACTCCTTGGTGTTCTTTAGTGGAACTCCTGACATCTCTACTCTCATCTGATGTTGCGTTCGGCCTACAGTCAGCAGATTTATCTGTCGCAAAAGATACGGATTCACCCTTCTGGTAGAACTTCATGTTGCTAATTTAACTTTATTAACTTGTCAAAGGCCATCAACTTCCAGGAAAAATACGGAAATTTCCTAAAAAACCACCATTTTGAATTGAATGTTTTGTGAATTAATTTTGAGATATCGTATATTTTATTGACCGAAACACATTCCTAGAACAATAAACTATGTACCAAAACAACATTACTTGCGTTAATTACATAAACTAATAGGTTTTACGATGTTTTAACGAGGAACATGCATCGACTTTGACAGATAAAATTCGCGGCAAATTTAACATTTTCATGCCACAAATCGTTTAAAAATATTCTGGGGTTGCAAGGTGAATGAAATTTTTACCCGTCTTATGGGGAAATGGGGGCGCAAGCGATTCTGACCTTGTCCTTCATACAAATTCTGTACATAGAAGGGTCAAAATCGCAGACAAACATAATTTATTCAAATTTTTTTTTTAAATTTCCCGCGCATGCGCCCAATACGCGCGCGCCCGCACGTCTCCGGCCAATTACAGGTTAATGAATTGTTAGTTAATTTTCAGAATTTATTTGAATCATATCTCTGTCCCGAGTGCGGGGGACCAGTTTGCAAGGAAGCTTTCAAGTGTGAAGATTGCGGGAAGATTCCACAAAACAAGGAGGAAATTCAACAGATAGCCAACAAGTCGCTACAGCTCTATGAAGAAGGTATATTGATACTCTTTTACCTATTAGACACTTTTATAATTACCGTGACGGCATAAACATATGTTGCTTATCACAATAATAATAATAAGTTGTTTATTTAGCCGAACAGAGCGGTGGGTGCAATACTCTGTCAGCCATATAAAAGTATACATTACATAAAATGGATTTACTAGATAAAAAAGAAAAAAAATAAATAATATAAAAAAGATTTAAAAAGAAATATACAGGGTGTAACAGGACGTACCCGAGGGATTTTAACCAGCGATTCCTGAGCATATTTGGAGTAAAAAATGTAAATGAAATTTTGGTCTCCGGTGACTTTTTTTGACAACTTTTTTTTTTTTTTTCAAAATTTTTTTCTTCAAAATCAAACAAAAATAGAATTCTTCCGCATGCATCACTGGTCACTCAGCCGGGTGTCCGACGAACCCCTTACCCCGCCTCCAACTGTTCAACAACTACCATTTTTTTATGTTTTTGTAGAAAAAAAAAAAAAAAAAAACATCAAAAATATCACCGGAGACCAAAATTTCATTTACATTTTTTACTCCATATGATGTCAGGAATCGATGGTTAAAATCCCTCGGGTACGTTCTGTTACACCCTGTATATAAGTACACATATTTAGTACTCGTATATCTACTACGGGGGCTTCAGATGAATTCTCCATGTTTGGTGAAGAGGCGCGCCCTGCCACTGGGCCAAGGCCTGGACGAGAGTGTTAATGTAATAATTAGAGTGTTAATAATGCTGCAGCTCTTTCAAAAGACGAGATACACAATGTACGTAGGTCTGTTTCCTCCAAAGGAACAAAAGTCATCATTTTCTTGCAACTCTCTCACACACCGCACCGTGACGTAGACCCTACAATATTTCTAGCCGTGACGATAATTTTGAAACTATGGAATGTAGGTACCTGTAAGTACCTATACCGGTACATGTAACCCTAAGTGACCAGCTCAGGTATGGGGGCTCCATCGAAGCCAGAGTAAAGTTAGCCTCCCAAAAACTGGGCGTACTGTACAGGGCCCGCAGATACTTTAATAGTACACAACTACTAACCTAAAATCACAAGTACGCCCCACGGTTGAATTTGGCAGCCATCTCTGGTCTGGAGCTCCAAAATACCTGAAAAATACCCTCGACTCTGTGCAGAAACGGGCAGTCCGTTTGATAGATTCTCCCATCTTAACAGACGGATTGCAATCTTTAGAGCACAGGCGTCGGGTAGGAATGCTATCCTTGTTCTACCGGTATTACAATGGAAGATGCTCCGAGGAACTAGCATTATTGATCCCTTCGGTACCGGTGCATAGTCGGGAAACACGCCAAACGCCTGCCCAACATTTGTACACGGTTGACATTTGTCACATGAGAACGGGTCGTTTCTTCGACTCATTCTTGTGTTCAACAGCTCGGCTGTGGAATGATTTGCCGGCCTCTGTGTTTCCGCCTTCCTACAACATGGGTCTCTTCAAGACCAATGTTCATTCCTTCCTCTCCTCAAAAAGACCCTCCACACAGCATCCCAGATGACATAGGCCCTGAGGGAAATTATTTTCCTCAGGGCCTCCTGTGTGGAGTTAACGTAAAAAAAAAAGGTACAAGGATAATATTGAAGTGTGAGTGAATTCCAAAAATACAAAAATGTCAAATGTCAATGCGCTGATGACTTTTGTTCTTATACGTATAATGCTGTAGCTCTTTCTTACGCACTAAATATCAACAGCCGATAATGAGACAAAAGGTGAACCTATGTCTGCACCCCCCCCAAAGGAAACATACAATCATTATAATACATCTCCCTCACACATATAAAGAAAATGAAACGCAATTCCCGTGGCCAAGTCGTAATAAGATATATCTGTTTCCTCCAAAGGAAAAAAGTAATACTTTGGAAGAAACAGGCACACGCATTTTGTGTATCTCATCTTTTGTCTCACCATTATTAAATGTATAAGAAAGAGTTGCAGCATTATAACGATAACGAATGTATGTTTATTGCCTTTTTTATACTCTTTACCCTATTGCGATGAAACTTTGGTGAGTTTTTGCGAAGGCTTCTATATATACTGATGTGCTCTGGGGTTATGAATTTTTTATAAAAAAATTGCAATAGGTGGTGAGCGAGTTGTTTGAAAAATGAGTGTATATCGTATAGTTCTGTGATAGGGCGGGAAAGAAGGTAGGTGGAGGGGAATCCAGCGGGACACGCAGGCTGAAATAATTTTTTTATTTGAGTGGCATTGCAACGCATGCCAGGAACTCGCTAGTACTTATATAAATGTTTTTGTATTATGCACATAATGAATACCTATTCTCACTGCAACTATATATGTTTGTTTCTTTTCTTGTTTCCAGCATTCAATGTGGGACGTATGGCAAAAGAAAAAGTACTAAAAGTGCAAAACTTTCAACAAAAGTATTTTTTCAAGTATAATACAAATTTAAGGAAGACAAATGATTTATTGTCTCAATTGTACGCTCTGGAAGGTGAGTAATGTTCTAAGTAATCTAGATTCGCGAGCTGTCAATATTTAGTATTTTCAATTGATTTTTGAAGAAAACTTCTTTATCACTGTTGTGATTTGAAACTCAATGAAACGGAAATGAGCGACACTAAAAACAAACACATACATCTATAGGATTTAGCCTGCGAGAGAATGAGACAGCAATAAAATAATTATTTAATTCACAGGTACTCGGTTCCCATATAATACGATAAATCCACAGTCCCACGCAAGTCTCCTTATGTGTGGTGTTATAAAGCGCCTGACGAACCTTTGCGGACATTTAGCCGACTAAGGATCAAATCCTAAGAAATCCAAAAAAAACAAAATTATTTTTGTAAAATCAATTTTCAATTTTCGAATAGGCATAAAAAAAATACAAAAGAAAGTGACATCTAGCGACTCTGAAGAAGAAAACACAAATATTAATAAGATGACCAAATGCATAGGAAAAGGTGCACTGGAATTCAAAGACAAAAATATGGAAAAAAAATCATCCTAGTAAGGGAACGTACCCATACTACGTGACCTCTTCGGGGGGGGTCTTCAATATGTCACGCTTGGTACAAATGAGCGGCGGTTTGCTTAGGATTTTGGTCACCGGGGGGGGGGGGGGGGGGGGTTAAAAATTGGTCACGTAGGATGGGTACGTTCCCTAACTTATGAAATAAAGTTTCATAAATCCTAATTTATGAAACCGGTCGGTCGGTTCATAAATTAATAAATCTCATGGTTTTACAAAAAGTATTTTATTTTATTAAATATGTCAGTCAAACCACAAAGTGATTGCTTTCTACAATAATATTTTTTTTCGTTTATACGTTACTTAACCCCTAGGACTTGGAGGCCTGGTATTGCAGTGTTGAAGAATCGTGCGTCTGCATGGTACGCCTACAACAGAGAACTACAGTCCATTTTTTTTTTTTTTTTAATGAATAATGACCTTCTAACTTAAATAACTGAATATTTAATTTTTTTTTAAAGTTAGTTTTAATAGTTAAAATAATTGTCAAAGTTTAAATTTTTCAAGATCCCCCGAAAACCACTGCATGTGTAATGAATCGTGCGACGTCATCACTCCTGAAAATTTATTTTTATTTTCAACAGATGTTGTCATTTTGTATGATAATTATACGGAAGAACGATGATACTATTCGATAAGTTAAAACATTATTTAGGTGGAATTATTTATTTATTATATTATTATATATTTCAATATTATTACGGGAGTGTGGTATAGAAATTGTTTGAAATTATTATTTTTTTAAAATCAATATTATCTCAAACGAAGCTACACCTACACACTGCACAAATAAGATACTGCGCCGATCAGCTGATTGAAGGCACCCATTTTGATTTGGAAGCTTGCAGTAGAAGAGAGTCATTCGCGAACAAGTCGGCTCAGTGACCCAGATCTTCATACGGATCCGTAAGATCCGGTTCTGTAAGACCGATATTCAAAGCTACGGACACACTTGCTCGCGGTTCGCGGATCTTTGCGAACGAGTGAGCGGGTAGCAATTGCTACTAGTTAGTTTGCTCTTTGGCTTCTAATGAGCAAGTGTGTCCGTAGCTTAATTCAGTCGTTCAATTGAGCCGATTCACTGAACCGGATCTTTTCATTGAACGAGACCTAGTGAAGCGGCTCGTTCAACTGAGACGCTTTGCCCGTCTCTAGGTAGCATTATGTTGTAGCATATTATACAATTTTTTGTACAGTTTGAAGTTTTTCAATATTTTAAATAATAGAGATAAACTAATAAAGATACCTCTATTTTTGATACTGAATTATGTAGGCTTAAATATTGTTTCAATAAACACAACAACTAAATCTCTATAAACAATGAAATAACGAATAACATGAAATGTTGTTAATACTGATGGCTTGTGTCATACCTACATAATCAAAGATTTCAATATAATGACTGGTGACGCGTGACGTCAGCACTAACCATTCAATAATACCAACTTTACAGTGTGTTTTGATGAGACGTTTAAAAATGCACTTTTTAATAATTTTTTGAGAACTCTACGTTTAATATTATGAAATAAAACTTATACATTCAGAATCAGCGTTCATTGGTCTGTATGAACATATTTTTTTAAAGCCATAATATTTTTCACTGGAGTTCCTTATTGCAGTGCTTCGTATTCATTTTGCTTTTGGATATTATCTCTCCTAGGTTAGCTAAAGACAAAAATAAACACGTCACTTTATCAAGTATGGTAATGTTTATTGAAGTTTCATGCCCTCCTCTACGGATTAACGAGGTAGGCCAAAACCACCGGAAGAATGAGATAGCATTATGAATTAGTGTAGCACAGTCTCACTCTTTCATTAGAAAATTTGCTTAGTTTGACACCTTTACGCACCTCATGGTGGTCTTTCACCAGGGTGATACTGAAAGTATCTTCCGCTCTGGAATGTGTCGCAAATATATTTTATTTTAAATGCATTAATTGTAAAACAACACAATTAATTAAATAAAGGTTTTGAACCAGTATAGTCGAGAGCTTTACCCTTACACCACAGAGGTCATCAAGGACGTGTTGCCATACTAATGAAAAATTATAGTTCTATTTTATGAAATTTCTTGATTTTATTGACACTGTTCTTACTTATATTGTTAAAGGTTCCTACGACAAAAGTGTCCAAGTTATGAAAAGTAACCTTCCCGCTGCCAAACTCCAGTTTGGGGACAGGAGCATCGAAGTGGCCAATGAACTAGAGAAGCTGTCTGATGTAATGCTGCTGCAGATGAAGGACTCCGGTGGGAACGAAGATATCTCTCCACAGACCCTCAAGTTAGTCTGTTGTCTATTTTCCTGTTCAGATAGGATTTTCTTGCAATTATTGCTAATGAAATATGATTGTGATCGTGATTAATCTGTTCATGAACCACCAATGATCTATCGAGTCACGTTGTCAATAAAGATTCGATCATTTGATCGTGATTGACCTGTTCATGAACCACCAATGATCTATCGAGTCACGTTGTCAATAAAGATTCGATCATTTGATCGTGATTGACCTGTTCATGAACCACCAATGATCTATCGAGTCACTTTGTCAATAAAGATTCGATCATTTGATCGATGAGCTATCAGCATGTTGGGCGTGGCGAGTGACCATAGATGTATAAATTTTGTAGACCGGGAGACTCAAATCTCGTTTTCGTGACAAAGAAATAGAGATGGTAGATAAAGTTTAAGTTTAGACTTACAGTATTCCATACTTCTTTTTGTGTGAAAGCACTATGAAAAAATACCTGTGGGCCTAGTACAGTCAATTGAAAAAACCCTACATTTACGATATTGACTAAATCCTTCGTCTACGGTTATTAGGTGGCATCAGGCAGTATGTCTTTGATAAAAGCCGTCTAATTTAGCATGTCCTCCAGGGTGTCAAATAAGCTTTGGTTAACTGTCCGTATACACAACTTTTTGAATAATGTCATTCGTCATGCAAAATTACTGGCTTAGAACGTTGGCAGATTAACGAAGCTCGTAGAATTGAAAGGCGTTGTATACGCGATCATTTGAATCCGTTAGAGCTTGGAGAAACTGAATCTAGACAGTTGTTCAGAATATCATGAGTTACGGTTGTTATGTTAAGATCTCTATGATACAATATTGTCTATGGGAGATCCGGAAATGGGATCACCCACTTTGTACTCTCTGTTCAAGATGTCAACAAGTATTCCAAATAAATGTTATCTCAACTAATAAATCTTTTAATGTTAATACCTAACATTATAATATGGTGTCAGAAGTTAAAAAACATCAAAGTCTCAAGTGTAAAGTTTATTTAAAAATTATACGTTACGTGAAATTATAAAGGATTGAAAAGATTCTAAGTGATTAAAATTAAAATAAAAATGGCGAGTATAAACGCCTGTCCGCCAATGAGTTTCGATGGAAATCTATCACACAACTGGTCAAAGTGGATCTTAAAATTTGAATTATTTTTGCAAGCATGCAATCAAGATACCGCTACAGATTCCAAAAAGGTTGCTCTACTTTTATTTTCAATGGGCGAGAATGCTATCGAAATTTTCAACACATGGACCGATATCGATAACAAGACAGCAAAATACACCGTGGTTATTAAGAAGTTTGAAGATTATTTTATGCCGAAAAAACATAAAACAATGGAAAGGTATAAATTTTTCACAAGAAAACAAAAAGAAGATGAAAATTTTCAAGATTTTTTATTGTCACTTCGTAAATACATTGCGTCATGCGAATTTGGAAATATGAAAGACGATATTTTAAAAGATATTTTTATCATAAATATGCACAAAAAACACTTCAGAATTCGAGAAAATCTATTACAACAGTCCGATATTGACACTGAGAAAGCATTCAATATTGCTCAAAATATGTTGTTGTCAAATGAAGCTGTAACAGAACTTCAAGAAGAATTTCATTCTACTAGTGAAATACATAATATTCACAGTCATCGGGATACATTGAGGAATACGTCAAGAAACCGAAGAAGTCCGTCAAGAAACCAAAGAAGTCCATCAAGGAATTGATTTGGAAGTCAATCAAACCAGTACACAAGTCATAATCCAGTCGGAAAGGAAAGGTCATTTCAATTCTCACAGAGAAGGTATTCAAAAAATCAATCATGTAAACGATGCGGAGAAATTCATCGCACCAGATGTCCGGCAATGAGAGTTAAGTGCCACAAATGTCATTCTTTTGGTCATTTTTCTAAAATGTGCTACAGTAAAAATATTAATTCTAAAAATAATGTAGGAATGTTATTTTCTAATAATAATAGTGATTTAGATTTTAATATTGGTACAATCAATTTAGATTTAAACTCAGATAAATATTGTCAAAATAATTCAGTACATAAGAGTGGTCAACTAATTTTGAATACTCAGAAAATCTGTCAAAACAATTCAAATGTAAACAAACAAAGTTATGATTGTTACATGTCTAATTTAAATATTCCAGTCAATGATTTTAAAATCAAGTCAGAGTCTAACAATGTGAATGAGGAATTATTTATAAGTCATATTAATATCCAAAATGTTAATAATTTGCATTGTACAAATTGGATAATTGAAATAACAATTAATAATTGTAAAATAAATGCTATAATCGACACAGGAGCGATGGCAAATATGATTTCGTTAGAAAATTTTAATAAATTAAAAATACCTAAGTCAGCCATTAAGAAACACAAATGCTAAAGTGACAGCATTTGGAGGATTCAATGTACCTATAATTGGAGAATGTAATTTAAAATGTTATTACAATGAAAACAGAAGTCAAATAATAACATTTATAGTATGTAAATTTAAATGTCAAACAATAATTGGTTTAAAGATGTGTGAAAAAATGAATTTAATTCAAAAAATTTATCAAAATTCTTTTGTGAACTATAAAAATACTGAAAATTTATTAAGGCAATATAACGATGTGTTTCAGGGTCTTGGATGCATACCGTACACATGTCATCTGTCAGTGGATCCGAACGTAATTCCGACAATAGATGCTCAACGCAGAGTTCCTTTCAAACTAATGGACCGACTAAAAGAGGAACTAGATGGAATGGTAAAACAAAACGTTATAGAAAAAATTACAAAACCTACAAAATGGGTGAGTTCGTTAGTCATCGTAGAGAAGCGTGATGGTAAATTGAGGTTATGTTTAGATCCCAAAAATTTAAATAAGGCATTACAAAGGTCACATTATCCATTACCAACATTTGAGGAAATTAGATATAGAGTTCATGGAGCAAAAACTTTTTCTCATCTAGACGCAACATCAGGATATTGGTCAATTCCGTTAGATAAAGAAAGTGCAGAATTATGTACATTCAATAGCCCATTCGGGAGATATTGTTTCAAACGTTTACCTTTTGGTATTAAAAATTCTTCAGAAATATTTACTAGAGTAATGAAAGAATTATTTGAAAATATTGAAGGAGTAACAATATTTATTGATGATATTTTAGTTTTTGGAAAAGATCAAGAGAGTCACGATAAATCTTTAAAACAAGTGTTAGATAAGGCACGGGAAAATAATTTAAAATTTAACATGAGCAAATGTAAATTTAACGTCAAAGAAATTAAATTTCTAGGTCATATATTTTGTGATGAAGGAATAAAAGCTGATTATTCACAAATTAGTGCTATTAGGGAAATGAAGTCACCTAAAGATAAAAAAGAATTACAAAGATTTTTAGGAATGATTAACTATTTAAGTCCATTCATCAAAAATATGTCAGAAAAAACTAATGTATTAAGACAATTATTAAAGAAAAACGTAGAATTTTTGTGGGATGAAAATTACGAAAAGTCGTTCAATGAATTAAAAAATATAATTAGTTCAGAACCAATTTTAACACATTACGATAAAAATAAACCAATTACATTATCTGTAGACTCATCAAAATCAGCAGTAGGTATGGTCATTATGCAAGACAAAAGACCAATAGCATATTCTTCAAAAACACTCACACCAGCACAGACTAGATATGCACAAATTGAAAAAGAATTATACGCTATAGTTTGTGGTTGTTATAAATTTAATCAATATTTATATGGTCAAACCGTATATGTGCAAACTGATCATAAACCCTTAATTACTTTATTTCAAAAATCGTTATATGACATACCAGCCAGATTGCAAAGAATGATGCTAGATTTACAAAAATATGATCTCATTGTAGAATATATTCCGGGAAAAAATTTGTACATTGCAGATACATTATCAAGGTCGGCATTGCCAAACACAGAAACATTAACTTTTGAAAGCGATATTAATTTACATGTTAACACTATAGTTAATAACATGGCAGTAACACCACAAAAATTAGAAGAAATTAAAAAAGCAACTAGGGAGGACACAGCTTTACAAATTCTAATAAAGTACTACATTGAAGGTTGGCCGACATCTAAAAATAAAGTTAATTCTTTAGTTAAACAATATTGGAATATACAATCAGAAATAAATGTTTGTAACGATTTAGTTTTTAAAGGTCATTCTTTGATAATTTCTACAGTTATGATACCAGAAATATTAAAGAAAATGCATGAAGGGCATCAAGGGATTATAAAAACAAAGAAATTGGTTAGAGATTTTCTATATTGGTCAAATATGAATTCAGATATTAAAAATATGATTGAACAATGTCAAACATGTCTAAAATTTAAACCTTCTAATCAACCCGAGTCACTTATATCACACCCAATATCAAACTACCCTTGGGAACGTATTGGTGTAGATATTTTAACATTTAATAATACTTATTATTTAGTAGTAGTTGATTATTACTCAAAGTATATAGAAATTGCAAATATGAATAAGCATTACACAGCAGATGTAGTAGTAAAAAATTTAAAATCAATTTGCAGTCGACATGGAATACCATTAGAATTAGTCAGTGATGGAGGTCCACCATTCAATTCAGTTGCATTTAAATCATTTACGTATGAATGGGATATTTATCATATAACAACAAGTCCGTATCATTCTCAGTCAAACGGACAAGTTGAAGGTGCAGTCAAAATCGTAAAAAATATTTTAAGAAAATGTCAAGAAGATAAAACCGATCCATATTTGTCATTATTACATTATCGTACGACGCCAAAAGAGAATTTACCTTCTCCGTCACAATTATTAATGTCAAGACAACTTCGTTGTAACTTACCGTCTACTAAAAGTCAGTTAAAACCAAAAGTAGTCAAATTTAAAGAATATAAAAAAGAAACAGAAAATCGTCAAAATAAAATGAAAAAATATGCCGATAGAGGTAGTCAGAATTTAAAACCATTAAATATTGGGGATAAAGTAGTTTTTAAAAGAAAACCAGAAAGTCATTGGGAGCCAGCAATAGTAAAGGAGTTGTGGAATAAAAGTCCAAGGTCATACATAATTGAAACTTCAAATGGAAATAAATATAGAAGAAATAGAATTCATTTAAGATATGATAAGTCAAATGAAAATAATAATTATAATAGTCAAGAAAAAAGTCAACAAGACAGTCAATCATCAGAAGTAATAAATAAAAGTCAGAATACTAGTCAAATGTATTTTCCAAGTTTAGATTTTGCGGTTCCATCTACCTCAAGTCAAGTCATTACTAGATCAGGAAGAGTTGTGAAGATTCCTGACAGATACATGTAAAACTAATTAAAGATATTTACATAAAATACAAACATATTATATGTTTTAAATGTGTTTATATAAAAGCATAGTCTTAAGAAAAAATATGTTTTGTTTTGTTTATACAATTTATTGCAAATGTATATGCATTGTCTAATGAAGAAGACTGTTTTTAGTTTGTTAAAAAACATTAAATATGTATTTAAGTTTTCATTATAATTTTTGTTAAAAATGTCATAATTTAGTAGTAAGTAAAAATGTCGAAAAATATTTAAAGACATGAGATGAAAATTCAAATTTATTATGTTAATTAAAAAATAAAAAATATTTATTTTTTTTTATAAAAAAAGGGAGATGTTATGTTAAGATCTCTATGATACAATATTGTCTATGGGAGATCCGGAAATGGGATCACCCACTTTGTACTCTCTGTTCAAGATGTCAACAAGTATTCCAAATAAATGTTATCTCAAATAATAAATCTTTTAATGTTAATACCTAACATTATAATAACGGTTAAAGACCTCATTGACCAATAATTAATTTAATTTTTAGTGTCATAAAGTACATGCGATAAAAGCATAACCGATTTTAAAAATGATTGCATTTAACGCGTAGGAATGCCGATTCATAGACAATACTCGCCAGTGTTGCTATCGCAGGGCGATTTCTTATTTATTTCGTTATCAACATCGTCTTGGCTATCGACATGCCTAACGAGCACAATCATGCTTGGGAAATCCATATAAAATCGTCGTCAGTTAAGCCTACCAATTCAATGTTGTGAAGTAATTAATCGATTTGATCGTGTTAGGGCCCCTGAAATTGGTACTTCAGTGGACAGTTCATTTCAAATTAACCATCTCTATTTCTATGTTGCGGGAACGAGACTCAAGACGCCCGATCTACACAATTTATATATCTATGTAAAAACAGGCGGTGCATCTATGTTTAAAAGTACCCAATCACTTGGCCATGGGTTGTCTAAATGATGGATCGATCCGGGACTAGCTTGTTGTGAGGCTGAAGGAAGTGGGGAAGGGAGAGATGGAAAGAGAAAGGTTCCTTGCTATTTAGGTCTGTTACATTCCTATTATTGGAGGTAACATATATCCACTGGCCCCTGGCAGTTAGGATTCTTGTATGGTCATCACATGAAAATAATTATAGTCATCTTATAACGAGTTGAACATTGTGCCCTGGATCGTTTGTGATCGATGGTCTGCCATTGTTGGTGAGATGCACGTTGACCTCCGAGCACTGCCATTTTCCAACTGGAGCATAGAAAGAAGCTTCCCAGCCAGCTGTCTATCAACTAAATTTGCTGTCATCAACTGACGTAGTGACGGCCGCTAGCTGATCGATATGAACGATTCGCAACTCGTTACAACTTGAACTAATGTGACAAATAGGCCCCGATCCACTCAAGAGGTAATACACAATAGATATGACTTCCATGTCCATTTGAAATAGAAAATTACTGCCAACATAAAACCTTTTACTAGTCCCGAAAGACTCTTTCACTGTCAGATATTGTATATCGCCATTCCATTTGATTCACATCAATTAAAGAAGCAGTGATTGGAAGATAGCGATATTTTATGTTTGGCTGAATAGGTACCTACCTACTTCACGTATTTAAAAATTGTTGCTTGTTTTTCAATTTTCTCAATTTGGAAGGTGGGTCGGGTACCGCCACCCCATTTATCAGATAACCAACATCTCTGCCATAGGTCACCCCAAGTGGTCCGTTATGTTTGGTGACTTGGCAGGGGTGCCTGGGTTCATGAGGTGAGGTTTGTCCAGGTCTTGGCGGCAGATGAGTCTGCCCACCAGCTGTATGGCAGGCCAGATCGGGAGAGAATGGTTGAGGGAGTCCCTTTGATTTATCCAGCTGTACTATCTCGGAACATTGCCTTGCACTACAGTGGGAGGGATGGATTCATCTGTCACTCCCGGACACACTGACCCCTAGATTCTTATCCATCCCTAATACCCTTTTCCTTCCCTAGAAAGACCCTCTACACAGCATCCCCAAAGATGACACAGGAGGCCCTGAGGGGAATTATTTTTCTCAGGGCCTTCTGTGTGGAGTTAATTTAAAAAAAAAGGTATTTAGAAAACAAAACTAAACCTCATTCTTTTATTTCCAGGGAACTGTGCACAGCCGCCAAACAAACCATTTCAGAAGCTCTGGACATATTTGAAACGTTCAACGGGCCGTGGGTATCGTCATTCAAAGAGTTAACAGACAAAATGTGTTTTGTGGAAGAAATTCTGAAAGCAAGTAGCGGTCTTTGAATTAGCTTTTGGATTTTTTCCTAATTATCACAATGCTACCATGTCAAGTCCAGTGAAACACTCTGTATAGGGTTTTCAAGAAATCCAGTTTTGTTGAATATTCCATTAATCATGCATTTATTTATATATTTTTTCAATGTCTGTGGTTTGTATCCTTCCCAGTTTCGAATGTTTAAGAAATGGATGACCACTGTTTTGATAAGGGGCGCCAATATTTATTTCTTAGTCTGCATTCCTGCCGCAAATCGTTCATTCGCATTTCACACTTATAATATTCCCGGCGATTTGAAATGTTTTTTGCTTATCCCCCGCTGTTTAAAGGTTAAGTTGCATGAATTAAAACAAAATATTATTGTAAAACAATTTATTAAATGTAAATTTTATAATTTTAGTTAAGATTGGAGGCACCGAACATTTATTTGGCAAAATATATTTTTAATTAATAAAACTTAACGCGTTTATTTTATTATGGTTTGTTAATAAAGTATTATATAAAATAATAAAGAACTACATTAGTAAAATATCATAAAAAATAGTATGGCAAATTGTTAAAAATTAAATAGTAAATTAAGCAATTAATTATAATAATTACATTCTAAAATAATAACACCGACAGTGACATTTTCTAACATGGATAATGCATATTAATTTTATATATTTAAATTTTGTTACTTTTAAAATAAAAACACTGTAAAAGGTGATCTTCTACGATGTAAAAATATAGTAAGACATATTTTATTAATAATTCTTTGTTACAACTAATAATGCACATGGCTACAAGGCACAACAGTTATTTATTTGGGATTTTCTCCCAATTATCCTTATTCGAGATGTTTTCTCAACAATCTTTGTTTAAGATGTTCCACCAATCATCCTTATTCGAGACGTTTTCTCAACTATCTTTGTTTAAGATGTTCCACCAATCATCCTTATTCGAGACGTTTTCTCAACTATCTTTGTTTGAGATGTTCTTCCTCTGTCCCCCTTTGAAATGTTGTAATAATTGAGATTCTCCTGAAACAAGAAAAAGATAATTTATATAAATGACTAAATCAGAAGCTAAAAACAGTGTCCTACAAATGCAAAACGGTAAAATAAGATATGATTTAAAATCAGTATGTACAAACATGAAAATTGCAATTGTAAACTAACATTGTCCAAAGGGGGATACAAAACACCTGAAATGAACCCAGTGCAAAAACACAACAATAGTTTCTCCTATCTAATCTTCAGGTGGGAATGCCGTACTAGTTCTAACGATATTTCAATGGAAGATGCTTCGAGGAACTAGCGTCATTGATTCACAGTCGGGAAACACACTGTAATGTCTGTGACAATTACAAATACAATTTATTGAAAAGGTCTCGTTTATACGAATGGTTATTTATTAAGTCAATTATGAAGAAGTACAATGCTAACACTAGTAAGGTAATTAGCGGAATGCCGGCAGCCGCCGTGCACTGCCAGCGCCTCTGGCCTGCCCCTCCACTACCACCTTCGGGCAGGATCGGAAACCTTCGGCCACGTTCGGCACCCGATTCCCCCCCCGCGGCCACAGTGTACCACGGACACTACACACACCAAATGCTCGCCCAACATTTGTACACGGTTCACATTTGGACCCTTTGGAATAACAAGTGAAATGTTGCGGTAACGCCATGCGATAATGAACTCTAAACTAACTTACTATATATTGTATGACGTAACCGCCACACTTGTTATTATTCCAAAGGGGCGATTTGTCATACGAAAACGGGTCGCTTCTACGACCCGTTCTTGAGTTCAACAGCTCAGCTGTGGAACGATTTGCCGGCCTCTGTGTTTCCTCTCCCACTCTATCTCTTCAAGATCCAGGTTTGCTCCTTGCTTTCCACGAAAAGACCCTTCACACAGCATCACCAAAGATGACGTAGGCCCTGAGAGAATTTTCTTGTGGAGTTAATTTAAAACAAAAAGTAACAAATGATTTCCTACACTTTTGCCCTTTTGACGACAATGTTATTGATGCACTTGCTAGTTGTGAACAAGTGCCGTGCGTTGTGTGCAATTATTTGTATTCAACTTACATGTGCATATGTTATGTAAACTTATGGTGAAGTCACTACATGTGTTTGTAGACATTGCATCAAACACACGTAGAGTTTATACCACTTTAAATGTGAATTTAAAATTCAAAACTCAATATATGTAGATATGTACTTGACAACATTGAAATAAATACCTTTAGTGGTCTAAGAGACGGACTTCTTGGGAGTGTTTTCATGGGCGCGGCGAAGACGGCGACGCATCTCGTTGGGGAAGCGCTCGTAGCAGCGCTTGCACACCGGCTTCTCGTCGCACTCGTAGAACTTGCTCTTCAGGTTCAGCTTGGTGTCGCAGATGGTGCACGCAAAGTGGTGGACGCACCACGCCTTGTTCAGAGCCGTGAACACTAAGGAACAGCAGCACATTATTATTATAATCGGTAAGGCTTATCAGATTTTATATTTGGCGAAATAGAAATTCTAACGAATTATAGAAATCATTTTAGAAATGGGTTTTGTAAACCCATCGGCAAACGATAGAGGAATTATTCAATAATATGCAATACATAGTTAATTCAGGAACTAATTTAATTAATTTGGTAGATAATTTGTTAAAAATGAACATCAAAATCAGTAGTTTCTAATTTCATTTGGGGCAATCTCTTGGTATGGGCACTGAACTGTAATTTGTTTTTTTTTTTTATATTGGCTCCAGGCTGAGGGATTTTTTTTCCTTGGGGGTTCCTGGAGCTATGTCATGTTTGGGGATGCTGTGTGGAGGGTTTTTTTAGGAAAGGAAGGAGAGGAAATTCTGGGAGGGAAAAAGGTATGAGGGGTGGGTAGGAATGTGGGGATCAGTGTCTTGGGGGACAGATGTGGCGAATTTATCTCTCCCACTGAGGTACAAGGTTATGGGTCAAGATAGTTCTGCTGGAGAGATCCAAAGGTCTCCCTCAACCAGATCTAGCCTGCCACGCAATTGGTGGGCAAATGCGTGTGCTGCCAAGACCTAGACAAACCTCACCCCATGAACCCGGGCCTCCCTTCTAAGTCACCAAATGTAGCATCCCTGGGTAACCTATTGCAGAGGTGTTGGTTATCCAATAAATAGTTCCCGGGGTGGCGGTACCCATACCCGCCTCCCAAATTGACCTACTTTGGCCTCCTCCAAAGTGAAATTGGTTTTCGTATATTTTGTACTAAATGAGAATTAACAGGAAGCAGTGTGGTTTAGAGAAAGATTTGAGATTGTTTGGAGGTCAGATTAAGTCATTCCCACAGTGTTGTCAAAATGACATAACTGTAATTTACTATACATAGGCACTATCAGAAAAACCATAAACATTATGAGAAATTATAAATAAATAAAATTGTATATTTCTGATACATTTTAAGATTTTCACGGCCAAAAGTATTTTCGTTATATGTTTTTGGGGTGTTATGCCGTGTTGCGCTAACTCCTTCTTTAGCCAACGTTTCGGACATCGTTGGCTAAAGAAGGGGGTGGCGCAACACGGCATAACACCCCAAAAACAAATAACGAAAATTGTATATTTCTGTTTCACGAATCAATGAGTTTATTTTTTCTTTATGGCCTTAATACATCGATATATTAATTATAGATTAGCCCTCCCATACCCAATTCCAATCCCAAAGCGACACCACCTACAAGAAATTTCATAATACAACTACCCATCGAATTCCATTGCATCTCTTGCGTGACGTAGTTGCTTTACTAGGAAGAAATTAAACACTTTTTATCAAATGTTACTTTTCTCGATACGCTGCCTCGAACTCATATGTTATGTACCTATTTTTTTAGATATTCATATAACTGATTAAATTGTTAATAATAAAGTCCGCGATAGCCCATACCTAAAATATTTCTAACTGCCTGAAATTTGTGTTTTAAAAATGATCTTCGCAAAGCTAGTAATTCCGTTACCGCGAACTTGCTGGAAAACAAATTAGCTCTACGCAGACCAACAAAAGGTACAAACCAATGCTTGTTGCGATCTTTTGACTGCGAGATAAAGGACTTTCTTTTTGATAAATGTTTTCGTAAACCAATATTTTTGGTTCCGGTGTCATTTTTAAGACCTACACGCCCTGTCTAGATATACTTGGTCGAAGCCTTAATATATTATCATTTTAATATTTTACTTGGTATTCTGTTTTTTTTTTTTTAACAATTAGTTGCTTTATTTAGAACCTAGCGCTTGATTGTGAATCTGATAATTATGTAAAAGTAATTAATTTAATATTAATTCTATAAATAATAGCTTGTACCTACCTAATGTGAACTAAACCAGGCAATTTGACTGTCTTAAATTGGGAAACCCTGTAGTTACTAGCCGGGAAAGCTTATTCCCACTCACACTTGTGTCACAATTTGTAACAAGGAATGACAGGATATAAAAATGACAGCTTCAGCAACTGTTTGGTTATGAAAGCATTCTAGCAAATGTTATTAACACATTAAAAACAAATTTTCTTTTGGCGTTTCATGCTGTATAAGAGAGATTCAATCTTATCCTAAAAAGTAGTAATTAAGTATCCTCACCATCTCCAGCGATGACCTGGTTGCAGACGAAGCACAGGTTACCAAACAGCAGATGGTAATGGGTCTCGCAGTATGCCAGCCCCCTCTTTTCGTAGTGGCGGTGGCCGTGGAAAGGCTTCTCGCACTTAGCGCACACAAAGTGCTAAAATAAACAATCAAAATTTATAATATCAGACAAAAAGCACTACATTATTGTAGAAATTACAGGGTAATATGATATTTGATTAGTTAAGAATATGAACGAACCTCGACGTGCCAGTGCTTCCCAAGCGCAGTGACCACCCTCTCCTCGATGGGACGGCGACAGGCCCCACAGATCGGGATGCCCATCTTGTCGTGGCAACGAAGACAGTACAGCTCGTTCTGAAATATGTAAAAATGTACAAACATTTTTTTAAGTCGACAAATATAAACATGCAATGAAACACTTAAACTTTCACATAGATCACTTTATTAATTCTTCAGGGCAGATTTCTCAGTTTATATTTGCCTTTTTACCTGTTTGAATTTATAAATTTGGATTTCAAACGGAAAATTTGCATTTGTACTGTGACTTTTCCAGCGGCCAAGAAGTTAGATTTCCTCAGATGATGATTATGGTTACTTTCAAATGTAAATCTGGCTGCAGCAAACCTGTAGAGCTTCTAATACCTAACTAGACAAAAGTACTCAATTACAACTGCAGTGGGAAAATAAGGAACTCCAACGAAAATTATTATAGACTAGTTGACGGCCCAGGCGTTGTCCGTGGTCTTTACGAAGAGTTTTTCGAAATCAGATGTAGACAGCAAATTTAAGAGATTTAAAACTTATATTTTAAACTTTAATTACTAGAAATCCAATTGTCAAAGACGACATGACAACAAATATGGAAAAATCAATAAATAGAATAAAATCCTTGTAGACTACCCCTCTCCCCCTCCCCCATATGTTATGCGTATAAACTGTAGATTAACCGGTCAAATGCCAGAGACGCGCCGGCGCGCGGGTCCTAATGAACAGAAAATAATTCAAATATTTTAATAATATTGTCTTTGAAAAACTTTTGGTCTGCGATTTTGACCCTTATATGTACGACATTTGTATGAAGAACAGTTTCAAAATCGCTTGCGCCATCATTATTCTAGGTAGTGTTAAAGATTTCACTCGAATTGCCACACTGGATTATTTTTAAAACGATTTCTTCCATGACAGATTTTATCGCGAAATTAACGGTCGTTATCATTATCGCGATGTATTTGTATCGCGATTAAAACGTCGTAAAACCTATTAATTTACGTAATAAATGCAAGTAATGTGATTTTAGTGGATAGTTTATTGTGTTGTGAACGTGTTTCAGTCAATAAAATATACAATAGCTCAAAATTTATCAACAAAACATTCAATTCAAAATTCAAAGTGGTGGTTTTTTAGTGTTTTTTTCGCGAAGTTCCGCGAAATGTTCCGGCATTTGACTCGTTAATAAACATTTGTACCAGTCTGAAGATGGCTTTAACAGGCTGAAACTGTTACGGTCACAAATAAATTAAACAGAAATAAGTTTGATGTGTTTTATTGCATTATTATAATGGAATTCCACCACGAATGATACTTTGAGATTTAAATGCCCTGTGACTTAGGTGATGCCACTTCCTCATGGGTTGACGACTCGCACATTGGTCACCACAAAGTATTGGGTCCTTACATATGAAATTGGCGTTTTGCCGTACTGGCAACTTTGATCTCAAATATCTTCTCTTTGGTTAGGAATTTCAAATTCAAATTTATACAGCTAGTCCACATTGGTCACCACAAAGTATTGGGTCCTTACATATGAAATTGGCGTTTTGCCGTACTGGCAACTTTGATCTCAAATATCTTCTCTTTGGTTAGGAATTTCAAATTCAAATTTGTACAGCTAGTTACTCATGTATTGTGTTTCGAAAATTATAATTCATTTGTTTTTCCTTAATTGTTTTTTTTTCTTTGCGTCACTCAGTTTACAAAATGGAAAACTTGAAATATCGCGTTATTTACGAATACGAGTTCCACCGTGGCACCAGTGCTGCAGAAATGGCTCGAAGGATTAATGATGTGTATGGCGACGGTGCCGCAAAAGAAAGCACAGTGCGTTTCTGGTTCCAACGTTTTCATTCTGGAAATTTCGACCTGCAGAACAAGCCCCGTGGACGGCCGGAGACCAAAGTTGATAATGAAGAATTGAAGGCTATTGTGGAAGCGGATCCATCGCAAACCACGTCTGAGTTAGCTGCAGGCTGCGGTGTTAGTGATAAAACTGTTTTAATCCACTTGAAGTAAACTGGGAAGGTGACAAAGCTTGAAAGGTGGGATAACTTCTTCATAACTAATTCAACTCCGATGGGGCAGTCCAAACCGCCTTCAAAGATTTTATTGATTCCCGTCCGAATGGTTTTTTTAGTAAAGGGATCGATGAACTACCTATGAGATGGCAAAAGTGCATAGATAGCAATGGTACATACTTTGACTAAATAAATATATTATATTAAAAAAAATCGACTTTATGTTCCTCCCATACAAAACGCCAATTTCATATGTAAGGATCTAATATTAATTTATTTATTTTGGGATATGTTGATTTCATTTCAACCCTTTTGGGAATGGCCTTAGAGTTAACCGACCTATGTATGTGTGATGTCAAGCTTACCTGGCTAAATTTCAATTGTTTTCGTGAGTTTTGAAAAATTAAAACTATGATAAAAATTGGCTCGAGTTCCTTATTGCAAAGTGCTAAAAAAAACCCATACATTTAACTCGTTGAGGGCCAGGCTTTTTCCAGAAAAACACGGAAATTCACGATCTTCAATTGAATGTTTTGTGGATTAAATTTAACCTATCGTATATTTTATTGACTGAAACACATTCCTAGAACAATAAACTATTTACCAAAAATAATATTACTTGCGTAATTACGTAAATTGATAGGTTTTATGATGTTTTATTCGAGGTACACGCATGTCACGCATCGGCAATGTGACGCGGCCGCCAAAATGACAGTTGGAGATGCCCACAGACAAAAAAATTATTTTAAAATATTTTGTGGCTACAGGGTGAATGAAGTCTTTACCCATACCATAGGGAATGTTGGCGCCAGCGATTCTGACACTTCCTTTACAGATTTTGTACATAGAAGGGTCCAAAATAGTAGAAACAACATTTTTTTTTTCGCGCATGCGCAGAATTATTTTACATCCCGCGCTACGGAAAATTTAATATAAATTATTCGAAGTGACTTGTCTCATTGCGGTTTTCTCTATGGTAAAGTACGATAATAGAGCAAGCGTTTCTGACATTGTTCTTCATACACTTTCTGTATACATAAGGGTCAAAATTGCATTTCAAAATGCCGCGCCACCTCGCGGACACCGGTGTCCGAACGGCCCACAACGAGTTAACATTTAGCACAAAGCCATATTTTTCAACGACTCATCATTTAACAATGACGCTTATAAGTTTTGATTTTCTTCCTTGTCAGACTTACTGCAATAATAGTGTTATGCAGTGAAGTATTCAGTAATGAATTCAGTAACTCACCATGTCGTTGGAGGTGTATCCGGGCCTGTTCTTAACCTCGCGCGCCGTGTGGTCCAACTCCACGTTGCAGGTGGTGCAGGTGAAGTGGTACCCGTGGTACACCTCGCCGCGGAAGCGCAGCGGCTCTCCGTCTATTATGCCACTAGAACAAACAATTAATTTTTATTTTAGTAATGTAACGGTATTAAGTACAATAGAGCCTCGCTAATCCGGACCCCCGTTACTTCGGTGCACGCTGTAATCCGGACAAGAGGAGCGCGGGGTAGGTAGGTGCGTGCGGGTAACAATGTGTCAATATTCAATCATTTGCCGCCACTCATCAGTCTTTTATTTATCACCTTGCAGTGTTAGTTAATTTAACGCGCGTTTGCTGACAAAATGGCACCGCGGCGTAAACAATCCACGTTATCAATAAAAGACAAATTGCATATTATAGAAATTTTAGATAAAGGTGACAATTCTTCTCAATTACTTCATATTAAGTGCGCAAATTTCTTACATGTTTAAATCTTTTTATAAGTACATTTGTACGTACATACATATTCTTGTCTAAATTGACTTTAAATTTTTACTTTAATAAATGAAACCCAAGTTAAAAATGTGTTTTATTCCTATTAAAATATTCCATACTATAATCCGGATGCCTCCATAATTCGGTAGGGGTTTTGTTTTTCCCTATCCGGATTAGCGAGGCCCTACTGCAATTTCAAAAATAAAAAATACTAGCAGTTAAAAACCCGCTCTGTAAGTTTTTGGTGCTGGGCCCTGCGGGCGGCTTTTGATTCGGCTTCGCCCAGTTTGAGTGTTAGTGACCATTTTATAAATCCGATAGAAACTGGTTCCAAAAATAGCCGGTTCCCCGGATCCACTGGTATCCAGTGTCAGCTAGTCACCGGGACAAAGTAACAGCAACAGGCAATGACGTAATATGTAGTATATAGACGTGTGGTATTATTATTCACCACTGCCAGTTACAGTAATAATCATATTATTGTCAATCTCTCCATCTGTACAGAGATTGACGAAATTACAAATCCAGTAGTACTTACGCCTGCCAGGCGATGCTCCTCACCCTAACTGTTAACCTCTTATTTGCCGGAGACGCGCGGATACGCGCGAAAAAAATATGTTTATCTGCGATTTTGACCCTTCTAAGTACAGAATTTGTATGAAGAACAAGATCTGAATCGCTTGCGCCAACATTTCCCCATAAGATGGGTAAAAATTTCATTCACCTTGCAACCCCAGAATATTTTAAAATAATTTTATCTGTGGCATCAAAATGCCAAATTTGCCGCGAATTTTATCTGTCAAAGTCGATGCATTTTACTTGACGAAAACATCGTAAAACCTATCAATTAACGTAATTAACGCAAGTAATGTTGTTTTGGTACATAGTTTATTGTTCTAGGAATGTGTTTAGGTCAATAAAATTAATCCACAAAACAATCAATTCAAAATTCAAAGTGGTGCTTTTTTAGTGAATTTTTTGTGAAAAGGCCTGGCATTTAAAGGCATCTTTTAGCATTGCTTTAATTCGGTTCTATTATAAAAGTAGATTTGTATACAAACTCCACATACGAAAATGGTTTTGCGTAAGGCGCGGCGTTGCAGAGTTGCATTCTTAGGCAGATTCACAAATTTCAACGGTACAGTCTCGGGGCTATTAATACTGTTTGATGATGATTCATCCTAGACTTGCGGAAAATTCAACATATGTCGCACATTTAAATAAAAATGGATATATTTATTCAAGACACTATCTAGATTGCATCTACAGTACTGTAGTTTGGGAAAAATCTTGCAATCATACAAAAAGATAGCAAGCCAATAAAAATGTTAAAAAAAATTAAGATAATGTTGGTAGTTCTTAGTCGAAAAAAACACAGTTCAAGTGGCAGGGCTAAAGTCCTAGGTTCAATTCCTAGATGCGACCTTATCTTTTATCTGATTTTTCTGTTTAAAATTTTCATCTGAGAGTCGCTACTAATGTCATCAATAATTAAATAAGTTGAACTCACTGGCATTTATGGCACACGTAAGCGTTGAGTTGGCCGGCGCGGGCTCGCGCATTGCAAGTGTGGCACAGCGCGCGGTTCTGGTAGCGCACAAAGCCCTCGTCCGCCAGCACCAGGTCGCATTCGGCGCACGCAAAGCAGGCAGCGTGCCACGAAGCGCCCATTGCCTTGATCACGCGCCCAATCACAAATTCACCTGGAACATAAATATTCATTAAAATAATTGACCTACAACGATTTTGCCATTTTATTTACCCGGCGTCAGTACAGTTGGGTCAATTTGACCCGCACCATTTTAAAATTAGCTTATTTCTTAGAATTTTTGTGCGACGTTGCCAAACTTCTCAGTAGCTGGAGCTAATAATCTCCCCTCCCCGCTGGCTATCGCTGTTCAGTCTTGTAGAGGCCACGACGGTGGATAGACGTGGCTAAACCCGAAAAAGGTAAATATGACCAAACCATACATTTCGTGTCATAATTTCGCGCCAATTAATAACTAAACATTATATTCGACAATTGGATCACCAGCTATGAATTAGTAAACCACTTGATTCAAGAACACAAACTGACATCTGTAGGCACTGTTCGCAAAAATAAAAGACAAATACCCGAAAATTTTACAAAAACAAGGGGAAAAGAAATAAACTCGTCGACTTTTGGTTTTCAGAAAGATATCATGATCGTTTCATATATTCCGAAAAAAAATAAAGTGTTTTTACTTATGTCGAGCTTGCATCATGATGACAGTATTGATACATCTGCCGGCGACAAATAAAATCTGAGATAAATACATTTTATAATGTGACAAAAGGTGGAGAATATTATATATATACTCCACCTGTTGGTGGAATATATAGAGTAAATTATATATATAATTCGTAGTCCTACTACTATAGATCTCATTCATATATATGATATTAGTTTACATTTTGAGAAAAAAAAAGTTTTATTTAAATGTTATAACTTTAAGACAGAGGTTGTCTATTTTGTTAAAATTTTACTATACTTTTATAAAAATGTCATTATAAGATTGTTTTATTTTACCCAAAATCTCGTAAATAAAATAGTTTTTAATCAAATTATTGCAATATGTTACTAAATTTCTTTTAAATATTGACATCAAAGCCAGTTTTTAATTCGGGTCTCCTAGACCCAACCCTACTATCGTTGTTACATATTTTAACTGTACTGACGCCGGGTTAACGTTCCCAGTGTTTTATTTTAAAAGATCTGTATAACCAACCACTGGAGCGACTAAGGTCGTCAAAATATGGAGCGCTTTTATTTGTCTGCGATTGACAGCGGACCAAAATTGAACCACATTTTTTTTACCAAAGTTTACGATTTTTTAATATATTTTTTTTATAAATCCTACTAATAAGTGATAATCGACAAAAATAGGTGAATTTATTGGCTATATAGAACTATAATCAGTTTGTATGTCTCCATATTAAAATTTGGCAGTAAGATTTTTTTAATGTGGACGAAAAATATTCAAAATGATCTCCAAAAAATCACAAGCAATCGGAGAAAAAAGTTTTAAATCGGTCTGTCGCTCGAGAGGATAAACGATTATGATAATATCAAGATTTAGCTCATTTAAACTAATGCAACAGATTGTCAACAGATGACTCTACTCTCATTTTGATTCATCAAAAGAGCAATACATAGTGGTAACTCCCTGTTTTACCATTGAAACCATTTCCTATTTTTTCAGTACAGAATCAAATTTCTTCTTCCAATTTCGAACTCTGGGGCAAATACTAAAATAATTACTATTTTAAAAATTGTTTGTATAGCAAATACTTGAAAATTAAAACCGTAAATAAAATGTAAACATGATGAAAAAAGTAAATAAAACCAACAAAAAAAAAACGAGTGTGTTTTAGACCACACGACTGAAGTAAAACTTCACTAACTTATAAAAGACCATATGACATTGAAATTGGGGTGATATATGACATTGGGGTGACCTACGACCTTGGGGTGACCTAAGAACTTGGGGTGACCTCTGACCTTGGGGTGACCTACGACCTTGGGGTGACCTACGACCTTGGGGTGACCTACGACCTTGGGGTGACCTACGATATTGGGGTGACCATCCTTATCCTTATCACTCCCCAAGTCAAACGTGCGTAAAGGCCCGACCGTTCACCTCGCCATCGATCACCGTTCGATTATGTGTTATTAAATCTGTGCTTAGTCCTCTTGCTAAAAGTTTCAATAGGGACATTTTATCCAGGAGGTAATTATAATCAACGTTTGTACAGGAATACGCAAATTATAGTTCATGTATCTCAGGAACTTACGTTGAATCTTTTCAATGTTGTCAGAATGAATATTGAAAAAAGGAGACCATAACGTTGAGTTATACTCTAGTTGGAATAGTTATATTGTAATTGATTGGAATAATAAAAAGTGACCCTAGGTTACCTGACAGTATTTGAAAAACTCCTACCATCATTATTAATGGAAAATATTGCTTGTGCAATGTTCGAAGACTTGGCAGAGGAATTGAACCTATGATGCCTGGAAGGGAATCTGACATATTAGTCCACTCGGCTACAAACTGATCGTGCTTCACCGGACAGCTGTTCATAATTTAATCAAAAGCTGAATGTGCCGAAAACCATTCAAATGTCAAAAATTTTACTGACGATCAAAAGTGAGAGGTTGAAACACTTCAACCTTAGAACGCTCTTTTTTTCAGAGTGGTAGCCTACTCTCAGTATCGCCGTGGTGAAATATCATTCATAGTAAAAAAATTGCATTTTTTACATTAGCTCCACACCAGGGGCCCTGAGGAAAATAATTCCCCTCGTGACCTACGTCATCTTTGGGGATGCTGTGTGGAGGGTCTTTTTAGGAAAGGCAGAAGAGGAAGTTCTGGGAAGGAAAAAGGTAGGTAGGAATCTGGGGGTCAGTGTGACGAATGTACAAATCCATCCTTCCCAAATCCATCCCTGCAAGGCGATAATCCTGGATGCTGGAGCGGTCAAAAGGCCTCTCTCAACCAGTCTTTCAGCCCGCCACGCAGTAGATGAGCAGGCACAACTGCCACCAAGACCCGGAGAAACCTCACCCCATGAACCCGCCTGAAATGACTTTAGCTATGTTTGGTGACCAGATCTGAATAGCCAGTTCCCAACCTTTTTCTTCCCCACTCTCTCCAGCCTCACAACATACTCCGACTGGGATAGCTGTGATGATGAAATGTTTGTTTGCTTACCGCATTTCCCACAGCACGGGGCAAACAGAACGTGGAAGTCATGTTCGCAGTACTTGCGTCCCTCGAATTCGTAGAAGACTCCATCAGGGAATACTCGGAAGCACTGGGCACACCTGCAATGAGAAACAATTAATCCATTTTAAATTGTACAAAATGACCATAATAAGAAACATGAAAAATGATGCATGGCTTTAAAACAATTGAGCCCACTTGATCAACTTCATATTTACATGCTCACTACAGTCAAACGAAATATATAAGGACTCTGGCGTATTGACCGTTATACATAATTCTTAAAGATATATTATTATATTATCGTTATATTATAATTCTTAAAGACGCTGTCAGAAGGCCGGAGAATTTGTGTGTATTTTCGCTTGAATGGAATATTCTTGTTTTTAACTTTTAGATTTTAATATAAAGCATGTGTTTTATTTTTCTAACACTGTTTAGATCATACTTCTCACCATGACAGTAAGGGAGACACAACGAAATTTATGAGAACAGATGAGCTGTTAGCAAAAGCAAGATAATATTGACCGGTCAGTGGTTGAGTGGGCATAGCGCTTGGGTCCCACCTGGGCGTCGCGTGTCCGTTTCCTCGGCTGGCTAAGTCCTCCACCACAACACAAGCAACATTTTCGGCTTTCTGTGGTGGTAGTAGGAAATTTTCAAACATTGTTGGGTTATTCGTAACCCGGGAATGTTTGTCTTTCTTTAAAAAAAAAAATATATATTTTTTTTTACATTAGCTCCACACAAGTGGCCCTGAAAAAAAACCCTCAGGGCCAATGTCATCTTTGGGAATGCTGTGTGGAGGGTCTTTTTATGGGAAGGAAGTTCTGGATAGGAAAAAGGTATGAGGGGTGGGTAGGAATCTGGGGGTCAATGGTCGGGAGTGATGGACATGAATCCATCCCTCCCACCGCGGTGCAAGGCGATGGGTCGAGAGTCTGACTGGAGCAATCTATGTCAGGTCTCGCTCAACCAATCTCTCCCTATCCGGCCTGCAACGCAGATAAATCTCACTCCCATGAACCCAGACCTCTGCTATTACAAACGTAGCAAAACACTTGGGGTGACCTACGGCAGGGGTGTTGGTCATCCAATAAATGATTCCCTTGGCAGTACCTATATCTGACTTCCGAATTATGAAATTCTACAGGTAATAGAAAATTGTTCACAAAACTGAACAAATTAGCCTGAGGAGCTAACATCCAAAACTTCAGAACTTTCACAGAATTTTTAACATAATTCTATTTTTCCGCAGGGTGCAATTATTGTTAATCAAAAAAAATAAAACTTACACAAAGCATTGGGTGTGCCATAGCTCCCCGTTGGTGTTGACAATCTTCTCGTTGGGTTCAAACCCCTCGCCGCAGCGGGAGCAGAACATATTGTCCAGCGACATGCTTGATAATCTGAAACCATCATCATTCATTTAAAACAACAACTAAATTGAGGTTAAGTTCATCACAAATCATATTCGTACAATACAGTTCACAGTCCATTAAGCTGCCGCTACCCGAATTTCTACCGATTTCTTACATATCTCCCTTAAGCACGTTAAGTTTTAAAGCTCTTAAAAAAATATATGTTATTCTTGAAGATAATATCTAGACATTCCCCGTGCCGAAACGCAAATTACATAAATTCCCTCGATAGAAAAAATCGCAAAGTATGCTCCAAAAATTATTATAAACACATTTGTTTCAGCTATTTTACAAGTTATATGTTTGAAAAAATTCACAGTGTTTCTTTAAATGCTGTTTAAGACAACCCCCGTGAGATTTTTGTTCTATAATAAACGAGTCGTGTTTTATTAAACATTTTCACAATTTCCGCATCGATTTTGTTGCTTTAAACAATAGCACGCTCCTCTAACATTCGTAATTTCATATCTCTCCATCTACTTTTTGAGCCCGGTTGCGGCGCCTTAAATCACGGAGTGGAAACTCTTTAACTTAACAAAGACAGAATTTTTGTGAATGGTAACTCCATACTAGTAACCAAATGCATGTTAGTAAGTACAAGGTTTTCTATGTTCTTGAAGAGTATAGCGATCCGTGGTTTGTCAACGTGTATTCTGCTTCTGTTTACTTTATAAATGTCAAAATCGTGTTTTGCCAGTGTTTAAAATCACATTACGAGTAGTTCCTACAATGCCATTTTTAAAAACGAAATCACCTTGAGATCTAAGCTAGAAATTGCAAAATTAATTTTCTTATTGATTTTCATAAATTCAATGTATTTTTTCTAATAAATATAAATATCTATAATTGAGTTGCCTTCGAGGGTAGCAAGAGAATATTAAATAATGAATATTTGCCAATTATAAAATATTAAAACATAGAAATCATTTATTTAGTTCTCACCAAGTGTTGGAACTGGATTCTGTAATTTATTTTGATACTGTACATTTATACATAATATATATTTATGATCAAGTGGGTAAGCGAAGTGACTCGGATGTAGACCAAGGAATAGGTGGATTGGCTGCGGGGAAGAGTATTGGAGCAGGCCTGAAGACTGGAGGCCGATGGTTAACGATCGCAGCCAATATTTGTGGAGGAGGTCAACAGTGTTGCCATTTTGACAAATTTCCTACCATAACTGGCGAATTAGAGCCACCAACACATAGTTTGGTGATTGACGAATTTTCCTGTGTAGAATTTAGGGGAAACGTAGATTCCAAGATGGCAACACTGGAGGTCAATCCCAATCCTGGATTTGACATGAGCGCCATGAATTTCTTTTGTTTTTCCCGAGGAATTGTATAATTCCCGAGGAATATCTTTTAGTCTCGAATACCAAGATTTTGACTAGTTTTAGCCATGTATTTGTTATATTAATACTAGTTTTGATGTAATGTATGATGATTCACTGTTAAGGGTCATTGACTATCATAATATTATGTTTTAGTGGTGAATAGTAATAGAGCAGAGTAGGTGGATGTTATTTATTTAGCAGCTAGTGCAATAGTTATAAGCTGATGGATTTAAATATGATAAATTACATGAATATTTAATATAAAGGGTGAAATGCAGATCCGGGCACAGTTTAGAAATTTAATAAAAAGGCACTTTCTAGATGAAAAAAGTGTGGAGAAGCTGAATAAAAAAAAATTAAGGCGCGCTCGGCAAAATTGAGGGAGATACAGCCGTTTAAAGTATAAATAAAATTTCACTTCGTAAACCGATACTACGACACTTCGCCCGCCATTTTGTCACTGTTATGTTGGTATCCCAGACCTACAAACAAGAGCCAGATACGATTGTAGTCGACTTCGATGGATAAATAATAAGGCGCGTAGGTACTGGAATGGAGACAAACCATTCAAATCCTGGGATGTTTTTAAAAATAAAGATAATATACACAAGCCCGCTACACAAACCCTGCGTAGCCAAACAAACCATTCAAAAACGTAGGCTGTTTTTTAAAGTAAAGATAACATACACAAGCCCGCTACACAAACCCTGCGTAGCCAAACAAACCATTCAAAAACGTAGGCTGTTTTTTAAAGTAAAGATAACATACACAAGCCCGCTACAAAACCCTGCGTAGCCAAACAAACCATTCAAAAACGTAGGCTGTTTTTTAAAGTAAAGATAACATACACAAGCCCGCTAGACAAATTTCATAATTACGCGCCATGTATTCCACGAAGTCGGCTACAATCGTAACTTGCTCATCCCTGTATCAGGGATACCAATATATCAGTGACAAAATGGCCGCCGGGTTGTCATAGTGTCGGTTCACCAAGTAAAATTTTACTTAACGTAATTGAAAATTAATTACTTATTCAAATTTTTTTTTATTGCTTTCCGCACTTTTTTTCACCTTCCAGATTAAAGTTCTCAACTTAAAACGCGGTGAAAACATGGTTTTTTGCCAAAAACAAGCTGTGCCCGGATCTGCATTCCTCCCAATATAAATGTTACTAGTAATATTTTACAAAATTATTTTGTAGCCTTTCTGAAACACATTATGCATTTGAGAAAGTGACACAATAATTTATTTTCTAATTTTTCACTGATAACTATTTCTTTTTGTGTTTTCAATGTAGTAATATATAGAGTAAAGTATTTTATTACACAAATAATAAGGGTAAATATCGGTTCGGACTGGCCACGCTTATTACGAATAATTTTTAGAAAAAAACTTTAGATTCGCCTTAATTACTATAAAAGGAAACTTTTTGGCTTTGGGGCGGCGGAAAATAATGCATTTTAATTTTCAATTGCATAAAACCAAAATTCACTTTGCGAACCGACCCAGCGAAAATCCGCGGCCGTAACTGTCACTTTTGTTGTTAATGTTGGTATTCTTGATAAATTATCAAGAGCTAATACGACTGTAGCCGACTTCGTGAGATAATGCGCGTATTTATGAAATTTGTCTAGCGGGCTTGTTTGTGTAACATGGTTTGTGATACAAAAGAAAGTGCCCCTTTATAACGCCTGCTCGCGTCAACGCAAGAAAAACATCCCAGTTTTCAAGTGGTTTAGCGGCTACGCTAGGTTTGTGTAACATGGTTTGTGATTCGCGGTATTTCATGTAGGTATCCCACGAAGTCGGCTGCAGTCCATAACAGTGACAGCTACGGCCGCGGATTTTCGCTGCGTCGGTTCGCGAAGTGAATTTTGGTTTTATGCAATTGAAAATTAAAATGCATTATTTTCCGCCGCCCCAAAGCCAAAAAGTTTCCTTTTATAGTAATTAAGGCGAATCTAAAGTTTTTTTCTAAAAATTATTCGTAATAAGCGTGGCCAGTCCGAACCGATAATTACCATAATAAGTAATACTTGTGTAGGTGGAATAGCCAATTTGCTCTATTTGAAGCACAGAAATGGGGTGTGATTTATGTGGTTTACCACACCTGTGGTTTCAAGAGAATTCAATATTGTACAGACACATTTCTTTCAAATCGTTTTAGTTTATAGACCTAATATTGTTGTTCATAATGAAGGCACTATTACAATTGAGTTTAACAGTTTAAAAAATTATCTGGCCTAATTATAGCTACAAAGAACATCCTAGATTATCAGTTAATTATTCAAGTGAAACAATAAACAGATGGCACAAAATTTGTTGTATTAATTCCTCTGTCATGATTATAAATACTAATATTAGTATACAAGATACTAACGATGGTTAAAATAGCTTATTACAGGTTAGTCTGCCACATCCTAGTTGTGCAAGATTAATGTTTACGTCCAAGTAACTTGGAGTACCAAGCACGCTTACCCAGGCATTGCTTACGATGTGGATATCCAAAATAAATAAGCGATATCCAATAACTCGACAACTGTAATGAAAAAAAATATTTACCGCTAAAAACTTCACTTCAAAGCATAAAAAATAAATAACAACACGGGACAGCAGAAGCGAGCTATTCAAAAACGTCAACGTCAGGGAAATAACAAATTACTTAGCCTACATAAAAAGAGTAACAGAATATTTTCATAAACTCAAACCTTCAGTTTACGTCAGATTCTATTTTGCTCCTACGCATGTCACGCCCATTCAAAATCAAGGACTTGTTTTACTAGTATTAGCGGCCATTATGTCATAATTTGACCATTCATTTTTGTAACCAATCAAAAACTTCATGTCCATATCCATCCGCCATAGGGTTGGGATCCGCCAAGTACCTACTCACAGGCAAATCGAAACATTATTATTTTACGATCACTTCGTAAAAATATCACTTAACAAAAAATAATCTTTTTTTTAATCTCCTGTACCTGAGTCATAAATATACCAATCCTGAATACAAGGCCCGAGTGAACAAAAATAAATACCAAGGATTTTGTTGAAACCAGACAAGACCAGTGTGTGTACTATTGTGTACTATAATAATAATAATGGATTTATTCCAGGATGTGGGGAGATAAGTACAATTCCACATGTCCTATAGAGATGTTTCCCATAGTATGTAGTTTATTGATTTTTTGCAAATAATTTAAATATTTTTCCTTATTCGTATTCGACAACCGTTTCATACCCAATAATATACTATACTACCTGGCTGAATAAAAATATTTGAGTAGCCATAATTTTATGTAAATCAAGGGACAAACGGCGGCAATTCGAAAAAAGATAATACAATATTTATATTATTTAATAAAAAAATTATGATACCGCGTAAAGCTAATCGAAAAAGAAAAATACTTGTTATTCATTCATTTTTTCAATTATCAATCACTATTTTGCACAGAATATTCATTTTGTTTACAAATTAAACTTGATATCAATAAATAACTTGATAATTAAAAAAAAAATGTAAATTATAGGCGCAATTTCTACTGCAAAAAAATACAAATAGACGTTTTATTATAGCACTAAAAATATCCATATATCTTTTAGAAAGTATGCATTCTTATTTTATTTTGATATGCTTTTACTCCTGTCTCCAATAACATAAACAGTCACTGAAAAAAGTATAGTGGTCATCAGAATCAGAAGTACAATTAAATAACTCCGAAAATTCTTAAGGATTGAAAATTATTATTGACTTGATTATTACTTAACAATTTCTAACAATAGCTGTAATACAATTTTTGCGAGGTTGAACACTATAAATAAGTTAGGGAACGTACCCATACTACATGACCAACTTTGTGCAATTTTTAACCCCCCCCCCCCCCCCCCCCTGGTGACCAAAAACCTAAGCCCGCCGCCGCTCATTTGTACCAAGCGTGACATTTTGAAGACCCCCCACCCCCTAAACGTGTCACGTAGTATGGGTACGTTCCCTTAACATCATAAATACATTTTTAAAACCAATTCAAAAGTTCAACGACTGGTTTCGCAGAATTTGAACAATTCATCCAATTTCGAACTTAATATATGACAGATATTTTGAGATTTTTACGGCCAAAAAAAATAAATCACTGCTATTAATATATTCCACTTCTGTGAAAGTTCCGAGTTTTGTTATTATTCCATAATGGTTCGGTTGTTTAGTTTAGTTTTAGTTTTCCAGTAAAATTTGGCTCCCCCTGGCAAATTCAGTGGACGCCTAGGTAGGTGATAACTGTAATCAATAATACTTGGATGACGTGTATTGTTTTATGTAGCGCAGTTTTTGTGAAAAATAATCTTGGGCGATGTGTCAGGTATTATCAGCGTCTTGGCATCTTGGCAATTCGGCGCCCGAAATGGACTGCTCCAATTGCGCATCAGCCCTGCTTACTTCCTTACAATGTGTTTTTGCAGTTCCATGCCAACTCAGAATAAAGCCAACTCAACACCTCTTTGAAAAGTAATTAAAATCTATGAAAAAATAATTAAAAAATAACCCATAGGTAATTCTAACCTAACGTAAACTTAATCAATATTTTATATTTATCAATCTAATCAATGTTTTATATTTTTTTTCATAATTTTTAATGACTTTTCAAAGGAGGTTCTGAGTTGATTTCATTCTGAGTCGTCCGGTCAACGTTTTTACACTGTTAAAATGAGCCCGCAAATGCAAAACGCATTTTTCTGAGATTACAGAAGAATCTGCATTTTAGTGAAGATAGAAATTACAAACATAAATCATGAAGGAAATACTGAATACAATAATTTATTGTTGATTGAAAGATGGACTCTCAAGCAAATCCACTTAGCGTGCAACAGTCTCCCAACCGACTAGCAATAGGAGGGCGGTCCATCTGATTGACAATCCGTTGTTAACAGACCGACTGCCAGATGCATAGTGCTGAATTTGTTCTAAAGAGCTAGCAGCATTTATCCCGGTGCACCAGTGCACTAAGAATGGGTCGTTTCTTCGACTCGTTTTGTAAAAGGCAACTAGTAACATATGGAACCAGCCATTTACATAAAACTCGAATAAAAATAAATTAATTTGTATTTTTCCTAAAATCCTCAATTTCGCGCTTTAATACATTTTATGTAGGTACTTCTAGACTAAACTTTTTTTACAAAACCAACTCAAAAGTCACTAAAAATGTAAAATTGCGCAAACAAAAAATACATAATTTCACATATATTATTATACCATCTGTTAATCTGCATACAAATCAAATCCACATCGCCCGCTTGCCAGCCTGCTCGTCCACACATTCTCCTTTAATTATATATTTTAACTAATTTACACAAAACCTTGACAAATTATATACCTAAACCTTCCTAATGAATCACTCTATCTATTGGTGAAAACTGCATGAAAATCACTTCAGTAGTTTTTGAGTTTATCGCGAACAGACAGACAGACGCGGCGGAGGACTTTAATTTATAATATGTAGAGATTATAATGTTGATACATACCATCTCTTCATAGATTTTAAGGCTGCCTATGACACGGTAAATAGAGAAAGACTGTACAGAGCCTTGGATGAATTTAATATCCCAAGAAAACTGGTAAACTTAGTAAGGCTCACAATGTCTAATGTTGAGTGCCGAGTCAGAATACAACAGGATCTGTCAGACACCCTAAAGACCTTCAATGGACTAAGACAAGGAGATGCACTTGCCTGCATTTTATTCAATTTAGCGCTGGAAAAGGCCATCCGAAATGCAGGTACACAAACCACAGGCCATATTTTTAACAAGTCTGTTCAGCTCCTTGCTTATGCTGACGATATAGATATCATCGCACGCTCAGAATATGAACTAAAATCGGCGTTTAAAAGCTGAGCTACGTCGGCAAGGAACATGGGATTGGTCATCAACGAGGGGAAGACAAAATATATGCCCGTACATGGACGCCAGAAACCACCAAGTATACAGATAGATAATTATACATTTGAAACTGTCAACGAGTTTGTATATCTCGGTACTATGGTGACAAATGACAACAATGTATCCAGCGAAATCAAAAGAAGAATAGTAGCTGCAAATCGATACTACTTTGGGCTACAGAAGCATATGAAATCTCGCCACCTTACCAGAAGAACTAAAGTCCTGCTTTACAAGACCCTTATACGACCTGTTCTTATGTATGGTTCGGAATGCTGGACAATCAGTAAGGGTGATGAAGGAGCCCTAGAAAGTTTTGAAAGGAAGGTGCTGCGAAGGATTTACGGCCCAGTCTGTGATAATGGAGAATGGCGTATCAGATACAACCAGGAGCTATACGATCTTTACGAGGACCTTAATATCTCCAAGGAAATCAAAACTGGAAGACTCAGGTGGGCTGGACATATCCAGAGAATGAGCGAAGGAGATATCCCAAAGCGAATTATGGATGGTGCACCTGGGGGTCGGAGAAGAGTTGAAAGACCAAAGCTTCGATGGCTGGATGGAGTGGTGAAGGATGCAAGCACCATCGGCATCCAAAACTGGCGCAACGCAGCACAACACCGACAGTCATGGAGGCAGGCTCTGCTGGAGGCCAAGACCCGACCTGGGTTGTAGAGCCACAGATGATGATGATGAGATGAGAGATTATAATATCTACCTGCATAATGAATATCTGTATAATAAAAACTTCTTCCGCTTTTCGTATTTAATTTGAGCTCCATTTCTGTTTATTCACAGTAGGTGGCGTATTTATTTTAAAAAAATCAACACTGATTGAGAGTGATGAAAATGATCGCCATTTTAAACGGTTACATGCCAACTAAGAATGAAACCAACTCAGAACGACCTCAGAAAGGTCAAAAGCTATGAAAAAATAATTTTAAAATAGCTGGTAACCCTAACCTAACTTAACCTATTTAACCAATTTTTTAATATTTTTTTTATCATCACTCTTAATGATCTTTCTGGGGTGGTTCTGAGTTGGTTTCATTCTGAATTAGCCGGTCATCATTTTAAACACCTATAGTAGACTTTCTAGTGGAGAACTAAGCTTTACGCTTACACTGAACAAATAAAACGATAGATATGGGCTGTGGACGTGTCTTGTTTCCAAAGTATGCTCAATTTCCCCTTACTTCGAGTTACATTTACTGATCAAACTTTTAAAATAGGTAGATGTTGATTTGATTAATAAAGACTACGAACCTGTCACCCCTGCTAATTCACCGAACGTTGTGAATCACTTGGGGTGACTTAGGGCAGCTGTTTTGGTTATCCAATAAATGGTCCCCCGGGCGGCGGTACCTATACCCGCCTCCCAAATGGTTGGTTTTGATCCCAAAAATATATTTTTTTTTTGTTGCTATTTACCACTCGCTTACTTCAAAATTGTAAGATTTTTTTCGAAATCCATGTTTTTAATTTTTATTTATTTGAAGAGAAAGACAACATAATACAATATAAAGGAAATAAAATAATACAGAAAAGGAGAAAAGTCCCAATAAACTACTTTTTAAGTAGTTTATCAATGGGTTCTTATAAATTTTAAAATAAAAATAAAGCTTATTTTACTTTTACTTGGGAAATATGTACATGCATGTATATAGGTATAACTTAAATGTAAACATCCATACATATATCATACAATTACATACTGACATTCAACGTTCATGCACATTAGGGAACGTACCCATACTACGTGACCAACTTTTTGCAATTTTTAACCCCCCCCCCTGGTGTTGGTTATCCAATAAATAGTTACCGGGGCGGCAGTACCCATACCCGCCTCCCAAATTTTTATAACAAATCTGATAATAATAAATCTTAAATTATCATGAATTCTTTTCTTTTACATAAATATTACGTCACATATACACGTTGGGACTTGAGGGGTTATGCAGGTACCTATGTGCAGATGTACAATGCTCTGTCACCAGATCAACAACTGGCAACAGGATGGTAGATCATTTCATTCAAATGTCCTCAATTATCCTTGATTTAAAAATGTAACTAAGTGGGTCAAATTTGATATGGGCCATGATTATAGGAAACGTTTAACTGGGATAAATAGCTCCAGTCATACTATTTAACTTCTACTCCATTCCTATTCTTTTATCTCCAAATACAGAATGCGGCCTACATAAATAAATAATCAATATTTGAACATCACTTTAACTTCTACAACTTCACTACACTCATATTTATATCTTGAAATTTATTTATTTGTAGGAGACAAACAGCTTATACATAAAATATAGAGATAAATTTATACATTAAGTTAAATGATGTCAAGCCAAAAAAGTCTCCCACGTTAAAGTTGCGTGGAGATAGAGTTTTATTATATCTTAAAATTAATTTTAGGTGATGAGGGGTGGAAGAGGAATATGGGATAAGGATTTTTTTTACATTAACTCCAAACAGAAGGCCGTGAAGAATATAATTTCCCTCAGGGCCTATGTCATCAGAGATGCTGTGTGGAGGTCTTTTTGAGAAGGGGAAGGAATAAACATTGGTCTTGAAGAGACCCGTTCTCACGTGACAAATGCCAACCATGTACATATGTTGGGCGTATTTCCCGACTATGCACCGGTACCGAAGGGATCAATGAAGCTGAATACCGGTAGAACAATAAGAGATGCTCCCCATACATTCCACTCTCTTGTATTGATTTTCGATCGTACTCGTTACTTCTTTTCTGTATTTCAGAAGCGTATTGCTAAAAAAGTCTTCATTGTAAAATTTTGTGTTATGTTGCGCACATATACAGGGAATTTTGGAATTTGATGAATGAAATGGTACTTCAGATATTAAATAAATAAATAATCAATAATCAAACATAAAAGGAGAGTGCCAGTCAGAATGTGGCTTCAAATAGATGAGTTGGTTAAGGCGCTGCGTCCTGGCAAGACGAGAGATCCTGGGTTTGAGTACCAGGTTCGAACGTTACCTTTTTTTATTTTTCTGTGTCTTGTTCTGTTTCATGTTTCGTTAAGATTTATTTGTATTATATTCTTCTTCAAAGATAAATAAATAATCAATTATTGAATATTAGTTTTTTTTTATGGATTTCACTGATATCCTTTTAAAGTAATACTTCAGTCATATAATTTCTCCTACTCCAATACTCCTCTTTTTATCCCAGATTGTTGCTTCGGATGTAAGTATAAATCTTCTATCTTTTATCTTTTATCTTTTATCTTTTATCTTTTGTCTTTTGTCTTTTGTCTTTTGTCTTTTGTCTTTTGTCTTTTGTCTTTTGTCTTTTGTCTTTTGTCTTTTGTCTTTTGTCTTTTGTCTTTTGTCTTTTGTCTTTTGTCTTTTGTCTTTTGTCTTTTGTCTTTTGTCTTTTGTCTTTTGTCTTTTGTCTTTTGTCTTTTGTCTTTTGTCTTTTGTCTTTTGTCTTTTGTCTTTTGTCTTTTGTCTTTTGTCTTTTGTCTTTTGTCTTTTGTCTTTTGTCTTTTGTCTTTTGTCTTTTGTCTTTTGTCTTTTGTCTTTTGTCTTTTGTCTTTTGTCTTTTGTCTTTTGTCTTTTGTCTTTTGTCTTTTGTCTTTTGTCTTTTGTCTTTTGTCTTTTGTCTTTTGTCTTTTGTCTTTTGTCTTTTGTCTTTTGTCTTTTGTCTTTTGTCTTTTGTCTTTTGTCTTTTGTCTTTTGTCTTTTGTCTTTTGTCTTTTGTCTTTTGTCTTTTGTCTTTTGTCTTTTGTCTTTTGTCTTTTGTCTTTTGTCTTTTGTCTTTTGTCTTTTGTCTTTTGTCTTTTGTCTTTTGTCTTTTGTCTTTTGTCTTTTGTCTTTTGTCTTTTGTCTTTTGTCTTTTGTCTTTTATATTTTATATTTTATCTTTTATCTTTTATCTTTTGTCTTTTGTCTTTTGTCTTTTATATTTTATCTTTTATCTTTTATCTTTTATCTTTTATCTTTTATCTTTTATCTTTTATCTTTTATCTTTTATCTTTTATCTTTTATCTTTTATCTTTTATCTTTTATCTTTTATCTTTTATCTTTTATCTTTTATCTTTTATCTTTTATCTTTTATCTTTTATCTTTTATCTTTTATCTTTTATCTTTTATCTTTATCTTTTATATTTATCTTTTATCTTTTATCTTTTATCTTTTATCTTTTATCTTTTATCTTTTATCTTTTATCTTTTATCTTTTATCTTTTATCTTTTATCTTTTATCTTTTATCTTTTATCTTTTATCTTTTATCTTTTATCTTTTATCTTTTATCTTTTATCTTTTATCTTTTATCTTTTATCTTTTATCTTTTATCTATATAAAAAAATGAATCACCGAAATGTATGTAACCGAATGTGGGAGGGGGGGAGGGGAACTCGGGTAGGTGGTTCGCGGGAGGGGGGGAAGGGAACCCAGGAGGGGGAGGGGAACTCGGGAGGAGGGTTCGCGGGACAGGGGAAGAGGGGGGGGAGTGGAGTGGGGAGAGGGAAGGCGGAGGAGGCGGAGTGGGAACGCGAGAGGGGAAAGGGACGAATGGGAAGGGGAGGCGAAAGGGGAACAGGACGAATGGGAAAGGACATGCAGGGAGAAAGTTTCTTTATGTGGCGAAGCAACACATGCCGGGAACCAGCTAGTAAATATATATAAATGACTTGTGTATGTGAAAATAAATACAAATTTAAGAAATCAAAGTTGTTCGTATGGATAAAAATTAATCCAAAATGTCAGATTTTGTTATTCCTGAGGTATTATTATTATAATTTTTAACTCTATGAACGAGATAAAAGTGAAGTTATAATGATTTTATTGCAAATTCCTTAAATAAAAGGATTGTGTTTTTTTAATTTTGAATTTTCCGAAATTTTTTAAAGTTTCAATAAAAAATGTTTGTGGCAAGATTTTTTCAACTTTTTTCATGATATAAATTAAAATATTACGATTTTTAACTATTAAATCATATTTTAAAAGTAAAAACATCTAAAGGGTATTTTTATCTAGTTTCTAAAATGGTATTTAGTATCTTTAAGAGCGTTTAACCAGCCAGCGGACGAAAATCCACATTTTGTCGAAAGTTGTTCTTACGATCGTGCAGGGCGGTTACAATGAGAAAGATTAATTATTCTCCATACCAGCTTTATTAAATTATAACTCAATATCGAATTTATTTCAATCCAAATTAGCTTTAATTTATACCTTCATCCAAAAATGCTGAAAGGCGTGATGATAAAACTATTAAAATAATGTACTTTTTGTAATTATTTTTTGATTATAAGTATTTATCATTTTTCAATAATGTCTAAATTTAATAAGAATGTTAAAAAAATCTGAAATATATTAGTTTGTAAGTGCGCAAATAAATACACAAATGGACCAATTTTCGTCAAGAAACACATGTACGTACATATTTTTTAATGATTTTATTGAAACTAAAATTAAAATTCTAAAACATGCGTTTGCTAGATAATGTATTGATTTATTTTACTGCATGATTATATTATTTGAAATGGGTGTGGTATAATACAAAAACTTTTTTGAAAATTTAATAAATCTCCCAACGACCTATGGAATAACCTTATTATACTAAAAATTAAAAAATTTTCTCAAAATTTATTACATGCGAATGCTAGATAAAAGAACAATCTTTCGAAATCCATTTATAATTTTTTGTGGAAAAGAGTCAATACGTCTAAAATCTTATAAAATGACGTATTTCAGGTTGTCTCTGGTAATGCTCTCTTAAAAATAAGAAATATTTGGGACATTTAAAATACTCATGAAAAATTTCGAAATGCGTTAAGAAATTATTATTAAAAAAAGTGTACACACCAGATAAAATACCGTCTTTGGCTGAATAAGCAATATAAATACATATTTTTCCAATTTTTTGTCAGTTTTTAATTGGTAAGGTTTTCGCATACACGGTTGTTTATCATTTGAATAAAGTATTCCAAATGTGTTTTGGTAAGGCTGGTGAATTATTGATTTTATTTTATTTCTTAATTTTCAATATGCTTTGTATCCTGATTTGGTTGTGAAACAAGTAGATATTTTTGTGAACAAAGTTCATTGCATTATACCTATTCATTTAATTACAGATTTCACTGGAATCCTTTTAAAGTAGAGTTACAGTCAAAATATTAGACAGTAGACAAATAAATAATTAACAATTGAACATGAGTAATAATAATTATAGTTTTCCCTGGAATGCTTAGTAAAGTAAATTGCATTCAATGGATGAACTTTGAGTGTACAGATAAACGATTTTTATATTCATGAGGAGAAGTGCAACGGTTCTGGTGCATTTATAATATTATTTGGTTTAAATAAATTATTTAGGTTTTCACTAGATCTTATTCAAGAAAGGCATCATTAGATGATTTAGAAGTGTAGAGAGGATGAAGGAAGATAGGAGTGTAATGAGTCAAGAGTCAGGAAAAGGGAATATGCATGAGACAATGAGTGAATATTAAATGAAGCAAGTTGTTTTTTGTTGTTTTGTGAATATCGCACAAAAGTCCCAAATGCTCCCGTCTGGAGTCAGAATGACTAAGGCATTCAGAACTGAGGTATATTGTGAGGCTGAAGGTAGTGGGAGGGGAAGGAGATGGGGGAGAGGAAGGTGGGGAAATGGCTGGCTGTTCAGATCTGGTCACCAAACAAATCTAAAGCCATTTCAAGGAATGTTTCAATTCTGAATGGTGGTCTTTTATTAGGGCAATACTGAGGGGATTTTCTCCACTTAAATGATTTACTTGCGCACGCCGAGATTTGAATCCAATATACCGGTACCTGATAAAGAATAGTTCGTTAATAAATGAACAATCAGCTAATCTCATAATTCATAACAATGAACTTCATTTATTATAACATTGTAGAAACTGGTGAATAATTATATTTTTAGTTTTTATTGGTGGATCGTGCCCACAAAAAATATATTTATACAATGTTTTAACTTGCAACTTTGAAGCAATTTATGAATTTAAGTACACACAAAATATACAATTACTGTTTAAAGAATAACCATTACAACATGCATTTTTAAAAAATTAAATACATAACATAATTTTTATTTAAAATATATACGATACATTATTGTATTTAACTGTATTATGTCTGTATGTTTTGCTTTATAAAAAAAATGCATTGTTCAGTTTGTAGACTGAACGTCTATTGATGGCAAAATCATACAATTTTCAGTCATATCAGGTAATTTTAATGATTTTCGGAAGGTCCTAACTCCTATAAAAAGTAACTTATTAAAAAAAGCAAAACGTACCGACGTACTTGTGGTCAATATCTATATTATTATATTAAAAAAATATTTGCAGTAGTGTTAGAATCCAGAGAGGAATACGTTTGTATGAACAAAACGCCGCCTGGTTTACTCTTAACTTATATAATATATAGGTAGAATATTTATTATTCATCTTTATTAATTCTATTATAATAATTGGTAATGTGCTATGCATGTTTACTAGGAACTCCTGAATTGAGAGCAGGTGCAGTTTATACCAGAAATACAAATTCTAACACAATATTATGTTTAAAATAAAAGACAATCAGCATTGTACCATTGTAAATGGAGACTTGTAAATCGGTTTTAATAAAATAGTATGTTGATTTTATTTTTCAAATCTAATCGAACATGTAACCTTTGGAAACAAAATCTAATGGTTAGGTAAACCACACAAAAAATGTAGACATTTAAATCTTTGCATTGATACTTATTTAAGGATAAGATTGGCAAATCAAAACAAATCCTTTCTTTATTAGAGTCACTGTCCAGAGTTTCAATGAATGTTTTTATTTATTAATTGAAGGCATTCACTGGTTGCAGTGCTCTTGTGATGCCATAGGAAGGTGGCGGGGCTTGTGAGCTTGTAAGACTATTAATCATGTCTCACTTGTAATCGGATCAACACAAGTTTTATATCGGTGAAGTGTTCCTATTAGAATTATTTATTTTGCTCTCTAACCTGACGATGAGTTGTATTAGCGATTATTTGTGTGGGTACTTGTTGATAATGCTCTTCACAATAGGTAAAATTGATTTTAAATATTATTACTAAAAATGAGAAAGTTAAATATATAATTCACAAAAATTTTCGTGTTATTATTGCAACAAAATTTTTTAATGAGTTTATAATACATAATACAAAAAATATTATTTGTAACAAAAATATTTTTCAAATTTGACAATACATCATATTATCATTTTGCAAAGTAAATTGAATGTGTGATAATTTTATAATGGAACCCCATGTGATCATTTTCTACGGTTTCCTAGCATTTGCAATAGTGTTACTTATATGGAATTATTTTAAAATGCGCCTAGCTGGTGTCTTCTATTTGATGGCTTGTTGAGATGTGTTTGTGTTGCGTTTCTAATTATTTGAATACTTTCAGTGATTATTATATTGAACAAATAACGTTTTAGGAAAGAGTGATAACAACAATCTTGGGCACGGGCCGCGTTGGTTTTATCCTGCTGATGGTAAGATCTTGTTGGAATAATTCATAAATAAACCACTCAATTAAGGGGAGTCTGGAGTTTTTTCAAAGATAATTTTTTTTTCATTCACATAACTATTGTTACACATAAAAGTACAATAGAACAAGAAAAAAAGCTATTGAAAATTGATTTTAAGATCTATATATACAGATATAGCGGACGCATGCGGGGGGTCCGAACAAATCGGCTGGAAAAACATGATTAAAAAAATTTCAATTATAGTATTAATGTAGAATGCGCGTAAACCACAGTTTGCATAAGAAACTTGTTGATTGCAAAAATTGCAACGTAAAATGAAATTGAAGAAAAAATCGGCAATAATTTTGTCCTATAATCATTTTTTTCATAAGGGGTCGTCCATTAATCACGTGATGTTTTTTTAGCAACTTTTTAACCCCCCTCCCCCTGGTGATATGTGGTGAGGTTTTAGACTAACCCCCCCCCCCCCCCCCCCAAAATCACGTGTATATTTTTTTAGTACAAAGTATTTTGAAATTTTCATAATATTATCACGAAAAATAAATACACGTGATATCTCATTATACCCCCCCCCCGTCGTGATATTTCGTGATTTTTTCCGAACCCCCCCCCCCCCTTTCGAGCGTCACGTGATTAATGGACGACCCCTAAGGCGGGGTTCATCCGCATTTAAATTTAATTTTCTTTAATTTAAACTTTGAATGAAGTAAATCGGATGAAAATTCGTTGAGCCATGATTTCAGCCAGCTTGAATAACATGGTTTCGAGAAAAACGTACATACACTTTTCACTTGTAACCGGATCGCTCCGTTTTCCATCTACCTGCTTGGCTACCCTACCGCTCCTAACTATATTTCAAGTTCCAATTTGATGCTATAACTTTGGGAATGTGTTCTCCACATGTATAGGAAGATTTTTAGGCAACAAATAAAGTCGATTTTTTGGATCGGCTGGACCAGACTCCCCCTTAATAGTGATAATAGTGAATAAGTGATTAGTTCATAATCAAAAATGGCAGTGTACAATACTTTTTAGTTCCTGTACAATAAATACATTAATGGAAATGTATAGTAGCTATTTAAAACATATATAATATTTTCATTGAATACATTTACTTTGTAGTTTCAATTTATATGTTATGAAATAAAACAATCTATCCAAGGCAATATGATATAACAACTTTAGATAAAGTTGCCGATCTCCGCTGCTTCCCTTTTTTTAAATAACTGGTTTGGGTACCGCCAAATATATTGAAATACAAGAGATATGCTATGATGACCGCCTACTACCCAATAGGCATAGTTTGTATATGGAAAGAATTCATTCATTTAGTTGATTTTTTAAAGATGTGCAGTAGTATTGGTTAACAATATCGGCGACGTCAAGAAACACAGTCCCACCCAGTAAAAACTGCAGAGAGCACATCTCTTATATTTCAATATCTTTGGGTACCGTCGCCCCGAGAACGATTTATCGGATAACCAACGCCCCTGCATAGGTCATCTCATGTGGTTTGCTACGTTTGATGACTTAGCAGGGGTTCCCAGGTTCATGGGGTGAGGTTTGTAGTCTTGGCGGTGAATGTGTTTGTCCACCCACTACGTGGCGGGCCAGATCGGGTGAGACTGGTTGAGGGAGACCTAACCCAGACCTCTCTAGCCAGACTTAAGACCCATCGCTTTGAACTGCAGTGGGAGGGATGGATTCATACATCCGTCACTCCTGGAAGCATTGATCCCCAGATTCCTACTCACCCTTTTTACCTTTTTCCTTACCAGAGCTTCCACCCCTTCTTTTCCCTAAAAAGACCCCCCACAAAGATAGAAAGACATACATAGGCCCTGAAGGATTTTTTTTCCTTTTTTCCTTTCCTAATGTTAAAAAAAGGTCGGTAAGTTGAAATCGGTGCGGTGGAATTGGCAATTTTACCCAACTGACCTGTTGGAAGATGGGTAAGTGAACCCATTGGGTAAGTGAACCCATTAGGTGATAAATATTGCAATAAAATCAGTGCCATAATAATAGTCATAATCAAGACTGTATTTCCTCATATTGATAATTAAAGTAGGTACCTACTTGTTAAGTTTGCAAACAATCATGGTTGATGTAGGTAGATATTGCTGTACATATTTGTTTGTTAACTTATCGCATTATATTTCAACTGCAAAATATGTTTAAACTTTCAATAACAATGTGTTGACTGTTTCAAGCCAAAAGTGACGAATTGCTAATTTTCAAGACAGAAAACAGTGAAAATTTTAACATAAATGCAAGAATAACTAGTTGAAGTCCCAGGTATTACCCGGGCTTTACATAACGTTTTTTGAAATCAGATGTAGGCAGTAATTTTCCTATATCAAATGTGCAAAATTTCACAAAAAATATCAAAATTCTTCTTTAAGAAGTGGGCAAAGGGGATGGCGGTAGTTTTTCGAAATCTCATATAAACAGTGACCTTCTTGTTTTGAAGATCATGTGTGGGAAATTTCATCAATCTAGGAATAAAACTGTAGATTCGTATAAAAAATAAAAGCACGCCGCCCATCACAAACACTCTTTATAATTTCAAAATAGATTTTTTTGCTCATTTTATGAGTGAAAAGATGTTGAGGTAAGTACTTATATATTTTATTTACCTACATGAAAAAGATTTCATCGTTTTGCTCTTTCGAAAAGTAGTTAAAAAGTAGTCTTGGAAAAGTCAATAGTAAATTTGAATCTGTAAATTGGTTCACAACCATTTAATTAAATTTGAATATAACATTACAAACTAATCTTTTCACTGCAATTGATGCATTTAAATGTTTCGTAAACATTTCAATTAACTGTAATATAATATTGATGGCCTCCATACTCGGGGGTAAGTCCTCCACTACGAATCCCGGCATGCTTAAGTAAAGTTAATTGAATTGTTTTATTCCTTTCACATTTAATTCATATAAAATATTAAAATATACAGGGTGTTAAGGGACATGCTTGACTTACGTTAACCAGTGATTGCTGACATTATTTGGAGTAAAAAATATTAATGAAATTTTGGTTTTTTCTTCAAAATCAAACAATTTATTTTTTTCTTCCACATATCGTCACTGGTCACTCAGCCGAGTAACCGTTCAACCTCTAACCCCGCCCCCAACTGTCCAACATTTACTATTTTTTTATAATTGTAGAAAAAAAAAATCAAAAATGTCACCGGAGACCAAAATTTCTTTTACATTTTTTACTCCAAATAATGTCAGGAATCACTGATCAAAGTAAGTCAAGTACGTCCCTTAACATCCTGTACAGTATACTTGTGGCAAGTTTCAGAGTGGAAGATACTCTCAGTATCGCCCTAGGGAAAGGCCTGTATTCAGAATCGATTTATTTAGTTTGTACCGGTCAGAGGTTAAGTTGCCTTTGCTTTTGTGTCCCACCCAGACATCATGTATTCAATTCCTCGACTGGCTAAGTCCTCCATCACAACACAAGCAATATTTTTCGCTTACTGTGGGGGTAGTAGGAGATTTTCATATTATTAGTAGTTCTGTGAACTGTAGACCTCGCTTCCAAAAAAATATGATTCTAATTTTCTCTTATTCAAAATTTCCTTTGAAATCATGAGTTCTGTTATTTAAACACCTACGTACCTACTTTATTATAAAACATTATATTTCATGTAACATTCTTTTTTCAAGCAAGGAATTACACAATTTGTAGAAAGAAAATTCACTACCCCAATTAAAATACTTTTTTCAAACTTTCTTCAGGCAGGTAGGTACCATAATATTGAAAAAATGCAAATAAGAAAGTACAAATTAACAGGATGATTTCATATTTGAAAAAAGAATTTGCTATACCGCCATTAAAACGGCCGCCATCTTGAAAAAGAAATGGAACATAGGTACAAACAAAGTTACGCTACTCTGTCAATAATACGTACAGTAAACAATTCAATTGACTGTAGGTATGCATGCAGACATGCATGCGTGCATACCTACAGTCAATTGAATTGTTTATGTTTCAGACGCATGCATGCAAACATATTATTTTAAACTAATTATATTACGTATGTAGACATAAATATGTATTGTGAACAAATACATTTGGTTGATGATTTTCCAATCAACTGTATTTATTTTAAAGGCTTTTAGTTCAGATATATGCGTCTATGTTGAATACTATTTCAGATAGTTGGCCACCCACTTGCAAAGGAAATAGGCAGTCGCCAATAGAAATATACGATTCGGCTGTACAAAGATTTAGTGAACCCTTCTGGAAATTAAAGCTGGTGAATTATGATAAGAATATTTCGTGCAAAGTCATCAACGATGGTCACACAGGTAAATAATAATATTTTTTCTATTACTTTATTTTATTGTTTACTTTAGAAAGTTTATTTTTAGAAAGTGTTTGTGTTTTAATTCTTTTCATTGAAGTGCTTTTGGATACACTATTTTTTATTTATCTGTCTGGTGGATTGAATCGGAAGGTTTTTGACGCGTGAGCAACCACATACATACATAAGGACTTACATATCCTTGTGAGAAGCTTTTCGAGAAGCCGATTTTTCAAATTTACCCCCTGCTATCCCCTACCGCTACTATTTTTCCTTTCCAATTCCTCCATTTGCCCAAGCCTCGTTCCCTATCCCTTTCCTGCACTTTCTTTCCCATGTATATCCCAGTTCCTCTCCCGCATTTCCTTCGTCTTCCGCATTCCCCTTCTACCTTTCCTCCTTCTGCGTCTTCCCCCTATCTCGTCCCCCTACCGCGAACCCCCTCTTCATCTGCCCCTCGCTGATTCCCCACCCCCTCTCCTTCCCTCCCTGCCACTAAATTATATGAAGTACACACATTTGTTCAAACAACTTACGCGCCACCTATTGTAAAATTTTTGTACAAATTTCATAATGCCTTAGCACACCATTACATATAGAAAACTTTAAGGGAGTGCGCAAAACAATTCACCAATGTTTCATCACAATTGGATGAAAGGTATATGAATAATAAGGGACAAACACAAAAACATTCATTTTTATATATATACAGATATTTTATATTTAGAAAAAAATTATTTTATGCAAAAAATTTTGTACAGTAATATATTTATGCATAATTATTTAACTATCACCTCGTGGGAAGAATTTAGTTAAGGTATATTATAAATATTCTCTTCTTGTGCCAAAAGTATCCAAAGGAAATGAAAAATTTAGATCTGTTAAGCACCGGCGGATCTAATTGCAATCTGACATTGAAACATTTTGTTTGTGTAATTTTTACCCACGGCACAGTACTATAGAGGTATTAGGTCGCATTCCAAAGGTTAAAATACTGTAGTTTCTGTTTTTACGGTATCTTTGTACATTGTCCCTTTTTATAAGGTCTTTTTTTTACACAATTTTGAAAAAAACACGGTCAACAAAGCAAAATTTTAGGGTGAAATGCAGATCCGGGCACAGTTTGGAAATTTAATAAAAAGGCACTTTCTAGATGAGAAAAGTGTGGAGAAGATGAATAAAAAATAAATTAAGGCGCGCTCGGCAAAATTGAGGGAGATACAACCGTTCAAAGTATTTAAAAATTCACTTGGCGAACTGATATTGACAGTTCGTTGTTCGTTCGCCATGTTTTCACCGCTTAGGTATGTTGGATCCCAGACCTAATACAGAATTGATAGTACGCCAGAATCACAAACCATGTTACACAAACCTAGCGTAGCCGCTAAACCACTTGAAAACTGGGATGTTTTTCTTGCCTTGACGTGAGCAAGCGCTATAAAGGGGCACTTTTTTTGTATCACAAACCATGTTTAGCGTATTAGGTTATAAAAAAAATGGCGGGCGGACGCGGGCGAACTGTCAATATCAGTTTGTAAAGTGAAATTTTAAATACTTTGAACGGTTGTATCTCCCTCAATTTTGCCGAGCGCGCCTTAATTTTTGTTTTATTCAGCTTTTCCACACTTTTCTCATCTAGAAAGTGCCTTTTTATTAAATTTCCAAACTGTGCCCGGATCTGCATTCCTCCCAAATGTTAATATCTGTTCTTATTAGAATCCTATATTTTTCCCAACCCCCCTGCATTCACTCCCAAATAACAGCGTAAGACTAAAACAATAATGTATTATATTTTTTGACATCCCTAAGTGATTTTCACACATTCTATCTATCCTATCCTATCTCACATTCTCATATATATTGGGTACCGTTATTTGTCAATATCATTCTTTTTTTACTCAGTATTCTGTGGAAATTGTCCCCCCGTGTAAAACAAGATTAAGTTTAAGTACCTACATAGTTTCACCTCATTCAATTTCTTTTAAATAAGTACTCATATATATATTTTTTAATTAGTGTATTTCTTCTAGTTATGTTATCCATAGACAAAGATGAAGATATTTATGCTACTGGCGGAGGATTGAAGGGAAAATACAATCTGAAGCAGATACACTTCCACTGGAAATCTGAGCACAAGTTGAACGGAAATAGGTATAAAATAATATTTAATTAAATAATTCTTTCAAATCATTCACAATAGATGGCCAATGAGGTTATCTCCAATTTTTTTTTATTCGAATGAACATAAATGTTTTATTAAAAGAAAATAACTTAGTTTACATCACTTTATTTTTTATATTTTATACTATCAACATGTTTCGTGAACCATGTTCACTTCTTCAGGAATAAAAGTATACTAAAGTTAAAGCCAATATTTCCCATACTTCCCATAGCTAAGCCTAAGGATGGCTGAGCTATGGGAAGTAGTATGAGTCCTTTGATTGCAGATATTTTTGTTAATAATTTAGAAAATAAGATTTTTAATAGCGGTGCGTTATTACTTAAAAATGTGTATTGTTGGAAAAGATATGTTGACGATATATTTTGCATTTGGTTAGGATCAGAAAGACAATTGAACATGTTCTTAAATTTTTTAAATAAATTACAAAAAAACATTAAATTTACACTGGAAATTGGTAAAGATAAGAGTTTAAATTTCTTAGATTTAAATTTAACATTAACAGGTACAAAAATAGATTTCAATATTTTCCGTAAAGATACGTATACTGATATTGTTATACATAATTCTTCAAATCATCCCTTTTCTCAAAAACTAGCGGCTTTCCACTCTATGATTAATAGACTAATTACAATTCCTTTGTCAGCTCTTAACTATAATTTTGAATTAAATCTCATAAAGCAAATAGCAATTAATAATGGCTATTCTTCTAATTTGATAGATGAAATACTAAATAAAAAAATTAAACAGAATTTTTTCAAATTATATATTTACCCTATTTCTAAAGATAACAATAAACATTGGCGTAGAATTTTATTTGTCGACAACGATACGTCAAAAATTATTAGTAAAAATATTCCCGGTACTATTCAACCAGCGTTTTACACAAATAACAAATTGAAGAAATATATACTCAACAATAAAGATAGCGAAATTAAAACCAAAAAATCAGGGGTTTACAAACTCAATTGTAATGATTGTAGTTCGTTTTATATAGGTAGAACTTATAGAAACTTTGAGATTAGGGTTAAAGAGCACCTCAGAGCACTAAATGGCACGTTTCTGAGTTCGCAGACCATTTATTAAAATATGATCATAGCTTTGACATAAATTCAGGTCTTCAAATATTACATACAGGATATAAAACATCGCAAATCAATAATTTAGAAATTTTAGAAATATGAAAAAATGTAAATTCCAAAGCTGACATAATTAATAAGCAAAAAATTTTTGTTAACCCTGTTTTAAATATCTTCCCACTTAACCGGCCTTTCTAATAGCTTGGTAATCCCCAATTTTTCGCAACTCCCACCATTGTCAACCCTTCCCCCTCCTTCAATTTCTTCTCTCCATATGTAATCTATAATTAATTTTTTAACTTTAGTATACTTTTATTCCTGAAGAAGTGAACATGGTTCACGAAACATGTTGATAGTATAAAATATAAAAAATAAAGTGATGTAAACTAAGTTATTTTCTTTTAATAAATAAATAATGACATCACAAAGTAACAACCTTTTAGAAGAAGTTTTCTTCGAAAAATGAAAATAAATGTATTATTTTAGATTTAAAGAGTTAATAACGACAATAAAATTAGTTCATCGATATCTCAAAAAAGACGAACTTATGAGCTTTCAAAGTGAACTTCGTATATCAGTGACGTCACGAAACACAATTCAATACAATTCACAGTTCAAATTTCAAACTGCTATTCGATATAACTGTATACTGCCACGTCCATCATTTATGTAAAGTCGAATGCTTATCGACCAGACGGCGAGATTATCAACATTTTGAGGGTTTATATCTTCGGTACTATTCTGTATTTTCTAAAAATTCAAAAAGTTCTGTCCTCAGCGTGCACTAATTAATATTATTCATTTGTAAGTAACATAAAATTTTGTTTACATTTACGAATCCAGAGGATGCTTTTCTCCCCACTCCTTAGCATTACAAAATATTCCAATGGGATACCATGGTCCCACTGGCTCCAGATAGTTGGAATTCATCTGCAGTATTCATATAAAAAATTAAAAACAAAAACAAATCAATTTCTTTAAAATCTAAAAAAGTATCAATAAGAACACTCACAATAATTGCACTAATAAAATTACACGATAAAATGAACTTGTTTTCAATTTAACTGGAATTTTCTTTAGTGAAGTCAAATAACATGTTTGAAACATGCCGTATCCAACTCATTTGTTTAAGTATTGTGTTTGCATCATTCTGCTATGATACCTATAACCAAGCATGGTAAAATATTATATATATCTCCAACTAGAATAGTTATTATTTCTCCAACTCCTGACGTTTCCCATTCATCCTGATGGCAGTATACTACATTAGCGCGTTCATGGTGTGGGTTTGCGTCCAATTTTAAGGGATTTTGTCTGAAATATTTTCTTTATTTTACAATAATAAATTATAGAAATGGTACATTACGTACGAAATTACAACTTTTTTGCTTATGCATAAAAAAAATAAAGCAGCTATTATTATCATTGTCTCTGAACGGACGATTATTCGTTCCCACCATACTTGGCGCACCATCGGTCACAACCATATATTTTTTTCACATATAGTTCTTGTGAAAAAAACATAAATGTAAGTTTTTATTTCAAAATATATTATAGATACTTCAAAACAATGACCACTTAATTTTTTTTCATCTGTGGCTTTTTTAGTGAAAATTACATAGTTATAGTGGGAACTAATAACTATGTAATTTTCACTGTTTTCTTCCGGTTCTTTTTCCGTGTTTTCTGTCTTACTTTTTTTTTATGCAGACCTCTGCGCTATACGATGCCAGTAGCTCAGACGGGCAGTCACATTTGCACTGACTGAGCAGGCATGCATGTGCACGAGTGATGTCGACGGTCGAATGCCCCCCCAAAAAATTGACATATTCATACGGTCCACCACCAAACTAATTGCCGACGGTTGTTTTAGGGTATTTGCTATAATTACCTTATGCTATATTTTATAAATCAATGTTGTTTTTCAGACTTCCATTAGAAGCTCATTTTGTGCACTCCATCAACAAAGGTGACAACCACCAAAGAAGGAAGAGGGCAAATGTCAGTCCAGATGATGATATTCATGTCATAGGAGTATTTTATATGGTAAAAAGTCTCCTTTTAATAAACACCTCCATTTAACGTTTTTTTTACAATACCTTTTTTAAAATCATATTTCAATTAATTTTTTTAAATCTGACGATTAGTATAATTTTGAATCAGATGTCACGATAGTTCTCAATCTCTCCACAATTCTCTGCAATGGCGCTGCAAACAGGAAGATCTTTTGGTTTCAATGGATTTATTAATTGTATGAATAACCATACTAAACCCATTGGCCTCGAACCCCGCCATCCTTGAGGGTGTACAGTGCGATGTCTTAAACTCCAACCACGCTAGGGTGGAGGGACTAAAATATGTTGGCTTTAAACCGAAAAACATATGCATAACATCTGTCTTTTATAAATTTTAAATGCCAAAAGCACTATCGATATTTAAGCATTCATTTTACAGTATTGGCAATAAAAAGTTCTTAAAGTTTTTTACCTGTTATTTACGAATTAACTGCGTCATTGAGAGTTTGTCAAAATGGCGAGTATTGAAAATCTTGCAAAGTGGCCCTCCACATCCCAGTTGCTTTGAGGACTATCATACAAAATTATTTTTTTAGTTATAAGTACAGGGTGTCCCAAAAGAAAGTTTATATTTGTTTTGCTTTCTGTGTGAACGCAACTTTTCCGAGGGGCGCGGGGGATATGTCAATCAGTAGTCTGGCTCTTGGGAATTTAGTCGCTATGAAGCATTTCTCGAGAGCAACCGCGCGTTGTGCGTGCGTGAGTTTTACAAAAATGGTTATTTGGTGACTGTAGGTTTTGAGGTTTTCGTCAATTCAATGAAGCGCCAAGCATTCCTCTCATTCGAAAATGGGTCAAAAAGTTTGAAGAGATCGGTACAATGCTGGCAAAACTAAAATCCGGGCGACCAAGGTCATCGAGAACGGTAGAAAGCGTAGAGAGTGTTTATCAGTTTTTTCGTGACGACTCAAACTTTTCGATTTGGAAGCGCGCAAGTGCTTTAAATGTGCATAGATCATTGTTACACAGCATTTTGCAAAAAAACCTAATGCTGCACCCCTACAAACTGACTGGCTATAACCAAAAAACGTGGTTCCAGCAAGATGGAGCAACATCACATACGTCTCCGCCATGAGTTCGTGAAATTTTCCTTGGAAAATTGATCTCCAGGAGAGGTGACATAAATTGCCTCCTTGTGGTCCTGACTTAACCCCTATGGACTTTTTCCTGTGGGGTTATCTCAAATCTAAAGTGTACGCCAAAAATCCGACTTCCCTGATGCAATTAAAAAAAAATATCCGTCACGAAATGGCAGCCATCACGAAGCCTACCTGCCGAGCCGTCATAAGAAATTTTACTCTTCGATTAAATGAATGCCGCGAACGCGAGGGTTTACATTTGGACAATATTATTTTTAAGAAATAAATTCCTAAATTGTGTATTTTAGTATTTAATAAACGTTTTTTCGATAGAACCCTTACTTTTTTTTAAATCGATCCACTAAATATAAATTTTCTTTTGGGACACTCTGTATACATATACGTAAAAAAAAAAAATTATGCCAATGAGATTGACCAAGGTACAAATTATTTAGTCAAATAAAAAAAAAGCTTTTTTTTCAAGTTTTTTGACTTGTATACCTAATAATTTACTGAAAATATTTTCGGAAACAGAATATATTATGTAAGTAAATAAGATGCGGAAATATATTATTAAGTAAATTTCATTAACCCATTAGCCTCCGAATTGTCCTTCACATCCGAATTAATTTTGTACCAAAATTTTTAAATCTTTAGTGGTGCATTAAATCTAATATCACTTTTAAACTGCATGTGTAATCATATTTTTTTTTTTCATATTTACTTGTGTATTTAATCAAGGTATGTAAAAAATGTATTTTGTGTTTTATAATCAAATTATAGTATGATTAAATTTGGATATAAAAATGACTTAAAAAAAAGCTTTTTTTTTTATTTTTCAAACATATTTTGATCTATGGTGAACATTTGAGTATTACTTTCCTCATTATCTCAAAACTTAGTATTTGGAGATGTCTGACTAATCAACTGGACGATCGGTGTTGTGCCTTAAATTAAAAGGAAAAGTTTTTTTGTTTACTTATTTAAACTGTTAAAAACCATAAATTAATACTTTTTATTGCAGTTAGCGATTGGCGAAAATAAGGAATTATCGAATGTGATTAAAGCCTTTAAAGAAACACCAGCTCTGAGTTCTACAACCAAAATCAAATTCACCCCAAGGTAAATTAAAAACCACTTATTTTAATTATACAACTATTTTAACCACTTGGGCGGTTGGTTTTCTATTTGGCCAATCATCATCTGTGGCTCTACAACCCAGGTCGGGTCTTGGCCTCCAGCAGAGCCTGCCTCCATGACTGTCGGTGTTGTGCTGCGTTGCGCCAGTTTCGGATGCCGATGGTGCTTGCATCCTTCACCACTCCATCCAGCCATCGAAGCTTTGGTCTTCCAACTCTTCTCCGACCCCCAGGTGCACCATCCATAATTCGCTTTGGGATATCTCCTTCGCTCATTCTCTGGATATGTCCAGCCCACCTGAGTCTTCCAGTTTTGATTTCCTTGGAGATATTAGGGTCCTCGTAAAGATCGTATAGCTCCTGGTTGTATCTGATACGCCATTCTCCATTATCACAGACTGGGCCGTAAATCCTTCGCAGCACCTTCCTTTCAAAACTTTCTAGGGCTCCTTCATCACCCTTACTGATTGTCCAGCATTCCGAACCATACATAAGAACAGGTCGTATAAGGGTCTTGTAAAGCAGGACTTTAGTTCTTCTGGTAAGGTGGCGAGATTTCATATGCTTCTGTAGCCCAAAGTAGTATCGATTTGCAGCTACTATTCTTCTTTTGATTTCGCTGGATACATTGTTGTCATTTGTCACCATAGTACCGAGATATACAAACTCGTTGACAGTTTCAAATGTATAATTATCTATCTGTATACTTGGTGGTTTCTGGCGTCCATGTACGGGCATATATTTTGTCTTCCCCTCGTTGATGACCAATCCCATGTTCCTTGCCGACGTAGCTAAGCTTTTAAATGCCGATTTTAGTTCATATTCTGAGCGTGCGATGATATCTATATCGTCAGCATAAGCAAGGAGCTGAACAGACTTGTTAAAAATATGGCCTGTGGTTTGTATACCTGCATTTCGGATGGCCTTTTCCAGCGCTAAATTGAATAAAATGCAGGCAAGTGCATCTCCTTGTCTTAGTCCATTGAAGGTCTTTAGGGTGTCTGACAGATCTTGTTGTATTCTGACTCGGCACTCAACATTAGACATTGTGAGCCTTACTAAGTTTACCAGTTTTCTTGGGATATTAAATTCATCCAAGGCTCTGTACAGTCTTTCTCTATTTACCGTGTCATAGGCAGCCTTAAAATCTATGAAGAGATGGTATGTATCAACATTAAATTCTATTGTTTTTTCCAGTATCTGTCTCAGTGAAAAGATTTGATCAGTTGTAGATTTCCCCTTACGGAACCCAGTTTGATATTGGCCAATTATGCCATCCGAATATTTCATAAGCCTACCACACAGTACATTTGATAGGATCTTGTATGAGATATTCAGCAGCGTTATGCCCCTATAGTTAGAGCAGTTCATAGGGTCTCCTTTCTTGTGAAGAGGGCAAATTATTCCACAGTTCCATTCACTTGGCAGAGTCTCAGAGCACCAGATGGATTTAATGATATTATATATATGGACTTGAAGGTTCTCTCCGCCATATTTGAATAACTCTGCAGAGATGTTGTCAGTTCCAGGTGATTTATTGTTATGTAGACTTTTAATGGCACCCACTACTTCTTCTAATGTTGGTGGTGGCTCGACATTGTCATCATCATTAGTACCACCATCAGTGATGTTTCCATCCCTTGTCAAATTTTCACCCACACTCTCATCTACACTTCCGTTTAGCAGAGCATCAAAATATTCCACCCATCTATTCAGAATTCTTGACTTTTCATTCAAAATATTTCCCTCGCTGTCGTAGCACATTGTAATTCTGGGCTTGTATTCTTTTCTTTGATGGTTTACTTTCTATTTGGCCAATAGATCTAAATAATATCATTCCTTAAAATATTAACCCTCAGGCTAATTTGTTCATTTTTCGGAACAACTCATATAGGTCTCATGAAAATCGTTGTATGTATCTGCTTTAGTATCCTAGTCAGAAATATGATCTAAACGGTTTAGAAAGAGAAAATACCATGCTTTATATTCAAATCTAAAAATTAACTACAAAATAATTAAAACATACACATTTATGAAACCAAAGTTTTCGACTGCAATTTGAAAAAAACATTTGCTTAATAAATAATGTGTTTGCTTTTATTTTTTTCAATATCAGTAATTTTACTTAGAAAAAACATAAGGTGAGTTATTTTTTAAATTTTTTTTTACGCATTAAAGAATTTTATATTTCAAAAATTATACATTTACATATTTCAAATTATAAAATTTGAAAACGTTTTTTATCACCTTTCAAAGACAGTTTTTAGTTTTCAGATGCGTTCAGAAATTCTCCATTTATTTGAATTTTATTGCAAAGCAGAAATATTTTGACATTCTGACAAAATAGGGTTCGAGGTCCGAGGGGTTAATATGGAAACATAATTGAACTGCTTATTACTATGGTTTAAAGCTAATGAATCCACCTTTATTTCACCGTCTATCGCATGTTTTTTGGTTCTATAAATTTTGCCACATTATGGCAAGCGATCGCTCAAGACATTTTGCAAACTTGCCATTATAGGCCAAAAATCGTTTGAGTGGTCATGTAACTTAAGAAAATTGGTGTCTTAACTTGTTTTAAATTATACATAACTGAAATAGGGTAAAAGGTTTTTTATCAGTTGTGTAAAATTTAAAACAGAAAATTTAAGGGGTTATATTAATGTAATGTGAAAAAAACCAAATGCATGTACATAAAATCACCAAGTTTGAAAATGTGGAATGTTCCTAAAATAACCGCTCATAGCTTTGACTGTATACATAGAGGAATTGTTAATGTTTGTGACTGTGAAAAAATAGATTTCACAAATGAATATACTTATCTGGGAATAATTGTTGATAACAATTTTAAGTGGGATAAACAAGTGGCTAAAATTTGTAACCAGCTCAGATCCTTAGCTAGTAACTTTTACAAATTAAAATTTATTTTGCCTCATTGTACTCTTAAACTCATACATTTTTCTATGGTCGAATCCATCCTTAGATATGGTATTCGAACTTGGGGACATGCAAGCACTACTTATATTAAATATATTGAAAATTTACAAACTGCCATAATAAAAAAAATTGTCACAACAAATATTACAAACAGAGACATAACTTAAAACTATTGTATGGCTCAGAGAGCCTACTTACAATAAAAGGTCTCCACTGGTTCACTACTATTATGGATAATATGGGGGAAAGCCCTTACAAACACCTACTTGTACACAAACATACCACAAGATTTAGAGAAGGAAAGGGCCTAAAAACTCCTCGAATATTAAATAAATATGGAAGCCGTACTCTTGAATATCTAATACCAGTGATTTTCAATAAAATCAATAAAAACATAAAATTTGAAAAAAATGAGAGACTAAGTCCTAAAATGATAAAACTATGGTTAATGAACGAAAACTCCATGTATCTTTGAATATCTTAATATAGCTGCCTACATATCTTGTTATTAGGCAGATATATTGAAATATCTTATATATTTATGGTTGTAAGTTAAATTAGGGAACGTACCCATACTACGTGACACGTTCTATGTGATCTATTCTAATGTTTCCTTAAAACTATAAATGTATTTACAAATATTTTCTTAGATATTATATTAAGAATGTTTAAATTGTTAAAACCTGCAGACAAGCTGTCATATGACAGCTTTGTGGGTCTACTCAAATTTTTGTACAAAATGTATTATGTAATTTAATAAATAAAAAATAAAAAAATAAAAAAAATATATGATTACTTTTATGAATAGATATATGTACATATGATTACTTTTATAATTAGAAGTGCATACCACTGAATGAATGGGCACTTTTATAATTATTATCATCAGGGTTTGGCGAGAGCGCAAGTAAAACAAAAAACATACATTTTTTTATGCAGCTGCAGCTATTTGTGCTTGTTTCTTAGTCCAAGGGCCAAATATTTAGCCGCACTTACCGGCTTTATCTCTAGCCACCCCCCCCCGGGACGGATCTCATTTGAGTAGGTAGTAGTTTTTATATTAGCTCCAAGTCAACTTTAATATGGGGGGGGGGGGGGTGACACAACGTTATCCGCCCCAGGTGGAACCCACGCTAGCTACGCCACTGCATATATCATTACAGTAAAACTACAATATTTCAGTTCTAAAAATAAAACGGTTTTCGTATTTAAAATGGCAGTATAAATCATTTTTTAAGAAAGGGTAAAAGAAACTTCGAACAGAACTCAATGGGATTTTTGTTGTTGGATTTGACTCGCAAGTTCTTTAATATTTGCTTGCATTTTTGATGTGGAGACGCGTACTATTGCGTCCAAATGTAAATGTGATAATCGAGAACAGTGTTTGTTTTTCCGATAATTAAGAATTGAAAAAGTTTGCTCACAAATATACGTACTACCAAACATAGTAATTATTTGCTGAGCAAACCTTTTTAATTCTTTGTACTTTTCGGAAGGCAAACTCCCGTAGAAATCTACCAAGTTATTTTTTTCCTTAAATGCCATATTAAGGATACTATCACTTTGCAAATCTATCATGTTGATTTGCAAATAGCTTGGTACATTATCGATATCCACTGCGAAGGGGTTTTCGAAAATCTCCATCTTACATGAGATTTTTTTAAAATCAGCAAACCGGTTTTCAAACTCAGTTTGAAGTTGTAGTAATGCACTTTTCATGTTAGTATTTTCCCAAATAAAATTTATCCCAGCTTGTTCTACTGCTTTCTTGCAATTTGGAAAATGATCGAGTTTCCTTTCATCGATATGCTTGATAAACAATGATAGTTTAATTTCAAATGATTTAACATCTGAATACATATGGCATATCAATTTATTTTTTCCCTGTAAACGAGTATTGAGTAGATTCAGTTCGGCAGTCAAATCAGTTAAAAATCCAAGGCAAGTTAAAAGTCACGTGCGTTGCGGCGAGAATCTTGCGGACCGCACCAAGACTCCTCGCGGGCCGCTTGGTTGCAGACCCATGCACTAAACAATAGTGTGTAAGAAAGTGCTGTTAAAAATAAGATAAATGATGTACGTATGTTTGCTTTCCACAAAGATATGGAATCATTATCATACATCAATTTGGGAGGCGGTTATGGGTACTGCCACCCCGGGAACCGTTTATTGGATAACCAACATCCCTGCCATAGATCACCCCAAGTGGTTTGCTATGTAATTTAGCAGGGGTGCCCGGGTTCATGGGGTGAGTTTTGTCTTGGTCTTTGCGGTGGATGCTTTTGCCCACCTTCTGCGTGGTGGGCCGGGTCGGGGGAGACTGGGTAAGGGAGACCTAACTTAGCCCTCTCCAGTCAGTCTCTCTCGACCCAAAGCCTTACACCGCGGTGGGAGGGAGGGATTCATACTTCCGACACTCCAGGGCATGTTGAATCCTCGTACCTTCTTCTTCCCAGAACTTCCTCTCCTTCCTTTCTCTAAAAAGACCCCCCACACATCTCCAAAGATGACATAGTCCCCTAGAGATTTTTTCCTCATTGCCAGTGTGGAGCTAAGGTAAAAAAAATCTCTCACACATATTGAAGAAATGAAACACCTCGTGCCCTTGCCGTTGGAATTTTCAATGCATTACCAACTCAATATAAAGACAAGATTTTTTTGAGGAAATTAAAAAAGATGCGCCTTTAAAAATGCCACCATCTTTAAAGATGTATTTTCAGATGGGATTTTGTGTGTATATTTTTTATTGAATACTTTAAAAACAGCCAGTAGACCTCACTGGAAATATACCCATTCTGAGGTCTACATTATTACTATTATCATGGTCGTAGTATTCCTTAATTATCTGTAACTTGACTCGCCAATATCAAATTTTTTCTTTTAGTTTATGAAAATATTTTTTTCTCATTGATTGATTAAAGTAATTTTTTTTTTAAAACTTTTCAGGATTCTTTTGCCGAGGAATTTGTCTGAATTTTACCGTTATGAAGGGTCGCTAACAACTCCGCCGTGCTACGAGATTGTTCACTGGACCATATTTCCTAACATGGTTAATATGTCTCTGGATCAGGTATTTAAAAAAAAGATTTCTTACATACGTAATTATTAAACACTGTTAATATTAATAAAGACGATGGGGCACCAAAACTAAATGCAGAAAACCATTTTAAATCATAATGTCATATAAACTCTTAGAGGCTTCAACTCTTATAAGCAAACACTTCACCACAATCAATTACATATCTGCCCCGATGATAGACACTGTTACGGCCTACGAAACTTTGGCTAAAGAAGGAGCTAGCGCAACACAGCATTAATACCCCAAAAATAAATATCGATAAGGGGTCGTCCATTAATCACATGATGTTTTGTAGCAACTTTTTAACCACCTCCCCCCCTGGGGTGATATGTGGCGAGGTTTTAGACTACCCCCCCCCCATACCCAAAATCACATGTATTTTTTTAGTACAAAGTATATTGAAATTTTCAGAATATTATCGTGCGTTCAACGAAAAATAAATACAAGTGATACCTCATTATATCCCGCCCCCCTCGTGATATGTCGTAATTTTTTTCCAAACCCCCCCCCCCCCTCCCCCCTTTAGAATTCAAGTATTACGTAATGCACTTGGGGGGGGGTCTTGTGAAACGTTACTGTGCGTTACGAGGGGAGGGGGGGTTCCAACAATGCGTTATGTTTTTTTCTTTATTTAGATAAAAAAACAAGGGAATTAAAATCTTCCAAGTTGGTAACCCTTTTCGTTCTCGAAATCGCTTGTTTTATTTATTACCGCCAACGCGATTAAAACAAGAAAAAAGGTATTTAAGCGACTTTCCAGTACTTTGCACAACTTAATTGTGACTTTCAGGTAAAAATTGTCACTTGGGCGTTACGTAACGTTTAGTGGGGGGGAGGGCACGGAAAAACGTTACGGCGCGTTACATGGGGGGGGAGGGGGGGTTAAAAATCTTCAAAAATTATGTTGAACGCCCCCTTATATGTTTTTTTGATTCCAGTACGACGTAATCAGGGAGACTGAAGGATTTGGTGGGAAGTATACGCACAACTATCGCCATATAATGCCCTTGAACAATCGCATTGTTAAGTTATACAAAACCTCCTACAACAGTGGTGCATTGAACCCCAAGACTCAAACCGCTAAATGGATTTACCCAATCATTTTTGTGATATTCTTTATGTTTTAAAAATTAAAATATTTAAGAAAATGTGTGATAAATCATGATTTTATACTCTGCAAGCAAAGTCAAGTTTAATGAATGCGCTGTAGCAATGGCTTTAATTTTTTATGTAATAATGTTATATGTATATATTGTAATACAAACTTTTATTTACTAATATGTTACATCGTTACAGTATTATTACAATAATTTTTCCTTCTTGTGTGTTTAATTTTGTCAAATTAGTAAGTAATTATAACCTTGATGGGCGAAATTAGAAAATGGACTAGAAATAATCCTTGCGGCAAATTCAGTACAGTTTGACATACTTAACTTAGCAGTCAGTGGCGTAGTTAGTTTTTTTTCAATATTAATGTACATATTTCTTTTTTTAAACCACGTTTATTATATATAAAAAACTGACATGTTTCACTAAACAATAAACTTTTTTTTATTTTTTTTTTTTTATTAATTATTGAGTTAGTTTATACTACATGCATATAAACTAATAAGCACAATGTAACATTTCATTTGATAAATTTAAATATTTTTACAGTAAGCATAACATTTCTTTTTAAATACGTTCATTCGACGACCTCCGTAGTCCAGTGGCTAAGACTCTTGACTCACATTCCGGAGGTCGCGGGTTCGAACCCGGCATGCGCAAATAAATTTTATTTGATTAATTTGTGTTATTTCAGAATTAATTAATTTAAAATAATATATAGTATATTTGCGGCATGTTCCAGAGTGGAAGATACTATCAGTATCGCCCTGGTGTAAGACCACCATTCAGAATTGAAAAGTTGCTTGAAAATGGCTTTAGCCGTGTTTAGTGACCAGATCTGAATAGCCAGGTACTTCCCAACCTTCCTCTTCCCCACCTCCTTCCCCTCCCCGCTATCTTCAGCCTCACAACATACCCCAATTGGGGATGCCATAGTCTCACTGGCTCCAGACGGGAGCAGTTGAGATTCTTGTGCGGTATTAACTGTAAAAAAAAAAAAAAAAAAAATTCTTTCTTCATTCTTCATACTTTCAGGCATTTCATCATAATAATAATAAATTTGGACAACTTATATAGCGCTGTTTTTGCGAAAAATCGCCTCAAGAGCGCTGTACAAATTAACAAGGATTTTACATTAGAATTTACTTAACTTAGGAGGCTAGATAACAACTCGTCTTGACATCATACATCTTTAGTCCTCTGTACATTAGGCTGTTCTGTGATTTTGATTTCTTCATTTGTGGCAATCGAACTCTGTTTACATTTCTTGTTTCGTAATTATGAATGTCTCTATTAAAAACAATTTCATCCTTAAAATATTTTGGCATTTGGTTTTTCATAATTTTATGCACAAAAATTAACACATTAAATAGTAGTCTCTTTTTTATTGGAATCCAATTTAGCTCCTCTCTCATTTGATCAATCCTTGCGTATTTGCCTTTTCCCAGTATACATCTCATAGCTTTGTTTTGTATAACTTCTAGTTTGTTCAAACTTCCTTCATTGGCCAAATATAACATTGTAGAGCAGTAGTCCAAATGTGGAGCAACGATAGTTTTATAAATGAGCTCCGTAGTGTTTCTATTTAATTTACGTCTTAGTCTTCTAAGAAAATTTACCTTTTTTGATACCTTTTTTAGCACATATTCAAAGTTTGCTGTGAAAGTCAGTTTTGAGTCGAGTATTACACCCAGGTATTTGATTTCATTTACTTTTCCAATTTTTTCACCATTGATTGTCAAATTTAACCCTGTGTTACATGTTTTATTGCCTATTTCCATATATTTTGTTTTGTTTACGTTCAGTTTCAACTTTTTTAATTTCAGCCATTTTGCTATATTTTGTAGGTCTTCGTTTATTTTGTTAATTGCTTCTATGTAATCTTCACACGAAATATAGATTAAGGTATCGTCTGCAAATAGTCTAATTTTGCAATGTTTAATAGTTTTGATAATATCATTTATGTAAATTATAAATAGAATTGGACCTAATACCGACCCTTGCGGAACACCAAGGTTGTTTTCTATCGGTTCTGATTCTGAGCTTTCAACTTTCGTTACCTGTTTTCTTTCCTGGAGATATTCTTTGAATAGATTCAGAGCTACGTCAGAAAGACCTGTTTTTCCAATAGTATTTTCCTTTCTATCGTTTCAAATGCTCTTTTGAAATCTAAGAATACTGCAATGGTTATTTTTTTTTTGTCTGTTTCTTTCTTCCATGTATCAATCACTATGTTTATCGCCGCTTCGCAAGAGTTGTTGTTCCGGAATCCTGATTGCTCCTCACATAATATGTTATGTTTTTCCAAATACTCAACGAGTTAAAACAACAACTTGGTTAAAACAAAGAAATCTATTAATTTTTAATTAAAATGGTTCCACAAAATAAGTTTGCTGTGATTCAAGAAGTTTTTTTTAACAGTAACTAGCTGACCCGGCAAACGTTGTTCTGTTGTATAAATTATTTGCATAAAAATAGAAAAAAATTCTATTTAGGGACACCCTAATCACCTAGTGGTATGAAATATACTTTACGACCTATTTTCATACCTACCAAATATACTTACATAAAAATTTTCATAAAAATCGGTCGAGCCGTTTCGGAGGAGTGCGACGTCAAAGACCATGACACGAGATTTTTATATATCAGTAATATAAAAACTACATTAATAATCAGTAACTGTATGTAAATGGTTTAGTAGAAGTATTTTGTGAACACCTCACTAGGAGAACCTGTGCTGAGTTGTTCGCAAGTTTTAAATAAAGTGTTATTTTGCCATAAAAAGTAAAAACACAGTATCGTTCTTGAGACTGCCAAGGAGGATATGGTCGAGAGAGTCCTGCTGGAGAGGCCAAATGCTCTCCGGATCCGGCCCGCCACGCAGTATATGGGTAGACGCATCCACCGCCAAGACCTAGACAAACCTCACCTCATGAACTTGGGAACCCCTGCTAAGTCACCAAACATAGTAAGCCTATTGGGGTGACCAATGCAGAGGTGTTGGTTATCCAATAAATAGTTCCCAGGGCTGCGGTACCCATACCCGCCTACCAAATTTAATACATGTTCATTTTGTAGAAATAAAAAATCGTACTTATTTATACTTAGTACTTACTTATTTATCATAAAAAAACGTTTCAGAAAGTTTTGTTTTCCAAAAAATTTTGGTTTAAAAAAAAATTATTTAATTTATTATGCAGCAGCTGTTGGCTAGCATTAAATCATGTCTGCCAATTGGATATGGCATGACGTTTGGCAAATCAGATGAAGTCTTTTATTGGGAATGATTACTGGCAGCAAATTATCCAATTGGTATCGTCAACAAGGATCCCCTGAGCAAACAATTTTACATACGCCACAATGCCACCGTATCTATGTTCCCAAATATACAATTAGGTACCTATTTAGTCTAAGTGGCAGACATCCTTGTTGACTACAATGGAAGATTTCAACACATTCAACGCACAACTAAGTCTCGAAGATAAGAATATACTATTAGGCAAAACAGAAAGCACACTTGAATGCAGTAATAAAGAGATCCCTGAGGCCTTTCTGCAGAAAAACTATTTATTATCATGTTAAAAATATCGGACTACTGGGGCGACAGCGCAATTTAAAACTATTTTCTCCAATTGCTCGAGATTTTTTGCTTATAATTTTGATTATTTTCCACCCACATTAAAAAAATCAAATCTCCGAATTTTAATATGGAGACATACAAACTGATTATAGTTCTGTATACCCAATGAATTCACCATCTTTTGTAGATTATCACATATTCGTAGGATTAATAAAAAGAATATTATAAAATCATGAACTTCTACTTAATTACTTACATATAAGGTAAAAATTTGGCAAAATTGGCAGCAAAGAAATCCAAGATATTTTAAATAATGCCATATTGTTGCAAAAAGCGCTCCAGTGGATATAATGAAAGGGATGCTATCTTTCAGGCATATGGGGTGAATGATCAAAGAAGGGAGTGTAAGTAGAATACAAAATAAAATATATGTACCCAAATTTATTATTTGGATATATATTTTATTATACACATAATATTCATATATATATAGCTTTCTTATTGAAAGATTAAAGAGATATACTACTGAAAATATACACAAACAGAAAATAGGAAAAAAGATCCCAAAAAAATTTGGCATTGAAAAATATTTAATAATTAATGGATTACAAATATTAAAAAAAAAATGCATGATTATCAGGCACTGGAGCAGACATGTGAAAAATCACAGGATATTATCATTCCAGGATTGATTATTATTGCTTGTTAGGTAAAAAGCTAACGAGCAAGATTAACCCTGAGAAATAATATTAATATTTAATAAAAGAAATACAGATACGCTTTTAGATTTTCACAGCCAAAAGTATTTCGTTATTTGTTTTTGGGGTGTTATGCCGTGGTGCACTGCCTCCTTCCATCATCAGAGCAGATGTGTTAAAGCTGTCCGAAACGTTGGCTAAATAATGAGGTAGCGCAACACGACATAACACGACAAAAAAAAGAAATACAGATTTCAAATATAGAATTTTTTATTAAAATTATTTTTATGGAAAAAAAATTATATTATGGATAGGTAATTATTTATTGATTTATCGCTGCATTACATCAGTTCCAACTTTGAAAAAGAAACGCAGATTATGAACAAATGAAATGTATTTTCTTCAGTAAGAATGATGTAAGTAACTTCTTCTTCTTGTGCCCTGTCAGTTCAACGGACGTTGGCTATCATGTTGGCAAAGATGTAAGTAAAGTTTGTATTTTTTGTGTAAGCAATGCACCAAAACTCCAACTGCCTGGGGGAAACGGACTATGGTATTCTCAATTTATTGTTTGTTGTGAGGCAGAAGTAAGTGCCGAGAAAAAGAAGATTGGAAAAAAGAAGGTTGTGAAGTATGTAGCTATTCAGATCTAGACAGTAAACATGGGTAATGTCATCCCCAAATTGCTTATCTTACTTATCGTACCTACCTATCTTGTAAGGCTGAAGAAATGGAAGAGATGGAAGGATCACATCTTGGCTAATGCCACTTCACACAATATTTTAATTCTTTATGGTGGTCTGAGGATACCTACCTACCACTTTAAAGGATGATGGACACACAACCCAAAATATTAATTTAGGTTGTGTGTCTGTCTGCAACTGTTTAAATTAACTCTAGAACATGGATTTGCTTTGAAATTAAGGATGGGTTGTTTCAAAAAATTTGACGGATTCATCAAATAATTGAAGTTAATTTTCACGTTCTGAGTAAGTTCTATTCAAGTCCTGTGATTATTTCAGTTTTATGGAGCAACTGGCCTATAATAATATATTAACAGAATTGAATAGAACTTACACAGAACGTGAAAATTAACTTCAAATATTTGATGTCATATTTTTTTAAACAACTCGTCCTTCATTTGTGACCGATATAGGTGCAAACATTTGACATTTTTTACGTACTGTACCGTAATCTCACCATCCGTAGAGTATAATATAAAATTTCTCAAAAAAATTTATTGATGGTCTAATCATGCTAATCGGATATCTGCGGACATCTAAACACAAAATAATTTAAAATGTCTATAGATATTTACAATATCTTGCAAGATTATTATCGAACTTAATTTGAACGCGAGCGATTCCCTCCCGAAACTACGAACGGTTCAGTAGTTCGTCGTGCAGCTTCATTGGATTATCCCCACGGTATTTGAAATTCACATAATAGTGCATGTGAGCAGTTCTCGGATTGCATACGATCGCGAAACAAATGCAAGGAATGAACCAAAATGTCTTAGGGGACAGCTCAGATTGTCCCCCAAGTGCACAGTAGGTTCTGCACACTGAGAAATGGACTCTGATGGTTCGGGCACTGGTTGGCTATCCGCTGTTCTCATACGCCGTACGCTGTTCACTGTACTGTGGGTCTTATTAAAATCATCCAGAATATTTTTTTGTGTTTTATTTCTGCAAATGTTAATTACTTTTATGTTTAAAGAATTCTTTCATTTTGGTGAAAACAACGAGAGCATCGATTGTTATTTCCTTTAGTAGGTTTCGGGTGTAACTGGTGGGGACTGTCCCCACTGTCCCCCTGTGAAGAACTGCCACTGCCAGAAACCAAGCATTGAGACTAGAGGTGTATCGTTTCACTTACTTTATGAGCACAGCAAAATGGACTCGATTCCTCAGACTCATTCCTTTTTTCCTTTCGTCCTGTGAGAGTCGCTGATGAATCCGGTGGAACGCCTCAGAGTTCAGGAATGATAGATGACAAAGGATTTACAAGAGTTAACGAATTTATCAGATTTACTTACCTAAGAGATGGAATCGGAACCATTTCATCGACCGGTGTTGTGTCGAGTAACAATTGTAAATCATCAAACACTGAAACAGTGACGCATTCTTGACCTAAAAATAAATGCTGTCCATTATTATTTATTTATTTTATTCAGGTTCTTGTGACGTGTGTTAACAGATAGTTACTGAATTCTCTGTAGGTGACATTGAAGATGTCGATGCTCAATGCAGAGTCATTAAGCAGTTGAGTCGCCTTGCTTAATAGTGCATTCTGTTAGGCAGAAGATCTCGCTTTCGGAGCATAAAAAAGTGCGTGGGATCTCCCACGAGTATAAGCGTTAGGGGCATATAAGTTGATCTCTTTCAATATTGGCAGATTTAGTATGGTACCGAAGATTAACTTGAGGGAGCGGGCCAGATCGGTAGAGACGGGGCGTAAAATGAAAGGCGTCAGTCGGTGTAGTGAGTCAGTCTTTATTGTTGAGTTACGTAGCGAGGGTCGAAGCGGAGCGGAGTGACAGTGGTGCCGTGAGTGTTGCTGCGTTGCTGATGCGTTAAGATGGTCAGGAGACTACGGCGGTGAAGATCACAGGTCTTCAGGGAGCCGGAGTGTTGCTCTACACCATGGCGGTGTAGAAGTGACCTTGATCCAGGCGGTCGACCGTCATCGTGCTGACGAGGTATGGCGGCTGTGTGTCCTCTGAGTCAGCACACACACGTGACGCAGGAAGGAACCTTGAGAGGCGATGAGGATGATCTCTGGCAGCGGAACGCGGTGGGTTCGAATGCCAGAGAACGGGTTGCATCCCAAGCAGAAAGCACGGCGGGCTTTATGAGCTGCAGACGAAGACATCTCATGTCGAGGCGCGAAGGACCGGACAGCGGATGGTGGTTGGAGAAGGAATCCTCGAAGGTGTTGGAAATGTTCCTGGAGTCACACTGGACAAACGTTAATCACTTGCTGCTGACTGCGCGGACAAGTGCCCCGCGCAGGTACGTACTTGGTCGCGGCACTGCTCGGACTGTGAATTGCTTGACCGATGAATGAAGGTACTGGGACTGACTGACTGAGCGAGCGAGCGCTTGGTCGCTTGCTTTTATATGCGCGACCGGATGAGTAGCTTGCTAGAGCGCCAGGTAATGTTGGGTGAATTCACGCAAAGCTGAGAAATCGCTCGAACCTTCTGCGGGCATTTGTATTGCACAGCCACATGTTCGAGGCCTTTCGCGTAAGTGGCAGAATTATTAACCGCTGTAGACGTACCGGCCGGCGGGCGGTACCTTAGGCTGTAGGTATTTCGTAGTGTGTTTCTCGCGCGTTCGGTGGAGTCCAGTGGCGCCGCAATGAATTCGGCAAAAGTGGCCGCCACAAACTTAAAAAAATGTTTGCCTAAAAATATTTTTCAGCGGGCTTCTAGAGTATTAAAATCGAGCATTCCGTTAAGAAAAATGATGAATTCAGGATTGGGTAGTATGTATATTCCCTCATATACAAGTAACGCATAAACCTTTTTTTGCACTTTTTCTATTTCTAGGATATGGTTTTGTTCAGAGGGGGCCCTAATAATGGAGCTATATTCCAGGACGCTGCAGACAAGTGCTTTGTATGTTCTACATATTGCAATTCCATTAGTAAATGATCTCGCATTACGAAGCATTTTGTTGACGCGGGAGACAATGTCAGATATGTGGGATTTGAAAGAGAGGTTTGCTTGTTGTGTATGTTATAATGCGGGAGCTAAAACTAATAATAAACCAACATGTTTGGTTCTGGTGACAATTTTAAGATCAACTCCACATGCCCCATCCAGATAATATTGTGACTATTGTTGGTTGATGGATGAAAGGAATGAGTTGAGTTAAAAGTCTTCCGAAACAGATTCGTTTGACTCATTCCTAATTGAGAATGAATGCCCAATCTCATTTTCACAGAAAGGAGAAAAACATAAAAGTAATGTTTCATATTGTGGCCATTTTAGACATTTTATTTCTTCATCAATGTCGAGGTATAAGGTTCATCAAACTTAGCATCAACATTACACACCCATACTGACAGTATCATATTATATCTTGCGCTGTGATGGTGATTGAACCCGTGACTTCCCGACTAAAAGTCAAACATGTCATTGTAAGCATTGAGTTGCCACAAGTAAAATAAAACAAATCCTAAATTCTTAGCAATTTATAAGCCAATGCGGAAATCATTCTTCGAAATTTTGTTTTACAGCTCCAATAAAAAATTATAGTGTTACGAAATCAGAATTATTGCAGTTATCAAAAGTACAATGAACTTTTTTTTGTATTGCATCAGAATCAAACTAACTGACTTGATTTTGCTCATAAAACGATAGTAATTAAAAATTATTGCAAAACATTAAATTCCAGTAAATATCAAAAATTCCTTATGAAAAAAAGCATGATATTTCTGATTTTTTTTTGCATTGTGGAGCACATTGGAGTCCCTGGAAAAATAATTCCCCCTGGGCCTATGTCATCCTTGGGGATGTTGTCTGGAGGGTCTTTCAGGGGAAAGAAAGGGGAGGAAGTTCTGGGACAGAAAAAGGACTGTCCTACATGTTGGAAAAACTAACCCTACACTTGCATACAAACTTAATGGAACGCCACTAAAAGCAGTGACATTGCAACAAGACTTAGGAGTTACCATATCACAAGATTTAAAATGGGAACCGCACATCGCTGGGATTGTGAACAGAGCAAACTCACTAACATATTTAATCAGGAAAGCATTCCTTGACCTAACACCGGACATGATGTTAAAAATATACAAAACATATGTGCGACCTCTCCTGGAATATGCTTTCCAAATATGGAGTCCTTACTTCGCAAAGGATATAAATCTGATGTCGGGAGTACAGAGACGTTTCACTAAAATACCAAGAGCTTTGAAAGATCGGTGATATGAAGATAAACTCAAGGAATTAAGATTACCAACCTTAAAAGATAGAAGAGAAAGGGGTGACTTGATCGAGACCTTCAAAATTTTATCTGGACACTACAGCTGCCCTGACATCCAAGGAATCTTCACTACTAGTAAAAATATAATTCTCCGTGGACACTCGAAAAAAATTACCAAAACGCCTTTTGCATCTAATCCTAGAAAACACTTCCTTGCAAATAGAGTAGTGGATGCTTGGAACAAACTCCCACAACATGTCATCGATGCAACTAACATAAACCAATTTCTATTGGATTCATATTTGGAGAGAATAAACAAAAATTTTAACAAAACAAAAAAACGACTTCAAAAAATGCACTAAAAAGTAAAAAAATAATTTCGTATTCTTCTACAACTTTATAATCAACTTACCTTTTCTACTCATCAATATGTACAATACGTACGATTGTTATTTTTGGAGTCGGTGTCAACCAAGGTACCCGCGGCCCGGCGTGTTCACTTGACAGCTCCTCTCCCGCCGACACCGACTCCAAAAATAACAATCGTACCTACATATTGATGAGTAGAAAAGGTAAGTTGATTATAAAGTTGTAGAAGAATATGAAATTATTTTTTTACTTTTTAGTGCATTTTTTGAAGTCGTTTTTTTGTTTTGTTAAAATTTTTGTTTATTTTTTGATTTTTAGTGAATCTGAAGTACACTAACTAATTCGATTAAGATTCGGCCGAGTATCGTAAATTTGTTCTTCAGAATTGGAGAGTTCCGTTACTTTGTCATGGATCCCATAATCAGAACCTAACCAAACTCTCATCAAGCTACCCTTGAAGTACATCCTTTCCAATAAAAAAAGAATCATCGAAATCGGTTGGCGTGATATTGAGTTATTCGTCCATTTGTCGCGCACATACTTGATGCAAATTTAAGACTTATATGATTTTCTCATGGATGCCATTGTCAGAACTGGACCAAATTAAAATGGGACCATATGGGAAGCATCAGCTTTCAAATAAAAAAAGAATCATCAATATCGGTTCACCCAGTCGAAAGTTCTGAGGTAACAAACATAAAAAAAAAAAAATAAAATAAAAAATAAAAAATACAGTCGAATTGAGAAACTCCTCCTTTTCGAAGTCGTTTAAAAACTCCTCCTTTTCGAAGTCGTTTAAAAAAGGACTAACTTAGTTGAAAATTAAAATTTACTGTCAAACTATTGTGAAATTAGATATGAGCGCATCAGCAGAATGCTGCCTGCTCATTATATAATAATAATAATAACCTAATAATATAAATACCTCTATTAACATACTCATTTGGCATAATTAAATGGTCCAATACAGATTTAGATAGTTTAGAACGATTAATTAGAACTACGTTAATAAAGTTTAATTGCCATCATCCAAATTCAGCTATAGAACGAATTAATTTACCTAGAAATTTAGGAGGTAGAGGTGTAGTCAAAATAACATCTTTGAAACACAATCAGGTAGAAATGCTTAGAAATTTTTTCCATAGGAAAGCTAATAGCTCAGAAATGCACAAAATAATTTGCAAGGCAGATAGAAATATTACACCTTTAAATTTATATGACGAGAATGCCAACATTCTTATAAATACTAACCAGGAATTATTAGATTCCTGGTCAAATAAAATTATTCACGCAAAACACTTCAATTATCTCAACCAAACGTATGTTGACAAACTTTCGTCAAACAAATGGTTGAGTATTGGAGAGTTGATCGCAGAAATAGAAGGATTTATGCTTGCCATTCAAGATAGAGTCATTAATACTAAAAATTATAGAAAGCATATAATCAAAGATATAAATCAAATTGATGATTTATGTAGAAAATGTTTGGTTTTTCCCGAAACTATAGAACATATTATATCGGGATGTTCTATATTAGCGCCGTCCGAGTATACATTTAGGCACAATCAGGTTTTAAAAATAATTCACCAAAGTTTGGTAATTAAACATAACTTGATTGACTGCCGTAATATAGTACCATATTATGAATATGAACCAAATTCATTTTTAGAAAATGAATTTTATAAAATATATTTTGATAAAACTATACTAACAGACAGAACAATTAGTCATAATAGACCTGATATAGTTTTACATGACAAAATTAAAAAAAATAACTTATATCATTGATGTAGCTATTCCAAATTCCTGTAATATTCAAAAAACTATTTCTGAAAAAATAAGAAAATACACAGATTTAGGAAATGAGATTAAAAGAATTTGGCATTCTCGGACTATAAAAATATTACCAATTGTTATTTCGGCCACTGGCATAATACCTAGGAATCTGATTCAAAATTTAAGCATATTAGATTTATCAAAGAATTTGTATATAAAAATGCAAAAATCAGTAATTTTAAATACATGTAGGATTACAAAAGATTTTTTAAATATTTATATTGAGGGATCAGTAGGATTTATAGGTTCAATTAGAAATGCCACAGAGCCGAACCCTCTGATATGAAAATATCTGGAGTCGGTGAATTATATTCCCATTTGGTCTCTAGTAGGTTGACATGTTGTTCTTGTATTGTTTTGTATTTATAATACTTATATAATGCAATTGCATAGCTTGGGTTGACTAGATGATCATTTGGGGAAGTGTGTGAAAGGGTTTAGTTTTTCCTGTGGGGAAAATTTAACCCGGACATTTAAAAAAAGAGGGGTGGGTAGGAATCTGGGGTTCAATATGTCCAGGAGTGTCGGAAGTATGAATCCATCCCTCCCACTGCAGGGCAAGGCGATGGATCAAGAATCCGGCTAGAAAGGTCAAAAGGTCTCCCTCAATCAGTCTCTCCCGATCTGGCCTGCCACACAATAGATGGGCATTCGTCGCCAAGATCTAGACAAACCTCACCCATGAACATTGTCACCCCTGCAGTCACCAACACGGAGAACCACATAGGGTCACCTACGGCAGGGGTGTATCCAATAAATGGTACCCGGCAGTACCCATAACTGCCTCCCAAATTTATTATTGTATGAATGTTTATAATTTTAGAATGTGAAGTTTTATAATTAGTGTGCCAAGACACAGAAGTGTGCGGTGCATCACCTCTGCCTACCCCTGTGGAGAAAGCATCATGGAGAGTTATAGATACCTACTCTCACCATTGCCCTGGTGGAAGAACCACCATTCGGAATCGTAAACTTGTTATTACTTGAAATGACTTTAGCAGTGTTTGGAGACCAGATTCTAATAGTCAGGTACTTTCCGATACTTCCCCCACTCTCTTCAATCTCACAACACCTAACTTCGGCTCCAGCTTGGGACTCTTGTGCGGTATTCAACATATTGACTGAACGTAGCGATGTCCTGTTTTAACAGCTTGAAATTTCATCTGTCTGTAAATTTATTTGTGTGTTCTGTTTCCATTTTTTTAAATCTGCTGCATCCACTTCATCATTCAAGCAAGCCTTACTTTGACCGGATGGCTAGCTAACTTTGGTTCAGTAAAGATTATGTTTTCAAATTTGAAATCGTCATGTTCATTTGGAATATAGCCCTGCACCGCGCAGCATGGATTCATACTTCCTTCACTCCTTGACACACTGCCACAAAAAGATCCCTCACATAGCAAGCCCCAAAGATTATATAGGCCCTAAGAGGAAATATTTTCCTCAATGCCCCCTGGGTGGTGTTAATACAAAAAAAAATTTCAATCAAACCATGTTATCATCTAGTGTCTCAGTAACCCCAACTAACTAAATATCCTGACTTCAAAATAATCTAACCTTGCAGAAAATAAGCAACGTTACAACTAGATTATTCAAATTACATGTAAATGTAATTGATTTTTAAAACCCTAGTTTTAATGCTTTTGACCTTGGTCAATTCTTAAATCGTTTTTGTCCATTCCAAACAACCCACACCGAATATGAAATTTTTTTATGTGACATTTAACTAACTAACTAACTGACTAACCATCACACCGTTTCCCCGCAGGGGTAGGCAGTACCTTCCTCTGTCAGTTCCATGCCTCACTGCCATACATCAGGGTAGGCAGGGCTGGGCAAAATACATGCTTTGCTGTAATTGAAATACAAATTACAAAATACTTTTTCGCATGTATTTAAAATACGAAATACAAAATACTTTCAAGTCGTGTATTTAAAATACAAAATACAAAATACAGTATTTTAACCATTTTTTTCTTTCAAATACAAAATACAAAATACATTTGGTTTTAGTAGAACCTTTGGTTGCAATAATTTGTCGTAAATGCCCTTATCTAAGGGTGCGTTTCCATAGAAGCAATTTTGAGCAGAGTGAAACAGAGTCGTGCAAAAATTGACCAATCATATCGCTCAAAAGACACATCTCATCTCCGCTTCACTTGTAAAATTTGTGGTAAAGGACTCAGGTGTGGTAATATAATAATAATATATTATTATTTTAACACGACATTTGTATAGCGCTATTTTGTGTTATTTCTAGTGACCGACCGAAGGTTCGGTTTCGGTTTCGTCAAGGTTCGGTAAAAAAATCTAGTTTCGGCATCAGTTTCGGTTTCGGCAGAAAATCTGCCGAACCTTCGGCCGCACCGAAACTCTGCATGTGTGAATTATCGCGTAATTATCCGTTTGACTGACTTCGGGTGAGTTCGTGGCTCGTGTGTCATCCACCATCATCAACTGAGTTCGTTGGCTGGTCCGGCGTGCTTGTATTGTGAGTTTATGTGATCACAAACTTCAATTATTTTTATTTATTTCATTCTAATTTTAATTTTATTTAACAAGTGTAAATAAAAATTAAAATCTAGTCTCCTTCAACGGAAGCGATCTTCCGAAGAGTCCCTCCTTTGATGTGCTTGGTGTAATGCCCTCCGTTCATGGAGATACTTACAATCTACGTAATTGTGACGAAACCACAAGTACCCTGTTGATATACATACTACTTTTTAATGTTAGTCTCCGTACACGGCGCTATCCGAAATATACTATATAGTCACATGAGAACGGGTCGTTTCTATTACTCATTCTTGAGTTCAACAGCTCGGCTGTGGAACCCAGCCTCTGTTTCCTCCCTCCTTCCTCTCCCCAAAAAGACCCTCCATACAGCATCTTCAAAGATGACATACGCCCTGAGCGAAATTATTTTCCTCAGGGTCTCTCATGTGGAGTTAATGTAAAAAAATGTTGTGATTGTAAACGCAATTAAAATTATAATACTCAATTTATGAAGTCCTTACTTTATAGTGAATATAAGTGTAAAAAATAAGCCGAATTTCAGTAAACAATAGATTTTTAACATGTCTAAAAAAGTTTCGGTTTCGGTTTCGGCCGAAACTGAGACAGATATCGAATATTCGGTTTCGTTTTCGGTAGAAAATCCTGTTTCGGTCGGACACTAGTTATTTCACTTCAAGTGTGCTCTACTGTAATTAACTTAAAAATAGTTTAGTATTCAGTCAAATTATTCCTATAGTGCTTGATCTAATACTATGACATAAAAATGTACAATACAAAGCAATGACAAGCATTACATAATACGATACAAATATGATAGAAAATGTACAATAACAGTGCTATTATAGCACAGGACGTGTTGCCAACTCTAAATATTAACACACATAACATATAGCTTTGGATTCTAGCGTTTTTAGTCTACGTATTATCTATATCAGTTTATTTTCATTATCATTATTAAGATCGCTAAATGTATTTGAAAATGTATTTTGAAGCCATAAGTATTTGAAATACAAATTACAAAATACCTCAGCCCCAGGTAATTGAAATACCAATTACAAAATACATTTTTAGGAAGTAATTGAAATACAAATACAAAATACGTATTTGTATTTCAAATACGTATTTCAATTACAAGTATTTCAAATACTGCCCAGCCCTGAGGGTAGGTACCAGCACTCCATTACGGACGGCTAACTTTGCTTCTTTGGACAGCTTTTTGTTGGCGCCAACGGCGTTCAGTCCTCCATTAATAGAGTTGCCTGCATTTACCCTTCTTTCAATATCTCTGTCAGCCCTTCCATCTCTCGTAAACATACTTCCCAAGTACACAAACTCATCCACCTGCTCCAAATACTCATCATTCAAAACTATGTTACACATTGTTTTCATACTCTCTCTTTCAAATACCATGACTTTAGTTGCGAGATAATTGATTTAAAGTTAATCTGTAAGGCCATCCGCTCATGGAGAAACTGAAAAAAAACCAGACCACTACAGCCGGAGTCTACATTGTGATTTGTTCAAAGTACCGAAAGGCAGAGCCGACGTCCTGGCAAAGCACAGCATGACGAGGGGAGTGGTGCTGTTAAATGAACTTGCAAACCATTTGGATGTAAGTGACTGTTCTCTATATGCCTTAAAATATTATTGAAGAGTCACCTGCCTGATATGGTAACTAAATTGTACTTTAATTTGAATAATTATGTTGTACAATAATAATAAAAATAATATATTTGTTTTGACACCGATGACCCATGACTTCGAACTTTCTGGAGCCAGGTGGGCTATAACACCAAAAATGTTGCAAGGCTAATGAAACAGAGAGGAGAGAAAGGAGAAAGTAAAGAGGAGAGTTTTGAGGACCCGGTTAGTTTGAACCGGTCCACTGAATATAGCTAGAAAGACTTCAAGCAACATTAGCAATTTTTGAATGGCGTTTTTCCAAATGTTGTACTGAAAGTATTTTCCAGCATCATCTATTGCAGCGCATTTGTTTAAAATTCGAGTCCTCTATAGTCCACCCTGCCAGTGCGGTGTGAAGAAGACTCTTGACCATTTCTTTTTTAATTGTAAAAATCATTCTTCCTTCAAAAACATATATGATTTGCTTATTAAAATCACCCACCATTCTCCTCTCAGTATTCCGTATTTGCTGTCTCTCAACAATTCTCGCATTTTTTCAGTTCTATATTCATACGCTTGAATGACTTCAATATTCGATTTGTCCTGTCCCCTTATAGAATACTAGATTTTTCCCGCGGCTTCACTTGCATGGTATAATGGGGGTTCCCACCCTGCCTCCTCCCCCCACTCCCCCCACTCTCTCCCCCCCTCCCCCCCCTTCCTCCACTAACCCCTCCCTCCCCACTCTAATCCCTCCCCCCCTCCACCCTCCCCCTCCTGCATTTATTTTAAGTACTTCCCTAATAATTTGAATCGAATAAAGAATTATAGATATCTTACTAATCGTGCCACATATTGCAATTTTTTAATACGAATTTCATAATGCCAGAGCTCTGAACTAAAGCCTATATGTTATTCTGATGTATGAGCTATATTATTGTAAAGTTTCGTTAAAATCCATTCAGTAGTTTTTGCGTGAAAGAGTAACAAACACATATACAATCCATACATCCATACTTTCGCCTTTATAATATTTGTAGGATTCTCAAAATTATAACTATCTTTCTTAACTTTATCGGCACAAAGCACTCTTTTTAGGGTGAATTGCCTATTTAAAAAAAAAGTTATTTGATTGCTTTGTAACCCTTCCAAGGCTTTAAAAGTTTTTTCTTTGTGGACTCTTTACATTGTGGCGGCCACTTGTGCCGAATTAATTGCTCCGCCACTGGACTCTAGCCGAACGCACTAGAAACACATCTACCTATGCGAAAGAGCTAGAACGTCTCGCTGTACCAAACAAGTGCACGCAGAAAGTTCGAGCGATATCTCAGCTTTGCGTGAGTTCACCCGGCGTTACCTACCGTCATCGAAACTACTTGCCCGGCCGGCAGAGTATTTAAGCAAGCATGAGCCGCATGTAGCTCAGTCTTAAGTCTAGTTTTCATTCATTGGTCGACTCACCTACACATCGGGCTGTGATACAACTAAGTGCAGTGTAGTAACTCTTTACGTGCCTGCGCGGGGCACTTGACCGCGCAGTCAGCAGTGAACAACACATATCCAGTGTGACTTCGGGAACATCATAGCACCTTCGAGGACTCCATCTCCATCTACCATCTCGACATGAGATGGCAACCAGCAACCCGCATCCTGCAATGAGCAGCAACCACAACCGGCAACAAGCCAGCATCCAGCCTCCTGCAGCGAGCAGCAACCATCACCCGGCAACGTGCCAGCAACAGCATCCTCACTCATCCCGACTCATACATCGACTTGACGCCTTTCATTTCTCACGCTCCCGTCTCTACCGATACGGCCCGCTCCCTCAACATAATGCAATAGGTATCGAGTCAGCAAAATTTACATACAATATTAAAACAAAGGTTTCATAGCAATAAGTTTTTGATTAGTGTCATCATTAATTTATATTGAGTCAATTATTTTGTTCAATTCTTAGGAAGTTACTAATAATAATATGTTTTGCTTAATCTTAAACTACAGGATATGTAAAAGTGAAAAAATCTTATTTATTGAAAAAATAAAAGATATATGTGTACATATATCGATCATCATGGGCGTAGCCAGGTTTTGATTTACAGTGGAGCAAAAAATAAAAATCTAGAGTAGGTACTGAAAAAAGTAGGCTTATACAACATATTCATGCTTTAGGTTCTAAGAATACAAATAATATGAACAGAAGAAGGAAAAATTGTCTTTGAAGTGCTGTAAATTTGAAAACGCGACAATCGTCTAGTTGAATAGTCAGATATCTCCAAATACTAAGTTTTGAGATAATGAGGAACGCAATAATCAAAAAATGCTCTCCACAAATCTAATATTTTACATATTAAATATTTATTTATTTATTTATTAATTTTCGGGAAATCGACAGTTTATATTTATTTCAGTTTGTACATAGTATTAAATAGCCAAAATAAAACCAATTACGGATTTCCTCCTTGTGACTTTACTTCTACTGAGACAGCATAGTAAGAATAAGTAAATTAGTTTTATAAAAAGGAATATGAATCTAAAATTATATAAAACAAAAAATATATATATGTATACTCAAAACATTTTTTTTTAATATAAAATGAAAAATTACAAAACAAAAAAAATCTATCAAAACATTGGTAGCCATGGAGAGAGGTTGTACATATAAATCAAATCATAACAGAAATACAAACAATAAAAACATAACATTATTCAAGAACCATGAAACATTGACAAACTTGATAAAATCATTGACTTGTTGTGGGACTGTCAATGATTTTATCAAGACAAATTGAGACAAATGACGAGCTTTGGACCCGACTTTAGAGAAACACTCTTTTATGGACCTTTTATATTCAGTAAGTTTGCAATTGAAAATGTCCACATTGGAAAATACGCTATTATAACTACTGCATAGTCGGTTCAGGCAAGAATTCTGCTTACAGTTTGTCTTGCATTGATCCACCCTGAACAGGACAGAAGAGCGTGTTGAATGTGCAGGTACATTGAATTGAATTTTATTTAGCAACTCTGGGCATTGAATATTATTGTTGACTACTTTATACAGGAATAGTGCATCCATATGATGCCTTCGTACACTCAATGAATCAATTTTAAAGTGTGAAGCTGCCTCTGCATAATTATTAAATCTTACAAACGACTTGTAACAAAGATATTTTAGGAATTTGTTTTGAATAGCCTCGATTTTGTTTATGTGGATTTTGTAAAATGGAGACCAAACAACTTATGCAAACTCCAAATGACTCCGTACATAGGCAAAGTAGAGTTGCTTAATGATATTGATGCTATTAAAAAGTTTTGTGTTTCTTATGATGAAACCTAACATTTTAGAGGCTTTATTTATGATTTGTTGTATATGAAGGTTATATTGTAGTTTACTATCAAGGGTTATTCCAAGATCACGAATATCTGAGACTGTTGCAATGTTGTTGTTATTTATAGAATAATTAAATAATGTTTTATTTTTATTTCTTGGAAAGGTAATATGATGACATTTTGAGACATTTAGAAATAGTTGATTATGTTGGCAATAGGTAAATATATTGTTTAAATCATGTTGTAAATTGACACAATCGTTTAGACTTTTTATTGGTTTGTATAGCTTGGCATCATCAGCAAATAATTCTATTTCAGAGTATTTAACAACATTGACCAAATCATTGATATATAAAATGAAAAACAATGGTCCGAGATGAGAACCCTGTTGGATCCCAGAGGAAATTTCACTGAAATCTGATAAAAATATGCTATAAAATAACACCGGGAGGCAAAACGGTCTGGTACATAAGATGACATTTTGAAATATCCTACTAGTAACTCAGAAAACATCAATATTTTGTTAAATTCACTAGAAGTTTTCTGAAATATAATTGATTCGGTGGTGTTTACGAGTGATCTGGGTGTTGTACCAGATAGTTACACTTTTACTTAATATAACTACATACTCAATTTTCGATTTTTCAGAGATAACCAACTGGGTTGATATATATATTGTTAGATACACCTACCTGAGGTGCCTACCTTCTGCCGACAAACTAGCTCAGAATGGTCAGCAGAGCGGGGGAGACTATCCTCACCAGGGTGGTAGGTTCTCTGAGGCGTTTGTGTGGCATCCCTGAAATAAGCTCAAATCCTACGGGCTGGGGGAGACAGTGAAACAAGGTGGCTACGGTAAATATCAGGTGTATTGGTTAGAACAGGGTAACATCAATAATCCTACCTAATTCGGGTGAATTTGGCCCTAAAATCTCTCTGGGGCGATCATTTATCTTCGCGTTGAATTTACAAGGAACACACGCAATAAAGGGGGTTAAATGGCTCAGGGTACTCACAGCAGCAGGCGGCTTGGAGATCGGTGTGGTGAAAGGAATTTAACCGTGCTTGGCATTTCGGCAAGTCACTATGCAGGAACACAACCGCCATGGCGGCTTCGTGGAATGTTCCGGAACAGTGCGGAACGGTTCTCGTTACACGTGCGCTCTAAACGCGCACGGGGGAAGAATGGCGGCTTCTGCCGGCCGTTGCTCGCGTTGCTCGCGTTCCGCCGCCGTTAGCGCGCGGCGCACTTGCGGTGAGGGAGCGAAACTGTTAGTCTGCGCAGTGGCGTGCGCTCCAACTTGAGAGGGGGCATTTCGTATATCGTAACAATATTTACGCATTGTCTAATGCGTAATCTTTGACGAACCACGTATTCACAGTGGATGTTCACGCTACTTTATTGTTGTATCATTGCATACTAGAGTCTGTCAAATAAGAGTAGAAAATATAAAAAATTGAACTACAAAATTTGTAGGCTGGCAACACCAATTTAACTGTCAAATATTCTTTTAAAGTGCAATGTCACTGAATGTATAGAACACAATAAACCACATTTTAAAAAACATTTTTTTATTATGACATAAATTTGATTAAAAGGTGTTTTATAAAGCGATTTGCTTTAATTTAATTTAACGTAAATTTGAATTTAATAGTAGATAGAAAGGAAGAATCTCTAACGGTGAGTTTAGTTACACTACTTTTAGATCTGAATGAGTTAAATATATATTCAGATCTAAAATTAGAGACACGATCTAAAGCCCGGGCAACGGTAGGTACTTAAGCTAGTATTAAATAAATGTGAGCAATCTCTAAACTGTGCTTAATATTTTATTACATTATCGTTTTTCTTCATTATGTTAACACAAAATTGCGAAGGTATAATAATAATATTCCTATATGCAATTCTAATTTTGAGATCAGTGGGTAGCTATATTGTAATGAAATTTTTTAATTTTAGTTTCACGCCTTTTTAATTTTTTATAAGAATGTAGGTTACACAGCTTTACATCAACACCATGAGTTATATGTTTAGTATTGCCATTTGAACTACAGTGGCGCCCCCATATATTTTCTACTCTTATTTGACAGACTGTACCATTGTATGCCCTCTGCGTTAATTGGCATGTTCACGATAGTTTATTGTTGTATCATTGTATTTTGGGAACTATCTATTATGACTCGCGAATTTGTGGTTTAAAGGAACTTCTGTTCCATGTGGCGCGGCGGTACTATTTTAACTGAACTAATTAACGCAGAGGGCTTACAATAGGGAGTTCCCAAAATACAATGATACAACAATAAACTAGCGCAGTCGGAACATGAAAACCTTTTTCAGAAAAATCATTTTCTCAAAAGGGAAATTTGACATCACACATGCTGATACACAGTGGAGAAAACCCCTTTTCGTGTTCCGCCTGTAAAAATCATTTTTTCTAGAAGAATGTTTGACAAACCACATGCTAAGACACAATATGGAGAAAAACCCTTTTAATGTTCGAAAGGTCTCTCACGCACCACCTGTTGACTCATAGTGTAAAAAAACCTCTTGCTAGTTATGACTGTACATATTCATCTTCTGATAAGGGAGATTTGAATAAGGAAGATTTTGGGGGCTGGAATGGATTAATGGCTTTTCAATTAATTTCAATGGGTAAAATTGCTTAGAGATATGAGCAAATTGATATACGAGCAAGGTTACGGAACAAATTAAATTCATATCTCGAGGTATCACTGCATTTGAAAACAATCATGGTGCACAACACCCAGACTAAAAACATAAAAAAATCTCACATAACAATAACACATTGGTGGAGTGTACGTCAATACGTCACAACAAATAATAAACATTTAGATTAGCACCCACAATAGTCCATTAATAAATTAACAATCAGCTAATCTTACAACCCATAACAATGCACTCCATTTATTATAACATTGTAGAAACTGGTGAATAATTATCATTTTAGATATTATTGTTTGATCGTGCCCAGGAAACATGTATTTACGACCACAATATTTTAACTTGCAATTTTGAAGCAATTTATGAATTTAAGTACACGTAAAAAGCAATTACTATTGAAAGAATGAACCATTACAATAAGTTTTTTAATGTTAAAACATTTTCATCATTCACATTGAGACACGTAATTTTTATTTAAAAAAATAAACAATAAATTAATACCGCGTTGCACTTTCAATACACAATATGATTATACCACCTCAGCCAGGAGCACTCCTGTCCCAGTGAGACCGGTACACCAGAGGGAACTGATTTGTTAAGACTTGGAATACATGCTCTGAGGATGGGAAGGAGGTTGGAGTTTAATCGACAGGTATACATGGCTACCTAATAAGCCAATATCGTAATTTAATTCTTGTCTTTTCTTGTACATTCTTACTTCTTACCTTCCTTACCTTTTTTTTTTTTTTTTACATTAACTCCACACAGGAGGCCCTGAGGAAAATAATTTCCCTCAGGGTCTATGTCATCTGGGATGCTGTGTGGAGGGTCTTTTTGAGGAGAGGAAGGAATGAACATTGGTCTTGAAGAGACCCATGTTGTAGGAAGGAGGAAACACAGAGGCCGGCATATTATTCCACAGCCGAGCTGTTGAACACAAGAACGAGTCGAAGAAACGACCCGTTCTCATGTGACAAATGTCAACTGTGTACAAATGTTGGGCACGCGTTTGGCGTGTTTCCCGACTATGCACCGGTGCCGAAGGGATCAATGATGCTAGTTCCTCGGAGCATCTTCCATTGTAATACCGGTAGAACAAGGATAGCATTCCCACCCGACGCCTGTGCTCTAAAGATTGCAATCCGTCTGTTAAGATGGGAGAATCTATCAAACGGACCGCCCGTTTCTGCACAGAGTCGAGGGTATTTTTCAGGTATTTTGGAGCTCCAGACCAGAGGTGGCTGCCAAATTCAACCGTGGGGCGCACTTGCGATTTGTACAGGGTTAGCAGTTGTGTACTATTAAAGTATCTGCGGGCCCTGTACAGAACGCCCAGTTTTTGGGAGGCTAACTTTACTCTGGCTTCGATGGAGCCCCCATACCTGAGCTGGTCACTTAGGGTTACACCAAGCATATCAATGGAGGGCCTGTTCGGAAGATTGCTTCCGTTGAAAGAGACTAGATTTTCATTTCGATCCCTTTTAGAAGTAATCAGACAAGATTGGGTCTTTGAAACATTAAATTCAACGAGATTATTTTTACCCCAAGAGAAAACACTTTCGAGGTAACCGTCCATTCTTTGCTTCAAAGCCTTACGAGCTGTTGGAGTTTGTGAGCCCTTTGGGGGCTTGTCAAACAAAAACCTCTTCTTGTCTCTTCTAGTCTCTTCTTGACTCTTCTTTCAATGTCTCGCCTCTTCTACATCTTCTTGCATCTTCTCAGCTCTTCTTCCCTCTGCTGGCATTTTCACAACCCTTGTTGGCTCCTCTTGTCACTTCTTGAATTGTCTTACTTCTTACCGACCCTTCTTGTCCATTCTTGTCTCTTATTGCATCTTCTCCCCCCATTCGTGGCTCGTCTTGTCTCTTCTTGGCTCGCCTTGATTCCTATTGGCACTTCTTGAATCTTCTTAGTTCTTACCGACGCTTGTCACTTCTTGCATCTTCTACCCCCCCTTAGTGGCTCTCCTTGTCTCTTCTTGACTCGTTTTGTCTCCTCTTGGCACGTCTTGTCTCTTCTTGGCCCTTCTTGAATCTTACTTCTTACCGCCCATTCTTGGCTTTTAAAGACCCTTCATGGATCTTACATTACCCCGCCCCTCTTATACCTAAACACCGTTTCACTCTTTTTTCCCAATGGTAACGGCTTGTGAAATAATCCATTTTGTTCTTCCTGGAAGTTCCAGTATCCATGAAATACCTAAATAAAATAAAATAAGAACCTAAAGAAGAAAAAATATAATGAATTAAGGCCGACTGGAAAAAAATATAAACGATTAAGAAAAAGATTTTAAGAACTTGATGTGGCATTATTTATGTTATGAATTATCGAATTATGAAACTATAATTAAATCACGTATTTTGACACATTTTCAATGAGATTGGACCGGAGGGGCCCCTGATATAAAAATAATTCTGTAGAGCGAAAAAACATTACTGTTGGATTGAAACGAGACAACTCTCTCCATTACCGCGTTGCATTTTCAAAGATATAAACGTAAACTCGTTTAGTAAAACTAATTATGTTATGGGCAGCAATTATAAATTTATGTAGGTATTTTTGTTCAACGTGAAACAAACTGCTAATATTTGGATACAAAATCAAGTGGATAAACCACTGGCTACACAGGTCTTATTTAATAAATTTAACATTAAATTTAATTAATCCAAGGCACTAACAATATTTACCACTCATACCAGGGGGAATATAAGTAAAATATAATAAAATATTTTTTGCACAATAATAAATTTATTTATATGAAAAATCAAACATGTAACCCAGGGTTTCCCATTTGCCGGGTTGCGAGCCGGTACCGGGCCATCTAAATAAAATACCGGGTCACAACATTCTCGCCTTGTTTTAAGACAAGGTGGAAGCTGCAAGAAAAAAAGCTTAAGGTGTGGGCACAACGCGCGTAAACAGGGAACTTAAAAGCATTTAGTATTTTAAGTAGAATACAAAAACAGTACAACATGATTGCATTGTCACAAGACATCTTAACTTAAATTAAAGAACATTTATTAGGACTGGAGAGGAATCTTCAAGAATATTTTCCTCCAATCGACAGCAACAAAGCTTGGATAAGAAAATTATTTACATTCAAGTTAGATTCCTAAACTAATTTGCCACGAATTGCCAGATTCAGATGTCGACTCGTTAATTGAACCGTCAACTGACACATCACTCAAGGATATATTTGACACAAGACTAAGACCATTGATAGATTTTTGGTTATCTTGTCGTCAAGAATACACAAAATTAGCTCATCAAGCATTAACTTTTTTAATGCCTTTTGTCACGACTTATAAATGCGAAGCTGGGTTTTCAACACTGGTTTACCTTAAAAATAAATATAGAAACCGACTTGAAGTGAAACCAGACCTTAGAATAAAACATTCGTCTTTTTCCGCGAACTGGGATTCTTTAATAACAAGCAGCAGCTCCATACTTCTCACTAAAATTTAGTGACCAAATAGGCGATACCAAAATATGTAGTATTAATAAAATATTTTTACTATTAATAAATGTGTATTTTTTTACCTAATGTTACATAAAAGTTTCTGTAACAAGGTGTGTGCACCCTCTTACACACACTTTATTTATAGTTTCGGTGTGTGGCACCTCTAGTGCTTGCCCATTGACATTTGGGCATTGGTAATATTGCGAGCCCTGCAATATTTTTGAATGCAACAGTTGCTGATCCTGAACAAATTCAAATCAGGAGATTTGAAAAGAGAACTCCTCATTCTTTGAGCAGCCACAGGTGACCTCGGCCACCGTCCCTGTGGCGGCTCGACGTAATCAAATAGTAATAGTTCGCCATTATTTTATCAACATGTGAAGATTGATATATCCGCGCCCATCAGCGGCATCCATCATTGAGGACCATCAGGACAATCATTAAAATCCTGGTTCAGCAGCGGAGTACCGTGGGAGCCCATTATTTCTGCTGGATTAAAACCACATCCAGCATCTGCGGACGCAGACATGACAAGACCTTCCGACTACACCTGGAGCCAGAGGTGCTCGCATAGATGCGGCCGAAGATCGCCCACCTTGGCCGTCATCAACATAGTCGGCTGGCTGGCAACCGCCCTGGGACGGGACGTCGCTGGGAAACCGCGGGACTGGAGGCCTGATTCGTCGCTCCAGCCTGCCGTTCAGCACATGTCAGCAGCGGAGGGAGCTGACCGCACATCTCCGAAGGCAGCAAGCAGCATCATGGATCGCCTACATATGGCATCACCCATTCATCAACTTTAAACGGTACTAACGCTCCATAACATTGCCCATTCAGATTTACATAGTCTAGCCCTGATTTTATTTGTAATTGTTAATAAAGTAATTTAACTGTCTCAAAGCAATAATCTCTTTTATTAAATGACCTATCCTCATACAAAGTATTTTATAGCCGCCTGCTTAAGGTCCACGCCTGAGATACAAATTCTCCAGAAATAATCTCACTTGTCTCTTGCTCTCCATTATATATTCCTAACATTTTAGCTTCCAATGTGAATGTAAATATTCTCATAACATTTTGGCTCTCCATCGAATATTTTCATAACACTAATGGAACCAGCTTGGGTTCAAAAGTATTAAGTGGATCACGAAGGGGCAGTGTGAAAATTACCGGGCCACGGCAGAACAATGTTTGGGAAACACTGATGTAACCTATAGAATAAAAATCTTGTGGTTAAACAATTAAAGCACAAAGATTCGAACCTTATCTCTATTGTTCTAAAATCAGCTTTTAAACAAAATTTATAATACTAAAAATAATAATAATACTATTATTACTCGTAATACATCATCATCATCACTATTGGCTCTACAACCCCTGGTGGGTCCTGGCCTCCTCAAGAGTCTTCCTCCACTCATCTCGGTTTTGTGCCAGCTCTCTCCAGTTTGGAAGCTCCAAGATAGATATGTCTTTGAGGACGTTGTCACTCCATCTTAGTCTTGGCCTTCCCAGGCTCCTTCGCCCTATTGGTCTTGAGTTCAGCAGGGACTTTGGTGCTTGATGCTCGGTCATTCTCTCCACATAACCCAGCCACCGAAGTCTTCCCAATTTTATAAATTTTGCGACGTTTAGCTCCTTAAACAAAGTATAGAGCTCATTGTTATAACGTCTGCGCCAAAATCCATTTTCTAGAACCGGTCCGAAGATGCGCCTAAAAATTTTTCTTTCAAAAACGTCCAGTGCTCGCTCATTCCTCTTAGTTAGTACCCAAGTTTCAGCTGCGTACGTAAGTACTGGTCTGATAAGTGTTTTGTACACTAATATCTTCGTGTTTCTGGACAGCAGTCTGGACTTTAATTGGTTTTGTAGGCGGAAATAACAGCGATTTGCGTTCACTATGGGCTTCTGGATCTCCTCTGTGGTATTATTGTCGTTTGTTATCAGGGAGCCTGGGTATGTGAATCTTGGTACCGTTTCGAAATTTTGGTTTCCACATGAGAGAGTTGGGATTTGTTGGCTGCATCCTACAGCCATGTATTTGGTCTCTTGCTGGTTTACTATGAGACCCATATTAATATTTATTATTTGTTTTTAATTTATCTTTATTAATTTAATGTGCCATGCCTCTCATTAGGAACTCCTGTTTTAGAACAGGTGCAGTTTAAAAAAAGAAATGCAAATAACAAAACCATATTATGTTTAAAATAAAAGACAATCAGCATTGTATGACTGGGAATACAGACTTACAAATCAGTTTTGTTAAAATCTTTGATGTATTTTATTTTTCAAACCTAATCGAATCTGTAACCTCTGGAATCAAATCAAATGGTTAAATCACACAACAAATGTGGACATTTAAATCAGTGCATGGATAAGATTGGTAATTGGAAAATCAAAACAAATCCTTGCTTATTAGAATCACTGTCCAGAGTTTCAATGAATGTTTTTATTTATGAATTAAATGCATATGTTGGTTGCAGTGCTCTTGTGATTCCATAGGAAGGTGGCGGGGTTTGTGAGCTTGTAAGACTATTAATAATCATTTCTCGCTTGTAATCGGATCAGCACAAGTGTTATATCGGAGAAGTGTTCCTATTATACTTATTTATTTTGCTCTCTAACCTGACGATGAGTTGTATTAGTGATTATTTGTGTGGGTACTTGTTGATAATGCTCTTCACAATAGGTAAGATTTATTTTAAATATTATTATTAAAAATAAGAAAGTTAAATATATAATTCACAAAGATGTTCACGTTAGTATCAGTGGCGTAACTATAGGGTGGCAGGGCTGGCAAAATGCCACGGGGGCCCCAGCCCGAAAGGCTGCGATCTCAGAATAACCTTACATTTTTAACAAAATTTAGTAATAATAATTATAAATTTTATATAAGTACATAAAATCAATTAAAATTAGACACCAATAAAGACCATATACAAATTCAAATAAATTATTAAGATTTAAACCCATTCATAAGAAAACGAAGTCGATCCATTTTAGAACACATTTATTTATTACATTACATCAGATACTCAATATTAGTTTCTTAATTTTTTGTCGCGGTACTTTGGTGGCGCGGGTAAGCTAGTGACGCTAGGGTATTCCCGCATTTTATTAAGCATGAAAATACTTTTTTCGTGACGCTGGCGGACTAGCGACGGATGGTGTTGGGGGAATCCCGGATTTCTGTTTTTAATGTACGGAGGGCTCTACTCTACTATGCATTCTTCGTTTGATTGTTATGACTATTGTTGTGTCTTTGATTTTTCGTAGTTTTTGTTTTATTGAACCTGCAATGTCTAGTTCTCGAAAATATCTAAGTGGAAGCGAAAAACGAAAGAGGAAGAAGGGGTCTGAAGAAAAAAATAAAAAGTTACCTAAAATTAGTGAGTACTTTAGGAATGATGACTTTATAGGTGAAAACGCGAGTGTTCTATGGCCCGATCTTTAAACTTTGATTACGTTTTTAATACTTTTGCGGAACAGAAAGCTTGGAGAAAAGAATTTTATTAATAAATATCTTGTAAAGATTAAATTGTTATTTCATTACAAACATGTAATACCTAAGCTTTTGAAAATAAAATTTATTAGATATTTAACAAAAATGTAATAACACAATATTAGTAATACTATTGGGCAACTTCAAGTGATTTATTAAAATTCAATTACAAAGTGACGATTTTTACTGGATTTCAATGAATTTGCCACGGGCCTCAGAAGGTATAGTTACGCCACTGGTTAGTATTGTGACAAAAAAATTTAACGAGTTGTAAATAATGCAAACACAGTTATTTGTTACAAAAATATTTTTTAAATTTGACAATACGTCATATTATTATTTATAAAGTAAATTGAGTGATAATGTTACAATGGAGTTACATCTAATAATTTTCTCCTGTTTCTTAACTTTTGCAATGTTGTTATTTGTATTGTTTTATTTTAAAATGCACTTAGTTGAGGTCTAAAGTTAATGGCTTGTTGAAATGTATTTGTGTTTCTAATTATTTGAATACTTTCAGTGAAAGTCTTTCAGTGATTATTCTATTGAACAAATAATGTTTTTTAGGAAAGGGTGAGGACAATCTTCGGCACGAGTCGAAATGGTTTTATCCTGCTGATGGTAAGATCTTGTTAGAATAAGTGAAGACCCAACAGTTGATCCACCGACAAACCCACCAAAATTATAATCACATATTATAATACAATTTTTAAATATTTATCAATTTTTAGTAGTTTAATAGTTACTAGTTGGTATGGATATCAAATGAATTTATTAAATGTGTAATTTTTTATTTTAATACTCTGGTTAATACAGTATAGACAAGTAGTATTTTGGAAAATATGTATTATACTTTTGTTCTTTCTGCACACCCCTTAGGACTTATATTTTGTGTAAGTAGGTATACTGTATTTTTCCTAGACTGACTGCATTTTGTACAGGTCTGCTGGGGCTAACTGTCGGGGGATCAACTGTCTTGGAATCAGAATAAGTGATGAGTTCATAATCAAAGATGGCAGTTTAAATTGAAATACATATAAATACATTAAAGGCAATATTTAATAGCTGCTAGAAATTACTTTGTAGTTTCAAATGATATAACTAGACATCGGATTATATGCATTTGCATATTTGCATATGCAAATGCATATAACTCTCTAATTACGACGTTAATGCATATTTCAGCCTTTTTTCCCAAATCGTGCATATTTCGTAATAGCGGGAGGTATCATCTACGTATAGGGAGCTAAGTGACGATGACGCGTAGGGCACCAGCGCGGTGGCTGACGTGAAAGCTGGCCAAGCCTTGCAAACTTTTTATCCAAATTTACTACACATTACCTGCTTAGCTTACGGGTTTCATCGCCTTGCAGAAGAGATACGGCAAGAGTATGGGAATGTTAATAAATTGATTTCCTCTACAAAAAAAGTGTTTTTAAAAGCACCGTTGCGTGTGCAGTCTTATAAAGAGCAATTGCCAAATCTAGCATTGCCGCCAGAACCCATAATTACTCGATGGGGTACTTGGCTAAAGGCAGTATTATTCTATGCTGAAAATTTTGAGGCCGTATATCAATAGTTGGGCAATTTGACAGTTCTGAAGCTATTGCAATTCATTCAAGCAAGCTAGCATTTGAAGACGCATCCATTAAACAGAATATCGCCCTCATCTCAACACATTTCCACAAGTTACCAGATGCCATAAAAAAATGGAAACAAAAAACCTTCCTCTATTTAAAGCAATAGAAATACTGGAAACAATGATCGAACTCGCCAACGCCCTTCCTAATTCAATATCAGAAAAGATTCGTAAAAAGTTAGACTCTATTTTGCTTAAAAACCCGAGTCTTGAAGACATGAAGAACATTTGCCTACATCAACGGCACAGGTCATACCCTGCCTAACTGGTATCTCCAGAAATGGCGCCAAATTTTAAATTTTGTCCAATGACGTCAGTTGACGTAGAGAGGTCGTTTTCGGCGTACAAATTAATACTGGCTGACAAACGTCACAAATTTGAGCTCGAAAATTTGGAAAAATACTTAGCTGTATATTATCACAAAAACTATTCATAATTTTAAGAATATTTCGCTGTTTTTGTACGGTCTTTAATTAAAATATATAAAAATATACATGGTTTTTTGATTTTGCATTGTGCATATTTTGGGCAAATCAAGAGTTATTTCGGCATTTTTTAGTGCATATTTGCATGCATATTTTGGCACTTTGTTAGTGCATATAATCCGATGTCTAGATATAACTAATAATAATAAATAAAAAGACTCCATATTCTTTTTATTTATTATTATCAGTTATATCATTTGAAACTACAAAGTAGTTGCCTAGATGGTCCAGGGCAGTATAATATGATTGCTTATGGTAAAGTTGCAGAATTCCGCTGCACAGGACAACATTCCCACATGACGCCTATGCTCTAAAGATAATCAAAGTTTTTGCAAAGAGTTAAGGGTTTTTTTCAAGTATTTTGGGGCTTCAGATCAGAGGTGGCTGCCTAAAATAAAAACAAAGATCCAATACAAACACTCTTTATAACGTATAGATAAAAACTGTACAAGGCCCGCAGATACTTTAGTAGTACACAACTGCTAACCCTGTACAAATCACAAGTGTGCCCCACGGTTTAATTTGGCAGCCATCTCTGGTCTGAAGCCCCAAAATACCTGAAAAAACCCTCGATTCTGTGCAGAAACGGGCTTTTGATAGATTCTCCTAACAAGCACGTGGGAATGCTATCCTTGTTCTACTGGTATTTCAATGGAAGATGCTCCAAGGAACTAGTGTCATTGATCCCTTCGGCACCGGTGCATAGTCGGGAAACACGCCAAACGGGTCGCTTCTTTGACTCGTTCTTGTGTTCAACAGCTCAGCTATGGAACGTTAAGACCAATGTTCATTCCTTCCTCTCCTCCAAAAGATCCTCCACACAGCATCTCAGACGACATAGGCCCTGAGGGAAATTATTTTCCTCAGTGCCTCCTGTGTGGAGTTAATGTAAAAAAAAGATAGATATAAATAATTAACTGATTTTTAAAAATGATAAGGTAAACACTATATTTTTTTATTTACATGAAAACATTTCATTGTTTCGTTCTTCTGAAAATTACGCACTGGCTTGGAAAAGTCAAATTATTTGTATAAAATTTTGATGATTTAAACATAACATTACAATCTAATATTTTCACTGCAATACATGCATTTAGATTTTAGATGTTTTGTAAACATTTCAATTAACTGTAATATAATATTGACGGCCTGTGTACTCGAGGGGAAGTCCTTCACTAACAAAAAAAATCCTAATGACCGCAAGTAAATTTATGTAATTGAATGGTTTTATATTACATTTAATTCAAATAAATATGTTAGTAGAGAACTATTCTTGGGTCTAACTGGTCTATATACATCAGTGGTTCCCAACCGGTGGTCCACGAGATCTAAAATGTGGTCAGCTTTTGGTGTTAGTGTTGGAGAGGTAGCTAAAAAGTCAAAGAATAGCCCATTCTTGTACCTTGTGGTCCCTGTGAGAATAAATAAATATCATGGTGGTCCCTGGTCAAAAAAGGTCGAGAACCACTGATCTAAATGCTGCTTGAAATGGCTTTAGCCTTATTTGGTGACTTGAATAGCCAGGTACTTCGCAGTCTCCTTCCCCTCCCCATTCCCTTCAGTCTCACAACATACCCCAATTGGGGATGCCATAGACTCACTTGAGGTGATTTCATCACAAAACAGGTTGATCATTTATATTATACACGGTGTCTGGAAACTCTTAGTAGAAGTGGGAAACTGGTGAATCTACATTGCATGGCGAATTCGTTTGCCTACCTACCGCATGGTGGGCCGGATCAGGAGAGATTTACAACCTACCTACTTAATTGTAAACAATATATTTCAAGCAATGAATTATAGAAAGTAAGTAATTTGCAAAGTAATATCATTATCTCAATGACAATAAGGGGCATGCATTAATTACGTAAGCTCAAAACGGGGGGGGGGGTCCAGCAAAATGTTCACGTTACTTGAAAAGAATATACGAAGTGGCCCAAATTTGTCTCACCAAGGGGGGGGAGGGGTCTAGATTGGAAGAAAAACTGCTCACGTAATTAATGTATGCCCCCATACTTTTTTCAAGGCAGGTAAGTAAAAAATTCAAAAAAGTACAAATTATTATGACAATTTCACTTAAGAAAAACGAGTCTTTACTGAACCATTAAAATGGCCGCCATCTTGAAAAGGAAACAGATCATAGCTACAAACATATTTATGCTACTCTCAGCCAATAAAACATACAGTAAACAATTCGATTGACTGTATGTATGCAGATATATGCGTGCAGACATATTATTTTAAACTAATTATGTTACGTATGTAGACACCAATATGTAATGTAAACAAATCCATTTGGTTGATGATTTACCAATCAATTGTATTTATTTTCAAGGTCTGTACTGCAGATATATGCGCCCATGTTGAATAATATTTCAGATAGTTGGCCGTCCACTTGCAAAGGAAATTGGCAGTCACCAATAGAAATATATGATTCAGCTGTAAAAATACTTGGTGGAGCCTCCTGCAAATTCGAGTTTACGAATTATGACAAAGCTGTTTTATGTGAAGTCACCAATGATGGTCACACAAGTAAATAAAACATTTATTTTCTATTATTCGTCAATTATTTTATTATTACCACCTTATGAGATAAAAATAGTTTAGCAATATAAATATTCTCTTCTCAAATGCCAAAAAGTACCCATAGGATATGAAAAATTTATTTCTGTCGAGCGCCGGTGCATCTAATCGGTAAACTGATATTAATATTGATATAATAGGGGATTTTTACCCTCGGCACACTATATGGCAGTGGTAAGGAACCCGCTGCCTGCTCATTTCGTGTGGCCCATGAGTCTTTTTGACAACTTCGCTAAATAAAATATCAAAAAACTTATATGGATGGGACAATCCAAACTGTTTTTGTACGCCTTTCTTAAAAAAAAGTTTCTGTACGGACAAAACAATTACATAATTCATATTCATATTGCGTATGTACAGACAAAAAACAAATAATTTATCTCAATATTTTTAAGTGTAACTTACCAAAAGTGTTTCTTCCTAAAATGATTAACTTGGCGGCGTCTACGAAAGAGCAGATTATACTTTTAAAATTGCCCTTAAGTGTATAAAGAAGTTTTTAAAATACCAAAGTTTTCGTGAGTAAATTTTGTTCAACTTTCAGAACGATAAAATCAAGAGTTGCCAAAATTGTAATTAGGTATTTTTTATATGTTCTCCAATATTTATGAATGATTAAAATCGATAATATTTATTGGTTTTGCCTTGGAGATAAAAAATTTTCACCTGAGGCACTTTGTTTTTGTCATCTAAGATGGTATTTTTATTAAAAAAATACCGTTTTACAAAAGACAAATAGTTTTGCATCACCACTGACTGCAAATTTAACAATATCAATCTGTAGGTGCTCTACATCCTGCGGTCCATGAACAAATTGAAAGTGGATAAATTGGCCCGCCGTCTAAAAAGGTTGATGATCACTGCTGTAGAAACATTAGGTCGTGGAAGCTCGGCATTCCAAAGGTCAAAATACAGCTGCTTCCGCTTTTTTTACAGTCTCTTTTTATAAGCTGTTCATTTTTATAAGTTCCTTTTTTACATAATTTTGAAACAACACACTCAACAAAGTGTAATGGTAATGTCCGTTCTTATTAGAATCGTAGATTTTTTCCACCCCCTTGCATACACTCTTCAATAATAGGAAAAGAATAACTAAAGATGTGTTATATTTTTTGACATCTCTTAGTGATTTTCATACAATAGAAGCTATCTTCCATTTTCCTTTACATTCTGTACCGTTATTTAACAAAATACATTATTTTTTTACTCGGCGTTCTGTGAAACGTGTCCCCTGTGTAAAAACAGAATTAAGTTTAAGTACCTACATAGTTTCACATCATAGACGTTTTTTAATGTAAGTACTTATATACATTTATTTTAATTAGTGCATTTCTTCTAGTTATCATCGATATAGATAAAGACAATGATATTTACTCTACTGGCGGAGGATTAAAGGGAAAATACTATCTGAAACAGATACACTTTCATTGGCGAGCTGAACACACATTGAACGGAAATAGGTATAAAATTACATTTAAATAAATAACTCATTCTATATTCATTCACAATAGAGAGCCAATGCGGTGGTCTCCTAATTATTTTGTTTATTTTGATGAAAATGTGTATATTTAAAGAGTTAATAACGACAGTAAAATTAGTTCTTCGATATCTCTAAAAGACGAAATTTTGAGCTTTCAAAGTGACTTGGGTAAAGGCCAGAATACACGTGGCCACACCGCGCCCGCGCTATGCCCTGCTCTGCAACTCGGCCGAGTGTCGGTGTCGGTGATGCGAAGCCACACTTGCCCACAACACGATTCGTGTGTTGGCTGTGCCCTCTCTCCAATGGCGGTTCTTCACAGGGGGACAGTGGGGACAGTTACATCTAAAATCTACTAAAGGAAATAACAGTCGATGCTTTGTCTTCACCAAAATAAATGAATTCTTTAAACATAAAAGCAATTAACATTTTGACCGGTCAGTGGTTGAGTGGGTATAGCGCTTGGGTCCCACCCGAGCTTCGCGTGTTCGATTCCTCGGCTGGCTAAGTCCTCCATCACAACACAGGCAACATTTTCGGCTTTCTGTGGTGGTAGTAGGAGATTTTCAAACATTGGGTTATTCGTAACCCGGGAATGTTTGTCTTTCTTTTTAAAAAAATAAAAATAAAAACGAAAATAAAAAAAATAAAAAAAAATTTGCAGATATAAAATAAAAAAAATTATTCTGGATGATTTTAATGCGATTTGGCAACCACCCAGACAGCAGCTGACCAGCGGATAACCGACCAGTGCACGAAACACCATAGTCCATTACTCAGTGCGCAGAACCTGCCGCGCACTTGGGGGCAATCTGAGTTGTCCCTTTAGGCATTTGGTTCATTTCATGGCCACCACAGTTATAAGCCTGTGGCCGCCATCAAGTATTGAACAAATTATATCCCGCTATTAGGTTTGAATTAATCTATGGCCACCACCGAAGATGTTGAAATATAATAGATGTGCTATCTGCAGTTTTTACTAGGTGGGACTGCGCTTCCGGGTGTCGCCGATATTGTTTACCAATTAACAAATAAACTAAATGAATGAATAATTAACGAATAAACCAAACAAACGTTAAACTAAATGAACGAATTCTTTCTGTATTCAAACTATATTGTTAACCAATACTAATGCACACCTTCAAAAAATCAACGAAATAAACAAATTCTTTTAAAAAATTTTATACATTTCGTATACATTTGATCCTGATGATGTGAACATCGTTCACGAAACATGTTGTGTATAAATACAAGTGATGTAAACAAAGTTATTTGTCTTTTCATTAAAATAAATTCTTTTCGTATGCAAACTACCCTAATTAGATCGTAGTCCGCCGACAGTTGCGCGGACATCATAGCTTATCTCTTTTGTATTTGAATATCTTTGGCCACCACAGTTATATAAGCCTGTGGCCGCCGTCAAGTATTGAAAAAATTATATCCCACTATTAGGTTTGTATTAACCTATGGCCACCACAAATATAAGCCTGTGGACGCCATCAAGTATTGAATAAATTCAATCATTTGTCACCTTTTTGTCGGGAAGGAATGCACCGTGCCACACTAGTGCCTCTAGCGGCCATAATTATCAATACAATATAATACAAGTCTAAATACTGTCAATATTTTGTTGGAGTTGGGTGTATTATTAATATTCTAGGGTATTTGCTATAACTACCATAGTTCCCGTGAGCACTTATTACACTTAGGCCGATTGTGCTATCTCCCATTTTACCTCATTCTTACAATAACCCGGTCCCTTTTATAAAGTTCACCAGAGTTGTCATCGGATAAGTGGATAAGCCTTCTGCTTCCACAATGTGTCTTCCCAGGTATCTGAGCCTTGTTCCCAACAAGGCGGGACATTGGCACCATGAGTGAATTGCATCCTCTTCACATATCCTGCATCTATTAGTGTTTTCCGGAAAAAGCAGTGTCCCGTTAGTAGTTTCCTCGTTAGTTTTCCCCGTTCCCTCAGTGAGTTTCTGTCCATATCGAGTAGTTGCCTGGTTCGTCTAGGGTCTGGTACGTTTACGAGTACTCTGGATTGCCTCATTCCGGGTGCCCTTTCCCATTCCTCCCTCCTACGGCCAGTTAGGAACGTGCAAGTTGTGCTTTTGCTCCTTTCCTTGCTGGTTCTTCAGCCCGCTCATTGCCCTCAATACCTTTATTTATTTATTTAACACTATATAAAGGCTTTTACATTACAATGATATTTTGACGGCCGGCATAGTCCAGCGGAAAGACTCTTGACTAGCACTCTGAAGGTCGTGGGATCGAAACCCGGCATGCCAAATAAATTTTATTTGATTAATTTGTGTTGTTTCACAATTTATTCATTTAAAATAAATCGCCCTGGTGTAAGACCTCCATTCAGAATTGAAACGTTGCTTGAAATGGCTTTAGCCGTGTTTGGTGACCAGATCTGAATAGCCAGGTACTATCACCACCTTCCTCTTCCCTATCTCCTTCCCCTCCCCACTACCTTCAGCCTCACAACATACCCCAATTGGGGATGCCATAGTCCCACTGACTCCAGACGGGAGCAGTTGGGACTCTTGTGCGGTATTCATGTAAAAAAAAATAATAATAAGTTACAGTGGTACAAAGGAGGGTATCAGTAGTATTAAGGAGTGTTCAGACATCTAATATAACCGCTAGCAGGTATCTGTTGAACCGCGAGCGCTTATGTTTCGTGTCGTTCACACGGCGCAGATAAAATATTTCTTCCTATGGTAGGAGAGGGGGTCAGTTGAATTAGCGAGCGGCCACGGAGCGCGCATTTTTTGTACTGAATCTATGGAGTTGACATCTGTCACCCACCGGTCTTGGCAGCTCCGTAATTAAAATGACCCCCTCTCCTGTTTTCGTCGGAGTGGGGGGCGCTTAACTGTTGGCATATCGCCTCAGGAGCGGTTACGGCGTAAGATGTGCATTGTCTATGGTTGATGTGCGCATAAAGCGCTCAGGTGTGAACGATCTGAAGGGATTGTATGGAGAGCGATATGTGGCGTGCTATGATCTTTTATATTTATATGCTCAATGTGAACGAGCTCTTAAGGACAAAATAAGAATGAATGAGACATAACATAGCAACGCATGCCGGGAACTCGCTAATATTTTATTAATCCTTGTTGTTTTTCAGATTTCCATTAGAGGCTCATTTTGTGCACTTCACTAAAGGTGACAACCCCAACCAAGTGAGGAGCATAGGTGCCAGTCCAGATGATGATATTCACGTCATGGCAGTTTTTTTTATGGTAAAGGGTTTCCTTTTAATGAACACTTCTATTTAACTATTTCTATTTTTTTACGATATTTACTGTCTTACCTTTATTTAAATAGGCCACTTGCATCAAATTTTTTTAAATTTTTTTCCGGTTTAGGCAAATATTCTAAGACATTCTGTATTTTTTTTTTTTTTAATCGTATTTTTGAAACCCTGGGGATTTTTTGAAAATTTCAATCCGATAAATCAGACCATTTTTTATAAACCGGAAAGACGGGACATAATTTTATAGGTGTGAAAAAACGATAATTACATAGCCGAAAATCATGTTTAAAAAAAAAGAACATTTTCCACACGAATGGCACAGTAGAATAACGAGGCATACCAAAAATATTACATCTCATAAATATTTTTTTTCCTTGATCCATCTTATTGACCATAAATCATTATAATGAACAGCGTCTATATTACTAAATTCAATGTAATATACTTGTACTTGTAAATTATAATAATAATATGAATATTATAAAATTTAATTTTGTTAAAATCAGCACCACAATCATTATACCTCTAAAACACGTACCGACATCATCTGCACGTTCTGAAGAGAACCCCGTAGATCATTAAAAGTACGGGGTTCTCTTCAGAGCATCTGTCAAAAAATGAAACCAAATGATAAGTTCGCAGAGAACAAACAATAAATCTAGTGAACGAATTCAAAAATTCGCCTGAAATCAAAGTGATGCCATATAAAAAAATAAATCAGTGTGGAATTTTAAAAAAATAATAGGAACATTTTCGGAGACGGGACATTTTCATGTGGTGACGTCACAAGCCTAAATAATGGATTTATTTATTTAAAAATAACAAAAACTGTACATTTCTAAACAATTTTACTAACATTTTCTTAATCTTAGTAAAAAGATCTATCCACATGATTTTTTCCAAGTCGTTATGAAATCCATGCAAGTGGCCTATTGTATTCAATTGATATTTTTTTTTAATTATGAAAAGGGACCCGATTTGAATCCTAAGATCAGTCCGATTTTGAATCAAATGGTGTGTGCTTTGGTTTATTTAAGATCAGATGTCACAATAGTTCACAATTTCCCCACAATGCTCTGCAATGGCGCTGCAAACAAGCGATGTGTAGGTTCAGCTGGAGTGGGCTCTTGAGCTCGGGTTCTTCGCGGGAAGGGGATCCTACTCCTACTCCTTTTTCAAACCGACTATTCCCAGTGAACCCGGTCCAGGACTTGGAACCAAACCCGGAACTCAGAGCCGGACTCGGAGCCGGAATCCAAATGCTTCCACCGGCATCCTCATGTTCGCGGTCTGAGGCACTAGCGAGTTGGGAGCAGGTCCCGGGTTCGAGTTCTTTTGCGGGTTACGTTCGTGCATCCCGATAGCCGCATCAGCACCCAGCACGCAGTCTGCACCATAGAACTCGGACCCGGGATCTGCTCCTAGAACTTGAGTATTTTTAAATGGAAGCACGTCTTGGAGGTCTCCGGCAAAATGCAGAACTGACCCATCTCTACTACAAATATAATGATCTCTTAGTTTCAATGGATTTATTAATTATATGAATAACCGTACTCAATAACATTTACTTACATAATACATATATTTGTTGTGCCTTAAATTGAAAAGAGTAGTTTTTACTTATTTAAACTATTAACCCCTATTGGGCGGCTGGTTATATTTGCGAATGTTCCCTGGAAACGGCGTGAATTTTCAGTTTCTCAGCTTATATATTTAAATTCTAATAACTCTGCAATCTGAAGATTTAAAATTTTGAAAAAAATTGTGTAATACGAACAATTGTTCAATGTACAGATAAAAATAATAACAATAAAATGTTGAATAGAGGTCAACTTATAAATTGATAAATAAACTTGTAATTACCACAAAAAATGTAGCCCTACCACAAATAATCAGTCATAGAATAGTAATGGTATAGTTTATCGTAAAAATTAATTAGTATATGTTATAAATGTACTTTTCCACACAACGTTATAATAAATTAAAACCTTTTTTTTCAACGAATATACGTAAACAAATGATTTTTTCAGTCACTATAAGAAATTGCCCTTCTCACTCACACACATTCAAGTTACTTTGCGTCGGCATTGAACACGATGACCACGCGTTAGTTTTGTGGGACCGGGCGTGTTTTATCAATTAAAAGTTTTGTAGTGCGTGATATATTTTAAAACATTTTGTAGGGCATAAAGCAACTTCACAGTCACTACACCAATGACGAGTTTGAACTCGTTTTTTTGGCTCTCGCATTGTGTTTTTGCAAACATAACATCGCCGGTATGTTGTTTGTCACTTTGAGTTGACTGTTAGCATTTTAAAATTATACTGTAACCATTTCTCTACGCAGGCAAAAAACTCTGTCCATATATTTCTGCCGGGGGATTAATTTCTAATAAATCAGAATCCTCAATTTCACCGTCACTTATTTCTGGAATATCATCTGGGTCCTCTAAATTGTCCATTCTATACTCATCATCGTCCCTCATAGAAAAATCTGAATCAACGTTTAAAACATATCGTTCTACTCTTCCTCTTCCATTGTTGAAACAGTAAAATTGAGATCAAAAATAATAACACAAATATTAAAATTCACGTAACAAAACACGACGAAGTCCACCAAATCATAATGTTTATAACACCAATGATAATTTATAACATATATGTTTTTAACACCAAGAAGTCATAAGCAATCTCCAGTTACCGGCGCCTCGAAACCATCAAAACTAATGGATACCCTACAATATAAACAAACACACTACAAACGCGTGTACCGACAGGCAATCACGGCGCGACCAGTACACAGGCATGCTGTAACGTAACTGTGTGAGTGGCATATCTTCCGATAGGAGATTTCTGTGAGATGAGATGTTACAAAAACAGCTCGGAAATTAAAAACTCCCAAGTAAAAGTGTTAATATATTTTTTATGAGGTAGATAAATCATCAGGCTAATGAAAAATCCCTTTTCTTTCGTCTTTGATCAGTAAATAAGCGTTACAAATAATAATTAAAGTGACTCACGCTCCGTGGCTACGAATGTAGCCAGCCGTCAGCCAGGACCGAATTATCCGGGCTGCAAATGTAGCCAGCCGCCCAATAAGGGTTAAAAACCATAAATGAATACTGTTTGTTGCAGACAACTATTGATGAAAATAAAGGACTATCGAAGGTGATTAAAGCCTTTAAAGAAGCATCTGATATAGGTTCTAAAACAAAAATCAAATTCATCCCAAGGTGATTTAAAAACCAACTATTTTAATTATACAATTATTTTACGTAATTTAGGAAAACAGTTTTCCATTGCATTTTCTTATTTTAAGGATTTTACTTAGTTTTAAATTTTACACCACTGATGTAGGGTTAATGGTTGTGCGAAATTTAAAATACATAGTGAGGGGGTAAATGATTACTTTTAAAAGTAGGTATTTATTTTATTGAAGAAGAAGATAATAATAATAATCTAAACGAAAATATGAAAGAGAATATGACACAGAAAATAGAAAAAGATAATGGTCGCAACTGGGACTCAAACCCAGAATCTCTCGTCTATCCGGGATGTGCGTTTACCAATTCCGCCAATGCGCCTTCTCATATTTCAAATTTTAGAATTTACAATATTATCTTCAACTAATTTATTTTCCATGTCATAGGCAACTACCCTTTTTATTGGAAACAATCATTCTAAGAATTGGTTTGTAACCTGGCTAGAGTCACGGATAAATATATCCGATTTTATTTATATTTACGAGAGGTTCTGGGTTCGAGTCCCGGTTGCGACCATTATTGTTTTCGGTGTCTTGTTCTCTTTCATATTTTTGTTTAGATTATTATTATTATCTTCTTCTTCAATGGTACGAGTGTATTACATTGATGGGAATAACCTTCAAAAGTTATGAAAAGAGAGTTTTTCTTATAGAAATTGACCTATTTATTTATATTTTTACAAAAATACATTTACAGTTTAAGGAAGCTTTGACTGTCCAACTAGAAAGGTCTCCGTTATAGGTATACTAGTGGATATTGCTGAGTGAATGGGTGTATTATTACTATGGTAACGGTAACGGCACAAACAAAACAAAAAACATACATTATTTATCACAAGAAAGCTGCAGCTCTTTCTTATGGTGACCGGACAACTCAAACTCACGCAACTTCGACACCTCCTTTGAAAAAGTCATTAGAAGTGAAAAAAAAATTCAAAATTGGTTAAATAGGTTATGTTAGGTTGTGAGTCAATTGACTTCTCAAAGGGATGTTGAAATTGCATGATTCAGAGTTGTCATGGAACCCTTTCTTACATGCTAAATAATAGTGTGTAAAAAGGGCTGTTGAAAATGAGGCAAATGATGTAAGTATATCTTTTTTTTAACATAGCTCCATGCAGGAAGCGCTGAGGAAAATAATTCTCCCCAGGGCCTGTGTCGTCTTTGGTGAAGCTGTGTGGAGGGTCTTATGGAAGAGAAGGAGAGAAAGTTCTGGGATGGAAGGTATGAGGGGCGGATAGGAATCTGGGGGTCGGTGTGTCCAGGAGTGACGGATTTATGATTTCATTCCTTGTACTGCGGCGTAAGGCGATGATCCGAGATGGTCCTGCTGGAGAGATCGAAAGGTCTCCCTAAACCAGTTTCTCCTGATCTGGTCTGCCAAGACCTAGACAAGCCTCACCGTCTGAACCCGGGCACTCCTGCTAAGTCACCAGACATAGCAAACCACTTGGTTATCCAATAAATGGTTCACACCTGCCTCCCAAATAATAAACTGTTTCCCACAAAGAAATGCAATCATTTTTATATATCTCCCTCACAAGTATTAAAGTAACGAAACACCGCGTGCCGTTGCCGTGGGAATTATAAAAGCGCCCAATGCAATATAAATTCTAGATTTTGACAAAATTATATGTACAAGTATTTTCAGATGGGATTTTGTGTACATATTGTGAAATACATTGTGTCCATAGTCGTAGTAATTCCATGAAAAATTCCAGGATGTGACTTGGGTCGCCAATATGAAATTTTTTTAATTAGTTTATGAAAATGTTTTTTCTCTTTGATTGATTAAAGTAATTAATTTTGTTAATCTTTTCAGGATTCTTTTACCAAAAAATTTGTCTAGTTTTTACCGTTACGAAGGGTCGCTAACAAGTCCCCCGTGCTTTGAGATTGTTCAGTGGACCATATTTCCTAACACGATTAATATGTCTCTGGCGCAGGTAATTTTAAAAAAAGTTTACTTGTATATGGATGAATTATTATTATTATCAAGATTGTAATGAATGATAAAGAAAACCAAATCTTTGAGATTAGCCATGACAGATTTAAAAGATATGAATTAAATTATGCAAAATCAAAATGCTTGGCACAAACAAAAACTATGCGCAGTGTTGCCAATTTAACGAAAAACTATGTTCTTGAAACAAGCTACTATTGATAGTGTCGGAATCTTTTTATGTTCTTTATTCCATAGATATGCACCTTTCATTATCAAGTACAAGTACTAGCTGACCCGGCCACGCGTTGCCCGCAACCCATTTCTACTGGATTATCTCTTCATTGATTGCAACGGTTCTATGACAAAACAAACAAGATATCTAACCTAACTTGATTAAATTCAACCTAATTTATTATTTTATCACATCCTGTTTTTTCATTGTTCTATTATAGTGCAACCAAAGATATTGAAAAACAAGAGATATGCGATGATGGCCGCTCGACCGTCGGCGGACTACTACCTAATGGGAATAGTTTGAATACGGAAAGAATTCGTTCATTTAGTTGATTTTTTTGAGGTGTGCAATAGTATTGGTTGACAATATCGGCGACACCAGGAAACCCAGTCCCACCCAGTAAAAACTGCGGATAGCACATCTATTATATTTCAATATCTTTGAGTGCAACACCTGATACATTATTTGTTTTGTGTTCCAGTACGAGGTAATAAGGCAGACTGAAGGATTTAATGGGAAGGAAGCGAACAACTATCGCAAAATAATGCCCTCGCACGGTCGCCTTATTGAGTTATACGAAATCTCCGACAGTGGGGCAATGAAACCTGGTACTCAATCCTCTAAATGGATTTACGCAATAATTTTTGTGATATTCTTTAAAAAAATTTATCAATGCGCTGTATCAATGGCTTATGTAACAATGTTATGTATTACAAACTTTTATTACTAATGTATTAATTACATTATTAATACAATAATTTTTCATTCCTGTTTCCTTTAATTTTGTCATACTAGTAACCTTGATGTATAAAATTAGACAATAGACAATTAGGGGCCGTTCAAGTAATACGTAACACACTTAGGGGGGAGGGGGGGTCTTGTGAAACGTTACTGTGCGTTACGGGGGGGCGGGGGGGTTCGAACAACACATTACGTAACATGTTTTTCTTTATTTAGAAAAAAAAACTAGGGAATTAAAATCTTCAAAGTTGGCAACCCTTTTCGTTCTCGAAATCTCTTGTTTTATTTATTACCGCCAACGCGATTAAAACAAGAAAAAAGGTATTTAAGTGACTTTCCAGTACTTTGCGCAACTTAATTGTGACTTTCAGGTAAAAATTAACGCCACGTAACGTTTAGGAGGGGGGGGGGGGGGGGTGATACGGAAAATGTTACGGTGCGTTACATGGGGGGGAGGGAGGTCAAAAATCTTCAAAAATTGCATTACGTAATACTTTAACGCCCCCTTAGATATGAGTCGTATAGTTCCTATCTATGGTAAGTCCGCTCAGGTGAAATGTTGGCAAACCATTTGTTTTTCTATTATAACTAATCCCTGAGGCAGATTCAGTACGGTTTGACAGATTTAACTTAGCAGTCAGTGGCGTCGCTTTTTTATTTTTTTAAATAGCTCCACTCAGGAGATCCAGATGAAAATAATTTCCCTCATGATCTGTGTCATCTTTAGGGATGCTGTGTGGAGGGTCTTTTAAAGGATAATAAATTCTGGGAAGGAAAATGTATGAAGGGTGGGTAGGAATCTGGAGTAGAGGCCAAATGGTCTCCCTCAACCAATCTCTCCCGATCTGGCCTGCCATGCAGTAAGTAGCAGTAAGGCGGACGAATCCGCTGCCATGACCTAGACAAACCTCACCCTATGAATCGGGGCACTCCCGCTAAGTTATCAAACGTAGTGAATAATTTGAGGTGACTAATAGCAGAGGAGTTGGTTATCCAATAAATGGTTCTCGGGGCGGCGGTACCATATCCACCTCCCAAGTTGATAATAATAATATTTGGATGACTTGTATAGCGCCTTTTTTGTAAAAATCTCCTCAAGGGCGCTGATAATTTTTATGAATGAATATAAATCTTGAATGTGAGGTTTTATAATTAGTGACTGTTTCAAAAAAGAAACAAAGCAAGGAGTGTGTACCAAGACACAGATATATGTATTGCATCGTCTCTGCCCCCCCCTGTGGAGAAAGCATCATGGAGAGTTATTGATACCTACTCTCAGCATCGCCCTGATGAAAGACCACCATTCATAATCAAAACATTGCTTGAAATGGCTACAGCACTTTGGTAACCGGATTCTAGTAGTCGGATACTTTCCGATACTTACCAATTTTCTGAATCTCCATCTCCTTCCCTCCCTTACTCTCTTCAGCCTCACAATGCCTAACTTCAGCTCCAGCTCCAGTTAGTGCGATATTCAAATTGTTGACTGAGCGAAGTTCTGTTTTAACTCGACAGTTTGAAATTTCATCTGTGCGTAAATTTATTTGCTTGTTCCGTTTTCAATTTTGAAAATCTGCTGCATCCGCTTCATTATTCAAGCAAACCTTTTTTGACTAGATGGCTAACAGGCCACTTGCATCACATTTTTTTAATTTTTTTCCGGTTTAGGCAAATATTCTAAGACATTCTGTATTTTTTTTTTTTTTTAATCGTATTTTTGAAACCCTGGGGATTTTTTGAAAATTTCAAACCGAAAAATCAGACCATTTTTTATAAACCGGAGACGGGACATAATTTTATAGGTGTGAAAAAACGATAATTACATAGCCGAAAATCATTTAAAAAAAAAAGAACGTTTTCCACACGAATGGCACAGAAGAATAACGAGGCATACCAAAAATATTACATCTCATAAATATTTTTTTCCTTGATCCATCTTATTGATCATAAATCATTATAATGTACAGCGGCTATATTACTAAATTCAATGTAATATTGTAAATTGTAATAATAATAAGAATATTATAAAATTTTATTTTGTTCAAATCAGCACCATAATCATTATACCTCTAAAACATGTACCGACATCATCTTCACGTTCTGAAGAGAACCCCGTACCCATTACTTGTACGGGGTTCTCTTCAGAATACCTGTCAAAAAATCAAACCAAATGTTAAGTTCGCAGAGAACAAACAATAAATCTAGTGAACGAATTCAAAAATTCGCCTGAAATCAAAGTGATGCCATATAAAAAAATAAATCAGTGTGGAATTTTATAAAATTAATAGGAACATTTTCGGCGACGGGACATTTTCATGTAGTGACGTCACGAGCCCAAATAATGGATTTATTTATTTAAAAATAAAAAAAACTACATTTCTAAAAAAATTTACTAACATTTTCATAATCTTAGTAAAAAACTCTATCCACACGATTTTTTCCAAGTCGTTATAAAGTCCATGCAAGTGGCCTACTTTGGTTCAGTAAAGATTCTTTTTTCAAATTTGAAATAGTCATGTTTATTTGGACAAATTGGCATTTTTTCAATATTATGGTACCTACCTGCCTGAAGAAAGTTTAGTGACATTTCTTTGGACAAATTGTGTAATTTATTATTTGAAATTAAAAAAATATTACATAAAATATTATACGGTCTATAATAATTATTAAGAACCGACTTACAAATGTTTTGATTTCAGAGGAAATTTTGGTTTTGATTTAATATAAGAGATTAGAAATATACTTTTTTTGTATAGGTTTAATGTTCACAGAACTACTAGTCATTATTTGATAAGGAGACTTCTAGAAGCACCCCCATTATTATTTTTTTATTTAAATTTACCTTTTATTCCTTTGACCTGTGCCCAATCCCTTTAATAATGATTGTCATTGGGTATTTGGATATGTCTTCTGGTTCCACAGGTGTCTTAACAGATCGTCGCCTCAGTTCTTATTTGTCCAACGGACCATTTTATTTTTTGTATAAAAAGTATAAAAATTGACAGTAATCACTTAACTAATAATTATTTAAAATAATAAGACCTTTACCTTTACTGATATAGCTTTATCTTAAACACCTCTCATAATGTTTTATTGAAATAATGAATGAAAACCTTCTCCTACTGTAAAATTTTCTAATGGTCTGTTGGACAAACACGAACTAAGGCGACGAGATATCTGAGCCTTCTTCCCATCAAGGAGGAACATTTGCACCGTGGGGAGTTAGTGATAGCTGAATATTTTGTTATTTTCCATGCTTGTGGCTATGGCAGATGAATTTAGGAGGCGGGTATAAATACTGCCACCCTGGGAACCTTTCATTTATTGGATATCCGACACCTCTACCATAGGTCACCCCAAGTCCAAGTGGTTCGCTACGTTTGGTCTCTTAGCAGGGGTGCCTGGGTTCATGGGATGAGGTTTGTCCGGGTCTTGGTGGCGGATGCGTCTGCCCATCAACTGCGTGGCAGGTCGAATCGGGAGATAGCGGTTAAGGGAGAACTTTTGACCTCTCTAGCAGGACTCTCTACCCTACACCGAGTAACAGTACCCTGCACCATGCAGTGGGAGGAATGGAATCATACATCCGTTACTCCTAGACATACTGACCCCCAGATTCCTACCCAGAACTTCGTCACCTTTTTAAAAAGAACCCCCATACAGCATCCACAAAGATGACTCAGGGCTTCAAATTTCAAATACTTTTCCAGCAAAGTGATGGCTAGGGAGAAAAAGGAACTGGACAAATGACATCTCAGTAGGAACTAAGCACTCATTTCGAAACCAAACAAAAGTATTTATTTGATTCACTTGATCGTGCCGTGTGTCTTATCTTCTTGTCTTCCTCGGGCATCCCTGACTTTTTCCGCCACTTGCATAGCTATAATATGCTGTAAAAGTCTATTTGGGCATATAAAAATACATAAATATACCAATGAGTTACAACAAAAATTATTAGACTCACAAAGTTGAATAAAACAACTTTATTTTCTAATATCCAAAATTATTTTTAAATATAAAATAACAGTTCACAACATTATTATTAAGCCGAGTACAGATTGCTGTAACGTAACATGCAATGTAACACGCAATGAAAGAATTTGCCGTCCACATTGTCGCAATGTATCATGCAATATAACAGAATTCCCATAGTGTGGACGCCTTGCGCGCACGAACCGTGCACACTACGCGCACAAACAGAGCATTTCAACTCATGCACGCCGCAATCATCCAAGTGTCGGTTCTTTCACGAACACAAAGGAGCGCGCAGTGTGCACGGAGCGTCAGTGTGGACGGGCTGTTTGTATCTATAATACAATGGAGAACTTGTTCCCGGCAGACTGAGCTATGTTCACCGCGCGCATGCCGGAAACAGATGCGAGTAGGTACATGCTCGGTTCGTGCGCGCGCTTCGTCCACACTTATGAAATGTTCCTTTCATGTTACATTGCATGTTACGTTACAGCAATCTGTACCCGGCTTTACAGTTACGTATAATTATTTAAATAAATCGTCAGATTCCTGCAACTCAACCAATAATAATTAATAATGGAGGATTTTTACAAAACCCAAAATAATTAAAATATATATTTTAAATTAGTAATTTTATATGGATTTAAGTACAGTTATCAAACGTTCTTGTCAATTTTTTTAATAAGAAAACGAACATAAGGCAAACTAATTGTCTTAATGAAATACCGGCATTCGGTATGCAATAAAGCGAATGTGACGTGGAACAAATTGTTTTCGTTCGAAACGGTCTTACATAAAAAAAGTTACATTTATACAAATATTTGGCGTTCTGTGAGAGAACACGCTTGGAGAAAATGATTACGTATCAAATGGCATCATTTAGAGAAATTGTTACATTCACGGTATTGGATGCAAATGATGAAATTATTTTTAATAAATTAGAAAAAAGAGAAGAAAAATTCTCACCTTTGATTTAAAAAAATTATTTACAAAGCTAAATAAAAATATTACATCTTGTATTTCAGTGACTATAAGCTTACCAAAGATAGCTCTGTCGTAACGTCTCCATCTTTCTCATAAATGATGCATGTAACAGAAAGAGAGGATACAACGAAGCTCTCGGGGGTAGGACCATAAGAAGTCCTATCTCTTATACAAGGTGTCCTGGGTTAAAGTGAGGTAACTTCGGTAGGTGATTCTAGGCAATACAAGCATAAAACATACAAATAATTTTGTTAGAAATTCCAACGATTTAAACCCTCAGGCTAATTTGTTCACTTTTTGGAACAACTCATATAGGTCTCATCGAAATCATTGTCTCCTTAACTATCATGGATAGAAATATGATCTAAACGGTGTTACGAAGAGAAAACACCACGTTTTATATTCAAATCAAAAAGTTAATCACAAAATAATTAAAATGTACACCTTTATGAAATCAAAGTTTCCAGTCGCAATTTGAAAAAAAATTATAAAACTTTGGGAATTTTTTGTTAATTATTTTTACATGAAATGACAAAAAAGTGAGGTGAATCATTCAATCAGTAATTTTAGTCAGAAAAAAAACGTAAGGTGAGTCATTTTTAAAACATTTTTATGTTTGCATTCAAAATATTTATACATATTTCAAAAGTTATATGTTTATTAGCATATTTCATCACCTTTATTTTTTTTAGTTTTCGGATGTGTTCAAAAATTCTCAGGCGGGCTAGAGCAGATAGAGAACTGCTTACATTAATAAAAATCTGGAAAATTTCATATCTGGGTCATATACTTCGAGGGGAGAAGTATCACTTGCTCCATTTAATATTGAAAGGCAAGATAGAGGGTCGCCGAGGGCCTGGTAGGAGACAAATGTCTTGGCTGCAAAATATACGAGAGTGGACCGGCATTAGAAGTGTGGAGGAACTATTCCGGGCAGCGCAAGACAGAGAGACATTTTCAAGAGTGATCGCCAACGTCGGGGGGACCTGATACGGCACACAAAGAAGAAGATGTGTTCAGAAATATTCCATTTTTTTGGATTTTATTTCAAAGCGGAAACATTTTTACCTTCTGATAAAATAGGCCTGAGGGATTAAGTTTCTTTTCAGTTAAAAATGTTTATTACGCCATTGTTTAAACATCAGAACTCTCGTTTTGCATGCGGTTACCATAGACACAAATCAGACTTAGATGGGCCACTCTGCACTCTCGGCATGGACACAAATCAGACATTGATGCCACTCTTCACTCTCGGAATAACGGGTAAGTTGGACCTCACACTACAAGATTTTACTAGGTATTTGAAAGGAAAAAAAACAAAGATATTTCAATAAAGTTATCTATATTTTTCAGGTGTACTATCATATAGAATCACCTTCCGAAGTTACCACACTTTACCCCCGGATATCCGGTAGAAATTTTCATTCACACAATTTTTTTTCGCGGAATTCAACGTATGTTAATGTACAGAAATCTCATCACAGCTGGCGTAAACTTTTGTACTATATTAGCAAACAAATTAACAATCTCACATATATATTAATTACTATGGAAATAAAAACTAGTCAAATAACTTATAAGTTTCATTTAATTATGCACATAATACTATTGCTGGGAACTGCCCGACACTGTTTCTTTTATTTTGTTTTCAATGGTTTTCACCCGGTTCACGAGCTTTTCTTTAGGGTTGAAGTCGGTGTACGGGAATAATAATACCTTGTAACCCTGGAAACAGAAATAAATATATTAATATAGAGACCGGTCAATGACATATAGTCTGTCAATTAAGAGTAGAAAATATTAAAAATGGAACAACGAAATTTGTAGGCTGGCAACACCAATTTAACTGTCAAATATTCTTTTAAAATGCAATGACACTGAATGTATAGAACACTGTAAATCACATGAAAAAAAAATATATATATATTAAAAAAAAAAAATTTAAATCGAAGAAGCACTGTTGTGAAGGTACCTACTTAATGACATAAATTTGATTAAATGGTGTTTTACAAAGTGGGCATACATTAATTATGTGAGCAGTTTTTCTTCCAAACTAGACCCCCCCCCCTTGGTGAGATAAATTTGGGCCACTTCGTAATTCTTTTCAAGCCTGTGCTATAAAGATTTTGCTGGACCCCCCCCCCCTTTTGAGCTCACATAATTAATGTATGCCCACAAAGTGATTTGCTTTCATTTAATTTAACATAAATTTGAATTTAACAGTAGGTAGAAAGGAAGAATCACTAATGGTGAGTTTAGTTATACTACTTTTAGATCTGAATGAGTTAAATATATTCAGATCTGAAATTAGAGACATGATCTAAAGCCCATGATGAGGCATGATGTGGGGTGATTTTTGTCTAGGTCTTGGAGGCTGATGACCAGGACATACTGAACCCAAGATTCCTACCCACCCCTTAACCTCTAATGGGCCGGAGACGCGCCGGCGCGCGCGTCATATGCGCATGCGCGAGAAAATAATTCAAACATTTGAATAATATTGTCGACGAAAAACTTTTGGTCTGCGATTTTGACCCTTCTATGTACAGAATTTGTATGGAGAACAGTGTCAGAATCGCTTGCGCCATCATTACTCTAGGTGGTGCTAAAAGTTTCATTCACCTTGTCATCCTGGAATATTTTTAAAACGATTTCATCCATGACAATGCGCTGTCATAAATTGCCGCGAATTTAACCGTCACAATAAATGAGTGTATCGTGAATAAAACATCGTAAAACCTATTAATTTACGTAATAAATGCAAGTAATGTTGTTTTGGTAGATAGTTTATTGTGTTGTGAATATTTTTCAGTCAATAAAATATACAATAGCTCAAAATTAATCAACAAAACATTCAATTCAAAGTTCAAAATTGGTGCTTTTTTAGTGTTTTTTTGTGAAGTTCCGCGAATTTCCACGAAATGGCCTGGCTTTTGACCGGTTAAATAAATCTGATCAATTTCTAAACAGTGCTTTTTATTTTACTACAATTTCATTATGTTAACACAAAATTGCAAACCTATATGCAATTCTAATTTTGAGATCAGTGGGTATCATATTGCAATGAAAAAATGATTTATCTACTTTTATGTCTTTTTATTTTTTTACAAAAATGTAGGTTACACAGCTTTACATTTTCACCATAAGTTATGTTTTTAGTATTGCCATTTGAACAACAGTGGCTCCCTCCTATATTTTCTACTCTTATTTGACAAACTGCAGTTGGCTTTGCGTCTGGTTCCCAGCCGACGTGAGTTCAATTCCTCGGCTGGCTAAGCCCTCCATCATTGATCAATTACGAAATAATTTTTCAACGATAACCTACATTATAAAGTATGTATTGTAAACTTTGATATTGCACAAAATTTTCGTTTGGGGGAAGTTTAACCCGTCTGCTTAGTTCAATATATTCGCACCTCACAATCAGAAAGCCACAGTTTCGCGGGAAAATTCTGAAACCGTCACTTTGGATCGAGATTGTAAAATATCTATGCAAGATAGCTTTCATATTTCAAAAACAATAAGAAGCATTATTTCATTCTCTTTCTGGTTGAAAGAAAAATACATATGTTTGCATGAGAGGAAGAGAGATATATATAGCTTTTAATATGTACGGTCGCTCGGGACGATTTTGGTCTTATGAAAGTATCACGCAATTACGTGTTTTGGGATGTATTTATTCCTAAACAAGCAGACAGGTTAATATCCCCTTCCGGTGCGGAAGGGTTAAAAATGATCTAAAACCGTACATTCCTGTACGGTTCGAACTGGCTACAACATCATTAAGATGTAGAAAACTGTAGCGTATGTCAATATCATCACAGAAAAGCAATACTGCTGTAACCGCCACTATGAGTGTGTACATCAGTTAAAAAACGTATTGTTGACAAAACGGCAAATTTTTCCAACATCGTACAGTTCTTATTTATCGTCGTAGAGTCACGGGACCCAGATAGATATATGCAGAAAAAAAACGCTGCAAAATGCTATTTATAAAGTATTTTCGTAGGTAGTGGCGGTTACAGCAATATTGCTTTCTTGCGACGATATGTATGTAGTTTTAATGTATCTCAACGGATGTCGTTAGTATAGGCAGTTATGTATATGTAGTTTTAATGTGTATCAACAGAGATCAGTAGTTGTACTTTATAAAAGAAACAACTGTCACTGGTAGGAAGATAGCCGGTCATATACCTGGTGGCCACCTTCAACGACCATTTCCCCTGCTCAAGATTATCAGAGCACATCGGTTAGAATGGACGTTAAATCCAGTTAGATATTCATTGTAAATAAGATGATAATAAAGAAGACTTGTTATCTAGAAGAACAGAAGTATCATTGAAACTTCTGATCTTCAGAGAGTACACCACAAAAACGCTACTGGCTGGTAAGATGGCTGTCACCGATGTTGAATGATGTGAAGTACACAACGCTAAATTTATGAACAAAAATGCAAATCGCACATCTCGTAAAAAAGGTTTTAAGTCAAAAAAGTAAATTTTACAGGAGAGTGAAAACAAATGATGGTGAATGAAACAAGCGGTCCTGTTGAAAAGAGACACTAGCGACAACTTGCGGAGATAGTGATCTAACTTAAATATAGTTTTCGTAGGGCATATATAATCTTCAGTAGGCGGCTGGCGGAGGCAAAACGAAAATTCCAGAGCCGCTCATTATTAACCTCTTATTGGCCGGAGATGCGAATCCACGCGCGGTTTGTGCGCATGCGTGCAGAAAAAATTTCGAAAAAAATATGTTTTTCTGCGATTTTGACCCTTCTATGTACAGAATTTGTATGAAGGACAAGGTCAGAATCGCTTGCGCCAACATTTGCTCAGGATCTAGGCAAAAATTTCATTCATCTGGCAACCCCAGAATATTTTTAAATGATTTTATCTGTGGCATCGAAATGTCAAATTTGCCGCAATTCTTTCTGTCAAAATCCGATGCGTGTTACTTGACAAAAAACCTATCAATTTACGAAATTAACACAAGTAATGTTGTTTTGGAACATAGTTTATTGTTCTAGGAATGTGTTTCGGTCAATAAAATATATGATAGCTCAAAATTAATCCACAAAAATTCAAAGTGGTGCTTTGTTAGGGAATTTTCGTGAAAGGCCCTGGCCTTTAAGACGTTAAAGGCAAAACAATTAAATTAGTTGTTTAACCGGTCAAATTTGTTTTATGGTTCCAACAGACTTAGCTATAAAAGATCTTTTGGTTTTGGCCTATTTCAGCATATCACTCGCCATACATTCCCAATGTTTTTGCCTCCGGCAGCCGCCTACTAATAATCACAATCACTTTACTATTCAGAGATAAAAATAAAATCTTATAAAACAGAAAATTTTGACTTACGACTCTTTTCTAAGGGATGTGTGAAATAAAATTATTGCAGAATCAAAAATGGCACTTTTTAAATGTAAAAATGCAATCATTATTGTGATTTAACTAACTGTAAAAAACCTATAAAAATGTATTGGCGATGCCTTGGTTTCACTGGCTTCGGGTAGATGTGACTCTTGATTGCGGTGTTTACGTAAACACAAATATTAGTAGTCATATTTACCTGAGCTTCTAGTAACTTGTGGTAAAGTGTAACGGCGCCGATGGGGTCGGGGGTCTGCTTGCAGATGTCATGATAGTCTAGTGCCAGCATTGCTACTTTGGTTAAACTGCAAACAACAGAATTATTAACATACCCATTGATTCATAATAACAATAGGTTTAATGCCTATAAGTAAGTTTATGTATAATAACTGTGTTTTAGTAAAACCCTTCAAGCCACATTTTTGCGAATGTTACTTTTCCGTGGTTTCATGCAAATAATCTTCAAAAAACAACATGGTAAAATAATTTTTGCCGATTTTATTAACAGAATTGCAATATTTTACATCAAAATCTTGAAAAAACAAATAACCACTTTCATATAAACTTCAAGATTTTTAATTAGTTTTGCGAATTTGTAAATATTCATTTTTATCGTCTCCATAAAGTTTTGATTTTTTGACGTGAAAGGTTTTCCCAAACAACAGTCGATAAATTTACAAAAGCTTAAATTGACGTTTTGAAGTCGCTGTTTGAAAAATCATAAAAACCATAGACATATGAACATTACTTCGCCTTAGTTCTTAATTGTCCAAACGACCATTTGAAAATTTGACAGGATGTGAAGGTTTTCTTTCATTATTTCAATGAAACATTATGATAGGTGTTTAAGATAAAGCTATTTCTGTAAAGGCAAAGGTCTGATTAGTTTAAATAATTCTTAATTAAGTGATTAACCATCCTTTTTCATACTTTATTTTTAGTTTTAAAGTGGAGATTGAACAAAACTAAAATGGTCATTTGGACAATTAAGAACTGAGGCGACGATTAGTAGACCTGCCCTAAGTAATAAAAGCTTATTATTTCCCCCTCCCCATACCGGTTCCTTGGAAATGGCTGGGATTGAGTATGGCTTCGCGTGAATCTAAAAAATGTGACATCATCATTTTCTGCGAGCCAGCGTCGAGCGCTCATCGGTGCATTTTACGAAATAACACTGCAAAAAACATGGTTTGTGTTTTGAAAACGTGTAAATATATACTATCACTCGATATACATGGCGTGTGCTCGTCGATGTTTACGGGGTAAGTAAATTATGAAACATTTGTAAAAGTGTCCTAACTAAATACGGCAACGAAATATTGTAGTCTGAAAATAAACAAACTTAACTTTGCCATATTTAGACTTCGCAAATTTGTTCAATACGCGGCGAGCAATTCGCGCTCCAATGTAAAAAGGTCTATTCATTCAAAAGCAGAGTTTACTTTTAAGAACTAAATGGTGATATTATAATTCGAGATGCCTATGTACTGTCATATTGAGTTGTCGACGAATCACATATCTCCAAAGTAATCTTCCCTTCTGCGCCCCGCTGTAGTTGTTGTCTACAACTACAGCGGGTACACACTACACAGTACAATCAATGATAGCTTTTTGTTTGACAAGCCCCCAAAGGGCTCACAAATTCCAAGAGCTCGTAGGGCTTTGAAGCAAAAAATGGACTGTTACCTCGAGGGTGTTTTCCCTTGAGGTGAAAATAATCTCGTTGAATTTAATGTTTCAAAGACCCAATAAATGTCTGATTACATCTAAAAGGGATTGAAATGAAAATCTAGTCTCCTTCAACGGACGCAATCTTCCGAACAGGCCCTCCGTTGATATGCTTGGTGGCTGTAAGTGACCAGCTCAGATATGGGGGCTCCATCGAAGCCAGAGTTAAGTTAGCCTCTCAAAAACTGGGCGTACTGTACAGGGCCCGCAGATATTTTAATAGTACACAACTGCTAACCCTGTACAAATTACAAGTGCGCCCCACGGTTGAATTTGGCAGCCACCTCTGGAGCCCCAAAATACCTGAAAAAAACCCTCGACTCTGCAGAAACGAGCGGTCCGTCTGAAAGATTCTCCTAATTTAACAGACGCAATCTTTAGAGCAAAGGCGTCGGGTGGGAATGCTATCCTTGTTCTACCGGTATTTCAATAGAAGATGCTCCGAGGAACTAATGTCATTGATCTCTTCGGCACCAGTGCATAGTCGGGAAACACGCCAAACGCTTGCCCAACATATGTACACGGTTGATATTTGTCCATATTTGTTAATACTTGCCCAACGTATGTACACGGTTGATTGAGAACGGATCGCTTCTTCGACTCATTCTTGTGTTCAATAGCTCGGCTGCTGCCTCTGTGTTTCCTCCTTCCTACAACATGGGTCTCTTCAAGACCAATGTTCATCCTTCCTCTCCTCAAAAAGACCCTCCATACAGCATCTCACATGACATAGGCCCTGAGGGAAATTATTTTCCTCAGGGCCTCCTATGTGGAGTTAATGTAAAAATAAAAATTGGGGAGTGGCCATACACTGTGTATGCAACACACAATGTTTTTGTACTTCCTCAGCCGGTCGAAAGATTTTGTTTTGTGTAGATGCCTACCTATGCCTACAAATCCGTAAATATATAAAGGTGTAAAGGCTGCACTAACTTAGAGAAGTGATTCTATTTATGATAATACAAGCAAAAAAATAAATAATTTTGTTAAAAATTCCAAAGTTGGTACTTTTCATCTTTTATTGCGTAATCATTTAAATATCAAAACACTTGTTCTTTGTTATTGTCTGCTTGCAGTTTCCATAGATATAGATCAGATATAGAAGTGCAATGTTGCCGTTCTTATCAGGTAAGAAGAATAAAAACAATGGACTATAAAAAATACTTTTTTTAATATCATTTTAGGATTGCCTCTCGAAGTTACTGCACTTTACTCCCCGGAAAACTTGTATGAATATTAAAAGAACCAAATAATATAATAACTTATATTAATCTTAGTAAGAAAATTTGTAACTTACTTCTTTCCTTTTTGGGTTTGTGGAGCGTCAACGGGGTATGAAATGCAATTTGAATCTAATAAGCATTCCGCATCTGAAATTTAAAAAAAAAACATTAAAACCATAAACCATAAGTGGTATTAAGGGGAAAGGCTGCATGACTATTTTCTAACAAATCTTAATGTATTTGAGGCCAAAATACCCAACCAAACAGAAAAATTATTTTTGTAATCAAAACGTATATTAAATATCTAGTATGATTATGTGCTTCTTTATTTATTTGTTTTAAATTATAAAATACAAGCTGGTACCCGGTATACGTTGCTATGCTATTTAACCTGTTATTTGCCGGAAACGCGCAAAAATATTCGAAAAAAATATTTTTGAATGATTTTTTGATTTTGACCCTTCTGTGTACAGAATTTGTATGAAGGACAAGGTCAGAATCGCTTGCGCCAACATCATTGATGATATAGCCACAAGTTTCATTCACATGGCGACACCAGAATATTTTTAAATGATTTATCTGTGGAATCGAAATGTCAAATTTGCCGCGATTCAAACTGTCAAAGTCCGATGCGTGGTACTTGGACAAAAACATCGTAAAACCTATCAATTTAGCAAATTAACGCAAGTAATGTTGTTTTGATACATAGTTTATTGTTCTAGGAATGTATTTCGGTAAATAAAATATACGCTCAAAATGAATCCACAAAACATTCAATTCAAAATTCAAAGTGATGCTTTGCATAATTTTCTTGCTTCAGGGCAAGGCCCGTCACAGGTTAATGAAGAAATTGTTTCTCCCACGTGTCCCTTCCCATTCGTCCCGTTCCCCTTCCCCCATCCACTCCACGCCTTCCCCCGTCCCACGGACCCCCCTCCCAGGTTCCCCTACCTCCTCCCTTGTTCCCCTCCCCCCCCTCCCGCGAACCCCCAACCCAAGTTCCACTCCCCCCTCCCGCATTCCATACATTCAGTCCCGGTACATTCAGTTTTCAAACAGCTCGCATGCCACCTATTGCAAATTTCATAATGCCAGAGCTCACCAGTAGTTTTATACAAACCTTGTCCCGACAATAACAAACACAAAAAAAAGAATTATCCAATTTGGTGCAGTCGTTCGAAAGTTAGTCTCGCAAATATATCATCATCGTTTCCACAACAATGATTTGTTTTGCTTTTCATCTGACATTAGCAATAACTCGTTTTTGTTAGGAAATTTATTTGACAGACAACGTATAATAAATATAATATTTATAATTTCATGACGCCAGAGCTTACCATTATATACAGACTATTTTACTTGCATAAAATGAAGCTTTCTATTGTTGAAAGAATTTTTAAAATCGGTTTAGTGGTTTAGGCGTAAAAGCGTAACAAATAAACACACGAAGTTTCGCATTTATAATGTTAGTATAGATTGGCCATTATAGAAATCAATTTTTCATGATTTTAGAAGCAATTATTTGTGAGTTAATTATAATTATTAAAAAAATAATCTTCTTGAATTGAATTCTTGAGGACGTAAAACGAGCTTTATCGAACCCCCTTCTTTTAACATTAATTCTTTCCAATTATGTACTCTACGTGCAAACTGTATCTAAATTTCTCTAATAAACAATAAACAGTGTTAATCTCAAGTGACATCGGTAAGTATAGTCCTGTATATTTTCTAAATTTTAATGCAGCATCACATTCATTGGTCAATTACATTGTACTAGGATCGGTCAATAAGTAATGCCTCCTATTTTTTTCTCCTTCAATTGTCAAGTAATAAAAAATGCAATTACGGGGGTCGAAAACCACACTATTGATGATTAATTTGTTATTTTTTAATATTATCTCCGTCCATTTCCACAGCTTTGGTTCATCTTTTAATAAGGGCATGTATCATAGTGTTGTAAAAAGCACGGTCATATCCAGAACACCATCGCCATAACTGTCCCCGCCGATCACACACTTTTGATTTTTTTTGTCCTTGGTGAGTTTGTGTGATGTCATTCCATTGACTGCCTCTTTGATTCAGGTTAAAAAAATGAACCCATTTTTCGTCTTCGGTCTCAATTTTTTTCCAGACACTAAAAGCTGCACGTGTTGTGAAGCCATTGTTTTTCTTGTTTCTTTATTCTGGCCGGTTAAGTTTCTTGATACCCACCTTACAAAACTTTTGTTGAAAAATCAGTTGTCGAATTATCTTCATCACACTGCCTTTACTGAGGGAGAGAATGCGACAACTGTAGTTATCTGGGGTCACTACGAATGAGTGCAGTCGCTGCAATCAACGGCCTGCGCCGCTCCTCTTTTCCTCAGCCAGCGGTGTTTGTCCTTCAGCCTGTTTACAGTAATGAACCCATGGTCTAGCAGAGCTGACATCCACTATTGCATCATGGTACACATTTTTCAGTCTTTCATGAATGTGAATTTTTGCATTTCACCTTCTACAGTCAAGAATCAATCCCAAAACACTATCATTACGAACATCGATGTCGGCCATTTTGCAAGCGACTGCAGTGCTGCCACCTGTTGATGCAAAAAGTTACTACTGCTGCAGATTGTAGAAGGTTTGAGGAATAGCACCAAGTTCAAAATTTTCACTTAACTAACTTTTTTTAAGTAGAAAAAAATAGGGGGCATTACTTATTGACTGACCCTCGTACATATAGTTTTGTATTGGTGATCGATGAACCGGTGGATGTAATCCATAAGTTATTATAATAGTTTGTCTAGTCTGTAGTTAAAAGTAAAATAGAGAATTGTAGAAATATACCATAAATTTGTACAGCACCCTTGAGGTGATTTTTCTCAAAAATGGTGTACACAAAACAGGAGAGGAAGTTCTGGGAAGGAAAAAGTTAAGAGGGGTGGGTAAGAACCTGAGGGCTATGCAGTAGTGAACCATAGTTTGCCACTTGGGTGACCTATGACATAAGTGTTGGTTATCCAATGAAAGTTTCCTGGGGTGGCGGTAATTATGGCGGCCTCCCAACTTGTCAAAAGAATGTCTCAAAAGAATGCCTGAGAATGGAATTCTGAAAAATCTGAGTGCGGTCCCAGAGGGAAGTTGACCAGTGTACCGCCCTGAGCACAGCTTGGAGAAACAACTCCAGAGGCTGGGCCTGCTATGGTAGTGCCCGGAGGTGCAATGGCACCCCCACCCGATTAGAACAAATGAAAGATCATTTTTTTTTTACTAACCGTATAGGAAGCCCATTCTAGAGTTGCAATTCTTTTTAACGTTAGCCTCGGATGCCATCAGACTCCTCAGCGTGTCTAGCAAGCTGGTAACGAACAGCGTCTTCTCCTTGGAGTGGGCCAGGGGCAGATTCAGGGCCATCTCCTCATTAAGGAAGGGCCCCTTGTAATTCTTCAGGAAGGTCTTGGCGTAGGCGTTTATGTTCAGCAGCTTCTTTTGTGAAGAGTATGGAATTTCTACAGACAAACACACAATAAAGATATTATCTATCTAAATAAAGCGCCCTTGAGGTGATTTTTCACAAAAACGGCGCTATACAAATTATCCAATTATTATTATTATTATACTACATAAATATAATTATAGTTTCAACTAATTTTCTCTTATTTAATAAATCAAAACCAAAATTTCCTCTGATTGTAAGTAGCTACTTAAATACGTCTACTTAATTATAAACTATACAATATTTTGTGTAACTTTAAAAATTTTTTATTTATTATGAGTACCCGGCGGCATAAGTGGCATTGCACACTCAAAGAAAGTTTTTATATCAACTGTCCGTGTGAGAAGGCATAGATTTTCCAAATTTGCGCCCTGCTATCCCCCACTGCTTCTATGTCTCCTTTGCAATTTCTCCCTTTTCCCCTCCCTTGACCTCCACCTTTCCCTAACATGTCCAGTTCTCGTCCGGTGGCCCCGTTCCCCCCTGCGTTCCCTCTGTCCCGCATTCTTCCGCCCTGCATTTCCTGCCTTCCCCTCTCTCTGCCTTCCACTCTCTCTGCCTTCCACTCTTGAGTGTCAGATAAGCTGTCAATATACACAACTTTTTGAATAATGTTGTTCGTTATGCAAAATAACTGAAATATTAATGAATGGAGCTGAACTAATAAGGCTCTTCGAATTGAAAGAATTTAAATCATATATCAACCCATAAACAATAACATATAGAAACACTTGCTGATATATTCACTGCTAGTTACTGTCGCTATAGAATTTCATTGTATCACATTCTAGGTGCGAATAACACATAACACATATTCATGACGATTAAATTAATTGTACCTACTTAATATTTTTAAATTACCTGCGCAACTTTCCCTTATCCCTGTCCTCGCCGTCCCAACCCAATTACCTATTTCGCAACCTATTTAACCTCTAATGGGCCGGAGATGCGCGGGTGCGCGTGTATTATGCGCATGCGCGAGAAAATAATTCGAAAATTTGAATAAAATTTTCGATCAAAAACTGTTTGTCTGCGATTTTGACCCTTCTATGTACAGAATTTTTATGAAGAACGGGGTCAGAATCGCTTTTGCCAACATTACTCCATGAGACGCGTAAAAGTTTCATTCACCTTGCAACACCAGAATATTTTTAAACGATTTTATCTGTGACATTAGAAATGTCATTTTTGCCGCGAATTTTACCATCACAATTTATGTGTGTTCCTCGACTGAAACATCGTAAAACCTATTAAATTTCCTAAATAATGCAAGTAATGTTGTTTTGGCACATAGTTTATTGTTCTAGGATCGTGTTTCAGTCAATAACGTTTTCTTTTAATGTATCAGTTTTTATGTTTCAGTCAATAACGTTTTTTTTTTATGTATCAGTTTTTATGTTTCAGTCAATAACGTTTTCTTTTTATGTATCTTGCATTTTGTCATGTATTATTTATGACATTTAATCAGTCACCTGTAAATTTTGTAATTACTAACATACCTACTAGTTTATTTCTATGCCATTTACAACTTAGAAACTTTCTCTTTTATTGTAATGCACTATCTTTCCTTAAATTTATCTGTATACCTACCTTTCATATGATGTTTACTAGTTATGTTTTTATACTTTATCTTTTTTATTAAAAAAAACTGTCTCTGTTTTTAAAACTTGTCATGTAAAAGCTCATCAGGGCGTTGAAAATTAATAAATAAAATATACAATAGCTCAAAATTAATCGACAAAACATTCAATACAAAATTCAAAGTGGTGCTTTTGTAGTGAAATTTCGTGAATTTTCATGAAACGAGGTTAAGTATAGTTATAATCACATTTATTTTATTGTTGTTTTTATATTTAGGTTTATCACTTGTTGAACCTACTCTGTATTATTATTTTTTTAAATTGCTACTTTGTCCTGTTTTTTTTTTCTCTTAAATATTCTAGTTTACATTCAGTTACTTTTATGTTTCTAAATACCTATCCGTGAACATTAATAATTGGTCTGTTTTTTGTCATCCTCTTATGGCGGATACAGATTGCTATAACGTAACATGCAATGTAACACGCAATGAAAGAAATTGCCGTCCACATTGTCGCAATGTATCATGCAATGTAACAGAATTTCCATAGTGTGGACGCCTCGCGCGCACGAACCGTGCACACCAGGTGCAAGAACAGAGCATTAAAACTCGTGCGTGCCGAAATCCACCAAGTGTCTTTTTTTCGCCGAACACAAAGGGGCGTGCAGTGTGCACGGAGCGTCAGTGTGGACGGGCTGTTTGTGTCTATCAGAACGCGCGCGAATAATTGAGGACTTATTGCCGGCAGACTGAGCTATGTTCACCGCGCGCATGCCAGAAACAGATGCGAGTAGGTACATGCTCGGTTCGTGCGCGCGCTGCGTCCACACTTATGAAATGTTCCTTTCATGTTACGTTGCATGATACGTTACAGCAATCTGTACCGGCTTTATGTATATTATGTTACTAAGACCGTTTATGTTCCTTAAATAAATAAATAAATAAATAAACTTAAAAAATTCATCTAAGATGCGATCAATTTATTCAGTTCGATCTTGGAGAAATTAAAGTGGCTCAATTATGACTAAAGACTTCATTAACTCCCTAATAGTGTTAAAAAGTACATGCGAAGTGCCAATGTATAAAAATTAATATTTCAATTCTAAATTGTCCATTTGTTAGTATTTTAGTAATTTAGGAATGTAAATTCATAGACAGATCTGCCAGTGTTGCCAGCCTGTGTTGATTTCTGTACGTGTCAGTATCGATTCGACTGTCAACAGTGAAACCGTGCTCGGGACATTGATATAAAATCTGTATGTTTGGATATATTGAAATAATAAAAAAGGTAAAATATGATTGAAAATGCTCACGTGTTTCTACTTGCAAACTGTTGACAAACTCGGGGTTTAGAATATACTGAATGTGTTCGGCCGTCACCTGGTCGAGGATTGTCAAAGACCAGATGTAGTCCAGCCACACGGCGGGCTTGCTGATATCTGATGGCTGTAACTAGAAAAGAGAAATATATTTTTAAAAAAGTGGTTGTCTCCAATTTACATAAGACTTTATCATTTTGTTTGTACGTGTTTCTTATGCGTTGCTAAAACATTCATTCGATTGCGATGAAACTTTGGGGATCGAATGTGCGCATGCCCGCGATGGTTTCTATATATAATAGTGAACTCTGGCGTCATGAAATTGTTGCTAACAATGCGTCGCTAAACCGTTCACCCGATTGTGATGAAACTCTGGTAAGTTGTTGTGAGCATGCCCGCTAATTTCTATATATACTGGTGAGCTCTGGCATTATGAAAATTGTATAAAAAAATTGCAATAGGTGGCACATGAGCTGTTTGAAAACTGAATGTATTGGGACTGAATGTATAGAATGCGTGAGTGGGGAGGGGAAAGCGGGAGGGGAAAGCGGGAGGGGAAAGCGGGAGGGGAAAGCGGGAGGGGAAAGTGGGAGGGGGGAGGGGAAAGCTGGAAGGGGGAGGGGAACTCAGAGGAGGGAAACGGGAGAGGGGAGTGGGGAGAGGGAAGGCAAAGTGGGAATGCGTGAGGGGAAGGGGAGGCGGGAGAGGAAGGTGAGGCGGAAGGAGACAGGAGGAATGGGAAAGGACACGCAGGGAGAAACAATTTCCTTATTAAGTAGCATTCTTAATTTGGGAGGCGGGAATGGGTACCGCCGCCCCGGGAACCTTTATTGGATAACCAACACCTCTGCCATAGGTCACCCCAAGTGGTTCACTACGTTTGGTGATTTTATTTACCCGGGTTCATGGGTTGAGGTTTGTCTAGGTCTTGGAGGCGGATGACCAGGACATACTGAACCCAAGATTCCTACCCACCCCTTAAACCCTTTTCCTTCCCAGAACTCTCCTCTCCTTCCTTTCCTTAAAAAAACCCTCCACACAGCATCATAGGTGAGCATAAAGATGACATAGGCCCTGAGGGAAATTATGTTCCTCAGGGTCTCCTGTGTGGCGCTCATGTAAAAAAAAAACAAAAAAAATTGCAACGCATGCCAGGAACTCGCTAGTTTTGTATAAAATAAATACGAAAACCAAATGTTATGTAATTTTTACTACATAAATAAATTCACAAAATAACTTTGGATGGGATGGGTTAAAATTACTCAGTTAACCCTTTCTCCGCGTCTTTGGCCTAAGCATACTACTCCTGTACGCGGGACTGTTTACAAGGAATCGTAATCATTTTTCTTTATACGTAGAATATCTCCCAAACTCACAATATTGAATAAACATGTCAACCAATATACAAAGTATTTTTTCACACCATGAAATAATTTTTACATTGTTTATTTTCGGCGTGATAAATAAATAACATTATTCCATACAAAAATAACATACCTCCGACTGCCGCCATCTTGCGTCATCAATCTGTCAGCCACTGCGTCGATCGTAAAACTTGATACTCGACTCGCAGAATAATTGGGTCTACTTATACGATACGATTTATTACACTAAGATAAACTTAACACTAAAGCAGTTATAAATTTTAAACTAATAGTTTTTTCTTTCATGGTAAGTGTGAATGATTATGCATGATTTACCTATCGGCGCACATTCCGCCAAAATCTGCTAAAATCGACGCTCGCGCCACACAGCGGCCAAAATATGAAATGTTCAGTCTCTTAGTATGCTCTGAGAAAAATTTTCGGTCGATCGAAGATTTATCTTTTAACTAATTTGTCAATTTGTTTGCGAGTGAATACGGTAGATGTCACTGAAAAAAGATTCAAAGATGTGTTGAAAACAATTTTCAACCAAAAATAGTATGACGCAGCCGAGATATGAAGAGCGAAAACTATATGCATGTCTACATGCCATCCGCGTACGGGCCAAGTCGAGCAGGGCACGTATACATGCCATCCGCGGTCAAAAAGTTAAAATATTTTATTCATATATCAGGTCACATACACTCACTCCTCTCCCAATCTTGGTTGGTTATCCAATAAATGGTTCCCCGGTATCAGTATCCATAACTGCTCAATAGCAAAATTGCTTTCCCCACCAGCATGACCATTGGCAAGTTAGTCCTGCAGGCTGTAGGTAGGGATGTCGAAAGTGAAAAAAATATCGATATATCGATGTATCGATATTTATTAAAATATCAATATCGACGTCGATATATCGAGGAAAAAATATCGATGTATCGATATATCGGTCAAATTTTCAAAATATTTTGCATTTTAAATATAATAGTGTATTCAACTCAATATTATCAATAGTAATTTTTATACACAATGTGCTTTTTTTAATGTACAAAAATCTCAATAAAAATGAAAGTATTTTTTATAGTATTCATTTTTATTATGTAATAATTATAAAATATCAATTAAAAGATGTCTTCTAACTTAAATGTAAACTGAGACGCATACAAAGTTTATATGCATCTCAGTAATATTCACTTTGTGTTTGGAACAAGGTATAGTCAATAATCATAGATAATGGGAACCAACACATAGGATTGGCTTAGAAAAAAATGGCAAAAAATAGCATACATTTCTATGTATGTACCTACGCATATGAGATAGTATTAGTGATCACAAATACTAATGCAAAGACAGTAGGTTTGTAAGCTATTAATACTTAAAATTTCACCCGCCAGATGTCATGACCCAATACAGTTACTTTTTTCCGTTTGTTCCTATACGGTTTTGGATTCTAGTGACTTTAGTTACATAAATAAATAAAAATATCGTTTTGATACAATTTTCGACATTGGATATTTTGTATCGATATATCAATATATATTGGATCAAAATATATTGGTTAAAAATATCGATACATCGGTATATCGATAATTTTTCAACAAGCCTAGCAGGCTGAGAGATAGAACAGTCTATGCTGCCAGTGACGGAGATAACCATCGGGAACATAGAAATGAATGCTCTCCGTGATAGCTGAGTTTTCAAACCATCCACGAATCAGTCTGAATAAATGTGTAGCAATGTGCACATCCCTTCTAACCCGTAGATGGTTCATTCCGGGTATACCCAAAAGAAAGTCGGTAAGATAGAGCCACATACGTATGTATAGGCAAGACTGGTACCTTTTGCAGCTGTTCACTCCGTGGAGACTTGTGTCCCAGCGTTCCCAGCGTGAGAGCCAGCGCCACTATGTCGTGCGGCCTGCAGATGTCGGCGTGCGTCACCATCCACTCCGTGAGCGTATCCAGAATCTCTGTGTCCTTGTGTCGCAGGAGACCGAGGCTGGTTGCGATCGAGCCCACCACAGAGGACTTGTCCTTGTTCAGCGGTAGAGTCTCGGTGATGTCACTGAAAATGAAGAGGACAAATTAAATTCAATTGAATTTTAAATGAGCGGAATCACACAAAAAAAAATATCAACAGGAAATTTTTCTAATAATTCATGTTTGATTATTGTGGTTAACCACTCCGACCTGTAAGCGTGTTTACATGACAATATAACAATAGCAGTCAAGTACAATAAGCGTGTTTTCACGCTAACGCGTGTCTTCCCACAGAGATTGTTATAACTCTGTTATTACTCTAGTGACAACCCTCAAACTAAAAGTAGAAGATCCATATTGAATCAAGCTTCACATCTCTATTCAAAGTTGTACATAGAAGTACATAAAAAAAGATGTATTTTGTAGAAACAGTTAATTTATTATTACATATTATTGTATGAAATGGTAAAAAAGTGAGGTGACAAAATTGTATATTATACATTTATACAATAGAGTAAGGGTTTTTTTTTTTACAAAATCCGTGATTTTACAGTTTGTCAAATAAGAGTAGAAAATATAGGAGGGCGCCACTATTGATCAAATGGCAATACTAAACACATAACTCATGGTGTTAAAGTAAAGCTGTGTAACCTACATTTTTATAAAAAATTAAAAAGGCATAATAGGGGAAAAAATATTTTTTCATTGCAGTATAGATACCCACCGATCTCAAAATTAGAATTGCATATAGGTATGTTATTATTATACCTTTGCAATTTTGTGTTAACATAATGAAGAATAACTATAATGTAATAAAATATAAAGCACAGTTTAGAAATTGCTCACATTTATTTAATACTAGATTAAGTACCTAGCCTTGCCTGGGCTTTAGATCATGTCTCTAATTTTAGATCTGAATATATTTAACTCATTCAGATCTAAAAGTAGTGTTACTAAACTCACCATTAGTGATTCTTCCTTTCTATCAAAGTTTTTTCTTTCGTTAAATTCAAATTTATGTTAAATTAAATTATAGCAAATCGCTTTATAAAACACATTTTAATCAAATTTATGTCATGAAGAAAAAATGTTTTTTAAATGTGGTTTACTGTGTTCTATACATTCAGTGTCATTGCACTTCAAAAAAATATTTGACAGTTAAATTGGTGTTGCCAGGGTACAAATTTAGTAATTCCAGTTTTTATATTTTCTACTCTTATTTGACAGACTATAGTACCGTTTTCACATAAAAACATCATGTGAGTCATTTTTACAATTTTTTAATGTATGCATCCTAAATTTTAATATTTACAAATGTTAATATTTAATTATAATATAACAATTTGAAAACTTATTTAATAACCTTTCAAAAATACTTTTTAGTATTCGACTACGTTCAGAAATGTTTCATTTATAGAGCTTTAATTGCGAAGCAGAAATAACACAAAGTGTTTATAAATCCGACAGTTCGTTTAAGTCAAAAAAACTTGCATAATCGCAAAATACTTGAGTGGTTAAACATGTGACAGGTTGACGAGAAACTGCAAAAAATAAAAATATATTTTTGTTAAAGCCAACACGTAGGCAATACCACACTTGATAAAGTAGCATTTTTATTTTTGTCTTTAACTAACCCAGCAGAGGTAATATCTGAAGGCAAAATTCACTTGCGCAGCCGGGATTTGAACCCGCAATCTCCGGATTGCTAGTCGAGATCCTTACCCCTTCACCACTAATATTGTGTTGTCGGTTTACTTGATAAAAATAATTAACATCCAAACATATTTTCCATTGAAAAATTCAAAGCAAAAACATAGTATCTAACCTGCAAATTCTGTCGATAAGCACCGCATCTGGAAAATTGAGTATTGCCATAGCAAAAAACAAGTCTGCGCATTTCTTGAGATCGAGTGTATCTGGACTTTTGGTGATGTTATAGGCTAGAGCCCTCAGCAGGGGAGTGGATCTTCTCTTCTTGTGGGCTAGACTAGACATTACCTGCAAAATAAATACATAACATACATTTTAATTTCTAATTTGTTTAATGAATGTTAATTTTTAATATTTTGATGAAAGATGGGAGGGCTCGTAAGGACATTGACCCCTTTTAATCACAGGAAACCATATTTGTCCCCAACAAATCGGTATCATAGAAATCATTGTGTCTCCCTTACTATCATAGTGAGAAGTATGATCTAAACGGTATTGGAAAGGAAAAACAACATGCTTTATATTAAAATCTAAAAATAATTCTCAAAATAATTAAAATGTACACCTTTATGAAACCAAAATTTCCAACCACAATTTGAAAAAAAATTATGAGACGTTGTGAATTTTTAACCTCCGCAGTGCCGCTCGTCAACCGGTGTGTCATGAGATTTTACACGCGATTTTGACCCTTATGTATAAAGAAAGTGTATGAAGAACACGGTCAGAATCGCTTGCTCTATTATCGCTCTTTACCATAGAGAAAACCGCAATTAGATTGATGACTCCATATAATTTATATTAATGATTTACCGGAGCGCGGGAGCGTGCGCAGTTCTTGCGCATGCGCGGGAAAAATTCTTTGGTTTTGAACTTTGACCTTTCTATGTACGAAATTTCTCAAGGACGCTGTCAGAATCGCGGGACATTGGGTGTCATGGCTGCCGCTTTTTGCGAACGCTAATTGGTTACAACCAACCCCATTTACTCGCGGCATTCCACGAGTTAAAGAACCTTTTTTACACAAAACGACAAAAACGTGAGGTAACAATAAGGTTTATAATTCATTTGTCTAATAATATATGTTTTTATTTGTTTTTTGTTATCAGTATTTTTAGTTAGAAAAACGTATGGTGAGCCATTTTTAAAACTTTTTATGTTTGCAATAAATTTTTTTATATTTAAAAATTATGTGTTTATTTCTAATACTAAAATTTTAAAGCATATTTCATCACCTATCAAAAACAGTTTTTTAGTTTTCAGATCATTCAGAAATGCCCCTTTTATATGGATTTTATTGTAAAGCGTAAATATTCTAATCTTCTGACAGAATGTGCCCAAGGCATTGTCTTTCATGATAATTTGTATAGCATCATTTTTGTGAAAAATCACCATGACAATGTCATCTATCTATATACAACGTGTCCGGAAACTTGTAGTACAAGCGAGAAACTGGTGAATCTACATTACATAGAAAACCCAAAAAACTTAGTTTTTTCGATCTGAACATTTCAATTTTAATATTATTTTTTTTCTATTTTTCCATTTTATTCGGCAACTAAAGGGTTAAAAAAACTTTTGAGCCCGGTTTACCCTTTGATGCATTTTATAAGACATTACACAGCTGAAATCAACCCCTTAGTGAACAATTTTTTTCAAATTTAACAAAAAAAAATCCAACTTCGGACCCAATTTACTCGAAAACGAAAGCTCAAATCAAAAAGTTATATCACAAATCGACTCCGAATGTGATGTAGATTTACCAGTTTCCCGCTTGTACTACGAGTTTCCGGACACCGTGTATATAAAAATCAATGTTTACTTGCTTGTATGTATGTACGTATTTATGTTTGTTGCTAAACCATTCATCCGATTGCAATGAAACTTTGGGGATTTGATGTGCGCATGCCTGAGATGGTTTCTATATACAGTGAAAAGAGGTTTTCCAAGTGACCGGAAAAAAACAAACCTCTTAAGCAGGAAAACCTTATACGTGGGAAAAAATGGACCTATTTTGAGCTGAGGAACCGAAAAAACCAAACTTCTTAAGCCACGAAATTTCTTAGTATTATTATAAAGCTTTTGAGTGTCTTACTTTAATCATTTGCTGAACATTCAAGCTGGAGATGAGCCTGGCAGCCTCGTCGTCCCCTGTGATGTTGAGGACCGTGTTGAGGTCCTCGGAGTTGCGGAGGTTGGCATCGGCGCGGACCTCTTTCCCCTCCACCTGGCGGTGCCGGCCGAGGGTGCGGCAGAGCTGCAGGAAGCGGGGATCCGACTCAAACTCCCGGAGGGTCGCCTTGTTGGTCGAGGACCATTCCGCCAGTATGGACACAATCTGAAATTAGACAATCCTAATTATAATTACAGTACACTTTCAGTAATGCGCCACTCGATTATCTAAAAACTACAAGTGTGGTACATAGGATTATATATGTAGTTTCATCATCCTTCAACAGATGTCCTTATTATAGATAGTTTATTTAAATTTTTTTATGTGAATCCGACACAAGAGTCCCAACTGCTCCCAACTGCCTGGAGTCAGCGAGACTATGGCATCCCCAATTGGGGTAAGTTGTGAGGCTGAAGAGAGTGGGAAAGGGAAGGAGATGGGGAAGAGGAAGGTGGGGAAGTATCAATAAAATTACCTATAAACCTATTAATGCATTATTTCATAAAATTAGGTAAAGTAATTGACGGCCTCCATAGTTGAGGAGTAAGGCTCCCGACTGGCAATTCGCAGGTTGCGGGTTCAAGGCGGCGTGCCCAAGTAAATTTTATTTGATTGATTTGTTTTTTCATTCTTCTTCTCTGTATGCCGTATCAGGTCCCCCCGACGTTGGCGATCACTATTGAAAATGTCTCTCTGTCTTGCGCTGCCCGGAATAGCTCCTCCACACTTCTAATGCCGGTCCACTCTTGTATATTACGCAGCCAAGACATTTGTCTCCTACCAGGCCCTCGGCGACCCTCTATCTTGCCTTTCAATATTAAATGGAGCAAGTGATACTTCTCCCCTTGAAGTATACGACCCAGATATGAAAATTTTCTGATTTTTATTAATGTAAGCAGTTCTCTATCTGCTCTAGCCCGCCTGAGAATTTCTATGTTGGTGATCATGTCGGTCCATGGGACCTTGAGCATTCTCCGGTGAAGCCACATTTCAAAAGCCTCTAACCTGTTCATGGTATTTACTTTCAAGGTCCATGTTTCACATCCATAGAGCAAGACCGACCACACATAACATTTTAGCATTCTCTGCCTTAGTTTTAAGCTGATATTGTCATTGCAGAAGAGGGATTTCATTTTAATGAACGCAGTTCTTGCTGCTTCAATTCTGCATTTAACCTCTACATCTGGGTCAAGAGTCTCCGTGAGAATACTGCCGAGGTATCTAAATCTTTCCACCTTGACATTGCAACCATTTAATTGTATCACTAATTCAGAGTGATCAGATGAGTGTTTTTTTCATAATTTAATCATTTAAAATAATATAAGGTACGTTTGTGGCAAGTTCCAAAGTAAAAGATACTCTCAGTATCGCCCTGGTGTAAGATCACCATTCAGAATTTAAAAATTGCTTAAAGTGGCTTTAGCCATGTTTGATTACTGGATCTGAATACCCAGGTACTGCCCCACCGTCCTCTCTCCATTTACTTCCCTTCCCCACTACCTTTAAGCCTCACGACATAGCCCAATTGAGGATGCTATAGTCTCACTGATTCCAGGCGGATTCCAGTTGGGACTCTTGGACAGTAATCACATAAAAAAGAGAGTTAGGCTTATAATAAAATATGCATTATAAGCAGGAATTGCAACCTTATCGCCACCTGCGTTGAGAATGCATAATTTCGTCTGATTCTGATTAGACATCGAGGTGCATTGCCTAAATAATGATAAACCTTAAATATGGGTAATAAAGAAGAGAAAAAAAATAGTACCTTGAGAGATAACTTCCTTGAGAGCACTGTTTTATCAACTATAGAGAGAAGTGAGTTGACATCTTTGGCCTTTGATATGTGGCCTTCAATATACTTGAGGGTTTCCGTGTACGACCAGTTACTTTCACTTCCCTTCTTGCTGAGAGGAGCGTCTTCGGTGTCGGCATTCAGGGCGGCAAATGCAGCCGCCACTAAACCTGAAAAATTATTTTTATTCCGTTTAATAATAATAATGTGAGGAAAAAAAACCACCCAACGATGGCAACACTGACTCAGTTCACTAATTTAATTTTAAGAACATTTAACCAGCCAGCGGCCGAAAATCCACATTTCGTCGAAAGTTGTTCTTACGATCGTGCAGGGCGGTTACAATGAGAAAGATTAATTATTCTCCGTACCAGCTTTTTAAAATTATAACTCAATATCGATTTTATTTCATTCCAAATTTGCTTTAACTTATACCTACATTAAAAAATGCTGAAAGGCGTGATGATAAAATTATTAAATAATGTACTTTTTGCAATTATTTTTTGATTATAAGTATTTATCATTTTTCAATAATGTCTAAGTTAAATAAGAATGTTAAAAAAATCTGAAATATATTAGTTTGTAAGTGCGCAAATAAATACACAAACGGACCAATTTTCGCTAAGAAACACATGTACTTACGTATATATTTTTAAATGATTTTATTTAAACTAAAATTAAAATTCTAAAACATGCGATACCCAGATAATGTATTTATTTATTTAACTGCATGATTATATGATTTGAAATGGGTGTGAAATCTTTTTTGAAAATTGTTTGAAAAATTAGCTTGCCGATAGTATGTTTTAGACAACAGAAGAATGCAGGATTCCATTTGTTCTAATTTTCTTTCCAAATAGGAATTAAAAATCAATTATAGTCTTACGTAATGCGTCCGTTACAGAATGGTTGTTCCGAAAACAGTTGGCAAAGATTAAAAAAATAAAGTGGTTCAAATAAAGTAATATTATTTAATTTATTTATAATATTTTCTGTTCATGGGAAATACCGACGATATAAGCCATCAAAATGTTGGTATTATTTGCCACCGGCCGATAAGCGTGTGATGTCACGGTACATACAGTGACTGTCGCAGGAGTACTGCAGCACGGCCACTCAAATTAAAAACTGTGCTGAATTGTGTCTCTGGTGACGTTAGGAGACACTTTTGAATAATATCTTTTACCTAAGTTATTGACTCTTTAAATATATTGCATTTTAATTAATACAAAAAATTTTTACAACATCATTTAGAATAAATTTCTTAGTAAAAAATTAATTCCCGACTTTGGGGAATTTATATCAGGTCAGGAATATTTCCATTCCTGGAATTATTCCCGAGGGAATATTTCCGGATGCACATCACTCCTGGGATTGGAAAAGATTAAAGTTGAAACTTGAAAGATGAAAGCTTACAGAAGTCATGCAGATTGTTTCCATATCAATAATAATCGTAAAAAATGCATACTTCACCAACCAAAATATAAATTTACTTCAATGTGAATATAAATAAATATATATTTTTTGCTTTTGTGATAACGAATCAAAGGTCTGACGATTGTATAAAGCAGTGGTGCCCAACTGGTATTGCTCCAAGGGCTACTTTGAAAATCCCGATATGCCACGCGGGCACCGCAGAGTTCATAAAAAAATATAAGTGATATAAAGGAAACTACATTATACAATTACTCCACTTTTTATTTATTATGTTAATAAACACTTGCTACACTTCAAACAGAATAGACAGGAACCGCAAAAAACTAATGTGATACTTGGCTGTCAATATTTTCAGAAAGCTTCTTAGAGTCTGGTTGGTAATCTTCTGTGCAACCCAAAATCATACAATTTTTGACGTGTTCGTTAGTTAACATACTTCTGTATTTGGTTTTAATTACCTTTAGTTGAGGAAAAGCACGTTCACATAGATAGGTTGACCCAAAAAATGCTTTAACGATGAGAGTACAGTTAAGTACGTTTTTGTATTTAACAGGGTCCATGAGCTTGAAAACTTCGTCGCTTTTATTGTCTGTGCTTTTAAGGATGATATCACTGCGAAGCGTAATAATTTCTAATTCAGCTTTCGCTTTATTAACGAAGCAATGGGTTTCCATCGACGAAGCTAGTTGTGAAACATCGCTTTCGATAAATGGATTTTTGACAGAAATAAACAAAGGTTCCATACAGAAAATGTTGTCAAAACGCCTTTCGAATTCCGACTGTAACTGATGAAACAGCTCCAAATGTTTAGCTGGGTTATACTCCGCAATATATTCAGCGTCCAAAAGGAGAGTAAACGAAGGAAAATGTAGAAAATTTTTCTCCTCTAACTGCTTTTTCCATAGATCGATTTTTATATATCTGATATGTGTTTTTCTTTTCCTTGTAGTGTTTCGTTGAGTTTATTTAGTTTCGCAGTTACATCAGTTAGAAATGCCAAGTCGGCCAGCCATACTGCCGCTCGTGTAGCTGGCACCTAACGACTCATACCAGCGTAATTATTTAGTTATTGCTTATTTAATTTATTTCACCAATATTGTTCGCGGGCGCCTAGAAAACAGGCCGCGAGCTACCAGGTGCCCGCGAGCTACCGGTTGGGCACCACTGGTATAAAGCTACAAAATTAATTTTAGCATTATAGTTGTGTATTCTAAATTGATTCAATAATGTAGGTGTATTGTATATTACATAATAAGAAACATGTACACAATAGTAAAATTATCGGTAAATTTTCGGGATTAGTGTCCATGGTTATTACAAATATTTTTAGAAAAAAACTTTAGATTCGCCTTAATCACTATAAAAGGAAACTTTTTGCATCACGGCTGGCGGAAAATGACGCATTTTAATTTTCAATTGCGTAAAATTAAATTTCACTGAACCGATACGGCGACAATCCGGCAACCATTTCGTCACTGTTATGTTGGTATCCCTGATAATATTAGCGAAGAGCTAAATACGACTGTAGCCGACTTCGTGGGATACATGAAAAGGCGCGCAATTATGAAAACACAACAGACAATGCATTTAGTCCACCTCACAGATAATACGAAACTTTGAGGTTAAACTAAGAAAGCTGCATGTAATCATAATTTAAAAAAACATCCCAGGTTTTGAATGGTTTGTTTGGCAAAGCAGGGTTTGTGTAGCGGGCGAATGGTTTGCCTGGAAAAGCAGGGTTTGTGTAGTGGGCTTGTGTATATTATCTTTATTTTAAAAAACATCCCAGCTTTTGAATGGTTTGTCTGGCAAAGCAGGGTTTGTGTAGCGGGTTTGTGTATATTATCTTTATTTTAAAAAACATCCCAGGATTTGAATGGTTTGACTCCATTCCAGTGCCTCGGCTAGACTCTTAAGTGATTCTGATTAGAGGTTCGTTTACATTATATTATTAATTCTGTTTTTCATAATTACATGCCTTATCATGTATCTCACGAAGTCGGCTACAGTCGTATCTAGCTCTTGTTTGTATCAGGGATACCAACATAACAAATAGTGACGGAATGGCCGCCGTATCATCGCCGTATCGGTTCGCGAAGTGAAATTTAATTTTACGCAATTGAAAATTAAAATGCATCATATTCCGCCGCCCGTGATGCAAAAAGTTTCCTTTTATAGTGAGGCGAATCTAAAGTTTTTTTCTAAAAATTACTCGTAATAACCATGGTCACTAATCCCGAAAAATTACCAAATTATCTTGAAAGATGTGTTACTAACGAAGAATAATTTATTGTGTTTTGTGTGACTTTTTTAACTGGTTTGTGCACAAGTCATCGATATTTTTAAAAGAGTTTGTATTATAAAATTATAAGAAACCCAAGAAAAATAAAGTAAATCAATTAATTATGTATGACAATGGTGCACAGTTATAATTATTATCGGTCTGTGTCTGAAGATGCGACAAAGTATACATTTTTTACAAATACAAAAGCAATTGGGTATGAGAAAAATAAATACCTGTGTATTTATTTATATTTGTGTGGAATTTCAATCAGTGTTGTCAATTACCTGTGTTTGACTTTGGAATTGTCACGTTGGCAGAAGCAGAATCTTCTGTAAGTTTAGGTTGTTCATTGTTTTCTGCATCAGTCACACTTTTTACGGGAGTTTTGACAGCTGGGGCCGAAATTGAGGAATAGTTTCGGGTGGTTCTCAGAGAACCTAACCTCAAAATTGAACTCCAGCTTAGCTTGAACATCTAAAAGAAATTAATGCCTTTTTTAAAGCGGTTAAAGTAAAAAATGTATCTAGCATAACTTCCCTTTGGTTAACAATACAACACACTTGTATTTTCTATTGGGATCACAATTCTTACATCACTGATCACTCAAAATTTGCTTTCATCTGTATATTGAAAACAATAAGACATCAAATAAATGTATCTAACCACACTTAAAACGCTTTGAGAAAAAAGTCTTACTTTAAATGTGCATGTATACTCAGGGAGCAATTAGATAGTAATTATATCAATACTCTATGCTTAAAATCATTAAATTCTCCGACCAATATAAAATCGGACAAATTTTGACGAAAAGTCAGATGGCAGATTTTCGAGGGTTGCCATAAAACAATAAACTCGCTATGGAAAGAAAACACTCGGCCCTCGGCCTGAATATCTGGGGATTTGCTATTCTATATTTTTGAACTGGGAATACTAACGACTAATGAGTGACGGTGGTGATCGGACAGTTGGTCCCCCGGTACATGGCCCCCCCGAAAAAATAATAATTATGAAATTATATTTTTTTGTGCAATATTTACCAATTTCACACTTAGGTCGATTTCAAAAATTTATTTTAGAAAAATAATTTTTAGAAAAAAACAAAATTTTTAAAGTTGAAATATTCCTGAAACCTCTGGAATTTCTAAGAACGAAGCCAAGCATTTTGATATCTTTATTATAGATTGAGTTTATATGAGATATAAAGTTTAATTTAGAGTCGAAAGTTATGCCGGTCATTAATTTCTTCGACAGAGGTAATAAAGAAGGGTAGAGTTGTTAAGTTCATACGGATGAATAACACAGGTCTACAACAAAAATGCTGTCTGGATGTTTTGACTGATTTCTATGTATTTAGGTGTTCTGAAAACTAGTAAATACTCAAAAAATTTCAGAACATCAGGTTATTTTGCAAAACGGTATACATATATGTATAGATATAAATAGTATATACAACAGTGAGCTCTTGTAATAAACATTTCATTGCTAAACCGTTCATCCGATTACGATGACACTTGGGGATTTGATGTGTGCATGCCCGCGATGGTTTTTGTATACAATAGTGAGATCTAGCATCATGAAATTACGAAAAATTAATTAATTAAATAAAAATGAATCGCAGAAATGTATGTACGCGCATAACTTTTGAACGACTGCGCCAAATTGGATAATTCTTTTTTTTGTGTTCGTTATTGTCAAGACAAGGTTTGTATAAAACTACTGGTGAGCTCTGGCATTATGAAATTTGTATAAAAAAATTGCAATAGGTGGCACGCGAGCTGTGAAGACTGAATGTACTGGGGCTGAATGTATGGAATGCGGGAGGGGGGAGGGGAACTCGGGTAGGGGATTCGAGGGAGGGAGGGAGGGGAACTAGGGATCGGGGAGGTTTAACCTGAATTTTTAGGCAATAAAAAAGACCCTAACTACAAACAAATCGTTAAAATCAATTCAAGCTTTAGGTTGCCTAATGAGTTTAAAAGAACATTTTCTTCATTCCCACCCCCACTACTTTCCAGAAAATTCAGGATATGTGAGTGAAGAGCAAAATAAACGATTTCAACAAGATATTAAGGAGATGGAAAAAATACCAGGGAAGATGGAGCATCTCGATGATTGCAGACTACTGTTGGACGCTTCAGGGAGGCCTTCCAGATGCTTCCTACAAGCGAAAATGTACCAAAAGGAGTCTCACTAGGAAAAAGAAATGTGTTTAGTGCTTACTAATCAATGTGTTTTAGATCAAAAAATAAGTTTTGAAAAAATAAAAAATAGTCTTTTTCTTTTATTTTAAGATGATAACTTGTTTAACATAGATACCTACATTGTCAGAAAACGTGACATTCTGTGACAAAATTAAATTCATTCTCGGATTCAGACACCCAAAAACATAAGAATTACGTAAAAAACCAAAACAGCTCTCAATTTTTTTTTTTTTGTGGACTTGTGTAATTGGTTGACTTATTCTGTAAAAACTTATTGAATAACACTTATTTATGTTCAGGTAAAGTTTGTTAAGAGAACACTAACTAATTAATTTGTTTAAATTATTTTGTAGACAGGCACAATCTTCAGCGGTTTTGATGATTTTAAATATTTTTAAATCATCTGCAAAAAGCAATACATTTACATCTTTATCAAATATGTCAACAATATCATTTATGAACAGTAAAAACAAAATTGGGCCTAAATGGAACCCTTGTGGTACACTACTGCAGTGGCGGACTAAGCCCATCAGAGGCCCGGGGCGGCAAAGCTGAATGATGCCCCCCCCCCCCCCCTTGTTTAAAAAGTTGATTTTTTTTTTTTTTTTTACAGTGAATACCGCACAAGAATCTCAACTGCTCCCGTCTGGAGCCAGTGAGACTATGGCATCCCCAATTGGGGTATGTTGTGAGGCTGAAGGTAGTGGGGAGGGGAAGGAGGTGGGGAAGAGGAAGGTTGGGAAGTACCTGGCTATTCAGATCTGGTCACTAAACACGGCTAAAGCCATTTTCAAGCAACGTTTCAATTCTGAATGGTGGTCTTACACCAGGGCGATACTAATAGTATCTTCCACTCTGGAACATGCCGCAAATATACTATATACTATTTTAAATGAATTAATTGTGAAATAACACAAATTAATCAAATAAAATTTATGTGCGCATGCCGGGTTCGAACCCGCGACCTCCGGAATGTGAGTCAAGAGTCTTAGCCACTGGACTACGGAGGTCGTAATTTTAAAGATTAATTAATTAATAATTTTACAAGATTTTTATTCAGTTCACACGGGCCTCTGATCCTGGGGGACCTCCAAACCCCTCCGTGTTCCCTTGATCAAATCCTAAACAAGGCTTTAAGGTACCAGGTCACTGTAAAAAAAATAGCATTTTTTGTTCATTTTCTAAAAGGTGGATTTGTTAATAATGCTATCACCTAATGTTTCAAGGAAATTCTAAGAAAATTTAAAGAAAGTTTTAAACAATTTGTATGATGAATTACCCTTCAGCAAAATTTTCAAAGCGTTTTCTCGAAAATACGTTTTTCAATCTGGTTGACAACATATAAGAAAAACTATACATCCGGTTTCCATGCACCAAGTCATAAACATAAAATCCAGTCACCATGGCACCATATAGGGATTTTTTTATAAAGGGCCCCCTTCTATATTTTTTAAGAACGCTGAAAATTTTCCATAAAAAATTAAATATAAAATTCGCAGGTCCGCCATTTTTCCTTTTTTTAGATATCAAAATTCCTATACGTGGTGCCATAGACACTGAATTTTCGAACAGTTTAAGACTTGGTAGATGCAAATGCAATAAACATACATATGGGCGGATGTACAGTTTTTTTAATACGTTGTCAACCAGGTGGAATAACGAGTTAAAAAAGTTTCGGGAAAACGCATTCAAAGTTTTGCTGAAGGATAATTCAACATACAAATTGTTTCAAACGGTTTCACATAAAATTTTGTAAAAATCATTTGGTGAGAGCATTGTTAACATCAGAAAAAAAAATAAAAATAAAATACAAACATTTTTTTGCAGTGTTCTGGTGCCTTAAAGCATTGTTTAGGATTTGATCAAGGAAAAATGGAGGCGTTTGGATTCCCCGGGGACCAGAGGCCGCCCCTTCCTCCCCCCCCCCCCCTCCCCGTTAGTCCTTTACTGAGTATTTTTAATTACTTACCTATTTTATTACTATCTTTATTATCTGTAATGATGAGATAACCTTCAGCAAAGGGCCTAAGAGTAAAAAAATATGGAGTGCATAAATATTTATTTATTCCAATTTTATGTGTATGGGATGACGTTTGTATGGGACCTCCAAAATCCAAACCATCTCTTAGATAGTTACTAAGCATATTTTAAGGGCACCAGGACACTAACAAAAAAATTAATTTTATTATTTCATTTTCTAAAAGATGTATTTGTTAATAATGCTTTCACCAAATTCGTAAAATTGAAGGAGATACAGCATCCTATATGAAAACGTTTTAGAGAGTTTGTGTGTTGAGATATTATTCGGCCAAACTTTGAACGCGTTTTTCTCAAAACTACGTTTTACAACCCTGTTGGAAACATATTAGAAAAACTATACATCTTATTTGCATGCACCATGCACCAAGTCTTAACTTGTTCGTTAATCCAGTCACTATAGCCAGGGCCGTATTATCCATAAGACGTGTGGGCAACTGCCTAGGGGCCCCGCATCCGGTAGGGGCCTCTATGGTAAAGGGCCCCCGAGATGTTTAAGCCGGCCCTGGCAGGGCCGTATTGTCCATAAGGCAGTGTAGGCCACTGCCTTCGAAAGTCCAGTCACTATAGCCAGGGCCGTAATATCCATACGAAGTGTAGACAACTGCCTAGGGGCCCCAAAATGTTTAAGCCGGCCCTGGCAGGGCCGTATTGTTCATAAGGCAGTATAGGCCACTGCCTTTGAAAATCCAGTCATTATAGCCAGGGCCGTAAAATCCATACAAAGTGTAGACAATTGCCTAGGGGACCCGCATCGGGTAGGGGCCCCTAGGGTAAAGGGGCCCCGAGACGTCCATTGCCTAGGGGCCCCGACAAGTTTAAGCTGGCCCTGGCAGGGCCGTATTGTCCATAATGCAGTGTAGGCCACTGCCTTCGAAAATCCAGTCACTATAGCCAGTGCCGTAATATTTATAAGAAGTGTAGATAATTGCCTAGGGGCCCCGCATCGGGTAGGGGCCCCTAAGATAAAAGGGCCCGAGACGTGCATTGCCTAGGGGCCCCGGCGTGTTTAAGCCGGCCCTGGCAGGGCCGTATTGTCCATAAGGCAGTGTAGGCCACTGCCTTCAAAAATCCAATCACTATAGCAGGGCCGTAGTATGTATTTATAAGAAGTGTAGATAACTGCCTAGGGACCACGCATCGGCTAGGGGCCCCTGCGGTTAAGGGGCCTCGAGACGTGCATTGAGTAGGGGCCCCGACATGTATCCGGCCCTGACTATGATATCAGACGAGGAAAATTTACCATAAAAAATAGAAAATAAAATTCATTCAAAAATAAATCGTATTCAAATTTGCTGAAGGATAATTCAACATACAAACTGTTCCAAACGGTTTCACGTAAAATGCTGTATCTCCGTCAATTTTTCGAAAAAAAAATGTTGAGAGCATTTTTAACAAGGGCATCTATCAAAAAATTAAATAAAAATAACAATTTTTTTTACAGTGGTGCCTTAAGGCTTTTTTTAGGGTTTGATCAAGGGAACATGGAGACGTTTGGGGGCCCCCCAAGATTGGGGGCCCGGGGCGGACCGCCCCCCCCCGCTTCCCCCTTAGTCCGCCACTGCACTACTGGTAGCTATAAAGTGATTGGAATAGAACAAATTATTTTTTACAAGTAGAACTCTATCAGATAGATAGCTCGCAAACCAGTCTAAAAGTTTTCCGTCAATACCGAGCTTACGTAGTTTAACCAGTAGAATTTTATGGCACACTTTGTCAAAGGCCTTGATAAAATTTGTATATATGGAATCGACTTGAGTTCTGTTAGCTAATGCATTTGATATAAAGTTTTCATATAATGAGAGATTTGTCAGAGTTGACCTGCCCGACAAAAATCCATGTTGATTTGGAACAATGAGATGGTTAATACATACATGGGGAAATTTTGTCAAGAAGTAATTTTTCAAAAAGTTTCGGAATTATAGATAGCTTAAATATAGGTCTATAGTTAGTGACATCACTTTTATTACCCTTTTTTAATATAGGCATTAGATAACAACGTTTCCAAATATCCGGGAAGCAACCTGTGTCAAGCGATTGGTTAAACAATAGACAAATCGGCTCAGCCAGTGAAGCAATGCAATTTATAAGAATATTGGGGTGCACGTTATCAGGTCCGGCCTTTTTGTTTTTGTTTAGAGATTTAATTTTAGATTTAACGTCGTTTATATTGATGTGTATAGCAGGGATATGTATGCTCTCAATAAGGGAAGGTGGTGGTATGTAATTGTCTGGGATATCTTAGTCATATATACTTTTGAAGTAATCAGCAATATAGTTAACCTTTACTTTCATATCAGTGCTACTATTATCTTTGAAGTGCATTGAAATGGGTAAACCTTGTTTGTTTTTTCTAAGAGAGTTTACATGTGTGAAAAAGTTTTGTATATTAGAGGGTATCGATTTTTCGATTCCATTTATATAATTAAAATATGATTTTTTTGACAGTTTTTACATTGAGTTCTGTAATTGTGAAATGTCTTATAGTCATTAAGGGATTTAGATTCTTTAAAGTTTTTGTGTGCAGTTTTTTGCAAATAACCGTTGATTAACTCGCTGTTGAACCATTTCGGGATCTTCGCTTCTTTGAAGTGTGCAAGTGGTACATAGTTTTCAATGGCCCTGTTGATAATTGTGTAAAAAATTTCAAGATTATAGTTAATACTATTGTTGAGGTGAAGAAATGACCAGTCTTCATTTGTAAGATATTGGTTCATATTAGGATAGTCAGCTTTGGAAAAATTATAAGTAAAGTTAGGAAGAATAATTGTGTCATCTGGTGAGTTATTCATCGTGATGGTTATGCTTAAAGCGGGGTGGTGGCAGTCTAGGGGGAGGAGCTCGTCAACTGATTTAACAATGTGAATTGAGAGATCACTACAGAATACTAAATCCAGCAGCCGTTTATTGGTATTATAGACTTGATTGACTTGATGTAGAGCGAGTAAGTTCGTCATATCTATTATTTCGCGAGCATTTTCTGGCAGGTTTAAGTTGTTATGAGAGTTTTTATTCATCCAATCAATGCTAGGGGTATTATAGTCACCAAATAAAATTGTTCTGGCATCAGGGTATTTATTTTTAAAGGTTTCGAGGTCATCAATGTGGTTTCGGTAAAATGTGATGTTGGATCCAGGAGGAATGTGGACACATCCCAGTAAAATTTTACTTGATTTAGTTTTTAGTAATACAAATACCTGTTCCACGTCTAGATGTTTGCAAATTAATCGAGTGAATGACAGTGATTTTGACGGATATGAGAACTCCTCCTCCTCTGGTTTTATTGCTGGTGGCTGGATTCCTGTCAAGGCGGTAGGTGTTGTAAGATGAGAATCCAAGTTCCTCGGTGTGAATATCAGGATCAAGCCAGGTTTCAGTAAGGAGAAACACATCGACGTTTTGAAGTAAAGGAATAGAAGTTTGCAATTCTAAGAGTTTGGTGCGGCAGCCGCGGATGTTTTGGCCGTATTCATTGATGTGTTTGAGTTTTTTGGATTTTTCTTAACTATTGTCGGCTTGCTGTTGATATATTTGATTGTTAGTTCAACTTCACCTCCCTGTATCCTACTTTCCATTGACGTAGGATAAATATTTTTTTTGGTTCGGAGTTTGGTCGGAAAAAATTTTGATAGGGGAGTTGTAAAGATGAAAGTTTTTTTTCCTGAAGATATTCATTACTTCAGTTGAGTTTCTTAAGATCACTTTAATGGGCCTCGATTTAAGTAGGTATAAGACTAACACTAGGTTAATAATTAACACCTGATTTTTTGTATTCGTAGAATACATGTGTCATTTCTTAAATCAGTGGCTCTTTGTTCCTCCTTACTTTAATTTAATAGTTTAAGTCTGAACCCGCCATATTAACATCCTTGGTCCTATTTTATGTAAGTAGGTATATCGTATCCTTCATCGACTGCATGTTGTATATAAGTATGCCGGGGGTCAACTGTTGGGGGATCAACTGTCATGGAACCAGTTACGGAGTAGTGCATGCACCTCCAAATATCTATGGATATGTTGTGTAACTATGGCAATCTATGGTATGAAACAGCAGAAACAGTTTATTTATGGTATTAAGAAGTGACGTCTCTTGTTGCTTCGTCAGCTGTCAAATCGTAGTGTCAAATATATTTTATTTTTCAGGTTTTCTTTCCCAATATGGCTAATTTTAATAATCCTGATGATGCCTATTGGCAGAACCAAAATACTCATCAGAGTTACAGCTTCGACACCAGTGGAGGTTTTTCTGATATGCCGCCTCAGCAATTAGGTTAGTTATTTCTATATGTTTTTGATTGTACTAAACTAACAGTGGCGTGAACTCCAGGTCAACTTCCAATAAATTAAAACTCATGTAGAGCTGTAGTATATCGGTTCTTTAAATATTTCGCATTAAAAAGAAAATTCCGATTATTTATTAATAATGGGAATCTAACGGACGTTTTTTTTTTTTCTCTATTTACAAACACAGGAGTTGGGCTCTATTCACCGGTTTATCAAAGAATATTCTACCGATGAGTTAAGGCCTATCCGCACACAACAGTGCCGGCACGTGACCGACAGTTCCGTACCGTACAGTACCGTGACGTGCTATTCGTACATGTCAGTACCGACACGACGCGACGACGCGCACAGTGATTAGTTGGCACTCTAGACTCTGCGTAGCAGTTTCATGTGCTAAAATGCCTCGATATTCAAGATCACAATTAGCAGCGATTGCTTTAATATTAGATGAAGACGAAATGTATGTGAGAAGAAGGCATTGGGTTCGTAATGCGTGGAGGAAAACAGAAGAAGAAGGAGAGTTCACCACCCTATATAAACATCTAATAGATGATGAATCAAAGTTTTTTTGAGTATTTCAGGATGTCAAAACATTGTTTCGACATACTTTTATCTAAACTAAAATTATCATATTTATAATTAAATTATTCAATTATAATAAAAAATTAGGTAATTATCGGTTCGGACTGGCCACGCTTATTACGAATAATTTTTAGAAAAAAACTTTAGATTCGCCTTAATTACTATAAAAGGAAACTTTTTGGCTTTGGGGCGGCGGAAAATAATGCATTTTAATTTTTAATTGCATAAAACCAAAATTCACTTCGCGAACCGACGCAGCGAAAATCCGCGGCCGTAGCTGTCACTGTTATGGACTGTAGCTGACTTCGTGGGATACCTACATGAAATACCGCGAATCACAAACCATGTTGCACAAACCTAGCGTAGCCGCTAAACCACTTGAAAACTGGGATGTTTTTTTTGCGTTGACGCGAGCAGGCGTTATAAAGGGGCACATTCTTTTGTATCACAAACCATGTTACACAAACAAGCCCGCTAGAGAAATTTCATAATTACGCGCTTTATCCCACGAAGTCAGCTACAGTCCATAACAGTGACAGCTACGGCTGCGGATTTTCGCTGCGTCGTCGGTTCGCGAAGTGAATTTTGGTTTTATGCAATTGAAAATTAAAATGCATTATTTTCCGCCACCCCAAAGCCAAAAAGTTTCCTTTTATAGTAATTAAGGCGAATCTAAAGTTTTTTTGGGAGGAATGCAGATCCGGGCACAGTTTGGAAATGTAATAAAAAGGCACTTTCTAGATGAGAAAAGTGTGGAAAAGCAGAATAAAACAAAAATTAAGGCGCGCTCGGCAAAATTGAGGGAGATACAACCGTTCAAAGTATTTAAAATTTCACTTTACAAACTGATATTGACAGTTCGCCCGCGTCCGCCCGCCATTTTTTTTATAACCTAATACGCTAAACATGGTTTGTGATAGAAAAGAAAGTGCCCCCTTCGTAGCGCCTGCTCGCGTCACGGCAAAAAAACATCCCAGTTTTCAAGTGGTTTAGCGGCTACGCTAGGTTTGTGTAATATGGTTTGTGATTTTGGCGTACTATTAATTCTGTATTAGGTCTGGGATCCAACATAAGCAATGAAAACATGGCGAACGAACTGTCAATATCAGTTCGCGAAGTGAATTTTTAAATACTTTGAACGGTTGTATCTCCCTCAATTTTGCAGAGCGCGCCTTAATTTATTTTTTATTCATCTTCTCCACACTTTTCTCATCTAGAAAGTGCCTTTTTATTAAATTTCCAAACTGTGCCCGGATCTGCATTTCACCCGTTTTTTTCTAAAAAATATTCGTAATAAGCGTGGCCAGTCCGAACCGATATTTACCAAAAATTATTATAATTTATCTCTTTTTACGCCCAATATTGTTCCATATGTTTGCTTTAAAATTAATGTCCATGTATTTTCAATGTGAAAGGTCATAAATTGCATGATATACACAGACCAATTCAATCAACTTTTCGTCGTCCTTCTTGAAACACTGCAACTGTGTCAGGCAAAATATTGTCCGCTAGAAATTCACGCCGGATCAAGGCGAGCGTCGGCGCAGCACTGACATCACTGAACGTCACTGTCACTGACGAGTACGGATAGCGTCGTACAAAATGTATGCCACAATATCATTTTTCACTGACACTGATGGATACGTTACTGATCGGCACGTGTCGGCACTGTGCCGGCATTGTTGTGTGCGGATAGGCCTTTAGTTTATAACAAGTCGAGTGTTCTTTGCGTTAAAAAAAAAAGAAAATATAATCACTGAAGACCTCTCTGATGATTGTGATGTTGAATGAGAGAGGAGAAGTATCAGTGTTTTGTCCAATATGATTGCCCGAAAATTCTTCCAATGCAGTAACCATGTAAAAAAAACATTGTTTAATGCATTTTGCACTAGTCTATACACATGTGAAACATTGTGTCACTACCGAACCACCTCTATGGAACGACTCCGGATCCAATATAACAATGCATGCAGAATTATATTTGGATTCAGAAGATATAGCAGAGCATCGACAATGTTTACGGAACTAGGATTGCACGGATTCGCCGGTCTGAAGAGATACCGGGTCACTGGAGCCAGGATGCGGCTAATGGCCTCCGACAATACAGTGGTGAACGCAGCGTTCCAGCACCAAACACCACTCCTGAGTGAGCGCTGGGCCTGAGCTCACCCCAGACCATGCCCTACATATTTACAACATTATTATTATTATTAATTTTGGCAAATCAAGTTACATTATTTATGTATATTTTTTCCCACCTAAAATTAAATTTTTATCGAAAATAAATATCTGATTTCACTCGGATAACATTATTTTTTAGTGCAAGTGATTCATTTACTAAAACCAAAACAACAAATAGATATGGTGTACTTGCAATACTGCCGTGATAAGCAAAAACACAGTAATTAGCAAAAGTGACTGGAATATGGGAAGTTATCAAGTATTGAATTTCTTATGTTTTATAAGAGACATAATTTAATGTTACTTGTTTTTCGTATTAAACAAATGTAATATCGTTTTGGTGTTATCGTAATTTCGCCGCTAATGGTAAATAAAAATACAGTATTTCTGTTTCTGTAAGTAAAAACACAGTAACTAAGTTGAAATGATTGACAATAAAAACATATAAATTTATTACAGACCACTTTAATTTATTTTATTCACACTATCGGTTTCTGAGCCTTCGTTGGGAGAAAATTAGAATCACCATCATCATCAATTATCAAACAGTATTAATAGCCTAGAGCAGAGGTCGGCAAAGTGCGACTCCGGAGCCGCATGCGGCTCTTTGGCCCATTAAGTGCGGCTCAATTATAATTTGGCTAATTTTGAAAGGAAAACATTGTTTCACTTTCCGAGTCTGCTGAAGCATCGCCAAGAAAATAATTCCTCCATTAACAAACACTATTTCAAAACAACTATTATAAATATAATTTGAAATTTTCTCCTTTTGGCTCTAACATTGGTAACTTTGAAATTCAATTGCTGGATTTAAAAAAACAAGGAAATGTGAAGCCCTAAATTTGAACGTCTTTGTATTGATTTGAAAATATTTGAGTAGAACAAATGTGAGCTTAGTTCACAACACAAGTGGTCTGCTTTGAAAGACCTGGAGTAAGACATAATCATCTTTAACGCCTGGAATAGTATTCCTGGATGATCGGCTGAAAAAAATCGCGGTTGCTGGTCTTTCCCTTTTCGGTTCTACATATTATGCAAACAATATTTTTCATGCATGAATGAACTTTATCAAGAGTAAACTGAGAAGTTGTCTAATTGATGAGATGAGAATAACAACATACAAACCTACTCAAACTTTCCAAGGAGATGCAAGGACGTTGTTCGTATTGTCATAATTTAAATTTATGGATTCCTTAATTACATATTATTTTTTATCAGTGTGAAATCAAGTTTTTGAAGTAAAACTTTTTTACGCACGCTCGACTTGGGGGGTAAGCTGGTGAATGCGTTACGAAAAGTGGTGATTGTTACGAAAAATGTCATGCGAACGGTAATTGATGCAAACAGTGATCGATTGCTAGGCGATCGGTCGGGCCTTTACGTACGCTTGACTTGGGTGATAAGGGTAAGGATAAGGATAGGGATGCGGATGGGGATGGGGATGAGGATGAGGATAAGGATGAGGGTAAGGATAAGAGGGAGATATAAGTTAGTAAAGTTTTACTTCAGTCGTGTGGTCTAAAGCACACTCGTTTTTTTTCAGTGTACCCGTAATTTAATGAAGTGCTAAAATTAAGGGATGTTCACCAAGTATCTAAGTGTACTAGATTTTTATATATTTTTAGAAAAAGTGTATTTGAAAAAATTACAGGATATTGTTGATACACTTGTTGACTATTTTTCCATACATTCGCCATCCCGTTTAATGCGTGTGGTGAGCCGTGGCACAAATTTTTTTATACCCTCCTCGAAGAACTCTACCGCTAGCTCCTTCCCCCACTTCAGAACCTCTTTCTGCACCTGCTCGTCGGTTGAAAATTTATTTTCATCCACATATGCCTTCATGGAAGTGAAAAGATGATAATCTAAACACACCAAGGCAAGGGCATATGAGGGGTGGTTCAAAACATCCCAACGAAATAAGTCCAAGAGCGTATTGGTGGCTAAGGCTGTGTGAGGACGGACGTTTTCGTGAAACAAGCACACTTCTCTGGTCAGCATTCCCTTTTGTTTTGAATGTGCCTTTTGAGTTTTTTAGGGTATCACATTTTCGTTGTGCATTGGTGGTCTCCACGCCATGATGCCTTTTTGATCCCAAAACAGTGAGGCCATAATTTTTTTGCCTGAAATTGTGGTTTTTAATATTTTGGCAGATGGGAAATTGGTGTGACGCCACTTTGACAACTGTTTTTTTCCCCAGGAGTGTAATGATTCACTCACTATCATCTCCAGTCACAATAGAGCTCAGAAATCCTCACCTTTTTTTCTTGAAGGTATTATTCCTTCCGTGAGTAAAAAACGGATCGTAACATCCTTCACGCAACTGGAAACTACAAAGTGAATTTATGTACAACAAAGTTCCTGCGATGCTCGTTCTGGTCAGGAGGCGAATTTCCAAAACCTATACCGGTTCAGTCAAAGTGCAAAGTGATAAGAAATATCCGATATAGAGGTGCATTTACAATATATGGGAAATTTTAGCGCCAACCCGGACGTTTGCAAAAACAAAAATCGTTCTAAAATCTAGATAAAATAATCTTTCCAAGGTGTACATTAGAAATTAATAATTTTATTTCTAAATATTTATATTTTGATATTGAAAATGTAAATTGTCGCTACAGCGACTGAACCGGTATAGGTTTTGGAAATGTGCGGTCGGGAGACTACCTTCTACCATTTAGTGCTGCCAACCCCCAAAAAACAAATAACCACAGCCCGTTATGGTCACAACACTTACTTTCTGAACATCCCTTGTACAATAAATGTTTTCTAAATGAATAAATAGATTTGGCTCCCAAATTTTTTTTGAATCGTTGAAATGTGCATATTTGGCTCTTTGGCTAATAAGTTTGCTGACCCCTGGCCTAGAGACTGTACGATTGAAATTTAAAAATCTGACTAAGAATACACTCTGACGCCGCACCTTACACAAAACCGTTTTCATACGTGAAGTTTGTATACAAATCTACTTTTGTAATAGAACAGAATTAAAGCAATGCCGAAAGATTGCGCCACTTACGTTAACAGTTAGCTTGAGAAGTATTGCCTGGTAGGTGTAAGTATTATTATATTGTACGTCATTCTCTCTGGATATAATATGATTATTATTATAACTGGCTGTTGTGAATAATAATACCACGCGTCTATATATTTTATATGACGTCATTGCCTATCACGGTTACTTTGCCCCTGTGACTAGCTGTCACTGGATCCCAGTGGATCCGAGGAACTGGTTATTTTTGGAACCAGTACTTATCGGATTTTTAAAATGGTCAACAACACTCAAATTGGGCGAAGCCAAACCAAAAGCCGCCCGCAGGGCCTAGCAGCAAAAACCTGCCGAGCGTAAAATGACTGAGTTTGTACTTCATTTATGAACTTGCTATAATAATATTCAGTATATTTATATATTTGCGGCACGTTCCAGAACGGTAGCTAGTCACACAGTATTACGCCGATGAAATACCTCCATTCAGATTTGAGTCATTGTTAGAAATGATGCTAAATTGAACAAGTCCGCTTCTTTTGGAAAATCATGGTGTCAGAACACTTCCCTACGTGAATTAATTTTAACAAAATAAAAATTGCATATTTTTTTGTCTCCCCAAATACTCGCTTTTTGTGTCTAATAATAAAGCTAAATCTAACTATTTAAATAAGAAGCACTCCGAATTAACCGTGAGGCGGAGTGAGTAATGAAATGACTTTAGCTGTGTTTGGTGACCAGATCTGAATAGCCAGGTACTTCCCAATCTTTCTCTTTCCCCTCCCCATGCCTTTTGTCTCACAACACATGCCGATTGAGGATGTCATAGTCTTACTGGCTCAGTAATTTAACCTATTTGCTGCCATTACCACAGAATGATGTATGAGCATACCAAACCACAACTTCCATTCACACTGTGGCATGTAGATCGTCAGTATGAACGTTCCAGGATAATCAGTCCAAAGAGAAAAGAAAATCCACTTTTTTTAGCAACTTTTCTTTTTCATTTAATATATGGACTCACGTCATGTTAAAAGACTGCTTTATCTAGAAGACTCATGCGAAAAATCCATCCCATCCAAAATTAATCCACATTTGCTGTCAAGACCTGAATAAACCTCACCCCATGAGCCCGGGCACCCCTACTAAGTTGCCAAACGCACCTTGCCGCTTAGGATTTTAACAGTTCAAGAATGGCATTTTAATTTTCAATGTAAAATTTGCAGATTTCCAGACATTTGGTACGGAGCAAAGTTATGGCAGTGACCAGGGAGGTTTCGGAGGGGAGCAACAGAGCTATGGACAGCCGAACCAGCAATACGACCAGAAGGCTTTTGTGGATGCACCCCCGCCCTACTATCCCAACATCTTCACGCCCAGCGCCCTACCCCCGGAGGTCGCCCACGGTGACAGCGAATTCGACGAACCACCGCTACTAGACGAACTCGAAATCTACCCTGACAGAATACTCGAAAAAACACTAGCTGTACTCAACCCTTTCCATGGGCAATCCTTAGCAGACGATGCAAATTTTTTACTGCGTGATACAGATATAGCTGGACCTATTGCGTTTTGCATGACACTAGCAGTGTTTTTATTTCTCTCCGGTAATAAGGCGCAATTTGGCTACGTCTATGGATTGTCTATGATTTCTGTGGTTTTGATGTACTGCCTGTTGTCTTTGATGAGTAGGACCGATGGAGTGTTTACCATGCTGAGTGTTGCCAGTGTGTTAGGGTATTGCATGTTGCCAGTTGTCGCATTGGCAGGACTGGGGGTGACTGTTTCCCTAGAGGGGCCGGTCGGATTTGCTCTGGCGGGTTTGGCTGTTCTGTGGTCTACGTTGTCGGCAAGTAGATTGTTTGTGACCATGACAGGAGATAGGGAGCAACGCCCCCTAATAGCTTACCCTTGCGCCCTGGTGAATGGTGTGTTTGCCCTAATTGTCATATTCTGATGCTTGATGGATTTCATGTTTTCTTTAAATTGCTTGTAATAAATTATAATTTTATACATTTTCTGTGGAGTTGCTAAATCCTCTAATATCAAACGCCAACCACACATTTATGAATAATTTTTCCTTGTGTTAAGTTTAAAATACTGACCTTTTTCATTAAAATTTCTAAGTTGTATGATGATATATGATTTTTATTTTGAGATTTAAATGTAATGTTGGTACATTTGCTGTAAATTGTTAAATAAAGTAATAAATTATATACATACATCACCAATGGTTTTAATAATCCTACAATTGAAATTTTGTATACACATTTCATAAAATATTTTTTATTAAAATTTATAAATGATTAAAAGAAACAGCAAAGGAACACAATATGGAATTTATTGAAGGTTAAAATAGGCAAAAAAATAAAAGAAACTTGTATTGAATTAACAAATTCATAGTTAAGTAGTTTTCATTGTTTATTGGAATGAATAAAACAAATGAAATATTTAAACTCTGATCAGATCAAATAAATAAATACATTAAGTCGGCAGCGCTTATCCAAAACGGAGAGCGCCAACGATAAACTATAATATTACATTGAGGGAGCAGAATAAGCGTAGAAAGAACCCCATTGGCAAAACACATAAGCTGCTTTCAAATTGGCGGTGGTTCAAAATTACATATCTTTAATAACAATGTATCTATGACAATGACAGTCACACAACTAAGTAACAGTTTATCTATGATAATGACACATTTTTTAATAACAAGTTTGTCTATGACATTATTGGATTCTCTCTTTTATGCATTTAGTACAGTGCTACAGCTATAAGTTGGCGAAAAAAGAGGGCGCTGTCGTCTATGACATAACAATAGGTGTGGTTACCAGATTAAAATATAAAGCGTTAGTTCATGTTTATGCCATCACCAATTTGCATGTGTAGCACTGTACGCATCAGTTATTGAAATTATACAAAACAATTTTGTTAGATGCAAGGATACGATACGGAAAAGGAATTCAATATAGTGCTATAAATGACTGACCATCTGTTCTGAGCAATATTTAGTACGATACAATAAGACTTCTTTGTACATCCAGAAATAACAACATTATTTGCACTTAAGCCCATCTAATTCTGACGGGTGGCACTTACAATCCAGAGTCGAACACAACCACGATGCGACGGGAGCATTTATTTTTGAAAACCAAAACATGACTGTTGTACAAGCGAAATGCAATAAAAAAAAATCCTAGATTTTGGGTGACTGTACCAACATACTAAAAATTGCATTTTACCCTTCCTAACCTAACCCAACATGTGTGTTATGGTGATACAGAGTAACTTGGAGACAGAGCTGCTCATAAGGGCGGGAGGCAAGAGGAGCTGCCCACAAACCAAGTTGCGCAGAGCGGGGATGTGATGTGGGCAAGTCCCTTTCTGATATAACCATTTCTGAATCTGATAGTTTACAGGCAATTCGAATTGTACTAAAAATGATAAGCAGTTCTTTTTAACAAACGCGCGAACCGTTTGACACTTTTACAAATATTTTGTAATACACTCAGTGAATGAGTGAACGCCTGATGGTCCGGTTAGAAACGAACTATATAAATGAAACAAACATTTCTTGAACCTTGTGCAGAAAAGTCCCACAATGGACTGACTCTGCAGTAAAATGTTACCTTCCTTTAGCAAACTTTACTTTTCTGCAGAGGCTCTGGTTATCTCATTGTTCGCTCGCCGGCGGTCAATGCACGAATGATCTCTTAGTTTATTAAAGATACGCTCAAACCTTCCTGGTGCCAAAATGATTTGCCATTCGGTTTACCTCCAGCTCTTTGAAATGATACCCAGATTTTGTTGTAAGTGCATGTCCACCTCTTCTGACATCAGTGTGGAAATAGATTAAAAGAGGCAATAAAAAAGAAGAAGAATGCTGTTAGGTTAGGTTAAGTCAATAATGGAATTCACAATGCATCCGTAAATATGTCTACAGTTTTATTATCGATTGCATTTTCCGTTCGTATAACAGACATGCAGGCCCAAAAACACAATTCAATTCTTAAAATAATAATTTACAACTGATATAAATTTACAAGTCTTTTTCTCAAACTCGAGTCGACGGCATCCACATAATAGCGGCGGTGGCCGACAGGAACGATCGTCACAAATATGGGAAAACGATCCCTGGCGCGGTCCGTGACGTACAATAACCATTCTTTCTGTGTGTGCGTCCGCCGAATCTCGTTTTAAGTCAAATAATCGAGATGAATAACCACCAACTGAGTGTAAGTCCAGACCGGTACTACATTCGGCTGAATGTGGTGGACGGCCGGTCGGTGAAGAAGTTCTTGAGGATGAGGACTTGGCCGACGGTGATGACAATGATGGCGACGCTCTCGCCGATGGACCACCAGTGCACCCGCTCGTTGATGTCCTCGGCGCGCTTGCGGCCCTGAGCCTCACGCAGCCGGTGGTGCGTCTGGTAGTCCAGTATCTTGTTGAGAGCCGAGTGGATCTCTTGCGACGAGGACTCCAGCTAGAACAATAAAGATAATTAAATTTAAACATTATACATTTTAAGACTCTGACTAAACTGTGGAAACAGCTTCAGAAAGTGTGGAAAGGAGAGGCCGTGCCTGCAACGGACGGAGACCGCCGAAGTAGCAGAAGACAGGGACACCTGAAGGTGGTTTGTCCAAGTGATGGGTTGCTGATGCCATTAAATTAAGGGATTACAAACCATGATACCGCGTAAGAAATCATTCTAACTTATTTATTTATTACAAATTTGAGATAAATGAAAGTACAAAAGGGTAAGGGGAAATTTTACTATTTGGTGACATGCGTCAAAAAATAGTTGCTGAATTGTCTGTAAGTGATGAAATGCAGAATCGTTAAGCAGTTGATTAGTGCCTTCTGACGTGCAGAAGTCCTCGCTTTCGGAGCATAAAATAGTGTAAACCATGAGTAAACTTGTTAGGGACATATAATTTAACCTCTTTTAACGTATGTGGAAAGTTCCAGATTAATTTTAAAAAATGTTTACCTAAAAATATTTTTCAGTAAGTTGTTGAAATCGAGCATTCCTGTTTAGAACAGGAATGGATAGTATGTACATTCTCTCGTATACAGGTAACGCACACACCTCCATTAGTAAATGATAGCATTATGAAGAGCAAATCCAAGCATTTTGTTAGCGTGGGAGATAATGTCAGAAAAATTTGAAAAAGGAATTTGCTTCGTGTATGGACACTACATGTGTCATTCAATGGCCAAGTATTTACCAATTGGCCCTTTCTTCTTCTACCCCACTTCTTTCAGCCTCACTAAATTTCCTGAATTGTAGACACATGTAGTGTCCATACACGAAGCAAATTCCTTTTTCAAATTTTTCTGACATTATCTGTTGAAGCAATATAAAGAAAAGTTTCCATTCTGAATGGTAATTCTCTTTCCATGGTGATGAGAGTATCTTCAACTTATCAAACTGGTGCAGACATTTTTTATAATTCAAAATAATATCATTTTGTCAATTTTCAAAGCCACAAATAGTAATCACACATGAATGAAAAACACCTGTGTTGCACTCTACTTGAGTTCTAGATCAATTTTTCAACAGCTGAATAAATAACACTTTTTAAAAGGTCAACATCATAATAACGTATAGGTGTCATCAATGTACATTCGCAAGTCAGACAGCACCTGGTAAAAGGTTTCAGGAGACTATTTTTAAATGAATAATTCAAATCCAATTAGATATCTATTCTTAGAATTTTTCAAGATACATTTTTAAAGTTACAGATATAATTATTAAAGGTGACAAGATTCATAAATTATTTTTATTTATAGTGCTTTCACATAAACGAATATTGAATGTAGAATTGTAAACATAAATCTAGGGTCTGTAATGCAGTTTAATAACACCGTCCGTCCTCACAGATTTAACATACACAATGGCGCGACGTGATGCACAAAGCGAGTCGAAATACACATTTATACATTCGAATATCAATTAATTGCGTGAAAAGAACACACACAGGTGCCAGTAACCATGTGGAGGAGATTCTTTATTTCATTCTGCATCCACAAAGTAGGAAACAGTTTGACTTGAATAACGGTCTTGAAGCCAAATTTTTTTTTACGTCAGCTTCACACAGGAGGCCCGCATGCCTATGTCATCTTTGAGGATGCTGTGTAGAGGGTCTTTCCAGGAAAGGAAAGAAAGGAAGTTCTTGAAAGGAAAAAGGGATGAGGGGTGGGTAAGAATCTGGGAGTCGATTTGTCCAGGAGTGACGCACGTATGAATCCACCCCTCCCACTGCGGTGCAAGGCGATATCCCGAGAGAGTCTTGCTGAAGAGGTCAAAACATCTTCTTCAACCAGTCTCTCCCAATCCGGCCTACCTCGCAATTGGTGGGCAGACGCCACCAAGACACATCCAGACACAGGCAGATGCATCCGCGTAGACCCGGACAAACCTCACCCCTATGAACCCGGGTACCCCTGCTAAGTCACCAAACGTAGCGAACCACTTGGGGTGACCCATGAAGAGGTGTTGATTATCCAATAAATGGTTCCCGGGCCGGCGGTACCCATACCCGCCTCCCAAATTAAAATTTGTCTCCCGAATTATTGAATATCTTTAGATACCTATTTAATTGATGTTGCAGAGCATAAAGGATTTTTAGAACTAATTTGATGTAATATTTTTGTCAGTAATTGCGTCTTGTTCTTGGGTTAGTCTACAGATTTGTGCAAACTGTAAGTATACATATTATCTAGCATACTTTCAATAGTCACCGACCGCCATTACTGTGAATGGGTTAATAAATTGCTTGAACAAATATGACTACACACATATAAAGATAAACTTGTGCGAAAAATGAAATTGGATAAATTGCAAAATTAATTTAATTGACTGAATAATTCATTCGAAGGCAAGTTTTATTACGCATGTAATGCAATTTGTAAACGCATAACAATATTTGCCATTATGTGGATTCGACATGCTATTTAATATTTTTTGTCTAATCTTGCTAGGAATACCATGAATTGCTACGAGAATGAACAATGGCCGACAGACGGAAAATTTAAGAGGGCATTACCAGAGAAAACCTGAAATATGTCATTTTCAAATAAGATTTTAGACGTATTGACCATTTTCCACAAAAAATTATAAATGGATTTTGAAAGATTGTTCTTTTATCTAGCATTCGCATGTAATAAATTTTGAGAAATTTTTTAAATTTTTAGTATAATAAGGTTATTCCATAGGTCGTTGCCAGATTTGTTAAATTTTCAAAAAAGATTTTGTATTATACCACACCCATTTCAAATAATATAATCATGCAGTAAAATAAATCAATACATTATCTAGCAAACGCATGTTTTAGAATTTTAATTTTAGTTTCAATAAAATCATTAAAAAATATGTACGTACATGTGTTTCTTGACGAAAATTGGTCCGTTTGTGTATTTATTTGGGCACTTACAAACTAATATATTTCAGATTTTTTTAACATTCTTATTAAATTTAGATATTATTGAAAAATGATAAATACTTATAATCAAAAAATAATTACAAAAAGTACATTATTTTAATAGTTTTATCATCACGCCTTTCAGAATTTTTGGATGAAGGTATAAATTAAAGCTAATTTGGATTGAAATAAATTCGATATTGAGTTATAATTTAAAAAAGCTGGTACGGAGAATAATTAATTTTTCTTATTGTAACCGCCTTGCACGATCGTAAAAACAACTTTCGACAAAATGTGGATTTTCGTCCGCTGGCTGGTTAAACGCTCTTAAGGAAAAACAACACTTTGTTCATGAATTTATCCAGATTTAACCTCTGGATCACCATATCCTTAACCAGTCGAGCGACAGACCAAATAAAAAAAAATTCTCGGATTGCTTGCGATTCTTTGCAGCTCGTTATGAATATTTTCCGCCCACATTAAAAAAATCATACCTCCGAATTTTTATATGGAGACAATGTTTTAGCCAATGAATTCATCTATCTTTTGTCGATTATCGTAGGATTTATAAAAAAATATAATAAAATCGTAAATTTCTACTTAATTACTTCCAATTAAGGGAATATTTGCCAAAATTGGCAGCATGCAATCCGAGGTACTTTAACCCCTCCGAATTTTCGCGAATATTCCCGTATAATGTCTCAAGCAAAATGACATTTTACGAAAACTTTGTTTTATTACCGCTTCACAATTAAAGCTCTATAAATGAAACATTTCTGAACGTAGCCGAATACTAAAAACTGTTTTAGAAAGGTTACAAAATAAGCTTTCGAATTATTATATTACAAATAAATATTGACATTTGTAAATATTAAAATTTAGAAAGCAAACATTAAAAGAATGTAAAAATGACTCATGTGATGTTTTTATGTGAAAACGGTACTAAAATCACAGATTATGTAAACAACAATACTTATTCTATTGTATAAACGTATAATAAACACTGTTGTCACGTCACTTTTTTATCATTTCGTATAAAAATATTTAATAAAAATTAACAATGTTGAGCGCGGTCGAGCCGCCCGTAGGAAATTTGGCGGGTCAAATTATTTGTCAGACTGCGCGAATGACAGAATATTCTTGTTATGTATTTCTATGGACAACTTGATAGGGATGTACAGCTTGATCCACTATCGACCTTTTACTTTTTGTTTTAGGGATGTCACTAAAAGAATAACGGAGTTAGAACTTTTTCTATGGAGACACACGCAATGACGTATAAACACGCTTATTGTACTTGACTGCTATCGTATTTTTAACGCATATATCTGCTTATCGGTTTGCTTTTTCTCTTTGCTGATCGGTTAAATAGTGCCATATTGTGGCAAACAGCGCTCCAGTGGTTAAGAATACTATTAAAAAATCATTTGTCTGAATATAACTAGACATTGTGGGGGAACTGCACATGGTTTTCAATTTGGGAGGTAAATATAGGTAACGCCACCCCGGGAACCATTTATTTGCTCTTCAACACCTTTGGCATAGGTTACTTCAAGCTGATCGCTACGTTTAGTGGCTTAGCAAGGTGAGGTCTGTTCGGGTCTCGACGGCGGATGCGTCTGCCCGTCAACTGTGTGGAAGGCTGTATCGGGAGAGACTGGTTAAGGGTGACCTTTTGACATCTCCAGCAGAACTCTCTCGGAACTTCGCCTTGCACTGCAGTGGGAGGGATGGATTCCTACGTCAATCACTACCGGACACACCCCCCCCAGATTCATACCCACTCCTTTTGCTTCCCAGAACTTCCTCTCATTCATTTCTTAAAAAAAAACCCTCTACACAGCATCCCAAAGATGCCATAGGCCCTGAGGGGAATAATTGGCAGGATAAGCAATATATGTATATTGACCGGTCAGTGACTGAGTTGGCTTCGCGTTTGGGTCCACTCGGGCGCCACATGTGCGATTTCTCGGTTGGCTAAGTCGTCCATAATGTCACAAGTAACATTTTCCGCTTATTGTGATGGTATCAGGAGATTTTCAAATATTGTCAGGTTATTCGTAAGCCAAGAAAGTTTGTCTTTCTTTTAAAAAAATAATATATATATTAAAAAATATATATATTTAAACAATAACTGTTGCATCCGAAACTGTCCGAAATGACAGCCTCAAATGCAACAGGCGAATGGTGGACTGTAAATTGCTAAATAAACAAAAATTACGAAATGAATTGAATGCTTATATGTGTCTGGTAAATCTCTGGAACTAGAAGGAAGTAAGGAAAGCCAAGTCACTTACCAAATTCGAAGACGAGCACAAACTTAAAGAAAAACCAGTTCCTTCCAATGTCACAAATCGATCAGTTGTAGGTGCACACTGTTGGTTGTTATTGTTCCAAGCCTTTTTTCAGCAAGGTGACATGGTTGGTGGGGGTAGGATCGAAAAATGACATTCAGGTAGGTACTGAGCACAATATCAATTCAAAACCCAACATTCCCGCCCCCGAGAAGAGATTGAAATCTCTTATCTACGACCGATGGTAAATCACACATTTCCGAATACTGACAACAAACAAATGAATTTAATAACAACCTATTATTAACAAAACGACAAACAATTATTCAATCCTTTTGCAACGAACAACTTAACGAAATTAAAAAAAAAAGTAAGAAACATAAGTCTAAAATAAAACTAAAATTAATCCATAAGGAATATGTTCCTAAGATAAGTTATTGAAGACCTATCTTTCATAGCAACTGACACCGCGGTAAAACGAACAAAAAGTAAGGAGAAAATAAAGACGACAAATATAAAACTTAAAATAAACTTATGAGTAAAATGTTTCAAAGTGGTAATGGATAAAGTTTGACAACTGGCCGACGAAATGTTCCTTGTGCAGTTTTAACTGTCACAACCCGTACGATTTGATCAGGACCCGGATGACATTCCTCGATGCGTCCCAGTGGCCAGTGCATGGATGAAATTTTTCCATCATTTAATAACACCAAATCTCCAACATTAAGATTAGGTGATGAAGTTATCCACTTTCCACGTTGTTGAAGGGTGTGCAAATATTCTTTTCTCCATCGATTCCAAAATGCCTGAGTTATTTTTTGCAACAATTGCCACCGTGATAACCTATTCATAGGTACATCAAACCAATCAGGTTCAGGAACCGATGTAAGATGGTTTTTCTTGGGCCAAAGTTCAAGATATTGGACATTAGAGGCGATATGGATATGTTGCAAACGCCCACCACCTCTGAATAAACCAACCGAATTCAAAAAATGTATAATCAGTCGAATGTGAGACACAGTTTGACAAGTTTTGCCTGTAACTGGATGAAAATGCACACGTTGCACTTTCAAAATCCATAATTTTAGAGATGAATGCAACTCCTCGACGGTTAATATTCCGAATATACGATCCTCTTTCTTTTTTCGAATGTTAACAGCAAATCTCAAAATCCATGCTGTAACACGTTGCAATCTTGTTAATGAAGAAAATCTATTTAACGTCTCCTCATTCCACGAATTAGTTGAAGTCAATACATGAAGATTGTTGGCCTTTAGCTCAGGAACAACATCAAGTTTTACACTGGAAGAATGGAACAATGACCACTCATCGACGGGTGATAGCATCCAAGGAGGCTCCCTCCACCATAACTCTGTATTGACTAACTGATCAGGCAAAAGTCCTCTGCTAGATACGTCAACTGGGTTCAAATGAGTATGTATATGAAACCATTTAATCAAAGAATTAACTTCATTGATTTGTCCTATTCGATTGGCAACAAAGGTTTGCAAATTATATGTAGGTGTATGAATCCATGATAAGACTATTGTAGAATCCGTAAATGTGAACACTTTATCAATATGTAAAGTTGTACGGAATGATTTCAAAACATAATCCAAAAGTCGAGCGAGCAACAAAGCACCACATAATTCTAAACGTGGAATAGAAAGAGTTTTCACAGGAGCCACGTTTGACTTGGCAACCAAAAGTCTAATGTTAAATTCTTGCTTCGAATGTTGGGACCGAATGTACACAACACAAGCATAACCCTTTTCGGATGCATCTACGAATCCCACTAATTGATATGTATTATCACTACTCTCCCCTATATAACGCGGAATTTGAATATTGGCTAAAGTTGACAATGACGATACTATTGCCGTCCAATACGATTGAACCACGAAAGGAACTGGATCGTCCCAGTTCAATCCAAGCTTCCACAACTGTTGTAACAAATATTTAGCCAAAAACGTGATGGGGGAAATCCATCCAAGGGGATCAAAAATCTTTGCAATTGTTGATAAGATTGACCTTTTAGAAAATATTATTTGTGATGTTTTTACTCGATACGAGAACGAATCAGTTTGCGAATCCCAAACAATACCTAAAATTTTAATGTTATTGGCATGATCTAAATCAATTTCTATAGGTGCTTCCTGGTGTGAGATTGGAATATCAGAAAGCAGTTCACGACAATTACTCGACCACTTGCTTAATTCAAAACCGCCAAGATTAAGTAGTTCCACCAAGTCTCGCTGCAATTTACGTGCCGATTCAAGTGTGGATGCTCCAGTAATATCGTCAACGTACGTATTTTCCAATAAAACTTTTGATGCTGTTGAAAATTTGGCATCTGCATCCGATGCGAGTTGATGTAAAGTACATATAAACGGTGCAGAAGCCGTTCCGTAGGTAACAGTTTGCAGTTCAAATTCTTTAATCATTTGTTCCGGTGATTCACGCCATAAAATATGTTGATAGGATCTATCCTCTGGTCGAACCAATATTAGTCTATACATTTTGCAAATATCTGTTGTAAAGACAATTTTATGCGTTCTGAAATTGGAAATTAACTTCACAATATCTTGTTGAAGTTTAGGTCCTACTAAAAGTATGTCTTTTAACGACTGGTTAGAAGATGTTTTTGAACTTGCGTCAAAAACAACTCTAAGTTTTTTAATGGATCCAGTATCCTTAATCACACAATGATGAGGAATGAAATATTTTCCAGTCGAAACTGATGAACTTGTCACATCTATCATGTGGCCCAAAGATTCATATTCTCTCATGAATTGAATGTAATCAGATTTTATATCTGGATGCCGAGAGAAACGGCGCTCGAGGTGATGCAGACGAGATACTGCCGAATGATGTGAATCACCAAGAGCCGATTTGACTTCCCTGAATGGAAGTGGAACAACGTAACGTCCCACATCATTTCTATAATGTTGAGTTGAAAATATGTTATCACAAAGCAACTTTTCTGGAGATAACAGTGAAGAATGATTGGGAACGTCCTCAATTTCATAAGGTGTCTTCACATTAGTTTCAATCGATGAATCTAATATTGTCAAAAACGAATTAATAGGAGATGTGCTGTGATCGACATTTCCCATCAAAATCCAACCAAAAGCTGTGTTCAAAGCTATCGGTTCATTCGCTTTTCCTACCACCCGTCCTGAACGAAGAATGGATGAAAACAACCCAGCACCCAATAAAATATCGATTGCAGAGGGTTTATCGAAATTTGGATCTGCCAAAGTTAAATTTCTCAAATGATCCCAGTCTCCCCGACGAATGGGAGAACTAGGCAACTGTGCACAAATGCTTGATAACACGACGAAATCCGCATCAAAAAGCTCATTCGAACATAGAGGACGGATCCGACACTTGACCAGTCCCTTCTGCGCGATGGCCGACAACTGTCCAATTCCTCGAATAGGAATTTGTTTATTAGAACAGTCGAGGCCCAAACGAATTGCACAATCATTTGAAATAAAATTTGCCTGACTGGCACAATCCAATAATACACGAACCTTGTGAAAATGACCCTTTTTATCACGAGCTTCTACGATGGCCGCAGCTAACAAAACTGATGATTGGCTAGAGCTCGATAAAACGTTGGGATTGTTAAGCCTCTCCGAATGAGGTGTGGTTGCCGCGATGGCCGATACGATTGGGTCGATTGTCTCAGGTGGCGAATGGAGTACTTCTTGTCTAGAAGTGTTATCGAAATTGTTGCTGTTTGACGCCTGTACTTGCCTATTTACGTCACGAGAAAAATGCAACAAAGAATGATGATTTTTATGGCACTGAAAACAATTAAAACGCGACGAACAGTTCTTGACCAAATGCTGAGCGGAAAGACAATTCTGACACAATTTATATTTCTTCACAACATCAAATCTAGCAAGTGGTTGTAGCTTTAAAAATTGGTCACACTTTGAGAGAAAATGTCCACCTTTGCATATTAAACACACCGACTTTTGTGTACTGACAAAAGAATTTAATAAGCGATTTGTTTTTGCTTTTGGCGCTTCATTTTTCACACCGTACCCATGAACCGATTCATAAATTTTAGATTGTGATTCTAAAAATGACAATAATTGCGAAAATGATGGAATTTCCTCCTTATGACCTATTAACTCGAAGTTAGTTCTTAAGTCATCAGGAGTTTTCTTCAAAACGATATGTAGTAATAAAAATGACCACTGATCTGTTGGAAAATGTAACGCTTCTAATGCCTGAATATTTTCCTTCAAAACATTAACGACAGATCTAAGCGAATCCTTTTTAATTATGGGGCATGAGATAATGTTCTCTATGTGTCTGTCCGCAATTATCCGTTTGTTATGAAAACGATCTCTCAACAAATTGTAAGCAATTGGATAATTGATTGCGGAAACAGGAAGATGCTTTATAATTTTCAACGCGTCACCCGATAGTGCTCCTAACAAATAATGTAATTTATGTATGTCACTTAGAGATTCATTATCATGAATAATTGCATCATACGTATTTATAAAGTTTATCCATTCAGTAATTCCACCCGAAAAAGTTGGCAAACTAATTTTAGGAAGTGAAAAACCGTGACTATTTGATGTTTTTATAGAATCTTCCTTTGGTGGAAAAACTGCTAGATAATTCGTATGAATTTCAAAATACATGTTCATAAAAGATTTATATTTATTTTCCAAATCTGTTAATTTTAACTCCTCACTTTTTGACGTTTCTAGAATAATATAAGATTCAACAAAATCATCCCTTTGCTTTTCAATATCCTTAATTCTAACCAGTAAATTATTTCTATCTAATAAATTACCAGAAACAACTGCTCTGATCGATGAATCATGAATCTCCCGGAGACCTAGAATGGCCAATTTATTGCGAACACTAGCAGAAGCAGCCATTTTGATAATATTTGAAAATAGAAATTCAACAAACGAAAAATGTGAAATTTACCACGAATTTTAACCCCTTTTGAAGGTGACAATGTGCCCAATTCGAAAGCCGAAATGCCAGGAATATTAGGAACACAGGATCAAGGTTATTGGAAAAACACATACAAGCATTCAACTCCAAAATGCTCACGAAATCCGGCTCGAAGGACCAATATGTTGCATCCGAAACTGTCCGAAATGACAGCCTCAAATGCAACAGGCGAATGGTGGACTGTAAATTGCTAAATAAACAAAAATTACGAAATGAATTGAATGCTTATATGTGTCTGGTAAATCTCTGGAACTAGAAGGAAGTAAGGAAAGCCAAGTCACTTACCAAATTCGAAGACGAGCACAAACTTAAAGAAAAACCAGTTCCTTCCAATGTCACAAATCGATCAGTTGTAGGTGCACACTGTTGGTTGTTATTGTTCCAAGCCTTTTTTCAGCAAGGTGACATGGTTGGTGGGGGTAGGATCGAAAAATGACATTCAGGTAGGTACTGAGCACAATATCAATTCAAAACCCAACAATAACAGTTTCTCGGAGTTTGCCAACCATTTGGTGGAAACCAGTCACACCTTTGACTTCAATAGAGGAATAGAATTAATGCATTGTAATGTCAATGGCATTCAGTTGGATAAACTAGAAATTTTAGAAATCCGAAAGAGTGTTAATGCGAATTTGAATATTATTAATAACCAAAAATTGTTCTTAAATGACCCAATATTAAACCTGTTCCCTTTGTAAATTGTCTCCCATTGCCCCTCTCTCCTCTACCCACTCTCATATTTTCATTGATAACATTGTCTATGTCCATTCTTTTTCAATTGACACCATTGTCTACGTCTATTATTTATAATTAGTATCAATAAAAAACCCTGAAGAAGTGAGCATTGCTCACGAAACATGTTGGTTTTGTAAACAATAAAAGTGGTAAAAATGAAGTAATTTATTAATTTAAATCAAAATGGTGCCACAAAATAAGTTTGCTGTGTTAGAAGAAATATATATATGTTATAGGCCGATCTAAAATCAGGCAGATCATGATGCGCCTAGCCACATCATGATCTGCCGCATCGTGAAATAGCAGCAATGTGCGTGGGGCGCATCACGATCTGCCTGAGACATGTATATCTTTTAACGTTATTTTTTGTCAGTTTCTGTATTTATCAAATGAATAAAATATTCACGACGTTTTTTAGTAAGGCTGAAAGTGTTCAGATGGTTGTCATGGAAGTGGCGTGAGGTGAGGAATGATTATTTACCTGCGTGAGGACTGTGGCGTGCTCCCCAACGCCCGGCAGAGCGGGTTCGGGGCCAGCCTGGAAGTCCATGTAGACTATTTTATGTGAAAATGTGCTAAATTCGTTGCTAAAGCACGCTGAGTAAATACCTGGAAAAAGATAACAGATTTTTAAATGGGTTCTAAGAACGAAATGTATTTCCTGGATTATGAAGGCTTTGGTAGAAACAATAATAATAATATATTTCTATTAATTACACAATTACAAATTTTAATTTATTGCATGTAAGAAACATAAATATTTTAAAAATATTTATATGGCGTTATATAAATTAAATATTTATTGCCCGATATCCGTCTCGATCAAGATAGATATCGGGCGAGATCTCTTGTCAGATTTTCTAATGCTGTTAAATTTTTTTTTATTTTAACTCCACACAGGAGGCCTTGACGAAAATAATTTCCCTAAGAGGCCTATGTCATCTGGGATGCTGTGTGGAGGGTCTTTTTGAGGAGAGGAAGGAATGAACATTGGTCTTGAAGAGACCCATGTTATAGGAAGGAGGAAACACAGAGGCTGGCAAATCATTCCACAGCCGAGCTGTTGAACATAAGAACGAGTCGAAGAAACGACCTGTTCTCATGTGACAAATGTCAACCGTGTACAAATGTTGGGCACGCGTTTGGCGTGTTTCCCGACTATGCACCGGTGCCGAAGGGATCAATGATGCTAGTTCCTCGGAGCATCTTCTATTGTAATACCGGTAGAACGAGGACAGCATTCCCACCCGACGCCTGTGCTCTAAAGATTGCAATCCGTCTGTTAAGATGGGAGAATCTATCAAACGGACCGCCCGTTTCTGCACAGAGTCGAGGGTATTTTTCAGGTATTTTGGAGCTCCAGACCAAAGGTGGCTGCCAAATTCAACCGTGGGGCGTACTTGCGATTTGTACAGGGTTAGAAGTTGTGCACTATTAAAGTATCTGCGGGCCCTATACAGTACGCCCAGTTTCTGGGAGGCTAACTTATGAATAAATAATCACACATACTTGAATGAATTTGTGTTTAAAATGACCTAAACTAAAATAAGTGACAGCTCACAGCTGAAATTCTGACATTGGCCCATAGAAATAGCAAAAAATAGCCATAAAAATAAAATCACACAAATCTGACAGCAGATCTTGGCCAAGAACTATCTCGTGCCAACAAAAGATGTAGAATAGCTCATCTGTATTACTTATATCTTTCATATTCAGTTTATTATGTTATGTAATAGGTGTTCACATTTTTTTTTTTTTACAGTGAATACCGCACAAGAATCTCAACTGCTCCCGTCTGGAGCCAGTGAGACTATGGCATCCCCAATTGGGGTATGTTGTGAGGCTGAAGGTAGTGGGGAGGGGAAGGAGGTGGGGGAGAGGAAGGTTGGGAAGTACCTGGCTATTCAGATCTGGTCACTAAACACGGCTAAAGCCATTTTCAAGCAACGTTTCAATTCTGAATGGTGGTCTTCCACCAGGGCGATACTAATAGTATCTTCCACTCTGGAACATGCCGCAAATATACTATATATTATTTTAAATGAATTAATTGTGAAATAACACAAATTAATCAAATAAAATTTATTTGCGCATGCCGGGTTCGAACCCGCGACCTCCGGAATGTGAGTCAAGAGTCTTAGCCACTGGACTACGGAGGTCGTCACATATTATTATACCTCTGAACAACTTACCTATAATAATGAATACAAGTAAAACATGTCAAGGTGTTAATAAATAAATAATAAAGAAAGATTATTTTACAATAATGCAACTAAAACGAAGTCGTAAAAGATATTTTTAGAGCAATGATACAAGTATGTAACTGCAGAGATCTTGCATAATATTTAATTGGCGAGTCCTGACCTCTAGAGATATTATTTAGTTGTGAAAATGACGATTTAAAAAAAAATGAATGAAGTTGTTTAGTGATTAGATTTACATAAAAAATCTAATGAAATTATGATTTTTTTTCCTGATTTCACATCTTCACAATTTTGAATGAAACTACAGATTTCAGGGAAACCTTCATAATAAATAATCCAAACCGAGTCCGATTAGTTTAACGAATATTCGGATGACTGGAATCTTTTAACAGCTGGATTTTTGGAAAATTTGAGAGCTTGACGTTTTCTGCAACTCTGACATAGACTCTAAATATTTTTAACCTTTGAATCACATGCTGTGGATTTATAAATGTTAGACACCACTGCTAACTTCGTACAACTCTGTCACTTTCAAGTCTCCTTAAAATTACACTTTTTTCTTCAATGGTTAACGTCTTGTGTTTTCACCATTCACCGGGCTCCAGTCACAGGGAGTTAGGGGTTACTGGAGGTTGGGATTACTGGAGGTTGGGATTACTGGAAGTTGGGATTACTGGAGGTTGGAATTACTGGAAATTGGAATTACTGGAAATTGGGATTACTGGAGGTTAGGATTACTGAAAGTTGGGATTACTGGAGGTTGGGATTACTGGAGGTTGGGATTACTGGAGGTTGGGATTACTGGAGGTTGGGATTACTGGAAGTTGGGATTACTGGAGGTTGGAATTACTGGAAATTGGAATTACTGGAAATTGGGATTACTGGAGGTTAGGATTACTGAAAGTTGGGATTACTGGAGGTTGGGATTACTGGTGGTTCAGAATACTGGAGGTTGGGATTATTAGAGGTTGGGATTACTGAAGGTTGGGATTACTGGAGGTTAAGAATACTGGAGGTTGGGAATACTGGAGGTTGGGATTAATGGAGGTTAAGATTACTGGTGGTTCAGAATACTGGAGGTTGGGAATACTGGAGGTTGGGATTAATGGAGGTTAAGATTACTGGTGGTTCAGAATACTGGAGGTTGGGAATACTGGAGGTTGGGATTACTGGAGGTTAAGATTGCTGGAGGTTTAGATTACTGGAGGTTCGGATTACTGGAGGTTCGAATTACTGGTGGTTCAGATTACTGGAGGTTTGAATTATCGGATTATAGTGGGTTAAGATTCCAGATACTTTACTGTAGTACAATAATAATTTTTGGCTATAATTAAAAGACAATTGGTGACCCCCCCCCCCCTACAATCCATAATCCTTTCCTGCAGTTCAAATTAAAAAAAGAAACCTTTCTTGTACAAATGTAAAAAACATCAAGTGAAGGTGATGCAGCCGTGATACCCCATCACATTGCTTATGCAGCGGGGTGAAATCAAATTATGGACTCCCCTTTTCCATCATCACCTCTTAGGAGACATTAAAGAATGCTTTTTTGAAACCCCTTCACATTTGACACTGTCACAAATCAGCCATAAGGTAATGTTCAAATAAGTGGGAGGTCATTTGAATTTGCAAATGTTAAAAAAATATTTATGACATAGTTTTCAGCCGAGCGATTCTATATCTTGGTGGGATCTATTTTGTGAGATCTCCTGTCAGATTTGTGTGATTTTCTATGGCTGTCAATTGCTTTTTCTATGGATATCAGGCCAGCTTTACCGATTTGTGACAGTTCACAGTTGAAATCTGACATTGGCCCTTAGAAAAAACAAATAACAGCCATAGAAAATCACACAATCTGACTGGAGATCTCTCAAAAGATATAGAATCGCATGGCAGATTTGTGATTATGTCAAATGTGTCAATGTCAAAAATTATAATATTAAATGTGACAATGTTAAATGTCATAACGTCAAATGTGACAATGTCAAAAGTGACAAGGTCAAATGTAAAATATGATAGTGTAAAACGTGAGAATGTCATATGCAACAATGTCAGGTGATAATGTCAAACGTAACAATGTCAAAGATGACAATGTAATATGCTTCACGGCTGGACTACAAGGAGTGATGCTTTGATGTGGTGTAAAACAGAAGCAAGGCTTACCATCAACGGGTGCCACAAAGGTGTGTGAATCAAACTGCATTTTGATCTGCTTGTAGAGCACCTCCTTTGTGGGAGATTCCAGAATGACGTCAACGTCATACTGTCCTCCCGTCACTACCTGTCAACGGAAGAAACAATATTATATTAGTTTGCTTTCAGAATAGAAATGGCATAATTTCAGAGATTTAAAGATATTGTAAGAATAGTGATGAACGGTCATCGATAAATTAAGTATCACATGGCTTTAGACAAGATTGGTGATAAGATCTGAATATCTAGGTACTTCCCAATCTTCCTCTTCTCCTTCAGCCTAACAACGAACCCCAATTGAGGATGATATAGTCAAACTGGCCCCAGAGAGTTGGGACTGTTGTACGATTAACGTATGTTATTTTTTTTGTAAATATTTCCCTATCGAGTCCACGCTCAAAACACACTTTAAAAAATTAAAACAAATTATACTAGGTAGATAATGGTTAGAAATAAGTAATTCAGTAACCGGAATTGAAAAATATTGCGTTTGAATGTTTTTTTTTTTTAATTTAAAATATGCGAAATGTCATTTTTCAAGGACAGCCATGTTAATTACGACGATGTTATACGCATTTTTAAAAGAAAAAATCACTTTCTGTCAGTTAGACAATAATAAATACGAATTGCAATCTTCGGAAATGATAAATAATGCGTATTAATCATTATTTTGTTCGGTTTCATGAACACGAAAAATCATGCGAGACGCTTGCCATCGTAATTAACAACATGGTGTTCCTTGAGAAATGACATTTCGCGTTTTTAAAGATAACAAAATAATCTTTAAAATGCAATATTTTTCAATTCCGGTTACTGAATTACTTATTACTAACTGTAATCTACCTAGTACAATTTGTTTTCATTTTTTAAAGTGTGTTTTGAGCGTGGACTCGATAGGGAAATATTTACCTTTTTTTTATGTATTAGCAAATAAGTAGTAAAGTCGTACGTAGTTTACCTAAAATAAATTTTTTAAATTGATATATATTTAAATAAAATTTTGAAATTTTAGATATCTAATTTTTTTTTTATTTTAGATCTATACAAGAGGAAAAACTTCTGAAGAAAAATCTTTGCGGATACTGTGTGGAGGGTCTTTTTAGGGAAAGGAAGGGAGGAAGTTCTGGGAAGGAAAAAGGTATGAGGGATGGAGAGGAATCTGGGTTCAATGTATCCAGGAGTGACGGACGTATGAATCCATCCCTACCACTGCTGTGCAAGGTGATGGGTTGAGAGTTCAGCTAGAGGGGTCAAAAGATCGCCCTCAACCTGGTTGAGGGCGATCTCGCGATCCGGCCCGCCACGCAGTAGGTGGGTAGACACATCTACCGCCAAGACCTGGACAAACCTCACCCCAAAAACCCTAAATCTTTATTTTATTAATGTAAAATAAAGACAATATTTCACATAAAATCCATTCAATAATGAAATAAAACCAAGCTGCATAAATCGCGCCACTAGGTGCTAGTGTAGCATATTGCCAACAGAATGTTTGGGAAATGTCAGAAGTCGGAGGCATTATAACCAATGTACAGAATTTGGTTATTGTTGTTTTTATAGGTTTTTAATGGTTATAAGATATTATACGTGTCGGAATTGCATAAATAAGGTACCTTCAGGTTTTTTGTTTCTTTTTTTCATTTCAAAGCTCCTTTGAGGTAATTTTTCACAAACTAAACTATAAAAGTTTTCAAATCTTTTATTACTTTTTCACACATTACAAATGTGACATTGTACAACTGGTGGAAATTTCCCAGTTTTAAGAACTGAAGACATAAATTTAAAAATTACAAATAATTGGTATCAGAAGTCAGGCTGCACTTATTGATATACTATCTGCAGTCATAACTCATGTAAGAATCATAATTTCCCCGTCATATAACTATAAAACTGTACACGGTTGGCATCTATCTTAGATTAAGTTCAGTGCTTTTATCTTTCAAAGCTGCTAAGCGTTTGAATAACGAGACTGATTTTAAAGTGAGGACCTGAGGACCCAATTCATGTTCACAATTCAACATTATTTGTTTGATTTTATGTATAAAATGTTCAAAATATATAAATGGTAATAGGTTGCGCACGGGTTTAAGAAAGCTACCAGAATTGAATCAATAAATAGTTAATAGAGTAAAATACATTTATGAATGTAAATTTCAGTACACACTTGAAATAGTAATTATTTGAGGTGGTAATTAGTAATGTGTATGACTAACCAAACAATTGACATTAAATAATGTAAATGGACAATATATTACTGCGTATGGCTTTTACGTCGATCAAACTAGTTATCAGAACAGATTTAGAATGTTATAAGTGTATAAAATCATTATTTGGCAGAAAAGTACGTTACCTGAAATTCCAAAGTAGCCGATGTATTTTTCTGAATTTCTTGGTAAAAACATTCCCTCGCATTGTCCGGCAATTCGAATGTTAATTCCACTCCGCCAGAATAATCTAATTGCAGAAGCGATATGAACAGAAAACACCCCGTCCAGATCTTCATTTTTTACAAATTTCTGTTATCAAGACAAGACAGAATTTTGACACATAATACACCACCACCAACCTGAACTGAGCGGTTTATCTCTTGAACGTGGCCGGAAGCATAGACAGAATTATAAAATGCGCCAAGTTTAAATTTAAAATATTTTTGTATTTTTTTGATCTAGAAACAAAGCGTTTATTATTTTAACGAATTTCAAAATTCAAGTTTTATTTTTTGGCTTATTGATTTCATATTTGAAAGGTAACTAAAAATATTTTAGGGTTAAAAGTATTAAAATATAATGAACTACCGACAATGACCGGAATGTGACGTTTCTAGATTTGACACTTTATTCTGAAGGGTGCAACTTCACATTGGTTTGGTTGACGGCCGGTCGAATAAAGCGAAACACGATGATTTTGTCAAATTTTTACAAAGGTGAATTATTTGTTCTATCTTTTGCAATTCTATTAGTTTGCGAATGTTCCGAAGTACCGCGACCCCGTGGAGTCTCCATTTCCAGGGCTCCATTGTATGCCCCTGGGAAGGATTTCACCTGTTTCGATGGCTCTTTGACGATTCCATTCGACAGTGTAAACGATGATTATTGCGATTGTAACGATGGTAGTGATGAGCCTGGCACGTCAGCCTGTCTGAATGGCATGTTCCACTGTACGAACGCGGGCCACAAGCCCCTCAATATCCCAAGTTCGAGAGTAAACGATGGAATCTGCGATTGCTGCGATGCCTCTGATGAGTACGGCAAAAATCTCCAGAAGTGCGTCAACAACTGCGGAGAGATGGGAAGAGAGGCTCGACTGGAGGCCCTCAGGAAGGCTGAGCTACTTAAGGCGGGAAGCCAGCTCAGATCAGAGATCATTCAGAAGGGAAGTGTCATGAAACAAGAGATGGAGGAGAAGATACAAGAGCTGGAGAAAAACAAACAAGAGGCCGAGTTACTCAAGGAGGAAAAACAAAAGATCAAAGATGAGGCGGAGGCCCTAGAAAACGAAGCTCTTAAACAGTACAGGGAGGTGGAAGAAGCCGAGAGGAAGGTGAAAGAAGGAGAGGAAGCCACTGATAATGCTAAAGAGGCTGAAGAAATGTTCAATAAATTTGATTCAGACAAAAACGGCATTCTTTCCATTGCTGAAATACAAACTCGTTCTACTTTCGACAAAGACAGAAACGGTGAAGTTTCAGAAGAGGAAGCCCGATTCTTCTTAGCTGAGCAAGATGAGATCGCTTTGGAAACATTCGTAGAGAGAGCTTGGCCACTTGTCAAGCCTTATCTGATGGTAGAAGGAGGTATATTCAAACCTCCCGCAGTTCAGGAGCATGTGGACGCAGATTCACAAGAGCACGAGAGGGAAGAGAGAGACATTGAAGAACAAGAAGATAGTTCTGGCCAACATGAATTTGCAGATGGGGAGGGAGAGGAGGATGCAGAAGATGATGAAGTGCCAGAAAAGGACGTTGTAGATGAAGCCGCATCTGAAGACGACCACCCTGAACCACCGCAGTACGATAACGAGACACAAAACCTCGTCAACACGGCCACAGAAGCTCGAGGAAAGTTTGCCGATGCAGACCGAGTCGTAAGAGATATCGAAAATGAGATTCACAAGATCAAAGAATCTTTGGACAAAGATTACGGACCCCAGGAAGAGTTTGCTACTCTAGCGGGAACGTGCCTTGAATACACAGACAGGGAGTACTTGTACAAGTTGTGCCCCTTTGATAGGGCTTCCCAGCAGCCTAAGAACGGAGGAGCAGAGACACGTCTGGGTAACTGGGGAGAATGGGTCGGAGAAGCCCCCCATCGCTACAGTGCCATGCTCTACTCACAAGGCACTGCCTGCTGGAATGGCCCCAACAGGTCTGCCAGGATCAACATCCACTGCGGACTGGAAACAAGTATCAACTCTGTATCGGAACCCAACCGTTGTGAATACGTGTTTGAGATGCACACCCCCGCAGCCTGCGTCGATGACGCCTCGGACAATTCTCAACGCTCAGCACACGACGAGCTGTAACCTGTTTCTTAATATTTATTGTTATCAATGTTTTACACTTAAAAAAATCACAAACTTTGCTAAGGAAATCATTCAACTAGTGAAAAGTGTGAATATGTGTTCGTAGACCTGAAGGGTGTTAACTATAATATTATAAACTGTATTGTGAAGACTGGAATGTTAAGTGTTGTATACTAAATACTAACGTAGTTTTAATTGATAATTTGCTGATTCCCACCACATTCCTAATGCATTTAATTTGATACATCGATGTGTTTTTTCTCACCTAACACTTTTTTGCAGGTTTTTTTTCTGTAGCATTTTGAACAGTTTTGTCATCACTACTTCCAAACTTTGCAAGTCTTATTTTAGAACATCTTGAAACTGTTAGATAAACAGTAGGAAATTGTTAATGAAATGAATTACTTAAAAGTAAGAGTGAGAAAAGAGTATTAGTGCAAATGGTCACAATTAGATAATTTTGTTTTAGAAGTGCTTTGTTACAACAATAACACGGTAATCTTTTAGAGTAGCTGGACTCAGTACAAATATTTTTTTGAAATAACACTTTAATTCAACTTAATTACTATAATAGAACACTATGTACATCGGGGGAGATGGTAAAATATGCTGTAAGTGTATAAAATTTCATTTTTTGATAAAGTTTCAAAATTTCACGTTTTGCCAGTTTCGGCCATTTTTTTTTCTTGTTTGCGCAGTATTTGTATTAAGCATGTCCAGTGATTCTAAAATTTGACCAATATTATTGTTAGATTACTTGTTGATGCAAAAGCTTTATCCTGTTCACAAGTCAACTCTGATAATTTATTTTCTGTGTTGTATTTTGAGTTTTTGTGACTTCCATTCCAGACAAAGTCAGACGAAGCTATTTTTGTAGAAAGGCAATCGTAGACTTGTGAAGGCTGGTTACGTTGTGAGAATAGGATTGTGAACACAGTTTTGATAAATAAAACTCAGTTCTAGTTGGAATTTGATAATCTTTTATAAATAATAATATCAAGAATTATTCTGTATAATAAATTACAATTTTTACAAACATGTTATTTTATTGTTTAAAAAGAAAATAAGTAATAAATGCACTTACGAGGGACAATAAAGATTAATGATTTATTTAGTCCCTTACACATTGTATTCTATGGAACTTACATTGGAGATATTTCATACCTAAACTATATGGCTAGTCTAATATTACAAAAAAATATAATTTTCTATGTATTTTTGACCTACTTAAGAACAAAGTAAGCACTAAGCTGAAGACTTGAGATGTTAAAAGGATCGTCAATAAATTTGAATTTTTTCAGAATAAAAGAAGAAAGAGTATGAATTGTAAAACATTATATGATACATAATTCTAATGCTCAGTACAGTATGAATCCACATGTGCCTAGTTTAAGGCCTTATTGCTTGAATGTTGAGGTCATTTAAATACAATATTTTCTCCATTTGAAGACACGATAATAATAATGTTAACCCATTGGCATACCTTCCTTCGCTCGGGAGAGGAATAAATACCGTTCCAAGTTCTATATGGCAACTGTACTTAAAAACAGAAAGGGCAAAGTAAAATTTTAATAAATTACAAATTTATTTAGTTAATAGTTAGGCCATCCATTCTTTTTTTTTTTTTACATTAACTCCACACAGGGTCTTTTTAAGGAAACGAAGGAGTGAACATGGGTCTTGAAGAGACCCATGTTATAGGAGGAAGGAAACACAGAGGCCGGCAAATCGTTCCACAGCCGAGCTGTTGAACTCAAGAAAGAGTCGTAGAAACGACCCGTTCTCATGTGACTAATGTCAACCGTATACAAATGTTGGGCGCGTGTTTCCCGACTATGCACCAGTGCCGAGGGGATCAATGATTCTAGTTCCTCAGAGCATCTTCCAGGTATTTTAGAGCTCCAGACCAGAGGTGGCTGCCAAATTCGACTGTGGGGCGCCCTTGCAATTTGTACAGGGTTAGCAGTTGTGTACTATTAAAGTAACTGCGGGCCCTGTACAGTACGCCCAGTTTCTGAGAGGCTAACTTAACTCTGGTTTCGATTGAGCCCCCGTACCTGAGCTGGTCACTTAGAGTTACTCCAAACATAACGATGGAGGTCCTGTTCGGAAGATTGCCTCCGTTGAAGGAGACTAGATTTTCATTTTGATCCCTTTTAGACGTTATCAAACATGATTGGATCTTTGAAACATTAAATTCGACGAGGTTATTCTTACCCCAAGAGAAAACACTCTCGAGGTAACCGTCCATTCTTTACTTCAAAGCCCTCCGAGCTATTGGAGCTTGTGTGCCCTTTTAGGGGTTTTCAAACAAAAAGCTATCATGGACTGTACTGTCATCCGCGTAACAATGAATCGGTGCACATGACACTGATGTGCAACAGAAACGAAGTCGGAGACAGAAACGATCCCTGTGGGACGCCAACATTTATCGAATGCGAGGAAGAGGTGAAACTGTCAGCAGCCGCCTCAATCGACCTCTCCCTCAAAAAGTCGGCAATCCCCATACACAAGGATGCGGGAAGTCCGTAAGAAGGCAGTTTGTTGACGAGCCCTCGGTGCCAAACCCGGTCAAATGCCTTGGAAATATCCAGTGCAACCGTTTGGGTCTCACCGAAACGTTCTAGGCACCGCCCCCAAATTGAAGATCACCGCACAGATGGTTTCGCCGGAATCCGTATTGATGGTCGTTAATAATTTTGTTTTCTCGAGGTATGTAAGCAGTTTGTCGTTGATCACACGTTCCATCATCTTGGAGAGAACTGATGTGATCGCTATGGGGCGGTAGTTGGATGGGTTGGAGCGGTCACCCTTCTTTGGAATAGGGTGAATGATCGCTTTTTTCCAACCAGAGGGCACAGAGCCAGACTTCAGGGACATTTTAAAAAGCTTTGTCAAAATTGGAGCTATTTCTGCAGCGCACCTCTGCAATACCAGGGCAGGTATTCCGTCAGGCCTGCTAGCTTTATTAATATCAAGCCCTCGTAAGACTTAGAGTACATCACAATGCCGGATCTTCAGATTTTTCATATGAAAACCGCAATGAGGAACCGACGGCGGGGTAGCACCTTGATCATCGAGGGTCGAGTTTTCCGCGAACATTTTGCCTAATAAGTTAGCCTTTTCGGCGGCTGTATTTGCTAGAGAGCCGTCAGGTCTGGTAAGAGGTGGCAGACCGGGTTTGCAGAAATTGCGACCTATTGAGCCTGCAAGCGACCAGAACACTCTGCTGCCGTGCGGGCAGGCAGCCAGCTTTCTGCTGATCTGCAGGTCGTGCTCGAATTTTGACCTATTTATGATCCTCTTGCTTTCCTTTGCCATTTTGTTATATACTATTCTGTTTTCGGACGTTCGAGATGTGTTGTAGGCTCGGTAGGCCGCGTTTTTTCGTTGCACTGCTTCAGAGCATTGGCGACTGAACCACGGCTTTGAGCCTACACCAGTTTTTTTAACAGTGGATTGGATGAAGCCATCCATCGCAGATGTGATGACTTCACCAATTTCCTGGGCACATCTTGAGGGATCCGAGGTCCGAAAACAGACAGCTGACCACGGGAAAGCATTAAAATGTGCGCGCAGACCGAACCAATCTGCTGACCTATAGTGCCACACTTTTCTCTTCAGCCTCTCGTTTGTTGGTCTGAAGTTTACAGGGATTGATGTCGTCACCAGGCAGTGGTCGGACGATCCTAAAAGCACTGTGACTTCAATCTTGTAAACCGTGTGGCAAAGTGGTTAAAAATAGGTCTGTGCGACTGCCGCGGCGACCAGTACTGCTGGTCGCTGACAGGTTTCCATGGTAGCGGCTCACGACCTGTCAAGTTTTCGAGTAATCTGTGATATGTCAGATCAGAAAAATATCAATTTTGTTCAGGAGGTTGATCGTGATTGCGTCAGCATTGGTTTTTTTCAATTTCTCCGTGAGCAGATGGCCTTAGTAAAGAACTTTTTAGGATGAAAAACAATTTTATCGTTCAGCATGCAATACTGCAAATTTGCAGTGGCGATGCTTTATGGGAGGATATTACATTATACAAATCTACAATTTTGTTCTGAGATTGATGAAATTTTGCACACTTGACATTCAAAACAAAAGGAAGGTCACTGTCTACATTAGATTTCGAAAAAGTCGGCGTAAATGCCCAGGGAATTCAGCTAGTATAAATATAAAAGTTTATTTTGGATCATGTTCGAATATTGGTCAGAATTGCTCCATGCCATTGTCTTGGAGCTTACTAGCAACATTATGAGGAATCCCTTTAACCTGTGTGAAAATTACCTTGATGAGTTTTGTTCAAATTTCAGAATAAAACTGCCAATTTTTTACGATTGTTTTCTGTTTATCAGATAATATACCTTATCATTAATAATTTATATTTTATGCTTATATCGTAAGACCTTTCCCAGAATAGCTAACATTATCTAAAAAAAAAACATTTGGCAGAACAAAAAAAAAAATTCATACATAATCTGTTTTTTATCATTTCTACACAAGCCTGAATAAATTCCCTACACAAAAAAAATTATCAAAAGGTGTTTTCAAAGAAATAATAACCTTGCAGAAAATGAATAATGACTTCGCCTTTGAAAATTGAAGTAATCAATTTAAATTTGTTGAAATTGCCTTCCGAAGGCGAAATGCTGTCACGGTAAGAATAATTATAAAGCAGAACTTGTTCATAAATAAACTGTTTTTATGACTTAAATAATAATGTTATTGAACATATAAAATTAAAAAATTTCATTTGTTGAACGCCGTTAAAAAGAAAATGATTTTTCAGGTAAAATGTTTTCAGTTGGCTTCGTTCATGAAATAAACTACAATCTACGGAGTTATTAGCGCAAGCGATTCTGATTTTGTCCTCTACATACATTCCAAAGCATAAAGGTTAAAATCGAGCGCTCACCGGTGAGCGATCGTAGAGTACGATCGTAATAAATGTCATTGGTGTGCAAAAAACATTTGGCTGGTTAAAAATTTCAGTATATTCCTTTCATTTCTTTCCCCCTCAAAACGAATATTAGCTTGTTTTAGTTTGAAATATTAGTAAATATTAATAATATTAGTTACTAGCAGGCCCGGCCACACGTTGCTGTGGCTTACCCAACCTTTACAACCAACACCATCTGTTAATTTGCATACATATCAAATTTACACCACCCGCTTGCCAGCTGCCCGCTGCCTGAATTTAATCTTTGAATTTCTGTACTATACATATAAACGTTCCTCTTGAATCACTCTATCTATTGGTGAAAACCGCATGAAAATCCGTTGAGTAGTTTAAAAGATCTAAGCGCACATACAGCGGGAGCGACTTCATTTTATACTATGTAAAGATTGACGGCCTCCGTGGTTAGATTCTCGACTAGTAATCCAGGAGAGGCGGGTTCAAATCCGGCACGTGCAATTTTTTTAATTTGATTAATTAAACGTTCCCGAGTAGAATATACTCACAGTGTCGCCCTGGTGTAAGACCACCATTCAGAATTGAAACGTTGCTTGATAAGGCTTTTGCCTTTAACCAGATCTGAATAGTCGGGTACTTCCTCACCTTTCTCTGCCCCATCTCCTCCTCCCTACTACCTTCAGCATCACAACTTAGTGTCACTAGTTCCATGACGGGAGCAGTTGGGACTTTTGTGAGGTATTCACGTAAAAAAGAAAAAAATTCAAGAAAGTTTTGCAGTTTTTGTTCAGAATTCAAGCGTTTGAATTAAGTTTGATGATAATCTTGCACTAATTACATTATTTTTAAAATACTGTATTATAAATTGCATATACGAGTACCTACATGTTCTGTACATGTAAAAGTTGTCGATTCCTATCATTGAAGAAGCGTTTGATCTCCCACTGCGAATGCCACATAATTGTTCAGCAAAGAAAAAAGCCACCACACATGTAATATTTTCCTTGGAAGCGGTGTAATATATATAATTGCAATAACACGAATACAACAATACATGGTATTGCATGTCTGTATTGTCGTATTCGCAGTATTGAATGCCATGTATTGTCATATTCGTGGTATTGCATGCCATGTATTGTTGTATTCACGGTATTGCATGCCATGTATTGTCGTATGGTATTGCATGCCATGTATTGTCATATTTGCGGTATTGCATGCCATGCATTGTCATATTCTTGGTATTGCATGCCATGTATTGTTGTATTCACGGTATTGCATGCCATGTATTGTCATATTTGTGGTATTGCATGCCATGTATTGTCGTATTCGTGGTATTACATGCCATGTATTGTCATATTCGCCGTATTGCATGCCAAGTGACAATTAGCCGATGGGTTAAATTTATTTGATACATTGTATGAAAGATAAGAAAATTTATTTCAGGTGGACTTTCATTATGATACAATAGGCCACTTGCATGGATTTCATAACGACTTGGAAAAAATCATGTGGATAGATCTTTTTACTAAGATTACGAGAATGTTAGCAAAAATTGTTAGATATGTACAGTTTTTTTTATATTTAAATAAATTAATCCATTATTTGGGCTCGTGACGTCACTACATGAAAATGTCCCGTCTCCGAAAATGTTCCTATTAATTTTGTAAAATTCCACATTGATTTATTTTTTTATATGGCATCACTTTGATTTCAGGCGAATTTTTGAATTTGTTCACTAGATTTATTGTTTGTTCTCTGCGAACTTATCAATTGGTTCGACTTTTTGACAGATGTTCTGAAGAGAGCCCCGTACATTTAATGATATACGGGGTTCTCTTCAGAACGTGAAGATGATGTCGGTACGTGTTTTAGAGATATAATGATTATGGTGCTGATTTTAACAAAATAAAATTTTATAATATTCTTATTATTGTTATAATTTACAAGTACAAGTATATTACATTGAATTTAGTAATATAGACGCTGTACATTATAATGATTTATGATCAATAAGATGGATTAAGGAAAAAAAATATTTATGAGATGTAATATTTTTGGTATGCCTCGTTATTCTCATGTGTCATTCGTGTGGAAAAGGTTCTTTTTTTTTAAAATGATTTTCGGCTATGTAATTATCATTTTTTCACACCTATACAATTATGTTCCGTCTTTCCGGTTTATAAAAAATGGTCTGATTTTTCGGATTGAAATTTTCAAAAAATCCTCAGGGTTTCAAAAATACGATTAAAAAAAAAAAAATACAGAATGTCTTAGAATATTTGCCTGAACCGGAATTTTTTTTTTAAAAATGTGATGCAAGTGGCCTATTGTTTGATACATTGTATGAAAGATAAGCAACTTTGTAGCAATGACAAAATAATATCAGTTCTAAATAAATTTCAAACAATAATTTCTGAATTCTTTTATAAACAAATTGAGATTTAATTGAGAAATTTAAAAAAGAAATGCAATCTAGTCGAGGATATTAATTTGACATTTAATGAGAATCCTTGGAAAAACTACAGACTTTCATTGATATTTCTACAGCATATTAAAATTTATCTCTTTCAAATGTTTTATCATCATTATGCAATGGCGCATAGTGATTTTTTAAAAAGATTTTTTCAGATTTTTCATACAAAATGTTAAAATATGTACACCTAATACCAACCTTGAAAACGGTTGAAAAAATCACTGAATACACCCGCCATTTTATACATGTAGCCATACAAGCCATTCAGATTAACAATTTGAATTTACTTAATACTAAAATTTATTTAATTTTTAAAAAATAAACTTCAAGATTGGTCTAAATTTCCTACAGACAAATTTTAAATACTTATATTATGAAAATCATATCACGTTAGGCGATTTACGTTGTGTACCACTAAAACCTTATGTAGATGGTAATAAGGTTGAAATTCCTGCTTAACACCAGCTGCCATTTTTGTGAGAAAAAAACATCACCCAAACTCATGTTTTATTTTATTTTGCGAAGTCCAGGAACAAATATTTAAATGTTTTACAATAATCTTCAAAGAAACATAATTTGCCACATTATACAATAAAATCATAACTGAAAAGGGGTCCTTTAATAGGTGATTTTGAACTTTAAAACAGTTTTTGAAGGCCTTATACATTTTTGTTTTCTGGCCTTATTAAAAAAATACTCAATTACATATTTCAAAGGTCCAAGATGTATTCTACTCATAGTTTTTAATTAAAGCATCTAAAATATTTCTAAGCTATCAAATTTTCAATCCGAAAGCCTTAAATAGAAATCTTTCACACTGTACAAGCCGTTAAATAAAGGCTCTAAGTGCTGCTAATGAACAGAATATTCATTGAGAAACACACCTGTGTCTGCAACACTATTGTAGTTTGTTTTGCCTCGCTTCGTCTCATAACAAAAGAAAACACAAGATAATTTATCTTACAGCAGTGTAGATCAGCACACAAAGAAATAAGAAACATGTTGGAAAGGTTTTACATAAGTACATCAAAGTATGAAAAGGTAAACAAAGAATTTTTTTGAAGTAAAACTTCTTTACGCACGTTCGACTTGGGGGGTAAGCTGGTGAATGCGTTACGAAAAAGTGTGATTCAAATGGTAATCGATGCGAACTGTGGGGCCTTTACGCACACTTGACTTGGGGAGTGATAAGGATAGGGATAAGTATAAGGATGAGGATAAGGAGGGTAAGGATAAGAGGGAGATATAAGTTAGTGAAGTTTTACTTCAGTCATATGAGTCGTTCAATTTCTATATCCGCTAAATCAACTTTCACTGATTCGGAGAAAACCGCAAAAAACTGTCATATCTCTAGCATAAATAAAAAATTGCATTTTTTATTTTTATATAATGAATTGGAGTAATATACATTCGAGAAGTATTCATTTTTCAATAAATGTCTAGAAATATTTAAGTAATTTGAAAAAATAGAATGGATACAGCAGATTTTGATACTCACTTCGTGATTTGTACGGAATATAGAGGCTTTTGAGACTCAACTGACCTGAGGGGCATGTTTCCACACCCGCCATCTTGGCAAAATAACTGCTTGTGATTGGTTGAATTCCGATACAGCGGGTTTTGATAGTAACTTCTTGATTGACATAGTGGGTTTTGTTTCTCACTCGCAGTTTTAACATGGTTTTTGGTCGTGATAAGGGAGATTTTAAAACTCAATTTTAGGTTAGTCTTGTTCCTCGCAAAAATGTGAGCAAGACGTCATACTCAGACCATTTCGTCAAAAATCGGATATAGCTGGTTTTGAAATTATAGAACTTATATGGTCTAAAACACACTCGTTTTTTTTTAAATTGTAGCAATAGGAAAAAATTACAAGTGTACAGTTCACACACGGTAGAAGTGAAACCTTCAGAAAACTAAGGTAGACAAGAGGCTACGAAGGCTAAGCTAAAGAGGCTATGAAGCACCGTTTCATTACGTTGTGTATTATATTCTCTGTGGCAATAGGAAAAAATTACAAGTGTGCAGTTCACCTGTGGTCAAAACGCAACCTTCAGAAAACTAAAGTAGACAAGAGCCTACGAAGGCAAGGCTAAAGAGGCTATGAAGCACCGCACAAAGAGAAGGCCGATTATTCTATCTTATTCTCTTACAGGCTAAATCCTATAGATATATATGTTTTCCCAAGAAAAGGGAAAATAAACTTCTACAGCTGTTGTCTCTCGGAACATCGCCTTGCACCACAATGGGAGGGGTGGATTCATACATCTGTCACTCCTGGACACATTGACCCCAGATTCCTACCCACCCCCTAATACCCTACCCACACCCTAATACCCTTTTCCTTCCCAGAACTTCCTTTTCTAAAAAGACCCTCCACACAGCATCCCCAAAGATGACATAAACCCTGAGGGGAATTGTTTTCCCCAGGGCCTCGTGTGTGAAGCTAATGTAAAAAAAATATAACAAACAAAACAAACAAACGTTAACAAACTTTAAAACCTAGAATCATTAGTATGTTTTTTATAGATAACAAACATTGTTTGACTATAAGCCTAGAAAATATATAACAATATGGTATTGTTTGTGGCACATTCAAACTATAATATTATATTGGATTCAATTATTATTGGTGACTATTGAAATATTTTTACAACAAAAGCAGATGGTGTTTCAAAGTTGTATTTTAATCTTCAGTCTCAACGTTTGGTGCATTTTGTTTACAGAAGTTTACGAAAGATAAGACAAGTCGATGAACTCCGCCAGTCAAAACATTATAAGCGCTTATAAACCAATTAGAAATTCCATAAACACTTTCCACGTCTAATTTCTCATCTTTTGACTTCTTTTCGACTCATGGCTTCGACAAGGCACCTCCAGACTTCCCTGTCTCCGTCCCCTTTGGAGTCTAAGCAAAAGTCGGTCTCCAGGCATTCTTAGTAGATATCCAAGGCACCTTGACGGCCTCTGTGGTTGAGAAGTAAGGCTATCGAGTGATGATCAGGATGTCGCGGATTCAAATCCCGGCACGCGTAAATAAATTTTATTTGATTAATTTGTGTTATATATATCACAATTTCTTCATTTAAAACAATATATAGCATATTTGCTGCACGTTCCAGAGTGGAAGATACTTTCAGTATAAGACTACAATTCAGAATTGAAACGTTGCTTGAAAAAACCAAAATAAGGGGTAAATGTAGCTTGTGTCGTGATGAAAGATTTAGCCAGCCGAGGAATCGAACACGCGACACCTGGGTGGGACCCAAACGCAATGCCAACTCAGCCACTAACCGGACTTAAATTTTCAAGTTAAAAGTTAAAAATTTAGTTTCAGTGGGTAGTACACTTTCTGCATAACTACATAAAATTGCGACTGTTGTTTTGTAATATCATAAAACAAACAAAAGTCGAAAATTGTTGAAATGAATGATTGGGTTGACTTGGAGCTTACAATGCTTTGACTATAAGAGTTTATTTTAATGTGTGCATTGTTTTCATTGTTATTGCATTAAAAAACATGGTAAAATTATTTACAAATGCTTTATTTTCACGAATACTTCTCATGATTCCATTATGTATTAGCATTTCGAGGTGTCAAAATTTCAATAAATAATAAATAAATTATATTAAACTTTTATTTTTACACAATATGTATTATCATCATCATATAAACAATTATTACATTTTATATTATCTAAATTAACCAAAATAATCACAGAAGCTGTTTCGATAAATACATTTTAAGAATGTTACCAGTACCTATACTCAAGTTGTGGAAAAAAAAACCATAACCTGCCCAAGTAATGGCCCAGATATTGAACGCACCTTTAATGCCGGATGGGTAAGATAGTTACACAGTTTAATAATTTCATTTTCATTTTGGTGAAAAGATTTTTTTTTTTTTCAATCCAAAAGCAGCAAGGTCAAATGAAAAGGGGCTAATTTGTCCGCTTTTGGTAACAGCACCTAGTAATTGTTGGGTCTCCCTTACTTTCATGGTGAGAAATATGATCTAAAAGGTGTCAGAAAGAGAAATTATATTTAAATCTAAAAGTTAAACACAGAAATATTAAAATATATACACCTCCATGAAACTAAAGTTTCGGGTTGCAATTTTAGAAAAATTTATGAAACTTGGTGAATTTTTTATAAAATTTTGTTTTATGAAACGACCAAAAAGTGAAGTGACAATAATGTTTATAATAAATTTTTTTTTTTTCTTTTTATATCGTCGCAAGAAAGCAATACTGCTCTAACCGCCACTACCTACAAAAATACTTTATACACACCATTTTTCAGGGTTTGTTTTTCTGCGTCGATCTATATGGGTCCCGTGACTCTACGATGATAAATAAGAACCGTACGACATTGGAAATCTAGCCATTTTGTCAACAATACGTTTCTGAAGTAAAACTTCTTGAGCTTAATGCAAGTGTGATCGGGCGAGGCGAACGGAAGTTGAGAGGGAGATATAAGTTGGTGAAGTTTTACTTCAGTCGTGTGGTCTAAAGCACACTTGTTTTTTTTTTTAACTGATGTACACGCCTCAAAATGCTCTAAAGTATTATCGTAGGTGGCGGCGGTTACAGCAGCATTGCTTTCTTGCGACGATATGTTACCCGCAATTTTAGTTAAAAAACGTAAGGTTTGCTATTTTTAAAACATTTTTTATGTCTGCAATAAAAAAATCTACATTTAACAAATTATGATTATTTCCAATAATAAAGTTTGAAACCTTATTTCATCACATTTCAAAAACAGTTTTTAGTTTTCGGATATATTCAAATTATTTGGATTTTATTACAAAACAGAAATAATCTGACAAAATATGCTCGAGACATGAGGAGCTAACAGTAAGATTGAGCTAATAATATGAATCTCGTGCAAAATTTCATATCAGCATTAATTAGATTTGGTGAGTGTTTAGGTTAGGTTAGGTTTGAGGCAGTTCTCTCGGTAACTGAGCAATAAACAGCACGGTTAAAATATGCATTAACTTGAACATTATTCTTCTAAAAGCTTGTACATTTGTTGGCACATTAGTGGATTAAACGCAACAGAAAATAGTACCTTTATTACACTAAAATCATTAGTAATTATTACTACACTAGTTATACAGATACATATATTCACTAATAATAAAAATACTACAAAATTTACAAATGCACCGATATTGTTGAAACGCTAACTGAACTATCAATATGTAGCATTATTAAAAATGAATGTTTGAAGTTTCTTAGAAATAGAATGTTAGAAAGAATTAAGTCTGTCAAATAAATTTTGTACACCTAAAAAAAAAGAAAATTTTATGGAAGTTGGAAATAAATTACAAAATGTTAATATTTAAGTAATTGGAATAAATATTGCAAATTCCAAAAGGGATAATTTTAAATTTTTGTAACTCAATGGAAGACCATTTATAAAATAATCTGTAATAAATAAAATAAATAATAATAATATAAACAAAATAATACTATGTTAACAAACATTTCGGGATTTCACTTCCCAACATCAGTTAGTACGAAGTATTTGAATTCAAATTCAAATAATGTGCAATTAAGAAATAATGTTATCAGAAGTAAATTTCAAATGTGGAATTATGAAATAGTGTCATAAGAATTCAATTTTAAATGTGGAATTAAGAAAAAATGTCCTACGAGTTCAATTTCGAATGTGGCATTATAAAAAATGTCATCAGAATTCAATTTTAAATTTGGAATAAAGAAATAATGTCATAAGAATTCAATTTCAAATGTGGAATTATGAAATAATGTCATACAAATTCAATTTCTGACGTGGAATTAAGAAATAATGTCAAAAGACAATTTCAAACATGGAATTATGAAAAATGTCCTCAGAATTCAATATTAAAAGTGGAATTAAGAAATAAAGTCTTAAGAGTTCAATTTCAAATGTGGAATTATAAAAAATGTCATGAGAATTTAGTTTCAAATTTAGAAACACAAATGTCATTAGTATACAAGTTCAAATATGTTAGTAAAAAGGAGTTAGAAATGTCATATACATATTTCAATTTGGATTGAATTCTTTAATATGTATTTGTATGTTACGAGCATGGTGCGATTTGAATTACACATGGAAATAGTCACTGACGGGAGCCATTTCTCCTGCATTGACAGGTCCTCCATTCGTCTTATTATCATTCTGGTCTTCCTTATCGTTTTTGAGAATTGACTTAACCCTCTCATAGCCTGAAGCCGAACCCAACCTCTGAAACTGTGCCCCGGAAGCGTTGTCGTTCAGCACAGTATCATTGTGAACCTTTTCATACGGTGGCTCTTTCATGGCGACATCAAAGTATTTAACACTCTCGTAGTTGGGATCTTTGGGACCGACAGATTCGTAGTTAGGATCCGATTCACTTCCGGTGTTGTATAAAGGTTCGTGGGGCATGGATTCGTAATTCGGTTCCGAGTTGCAATTGTCGTTGTTATTTGCCATCCAGTCGCTGTCTGGAATTTTAGGTTTCTTGTTGATCACGGAATACCCCGCCACTTGAGATTTACTCTGGATGGAAGCGTACGGGGGATTAGAATCGTGCGGTCTTAACACTTCGTAGTTTGGATCCGAGTCGGAAGTTCGCCTTTCCGAGCGGAGAATATGCTCGTAACCTGGGTCATTACTGAGCATACTTTCTGGTCCGCTGGGGACAGTTTCGTAACCCGGTTCGATGCCAATACTTCTTGCTTCGTGCAGTGAAGATCTTTGCATCATGTCGATGGAATTATGCGAATGTGTCGCCCCGGATGTGGTATGAATTGTTTTCCGTTTTTGACTGTCGTGTTTCTTGAAGGGTTCTTTGACGGTTTCGTATCCCGGATCAATATTTTTCTCAATCTTATGTTTTGCTACGTTCTTGTCGATGGTTTCGTAACTGTGATTTTGATTTCTGACACGGTCTATAGTTTCATACCCCGGGTCCTCTTTCAAATTGATATTCTTTGGAGAAGGGGTGTTTCTGTAGCTGGAATCAGGGATGGGAATACTTGTAGGGCTAGTACCGGAAAATCTCTTTGTTTCGTTTGAAAGCGATAATCGATCGTCTTCATGTTGTAGGCTTTTTTTCCGCAGTTTTATCGCATTTCCTGCCTCGAGATCATCATAATTTGACAGCCGAGACGAAGCCTGCGACCGATCTTGGTTGTGTTTGGACTTTTTGATTACTTTAGCGTACATATCGTCCAAGTTTTTGGGCGGACTACTAGGAGGAGGAGGGGGTAAACTCGTTGGAGCTTTGTGTATAGTTTCCTGATCGATGGCAGCGTAGATATCATCAGTTCCGGCGATAGTGTTGTAGATGGCATCTGGTTGTTTTTCTGCAGCCGGCTTGTCCAGGGTGAAGTTCAGCTCCTTGGCCACCAGAGAGCGCGCTAGGTCTCCGGAGCTGAAGCGGTGCTTGTCCACAGGATAGTTGCAACCATAGAAGTCGGAAGAGCTGACGCAGCTGTTGTTTCTCTGGTGCTTTTCATTTAAGCTTCGTCGTAGTTTTTCGGGATTGTTGTGCAGGTCTCCTGGAACAAAAGTTAACTTACTTAAAAATGAGAAGATTCAAATAATACAAAAACATGGATAATGTTTTTTTATCCCAATTTTAACAATCTAATGATTCGGAAATACATAATCGACAATTTACAAGGGAAAAAAAAACCTCCAAAATTTTTAATTGTATTCAACAAACCTTGCCAATCTGTACAACTGTATCGAACTCCAATCCCTTTTTACCAGTATAATTTTTTTATTGTTATAGTTAGTTTTAATACTTAAAATAATTTTCTAAGTTTTAATTTTTCGGATCTCCTGAAATTGCACCAAGTCTGCAGTTTTCTGTGTGACATCACCAGTCTCAAAAAGCTTATGTTTTATTACAACATGCACTTATTTTATATGACGGCAAATAAATTCTTTTCTCCCAAAGAACTTTCTATGATAAAAAGACAGCAATAACTTGTCTTATGAATTTTAATTTTAATTTTTATGCCATTATCCGTTTTGTAAAAAAGTTTTCATTGTCTATGATTTTAAAGGTAACCTAATAATAGAACAGAAGACGATAAAATAATAGGTTAGGTTGGATTGAGTCTAGTTTTTGCACTGATAATTCGTGGTCGAATTCCATTGTATTAGAATTTGAAATTAAGACACTTTTGTACTTTCTTCCACTAATTTATATTTCACCAGGACCGGTTTCATCCTATTACGGACATTTTCAGACCAGTCAGACCAGTCTGAAAATGTCCGTAATAGGATGAAACCGGTCCTGGTGAAATATAAATTAGTGGAAGAAAGTACAAAAGTGTTTTAATTTCAAATTCTAAGGTTAGGTTGGGTTAGGTGTGTTGTTTTTTCATTTTATTAACTTTTCTTCAATATTCTGTTGTCATGGAACCCACTAAACTAAATGCAATAAAGACCCTACCACTGCTGGAGATCCTTTGCTTGGCCGTGCTGGCCTTGGGGTGGTGGTGCACCGGGCTGTCTCGGCCCTTTTTGTGCGATGGCGCAGTGGGGGGCACCGCCGAGGGGGGCACTGCATCAGAGGGGCCCGGCGGCGGGGGCAGCGGCGAGTTAGCCTGCCGCTTCTCCGGTTTGGGGGAGCCCAGGATGCCCACGGAGCTGCTGCAGCTCGAGTTGGAAGCTGGAATGAAAACAAAATGGCACCAGTATAAAAAAAGATTGCCGTATGGGAGAAACTGTGGTAAGTAGGGAAAATAAAAACTGGATTCAATAAAAAATAAATTGCCATAAGAAAGAAAGTGTGGTAAGCAGGAAAAAAAGGGAAAATGTAGCAAAAAAAGGGTAAATAATAAATAGGAAAAAATAAAGCAGGCTCTCTCGTAAAGGATTCCAGGACATCAATGAAAACAAACTAGGAATTTTATTAACCTATTTGAGACGAGCGTCATGTGTACATGCCAACCGATCTAAACGTCATCTATAAAGCGTCATCGGTACACAACGCTATTATGTTAATATAATTGGTTTAGATAACGAAATGGTCGATTGTTGGATTTGATTTCTTATCTTTGAACTGTTTAGATTTCATCTATGTCTTTGAATATTTTTTGATAGACACTATACAGGGTGTCCGGTGGTAAAGTGCATTAACTTCGGGAGGTGATTCTACATGATGGTAGGAGTACAAAAGATAAATAAATTTTTCCGAAATTCAAACTTTTAAGAGTACTTTTCAGGTAAAAACGTAAAATCGGTCCGCTGTGTAGTGCCGGCGTTACTATTTAGCTAGGTTCCAAATCTACCGTCCCGCGCCCCCCCGCGCTCAATGACCTCCCCGCTACGCCATTCCGTCAGTCAGCTGTTGATATTTAAATACGTCGCAAATGCTTCCGCGATGAATTTTACCGTTTATTCGCAAATACAATGTATCTTGCAGTGTTTCTCTGTAAGAATTGTCGAAAACTTGTTACATTAGTGTGTATTTATTGACTTAAAAGAACATGTTTGTTCAACGCGTGTTTCTTTTCTTCTTGTCAATGACGTTTCAATACTTGCCTGCAAGCAGAAGGTGGACATTTTGAAAATTTGTTAAATTAGTGAAAAACGATGATATTAGTTAAGTGTTCAATTAGTTATTAATAATTTGGGAATAAATTCGGTTTTTGGGGGAAATTCCTAAAAAATAAAACTAGTTATTTTTATACTAATTATGGGCCGGAAAAACCGAATCTGAAAGAATTAGGCGGCGGAAAGCAATATTAACTGAGTTACACGACTTTAAAATTTTTTATACGCATACCAGGAAAATAGCCATTTTGGAAGTATTCTGATTCCTACAAAATCAAACTAATAGTTATTTTTATACTAACTTTGGGCCGAGGAATCCGAATCTGAAAGAATTAGGCGGCGGCAAGCAATATTAACTGAATTACACGACTTTAAAATTTTCAATACACACAAACAAGAAAATATTCATTTCGGTAGCTGAATTTGACTCATTCAGTACAAAATCATAGATAAACAAGAAATCTACGAAAACATGTGTTGGCAGTGTTACCAAGTCTCAAAAAATATTTATCCCTATATTTATGAATTACAACTATCTCAACGGCCGTATTCTTAAACCAAAAGTATGAAAATTCGTAATCTTAAAAATGCGTAACCAAACCTAACCTAACGCTAGGTTTGTGTAACATGGTTTGTACCCCTTTATACCGCCTGCTCGCGTCAATTTTAAAAAACATCCCTGTTTTCAAGTAGTTTAACGGCTACGCGAGGTTTGTGTAACATGGTTTGTGCCCCTTTATACCGCCTGCTCACGTCCCTAACCTAACCTAACCTAACCTAACCTAACGCTAGGTTTGTGTAACATGGTTTGTGCCCCTTTATACCGCCTGCTCGCGTCAATTTAAAAAAACAGCCTACGTTTTCAAGTAGTTTAGCGGCTACGCTAGGTTTGTGTAACATGGTTTGTGCCCCTTTATACCGCCTGCTCACGTCCCTAACCTAACCTAACCTAACCTAACCTAACGCTAGGTTTGTGTAACATGGTTTGTGCCCCTTTATACCGCCTGCTCGCGTCAATTTAAAAAAACAGCCTACGTTTTCAAGTAGTTTAGCGGCTACGCTAGGTTTGTGTAACATGGTTTGTGCCCCTTTATACCGCCTGCTCGCATCAATTTAAAAAAACAGCCTACGTTTTCAAGTAGTTTAGCGGCTACGCTAGGTTTGTGTAACATGGTTTGTGCCCCTTTATACCGCCTGCTCGCGTCACGGCCTAAAAACATCCCTGTTTTCAAGTAGTTTAGCGGCTACGCTAGGTTTGTGTAACATGGTTTGTGCCCCTTTATACCGCCTGCTCGCGTCACGGCAAAAAAACATCCCTGTTTTCAAGTAGTTTAACGGCTACGCTAGGTTTGTGTAACATGGTTTGTGCCCCTTTATACCGCCTGCTCGCGTCACGGCAATAAAACATCCCTGTTTTCAAATAGTTTAGCATCTACGCTGGGTTTATGTAACATGGTTTGTGATACAAAAGTGAGTAAAATTTATAAAGAATAAGTACTTAAAATATAAACGTGTTATTTTACGTTATTGATATTACTGGTTAATGGCAACACTTAATTTTGTGTGGTAAAAACATCTATGTTATCTTGTTTTCTATGGTCTTTGTACTACGTGTGTCAAGTCAAAATCAGCTTGCGAAATGAATATTTGCATGTGCATGTATGGAAAATTTTAAAGTCGTATAATTCAGTTAATATTGCTTGCCGCCGCCTAATTCTTTCAGATTCGGATTCCCCGGCCCAAAGTTAGTATAAAAATAACTATTAGTTTGATTTTGTAGGAATCAGAATGTTTCCAAAATGGCTATTTTCCTGTATGCGTATAAAAAATTTTAAAGTCGTGTAACTCAGTTAATATTGCTTTCCGCCGCCTAATTCTTTCAGATTCGGTTTTTCCGGCCCATAATTAGTATAAAAATAACTAGTTTTATTTTTTAGGAATTTCCCCCAAAAACCGAACTTTAGCCATAATTTGTATAGTAAAAAGTGTAAATTCATATGAATATTGTTATTTTAGTTCAGTTCTCAGTTGAATTTGGTTTAAAACATTATAAAACATACGATTTTGTTGCACATTGTAAAACGGCGAACTGTCAGTCTTGTTATTGTTTACAATTTACATGTTGTTTCCATGGATACGTGCCACTCATAAATAATATGCAACGTTGCCACATTGACACTGTAAAACTCACAGCGAATTTATCTGGTAAGTGTGTACCTTCACTAACGATTTTTAGTAGGTATGTCTTTTTGTATGGAAAAAAAAAGTTGGAATTTCGGAAAAAGTTGTTTATCTTTTTTACTCCTAGCATCATGTAGAATCACCTCCCGAAGTTAATGCACTTTACCACCGGGCACCCTGTATTCAATTAAAATGAGATTTACAAATTTTGAAAAATCTGCCCGTCCTCAGGGATTGAAAATTCTAACTTCTTCGTAAAAAGGTTAATAGATTAAAAAATTTTTTTTTTGATTAACTTAATGAGTAAAACCTCAAATTATAATATTTAATCAAGGCAAGGCCAAGGTTCTGGGTTCAATTCCTCGATGCGACCGAAACTTTTTCTGATTTTTTGCTTCAAATTTTCGTTTGAGAGTTTAAATATTGTCTTCAATGATTAAATTATTTTGTCCATTATCTGGATAATCGCTCTGCTTGCTTGACAAGACAAATATTATCAAGAAATAAGTAAATAATTAAAGATCTATAAGTAATTAATATAGATTGAACAGTAAAATGACCAACCTTGGCGCGTGTGCTTTGGAAGATTCTGCTTCGATGGAGTTTCACTTGTTGGACGCCTGAAACACAAATTTCAATTAATTTACAATTTTTTTGTCAAACACACTACACAGTAGAACCATGATATTTCAGAAAAATACATAATTCGAAATTTTTGTGAAAAAAAAACCTGCACCCCTGATAAGTCACTTACATAGCGAACCAACATACATAGGAGTGACCTATGGCAGAGGTGTTAGTTATCCAATAAATGGTCCCCGAGGTGGTGGAACCGTACCCGCCGTATACGATAATAACCTAGACCTCTCCAGATGGACTCTCGACCCATCGTCTTGCATCGAAGAGGGAGGGATGGATTCATACGTCCGTCACTCCTGAATAAATTGACCCCCAGATTCCTACCTAACCTTCATACATTTTTTCTTCCCAGAACTTCCTCTCCTTCCTTCCACTAAGCATTTCCAAAGATGACAATTTTTTTCTTCGTGCCTCCTGAATGGAGCTAACGCAAAAAAATAACAAATAGAACCATGGGATCTCTTATGAGGTGCACCCATGTGATGCCTTCAAGCAAAAAAATTGACAAAATGACTTTAGGCTATTCAAATACTAACAGTTTGTTCGCCACTGGGAGAGAAGTGAGTATTTGCACAAGATAAATAAATTATAACATTTCGTATAGATTGATATAATTCTAGTAGAATCCCACCTTGAACCAGAGTCCCCCAAATCCAAAGAGTGCAAACTATCCGCCGCCGAATGCTGCATCACATTCTGAGTAGTCAGCGGGGACGTGGCACCTGTAGCCCCGCTTCCGCTGGCCCCACCGCCACTGGCCGAGCCACCGGCACCCCCGTTACTGGAGTTGGACGGGGGCCCACTGGGGGCGGGCGGACTGCTGAGGGAGGGGGGCGGTTGGTGCATGGTGGCCTGGACCTGCTGGGTGGGCTGGATCTGGGCGTAAGTCTCGGAGCCGCTGGTGTAGAGCTGGTTGGAGGGCTCCTCTATTGCGGCATACATCTCGTCTGAAAGTGGAGTAAGAAGAATTGAGGAATAATGGAATAATAATAATCTATTAAATGAAGACAATATTAGTGAAACTTAATAAAAAATCTAGAAACTGAAAAAGATACCGCCACATCTGGGACTCGAACCCAATTTATCCAAGACACTATCTAGATAGCATTTAGTTCGGGTTTGAATCTTGCAATCATACATAAAGATAAGTTAAGAAAATGAAGATAATGTTGGTAGTTTCCTAGTCGAAGTATGATAGAGTTAAAAATGACCGGATCGGATAGGGACGCATTAGCTTAGTTGGTAGAGTTGAGGCCCGGAAAGCCGAAGGTCCTGGGTTCGAGTCCCAGATTTGACCGTATCTTTTTCTGATTTTTCTGTTTCCAGATTTTTGATTGAGTTTCGCTAATATTGTCTTCATTTAATTAATAATAATAATTAATAATTCTTTATTCCAGAATGTGGGGACGATAGTGCAATCCCACACGTCCCATATAGTTAAATATTACATATTATTAATTAAATAATACAGTTTGAGGTTTTACTCATTAAGTTAACCCCTCCGCAACGTAAGCAGATATATGCGTTAAAAATACGACAGCAGTCAAGTACAATAAGCGTGTTTACACGTCAGCGCGTGTGTCTCCATAGAAACCGTTATAACTCCGTTATTGTTTTAGTTACATCCGTAAAATAAAAAGTGAAATGTCGATAGTGAATCACGCTGCACATCTCTATTCAAGTTGTCCATAGAAATACATAAAAAGAACATTCTGTCAGACGCGCAGTCTGACACATAATTTATCCCGCCAAATCCACAAAATTTATCCCGGGCGCCCGACGTTGTTAATTTTTATTAAATATTTTTATATGAAATGATAAAAAAGTGAGGTGACAAAAGTGTTTATTACACATTTATACAATAGAATAAGTATTGTTGTTTACATAATCTGTGATTTTAGTACCGTTTTCACATAAAAACATCACGTGAGTCATTTTCACATTTTTTTTAATGTTTGCATTCTAAATTTTAATATTTACAAATATTAATATTTATTTGTAATATAATAATTCGAAAGCTTATTTTGTAACCGGTCTAAAACAGTTTTTACTATTTGGCTACGTTCAGAAATGTTTTATTTATAGTCGTAAAATGTCATTTCGTTAAAGACATTAAAAGTGCATATTGGCGATTTTCTGAGGGGTTAAAAAATAAATAATAATAATTGTTTTAACTCCGGGTTTGTCTCACAAAATCTTTAATAAAAACTCCGGGATTAAAAACATTTTGGACTTTATTTGTGACAAATAACAATGAGCTCTGATGGCGAATTTAGCAGGCGGTAGTAATTATTCTGGACCCCGACCTTGAGGTTGCAGCAATATTTATTGAAGTCTCAATCCCTGCATTATCGACAGATGTATGCCATCTATTGGTAACCTCTCAAACTAACATCCAGGATAACAATGTGCCATTTTTTTTTTTACTAAACTCCACACAGGAGGCCCTGTGGAAAATAATTTTCCTTGGCCAATGTTATCTTTGGGGATGTAGTGTGGAGTGTCTTTTTGCAGAAAGGAAGGAGTGAACCTGTTATAGGAGGGAGGAAACACAGAGGTCTTCAAATCGTTCCACAACTGAGCTGTTAAACACAAGAGCGAGTCGTAAAAACATGTGAAAAATGTCAATAAGGAAGGTACGCTATACTGAAAATAATAAGTTTGATTGCCAATGTAATTTACCTGAGTCATCGGAGACAGTGGCGTAATGTGGTTGAGTTGGCTGACGACTGTTAGCAATGTTGGCTCTAATTGTACTAAGTGGCTCCCGCACACTGATGCTTGTGTACCCCTCTGAAAAGATAATAAATTATAGGTTATGTTGGTTAAATTCACGCTGACAACATCAAACAGAAACAATACTTATATGTGACTAGCGCAGACCGATATTATCATTGTAGAATTTGTGAAACTGAAAGTATTTATAAAAAAAATATTTGCCTAGGGATTGAAGAAATTTACGGAATGTTAGAAAACTTGTAAAATTACAACATCTATCCAATGACATTGTAGATTGTAGCTACCTACTGGTAATTGCTAGTAAGTGCCTACCGAATTATCGATTATTATTACCGATTATTATTATCTACCTACTGGCAACAATCTAATTTAATAACAACTTAATTAGGTACCTACCTAATTATCTACCTATTGGCAACAATCTAATTTCAGGAATTCAAAATTTTATTCAAATATTGGAACACAGAAAAAAAAAAGCAACACAAGAACATTTTCATTCTTCATTCCCTGCTGCTTGTTGAGCCAATATCATTTAATATTATCATCTGTATTAAAAAATAAATAATAAGTGTAAATATACAATAAATCAACTATACACAGCATTATAAATTATTTTTGCATTAAACCGCTTACTCGTTAAAACGGAATACTTTTTATCCAAACAGTTAGATTTAGCTTTATTATTATGAAAAGTGAGTATTTATGTCGGGGGAGATCAAAAAACATGCCAAAAATATGCATTTAACAATTTAATTTTGTTAAAATTAATTCACTCGCGCGGTAACGCCATGTTTATTCCTCGTTTTTATTTTAACATTTCATCAATGCTGCCAATCATAGAAAAAATATTTTTGCGTAAAACAAAGTGAATGCATCATTGACAAGTTTGTACCTGTATTTATAACAGTAGAACATGGAAAGAAATGTATTAAAATAATTACACAAACCCGCTAGACAAACCCTGCTTTGCCAACAAACCATTCAAAACCTGGGATGTTTTTTAAAAGTATGATGAAATGCGAGTTTATTTTAGAGAATTTATTTTATAAGATTGGTACTTCCGACAAATGTCATATTTGATTGTCTATTAGTTAAAAAAGGAACATTCCGTATTATCCGTGCATCAAACTTCGACAATACGAATGTTCCGTATTATCCGTGAGGTGGACTAACTGCATATTTACCCATTATAAAAATACAAGACAGGTTATATTCAATTCCATGACAGTTGGCATACTTATATACAATATGCTGTCAATTTAAAAATATAACTAAATGTCGCAAGGGGTGTGCAAATAAAACTATTTTCATTCAAATGCATCAAGGATAAAACTATTCGTCTATATTTTATATATACCATCGTACATCGTACAAGTACAAAAAATCGACACCTTAAATAAATTTGTTTGCTATCCATACCAACTTATTAGATATTTTTAAAATCGAATTTCGGTTTGACATTGGCAAATAATTAAAAAAAAAATATGATAATTTTCCACTTTAACACACCGGATTCATGAGGTGAGATTTCTCCAGATCCTGGTGGCGGGTGCGTTTGCCCACCTGCTGCATGGCGGGCCGGATCGAGAGAGACTGGTTAAGAGAGGCATTTTGACCTTTCCAGCCGGACTCTCTCAACCCATTGCCTTGGAGTTGGAGGGATGGATTCATACGTCCGTCACTCCTGGACACACTGATCCCCAGATTCCTACCCACCCCTTATACCTTTTTTTCTTCCCAGAACTTCCTATCAAAAAAATGTTGTTCCCATTATCTATTTTCACTCTCACGCAAAGCAACTCTTATCATTTCCATCTTTTGGCTTGGGCACTCTTATAAATATATTTTTTAACATAACCTCAAAAAAACTTACTGGTCGAATCAACCGAATCCCCACTGAAATGCTGCTGCTGCGGCTGAACGGGGTTCAGCAGAGAGGGCGGCTGCGCAGGGTTCTGCTGAAGGGGCGCAATCGGGGGCGTCGAGGTGGGAGGCGGGGGCTGCACGGGGGCCTGCGCCACCACTGGCGGGGTCATGTAAGGCAGGTCGCGGCTGGAGGACACCTGGCCACTGATGGCCACGCTGGCCGTGATCACTACCTCTGGAATATGAACAGTTTAAATTGATTAATTGATTTACTCTTATTTGGTTTCATATAAAATGTACTTATATATGAAACCAAAGTTTACGACCGCAATTTGAAAAAAATTTAAGAAACTTTGTGAATTTTTTATGAATTATTTTTACATAAAACGGCAAAAAGTGAGATAACAATAATGTTTATAATGCATTTGTCTAATAAAATATGTGTGTTTTTATTTTCTTTCATTACCAGTAGTTTCAATTACAAAAAACGTAATGTGAGCCGTTTAACCCGCCAGCAACGTAAGGAGAAATACGTGTTAAAATCACGATAGCAGTCAAGTACAATAAGCGTGTTTTCATGTCAACGCGTGTGTCTCCACAAAAATTGTTGTAACTCCGTTATTGTTTTAGTGACAAAAAAACAAAAAGTAAAAGGTCGATAGTGAATCATGCTGTACATCCCGATTCAAGTTGTCCATAGAAATACATAAAAAGACCTATTCTGTCAGACATACGGTTGACATTTATTTTACCCACCAAATCGCCTACGGGCTGCTGGATATTGTTAATTTTTATCAAATATTTTTGTACGAAATGATAAAAAAGTGAGGTGACAAAATTGTTTATTATACATTTATACAATAGAATAAGTATTGTTTTTTTACATAATCTGTGATTTTAGTACCGTTTTCACATAAAAACATCATGTGAGTTATTTATACTTTTTTTTAATGTTTGCATTCTAAATTTTAATATTTACAAATATTAATAATTTGTCATATAACAATTTGAAAGCTTATTTCGTAACCTTTCTAAAACAGTTTTTAGTATTCGGCGACATTCAGAAATGTTTCATTTATAGAGCTTTAACCGGTCACCAACTTAAGCAGATACATTAGAAATATGACAGCAGTCAAGTACAATAAGCATGTTTATACGTCAACGCGTGTGTCTCCATAGAAACCGTTATAACTCCGTTATTCTTTTAGTGACATTCCTAAAACAAAAAGTAAAAGGTCGATAGTGGAACAAGCTGTACATCCCTATTCAAGTTGTCCATAGAAATACATAACAAGAACATTCTGTCATTCGCGCAATCTGACACATAATTTTTCCTGCCAAATTTCGGACCGGCGGCTCGACATTGTTTATTTTTATATGAAATGATAAAAAAGTGAGGTGACAAGAGTGTTTATTATACATTTATACAATAGAATAAGTGTGGGATTTTTCAGTTCCTTTCGCAGTGCATTTAACATTTACGGCAAAATGGGTTTTTTCACGATGCCAACTGCTTAGGTAAAAGTAAATAGGGATGACAGCATAAAACTAACCTAATTCCCACATTTTCGTATTGGGAACTGTGTATATATTTACTTCACGTGGCAACCCACGCAATAAATGTCAAACATTGTGTGCGAATTGCTTCATCTATGGTTGCGATGTTGTTTGTATCACGTTTAGCTAACTAAGTAACCATCCGCAGGGGTAGGCAGAGGACGGACCGCCAAACAACTCGGTCTTGGCACACACTCTTTGCCTCACTCACATTCATGTATCGTCTCATACACTCTCTTCTATTATTCTGACTTTTGGCATGGCCCGACTCAAGTATCTGATTCACTTGATCGTGCCATGTCTTCCTCGGGCGTCCCCGACTTCTTCTACCATTCACATTCGCGTGGTATATTCTTCTTACACTACTTTCTTCGTTCAAACCATCTGAGGGTCCCTTTCTTAATCTTAGGCATTATGCTTAGGTACATCAGCCTTACATTCTTTGCGGATATCCACATTTATCACGATCGTACATTGTTTTACCACACATACGTCTCAGGGATCACGTTTTAAATTGTAATAAAATTATTAGCAATGAGTAATTCTAACATATCATATCATATCTGCAATTAATGTAGTCAAAAGTCGAGCAGTTTCTTTATTAACCGCTCAGGTGCCGCTCGTGCGCCGGCGTGTCGTGAGACTTTACACGCGATTTTGACCCTTATGTATAAAGAAAGTGTATGAAGAACACGGTCAGAATCGCTTGCTCTATTATCGCTCTTTACCATAGAGAAAACCGCAATGCGCTTGGTCACTCCATATAATTTATATTAATGATTTACCGGAGCGCGGGAACGTGCGCCAGTTCTTGCGCATGCGCGGGAAAAATTCTTTGGTCTTCAATTTTGACCTTTCTATGTACGAAATTTCTCAAGGACGCTGTCAGAATCGCCGGACATTGGGTGTCATGGCTGCCGCTTTTTGCGAACGCTAATTGGTTACAACCAACCCCATTTACTCCCGGCATTCAACGAGTTAACGCGAAATCGGCACACGAAATCTAGGTCTTCCATTAGATAGAAATTCCTGCGTATATTATGTCGCTTTACACGTCGAGTCATATAATTAATTATTACCTAGTTCATCGTCAGAACCTGATGAACTGTCACTTGTTGCGATCATAATGATAAAATACTAGCAAATACCGTAAAATAGATAGCAAGAAAATCTCTGAACTGTCACCAAAGTGACATTTAGACAACGGCCGCCATTTTGGTTACCTTTACTTTAGCATTTGCAGCACCATTGTGGGCCTGTAAGATGTAAGATGAAAGTAAACGGTAAATGTCAAATGAAAAAACCCATTTCTATGCATTTGACCGTTTACTTTTACAATTAGCATTGCATTTAGCATTCTCGGTAAATGAAGAAACCCACCAAAAGTTTTCGTAAAATGTCATTTTGTTTGAGACATCTCAAGCGAATATTCCCGAAAATTCGGAGGGGTTAATTGTGAAGCGGTAATAACACAAAGTTTTTGTAAAACTGATATTTCTTTAAGACATTAAAAGTGAATATTTGCGATAAATCGGAGGGGTTAAAAAAAACATGTTTGCATTTAATATTTTAATATTTCCAAAATTATATGTTTATTTCAGGGTAGCCACAAAAAACGGATTTCAAAATTCCCTGATAATTCCAGGTTTTCCAGGGCAGTTTATACATTTTTCCCTGATATGTTTAATTTGATATAAGGGGATATCGTTCGTTAGATAAATAATAAAGGGAATTCCGTCATCTACAGCGTTTATTATTTCTTTGCATCACAATAATCTATTAAAAACAAATTACTTGTTACAAATTTATGTTATTTCGCCTGAACACTTTTTTCAAGCTTTTGAAACGATAGATAGAGATATAATCATTAAAAAACAGATATAATCATTAAAAAACTATCTGAAAATGAAATAAAAGGAAAGGCATTGAAACGGTTCAAGGATTATTTAACTAATAGATATCAAACCACAAAAGTGGGTCAGACAATCTCCGAACCAATGAAGATTACATCGGGAGTACCACAAGGGTCTGTTCTAGGACCTATTCTTTTTAAACGACTTCGAAAAGGAGGAGGTTCTCAATTCGACTGTATTTTTTTTTTTTATGTTTGTTACCTCAGAACTTTCGACTGGGTGAACCGATATTGATGATTCTTTTTTTATTTGAAAGCTGGTGCTTCCCGTGTGGTCCCATTTTAATTTGGTCCAGTTCTGACAATGGCATCCATGAGAAAATCATATAAGTCTTAAATTTGCATCAAGTATGTGCATGACAAATGGACGAATAACTCAATATCACGCCAACCGATTTCGATGTTTCTTTTTTTAATTGGAAAGGATGTACTTCAAGGGTAGTTAGGTTCTGATTATGGGATCCTAAGTAACGGATCTAAGTAACGGAACTCTCCAATTCTGAAGAACAAATTTATGATACTCGGCCGAATCTTAATCGAATTAGTTAGTGTACTTCAGATTCACTAAAAATCAAAAAATAAACAAAAATTTTAACAAAACAAAAAAACGACTTCAAAAAATGAACTAAAAAGTAAAAAAATAATTTCGTATTCTTCTACAACTTTATAATCGGCGGGAGAGGAGCTGTCAAGTGAACACGCCGGGCCGCGGGTACCTTGGTTGACACCGACTCCAAAAATAACAATCGTACCTACATATTGATGAGTAGAAAAGGTAAGTTGATTATAAAGTTACAGCGCTCTTGAGGCGATTTTTCGCAAAAACAGCGCTATATAAGTTGTCCAAATTTATTATTATTATTATTAAAGTTGTAGAAGAATACGAAATTATTATAATGTACATTAATGATATGGTAAAAGTATGGCAGACGACGCATTGATATATATAGCAGGAGAATATTAGGTCCTTACATATGAAATTGGCGTTTTGCCGTACTGGCAACTTTGATCTCAAATATCTTCTCTTTGGTTAGGAATTCCAAATTCAAATTTATACAGCTATTTACTCATGTATTTGTGTTTGGAAAATTATAATTCATTTGTTTTTCCTAAATGTTTTTTTTTCTTTGCGTCACTTAGTTTACAAAATGGAAAACTTGAAATATCGCATTATTTACGAGTACGAGTTCCACCGTGGCACCAGTGCTGCAGAAACGGCTCCGAAGTATTAATGATGTGTATGGCGACATTGCCGCAAAAGAAAACACAGTGCGTTTTTGGTTCCAACGTTTTTGTTCTGGAAATTTCGACCTGCAGAACAAGCCCCGTGGACGGCCGGAGACCAAAGTTGATAATGAAGAATTAAAATATTGTGGAAGCGGATCCATCGCAAACCACGTCCGAGTTAGCTGCAGGCTGCGGTGTTAGTGATAAAACTGTTTTAATCCACTTGAAGCAAATTGGGAAGGTGAAAAAGCTTGAAAGGTGGGTACCTCATGAATTGAGTGAAGCAAATCAACAAACGTGCGTTGACTGCTGCGTTGCATACCAGCATACCGTTGGCTACCAAATTAGAGGAGATTCAAATGGAATGTCTAAGACATCCACCGTACTCTCCGGACCTTGCCCCAACAGATTACCATTTTTTTCGAAATTTGGATAACTTCTAGCAAGGGAAAAAATTCAACTCCGATGGGGCAGTCCAAACCCGCTTTCAAAGATTTTATTGATTCCCGTCCGAATGGTTTTTTTTTAGTAAAGGGATCGATGAACTATCTATGAGATGGCAAAAGTGCGTAGATAGCAATGGTACATACTTTGATTAAATAAATACCTATATTATATTAAAAAAAATCGACTTTATGTTCCTCCCATACAAAACGCCAATTTCATATGTAAGGATGTAATATTATGAACTCATAATGAATCATTTAAATGAAGACCTACATAATATATCAATATGGCTGAAGAAAAATAAACTAAAATTGAATGTAAACAAAACTAACATTGGAAAACGAGTAACGCAAACAAAAAAGACATATTGACAGACGGTGAAGTTTTGAAAGAAGTATTTGAAATTAAATATTTGGGAGTAATAATTGACTCCAAATTGACTTTCGCTCAAAATACAAAACCAATTATTAAAAAAATTGCCAAAAAAATTTCGCTGTTGGGAAGAATAAGAAGATTCCTTGATATAGTCTCCAGTAAAAATGTGTACAACGCATTCATTGTACCACACATAAATTACTGTAGCAGCATTCTATTCTTAGCCAACGACGGATTAATGAAACAAATGACAATTCTACAAAACAGATCTATGAGAACTATATTGAAGAAAAATAGGTACACTTCAGTCAAGAAAATGTTGAAGGAGTTAAATATCTTGTCATTTAAACAAATTATTTACTTCAATACTATATTGTTAATCTACAAAATAATCAATGGCCATACATCTATTGAATTCCTAAGAAAAATTGATAAAACTACAAAGCAACAACACGAGACGAGGAAAAGAAATGAACTAAGACTCCCCTTCAGGAAAAAAAAACACAGAGTCAAAAGCCATTGATGTACGGAGCATTGAAGATATTTGGAGAATTACCAGAAGAAATAAAATTGGAAGAGAGCATAAAGGCATTTAAAATAAAATTGCAAAGATATGTGATTGATTTGGTATAGATGTGTTATTTTAAGTGTATGTAAATATAAGGATTGTATTAGGACATAGATAACTATGTACCTATTTAAAATACCGCAATAAAACAACTTTGGGGTTTCACAAATCGCAAAATAAAGAATTTAGGTTTATTTTTGGAATTCCCTGATATTATAATTTTTTTTTTAAATTCCATGACATTTCCCTGATAATTCCAGGTTCGGTAAAATTCCCTGATAATTCCAGGTTTTCCAGGTCTTGTGGCCACCCTGTATTTCTAATAATAATATTTGAAAGCATAATTCATCACCTTTCAAAAACAGCTTTTAGTTTTCGGATATGATCAGAAATATTCCATTTAATTGGATATTATTGCAAAGCAGAACCTGCTGGCAATCTTCTGACAGAATATGCTCGAGGCCTGGGTTCGATAATAAAATAAATAATACATACCGGGGCTAGATTGAGATTCCTCTGTTGATCCTCCGAGCAGTGGAAGGGTCCCGCTGGCGTTCCCCAAAGGTACTTCATTCGCCACAGCCGCTTCATCCCTTCAAATAATAATAATAATAAATATCAGAATTGACAGCAACGGTATGTAGTGTAGGTATTTATATGTAGTTTTAATATGTCTCAATAGTATGTAAAGCTGTGTTATATGTGTTATGCTGTGTTGCACTACCTCCTTCTTTAGTTAAAATGCCGAGCGGCACTATTTTCGTAATAACCCGTGTTTTGCTAAATTATATTTTTGTAAATATAATTTTAGTCTCACCAGATAATGTGTTTGAATATTTATAAAAATAGTTTCCCCATGATAGCAACTTTCATTCAGAGAAATGTATAATAATGTAAAATATATATAATATAGAGAAGATTTACTAAAATATTCAGTAGTTTTATTATATTGAAATAATCTCGTTGAATTTAATGTTTCAAAGACCCAATCTTGTCTGATTACGTCCAAAAGGGTTCGAAATGAAAATCTAGTCTCTTTCAACGGAAGCAATCTTCCGAACAGGCCCTCCATTGATATGCTTGGTGTAACCCTAAGTGACCAGCTCAGGTATGGGGGCTCCATCGAAGCCAGAGTAAAGCTAGCCTCCCAAAAACTGGGCGTACTGTACAGGGCCCGCAGATACTTTAATAGTACACAACTGCTAACCCTGTACAAATCACAAGTACGCCCCACGGTTGAATTTGGCAGCCATCTCTGGTCTGGAGCTCCAAAATACCTGAAAAATACCCTCGACTCTGTGCAGAAACGGGCGGTCCGTTTGATAGATTCTCCCATCTTAACAGACGGATTGCAATCTTTAGGGCACAGGCGTCGGGTGGGAATGCTATCCTTGTTCTACCGGTATTACAATGGAAGATGCTCCGAGGAACTAGCATCATTGATCCCTTCAGCACCGGTGCATAGTTGGGAAACACGCCTAACGCGTGCCCAACATTTGTCACATGAGAACGGGTCGTTTCTTTGACTCGTTCTTGTGTTCAACAGCTCGGCTGTGGAATGATTTGCCGGCCTCTGTGTTTCCTCCTTCCTACAACATGGGTCTCTTCAAGACCAATGTTCATTCCTTCCTCTCCTCAAAAAGACCCTCCACACAGCATCCCAGATGACATAGGCCCTGAGGGAAATTATTTTTCTCAGGGCCTCCTGTGTGGAGTTAATGTAAAAAAAAAAAAAAATATTTTTCTAAATATAATAAAATATATCTCAGCTAAAAAAAAAAATTCTTTTCTGTAAATGAATACAGTACTATGACTTTTGATAATGAAAAAATTGTGAAAAGTGCTTTCTCACGTGTTAAAAAAATCAATGTTTGCAAGTGACAAAATGACAAATTAGAATAATGGTAAGATATATTATTTCTCTGCCGAACGAATATAATTTATTTTAGTATGCTAGGAGCTTTAAGGTTCAAAATACCATAAAATCGTTGCAAGTGCGATGGGTTACTTGACAACTAGATGTTAAATTGAAATACTAAACAAGGATAGAAAATATCTAAAATTTAATTGTTGCACTTACTTAAGTTTTATACAGGTTAACAGCTGAAGGGTGATTCTGTATCTTTTGTGTCCGCGTTACGAGACAATTAACCCGGCCTGTGCCGCTTGTGCGCCGGCGCACAAAAATGAAAAATCAAAATTTTTACGCAATTTTGACCCTTATGTATAAAGAAAGTGTATGAAAAACACGGTCAGAATCGCTAGCTCTATTATCGCCCTTTACCATAGAAAAAGCCGCAATGCAGCCGGTCACTCCGAATAATTTATATGAAATTTTTCGTCGGGCAGGATGTGCGCAGGTCTTGCGCATGCGCGAAAAAAAAATATTTTCATCTTCGATTTTTACCCTTCTATGTACAAAATTTGAATAAGAACACGGTCAGAAATGCTAGCGCCAACATTCTCTATGAGATAGGTAAAAATTTCATTCACCTTGCAACATTAGAAAATTTTAAAATAATTTTTATCTGTGGGCATCTCGAACTGTCATTTTGGCGGCCGCGTCAAAATGCCGATGCGTGACCTCGAATAAAACATCATAAAACCTATCAATTTACGTAATTACGCAAGTAATATTATTTTGGTAAATAGTTTATTGTTCTAGGAATGTGTTTCAGTCAATAAAATATACGATAGGTTAAATTTAATCCACAAAACATTCAATTGAAGATCGTGAAATTTCGGTGTTGTTCTGGTAAAAAGCCTGGCCCTCAGGGGGTTAAGACAAAGAGGAAAAATCCGTCAGATATCGGAAGGCATCTGTCATGCATTATCAGCTGTTAAATTTCTGTGATTTTCTATGGCTTTCAATGGCTTGTCTATACCGGTCTTGTGTTGAATGGATTAATTACCTACTTAAAAACACCAATTACTAATTATTAGTTATTAAAACTACTAACACATAAGCCTAATAGGCATTCATAAATCACTATCCGTTTGTCCTATTATTTTGCGATGACATTTAATTCGCAAATTTTCCGCCGACGACATCTCTTATCGAGAATTAAAAAAGAATCGCAAAAGATACAGAATCACCCTTCTAGTCACTATAGAAGAATCTGCTAGCCCTGTACATGATGCCCAGTTTGCCCAGCTTGGAAGCCAGATTTACTCGGGCTTCTATGGAGCCCCGATATTTGAGCCGGTCTGAGTTATTTATTTCCACATACACGGCACAACATGTACCATCAACATAATTCAATTAAAATATAAATAATAACAACATAAATAATGTTACATAATTTAAGTTAAATCTAAAAAAAGGTAAAAAGTAAGGAGTTTAGTTTAAAGTATAAAGACGGGTTGTTTCAAAAAATTTGACGGATTCATCAAATATTTTAAGTTAATTTTCTGTGTAGGTAGGTTCTATTCAAGTTCTGTTATTATATCATTATAGGCCAGATGCTTAATAAAACTGAAATAATCACAGAACTTGAATAGAACTTATACAGAATGTGAAAATTAAGAGGTAATAGCACCGGTGAGAAATCTCGACGGTAGGTATTTTAAAAAATTCTCGCTATCGCACCGCGCTCAAAAAAGAACTAGCTATCGATGTGTTGGTGAGACCACGTGAGTGTTTGGCTTGTACACCCTCTCGCCCCCTTTGCGTCTCATGCCTACCGTCTTTCGCCTCATACCGCCATATCCAATATTCTGTTTAGATAAAGCATGTTTCGACTTATTTCGTCGCTAATGAAGTTTTTGAATCGGCCTTGCGGTGTGACAGAAAAAGGGCCCATTATTTTTAAACGCACGAGGTCTGCTATTGTCGGTTATTTATAAATATCGTCGATAGGTATTGTAACAATGTCTTCTGTTCACGCTTATTACCGACAAATTACGAATTATTTTACTAGAACTCTATGTAGGTTAGTAGTTTTAAAGTTTTCACTGTATTTGCGTTTATAAATATGCAGTCAAACCAACTACATCGAATTATTATATACATACATATGATTATTCTCTATGATACATTAGTTATTATTGAAAATTAGTATTAACCTCTCAGGCCTCGGGCCTGTTTTTCGAAAAGTCAAAATATTTCCGCTTTCCAATAAATTCCAAATAACTTTAATATTTGTGAACGCATCCGAAAACTAAAAACTGTTTTTGAAAGATGATGAAATACGCTTTCAAATTTTATAATTCGAAATAAACATATAATTTTGTTTTTATTTTATTAATAACTAGCAGACCCGGCCACACGTTGCTGTGGCTAACGAAACACAACGCCATTTACCCAACCTTTATAAAATCCACACCATCCGCTCGCCAGCTGCCCGCTGCGCGCTGCCCTTTGCCTAAATTGAATATTTAAATTTCTTGGCTTTTCTCTACTATAATAAGCATTTATTATACACATAAACCTTCCTCTTAAATCACTCTATCTATTGGTGAAAACCGCATGAAAATCTGTTGCGTAGTTTAAAAGATTTATGCGCACATACATTTTGAGCGACTTCATTTTATACTATGTAATGATGATGATACCACAAAACTTAAATTTCTACTCATATAATTTGGCACTTACCTATCTTATTAAAAAAAAAACTCAAAAATGCATATGCAACAAAAATGTATTTTTGACCGATTATCTCTATCTCTACATATTATAAAGTCCCCCGCGCCATCTGTCTGTCTATTCGCGATAAACTCGAAAACTACTGAACGGATTTTCCTGCGGTTTTCACCAATATACAGAGTATTTCGTGAGGAAGGTTTAAGTATGCAATTTGTCAATGATTTGTGTAAATTGGTTGAAACATAACGATAATTGTTAGAAGTGTCGGAAATAAGTCCAGCCGCCTGGTAGCTTTCATCGAAAACGCTGCACAATCCTTTTGGGATATAACCAGGGCTGGGCAAAATACATGCTTTGCTGTAATTGAAATACAAATTACAAAATACTTTTTCGCATGTATTTAAAATACGAAATACAAAATACTTTCAAGTCATGTATTTGAAATACAAAATACAAAATACAGTATTTTAACCATTTTTTTCTTTCAAATACAAAATACAAAATACAAAATACATTTGGTTTTGGTAGAACCTTTGGTTGCAATAAATTGTCATAAATGCCCTTATCTAAGGGTGCGTTTAAATAGAAGCAATGTTGAGCAGAGTGAAACAGAGACGTGCAAAAATTGACCAATCATATTGCTCAAAAGACACATCTCATCTCCGCTTCACTTGTAAAATTTGTGGTAAAGGACTCAGGTGTTAGGTAATATAATAATAATATATTATTATTATAACACGACATTTGTATAGCGCTATTTTGTTTTATTTCTAGTGACCGACCGAAGGTTCGGTTTCGGTTTCGTCAAGGTTCGGTAAAAAAATCTAGTTTCGGCATCAGTTTCGGTTTCGGCAGAAAATCTGCCGAACCTTCGGCCGCACCGAAACTCTGCATTTGTGAATTATCGCGTGCCGTTTGACTGACTTCCGGTGAGTTCGTGGCTCGTGTGTCATCCACCATCATCAACTGAGTTCGCTGGCCGGTCCGGCGTGCTTGTATTGTGAGTTTATGTAATCACAAACTTCAATTATTTTTATTTATTTCATTCTATATTTAATTTTATTTAACAAGTGTAAATAAAAATTAAAATCTAATTTCCTTCAACGGAAGCGATCTTCTGAATAGTCCCTCCTTTGATGTGCTTGGTGTAAGGCCCTCCGTTCATGGAGATACTTACAATCTTCGTAATTGTGACGAAACCACAAGTACCCTGTTGATATACATACTACTTTTTAATGCTAGTCTCCGTACACGGCGCTATCCGAAATATACTATATAGTCACATGAGAACGGGTCGTTTCTATGACTCATTCTTGAGTTCAACAGCTCGGCTGTGGAACCCGGCCTCTATGTTTCCTCCCTCCTTCCTCTCCCCAAAAAGACCCTCCATACAGCATCTTCAAAGATGACATACGCCCTGAGGGAAATTATTTTTCTCTGGGTCTCTCATGTGGAGTTAATGTAAAAAAATGTTGTGATTGTAAACGCAATTAAAATTATAGTACTCAATTTATGAGGTCCTTACTTTATAGTGAATAAAAGTGTAAAAAATAAGCCGAATTTCAGTAAACAATAGATTTTTAACATGTCTAAAAAAGTTTCGGTTTCGGTTTCGGCCGAAACTGAGAAAGATATCGAATATTCGGTTTCGTTTTCGGTAGAAAATCCTGTTTCGGTCGGACACTAGTTATTTCACTTCAAGTGCGCTCTACTGTAATTAACTTAAAAATAGTTTAGTATTCAGTCAAATTATTCCTATAGTGCTTGATCTAATACTATGACACAAAAATGTACAATACAAAGCAATGACAAGCATTACATAATATGATACAAATATGATAGAAAATGTACAATAACAGTGCTATTATAGCACAGGACGTGTTGCCAACTCTAAATATTAACACACATAACATATAGCTCTGGATTCTAGCGTTTTTAGTCTACGTATTATCTATGTCAGTTTATTTTTCATTATCATTATTAAGATCGCTAAATGTATTTGAAAATGTATTTTGAAGCCATAAGTATTTGAAATACAAATTACAAAATACCTCAGCCCCATGTAATTGAAATACCAATTACAAAATACATTTTTAGGAAGTAATTGAAATACAAATACAAAATACGTATTTGTATTTCAAATACGTATTTCAATTACAAGTATTTCAAATACTGCCCAGCCCTGGATATAACAAAACAATTAATGGTGGGATATTCCTCTTTTATAGATCTACAAAAAAGTCCGCGAAGGCATATATCTATCTTTTACGGATAGCTTACTATACACATTATATCTAAAATGCAATTGATAAGAATAATAAGATAAGAAGATAGAATGCGTATAGTAAAAGATAGATATATGCCATCGCGGACTTTTTTGTAGATCTATAAAAGAGGAATATCCCACCAAGCGTTGTTTTGTTATATCCCAAAAGGATTAGGCAGCGTTTTCGATGAAAGCTACCAGGCGGCTGGAATTTTTCCGACACTTCTAACAATTATCGTTATGTTTCAACCAATTTACACAAATCCTTGACAAATTACATACGTAAACCTTCCTCACGAAACACTCTATCTATTGGTGAAAACCGCATGAAAATCCGTTCAGTAGTTTTCGAGTTTATCGCGAACAGACAGACAGACAGACAGACAGACAGAAAGACGGCGCGGGGGACTTTACTTTATAATATGTAGAGATAAAAAAGGTTTAAAAATAGCCCACCTTAAGTTTTTTTCTAATTAAAATTACGATAACGAAAAAGATAAAAGCACTTACATATTTTATTAGACAATTAAATCTAAATGGATTTATTGTGTTGTGTGTATCATACGTGTGAGTTGACATGTTTGTAAATAATAATGTTTAAAATGTTAGATATATCGCTTGCTGAGGTTTGATTTGTACTCCTGTATTTTTGAGTTTCTTTAAGCAGTAAATACAAAAAAGGATGTGTTAGTTCGTTCAAAATTCAATCAAAAATGTTGGTCTTTTACCTATAGATAGATTTACCTACACATTTTTTTTAAATATTTATTACAGTCAGTTTGAAATAAAGGAAACAAATATATAATTTTTTTAAACTTCAAAACTTTTTATTTTTATTTTCAACTTTATAAAACCTTAAATTGTAATATTTAATTACATGAAGACAATATTAGCGAAACTTCAACCCAAGGCTTCAGGCCCAACTTCATAGTACAAAAAAAAGTGCAAAAATCACTTACTTCGCAATTTTTGCAATAAAATAAAAGCACTTAGAAAAAAAACCAACAACGCTAAAGGCTTTGTACCAGTTCACATAAGGAAAAAGGTTGAAGCAAACGTTTTACGTATGAGAAAAGCTATAGTTTGAGCAGTAAATTACAGAAAAGAGCAAGAAAACACGGCACAAAGTGATAAAGTAAAAAATCTGAAAATGGACAAAAAAATGCCGCAAACCATGTTTTTGGTGATCATACAAAATGTTCGTCATACTATTGCAAGTCGGAGAAGTATACTAATGATCCAAATTTAGTAAGCGATCTTCAAGATTGTGGAACAGGACTGATATTCAACAATTATTGTCGTCTCTAATAGCAAATGCAGAAAGTCTTATTATTAACGTGACAAATAACACTGTGGAGCAATTCAACAACGTTATAGCCAAATTTATAGGCGGAAAAAGAGCAAATTTTACAAAAATGGGATAACTTCAGCAGTTGAGCTTCTTGAGCAGTAACTTCGTGGAATAGTGAAATGACAACCCATTCACGAATACAAAAAAAATCCAAGGCCACAGTCCTGGCAACTACACGAAGCATTTTATTGAAAGAAAACGACGTTCGAAGGAGACAATACAGAGGTGTCGAAAAATAAAACTAAGGTATTACGAAAACACGACAGAAAAGAGAAAAAAAGTTGCAGGGCCTGATGAAAATTATGGTCAATTGGAATTAGATCCAGATATGCCAGCTGAATTATTTGAAACGATAAAGAGGAATTTTTCAAAGAATTATCTCCATCGAATAAGGATGAACTCGAAAGGAATACGGTGGGCCAAAGCAATAATAATTTGTGGACAATTGAAAGGCGTAAGCGGCTTACAGCTTCTAACTTTGGACAAAAATATGTAAGCTACGGCCAAAAACTTCAGTTGCGAGAGTATTAAACTCGCTACTGTACTCGCCATTTAAAGGAAATATGGCCACAAATTATGGGAAAGAAAATGAAAACCAAGCAATTGAGCAATTTACAAAAGAAACAAAATTAGAGGTATTCGCCTGTGGACTATTTATCGATGAAAACAAAAACTTTTTAGCGGCAAGTCCGGATGGCCTTTTTGGCAAGGATTCTATAATTGAAGTGAAATGCCCATATAGTATAGTAAATATGTCACCAGAAGAAGGATTTGAACAAAAAAAAATTGATAACTGTAAAATTGAAGACAATGCTTCAACATTAAAACGGAATCACAATTACTTCTACCAAGTACAAGGCCAGTTACACATTACTCGTCGTAAATACTGTTATTTTGTCGTGTGGAGTCCTAAAGGTTTGCCGTATGAAAAAATTGAAAGGGACGATTCAATCTGGCAAAAAATTGAACCACTGTTAGAAAAACTTCTACCACCAATGCCTTTTACCAGAAACAATTGACGGTCGCATATCAAGAAATTTACCGGCGAGAGAAAGATCTAAATCATAAATTGTTTAAAATTCATTGTATAGTGGTAAAAAATTTTGTACAATAAAGTGTTTACAAACAAAAAATTTCAATTAATCACTGAAGGCAATGTAAGCGACTCTCAACTAAAAATTTGAAACAGATTTTTTTTAAAAACATAAACCTCACATTGGAGGCACCGAGGAAAAATAATCGCTCAGGGACTTTGTTGGAGAAGTTGTTGGACATCATTGGAGAAGCTGTGTGGAGGGTATTTTTAGGATAAGGAAGGAAAGGAAGTTTTGGGTAGGGAAAAGGTAGGTAAAAGTATGAAATGATGGTGGAGAGTCCAGCTGTAGAGATCAAAAGATCTTCCTCTTCCAGTTTCTCCCAATCCGGCCCGCCACGCAGTAAGTGGACAAAATTATCCGCCACCAAAACCCATGCAGACCTCATCCGTGAACCCGGGAACCCAGGCTCTGTCACCAAACATAGAGGACCACTTGCGGTGACCAAGTGGCGGGGGTGTTGGTTATCCAATAAATGGTTCCCGGGGCGATGGTACCTAAAACGCCTCCCAAATTGAAAATTTATTATAGTACTTGACATAAAAAAATTTAATTTTGCACAATTTTAGTATGAAAGCTCGGTCAGTATTGGTATACCGCGATGAGTCACTAAACAGAAAAAAAAACGAATAAAAAATATCGATTACTCGGGCAAGGACAACACTAGTCTACCGATAAAATTCTTTACATCACTACTTCGCATTATATGTATGTATTTGTCAAAACCCACGTTCCCCGGCCCCCCTCAGGAGAAATGAGCGAAAGGGACACCTGCACGTCGGGCCGAAAATACCTAAATAAAATCTTCGAAATCGATGTTTTGTATTCCCCATTTTTCTTCTCCAAAACTGGACGGATTTAAAAAAATTTTTTCACTAACTGTATTAAAAGAAAATATTCTATGTCGGTACGTTTTGCTTTTTTTCAAAATACATTGTTTAGTTTGTATACTGAACGTTTTTTGACGGCGTTTAAATTAGGCAATTTTATTCATTTTTGGAAGGTCGTAACTTCTATGAGAAGTAAATTATCAAAAAAAACAAAACGTACCGACACGCTAGTGGTCAATATCTATACTATGTAAAAAAAAATTTTGCTCTAGGGTCAAAATCCAGAGAGATAAACGGGGAATACGTTTGTATAGAAAAGCGCAGCTAGTATTTCCTCTTAACTTCAAATATTTGATGAATCCGTCAAATTTTTTTTAAACAACCCGTTCTTAGTACAAAGTATAAGTATAAAATATAAAGTGCAAAGTATAAAGTAAAAAGTAATATAGTAAAACTAAATAAATAAACTATAAGATATTTAAAAAAAGAATAAAAAGTAGAAAAGTTATAAATATAAAAAGGAAAAAGTAAGGAATTCCCTTAGAGCCAAATATAAAAAAAAAAAGAAATAATAGGTAGGTATTATAGATTACGACAATGCAATATGATAAATTTTACGAGTACCTATGATGTATTTCTAATGCTTTGATATTTGCGTGCAAGTACTGGTATGACAAATTATGGTTACATGATATATTATGATAACGTGGTACTAGCAGACAAATTTTGATTTTCCATGAAAAGAAGGTGAAAAGGATTATAATTTTACCTTAGACTTCCATCTTGCAGTCTGGCGTAGGCGTGTTCGTACGGGTGATCAGATCTTCTGACCATCACAGGCGAATTGTGCTCGGATATTATACCTGCAACACATCAATAACACTTATGCAAATTAACATAAACAAAACAATCACAATATATGACAGTACTCTTTCGGTAATCCAATCTGATAATAATAATAATGTTACATTTGTATGGCGCAGTTTTGTGTCATTTCACTTCAAGTGAGTTTAACTATAATAAACTTAAAAATAATCTTCCAGTGCTCCTTACGAGTCCATTACAAAATGTTGATAAAATAATATGAAAAAAAGAATATACAGTATTTACAAACCAATGTTAAGAGAACAAAAATTAACAAAAACAGTGCTGTTATAGCACACACAGGACAATAATAATAGACAATATTCTTTTTTTTCAGCCACAGCAACATCAACAATGCAATTTTTTAATGTTAGCCATCTAGCACACCCAAGTCACGAGCCGCCACTGGTTATGAGACTGGAGGCAGTGGGGACGGGAAGGAGATGTGAGGTAGAAGGGAAAGAGGAAGGTACACAAGGATAAGGTACACAGTTTGTCGACAAGTCCTCAGTGCCAAACCGATCAAAGGCCTTGGAAATATCCAGTGCAAACCGTTTGGGTCTCACCATTCCAGGCACCGCCCCCAAACGTGCGTCACATTTGTGAGAAGATTGTCGCACGAGCGGTTTCGCCGGAATCCGTATTACCGGTCATTAATGATTTTGTTCTTCTTGAGGTATGTGAGCAGTTCGTCTTTGATAGAACTGATATGATCGCTATGGGGCGGTAGTTGGCCGGGTTGGAGTGGTCACCGTTCTTTTGAATAGGATGGATGAACGCTTTTTTCCAACCAGAGGGGACAGAGCCAGATTTCAGGGACATTTTAAAAAGCTTCACACCCCAGCAAACCAGGCACGGATTCCGTGGGGCCCAATAGCTTTATTAACGCAAAGCCCTCATAAGACTTGGGAGTAAGACGATGTAAGACGTAAGAAGTAAGACGATGAGATTTAGACCTGTATCACAAAAAGATGTTAAAAAAATTATTAATGATATGGATGTTAAAAAATCAGAAGGCAATGACCAAATAAGAATTAAAGACCTGAAGTTAATTGCTGATAATATAATCCCTGTACTGACTAAACTAATTAACCTTTGTGTAAGTAAAAGTATCATGCCTGACGAACTTAAAACATCCATCATCAGACCTATATATAAATCAGGAAACCACAAAGATTTCACAAACTATCGACCAATAGCGATTCTCTCGTGTATTGATAAAATTATTGAAAGGGCTATCTTTAATCAAATACAAAATTTTATAGAAAAAAATAGAATCATAAATCCCATACAGTACGGATTTCAAAAACAAAAAAGTACTACACAATTACTTTCTAAATTCACTGACCATATAAATTGTCATTTGAATGAAAAATATTATGTAGGCATAATTTTTATAGATTTTAAAAAGGCCTTTGACACATTGGACCATGAAACATTACTAAGGGCAATGGAGGAATGTGGTATTAGAGGTCCTTTAAATAAACTTTTTAAAAATTATTTGTTTAATAGAAAAATTAAAGTTAAGTTTTAGTGATGAAATGTTGGCAAACACTGGGGTAGCTACGGGATCGATATCGGGACCTACGTGTTATATTATGCAAGTAAACAGTTTACCAAACGTAATAAAACGTTGTAAATGCTACATGTTTGCAGACGATACTTGCATCATATGTGCTGACAAAAATCCACAAAAAATTCAGGAAATTTTACAAACAGACCTAAATAACATAATTAAATGGTCCCACGACAATGGCATTATTATCAACGCAAAAAAAAACCAAATACATGCTTATACATTCACCACATGCAAACTGTCAGGATAAGGAATTGCACATTAAAAATCATTCATATGATTGCTTACACACAAAAAACCAATCCCTGCAGTGTAATTGCCCAAACATAGAAAAAGTGTACCAATATACATACCTTGGTCTTACAATAGATGTCAATTTTAACTGGTCAATTCATATTGAAAATGTATGTAATAGATTAAGATCCATATTAGGGAAATTTTATCACCTAAAAAACTTTGTTAATAAAAATATATTATACTGTATATATAACGCATTAGCAGAATCAATTATAGGATACGGAATAAATAGTTACGGATTAACGTACAAAACGTACTTAAATAAAATAGAACAACTACAAATCCGTTTCCTAAAATTGATATCAGGCAAAAAAAAAGTTCAATTATGTGATGGCGATTATAAAAAAATGTTCCCCTTGTGTAATGTGCTCTCTATACATAGTAGGGTAGATTACCAATTAACTCTAGATGAATTCTGGAATACAGAATTCAAAAAACCTGTAAACCATAACTACCCCACTAGGCATAGAGAAGCAGAAATGTTTATTATTAATAAATCTCAAAATGTATACGGTGATAGAACAAAAAGGCATAAAATTCCGCAAATATTTAATGCATTACCTGAAAATATTAAAAACGAGACTATTATCAAACATATTCAAAGATCATTCTACTTCAATAGAATATGAAAACTAAAATATTGTATAAAAATACGTAAATCTATGAAAAACAAATATTATTTTGATCGAATAGGTATAGAATAAAATTTATGTTACAATAAGCATTATAATGATTAGTTAAGTATTTTAATATTAAGTATTATATTATTAAATAATTACTAGATATGTATTAAGCACCAAAATATCAAACATTTTATATGTTGTAAGTAAATAAATAGGAAAAATGAGAGATTTCTTACAATCAAACTGATTGATCAGTTTTGTAAGATTTAAGTAAGAGAAATTATTGTACAATTAATAACTAAATAAACGTATTTAAAAAAAAAAAAAAAAAGTACATCCCGATGCCAGTCGTGCTCGAATTTTGACCTATTTATGATGCTCTTGGTTTCCTCTGTCATTTTGTTGAATGCTGTTCTGTTTTCGGATGTTCTAGATGTGTTGTAGGCTCAGTAAGCCGCGTTTTAACATCGCAGTGCTTCAAAGCATTGTCAACTGAAACAGACAGCTTGACCACGGGAAAGCATTGAAATGTGCCCGCAGACCGAACCAATCTGCTGACCTACAGTGCCACACTTTCCTCTTCAGCCTCCTCTCCTTTGGCGGACTGAAGTTGACGAGGATTGAGGTCATTACCAGGCAGTGATTTGACGATCCTAAAGGCGCTGTAGCCGTGTGGAACAGTGGTTAAAAATAGGTCTAACAGATTGGAGCGGTGAGTATGGACATCAGGAACCCTTGTAGGCTCCTAAACCATTTGCTCTAATACAAGGCAAAGGACAAAGGATTCTGCCTGTCAGCTAGCCGAGTGATCCTGAGAATCTCAACCATGGTTCGTTTTCTCCCAGAACAACAAACTCTGTCGAAGGGTAGGTCATCAATAGTCTCGCTCAAATGTCTGAAGAGCTTGGATGTGTCTGATAATATATGATAGATGATTGTATCTTTAAAATATTTTGCTAAGCCAATGTGGATTATGTTTCTAATACATAACTTAAATGAATAACTAGATAAAATTCTACGCGAGATTAACAAAATGATGGAATGTTTTTAGATGTCTCGAATCATGGCACATTATTATAATAAATCTAGAATTCCGCCATTAACTACAAAACAAATCAGAGACTTTGACTCTTAGAAAACGATTTATCTAAGACATAAATATGGTATAAGATTTATGAACTCAATTAAATATAAATCGTGTGGTATTTGAATAGGGATTAAGGATGCTTTATCATGATTGGCAAACACTTGTAGTTTATAATAAGCCGGACTGGAAATTTAATAATGTGACGTAATTATCAGCATTTAATCTAAATGTAAAGACAGTGTTTATATTATGTATTTTACAGTCTGTCAAATAAGAGTAGAAAACATAGGAGGGCGCCACTGTTGATCAAATGGCAATACTAAACACATAACTCATGGTGTTAAAATAAAGCTGTGTAACCTACATTTTTTGTAAAAAATCAAAAACACATAAAAGTGGGAAAAATATTTTTTTATTGCAATTTTGATACCTACCAATCTCAAAATTAGAATTGAATATAGGTATATTATACCTTTGCAATTTTTGTTAATACAATGAGGTAAAACGATATCATAGTAAAATAAAAAGCACCGTTGGAAATTGCTCACATTTAGTTAATACTAGCTTAAGTACCCAGCGTTGCCCGGGTTTTAGATCATGTCTGTAATTTTAGATCTGAATATATTTAACTCATTCCGACCTAAAAGTGGTGTAACTACTCACCATTAGTTACTCTTCCTTTTTACCTACTGTTAAATTCAAATTTATTTTATATTAAATGAAAGCAAATCACGTCATAAAACACCATTTAATCAAATTTATAAGATACCTTAACAACAGTGCTTCTTCGAATTAATTTTTTTTCTTTGAGAACAAAAATAATATTTTTTAAATGTGACTTACAGTGTTTTATACATTCAGTGTCATTGCGATTTGAAAGAATATTTGACAGTTAAATTGGTGTTGCCAGCCTACAAATTTAGTAGTTCAATCTTCTTATATCTTCTCTTATAAATAAAAATGAATTGCCGAAATGTATGTACGCGCATAACTTCCGAACGACTGCACCAAATAGGATAATTCTTATTTTGTTGTATACGTTATTGTCCGGACAAGGTTTGTATAAAACTACTGGTGAGCTCTGGCATTATGAAATTTGTATAAAAATGAATCGCCGAAAGATATGTACGAGCATAACTCCCGAACGAATGCACCAAATTGGATAATTTTTTTTGATGTATTCGTTATTGTCTGGTAAGCTCTGGCATTATGAAAATTGTATAAACAAATTGCAATAGGTGGTACGCGAGCTGTTTGAAAACCAAATGTACCGGGAATTAATTTATTGAACGAGGGGCGGGAAGGGGAAACTAGGAGGGGGGAGGGGAACTCGGGAAGGGGACGGGGGAAGGGGGGGAGTGGAGTGGGGAGAGGGAAGGTGGAGAAGGCGGAGTGGAAACGCGAGAGAGGAAGAGGACGCGGGAGAGGAATGGGGGGGAGGGGAACGGGCGAATGGGAAAGGACACGCAGTCAGAAAAAAAATCTTTATTAAATGGCATAGCAATGCATGCCGGGTACCAGCTAGTTTTCAATATTTTCTACTCTTAATTGACAGACTCTACCTGTAACAAATAATCATAATGTGCAAACATTGCCATTCTTGGGAAGTATCTTTACGAGAGATGGGAAGGCCAATAGAGATATTGAAATAAGGGTAAATGCAGGTAACTCCATTAATGGAGGACTGAACGCTATTGGCGCTAACAAAAAACTGTCCAAAGAAGCGAAGCTAGCAGTCCAGAATGGAGTGCTAGTACCTACTCTGATGTAAGGAAGTGAGGCATGGAACTGGCAGAGGAAGGATGAAAGTAGGATGAATGCTGTAAAAATGAGATCCATCAGGAGATCCGCAAAAAATGCAAGGCTGATGTAAGCAAAATGAGTAAGATTAAGAAAGGGACACTGAGATGGTTTGGGCATGTAGAGTAGGGCGTGTCAATTATTTCAACTTTTGAATTCAGAAACGCCCGGGGTCTCAATAGTTGCGTCTTACAAAGAAAATGAGAAGTGCATTTAAATTTATTTTTAAAAAAATGGTTATTAGCCCGCTAAAATGCATTGAAAATCAGAAAACAAACCTAAAACTATTTTTTTTAATTTTTAATAAAAAAAAATTTCAGTAATTTAACCTTTTAACGTTTGTTTATAATTAAAAAATTCGTATAACTGACAAAAATAAAAAAAGTTCAAGTTTATGAATACAAGTAAGTCAACAAGAATTCTGATTTTATCCAGAAAAAGGGTTATTTTCCCTTTTTATATTTTTAACCAACACATCAAACAAGTTAAAAATTTTTTTTTTTGGGTTCTTTGTACTGAGTTATGGAATGAAAAATAAGTTTGGTACAAAATATAAAATATGAACCCTTTGTTTTATTTTATTTCCAAATCACGAAATCCATTTTTTTTTTTCAAAACTTTCGGCCATTTTAGCGGGCTAATAATGAACAATAATTTAATTTATTTTTACGTTTTCGAATAGCTACAGATCATAAGAAACTTTTGAGACCCCGGGCGTTTAAATATAAGGCCATTTTTTTCTCTCTATGGAGAGTGACACAAGCTAATGTGGAGCGAATGAACAAAGTAAAGAGTGTAAGGAGAATATATGACGCAAATGTAAAAGTCGGGGACGCCCGAGGAAGTCATGGCACGATCAAGTGAATTAAATGCTTGAGTCGGGCCGAATATGTATGAGACAATGAACGATTGTGAATGTGGCAAGGAGTGTGCGCCAAGTGTTTCACAGTACATCCTCTCTGCCTACCCCTGGGGGTTAGTTAGTTACTTAGTTTAGAACCTTTTAAAGGGTGTTTTTGAAGAGAGGAAGGAGTGAACATGGGTCTTGAAGAAACAGCTGAGCTGATGAAACAACCCGCTTTCAAATGACAAATTTCAACGCATCAATGATGATAGTTCCTCGGAGAATCTTCCGAGAAGCCTGTGTTCTAAAGATTGCTTTCCGTTTGTTAAGATATCATATAGGGGAATCTATCAAACGGACCGCCAGTTTTTGCATAGAGTCAAGGTTTTTTTTTAAGTACTTTGGAGCTCCAGGCCAGAGGTGGCTGCCAAATTCAACAGTGGGATGCATTTGTGATTTTTTGTGCACTATTTTAACAATTTAACGTTATATTTACATACATTATTTTAGTTTAAACATGAAAATTATATAGAGATTTATAGAGGTTTATTTCAGAAATGAATTGTTTGCGCCATTCAATGTTTATGTTTATGAATTCAGCTGAAATAACTGCTTATTCCATTACCCAATTCCTTACCCAGTTCCTACCATATGTTCCTACTTACAATACATCCCACGCCAAGACGAAACCAAATAGCTTCGTTCCTTTTTGCTGTGCTTTTGTTTCACTTGTCACCACGCTATCCGATTTGAGCTTTCTTCGCAGTTTGCAATTGTCGTGTATTTAATTATTGTTTGGCCCGCACCACGGTAATTGCCAAAGTTCCGAAGTGAATTTACCGCCGCTGCATTACTTGCATAACGCATTAATTGATTGTGTTTTGAACTTTCCATCACGGCACCGTCGCCGGTGAATCTTGCTACGCACCGCAGTATAGTAGTAGTTCAGTGTGTGACCTGTTTTGAATCTTTCGCCCGCCACTGAAGCAGCTTCTACCGCCAGTGAACTGTGTTATAAAGACTAAAGGGAACTATTGGATTGTTTTAAGGACTACAGAACCAGCGGCAAATGACCATTCAAAAGTCGACTCGGTAAGTCTTGGCTCAATAACCCCCTCCTATTCCTTTGGGCAGTTTTTCAGTGAAATTGTTGTTTTTAGACATCGCACCGCACTCGCCCGTAAATTGATTTGGGAAACCAGGAGTGTTATAGTTTGACACAAAAGTAGACAGAAGGAAGCACGGACGTCCCAGGAAATAATAGCACGATCGAGTGAATTATTGCGGATATTGCTAAATGTAAAGTTTTGATGTTTCTGTAATGTATTGAAAAAGCTTCAAAGTGAAGCCGTCAGATGTCAGCAAGGAAAGTGCTTCAATCGATGGCCGACAGGGGTACCCGAATAGACAGGTTGTACCCGAATTGACACGTTGTACCCGAATAAACAGGTTGACTTGCAGCATTATTATTGTAAATACGTAAATGACATTTTAGAGTATTAGTACTTATCTTTATTAATCCACAGATGAACGATATAAAACTATGACACAATAAAACTTATAGATTAACTAATCAAATAGTAGTGGGTCGTCGTATCACTTAAATGATTAATAACTTATTTAGCTATTAAATTTTAAAACCAAATCAATTATCCAATTATGCACGTTAAAAAAATGGAAAAAGTCATTTAGTCTGTCAAATAAGAGTAGAAAATATAAAAAATGAAACTTCAAAATTTCTAGGCTGGCAACACCAATTTAACTGTCAAATATTCTTTTAAAGAGCTGAATGTATGACACTGAATGTATAGAACACAGTTAACCACATTTAAAAAAATATTTTTTCCACTTTTATGCCTTTAATTTTGTATAAAAATGTATGTTACACAGCTTTATTTTAACACCATGAGTTATGTGTTTAGTATTGCCATTTGATCAACAGTGGCGCCCTCCTATGTTTTCTACTCTTATTTGACAAACTGAACATGCTGGAATATTTAACCCCCAGGCCTTGGGTTTATTTTGTCGGAAGGTCAAAATATTTCCGCTTCGCAATAAAATCTAACTGTAATATTTCTGAAAGCATTCGAAAACTACAAACTGATTTAGAAAGGTGATGAAATAACGCTTTAAAATTTTATTATTAGAAATAAGCTTGTTTTCACATTTTTGATTGCAAACATAAAAAAGATTTAAAAATGGCTCACCTTGCAGTTTTTCTAACTAAAATTACTTATAAAGAAAAAATGTAAAAGCACACATTTGAACAGACAAATGTATTATGAACGTTAACATCATGTCACTTTTTTGTTGTTTCGCGTAAAAATCTTAATATATAAAAATGAATTTTCCTGTGTTTGATTGTGATGAAATTTTGGGGATTTGATATGCGCATGCCCGCGATGGTTTCCATATGTAATAGTGATCTCTGGTGTTATGAAATTATTTCCTATACTATTCATCCGATTGCGAAGAAACTTTGGTGGTTTGCTGTGCGCATGCCCGCGTAGGTCTATATATAACGGTGAACACTGGTGTTATGAAATTTGTATAAAAAATTGACAAAAGGTGGCGTTCGAGTAGTTTAAAAAATGTGTGTATTTCTTGTAGTTTAGCGGAGGGGAGGGAAGGCGGGAGGGAGAGAGGAATCCCAAAGGGGCGAGGGGAACGAAGGACGGGGGTGGCGGGAGGGGGGATGAAGGACGGGGGAAGACGTGGAAAGGGAATGTGGGAGTGGAAGAGGAAGGAGAACGAAACTAATGGGAAAGGACACGCAGGGAGAAACAATTTCTTTATTTATGCGTCATTGCAACGCATGCCGGGAACTCGCTAGTAATTAATAAAAAATTCACACAATTTTTTTTTAAATTGTGGTTGGACTTTGGTTTCATTGAGATATAGATTTTAATTATTTTGTGGTTAACTTTTAGATTTTAATATAAAGCATGGATTTTTCTCTCACTAAACATATTTAGAACCTATTTTTCACTACAATAGTAAGGGAGACAATGATTTCTATGAGACCTATATGAGTTGTTATCATTTTGATCCGATCACTTTGATCTGATCACTAAGATCCAATCACTTTGATCCGATCACTTCAGGTCGCAATCGACCCGGGTCATGTAAAATGATCGATTAAGGCAGTACTATGGCACAAAATTATAATTCAACATATCGTCGCCTTAGTTCGTATTTGTCCAACAGACCATTAGAAAATTTTACAGGAGGAGAAGGTTTTCTTTCATTATTTCAATGAAACATTATGATAGGTGTTTAAGATAAAGCAATTTCCATATAGTTAAAGGACTCATTACTTTAAATAATTCTTAGTTAAGTGATTAACTATCATTTTTAATACTTTATTTTTAATTTTAAAGTGGAGATTGTACAAAAACTAAAATGGTCTGTTGGACAAATAAGAACTGAGGCGACGATATATTTACCCCGCAGCATAAAGAGAAATTAGAACATAAATACATCACTAGATTCACGCACAACGACGGGTTAATAGTTCCGAAATTTAATAATAAGTACGGACAGAGAGAGTTTGAATACAACATACCGAAGACATTTAATTTATTACCTGACACTATAAAGCAATGTAATTCTATGAATAAGGTTAAATATATGGTGAAAAATCGGCTATCGGAAAAAAAATATTTATTCTTTCAATAAAATATAAAACAAAAAAAAAAGATTTACACAGAACTAGCATGAAGAACAGTTTTACCAAAAGCCAACTTATGTTCAGATTAAAGTCGATGTGTCCAATGTGGTGAACTCTTCTCATATAATATGTTACAAAATTCATAGACAGAGCATTTAACTTTCAAGTTCATATTCTTGGAATGAGCTCCCATATAATCTAAGGTCTGTAACTGGTATTAAAGACTTTAAAGAAAAAAGATATTAATTTCAAGATTATAAAGGTGCATTTTTCATTTCTCAATAATCGAATAAATAAATTCTAATCATTTAAAATTATTTCCACAGACTTATAATCCACGTAAAATCAATAAGATAATTTAAAGCAAGGGGCAGGAAATGATCCGCTTGCTTTGATAGCTTGTCATTAATCTAAAAGATGTCTATAGATGTATGCCGTGTGTTATTTTGAGAGATTTAAGTTAAGAGGAAATACTAGCGGCGTTTTTCCATACAAACGTATTCCCCGTTTATCTCTCTGGATTTTGACCCTAGAGCAAATTTTTTTTTACATAATATAGATATCGACCACTAGCGTGTCGGTACGTTTTGCTTTTTTTTATAATTTACTTCTTATAGAAGTTAGGACCTTCCAAAAATGAATAAAATTGCCTAATTTAAACGCCGTCAAAAAACGTTCAGTATACAAACTAAACAATGTATTATGAAAAAAAGCAAAACGTACCGACATAGAATATTTTCTTTTAATAAAGTTAGTGAAAAAAAAAATTTAAATCGGTCCAGTTTTGGAGAAGAAAAATGGGGAATACAAAACATCGATTTCGAAGATTTTATTTAGGTATTTTCGGCCCGACGTGCAGGTGTCCCTTTCGCTCAGTTCCCGTGAGGGGGGCCAGGGAACGGGGGTTTTGACAAATACATATAAAGCGAAGTAGTGATGTAACGAATTTTATCGGTAGACTAGTGTTGTCCTTGCCCGAGTAATCAATATTTTTTATTCGTTTTTTTCTGTTTAGTGACTCATCGCGGTATACCAATACTGACCGAGCTTTCATACTAAAATTGTGCAAAATTAAAATTGTTTATGTCAAGTACTATAATACATTTTCAATTTGGGAGGCGTTATAGGTACCATCGCCCCGGGAACCATTTATTGGATAACCCACACCCCCGCCACTTGGTCACCCCATGTGGTCCGCTATGTTTGGTGACTGAGCATGGGTTCCCGGGTTCACAGGTGAGGTCTGCATGGGTTTTGGTGGCGGATGATTTTGTCCACTTACTGCGTGGCGGGCCGGTTTGGGAGAAACTGGAAGAGGGAGATCTTTTGATCTCTACAGCCGGACTCTCTCCACCATCATTTCATACTTTTACCTACCCAGAAATTCTTCTCCTTCCTTTCATTAAAAATAACCTCTACACAGCTTCTCCAATGACTTTGCTATACTATAAGGGTATTTAACTTAAAAATATTTTTTTGTTTCATTTTATATAATTGCATTTTGTGATATTTTTAAGTAATTAATCACCTCTCCCTTTATTATTTTGTCTATAATTCTCATATGCCTATACTTGTTTGTCTTTTAATATTAATCTTATCCTGACGAAGAACACTCTGTTTTCGAAATATGTTGATAATATTGATTACATAAAGCTGTTTTTACAAAGTGATTTGTTCTCATTTAATTAAAAATGACACCACAAAGATTGGACCCATTTGCAGCATTTCAAGCTGGGTCGCCATAACCAATTCGTTTGTGCAATTTCAATCAATGCATTTCTGTGTTTCTCGAGAACCCTTCTATGGGCTTACACGTCATTAGTACTTTTACGCCATTTTTTTAAAAATTTGTGGTCAGAGTAGTTTAGTGTAGTTTTGTAGCTCTAGCACATATGAAGCTGTATGACTTTTGCACTCCCAGAAATAAAACCTTTTTAGTATAATTATCATTATGCATAATATATCCAATTGTATATCCGCATGTACATTATTTGGCTTAATATAGTAACTATGTTATTTTCCACATCAAGTATATAATAAAATAGATGCAAGAATGTTATTTTTTTGATAAATTAATAACGTAAAAAAAAAATATATATATTTATTCTCAAAACTCTTGAGAACATATCGTCGTTGCATTCACAAAATATCCCATGTGAGGTTTTCGACCAAATTTTTTTTTGTTTACACCATTTGATTCACCACGGTTTCCTAAATAATCTGACATAAATATATCCCATTTTTCAAACTCATCTTTTTAATCATATTAGAGGCAACTCTGATCATCACTTGTAATTAATGGTAATTATTTAAAAAAAATATACTACATATACTACAGAAATATAAAAAACATAAAATTATAAAATTAAATCCCTGTATACTACAGAAATATAAAAAAAATATAAAATTATAAAATTAAAATGAGAAAAAAAAAAGTCTTTTTGTGTGCAAGAATTCGTATTATTTTTTTAACTCAAATTTGTCGCACATAAATTAAAATTACCCAAAGAAATGTTTTTTTAATAATATACACACAGCATCCCCAAAGATGACATAGGCCCTCAGGGAAATTATTTTCCTCAGGGCCTCCTGTGTGGAGCTCATGTAAAAAAAAAAAAACAATAATCTCAACAATCTAAAAAGAGTATACTATGCACTAATCCAGTCATTAATTCAATATGGAATTATTGGATGGGGGGGGGGGGTCATACAACAATATTCTTACCCCGATCAAAGTAATCCAGAAACTAATCATTAAAGTAATCCTAAAGAAACCCTCCACTTATCCAACAGAAACGCTTTTCGCAGATTTCACGGTGCCTCGAGTAGAGAATATCTTCAAGAAAAATGCAATTACCCAAATTTACAAAGATCATCAAAAAATTTGAAACTCACCAATCAAAAAGATATGAAGATAACATCAAAATACAAAAATTTAATACCAAACTAATGCAAAACAATTACATCTATTTAGGAATAAAGTTTTTCAACAACCTTCCCATTGAAATTAAAAAAACCAAAGACATCAATAAACTGAAACTCAAACTGAAGCTACACTTCATCAGGAATAATTAACTAAATAATTACCTGTTTTTCTCATTCTTTCTATTTATTATTAATCTATATTCATCTTTATTTTATTTAGATTTTTCGAATTTCTCCAAGTGCACAATATTTTAGTATGTAACCGTATCCTATGTATGTACACCATATGTAATTTATATAACTCCACTGTACAATTATTTATCTATATTAAATATAATTTTTTTTTTTTTTCTTCAATATTAACTCAGTAGGTAAAGCAAAAATATTTTTTTAATATTTATATTTAACTCTCAAAAAATTACCAAAAAATTAAGTTGCATCCAAAATCATACGAAATTAATTTTTTTAAGACCAATATTTCGTAATTTGAAACAAAAATAAATAAAATAAAACATATTTATCCGCACAAGATATTTTCTCTACCTTTTGATAAAAAAAAAACATTTTCAGTTTATTTGGGTGTTTTGGTCACAAATCCAAATTTAACCCCCCCCCCCCCCGGCTATTTGTTAGCTTTGGGAACAACTCATATCGATCTTGTGTCTCCCTTACTATTATGTTGAGAAATAAGTTTTAAACGGTGTTCGAAAGAGAAAGAGAAAATATCAAACTTTATATTCAAATTCAAAAGTTAACCACAAAATAATGTAACTGTACACCTTTATAAAACCAAAGTTTATGAAACTTATGGAATTTTGTATCTATTAATTATTTTTACATGAAACGATAAAAAAGTGAGGTGACGGAAATGTTAACAATACATTTGTCTAATAAATATGTACGTGTTTTTATTTTTTTCGTTATCAGTAATTTTAGTTAGAAAAAACGTAAGATGTTTTAAAAAATTTTATGTGTGCGTTCAAAATTTTTATATTTGAAAAGCAAAGGTTTATTTCGGATTTCAAAATTTAAAAGCGTATTTCATCGCCTTTCAAAAACAGTTTTTAGTTTTCGGATACTATCAGAAATATTCCATTTATTTGGATTTTATTGCAAAGCGGAAATATTTCGACCTTATGAAAAAATATGCCCGAGGCCTGAGGGATATGGGTCATATGAGAAAGGCCAAGTTGCCTTTCCTACGTTTGCTACACAAAATATCATACGTGCATAAAAAGTGCACACAAAAATCCTGAATGCAAAATTTAAGAAAAAATTTTCGGTTTTATTAAAAAAATGTATATTAAGCCCACTTGTTTTCACCCAACCATGGTATCAAAAATAACTCTACAATTAATAAAAATAAATAAAAAATATGGGTCCCTATTTTTTTAAAGTTTTTTTTTATTATATATCCTAATATTCTAAAATACCCACAGGATATTTTGTGTGCGCAACAACGATAAGTAGCTATAATAGCATATTCATAGGATGCTTACAATGGGACGCTCCGGTGAGCGGGGAGAGAAATTGAATGTTTAGTCTTGTCTCTACATATTTGCAGATTGGAACATGCGTTGTCGGCAGAAATAATAATTCGGCTTACGGGTGGAGCGCGTGGCCCACACACACAAGGCCTGCATTCACTCACACATCTATAGCGCGTTTCTGACTACTGTCAGAGAGTGAAATAAAAGAGATTCTTTAAAATACCTATTCATAAATGTTCGCAGCGACCGGCAGCGCTCTTAATATGATAAATTGCACATGTGTATTGGGGAGGAATGCAGATCCTGCCACAGTTTGTTTTTTGCAAAAAACCATGTTTTCACCGCATTTTAAGTTGAGAACTTTAATCTGGAAGATGAAAAAAAGTGCGGAAAGCAATAGAAAAAAAAATTGAATAAGTAATTAATTTTCAATTGCGTTAAATAAAATTTCACTTCGCGAACCGACACTATGACAGCCCGGCGGGTGCCGGCGGGCATTTCGTCACTGTTGGTATCCCTGATACAAAGATGAGCTAAATACGATTGTAGCCGACTTCGTGGGATAACTGATGAGGCGCGTAATTATGAAATTTGTCTAGCGGGCTTGTGTATGTTATCTTTACTTTAAAAAACAGCCTACGTTTTTGAATGGTTTGTTTGGCTACGCAGGGTTTGTGTAGCGGGCTTGTGTATGTTATCTTTACTTTAAAAAACAGCCTACGTTTTTGAATGGTTTGTTTGGCTACGCAGGGTTTGTGTAGCGGGCTTGTGTATGTTATCTTTACTTTAAAAAACAGCCTACGTTTTTGAATGGTTTGTATGGCTACGCAGGGTTTGTGTAGGGGGCTTGTGTATTTTTATTTTTTTTTATTTCTTTTTATTGAGGAAACAAACACTCATACAGAAAAAAATGATTATAACAATAAAATACATATGTTGTAGACCAATTAAGTTCCATTGTGATAAAAAATATTGGTTTAGTTTTTTTTACCTACTCAACTTATTTAATGACAAAGAAAAAAAAATATAAACGTAATAAAGAAAAACATAAAAAAGAAGAACATAAAACATAATAAAGAAAAACATAAAATTATTAATAAACATGGTTATACTATTTACTATGGTTGATAATAATATGATTTTCACAAAAAGGAGAAAAAAAAAGTATTTTAAGTTATTAATTTATTAAGCTGCATTTTATATGATTTCAAGTCATGGTTGAAAATGTCTACATCTCGTAAGGTATTGTAAGTTTCACAGATACGTACTATTACAGAGTTTTGCGCATATTTAGATTTACTGTGTGGTATTTCTAAATAAGTCGTTCGATCTGGTGTTTTGTTTGGGGCAACGAAATGCAATATTTTCTAACAGATATGATGAATCAACAAGGCAGTTCACGATTTTGTGTAAGAATAATGCATCAGAGATTTTTCTGCGTTTATATAAAGCGATAGGGTCAAATCGATGATCACTAAAACGATAGGATAGGTGTTTTATAAGTTTGTTCTGGATATTTTCAATGCGATGAATATATGTTTGATATTGAGGATTCCAAATTACTGAGGCGAACTCGAGTTGTGAACGTACATATGACATATATAATAGAATTAGGGTGTGTGCTATAATAAAAGGCTTTGTAATGCGAATAATGAAACCCAATTGCTTATAAGCTTTTTCTAGAATATTTTCAATATGATCCCTAAATAACATTTTAGAATCTAGTACATATTACCTCTTATTGTTTCTACTCGTTGTAGAGGTACATGGTTTAATTTGTAAATATAATTAATTGGATTTTTTTTTCGTGTAAAAGTAATAACATTACATTTATCTATATTTAGATATAATTGATTGTTTTTGCAATATTCCTCAATTTTGCTAACGTCTTCTTGTAATTGGTTGCAGTCATCTATGGAGCTAATACATTTATTATTATATAATTTCATGTCATCGGCATAAAAAAGGAAACAAGAATGGTTTATGACATGGTTCATATCGTTTATATATAAAATAAACAATAGAGGCCCTAGATGAGACCCTTGCGGTACCCCTGAGGGAATAGTTATAATTTGTGACATGTAACCTTTTAAAGCAACAGCTTGACTTCTATTTTTAACATATGAAGAGAACCATCTCAGAAGATCTCCACATATTACAATCTTCGAGAGCTTGTTTAACAGTATGTCGTGATTTATTTTGTCGAAAGCCTTAGAAAAATCTGTGTAAATGAAATCAACCTGTTTCCTATTATCCATAGAGTTAAGAATAAAATCAGTAAACTGTCCTAGGTTCGATTCAACAGATCTGCCTTGAAAAAAACCATGTTGCTGGGGGCTAATAATAGTATTTTTGCATATGTTAAAAAGTTGATTACGATAAAGATTTTAATAAAGATACATAGCTTAGAGATAGGTCTATAATTTCCAATGTTGTGCTTGTCCCCTTTTTTAAAAACAGGTGTAACAAAAGCTTGTTTCCAAATGGTAGGAAATACACCTTCTTTAAGAGATTTTTTGAACAGTAGTGTTACAGGAGTAACTAGTGTTTCAGCACAATTAACAATAAAAATTGGGTGTACCTTATCACAACCGGCACTTTTTTTTGTGTCCACATTTTTGAGATGTTTTAACACTAATGGTGCAGTTATAACAATTGAATTAAGATTAATTGAATTTATGGCATCATCATTACTTATATCAACAAAATTTGTGGAAGTATTATTTGCAGTTGTATCGGGGACAAAGACAGATTGGATATAATCGTTAAAAATATTGCAAATTCGTTGCCCATCACTTGAGGAAATGTTTTTGTGATACATTTCACGAGAGTCCAAAAATATTTCACATCTTTCCTTATATTGAAATCAGCATTCTTTATATAATTGGTGTAACACTCTTTTTCTGTTCTTTTTTGGCGAGCCCTGAGTAATGAAAAGGTATGATAATCGGAGGGATGTGAATAATTTTTATACCTTCGGTGATACTTTAGCTTTTCTTTGATAATTTTGATTAGGTAGGGAGTGAACCACGGAGGATACTTGGGAGACATACAAATGGTCTTTGACGGTACATGGTGATCAATAGCTTCATAAATAATTTCATAGAATTTATTTCTTGCTTCTTCCATACCTCTTGAACTAAAAATATTTGACCAGTCAAATTGCTTCAAAAACTCGTTAATCTTATCATAGTCAGCTGAATTATATAATAAGACTTGTCGAGGTTGATGTTTTAAGCAAGGTTCATTTTTTAGTCTTATTTCTATTTTGAAGGATTTGTGGTGCACATCTTCGGTTAAAAGAGGAGGAATGCAAGGTTGTAATGAGCAGTTTATGTTGCTAATAGCTAGGTCAAGAACGCGTTGATTTACATTTAAGATGTTATTATATTGAGAAAAGTCACAAAGAGATAAAAAGTCTATCACAGTAGAGCTGGCTTCGTCAACGGGTATTTGTGGTATAATCTGTCTTTCAGAATTTAGAGTCCAAATAAGTTTTGAGATATTATAATCACCTACCAGAAGAAAGTCATCATCGGGATAGTTCAATCGGAGCTGACTAGCGGACTCAAAGTGAGCTTTAAGATTTCTAATATGATTCGTACCATGGGGATGGTAAGAGCAGCAAATATTAATATTTTTATTAAAGGTAGGTGAAGTAATAGTAATATTATCTTTATTTTAAAAAACATCCCAGGATTTGAATGGTTTGTCTCCATTCCAGTACCTGATTAGAGGTTCGTTTACATTATATTATTAATTCTGTTTTTCATAATTACGCGCCTTATTATTTATCCCACGAAGTCGGCTACAATCGTATCTGGCTCTTGTTTGTAGGTCTGGGATACCAACATAACAGTGACAAAATGGCGGGCGGAGTGTCTTAGTATCGGTTCACGAAGTGAAATTTTATTTATACTTTAAACGGCTGATTCTCCCTCAATTTTGCCGAGCGCGCCTTAATTTTTTTTTTATTAAGCTTCTCCACACTTTTCTCATCTAGAAAGTGCCTTTTTATTAAATTTCCAAACTGTGGCAGGATCTGCATTTCACCCGTGTACTGTACTAAATTAATAAATATAATATTAAATTAGTGTTGGAATGGAAGATCTACTGATCCTTGTAATTAATGAGTTGAAAAAAAGAAATTATTGTATCTACAGTTTTCCTGATGGGATAAACATCAGAGAAAGATCTTACGCAATAAGTAAGATAAAAGCTACCACAATATTTGTTTATTTAATACTAGCGAGTACCTGGCATATGTTGCAATGCCACTCAAAGCAAAAATTTGTTTCTCGCTGTATGCCCGTTTTCCTCCTGCGTCCCTTTCCACCTACCCCTTCCCGTCTTCCCTCCTTTCTGCTAAACTATATGAAATAGCCTACTCCACGGTCAGCCTGGCCAAGGTCCTCCACCACACAGTCGCCAGCGGGATCGGGGGATGATGGACCACACCCCAAAATCCTATTCCCAATCCGTCCCGAAGGATACCACTGAATCAAAGCCCAGTACGCACATGAATGTAAAGGGTCAGTGAAGCAGGGTGTGAAGTGAAGGTTCGGCCAGGCCCCCGAGAGAAGCACAGCGCTGGGATAGGAGTGAGCACACCGCAAGCCGCAAGGTGCTCCCATAGCCGTTGTGCTCATAGGATGCATAGATGGGGCCTTAAAGAGTCGGCGACGTGTGAATGCGGTGCGGCGCAGACCACCGAACATGTGGTCAACGAATGCCCGCTCCATTCATTCCCCGGCGGGATTTATGAGGTCCACAGGGCAACGCCTGAGGCCCTAGACTGGCTCGCAGACCTAGATGTCCCCCTCTGACCCCCCACCATACGAAAGAAGAAGAATATGAAATAGCCTGAGAGAGAATGAGATCTCCATTTTGTGCGGGCTTCGAAGGCCTCCCCAATCTTGTCTACTTTAATTTTCTGAAGGCTACACTTCTACCGCATGTGCACTCAATTTTTTTTCATAGCTTTTAATAACTTTTCAAAGAGGTGTTGAGTTGAGTTGATTCTGAGTTGTCATGGAACCATAATATACATATGCGCTAGAGGGGAGTTTCTGCATATTATTCTACCTGGAGCTAGCTGTAAGAAAAAGGCAATGATGACCTGATAACCGACTTCCAATAAGGGAGAGACCACGCAAAGTAATTAGTTGGAGGCTATATCGCTACCAGCACAGGACATATCGCTACATATAAAACATACGGTGACTTACGTTGATTAGTTCCTACGGTGGCGTAGAGCTCCGAGGCAGTGTCCCCGCTGTCCTGGCGGGGCACCGGCGGAGGGATCTCTGGAAGACTGCGTTGGTTGTTTTGAGCCGAGACCCTGCAATTTTAAATGTTCTCTATATACTTATATAAACTAGTCGTTAATAATAATTAATGTTCAATTAAAAACATGTAACCGTGCGTAATAACACCACTATTTATTCACATTTAAACCAAAGCAGTGAATGTTTTGAAGACCTTTTAAAAAATGGATGGAAGGAATTAAGAAATGAAATGAATTAAAAATTTACAATAAATTATCCACACGTTTAACAATAATTTATCTTTCCAGAGTGGAAGATGCTCTCAGTATCGTCTCGGAGTAAGACCACCAGGATTGAAACGATGTTTGAAATGGCTTTAGCCAGCATGTTTGATGACTCGATTTGAAAAGGCAGGTGCTTCCCCACCTTCCTCTTCCCCCGCTCTTTCCCCTCCCCACTACCTTCAGCCTCACAACATGCCCCAATTCGATTATAGAAGTCTGCAGAAAAGCTGGAAGACCCGAAAGTTAGTAAGTAACCAGCATAAAATCAATCAAAGAAACAATTTACTCGCAAGCCGGCTAATGTAAGGTTTATTTTAATACACTTTGGGCGGGAAGGGTAGTTATACCTTTTACGCCAGTCCTACTTGGCCTACTTAGTCCTATTTGGCCTACTTAGTCCTACTTGGCCTACTTGGTCATACTTGGCCTACTTGGTCCTAATTAGCCTACTTGGTCCTGCATGGCCTACTTGGTCCCACTTGACCTACTTGGTCCCACTTGACCTACTTGGTCCTACTTGGCCTACTTGGTCCCACTTGGTCCTACTTGGCCCTACAAAGGCCTGGAAAGGCGAATTGCTATCAAATATTTTTGTATGAATATTGAACAATGATACAAGTCTTCCCCATCTTCTTATGTTCCTGGAGGGACGAGTTCATACTTTCCGTGCACTTCTCCGCCACCGCATGGGAAGTTTATGGCGCAGACTGCGCCATTCGAAGAATGCGATCATCACCGCCATGACTGCCTGGATGGAATCTCCCCTGATGACCCTCTGGAGACGGGAGACGATGAAATATCCTCCGTAAAAGGCTATTTACATTCATTTCAGTGTTTACATACATAATTTTTTTTTTCTCAGTTTCATTTTTCATGCTTATTCGTTTATTTAATTTAATTTATGTGTTGTTATTTACTTTTTACCTTAACTTATTATTTATCTTTTTTTGTTATTTTACATTATGGAATGTATTGCATTGCACTTCCCCTGCATACATTCTGGAATAAACTTATATTATTATTATTATCTCCTTGACTTTTGTGAGGAATAATATTTTACCAAAATTTACACTTCGGCACTGGAGATGCGTAAATTGTTCTCCTTTTGTAATGATTTGTACCAAATTGAAAACTATTTTTTTGTAATGTAATAAAATACATACATTTTTGAAGTAAAACTTCATTACGCACGCTCGACTTGGGGGGTAAGCTGGTGAATGCGTTACAAAAAGTGGTGATTGTTACGAAAAATGTAATGCGAACGGTAATTGATGCGAACAGTAATCGATGCGAACGATAATCGATGCAAACGGTGATCGATTGCTAGGCGAACGGTCGGGCCTTTAAGCACGCTTGACATGGGGAGTGATAAGGGTAAGGATAAGGATAAGGATAGGGATAGGGATGAGAATAAGGATGAGGATAAGGAGGGTAAGGATAAGGATAAGGATAGAGATGGGGATGAGGAAAAGGATGAAGATAAGGATAAGGAGGGTAAGGATAAGAGGGAGATATAAGTTAGTGAAGTTTTACTTCAGTCGTGTGGTCTAAAGCACACTCGTTTTTTTGTATGTAAAGCTTCACTAAATGGTCCAACACCAACTTTAACTTTTGTGTGTGGAGTCTTATTGGAAAGTGGGCTCTAATTTTGGACAATACTTTTATAGTTGAGGTGTGGTGATCACTTAATAAAAAAAAAATCATTCAAGTATACCTACTTTTTATTTTCAAATATATATCGGTTTAAAACAAATTCCATTTTCTCAAACTGGTTTCTTGATTTCACCCGCCTGAAGTGTTTTATTATTAAAAAGACTTTAAGCACCTCTAACATCTGCATTGTTTCCTGCGAGATTACAAAAGTAATTATGTGAATGCATTACAAAATACAAAACTAATAAAATTTCTAGTTATTCTAACCTTCTGATATAAGCGCAACATAAAAAATGCAGTATATAAATAAATCAGCAGAATAAATTCAATATATACGTATATACTAAAATCCAACAATACACACAAATCGTCACAAGAATACAGAACTACTCTAATTATGCACATAAAAGATAAGTTCAATTATAGTAATTTATTGTCTTATTTATGATCAGCAGAAGAGGACAACTATAGTGTTGTTAAGCTTGTCAGCTCGTTACAATTTGACAGAAAGCTGAAATTCACTGTTTAACGGGGGACCTTTCAAATAAAAAAATATTAATTGAATGGCCATTTGATGACAATGTTACATTTGAATTTAAGGATGGGTTGTTTCAAAAATTTTTAACAATTCATCAAATATTGGAAGTTAATTTTCACTGTCTGTGTTCTATTAAAGTGCTGTGATGATTTCAGTTTTATGAAGCAACTGGCCGATGATGATATAATAACAGAACTGGAATAGAACTTACACAGAATGTGAAAATTAACTTCAAATATTTGATGAATTGTTCAAATTTTTTGAAACAACCCGTCCTAAGAGAAGCAGCTGGACCTAAGACAATATATGATTTCAAAAACTAAAGTTCAAGTTTTCAACTCAAACTCCGCTTATGATAATTTTGTTGATTATTTTTTTTAAAAACCCACTTAATTATTTTTTGTAGATCTTTATAAATCACTTTGAACAAAAATGATTTGTAAAAAGAAGAAAAATGCAAAATAATACATATGAGTTTGTAGATGATAGGCATCAGGAATTTTTCTAACGATTCAAATAAATTGAAGTTGTGAAATTTAAATAAGATATGTAACACGGTTGACGAAATCAAATGGTACCATCATCGAGTCATTTTGAAATAAAGGTAGAGTAAACAAACTTGCACTTTAAGCCGTCCATTCATGTGATTGTAAAGTTACGCATGTACAAATATAAGATAAGCTCCAAAAACATAACAATCTGACTTTTCCTTTATCTGAAAACTTTCAAATGATGTTACTTCAAAACCGTTTGTTTTGAGATTGGTGATTTTTACCCGAATGGGGATGTGATGTCAATTAATTGTTAGTTATATATGTTTTTATTGACGTTAGTACTTGCAATAGCAAATTATGAGGGTGAATATTTTTTTAAATATGAATTCTGAATAAAAGTCCAAACTGCTCCCAACCGCCTGGAGTCGGTAAATTTTTGGCATCCCCAATCGGGGTGTATTATGAGGCTGAAGGTGGAGGGGTGGGGAAGGAGCTGAGAAAGAGGAAGAAACATTTGGTGACTTAGCAGGGGTGCCCAGGTTCATGGGGTGTGGTTTGTATAGGTTATGGCGGCGAATGCATTTTTCCACCTACTGCTTGGCGGGCCAGATCGGAAGACCGGTTGAGGGAGACCTAACGTAGACCTCTTCAGCTGGACTCTCTAAACCCATCGCCTCATGACTTCCATATTCCTACCCAGCCCTCATACATTTTTCCTTTCCAGAATTTTCTCTCGCTCGTTTCCCTGAGGGATTTTTTTTACTTCAGAACCTTCTGTGTGGAGCTGATGTAAAATAAAATGAATGCTTTGAGCCTGAACAGTGGTCTTTCACCAGGGCGATACTGAGAGTATCTGACACTACTTGCAGATAATAAATATAAAATACATATGTATTTTTGACGTCTCCAATGGCTTTTTACAAATCCAGACAAAAGTTATTTCTGTTTTCGTCTGTCTGTAAATTTATTTGTATGTTCCATTTCCGATTCAAAATTCTCTTAAGTTAAGGCCCTGATCGACAGGTGAGTAAAACCGCGGTCTTATGGCTCGTCGGTAAAGCTCGCCGGTGTATCATTGCAAAACTGCGGTTTTGTGCCTGGCTCGTGGCTCGTCATGTTTGCTTGATTTTTTACTCGGCTCGTCGTTCAAAACTGCGTGTCGATCACGGCCGGCGAGCCAAGCCGCCAGTTATCGGCGACAGCGCTATAGGACGGACAAGGACGGACGTCACGTAATAATGAATCTGCGAATTCACAGTGACGATTTCATCGTAGAATTCATAAATGGCTTCCGAGAGTATCCCTGTTTATGGCAAATTAAATCAAGCGAATACAAAAACAAGGGAAATAATTAATAAAAAAATATATTAAAAAAACTTATTAAAAAAAATTCTTAATTTATTAAATTTATTTTTTATTTTATTTATTAAAATTTATTTTATTTTATAATTTTTATTTTTTTATTTAATAATAATTTTTAATTCGTGGTATGCTATAATACCGAGATAACACAAAGCTTCAGACTCCGAACAAGACATGTTAACCTCAATTCGACTACGATACAACTGTTTTACTCGCTAGTCGATCAGCACCAACGAGCCGCGAGTAAAACCGACGGTTTTTAAAACCGCGGTATAGGTTCGCCTGTCGATCACCCACTTTCAGATTCTTTTGTCAAATATGAAATCGTGTTTATTTGAACTTTCTTATTAGCATGTTTTTCAATATTATGGTACCTACCTGCCTGAGGAAAGTTTGAAAAAGAATTTTCATTGGGATAGTGATGCTTATTTGGACAAATTGCACAATTCCATATTTGAAATAAGAAAAACGTCACATAAAATATATGGCTTATAATTAAGTAGGTAGGTATTAAAGTACCTACTTACAAATACAAAAAATTCAAAGGAAATTTTGGTTTAGATTGATCAAATAAGATAAAATTAGAAACACAAAACTCCTAGATACAGCTGTGCAATTCATGGTTTTATCATAAAAAATTGTCCACCAAACAAAACAATATTCTAATATTCCAACACCCGCAGACAGAAGATAGAGACTTACCTCTTGGTGGAGAGCGGGGTGGCGGGGGCAGGGACGGCTGGTGTGGGGGCGGGCTCTTCCTCGGAGCGCAGCTTCACAACCCCCGCGGTCCCGACCAGCTCGCTTCTACGCACACCACAACAACACAAAAAGGACATGACACACGACCCAACAATTCAAGCAAGCAACAAACAACCAATAACAATACAACTACATACCGAGATAATTTCAAAACAACTGTGAAAGAAACTTAATTGTACTCTATCGATACTGCTTATAGCATATTATGGCATACAGCCGTTAGCTCCATTGTAAAATTTATTTCTGTTACATATTGATGCATGTAACAATAAAAGATAGGTTACAAGTTATGACCATACATAATAGAAACAAAGGGAGGACTTGAAAGTGGGTCGGTAATTTGGAGTCCACTCCAGATAAAGTATTCCTTCATGTTGAAGAGAGATCAGAAGAAATTTCTGATATTTCTCTACATGAAGGAGTATGGCTATTATCCATGGCTCTATCCTAAAGACTTTCTTTTGGGTATGCTCGGAATGAACCATCTACGGGTCACATTGCTACACATTTCTTCAGACAAATTCATAGGAGGCTGGAAAAAAAAAAGTACTTAGGCACTACTTAGGTATGTTAACCTAACTTTGTAACATTTTCCCATGAATTTTCCACATTGACAATAATGTATCCATAATTTTTTGTAGGTTTCCCAATTTTATGAAATGTAAAATTATGAAATAACAAGCAAAAAATACAAGGAGTCCTTGTTTTGGGCGCTTGCACTGATAAGAACAGAAACTGTAATTAAAGTGAGATTATTCGAAATTTTGATCATGGGCAAACTCCCTTATTTTTCTCATGTATGTATGGTTAAAAGCGCCCTCAGCGCCCTTGAGGTGATTTTTCACAAAAACGGCGCTATATAAATCATCTAAATATTATTATTTATTATTGTTTTAAAACGGAGCCCTCAGCAATAGGAACTAACCAGCCAAAAGAAATGGCTGTTACACAAAACATGATTTCATACAAAGACTTTTTAAAGTAGTAAACCACAGAACAGTCCATATAGCCAGTAGTCACTAGGACTATTGACCAGTGGAGAGTGACCCCTTTGTAAATCCAATGATGTTGATGGGGCATTCAAAATTTGCAGTATCTTCAGAAGAATACACAATAGTTTCAGTAAAATTTTACTATTCCGCCTGTATGAAATATAAAAAGTATAAAAAGCATTGTTTTGACGATTTTCAATAGAATCGCTTTCTTGTGACTATAATATTATGAAACTAAATAGTAAATATGGATAAAATAAACAGTATATAAATCACTGAAATCAACAAAAATTATACGGGGCTATTTCACCATCCTCTCGATAACTATCCATTATAGTAAAAAAATAAATAAAACAGTGAAGAAAAATATAATATTAATAAATCCAAACGAAAATATGAAAAGAACAAGACATAATAAGATAACGATTGCAACTGGTCGAGAGGTAAGGCTTTTGACTCGCAATCCGAAGGTCGTGGGATTGAATTCCGGCGATCGCAAATAAATTGTATTCGATTAATTTGCATTATTTCACAATTAATTCATTTAAAAATAATGTTTAGAATATTTGGGGCACGTTCCAGAGTGGAAGATACTCTCGGTATCGACATGAAATTCAGAATTGAAACGGCTTTTATTTAAAAGAACAATATAAATATTAACAAAGATAAATATTCCCAGTATCGTACAACGTATAACAGGTTAGTAGTTGAGTGAACAAATGGGTTCAATTCCTCTGCTAGCTATGTCCTCCATCAATGCACAAGTGACATCCTGTGCTTATGATGGAGTATAGTAGTTTTTTTTTTTTTTTTCAAATATAGTCAGGTTAGGGAACGTACGTCACGCTCCATACAAATGAGCGGCGGGTTGCTTAGGATTTTGGTCACCGGGGGGGGGGGGGGGGGGGGGGGGGTTAAAAATTGCAAAAAGTTGGTCACGTAGTATGGGTACGTTCCCTTACTCTTAACCCAGAAATGTTTGTCTCTTTTTTTTAAAGAAAGTAAGTAATAGAATACAAGCGATTTATTTTTGGGGTATTATGCCGTGTTGGGCTACCTCCTTTAAAGCCAACGTTTCGGACGGCATTGCAGTGTCCATTATCAGGGCAGATGTGTAATCAAAGATTGTGGTGAAGTATGTGCTTACGTATGCGATTTATTTTTGGGGTATTATGCCGTGTTGGGCTACCTCCTTTAAAGCCAACGTTTCGGACGGCATTGCAGTGTCCATTATCAGGGCAGATGTGTAATCAAAGATTGTGGTGAAGTATGTGCTTACGTATGTAGATGCGATCCCGTGTTGCCAGCTCCAACCCTTTAACTCGTTGAATGCCGCGAGTAAATGGGGTTGGTTGTAACCAATTAGCGTTCGCAAAAAGCGGCAGCCATGACACCCAATGTCCGGCGATTCTGACAGCGTCCTTGAGAAATTTCGTACATAGAAAGGTCAAAGTTGAAAACCAAAGAATTTTTCTCGCGCATGCGCAAGAACTGCGCACGCTCCCGCGCTCCGGTAAATCATTAATATAAATTATATGGAGTCACCAATCTAATTGCGGTTTTCTCTATGGTAAAGAGCGATAATAGAGCAAGCGATTCTGACCGTGTTCTTCATACACTTTCTTTATACATAGGGGTCAAAATCGCATGTAAAGTCTCATGATACGCCGGCGCACGAGCGGCAAATGAGTGGCTAAGAGTTGGTATTAATACATAATTTTAAATTGTTTTCGGTGTTTAGTTTTGGTGTAGCATTCAAATACTGGATACCAAGAACTATTGAGCTTAGCCACATTGTCTTTAATATTACTAATGGGATTTTTGTGAATTTCAATTGAAATTGAAATTAACAAAAATTTCATTCATATTAATAGGGAAACTATTTTAAAACTAAACACAGAAAACTATTTTATATTATACTGTAATACCAACCTATCTTAGAATACACATATGCCCTGATGATGGACACTGTAGTACTGTCCGAAACATTGGCTAAAGAAGGAGGAAGCCCAACAAGGTATAATATCCCAAAAATAAATCATTATTAGTGCCTTTGTACACGAAGATACTTACAAGCGTCTCGACTCGCGCGTAGCACACGCATATTTTATCGCCATACCATTTTGCTAGTGTTCGTACACAATGCTATGCGCCGTCTACAAACCAATAGCTACCAACGGTGCTGATAGCGTGCAAGGTGTATTCATGTCTACTACTATCCGTTTGACATTTGACAGAAATAGCGATCGATCTTGAATGGAATGTTAAATTTGTTCTGGAAATGGAAAAAAATGTGTGTTTATGTAACTACACATTACCAGAATATGTAAGGAAGATTTTAGTGGAGAAGGCAAAGATTGATGTTGGAAAAAAGTGTTTTTTCTTTTGAATTATAGGAGTTAACAAGTGCACCAAATTTAAATAAGAATCCTTTGACATTCTGTAGAAAGAATGAAACTTGTTGTCATCATCTCGTGCAGTTCCCTGGCGGCAACAAACGCCCTGCAGTTAATATTTCTTTCGATATACGGGTGAATGCAAAATCTTCTATTAGATCATTTTTAATTCTATCTCTACATATTATAAATTAAAGTCGACCGCCGCGTCTGTCTGTCTGTTCGCGATAAACTCAAGAACTACTGAACGGAGTTCATGCGGTTTTCACCAATAGATAGATGAGGAAGGTTTAGGTATATAATTTGTCAAGGTTTTGTGTAAATTTGGCAGTGTGGATTTGATTTGTACGCAAATTAACAGATGGCGTTGGTTATAAAGGTGAGGTGTTGTCAGTTGATGGCGTTGTGTTTCATTAGCCACAGCAAAGCGTGCCGAGTCAGCTAGTAATACATAAATAAGAATATTGTCTTCATCACTAGAGTCACTTGAAATGTTATCTCCATGTGAAAAATGGTCAAGTTCAGCATATTTCGGGTAGCGCCGTGTACGGAAATCAGCTTTAGAGTAGTATGTGTGTAGGCTACTTATGGTTTCGTCATAATCATGTAGTTTGTAAGTATCTCCATGAACGAAGGGCATTAGTTGTTAAATTTTTTTTTATCAAATAACTTAAAAAGTTACAGTTTTGCAATAAAAAGGATGATTATATCGAACGTGAAATCTACCAAATACGCAGCAAACAGCTTTATCTGCATGGCCGTCCAAGAACGAATGAGGGCACGTTCCAGATGCTGCGGGTATTTACGACGTTACCCCCTCCCTGACCATTCGAAACCAACCGAGGGCCCATTCTAAACGCTGAACGCTGAGGAAAAATGATAGAAAGAAGTGGTTTACATGAGATGGAGCGGCAAAAAGCGTTATGTTGCGTATATAATTCAATTCTTATATAAGAGTACACGAAGCTGCAAAGAAATGCATCAACGTTCAAAGGGTAGTTCTGTCAAACGCGAACCAATATTGCGCACGGCCACGCGGCAGCGTATATATGGAGCGCCAAACTCTGTTCAAATCAGTCTCATCCGAACTTCAATCATCGCAACATCCTACTCTGACCGCCTCTATCTTCTTGCACCACTTCTTACTGCCTGAACACTGCAATCGCCTTTGATTTCCGACCTTGCACTTCCTTGGACTGCTGAATAGACAGCACCCGTATTTTACAGTCAATGTAGAGGACATCAGTCCGATATAATGATACTATATATATGTATCTATATGACATTTTATTTGCACAAGCATCAATAAATTGGTTCATTGATTGGCCATTAATTACCATTTCAATACTTGTTAATGTTTAAACGGTGATTTTTAAGGCAAAAGATAAATGCATTTAAATATAATTTGGAGATCTAATCTCGCTTCGCCTTTGATGATAGCAAAAAGGAAATCATGATAACGATCTTGATAACATAACATTTAGCCCAATTGGAATTCAGTCTTATTTTGAATGCATTGACACATAATTTTGATGATAATCATAATATTATCATATTAAAATATCAGAAAAAGAAATTGGTTAGTAGTAGCGAGAAATTATCCAGATGAAGCCAAAGATAATATTTCTCAATAACCTAATATTTATATCAGATTTCGTTATCACAATTTTCTTACACAGATATAAAGTTTTGACCTGGAAACCCTATTTCATAATTTTATGTGGATATAAGCATCAAATCGAAATGATTTGCTAATCTTTTAGGATAGCTGGACACTTATGAAACGAAAATTTATAAAGAAAATAACAAAATAAAACAACTGTTTACATCAGGGGAGATGTCAAATACTACTTTAGTCCCATCTTTTGTCAAAGTATCAAAATTTTATGCAGGTCCGCCATGTTTTTTTCTTGTTTGACATATTTGAATTGAGCGTAACCGGCGATTCTAAAAGTTTACCAATGATTATCAAATTATACCGAATCAATCTTTCATTGAAAATGACCATAATCGACTAAAATATTAGGTAATAGTAAGTACTGTGACCTAATGCTAAAAGTATCAAAAGTCTAGAAAAATGATTTGCTAATGCCAACATTGAAGGTTTTAATAACAATAATAATATGGTGTTAAGATCCTCAAGATTGACAAGATGCTTGTAAATATTATGTTAAAAGTTTGGTTTTTTTAGAAATAAAAGTTCTTATTTGTACTCCACTGGAGAAAATTGACCATGATGTTTAGCATTTAAGTCATAAATTTATAAATTCAGATTTATAAATTTACAAATTATAAATTCTTCCAAACCAAAGTATTTTTCTACGGCTATTCAATGAAACACATAAACAAAGACAGAATTTTGCACAAATAACAACAAATTGCTATAACACCAAAAAATACCACCTAAACACATTTTAAATATAAAGAAATATAATTTGTAAAAAAGAGCTTTTTTACTAGGAGCACAGAAGCGACCAGAAGGTTTGATTGAATAAAGAGTAGGTTATGTTTGTTTTGCTTACTTGTGAGTGTCTCTAGGACATCCACAAACACAGGCCGCCAGAACTACGATCAGGGTGATGCAGACCGCCACGGCCAGCGCCGCCTCGAGCCCCCCCACCATGCTGATCTCCCCCAAAGCACCCACTTTGTCCGATTGTTCACTTCCTGGTTCAATTCACATCCCCTACATCTTCACCCCCCAACCAAAACATTAGGTTACGCCCTTAAAATGTACACACAACACATCCGGCATTATTCCTAGAAACGAGAAACTGACACATTACTTTATAACGCTTTGTAATAATAGGAAATCGGTAAATATATCCTAGGTTAAATCGACTATCCACTAAATTTAGGGTCACACCTCGTAAATTCCGGTTGACATCGTTCATTCACCAATGTTTTAGTTAAATAAGGAACTTTCACACGAAATTGCGCGCACTTTCCGCCCGTGAGCGTAATTAAAATGTATTCGTGCATAGAACCAAGTTTTAATAAAGGGAATCGCATCAAAATTAGACCGTTTCAACTAAAATTAGAGTTAGATTCTTTTATTTTTATGAGAAAAACATACGACAAACCCTCTCACAAAATGACGCATGACATATTGGCTAATCTAGCGGCAAATTATGATACTAAAACAACGTTTCCAAAATATGCATCATGTCGATTCATTCATTAATTTTTTAAGATTCTTCTTAGAAAAACATGGGGTTGGTAGTTTTTTTCAGTGATCTCACCCGCTTTTACTCTGATACGCCCGCGTGTATGGTGGGTTCAAACTAAAACTATAAACTTAAAATTAAGGAGGAACAAATTTAAAAAAAGCTACTGATTTACGAAACGACACATTTATTATATTAGGAAACAAAAGGCAGGTGTTAATTCTTAACCTAGTGTTAGTCTTAAAACTGCTTAATTAATTAGTCTTAAAATTAGAAAGTCTGCTGCTTAATTCTACGGAAAATTCTTTGTTCAGAGTCTAATCACTTTGGTGGTTAATATAAATAAAATGTTCAGTCACTTTCCTTTGGTTGCTGATGATAGAGTCTCCGCGTACGCACACAGTCACTAGGCACATTAAACTTAGTTATCTTTTTTTTCACTTGTTATGGCAAGATGGGAAGTTGCGAAAGTTCTTGAAGTGAAAATATGTGCAAAGTGGAGTTTGCACAAATCCCTGATCGGAATTTTCACAGTCACTTGGTTGGACTTCCTGGCGGAAGTCATGAATGTATCGGCGGTTCCTGGTCGGAATCCGCGAGCGTGTCTGTTAATTTCCCTGGTCAGGAACTCGCGCGGGTCGCTTGCAGTTTGGAGAGCGTTTGCAAAGCCCTGGCCGGGTTGCAAAACACTAGTGTTATTTTTTTTATCCCTGGTCGGGACACTCCGTTAGCGGAGTCGAGTACCAACCCCCTAGGCCGGGCAAATGGTGACTGACTCGTGTCTTCCTTCCTGCTCTGGGGTAGATCTTCAAAACTAATTCCATCGGCGGCAGCGGCATCGAGGCTCAAACGAAGAGGTTTATGGCCCTTCGCTCGGCTCGGCGATTGGGTTTTATTAGTCCTTTCCAAAAATATCCTGGCTTTCCACTTTTTATTGCGGTCCCGCTTTGCTTTCGCCGCTAGCTTAAGCTCCTTGTGTCTACCGCCAACTCCTAAGCTAGCGACCTTATTGTAGATGGTACCCATTTGTTCAGTTCCGTGAATTTTTGACATTAAAATACCTAAAGGTATATCAACTCTATATTCCCACAGACAGTAGCGTAGCGATGGGGGGGCGGGGGGGCAGACCGCCCCGGGTTCCACCCGTCGGGGTGGGGGTGACACCACATTATCCGCCCCGGGTGCCACCCATGCTAGCTGCCCACAGAGGCTGTGGGAATATACAGTAAGATACAGACCTAAGAAATCTTAGACCTGCCCATAAAGGCGAGGGGAAGAAACCAAATTGCGAGGAGCAGAAAGGTGGCACAGTATATATCAATAAATGAATTCGACAGTACCCAGGGAATTCGCATTGTTCTATTAATTTAGTCTTTGAAAATAACATCCGCTTTCAAATTAATAGTCCTTCTACAATAGCGCATGTCTCATGATTTACTCGTCTAATCATGTGAGCGCTACATTTTTTTATGAACACCTTATTTAGGGTTGGCGCATATGATCTCCTGTCAAGGGCAGATCCAGGATTTTTTTCTGGGAGGCGCACAAGCGGCGGACGGGCAAAAAAATCAACAATTACTGTTAAGATTTTTTTCTGGGGGGGGGCACAAGAGGCGGACGGGTACAAAAATCAACAATTACTGTTAGAAATAAACTTGAAGTACATACTTTAAGTTTATTTCTACAAGTTCAAGTATGTTTAGGAAGGTTTATGATAGTGTCAAAACAATAGAAAAATTAAATGTTTAAAATAAAGACAGTTTTTGTTTCTAAGTATATACTGTGATGGAATCTCCACAGTACACAAAAATACCGTCTGGGAGGGGCACGTGCCCCCGTGCCCCCCCCCCCCCCCCCCCCCCCCCTAAATCCGCTTTTGTCTCCTGTCATAATAATATTAGATATATAGCAGTTTAGTACTAAAGTACTAGATATCGAGATCGTTACAATTGTCTTGTTCTTGTCTTCCCACTTTGAGATTTCTACCCCTCTTCTAATAGTATGTAACGTCATAGTGTTATCGTCAGTAGTTGCAGTTTTTGGACGTCACGAACGTTCATCAAAATTTCACTGTGGTAAAAATTTAATAACAGCTTGATACTCAATTTTTTCGATTTTCACAAAAACACACACATCGACTCACTCAAACGACTGTCAACTAAAAACTGCAGTCCAAAATGGCCGAAACTTTGGTGAGTAACTGTCAAAGATGCACAACTACATTCACTGGCTTTTATTGATGAGTGCTGCCATCTTCATGTTCAGGTCGGAAACTTTTCAGACCACCCTCGTAAGTTTATTACATTGGATTTAGTCATATATAGACGTTGAACAAATGATGATTAATGATCAATAAAATGGATCAAGGAAAAAAATATTTATGAGATGTGATATTTTTAGTATGCTTCATTATTCTCCTGTGCCATTCGTGTGGAATGCATCAGTTTTTTTTTAAATAATTTTCGGCTACGTAATTATTGTTTTTTCACACCCATTAAATCATGTCCCGTCTTCAAAAAAATCATACCTTCAAATTTTAACATGGAGACATAAAAACTTATTATTTATACTACTATATAGCCAATGATTAACCCGTATTTTGCCGTTTATCTCATATTTGTAGGATTTATAAAAAAAATCGTAAAGTTCATAACCGCGCGAATCTTGTGTACTTTGAAACTGCCATGAGGGGTTCTTATTCGAGTCAACATAGAATATTTTCGATTTCTGTATGTTGTCTGTAGTATACTTTATAATGAAAGGTGCATATTATCTATGGAAAAAGGACTTAATTTTAACTGTAAACAGCTGATCAGAAATTCGATGTGAAAAAAAAAATTTCAAAATTTATTTTTAACATCGTTCTAATAATAGATAAAGCATTTCAATCTCCGTTTTAAAATAAGTGGCTGGCTGGGAAAATGTTTTAAATAATTACAATAAATGTTTTACGAATGGTAGGAAAATGTAGTCCAATTTTGGACTGCTATCAATCGCAGAAAAATAAAAGTGGTCCATTTTTCAACAATAGTCGCTCCAGTGGTTAGACATAACATTTAAGGGAAGGGGTTAAAGGGGGTGGTGTACTAGGTATTTTGGCTCCTTTGAGATAAGCATATCAAGCTATAAAGCCATAGAATAAAGAATAACACAAGAAGTGGCTTATGGGTGTTCGTGATCCAATCATGAGCCCAATTTCGACCTATATTTCCAAACAAAACTGTGTTTCTTGATGATTACAAAATTCTAACGGGATGGCGATATACAACTTCAGGTAAGTGTAAGAGAGGCAGACCGTGTGCTAAATGATCTAGCACTAAAGAGGGTCATAAGTCAGCACATTTGTTTCCTTTCAAATTTGTGTGGAAGGCTTTTCTAGTGTTATGTATATTCTTTATTCTATGTATAAAACGCTCATTACTAAAAAACTACATTTTAAAATTAATTCTATACTTCTATAATCAGGGATCACTCGGTATAGATGGACAAATAAAATAATATGTACTTTATCAAAATAGGTTAATTTTTTTAACATAATATTTATTATGAATAATTTTTCTGCCCTATTACAAAAATCATAATTCAACAGTGTAAAAATTGTTATCATGGAAGGAATCATGGAATTAGAGCAATCCTTGTCTCTTGAGATCTTCAAAGGTCTTTCTGTTGACCACATTCCCCAGCGAATCCTCGTATTCTTCCTCGTTCTCCGCCACCCACCTTTCTCCCTCTTTCTGCGACTTGAGTTTCTCCCAAACTAGAATAATAAATAATAAATAGTCAGAAGGATGATTCTGCATTACAACAGTGTAACGCATGTTATATTGGCCGTATATGACACATTTTGACAGTTTTCAAGTGGGTGTTCTAGTCTAGAAAAAAAAAAAAAAATTCTTCATATTTCGATAGTTTAAATAATCAATAATATCTCCTTAACCACTCATTTGCCGCTTGTGCGCCGGCGTGTCCTGATTTTGACACGCGATTTTGACCCTTATGTATAAAGAAAGTGTATGAAGAACACGGTCAGAATCGCTTGCTCTATTATCGCTCTTTACCATAGAGAAAACCGCAATTCGCTTGGTCACTCCATATAATTTATATTAATGATTTACCGGATCGCGGGAACGTGCGCAGTTCTTGCGCATGCGCGGGAAAAATTCTTTGGTCTTCAACTTTGACCTTTCTATGTACGAAATTTCTCAAGGACGCTGTCAGAATCGCCGGACATTGGGTGTCATGGCTGCCGCTTTTTGCGAACGCTAATTGGTTACAACCAACCCCATTTACTCCCGGCATTCAACGAGTTAAAAGAATTATTTAAAATTTGAATTATTTTAAAAGTTAAGAGCCATTTTAGTTCGACTGGTTTAAGCGTCGATGACACGTGGCGAGTTTACAAGCTACTATCCACTAAGTTTAAAAGCGGATAAATCGGCGAGTGAGATTGTCATGATGACACACAAAACTGTCCACTCGAGTAGGAAACTGAGGCCGCTGCTAGCGCCAGTAACAAGAATAACGACGTCTGCGTGAACTAATTCTTCAGATGTTAGACAGTCGAAATCAGCTGTTTATCGGAAGCCATGTTGGAAACATAAATAAACCAATCACGAGCAAGCGTGTAGTGAGTAAAGTTGACGACCTTTCAACTTTTTTTCGTAGATTGTCAACAATCTGCTAGTCGTTGCTAGTTAGCAAGTAACACGATGACACTGGGCGAGTTTACTAACAGATAGTGAATTTCCCAAATAGTAGCTTGTAAACTCGCCACGTGTCATCGCAGCTTTAGACGGAATCTAACTAGAATCTGAATAGAGCAAAACTTTAAACACATGTTTCTCAAAACTACCTTTTTCGGGACGGTTGACACGATATCTCAAGTTTTACTGAACCAATTTACTTGAAATTTGGTGCGAGTCTTCTCTATACATTACTCTAACCCATAGATTCCCAACCTTTTTTTGCCCACCGCCCCCTTTGAGACATTTTATTTAGTTATAACATAGTTATTCATTTTATTTAGTTATAAAATGTTTACTCTTATGTCTAATCAGCGGCATAGCGTGGGTTTCGGCCGCCCGGGGCGGAGGAAAATTTTGTCAAATGGAATTTTACATTCTGAAAACTGGTTTAATCCATCGAATAATAAGTAAAAAATATCTATAAACTTTTGCCTGTCAATGTTTTCGCACAAAATTTCCGGTTCTTCCCATGCATTTTAAATGTTCCTTATATTGTTTTTTTACCCATTTGGAAAAAACAAAATTGTTCTAAAATCTAGATAAAGTACTTTTTCCGACGTGCTAATTAGAACATTATTGTTCGCGCCTTTTATTGTTGCATGTGGTTCTTTGGAACTACCGATTGAATGCCCTCTGCTATAATCAGTTGAGTTGAATTCAACTCGCCGCAAGGGACAAGTCCTATACCGCACCGCTTTACACTTAAATAATCAAACCGCAAACGTAATTCTAAAACCGCAGCTATTATCGAGTATCATCGCCACGCGTCACTTACTCTCGCTAATGATTTCGCGATCAATTAATTGTTCATTCCCAGTCACCATCCCTTCCAAAATCTCCCATACTAACATACCTACCTTCCCAGTGAACACAAAATCTAAGAGGGAAGCAGTCTGGGTAAGTGAGATAAAATATAATAAAATAGATAAGAACCACGCATACAGTCCACAACATACCGCAGCATTTGATCCCTCGATCTTCAGAGGGATCTTCCCAGTGAACACAAAATCTAAGAGGGAAGCAGTCTGGGTAAGTGAGATAAAATATAATAAAATAGATAAGAACCACGCATACAGTCCACAACATACCGCAGCATTTGATCCCTCGATCTTCAGAGGGATCATTTGCTACCCGCCGCAACAATTATTGATTCTAAATATTAAAATTTTGATATTGACATATTGAATATGTGAATTGGCTCAAAAATACACGCCTGCGAATATTCGAATTAAAGTATCTAAAATAGAATAAACTTAAAATTTTAAATACAGATTCCTTTTCTTAAAAATATTGTAATAAAACTGTATCTTAACTTTTTATTGCAATCACAAATTTATTTTAAAATTAAATGTGTGGGCATAATTTAACAGTTTTATTTTAAAATTAAATGTGTGGGACAATTTGCGTCTCCTATGATTAGACGGGTTAAATTAAATCTGTATTTGGCGAATTAAAACTACACTCAGAATAAGAAAATGGTTTCTCTTTGATTCTGGCAGCACGTAAATAGTCTGCAACTAGAATTTTATAACTGCACTTCGAATAAAATAATTGTCTGTTTCGAAATGTATCAGCAGATGAATACACAACTGAAATTCATTCGTTAATACATTCTGAACACAATACTGGTTTAAATTTTAAGAGTGAATCTGTTTGCGAGTTATCAGCTTTAATTAGAATTACTCTCATATGCGTGCGGTTTTCCTACGATTTGCGAAATTTGCAGCGTAAAAAAATATAATTATATATATTTTTAATAAATTATACAAAAACGAGTTGGATTCGTAAACGAAAGTATCATAGAACATTTTCAAATAATGATTTGAAATGGTTTAAATTTTTCCAAGATAATATTATTATTTATTGTGAAAATTTGCCGCCCCCCACGCTACGCCACTGTATCTAATATATAATTTTCTAAAACTACTTACTATAATATTATTTCCTACCTACTTACTAAAATTTGGACTTCACAACATTAAGACATAATCCACGAAAAACTGCAAGACTTTTAGTTTCCTTAACATTTAGCGGGAGTTCATTGAACATTTTAAAACATTTATGATAAATGTTGTTTTGTGTTCCCGTTTGTGTTTCTCCCTGCATGTCCTTTCCCGTGCGTCTCCGTTTCCCTTCCCCTCCCGCGTTCCCCGTCCACCTTCGCCGCCTTCCCTCTCCCTTCTCCCACTCCCCAGTCCCGCCAACCCCCCTCCCGCGTTCCATATATTCAGTCCCTGTACATTCAGTTTTCAAACAACTCGCGTGCCAGCTGTTACAATGTTTTTATTCAAATTTTAATTTTTCATAAATTACAAATATTCATTTTAATAAGAACAATCAATCAAAACTGGTACCTAAAATCCATAGACAATTCTTTTGTTACAAAAAAAACAGCTGCCTGCTAAATTCAATTTCATCAAACGTGCGAACTGTCAAACGCGTTTTCTTAAATTATTCAATTTTCTTAATCTTTCTTTCCGTAAGAACCTTCTACAAAGTATAAGAAATCTTTTTAAAAAAGATGAATAAAATAGGTAAAGTCGTTGTGTTATGGCATGACCAAGGGAAACAGGGATTCATTTTTATATATATATATGTAGATTAGTTATAGGCATTAGTTCATTTACTACTGTTTTCAGATGTCCTACTAGTTCATCGGCTTTTCCGTCTAAATTTCCTTGTTTATCGCAGATCCGCTTTTTGTTTTGTAATGCATAATTACATCATTTATCCTTATTTTAGTTCTTTTAATTCCTGTTCGTTATACTTCGTGTTCCCTGAGGCTTTGGACTATTATAGTGATCAGATATTTTGAGTTCTTATGCAGCATTAACTTCGGCATAAAATACATTTGAAATTACCAAATCAATCATGGCTTCAGAGTTTTTTCATATTCTTGTATATTTTTTGACAAGTTGCTTCCAACCTAGGCAATTTATGATGCTTTGTAATGTTGTGCTTTTTGTATTGGTTTTCATCATGTCAATATTAAAATCTCCACAGATGATTTTATCATGTCTCTTCTATTTTTTATTTGCTTACGGCACCATTCTTCAAAAAAATCTAAGAATTTTGTATCATTTTGATTTGGGGAATGATAAATAGCTGCATAGGCTCCCCGCTTAAAATCCATTTGAATTTCATAGCCAGTATCCAGGTATTATTTTTTATGTAGTACCGAATTTATTGTGACTTTGTAAGAGATATTGTTTTGAATTAATCAATTAATATGATAACATTGATAACTCTACCAGTACGCCTGCTAATTATCTTATTGTCGAATAGCCTTGAAATGTTATTTCATTTTGGTTAATTTCTTCGATAATATATGTTTCGCTCATCATCATCATGTGGGGTGTATAATATTTTAGTCTTCTCCTTGTCTTGTCTTCGACTTCTTCGATATGTGCTAGTAAACTAGCTATGGGTTTCTCTGGGTCTCCTACCGCCCCCCTGAAAGTCTGAAACGCCCCCCAATTTTCTCTTTGCCTTCTACCGCCCCCTGAGGGTCTGAAACGCCCCCCAAGGGGGCGTTATCGCCCACGGAACCTATGCTCTAACCCATAAACCAAATCTATAAAAAAAAATCAATTTTTACAATTTTTAAAAAATTCAGAAAAGTAAAAAAAAAAACTGGCAAAAAATGTATTTTTATTTCAGACAGCCGCCATTTTGCGATAAAAAAAAATTACTTTTCCGAGGTTCAGGCCAAAGCAGCATTTGTTTGGATTAAGAATTAATTTGTTTTTTTTTTTGATTACTAGAAGGGTTGCAATTGTGTCAACCAGGGCACGCCATTTTCTTGAGACCCCCCCACTTCAAGATCCTGTAGCTTTATGAATTTAGAATTTTTTCATTTGAAATTTTTTTTAATGTATTCTTTAATGTTTAATATATTTCTGGTAAAATAATGGCTTGTAAAAATATTATTGTTTTCTTTTTATTGCACCTGAAAAAATACCTACAATTCATGCTTCTAGACTAGAATACCCCCTTAAATGCGGTATTGGGTAACAACAGGTAAATTCCGTATCGTGCTAACGAGCTAAATACTATGTTTTGTGTTAAGAAACCAACTCTTAAAAGTAGTTACCCTAATAATGCCAGAGATGACAGAGCGTTTGCCGCGTAATCCTTGTTATGACATGTTAGCCGCGCAAAAAATTTGCAAGTCATCGTGTACAGAGGCATCAAAATAATACGACAAAGGGATAGTCATTTATGAATGCCTACTAGGCTTGTATATACAGTGAAACCATCTAAAAAAGTGACACGGCTTAAGAAGTTTGCTTTTTTCAGTCCCTCGGCCCAAAATTGGCCCAATGTTTCCCACTTAAAGGTTTTCCTGCTTAAGAAGTTTGTTTTTTCCGGTCCCTTGGAAAACTTCTTAAGAGGGTTTCACTGTAGTCATAATAACTAATAAATGGTGCATCATGTTTTTAAGTGGGTAATTGATCCACAACAACTGACATCAAAACACAACAGGCACGGTCATTGAAAAACCATAGAAAATCACAGAAATTTTACAGTCGATAATGCACGGACGGATTTTGCTTTTTTGTCTTAATTGTCTCGTAACGCTGACTTAATACAAAAGATACAGAATCTGCCTTCAGACGTTATCCAAACAAGTGCATTATAAATCTTTTTTTTAGATAGAAATTAGAATTGCTTTGTTTAAAATTTTTTATCAAGATTTTTCCTTTACCCCCAATGTTTCGCAGTATCAGAGTGGAACACGGTGTGCATATACATGCATATATATTTAAATTGTAAAATATACTTACGGGCAAGTGCATCCTCGATGCTGGTAACATTGGCAAAGTGGGCCGTGTTGGGTATGCCCAGACAGCGCATGCCGTGCGCGTGCCGCCACTCGGCAAAGTGTCGCTGGTACGCCTTGGGGCCCTTGTACGTGAAGTTGCCGCAGATCTCGCACGAATACGAGATGTTCAAACCGTGCAGCTTGTACAGCCAGTATGGGATGGGCTGGAATTACAACATTATATTATATAAGTTTGATTCGTTTTAGAGCGACTGCTGTATGTATTTCGACCTTTGAAAATATGATTACATTTAGCATGTGACTACACGCATTTCCCTTTAAAACGCTGTGCAAATTACACACATTTTATTTTTTTAAATTTTCTTTATTCATTGCTTTGATGGTTACACAATTTGGTGGATTTTTCGACCACCATGCTAGGCACATGCTCGTGTTATGGTGGTCGATGATTTGATTGCCTATTATAATATACTAGCTGACCCGGCCACGCTTTGATGTGGCTAATAAAAAACAATGTCATCTGCTGGATGGTTATCCAACCTTTATAACCACCGCCGTCTTTGTGTTTATCGCGAAGAGACAGACAGATGCCGCGGAGGACTTAAATTTATAATACGTAGAGATGGTGTGAAAGATTATAATAATGTGCATGAAATGCTTGGGGTAACTAACGTATTTAAGTTAATAAGGATTAATACTGTACCGTCTAAATAACTTTTCAATTACCGCAATATACGTGACCATTTTTTTAGAAGATAGAATGGGTATAGTAAGCTTTTTTTAAATTTTTTTAAATTTAGTAATTACCTATATAATATTTTTTACATTTTATGTGAAACATGTTAGTTAGATGTATATATAAAATAGAAAATATATTATAGCTATCCGTAAAAGATAGATATATGCCTTCGCGGACTTTTTTGTAGACCTATAAAAGAGGAATATCCCACCGTGCATTGTTTTGTTATATCTCAAAAGGATTAGGCAGCGTTTTCGATGAAAGCTACCAGGCGGCTTGACTTTTTCTGACACTTCTAACAATTATCATTATGTTTCAACCAATTTACACAAATCCTTGACAAATTACATACCTAAACCTTCCTCACCAAACATTCTATTTATTGGTGAAAACCGCATGAAAATCCGTTGAGTAGTTTTCGAGTTTATCGCGAACAGACAGACGACACGGGGGACTTTAATTTATAATATGTAGAGATGTGAAGTTTATGATAAAAAGATACTTTATGAGACGTTTATTATAGATTCGTTACAGATTTAATAAGGGCTAGTGTTAAGTGACCCGATAGCACCAACCCCGTCAATATGCGGTAGGCGGTGTTGGTACATACTACTAACAGAGCAGCATACACAACACAACGTCACTTTGGTTAGACAGGGTTCTAACTTCACTTCACCTCGATCTGGAACATGAGGTGTCAAAATTTGCAAAGACGATTTCTCATTAACTATTTACCGATATCTGATTTTGAGGTTCAATCTTGCGTAAAGTATTTTAGTTTAAGATATTTTAACAGAAAGTATTTAAATAGGACTCATATTTACCATTTTAGAACATACCTAAACATGCCATATGCACTCAACTGGGGCAAAATAATTCATGGCATAAGGTCTAACTACGTTTCCCTAATACCATTCCAAGACAGGGCCACATTCTAATTTAATATTTTCCTTTAAATTATGTTAAACTAGAATACTCTTCATAAGATTGAATCTCAAAATCAGAAAATGTTAAATGGATTATGAGAATTTGTGTTTACGAACTTTGAAACCTCAGACATGGTAAGGCGAAGTTAGAAGCCTATCCAACTAAAGTGACGAACTACACTGCACCTCGTAAAAGGGATCAACTGTTAAATGCAAACAAAATGGCAATTGCAAATGGTTCTAAGTGATGTTATAACTTCATAAAATAAATGGAAGCTTTAAAACCTTGATGTTAGAACTTCGTCAAACAAGTATCTACGAAATACAACACTGATGGCTGAAAATTATTTTGGTTATAGAAATGAGCAAAAGAAATGGTTTTGCATTCAAACTAATTTTGGGTAAAGTTCGGTTTAGGGGCGGCATTCCTAGATAATAAAACTAGTTATTTTTATACTAACTATGGGCCGGAAAATCTGAATCTGAAAGAATTAGGCGTCGGCAAGCAATATTAACTGAATTACACGACTTTAAAATTTTCTATAAACACAAAGGAAAACCAGCCATTTTGAATGCATTGACACTACAAGTGATAGAAAAACAAGAAAGATGTTACACCACATAAAATTAAGTGTTGCCATTAAGCAATAATATCAATAACTAATTTAAGTAATTATTTTTTAAAAATTTTATTCACTTTTGTATCACAAACCATGATACATAAACCTAGCGTAGCCGCTAAACTATTTGAAAACTGGGATGTTTTCTTGCCTTGACGCGAGTAGGCGCTATGAAGGGGGCACTTTCTTTTCTATCACAAACCATGTTACACAAACCCGGCGTAGCCGCTAAACTACTTGAAAACTGGGATGTTTTCTTGCCTTGACGCGAGCAGGCGATATAAAGGGGCACAAACCATGTTACACAAACCTAGCGTTAGGTTAGGTTAGGTTAGGTTACGCATTTTTAAGACTACGAATTTTCATACTTTTGGTCTAAGAATACGGCCGTTGAGATAGTCATAATTCATCAGGTTAATGTGTTACGTGATGAATTATCATGTGAGGAAGTATCGTGTCGGAAAGTTTTACGTTATTGATATTTTTGCTTAATGGCAACACTTAATTTTATGTGGTGTAACATCTTTCTTGTTTTTCTATGACTTGTAGTGTCAATGCATTCAAAATGGCTGGTTTTCCTTTGTGTTTATAGAAAATTTTAAAGTCGTGTAATTCAGTTAATATTGCTTGCCGACGCCTAATTCTTTCAGATTCGGATTTTCCGGCCCATAATTAGTATATAAAAAAAAAAATTATCTAGGAACGCCGCCCCTAAACCGAATTTTTTCCCTAATTTTTGATAAAAATATTAGTTAGAACCTTTCTAACTGAGGTGACGACATTATAACGTCCTTCCAACATCAACTCATCATATTGGTTGAAGGTTAATTTTAAGTATATATTGTCAACGGGGTATTTTCACAAACCAATTCAAAGTTTATTTTCATGATTCTGATGATCATTGAACTAAAAATTTGTATTTTTAACATTTCAAGTAATATTTTGATTTTTAAAATTGTCTAAAACTGCACATTTTGAAAAGCTTAGAATCAAGTTGCAGGAAACACTTGTTAAGTGGTAAGACAGCTATCACCGGGGACCTATCAATGTCGTGGGTGACCTCAACAATGCCATATTCACAAACATAATATCGTTTTGGCGGCAAATGAAAAATTGCATATTTTAAATTGTTATAGAAAGTTTGTTTGTTTACCTTTCCGTCCCAGCCGTGTGGCAGGTTCTTTGGGTTGAAGGGGATGTCGTCTTCATCGTTGTCTCCATCGCTGTCGGCCTCGCTCTCCTCGGCGGAGCTGTCTCCGCGCTCGCCGGCCGTGCGCGCTTGCTTGCGTTGCACATTCTCCTTGGTGGCGGCGCGTTGCTCTGATACTAGCGAGGCGTATCTGCAAATATAATACGGTAAAAAAACAGGGATACTTCAAAAATCATATTTATAGAAGAAAAAACTAAAAAAATGAGTTAGGTTTATTTTGTTTAACCCTAATGACTGACCACCTTAACCCCTTCGGACTTTGGGACTATTTTAATATCTAACTAAAATTACTGATAATGGAAAAAAATTAAATCACGCACATATTTTATTTCACAAAGGTGTAGATTTTAATTATTTTACGGTTAACTTTTTGATTTGAACATAAAGTGTGGTGTTTTCTCGTTCTATAACCATTTAGATAATATTTCTAACCATGATAGTAAGGGAGACACGATTTCTACGAAACCAATATAAGTTGTTCAGAAAACTGAACAAATTAACCCGAGGGGTTAAAAAAGCCTAAGTTTTAAAAATTAATAATATTACATAAAGGGCATTGTTATGTTGTAAGGTCAAACACTTTATTATTCTAATCACTTTCAATAAAATACTATTACAGAAGGACTGGTCCTTCTTAGTCCCAAGCTGTTGTTCGTTGAGATTTCGAAATTAGAAGAAAATTTGATTCCGTACTGAAAAAACAAGAAGTGGTAAAACGGGAAGTCATTACTGTACAAATGTTGGGCACGCGTTTGGCGTGTTTCCCGACTATGCACCGGTGCAGAAGGGATCAATGACGCTAGTTCCTCGGAGCATCTTCCATTGTAATACCGGTCGAGCAAGGATAGCATTCCCACCCGACGCCTGTGCTCTAAAGATTGCAATCCGTCTGTTAAGATGGGAGAATCTATTAAACGGACCGCCCGTTTCTGCACAGAGTCGAGGGTATTTTTCAGGTATTTTGGAACTCCAGACCAGAGGTCAACAAAAATTAAAATAATATGCATCTGCTCTACAATGGAGGCAGGAAAGAGTATTTTGAAATTTGACTAACCTGTAAACTTGTGCTTCAATGGCAGCAATATCCTTGTGTCTGTGTTGTGTGGATGCCTTCGCTCTGCCGGTTCCTTTTTTAGCCACCAGGGACCTATCCAGAGCAGCCTGGCCCTTTGTACTGAATAGCCTGAAAATTAAAAAAAAAAACATTATGACATTGAGCGCTTTTATAATTACCGTCAAGCCAAAAAACGGCAATAAACATAAGTTTCTTTATCACTTTTGATGCAGCTCTTTCTTATACATATTTTATGTATAAGAAATATATATTTCCTTGTGTTTCATTTTCTTTATACGTGGGAGGGAGATGTATGATAATGATTGTATGTTTCCTTTGGGGGGGTGCAGACATATGTTCACCGTTTCTCTCATTTTCGGCTGTTGTTATTTAGTGTGTAAGAAAGAACAGCAGCATTATATGTAACAGCCCCCTTGAGGTGATTTTTCACAAAACTGGCGTTATACAAGTAATCCCAGCAGAGAGAAAATGAAACAAGTAGATTAAAAAAAAGATAATATAGGGAATAAACACGCGAGAAACGGAAACTAAAAGGGTGAAAGAGCTAGCTCTCTCTCATAATGGATTCCAGGCATCGATGGAAACAAAATATAAATTTTATTGGTAGGTAAAATTATTCTATTATTATTAACCGGTCAGCAACGTAAGCAGACATATGCGTTAAAATGACAATAGCAGACAAGTACAATAAGCGTGTTTATACGTCAACGCGTGTGTCTCCACAGAAATCGTTCTAACTCCATTATTGTTTTAGTGACATCCCTAAAACAAAAAGTACAAGGTCGATAGTGAATCATGCCGCACATCTCTATTCAAGTTGTCCATAGAAATACGTAAAAAGACCTAATCTGTCAGTCACACGGTTGGCGTATGGTTGGCGTGTATTTTACCTGCCAAATCCTTACGGGCCGGATATTATTAATTTTTGGATATTATTAATTTTGGATATTATTAATTTTTATCAAATATTTTGTGTGAAATGATAAAAAAGTGAGGTGACAAAAGTGTTTATTATACAATAGAATAAGTATTGTTGTTTACATAATCTGTGATTTTAGTACCGTTTTCACATAAAAACATCATGTGCGTCATTTTTACATTTTTTTAATGTTTGCATTCTAAATTTTAATGTTTACAAATGTTAATATTTATTTGTAATATAACAATTTGAAAGCTTATTTTGTAACCTTTCTAAAACAGTTTTTACTATTCAAAGTTTTCGTAAAACTGACATTTCGTTTGAGACATTAAAAGTGAATATTCGCGATTTTCTGAAGGGTTAAGAACAAAGCAAAACCATCAACGCATTGACATTTGATGTTTTTTTAAATTTTAGGAATTCACTCATACTTCAATATTAACCTTGTTACTATATTCCATACATTAAAATTAACGTCACGGCTAGTTGTATAGTGGTGGTCTACGGAGACGTCACGGTGTGGTGTGCAAGAGAGATGCAAGAAAATGATGACTTTTTTCTTTGGAGGAAACAGACGTACGTAGGTTGGTCTATCTCATCTTTTGAAGGAGCTGCATCATTATAGCGATAAGGAATGTATGTTTACTGCCCCTTTTTCGGTAATAATAAAAGCGTTCGTTGATTCCAGAAGTGAGGACAAAACATTGATCACTCATAAAATGTCCATTACAGCCGGCTACTACTGACAATTGCACATCATGGAAAAATGAGCAAAACCCCATACAGCTCTTGCTCACTGCCGCATCACTCGGCAAGTTACCAATGCACGCAGACGTACAAACGTAATTATCAATTTTACCTGATTTTTCGACAAAACTTTTTTTCTATTGGTTTTATAAATACTTATAAAAATATTTTAATTATTTTATCCAATACATATATAAATGTATTACATACGAGGCTGTCCTGTAAATAAATACAGTATAACGACATTTGATACGGAATATGCGAAAGATAAAAAATCAATTTTTGCAAGTGACGAAACGAAAAGCTAGAATAATTTAAAGATATGTTATTTCCTTGCCAAGCGAGTAAAACATATTTTAGTACTCTACAAGCATTTTTAAGGTTTAAAATCCAGTAAAATAGAGGCAAGTGCGCTGAGCTACTAGCAAATCCACCATGGATTTCTTGCCACACTAGAAGTTACAAACATGAACGGAAGAATAATAAGGAGAGGTTATGTGTGTTACCTCTGTGCCCTCTCCTCCAGGGTGCCCCCGCACTTGAGCCCCAGGGCCATGAGGGCGGACTTAAGCCGATCGAGCCCGAGTGAAGCGAGCTCCTCCCACGAGGAAAAGGCGGACAAGTCCAAGTGAGCTCCCACATTGGTCAAAGCGCTGCCCGTTTCTTTCTGCAATTCAAAATTTGTGATTAATATTTATTTAAATACTTAAGTTTATCAAAATATTCTTATTGTGTGCTAGAATACACAATCTTCACTTCTTTTACGCCGCCGTTGCAATTCTAGGGAAACTACTCATGGAAGATTATGTATAAATATATAAACACATTATCTGGTACGATAAAATAGGATCAACTCGGCCTCCGTGGTCGAGGGGTAAATCTCTTGACTAGCAACCCGAAGGTCGCGGGTTTAAATCCCGGCGTGAAAATAAATGTTATTTGATTAATTTATGTTATTCACAATTAATTAATTAAAAATAAAATATAGTATTTTGCAGCATGTTCCAGGATGGAAGACACTCTCAGTATCGCCCTGGTGTAAAGACCACCATTCAGAATTGAAACATTGCTTGAAATGGCTTTAGCCGTGTTTGGTGACCAGATCTGAATAGCCGGGTACTTCCCAACCTTCGTCTCCATCTCCTTCTCCTCCCCACCACCTTCAGCCTCACAACATTCCCCAGTTGGGGATGTTGGAGAGTTAGATATCGATAGAAGGCCTAAAAATACCAGAATGTAGCATGTTACTAGTCACTAGAAATTGAAGAATGCACATTATCTCTGTATTATTTTAGTGACAAAATACACTAACCGGCCAGCCAGGAAAAGTGCCCGCCTCCCACTGCTTGAGAAAGTCCTGATGGGCGGAGGCCATCTCCAGGGCCTGGTCCTGCAGCGGCCGCACTCTGGCCACAAAGTTCTTCAGGTACTGCAGAAGAGCGCGGATATAGGCGCGGTAGTCGCCGTTCTTCCGCTCCTTCGGCACGTCAAAGAGGTGATCCACCAGGCTGAGGTATGTGATGTAGTCCACCTTCTGAAATGTGATCAAGACAGTAAGTTAATAATTCAATTCAACCTTTCCGGATAATTTGTTCACTATTGGGAACAGCTCACATAGGTCTCATTCAGATTGTGTCTACCTTACTGTCATGGTAAGAAATATGATCTAAAAGGTGTTAGAAAGAGAAAACACCACGCTTTGTAATCAAATCTAAAAATTAACCACAGAAGAATTAAAATGTACACATAGATGAAACCAAAATTTTCACCGCAATTTGAAAATATTTTATGAAACTTTGTGTATTTTCTATCAATTTTACATTTAACCCAAAAAGGGGGGTGTCAATAACGTTTATAATACATTTGTCTAAAATGTGTGTTTTTTTTTTATTTTTAATTATCGGTAATTTTAGTTAGAAAAAACGTAAGGTGAGCCATTTTTTTTTCAAATAATTTCTGGCTTTCACCCTTCAAGGGGCCATCATTTATAATTACAGAGAAAGGAAAGGTGAATTTATATATTAATTTTATTAAAATGTGCAAATTTCAGAATTTTATGGAAGATTGGAGTTCAGACTTAGAAGAGATGAGATGTTGAATGGAGGGGAGGCAATTTTGAGGTGAGCCATTTGAAAAAGAAAAAAAAAACATTTAATTTTTTTTTATTTATAATAATAATATTTAAAAGCATATCACCTGTCAAACACAGTTTTTAGTTTTCAGATACGTTCCATTTAATTGGATTTTATTGCAAAGTGGAAATACGCTGACCTTCTGACAGAACATGCTAGAGGCTAGAGGGGTTGAAGTTTTTTTGCGTAATTGTATGGTGGGTTGTACATTACACAACCCAAGCAACAACGCTAAAATGAACATTATTATTATGAAGGCTTCTCTGGCTGACATAATATCATCCACGTTTAAGAAGTAGTTGCCAATTCCTAATACATTTTTGAAATTGGAGGGAAATAGGAGGAGATGAGCAAGACTCTTTAACGGAAGTGGATAAGCCTTTTTTTAACATTAACTCCACACAGGGGGCCCTGAAGAAAATAATTTCCCTCTGGGCCTATGTCATCTGAGATGCTGTGCGGAGGGTCTTTTTGAGGAGAGGAAGGAATGAACATTGGTCTTGAAGAGACCCATGTTGTAGGAAGGAGGAAACACAGAGGCCGGCAAATCATTCCACAGCCAAGCTGTTGAACTCAAAAATTAATGAAGCGACCCATTTGAGCGATAACATTACTACCCGGCACCTGTGCTCTAAAGATTGCAATCCGTTTGTTAAGATGGGAGAATCTATCAAACAGATCGCCCGTTTCTGCACAGAGTCGAGGGTTTTTTTCAGGTATTTCGGACCTTCAGACCCCATTGGTGGCTGCCAAATTCAACCGTGGGGGGCACTTGCGATTTGTACAGGGTTAGCAGTTGTGTACTATTAAAGTATCTGCGGGCCCTGTACAGTATGCCTGGTTTTTGGGAGGCTAATATAACTCTGGCTTCGATGGAGCCCCCATATCTGAGACTAGAGACCTAAGACTCTAAAAGAATAGTGTATTCAAACAGAACACATTGTAGTCTCCTGGAGGCAATGAATATGATGCTGCATTAAAAATGGTATAACTTACCTCAATGCCTTTCAGATTAATGTACTTCTCGTAAGATTCATGCAGATCCAGATATTTGCCATATCCTTCTTCATCGGTAAAGTCCACGGTATCTGAAATTATATTTGATAACGATAGTAAATGAAGTGTATGTGAAAATGTATGTAGTTTCAATATCTCTCAACAGATACTGTTACTATAGGTAGTCATACGTAGTTTTAAAGTGTCTCAACAGAGGTCAGTAAGTTGTACAATATGAGAAAGAGAACTGTCGCTCGTTACGAAGTTAGCCAAAGACATTTGATCGACAGGTGGGCACCTTCAGCAACCATTTCCCGTGCAGTAGATTAACAAAGAGCATCCATTGGACATACAGTAAATTCATTGTGAATAAGACGATAATAAACACGACTTGTAGGAACCTGAGAAACTGAAATATCATTGAAACTCCCAATCTTCCGAATTGTATTGTTCATCAGAGAAAACATTCATCACAAAAATTCGTCGCCCACAAAACAAACAGGTTTATCTCACATTTGGAAATTTTTATTTCTTTGATACGCCTATTGTATTGTGAATGACGAATTGATGACAAAAAAATTTCAATGAAAAATGCCATTTTTTATTAGTTCCGGTTGAATACCGATCTTCACCCCATTTCAGCTTTTGATCGACTTGTCATCAACTGTCATAGCCCATCCAGACTCTCGGCGAGAAGCCCCGAGAACACCCGAGAAGCGAGAATGTGAGGTGTTTCTCGCATTCTCTTTCTCGGGCTCGGCCGTTCTCGGTTTGTTGTCGGTAAATTTGGCCGCTTCAAAGGATTTCTCGGGCGAGAAGGCTACTACACTCACGTTTTGTCTCAGTGTTGTTTAGTGAGCGGTTGAGAGTAGACGTGCGATATATTTTTGTTTTTGTTTCGTAAATTTTGTTTCTTTGTATAAAAAATCAACAAGAGTTGTAATTTATAGAATATTTTCAATCTGAACCGGTGTTATGGGATGCAAAACATCGAATTACAAAAGTTTGAACCACGATGCGTGGAACAGACTTGGAGAAATAATGGAGATGAAAGTACCTGAACTCAAAAAGAAAAAGAATTCCTTTTTGCTAGTTAACGGAAAAATAGAAAAATGGTGAATGATTCCTCCAAATCGGGTGCTGGTGAAATAGAAATTTATAAACCTATATGGTTTGCATATGACGCTCTGGATTCCTTTCTAAATCAAGGGCTAACTACAACGTTCAACGTCACAACGTTCACAAAATTATAATATGCCATGGCACACAGAGCCAAACCTGCTGCATTTTGAATATCGTCTGTGATGTCGTCCATACCGGATGGGAAACAGATCACGAGTGAGAAAAATGAGAATGTGGATAACTTGGATACTTGTTCTGAACTTGAACTTGTTCTGGATACTTGAACTGTGGATACTTGTTCTCGCCGTGAGTCTGGAATCGCCTTCATGTTATGTCACAATTCGATCAAAAGCAAAAATAAACAAAAAATCGGCATTTAACAGAAACTATTCAAATGTTCAAAATTTAAAATGGTGCTGTTCGTCAATTTGCCGTACATTTAATGTGATTCAATATTTATTTACTCACTAGTATCTTCAGAAGGATTTTCCCTCATTTTGGCTAGTTCTTCAAATTCAACGGACATTGGAATACTTATCTGAAAATAAAAACAACAAAGATGCTTAATTTATTGCTCTGGAAATATGTAAAAAAAATGATACAACTTTGTTGATAAAATGGTAATTATCGGTTCGGACTGGCCACGCTTATTACGAATAATTTTTAGAAAAAAACTTTAGATTCGCCTTAATTACTATAAAAGGAAACTTTTTGGCTTTGGGGCGGCGGAAAATAATGCATTTTAATTTTCAATTGCATAAAACCAAAATTCACTTCGCGAACCGACGCAGTGAAAATCCGCGGCCGTAGCTGTCACTGTTATGGACTGCAGCCGACTTCGTGGGATACCTACATGAAATACCGCGAATCACAAACCATATTACACAAACCTAGCGTAGCCGCTAAACCACTTGAAAACTGGGATGTTTTTCTTGCGTTGACGCGAGCAGGCGTCATAAAGGGGCACTTTCTTTTGTATCACAAACCATGTTACACAAACAAGCCCGCTAGACAAATTTCATAAATACGTGCATTATCTCACGAAGTCGGCTACAGTCGTATTAGCTCTTGATAATTTATCAAGAATACCAACATAACAGTGACAGTTACGGCCGCGGATTTTCGCTGGGTCGGTTCGCGAAGTGAATTTTGGTTTTATGCAATTGAAAATAAAAATGGGGAGGAATGCAGATCCGGGCACCGTCTGGAAATTTAATAAAAAGGCACTTTCTAGATGAGAAAAGTGTGGAAAAGCAGAATAAAACAAAAATTAAGGCGCGCTCGGCAAAATTGAGGGAGATACAACCGTTCAAAGTATTTAAAATTTCACTTTACAAACTGATATTGACAGTTCGCCCGCGTCCGCCCGCCATTTTTTTATAACCTAATACGCTAAACATGGTTTGTGATAGAAAAGAAAGTGCCCCCTTCGTAGCGCCTGCTCGCGTCACGGCAAAAAAACATCCCAGTTTTCAAGTGGTTTAGCGGCTACGCTAGGTTTGTGTAATATGGTTTGTGATTTTGGCGTACTATTAATTCTGTATTAGGTCGGATCCAACATAAGCAATGAAAACATGGCGAACGAACTGTCAATATCAGTTCGCGAAGTGAATTTTTAAATACTTTGAACGGTTGTATCTCCCTTAATTTTGCCGAGCGCGCCTTAATTTATTTTTTATTCATCTTCTCCACACTTTTCTCATCTAGAAAGTGCCTTTTTATTAAATTTCCAGACGGTGCCCGGATCTGCATTTCACCCTAAAAATGCATTATTTTCCGCCGCCCCAAAGCCAAAAAGTTTCCTTTTATAGTAATTAAGGCGAATCTAAAGTTTTTTTCTAAAAATTATTCGTAATAAGCGTGGCCAGTCCGAACCGATATTTACTGATAAAATAATGGTACTCACCTCATTGGGATGTTTACGGTAAAATTCTTTGATTTGTTTTAACCGCCCATAGAACTCTTGGAATTCGTTAGGTCCCGAAAGCGCAGACACTTCTTCTTTACGTAATCCATCCTTGTCCTCATAAAACTCTTTTAAATGCATAGTGCCTTCAGAGTATTGCTAAACAGAAGAACTCATCCATTATAATCAAAAACATTAAGTAGCACCAAATATATGAAAAATAATTTTGAAAAATACTTACATCCAGTAGCATCTTTAACCTGTGATCAGAATTAATCGTCTCGCGAAACTGTAAAGCATAATAATCATAAAGAATAATTAGGTATATTCATAAATAAAAATAAATAATAATATTGATTTTATAACCTAAAACCAAATGACATTTTACTAACCCCAGACTTCTTATGCATTATTTCTTTTACCATGGCATCCATCAACCGTTCTCTCTCTTCATGGTAACGACGTTGCTGCTCTAATATTGTTTCCATTTTTATTTATTATAAATTGAGAACGAACAGAAAACGTCAGAAACACAACGCCATTATAAGCATAGATATAAAATATAATAGAAAAGATTTGATGATGCCTTTGCCATAGGCCATAGACATGCATTTCATAGATTAACTTTTAGAAAAATATTAGTGATGTTTATGCACAAAAAATAAAATTCCAATAAAGTACCTAGATCAGGGTAATCTGGGGAATAATCCCAGTCAAGAGCAAGGGCGGATCCAGGGGGGGGGGGGGGGTGATGGGGGTCATGACCCCCCCCCCCCCCCCTGGGCTGGGTCCAGGGCGTAGGTGGACCTACTTTTTACTTGTATCTATTATTATCAAAATTAAAAAATAACTTCTAGTGACTTGACCACGACTATGTGACCCCCCCCTGGAGCTATGTGACCCCCACCCTGGCGCCAAAGCTGGATCCGCCCTTGGTCAAGAGAACACTGAAATCTTCAATTTGGTCCACAAACACACGATCCGATACGTACATCTTCCTAGTTGACCTTTTGAGACCTGAGATGTCCCATTTTCAGACGCCATCGAAATATAATTTGTATTCGAATCGACTACATCGCATTTCGAATATTTCGATTATGCTCCCACCCCACCACTTATTTTAGCTGGCTATGGTAAATCATTGAAAATATCTATGACTTTTATCCTGACGTTTGCGGTCATCGCGGATGCGATGCGGTGCAAATAATTGACATCGGCAAATTGACATAATTACTACTGCGTCGTGTCATGTGTTTACTAGTCTGTCATTAGTTAAATCAAGAGTGAATTAACATATCAAAATCTCTAAAAATTACAAGTCACAATGGTTTGTACAGCCTCGTATTTATTGACTTATAAGTCCTTAGATTTTGATGTCTTGAGTCTCTGATCCATGTTCTTTAAATCCCACAAAACTCCTAGTAGGGTAATGGCAATTGAAAGCCTATCCCGAACCACATTATAATATAATGCATTTCTCAATTTATATAGTTTTATATTGCATTTTAATGGTAAAGTATGTTATTTTATTATTATTCACAATATGTTTGCTTTTTATTTTCAGATGCAATTTATGCTATTATTTAGCAGGCAAGGGAAACTGCGTCTGCAAAAATGGTACGTTGCGCATCCAGACAAGCTAAAGAAGAAGATCACTCGGGAAATTATCACAACTGTATTAGCTAGGAAGCCTAAAATGTGTTCCTTCCTGGAGTGGAAGGATGTCAAGGTGGTTTATAAAAGGTACTTATTTTATTTCATGATTTGTTTTTGGCTTAAATTATTATAACTAAGGAGCGGAAAAAGACTAAAATTTAACGCTTTTAAATGGTGGGATGTACTGCACAAGAGTCCCAACCAGGGCCAGCCCTGTGCAAGTGCAATTGGAGCAGTCCATTCCAGGCACCGACTTGCCAAGGTGCTGATAGTACTTAACAGTTCTACGTCCTACATCATATTACACCGAGATCTGAAACCTTTTAAATTCAACGTATTTTAAATTATATTTTAAACAAAATCTGAATATTAACCTCTCCACGAGTATGGCTGAAACGGTTCGGCGAAGCGAAAATTGCCCAGAAGAGTATGGCCGAAACGTTTCGTCTGCGGGTATTTATTCAAACCCCGTAATATTTAATGAAAATATTTATCTTATAGTGGCATCTATGGACCAGTGGCGGTCCGTGAGTTTTCAGTGAGCTAGAGTGCTAAGATTAAAAAATACGATGAGTAAAATAGGCTAAAGTTCGGTTTATGGGGGAAATTCCTAAAAAATAAAACTAGTTATTTTTATACTAATTTTGGGTCGGGGAATCCGAATCTGAAAGAATTAGGCGGCGGCAAGCAATATTAACTGAATTACACGACTTTAAAATTTTCTATACACACACACATGAAAATAGTCATCTCGGTAGCATTTTGACACACGAAGTATGAAGATCATAGAAAAACAAAATAACATAGATGTTTTTACCACACAAAATTAAGTGTTGCCATTAAGCAGTAATATTAATAATGTAAAATAACATGTTTATATTTTAAGTACTTATTTTTTATAAATTTTACTCACTTTTGTATCACAAACCATGTTACATAAGCCCAGCGTAGCTGCTAAACTACTTGAAAACAGGGATGTTTTTTTGCCGTGACGCGAGCAGGCGGTATAAAGGGGCACAAACCATGTTACACAAACCTAGCGTAGCCGTTAAACTACTTGAAAACAGGGATGTTTTTTTGCCGTGACGCGAGCAGGCGGTATAAAGGGGCACAAACCATGTTACACAAACCTAGCGTAGCCGCTAAACTACTTGAAAACAGGGATGTTTTTTTGCCGTGACGCGAGCAGGCGGTATAAAGGGGCACAAACCATGTTACACAAACCTAGCGTAGCCGCTAAACTACTTGAAAACAGGGATGTTTTTTTGCCGTGACGCGAGCAGGCGGTGTAAAGGGGCACAAACCATGTTACACAAACCTAGCGTAGCCGCTAAACTACTTGAAAACAGGAATGTTTTTTGCCGTGACGCGAGCAGGCGGTATAAAGGGGCACAAACCATGTTACACAAACCTAGCGTTAGGTTAGGTTAGGTTACGCATTTTTAAGACTACGAATTTTCATACTTTTGGTTTAAGAATACGGCCATTGAGATAGTCGTAATTCATAATATAGGGATAAATATTTTTGAGAGCTGGTAACACTGCCGGCACATGTTTTTGTACATTTCTTGTTTTTCTATGATTTTCGTACTTCGTGTGTCAAAATGCTTCCGAAATTACTGTTTTCATGTGTGTGTGTATAGAAAATTTTAAAGTCGTGTAATTCAGTTAATATTGCTTGCCGCCGCCTAATTCTTTCAGATTCGGATTTTCCGGCCCATAATTAGTATAAAAAAAAAAAATTTTTTTTTTTTTGGACCATCCCCCATAAACCGAATTTTTTCCGTAAAATAAATAAGATATGTCGATGCTGTTTTAATTCAAAACATAGGATTATTTTTAGTTAATCTATGATAATTTTCAAAAAAACATTTAAAAAAAGTACCAAAACAAATACTCCTCACATACAGTTTTGTTCGTCAAAACTCACTGGCGGGTTTATTTAAGCCTTTCAATTGCAAACATGAACCAAAAGTGAACTATCCAAAATTTTTTATAATCAAAATGTGGTAAAAGCCGATTCACCCTATTATTCCTTCAACTCAATTAGTGATATTTTGATATTAATACTATTCAACACCTCGGAGATATGCAAAAACCTAACTTTATTATTATAAATCGGGTTTTAACTCTAAATAAAATGTGAATTTTTAAACCCATCAGTGCTATTAACTCATTTTGGACATTTTTGTTGTTACCGCACTATAACTCTAAGTCATCGATATTCTGTAAGTGTTTATTATTTATGTAAAAAAGTCATTATGGAGTACACTTAAAGATTCAACTATTTATCAAGTATGTGCTTTAGATATCCCTGATGATATTGTAAAATAAACAAAGCCCTCAAAGGCAAGTATATATTTTTTATTTTATTTATTTATTTAACGCCCAGAGGACTTTTACATGTTTGGTGGAACAATTAATACATGACAGTTGATTTTCAAACAGATAAGGAAATAATAAAAATAAAATAATATTAAAAATGCACACAAGTAAACACATACACATAAAAATACAAAAATACAGAGATTTGATAGGTTTACAAAAATACAGATATGTTTAGGAATAGTTTTGGAATAAGTGTTTTACAGGATCCACAAAATTTGCCAAGTTGATGTTAAATATGTCAACACCACCTAAGTACTGATTTCCCATAGTGTGAAATCGTTGTATCGGAGAGTGGGCAATGTAGTTCCGCTTATGAATGCTACAGTAGAAAAGTGGGGTGAAATGCAGAACCTACCAATGTCTGGGAATTTAATAAAAAGGCACTTTTTAGATGAGAAAAGTGTGGAGAAGATGAATAAAAAATAAATTAAGGCGCGCTCGGCAAAATTGAGGGAGATACAGCCGTTCAAAGTATTTAAAATTTCACTTCGCGAACTGATATTATGACAGTCCGTTCGCCATTTTTTCACTGTTTATGTTGGTATCCCAGACCTAATACAAACCTAGATACGATTGTAGCCGATTTCGTGGGATAAATGATAAGGCGCGTAATTATGAAAAACAGAATTAATAGTACGCCAGAATCACAAACCATGTTACACAAACCTAGCGTAGCCGCTGAACTACTTGAAAACTGGGATGTTTTTCTTGCCTTGACGCGAGTAGGCATTATAAAGGGGCACTTTCTTTAGGACGATTACGAGTGCTACCAACTTTAAGGTAGTTTTTAGTTTACAGATTTATATGTCTTTTAAAATGGCGGGCAGACTGACAGTATCGGTTCGCGAAGTGAAATTTTATTTATACCTACTTTGAACGGCTGTATCTCCCTCAATTTTGCCGAGCGCGCCTTTATTTTTGTTTTATTCAGCTTCTCTACTCTTTTCTCATCTAGAAAGTGCCTTTTTATTTAATTTCCAGACATTGGCAGGATCTGCATTCCTCCCTGAATTTGTTCGGGCGGCATTTGGATTAAAAAAGATCTCTGGCTACTCCTTTTTCCGTCTATCCACTTCTACCTTTCTAAGTCATCTTAACATCCCTTTATTGATAAACAACCTTTACAATAATGCCTCACTATATTACATGTTATTGAATTAAAGCGGAAAAGTATAAATCCATTCAAATTATGCACCATATATCCATCTATGTTCACAGCAAAAATCGTTTTAAAATCTCAAACACAGATAGCAGTACAAGGCTTATGATGACGGCCGGTAGCTAACTCTTTTTCTGTACAACGGTAAAGTCGAGACAATTACTTAATCGAAACAAGCGCCCTATTGAGACCTCCTATTTTTAGGTCATTTTTGTCAATCTCATATTTCATATTTAGAATTAACAAGATTATCTTTGACTAATTTCTTCCCATATTTTTGGCAGCTGCCTTTTTAAATGATAGCAAACCTTCAAAGAACTGGTTATTAACCTAGATAGTATCTCAGATAAGCACATCCGATTTTATTTATGTATATGGGACATCTATTGACCTTTTTCTAAAAATCTAAATGAATATTAAATTTTTTTATTAGAATAACTCTCTTTTATAAATAAGACGAGAGATGCTGGATTTGTGCCCCAGTTGCGACCGTTAGCTTATTATTTTTCTGTGTCTAGTTCTTTTTCGAAGAAAAAATAACAATTAACAATTTTTTTTTCGTTTATTGTAGGTTTTACAAAACTTTTGAATAAAAATGATTAAAATATGAAAAACAAATTGTCTATTAATTGAAATTCACTACAGTCAAATTAAATGTTTAAAATCCCATATCTCAGAACCCACTTTTTCACACAACGCTTTTTTCCACATAATACTTGTTAAGCTTATAACTGACCTTTAGCATAATCAACCGATCACAGAATTTACGAATTGTTTTTTATTTTCAGATACGCCTCATTGTATTTCTGTTGTGCTATAGAGCAACAAGATAATGAACTTTTAACTCTGGAACTGATTCATCGCTACGTTGAACTTCTAGACAAATATTTCGGCAGCGTAAGTATTAACAATTACTATTGTTATCTTAATTATTGCCTTCAAGTACTATAACGACCTACAGAAAAATGAACTAAAATATCTCCACAAGTATATTTTAATTTTATATGGGCACTAGCATGTTCCCGGCATGCTTTGCAATGCCACTTAAATAAAGAAATTGTTTCTCTCTGCGTGTCCTTTCCCATTCGTTCCCCTTCCGCCTCCCATTCCCCCTCTTCCGCTTCCACCCGTCCTGGATTCCCTTTCCCCTCTCTTCCCTTTGTGCCGTTATGAAATACATATATTTTTCAAACAACTCATTACAAAATTTTTATACGAATTTTGTAACAGCAGGTCTCACCAGTAAAAATAGAAACCTTCGCGGACGTGCGCATCGACAACTCGCCAAAGTTTCGTTGCAATCTGATTAATGGTATTGGAAATAATTTCATAATGCCAGAGCTCACTATTACTTATATATAGAAACCATCGCACGCATGTACACATCAAATCACCAGAGTTTCATCGCAATTGGATTAATGGTTTAGGAACACATAAGGAATAAATAAAGAAACATTCATCTGTCTTCTATCTATCTATCTATCTATATAAATAAAAATGAATCGCCAAAATGTATGTACGCACATAACTTTCGAACGATTGCATCAAATCGGATAATTCTTTTTTTTGTGTGTTTGTTATTGTCAGGACAAGGTTTGTATTATCTACTGGTGAGCTCTGGCATTATGAAATTTGTATAAAAAAAATTACAATAGGTGGCACGCGAGCTGTTTGAAAACTGAATGTACCGGGATTGAAAGTATGGAATGCGGGAGGTGGGAGGGTGGAGGGGGGTTCGCGGGACGGGGGAAGGGGGAGAGTGAAGTGGGAAGAGGAAAGGTGGAGGAGACGGAGTGTGAACGCAAGAGGGGAAGGGGACGTGGGAGAGGAAAGGGAGGAGGAAGGGGAACGGGAACGGAACGAATGGGAAAGGACACGCTGGGAGAAACAATTTCTTTATTAAATGGCATAGGAACGCATGCCGGGAACCAGCTAGTTTTATATAGATTGATTTATTTGAATTTAAAAATTGGAAATGGTGGCATTTTCTGTCTCTTTCATTTTCATGCAAGACATGTGAGAAGGAAGATAATTACTAATACTACAATAGAATCTTTCACCTAACTTCCAATTTTTTCTTCAATTTCTATGGGTACATATTTGGTTGGAAGCATTTGACTTAACTGCTGTTTTCTGTCTGCTTTGTTTTCATGCAGGATGTGTGAGAAGGAACATAATTATGAAAGAATTTAATACAATTAAAACTTTATTTGTCGATTCGATACGTCCCTTTGCTGGGGATCTACTGTAAATGAAAAAATATTTAACCAACAATATAAAAGAAATTGAGAGTTTGCAAAATAAAATTGAGGTCAGCATTAGAAGTTTTTTACGTTAGTCATTTCACCTTGCCTTGAATTATTGCCCATTGTTTGGAAGTTATAATCATATTGCTTTTGTTTGTAAATTGATGACCATAGCAAATTCTTTATAGTTATACATTATATTATTATGTGTGTATTATAAAATACTATTGTTCTAACATTATTTTATAATATTACACCGTGACTGTGTTACAATGTTGAGATTTGATAAGAATGCAGGGCTGATGTAAGCGTAATGAGTAATTAGAAAGAGTTGCTTATATGGTTTGGGCATGTAGAGTGGATGAATGAAGAAAGGTGTGTAAGGAGATTATATAATGCGAAAATAAATGGTAGAAGAAGTAGGGGACATCCGAGGAAGACATGCATGATCAAGTAAATCAATGCGCTTTTATTGGCTGCTATTAGCAAGGGTCGAATTAGCTTTAGGCTGCCTTTTTTTCGTAAGTTTTTTCCCGTAAGTCACTCACGCAAGCGATTTATGGTTAAATTACCAATTTAAACGACACCAAAAGTCACTTACCGTAATTTATAGCAAGTTGTAGAAGTTGTTTATTCGCGAATTTTTTGACAGGTCTAATTGCGTCCGCGCGAACTTCTCACAGTTTATAAAATCAGTTTGATAAGTTGAGAGACTTGCCGCAAGAAATGGTACCGAAATGCGCCATTGCGAGATGTCTAAAATGAAAAGACAATTAGGATTTTTTTGTCCTATAAAACTAGTATTTATTTATGCTTATTTAAGTTTTCTGAAAATGATCATCCGTCTATTCAATTATTGGTTCAATCCTTTCTAATCTCAATATTTCTATTTATAACGTTACGTTTTTGAATTCGAAGTCGGTTGCTGTCAGACAGCTGTCATTCGGATAAAATGAAAGAACTCCATTAATTTCTGCCTTTGACGGCACAAAAGCGCGTGGAGAATTATTGAACCAAATGTTGCGGCGGGTAGCAAATGATCCCTCTCAAGATCGAGGGATCAAATGCTGCGGTATGTTGTGGACTGTATGCGTGGTTCTTATCTATTTTATTATATTTTATCTCACTTACCCAGACTGCTTCCCTCTTAGATTTTGTGTTCACTGGGAAGGTAGGTATGTTAGTATGGGAGATTTTGGAAGGAATGGCGACTAGGAATGAACAATTAATTGATCGCTAAATCATTAGCGAGAGTAAGTGACGCGTGGCGATGATACTCGATAATAGCTGCGGTTTTAGAATTACGTTTGCGGTTTGATTATTCAAACCAAATTCTATTTGAACTTTTTGTGAATGGGCCTTTTCGTCTTTATTGACAAAATTGCGTAAATTTGACGGTAGCAGATCGTTGTTGACAGGAAGCCATCTTACTGCAAATAAATTTACAGATGTAAACGGTCGCATGAGCGTTTACACAGGTTTAACGTCCGAACAACTTCCGTGAGGTTTAATTTCCACAAGTCGGATGCATATGTAAACGCTTCTGTGAGTAACTTGTCAAAAACTTACATCGTAAATTTTACTTATGAGTGTAAAGCTAGCCTTAGTGGTTAGAGCCGAGTCTCAGCAAGACTTTAACAGAACATGTTAACTATTTCTTGGGACTAAAATTTGTCAATAATCAATACTTACATTAGTTACATTATAAAGGAAGGACCTCATTAATTGAGTATTTTGATGGTGGGTGACACACGAGCTACAAACTCACCCGAAGTCAGCCGAACGGTGCGCGATAATTCACGAACGCAGAGTATCGGTGTGTCCAAAGGTTCGGCAGATTTTCTGCCGAAACTGAAACTAAAGCTGAAACAAAAATTTTGTGCCGAAACCGAACCTTCTGTTGGTCACTAGTATTTAAGTTGAAACCAAATGTAAATTTAAATTTTTTTCTGTATTAATACAGGCGGAATTCGGCAACTTTATTGTTTTTATTCTCATCCTTCACTTTTTTTCAATGTTCCATTTTGTCACTGTTCTGTTTTGTCGTGAATTCCTATAAAACCCATTTATAATTATATTTTACGTTTGCTTTCAGGTGTGTGAGTTGGACATCATATTTAACTTTGAGAAAGCTTTCTTCATCCTGGATGAGCTGGTGCTCGGCGGAGAGCTTCAAGAGACCTCCAAGAAGAACGTGTTGAAGGCCATCGCCGCACAGGACCTGTTACAAGAGGTTAGAGTTTTATTATATTTTAAAAATAAATCAATTTACATAAATGGACTTGGTTCCACCCCACTAGGCAAGCCATATCTAAATTATAAAGTAAAAACAGGCAGAGGTCAGTCTTTCATGGGGCATTCGAAAGGAACAATGGCCATTCTTCTATAATTGATAAAACCTTTTTAAAAAATATACAAGGTGACGCAAAAGTTGTCACCCGATAATATATTACCTACAATAAAACAAATTGAATTGTCAGTTTCAAAAATACAAATTGTCACCCGATATTCTTTGGCTGTAATTTTTTTATAAAAAAAAAATTTGGTTCTGTTTTTGGATTGGATTTATTTTATGTCTTAATTTTTTTCCATTAAGTCGAGAAAATGACATCAGCCATTTGGCCTGTTTCAATGATACAGGCTGATGCCAATTGATGACCATACGGGCACAATTTATGGCCTTTTCCATCACTCTTTCCTGAACTTCTAGGCCATAATTTCTCACATTCTTGGCTTCAAGAGTCTGAGGCTTGTTGACATAGACTCGTGACTTCAAAAAACCCCACAAAAAGAAGTCTACGGTTAAATCGGACGATCTTGCCGGTCAGTGCAAATCACCAAAATGAGAGATTAGGCGACCTGGAAATGCGTTTTATCAAAAATTTTCTGCGTTCTTGTAGAGTATAGCGATTCATATCTTGTTAGCGTGTATTTTGTATCTGTTTACTTCACAAATGTCAAAGCTGTACTGACATTTGCCACTATTTGCAAAAATTATGACATCTTCCGATAGAGTGATGACTATGTTATGATATAATTATTTCAATTTTATTTATAATTGATTATCGCAACACTTTGGAATTAATAAATTAATTAATGAATCAAAATAATTAATGTGTAAGTCAAATCTCTTCGAGGAATATTGTAATCTCCAAATACCAAGATTGATCGTATGGGGGGTCAGTCATCCTGCTGGTGGACTTCAAAACACACGGGCGCTCTGGCCCATGTATGATTTTAAAGCGGACAACCTCGTGATCCAGCAAGTCACGTAAATAAGAAAACAATTGCGGTTCGCGTGTGCATCGAAATTATAGAAACATTGTTTCACACCGTTTTTAATACCGAGCGCGGCCACTCGAGAGAGAATCACTTTACATTCTAATTCATCGTAATGTGAATTGCGAAATCGCCTGATTAACTAAGGCATGATTCTACATTTTAGAGATCAAGAAGGTCACATTTTATTTATTTATTTATTGTTTCTTTACACTGCAGGTAAAAATGTTTACAATACAATTTGTCACCTCACTCGGACAAGCCTGTGTTGAGGTTAACAATTATACAAATTAACAAAATAACACAAAATTATACAGATATTGAAAGAACGTAATTGATGTATTTCTTCCAGGTTGAGATTATGAGTTTCTACTAAACTGATGGCGCTAGGTAGTACATTAATGTAAACTTGTAAATTTTTAGGGTGACCATAGTTTAGTGATCTGAAGTTGTAAATAATAAATAAATGTATAATATAATATGCTATAAATTTGGCAGGAGGAAGATGAAAAAAAAACAGTTTAACCCAAAATAATATTAATTTAGCTTATTATAATCATTTAGCTAATAATTTAGAAAGGACAAAGTAGAGAAAATCAATTGGCAATCCTCCACTAACACAAATAATTTAAGATACTTTTTAAAAGTGTACAAGGATGACTTTATATGTTCTGGAAGGCTATTAAATATGAGTGGAGCTTGATAAAAATAATTTCTTTGACCAAAAGAAGATTTAGTTTGAATTGTGATAAAGTTCAGACCAGAGTCAATTCTCGTAGTACGAATTTGCTGTGTTCTTTCTGCAATAATAATATTATTAAAAAATCTACAAAGCATTTGTGTAATATATAACTGTTTTACATTCATTACATTATGTACATTCCTTAAAAAGTAAATGAGTTGGATATTTAATTTTTTTCTTGAACATAACGTTAACATTTTTTGGGCAATATTAGGTGGTTCTATATAAGTCTTTGGGCAGGATCCCCAGCACACTATATTATAAGAAAGCAGAGACTGGATTATTGCAAAATTAACAGTTTTTAATTTTTCTTTGTCTAGTATATGTCTCAGTTCTTTAAAGTTATAGGTAAGTCTCCTAGTATTATTTACTAACATACTTTGACCGTCGATAAGGGATCTGCCTCGAAAGACCTCTTGACAACAAGTGCTTTGCTTTTTTTACTGATTGTAAAATTTGCATTATTTTTTTAGTGTTCGAAAATAAGACAATCGCTTACTTTACACATTAAAAAAAAATGGTAGACATACGTCAAGAACTCATACTGCAATGGAAGCATAATTTAATGTCTTAATTTCAGGAGGAGACCCCGCAAGGATTCTTCGAAGACCACGGCTTGGGTTAAATCCACAGAACTTGGAGAGTTAAGACTTAAGCATTTAATGTTAGGTTCAATTGATATATATGAATGTTTAGATTCTTCTACATCAGTTTCTGAAATAATATTAGGAGGATTCAAATCTGTTATTATATAAATTACACTTCCATGAAACTGCGTGAAGAAACAATATTATCATTTGTATTACTCACTTTTGTCACAAACAAATAATATAATGTCTTGCATTTTAAATGCGGCAGGTATAAGAAAGACTTATTATAAATATATGTAGTTATTTTTATGACTATTTGATTATTGCTTTTTGGAGCATTAAAAAACTTAGTATTTTGAAGTATTGATTTTTTACGTAAAGTATTATTTTCACGGCCTTGTTTTATGTTAATTGTTTTTTTTGGGGTATTCTTAAGAAGTGTTGGAATCTTGTGGATTATTCAAATATATATTTTTTAAACTACCCATCTTCCCTGATGATGGACACTGCAAGGCTGTCTGAAATGTTTTGTCGGAAGTGCAATAGGTACAGTTCAACACTCCATAAAATAACCATTTATATCATTGTATGTTTAGCATCGATTCTTACTTTAAAAATATTTTTAAAATGACTGATGTTTTATTCCCTATAAAATGTATCATAACGTTTATCTTTCTGGTCGATAATAATATTTTTATGTAGTACTTAATAAAATTTTCATTTGTCATTTGAGTGCTTTGCTGATAGAAATTAAATGCAACACACGCTTTTTTCGATATGCAAGGAGGTTGTCTCCTATTTTTTTTTTTATTTTGCATAAAATATTTTATATTTAAAGAGTTAATGACAATACTAAAATTAGTTTTTCGATAAAAGTGATCTTATATGAAATGGCGTCTCGTAAAGTCACACGAGACACAATTAAATACAATTCATTATTCAAATGGTAGTCTTGCAGTACTGCTGCACACGTACCGTGATATCACACCCTTTTCTGCCAGTCGCAAATATCAACATTTTGACGGCTTACATCTTTGGTACTATTTATTATCATCCCAAAATTCTAAAAGTTCTGTCCTCAGTACTCTTCTGAACTCTTGGTTAATATGATACAATTGTAAAAAATATGTAATTTTGTTCTAGGAGACAACTTCATTGTTATAAGTGCCAATATTATGTTTCCTTTGTTATATCTGGTGTTCCCCAAGGCTCCCACCTAGGTCTACTCTTATTCAACATTTATGTAAATGACATTGGACCATGCTTTCAAATTTCCGAATATGGACTTAACGCAGATAACATGAAAATATTATCTTATTAATATGATACAATTGTAAAAAACATGTAATTTCATTGTAGGAGAAAAGTTCATTGTTATAAGTGGCAATATTATGTTTCCATTGTTATATCTGGTGTCCCCCAAGGTGCCCACCTAGGTCTGCTCTTATTCAACATTTATATAAATGACATTGATTCATGCTTTCAAAATTCCGAATATCAACTTTACACAGACGTCATGAAAATATTATCTAATTAATATCATACGATTGTAAAAAATATGAAATTTCATTGTAAGGGATAACCTCATAACAATGTTTCCATTGTTTCTGTTATGTATTTCATTGTCATTCAATATTTGTTCATCTCTGTATTATTCAGGCTGTTTGCCTTTATTTAATCACAGAGTGTATCGAGTTTGCAATAATATTTCTATTCCTCGTAAAAGGTAGAAAGGTGTTTTATATTCATCCTATTAGAGTTTATTAGACCATTTCAAATCAGCCGAGCGATTTTATATCTTTTGTGGGATTGTTATTAAATAACGGACATTATCTGACGGCCGGCGAAGTCCAGCGGAAAGGCTCTTGACACGCACTCCGAAGGTCACGGGATAGAATCCTTGCTTGGTAAATAAATTTCATTTGATTAATTTATTTCACAATTTACTCATTTAAAAAATAAAATATAGCATATTTGCGGCACGTTCCAGGGTGGAAGATACTCTCAGTATCGCCCTGGTGTAAGACCACCATTAAGAATTGAAAAGTTGCTTGAAATGGCTTTAGCCGTGTTTGGTGACCAGATCTGAATAGCCAGGTACTTCCACACCTTCCTCTTCCCTATCTCCTTCCCCTCCCCACTACCTTCAGCCTCACAACATTCCCCAATTGGGGATGCCATTGTCCCACTTGCGCCAGACGGGAGCAGTTGGGACTCTTGTGCGGTATTCATGTAAAAAAAAAAATTGTCAGATTTGTGTGATTTTTACGCATTTTAATTCAGATCATTTTAAACATGAATTCCTGCAAGTATGCATGATTATTTATTCATTGTACGTTGTACATAGAAAAAGCAAACAACGGCCATAAAAATCACACAAATTATAACAATCCCACAAAAGATATAGAATCGCTTGGCGGTCCTGATACCCTTTTACTTTGACAAATTACAGTAGAACCCTGATACTTCGAAAAAAAACTGCAGAATTTTTTCTCTTTAGATATTCATTAATTATTTCGTAATTTCAAATAAATTTTTATCTGCAAAGAAAAATAGTCTATTCAAAAAAATTCATCAGAATATATATCATATAATTTTGTAAATCATGTACGTTCTGTGACGTGAAGGTTAGTGTATTTTAAAAGACATGTAAGAAGCTATTGCATATTTATACATTAAAATAAATGAAATTATTTGCAAGAATTAGTATGAAATACATTAAGGTGCATAATATTATATAATTATTATTAAACATTGTTGCATATCGTTGCATATAAAAAAAAGAAAAAGTTAAAAGACACAATTAATATTTAATTAAGTTTTTAATGTAATCATATAAAAGTATTGTGTCAAAATTGATAATATTTTTACTGTAGAACATTATTGAAGATTTAAATATATTTCATAAAAAAAATATTAATGTTAGTTTTCTCCAATCAAACTGAGTCATCACTGAGTTAAAATGATGAATTTTAAACAATGTTTCAATGTGACATCAATTTTTACTTAGCATTTGCTTAGTTTTAATTTTTCTGGAATCAGTCATTCACTTTTCATCAATTTCAGTGTAGTATAATTTGCTCAGTTTTAATTTTTATTAAGAATATAGTGAAACCCTCTTAAAAAATTCCCTCTTAAAAAGTTTTCATGCTTAAGAAGTTTGGTTTTTCCGGTCCTTTGGAGACTGAATGGGCCAATTTATCCTACAGGTTTTCCCACTTAGGCCCCAGGACACTGTAAAAATATTTTTTATTTTTTTTTTTTAAATTTCATTTTATGAAAGATGCATTTGTTAAGAATGTTCTCACCAAATGTCTTAAAGAAATTTGTAAAATTGATGGAGATTCAGCATTTTATGTGAAACCGTTTGAAACAATTTGTATTTTGAATTATCCTTCAGCAAAACTTTTAACGCGTTTTTTGTTGAAACTTCATTTTTCAACGAGCCTAGCGATTCCGTACTTTTTGTGAGATCGTTATTGGATAACGGACGTTATCTTCTGTCAGATTTGTGTGATTTTTACGTCATATATTTTAGTTTAGATCGATTTAAACATGAATTCCTGCAAGTATGCATGATTATTTACTCATTTAATGTACGTTGTACATAGAAAACGCAAATAACAGCCATAAAAATCACACAAATCTGACAGGAGATTGAGTCCGTTATCCAATAACGATTTCACAAAAAATACGGAATCGCTAGGCTGGTTGACAACATATTAGAAAAACTATTCATCCGATTTGCATGCACCACGTCTTAAACTCTTCGAAAATCCAGTCTCTGTGACACCACATAGGGATTTTTTTGTAAAGGGTCCCCTTCTATTTTTTTTAAGAATTATGAAAATTTTCCATGAAAATCGGAAATAAAAATCTGCTGGTCCGCCATTTTTTATTTATTTTTTAAATATCGAAATTCCCCTTTGTGATGCCATAGAGACTCGATTATATAGTTTTTTTAATATGTTGTCCATCAGGTTGAGAAACATAGTTTCGAGAAAAACTTGCTCAAAGTTTTGCTGAAGGATAATTCAAAATACAAACTGTTTCACATAAAATGCCACACCTCAGCCAATTTTTCGAAGTTCTTTAAAACATTTTATTATTAACAAATGCATCTTTTAGAAATTAAAATTTAAAAAAAATGCCAAAAAAAACTTCTTACGAGAGTTTCACTGTTCAGAAATTAGTCATCCACTTCTCATCAATTTCATCCACGAGTAGTATATTTTGCTCAGTTTTAATTTTTCTGTAAACAGTCATTCATTTCTCATCAATTTCAATGAATCGTGTAATTTGCTCATCCATGTGTAATATGTTAGAATTGTATTATTTTGGCAGTTAATTTCATACTGTCTGCATTTATCCATTAAAGTAAACGATATAAAATGAAAATAACAAATTTAATTGTTTTCATTTCCATTGTGTACATACCTTCTTGTATTATGAAGAAAAAAACAGTATTTTCAAAACTCTAATTATTATCATTATTATATTAAGTAGGTAGATACACATATAAATATTTCTTGTGCAGAGTTGTGGATAATCTCAGTATCACCCTGGCGAAAGACCCCAATCAGAATACTTGAAATGGCTTTAGTGAGCAGATCTGAATTGCTAAGTACAGTGAAATCCCTATCTCTTATTTTTGAAGGGTCTGTAGGAACTGTTCTTAATTTAATTTTTAGTGCTGGCAATATTTATTCAATCGCCACACTGGGACGCATGTGTGTATGATTGCGTTACTCGAATCAACTAGTGCGATTGGAAACCATATTTATTCAGTTTTGAGGACTTTTGCCGTTGCACATATTTCGTACACATTAACCTCAAGCGTTCCCGAAATCTTTCGATAAAATCACCTCGTGAATTTGTGATTATTTCATAAAGTTATCCTTTGAAAAATAAATCGCTTAATTCAAAATGCAACCTTTACAATAGATATTTAACCATTGTACCACCTCGCGATAGGTCCTATTGAAATAAACTATGAATGTGAGAATATGGAAAAAGCTGCATTGATACCTATATATTTAATATTCTAAAAAAGATGCATATTTCACATATAAATGATAGTTTAAATAAAAATGTCGCCGTATCTGAACGCTTGTCTACAACAACAGTGATTTTCGGTGGGATTTTTTACACTTTGTAACGTAATTATTTTCATGGTAGTTACTCAATCGGTACCTACTTGCTCAGAAGGAGTTTTATTAATTTCGGGTGCCGTTGGAACGATTGATAACAAATTCAAATTGCCGGAACATTGTTCGATTGTTTTTTGTTTTAGAAAAAAAGAAACTGTGGTAAGGGCGACGTCATGACATAACGATGGATTGGTCGGAAGTTTTATTTTGTAAGGAGTTTTGATACTCCTAAATGATTGTGTAAATTTGCAATATTATGCGTGTAACAGACGTGATGCCTTTACGAGACTGTTAAATAGTACCGGGTCGCGGTACACGCAGGATGTTGATTGTTTTTTCGAGGCGAGGAAAACTTTTATTGTGATGATCACGAGATATCGAGTTACCTATGTAATATTACAATCTAATGGAAGTGTTTATGATGTCTGTGTGCCTGGTACCTAAGGTTGGTGTTCTTGTGCTTAGAACTGAGATTCTTGTGCCACGTACAATCCAATATCACCGAGGACAACTTTGATGAAGACTGCAGGAGCTTCTTAAATTACATCAACAATATAGAACTGCGGGTTATATCCTGTCAATGCTCAGAGATGGCCATTGAACGCATTGTGACGCCTTTGTGGATGGACTGAAATCTCGGCTCCTTCACTGTGTCATGGACATGCGAAGCGGCAGCTCTGGGGCTCTTCTCCAGCTATCTGGAGCCCTTGTCGCTGAGGTTAGAAGAGGTGCGCCATATTAACTATCGCAGGCTACGAATGATCAATTGGAGTGGATTCTACTAAAATAACTGAATTATCTCTCTCTCTCTCTCTACATTTTTTTAAGTTTACAAAGGTATTTATGTAGATTATGTTTTTGCTTGTCAATAATAACAAGTACATTTTGTTTAATGTGAGTTCTTTTATTTACATCAGATAGTAGCTTTCTTTTTATCCCACGCAGGACCCTGAGATGATGATGAGAGCTCATGCATACGGAATTTCTCTGCGAACTGATAAGATGCGTGTCATTTTTGGCGCCCAACGTGTCATTTTTGGCGCCCAACGTTTTAAAGAGGGTAGATTACTCTCTTGGTGCACGATAAGAGGCTACTATCTGTTATTTACTATCGTCACTATCTGTTATTTACTATCGAATTACTGTTATTTAAGTTGAATTTTATTAATTGTTTTTAAGCTATCATAATTAATGACTTTTCTTTGAATGCAGTGTGCTTGGGAACTTGTATTAGAAGTTATAAAATAATTTATTTTTTTTAAATATTTCATTATTTTATTTTTTTTGAGAAAAAAAAAAGATGGCGTTATATACAAAATTACATCGTGGTCCTCTGCATTCTGCGTGCGAGAATCGCAGAAGATCACCGCTCATCAAATTAAATACGGACGCGTATATTTTGATGACAATTTTTGGTGAGAATATTAGCCCTCATGTGTTTATATTGATTAAAATCTTATGTTACTTGTACATATTTATAGGTAGACGTTTATATATAATTAGCTATATTTAGTTATAGGTGTACTTATCTTTATAATTAGTATTATGCGAATATTGTTAGTGTTGCATCCGAAACTGCCCGAAATGACAGCCTCAAATGCAACAGGCGAATGGTGGACTGTAAATTGCTAAATAAACAAAAATTACGAAATGAATTGAATGCTTATATGTGTCTGGTAAATCTCTGGAACTAGAAGGAAGTAAGGAAAGCCAAGTCACTTACCAAATTCGAAGACGAGCACAAACTTAAAGAAAAACCAGTTCCTTCCAATGTCACAAGTCGATCAGTTGTAGGTGCACACTGTTGGTTGTTATTGTTCCAAGCCTTTTTTCAGCAAGGTGACATGGTTGGTGGGGGTAGGATCGAAAAATGACATTCAGGTAGGTACTGAGCACAATATCAATTCAAAACCCAACATTCCCGCCCCCGAGAAGAGATTGAAATCTCTTATCTACGACCGATGGTAAATCACACATTTCCGAATACTGACAACAAACAAATGAATTTAATAACAACCTATTATTAACAAAACGACAAACAATTATTCAATCTTTTTGCAACGAACAACTTAACGAAATTAAAAAAAAATGTAAGAAACATAAGTCTAAAATAAAACTAAAATTAATCCATAAGGAATATGTTCCTAAGATAAGTTATTGAAGACCTATCTTTCATAGCAACTGACACCGCGGTAAAACGAACAAAAAGTAAGGAGAAAATAAAGACGACAAATATAAAACTTAAAATAAACTTATGAGTAAAATGTTTCAAAGTGGTAATGGATAAAGTTTGACAACTGGCCGACGAAATGTTCCTTGTGCAGTTTTAACTGTCACAACCCGTACGATTTGATCAGGACCCGGATGACATTCCTCGATGCGTCCCAGTGGCCAGTGCATGGATGGAATTTTTCCATCATTTAATAACACCAAATCTCCAACATTAAGATTAGGTGATGAAGTTATCCACTTTCCACGTTGTTGTAGGGTGTGCAAATATTCTTTTCTCCATCGATTCCAAAATGCCTGAGTTATTTTTTGCAACAATTGCCAACGTGATAATCTATTCATCGGTACTTCAGACCAATCAGGTTCAAAAAAAGGCATTAACTTTTGAACATGAGACGAGTTACGACAATTTTTTCCTGCATCAATATGAAAATGAACGCGTTGTACTTTCAAAATCAATAATTTCAGAGATGAATGCAACTCCTCGACGGTTAACATTCCAAATATACGATCCTCTTTCTTCTTTCGAATGTTGACAGCAAATCTCAAAATCCATGCTGTAACACGTTGCAATCTTGTTAATGAAGAAAATCTATTTAACGTCTCATCATTCCACGAATCAGTTGTAGTCAATACATGAATATTGTTGGCCTTTAGCTCAGGAACAACATCAAGTTTTACACTGAAAGAATGGACCAATGGCCACTCATCGACGGGTGAGAGCATCCAAGGAGGCCCCTTCCACCATAACTCTGTATTGACCAACTGATCAGGCAAAAGTCCTCTGCTGGATACGTCAGCTGGGTTTAAATGAGAACGTATATGAAACCATTTGATCAACGAATTAACTTCATTGATTTGTTCTATTCGATTGGCAACAAAGGTTTGCAAATTATAAGTAGGTGTATGAATCCATGATAAAACTATCGAAGAATCCGTAAATGCGAACACTTTGTCAATATGTAAAGTTGTACCGAATGATTTCAAAACATAATCCAAAAGTCGAGCAAGTAACAAAGCACCACATAATTCTAAACGTGGAATAGAAAGAGTTTTCACTGGAGCCACCTTTGACTTGGCAACCAAAAGTCTAATGTTAAATTCTTGCTTTGAGTGTTGGGACCGAATATACACAACACAAGCATAGCCCCTTTCGGATGCATCTGCAAATCCCACTAATTGATATGTATTATCACTACTCTCCCCTAAGTAACGCGGAATTTGAATATTGGCTAATGTTGACAATGACGATACTATTGCCGTCCAATGAGATTGAACCATGACAGGAACTGGATCGTCCCAGTTCAATCCAAGCTTCCACAACTGTTGTAACAGACATTTAGCCAAAAATGTGACGGGGGAAATCCATCCAAGTGGATCAAAAATCTTTGCAATTGTTGATAAGATTGACCTTTTCGAAAATGTTATTTGTGATGTTTTCACTCGGTACGAGAACGAATCAGTTTGCGAATCCCAAACAATACCTAAAATCTTAATGTTATTGGCATGATCTAAATCAATTTCTATAGGTGCTTCCTGATGTGAGATTGGAATATCATAAAGCAGTTCACGACAATTACTCGACCACTTGCTCAATTCAAAACCGCCAAGATTAAGTAGTTCCACCAAGTCTCGCTGCAATTTACGTGCCGATTCAAGTGTGGATGCTCCAGCTAAAATATCATCAACGAACGTATTTTCTAACAAAACTTTTGATGCCGTCGAAAATTTGGCATCTGCATCCAATGCGAGTTGCTGTAAAGTACGTAAAGCGAGAAACGGTGCGGAAGCCGTTCCGTAGGTAACAGTTTGCAGTTCAAATTCTTTAATCATTTGTTCCGGTGATTCACGCCATAAAATATGTTGATAGGATCTATCCTCTGGTCGAACCAATATTTGTCTATCTGTTGTAAAGACAATTTTATGCGTTCTGAAATTGGAAATTAACTTCACAATATCTTGTTGAAGTTTAGGTCCTACTAAAAGTATATCATTTAACGACTGGTTAGAAGATGTTTTTGAACTTGCGTCAAAAACAACTCTAAGTTTTTTAATGGATCCAGTATCCTTAATCACACAATGATGAGGAATGAAATATTTTCCAATAGAAACTGATGAACTTGTCACATCTATCATGTGGCCCAAAGATTCATATTCTCTCATGAATTGAATGTAATCAGATTTTATATCTGGATGCCGAGAGAAACGGCGCTCGAGGTGATGCAGACGAGATACTGCCGAATGATATGAATCACCAAGAGCCGATTTAACTTCCCTGAATGGAAGTGGGACAACGTAACGTCCCGCATCATTTCTATAATGCTGCGTTGAAAATATTTCCTCACAAAGCAACTCTTCCGTAGATAACGGTGAAGGATGATTTGGAAGGTCTTCGATTTCCCAAAACGTTTTCAGAACAGTCTCAATTGTCGATTCTGACGTCGTCAAAAACGAATTCATGGGAGGAGACACGCTGTGATCGACATTTCCCATTAAAATCCAACCAAAAGCCGTGTTCAAAGCTATCGGTTCATTAGATTTTCCTACCACCCGTCCTGAACGAAGAACGGATGAAAACAACCCAGCACCCAATAAAATATCGATTGCAGAGGGTTTATCGAAATTTGGATCTGCCAAAGTTAAATTTTTCAAATGATCCCAGTCTCCCCGACGAATGGGAGAACTAGGCAACTGTGCACAAATGCTTGATAACACGACGAAATCCGCATCAAAAAGCTCATTCGAACATAGAGGACGGATCCGACACTTGACCAGTCCCTTCTGCGCGATGGCCGACAACTGTCCAATTCCTCGAATAGGAATTTGTTTATTAGAACAGTCGAGGCCCAAACGAATTGCACAATCATTTGAAATAAAATTTGCCTGACTGGCACAATCCAATAATACACGAACCTTGTGAAAATGACCCTTTTTATCACGAGCTTCTACGATGGCCGTAGCTAACAAAACTGATGATTGGCTAGAGCTCGATAAAACGTTGGGATTGTTAAGCCTCTCCGAATGGGGTGTGGTTGCCGCGATGGCCGATACGATTGGGTCGATTGTCTCAGGTGGCGAATCGAGTACTTCTTGTCTAGAAGTGTTATCGTAATTGTTGCTATTTGACGCCTGTTCTTGCCTATTTACGTCACGAGAAAAATGCAACAAAGAATGATGATTTTTATGGCACTGAAAACAATTAAAACGCGACGAACAGTTCTTGACCAAATGCTGAGCGGAAAGACAATTCTGACACAACTTATATTTCTTCACAACATCGAATCTAGCAGGTGGTTGTAGCTTTAAGAATTGGTCACACTTTGAAAGAACATGTCCACCTTTGCATATTAAACACACCGACTTTTGTGTACTGACAAAAGAATTTAATAAGCGATTTGTTTTTGCTTTTGGCGCTTCATTTTTCACACCGTACCCATGAACCGATTCATAAATTTTAGATTGTGATTCTAAAAATGACAATAATTGCGAAAATGATGGAATTTCCTCCTTATGACCTATTAACTCGAAGTTAGTTCTTAAGTCATCAGGAGTTTTCTTCAAAACGATATGTAGTAATAAAAATGACCACTGATCTGTTGGAAAATGTAACGCTTCTAATGCCTGAATATTTTCCTTCAAAACATTAACGACAGATCTAAGCGAATCCTTTTTAATTATGGGGCATGAGATAATGTTCTCTATGTGTCTGTCCGCAATTATCCGTTTGTTATGAAAACGATCTCTCAACAAATTGTAAGCAATTGGATAATTGATTGCGGAAACAGGAAGATGCTTTATAATTTTCAACGCGTCACCCGATAGTGCTCCTAACAAATAATGTAATTTATGTATGTCACTTAGAGATTCATTATCATGAATAATTGCATCATACGTATTTATAAAGTTTATCCATTCAGTAATTCCACCCGAAAAAGTTGGCAAACTAATTTTAGGAAGTGAAAAACCGTGACTATTTGATGTTTTTATAGAATCTTCCTTTGGTGGAAAAACTGCTAGATAATTCGTATGAATTTCAAAATACATGTTCATAAAAGATTTATATTTATTTTCCAAATCTGTTAATTTTAACTCCTCACTTTTTGACGTTTCTAGAATAATATAAGATTCAACAAAATCATCCCTTTGCTTTTCAATATCCTTAATTCTAACCAGTAAATTATTTCTATCTAATAAATTACCAGAAACAACTGCTCTGATCGATGAATCATGAATCTCCCGGAGACCTAGAATGGCCAATTTATTGCGAACACTAGCAGAAGCAGCCATTTTGATAATATTTGAAAATAGAAATTCAACAAACGAAAAATGTGAAATTTACCACGAATTTTAACCCCTTTTGAAGGTGACAATGTGCCCAATTCGAAAGCCGAAATGCCAGGAATATTAGGAACACAGGATCAAGGTTATTGGAAAAACACATACAAGCATTCAACTCCAAAATGCTCACGAAATCTGGCACGATTGGACCAATATGTTGCATCCGAAACTGCCCGAAATGACAGCCTCAAATGCAACAGGCGAATGGTTGACTGTAAATTGCTAAATAAACAAAAATTACGAAATGAATTGAATGCTTATATGTGTCTGGTAAATCTCTGGAACTAGAAGGAAGTAAGGAAAGCCAAGTCACTTACCAAATTCGAAGACGAGCACAAACTTAAAGAAAAACCAGTTCCTTCCAATGTCACAAGTCGATCAGTTGTAGGTGCACACTGTTGGTTGTTATTGTTCCAAGCCTTTTTTCAGCAAGGTGACATGGTTGGTGGGGGTAGGATCGAAAAATGACATTCAGGTAGGTACTGAGCACAATATCAATTCAAAACCCAACAGTTAGAATAATACTAGTTTTACTTAATTAGGTTTATGAAAAAACTATTGTTTTTTTTATTTTTTTTCTTTTTATGCGGTGGCATGAAGGAACACCAAGCCTTCATACTGCTTCATTTATTTTTTTTCTTTTGTGTGACACTTTGCTCACGTGTCTTGAAGCTTGGTACCTCCAAGGCATGTGCTCGGAGTGAGCACTACATTCTAGTGTACTGATGATAGACTTCATTTATTTATCCTCGTTGGACTAGAATAGGAACAACTCCACAAGAGATGTTTCTCTGATCTTAGTGATCAGTGGCGCCCAAAAAATTAGTTTAGTTTATAACTAAATCTGTTTTATTGTTTAATATACCTAATTAAATGTTGAATCTGACAATCTGTTAATATTAAGTTAAGTAATTAAGACATTATTCATTAGGAAATTGGTTTTGTCACAAATAAAGGGAAGTACTGCTTCGGCGTGCACCACTATTAAATAATTCCGATCTGGAAATTGACACTCTACCTTTAATACAGGAGAGTGAAGTTTTTCTTGTACAGTTTTTGTTAGTCATAAGTATAATTTGTTAATTGTAAATAGTAATATATGCCTAAGTATTTCACTGCTAATACCAGTGCCATGCTGTAATGTTTGACGTAATAGTGTCGATCACTTGAGTTATGATCGAATTATAAACAATAGTTTAGTTTATAACTAAATCTGTTTTATTGTTTAATATACCTAATTAAATGTTGAATCTGACAATCTGTTAATATTAAGTTAAGTTATTAAGACATTATTCATTAGGAAATTGGTTTTGTCACAAATAAAGGGAAGTACTGCTTCGGCGTGCACCACTATTAAATAATTCCGATCTGGAAATTGACACTCTACCTTTAATACAGGAGAGTGTAGTTTTTCTTGTACAGTTTTTGTTAGTCATAAGTATAATTTGTTAATTTTAAACAGTAATATATGCCTAAGTATTTCACTGCTAATACCAGTGCTGTGCTAATACAGTGTTAATACTTTTAATAATACTTTTCCATGTTTTGTTTACAAGTTCCGAAGAGATGAGAGTAGTGTATGCCGCTACCTACTCGTAACGTTTCGAATTCTTCGATCGTTCATCTTCATTCCAGGAGACGGAGTAACTATGGACAGATTGATATGAGAGTCTGTGCCATAGCAGGGCCGTTGCCTGACGTTTCGGAACCGACCAGAGTGAAGACGGAGGATCTGTTGTCTGCGGATGTTTTCCCTGCAGAAGACAGAAGGGCCGTTGTCACGCTGATCATCATTGAACTTACTACAAGTGATAATTAAATCACTAGAACATTCTCAAAAAAAAAAAAAAACAAGTCAAAACATACATAATCCAATCCTATACATTATATTATATTAGACTCATAAAAAGAGCCAATTATTTGTCAAGCCCATATAATGATTAACGAAATAATAAAAAATAATAATAGACATATTTAAGTCTAGCTATATTGTTAGTTGTTGAGATGTATTGTTTTAGGTCTTTAGCTAAAGCGGGGTCCAGAGCTCGTCATTTGTCACAACAAGTCAATGAATTTATCAAGTTTGTCAATAAATACTCTCAACTTTTGTTGTTTCGAGTTTAGTTGTGCTTTCCATGTTCGACGGAAAACATTTCCCAAACACTCCATCCCGGGTGAAGCGGGAAGGCAGGCGGGGGGGGGGGATTCATTTTTTGACAGATGCCGCGCAATGCGGTCGTGTGGGGAGAATTAACGGAACGGCCGCCTTTTGTGGTTATGTGCATTTAATGTGCAATGAGCGGGCATATTCACGAGTTTAAAATATTGTTATACTACGTATAATATTATAATAAATATATTTGATAATAAAATTATAATATAATATCAAATATTTATAATTATTCTGTTTTTGACGTAAATATTTACGCACTCTAAATTCGTAACTTTAGGTCGTGCCATAATCGATATTAGTCAGAAATCTTTCCTGATTATTCAAGTTGGCATGGTGAACACAATTTGACAAGTAGTACCTACATAACATAATAATAAAGTACTATAATAACAATGTATGGCTGTTTATGAAATTTACGTTTTTGTGTAAAATCATTTCAAGGACACTGTATATTACTGTACAAAGACATGACGTTCCCGCGCGGCGCGGAGAATATTCCAGGCGTTTCTCGATACCGAATAAGTATGTTAATATTTGTTACTATATTATAATTATATTATCAAATATATTTATTATAATATTATACGTAAGTATAATAATATTTTAAACTCATGAACTCGCTCATTATACATTACACATAACCTCAAAAAGTCGTTCGGTTTGTTCTTCCATAAATACGACCACACCGCGCGACTCCTGTCAATTAAATGAATTATACCCCCCCGCCTGCCTTCCCGCTTCACCCGGGATGAAGTGTTTTGGGAATGTTTTCCGTCGAACACGGGAAGCACAACTAAACTCGAAACATTGACAAACTTGATAAAATCATTGACTTGTTGTGGGACTGTCAATGATTTTATCAAGACAAATTGAGACAAATGACGAGCTTTGGACCCGACTTAAGCGGGGTCCAGAGCTCGTCATTTGTCACAACAAGTCAATGAATTTATCAAGTTTGTCAATAAATATTCTCAACTTTTGTTGTTTCGAGTTTAGTTGTGCTTTCCATGTTCGACGGAAAACATTTCCCAAACACTCCATCCCGGGTGAAGCGGGAAGGCAGGCGGGGGGGGGGGATTCATTTTTTGACAGATGCCGCGCAATGCGGTCGTGTGGGGAGAAAACGGAACGGCCGACTTTTGTGGTTATGTGCAATGAGCAGGCATATTCACGAGTTTAAAATATTATTATACTACGTATAATATTATAATAAATATATTTGATAATAAAATTATAATATAATATCAAATATTTATAATTATTCTGTTTTTGACGTAAATATTTACGCACTCTAAATTCGTAACTTTAGGTCGTGCCGTAATCGATATTAGTCAGAAATCTTTCCTGATTATTCAAGTTGGCATGGTGAACACAATTTGACAAGTAGTACCTACATAACATAATAATAAAGTACATAATAACAATGTATGGCTGTTTATGAAATTTGCGTTTTTGTTTAAAATCATTTCAAGGGCACTGTACTAGTAGTGTTCAATATCGGTACTTTTACTACCCGTCGGTATCCGTTACTTTCACAAAAAGTAATCGTTACTATGTAATCGTTACTGATTACTTTGATTACTTTCGGGTAGTAACTACTGCAAGTATCAAATCGTTACTGAATGCTTTGATTACTTTCGGGTAGTACCGACTACTAGTATCAATTCGTTACTGAATGCTTTGATTACATTTGACTACTTTCGGTTCCGGATACCGCCGGATATATACAAATCGTTACTGGTTACATTTTGACGTTTGTGTATTTCGTTAGCGCGGATAGCGTGTACTTTGGTTATGAATTATTAGGATTCTACGTTAGTTATTTATAGGTACTTCGAATATTTTGAAGATTTTGTGTGTTTAGATTTTTTTACATTATCTTTAATCGTAAATTACATAATATCAACACACTGGATTGACGTGTCATTTTCCATTGAAATTCGAAACGTAATTTTACATGCGTGTTTTGATTTTTGTTTTTCTAGCTTTGAGATAAGTTAATAAAACACTATTATAGGCTGGTGGTAATTTTTTATACATTTTATTTATTATTTATTTAATCTCACATAATGTCATATTATACCTATGATGATAGATGTTATAGGCGGGCTTATTACTTGGCGGAAATTTCTACAAACCAAATTCATCTTTATAATCATAAAATTTAAAATTAAGCGCATATTGTATTATTATTTTTTTTGTAAACTCTACAGAAATTTAAATCTTATAATGTGTGATAGAATAAAAGAGGTGTTAAAATTATTACTATGAAAACTTTTTATAGTCGTAATAATATCTAATAATCATATTTGTTACACCGTTCGAAAATTGTAGTAGATACCTACCGTCAAAAAACTTGCATACTTGTACAAATTGGTAGCAATATAGATATATCAGATAGCAAGGTACACAAACATAAATATCAACTGAAAGCGTTTTTTTCCCGATTTAAACAGTATTTTTTGTCTCTGGCAATACCGTACTTAAACGTCGCTGGTGTGAAGCGCCCCAGCGGCACAAATAGAAACGACCAAATAATCGGTACAAAGTGTGGTTTATTTATGAACAGCTGGTATAGCGTGGAGCGCCTCTTGCGGCACAAATAACAACCAAGTAATCGGTACTGAAGTATCCGCATCGAAAGTAATCATTTCAAAGTATCAATGAAAGTAATCATATCAAAAGTAACGGATACTCTTCGTTTTTAGTAGTCGGTACTTTGATTACTTGGTGAGTACCGATTACTTCAGTACCGAATGATTACTTTTCATGCATCTCTACACTGTACATTACTGTACAAAGACATGTTACGCATCCACGTTCCCGCGCGGCGCGGAGAATATTTCAGGCGTTTCTCGATACCGAATAATTATGTTAGTATTTGTTACTATATTATAATTATATTATCAAATATATTTATTATAATATTATACGTAAGTATAATAATATTTTAAACTCGTGATTATTTAAGCTCGCTCATTATACATTACACATAACCTCAAAAAGTCGTTCGGTTTGTTCTTCCATAAATACGACCACACCGCGCGGCTCCTGTCAATTAAATGAATTATACCCCCCCCGCCGGCTCCCGCCTGCTTCCCGTTTCACCCGGGATGAAGTGTTTTGGAAATGTTTTCCGTCGAACACGGGAAGCACAACTAAACTCGAAACATTGACAAGCTTGATAAAATCATTGACTTGTTGTGAGACTGTCAATGATTTTATCAAGACAAATTGAGACAAATGACGAGCTCTGGACCCCGCTTTATATAAACATGGATATTTTCCCACTTCCAGAATAAATTTAACATTCAGATCTCATTTCTGTCAAACTAGTAGTAAATGCATCTGTGTAGCGTGCAAAATGGCCTAAGAACGAGGATCGCATCCAACTACCTCCCCATATCCATCATTTCTCCAAGGTATTATAGGAAAGGATGATTAACACTAAGCTGCTCACATGCCCAGAGAATAACTTCAACAAAACCGATCGTGTGGCGATATGCTCGGCGGGATTGTGATGCATGTTTGGGGGTAGTATTTTGAGCGTTTCAAAGAAACCCAAGCTGTTGGGTTGGATGTCTCCAAAGTCTTTGATAGGATCTGTCATCGGGTATTTGTTGGGTACAACCATATGCGATTCATTCAACCCTGCAAATTTAGATTGCAGACTTCCTTAACCCTCAAGTCTTTTAAATATGTTTATCTAAATCCAAAATTGGGGAAGAGTATATGGGTACCGCCACACCGGGAACAATTTATTGAATAACCAAAACCCCTGCCATACGTCACCCCAGGTGGTTTGCTACGTTTGGTGATTTAGAATGGGTTCTTGGTGCCAAATGCCTTTGCCAACCTACTGTGTGGCGGGCCGGATCGGGAGAGTCCGGTCGAGGGAGACCTAGACCTCTCCAGCCAAGCTCTCTTGACCTGTCAGCTTGCACCGCAGTGGGAGGGATAGATTAAATGTTGAAATGGGTGCATAAGGTTAAATAAAACAAGCAAGGTGATTATTGTATATTATTTATTTCATAAAATGTAATAACCATAGGCACAATATTTGGATATCCGTATGCATAATTAATGAATGTACGCATTAAACAAACATTCTTCACACAATAACGCACAGATTAAAATGTAAACCAACGTAGTCACATCTGTGTAGGATCTAACATCATCCAACACAAGTGTGATGTCCAACATAACATTACATGTTATCCATATTAGAAGAATCAAGACTTAGAAATTCTAGATTAATTGGAAGATAAATAAAAAGAAATGATACATTGGCGAGGTTTTGGTTCCCCATTGGTTCTAATCACAGATAATAGAAAAAAAGGGAGTACGACAAAATTGCATAGATTTATCGAAGCATCCGTGCAATGAAAGTTATGCGGTTGGTATGTCATGCACAGATGCGATTTGCAGTAGTGTGGGTGAACGATGTTGGTGACACTTTTGGCATTCGCAGCCCTTTGTTTCTTTTATCTATGCTTCTAATATTAAAGTTGCGTAAACAATAATAATATTATAACTTAACAACTAAAAGCTAAAGAAAGCCTTTTTGACTACAGATACCTGATTATTTCAAGGTTATTTGATGAGAAATGCTACGGTATTATGCATTGGGTAAATTGTAAAATTTTGCATTATTTTTGTAAAAAAATAAAATTTGACAAAAACAGCCATTTTATTGTGAAATTTTAGGAACCAATAGTTTGACCACTAATTCATGTTGTTTACAAATGTATTAATTAGAGCATGTTGAGTTGTTTCACAGTGTCATCAAATGGCCATTTTGTTTTTTTGAAATTTGAAAGGTGGGCTTTAAACGGCGATTCTAGGTGCATTTCATCTTTCTGTCAAATTGCAATAAGCTGACAAGCTTAACAACATGATTGTTGTCCTCTTCTGCTGATCACAATTTGTTCAAAAACTGAAAAGGACTTAGAATTTTCTTAGTGACGTTTAACAAGAACATAACTGTTCGGAGAGTAACTTATGTACCAACACACATTTGTAAGTGCGTATTGTTTGTCATGTCTAATTGTGTAACATATCAACATGATGTCAGAATCAAAAATGATAGAACTCGTACAATTTAGACATTGGATTGTATTAAAAAAACATTCTCCAATTCATATAAGAGTCTAGGGTAAAGGTAATTGTTCTTGCTAGTGGTCAAGCTGTAGCCATTGGGTGTTAAAAAGATTAAATGATATGTTTTATAATTATAAAGCTTAAACATTGTTTAATAAAGAAATTAAAACAAATAAATAAAGTAAATAATATTATAATTTACTGATTAATTATGCAAAAAAAAAAACATGTTACGCCATGTTTCATATTGGGAGTAAAAAAAACACCAGACTCAAAAATTCTCATGTAAAAGACTACACTCAGATTCCACATAAAATCAAAAGGGCAATAATAATAAATGTATTGCACTAACAGAATCCCGCTGTGAATAGAATACTTGGTGTAGGATTTTAATTATTTTAGGTTAGATTAGGTTCTTTCACAGAATTTTAAATGTAACATTGTCATCAAGGCAAATTAGCAACATTTTTTAAATTTGGGAGGTGGGTATATAACCAATACCTCTGCCATAGGTTACCGCAAGTGGTTTGCTACGTTTGGTGATTTAGCAGGGGTGCCCGGGGTTCATGGAGTGAGTTTTGCCCTGGTCTTGGCGGCGGATGCATCTGTCAACCTGCTGCGTGGCTGGCTGGTTCGAGAGAGACCGATTGAGAGGCCTTTTGACCTCTCCAGTTGGATTCTTTTGACCCATCGCCTTGCACTGCAGCTCCTGGACACACTGACCTCCAGATTCCTACTAGCCCAGAACTTCCTCTCATTCATTTCCCTCCCCACAGCATCCCCTAAGATGACATAAGGAAATTATTTTTCTAAGGGCCTCCTGTGTAAAAAAAATAACATTGCGCTAATTAGCCATTTTGTGACACTGTTACATTTGAACTTCTGTGATTAACCTCAACCAGTTTTGATTACGCACAGTAAAAAGCAGGAAAAGCTAACAAGAAGTATTGATTGACATTGTAAAATCAAAGAGCGATGTTATTACTCATATGTTAACATTGCAAAATAAACATTTTGGCATAATATTCTTGAAAGTCGTATCTAGTTCAGCCAGAATTATTTGATAGTTTATCACTATGGTTGCTTCAATTTATTATGAATAATTATTATTACGTATTAAATGCACCAAATTTATATCGAAAAGCTTTAACTTTAGCTGGTTAACAGTCATACGTTCAAATACATACAGCAGCGTGTAAATAAAAAAAATATATTAACGTTCTGACAGAAAATTAACTTTTTTGTTTATAATAATACAGACTTATGTTTTTACGTTAAGGCGATGCACTACATCGTGTAAAATTCGGGATCAGGCCGCTAACAATAACACTCCTTATGTAAGTGGCGATAAGGTTTAAATTCCTGTTCAATACCAGACAAGAAAAAACATAGCCATAAAACGTGTTTTATTTTATTTTGAGAAGTACGGGCACATATATTTAAATGTTTTACGACCATTTTTTGAAGAATTTAATTTTCCACATTATACAATATAACCACAACCAAAAAAGGTTCGTAAGTAGGAAATTTTGTACTTTAAAGCAATTTTTATAGGTCTGATACTTTTATTTTTTTCTGGGCTTATAAAAAGATTTATTAAAAAAATATTTGATTATTCCGAAGGCAAAAATATGTGTTCTACTCGCAGTATTTTATTAAAGGGTCTAAAATATTTCTAAGTGATTGAATTATCAAACCAAAAACAGACGATTTAGTGCATCACCCTTTAATTTCAATTTGTTATCTAGTAAAAGGAACCTAAATGTTTTTTTATGCTTATTAAATTATAATAATTAGTTATCACCTGTTATTATAAAATAAAAATAAATATATATCTTTGTACATTAATTTTTTATTATGCTTTTTGGAAATTGTAACCTCTTCTGTCAGAATAGAAATAAAATAAATACATATTATGTAAATCCATTATGACATAAAATGATTGCTAATTACAAAATAATATATATTGTAATGTATTTATTATGCTTTATGAAAATGTTAAAATAAACAACAAGGTGAGAAGCAAATTCAAAAGTATAAAAAAAGTTTATACTTATAGCTAAGTGGTGATTTATAATTAAAAATTATTTTTTTATTAATTATTTTAAAACATATTACTAAATAAAAATAACATATTTATAATGAACGCACTTTAAAATGATTATTAATTACACTTCGTAGATAGCTCAACTCTCTTAGTAAACATAAAATTCAATTTGGATTATCTTTTGCAACTCTGGACATTTTTTTTTGTATAATTTATTTGGTATTACAGCCAACCAAACGGCAATTCTTGTGAATTTAGTTTTGCAAATGATAACATTGACACTAATTCCCATAAACCTTTATCTTTTTTAAAAATTTTTAATCACCTCTTTTCGTATTCCTATAAGTGATGAAAAAAGCCAATACATCCCTCGTGAGGAAGTGGGGGTGATGTTACACGTCCTATTACATAATGTGTGCGGGGTGACTTTGGACAGACTAACTCACCACCTAATAATATATTTAATTAAATAGAATGGGGTGGCTTGGTAATAAGTCACCCCACCTCCTATCAAAAGAGCAGGATGGGGTGATTTAAACACCTAGAATAGTTTATCTAAAGGAGAGTGGGGTGCGATTGAATCACCCGAATCAATAAACAGGATAGCACGGGGCGTGTTGGTACACTGCACAGATGCCTATATAGCATATTAGGGAGAGATTTAGACTAGTTTATCATAGTGTTGGATGTAATCTCAGAACAAGGTAGTGTGGAGTGATTTATACTATTTACTTCAACTACGACATTTTGTAGATAGGCTTTGATTATTGATTTATTTTTGGGGTATTATACCGTGTTGCGCTACCTCTTTCTTTAACCTAGCCTTTTTTTATGTTAATACCTCTCAAGAGTCCCAACTGCTCCCGTCTGGAGCCAGTGGGATTATGACATCCCCAATTGGGGTATGTTGTGAGGCTAAAGATGGTGGGGAAGTACCTGGCTATTCAGATCTGGTCATCAAATACGGCTAAAGCCATTTCAAGCAACAAATTTCAGTTCTGAATGGTGGTCTTACACCAGGGCGATACTGAAAGTATCTTCCAGCCTAAAGTAGGAGGTAAGGCAACAAGGCATAATACCTCAAAAATAAATCACGATAATACTTTTGGCCGTGAAAATCTCAAATCATAACACGCTTTGATTAATTTAAAAATGATATCAGAACTACACGGTCTCATTTTAGGGTAGTGTTGGGTAACTTGGCCATCCACTCCAATTATTTAGATATTGCGGGGTGCTTTTAACCAGTTTAAAAAGGTATAATAGTGACTGGGTAGTGTGGGGAGACTTGATATCATCCATTCCAACTAGAGTATTGCTTGGTACTGTTAACCAGTTTAACATGATATTAAAAGTACATATTCCGTGAAAGAGCATCCTATGGGATGCGTTAAACCAATTTATGGTGAAATTCAAAGTGCTCTGGTGATAGGGTAGTGCGGGGCGACTTGATACCGTCCACTCCGCGTAGGGCATCGCGGGGCTACAGGGAGTACAGGGCGCCGTCTACCAGCCCTGCGGGGGCTGCTGCTGGTAGGGGTTGTACTGGTTGGGGGGTTGCTGTGGCGGATACTGGCCGGGGGGGTATTGCCCCGGGTAAGGCTGCTGGGGGTACTGCTGCTGGGGGTATTGCATCGGGTGGCCGGGGTAGGTGGGGCCCTGTGGAAAGCCGGGGTATGCGGCGTCTGAAAAAAATTAAATAAAAATAATTGGGGTATATATATATAGTGATAGTATGAATAAGGCTTGACACACTATTGAATAACTAAATAACAAATTATTTTTTAATTAAGGAGGTCACCAACTTCAAATGTAAAGTTTTTCTTTCATCTTTTAGTGTTATTGTCAATTCCTCAGGCTAATTTGTTCACTTTTGGGAACAGCTCATATAGGTCTCACAGAAATCATTGTATCTCCCTTACTATCATGGTAATAAATATAATTAAACGGTGTTTTAAATCTAAGAGTTAACAACAAAATAATGAAATGTACACCTTTATGAAATAAAAGTATTCAGAATGCAATTTCAAAAAAATTATGTGACTTCGGGAATTTTTTATGAATTATTTTTATATGAATTGATAATAAAGTTTATAATATATTTGTTTAACCACTCAGATACGTATGCGGATATACACGATAATATAACAATAGCAGTTAAGTACAATAAGCGTGTTTTCACGTCAACACGTGTGTTTCCACAGAAATCGTTATAACTCCGTTATTGTTCTAGTGACATCCCTAAAACAAAAAGTAGAAGGTCAATAATAAATCAAGCTGCACATCCCTAGTCAAGTTGTCCATAGAAATACATAAAAAGACCTATTCTGTCAGATACACGGTAGATACATATTTTACCCGCCAAATCGCCTACGGGTGCTAGACATTGTTATTTTTTTATTAAATATTCTTGTATGAAATGATAAAAAAGTGAGGTGACTAAATTGTTTATTATACATTTATATGATAGAATAAGTATTGTTTTTTACATAATCCGTGATTTTAGTACCGTTTTCACATAAAAACATCACGTGAGTCATTTTTACATTTTTTTTATGTTTGCATTCTAAATTTTAATATTTACAAATGTTAATATTTATTTGTAATATAACAATTTGAAAGCTTATTTTGTAACCTTTCAAAAACACTTTTTAGTATTCGGCTACGTTCTGAAATGTTTCATTTATAGAGCTTTAATTGTGAAGTGGTAATAACACAAAGTTTTCGTAAAACTGACATTTCGTTTAGGACGAAAAAAGTGCATATTCACGATAGATCGGAGTGGTTCGTGTTCTTATTTTTTTTAACATTATCAGTAATTTAAGTTACAAAAATGTAAAATGAGCCAAATTTAAAACTATTTTATATTTGCAATTAAAATTTTCATAATTTAAAAATTATGTTTATTTGTAATAACAATATTTGAAAGCATATCACCTTCGAGGCACATCTTCCAAAATATTATTTTAGAAACAAAATAAGAATTCTTGTAAAAGAAGAATTAAATAAATTAATATAATTTCATAAATAGGTGTAAGCGTAATGAGTAAGATTAATAAAGTAACGCTCAGATGGTTTGAGCATGTAGAGCGAATGAACAAGGAAAGGAGTGTAAGGAATGAATAATGAATAGAAAGGAAAATTAATTGAATGACTCACTTTGTGGATAAGGCATCCCGTATGGGTTATATCCCTGCGGCATTTGAGCCGGGGGCATGTATGTGGGATAGGGAGCAGCTCCCGGGGCTCCGTACGGTATGGGCATGTTCCCGTGCCCCTGCGTCGGGTAGGGCAGGCTTCCGGGGGGGGCGCCCGCTGCCGCCTGGGACACCTGGGGGGGTGGGGGACGCGCGGGGGCTTCACGCTTGGGCTCTGGAAAAAGAATGAATAATATGAAACACAACCCGGGCCATAACCAGCTAAAATATGTTAATTAAATTATACAGAACCCATGCAGAAGAATAGTAGGTATTATGCTAACAATGATTTATTGAGGTAAGTTATTATAGCATGTTTATAACTATATTTTGTGCAGTTGAACACATTTACTATTTCAGAAAAACTATTGCCAACTGCTTGCAATCTAGGCACAAGCGAGTACCTAAATGACACAGTCCTGATATCGTTGTTGCAAATAAAAAGAATTTTAGATAGTGTGGTAACTGAGTAGTTCTTGTTGGTACATGTACGGAAAGTAATTAAGCTTAATAATTCAGGGCTGTCCATAACACCATTAACCTGTATCGGCCGGAAACGCTCATATGCGCGCATCTTTTGCGCATGCGCGAAAAAAATATTTCGAAATAAAAGAGTTTGTCTGCGATTTTGACCCTTCTATGTACAGAATTTGTATGAAAACAAGGTCAGAATCGCTTGCGCCAACATCATTGATGATATAGCCACTAGTTTCATTCACCTGGCGACACCAGATTTTTTTAAAATGATTTTTATCTGTGGAATCGAAGTGTCATTTTTGCCGCAAATTTAAGCTGTCAATATTGACGCATGTTCCTCAACTAAAACATCGTAAAACCTATTAATTTACGTAATTATCGCAAGTAATGTTGTTTTGGTACATACTTTATGGTTCTAGGAACGTGTTTCAGTCAATGAAATATACGATAGCTCAAAATTAATCAACAAAACATTCAATTCAAAATTCAAAATCGTGTTTTGTTACGAAATTTCCGTATTTTTCCTGGAATTTGCAGGCCTTTGACAGGTTAACCTTTGGATAGCAATGCGTAACTAACTAACTTTCATACTGGAAATTATACAAAGCATCACTTTAGTAACATTTAGTGGATTAATTTTGAGCTATCCTATATTTTATGTACCGAAACACTTTCCTTGAACAATAAACTATCTAACATTATTTGCGTTAATTTGGTAAATTGATAGGTTTTTCGATATTTTTGTCAACTATCACGCACGGACTTTGAGAGTTTAAATCGCGGCAAAATCTGATATCCAAATTCCACAGATAATTCATTAAAAAATATTCTGGTGTATTGCTAGGTGAATGAAACTTTTGGCGATATCAAGAATGAAGTTGGCTCAAGCGATTCTGACCTTGTCCTTCATTCAGTTTCTTTATACATAAGGGTTCAAATCGCATAATTTTTTTTTTCGAAAATTTATTCCACGTGCACGGAGTAGGGAGCAGGAAATAAGTCTTCTATCTTAGAGTTTATAGTTAATGTATCTTAAGTTAGTGAATGGAAAATTATTAATAATATGATGATAAAACCAACCCGTGGGCGAGGGGGTGTGGTGCTGCGGGGGGGTGGGAGCGGGACCGGTGGGGGCACGGGAGCTCTCCTGGGTGAGGTCCTTCATGAGCTCCTCCTTCTCCGTGCGACGTGCGAAGCAGTAATCCGAAATCTTGTTTTGGAACACCACCAGCAACTGAAATAACAAACATTATGTTTCCTGAGACCAGAATAAAGACAAAGTACTACATTAAAAAAAACTTTTTTAGCTCCACAGGAGGCCCTAAAGAAAATAATTCCCCTTAGGGCCCAAGTCATCATTGGGGATGCTGAGTGGAGGGTTTAGGAATCTGGGGGTCAGTGTGTTCAGGAGTTACGGACGTATGAATCCATCCCACCCCCTGCGGTGCAAGGTGATGAGTCGTGCGAGTCCGACTGGAGAAGTAAAAGGTCTCCCTCAACCAGTCTCTCCTGATCCGGCCCGTCACGCAGTAGGTGGGCAAATACATTCGCCACCAAGACCTAGATAAACTTCACCCCTATGAATCCAGACATCTCTGCTAAGTCACCAAACATAGCAAACCACTTGGGGTCACATATGGCAGGGGTGTTGGTTATCCAATAAATAATTCCCGGGACGGCACTACCCATACCCGCCTCCCAAATTTAGAACTTACAGAGAATTACATACACAGATTTTAAAGCTTAACCACTGGAGCGACCACGCAAAATAAATAAATTTGCCTCAATTGCTTGAGATGTCCCAGAAGATCATTTTTAAAATTTTTCGCCGACATTAAAAAAAGCATACTTTCGAATTTTATCATGGAGACATAAAAACTTATTACAGTGCTATATAGCCAATGAATTAACCTGTATTTTACCATTTATCTCATATTTTTAGGATTTATAAAACAATATATTAAAAAATCGTAAAGTTTATAACCGCGTGAATCCTGCGTGTTTTTTACTTTGAAACCGCCATGAGGGGTACTTATTCGAGTCAACATAGAACATTTGGATTTCCGTATGTTGTCTGTGGTATCTACATATATATATATATAAATAAAAATGAATTTCCAAAATGTATGTACGCGCATAACTTCCGAACGACTGCACCAAATTGGATAATTCTTTTTTTGTTGTGCTCGTTATGGTCAGGACAAGGTTTGTATAAAACTACTGGTGAGCTCTGGCATTACGAAATTTGTATAAAAAATTGCAATTGTATAAAAAAAGGTGGCACGCGAGCTGTTTGAAAACTGAATGTTCCGGGACTGAATCAATGGAATGCGGGAGGGTGGAACTCGGGAGGAGGGTTCGAGGGACAGGGGAAGCAGGCGAAAGGGAGGCGGAAGGGGAACGAATGGGCAAGGACACGCAGGGAGAAACAATTTCTTTATTAAATGGCATGGCAACGCATGCCGGGAACCAGCTAGTACTTGATAATAAAGGGTGCATATCTATGGAAAAAGGACTTAATTTTAATCGCAAACAGTTGATCAAAAATTCAATGGGGAAAAAATATTTTTTAATTTTATTTTTAACATCGTTCTAAAATAGTCTACGAAGTTCGGATTTGCGACGTCTATGGCCATAATAGATAAAGCATTTCAATAGCTTAGTTTTAAAATAAATGGCTGGCCATGGAAATGTTTCCAATAATTACAATAAATGTTTTATGAATAATAGGTTCAATTTTCGACCTCTATCAATCGCAGAAAAATAAAAGTGGTCCATTTTTCGACCATAGTGGATTAAGGTTAAAATTGCATCGCAAAAAATTTCAGTCAAGTACAGACACAAAAACTGTCATCCGCATATAAGCCAAATCCGTTCAACTGGTTAATGGCTTTCAAACTTAAGTGATTTGTGTGGATGCAGTTCAGCTGAGATACTTCGAACTGCAGTCTGCAGGGTATAAATTGCTGCAACCTCTGATCTAGTCAAGTCTGTCAAATAGCAGGAAAGGGTTACCTGAGTGAGGTCATTGTAGAACTTGGTGCCCTCCTTGAGGTTGGAGAGCAGGTCGCGGTAGGCGTCGTGGGCGGCAGCGAGCTCGCACAGCTTCGTCTCCCGGTTGCCCCCGCAGCCGCCTCGCTCTGCCACCAGGGTAGAATTGGCATCCTGAAATTTGCAATATACTTAGTCATTATTTATTAATAGATCCACTTCATTTGGTCTCATTGAAACAAACATTTTTATATTTTAATTTACACCTTGTTTATTTCCAATACTTATTCCATATATAATTTGTTCATTCATCTTTAACCGGTGACAGGCCGGAGACGCGCCGGCGCGCGCGCCGTATGCGCATGCGCGAGAAAATAATTCAAATATTTGAATAATATTTTCGACTAAAAACTTTTGGTCTGCGATTTTGGCCCTTCTATGTACATAATTTGTATGAAGAACAGTGTCAGAATCGCTTGCGCCAACATTACTCTATGATACGCCTAAAAGTTTCATTCACCTTGCAACCCTGGAGTATTTAACGATTTCTTCTATGACATTGCCGCGAATTTAACCGTTCAATTTTTTAATTGTTCCGCGACTAAAACATCATAAAACTATTAATTTACGTAGTAAATGCAAGTAATGTTGTTTTGGTAGATAGTTTATTGTGTTGTGAACGATAGTTTATTGTGTTGTGAACGTGTTTCAGTCAATAAAATATACATTAGCTCAAAATTAATCAACAAAACATTCAATTCAAAATGGTGCTCTTTTAGTGTTTTTTGTGAATTTTCGTGAAATGGCCTGGCCTTTGACCGGTTAATATGCTCCTAATAAAAATACATACCCTAAGTATATTTTCAATTACCATTTCTCTGAATATTATTAGCCATTTGGTTTTGAAATGAGAATATGCACAGTTCCTTACTACCGGTAAGTCATTAACCCAGTACCTACCTTTCTCTAACCACATCACCTTGCTGGAAAAGGTTTTGAATTTGGAACAGTAACAAGAGAAAAATACCAAATTCGAGTGCATTTGGTTTCTGAAAACCAGAAGAAGAATTGGAACTACCTTCCAAGCAAGTTGTTGGTGTTGTTCGTGTTCATAATCTCGCTTTTGAACTAAATGAAGGTTTTTGATTATATAGAAAGAAAACAATATCATTTTATACTTATTTGTGTTGTTGTGGCGATAATTATCTTGAGGTACTGCGGTGGAACTATATTTGTGATTGTAAGTGATTGGTTATCCTTCTTCCTTGCATCCATTAGTTTTCCTTACACTTATTATCACCCAATTCCAGCAAAAACACCGTTTCGTTCACGGACATATGAATATATCTGGACCTGCCCTAAGTGATAAAAACGTATTATTTCCCCCTCGCCATGGAACCGGCTGGAGCTCCTCCTTGGCGCCAGTTCGCCCCATGTGGAGGGGATAGAGAATCGCTTGAATCTAAAATGTGTGACGTCATCATTCTTGCCGTGGGCAGCGCGAAGCTAACATCTATACATTTAACGAAAAAATAACACGCCAAAACAGTAGCTTGTGCTATACAACATACCTACATATCAGTGTGCACATAAATGTGGGCGGTTCCTTAGTGTGCTCGTCGCTGGTTACAGGGGTAAGTAAATTATGAAACATTTGTAAAAGTGTCTTAACTAAACACGGCAAAAAAATATTGCTATGTGAAAACGGGCGAATCTTTTTGGGGTGTACATTTGGCCTACGCAAATATTTTATTATCGTGGCAAGCAATTCGCGCTCCCATGTAAAAAGGTCTATTCATTCAAAGCAGATTTTGCTTTTAAGAACTAAATGATGATATTATAATGCGAGATGCCTATATACTGTCAGATTAATTTTTCAACCAATGACAGTCATCTTCCCCTCTTCGTACCGCCATAGTTGATTTTTCCCCTCACCTGTTATTTCTGGTCTATTGAATTTGGATGTCTATGGTTTCGTTTCATTGTTAGTATTTATAGTCCATTTCCAAGTGCATCTGAAGCTGTAATTGGTAAGCATTTCGGGTGAAACACTAGCTATTCTGGGAAAAATTACCTGAATGTCCTTGACCAGCCTCTCCTGCCTGGCGAGACTCTCCCCCACCTGGCGCTGCAGGGGTCCGTACGACTCTCCGAGAGCCGACACCGACAGGGCGGCCTCGCTGATGGCTCCGTCCTGAGCCAAAGCCGACAGGAATTTGCCCTTCATGTCTAGGGAGGCGGATTTCAGCTCAGACTCTATGACGTCCCGTTCTGCTTTCATTGTTTCCACCTGGAAATAATAAATTAATATTAGAAAAATATCTCCAGATAGGAGCTATGCATAATGATTGAAAGGGTTTTAAACATCCCCTTACAAAAAAATACCTTAGCATTGCCATCACGTAACGCAGCGTTACCGAAGGAATTTTGGATCTTATTACACATTTCTTATGTGAAAATAGTGTTCTGAATAAGTTAATATAATATGCTCACGCACGTTATATAAACAAAATATTGATTTTGTGCATGTTAGAACTAAAATAACCAACATTAAAAGAAAGAAGAGAAAGGGGTAACTTGATTTTCAAGTTGCCCTGGTATTCAAGAGTATCTTCGCCAACAACACTAATGAAAAACTCTGTACACTAAAAAAAATAACATAACACCTTGTGCATCCAATCCCAGGAAAAACTTCCTTGCAAATAGAGTAGTGGAAGCATGGAAGAACATTGATCATTCATTCATTCAGGAACAGCATTCCACAACATGTCTGCGATGCTACGAATAATATAAATCAATTAAAATTTTGATTGGATTCTGTTCGTGTGAATATGATGTAGTTTCAATGCCTCTCAACAGATATCGTTAGTACAGGCAGTAATATGTAGTTTTAAGGTGTCTCAAAAGAGGTCAGTAGTTGTACTATATGAGAAAGACAACTGTCGCCCGTTTGGGTCTAATACCTTAACGGTTACCAAGAGAGCCGACCATATCCGATCCACAGATGGGCACCTTCAGTGAGCATTTCCTCTGTTCGAGATTATCACAGAGCATCAGTTAGAATGGACGTTAAGTCCAGTAAGATACTAACTAACTAACTAACCATCACGCTGTTTCCCCGCAGGGGTAGGCAGAGAGGACAGACCGCCAAACAATTTGGTCTTGGCACACACTTTTTGCCTCACTCACATTCATACATCGTCTCATACATTCTCTTCTATTATTCTGACTTTTGACATGGCCCGACTCAAGTATTTGATTCACTTGATCGTGCCATGTCTTCCTCGGGCGTCCCCGACTTCTTCTACCATTCACATTCGCATCGTATATTCTTCTTACACTACTTTCTTCGTGCATTCGCTCTACATGCCCAAACCATCTGAGGGTCCCTTTCTTAATCTTACTCATTATGCTTACATCAGCCTTACATTCTTTGCGGATATCCACATTTCTCACACGATCATACATTGTTTTACCACACATACGTCTCAGGGATCTCATTTCAACAGCATTCAGCTTACTTTCATCCTTCCTCTGCCAGTTCCATGCCTCACTGCCATACATCAGGGTAGGTACCAGGACTCCATTGTGGACTGCTAGCTTCGCTTCTTTTGACAGTTTTTTATTAGCGCCAACGGCATTCAGTCCACTATTAATGGAGTTACCGGCATTCACCCTTCTTTCAATATCTCTATCAGCCTTCCCATTTCTCGTAAACACACTACCCAGATACACAAACTCATCCACCTGTTCCAAGTATTCATCATTCACACTTATGTTGCATACTGTTTTCGTACTCTCTCTTTCAAACACCATGACTTTAGACTTACTTACATTCATCATTAACTCATTCTTCATACATACTTCATTCATCCTAGATACGAGAGACTGTAGATCTTCCATAGTATTAGAAATCAGCACCGCATCATCAGCATACAACAGGCAACATACTTTCAGATTACCCAATTTCGCGCCCAATCCCACCTCTTTCAATTCTTGCATACAATTATCCATGTATAGATTGAATAACCATGGTGAAATTACGCAGCCTTGCTTGACACCTTTTGTGATGTCAAACCACCCCGTAAAACCACCGTTCACCCTAACACACGCAACGCTTCCCTCGTACAGACGCAATTGCCTGTATGAGATTTGTATTCACTCCATACTTGGACAACACCTTCCATAACTTGTTCCTGTCAACTCGGTCGTATGCTTTTTGTAGATCTACAAAAGCGCAGAAAAGTTTCTGGTTTTTCGCCAGAAACTTCTCAGTGAGCATACGCAAGGAGAAAATCTGGTCCATGCATCCCTTTCCACTCATAAAGGCACCTTGCACATCCCATATATCCTTTGTTTCCATTCTTACCCTTTCAATCAATATTCTTCCGTACAGCTTACCGACTGAACTTAGCAGGCTAATAGCCGTATGATTCCCACATTCCATACGTGACCCTTTACCTTTGTATAACGGCATGATTACAGCCCTTCTCCAATCTAATGGCGTGTAACCCTCCTCTAAACACTGGTTAAAAAGTTTGCACAACCATGTGAGAATAATATGACTATCTCCTTTAAAGTATTCGGCAGCAATATTGTCGAAACCAACAGCCTTACCATTCTTCATGCATTTTATCGATTTTTTTATTTCATCCACGCTGATTTTGGTAACATTCACTCCGTCATCGTTCATACCCGATTCACCGTTGGCCTCACTATCACCCGGGTTGCTTTCGAAGACCTCCTCAAAATATTTCATCCATCTCTCTTTTATTTCTTCCTCATTCGTCAACATTCTTCCATCTTTCGATTTTATGACTTTCAGGCTTCCGTTCTCTGAACCACTCCGGGACCTTTTGACCTCCTTCCAAAACAGTTTAATGTTTTCTTGGAAGTGTTTTGTCATTTTTATTCCCTCTTCCTCTTCCAGGCGTTTCTTTCGTTCTTTCACTCCAACACTTACTCTTTTCTTACATCCCTTATAAACTTCTTTCGCTCTATCTCTCTCTTCGCTAGAAGCAGTGCCAGCCGCTATCAGACGTAACCATGCTTTCTTCTTCTCTGAGACCAGTGCTTTGATCTCGTCATCCCACCATGCGTCACCTTTCTTCCTACCTTGCGTACTTATTCCACATACATCTCTAGCAGATTCACAAAGACTCACCTTTATGTGGTTCCATGTTTCATCAATGCTTAGACCATCCATTTCCTTCTCATTCAATCTTAGTAAGATAATCGTTGTAAATGGGAGGATAACAAACAAGACTCTAATCTAAACAAACCGAAGTATTATTGAAACACTGGATTATCAGAGTTGTATTGTTCTCCAGAGGAAACAACAGTATACCACAGATTCTTATTTGGAGAGAAGAAAGTAGTAACTTATCTATTAATTTAAATTAACCGAATTATTGAACATAAAACATTATGAAATCAGAATGTTGCCTCGTCATTAAATAATAATATTTATAATGTTACATCATGGAATAGTTACATCATGGATACGGGAAGGTTAAGCACATTGATTTACGATCGTCCACGGAGAGTTCCGTTATAAACAACTCTTTTGCTTAAATAGTTAAGAGATTTATTAGAAATGCTTAGATCTGATGAGAAGTTACTTCTATTATAAGATAATACAACTTACATCTTCCATGAGCCTCCTGAGAGTAGCCGTGGCTGAGGTATCGTTGGCCACTGTGGACGAGGAGCAGGGTACTCCGGCTTGCAGTTCTCCCAGACTTGCACTCAGCAGTTCAATACCCTGGAAGGTTAAACAGTTCAATTATGTATTCAATCATAGAAAACTGTAGGTTATTTCACTAGGGGAAGAGGAGATATTTGCTTGATGAATTAGGAAAATGATTATAATGGAAACATGTAACATTTTAGTACAACGTATTCAAGTATTTGATCATGACAGCCTCCGTGGTCGAGGGATTATCAGAAGGTCACTGGTTCGAACCCGGCGCAAATAATTTTTATTTGATTAATTTGTAATACATATATTTCACAATTAATTAATTAAAAGTATATTTGCAGCACATCCCAGAGTGGAAGATACTCTCAGTATCGCCCTGGTGACCGCCATTCAGAATTAAAACATTGCTTGAAATGGCTTTAGCCATGTTTGGTGACCAGAACTGAATAGCCAGGTACTTCCCCACTTTCATTTTCACCATCTCCTTCACTTCCCCACTAACTTCAACCTCACAACATACCCGAATTGGGGATGCCATAGCCTCACTGGCTCCAGAAGGGAGCAGTTGGGACTCTTGTGCGGTATTCATAAAAAAAAAACTAAAAAAATCAGTGGAACAATTTAATTGGCTACAATTAGGTAACGGCATGTCTCAGTCCATCAATAGAGTGCAGAAAAAAATGTAGGGCACACTGATCAAAACGAAGATAGTTCAAAGGAAAAATATTGCAACTTTAAAAAAGCACTACGGTCCTAGTGAATATTTTTCACATCAACATCAAACAGAAATTAGTGATAATTCCTAATAGGAGATGATTATAGACAATACTTTAAGGAAATTTAATATTTTAACTTGATATTTCTTCTAAATGCACACATCAAAGCAGCCATTTATTAGATGTTAAATCAAAATAAAAACTTTTTGGAAGAAAGGTGATTTAAGAATGGTTAAAACATGGTAATATCAAGGGGTTGATTGGTTACCTGTCTGTGTGTGCCAAACTTGGCCTGCACCACCTTGTCGGCCTCCATGGCATTGATGATGATCTCGCGGTACTTGGTGATGTTGGAGGAGAACATCTGCGTGAGTTTCTCCGAGGGGGTGCGGGTCCAGCGATCGCCAAACTGGCTGCGCAGCTGGCTGTCGGAGTCGTGCTCTTCCCTCAGGAGTCTTTCCGCCTGGAATACAACATAACACCTTGATGGTAATCAAATCTAACGTCCATTATACATATTTGTCACGTAACTCAATATCATCTTTAAATTGATATTAGTTGCTATAGGCACCAGCCACTTTGAATTTTTTATTTTTGTATTTTTTTATTTTATTTCATTTTCTGAAAAAACTATTTGTTAACCCGACATTTGCCGTTCGTGCACCGGTGTGTTTGAGATTTTACACGCGATTTTGACCCTTATGTATAAAGAAAGTGTATGAAGAACACGGTCAGAATCGCTTGCTCTATTATCGCCCTTTACCATAGAGAAAACCGCAATGCGCCTGGTCACTCCAAATAATTTATATTAATAATTTACCGGAGCGCGGGAATGTGCGCAGTTCTTGCACATGCGCGGGAAAAATTCCTTCATCTACGATTTTGACCCTTTTATGTACAAAATTTGTGAAGGACAGTGTCAAGAATCGCTGGACACGAAATGTCATTGGGTGTCATGGATGCCGCGTCATAATTGGTGGTGCTTTTTGCTGGCCTACCCTGGCAAACAACAGGTTAGAATGCTCTCACCAAATGCTTTAAATAAATTCATAAAATTGACAGAGATACAGCATTTTATGTGAAACCGTTTGAAACAGTTTGTATATTGAATTATCTTTCAGCGAAATTTTGAACACGTTTTTCTCGAAACTACTTTTTTCAACCTGGTCGATAACATATTAAAAAAAACTATACATCCAATTTGCATACACCAAGTCTTAACCTCTTATTGGCGGTAGACGTGAATCCACGCGCGGTTTGTGCGCATGAGCGTGAAAAAAAAAAAATGTTTGTCTGCAATTTTGACCCTTCTATTTACAGATTTGTATGAAGGACAAGGTCAGAATCGCTTACGCCAACCCATGACAAAGGCAAAAATTTAATTTGCCGCGATTCTTTCTGTCAAAGTCCGATGCGTGTTACTTGACAAAAACATCGTAAAATCTATCAATTTACGTAATTAATGCAAGTAATGTTGTTTTGGTACATAGTTTATTGTTCTAGGAATGTGTTTCCGTCAATAAAATATACGATAGCTCAAAATTAATCCACAAAGCATTCAATTCAAAATTCTAAGTAATGCCTTGTGAGGAAATTTCCGTGTTTTTCCTGGCCTTTGACGGGTTAAACTGTTCGAAAATCCGGTGACTATGGCATCACGAGGGAGTTATTTTTAATAAAAGGTCCCCTTCTATTTTTTTAATGAATGATGAAAATTTTCCTTAAAAACCGGAAATAAAATTTGCTGGTCCGTCATTTTTTTTTTAGATAATGTGGTGCCATAAACCTATAAGTCTAGTATCTAAACATTTTTTTTTTTGATGAACTGTTTGGCTCAACCACCGAACAGCAATTTCGCCGGTGAGTCCTGTTGAAAGCGGCAAACATGATAGGTGTACAAAAATTTGTATACAGTTTTCTACACGTATATATTGACTATGAGTTTTAAAATTATGTTTTAGAACTGAAACAATGGAAGACTTATGCTCAGAAATGATATTTGTATGCTGAGGTTTTCAGCGAAAAAGAGTTGACTTGCAGATCTGTAGTGCATATCAGTATTAATAAATTTATCAGATTATTTCTCCATCAAGACTAGTCAGGATATTCATACCTCATCCAGGATGTCCCTGTTTCTCTGCAGCAGCTCTGGCAGCTCCCTCATCAGAGTCTGCAGTTCCTGAACTCCACCGGATTCCTTGACTGCCGTGGCCTTGTCCAAGATAGACTGCGGGAGCTCAGTTCCTGATGTCTGCTCAATGGAAGCCGGCAGGTTCAAAGAGGCCAAGATGCTGCAAGCAATCAGAGTATTCATTGGATGGGATAAATTTATGTGAATATCGCATAATATACAAGAGAATTGGAGAATGTTGTGAGGCTGAAGGGAGAGAAAGAAGATGGAAAGATGATGTTTGGAAGTACCTGGCTATTTAAATATGGTCACCAAACATGGCTAAAGCCATTTCAATTCTGAATGGCGGTTTTTCACCAGGGCGATAGTTAAGAGTATCATCCATTCTGCTGCTATAGAAAAAGTCATTCATATTTTATTAATAACAAAGACCAAGGTGTTTGATCCCCTGTCACAATTCATATTGTCATCAAATGGGCAATCAATGACATGATGAATTTTTTCAACTTTAAGGATTCTTGGCCCGTCAGTGTTTGATCAGTCGTCAAGCATAACGGTCATTAAAATTCAGAGCAGGCACGAAAGCTGCTTTTATTTGGCATCGTTGATCCCTTCTCCACCGGCGCACAGTCCAGAGAATACGTTCTCAACAATTGTAAATAGTTGACATTGTGTTTCAACAGCTTTGTCTAGAATAACCTTGTGTTATTTCCTCCGATCTATAATAGTGGGAGTCTTGAAAACCAAAGTTCCTCTTCCTAAATCATAATCATAAAAATGTAACCTGTTGAGGGTCTGAGTGCTCTCTCGGAGCTTGTTGATCTCCAGGTTGACAATCTCGTTCTTCCTCACATCGAAAGCAGCCATGGCCTGATGCACCGGGACTGGCACCATGTTGGCAAACAGATCTGAAACACAAAGCAGACACATTAAATTCAAATTCTTTCTTAAATACAGTGAAGCCACCATCGTTTTTGAAGGAACCTATAGAAAAAAATGATGGATGAAAAAAACAATGAATGCGGGAATTTAGAAAACAGCTATATTCATTGTTTTACGCCCATTTCTGCATCTAAGACTCATAAAAACAAATAAAATGTTATATATCCATGCCTTTTTATTTGCTTAATATTTGACACTTTACCATGTGGCAGGACTCGCCCATTAGCGTCAATGTGTTTTACTAGTTTTCAGAGATTTTCCGCACAGTAAAAAGATTGCTCAAGGGTACTTTTTTTATATTAGCTCCACACAGGAAGCTTTGAAGAAAAAAAAATTCTCTCCGGGCCTGACATCTTTGGGGATGCAGCGCAGGAGGCCTTTTTAGGGAAAGTTCTGGAAAGGAAAAATGTATGAGGAGGGATGGTAGGAATCTGGGAATCAATGTGTCCAGGACATATCGACTGCTCCAAGGAAGACTGCAGTAACTCAATATTTGGTGTTTTTGAGTTAGTTACATTTTCGGGTTTTATAATTTTTTATCTATCTGCCAAGAAGACATTTTTAACTCTAACAGTTATACACCGTGAGAAAAACCATTTTAAAAATAGTTGTAAGTCACGAAGTCTTAATTTTTCCATGTACTAAAGAAGTAAGTTGAGTTACTGCGCTTTTCATCGGAATTTTTTTTTCGTGTGTGGTCGTAAGTCAGACTTACTTCTTTTTTCCATGGAGAAATATCGATATTATCATTTGAATTGCGATTGACGGTTAAAGTTACAGTAATTGCGGTTTGCCTATTGTAGTGATTAAATTGAAAAATATAAAGATAATTGTACCGTGAAAGTGTTAAACATGAAAATTTCCAGTAGGACTGTCAAAATAATAGCTAATGGTATAGCATTATCGTCTACAATGCAGTCTGGTAAGTCTAAACATATCTCAGACATAACTTAAAATTTTCTGCATTTAATTCTAATGCCCCAAAAATTGGCTTGTGAATTCTTATTTTGTACATGTTGTTTGTTCAGATTATAATAAATTATTAGTCTACTTCTGATGAATTATTAGGTCCCTATAGAGATCAGCAGTATTTTAGTGGAGTGAACTCTGATGCGATTGGAAGCCTACTGCAAGTAATAATTCAAGACCTATAGAATTGAGTTGTTGTAGACCAACTTTCCCTGATTTCATGTTGCTTTTCATTGAGGAAACAGGATTGTTCTATTGTGCTACTAAAACAACTGAAAAATATGTAAAAAATTAAAACATTTTCAAGTACTTCAAGTGAATAGAAATGTTTTTCTTCAAAATATATTTGGTGATGTAAAATGGGATCAGATTAAAAATGAAACTGCTAAATGCAAGAATACTTTGCACGAAGAATCACGAAAAAAATATTCACAGCATTCTGGAAAATATGAAGTCATGCCATGCAGTGGAATTTTATTGGTCAACACGTGGAATTAGTGCCGAAACCAATTACGGTTGCAAACCGTGATAACTGTTTTTGCAAACATCGGGGATATCTGATAGAATGGTAGCTACTACATGTGGAAAAATTGACGAAACAGGTGCAGTAATGCTTGATCAGCGTGGGATACATCTCACAAGATCTAATCAAATTCTACCTGAATTCGAACACATTCAAGCCTTTCTTGTAGTGGATACATACTATATCAGGAAATCATCGAAGAAGCTTTACCTATAAAGAGATCTGAACATTTAGAAAATGTACAGACTGTATGTAGATTTGCAGAAAGAAAGAAGCATTGAAACATCTGCTACTCTGAGACACTGCTTTTGACTTCCATAATAATTATGCTAAAAAAGACCAGTGTGCGAAATTTATAATAGCCACTGATGAAGAAAAAGTACTGTTTAAAGATGCTTATGAAACACACCGGAAAAATAAACTTCAGGGCAGGGTCTTAAAAGACTCGGATAAAGAGAATGCTGGAATTAATTTGTAGCTATGCGTAGCAGTATTTGACTTGCAAAACGTTCTATAGATACCTCATTCAGTGAGTAGGTTTTACTAGAAAAGAAAAGTACGCAATATACAATTTCACCATATATGATACATATAGGAAAGAAACAGGGCCACTGCTTTATTTGGTATGAAACAGAAGGAAAAAGATGTGCCAATGAAATCGCTACATGTTTACACAAAATTTTAACTTCAGTTCAACAAAAGAGTATAAATAAGTAAAGTTATATTCTATTCGGATAATTGCAGTGGATAAAACCGAAACCGACATGCGTTTTCCATGTTAGAATGTGCCGCACGAACCCTCAAAATCAATGAAACGCATCGTTTTATGAAGAAAGGACACACTAAAAACGAGAGTGATTCTATGCACGCCACAATAGAAAATGCAAGGAAAGGGAAAACTATTTACGTGCCTGAACAATGGGTTATCTACTGGAAGTGTATATAATGTATGGTTACATGGAAGAACCCATAACCTTCATTTTAGAAAAACGGACAAGAGGCAGGCGGCTGGACAGATTAATTCAAGATGTTGCTGTGTTTAATCAAAAACCAAACCTCGATAAACTTTTATGGGTATTGCTTTGACAATACCTATGCATGTTCTAAATTAAACTTAAACACTTGATTGAATAATGCAATTGTTTATTTATTTAATAATTATAATGAAAACAATAGCGCGTTAAAAAATACACCGAACTGTGTTGATTGTTTTACCGGGGTACGCTTGTTGGTTCCCGAAACTGTTTATTTTCCTGGCAACCAACAAGCGAAAGTGATTGATATTTTTCGAATTAATTTTCAAATTATATTAAGTTTCAGGCCGTTTCACTGAACCGCGGTAAGTACTACACACCTTGTAAAGTACGCAGGTCGTCACAGCTCTGCTAGCATTATGCGATATTCCAAAGACCATAATTTCTATCTTTCACTAAATTCTTCCGTTGAAGAAACCGCCATTGGACATTCTAACGCCAGAGATGGGGTGTCTGATGATTCAGAAATCGAATGAAACTTTATAATGTTCTTTTCCTTCTTTAATTTTCTTAAATGACTTAAGAATCTCTTTTATTTTATGCAAGTAACATTTTCTAAACAAATATATTATTTTTTCAGTTGATCGAACTAAAAATGTTTTTTATATTGTTGTTTATAACACTGAGACACTATAACTATTGAAAAACTCTCAACTGTGTATTCTTATTGTCTATAAAAGATGTTTTTTTTACTGTTAAAATAAAGCAGCTCGTCGTAACTTCTATAATTTGTTTAATTTTTCCCTGTAACAAAGAAGTAGCTCAACATACTACCCATTGAAATTATATAAACTCCGAGGAAAAGAGTAGTAAGTCCCAAAACCCTTCAAATTGGTGCAAATTCGAGGAAAATACTAAGAAAATATTAAGTAGTTAGAAAGAGTATTAACAAGCGAAACTTGTTCAATTTAAATAAAATTCATAACCCTCATCTAAGATTATGCAGAATTTTTTGAACTTTAAAATCGCTCTCCTGAAAAATGACAAAAAGTGAGTTACTGCAGTCTTACTTGGAGCAGTCGATATGAATCCATCCCTCCTACTGCAAGGCAATGTTTTGAGAGTCCTGCTGGAGAGATCAAAAGGTCAACCAGTCTTTCCCGATCTGGCCCTCTATGCAATAGATGGGCAAACGTATCCACTAAGACCTGGACAAGCCTCACCCCATGAACCCGGGCACTCCTACTAAATCACCAAACCACTATGGCAGGTGTGTTGGTTATTCAATAAATGGTTCCCAAACTGCCTCCCCAATTGAAAAGTTAGAGCATGTTTAGTAACTAGTCTAAATAGCCGGGTTCTTCTAATCTTCTCCTTTTCCTCCTACATGCACAAGGGCGGGAATTCAGTGAAAGATAAAGCGAACCAATCAAGGGAGTAAATTCAAAGGATTTAGTAATAATAATGCATGTTACCTGTGAACCTAGTGCTCCATTTGTCGGGGATGGGGGCCGGCTTGGCCAACAGCACCTTACCCACGGGCTCCAGCTGAGCCACATCGGGGATGCGTTCGTGGTAGATGAAGTCGTTATCCTTCTTCACCTCATTGTAGTTCCTCTGCGCCTTGTTTGCCATCTCCTGGAAGTAGTTGGGCCGACCCGAGCGGTTCTGGGCCGTCTTGAACTGCTCCAACGAGTCCTGGAGACACAAACACCATTAGACTCTATCCATCATCATCATGTTTATAGACATGGTGCATTTTATCACAGTGAAACTCTCTTATAATGTTTTTTTTAAGTGACATCATTCGTTTTGCTTTTTTCTAATCGGGTTGTGAACCCATTGCTTTGAGAAGGTGTCTCCAGGCATTCAAATCTTAACATTAAGATTTTTAAACATTCAACTTGTAAATTTCCCACCCTCGTTAAAAAAATATCATATCTCCGAATTTTAATATGGAAACATATAGACAGCTTACAATATTAGAGAGCCATTGTAAGCAACTATATTAAACTGTTTATTCCACTAGACTGGTCGGTGGTTGAGTGGGCATAGCGCTTGGGTCCCACCCGAGCGTCGCATGTTCGATTCCTAGGCTGGCTAAGTCCTCCACCATAACACAAGGAACATTTTTGGCTTTCTGTGGTGGGAGTAGGAGATTTTCAAACATTGTTGGGTTATTCGTAAGCCGGGAATGTTTGTCTTTCTTTTTAAAAAAAAAAAAATGTTTTTAGGATTCATAAAAAAATTGTCTACAACATAAATGCATGAATTCTGCGAATCATTTACTTTAAAATAACTTAACCACTGGAGCGACCATGTCGAATAATTCGACATTTTGTTTTCTTCTAGGATTGCCCACGTCGAATAATTCGACGTTTATGACGTACCACTCGTAAAAAATTAAAAACTATTTAATTATTTACCAGTACCTGGCCAATATTTATTCCGTTGGAAAGCTGGGAATATTGTCTCTCATCTATGGCAACATCGATGCTTCTATAGTGCTTCTGGAAGAAGTATTTCGCGCTTAAAAACTGACAGTTTAGTCACCTCCGACGCAAGACTGTTTGTCAGGCCGGATAAATTTACACGTGTTTTAAAATGCCTTAAGTGATTGTGTTTTTGCATTTTAACACCAAACAGTTATCACAATTCAATTATCCATGTGGTTAACGTGTTTTCAAGTGTTCAAACTGAGAATTTAGTGACTTTTAACATGTTTTAACATGTTTTACGTAAATCGAATTTAAAATCTAAATTTCATCCGATTTTTGTGTTTATTTTTACAATTATGGACCTACTTACTTGACGTGTGCATTCGAACTATAGTTTATCAATTAGAAGAATTCTTAACAAAGATATACATCTAAATTTCAATTAGCTTTGAAAAGTTTTAATCTAGAATATGACAACTAAAGCTAGCTGTCAGGTGCAAATTTTGTGACAAAGGAAATGGCGTCTCGGCAAAATAATTGCAAATATTGTAAAAGGTTAGTACTACGTATTCTTATGATATATTATCTTATTAAAAACCTTGTATTTTGTTTAGACAACGTGTAGAAATCAAAAATATCCAATGTTGACTTGAAAAAGTAAAATTTAGGGCAATCTTACAGGAATTAACACGCAGGATTCGCACATTTTTAAAGTTTACGATTTTATAATATTTTTTTTATAATTCCTACAAATATGTGATAATCAACAAAAGATAGGTTAATTTATTAACTATATAGAACTATAATCAGTTTGCATTTTTTTTTTTTTTTTTTTTACAGTGAATACCGCACAAGAATCTCAACTGCTCCCGTCTGGAGCCAGTGAGACTATGGCATCCCCAGTTGGGGTATGTTGTGAGGCTGAAGGTAGCGGGGAGGGGAAGGAGGTGGGGAAGAGGAAGGTTGGGAAGAGGAAGGTTGGGAAGTACCTGGCTATTCAGATCTGGTCACTAAACACGGCTAAAGCCATTTTCAAGCAACGTTTCAATTCTGAATGGTGGTCTTACACCAGGACGATACTGATAGTATCTTCCACTCTGGAACATGCCGCAAATATACTATATATTATTTTAAATGAATTAATTGTGAAATAACACAAATTAATCAAATAAAATTTATTTGCGCATGCCGGGTTCGAACCCGCGACCTCCGGAATGTGAGTCAAGAGTCTTAGCCACTGGACTACGGAGGTCGTCTTCATGTCTGCATGTCTTCATATTAAAATTCGGAGATATGATTTTTTCAATGTCGGCGGAAAAAATTCAAAATGTACTCGAAAATGTCACGAGCAATCGAGGGCAAAAGTTATAAAACGCGCTGTCGTTCCAGTGGTTAATAAATTTTTAAAATAGATCTTCAAATTGGTCGCATTTTGGCCAGTGGACGCTCATGGATGTTTGCAAATTGGCCAAAATGTGGCCAAAAATGCTCCAGTGCATACTCATTTTAAAACTGCAATAGCTAGGGTAGGAATATTGTAATTGTGGGTTCCAAATGGGATAATTGTACTCAAGTTGACTTCTAACAAAGTTTTGGGTTAGGTTGTAAGTGGACTTAAGGTGAATTACAAAAAAAACTGTCCTAGAGATATAAATTCATTGTAACATTTACTCGTATTATTAGGAAGTATTTTTACCTGAAGGCGGCTGATTTCTTCTCCAACGGCCTTGTTGGCCTTGCAGACCAGTCCCTGGTGATATTGGGCCACCCCCCAGTACGCTGCCTGCTTGGCTGAGAACTGGAATCATCAATAAATTTTTTAAATATTGATATTATAGAGCAGAGAGAACTGCCATCTTCTGATGGATGAGAAATATAAAAAGTGCAATATTAATTTAAACTTTTATGTCCCATATAAATAAAATCGGATATGTTTATCTGAGACACTATCCAAGTTACAAACCAATTCTTTAGAACTTTGTGATCATTTAAAAAGGTAGCAGCCAAAAATATGGGAAAAATTAGTTGAAGATAATAATGTAAATCTGAATTTGAAAAATGAGATTGACAAAAATGACTTAAAAGTAAGGGGTCTCGATGGCCGAGTTGGTTAAAGTGCTTGTCCCGGTAAGACAAGAGATTCTGTGTTCGAGTTCCATTTGAAACCGTTACCTTTTTATTATTCTGTATCTAGTTCTTTTTCATATTTTTATTTAGATTTATTAGTATTATCTTCTTCTTCAATGAATTACTTTATTCAGTAGCCACATTATTTTCTCAATCCTGGCAACACTCGTAACACCACCTCTCTGGTTCTCTCAACATAACTTTGCAGACTATGAGGTAAACTTACGCAGGTGAGCCATTCCTTCTCAGTGATGGGCCTCAGGGCTTCCTTCTGGAAGGTCCTGGTGAGCTCCGCATACAGATCCTGACACTGGTTGGCCAACTTGGCGATGATGCCATCCTTCATCTCATCTGAAAACATCAACAATTACTTATAACGCAGCTTAAAATCAAGAGTAATGTAAGGTATTTCTACGGCGTGTTCCAGAGTAGAAGACACTCTCAGTAAAGTCCTGGTGTAAGACCACCATTCAGAATTGAGACGTCGCTTAAAATGACTTTAGCTGTGTTTCGGGTGACCAGATTTGAATAGCCAGGTAATTCCCCACCTTCCTTTTCCATATTTGCTTCCCCTCTCTAATACCTTCAGCATCACAACACACCACAAAGGGACTATTGTGCGGTTTTCACATAAAAAAAGTCTCATTAGATCTGGGCAGTTTGAGAGATTCCCATCTTAACAAATGGATTGCAGTCTATGGAGCACAGGCGTCAGGTAGAAATGCTGTCCTTGTTCTACCGGAATTTCAAGCAAAGTTATTCTGATAAACTATCATTGTGATCCCTTCTGCACTGAAACATGCCAAACACACGCCCAACATTTGTACACACTTGGCATTCACCACACGAGAGAACAGGTCATTTCTACATGTTCGTTCTTGTGTTCAACAGCTCGGTTGTGGAATAATTTTCTGATCTCCTGCTTCATGGGTTTCTTTAACCTCTTATTGGCCGGGGACGCGAGTCCACGCGCGGTTTGTGCGCCTGCGCGCGGAAAAAATTTTGAAAAAAATATGTTTGTCTGCGATTTTGACCCTTCTGTGCACAGAATTTGTATGAAGGACAAAGGTCAGAATCGCTTGCGCCAACACTTCCCATAAGACGGGTAAAAATTTCATTCACCTTGCAACCCCAGAATATTTTTAAACGATTTTATCTATGGCATGAAAATGTCAAATTTGCCGCTAATTTTATCTGTCAAAGTTGATGCGTGTTCCTCGACTAAAACATCGTAAAACCTATTAATTTACGTAATTAACGCAAGTAATGTTGTTTTGGTACATAGTTCTAGGAATGTGTTTCGGTCAATAAAATATACGATATCTCAAAATTAATCCACAAAACATTCAATTCAAAATGGTGGTTTTTTAGGAAATTTCCGTATTTTTCCTGGATTTTCATAGCATCCCCAAGGTGACAGGCCCCGGGGGAACTTATTTAAACATAAAAAAAAAGAAAAAAACGTGCCACCTAGTCTTTCCCTTATCTTAATACATAAAACAAAGTCGGGTTAGTTGAGAACAGCTGGACCGATTTTGATGAACTTTGATTTGTTGGATTGTCTCCGCCCCGGATAGCAGAATAACTTTTAAAACATTGCAAAAATAGGCCACTTGCATGGACTTCATAACGACTTGGAAAAAATCGTGTGGATAGAGTTTTTTACTAAGATTACGAAAATGTTGGTAAAATTTTTTAGAAATGTACAGTTTTTTTTATTTTTAAATAAATAAATCCATTATTAGGGCTCGTGACGTCACTACATGAAAATGTCCCGTCGCCGAAAATGTTCCTATTAATTTTATAAAATTCCACACTGATTTATTTTTTTATATGGCATCACTTTGATTTCAGGCGAATTTTTGAATTCGTTCACTAGATTTATTGTTTGTTCTCTGCGAACTTATCATTTGGTTTGATTTTTTGACAGATGTTCTGAAGAGAACCCCGTACAATTAATGGGTACGGGGTTCTCTTCAGAACGTGAAGAGGATGTCGGTACATGTTTTAGAGGTATAATGATTATGGTGCTGATTTTAACAAAATAATATTTTATAATATTCTTATTATTATTACAATTTACAAGTTCAAGTATATTACATTGAATTTAGTAATATAGACGCTGTACATTATAATGATTTATGATCAATAAGATGGATCAAGGAAAAAAATATTTATGAGATGTAATATTTTTGGTATGCCTCGTTATTCTCCTGTGCCATTCGTGTGGAAAACGTTCTTTTTTTTAAAATTATTTTCGGCTATGTAATTATCGTTTTTTCACACCTATAAAATTATGTCCCGTCTTTCTGGTTTATAAAAAATGGTCTGATTTTTCGGATTGAAATTTTCAAAAAATCCCCAGGGTTTCAAAAATACGATTAAAAAAAAAAAAAAAATACAGAATGTCTTAGAATATTTGCCTCAACCGGAAAAAAATTTAAAAAAATGTGATGCAAGTGGCCTATTCACGAAAAAGAAAGTTATGAACAAAATTCATTTCCTCATACATTTTGAATGAAACGAATTTTCATCTTTTGAAGTTTGGTGAATTCCGAAAATTCAAAAACGTCAAATGTCAACGCGCCGATTGTTTGGCTTTTGTTCTATAATATATAATGCTGCCTCTCTTTCTTACACACTAAATGTCAACAGTCGAAAATGAGACAAACGGTTAACGTGTGTCTTCGCCCCTTCCAAAGGAAAAATACAATAATTATAATAAATTTCCCTCACACTTATAAAGAAAATGAAATGCAATTCCCGTAAGGGGCCATCCATAAATTACGTCACACATTAAGGGGGGGGGGGGGGAGTGGAAGTGTGACTAGGGGTATGAGGTGGTCATCAGCTCATGTCGTCAAAAAATGTAAAAAAAAATTGTAAAGTGTGAAAAAAATTGAACTAGTGTTTTGATTATTTTTAGATGTCACATTAGGGAGAAGGGGTCTCATAAATGTGACGATATGTGACAGGCACACAGGGGAGGGGGGTAAAAAAATCATGAAATTCGTGTGACGTTATTTATGGATGGTTATAAGTAAGTGGAAAAGTAAGAAAATCACAAAAATATAAATCCGTACAAAGGTCATCCCTGATACTGACAAAAACAAAACACGGACAGTTGCAGATCGATAATTGCTTCATTGTGTAATTTTTAACTTAATAAAAAAAGTGAATTTAATTCAGCTAATAAGTTAACACAACAGTTATTGATTCTGAGGGGGTACTAAGTTCGCCGGGTCAGCTAGCTACAGGTAACTCAATTAATGGACAACTGAATGCGGTTGGCGCTATCAATTTTTTTTCCAAAGAAGCGAAGCCAGCAGTCCACAATGGAGTGCTGGTAGCTAACCTGATGTATGGCAGTGAGGTATGGAACTGGAAGTATGAAAGTAGACTGAATGTAGAAATGAGGTCCCTGAGGCTGATGTGTGGTAAAACCATGTATCATCATGTGAGAAATGAGGAGGGAGATCCGTAAAGAATGCAAGACTGTTGCAAGCGTAATGAGTAAGATTAAGAAAGGGACGCTCAGATGGTTTGGGCATGTAGGGCGAATTCAATTCAATTCAATTTAAAAACATTACAAAATTACAATTTCAAAGCTTTTAAAAGAGAAAAATATTTTAGATGAGATAAACAGATTTAGATTAACCCATTGGCCACAAACCCCGTCAGCCTGCCGGGTGTGCAACTCAGGTACTTAACCACAAACCCCGGCACGCTGACGGGCTAGAGTAAGACCGCCAAAAAACGGAAAACGAGCTCAACAATGACATTTTTGAATAAAATTTTTAATGTCGAACATTCCATAGGTAATTAATCATTCATTTCGTAGAATTGGCAATAAAATGTTTCTTATGTTTTTTCTCTGATATTTGTGTTCCAATTTTTGTATGCTGGCAGCCGCCATTTAATTTATTCAAAATTGCAAGTGGTTCTAGTCTTTTGGTAGTAAACCTGAACGTCCCTGATAGCTTTGAGGACTATCATACCAAATTATTTTATTAGTTATTAGTATAAATGTATGTAAAAAACAAAAATTATTAATGTTCGATTTATGAATATTATGTTTTTATGTAACTTTTTGAATAAAAATGTGGAAAAAAACTTACGAAAAAGGAGAAGGTTACATTTGTATCCTTATTTACACATATTCTATTAATTTTTTAAAACTCTTTTTTAATGTTTTTCTTTACCTTAATCTAATATATAAATAAATTTAAAAAATAATAATTAATTTGAATATATGGTTTAAAAGTTACAATAGATTTAGTACACCAATGCAGGTTTTCAATTTTTGGTACAAAATTAATTCAGTGGTGAAGGCCAATTTTTTTGCTCATTAATTCTGTGGCCAATGGGTTAAGAGCAGTGGAGTAGCGTGCCTTGGAGGGGTCCTGTATCAAAATTAGTTGAGGGGCCCAAATGAAGGATAAAGATTTCTCACAAAAGAAACAAAAGGCCTCTATAGCCTGGGGGCCCCGTATCGGATACGGCTGTAGCTACGACCCTGATTAAGAGCAACAAAGCTTGCCATTTGAATTATGCTTCGTTGATGTTAAACGACCACCATAACACGGACATGAGCCTAGCATGGTAGTCGAAAAATCCACAAATGATGTAACCATTCAAAGCAATGAATAAAGAAAAAAAAAAGTGCATATATTGATATTCGAAGTGATTCTATTTAACAACAAAACAGCTCTCCTATGGCATGACATGGCATAATCATTGGCAACGACTGGCATAACAAATGAACGAAGTGAGAGAATGACGCAAATGTGAATGGTAGAAGAAGAACGGGGCCGCACCAGGAAGACATGGAACGACCAAGTGAATGAGATTCTTGAGTCGTGTCATGTCAAGAGTCAGAATAGAGCATGTATAAGACTATGTATGAATGTGAAAGAGGTAAGGAGTGATTGGTGTTAGTTAGTTAACCTTTAACTATGGACGTCGGGTCTCAGAGGCCCAACCCCTTCTTCAATTTCTCGGAATAAACACCTTCCCCGCGCGTGCCATCCCCGCGCGTCTCAGTAGCTTCAGTTTTAGTTGTGTTATGACCAAGGAGGGAGAAGGTCGCGTCATCCGGCACTTATTACGTGAGTAATAATCATTTAAAATTTGATCAGGGCCTGGGAGACCCGTTGACTATAATTTCAAAATTTCAAAAAGTCATAAGAAAGTCAGAAAAAAAGTCATAAGTTTTTTTTATGACTTTTTGTTACTGTTTCTTTTATTAGCTAGGAAAAATGATTGGTTTTGATTTTTGTAATACCTACTATAATTAAGGAGCCTTAATATGATCTCAAGTCAATTAAGACTGAAAACTGACTAGGTTTGTTAAATTTGGAGATAATTATTAAAATATGAATAAAAGTTGATTATTTTTATTACTCGATCTTTTATTTATAAATACTTTATACATATAAACTCCTTGCTAAAGTCAGATTGGTCCAGGTTTGAAAATTAGAAGAATTTTATGAAGGGGTCTGTGTGACCCGACATCCATGGGAGTGTGATTTTTTTTTCACGTCCATAGTTAAGGGTTAATGATGAACTAATTTCTGTTGTAACATCGTTATACAAATAAAGGTGTTTATGGTAGAATTGATAAGGAAAAACAAATCACGAAATGGTGCCAGAGAAGATTGTGTGAGATAAAATCTAACGGTAGTAAAAGCATTACTTATCTAGATTAAACTCTACTTGATTGCACCGCTTGTGACATCTTATCTAAGATTGGTTTTAGGATTCCCCACACAGCTGAATTTCAATTTCTAATTAACAACTCAGGCATATTCTGTCAGAAGCCCAGAAAACTTCCGCTTTGCAATAAAATCCAAACAATTGGAACATTTATCCGAAAACTATAAACTGTTTTTGAAAGGTGATAAAATAAGCTTCCAAATATTATTATTAGAAATAAACAATGAATATTTGCAATTATTCTAATTTTTAAAGCAAACATATTTTTTTTTTAAAATGACTCATCTTACATTTTTTCTAACTAAAATTACTGAAAAGGAAATACACACATAGACAGGGTTTTAAGTGACGTACTTAACTTATTTTTTTCTTCAAAATCAAACATAAAATTCTTTTTCTTCCGCATGTCACTGATCACTGGTCACTCAGACGAATGACCGACCAACCCCTCACCCCGCCTCCAAATGTACAACACCTACAATTTTATGTTTTTGTAGAAAAAAAAACATCAAAAATGTCTCCGGAGCCAAAAATTTTATTTACATTTTTTAGACCAAATAATATCAGGAATCACTGGTTAAATTTCTATCACATGTTGCCAGTGATCACACTACCACACGTCCAACAGATCAAGTGATAAGCACTCTGTCTCGTCTGTCAGCATGCTGCTGGAATGTGACGGAGTGCATGTCACGTGAGCTGCTAGACCACTCAGTGGCGACGTGTGATGAAAAAATATATTTTTGTTTTTAATTGAAATAAAAAAATTATCATCGGACAGCTAAATGACAACTACGTTTTTTTCTCCAAACTGCTCGGGAATTGCTGGATAAAATCCTTAGGGTACTTGCTGTTACACCCTGTATATAGTTATTAATTTATTGTCACATCTAAGTATGTTATCAACACCTCTGCCATACGTCACCTCAAGTGGTTCGTTAAGTTGGATGATTTAGTAGGGGTGCCCGGATTCATGGGGTGAGGTTTGTCTAGGCCTTTTTTTTTTTTTTACATGAGCTCCACACAGGAGGCCCTGAGGAAAATAATTTTCCTTCCCAGAACTCTCCTCTCCTTCGTTTCCTAAAAAAAAAAAACTCTCCACACAGCATCCCCAAAGATGACACAGGCCCTGATGGAAATTATTTTCCTCAGGGCCTCCTGTGTGGAGCTCATGAAAAAAAATGTTATGGAAATATTTTAATAACAAAAATCATATATAAATGTATCATATTTAATATCATTGATTATTATTATTGTGCACTTATCATTGAAAAGTAAGTGTCGCTTAAGACCCGTTCGCACTGGGCACTGGGCAAGTAATTTACTTGAGTAGCGAGTATATTAGTAATTAAACGCGTCCGAACGCCACAATTTCAGTAGAGTAGTTTAGTCAGCTTTTCAGTAGAGTCAATCCACTTCATTCTATTTTTTCGGGTGAGTATCGCGCCCCCCCCCCACTGACATGCGCGAACCCGTCGTTTAAGTTGTTTTCATTAGTAGATATGTCGTCCCGTTGGAGCGAAGATGCCACTCTAAAATTATTTTAATCTCTTTTTATATCCATAGATTTATTTTCATCTAACTAATTTATTCTTCCACCTCTTCTAAAATAAGCATTTCAATAAGCTTAATTAGCGTATTTACTTTGTTGCATTGCAGCCCGTCATCTTGTAATGCGCCGCTCACTGTACTCTATTCAAGTAGCGAGTTACTCGCTACTCGACTAATCTACTTGCCAAGTGCGAACAAGCCATTACAGTGATTTCTTATATTGAAACTTTCCGCATCGGAGAGGAAAGATCAACATCATTGAAATTCAAATGTTCTGAAGAAGCAATGTGATTATTAGTTAGTTAGTATATAACCTAACAATGAAGACATGGACTCACCATGAATAGCCTTCAGGACATAGATCTCCTGCGCCTGGGCCAGCATGAGTTGCCCCAGGGCTCCCAGGGTCTCCGTGTTGAGGTCGGGGGTCGTCTCCTGGTGAACTGCCAGCACCACGTTGGCCTTCAGGTAGTTGAAGATGCCCGCAGCTTGCTGAAATACAACAAACTCAATTGATAAACTGTTCCTTTATCAATCTTCATACATACATACTTCCAGGCAAAAACTATTACTCTGCCAACTTTCATACATAAATTAAGGAATGAATTGTTCCTTGTCAATCTTCATTCATACAACAATGAATACACTGTTTCTTTGCCAAATTTCATACATACATCAATGAATACACTGTTGCGTACATCAATGGATAAACTGTTCCTTCGCCAAATTTCATACATACATCAATGAATACACTGTTGCGTACATCAATGGATAAACTGTTCCTTCGCCAAATTTCATTCATACATCAATGAATACACTGTTGCGTATATCAATGGATAAACTGTTCCTTCGCCAAATTTCATACATTCATCAATGGATAAACTGTTCCTTTGCCAAATTTCATACATACATCAATGGATCAACTGTTCCTTTGCCAAATTTCATACATACATCAATCTTCATACATGTGTACATGACTTTTCAATGAGCTTAGAGTTCTAAGATTGAAAAATAAGACATTATAGAAGTTGTAGCTGAAATATTTTTTTTTTCAAAATTTCTACTTTTTATATGAAGATTTTTCAGTTTGTGGATGCGGAGTAGTGGAAAATCTCCATACAAAAATTTGAAATTAAAATTAATTTTCAGCTATGACATCAAAAATGTCATATTTTTTAATCTTAGAACTCTAAAGGGCATATTATACACTTCAATTCTGCCTCGCAATTTGGTTGAAGCAACCAAATTGCACCGTGTAAACAAGAAATTGAATGTTTCGATGTCATTGCGCGTCATCTTTCAACCGTATTGAAAATATTGAGCTTGTTCAATATTTTCAATGCGATTGGTTCTGTTGTCCATTCGTGCGCATGCGGAGTTGCATGCGCACGCAGCACTGTGCGCGCGTATGGAAGTGTCAAACTGTGACTGTTTATTTTGTAGTGAGTTGTCAACATAGAAAATGGTTTTTAAATGGAGGGAAGAGCATACGCCTCTGTTCTTAGAGCACTTTAAGAACTATCCAAGCCTGTGGAACATTAAATCAGAGGGATATAATTCCCGCGCGCACGACCTGTTTCAAAGACATTCTAAATTCTATGACAGCAATGTGATTCAATGGTCCACTTCTGAAAAGTATGTGTAAACAGCACACCCTTTCAATTATACGCCGTTCAACCAAATCGCATCAATGTGGTTGAAGTGTATAATATGCCCATAAGCTCACTGAAAAGCCACCTTCTGACAACATATAAGAAATATAAACAGTTTAAATAAATACACCATCAGATAATTTTGTTATAGGACAGAAAACTGTTTTACCGGCGGACAATGCAGGACAATACAAAAATGGCGGAACTGAGCAATGTTCATGTGCCATTCATCGATGTTGGTACAACAATCTCAATTATTGAGAATATAAACAGTTTTGCAAACGTAACAATTAGTCATTTATGACACATCATCTATTGACAAATACTTTCCAGGCAAGTTAAGAGAGATAATTGAACACAGTGAGGTCATTGTTAGTTTCTGAGAAATTCAGAAATGGTTTTTTAATCTAAAATTATTTCATTATATTTGTATATTGATAAAGACAATAATGTCAACAAAATTACAAGATAATTTTTCATTCATTTCTTCATTAGAAATAAAATAATTTAAAAACCTACAGATTGAAATGCATATCCCATAACCGAAAATTAGTGAATCGATTATCATTGCGTACAAATATCAAAAAATATGACAAACGGATAGTCAGATTTGTGAATGCCCATTAGGTTTTTTTTTTAAAATTAACTCCACACAGGAGGGCCTGAGGAAAATAATTTCCTCAGGGTCTATGTTAGTCAGGTTCGTGAACGCCCATTAAGTTTTTTTTTATATTAACTCCACACAGGAGACCCTGAGGAAAATAATTTCCTCAGGGTCTATGTCATCAGAGATGCTGTGTGGAGGGTTTTTTTGAGGAGAGGAAGGAATCAACATTGGTCTTGAAGAGACTCATTTGGAGGAAGGAGGAAACACAGAGGCCGGCAAATCTTTTCACAGCCAGCTGTTGAACACAAGAACGAGTCAAAGAAGAGACCCGTTCTCATGTGACAAATGTCAACCATGTGCATATGCTGGACACGCGTTTGGCGTGTTTCCTGACTATTCACCGGTGCCGAAGGGATCAATGATGCTAGTTCCTCGAACATCTTCCATTGAAATACCGGTAGAACAAGGATAGCATTCCAAGTGAAAAGTTAGCAAGTATATAAGTAGTTTTAATAATTAATAAAGGTAATTGATGCTTAAGTAGGTAATTAATTCACATCAACTGAAATCAAAACACGACAGGCATAGATCAGCCATTGAAAATCACAGAAATTTGACAGCTAATAACTCATGCAGACACCTTCCGTCATCTGATAAATTTTGCTTTTTTGTATTAATTGTCTCACACTGACTTAATACAAAAGATACAGAACAACCTCCTGATATACGTTATGGAGTATGCGAAAAAAGATACAACTTTTTTTTTTACCAATTCGTACCAGAAAGATATGCAAGTATTCGTGTAGGTATATATTATGTACACAACGGTTGGTCACATAACAATGCTGGGTTGCACAGTTATTTTCTGTCATGCTTTAGAATAATTTATAGCAGGTACAAACCTGGAAGAGTTTGGCAGCCAGCTTGAGACCATCGTCAGAGTCGGTGGACTGGGCCGAAGCCACGGCGCTCTGGAGGGCGGCCATATTGAATAACACACACACTTTCTCGTAACTCAGAGAGCAGATGGCTGAAATAAGAAAATTTCATATAATTAATTTAATAATAATATTTTTGTACTGAAAAAAAACATTTAACTCTCCCGCAGCCAACTGGGCCGAAGGTAGACCCCAAAATTATATCCTTCTTATATCTATTTACAGACATGAAATATATTTTTAGTATTTTAGGTACTCCTGCGCAAAGGATTAATACATAAGGTGCCATCCAAAAAAAAAATGTGAAAAAGTCGTTGATCGCAGGAAAAAATATTTAGTCTAACTAACTAACTAACCATCACGCCGTTTATCCGCAGGGGTAGGCAGAGAGGACAGACCGCCAAACATCCCTGTCTTGGCACACATTTCTTGCCTCGTTTACATTCATACAACGTCTCATACATTCTCTTCTATTATTCTGACTCTTGACATGGCCTGACTCAAGTATCTGATTCACTTGGTCGTGCCATGTCTTTCTTGGGTCTTATTTAGTCAAATATAGGTAATATTCCTTGCCCAATAAATGGACAAATAACAAAAAAAAGAAAAGGGATATCTATAGTTTGAATGCCCATAGAACAAAAAAAATCATGGGGTCGTCGGCCGACTCACATAGTTACGGACTTTCAGCCTTACTAAAAAAAACCACAGCACGCCCGATTACCCGCGTTGCTGCAGCAACATGAATAAAACAAAAATACACTAAAACAAGATAACATTACTAATAAGGTTTGTTCTTAAAATGTATTTTATAAGTTTGGCAACAATGTAATTTTTCATACTGTACATAATTTAATTGTTTGTTTTCCTACAGAACCGCTAGATGGCAGCGCCTTCGCATTCGTCATTCGCGTTAAAACCGCCAAAAAAAAACTCACTTCGCGGGTGTGTATGAAAGATTAGACAAATCTGATCGTAATATCTATTAATATGACTAATTCACAATTACATTCGCATAATTGATATATTTACCGTGTTTTTTGTGGTTTTTAATAAGTTTTAGTCAAGTTATAATAACCATAATCATACTTTGAAAATTGAAATGTCAATAAGTATTTTATGTGAAACATGAAAATTCAAATTTACATCTAAAGTTTTTATTTTAAGTGAATTTCATAAAAGTGGTGTTTTTTTAAAATATTAATATCTAATACATGTGTACCTGAACGTATCAATGAAATTAACGTTTTAACTCGTTGAGGGCCAGGCTTTTTCCAGAAAAACACGGAAATTCACGATCTTCAATTGAATGTTTTGTGGATTAAATTTAACCTATCGTATATTTTATTGACTGAAACACATTCCTAGAACAATAAACTATTTACCAAAAATAATATTACTTGCGTAATTACGTAAATTGATAGGTTTTATGATGTTTTATTCGAGGTACACGCATGTCACGCATCGGCAATGTGACGCGGCCGCCAAAATGACAGTTGGAGATGCCCACAGACAAAAAAATTATTTTAAAATATTTTGTGGCTACAGGGTGAATGAAGTCTTTACCCATACCATAGGGAATGTTGGCGCCAGCGATTCTGACACTTCCTTTACAGATTTTGTACATAGAAGGGTCCAAAATAGTAGAAACAACATTTTTTTTTTCGCGCATGCGCAGAATTATTTTACATCCCGCGCTACGGAAAATTTAATATAAATTATTCGAAGTGACTTGTCTCATTGCGGTTTTCTCTATGGTAAAGTACGATAATAGAGCAAGCGTTTCTGACATTGTTCTTCATACACTTTCTGTATACATAAGGGTCAAAATTGCATTTCAAAATGCCGCGCCACCTCGCGGACACCGGTGTCCGAACGGCCCACAACGAGTTAAAGTTGCAAGAAATCTGTTATAAAAGTCGGTATTATTTTTTTATTTTATGTGAATTTCATAAAAGTGGTGTTTTTTTTAAATATTAATATCTAATACATGTGTACCTGAACGTATCAATGAAATTAACGTTTTAAAGTTGCAAGAAATCTGTTATAAAAGTCGGTATTATTTTTTTAGGTTAGTTTTTTGGCAAAAAAAAAACTTTGAAATATTTTATTATTTTTTTAATTGTATGCACGAGGAAAAAGTGAGGTGGCAGTTTCGTTCCAAATTCATTATATAAAAGGTCAGTATTTTTTTAATTTTGTTTTTTTATAAATTTCTGTACACTTTCATCAAATATGTTTTGGTAAAAAAAAAATCCATTTTTTTTTCGCGTTTGAATCTTAATATATGGCAGTTTTTAAAAACTAAAGTGTATTTCAATTACACAAATCTATTACTAAAAGGTAATTTTGTCTAGTTTTCATAAATGGTATTTGTTTTTACGACACCTTCAAAAATAAGAAATATATAGAACATTCAAAATACTTTGCAAAAATTTCAAATTTCGTTCAAAGATCATTGATAAAACAGAGATAAACTACCCCCTCAGGCCGTGTAAACCAAGTGTATTTTTTTCCATGAACAATTTTTTAATTAGTAATGTTTTCACATCCGCCGCAGTTTGTCAATTGAATAAAATTTTCACTGGGTTTTTTAGTAAGGCTGTTTATGTTTGGCATCTTGGCCTGTTGAGAGTTAATTGGTAATTGATTTGCCTTATACATATTATATCTATGGATATCTGTCATTTCTTGCAGAAAACTTTAACTCAACTTAATTGATATTGGCTATAGGCATTTCACATGTTTATACTTCTGTAAACGTCACATAACATTAATTGTTTCTTGCCTTTCTTTAATAGTATCAATAGAATATTATTTTTATAGCAGATGTAATGTGCGTTGAAAATAAAGTGAAGCAGTCAATTTAAAACAAGTATCTGACAAACAAAATGCAAATAGTGGTTTTTACCAGAACAAAACATTTTGGAAATGAACTTAACCAACTATTTGTAATTTAAATTCAAACAGACATAAAAGAAAAAGATATTCTTAAATCAACACAAATCATGATATTATATTTTTACGTCAACATAAACTGCAATTGAATTTGATAAAAAAAGTTTTATCAAATTTTAAGTTTATTTATTTTTTATTTTATTTTATTTTATTTAAGTATATAAAACAGGCATGGTGCCCAAAAAATTATATACATGTATGTTTAAACATAGTGATAACGAAAATACATAGTATCGAAAATGATAATATTAACATAGTGATTGTATAATAACAAATAAATGAAATGATAATAATAACAAAAGATAGTAACAAAAGTAATTAAGCTGAGGTGAAGTTTAAGTTGGTAGTAGACAGATCGTAAGGCAAAATAATGTATAAGGTCGACACTGCAATTGCAGTGCTTCATACCATGTGTGGGCACAATTCTTTAATACTGCAAATGCAGGGGTCTGGCCCCAAGGGGTTAATGAACCAAGAGAAATTGCCTTGATTGGTAAGTGAATTTTTAGATCATTTGCTTATGTCCATAATAAAAAAAACAGGAATATAATAAGCAAATCTAATTAATTCAAAATGGACCACAATGCAATCAAATATTCTGTAATATTGCAGAGGAATCAATAGAAGAAAATATTAACTAGGAGCAGAGAGAATGGGGTTAATGAACTACGCAGCTGTCAAAATATCGGTTGACAGAAAACTTATTTTTCATTATGTAGAGACTTGTACAAGGTTGAGTTTCTTCTTCGTAAGTCGGTTCCTTATTGCTGAGGATCCCCTACTCCAATTTCCATGGTGGACAAGACTCCTCCACTCTTCGCGGTTCTGCGCTGCGTGGAGAGCCAAGGACACTGATGTAGCAGACGTCAGTGATACTTGGTCACAGAGCATTGATAACCTTCCTCTGCTTCTTCTGTAATCCACTTTGACAGTGACTATGACTTTTTCCAAGTTTAGGCCCTCATTTTGGCGAGCGACATGTCCAAATTATTTTTAAATACATCGTAGGCAGGTAGTTGAGAGAGAGCCTATTGTGGATCCCTAGTTCTTCCAGAATGGAAATATTTGTATGTCTGGCTATCCATGGAATCCTGAGCATTTTTCTCCAGCACCGCATTTCGAGGGAGTATATCTGCTTTTTTTCGATGGCTCTAAGTGTCCATGTTTCCACACTGTATAAAATTACAGAGAAAATCAAAGCCCGGACGAATCTCATCTTGGTGGTTTTGTTAGGCTTCTGTCTCTCCACGTCCTTCGCATTTATAGGACCGGATGGAATTCCTTCCAGTATTATCATTAGCATAGCACCAATGATAAGTGAAGCCCTCTGTTATATATTTAACTCTAGTATTTTGACTTCTACGTTCCCCCAAATGTGGAAACTGACCCGAGTCAGTCCTATTTTCAAGGCTGGAGATAAGACAGACGTCAAAAACTACAGACCGGTAGCCGTATTATCAGCGCTGCCCAAACTTTTTGAAAAATTGATTTGTGATAAATTAAGTCACCAGATTGCGCCATTCATAGGTGAAAATCAATACGGTTTCCTTCCAAAGAAATCAACAATCACAAATCTTCTTAATTTTTCGCGGTTGGTAGCCACCAGTTTAGACTCGATGCACCAAACAGATGTAGTTTACACCGACTTTGCCAAAGCATTTGACCGTGTTAACCATGATATACTTTTGAGGAAAATGTTTAAAATAGGCTTCGATCTACCAACACTGAACTTTTTCTCATCGTATTTAAAATCCAGAAGCCATTTTGTTTCGATAAATGGATATAATTCAAAAAAATTCCAAGCGCAATCTGGAATTCCTCAAGGGTCTAACCTCGGACCTATGTTGTTTCAAATACTTATAGATGACATCCAAAACTGTGTTAAGAACGGCAAATGTCTACTATTTGCTGATGACCTTAAAATTATGATGGAAATAAGCTGCCAACAAGATTGCTTTAAAATGCAAACTGATCTAGATGCATTATCTGAATGGTCGTTGGCAAACAAATTAGATTTTAATACAAAGAAATGTGTCACAATGTCCTTCACTCGTTGTAAAAACATTATAGTTTACGATTATAAAATAAAAGGCGAAACGTTATCATGTGTAAAATCCGTAAAGGATCTCGGTGTCGTCTTTGATCCCGAACTGACATTCTCTTGCCATATATCGCAGCTCACTCAGTCTTGCTACAAACTTCTTGGGTTCATCATCAGGACTTGTAAGCAGTTTGATAAACAAGAAGCTATGCTAGCGTTATTTAAAGGCATACTGAGAAGCAAGTTGGAATACGCGAGCGATGTTTGGGCACCGTACCACCAGAAGTACATTGATATGTTAGAGCAAATCCAGAAGAAATTCCTCAGGTATGTTTATATGCGGAAGCATGGAACCTATCCAAGGTTCATGCACCATATTGACTTACTTGAGGAAACTGATTCTGTGAGTCTAGAAACTAGACGGAAAGCAAGTCTTGCTATTTTGTCTTTCAAAATTTGGAACAATTTCATCGATAGCCCATTTCTCTTGGGATGCTATGATTTATATGTACCAGACCACTACAGCCGAAGTCGACATCATGACTTATTTAAAGTACCGAACGGCAGAACAGACGTCTTGGCAAAGCATAGCATGACGAGGGGAGTGGTGCTGTTAAATGAAATTGCAAACCATTTGGATGTAAGTGACTGTTCTTTATATGCCTTAAAAATATTATTGAAGGGTCACTTGCCTAAATGCTGATAGGGTAACTAAATTGTACTGTAATTGGAATTATTCTGTTGTACAATAATAATAAAAAAAATAAAAAAAAATTTTACTCATGGGATCTTTTGTCATGAAAATTCTTCTTTGAGGTTGCTTTTAAAGAATAAAAATTAATTGCCAAGTTTGATAAACTTGAATAAAATAAACTATGAACTTTCAAAAGAGTTTTAAGCATAAGTAAATAATAATTTCATATTTATTTCTGGAGGTTAAAGCTAGAGGTGTCAAAGTCAGATTTTGGTCATTTGAGTTAATATAAAAAAAACACTACCTTTAAAATTCCCATTAATTTAATTCTATACATGCCTTTATCATCTGCTCAAGATTAAGACCGGTTAGTAGCAGAATTGACAAATGCATTGGTTTTACACACAGGAGCCGCGGGTTCAATCCTCTGCTAGCTAATTCCTATCACATCCAGCGTTGCACAAGCAAGTTTTAAATTTTTGTCACGTTATTTGTAACCCGAGAAGGCTTGCCATCTTTTTAAAGAGATGAGTAAGAAAAGCAATAAAATTGTGAACATGTCAGAAAATCGCCTTTCCTGAACAATTATAGCAGATTGTATAAATACCCACTCGGTCATAAAAATATCCATAGTTTTAAGTCACTAGTATAGTCTTATGGGCATATTACACGCTTCAATTCTGCCTCACGATTTGGTTGAAGCTACCAAATTGCACCGTGTAAACAAGACATTGAATGTTTCGATGTCATTGCGCGTCAGCTTTCAACCGTATTGAAAATATTCAACTTGTTTAATATTTCCAATGCGATTGGTTCTGTTGTCCATTCATGCGCATGCGCGCGCAGCACTGTGCGCACATATTGAAGTGTCAAACTGTGACTTTATTTTGTAGTGAGTTGTCAACATAGAAAATGGTTTTTAAATGAAGGGAAGAACATACGCCTCTGTTCTTGGAGCATTTTAAGAACTATCCAAGCCTGTGGAACATTAAATCAGAGGGATATAATTACCGCGCGCACGACCTGTTTCGAAGACATTCTAAACTCTATGACAGCAATGTGATTCAATGGTCTACTTCTGAAAAGTATGTGTAAACAGCACACCCTTTCAATTATATGCCGTTCTACCAAATCGCATCAATGTGGTCGAAGTGTATAATATCGCCATTAGTCTAGTAAGACTCCAGTTACTAATATCTACAGCCTGTATGTCGGACGAATATCTACAGTTCATATGTTGAACTAATATCTACGAACTTCAGAGTGTTGACTAATATCTAATAATATAATTTATGTTGACTATATGAACTAATATCTACAGAGCGCAGGTTGGACTAATCAGCTAAATGTGTCCAAAAGTCCGATATCAGGGATTTTTACATACATACTTACATAAATTAAGTTTTTTAAACTGCATACGCAATATTACGTTATTCCAATATGCTATACATAATTGCAAATCCAACCTCTGCCAGTGCTGTAGATATTCGTCAACACTTTGGTTCTCATAGATATTAGTCAACAGTTTGAGCTGTAGATATTCGTCAACACTTTGATTCTCATAGATATTAGTTCGATTTTTTCAGTTTTTGGAATTCCTGTAGATATTAGTAGACGCCTCCGTCTAGTAATAATTCACCACTAGCATAAAAAAAAATTGTTAGTCAAAGTGTTAGGGGATAGGTTAAATATATAAATTAAGTTGTAGAGCGCCCTTGAGATGATTTTCTAATGAAAACGATGCTATAGAAATGATCCAAACACTATTATTAATTCACAAATCGATGTAGACACATATCCTCATTTGGATACGGTTGTAACTGACATTTTTTTTCAAAAATGACCTTAGAATGTCAAAGCATTTCATTATTTATGCATTACACCGCTTACTCGTTAATACGGAATATTTTTATTCAAACAGTTAGATTTAGCTTTATTATCACGAAAAGTGAGTATTTATGTCGGGAGAGACAAAAAAACATGCGAAAAATATGCATTCAACATTTTAATTTTGTTTAAATTAATTGGCTTACGCGGTAATGCCGTTTTTATATTGTATTGTTTTTATTTAACATTTCAAAAACAATCAATCAATGCTGCCAATCGTAGAAAAAATATTATTGCCATGTATGTCATATGTATGCTAAGTGAATGCATTATTGACAAGCATTGTTTGTACCTGTGTTTATAACAGTAAAACATGGAAAACACAAACCCACTAGACAAACCCTGTTTTGCCAAATAAACCATTCAAAACCTGGGATGTTTTTCAAAATTATGATGACATGTGTGTGTGTTTATTTTAGAGAATTTATTTTATAAGATTGTTACTTCTGACAGTCATATTTGATTGTCTATTAGTTAAAAAAGGAACATTCCGTGCATCAAACTTCGACTACACGAACGTTCCGTATTATCCGTGAGGTGGACTAACTGCATATTTACCTCATAAATTGGTAAATAGATAATGAGAAATCGTATTAGCAAAAATGTTGACACCTCTAATCTCAGAACAAGGTAAAGTGAAGTTTATGAGGTGATGACTTGTTGAATTAACCCTCAGATAAAGGCCACATCATTATTTCATGTGGGTGTTTGTGTGGTCAATAATGATTCATACAACTGACCATTTCATAAAAAATGTCCATCTTGAATAAGGATAAACCTAGTAAAATATTATGCAAATTCATACTTAGACTCATCCTGCCTCCAAAGATCGACCCCTTGTCGAAGGCATCCTTCCATTTAAATGGGATTTGAACTTCCTGGGGGGGAATCTTGCACTCCAAGGCAGACAGCTCATCGCAGTAGCTAAAGAGAAGTTCAAAACATATGATCAGCAAAAGTTTGGTTATCCAACGTCGCAACAAAGGGTATTGACATGCGCGGACGCACCAGACATTGAAAATCGTTTCAACAACAAACCGATATGACCTTGGAAAACAAACAATCAAATAGGACTAAAAACAAAGATAACAATATGAAAAATTAAAATAATGATTTAATATTAATTTTGACCTATGAATCATTGGAATATGGATGATAAATACCTGTAAATAACCTCCAAGGAGGTCTCGTACTTGTCAAATACTTTCCAAATGGCATTCGTGCGGAGTTTGCTCAGTTCGATCAGGGCATCGCTGTAATCCTCAGGCTTATCGGACGTGCTGTAGGTCGACTGTATGAGATTCTTCAACGGCTTTATGATGTCTACGTCGCTAGGCTTTTTCAGCGGCACCGAAATCAAGTCAGCCATTATTGTTCGTAACTTTTCCCAACTGCCCAACTGTCAATTTTGTTATTAGTCAGCGGACCCGGACCTTTTGGACAGCCGGTTTTACAGTCGGTAAGGAGGAAATCTGCAATCTGCTCGGTTTGTGCATGTGCAATGTCATGTAGGAGCGGGAGTTTTAAATGGAAGATTCAATCTCAAAACAAACACTGCGATTGTTACATCATTATATATTAATGTAAATTATTATTATTTGTATAATAATAATAAAGTTTGTTTATTTCAGCTGAATAGAGTGGTGTTTGCAATAGTATGTCTGCAATATTAATTAGCTGATGTCTAAATAAATAATTACATGCCATGTTAGGGGGTCTTTCACCACCCCCTTCATAACTTATAGGATAACGTAGATATATTTGCGATTTACGATTTATCTATTTAGTCGGAGTTTACAACTCTTGACTCTCAACCCATCGCCTTACACCGCAGTTGAAGGGATGTGATGGATACATAGGTCTGTCACTCCTGGACACTGACCCACTCTCATAACTTTTCCTTCGTAGCATTTCCTTTCCTTCCTTTCCTCAAAAAGGCCCTCCACGCAGCATCCCCTAAGATGATATAGGCCCCAAGGGAAATTATTTTCCTCAAGGCCTCCTGTGTGGAGCTAACGTAAAACAAATAAATACATATATATTATATTTGTCCCCAAGATTACACATACAAATTCAATCACTTGATGGAACTCCATTGACGTGAAAAACAACCAAAAAGTGGTTCGCTACATTTGGTGACTTAGCAGGGGTTTATAGGGTGACGTTTGCGTCTGCCCACCAACTGCGTGGCAGACCGGATCGGGAAAGACTGGTTGAGGTAGACCTTTTGGCCTCTTCAGCAGGAATCTCTTGGAACATTGCCTTACAGCGCAGTGGGAGGGATGGATTTATATGTCCGTCACTCCTGGATACATTGACCCCCGGATTCCTAACCATCCCTCCCTGACATTTTTACTTCCCAGAACTTCCTCTCGTTCCTTTCCTAAAAATACCTTCCACCCAGCATCCCCAAAGATGACGTAGGCCCCTAGGGGAAATTATTTACCTCTCTGGCTAGTGTAAAAAAGAATCCATGTAAAATCACGGGATAGTCTGAATTTTTTAAAAAAGAGCCAATTTTAAAAATGAAAATATATTTCTATTAAAATTAATTACATTATAGGTAAGTACTTTATCGCTTGTCTGAATTCTTCACACAATCAGTTCCAATTTTGAAAACACTTTTATTCAAAGCAAATTTGAGTTCATCGAACGAGAGTTGCTGGGCGTTCAGCTAACCGCAATCAGTAACATTGATGAAGATTTTATTATGACAATTCCCTCGGACGTACTTACGAATGTGATATTTTCAAAATAAATTGGAACTGATTGTTGTGTTTATAAAAATCTTTTCAAATTCAGACAAGCGAGAAAGTACCTACGCATTAGAATTTTTAGAAGACCAATATGTATTTTAATTCTAGTATTTTCAATGCGTCATAATTATGTAGAAACAAAAATTTCCAGTTATTGGCGATGGCGGTGGTTATTGGCAAAAAAAGTTTAGTCACAAATGGTCACAAATAAATAAACCAAACCACTCACGTTACATTGCCGCCGCATCCCAAATTTTACAATTTCAAAGAGAAACAATGATAATAGTAGTTCCGTTTTAATAATATAGCTTTGTTTTGTGAACTTTCACCTCAAGTGCACATTACACCATACAGGGTGTCCGGGGGTAAAGTTCATTAACTTCGGGAGGTGGATTCTACGTGATGGTAGGAGTCAGGGGCGGCCCTAGCTAAATTATTAGGTGGTGCGAAATCTCTTGGTGGCGCCCCCCCCCCCCCCCTCCTAACATAAAATAGAGCTCTTTCTATGCAGTTATGCAACTTTAATTGAAGTACCTAGTAAGTTGAGAAATAATACCAGAAAAAACAAAAATTTTAACGAAACAAAAAACGACTTAAAAAAAAGCACTAAAAAGTAAAAAAAAAAATATTTCGTATTCTTTTTTTACATGAATACCGCACAAGAGTCCCAACTGCTCCCGTCTGGAGCCAGTGGGACTATGGCATCCCCAATTGGGATATGTTGTGAGGCTGAAGGTAGTGGGGAGGGGAAGGAGATAGGGAAGAGGAAGGTGGGGATGGTACCTGGCTATTCAGATCTGGTCACCAAACACGGCTAACACCATTTCAAGCAACGTTTTAATTCTGAATGGTGGTCTTACACCAGGGCGACACTCTGGAACGTGCCGCAAATATATTATATATTATTTTAAATGAATAAATTGTGAAATAACACATATTAATCAAATAAAATTTATTTGCAAAACCGGGATTCGATCCCGCGACCTTCGGAGTGCTAGTCAAGAGTCTTACCGCTGGACTATGCCGGCCGTCAACTACAACTTCTACAACTTAATAATCAACTTACTTTTTCTACTCATCAATCAGTAGATACGATTGGAATTTTTGAAGTCGGTGTCAGCCAAGCTAGGTTTGTAACTACATACATAGTTATAGGTGAGATGTGTTTGTGTCGCACACGTGACTTGACGAGGCGAGAGGCGAGAGCGGGGCTACGGCGGGGGGGGGGAGCTGTAAGTAGCATATTTACAAAACCTATACCGATTCAGTCGCGGTAGCGACAAATTTAAATTTTAAATATACCTCTATATTGGTTATTTTTTATCACATTGCAAAAACAAAAATTGTTCTAAAATCTAGATAAAATAATCTTTCTGAGTGTATATTAGAAATTAATAATTTTATTTCTAAATATTTAAATTTTAATATTATTCCCATATATTGTAAATACACCTCTATATTGGTAATTTTTTATCACTTTGCAAAAACAAAAATTGTTCCAAAATCTAAATAAAATAATCTTTCCAATGTACATATTAGAAATTAATAATTTTATTTCTAAATATTTAAATTTTGATATTGAAAATTTAAAGCGACTGAAACGGTATAGGTTTTGGAAATACGCGGCCGGGTACCTTGGCTGACACCGACTCCAAAAATAACAATTGTACCTACATATTGATGAGTAGAAAATTTTTGTTGATTATTAAGTTGTAGAAGAATACGAATTTTTTTTTTACTTTTTAGTGCATTTTTTTAAGTAATTTTTTTTGTTTATTTTTTGATTTTTAATGAATCTGAAGTACTTTAACTAATTTGTTTGAATATGGATAGACCTACTAAACGTGGTTCTCATATGAGACAGACATTTCTTGACCATAACGACGTTACGGTAGGTGACTCAAATATCCGGATAGCCTATAAAAGATTCGGCCGAGTATCGTTAATTTTCTCCTAAGAATTGAAGAGTTCCGTTACTTTGTCATGGATCCCATAATCAGAACCTAACCAAACTCTCATCAAACTACCGTTGAAGTACATCCTTTCCAATTAAAAAAGAATCATCAAAATCGGTTGGGATGATATTGAGTTATTCGTCCATTTGTCGCGCATATATATGCAAATTTAAGACTTATATGGTTTTCTCATGGATTCCATTGTCAGAACTGAAACCAAATTGAAATGGGACCACACGGGAAGCACTAGCTTTCAAATAAATATCATCAATATCGGTTAACCCAGTCGAAAGTTCTGAGATAACAAACATTAAAAAAATACATAGTCGAATTGAGAACCTCCTCCTTTTTGAAGTTGTTAAAAAATATATGTTTGATTACATTTATTTAATTAAATCTGTTAAATCAATAAAAACACTAGAACACAACTTTTCTTGCTTTTGCCCTTGCGAATTTTTTTATTAAATCAGAATAATTTTACCCTTGGGCAATATCATTCTCAATTGATAAAATTGCAAGATCTGATAGTCTTTCTCGACACAGCCGAACGTATGTAATTTTGGTTTTAATTTTTTTTTATTTTAGCATATAAAATATAATGTACATTTAGATGATGTAATAATTTGCGTACATGTTCAAATATCTTAATACCACTCTTCCATGGTAGCATTAGCTTGTGTCTGGAAGAGTAGTGTACATTTTTTAATGCTGTATTATATTATAAGTTCTTAAATTACAATGTGAATGTAAAAAACAATAAGTTGTAAGTTGTAAGTTCGGTGTTATGTAAGTAAGTAAATAAGTATTTTACTAAAGCTTCGTTCTCCTTTGGCGACAGTTACAGGGATGGTCAGCAAAATCCGAAGCGCTGTCCACGCATTTGGGAATATATCCTGCCAATGATTTTTTTTTATAAGTTGAAGAACTTGTAGTGGCTCTGCTGAGTCAAGATATTTTAGTAATGGGTTTAGGCTCAAAAGTTCTTCAACCAATTCGAAATTAGAGACATCACATTTTTCCCCATCGGTTAAAATGATTTGCAAATCTGCGCAGGCTTTTTCTAATGAAGACTTATCACTTTATCAGGAATTATTTCGATGTTATACAAAAAAGACCATGTATCATTGAATTTAGATAGATGTCCAAACCGAGTGACCAATGTATTTTCAATTGTATCTGTCATAGGGTAAAAGACGTTAATTTTAAACAGTTTTTCGGGATTTGTTGGTGTCTCGTCTGCAGTTTCATATTCAAATAATCGGTTCTTTCTTCGGGATCGGACTGGCTTAAGCGTAGAATCTATCCCAGCCTGAGAAGCTATTTCCTTACCTATTATTTAAGCATACGAATAAGTCCGGTACTGCTTCACAAGTTTTTCAGCAATTGCGATGCATTTGCTAAGTCCATGATTATTTTGATTGTCCCCATTACGCTGAAAATTCTTTCAGCGACAGCATTATTGTATTTTTATTTCTGAATTATTTGCGATTCTGCTGATAGTCCAGTAAACGAATGGTCCAAAAGGAGGTGTAGAGTGCGTGAGCAGGAACCTAAGCGATTCTTATAGGACTTGTTTAGGATGCTTAGGGTGTGAACATACTAAAAGTCCTGACGTCTAGGTGGTGAGCTAGGGGGGGGGAGGGGGGGGGGGGGAAGGTCCCGATTTTCGGTCTGACCTTCTCAGTCTGTATCGTCGCATCTGCTCTTGTGATTTCGTACTATTGACTGGATTTGCGTACCCATCAAATACCACAGTGCGAGTCATTCCAGGATAGTGGTGGTTGACATAGGTGATATAACGATCACAAATTGCGGCAACGGAGGCATCTTTTTGTCAAATTACTCTGTATAATATAGATAATATGTATAATATGATAGAAATCCTCCGTCCACAACTTTGTTCATCTGAGACAGTAGAACAGTTTTTTTTGGTAGGCTCGAATAAGCTATACAGAACAGATTTATTTGTCTTTCGCATCCCACTTTCATTGCCCAGTGCCAAGGGAAATGGGGCCAACTCATACTCAAAGAATTTCATCAAATCCTCATCTGATCGTTTGCTTATACACATCCGCTGAAACAGCAATGTTGGGTCAACTGCAACCTTTTCGTCGTGAATTTTTATCGACAAGCTGACAGAAGACATTGGAAATGCCCGATCTTTGCGGGACAACTTGATGTCTGAGAATGTCAAGCCCACTATCGCATTCATTGCCTTTTCACCAACTCGAACAGCATCGTAGCACGTTATTGTAGCATCTCCGACGACTAACCTAATCACCCATTACAATAATAATGATTATAAAATGAATTCCACTAATCATCTGTTCGAGAACAATTTACCTGCTTTCTTGCGTGCAAAAATTACTAAGGAATTTCCCATGAAGAAAAAACCCGTCTTAATAATTTGGTAAGAAAAAACAGCTTTTTCTGAAAATGATGACATTTTACGAAAAAACTTAAAATTGCTGTAAATATTTACTCGTTAGAGATTTACTTATATATGTATATATATATTCTAAAAGGTAATTAAGTTATTTACAACTTCTTTCAAATAAATTTCTTTCTTGGATGAATATTTTAGACGATATGAAGGAATGTTTGATGAAAAATGTGAGGTAAAATGATTTTTTTCGAAAATATTGACATTTGTGGAGCGTATAACTCAAAAACGGCTGGGATTTTCAAAATTACGTATAGAATAAAAGTTGCAGATAATTTTATGAGCTTTTACTTATTATTAAAAAGTTTTCCTCTGCGACGCACCGTTTTTGAGATATACATAGAAAACCGAAAATCAGGACCTTCCCCCCCCCCTCCCCCCCCCTAGCTCACCACCTAGACGTCAGGACTTTTAGTATGTTCACACCCTAAGCACCCTAAACAAGTCCTGAAAGAATCGCTTAGGTTCCTGCTCACGCACTCTACAACCCCTTCCTTTACTGGACTATGATTTAAATAACTTGTCTGTGAAGTAGCCTAATAGGCGACCAGTCGCCTTTAGATTTTTTCGCCGCCGATTCTCGTCCTGAGTAGCCTAAATGGCGAAAAATCGCCTACCTTGACAACACTATTTGCCCCCCGCACTGACACGATTTAAGCGCACGATCGATAGATGGTAAATCAGTAGTCGGGTGTTTTCGGCGCCCCCTTCCGACGGCGCCCTGTGCGGTCGCACCGCTCGCACCGCCCTAGGGCCGCCACTGGTAGGAGTAAAAAAGATTAACATTTTTTTCCGAAATTACCGCTATTGGGGCAGTAGCTGGCCAGGTTAGAGTGGTCACCTTTCTTGGGAATAGGGTGAATGACTGCTTTTTTCCAAACACAGGGTCAGAGTCACACTTCAGAGACAGAAGACCTTCTTCAAAATTGGAGATATTTCTGCAGCACAATTTCGCAACACCAGGGAGGTTTTCCATCGGGTCCACTAGCGTTGTTTACATCAAACCCCGGTAAAACGTGGAGTTCATCCCGATGTATCGAGGGCCAAACACTTCACCTAAAAGTTGGCAATTTCGGTGACAGTGTTTGAAATAAGCTGTCAGGTAGCAGACTGGGTTTGCAGAAATTGTCACCTATTGAGCCCTCAAGTGACCAGAATGCCCTGCTGCCATGCGGGATGACAGCCAGTTTTTTGCTGATCTGCAGGTCGTGCTCGAAATCTTACCTATTTATGAGGGACCAGGAGAACATAGCTGAACTTGGGGTCATCGGGTCGGCAAGGGGGTATGTTTTGATTTGTATTGTGGAACCCGCCGCCGTTGACGACCGCCGTATAGGCCAGTCAATAAAGGCTCAAAATGAGGCAAACCCAAACATTAATTCCCCCGTCGATGAAACTTTGCAGTCACGTGGAGTATCATTTAGGGATGACGAATGACAAAAGATCCAACAAAATATTTAACGGGAAGTTAGTTATTTTTAGCAAAAACTGAAAAAAAATTATAACTCTCGCGGGAAAAGTATTTCTTTCGAAAACTCTTCACATATTGTTAGTATTAATTAATATCCACCTGATTATTTAGAAATCCAACAATATTTTTGTTGGGAAAGTATGTTTTTAAAAAGAGATTTGTTTTTTATTTCTATTGTTGCCGGGAAAATTCCCCCCCCCAATTTTTGATCACGAAGTGTCTTTATATTGGTGTTTGCTTTATTTAATCAAAAGATCCAACATTTTTTTCTTTTGGAACATGCTTTTTTGATATGAGTCAAAAATATCGCTCCGGAAAAATCCCCCGTCCAATTTTTTAAAGTCAAATTGTTAGGATAGCTATGTTAAAAAGATTTCTGCAAAGATCCAACAAAATTTTCAACGGCAACCTATTTTTTTTAATTGATTTCGATCGCACGCTGATTTCACGTGACTTTTGTATGAACAGGAGCCCGAGGGGTAAGGGTAGGGGTGGGGCTAGTCGCATTCGGGACTGCGCTACGCGACTAACGGCCGCGAAGTCTGCCTGTGTAAAATTAAGAAGGGCATTGTTTGCATGGTTGATTGACAACGCTTCGTTTGTCAGTGTTGTGTTTTTAGTTAAATTATTAGATTTGCGCTATGGCTGATGATTTAAGTATTCTGGAAAGTGATTGTGTTTTTTGCAAAAAAAAAAATGAATGATGATGTAGTTGTTGTTAAAGAACGAGGGCTCAAAACCATATATGAGTGTAGTTTAAAAAGAGATGGCAAAATCGCAACAGCGATAGAAGGGGTGAACGAATTATCTGTGCACAAGAAGTGTAGAAAACAGTATATTAATGCTAGAGTCATCAATGCTTTTATAAGGAGGAAAACACTTGTTTCCAGTGAAGAAGCCGCGGTTGCAGAATTTCAATATGAAATGAAATGCATTTTCTGTGACAGTGATGCATCAGACGAATTTATCTGTGCAGAAAATAAAAAAAATTGCGGCACTGCGGTCATATGTTCGCAGAATACAATTGCCGCAAACAAAAGTGTCGATCGCAGAATTAGCATCGCTACGAAAAGATACATGGGCGAACAAGGTACTTTTAATTATTTTAATTTTATAATGTTCATTATTACGATCTCTCTATTCTTCTTATCTTAACCCCTCGGGTATTTTTAGTATGTATTTAGTTTAATACAGTAATTTTTACCGTGGTACAAATACTTAATTATGTATCTATATTTTCGACTAGTTTCGTGAATATAATTACATAATTAAGTTGTTTAATACTAAGTTATTTGTATTTATTACTAGCAGACCCGGCAACACGTTGCTGTGGCTAACGAAACACAACGCCATTACCCAACCTTTATAAAAACCACACCACCCGCTGCTTATTTTTTAATTTTTTTTATTGAAAGAACAGATAATACATATTATAATCAACAAACAAGTCCTGCTAAGCCAATTGAATTGGCTTGTCAACAGGTGGTTATATTTGGTTACATATAGATTTTTTACAATTAAAATTGAATATTTGAATTTCTCGGCTTTTCTCTACTATAATAAGCATGTATTATACATATAAACCTTCCTCTTGAATCACTCTATCTATTGGTGAAAACCGCATGAAAATCCGTTGCGTAGTTTAAAAGATCTATGCTCACAAACATTTTGAGCGACTTCATTTTATACTATGTAATGTAATGATATATGTATAGTGAATAACAACAACAAAGTCAATCAATTATTTGAATTTTTTTTTTGCTAAAAACATTCATTCAATAAGCCACGGACTTTATTGATTTATATGCCTTTTATGATTTATTGATCTAGTTACCCTCGTACTAAACTATTCTTTTGCATTAACAATTCTATTATTTTCTTATAGGTATTGCGACGGATTCATGACGTTGATTTAGTTGCTGTGGCTGCCAGATATCATCGAGCTTGCTATGATACGTTTCGGAAGGTAGAAATACCCCTAGAAGGTGATCGAAAACGAGGGCGACCAGAATCTTCTAATACTTACTCAGCAATGAAAGAAATTTATGCAGTTTTAGAAAACAATCGTGAAGAATGCCAGTTCTTACTTAGCGATTTAAAAAATGCTGAATCTCGTGACTGCCCCGATGATAGAACCATAAAGAGTAAGTTGAGAGATAAATATGGTGATGACATTCTCATCACAACTACTGATGGTAAGGCAACGTTGATTTGTTTCCGTGATACTGGACATAGAATCCTGCATAACACATGGTATACGTCAAAGGAGAATGATGTACAAGAAGAACGCTTAAGGATTGTACGCACTGCTGCTTCCATAATTTTAGAAGATATCAGATCGACTGTCTATGATACTTCTGTCTTTCCTCCACCTGAAAAATTTCTTGAAAATGTTAATGAAGATGTAAAAAATTGAGGTCTTCACTAAGGAGAATTTCTTTGGGTAGACTGGTTTTTTATAAATGAAGCACTTTTTTGTTTTAACTTTAAGTTCTTGAATTTTTATTGTTATGATTTGATATTTATAAACTTATAACTGACGACAATAACTTTCCCCACCCAACGGACAAGGGTTCAGTAGTATTTTAATTTCTTAGTGCAAGTTTTCGTAAAGAAGTAAGTAAATTAAACTGATACAAGCCTTTTTATAACACTTTCGTACCTCTATATTTCCCTTGTTCGTTGTGTGAGAGAGACAAAAAAAAATAAAACATGATTCTATCGACATCTAACAAACAAATCAGACAACTCTTGGATCGCAATCCAACCTTTGATAGTAACTCAACTTCATAATTGGTTTGCGTCCTGGGTTTAATTCTAAACATTCTCTGCCCCAAAATGGGCAGATATTTATTCTGAAATATCGAATCCATTTTTCTGCAAATTATACAAATAACATTATGCAAACAAATTATGAGCCTAAATTAAATATTGACTTTGCTCAAATCAAATTCAAATTCATTAAATTAATTTTAAAGTTATTCAATAACATAACACACTAAGATAATTCCAAAAACAAACTACATTTTTAAAAACAAACAGAAACCATAACAATAATTACATATAAACATATAATATAGACAGCACAATCATGTCGCGGCAGGTTTCCTGGTCATCCTTCCTTCCTTCCTTGGGAAAAAATTAAATAAAGACAAATCATCCTTCCTTCCATAGTTCATTGCCACATTTGGAATTATTACAATGTCTCCAGATATATCTATATATGCAGTTTGCAATTCTAGCCAGCAGGCTATGTTAGTTTATAAGTGTTCATTAAGTGTTTTGATCCCTTTTTTTTTTTTAAATATATGGATCTACAATCCTTTTTTTGTTTTATTATTTTTTATATTACTCCCTACCACACTCAAGTTTTTATTGCTCCACATTTTTCCACATTTTGTACACTGATTTTTACTTTTAATTTATTATTATATCTTCCTTTTGTCCTTTTTGGTTACTTTTAACGTACAAATTTTTATATTATTTTTTACTTTCAACGTACAAATTTTTATATTGTTTTTTTTACTATTTATTGGTTTATCTTGTTTTATGCACTCATTGTTTTTGTTTTTCATAAAGCACAAGTTCCTTTTTTTTTCATTTTGTGCTTACACAGCGTCTGGTCCGTTGGGTGGGGATGTTGACATCTTCAGCTCCTCGTTATCGTCTATTGGCAATAGACACAGCTTTGAGATGGCCCTCTGAGTAGTTCCATGCGAGGTTTTGAGAGTTGCCACACGTACTCTCCCGTCAGCTCCTGGATGGACTGCAATTACACGTCCGAGTTTCCACACACATGGTGGTAGGTTGTCTTCCTTCAAGACCACCATATCGCCTGGTTTTAGTTGCGCATTAGGTCCGCTGGTCCACTTCGTTCTGCTTTGGAGCTGCGCCAGGTATTCCAATCGCCACCTCGACCAAAAACATTGTATTAGTAAGGATAACTTTTGATAGTTATTCAGCCTGTTGACTGAAATATTTTGTAGATCTTGTTCTGGAATCGCCGCTAAGCTTTCACCAACAAGAAAGTGACCGGGACTGAGGGAGTTTAGGTCATTTGGATCATTTGACAATGGGGTAAGAGGTCTAGAATTTAAACAAGATTCAATCTGACACAAAACGGTATTAAATTCCTCATATGTTAATAAGGAGTTACTTGCTACTCGTTTCAAATGATATTTCACAGATTTTATCCCGGCTTCCCAAAGGCCTCCAAAGTGCGGCGCCCTCGGCGGAATGTACTCCCATTGAATTGATAGCTTCGATAATGATCTCTCGATTTCATCGCTAGAGCTTGACAAAAAATCATAAATATCCCGTAGCTGGTTGTTCGCGCCTTTAAAATTAGTAGCATTATCCGAAAATAATTTACTCGGCCTTCCACGGCGCGCGATAAAACGTTTCAAGGCATTTAAGAAACTTTCTGTATTCAAAGACAGTACAAGTTCTAAGTGTATGGCTTTTGACACCATACATACAAATAAACATATATAAGCTTTTACGTTAGTAGTTTTTCTGTGAATACCCGACTTAATCAAAAAAGGTCCACAATAATCGATCCCGCTTATCGTAAAAGGTTTAGATTCCGTTATCCTTTCGGCTGGAAGGTCTGCCATTATTTGCTGCATCGTCTTTGGATTTGATCTATAACATATTATACATTTCCTTATAATCTTTTTCACTAAATTTTTTCCCATTATTGGCCAGAACTTCAACCTGATTATTGCCAATAAGGCTTGAGTACCTGCATGCAAATGTAAATGATGGTAGTTTTTTACAATTAATTCGGTTAAACTATATGTGGCGGCAGCAAAATTGGATGTTGTTGATTTATTGACAGCAATTTTCCTTTGGAAAGCCTGCCGCCCACGCGAAGTAAATCATTATGCAAATAAGGATTTAGTGAGTGCAAATTACTACATTTTAGGACATCCTTGCCCGACTGCAAGGCTCGTATCTCCTCCCTGAAGGAATAAGCTTGCGCTCTGGATATTAAAACATTCAAAGAGTCATTCAATTCACTTACTTTTAATTGACCATAACGCCTGAGCGATGGGTTCCTACAATTAAATAAAAACCTAAGTAAATAACCTGTTACTCTTTGCAATTTGGTTAGAGATGAGTACTTCCTAAAAATGTCCCAATCTTGAGTTACTGATGCCAACACTACAGTTTTTGTTTTCACCTCAGGTGGATCTATGTACGTAGATTCTCCGCATGGCCAACCGTATTCCGTAAGGGTTAGCCAATCGGGTCCGTGCCACCATATGGTGGATGTCAATAATTGAGAAGTCCTAATACCTCTGGATAGTACATCTGCAGCATTGTCCTCTGATTTCACATGCTTCCATTGTGCTGGTCGACTTGATTCTTGAATTTCGCTTACTCTGTTAGCAACAAAGGTGTTCCACCTAGCTGGTTGGTCCCTTATCCAACACAAGACTATCTGAGAATCACACCAGTAAGTAGTAGATACATCTTGCATACCAATAGCTCCTTTCACATAATTAATCAATCTTACTAACAATATAGCTCCACACAATTCTAGTTTAGGTAGCGATGTGCTTTTTAAGGGTGCCACCCTTGATTTAGAAATTATTAGATTGGAGTGGATTCCACCCGAGTCATCGGTGGAGACCATATACATGCAGGCCCCGTAGGCTTTCTGTGATGCGTCACAAAATCCATGCAAATGCAAATTCACATGATTTTGACAAGTGATTTTCCTAGGTACCTTTAAATTATTTATCTGCGGCAATTCTTCTATATAAGCTCTCCAAACTTTCAAAATTTCAGGGGGTATATCTTCATCCCACTGAGTTTTGCTCTGCCACAGACGTTGCATTAATAGCTTCGCTACTACCGTTACAGGCCCTATCAGACCCAGGGGATCAAAAATGGATGCTATGCAGGATAACATCTGACGCTTGCTTCTAATTGGTTTTGTTATGGGCTCTACAGTATATTTCCAATAATCTTGCTGATTATTCCAAGAAAGACCTAATATCTTTCCTTCCTTTGAGTTATCCTTTATAATCATATCGCTAACCTCCTCCTGATTTGAGCACAGCGACGACAAATTTGACCGCCACTTTCTTAGGTTCATGCCAGCAGATGCTAGAATAGCAGATAGTTGCTTCTTGATTAATAAGCAATCTTCTTCACCAATGTCGCCAGCTATTAAGTCATCCATGTAAAAATTTTCTTTAAGAATTTGACTGACCTTGGGATTTGTGTTTTGATTCTCATTTCCTAGCTGCTCCAAACATCTGGTGGCTAAGAATGATGATGGTCCCAAACCGTAGGTGACTGTATTCAGCTGATAATGTTGAATCTCCTCGCTGGGTGAGTCTCTCCAAAGGATACGTTGTAAGTCCCTATCCTCCGGCTGCACTAATATCTGCCGGTACATTTTTTCTATGTCGGCCGTTAACGCGTACTGATGTTTTCTGAAATTCAATAGATGTGCACATAAATCCTTTTGCAATATCGGCCCAATCATGAGGGCATCATTTAGGGTAATTCCAGTTGAGGATTTAGCCGATCCATCGAATACGACTCTGGTCTTAGTAGTTGTACTAGATTCTTTGATCACCGCATGGTGAGGTAGATAGTAGTGTATTTGATTTGGTGACGGTGGTTCACATTGCGTCATATGACCTAAGTCCTTGTACTCCTGCATAAAATTCTTGTAATCTTTCATTAATTCTGGGTTTGAGGCTAATTTTTTCTCCAAATTATACAATCTCTTCTCCGCCATAGGGAGACTTTCGCCTAGCTGTTTCGCACAGGGGCGTTGTGGTAAACTTACAATGAAACGGCCTCTGCCATCTCTTTCATGAGTAGCTGTGAAGCTTTCTTCACATGCTCGCTCCTCGTGATTCCTATGTTTAATAGGACTTAGCTCCTCTAATTTCCAAAAATTTTCAATTTGCTTATGTATTAAGTTGAGTGAAAGATTACAAATTTTTACTGGCCTCTTTTCTGAAGTGAAGATGTGTCCCGAAACCAGCCATCCAAATTCGGTTCGTTGCAATATTGGTCCGGAATCTTGAATCTTCATCCGGTCAGAGTGCAGAGTCTCCCAGAAGGTGTCAGCCCCGATCAACATGTCTATCGGGCCGGTTTCATTAAAGTTTGGATCTGCCAATTGCAATCCTTGGGGGATGCCGGTGCCTTTTTTCTGAAATGAGATTTGCGGCAGATTACTGGTCACCTCCGACAATACTAGGCATTCAATCCTCTTTGAATAGGGTGAATAATTGGAAGATATTTCTAAATCCACAATGTTTTTAATATGCTGTATTTTATTATGAATTCCGGTAATAGGGATATCAGTTTTTCTAATTTTTAATTGTAATTTAGAAGCGAATTCCTGGCTAATGAAATTAGACTGTGCTCCGGAGTCCAACAAAATTCTAGCTTTAATTGGATTTCCTTTATTATTTCTCACGTTAATCACTGCCGTTGATAATAAAATGAAATTGTTGGATGTTTTCGATGCATGATTGTTAACAAGAGGTTCTCTTGAAGAAGTATCGCTTCCCTGATGACTTTGCATTTTGTCTTCATTTTGCAAATGTAACAAAGTGTTGTGAGAGCTCGCACCACACTTGCGACAATTATATTTACTTTTACAATCCTGAAATTTATGCCCTACCGACAAACATTTCAGACAAGCTTTCAACCGACGTATTGTTGTCATTCTATCCTTTATTCCTAGATTTAAAAACTTTTGACAATTATAAATTCTATGATTTTGATTACAATTAATACATTTTAAATGTTGCGATGATAACGAAACATAAGTTTCTTTCTTAAAATTAGAAGGAAATCCCTTGGCATGATTCTGTCGCTTGTCGTTTGGTGCTGAGAATTCTAAAACTTGCACTCGTTCGTATAGACATTTCATGAACTCTTCATAAGTGGGGATTTTATTTTTTATTGGATATTGTTCCCAGCGCATTCTGGTTTCGCTATCCAATTTATTTGACAAAATATGAATTAACAATATATCCCAACTTTCAGTGGGTAGATTTAAATTATTTAATGCCTTTAAGTGCAATTGGGCTTCATCTAATAATTTTCGCAATGCCACATGATTTTCTGATTTTATTTCTTGCAATTTAAACAATGCATTAACATGTTTATTTATTATTACTCTGTCATTCTGAAACCTATCCGTGATCATTTCCCACGCAATGAAATAATTATCTCGAGTTGTAGGTAAGGACGCAATCAGTCTTGCCGCATCATCATACAAACAAGATTTCAAATAATAGAATTTCTGAATAACATCTAATTCGTCGTTGTTGTCAATTAATGAAATGAATGCATCTCTGAAATGTAACCAATCTTCATAATTTCCGCTGAACTTGGGTAGTTCTAAAATTGGGAGCTTGACGCCTTTGGAACGGACGATTTTACCGGTTTCGCTGAATTTATCCTTGGCTTTTGCTAATACCTTATAATATGAGTTTTCAAACATTTCTCGTTCGTTCCCTTTTTCCAATTCATCCTGCGATAATGTTTCAATTTTTTCTTGCAACGCTTCGAAGATGTCTAGTAATGGTTCGAATTTTTGAATGCGTATTTCGACCTCAGAAAGTAATAACTCATTATTCTCTAAGTAATCTTTGAATCTGGTTAATTTGGCTTTACATATTCCGCGCTGTGCAATTAACACTTTTAAATCCATGATTTCGTAAATAACAAACAATCAATACTCACTGATTGCTCTGTTGTGGTTCACTTCTAACCACGCTAAACACTAAAAACACAAAAAAAAACTTGCACTGTCTTTTACTTGATTGTTTCTTTTGTTTTAACAAAACACTAAAAAATCTTCTATTATTAATTTCTGATGAAAGCTCGCGTCGTAACTTGACCTTTTACAAACAACGGAATCACTTCGTGCCTACCGTCACCGTCTGCATTACCGACTCGAACAATACTACGGAAGTCAAAAACAACACTCAACGATCGCTTTCAGATTGTTTGAATAATCAATTAATACATTTCATGTATTATAATAATTATTCTTCTGTTTTTTGCCGTAGCATAATCATATGACTACCCACAAAAAACTTTGTTAGTTTCAGTTGCAAATAAAACAACGACGGTACCCGTCGCCTGCTTTATCGACAGTATCAAAAAACATCAAAATCAAAAACAATCAAAACAATGAAAACACAATTCCGATTTTTACGTTTTTTGCGACACTATAATCATAGCTAGCCACAAAAAATCTTGCCAATATCAATTGTAACAATTAGCCCGTTGCGATTTTTTATATCAACAACAATAAAATACCGAAGTGGTCTAACCGAATTTGTTTCTTTTCTATGGGATCAAATGGATAAAAAAAATAGGATGGTCACTTGCCCTTGTTGAAGATCCGCTTCATCAGAATTCTCCTTTGTTTATCGCTGGTTCATGTCTGGCTTCGATTGATTTTTGTATCTGGATTCCAGGTATCCGCTCATGGGATCAATCCGGTCGAAGGATCAAATGTAAAAAATTGAGGTCTTCACTCAGGAGAATTTCTTTGGGTAGACTGGTTTTTTATAAATGAAGCACTTTTTTGTTTTAACTTTAAGTTCTTGAATTTTTATTGTTATGATTTGATATTTATAAACTTATAACTGACGACAATAACTTTCCCCACCCAACGGACAAGGGTTCAGTAGTATTTTAATTTCTTAGTGCAAGTTTTCGTAAAGAAGTAAGTAAATTAAACTGATACAAGCCTTTTTATAACACTTTCGTACCTCTATATTTCCCTTGTTCGTTGTGTGAGAGAGACAAAAAAAAATAAAACATGATTCTATCGACATCTAACAAACAAATCAGACAACTCTTGGATCGCAATCCAACCTTTGATAGTAACTCAACTTCATAATTGGTTTGCGTCCTGGGTTTAATTCTAAACAGAAGATATACCCCATTCTTTGAAAACCTTTCTTGAAGAGCTCATTCTAAAGAAGAAACGCGATACAGATAGTGCTTCCAAGAAATGCCAGGCAATCGCCCATTCGATAATCACCGCTGTTCGACCCCGTTCATTTACATCGCCCTTACTGCTAGGCATCGCTACACTAATAAATCAGAAATTTGCTTCCAAATCGCTTGTCGATCTGTTGGCATCTTTTGGATTTTGTTTGTCGTACCACGAAGCAACAAACTTCCAAATATCGGCTATCGCTCACATTTCGCCTATCGAAAAGCCTGATTTTTGCCAATATGTATTTGATAATGCCGACCATAATATAAGTACGATCGATGGCAAAAATACATTTCACTCCATGGGTGGCATAAAATGTTATACTCCTGCTTTGAAAACAAACTATGAGAGTGTATTACGTCTGAAAAGCATACCACCATCCTTTGTCATTGGTAATTTTGGTCATGTACCATTAGAAACATATCAATGTACATCAAAAGGTTTGCAGCAAGTTCTGATCCATAATTTTGCCGGAGACTCCGATATCAAGGATATATTGCCGTCGTGGACAATTTTTCTGTGGATATATTAAAAAAAGCAAGGCTTTTGTTATATACCCGGCTGGAATGGTTTCATGGAAAAATTCACTGCTGAAAAGAAATATGAAAAGTCTGAAATCGTTCCACTTCCATTTATCAACGCTCCTCCAACGCAGTATAATACTATTTACACATCATTAATTATGGCTGTAGAGAATACCAAGTCCATCGGCATGAAAACTACTATAGTAACATTTAATCAACCTCTCTATCAGAAAGCCAAAGACATTATGACTTCGAGTACTGATCCAAGACTAAAACATGTAATTATTCGACTAGGGGGTTTTCATCTCCTCATGAGTTTCATGGGAGCCATCGGTTATATAATGAATGGAAGCGGCCTTAAAGAATTGTGGTGTACAGTATATGCACCTTTATCTGTGGATAAAATGTTGTCTGGGCACTCTTACGCACGTGCCATAAGAGCACACATGCTTACTCAATTCACTCTCTCAAAAAAACTACTTGACGCAATGGAATTAGATGATGAAGATATTATTACAATTGACGACATATTGTTGAATGATTTGTTCAAAAATGAATCCCCCAGTGAGCTGGACCGACTTACACCTATTCTGGATAAATTTAGAAATGCTATGGAGGAAATTTCTATAAACGGGCCAACCGCAAAATTATGGGTGCTCTATTTCAAAATGGTCACTCCTGTAAAACTATTCATAGACGCGAAGCGGTCGGGAAAATGGCAACTGCACCTTGATGTAACCAAGAAAATGTTACCATTCTTTCACTCCAGTGGCCACTATTGCTATGCAAAATGTGCCACCCTATATTTACAAGATATACAAAATTTAGAAACACAGTTATTACCCGAGGAATACAAGAAATTTGTAGGTGATGGCTATTTCACAATCAGACGATCAAATAAATTTTGGTCGGGGATATGGTCAGACATGACTTTAGAAGGCTTATGAATATTTTTCGCAAGATTTTTTTCAACATTTGCAAAGAAGGAATTAAATGTGTTTGCACATTGTTTAGCTGTATATTGGCATCTATAATTTTTTTATCATATTCGATGTACTTAATGTTTTGTGTTTTTTTTGTATTGTCTATGGCCAAATTCACAGTTTTCCACATTTGTTTATGGTTATTTTCTGAAGATAATATTTTATTTTAAAAAAACTCTTAACTTTTTTTTTAATATAAGATGTTAATTTATTTTTATATTTTTTATATAAAATATATGCTTTTTCATCATGGGGATTTTTTAAAGTTGTTTTGTAAAGTTTTTTTTTGTTTGATAGATATTATAAGTCCTTTGGTAATCCAAGACTTTAAACATCTTAATTTTGATTTTATGTGTATTGTTATTTCAGTTGTCAAATTTTTAATGTGTTGTGACAGGATATTTTCAAAGTAAGTCGAACATATTTCAGTATCATCACTGTTTAAAACATTGTTCCAATCCTCCTTTTTTAGTTTTTAGAGAGAATAATCATGTATATTGTTGATTTTTTGGGTATTAAATTATGTAATACAATAAAATAATACAATAAAACGATAAAAATAAAATCTGATCCCAATTATTGTTATTTGTAGGTACTCGTACCTATAATGTCTTATAATTAATATTAATATTCAACTACAGTAACTACACCCATTTAGATACGTTTTAAGATTTTCACGGCCAAAAGTATTTTCGTTATTTGTTTTTGGGGCGTTATGCCGTGTTGCGCTACCTCCTTCTTTAGCCAACGTTTCGGACAGCGTTGCAGTGTCCATCATCATGTGAACACATCTACCGGATCTGCCGGATCTGCCCTGACGATGGACACTGCAAAGCTGTCCGAAACGTTGGCTAAAGAAGGAGGTAGCGCAACACGGCATAACAACTCAAAAACAAGTAACGAGAATACACCCATTTAATTTTCGGCCACACAAATAATTAATTGGTTAAAATAACATTGTATTACGCAAGTAGGTATTTTAAAATTAAAATGAATATAGAAGCTTTTACGCCTATTTCATTGATTTTAACAATGCTTTCGGGATTGCCTGTTTGCGTTGCTTTTTTATTGAGAATTTGAGTGACGAAACAACCTCATTTACAATGCCACAATAATTTTAAAATATGTATTGAGTTAAAATATATTGCACTTCGCATATAAACCATTAGTAAAATTTAATAAAATTCTTTGGTTATTTTAAAACACTTTTACAGTAATCAAAGCAATTTTTGTTTAAAACATTCATTCTTTCATTGAGGTATAATATTCATTGTTTTCAGACATCCCATAAAACACAAAAATACATCAAGTCGGCTTCCCACCCCTCCCCGCCACGGCCGCGGCTCTCTTCTCGGGCAGCTATATCCTGCGCCGATCGGTTCGCTTGCCCCCGTGCGTCTAGCCCCACCCCTACCCTTACCCCTCGGGCTCCTGTTCATACAAAAGTCACGTGAAATCAGCGTGCGATCGAAATCAATTAAAAAAAATAGGTTGCCGTCGAAAATTTTGTTGGATCTTTGCAGAAATCTTTTTAACATAGCTATCCTAACAATTTGACTTTAAAAAATTGGACGGGGGATTTTTCCGGAGCGATATTTTTGACTCATATCAAAAAAGCATGTTCCAAAAGAAAAAAATGTTGGATCTTTTGATTAAATAAAGCAAACACCAATATAAAGACACTTCGTGATCAAAAATTGGGGGGGGGGAATTTTCCCGGCAACAATAGAAATAAAAAACAAATCTCTTTTTAAAAACATACTTTCCCAACAAAAATATTGTTGGATTTCTAAATAATCAGGTGGATATTAATTAATACTAACAATATGTGAAGAGTTTTCGAAAGAAATACTTTTCCCGCGAGAGTTATAATTTTTTTTTCAGTTTTTGCTAAAAATAACTAACTTCCCGTTAAATATTTTGTTGGATCTTTTGTCATTCGTCATCCCTAAATGATACTCCACGTGACTGCAAAGTTTCATCGACGGGGGAATTTTTGCATACCTCAAACTCTTTATTGATTGGCCTAGTAGTCCAGTGGCTAAGACTCTTGACTCACATTCCGGAGGTCGCGGGTTCGAACCCAGCATGCGCAAATAATTTTTATTTGATTAATTTGTGTTATTTCACAATTAATTAATTTAAAATAATATATAGTATATTTGCGGCATGTTCCAGAGTGGAAGATACTATCAGTATCGCCCTGGTGTAAGACCACCATTCAGAATTGAAACGTTGCTTGAAAATGGCTTTAGCCGTGTTTAGTGACCAGATCTGAATAGCCAGGTACTTCCCAACCTTCCTCTTCCCCACCTCCTTCCCCTCCCACACTACCTTCAGCCTCACAACATACCCCAATTGGGGATGCCATAGTCTCACTGGCTCCAGACGGGAGCAGTTGAGATTCTTGTGCGGTATTAACTGTAAAAAAAAAAAAAAAATCATTTCTTCTCTGCAGGTTTCCTCCAGAAGGGATATGGAGAGTGCCAAGGTTTCAGAGGCCTCCTTGAAGGAACAATATGATGCCTGTGCGTGTAATATTCCGTAAAAAAAATACTCTAATACATTGAGAAAATAACAGTTATTTTCGTATAAATATTATGTATATTCTAAAATTGTGGCAGCCCTACTGCTTATTCGACATGTCTTGTGAACGAATGAAATGTTGTTTCTCGGCAATTATTATTACTTCCGAAGTTCGACGATTAGCCAGGTTCTAAACCAGACCATTTGTTTACATTTTACACATTGTTTCAAATACACCTCCTGTTAAAAGTTTTTAATACATATCGCTACTGCTCTAAATCGAAATTTTTCGTGCGGATAGCGGGGTCTTGAATCCCGTAATTTTACGTAACGTTACGGGTAGGTACCTAATTTATTAAAATAAAACATTATGGTAGGTACTCGTTAAATTATGTGAAATTATGTCCCGTTGTCCCTCTCAAAAACAATAAAAATGCACAAAATATGTAATTATTTGTGTAAACTTGTATTTATTATTTTCAAGTTTAGTATCTTTCAACATCACATACAACCAATCATTATATTATTATATTGAATTCATTTTCATTTCCAATATAAATATTAAAAAACCCTACTTACCGGTGCAAACTTGTAAAAAGAATTAAAACATTTAAAAATGTTCAGTTTTGACTTTTGGTTTGACGTTTTATAAATTAAATGTGAATTTTCCGGAATATGTAAAATTTTTGTAATTTTCAAGTAATGTAATCCAAATTTTAAATAGTTTATTGCAAAATTTAGAAAGTGTTGTAAATTTTTCAAATTTTTGTGTAAATAAATTTCCTGCTTTGAATATGAATTCTTCTGCTGATGAATCCGAAACAAGTAACACAGAAATAAGGTAGGCCTCCAATGGAAGACGTTATTACTTTTTGTGTTTTTAATATTGTTTTGTTTACATGTGATTTTCTCCTTCAGTATTAATGACAAGGTGTGCTTTCTATTACATTCCAACATTCCAAGTGTCAGGATAGGTGCATTGCGGAAAGCATCAGAAAGTGTATAAATGTGTTTAGATTTTTAATATTTGAATGATTTTTAATATAGACAATTAATACAAAATGGAACCATGGCGCTGTGCGTTTCAAAAAGCAATAAGCATAATTATGTAAAAAGGTATATTTTTTGTTAACTTATTATTATCTCATCGACAGTTGACATCATAAGTTGACATTGAAATATAAATAAAATTGAAAAAAAACTTTATCATTCACACCGAAAGCGGCAAGCGGCGCATGCGCACCTTGCGGCCGTCTGGGAAAGCTGTCTACTAGTGCTGGTAGTGCTGATCAAAAAATAACTAGCCGTTGGAAATAAATCGTTGGAAATAAATCTGTGATCACTGCTAACGAATATGTTCGTCAACATCTCGATAATTATTATGATATTACATATTACTACCAAATTGTTAATAACATTTTTGAACAGCCATATAGTACCTATATACACTTAAATAATGATATATCAGGAGCATAGAGCAATGATAAAAAAAACTAAACCTGTGATTCCTGAGTTTATTTGGAGTCAAAATGTACCTAGATAACATATAATTTTTTTGTTTTGTTTTACATATTTTTTTCAAATTTTCAACTTCCCGTCCTAATTCTAATTCTCCAATATTAGGGTCAGGCCGGGGAGGTATATCTACTGTTTTTAAAAAATGTTTTTAATCCCTCGGGCTAATTTTTCGCTTTTGGGAACAGCTCATAAAGGTCTCAAATAAATCTTTGTCTCGCTTACTGTCGTGGTGAGAAATATGATCTAAACCGTGTTAGAAAGTAAAACACCACGCTTTGTATACAAATCTAAAAGTTAACCACAGAAGAATTAAAATGTACCTACACACACATGAAACTTAAGTTTTAACGTAAGAATTTTGTGATGTTTTTATTAATTATTTTTACGTGAAACGAAAAAAAAGTGATGTGACAATAACTTTTAGGTATAATACATTTGTCAAAAAAATCTGTTTTTAGATTTTTCGTTACCAGTAATTTTTTTTCAGAAAAAACGTAAAATGAGTCATTTTAAAAACTTTTTTATTGCGTTGCATTCAAAATTTTAATATTTCATAAAATATTTGTTTATTTCTGATATTAAAATGTGAAAGCGTTTTCATCACATTTTAATTTTCGGATACGTTCAAAAATATTCGAGAAATACTATGACATTCCGACAGAATATGCTCGAGGTATGAGGGGTTAATTGAAAAAGTTATCGGATACCAAAATGTCATCTGTTCTAAATAAACTCAGGAATCACTGGTTAAAGTTTGTCAGGCACGCCCTGATACGCCCCGTATATATGTTTAAATCGACCCAGCAGTTAGTTACAGCTATATATCTAAAATATGGATAAAAGCATCTGTCGCAGAATTCAGTAGAAGTTAATCCATAATTAAAGGCTAATTAGTTTCAAATATATTAAATCAACGATTAGTTTTAAAATATCAATCTTAAAAAATCATTTTTGTAATGTACTAGATCATATATAGCGACGTCACGAGTTAAAAAACGTTTTTGTAAATAGTTTTTTAAACATTTCAACGCTTACCGTCAACGGTTGACCATAGATATGTAATCGTGATTGCACATCACTACTGTCAACAGAGCTACGCCAAGCTAGAAGCTTTCCTAGGAAAACTGGCTACGGGCTACGAGCGACGTGGCCCTAGTACGCCTGCGTAGCACCAATGGCTAGAGTACGAGTCCATACCCCGCACTTCTCTCACTAGCTTCAGTATGTTCTACGCCGTAGAATAAGCCGGTACGTTTATCGTCAAACGTCTACGCCGCCACTTGTGCACTCTACTAATTGACATTGAACTATAATACATAAATACGTTAACATTTTTTTCGCATTTTTCTCGGAGAAGTTTGTAAAGCATCCGGAGTTCAGTGAATTCAGGTAAGTGTTATTGTCTAATATGCTTGCTTTTGTGATTCTCAAATGTAAATAAAACGCCTTCAGCCAATATGTAGACACTGTTGGAGGAAATGCATAATGCAACTATAGTCGAAACGTTATTTGGGTTTGTTGCGGTCTACGACAAATTGAAAACTTTTCGTGTAAAATAATACAACACGTATTTCTAGATGTTATTCATTTAAAAAGCAAAGACGTTTAAAAGAATTTTTGGTGTTTTGTCCCATGTTGTTGTTTATTGTGTGCAATCTAAAGGTATTTATTTTTTCACGTATTTCACGTTCATAAAAAAATCTACACTATTAACTTTTTAAGACATTTTTATTTCGTTTACATATTGATAGTGTTGTGAATTTTTACATGGATCAATGTTTTAGGAAAAATGATAATAATTTTTATAGAACGAAAAACATAATGTTTGATTTTTCACGGATGAAATAACAAATGGACGTAGATTAGATAGGTGAACAATTTATCTTTAAAAGGTGCATTTTATTGATTGATAATATAATATTATTTTGTGCGTGGTTGGTGATTGACATTAAAACGGTAACCCGACAGTTAATCCCCCAACAGTTGGCCACCCAAAATTATAATTATTTTAAAATTATTATTATAATACTTTTTTGTGCGATTTTTACTAATGCCAAACCTGAAATCGACTTCAAAAATGCCTTTAATAATAAGCTGATATGGATATCAAACGAATTTATTTACAATGTCGATTTTTTATACAGTATATAGGCAAGTAATTTTTTCCTTGATGCATTTGAATTAATATATGTTTTATACTTGTGGCATTCGGCGGCACATCCTCTCTGTATACCCCTCCGAGAATACTTAGTTATATTTTGTGAAAGTAGATATACTGTATTTTCCCTACAAAGATTGTAGATTGTATAAACTGTCGGGTGATCGATCAACTGTCATGAAACCCTTTCACCATCAACATCACTCTTGGCTCTACAACCCTTGGTGGGTCTTGGCCTCCTCAAGAGTCATCCTCCATCCTCATCACGGTTTTGTGCCAGCTCTCTCCAGTTTAATACAATCTCCTAAGTGGATATATCTTTGAGGACGTTGTCGCTGCATCTTAAACTTGTAGTCTTCCCAGGCTCCTTCGCCCTGTCGGTCTTGACTTCAGCAGGGACTTTGGTGCTTGATTCTCGGCCATTATCTCTACATGATCCAGCCACCGAAGTCTTCCCAGTTTTATAAATTTTGTGACGTTTAGATCTTTTTCATAAAAACCCTTTAAAATATATAATTTCTGTTATTCAAATAAAATGATTTTGTCGGCTTTTTTAAAAGCAAATACCATTTTTTTTCTCCGTTATGTTATCGGATATCGACGAAACTCGCAATCTGTCTTTCATATCCGAATTAATAATGTGATTGATAGAACGAAATGCGCTATGTTTGCACACAAACGTGAATTGGCATAAAATTAACATAGACTCGTTTATTACAAATATATGTTACCGTAAAAGCCCGAATATTGGTAAATCTTATGATTTACCAATATTCGTTTCAAAAAATCGTTTCTTATTTAAATATTATAAACGATTTTTTCGGGCTTTTACCATTAGAAATTAGTACATCTTAGGCTAGGTTAGGTTGGTGAACGATGATTATAGAACGGTTCGGACTTTTACCATAAAGAGTTTGTAACTTGTAAGTTTGTAAATCTTAGGATTTACCGTAGTTCGGGCTTTTACAGTGTCATATACACATACAACATCGGAATATAAGTCAAACCCGTAAAGTTAAGACCAAAGTTGGCACCAATACCGCTTGGCTTGAAGATCGTCTGTATAAATTTATCCATGATACATAAAAAATATCATTTTTGTATATTATGTCACTAGCGTGCCATATAATTTCCTCAGATTTTCCTCACAAGCAAGCTTCGGTAGGTACTTTGATATAAAAGTTAAATTGCAAATTGCTGTCTGCTCCTCTTGGCAATTAAATTAAATTAAATTAGAATCTTGCGAGAGCCTTGAAGGAGTAACCATCTGTTACTTATACCAGGGCGGGTAAGTGGTGGATAACCTCCACTGCTCCTCTTGGCTGTTTTAAAATATGCTATTTCATGCCGTTCCTGTCATACATTAATTATCAATCTATGGACTACAAACAAGACGTTTTTTTCATGGGTTTCAAAACACAAATACTCTTTAGGACATGCCTTCTATGACAATCCAACTATTGGAGAGGTATCTGTCTGCACTTCACTCAAGAAATAGTCGCATTTTTATTCAGTTTACCAGTAAAAAATAGAATAAAAAACAGAGCTTGCAATTTACACGCGGTAGAAGTGAAATCATCAGAAAACTAAAGTAGACAAGAGTGGGGAGACTACGAGGGACCGTATAAAGAGGAAACCAATAGGCTACGAAACACTGTACAAATAGGAGACCGATCATACTATCCCATTCTCTCGCAGGCTAAATTCCACAGATTTATTTGTTTGTCTCTTTTTAGTGTCCCTATTTTTGGTTTCATCGAGTTTCAAATCATAACGGTACTAAAGAAGTTTTCACTTAAAAAATGAGATTGTCCAAATAACATGCGGTAGAAGTTAAACCTTTAGAAAGCTAAAGTGGCAAGAGTGGGTAGGCTACGAAGCACTGCAAAAAAAGGAGACTGATTATACTATCTCATACTCTCGCAGGCTAAATTCTACAGATATGTGTTTGTCTCTTTTTAGTGTCGCTATTGTTTGTTTCATCGAGTTTCGAACAAAACCGTGCTAAAGAAAGAAGTTTTCACTTCAAAAAATTATTACGGTACGTCCCTGGTACAAATGGCTTTCCAAAGGTCAGCGACTAGATACAGAACGATTAATCAGATTTGGGTTTATGAAAAAGCTTTACAAAAATAAGGCCTCGGCGCCTACAAAGCGAGGGGACGAAAAAAACATAAAACGAAATGTTCCAATTTATTTATAGACGATTCCTAGACACGACTAGAATGTGTATTTTCCCATGTTATTGGGATTAGATACCTACAGTAGGAAGGGACACAGTGTTCAACAGTTGTTGTGTCTAGCTTAGAAATTGTATGGTGTCTGAAAACTGCTACATTTTTGAGACGATACAAATAGCTTTAAGCCAACAAGAAGACGGTCCCCGTGATGGAGGGATAAAGCACTTGACTAGCAATCTGAAGGTCACGGGTTTAAATCCCGGGGTGCGCAAGTAAATTTTATTTGATTGATTATTTGTGTTATTTCACAAGTTAACCATTCGCTACGTTGACTTAGCAGGGGTGCCCGGGTTCATGGGGTGAGGCTTGTCAAGACTTTGGCGGCCGATACGTCTGCCCAACTGCTGCGTGGTGGGCAGGATCGATAGAGACTGGTTGAGGGAGGTATTTTATCCTCTCCAGCATCTCTCGACCCATCGCCTTGCACCGCAGTTGGATGGATGGATTCATACGTCCGTCACTTCTGGACACACTGACCCCCAGATTCCTACCCACCCCTCATACCTATTTCCTTCCCAGAACTTAGAATCTCTCCTTCCTTTCCTTAAAAAGACTCTCCACACAGCAACCCGGAAGATGACATAGGCCCTCAGGAAAATTACTCTCCTCAGGGCCTCCTGTGTGGAGCTAGTGTAAAAAAAACAAAATAATATATAATATATTTGCGGCACGTTCCAGAGTGGAAGATACTTTCAGTATCGCCCCATTGTAAGGCCAACTATTCAGAAATAAAACCTTTCTTGAAATAGCTTTAGCTGTGTTCTGTGACCAGATCTGAAAAAAACAGGTACTCCCCGCCATCCTCTTCCCCATTTTATTCCTCTCGCTACTACCTTCAGCCTCACAACATACCCCAATTGGGGATGCCGTAGTCTCACTGGCTCCAGATGTTTGGGAGCAGTAGGGACTCTTGTACGGTAATCACATAAAGAAGGTAGCCACTCGGGCGATGTGTGTTCGATTTTCGATTTGGCTATTCGATTTAATTAAAAATATTCCTCAAAATATTAATTCAGAATCATATGAACTGCTTGCTGCGGTTTAAAGTCAAGATATACACGCAAATTTCACGGTTTTTTTAGGTTTACGTGTAGTGTAAGTAAGACGCTTTGCAATCTTGATTATTGTTATTTTCATAATTTATTTCTGGGGTATTATGGCGTGTTGCGCCCCTCCTTATTTAGTCAACGTTTGTAGTACCTAATATTTGAGATATTTTCACGAAGTTATAATATCTTCACGGAAAATTAATAATTTTTGTACAGATCGAAAATCTTTTGCGATTCTGATAATTTTTTAAAATTTTTTTTTAATATTATTAGCATTTTTTTATCGTATAATATCGTTTCCTTATAACGAAAATTTGTACTTCATTAAGGTCAAGCTTGGAGAAGATACGATCTTGCTGGCAGGGGATAGGAACTATTTTTTTTTATTAATTCTATTTTTTCATTCATTAAGTACAAAAAATAAGTTGTATAGACAATATTTGTTTCTGAAATGCAATGAGATTCACAAATTCTAGCAGCCATTGATTTTTCTCTTATCTCTGCTGGTATTTTTTCTATTCTAATTTCTGCTATTCTAATAAAATGATTAATTCGGCTGAATTTTTTAAGCAAGGCCTGTTTTTACTTCGTTATAACGTATAAAATAAACAAAGGATCGTTTATTACAAAAAAATATCATAACATCGACAAATAAGTCGAACGTAATGTTATGAGTGATGGGACGAGAGATGGGAAGGCTGATAGAGATATCGAAACAAGGGTAAATGCAGGCAACTCCATTAATGGAGGACTGAACACCGTTGGCGCCAACAAAAAACTGTCCAAAGAAACCAATTTAGCTGTCCATAATGGAGTGCTGGTACCTACCCTGATGTTTGGCAGTGAGGCATGGAACTGGCAGAGGAAGGATTCAAGTAGACTGAATGCCATAGAAATGAGATCCCAGAGGCGTATGTGTGGTAAAACAATGTATCATCGTGTGAAAAATTTGGAGTTCCGCAAAGAATGCAGGGCTGATTTAAGCGTAATGAGTAAAATTAAGAAAGGGACGCTCAGATGGTTTGGGCATATAGAGCGAATGAACGAGGAAAAGAGTGTAAGGATAATATATGACGCATATGTGAATGGTAAAGGAAGTCGGGGACGCCCGAGGAAGACATGACACGACCAGGTGAATCAGATACTTGATTCGGGCCATGTGAATAGTCGGAATAATAGAAGAGTGAACGAGGCAAGGATGTTGTGCCAAAATCGAGTTGTTTGGCGGTCCGTCCTCTCTGCCTACCCCTGCGTGAAACGGCGTGATGGTTAGTTAGTTTCCGTAATGTTAAGCCCAAGTTGTCCATAGGGGGCATACATTAATTACGTGAGCAGTTTTTCTTCTAATCTAGACCCCCCCTTTGGTGAGATAAATTTGGGCCACTTTGTATATTCTTTTCAAGTAACGTGTGATTTTGCTGGACCCCCCCCGTTTTGAGCTCACGTAATTAATGTATGCCCCCATACCTTTCAGCTTGAAGATTGTCTGTGTAACTTTGGTAGTGTAGTTTAAGAGCGTTTAACCAGCCAGCGGACGAAAATCCACATTTCGTCGAAAGTTGTTCTTACGATCGTGCAGGGCGGTTACAATGAGAAAGATTAATTATTCTCCGTACCAGCTTTTTTAAATTATAACTCAATATCGAATTTATTTCAATTCAAATTAGCTTTAATTTATACCTTCATCCAAAAATGCTAAAAGGCGTGATGATAAAACTATTAAAATAATGTACTTTTTGTAGTTATTTTTTGATTATAAGTATTTATCATTTTTCAATAATGTCTAAATTTAATAAGAATGTTAAAACAATTTGAAATATATTAGTTTGTAAGTGCGCAAATAAATACACAAACGGACCAATTTTCGCCAAGAAACACATGTACGTACATATTTTTTAATGATTTTATTGAAACTAAAATTAAAATTCTAAAACATACGTTTGCTAGATAATGTATTGATTTATTTTACTGCATGATTTTATTATTTGAAATGGGTGTGGTATAATACAATTTTTTTTTTGAAAATTGAACAAATCTGCCAACGACCTATGGAATAACCTTATTATACTAAAAATTAAAAATTTTTCTCAAAATTTATTACATACGAATGCTAGATAAAAGAACAATCTTTCGAAATCCATTTATAATTTTTTGTGGAAAAGAGTCAATACGTCTAAAAACTTTTTTGAAAATGACGTATTTCCGGTTTTCTCTGGTAATGCCCTCTTAAGGTTACATTTTAGGTTATTTTATAATTTATAACTTATAACAATGGTAGATATAAGTACTATTAAAATTTTAATAGAACCACAGTTATGGGATAATAGAATCCATTAGTTTAATTTATGGAGTTATTTTGTTAGTTAGTTAAACATCCAGCTTAATTAAGTTTGGCGGTAAGTATCTGTAAGTTTATTGTTTTTGCTCGGAGACTTTCGGGACCTTATTAAGCTTAATGGCCATGAAAACGAATTAATTTTTAATTTATTACTGTCTTGTAGCTTAGAGAAATTAATTACTTTAAAGTAATAAACTTTTATATTAGTCATATTGTCGTACTTTAATATTCAGATTTGGTTACTAAAACGGCTAAAGGCAGCAATGTTTCAATAGGCCACTTGCATGGATTTCATAACGACTTAGAAAAAATCGTGTGGATAGATTTTATTACTAAGATTACGAAAATGTTAGTAAAAATTTTTAGAAATGAATTGTTTTTTTTTTATTTTTAAATAAATAAATCCATTATTTGGGCCCGTGACGTCACTACATTAAAATGTCCCATCTCCGAAAATGTTCCTATTAATTTTGTAAAATTCCACACTGATTTATTTTTTTATATGGCAAAGCTTTGATTTCAGGCGAATTTTCGAATTTGACATTTAACGTTCACTAGATTTATTGTTTGTTCTCTGCGAACTTATCATTTGGTTTGACTTTTTGACAGATGTCATGAAGAGAACCCCGTACATTTTACGCTGTCTGTACGTGTTTTAAGATGAGCATTCATCTGTCCGCGCCGTCCGCACGCACGCACGGCACGCAACGGAGTTTTCTATATCTTTATATATGAAGTAGTATAGCACTGCGTCCACTATCGGCAAATACCGGCGGTCGGTGATGGCAACGGATTTATCTATATAAAGATATAGAAAAATCCGTTGCGTGCCGTGCGTGCGTTGCGGCCGCTCACTTTTAGAGGTATGCAGAGGTGTGCAGATGGACGCTCACTTTTAGAGGTATAATGGGAGTGGTACTGATTTTAACAAAATCAAATTTTATAATATTTTTACAATTATTATTATTTACAAGTACAAGTATATTACATTGAATTTAGTAATAAAGACGTTGAACATTATAATGATTTATGATCAATAAGATGGATCAAAGAAAAAATATTTATGAGATGTAATATTTTTGGTATGCCTCGTTATTCTCCTGTGCCCTTTCTTCTTCCTGTGAAAAACGTTATTTTTTAAAAATGATTTTCGCCTATTTAATTATCGTTTGCACCTATAAAATTATGTCCCGTCTTTCCGGTTTATAAAAAATGGTCTGATTTTTCGGATTGAAATTTACAAAAAATCGCCAGGGTTTCAAAAATACGATTAAAAAAATACAGAATAACTTAGAATATTTGCCAAATGTGATTTTTTTTTTTTAAATGTGATGCAAGTGGCCTATTCTGAATGGTGGTCTTTTTCATCAAAGCGAAGCTGAAAGTATCTAGGTACTACCTGGAACTTACACCAAATATGCTGTTTTATATATTTTTTACATTAACCCCACACAGGAGGCCCCGAGGAAAATAATTTCTCTCATATTGGCGATGGACGAATGAATAAGGCCTCTGTCATCATTGGGAATGCTGTGGGGAGGGTCTTTTTAAGGAAAGGAAGTTCTAGGAAGGAAAAAGGTATGAGGCGTGAGTGTCCAGGGACCAGAAGTGTCGTATGAATCTATCCCTCCCGCGGCACTGAGATGGGTCGAGAGAGTCTGGCTGGAGAGGTCAAAACGATTCCCCAAACTAGTCTCTACCGATCTGGTCCGCCACTCCACTGGTGGGCGGGCGCATTCGCCGCCAAGATCCGTATACACCTCACGCGATGAACCCGGGCACCCCTGCTATATCACCAAGGGTAGTCAACTCCTTGGGGTGACCTATGGCATATAAACTAACAGTTTTCCAATAAATAATTTCTGGGGTGGCGGTACCCAAACCCGCATCCCAAATTCAATTCAATTCAATTTATTCATTTTAACAACATCACAAAATTAACATTTCAAGGCGTTTAAAATAGAAAATATTTAAGATAAGATAAGCGGATTTAAACTAACAGCAACAATTCTTGCCGTCTAAATTGTGCTTCATTGATGTTAAACATATAGATAATAGATATTCGAAGTGATTCTATTTAAGCCGCCGCTACCCGAATTTCTACCGATTTTTTACATACCCCCCTTAAACATTTGAAGTTTTTAAGCTCTTAAAAATATATGTTATTTTTGAAGATAATATCTATACATTCCCCACGCCGAAACACAAATTGTATGAAATTTCCTCGATAGAAAAAATCGCAAAGTATGCTCCGAAAATTATTATTTTCACGTCTGATTCAGTTATTTTACAAGTTATATGTATGAAAAAATTTGCAGTGTTTCTTTAAAAGCTGTTTTAGACAGCCCCCAAGAGATTTTTACTCTATTTTAAATGAGTCGTGTTTTATTAAACATTTTCACAATTTTCGCTTCAATTTTACCGTTTTAAATATTAGCGTAATCTCTCTAACATTTGTAAATACATATCTGTCCATATTCTTCTTTTTGAGAAAGGATACGGTGCCTTAACAACAAGACAGCTCTCCCAACTGGCGTGACCATTGGCAAGTTAGTTCTGCAAGTCGGGAGATAAAACAGTACTATACCTACAAATTGAATTGGATCTTATTTAATCTTATATACGTTTTAAGATTTTCACGGCCAAAAGTATTTTCGTTATTTGTTTTTGGGGTGTCATGCCGTGTTGCGCTACCTCCTTTTTATCCAACGTTTCGGACAGTGTTGCAGTGTCCAATATCAGGGCAGATCCGGTAGATGTGTAAATTTTTTTATTTAATCTTATTAACGCACTCCGGGTTTTGAGCCCGCGACATTCGGATTCCCACCACAGAGGCCGTCTTGGTCAAAATCTCGTTAAAAACAAGTTATAATTAATTGAATTTTAAAGTTCCTAGATAGCGTTATATTGCTAGACGAAACAGTTCTAGGAGTGGCAATAAATTCCACTGGAAAGTTTGCTTTTAATCAGTGGCAATATTGTTTTGTCTTTTGAATTATTGCGTCTTCTGTTTTGAATTATCGTGTTTTATTGTGAATTATTGTGCCAGACTGTATGAATTATTGTGCCCAGGCCCAGACATTGGGCATTGGGTTTATAATTTAAAGACATGAACATGAACAGGTTACTTCAAGCGATTAAAACAAATCTAAAACATGAATATTTCCAAACTCTTTCGAGGCAAAGAGTGTACAGTATTAGATGAAAATAAATAAATTAAATGATACACGTCGACCGGTTTCGGTTGATCTCAACCTTCATTCTCAATTTGGGAGGCGGGTTCGGGTACCTCCGCCCCGGGAACCATTTATTGGATAACCAACACCTCTGTCATAATTCTACCCAAGTGTTACGCTACGTTTGGTGACTTAGCAGGGGTGCCCGGGTTCATGGGGTAGGGTTTGTCCGGGTCTTGGCGGTGGATGCGTCTGCCCACCTGCCTGGTGTGCCGGATCTGGAGAGAATGGTTGGGGGAGTCCCTCTGAATTCTACAGCCGTACTCTCTCAGAATATTGCCTTGCAACGCAGTGGGAGGTATGGATTCATACGTTCGTCACTCCTGGACACACTGACCCTCAGATTCCTACCCACCCCTCATACCATTTTCTTCCCAGAACTTCCTCTCCTTTCTTCCCCAAAAAGACCCTCCACACAGCATCCCCAAAGATGTCATAGGCCCTGAGGGGAATCATTTTTCATAGGGCCTCCTGTGTGGAGCTAATGTAAGAAAAGGACAATAAACATATAAACAAAATTACATTATAGAGGAAGATTATAAGGTATACAAAAGATAAAGAGAAAGCATATAAGAGAGGGTAAGAACATCAGAGACTGGTAGGTTGAGAGGTATGTAGAGGAGTAGAGGAAGGGCGGGGGTTACATGAGGAGAAAGGGAACAACTTTAAAATCGGACTGTCGGTTAATTCTAACAGTTTAAACTTTGGCAATTATTTTTATTTGATTGTAATATTTCTAATGCTTTTAAATTAATATATCTTAAAGGTAATAGATACTTAAAAAACATAGACTTACTGATACAGACCAAATATTCAACAGTTGTGACGTACTAGATACACGCCAATTATATGTCAAAACACTGCTAAACTATATTTTTGACCAAAAAAACAAACTCCAACAAACATAAAATATCACCAACAAACTAGTTAACAATCTTACAAAAATAACTTTTTTTTTCATAAGTTTTTATTCCAGTAAAAAAGAAAATAACATTTTCACTTACTTAACTAGAATATTGAATTATGTACTTTTTACATTGTATTACATAGTTTTTACATTATATGGTTTTTACATTTCATAACCTTAGATTACATTAGATTGCAATACTAACATTTACATCATATTATATTACCATAATATATTATTCACTATCACTACTTTGTTTTTTTGTGAATAAACATGAACAATTTTTTTTTGAATTTTCACACACTTTTTTCGTTTTTGATATCATCTGGAAGGCAATTATATAAATTGCCCCCCTCGTAACTAATTGATTGCTTACCGTAGTTAGTATGAATGGTGTTTAAACGTATGTTATCGTGTTGTCGTGTAAAATGTTTGTGTACTTGGGACGTTTTAATGAATTCTGTGTTTGTATGTATGAGTTTATTATTTATTTTGTATATAAGGACACATATATTGTACTCGTATAGTTTTCTTAATGTTAACAGTTTTGTTTCCAAATATAATTTTTTTGTGGATGTTTTGGATTCGTAGTGAAATAGTTTTTTGATTATCTTATTTTGAATTACCTGTAATTCATTGATGTATGTTTCATACGCATTTCCCCAGATTTCAATCAGGTAATTTAGGTGTGAGTGTACGAGACTATAGTATAAACTTTTTTTTAATCTAATTGGTAATTGATATGATAACCGGCTAAAAACGCTAATTAAGGGTGTGATTTTATCTTTTACATATTGAATGTGTTGTTTAAAAGTTAAATGCTTATCGATAAAAACGTCGACGGTAAATACAAGCGTTGGACAAAGGCACTATAAATAATATCATGCTATAAAAGCATTCAACAGTCTTACCCTTGAAAATAAAATGGAAGAAAACAAAAATAAATGCACTCTCAAAATTACAAAATGGATTTTTAAAGAACAAAAAAGACAATACTTATTACCAAAATTTCATAATAAAATAAGAATAAAACACATACACGTAACACAAAAAAACCAATTTAAAACACACATATCACTCACAAACACACAAGACATAATAAATACCGATTTTAATTTTATTTAGGTAATAAAATAATTTATTTTACATATAATTTTACCTTAATTATAAATCTTTATTTTTAGTTTAATTTTAGCTTTAGATTTTTATGCAGCATTATAATTAATTTATTTTTAATGTGTGGATAGTACCTAAGCAGAGCACTCAACAGCCAAAAAAATATGAGGATAGTAATCCACGCAACACAGCAGCCCAAACCAGCGAATAACCAAGAATGAATTTAGAATTTTTCCTTTCTGACAGCCGCCGGTAGAAGACACTAGAATGCCAGTGTTGCCAACCTAAAATAATGTTTTTTTTTGCTGTTGAGTGCTGTGCTTAGGTACTATCCACAAATGTTTTATAATTTTTTTTATAAAATGGAGGCCTCAGCACAGATGAGCTACCCAGTGAGGCGGACATTGCTGAATTGTATTTAAAATGTAAGATATTATATCAAATAAATAAATAAATTAAAAGGCATAGGTATTCCTATTCTATTTTTATGTTTTACCTGGACTCCTGACAGCGATAGTGACAGTGACAGCAACAGTTTGGTGAAATACCTATTATTCAAATTTATCCGATTTATTTTATAACAATGAGTTCTAATAAATGAGTTCTACTAACTCAACGACAAGTTGTGAGTGCATTTCGTATGATTTGAATCCGCGACCTTCGGATTGTTAGTTGGGAGCACGGACATATGAATATATCTGGACCTGCCCTAAGTGATAAAAACGTATTATTTCCCCCTCCACATGGCGCCGGCTGTAGCTCCTCCTTGGAACCGGCACGCTCCATGGGGAGGGGATATAGCCTCGCTTGAATCTAAAATGTGTGACGTCATCATTCTTGCCGTGAACAGCGAGAAGCTGACATCCATACATTTAACGAAATAACGGCAGCTTGTGCTATACAATATATCTACGTATCAATGTGTACATAGCTAATGTGGGCGGTACTCCAATGTGCTCGTCGCTGGTTACAGGGGTAAGTAAATTATGAAACATTTGTAAAAGTGTTTTAACTAAACACGGTAACAAAATATTGATATGTGTATTGGCGCGAGTCTTTTTGGGGCGAGCATTTGGCCTTAGCAAATATGTTTTGAACGTGGCAAGCAATTCGCGCTCCCATGTAAAAAGGTCTATTCATTCAAAGCAGATTTTGCTTTTAAGAACTAAATGGTGATATTGTAATGCGAGATGCCTATATACTGTCAGATTGATTGTTCAACGAATGACAGTCATCTTTCCCCTCTTCGCTCTTCATAGTTTGGTTTTACCCCTCATCTGTAATTGCTTGTCTATCCATTTGGATGTCTATGGTTGGGAGCCTTACCCCTCGACTACGGAAGCCGTCAAGATTGTTTGATAACAAAATAACTGTTTAGATTGCCAAGGGTAAGGCAATAACGTTTTTATTGATCGTTTGCGCGAAGAGATAAAATATAAATTAAACGGAAAGGATAAAACGTCCCATTTCAATATCTTTCTACAATTCGAGGGGGTTAAAGCTAAAAAGTTGAGCTTGTTAGTAAATAATAATAATATTTGGCTGATTTATATAGCGCCGTTTTCGTGAAACATCTCCTCAAGGCGCTATACAAATAAATATAAGATAGAATAATATATATACATATTTTTGTTACTTGAGTACCACACAAGAATCCCAACTGCTCCCGTCTGGAGCCAGTGGGACTACGGCATCCCCAGTTGGGGTATATTGTAAGGCTGAAGATAGTGGGGTGGGGAAGGAGATAGGGAAGAGGAAGGTGGGGCAGTGCCTGGCTATTCAGATCTGGTCACCAAACACGGCTAAAGCCATTTCAAGCAACCTTTCAATTCTGAATGGTGGTTTTACACCAGGGCGATACTGAGAGTATCTTCCACTCTGGAACGTCCGCCGTGGAATATACTATATATTATTTTAAATGAATAAATTGTGAATAACACAAATTAACCAAATAAAATTTATTTGCCACGCGGGGATTCGATCCCGCGACCTCTGGAGTGCGAGTCAAGAGCCTTACCGCTGGACTGCGCCAGCCGTCAAATATAAATAATGTATTAAAGTTGTACCCCTACCTTCTAAGATAATATGACGTACAGCATCTAAGATGATATGATGTGATAGAATTTTTGTGTCTATTAACATGCAGTCTAAATAATCCTTATAAAGTCTAAGTATCAATATATTTTACGGTTAAGGTGAAGCAGAAATGAAGTTATACAAAATCACATGTTTTTGGTTTGAAAACTTGATCGCTTAAGCTGAAGTCACAAGGTTCACTCGGATGAAGGTTTACTCGATGAAATGTTCCATTCCCGATTCACCGAGTGTTCACACGGTTCCTTCGAAGGAAGAGTTCACTCGACATTCTCGCTACGAAGTCGTCGAGAGTAGTCGCGGCCGCATTGGAATTCGTCCGGCGCTGACGGCCAAGTTCGGGAATATTTACGATTTCAATTGACATTTCCGATAACGTCGAACTAAATTACGAGAAATTGGCGATTCTTGTAAACAGTAAATAAATTTCAGCACCATAAAATGAACATATGGTTAAATAATAACCTGTAAACTGATATCTACCAGTATTTTTGCACCATGAAAATATTTTTATTCCAAAATAGGCCTCGGCTTGCAATAAAATCCATATAAATGGAATATTTATTAGCGTATTCAAAAACTAAAAACTGTTTTGGAAAGGTGATAAAATATGCTTTTAAAATTTATTATTAGAAATAACCACGTAATTTTTTAAATAGAATAATTTTTAATGTAAACTTTTAAAAGTTTAAAAAATGTCTCTACTTGCTTTTATTCTAACTAAAATTACTGGTAACAAAAAAATATAAAAACACACACTTATTTTGTTAGAAAAATAAATTATAAACGTTTCTGTCACCTCACTTTTTTATCGTTTCATATAAAAATAATTCATAAAAAATTCACAATGTTTCATTTTTTTTTTTTCAAATTCGATCAGAAACTTTGGTTCCATAGAAGTGTACATTCGTATTCGTTTGTGGTTAATCGTTATATTGAATATATAGAGCATTATTTTTTCTTTCCAATACCGTTTAGATCAGGGATTCCCAAACTATTTTAGACAAGTGACCCCTTTTCCAAAATGAATTGTTACCCCAGACCCCCCATGACCAAATTACCTACTTTTAAAATCAACCCCCTTAGGGGCCGTTCAAGTATTACTAACGCAATTTTTGAATATTTTTGACCCCCCCCCTTCCCCCATGTAACGCGCCGTAACGTTTTCCTGTACACCCACCCCCCCTAGGCGTTACGTAACGCCCAAGTGGCTTTACTTGAAATTCACATTTAAGTTGCGCAAAGTGCTGTAAAAATGTTACGTAACGCGTTGTTCCAACCCCCCCTCCCCCCAAGTGCGTTACGTAATACTTGAACGGCCCCTTATTCATTCTGACTTAGGTCAATAGAAGATGACAGAGTGAGAATTAGCAATGCTTTAAGTTAGCAGACTTTTATGAATAAGGGGGCCTATTTTTAGTTTTTTCCTATTGATACAAAATACCTAGGTACTAAGGTACCAATTGGAAAACTTTACACTTGGTTAAGTGAGTAAAAGAGGACTTCAGTTTCTCATCAAAATTTAACAAAATAAAAAGACATACAATTCAGTAAATATCAAGTTTAATTTATAACGATTATTACAAATTAGGTACCTTACTTAAAGAATCTTAAGTTATTATATTTAAAAAAGTATTAATTCGCAAATAGAAAATAAAACATTCATTGTGATGGATGAGCCTGGTGACTATCTACCAATATAGCTACATCTGGTTTAATATTGGTGAGTTGCAGCCTTAAATCTTGACGTTCGTTGATTTTCAAACGGTTTCTTTGTTTCGTCAAAATGTTTGTTACCACACTGAAGCTTTTTTCAACTAGGTATGATGATGGAAAAGCGATAAGGTATTTTTCAGCAATGTTCCACAATGTAGAATACTGTGTTGGAATGTTGCGTTGCAACCAGAACTTCTGATAGCCTTGGTTGAACTTCTGCTTAAGCTCTTCGTCTGTGCTGATGGTAATCAACTCTTCTTGCATTATCAAATTGGCTTCTTCTATGGCAGTGGTATCGTACGGATTTATTATCCATTGAGGAATTTGTAAATTTAAAAGATCCTCAAACCTCTCCTCAAAATCCTTGTGTAATGCGTCCAAGTGAGTGACATATAATAAAATGTCATCATCATGAAGCATTTCTGGTAATTTTGACAAATGCAGAAACTGCGAATATTGTTTTCTGCCTAAATTTTGTTTATAAAGGATTAGTTTACCCACGAAGGCCGATATTATTGATTTTGTTTTAATCAAGTTAAGATCGTCACCTTGCAGCTGCAAATCAACTTTGTTGAACATTCCAAAGATATCAGTCAAGAAATAAATATCTGTTTGACAATTTTTCAGATTTTCTTTCAAATTCGGATCTTTTTCTTGTAAAAATTCCAACACAGATTCAAAAATGGCTGAAAATCTTTCTAAGCAAGAGCCTCTGGATAGCCAGCGAATTTCAGTGTGCAGAAGTAATCGAATAAAGACTTCGTCGTTTTCCTCACAGCTGAGCAAATAACCGAGAGTTCAAAGAATTGCTTCGAATCTTGTTGATAGCATTTATTACATATTGTAAAGACTTATGCAATCTAGGACTCAGCTTTTTTTCTACTAAATGCTGCCTGTGAATCACGCAGTGAATGACCAGTACATCAGGCAGTTGTCGCTTTAAGTGAGCTATAAAACCACGATGACGACCAACCATAGACGGTGCACCATCAGTCGCAACAGAAATAATGTTCTTCCATGGAATAGCTTTGTCAGTAAAATAATGTTCCAGGGCCTGAAAAATCGATTCTCCTCTGGTATCAGTCTCTAAATATGTAGCAAAAAGCAGTTCTTGGCACATATTTTCATCTTTGATATATCGAACGTATCCTAACAACAGAGCTTCATTGCCGGGTAATGTAGACTCGTCTAACTGGAGAAAGAATCTGTTGGTCTGTAAGAACTTGCATAAAATGTTTTCCACATCACTTCCCATCTCGTCTATGCGTCTCTGAACGGTGTTATTGCTCAAAGGTATTCTCTTTGAAATATCATGTGCGGGTTTGTGCAATATCATCGTCTTTAATAGATGATGACGCTAACATCGATCTTATGGATGTCCTTTTGTCTAGTTTATCTTTAAGTGCTTGAAAAAATGACGAGGGCTTACTTTTTTTGTCAGCATGTACTCTTGATAAGTGGTCATCCATTTTTGAAGGCTTCATGGCATCGTTACTGTATACTTTTTCACATATGAGACACATTGGTAAGTGTTGATTTGATGGAGATGCAATAAATCCGAACTTCAAGTAGTCCAAACTGTATTGTCTGCATTTTTTTTTCGTGTCCGCCATCATACAACTCTCAGTAATCTTGCAAATAAAAAAAATAAGAAACTACCTAGATAATAAACAATAATTAACTGTTAACCGGTCAAATGCCGTCCAAAATCACGAAAATTTACGAAAGCTCCCGCGAAATCACGACTTTGAAATTTGAATTCAATATTTTGTTGATTAATTTTGAACTATCGTATATTTTATTGACCGAAACACATTCCTAAAACAATAAACTATGTACCAAAACAACACTACTTTCGTTAATTACGTAAATTAATAGGTTTTACGATGTTTTTGCCGAGGAACACGCATCAACCTTGACAGATAACAATCGCGGCAAAATTTGACAGTTCGATATCACAGAGAAAATTATTTAAAAATATCCTGGGGTTGCAAGGTGAATAAAATTTCTACCCGCCGTATGGTTATATAATGACGCAAGCGATTCTGACACTGTTCTCCATACAACGTCTGTACATAGATGGGTCAAAATCGCAGACAAACATGTTTTCATGGAAATATTTTTTTCGGGCATGCGCAAGGGTCGATTTTTAGACCTCTTCGACCCCCAAAATCAGTTTTTGTTTATGTCGACCCCTAGGAAACCGATATCGACCCCAAGGGGTCGAAATCGACCACTTTGGGAATCCCTGGATTAGATCATATTTTTCACTATGATAGTAAGGGAGAAACAACGATTTCTATGAGACGTGTAGGAGATATTTCGAAAAGCGAACTAAACGGAGCATTTTGACGTTTAAGCCGCTCCGGCTACTCGTCCTCACGCCAGAACATTTCGGCCGACTAATTTGCGAGTGAAAGACTGTTCACTTGAGTGTTCACACACATCATTCGCGTCACGTGATGTTAAATTCCGGTTGCGAGTGAACAGTGCCGAAGGAAGCATTCCAACATTGTTGGAATGCTTCATTCGGAACTGTCCCTATTCACTTTCGTGTTCACACGGTTCATTTCGAGGGAAAGAGGCGGAATGAAATCACGAAATGAACGATAAATGAATGGTGTGAATGGGCTATTAGGAATGTTTTAGATTCTTTCAATACCGCGAGTAGAACACATCTTGGCCTTTGAAATTAAAATGATATATTTTATAGAAAGCAGAAAAAAGAACGTATCAGGACTAAAAAAAACTGCTTTAATGTTAAAAATCACCTGCTTACGAACCCCTTTTTGGTTGTGATTTTATAGAATGTGGCAAATAAAGTTAAATTTATGGCAAATAAAATAAAAAAAATGATCATAAAACATTTAAATATTTGTACCTGATGTTCGCGAAATAAAACAAAATACACTTTTGGCGATGTTTTTTCGTTGATAACGAAAAGTTGAAACGTTGATCGAAATCGCTTTTGCCGTAATATATTATAATAAAACAAATATAAAACTTTTTTCCACTTTAATTTTATTGACCGTAACCGGTTTCAGCTCGTTAGAGCCATCTTCAGACTGATAGACAGACTTCATACGCTTTTGCCGTGTTTTTTAATAGCCAGATACTTCCCCGCCCCCCTCTTCCCCGTCTCCTTTCCACCCTACTATCTTCAGCCTCCCAACAAACTTCAATTTAGGATGCCGTAGTCTCACTGGCTCCAGACTGGACCACTTGGAACTTTCGTTCGGTATTCACAGAAAAAAAGGTCGAAGTATCCTCTTTATTTGATGTGGGTACGGAATACAGTCATAAGATTCTCCTCCCTAACAAAGCGTGAGCAACCCCATCGATCCAGTCTCCATCCAAGGATGAATATAATAATATAAAAATATTTGCTTCAATTTCACGGAATTCCCACGCCAACGAATTCCGGGCATTCAATGGGAGCCACGGCAAACAAACTCCGAGTAGACTCCGTAAATTAAAATGATAGGAAAAATGATAAGTTTGTATTTGAAGAAAAGTAAAATAAGAGGTACGCCTCCGCGGCCTTTTTCAATTTTAATTATGGATTTGAGGCAAAAATACCAAACCTAACCAAACTGAATAAAAATTATTTTTTAACAAAAAGGTTTTACATATAAAGCTGTAGTACGGATATGTGCTATTTATTTATTTTTGTTTTAAATTATGAAATAGTAAATAAAGATATCAATTTTTCATGATTTTAGAGGCAGCTTTGGCATTTTTTTGTGAATCGATTTTGATAATTATTAAAAATATAATCTTACCCTAAACACTGAGTTAATATAATGAAAAAAAATAAAAATTAAACATCACAAAAAAAGCATTTCTTTGTAGTAATTTTACGAGTATGTAAAAATTATGAAAATTTTGCGTGAACAATGTAAATCGGTCGCTTGTAATTTGCATTTAAATTTAATTTTTTATTTTTTATTTACCCATTAAAATGCTTTTTTTAACAATTTTATTTTATTTTTAACGTATAGGAAAAAAAGTCAAATTATTTTTTAAAAATAGTTATCATTACCACACAAATAATTTTATTGCCAAAGTTGCCTCTAAATTCAAGAAAAGTTGATTTCCTCGATTAGCTCTATTTTACAATTTAAAGCCCAAATAAACAAAGTAGCGCACGTCCGTACTAGATATTTTTTATACTGTTTGATTAAAAAAATAATTTTTCTGCTTGATTAAGTATTTTGGCCTCAAATCCAAAATTAAGTTGTTTATGAAAAGAATTAGCAGTCGTTCGCTTTAAGCACATAATTTTTCCGGGCTCTTGTATTTACCAAAGAAGAAAATTAACTTTTTAAAATTTTCAGGCAGTTTTCAATGTTACTTTTGTAGGTATCTTGTTTAAAAGTAGCCCTCTCCGAGTCTGTAAATACAATCCGACATTTAATAGTAGGCAGAAATTGAAGGTTTTAAATGGCAACACCAAGATAGCTGTTAGGAAAATGTAAGCAGGTTTAAAAGGCTTGTAAAGTTGTCATTGTTTCAGTATTTGATTAATTTGTAATCAGCTGACAAGAATACGTCCGTAATTTGGAACTGACTGTGTGAAGAATTCAGAGAAGTAAAAAAGTAGGTTCCTATACATAATACAATATTTGTAACAGGAACATTTTCAAGGAGGCGTGTATAGGTACCGCCACAACGTTCCGGGAATCATTTTATGAATAAACAAAACCTCTGCCATAGGTCATCTCAAGTGTTTCGTACGTTTGGTGACTTTGAAGGGATGCCCGGGTTCATGGGGGTGAGGTTTGTCCGAGTCTTGGTGGTGGATGCGTCTGCCCACCAGGTACGTGGCATGCCAGATCGGGAGAGACTGGTTGAGAAAGACCTTTTGATATCTCCAACAAGATTCTCTCGGAACATCGCCTTGTACCGCAACGGGAGGGATGAATTCATGCGTGCATTATTTCTGGAGTCACTGTCCCTCATATTTCAACCTACCCCTTTCCTTCCCAGAACATCTTCCTTTCCTCAAAATACACTCCAAACAGCATTCCCATATTGGAGGTTATCCACCTCTTACCCGCCTTGGTATAAGTGACAGATGGTTACTCCTTCAGGGCTCTCGTAAGATTTTATTTTTTTTGTTAAACGAAGCTACATTTATTTATTTTGAACGAATCTAGACCTCCAGTGTCTCTGCATACGTTGTTAGAAAGAAGTATGCAAGTTCTTTAAAAAAAAAAGTAAATGTTTTTCACATGATGCAATGTAAATTGTATTATTAAACTGATTTTTTGTATTATAGCATTACCACAGATGAAAAAATATCCAAACATCATTCCCACAGATGACCTAGCCCTGAGGAGAATTATTTTCCGCAGGGCCTCTTGTGTGGAGCTAATGTAAAAAAAATCCTATCCGTGATTTTTCACGGGTCTGCTCTAGTAATTCGTAACCAAGTTGTTATAAATATTGTTGAGTTTTACGCTTAGGTATAACAGCGAAATAACATAGGTTCACTGATGGACACGTGAGGAGTAAGGAGTAGGTTTATTATGAAAATATTTTCCGTTCATTTCTCGGAATGTCTGAAGGCGCCCAGACCCGACCAAGGCCTTTGGCAATCGTCCCAATTTTTATTATTATTTCGGAGCTCTATTTCTCTTTTGTACGCTGGTAATTGCAATAATTTATTAGATGTTGGTTATCAAACTATGCGTGCCTTTCTGGGCCGGGACTTTACGGGATTGACCTAAAGACCAGTTTTAACCATTAAAGTCTATTTGTTCGGATTTCGGAACAACTCATATAGGTCTCACAGAAATCGTTGTATCTCCCTTACTATCATAGTCAGAACAATGACACAAATGGTGTTAGAAAGAGAAAAGATCACGCTTTATGTTTATAAAATAACAACAGAATAATGTACACCATTATGAAATAAATCGCAATTTGAAATAAATTTATATAACTATTTTGTCATTATTTTTACATGGAACAACAAAAAAGAGAGGTGATAATAACTTTTATAATACATTTGTCTCATAAAATATGTATAAGTATTTTATTTATTTATTTTCGTTTTCAGTAATTTAAGTTGTAAAAAAATATAAGGTGGGCCATTTATAAAACTTTTTTTATGTTTGCATGCAAAATATTTATATTAAAAAAAAACGAGTGTGCTTTAGACCACACAACTAAGGGGTCGTCCATTAATCACGTGATGTTTTTTTAGCAACTTTTTAACCCCACCCCCCCCTGGTGATATGTGGTGAGGTTTTAGACTAACCCCCCCCCTCGGAAATCACGTGTATTTTTTTTAGTACAAAGTATTTTGAAATTTTCAGAATATTGTCACGAAAAATAAATACACGTGATTTCTCATTATACCCCCCCCCCCCCGTCGTGATATTTCGTGATTTTTTCCGAACCCCCCCCCCTTTCGAGCCTCACGTGATTAATGGACGTCCCCTAAAGTAAAACTTCTTTAGCTCCATCTAGATAGGAAGAGAGAAAGAAAATGTGCGCGCGCACTGCTCTCTCTTGCTCCTACAGTGTGATACAGACAATAGGCCTGCACTGTGTCTTAGATTTATGAAACGTAACTGGCTATGAGAGAAAGAAAGAAAAAAGGGGTGCTCGCTCCTCTCTCTCTTGCCCCTACAGTAATACGAAACGTAACTCTTTCTTTTTCTATCTTCACTAACTTATATCTCCCTCTCAACTACCGTTCGCCTCGCTTTTCATTTCGCTCTTGCCACGCATTCACCAGCTTACTCCACAAGTCAAGCGTGCGTAAATAAGTTTTACTGAAAAAATTATAAGTTTTTTTTAGATTTATATTATTTGAAATCGTATTTTATCACCTTTCAAAAACAGTTTTTAGTTTTTGGATACGTTCAGAATCATTTCATGTATTTGAATTTTATTGTAATGCGGAAATATTTTGACCATCTGACATAATACGGTCGAAGCCTGAAGGGTAAAGACGTGCTTTGAAACGGTTGATGCCTAAATTACTCGCACCCACTCTGAAGAATCATTTACCTAATCACACAAAGAGTTTTAACTAAATGCTTTAAGTTTATAACACTTTTTAGTCGACTGTTTAAACCTCTTATTCTACATCTTTATCTGAAGCCGCGCGTGTCTCCGAACAATAATACTTAACTTAATCGCTTCTCTTCCGTTGTGAAGGTTGCATCTACGAGTACGTGGTACTTCCCCCGTAGTCCGTACTTATACTAGTATACTACGGGGGAAGTTAAAGAAGAACTAGTTATGCTAGTAGTAGTTATACTACGCTCTCGTAGCCAAGTACGGTAGCTCGAGGTGCACTACTTGACGTATCAAGGACTTAGCTACAAGTATAATTAATATTGTATTATATAACGTGGTATTACGTAGAATCATGGTATACTTTGGCGGTTCGTGGCATATTTTATTGGAAGTTCGAACAGAGATTAAGGTCCGGTAGTAAGCTCTCAAAAAGAGGAAGAAGGGGACTTATGAAAATACAAATGTTAGAGGGAGCGCGTTAATGTTAAGAACGATAATAATTAAGCGAAAATTGTGAAAATGTTTAATTAAACATTACTAGTTTAAAATAGGGCGAAAATGTCCTGTCTTAGAGCACGTCCTTGTGTGACCTGTAGACGCAAGTGGCGCCGTCCTTTGACGAATTTTTGAATTCGAAACCGAATTACAAAAGTAACTTTTTTAGTGTATTAATAAAATATAGATGGCAGCACTTCCGTTTGTATCTATTTGTGAATCGAGTGTATACGACAGACGCAAGGCTTTGATGATTATAAAACAGTTATCAGTGTTTCCTATAAGTAACCCACAATAAAGAACAAACAAATAAGTGAAATCGTGAATGTAATGCCTTAATATTTTAATGACGAATACATTTGTAAACTTTTCAATCTCTTTTCCGAGACAGGAACAATCATTTCTCTACGAAATGAAAGCGTTTCTATTAGCTTTTTCTGGTGGCACTTGATAAATCTCTTGTAAAAGCTTCAGTCTCTTTTGGTGATTCTATTCTACTTCCAATTAAACATGCCCTTTGCTTTCAACAATCTTCAGGTCAGTCAACAAGTTGCAGTAATAACGTACAATACTTTTTCAAGGGCGCTTTACAAAGCTGAAAATAACTAAATAAGTAGAAAAAAGGGAAAAAGAAATTTACATATTTATTGATGTCGTGAGCTGTGAAAAGGTTCTCAATTTTCATAATATTTCATTTTGGTAAATGTTCCACAAGCCGCCACACTTATAGGCACAAATTTTGGAAATTACACTACATTTCAACTTAATTACTTCAAGAAAAAAACTAATTAAATGCTTTAAAATTCCATTTCTATTCAAAGTTCATAATTTCTCGTACAAAACAATCCGTTTACCGTCATTTTAATTTTATTTTGATGTCGTTTCAATCTGAATACGCATGAATTACTTAGTTTACCCAATTTAAGAACCTAATAACTTATTTTGTCCACATAAATTGTTGTTTCTTGTAGTAATTGTTGAAACGAAGTGTATTTTCCACAATCTAAACCTAAAAGTGCATCGATTAGTGGAATAATTAATCTACAATAAAAAAACACATATAAATTTGTTGTAGACCACTTTTATTTTATACACACTACCGGTTTCGGAAGCATCCTTCCTTCGTCAGGAGAATATTATAACTAACTATGATACAGAATGTTGACAGATATACAAATCAGGTGTTTGAGTGGGAGGTAGGCAAAGGGGTGGGGGTAATTAGGGCATTTCCGGAAAGAACTGAGCGGTTAATTGGAAAAATATTTAGAATGAGACTGAAAGATAAGTTAATTTGGTTATTCAAAATACTAGCATTATTATTTAGGGATTTTCTGATTTCTAGTGCTTCTAAATTATCTAATTTTTTTGCTTTTATTATTACGGTGAAAAATTTTAACCCGTGTCCTTATTAAAAGTGTGATCTGTGGAAATTAGGTGATTACCAAACCCTGATAAATTATTATTATTTAAGCATCTTAAATGTTCTGTGATTCTGATATTTATATTTCTAGTTGTCTTGCCTATGTAGAACGAAGGACAATCATTGCAACATAGTTGGTAAATGCCTGAGTGGCTTAATTTATGATCTCTATCTTTAGTGTTTTTTAGTAATTTACCTAAGTTGTTATCAGTATAGAACGCGGGCTTAATGTGGGCAGGCAAGTTTTTTGTACTAAGTGAGGAAAAGTTGGATATATATAAGATTCTGCGCCATTGAGCGGGATTTATAACTTTATTATTATTTTCAGGCGTACCAAATAAAAATGTATTAGTTGATATGAGTTTATTAATTTATATGTGTTTTTTATTGTAAATTATGGCGAGCCACAAAGTTAATGCTTTTTACAAATACGGAATAATTAATCATTTTTATCAACCAATCTATTTTCTGTAAAGCAAAAAGTTTGTTTAAATTTATTTTACCTAGAACAAGAGACACATATTTACGTAAGCGAAGATTCAAACGATTCAAACACTCAATTTCAATAACTAACTTTTAATAATTTAAGTAATTCATTAACACAATGATATTTGATATACACACGTGATATTTTAGTGAATTTGATCGTTATACTTCATTTTAGAGAATTCAAGGGAAAACATTTCCGTAGAACATTTTCATATCCTGGCTTACGACTGTAAATATATGTCTCGTATACAAAATATAGTAGTGTTAAATGAAAAAGAATTGTCGTTCCTCCGTGATTGGGACCAACATATTTTGTGAGATAGCGGGACTTCTAACGAGGTTTTTTTTTCGACGACGTGGGACGTTTTTGTGTAGGACATTTGTAGCAGAAGCGTTCCGTGAATTTTTGTGAGCTAAAGTGGTAGGATTGAATAAAGATGAAAAAAGTTTAAATTAAATATCTCACTAGAAGACTTAAAATATAATTTATTATTAAATATTTAAAAAATGCACAAACTAGAAGACAGACGCAAAATAAAAGACTTAATATTTTTATTCAAAATACTTAACTCTAAGTTCAACTGCTGCGAACTCCTGCAACTCATAAACTTACGAATACCGACAGTAACTACACAACAAAATACACTATTCTACTGCAGCATTCGTAAGCGAAACTACATTGCTCTCTCTCCGTGACAATGATTTCACACTATGGGAAATCAGACCTTAGGTGATGGTGATGTTGACATATTTAACACAAACTTGGCGAATTTTGTAGATCTTGTAAAAAAATTATTCCAAAACTATTCCTAAACACATGTGTATTTTTGTAATCCTATAAAATTGCTGTTTTTTTTGTATTTTATGACTTGTGTGCATTTTTAATCTAATTTTTTTTTTTATTTCTTCATCTGTTAAAAATCATCTGTCATGAATTAATTGTACAACCAAACATGTGAAAGCCCTCTGGGCGTTAAATAAATAAAAATAAATATAAGTACGTAAATAAAAATAAATAAATAAAATAACACTATTTTTCTTAAAAATTTCAATCCTGTGAATGAAGATTTTCAGTTTTCTTTCGGTTTGGGAGGCGCTGCCTCTTCATTGAAAATATTTTTAGCAACAAAAATATCAATTATGTCGTATTTTTCAATTTTACCTATTTAGCCCATAAAAGTCTAGAACCGCCCCTGATTTGAAGTGCATCTTGTACGAGGTAACACTATCTCAGACAACCAATTTCCCAGAGCTTTTGAACCCCGAGAAGATAGCTTCCACGAATCCGGTATCTCCAGGAAGCAATATTTCGATTCGATTCTATTCGGTACGGGTGGGCAAAGTTGGCAGGGTTCGGGGAATTTTCCGCTCCATTGGTTCGGGTTCGGGTAACCGCCGCCAGTCCAGGCCTGATGCATGATTGGGGTCTTTTGCTGCTTGATTTATGTACATTGCGCGCTAACGCGGCACTTAATTGCACCATGGTACACGGTGCAACGAGCAATGAGTGCATAGCGACCGCTCAAAGAAACGCACGTGTAGAAATAACTGTAAATACCTTGAAAACTACTTGTAATTCATCACAATATTAGTCTATGATCAGTTCCATATTTGTTTCCCGTTGCCTGTGCTGTATTCGGGTCACATAATGTGGGTGACGATGTTTGTCGAAGATAGCCGAACACAGGCAGGCAAGTCATTCTTTTAGACAAATCTAGCTTCCCAGTTACAATGCCGTGTGTCCTCTTAAATGATGTATATGATTGAAATAGCAATAAACAGCATAAAGCGTCGATGACACAGGGCGAGTTTACAAGCTACTATCTACTAAGTTTAAAAGCGGGTAAATCGGCGAGTGAGATTGTTATGATAACACACAAAACTGTCCACACGCTCAGAAGCGTAGGAAACTGAGGCCGCTGCTAGCGCCAGTAACAAGAATAACGACGACTGCGTGAACTAATTCTTCAATGTTTGACAGTCGAAATCAGCTGTTTACCGGAAGCCATGTTGGAAACATCCATAAACCAATCACAAGCAAGCGGAGCAAGCGTGTAGGCGAGTAAAGTTGACGACCTTTCAACTTTTTTTCGTAGATTGTCAACAATCTGCTAGTTGCTGCTAGTTAGCAAGTAACACGATGACACTGCGCGAGTTTACTAACAGATAGTGAATTTCCCAGATAGTAGCTTTTAAACTAGCCCTGTGTCATCGACGCTTAACAGAGAATAGTACTAGAAGATAGGATAGGAAAAGAGTCGATACGTCTATACCTTCAGCCTCACAATAAACCCCAGTTGGGGATGCCTAGTCTCACTAGCTTCAGACGGGAGCAGTTGGGACTCTTGTGAGGTATTCACACAAAAAGTGCACGTAATCCTATGTCTAGTTAGGAGATAGGTATATGAGTATACTTGCTTTGAAAAATGTTTTAAATCCGTATTTATATTTCAAAAACGGCCATGATTGCTGAAGCGTTAATATCAGTACCAATCATAGACACTAATATTCATAAATATGTCTATGGTACCAATTCATAAAATGTATTCTTCGTACATCAGCGATTCGATTTTAAGAATATTTTTTGGAAGTTCCTACGTAGGTACTAATTCCTACTTGAATCGAAGAAAATGTATGGTACTTACAAAATGTATTTCGATTAAAAAACAGAAAAAAACAATTTAATTTTTCCCGAAGCGATTTTCCGCTTTGATCGAGCAATAAATTAGAAAAATGTTAATCAAATTCCTCGCGCATGGCGGTTAGTATTATTAGTTCGGAGGAAATTTTCTCGGCTTACTTTGGGCCGTACCTACTGGGTAATTTGATTGGAGCTGACAACACTGACGGTTAAATTTTCCGAACATCGTTGAGCATTTACCCGCACATACCCGCATTTCAGTTTGACGCAAAGGAAAGGACCGGGCGATATTGAAAATATCTACCAACCTAAAATACTTTTTATGACAAATTTCAGAGTGGTAGATCTTTCAAATATCGCTTTGATATTGATTATGCCACTCCCTATGAATAATTCAGAATAGTATGCATTGCCTTGTCGATGCACCACGTTGTGTAAAATCCGAGATCAGGCAGCTACAATAACACTCCTTATGTATATGGCGATAAGGTTTAAATTTCCGTTTAACTTCAGGCGCCTTTTGTGATTTATTCACGAAAAGAACTTCACCAAAAATGTATTATATTTAATTTTGCGAAGCTCAGACACAACTATTTAAATTTTCTAAGGAATTTAATTTTCCACATTATACAATAAAACCATAAGCGAAAAGGGTAAGTAGGAGATTTTGAACTTTAATGCAATTTTTATAGGTCTGATACTTTATTTTTTTCTGGGGTTGTTTCAAAAAATTTGACGGATTCATCAAATATTTGAAGATAATTTTTAAGTTCTGTGTAAGTTCTATTCAAATTCTGTTATTTATATTATTATAGGCCAGTTGCTTCATGAAACTGAAATAATCATAGTTACACAGAACGTGAAAATGAACTTAAAATATTTGATGAACTGGGCGTACTGTACAGGGCCCGCAGATACTTTAATAGTACACAACTGCTAACCCTGTACAAATCGCAAGTGCGCCCCACGGTTGAATTTGGCAGCCACCTCTGGTCTGGAGCTCCAAAATACCTGAAAAATACCCTCGACTCTGTGCGGAAACGGGCGGTCCGTTTGATAGATTCTCCCATCTTAACAGACGGATTGCAATCTTTAGAGCACAGGCGTCGGGTGGGAATGCTATCCTTGTTCTACCGGTATTACTATGGAAGATGCTCCGAGGAACTAGCATCATTGATCCCTTCGGCACCGGTGCATAGTCGGGAAACACGCCAAACGCGTGCCCAACATTTGTACACAGTTGACATATTATATGTCACATGAGAACGGGTCGTTTCTTCGACTCGTTCTTGTGTTCAACAGCTCGGCTGTGGAATGATTTGCCGGCCTCTGTGTTTCCTCCTTCCTACAACATGGGTCTCTTCAAGACCAATGTTCATTCCTTCCTCTCCTCAAAAAGACCCTCCACACAGCATCCCAGATGACATAGGCCTTGAGGGAAATTATTTTCCTCAGGGCCTCCTGTGTGGAGTTAATGTAAAAAAAAAAAGTTTTTTGAAACAACCCATCCTAAACAATAATATACTCGATTATTTCAATGGCAAATTGAGTTCTACTCGCAGTATTTAATTAAAAAATCTAAAATATTTCTAAGCGATCTAATTTTCAAACCAAAATCACATGATTTTGCGTTACTTAGTAGTTGCATCACCTTAAACGAGATTTTTGAATGAATCTCATAAATGTTGTTGTAGAGAAAATACATATGTGGGGCAATAAACTAATAGATATAGCTGATATATTATTCGATGCAAATTTTGACACATTCTCAATCAAATTAGTGCACTTTTCATGTCATAAGTTATGCCATTAACCAGCCACCGGCCGAGAATTCATATTTCGTCGAAAGATGTTCTTACGATCGTACAGGGCGGTTCCAATGAGAAAGATTAATTATTGTCCGTACCAGCCTTTTTAAAATTATAACTCAATATCGGTTTTATTTCATCAAATTTTGCTTTAATTTATACCTACATTCAAAAATGCAGAAAGACGTGATGATAAAACTATTAAAATTATGTATTTTTTGTAATTAGTTTTTGATCATAAGTATTTATAATTTTTCAATAATGTCTAAGCAAAATAAGAATGCAAAAAAATCATAAATATATTAGTTTGTAAAACCGAAAATAAATTGACAAACTGAAGTATTTTCGTCACAAAAACACGCGTGCGCATCTTTTTTAAAATGATTTTATTTAAACTAAAATTAAAATTCTGAAACAAAGCTTTCCCAGATAATTTATTGATTTATTTTACTGCATGATTATATGATTTGAAATGTGTGTTGTACCTATTACAAAATTTTGTTGAAAATTTTACAAATCTGCCAACGACCTACGGTAAAACCTTATTGTTCTAAAAATAAACATATTTTCTCAAAATTTATAACATATTATATTTACTAGATAAAATAACAGTCTTTCGAAATCAATTTATAATTTTTTGTGGAAAAGAGTCAATAAGTCTAAAATTTGATTTAAAAATTATATATTTCCGGTTTTGTCTGCGATTTGTAACCGTTGCCAGCGATCTCCAAAAATTACGTCGTTACGATCGTTACATCCGCAACACATTTCAATCACAATACCCAAGGTTCGTAAAATATGCTTTTAACAAGGTTAGCTCAAGCGGGCCTTTTTCGAAAAAAAACTCGTCGGGCCGCTTTCGAAATTTCGAACGCATGACTTAGCTTGAAGTAAACCACAGCCACAGCTAGTGGTACATTGACTCCAAGCTACGTCACGAATTTTCAGCCAATCGCCACTCTACTCCCTCGATGAGCTTGTTAAAATCATTTTCTACGAACCTTGCACAATAGCCATACATTTTATTATCTAAACATCTTACCTCCCCTTATACTTTTCCCACATTCCCTATCCAATTTTCCTAATTTAATTACGATGTAAAATATGTGTGACTTAATCTATTGTATATTCTAATTACTATTATTATCAAGCATAATATTACGTATAATTCCAATCTGTAAACTTTAGTCGCCATCACACAAGGACATCCTTAGCATGGCGGGTGAAATAATACTAAAAAATGTAACACACGTACAAAATTTTTTTCAGATCATTGTTGGAAATTTTCAAGCAGAGATAACATTCAGCGAATTGCGCAGTTCTTTTTGTACATAAAAAAGATTTTACTCCGACGTAGTTTGCCATCCGTCGCACTCCGGTTTACAAGAGCAGAGCACTAAACATTTTATCGCGGATACCAACATAAAAAATATATACATACTCTGGTACATAGTAGTACTCGTAACCGGTACTTACACGAGGGCAAATAATTCGAATATTTAAGTACTTTTTTATTATTTTTTTATACATTAGCTCCAAGGTTCGTAGAAAATGCGTTTAACGATGTTAGCTCATTGAGGGGTAGAGCGGTGATTGGCTAAAAATTCATGACGTAGCTTGAAGTCCAAGCTCCCACTGGGAGATTTGAATTAACTGGCAGTGTTTTACTTGAACGACGTCCGACGAGTTTTCTCTCGAAAACGGCCCGTACGAGCTATCCTGGTTAAAAGCATTTTCTTGCATTAGCTCTACATAGGTGACAGGAGGCCCTAAGGATAACAGTTCCCCTCAGAGCCTATGTTATATTTGAAGATGCTGTGTGGAGGGTCTTTTCAGGGAAATAAAGAGATAAGTTCTGGGAAGGAAAAAGGTGTGAGAGGTGGGTACGAATCTAGGGGTCAATATGTATGTTCAGGAGTGACGGACTTATGAATCCAACTCTCCTCCGGGAGAGTCCTGCTGGAGATATCAAAAGGTGTCCCCCCACCAATCTCTTCCAATCTGGCCTGCCACGCAATTGGTAGGCGGATGCATCCGCCGCTAGTACCCCGACAAACATCTCCCCACTTACTTACATATTATGAAAAATGACCTCGGATAGGTTTTGATGTTTGCACACAATTTAATTTAAAAAAAAAAACAAGTTGCTTTCTCCATTGTAATACAAAAACCTCTCATAAAAAAATCTAGGCTACGAATCTGTTACGAAGCGTGCGTAAAAACTTATTTTTTTCGACAACAGATGGTGTTTTGAAGAAAGACTTGGATTGGCGAAGGATAGTCTATTCAAACTTTCTAAGTAGGTATATATTCTTCCGCCTGTCATCGCGGACGTGAGAAACTTGCGACTCTTACTCCATCTATCAGCGGATACGATTAGTTTTTTTTCCTTTTATTTCTCGGTCAAATCTGGGGGAAAAAACTTTGACGTGACTGGCAACATTTCCTTCCGTTACATTCACTTCACGGAATTTATCAGTGCTTGAAAGGGACGGTTTCAGTGGTTTCAGATTTCAGTAGCGTAGTGAAAATTCAAACATTTAAATGTATATAGCTTACAAGTATATAAATAAATAATAATAATTTTTAGGACCAACGTTTTAAAAAAACACACTTTCATAATTTTTATTCTCTAAATCAAGAAGAAAGAAAAGCTTCAACCGTTTCAGATTTCAGCAGCGTAGTGAAAGTTCAAACGCGGATAAAGCTTGCAAACCAATTAAAAATACTAGTGAGCAGTTCACACGCGGTAGAAGTGAAACCTTCAGAAAACTAAAGTAGACAAGAGTGGGGATGCTACGAAGCACCCCACAAACAGGAGAGCGATTATTCTATCTCGTGTTCTCACATGCTAAATCTTATTGATGTATGTGTTTGTCCCTTTTAGTGTTTTTGGTTTATTTTTATTTCCTAAACTTAAAAGAAAAGAAAATGTCTAAGGTTACCTGGCTAAGGAAATGGCTTTAGCCGCGTTTAGTTACCAGAATACTTAATTTACTTAAGTTACTAGAACTTAATTTGGGAGGCGGATATTGGTACCGCCGCTCGGGAACAATTTTTTGGATAACCAACAGCTCAGTCATATGTCACCCCAAGAGGGGTGCCCAAGTTCATGGGGTGAGGTGTATGGCAGGCCGGATCGAGAGAGAATGGTTGAGTGAGTCCCTTTGACTTCTCCAGCCATACTCTCTCAGGAGGGATGGATGCATAAGTCCGTCGCTCCTGGACACATTGACCCCCAGATTCCTACCCGCCCCTCAGACCCTTTTCCTTCCCAGAACTTCCTCTCCTTCCCTTTCTAAAAAGAATCACTTCCTCCACACAGCATCCTCAAAGATGACTTAGGCCCTGAGTGGAATTATTTTCCTCAGGGCCTCCTGTGTGGAGCTAATATAAAAAAGAAGTGAAAATACTGAAACTATCAAACCCTCCACTACTTCACAACATAGATTTTTTATTAGAGCCATTATTTCAGATACTTCGGAAAGTTGGGACTCTAGTGCAGTAATCATTAAAATAACGTTTTTTTTCAAATTCCTACCCCTAGCATGGAAAAAACTGTCTATAAGTCTTCAAGAAGGAATTTGCAAAAAAATGTCTTAAAACTTATTAAATTAAATAAAATGTGGATTTTTTTACAAAATTATCACTGCCCGCCGCTGAATAAAAGACACCTACTACATAAGCTTTAAAAATGGTATTGTCCTGTTATATAAAATATACCTACCCTCTAACAAGCTTTGTCCGAACACGAACGAAGAGCAGAGATAATCTCTACGATTTTATTTTCACATTTATTTGTTCTGTGGATCTTTAGATGTGTCCCCAAGCGACTTCTCAGGCTGCCTGAACGGTCGCTACGCCACTGGACTATTTCGGTTTCTAAAAAGTATCTCACATAAATATTGCGTGATTGAACAAACGAAAATGGCCTTGGCATTATTGGTAAAAATGGTCAGTTCGGTATATGAATGCCTGTACGTCTCTACGCGTTTATAATCTACGGCGCGCGTTGACTATACACTCGTAGACACACAATGCGTAACGACACACACGATGGTACAGTTGATTAGTCAGACATTTCCGAAAAATCAGAATTTTTAGAATGCAGTTTTATGTAAAGGTGTACCTTCTATCTGGTACAATACTCAGATTACTCATAAACACCGCCAAATCAAATACAATGCAAAAAAAAAACTTGTAGTGAATTAAACAAAAATTTGAGGTTTTCTCGGTCACTAGTAGCATATTTCAAAATGTCATGCTTAAATGAAGTTATACGTGAAATCCTATTTAGAAACTATTTAGATTAATCTTTACGACGAATTGGCTTACAGTGTGAACATCAAAAAATATGCTACGGATAATTTGAAGCTTTTACTAGCTTTTCTATTGGAATTACAATAAAATTATTATTTACCAAACAAAAAATATAAGCGTAAACCACTAAAAAAAATGTTTTTTCATGACTTAACTATGAAGTAATACAAAAAAACAATTTTTTAAAAATACCCCTTTATGGCTAAAACTATTTTTAAGGATTTCTACTTTTTTTTCGTTCTTATAAAATTATGCACAAAATAAATAAAAACCACTTTTTCACTTACTTGCCTCGTGCAAATAAGACGCTCGATTTTAAATTTTGCAGGCATGAGAATCGAAATATTTCTGACGTTTATATTCCTCTTAATATAACTCCCGGTATTATTTTACAGCGTATTTAATGATCGAAGGGTAAGGCTTTCGACTAGCAATCCGGAGGACAGGGGTTCCAATCCCGGCGTGCGCTAGTAAATTTTATTGGATTTATTTGTGTCATTTTACAATTTAATCTTTTAAAAAATAGTATGTAGGTATAGTGTATTTGCGGCACGTTCCAGAGTGGATGATAGTCTCGGTATCGCCCTGGTGTAAGACCACTATTCAGAATTGAAACGTTGCTCGAAATGGCTTTAGTCGTGTTTGGTGACTAGATCTGAATAGGGTTCTTCCCTGCCTTCCTCTTCCCCATCTCTTTCCTCTCCCCACTACCTTCAGCCTCACTTGGGGTATGTTCCCAATTGTGGATGCCGTAGTCTCGTTGGCTTCAGGTGCTTGGGAACAGTTGGGAGTCTTGTGTGGTAGACACATTTAAAAAAATCTTTGAGGATGCTGTGTGCTGTGTGGAGGGTTTTTTAATAGGAACTGAAGGAGATGAAGGAAAAGGTATGAGGGGTTGGTAGAAATCTGGGAGTCAGTGTGTCCAGGAATGACGGCTTGGATTGGATCACGAAATACGCCCACATCGTATTTATTGTATTCGTTTTTATCTATGGGTATTACGATACTGCTTCCGTAGCTGAGAATAACATATTTCACAATTAAATAAAACAGAGACAATACCTTACATCGTATTAATTAGGGTAAAATACAGCGGCCGGGGGTTAACAGTTAACATCCACATAAAGACCTCAGAGAAATGATAGCGCAATCATACGGAATGAAACCTTCGTCACGTCTGCCTCTCTGGTTCTTTTTATACCTCCTTCTTTTCCTGGCGGTCAACAGAAACAATTCGATGTAACGCCGACGGCCGACGTCATTGACGTTATTATTTCTAAACTATTATTTTCAACGGTTATTACAAAAAAAAAACCATTGGAAATAACGCCGACGTTAACGAAACAATAATGAAAAACGATGCAAACTATATCAAGCTTTTTTTACATTAGCTCCACATAGGAGGCGCTGAGGAAAATAATTCCCCTCAGAATGTCATCTTTGGGGAAAGTCGTGTGGACGATGTTTTTAGGAAAGAAAGGAGAGGAAGTTCTGGGAAAAGGGTAATAGTGGTGGGTAGGAACCTGGGGGTTGGCAGGAGTGACGGACGTCTAAATCCATCCCTTCCGCTGTTGTGCAAGGCAATGTTCCAATGTTCCAGTACGGCTGGAGAAGTAAATGGGACTTCCTCAACCATTATCTCCCGATCCAGCCTGCCATGCAACTGGTGGACAGATGCATCACCATCAAAACCCGGACAAAACTCACCCCATGAACCCGGGCACCCCTGCTAAGTCACCAAACGTACACCTATGGCAGAGGTGTTGGTTACCTGCCTCCCAAATTCAAGCTTGGTCTCCTCTGACCAAAAACATAAGCAATACGTCAAACATTACCGTAAAAATTGGTTCAAACATTCAAACATTCAAAATGGGGGCATGACCTTGCACAATTTTGTTTGCAGACGCAATTTTTTGACCGATGGAGAACATTCTCCTCCCGGGTGAAACGGGGAAGGAAGGAGAGGGGATTATTTAATTTTTTGAAACGGTCGCACGATGCGGTCAGTCATGGAGAATAAATCGCACGAGTTTTTGAGGTTATGTGCACTTAGCGTATGTATGAGTTTAATGATAATAGGCCACTTGCATCACATTTTTTTAAATTTTTTTCCGGTTTAGGCAAATATTCTAAGACATTCTGTATTTTTTTTTTTTTTTAATCGTATTTTTGAAACCCTGGGGATTTTTTGAAAATTTCAAACCGAAAAATCAGACCATTTTTTATAAACCGGAAAGACGGGACATAATTTTATAGGTGTGAAAAAACGATAATTACATAGCCGAAAATCATTTTTAAAAAAAAGAACGTTTTCCACACGAATGGCACAGTAGAATAACGAGGCATACCAAAAATATTACATCTCATAAATATTTTTTTCCTTGATCCATCTTATTGATCATAAATCATTATAATGTACAGCGTCTATATTACTAAATTCAATGTAATATACTTGAACTTGTAAATTGTAATAATAATAAGAATATTATAAAATTTTATTTTGTTAAAATCAGCACCATAATCATTATACCTCTAAAACATGTACCGACATCCTCTTCACGTTCTGAAGAGAACCCCGTAGCCATTAATTGTACGGGGTTCTCTTCAGAACATCTGTCAAAAAATCAAACCAAATGATAAGTTCGCAGAGAACAAACAATAAATCTAGTGAACGAATTCAAAAATTCACCTGAAATCAAAGTGATGCCATATAAAAAAATAAATCAGTGTGGAATTTTATAAAATTAATAGGAACATTTTCGGCGACGGGACATTTTCATGTAGTGACGTCACGAGCCCAAATAATGGATTTATTTATTTAAAAATAAAAAAAACTGCACATTTCTATAACTTTTTACTAACATTTTCGTAATCTTAGTAAAAAACTCTATCCACACGATTTTTTCCAAGTCGTTATGAAGTCCATGCAAGTGGCCTATTGACTGTTTCGCTGAACAGTCTCACTGGCACCAACGGGAGCATTTGGGACTCTTGTGCGGTATTTACATAAAAAAAGTTTTAATCAATAGCCGTTGGTGTTGACGGCTTATTTAGCTGCTAATTTCAACAGCTGGTTACATTTTGATACAGCACTACTCAAAACTGGCAAACATTTTACTCGTTCCTGTTTCCCTCGAGGACTCGCCGGACCCTCGTCACATGTCAGGGTCCAGAGAGGAGAGCGGGAGACGCATTAGTCCTCTCCTCTGAGAGAAACAACCTCACTTAGTCCAGGCCTCCCATTGACGTGGCAGATACAAGATTGGCCCGCCCGACGCCTAAAGACTGACACTTGGTAATTAAGATAACGTTTGACTGTGATGATTATATCCCGCTGACAGGCTTGAGAGGAGTTTCCCGAAGTTTTTCGGAACCCTCATACCTTTTTCAAATGTATTTTATTCTGAAATCTCACTAAGTTTATAGAAAAAATTGACGCGGTGGAAAAAAAAGCGCTATAATTTTGATGGTAAAATTGATCCCCCGACAGTTGGCTCCTAGCGAGTTCCTGGCATGCGTTGCAATTCCACTTAAATAAAGTAATGGTTACTCCTTTCTAATTCGTCCCCGTTCCCGCTCCACCTTATATTTCGTGAAATAAGGTATACCGTAATTTCCCTAAACCGACTGCACATTGTTATATAAGTAAGCCGGGGGGGGCAAATGTTGGCGGATCAACTGTCATGGTACCGGCTCTGCCACGGAGGTCATTGTCATTAGGTATGTTTTGGTCTCATCCGGTTGTGTCGATACTGAGAATATCATCCATTAGTGGGGCCATTGGAGGTTATCCATCACTTACACGTAACAGATGGTTACTTCTTCAAGGTTCTCGCAAGATTCTATTTTTTTTGTTAAACGAAGCTACATTTATTTATTTTTAATGAATCTAGACCTCCAGTGTCCCTATAAACGTTGTTAGAAAGCAGTATGCAAGTGCTTAACAGGAAAAAAACATTATACAACAAATCCGGTTAGTAATACAAGCAAAAATAATAGCAAAATAAAACTGGTTCAGGAAGCTCATGCATCATGTGAAAAACCCTGTAAGCACCTGTATAAATAAATAGAGAACATAGATAAACGATTAAGTCTCAAATCATTTGGCAAGTACCAATAAAAAAATGTAAATTGCATTCAGCCTGATATAAACCACACCCAGCATCCGTGTCTTCTGAGTTGTCGGAGGCGGGACGAAGGAAAGTTACGGCCGTTTAAGCAAGCTTCAAGCCTCCACATATTATTGGGAGTGGCGCAAATAAATTTGAGATAGATCTGCAAGAAAAACATATGTAACTAAACATGAAGGAGGGATATTGGAGGTTATCCACCACTTACCCATTACCACAAAAACAACAGATGGTTACTCCTTTAAGGCTCTCGCAAGATTCTAAATTTTTTTGTTAAACGAAGCTACATTTATTTATGTTGAACGAATCTAGACCTCCAGTGTCCTTGCATAGTTGTAAGTAAGCAGTATGCAAGTGCTTAATAGGAAAAATAAAATGCAAAAAATAGGTTAGTAAGACAAAGATAAATTAAACAGGGCAAAAGAAAAACTCATTCATGAGGCTCCATGAGGTGGCATAGCATCTGTAAAAACCTGCAAGCACCTGCATAAAATAGAGAACATATTAAGTAATACAATAGATCTCAAATCAAAACAGAAGGACACACAGTGGAGGTTATCCACCGCTTACCCGCCATGGTATAAGTAACAAATGGTTACTCCTTCAAGGCTCTCGAAAGATTAAAATTTTTTTGTTAAAAAAAGCATGAATGAGGGACAATGTAACTTAATTGCTTACTAAGGAATGCCTCACACTGTATATTCCGCATCACCGCGGTTCACCAACACACATCCTTCAATCCCAATCCTCGCCTCGTCGAGAATTGTGAGATTTTACAAACGATCCTAACAAGGGTGAGCTTCGCTTCAAAACGTTCCATTTTGATCGCAGTATCATTTACACACATCAATTTAAGTGAGGGACCTCGAGGGAAAAGCGGTCACAATGATTTAAATCTATTTTGAAAATATTATATTATGTATTGACTCGATTAGGGGTATAAACAGGGTGGCAATCTTCGCAAAAAATGTTTGGATCATTGTTTTTATATGGGTCCTTTCTCTTCAAGAAATCTTTATATATATGTACAAAAATGAATCCCTGTTTCACTTGGTCATGCCATAGCTTCAGAACGATTTTACATATTTCATTCATATTTTTTTAAAGTTTTCTAATACTTTGTAGAAGGTTCTTACGGAAAGAAAAATTACGAAAACTTATAGACTATTTTAACTTCGCACGTTTTGACAGTTCGCGCGTTTGATGAAATTGAATTTAGCAGGCAACTGTTTTTTTGTATGAAAATAATTTTCTATGGATTTTAAAAATTATAGACATTTTAGGTAGGTACATATGATAGGTATCAAATTTGATTGATTGTTCTTACAATATACAATAATGAATATTTGTAATACACGAAAAATTTAAATTAAAAAAAAATAATTGTAATAGGTGGCACGCGAGCTGTTTGAAAACTGAATATATGAATGCGGGAGGGGGGCTTGCGGGACGCGGGAGCGGGAGAGGGGAGAGGGGAGAGGGTAGGCAGGGAAGGCGGAAGGGAAACGCGGGAGGGTAGGGGATGCGGGAGGGAAACGATGACGCACGGGAAAGGACATGCAGGGAGAAACAATTTATTTCTTTGAATATGACATTGCAAATTGCAACAATGCCGGGAACCAGCTAGTAATAATATAAATAATATGTTTGTGGTGGTGTTACTAACAAAAATAGGTATTTTTCTTAGATCCATGGTTCATGGTGGAGGCTGAGAATTTTGAGCTCTGACCGATTGAGTTGGGAAATTTCCTCCCTTTTTATACCTACCTATTTCCTTGCAGTAAAAAAAACTTACGATTGAAAAATAGAAACACTGACTCAAGTCAAACTTATTTATTTAGTTCTTACTGCCTCCGCGGTTGAGGCGTAAATCTCTCGACTAGCAATCCGCAAGCAGCTGTGTTTGGTGACCAGTTCTGAAAAGCTACCTAATAACAGTTCTCCTACCTTCCCCTTCCCCTTCCCTCATCTCCTTCCCCTCCCTACTACCTTCAGCCAAAGAAAATACCCCAATTGGATACCATAGTCTCCCTGGCTTCAGACGGTTGGGAGCAGTCGGGATTCTTGTCCGGTATTCACAAAATAAATAATAATTACGTAGTTTTAAAATGTGGGTTTACAAAATAAATCGTGATATTATTTTTTTACATCATCTCCACACAGGAGGCCTGAAGGAAAATAATTCCCCTCAAGACCTGTGTCATCTTTGGGAATGCTGTGTGGAGTTTTTTTTTAGAAAATGAAGAAGAGAAAGTTCTTGGAAGGAAGAAGGTACAAATGAGGGATGGGTAGGAATTTGGAGATCGGTTTGTCCAGGAGTGAGGGACGTATGAATCCAGCCCTCCCGATCCGGCCGGCCACACAGTTGTTGGGCAGACGCATCCGCCGCCGAGACCCGGACAAACCTCACCCATGTGAACCCGGGCACCCACGCTAAGTCACAAAGCGTAGCGAACCACTTATGGGTGACCTATGGCACCAGTGTCGGTTATTCAATAAATGGTTCAAGGGGCGGCGGTACCCATACCCGAATAATACACAAATTGTGTGTTGAAACAATTTAACTTTATTTGACATCAACAATTATCATTTTTAACTTTATTTGACATCATGGTGCGCTCTTATTAACAACCATAAAAGTACAAAAATTAACGTTCGAAGTAAGGTTCGAAAAGCACAAACAATCTTATTTCTCTTTGTTATTTATTTGACTAATTTCTACAGAAACATTATTATAACATTGCATGGCGCTGAACGCGAGTGATTTTAGCGTGCTTAATTTTTTCCTCATAAATATTAAGTTGGTAATTCCTTTAAGGTAACCTTATTCATGCCTTTTCTCGTCACGAGATGGCGGATCTCATAATAATTTCATTTTATTTTCTTTGAAATTACTTTGACATCGTGTCATTGCTTATTTTAATAATGATTATGCCATGACTGTTCAAATGGAGTTCAGAAGGGTATTGAATTTTAAAACGAAATACATATTTGAATGTTAAAAGAATATTATCAAACTTTAAGGAATATGAAAGTAGAAAGAGACAAGAAGGAAAATTAAAGTTTCGCTTGTGACTTGTGACTCAGTGGAGGTTATCCACCTCTTACCCGCCCTGGTATAAGTAACATATGGTTACTCCTCCAAGGCTCTCGCAAGGACTCTAATTTTTTTAATGAACGAATCTACATTTAATTTTAAACGAATCTAGACCTCCAGTGTCCTTGCGTACGTTGTTAGTAAGCAGTATGCAAGTGCTTAACAGGAAAAACAAAATGAAAAAAAATAGGTTAGTAAGACAAAGATAAATTAAACAGGGCAAAAGAAAAACTCATTCATGGGACTCCATGAGGCGGCATCGCATCTGTAAAAACCTACAAGCACCTGCATCAAATAGAGAACATAAGTAATTAATACAATAAATCTCAAATCAATTGGCAAGTACCAACACAAAATGTGAATGGCTTTTGGTCTGACCATAAACTACACTTAGCTTCCGTGTCCCTTAGCCAACCACTCAGTGAAGCCTCAAAGAATGATAACTGAATATTTGGGTAAAATACTCGAAGACTAAAAGAAAAAAAAATACTGTGACTCAGTCTTGGAACTCTGGTTTTTTGAAAAACAAGAAAATTATTTCGAAAATAGACTCAATTTGGGAGGCGGGTATGGGTGTGGTTACCGCCGGCCTGGGAACCATTCATTAGATAACCAACACCTTTGTCATAGGTCACCGCAAGTGGTTCGCTACGTCTGATGATTTCGCAGGGGTTCCTGAATTCATAAGGTGAGGTGTTGTTGGGTCTTGGCAACGGATGCGCCTGCGCTTGCAGTTTGGGGAGACCTTTTGTCCTCCCCAGCTGATCTCTCTCGACCCATACATAGTCTTGCACAGCAGCTGGAGGGTTGGAATTCATACGTCCATCACTTGTAGACACACTGACTTCTAAATTTCTACCCAACCCTCATATCTTTTCCTTCCCAGAACTACCTTTCTTTCTCTTTCCTAAAAAGACCCTCCACACAGCATCCCCGAAGATGACATAGGCCTCGAGGAGAATTGTTTTCCCCAGGGCCTCCTGTGTGCGGCTAAAGTAAAAATTTTCATTCCCCTGCCGAGATTTAAATTATTTTGAAAAAGTCAACCGTGTGGATATTTTAATTTTTTTTAAGCGAATACTCTCTAGTCCCAGTTGCTCCCGTCTGGAGCCAGTGGGACTATGACATCCCTAATACGAGTACGTTGTGAGGCTGACGGTAGTGGGGAGGGAAAGGAGATGTAGATGGAGGGTAAGAGGAAGGTGGGGAAGTTCCTGGCTATTCAGATCTGGTCACCAAACATGGCTAAAGCCATTTCAAGTAACGTTTCAATTCTGATTGGTGGTCTTACACCAGGGCGATACTGAGAGTATCTTACACTCTGAAGCGTAGCGTAAATATATCATATATTTTAAATGAATTAATTGTGAAATAACACAAATTAATCAAATAAATTTTTTTTCCGATTGGGAGTCAAGAGCCTTACCCCTCGACGAAGGAGGCCGTCAAATATAAATCCGGGTATAAATTTAATAGTGTGCATACAAATGGCACCCTGGCTGTGCACACTGCATAGGTGATAACACTAGTTCTTTCTAGCACCTTCCATTAAAATATCATTAGAACTAACACAGCACTCTCACCTGACATTTGACTTGCTTCCTCATCGCCAACCCGTCCCATTGTCTTGCCTATAGTCATACTAACACCTATTGTATCTTGATTTCCCGATAAGCACTTGCAAACTGCTTACTAACAACGTGTGCAGGGACACTGGAGGTCTAGATTCGTTTAAAATTAAATGTTGATTCGTTCATTAAAAAAATTAGAGTCCTTGCGAGAGCCTTGGAGGAGTAACCATATGTTACTTATACCAGGGCGGGTAAGTGGTGGATAACCTCCAATGACATCTGTCTTCTAAAAATGGAATGCAATCTATGCCTCTTATGCCGGGAAATCTGTCGAAAAGATTGCCAGCTTTGTCAAGATTTTATAGAAGCCTTGTATCTGTACTATACGCGTTCAGGGAAGCCGTCCCAGTTTTATAAATCTTATTAAAGTTGCAAAAGAATTCACATGAACTAACTCTGTCTCCGGTCTCCGTGTGATATGAAAAATATCCTATGCCAACGCGCAGATGAATGCAAGTTTGCCGTTCTTTGTGTAGACAAATATATACTCCGTAAACTCAAGTTTATTTTCCACAGCTGTCTGAAATTACAGATACGGAGGTACCAGTGCTCTTTTGAAGTTCAAATATTCAACATTGAAGTTTTATCTGAGTTTATATCATCTATTATTATTTTATTTTATTAATAAGTATACCCCTTTTCGGGCCTTTAGAAACTTGTGATATACGAGGGCTGTTCATAAAATAAGGTCTCCAAGGTGCTGCAGTCGCGAAAAACGATTTTACGCGCAATCTTTTAACACTGGCGTGTAGCCTGGTTTCCCCTTGCCAAATCCCCACCACGATGCACCCTCTGTGACGCTTAGTCTCGGTGTGGTAGCCGTTCGCGATAGAGCTTCCACCGCACCCGCCAGATGTGAGTTAATGAGTGAGTTAGAAATAAATGAGGGGTACGTAGGAATCTAGGGGTCAGAGTGTCCAGGAGTGACGGACGTATGTATCCATTCCTCCCACTTCGGTGCAAGGCGATAGGTAGAGAGTGTCCGGCTGGAAAGATAAAGAGTATTCTCTCAACCAGTCCCTTCCCATCCGGCCCGCCACCCAATAGACAAACCTCACCCCATGTAATTTTGACTCCTCCCACCGTCCTCCCCCTCCACCGAATTCCCGTTAATATCAGTTGGTACGATAAATACTTTTTATTTTACTTTGTATTATATAGGTACATTATCGTAGAAATTTGCACGACGGAATTCAACAAGTGTTTTTTTTAAAGTTTTTATTCCCGTTAAACATGTTGCATGACAATTAAAAAAATGTGTTTGAAAATAAACTTACAAATAAATCAGAATTAAAAGATGTGTTCAACTGCATGGAATATAGTTACAAATCGGCTATAATAACATACCTTAACAATAGTCAATGTTAGAATAATACCTACTATTCTTCAGTATGGGATCTAAACAATTTAATTAGCATATTTTAATTCATGATCATTGTTCGACAAACTTACGAGTATAATGTATATCACATGTTTGTAAAAGCCCATATAGGCGTATCTACATATTAAACTCTGTACCTCAGAAGTCAAAGGTCGGTTGTCCAGTTTTTTGTGAAAATGAGTTATGTATGAGGCCTTCTTAGTTTTTTCAGTAGCTACACAGAGGTATAAAGACGGTTGTCCTACGACAACGTGAAACTAAGTTAGGTCAACATAAAAGGTCTGGTGTCCCCACAATGTTCAAAGGTAAAATGTCTGTTGTCCAGATACGACTTTTTACCTTTCGGGTGTATTCAGTGTTTAGGAGTTTCATAAGGTCGGTTGTCCAGTGAAGGCTGAACAAATAATCATGAGAATTTATCGTTGAACAGTAATGAAGACAGGATAGGATCTGAAAGTTGTGATGAAGAGTGTTTAGATCTCCGAGAAAAGGTTTTGCATCGTCTTAAAGATGTATCGGTTGGCCGTGTAGAGGTTTCGGATCTACGTGAAGAGGTTTTAGATCGCCGGGTAAAGGGCAAAAAGCGTGTCAGGAAACCAGAACAATGGAAAAATGAAATTTGGAAAAGAAAACGGACATCTGGAAAGCAGTATGTAATGAAGGGTGGGAGAGTAAAAGATTCTAGGGTGATGAAAGAGTCGTGTCGTTGCCGCATTAAGTGAAAAAATTAATGATGTTGATAGAGCATTAATATTTGCTTGCTTTTGGGACCCTAACAAATCTTGGGACACAGAAGGCACAATATATTGCTTCAATTGTGAAAGAAAAACCTACTGCATGATCCAGACCTAGGAATAATGCTCAGAACCAACGCCTTCAAAATATAAAATGCTATTCATTAGAAGTGCACGTAATAACTGTAGGTAAAGTATTTTTCATTAACACACTAACCATTGGAGAAAAAATTTGTATCTGTGGTATCTATATTACCCGATCGACGAGGAAAAAATTATATTAAAAATCCCATTAAAATGTTTCCTGTCGAAAAAAATCATTACAGTAGAGAAAGTACAAAAAGGTCACACTAGGGAAGTTTTTTAAACTTAAATATCATGTACAGTTTGTACAAAGAGCAGTGTAGGAAAAAATGTTATTTGTGAAAGTCAAGCCGCATCTCATTACATTTATTGTAGAACGTTTATGGAAGATTTTAACTACTCCTTCAAAGAACTAAGCATCGACACGTGCAATATGTGTGATTCGTATTGTATAGCCTTGGTTATTGCCAAAAAAGAGGCAGAAAAAGAAGAAACAAAAACAAAAAAGGACAATCATCAAAAAGAAGCTCAACTGCGATATTAGCTCCAAAATATGAAAAAATATTGGCTAAAGATAGCAATTTTCAGAAGGTTTTTAATCGTTGATCTTCAAAAATGTCTACCAACTCCTTTACTTAATAATTTATATTTGAGGAAACTCTGGTCCTTTAATTACACTATTTTTGATGATACATCCAATAAAGGGATGATACAAAATCAGGCCGAGGAGCAAATGAACTAGCCTCTTGTTTACTGAAGGGGCTTCAAGCACTTCATTGGAAAACATCAAGGAACTCTGGTCGGATAACTGTCCGGGGCAAAACCGAAATTCGTCCATGCTTGCATTCTACTCTTGAGCTATTATAGTCCATTTTGAGAATACAGAAATCAATCATTATAAATTTCTTCTACGTGGGCACACAAGGAAGTAGATGCTGCACACTCTATTATAGAAAAAAGAAACAATTAAAAAGTTTCAGAATAAAATCTCCATGACTGGGTTCAATTTGTGGGAAACTGTAACCTAAGAAAGCCATTTGTAGCGTTTGACTTGGAGATAGAAGACTTTAAAATTTTTTCCTCCTTACTTGCGGACAAAGGTTGCCTTGTCAATAGAAAAAAGACAACCGACGGAGAAAACTTCAGTAAATCATCTTGTGTTTGGTTGCAATTCAGAAAATCCCATCCCGGCATTATGTTTTTCAATGCCGATTTTAATGGGGAAATCAAGTACGTTGATTTGCGGCGTAACACGAGAAAATCTTTAGTGACAATCACAACGATGCAGGCATTTAATAAAAATAAAGTGATGCTTATGTATATCGAAATTCTCCAAGCATCTTTATGTTTTTTTTTCATTCTCCAATTAACTTTTTTTAGTGTTAAATTTTATTTATTTTTTTGTTCACACCCTTTACTAAGTGCAAAATAATAACAAACAATTTCTTATTTTTATTTTATTAATTATTTAACAAGTCCGAATTCTGAAATAAGATGTCGGATGTCCAAAACTTATTTTTAAGTATTTTTATTTTCTAATGCTCTAAGGTCGGATGTCCGCTAAAAACGTTAAAAACGACAAAATTAATTTTTTTAAATAAACATTATATTTCATGTGCCTTAAGAAAAATTAAATAATACGGGAAAAAAATTACATAAATTTAACCATCAAGAATTAGCCAATAAAGACTAATTATTTTACTATTTTCTCTCTCCTGAACAATTTCAAAAATGTGACAACCGACCTTTGTCTTCTGAGGTACAGAACTAATATTATAAATGAGAAAGTGCGTATGTTTGTTTGTTACGCTTTCACGCCTAAACCACAAAAAAGATTGAAAAAAATTATTTATCAAATAGGCTGTATATAATGGTAAGCCCCGGGGTTACGAAATTATAAGTATTAATATATTATATTTATTATACGTTTTCTGTCCCTAACAAAATTGCTAACGTCAGAAGAAAAGCAAAACAAATCGTTGTCGTGGAAACGAAGTAGATTATTTGCGGGAAATTTTATTTCAGGCGTCGCGTCGTAGCTAATATCTATCAAATGAATCGCCGAAATGTATGTACGCGCATAACTTCCGAACGACTGCACCAAATTGGATAATTCTTTTTTTTGTGTTCGTTATTGTCAAGGTTTGTATAAAACTACTGGTGAGCTCTGGCAGTATGACATTTGCAATAGGTGCCACGCGTGCTGTTTGAAAACTGAATACACCGGGACGCGTATTTACAAAACCTATACCGATTCAGTCGCGGTAACGACAATTTACATTTTAAATATACCTCTATATTGGTTATTTTTTATCACATTGTAAAAATAAAAATTGTTCTAAAATCTAGATAAAATAATCTTTCTGATGTGTATATTAGAAATTAATAATTTTATTTCTAAATATTTAAATATTAATATTATTCCCAAATATTGTAAATACACCTCTATATTGATAATTTTTTATCACTTTGCAAAAACAAAAATTGTTCTAAAATCTAGATAAAATAATCTTTCTGATGTGTATATTAGAAATTAATAATTTTATTTCTAAATATTTAAATTTTAATATTATTCCCAAATATTGTAAATACACCTCTATATTGATAATATGATTGGAGGTGGATTCGCGGTACGGGGGAAGGGGGGGAGTGGAGTGGGGAGAGGGAAGGCGGAGGAGGCGGAGTGGGAACGCGAGAGAGGAGGGGGACGCGGAAGAGGAAGGGGAAGCGGAAGGGGAACGGGACGAATGGGAAAAGACACACAGGGAGAAACAATTTCTTTATTAAATGGCATAGCTAACGCATGACGGGTACCAGCTAGTATTAATATAAATAAATGAGTATTAAAACGGTATCGCTGACGTTACACCTTGGTAGAAATTATAAGTTTACAAACCTGGTACTGGGCAGGATAATTATATTAGTTCCCTTATTTCTTGTACCGTTTCCATCCCTTCCACTAGCCACTAATACATTCGTAGCTCGTAGCCAGGCTTAAAAGGAAACTTCGCTAATTCAATCGTGACCGCAATTCATATCGCTGATTGAATGGATTTATGTGTTACGCGTGAGTGAAATATAGTTATAACAATAATTATTATTATACTTGCGACTTTAGTGGGAAATTATGGACTTCTATTTGGTATTCATTCAAATTCAGATTAAACAATAAACCTTCATGAAGGATTGTAATTGAATCTAAGTATATCTAAGATCTAAGTAAATATTATTTATGCTATGGCGTGCTTTGACTTGGATAAATTTCAAGTGAGATCAGGCGATTTCAAATTGATAATACAATTAGCTAGCCAGTAACAATATTATGTTTTCTGAAAGGCAATCCAAATAATAATGTTTGGATTGTTTCTATAGCGCCGATTTCGTGAGAAAATCACCTCAAGGGCACTTTTAGTTACAAGGTTAGGTACCTAAGTAAGTTGTTTTAAATATTATTTTTTTAAACCTATAAAACAGATAATCTATAAGTCTATAAGTATTTCTCGCTAAACACTATATGGTGTGCCTTTTTTGTTTGGAAACTCCTAAGCATAACTTTTTTAAATCATTGAAGACAATATTAACGACTCTCATACGATAAATTGAAAATCGGCTCTAAAGCAGAGCCCCGGCAAGTCTTGGGTTAAATTCCTAGATGCGACCATATCTTTTTCTGATTTTTTCTGTTTCAAATTTTTTGTTTGAGAGTCGCTAATATTGTCTTCAATGATTAAATGTTAAAATTTCAGGTTTTTACTCTTCAAGTTATTCCTAAAATATTTGTTTATAAATTTAATTTACCAAAAAAATAAATAAAGATAAGAAATTCTAATTTATCGCATATTAAATATATTATGATCTTGATAAACTTTTACGTACATCCCATTTTTATGAGACAATATTTGATATATTTCTTAAGCTTTGACCACATTTTACTTACCCCTATGGTCTAGAATCTAGATTACCCCTACGTACTAGATTACCCCTTTCCGATGAATAAAGCTATTCAAATATGGAAAATTCCTTCCTAAGACAGCGTTTTATTTATTTATGTACGAGTGCCAGTAATGAATAAAAAATACTACTAATTTTGGTTGTGACTCGGCAACTGACTAAAATTTTTGCTTTGTGTGAGTAAGTTAGTGTCAATTTCAAATTTTGGGCGTTTGTTTTGAGATTCCAGTCAGGCGGTAACGTACCTACTTACACATTCAATACTTTCAACAAAAAATTATTTTAATTGCTATTGTCAATTTCAAATTTTGGGCGTTTGTTTTGAGATTCCAGTCAGGCGGTAACGTACCTACCTACACATTCAATACTTTTAACAGAAAATTATTTTAATTGCTATTGTCAATTTCAAATTTTGGGCGTTTGTTTGGAGATTTTAGTCAGGCGGTAACGTACCTACCTACACATTCAATACTTTTAACAGAAAATTATTTTAATTGTCATTTTCAAAATTTGAAATGATTTGTCAAGAATTCAGAATATCCGTGATTTTTCAAGAGTATGCATATTATAAACGAAATAAACGTCAACACGTGAACCTGTCGACTGGAACAAATTACAAGGAGCACAGAAATGTCATAGGGTAAATTGTGTTAATTTTTACAGTGGTTATGTCACAATTATACATAAAAAATATACGAAATAATAATTAACGTCAAGAAGTGACCCTGCCGACAAGGACAAAATACCAGGAGCACAAACTCATATGCATTTGAATAGCAACTCAATAGATTTATGGCTATAATTGAAACAATTCCCCCAATAAACATCACTACAAGACAGTAGGACGAATCAGACCGTTTTCAAATACGCTATAACCATAGACACTACATAAGAACAGACTTGCCCTAACGTAAAAATCTTGTTATTATTTCGACAAGCTGGAGGCAAACTACGTGACTATTTTTTTGGATTCCATGACAACTCGGAGTCGTGCTATTTCAACACCCCTTGGGAAAATTATTAAAAGTTATGAAAAAAAATAAAAATTGAAAAGTAGCACATAACCTAACCTAACTTAACCTACCAAACCATTTTTTTATTACTTTTAATGACTTTTTAAAGGAGGGGTTGATGTTGCGTGATTCTGAGGAGTCCGGTCACCACTTCTTTGGCACTTGGAGAGATTGAAAATGCTTTGAATAAGCTACGACATCAGTTGACCGCCGAAGAGCGCACATTATAATAACAAGATCCTGCACAGAAAAGCAAATTTCGCTAAAGTAAGGTAACAATTTGCAGCGCAGTCCATTGTGGAACTTTTCTGCGCAGGTTCTGAATGTTCGCTCTTAACTGAATCGTCAAAACAAACTACAGCATTTGTTTATCCGATTGGGGATTTGTAATTGAGTATTTACGCAGCCCGCAATTTGCGCCCCATTATTTTTTTTTTACATTAGATTCACACTGAAGGCTCTGAGGAAAAAATCCAACAAGGCCTGTGTCATCTTTGGAGATGCTGTGTGGTGAGTATTTTTAAAGAAATGAAGGAGAGGACGTTCTGAGAAGGAAAAGTATGGTGGGTAGATAGAAATCTAGGGATCAATGTGTCCAGGAGTGGCAGACGAATGAATCCATCCCTTCTAATGCGGTGCAAGGCGATAGGTCGAGAGAGTCTGGGTACTTATTTGTAAGTAGATTTTTAAGTTTCCAAGACCTGATAGGACAATTGTCTGTATACTGTCAGTTTAATTTATTGACAAATCACTTAAAAAGGAGACAGTCACGCCAAGTTACTCCTGCTCCCCGCAACTTGGATTGTTCCCATTTCTCTCATAGACAGATCTATATTGTTTTGAATGTCTATGACTACAACCGACCGCATCCACTTCTGGTTCATCGTTCACGTGATCGCATCCAATTTAAAAATAACCCGGGAGGTTAATTCGAATTGTTATATTTTATTTTCGGCACAAAAATAACGTCGCTTATTTGGGTTTACGACATCTCGGTTGTACAACTAATATTATAGTTGGCGGGACGAACGTTTGATCACGAACCGCGATTCGGGGACATTACGGGATGGCACTCACCAGTAACCACCACATTATGTTATTCCGCGATATAAAGTCCGACCCTTGCCTTGGTGGGGATTGCAAGGAGCTCAGAAAGGATAAAGGGTTAGTTGGTTATCCTGTAATATGTAGACTAGACGGTTTCACTGGTTTCAGCACATCATCTCTGTAACGTGGGGAGTAAATTAGATGTTTATTTATTTATTTAATTTCAACGGTATACATATACCATAAGAACTGATTACATGTCACAAAATGAAAAATAATAATACAGAAATAATAAAAAAAAAAGTTTAACAGATGATTGTGGCATTTGAATTAGAAATGACACCAGATAGACAATTACATACAAAAATCTATAGTACAAAATATAGAATTAATATTGACTGAAAAGGTTTGATAGCATAGCCGTCTTGTACCTACTTTCCGTGCAGTTAAATAGATCTGCAACATCTGCATATCTATTAGTAACATCATGTAACCTAGGTAAAAGGGAGTGTTTAGTATACTCAGTATTATTATTGTTACATTTAAACAGGATTTTAGAACGAGTGGTTCTCGTGGGAATATGAAATTCAATGAGCTTAGTTAAATTAGGACTGTCTATGCTACCATTTACAATTTTGAACATAAATATTAAGTCGGATATAATTCTTCGATCTGAGAGTTTTAATAAATTTAGTTCTTTCATCAAGTAATTGTAGTTTATGTTTTCAATGGGAATACCGAGTTTAAAATTAATATGTCTAATAATCTGTCAAATAATTAGATTCTAGACATCACCAAGCATAATTTTTTTCAGACGTTTTTGTTTAAAAAGGACAAACAGTACACCTTGAGGAAAAAATTCCCGCAATGGCCTATGTCAACTTTAGGAATTCTGTGCAAAGGGTCTTTTAAGAGTGAGGAAGTTATGGGAAGAAAAAGGAGTGTCCAGGAGTGGCGGACGTGTGAATCCATCCCTCTCACTGCGGTACAAGGCGATGGGTCGAGAGAATCCAGCTGCAGAGGTCTAGGCAGTGGCGTAGCAAGGGGGGTGGGGGTGTGACACTACACCCGACCGTGGAAAAAAAATAAGAAGGATATTGGCACAAAAATATTGAATATGGTGTTATTTATATTTTCGTAGTTCTGTGGCTCCCTGTGGAATGTCGCGAATTTTGTGCCTGACGGTCTTTTATAAACGAAAATAACCTATTTCTGAACTTCTCTAGCCACCCCCGACCCCCCCCCCTAGGACGGACCAAATTTCTACACATTTGTGAAGTCGAAATAAGGGGGGGGGGGGGGGTGACACCACGTTATTCTCCACGGGTGCCACCGATGCTAGCTACGCCACTGGGTCTAGGTTAGGTCTCCCTCATCCGTTCTCTCTCTTCCAGACGCCTTCCACGAGATTTATGCTCTATTTTAAACGAGTCGTATTTTATGATCGTACAATTTTCGCTTCAATTTTATCATTTAAAATATTAGCGCGCTCTGACAACATTCGTAATTAATACCTCTCCATCTTCTTCTTGAGCGGGGATGCGGTGCCTTTTAAGCAAGAGCATTGCATATTTGAGCATACTTGACGCCCTCCGTGGTGAGGTCACGGGTGGAAATTCACTATCTAATTAGTAAGTGGATATTCTAGATGGGCATCGTTAAGTTGTCTTTTGAGAGTAATTACTAAGGTATATTTGTATAAGAATGCACGGTAAATGCGCGATTAATGCATCCAATCTTCAATCTACAATCTAGGAGGAAGGGCCCTTATAGTAATAATAAACTATTTTATTGACAGCCCATACCTCTCGGAATGCAAAAATTACAAAATTGTGTATTTTGGTGCGTTTTTCAATTTAATTAAAATAGAGTATTATTTAAAACACAAGCAGTAGGCATATCAACTACACTAGCTTTAATAGAGCTTGCCTTTTAAAGGCAGCTTCACTGACGCTAAATATGTCCGAAATGATTCTATTCAATAGTAAGTTTGCTCTTCCGATCAAGGGCGGATCCAGGATTTTTTTCTGGGGGGGCACAAGGGGCGGACGGGCGAAAAAATCAACTATTATTGTTAGAATTTGTTTCTGGGGGGGGGAAGGGGCGGACGGGCAAAAATATCAACAATTACAGTTAGGATTTTTCCTGAGGGGGGCACAAGGGGTGGACGGGCAAAACAATCAACAATTACTGTTAGGATTTTTTTCTGGGGGGGGGGGGGGGGGGGGGGCACAAGGGGCGAACGCGCAAAACAATCAACAATTACCGTTAGAAATAAACTTGAAGTATCATACTTCAAGTTTATTTCTACAAGTTCAAGTATGTATCTATAGGAAGGTTTATGAAAGTGTCAAAACAACCGAAAAATTAAATTATTGTTTAATAAAGACAGTTTTAGCTTCTAACTATGTACTGTGATGGAATCTCCACAGTACACAAAAATACCGTCTGGGGGGGGCACGTGCCCCAGTGCCCCCCCCCCCCCCCCCTAAATCCGCTACTGCTTCCGATCAACAGTCCGAGACGGAGCAGTCTACGCTGTCAGAGAATATACATCCCTTCTGACCTTTTCTATGATTCTTTTCATCAGTAAGTTTGCTCTTCCGATCAACAGTCCGAGATTGAACTGTCTACGCTGTCAGAGGATATATATCCCTTCTGACCTTTTCTATGATTCTTTTCAACAGAAAGTTTGCTCTTCCGATCAACAGTCCGAGATGGAACGGTATACGCTGTCAGAGAATATACACCCCTTCTGACCTTTTCTAAGATTCTTTTCAACAGTAAGTTTGCTCTTCCGATCAACAGTCCGAGATGGAATGGTCTACGCTGTCAGAGAATATACATCCCTTCTGACTTTTTCTATGATTCTTTTCAACGGTGAGTTTGCTCTTCCGATCTACTGTCTGAGATGAAACAGTCTACGTTATCGGAGAATGTACATCCCTTCTGACCTAGACGGTTCATTTCGAGCATACCCGAAAGAAAGTTGGTAGGATAGAGCCACGGGTAGTAGCCATACTCCCTCATGTAGAGCAATATCAGAAATTGAAAAAAAAAACTCAACCTTACTTTTCTCCATCTCCTTCCCCTGCACACTTCCTTCAGCCTCACAACCCTCAGGCCATTCTCTCACTGGCTCCGTACAGTTGTAGGCAGCGCGTAAATCTGTCAGTGTAATCGTCCCGACACCAAAGTTTCTTTCATTTCGCCATTTAATTAATTGACTTATCCTATAATCCGTGTCGCTAACAAGCTCGCCCATCATTCATTTCACGAATTACATTAATGATTGATGATTTGTTTAATTACAGTCATTTAAACCGGCTCAAATCATAATATAATATTAAAGCGCCCCCTTTAGCGCCCCCTTTAGCGCCCCCTCTAATGGTACCTTCCTGGATTGTGTCACCCTTAACTAGAGTGTGCTGGCTGTTTTCCTGTACATCAGTGGTTCTCAACCGGCGCTCCATGGAACTATTGGGCTCCGCGAGCTTGTTGCAAGGGCTTCAGTAAATTATAAGGTGATCACCCTTGAGGTGATTTTTCACAAAAACGGCGCTATACAAATTATCCAATTATTAATTTTATTATTATTATAACAACCTTAATTTAATGCTGCCTCATTCACTAACGCTAAATTACTGTTTTGGATTAATCTTTACTACGAATTGGTTTACATTATAAATACAAAAAATAAGCTTTTAATAAATTGAACCCTTTTCTACCATATCCACTAAGTCAGATTTCTATCCACCACTCACACCTTTTTCCTTCCTAGAACTTCCTCTCCTTCCTTTCCCTAAAAAGGCCCTCCACACAGCATCCCCAAAGATGACATAGACCCCGGAAAGGGCCTCAGATGTGGAGCTATTGTAAAAAAAGAATTAAAATTAAATTGTTGAAATATTTTATAGATAATATAAACGAAAACTACCAAAAAATGTGTTTTTTTCATTAGAAATGTGTGACCCGTTTGCCAAGCGATTTTTGTGGCTATTACCATTATTCGTGGCGATATAAGGCACACTAAAACCACATACATTTTTGCTTGTTGCTTCATCTCAACCGGCGTTTCGTGGAATACTTTCGTTCAGCGAGCTTGTGAGTGCTCCACAAAATTATGACAGCCTAAATTTACTGCTGCCTAAACCACTTAGCTAGATTATTCAGTTCTGATAGTGGACGAGCATTGTTATTTGAGTTGCACAAATGATGGTTAGATGACAGCACTTATGTTCGCAAGGAGTACATGAAAGCGCTAAAAGTTGTTGCCGTAACCATTGTTCAAAGAAGCTGTATTGATGTCGAATGTTGTTATAGTTCACAATCTATATAAAAATCAAAATATGTTTTCTTGAGTGTATAAGAGTATATGAGATGTCTGTGCGTTGCTAAACCATTCTTCCGATTGCGGTGAAACTTTGGGGATTTGATGACGCTCGCGATGGTTTCTTTATATTTTTCTATATATTTCTGGCGTCATGGAATTATGCGTTGCTAAACCGTTCATACGATTGAGAGGAAACTTTGATGAGTTGTTGTGAGCATGACCGCGAAGGTTTCTATATATACTAGCTAACTCTGGCATTATGAAATTTGTATAAAAAAATTGCAGTAGGTGGCACGCGAGCTGTTTGAAAACTGAATGTACCGGGACTGAATGTATGAAATGCATGAATGAGTGTACGATATGAGGGGGGTTCGCGGGACGGGGGAAGCGGGAGAGGGGAGTGGTGAAAGGGAAGACGGAGAAGGGAGTGGGAACGCGTGAGGGGAAGGGGATGCTTGAGAGGGGAGGCGGAAGGGGAACGGGACGAATAGGAAAGGACACGCAGGGAGAAATAATTTCTTTATTAAGTGGCACAGAAACACATGCCGGGAACTCGCTAGTTTTATATATTTTGTTAGTTCGGTTTCTCAATAATAACCAATTTTTTTTTGAACTGTTAAGTAATGTAAGCAGTGATACCAAATCGACGTCAAAATATTCTCAAGGACCGGTTTCCTTTTTTCTCAGAAAATTTCTAACGGGAAAATCTCGACCCCAGAACTAGTTGGCAACACAGTCTACATGTTTTTACTTATTTTTGACTCTTTGATTTTGCGGTCAAATGAATGTTTCTTACGATTCAAAGTTCTCTTTAACTTCAAACGTTTGAGAACCATTGCTCTACGTGATTGCCCTGCAATTTTCCCTGAATGTATTTTAATGGCCATCGTGAGTAAGAGAAGGGTGCATGGCCCACATTTTCTTTGTCTGAAATTTAGTCGCGTGACGAAGGGTTGCAGTTTAACAACCTGCGAGTATTTGTACCCTATTTACAGTGTGGGAAGTTCGAAGTCACCGGTCACCTTGCATTATGGCGGTTTTTATGCGTATTACCTATATTCTTTGTGATATAAGACACACTAAGAACAGATATATTTTTTTCTTTGTTTCTTCCCGTTATTTCTGCATAAATTTCAAAAACATATTTTTACATAATTTTTAAATACAAGCAAGATAACACAAGACACACGTGATGAAAAAGTAAGCAAAAGCAAATATCTAAAAATAAGACAAAAAAAGTAAGTATTGGGAACCCAGTAAGGCACTCTCCATGTGTCCGTAATATAACCAAAAATGCTAAATTACATCAACAAGTACCCAAGTCAAAATATTCATTTTAAAGTAACGGTATAAAAATGGAGGTATTTATGAAATAAATAATAAATAAATATAGTACCACCCCCCCATACACACAAGCCTTGCTTAATTAATCAATACATTTCATACATTTCACACAGAGTGCACGCCAAAATACCGCTCCTCATAGATCATATAAATTTATTGCGTATAGTACAGTAAAAACAATAATTTTATCGGCAAATGTCTTCGTAAAGTTCAATTCAGCGAAAAATCTACGTTAATGATTTATGAGCGATCCCGTACAGTGTTTAAATCATTTTAAATTAACTTTACAAGTGACAGTTAAGTGAATATTGTTGCCCAAACAAACATTCGCTTATTACAAACGTATCTGTCAATTAGTGCATCTAAGTCAATTAATATCGCACTAGCTTCACGCTACGTCATATGTGGGTAATAGTGTAGTGGCTAGCGTGCCCGCTCAACCACACCTAACGGACCAAGTTCAAACCCCACCTTTTCCGGAAGAATTTAGATATTTTTATTTTTTCTAAATCTCTACCCGTGATCCAAACCTTTACAAGATGAATCGGCAGAAGAAATCTCAAAAAAAAGCGACATCTAGCGATTCGGAAGAGGACTACACCAATCCTAATAAGACGACCAAAGGTGTTGGAAAAGGAACACTTGAATTAGACGACAAAATTATGGAAAAAATTATCCTACACATTGATAAAAACATGGATAATATAAAAAAAGAAATTATCACTAAAATGGAAAAAATCACCTCAGAAACTCAAAAAAGCATCGAATTTATTAGCAACCAGTATGATGAAATAATAAAAAAGATTGACCAAACTCTCTTACAAAACAAAAAAATAGAAGGTGAAATTGAAAACTTCAAAAAAGAACAACTAGGCAAAAATACTATTATTAAACATCTTGAAATTAAAGTATCTGAATTAGAATCAAAATTCCGATCTAACTATTTGGAGATAGCAGGTATCAAACAATCAAGTGGCGAAGAGGCGACTGAAATAGTCAAAAGAGTGGCTGCAGCGGCTGGTTTGGAGATCAAAAATGGAGATATAACCGATGTCAAAAGAATTCCGGACAGACGTATTGATGCCCCCCCCAAACTGCTGATTCACTTCAACAACAAAACCGCAAGAGACAACCTCATCGCCTTAAGAAAAAACATCAACTACGCTGCCATAAAAGGACTCGCCCAAGACAAGATTTACATTGGAGAAGAACTTACCGCATATCATAAAGAACTTCTATGGCAAACGAAAAAATTTGCCAAAGAAAAAAACTACACGTATGTCTGGTACAAGGATGGTAAAATCATGATGAGGCGCCTCACAAACGAAAAAATTATTTATATAAAACATGTAGATGATTTAAAAAAAATAACTTAAAATATTGGGAAATTATCCTCTTATATTTCTTCACAATCTACACATCATACAAAAATGGATTCTTTTTTTACCAAAATAAAGTCTAACAAATCAGACCTATCAATCTACCATCAAAATATTAGATCGATAAACAAAAACTTTGACCATTTTCTCATCGAACTCGAACTTACTAAAACCAAATACGACCTAATTATCTTGACAGAATGTTGGCTAACACCTTACTATACTCCCAAAAACATCCCCAATTATACCCACCATCACACCTCGAATCACTACAGACAAAACGACGGCGTAGTAGTATATACATTAAACAACACTCCCAACACATATAACGTCAAAGAAATCACCATTACGAACTCCAACTGTCTTCAAATAACATACAGCATAAATACATGTATTATTGCACTTTACCGCTCTCCTTCCAAACCTAACATCTCCCCCTTTTTGCGAGACTTAAACTGTTATCTTACCGAGCTAAAAAAAACAAAAAACCTAGTCTTAATTGGAGACCTCAACATTAATATTCTAAAAAACAACGAACATCCCCAGTGCCAAGATTACTTAAATACCATTATGTTTCACGGAATGGTAAGTACAATAAACTCACCTACACGATGTACACCACACTCTTCCTCCTGCATCGACCATATTATGGTTAAAACATCAAACCAATACACTTCAGAAATCCACATGTCATCAATTACAGATCACTACGCCACCTCCTTCACAATGAGTTCCAAACACAACGTTCAAAGCAAAACATCAACTGAAATAACAAAGAAAATAATTAACTATGACCACCTCAACAAAACGATTAGTTCTAAATCCTGGGACAGACTCTATAAGATAGCAAACATAGATGAGGCATGGAACTACTTCTCTACCTACATACAAGAAACCCTTGTTCAAAACACCAAAATCACCACAAAAACCATTCCTAGAGCTATCAAACCTCTCAAACCATGGATTAATCACACTATCATCAACTGCATTCGGAAACGCAATTCCATACATAAAAAATGTGCCACGAATCCATATGATATTACACTTCATAATTTCTACAAAAGATACCGAAATATTTGCACACAAGTCATTAGGAAAGCCAAAAATCTATACTACAATAAAAAAATATCCGAATGCAACAACGATCCTAAAAAAATATGGAAAGTCCTCAAGGAAGCTACCAATTCAAATAAAGCCACCGACGCCTTAAACTCTCTCAATATCAATGATATCACCGTAGACTTTACATCGAATCCTAACACAATTGTCAATCATATAAACAGTTATTTTGCAAATATAGGTCCAGAACTAGCAACAAAAATCCAATCAACCAACCATATGCTGGATCCTAGCGTTCACCCTTCCAATGATGAATTCCCTACCCGATTTGTTCTCAAAACGGTTACAGAGAAAGAAGTTTCTACGGTAATAAACTCTTTAAAAAACTCTTCATCCACCGGCATTGACGAAATACCCAACAGTGTTCTTAAAAAAATTGCCCCGGTTATAATACAACCATTAACTCATCTGCTGAATATTAGCATTCGCCAAGGATTATTTCCCGCCATTCTAAAACAAGGTCTTATTATCCCTATTTTCAAAACAGGCTCCAAACTTGATATTAGTAATTATCGTCCTATTACGTTACTCAATTCCCTGTCTAAAGTATTTGAAAAGATCGTGAATAAGAGTCTTATGGAATATCTTGAAACCAACAACCTACTATCGCCCCGGCAATTTGGCTTCAGAAACCATAAAAGTACAAACGATGCCATAGCCACCGTCACTGACCACATCTCTGGCCACCTTGATAAGGGCTCGAAATGTCTATCGGTATTTCTCGACCTGTGTAAAGCGTTTGATACAATATCACACATCAAATTAGAACGCAAATTGTTCAACATAGGTATTAGGAATAATGAATTAAGCCTCCTCTCCAGTTTCCTATCTGACAGATCCCAATGCGTTAAACTCAGAGCTACAAAGAGTCAGAATTTACCTATTAGTTACGGTGTCCCACAAGGCAGTGTTATAGGTCCAACGCTCTTCCTAATATACATTAACGAGTTGTGTAACCTAGATATCGATGCCACTATTGTCAGTTTCGCCGACGACACTGTACTACTATTTCAAGCAAAAGATTGGCCTACCGTATATTCTAAAGCGGAGGTAGGAATTCAAAAGGTTAAATATTGGCTTGACTCGAACACATTAACTCTTAACATACAGAAAACTAAATACTTACTGTCTAGTCTTACCAATATCACAAAACCAAACCTACACCCAAAATTGAAAATACACGGATGTAATAACTCATCTCTGAACCGGAATTGCAACTGCCCATGCCTAGAACAAGTAGCAACTATCAAATATTTAGGATTAACCTTTGATACACACCTAAATTGGAAGCAACATATACTTAACACTACAAACAAAATTCGCAAATCTATTTACTTTTTCAAACAAACGCGCAATTTCCTTAACCTACAACTTTTAAAAACAGTGTATTACTCACTGTGCCAATCTCACTTCGAATACGGAATTTTAGCTTGGGGTAACACTCATTCTAATGCCCTCGACCCCATCATTAAAGCACAAAAACTAATAATAAAAATAATTCTTAAACTTCCTCTCACTACCAGCACCGATACGATCTTCAATACTTTCAACGTTATGGACATTAAACAGCTCTACGCAAAATCCATCTTACTTTATTTACATAAAAACAACAAAATCCTATACATACCAACACAAATGATACACAATACCCGAGCCAAAAATAAAGAACTTCTCCAAACTCCCTTTTCTAAAACCACCTTTGGACAAAAACACTTTAAATACATAGCTTGCAAACTACACAATACACTTCCAGCCACGATTAGACAAACTGAATCAATGACCAAATACAAACAAGATATAAAGAAATGGATTATAAGTATTGGACGTCACACTACTGCTAACATCTGTAAAATAGAGTACAAATAGACAGAATTACCATCTCACGTATGTCCTTACCCTTATTAAAGAACTTAAAATAGTAAAATCCTATATGTATAATATAACTACCTATATAGATTCGAAAGGATTTACTACCTTATTCATCTCTTCCTTCACCTATATAATGCTCTCTTTATGATATTAACCCTCAATCTTAATCATCTTTCTGTTTGATTTGTATAAATCAGTATGTATCTTACCTTAAATGTTCTTATGTTGTAATTAAATATTCTTTTGTATGATACTCATTCATGTACCTCTACGCCTGTCTCAACACAGGTATACCCTAGTGAGACAGGCATCGAATAATGTAATACAAACATTCTTTTTAAAGATAAATAAAAAAAAAAAAAAAATAAAAAATTATGGGGGTACATCAAATATTCTACTATGTAATTAATTACTGTATAAAAATTATTTGTAATTTATGTACCTTCTATTATCTACTAATAAAAAATAAAAATAAAAAAAATAAAAAAAAAAAAATTAAAAAAAAATAGTACGACAATATTGTTTTGAAAAGTGAAACACGAAGGTTTATAAAGAGTTTTTAGGAAAAAACGTTGATATCTGCATCATTCAGCCATATTTTAAATGTTTTATGGTAAGTAAAATTTTATTTGTTATTTGAATATGTTTTGGTAGTAGATTAAATGTACGAGGACCAAAAAAACTTCCTAAATATTTAGTATGCATTCCTCCTAATTTTGATTAAACAGAGCTTTTACTAATAGATTGGTTATTTATTTATTTATTGTTTCAAACATTTACAGAATGTTAACTTTAATGAAATTGCCATTAGGATGTCCGTAGATATTAGCACTACAATTAAAAATATTCACAGCATGAGTAAATCAAGGTTAATTAATTTTCTCCAGCTGCTCTCGTCTGGGGTCAGTGACGCTGTGGCATCCCCAATTGGGGTATGTTGTGAGGCTGAAGATGGTAAGGAGGTGAAAAAGATGAGGAAGAGGAAGGTGTGGAAATATCTTAATATTCCGATGTGGTCACCAAACACGGCTAAAGCCATTTCTAGCAATGTTTCAATTCTGAATGGTAGTTTTACACCAGGGCGATACTAAGACTATATTCCACGCTGGAACGTGCCGAAAATATACTAGGTATATGTTATTTTAAATAAATCAATTGTGAAATAACACAAATTAATCAAATAAAATTTATTTTCCCACGTCGAGATTCGATCCTGCGACCTTCGGTTTGTGTGTTACCCTTCGACCACGGAGGCCGTCAAAATGAAATAATAACAGAAATAATAAAAAAGCTAAATCTTAATATATAAAACACAGTCACAGTTACACTAGTTACACTATTACACATAGTTACACTATTTATAACTCAAGAACGGCTGAACCGATTTTTATGATCTTTGATTGATTGGATTTGTATCCGCTGCGAACAGCAGAAGAGCTATTATAACATCAGAAAAATTCACGAAAAAAAAATTATGAAGAAAATTCTTTTCCTCATACATTTTGTATGGAACGAATTCTCGTCTTTTTAAAGAGCTGCAGGAATATATTGTAATAAGTATAATAAGTATATTATTGAATTGTGAGTGAATTCCAAAAATTCAAAAACGTCAAATGTCAATGCGCTGAATGTTTTGCTTTTGTTCTTAAACATATAATGCTGCCTCTCTTTCTTACACACTAAATGTTAATAGTCGAAAATGAGATAAACGGTGAACGGATGCCTATACCCCTCCAAAGGAAAATTACAATAAATCTCCCTCACGCAGATAAAGAAAATGAAACGCAATTCGCGTAAGTAAGTGGAAAAGTTAGAAAATCACAAAAAAATATAAATCGTTACACAACGCCATCTCTGATACTGACAAAAACAAAACATGGACAGATAAGTTTTAAGATTTTCACGGCCAAAAGCATTTTCGTTATTTGTTTTTGGGGTGTTATGCCGTGTTGCGCTACCTCCTTCTTTAGCCAACGTTTCGGACATCGTTGCAGTGTCCATCATCAGGGCAGATCCGGCAGATCCGGTAGATGTCCGAAACATTGGCTAAAGAAGGAGGTAGCGCAACACGGCATAACACCCCAAAAACAAATAACGAAAAAACATGGACAGTTGCTTCATTGTGTAATTTTTAACTTAATAAAAAAAACTGAATTTAATTCAGCTAATAAGTTAACACAACAGTTATTGATTCTGAGGCGGTACGAAGTTCCCGGGTCAGCTAGTGGCATACAAAACATTGTAAGTATACAGTAGAGAAAAAGAGAAGAAAGAAAAAAGATGTCAAAAATTATTAAAATGTTGTAAGTTCCCAACACGATAACATTGTGTAGTTCGCAGGCAGGGAAATATCTACATGTTACATGTAGTTTAGTAGATAATGCATGCAGCGTTCAACCCTAATAGGCAAAGTGAGACAGGGAGGTGAATCATTGCACTTTTGCAGGGGTGGAGGTAGAAACAGGTAGTACTAATAGAGACTGTTTGGTTCAGTGTTCAGAGGGGGAATGAATCATCACGACTGGGTTAGTATTCGAATAGATTACATTCATATTTATCGATCTAAGTTCGACGACCTTTCTCAACATAGCAGAGTTTTTATTTATTTATTTGCTTATTTTTTTAAAGACAAAGTTAATCTAAATACGCAGATGGTATTTCTAAGGTGTCACCTACACTAAAAAATACAATCATATTTTTATGAAAACGGGCACTTAAATGGAATGAAAACAATAATGTTGTGATCAAAACGCTTTCTTTCATATTTATTTCAAAATTATTTGATAGTCTATTTAATATTGTATAAGAAAGATTCGCTTTAATGTAATCGCTTATAAATCTTTGTTTGTTTGAAACGTAAAATAAAAACACACAGAAGTTTTATTTGGTAAATGTATTGTAAACGTTATCATGAACTCAGTATTTTGTCGTTTCATATAATAATAATAAATAAAAAATTCCCAATGTTGCTTTTTTTTCTAATTGCGGTCGGAAATTTTAGTTTACATTTTAATTATTTTTTTTTTAACTTTTAGATTTCAATATGAAGCGTGGTGTTTTCTCTTTCTAACACCGTCAGATCATATTTCTTATTATGATAGTAAGGGAGACACGACGATTTATACGAGACCTGTATGAGTTGTTGCGAAAAGCGAATTAGCGTAAGGGGTTAACGAAAAATTCCCAGAGTTTCATAATGTTTTTTCAAATTGCGGTCGAAAACTTTGGTTTCATAAGTGAGTACATTTTAATCATTTTCAGCCTTACTAAAAAAAAAACTTTTTACGGCCGATAACCTGTGTTATTGCAATAACATAAATAAACCCCGTGTACACTAAAATACGTTTTATTACCAATAACCTTTCTTACGTGGTCACGCTGTTAAAATGCATTGAAGATCTGACAACGTTGTATATGGTTTTAATTTACTAGGAAAAAATGTTGTTTTAATTCTTCTCCGCAAGGGGCATTATTGGCGCGCCTGTGCATTAGTCCTCAACGACCCGCGATGAAAAAACAGCTTGGTGTGTTTATGGCGGGATGTCGAGAAAATTTTGTTAGTACCTAGTGATTTTACTTAATAATTTCTTCACATAATTGATATATTTACCATGTTATTTGTATGGTTTACATCAGTTCAATCAAGTTATTGTACAAACGCCGTACTTTCAAAGTTGAACTGTCAGAATATTGTTTTATAGGTTACTATAAAATTTACATATTAAGATCTTTCTTTTAAGAGAATTTCTTAAAAGTGATATTTTTTTATAATATTAATATCTAATACATGTGTTCGTAAACGTATCAAAGAAATTAACGTCTTTAGAGATGCAAGAAATCTGTTTTAAATGTCGGTATTATTTCTAAGTTATTTTTTTGGCAATACAAACAACTTTAAAATTTTTTATTATTTTTTTATTGTGTGCACGAGGAAACAGTGAGGTGATAGTTTCCTTCCAAATTTATTACATAAAAGGACTGTGTTTTTGAAATTTTGATTTTTTTTAATTTCTCTACATTTTGGACAAAAATATTTTGGTAAGAAATTTTTTTCCATTTTTTTCCGAGTATGAATCTCAAACTATGGCAGTTTTTGAAAACTAAAGTGTATTTCAAATACACAAATCTAAAAGGTAATTTTATCTAGTTTTCATAAATGGTATTTGTTTTTACGACACCTTCAAAAATAAGAAATATATAGAACATTCAAAATACTTTGGAAAAATTCCAAATTTCGTTCGGACATCATTAATAAAACAGAGATAAATTACCCTCTCAGGCTGTGTAAACCATGTGTATTTTTTTCCATGAAATTTTTTTTTATTAGTAATGTTTTCACATCCGCGGCCGTTTGTCAATTGAATAAAATTTTCACTGGGTTTTTTAGTAAAGCTGTTTGTGTTTAACTTACAAATTTAAATATAAAGCGTTGTTTTTTCTCTTTCTAACACCGTTTAGTTTAGATCATAATTCTCACCATGGATGGATTTTCAACATGGATGGATTCTCAACAGGAAGACACGACGATTTCTATGAAACCTAAATGAGCTCTACCCAAAAGAATAAAGCTGAAGGGTTGATAAGAATGATGGAATTGTGAATTATATTGTTTAACAATTACAATGAATTTTATGTAGGTGAATGTATTATCCAGGTATTCAGGTTTCCGTGCTACGTTCTACCGGTGGGGCCGGGAAAGTTTAATTAAAAGCTCGCACATTGTTAGGTCGCTGCATGAAAATTGTGCAATTAGGCGTCCATAGGGAGGCGTTTAGCTTCTAGAATGTGTCAAGCTTTTCTCACGTTAATCAGCGAGGCTGTTGAATGTTGAATTCCGCTTGTTTAGGCTGGCGTCCTCTTTTCACATGGAAATTTAGGCGCTTTTCGGAACTAGCCAAAGCACGGATGAAAATAATGAGTTAATAATGCTTTTGCTTTTGAGTACCGTGCAAGAGTTTCAACTGCTCCCAACAGCCAGTGGAACTATGGCATCCCCAATTGGGGTGTTTTGTGAAGGTTGCTTAGGTTTCCATGGACAGTCAGACGCGCAAATATGTCCATCCTGGAAGAGCTAGGCATCCACAATAGGCTTTCGACTATCTGCTTACAACATATTTTAAGATAATTTGGAGACGTTGCTCGTCAAACTGATGACTCCAACTTGGAGAAACTCATAGTCACTGGCAAAGCGGAAGTTAGAAGAAGCAGAAGAAGATCACCAATGCGCTGTAGTGTCAAAATTTCGCTGGCGTCTGTGTACGTAGCTCTCAATGCAGTGCAGAACTGCGAGGAGTTGATTATCTTTGTTCACCATGGAGATTGGATTAGGGGTCACCATCCTTAGTAATGAGGAACCGAATTGGGAAAAAAATGAGCCTTAGGGTAGTGGGTAGAATTAGCAGATGGTGGGGAAATGCCTGTCTATTCAGATCTGACCACCGCAACAAACAACGTTTCGATTCTAAATGGTGGTGTTTCGCCAGAAGCATCTTCTGCTCATTTAGATTTATTTTTTATTATTTCTATTATTCGTTGGTTCTAGCCTCTGCTTACCTCTGCAGGATACCGTGTGATAGTTGCTATGTTAGTTTTTCTTTTATGATGCGTTGCATGAAAGTCTAATTCTGTACCCGAGAAGCATACGGATGCAAGTCCAAAAAGGTAAATGTTCAGGAGACACAAAAAAACTATTTTTTCTGTAACTATGGTCTCATAACTTCTTCGGATATCCATGCTAATAGATAACAAAAAAGTAATTATTAAATCAATTAGGTTTGTTTTAAAAACGGGTAAATAAAATGAAATATTTTATATCTAAATCCTTTAAAAATATTGTTAAAAAAACGCTGACTTGAGTCAAACAAAAGCACGGACTTGAGTTCATCTGCTTCAAAATGAAATGGAATATTTTGTTACGACATGTGGTGTCTTATGAAAGGATCAATGTTTGAAAATTCCCTGGAAAGCGTAGTAATGTTAGAGACAGAAGACAGAAGGATTCAAATGGATTTGGATAAATGGATAAAGATGCAAGTCCATGTACATCTTTCTGCTTCTAAGATAGTTGTTGCATCAAAGGTAGTTGCATTCGTATACATTTTAGAAAATCCCATTTTTCTTCATGAGATCTGTATCTTTCTGCCACTGGTAAACATGATAATTTACTTCAAGTCTGCATCAAAAACTCATTTCTTCAAATTTTGGACTTGCATCCGTATGCTTCTCGGGTACAGAATTATAATTACATAATTTCAGGAAGTTTCTTGAAAATAAAACTCATTTTTACAATAATTTTTCTTTTGCCTTCTAGAAATGCGAATTGAACCATATCGTAAAAATTTATCGTAAAAATTAACGTAATATTTTATGAGAATTTTTTATCAGTTCTTACTTTTCATCATAATATTCCAGTCTATTGGCTAAACACGAACTTTACTAAACCATTAAAACATTAATTTCTTGTTAAAAAATTGTTTCACGTACAAAAGAATTACTGTATGTGGCTCGCAGCGCGCTGAATTGTAGAAAATGTTACTTCTCGTAATGCTACGTAGTACGATTTGCACGTAATAATGTGACCTATATTTTAATTAGAGAGTGGTTTTAAAGCCTTCACGTTCTGAGTTTCCTTCGCAGGTTAGTACCTATGTTAGTAACATGTTTTAAAAGATTGACATGGAGTGTGTGTAGCTTTTTTGTTAATGTTAATTATTCGTGTTGGGATTTTATTGCAGTATTCTTTATATAGAGGCGTCTTCTTCTTGGAAGTTCGAAGTTTCGGTTTCGTTGTCAAAATTTGCTCCATCGTGACCCCTACTCAAATTTCCATGGTGGACAAGGATCCTCCACTCCCCGCGGTTTCGCGCTGCGTGGAGAGCCACGGACATCGATGTACCGAACGCAAGTAATACTTGGGGGAGAGATTCCGGTTCTACTTAAGAGCTATGCCGGTCATTTAAAAATATCGTCGATAGGTATTGTAACCAATGTCTTCTGTTCCACTCCGCGCTCCCCCCAGGGGAACTGAGCGAAAGGGACAACTGCATATCGGGCCGAAAATACCTAAATAAAATCGTCAAAATCGATGTTTTGTATTCCCCATTTTTCTTCTCCAAAACTGGACCGATTTTAATGTTTTTTTCACTAACTGTATTAGAAGAAAATATTCTATGTCGGTACGTTTTGCTTTTTTTCAAAATACGTTGTTTAGTTTGTATACTGAACGTCTTTTGACGGCGTTTAAACTAGGCAATTTTATTCATTTTTGGATGGTCCTAACTTCTATAAGAAGTAAATTATCAAAAGAAGCAAAACGTACCGACACGCTAATGGTCAATATCTATATTATGTAAAAAAAATTTTGCTCTAGGGTCAAAATCCAGAGAGATAAATGGGGAATACGTTTGTATGAAAAAAACGCCGCTGGTATTTCCTCTTAAGGATAAGGAAAATTGTCCCTAACCTTAAATTATTAACGACTTTTAGTATAACTGCGATTTCAGTTCTCTCGAATGATAGCAGAAGTGTCCTTAAACTTAAGAGTATTAAGGAATTTTATGTTAACTGCGATTCCAATTCTCTCTGATGATAGCAGAATTGTCCTTAACCATAAAATTATTAAGGAATTTCACGTTAACTGCATTTCCAGATCTCTCAGACGAGAGCAGAATTATCTTTAAACTTAAAATTATTAACGACTTTTACGTTAACTGCTATTCCAGTTCTTTCAAATGACAGCGGAATTGTCCTTAACCTTAAAATTATTAATGACTTGGATGATAACCGCGATTCCAGTTCTCTCGAATGACAGCAGAATTGTCCGTAAACTTAAAATTATTTTGGACTTTTACCTTAACCACCATTCCAGTTCTCTCGGATGATAGCGAAAGTGTCCTTAATCTTTAAATTATTAACGACTTTTACATTAATTGCGATTCCAGTTCGCTCGAACGACAGCTGAATTGTCCTTAAACTTAAAAGTATTAACGACTTTTCCGTTAACTGCTATTCCAGTTCTCTCAAATGACTGCGGAATAGTCCTTAAACCTTGGAATTATTAACCACTTTTGCGTTAACTACGATTCCAGTTCGCTCGGAGAACAGCAGTTTTCCTTAACGTTAAAATTATTAAGGAATTTTACTTTAATGCGGATGATTGCAAGCTTAGGACAATTCTTTATCGTTAAGTAGAAACCGAATCGCCCTTTTGGTCACTTCTGCGCATTGGTGATCTTTTCAGCTTCTCCTGCTTCCATATTGCCGGTAATCTTCAGGTTAGTCCTTAGATTGGCGAGCAACGTGTCCAAAATATCTGAAAATACTTTATAGGCAGATAATTGATAGCCTAATGTGGTGTATTGCTAAAACATATTAAAGCGTATGTGTACTTTATAGTGTATTGCGAACGCAGGTTTCCGAAACCGAAACTTCGGTCATTCACTATTAGCCAGTCAATGTATTTCACGTTATCTGCCGGCAGACAATATCCAGACTTCGATTGAAGGGGCTTTAGCTAATTCTAATTGCTAACCGGAGTGTGGCTATGATAACAATGTCACTGTTCGAGTGCTACCAATTAATTTCCAATTCCGATCAAATAATATTCTCATGAAATTTGAACTTTGGCTTGTTGAACAAAGAAAATTTTGCTTGTTTGGAACTGGTTTTTCAATGAAAGCCCTGGATTTCTTGTGTTCGATCTTTTTTCGTGGGTTTTAATGCTTGAATTCAGATCAACAGGTAATGAATACAACAGGTTTGATGTACTCATTCAAAAACAGTTCAAATAAACAGTCTTACGGTACCTATATACTATAAAACATTTTTTTTAAATCTGATCGGAGAGCACACTTTTTTCTCATTAGATCAACGAAACACTTTAACAAGGTCAACGAAACTGTTTTCAGCAACTTTGAATATTTTTGGCTTTTAAACGCTTTTAGCTTGTGTATTCTTTCAGCTTCGATAATCTATAATATCATTCTGTTTTGAAGAGTTTTAATTCCCATTCTGGCCATTAATGTGCCTTTAAGCAATGATAATATTATAATAATGAAATTAACATTATAAAACTAATAGCCCTAAACAATGGATGAAATACATAATTAACTGCCTGGTTAATAAAAAAACAAGAAAATATTTTTACATAATAGTACATTTATCGTGGAAATAATAACAGCCAATCTGGTAACAACAATATATAAAAATATACGACAATACATATAATACAAAAATATATACAATACAAAAATATACAACAATATACAAAAATATACAACAATATACAACAATATATAAAAATTCTTTGTACAGACGACATATCTTTAAAAATATCCCGCACATTCTTCTTCTTCTTCTTCAATGGCGCTACAGCCCATTTCGAGCCTTGGCCTCCTTCAAAATAAGCCTCCACCGCCCTCTGTCCTCGGCCGTCTTCTTCCAATCTGCAACATTGAGTAATCCTCTTGCATCCTTCCTGACATCATCCTCCCATCTCAGTCTAGGTCTGCCCGCCTTTCGTTTACCTCCCGGGTGTTCTGTCAGTTACCCGCACATTACCCACGTTATCCCGCACATTACCATATCAAATCTCCAGCTTTCTACACTAATTCCCGGTTAAAAAAAATAATTAATAACATATATGTTTTCAATGAATTCGAAAAAAACGGGATGTACTCCTTAGAATGTAATGATTGTGATGCGCAGTAGTATGTAGTACCTACGCAGAAGTATGCGCAGTAGTATGTAGGTATGACTTCTAGAAATTTTACAACTAGAATCAGGGAACACGATCTCTGTTTACGAAATAATAACTATTCCAAGTTTGCTAATCATTTAACGGAGACGGGCCATAGCTTCAACAAAGAAAAAAAACAAATTTAAACATTCAAATATTAATATGTATTTTAATTTGTGTGCCTTAGAAACCTTATTAATGAACAAAATATTAAATAGAAATTAAATTTAGTAAGAAAAATAATAACATCCTGTAAATCACCGTTATTGACAATGTTTTCTTGTTCCCCAAAAATCACCCACTACTAATATTACTAATAAAAACCAATATTTTAAATTTTTTTATTTTAATGACAAAATAAGGATAACGTAAAATTACAAAATAAGTAAAAATACCAATATAGTGGTTTTTTTACAGTCCTCCTCACTAGGTATTCCTGTTCCGAGGCGGACTGTATGTTGCTGAATGGGTGTAGATTTTTATTTCCTTCTAGTTTCTTGATTTTCATAAAATAACAATAAATAAAATAAAAGTATTAATATTTGTTGTCTGCAGGTTATGTTAGGGTTACTTCATAATTTTAATGATTTCCTCATCTTCCTGTTTACTTAACCATAATTTTATGTTTTTTTTAAACATTTGTATCTCCATGGTGTTCTTAATTTCAATTGGAAGGGCATTATATAATTTTGTAGCATGGAAATTATGGTTTTTCTGGCCAAAAGATGTGTTTAATTGCGGGATGTTCAGTAGTTTTGAGGATTTTGACCTTGTAGTGTAGGTGTATTGGTCAGCAAGGTATTCATAATTTTTGCACTTGTTTAATTTTTAAGTTGGTTTTAAGATTGCTAGTAAATGACACGGATGTGTCGAAACCGGTAGCAGTGGGACGAAGCACCGCACAAAGAGGAGACCGATTATTCCATATCATTCATCGCGCTTCAAATCACAACGGTGCTAAAGAAGTTTTCTCATCGAAATATAATATCATTTAATTTTTCACGGGTCCGCGCTGGTGTAAATAAATACATGTGAGATGAAATTACGAATTTTCTTACAACAATTTATCACAAATATAGCCTGTAAAAGAAACCGGGAAAAATAAAATGATTCTTCAAAAGTAACGATCCCGCAGCATTTTCTACCCCTTTGTCTAGGTTATGGGTGACATAAACTGAAATCACACTACTATGTAATACGTATTACGTCTGCATGAAAAACATTATATTAATACAGCCTCAGTGTGTCGTAGTAAAAGTGGGAGCATAAAATATAAAGGTCGTATGAGTTAGTTAAAGGTTATACGACGAGAAGGGTTTCTACGAAGCTCACATTCCCGTCCAACTTTACTCTGTGAGAATTCTCTCAGTTGGCGGTGGTTGCTAAACCTTACTACAGAGCTCCAGCAATTAAAACTTTATAAGGCTTCAATGCTGATTCAGCCGGTTTAGCCTTATCGGAAAAGCACATTTTTCTATTTTCTTTATAAGAGTCGACACAATATGCAGCAATACATTGTGGCGGTCCCGACAGGGGGGCCTCACTTACCTTTGCAGGCGGCTAGCTCGTATCGTCGGTGAGCGTGAGGTCTCTCCACCTCAAGGTGGTAGGTAGCTAAATTAAGAGGTACAAAGGTATTTACCAACTCGCCCACGTGTAATATCATCAAATGAAAGAGGAAGCTGGATAAAACATAGCTATATTGTCTAGTAAACACGAATACAACAGCTTGCAAAATACATATCGGACACAAACAACACAATGCCTGGCTAGGTAGTTCCTAACAAAGAAATCTCTCTCAAAACCCTCCCTGGGACTGGGAATGCGATTAGTGTTACCCGTAAATTACTCTAAAGGACAAATTATAAACAGAGGGAAGATCGACTTACAGCTGGTCGTCAGGGGGCAGGAAACCAGGAGGCAAAACATGGTCAGAGTAGGCAGTTCCATCACTCTACACGGTGGTGTCAACTCAACACAGAGTTTCACACCTGCGACCCGTAATTACTGAGTTCAAATCGAGTTCGATAGTTTAGTCGCGACAGCTATTGCTTCGGCGTATCGAGAGCGGCAAAGCGAGCGCGCGGTCGACGTGACCTTCCCGTACCGGGTGTAGCTTCTCTCTGGGCAGAGTGTGGGTGGAGGTGCGCTGTGCTCCCTTTAGCTAGCGGGGGGGGGGGGGGAGGAATTGTTGCGTTAGCGAGTAGAATGCCGGCTTCTAGGGACTACTTTAATTACTCCGCACACCGTTCTCCCGCTTAATGTGTATCGTAACAACAACATGTATGATTATATTAATCTTAATATATGGCAAAAATTTACGAGAAACCCTGAAACCTTTAGGATCGATACTTATCGTATTGATTTAAGTTTTTTTGAAACCAATTAACATCAAGAACACTGCGATCATGAAGACTATTTTCGAATTCGATCACTACGTTTAGAAGATACTTTTTGCATATACCTGACGATCCTCACTTAAGCGTCGATGACACGGGACAAGTTTACAAGCTACTATCTACGAAGTTTAAAAGCGGGTAAATCGGCGAGTGAGATTGTCATGATGACACACAAAACTGTCCACTCGCTCAGAAGCGTAGGAAACTGAGGCCGCTGCTATCGCCAGTAACAATAATAGCGTCGTTATTATTGTGAATTGTATATCTGCGTGAACTAATTCTTCAGATGTTTGATAGTCGAAATCAGCTGTTTATCGGAAGCGATTTTGGAAACATAAATAAACCAATCACGAGCAAGCGGAGCAAGCGTGTAGCGAGTAAAGTTGACGACCTTTCAACTTTTTTTCGTAGATTGTCAACAATCTGCTAGTCACTGCTAGTTAGCAAGTAACACGATGACACAGGGCGAGTTTAATAACAGATAGTTAATTTCCCAGATGGTAGCTTGTAAACTCGCCCCGTCTCATCGACGCTTAAGAGCCACTTTGTAATTATTGTATCATGCATCATAATTTGGGAGGCGGGTGTGGGGTACCGCCGCCCCGGGAACCATTCATTGGATAACCAACACCTCTGCCATAGTTCACCCTAAGTGGTTTCCCTACGTTTGGTGACTTGGTAGGGATTCCCGCGTTTATAGGGGTAAGTTTTATCCGGGTCTTGGCGGCGGATAAGTCTTCGTAGTGGTTGCGTGGCGGGCCGGATCGGAAGAGACCGGTTGAATATGATTTGTCGTGATTTCAGACAATCCCGTGATTTTTCAAAAGTCTGCTGGTAATATTATAATCGTCGAATTTGAATATTAGAAAAGTTTTTTAATGTGTTGTTTATATTAATTTAATAAAAAAATAACAGTGTCATTTTCTTTTTTCAAGTTGAATAACAAGTTTGAAAAATGTTGTATTCAGGCAAAGCTTCTGTGAGATGAGAGTAATTATTCGATCAACTCTGGTTGCGATATCTATACCTAAAATTGATTGATTACAAAAAATTGATAAACGTTTCATAAGGAGGTGGCGCAAAGCGGCATAACACCCCAAAAATAAATCCCGATAATGCTTTTGGCCGTGAATATCTCAAAACATATCTCTCTGTAGGTATTTAAAAATAAATGTTTTCTGATAATAAAACGCAGAATGAATAGAAATTTCCAACATTCATTTCTGTAGCATTATTTGCAAAAATAGGAAAACACCTGTGGATAACGTTGCGCCAAGGTTAAATTCTCGACAAATTTGAACAAATTCTTAAGTGTCGGACTAGAAATATTTTCGTTTGCTTTGGCAGTCGGCCTGTTGAAATCCAATTTCATGGGTCAGATCAAATCCATGGACTTAGGCGGTAACTACTTGGTCTAGGCATGGCCGGATTACCATAGGCGGAGATAAAACTTGTAACTAGGGCGGAACGTCTTAAAGGTCGCTGGGAATGGCTTTTCGATTGATATAAAGAAATATTATTTAAAAAAATCTGTTTCCCTAATATTATATTTGTTTATTATTGCCGTCCATATCAATACAAATCTATAATATAAAAATGAATCGCTGAATGTGTTGCTAACCGCATAACTTTCAAACGACTGCACCAAATTGGATTTTTTATTTTTTTTATTTTTTTTATTGTATAAAATTACATACAATGAGAATTTACACCCGCTAAGCTACTGAAAGTAGCTTGTCAGCAGGAGATCAGTTCCACAGATTAACTTAAAACAATACAATACATTAAATAATCCTCAACGCGGCAGCGTGGCAACAACATACACATATAACAACATATTAACCATAAACATATTTATATATATATATATACACTAAAACATTGTGATAATGTGATATGCAATGTTGATAATTATTATTTAGAGACCGTATTTTATGGTGATAAAATGTAGATTAAGAATTTATTTTTTTTAAATATCATTAGACAGTTGAGTATATACCACACTAGTCATTAATAACACAATTGCAAATTAGTACATGGTGAGAGTGAACAGAATATAAACTTAATACATAAGATTACTCCCTAATAGCCATGATTTTAACATCAGTGAAAATTTCGTTATAGAGCAATTTTCTTTAAATTCATATGGCAATTTGTTAAATATTAATGGTATAGTATATTCAAGTGTTCTTTGACCATATTTATTTTGAAACACAGGTACTTTCATTTCTTTATTTTGTATGAGACGAGTATTGTGTGCATGATCCATCATTGTTTTATATGGACTGACGGATATATGCTGCAATACAATTTTTTGCTACAAAATAGCTCGTACAGGTAATACATTGATTGATTTATATACGATACTAATATCTAGTCTTTGATTATAAACGGTTTTGCTTACCACCAATAATTCTTTTTTTTGTGTGTTCGTTATTGTCAGGACAAGATTTTTATAAAACTTCCAGTGAGCTCTGGCATTATGAAATTTGCATAAAAAATTGCTATTGGTGGCACGCGAGGAAGCGGCTATTGCTATGGAAAGCGGGAGGGAGGGAGAGATGGGGGGAGGGGGAGGGGAATCTGGGAGGAGGGAGGGGGACCTCGGGAGGAGGGTTCGCGGGACGGGGGAAGGGGGGGGGGGAGTGGAGTGGGGAAAGGGAAGGTGGAGGTGACGGAGTGGGAACGGGAGAAAAAAGTGGAGGCGGAAGGGGAATGGGACGAATGGGAAACGACACTCAGGGAGAAACAATTTCCTTATTAAATGGTATAGCAACGCATGCCGGGAACCAGCTAGTTAATCATAAATTTCAGACTTGCGTTATGTAATTTATAATTTCTACATATATACAAAGGTCACTGCCATAGGTCACCCCAAGTGGTTCGCTACGTTTGGTGATTTAGCAGGGGTGCCCGGGTTCATGGGGTGAGGTTTGTCTAGGTCTTGGAGGTGGATGACCAGAACACACTGAACCCCAAATTCCTACCCACCCCTAAAACCCCTTTCCTTCCCAGAACTCTCCTCTCCTTCCTTTCCTTAAAAAAAACCCTCCACACAGCATCCCCAAAGATGACATAGGCCCTGAGGGAAATTATTTTCCTCCGGGCCTCCTGTGTGGAGCTCATGTAAAAAAAATATATCTAATATATAAAATTCTCGTGTCGCGGTGTTTGTTGCCATACTCCTCCGAAACGGCTGGACCAATTTTGATGAAATTTTGTGTGCTTATCTGGTAGGTCTGAGAATCGACCAACATCTATTTTTCATACCCCTAAAAGTAAAGGGTGTTCCACTCCGAAGAAAATTATTTTCCCCATACATTTTGTATGGAACCAATTATCCTATTTTGAAAGAACTGCAGCAATATTGTAAGGGGTATAATATTGAAATGTGAACCGGGGGAGGGGAAAGGGGGGGGAGGGGGGAGGGGGGGAAGGGGGAGGGGGGGGGGGGGGGGGGGGGGGGGGGGGGGGGGGGGGGGGAAAGGGGGGGGGGCGGGGGGGGGAAGGGGGGGGGGAACGGCGGGGGGGGGGGGGGGCGGGGGGGGGGGGAGAGGGGAGAGGGGAAAGGAACTCAGGAAGGGGGGTTAGCGGGACGGGGGAAGGGGAGAAGTGGAGTGGAGAGAGGGAGAGGGAACGCGAGAGGGGAAAGGATACGCAGGGAGAAACAATTTAGATCAAGGTATGGTATACGCAGGGAGAAACAATTTAGATCAATTCAGCTAATAAGTTGACAACAGTTTTTGATTCTGAGGCGGTACGAAGTTCGCCGGATCAGCTAGTATATATATATTAGCAGACCCGACCACACGTTGCTGTGGCTAACGAAACACCACGCCATCTACTGACAACGCCATTACCAAACCTTTATAACCAACGCCATATGTTAATTTGCAAATATAACAAATCAACACCGCCCACTTGCCAGCCCGCTCCCTTTATGTATTATATATTTCAACCAATTTACACAAAATCTTGACAAATTTTATACCTTAACCTTCCTCATGAATCAAGCTATCTATTGGTGAAAACCGCATGAAAATCTGTTGCATAGTTTAAAAGATCTAAGTGTAAGTAATTTTTCATTTAAGAAAAAGTAATTTCGACATTGAATGCTCTGGGTAACTATCAGTATAAAGTTTGATGCCTTATTTTGCAAGTGGGAAAATGTCTGGTTTTAATATTTTCCTAGACCTAAAACGTACGCCCTGAGATGTCTATCCATACATTATACATTTCAGCGTCAATTGGCCGGACAAAGCACATTTTTTATGTAAATTAATTCTGCAACGCGGAGTGGCATATAAATCCTAAAAGGGTACAGCGGCGCCCTTATGAGAGCGAACCATAAATTACAAATGCCAACAACCATACCCTTATTACCCACACCATACCCAAATAACCATACTGCCCAGTGGCGTGCATTAATCTGTATCCAAAAGTAGTTCGGTCATTAATTTTTACTGTAAATTGAATAAGCGAATACGAAACCTTTTGTTGAGGGATAGCATTACGTCTATCTTACCAACAGGTGAAATGCTTAACCGCCTTTTTAGTTTAAGCAGTATGAGGATGCGTTGTGTATCTCGCTAAAAAAAATCTTTTCTTTGAAAATCAAAAGTATGACCAACGGCAGGTTGCAACTAAAAAGAATAAATTCATCAATGCGAAACAATTAGGTATGAAAGAGAAACAAACATAGTGATGAGAACGATTGTGAGATTAAAATGTTAACAAAACTTTTGGTAAAAATATTATTTAGTCGTTTATTTTTACTTGACCTTATTTGTCAGATTCATGATTTATTTATAAATCTTTACATAGTATAAAATGACATCGCTCACGCTGTCTGTGAGCTAGATCTTTTAAACTACGCAACGGATTTCCATGCGATGAAATTCCCTCGATAGAAAAAAATCGCAATGTATGCTCCGAAAATTATTATATTCACGATTGTTTCAGTTATTTTACAAGTCATATGTGTTAAAAAAATCACAGTGTTTCTTTAAATGCTGTTTTACACAGCCCCCAAGAGATTTTGGCTCTATTTTAAACGAGTCGTGTTTTATTAAACATTTTCACAATTTTCGCTTCAATTTTATCGTTTTAAATATTAGTGCGCTCTCTCCAATATTCGCAATTACATATCTCTCCTTCTTATTTTTGAGCGGGGATACGGTGTCTTAAATAATTTATCTTGCAGTAATATAAAAGGATATATAACGACTTTTATGAGTCCTTCCTCAGACTATATGGTAAAGAGCGCAAACCGTACCATCTCTAATGTGATAAAGCACAAAAATACTCGAGGGGTTAATTTATTTTTACGGTATATTTTCATAGATCTTTTCAGCCTATATGAATTACACGCCACTGGCCATGTTATACCGGTATGAACCATGAACACGGAGAATTACCCACGGAACGGGTATAACGCAAGGAGTAATTGTCGAGAATTTCCATCTTCAAATACACGCCACTGAAATAGCAAAGGATATAAGTAGTGAATGTTTTTTTTCTTTATATTTTTATTAATTATGATTTTTAATGGCTCAGCTTTGTGCCTAACGAAGCGTGGCTTTCTCTGCAAGAAAATTTCAAAAAGGAAACTCTGGTACATTACACACAGCAAAGCGTTAATTTCCTTTGAAATTTGAATTCATTTTATAACGTAAGTACGTAACCTTATGGTTTTAGGCGTTTAGGCTTAGGCTTAGAATATATTAATGCTGGCGAAAACTCGTGAAAAATTACGTGATATTATAATTATGAAGCCGAAAGTATTTATGAAATTAATATTTGCCTAAGGATCCATGCGCTTGTAACACAAATAATGTCAATTTTCTTCACGGTGAAATGAAACGAAATGGTTTTTGCTGAAATCGAATCACTGATTTTATTAAAAGATACTTGAGTCCACAAACGAAAATTTTCGTTTTATTTTTTTATATGTTTCTCTAGACTCAGATCTACCATTTGACATGAAAAATTCTGTATAGACATCTGTGGTACAATTTTTTTTATTAACAATCAGGTGATTTTTAAAACCACCAAAGTCCTGGACCAAGGTTCTTTTAATAATCAATATTTTAATTTAATTTTCTGTGTTATCTAATAGAGAATACGTTTGTGTAGCGAGATGGTAGGATTCCTTTAATGCCATTTCTAAAACCTACCCACAAGGATACGTGCCAATAAATTAATAAAAAAGATAAATCACCTAAAAAATTTGTTAAAATGTAATGAACCATCGGCTGTCATTTTTTACAATGAAGTAATCAACTGGAAAACAACAGAAGGCGAAAATATTAATGAAATTTGATGATTTAGATTAAACTAGTGGTCGCCCAATGGTCGAAATTCGACCATAATTAATTTAAACGTGTGTAATGTTTTTTTTATTGATTTTTTATGCATAATTTAAAAAAAATATTAGCAATCTGCACTCCTTCTCTATATAAACTATAAGTGTGCGAAATTTCATACTCCTCCGTCCGCGCAATTTTCGTGAAAAGGGCTACAATGTTTTTGCTTCACGTAAATACATATATCGATAATTGAGGTATAAAAATGTTTTTTTGCTTGATTATTAAAACACCCTTAATCCAACACTTTTAAACACATCTAACTTGCTCAATTTTTTTTAATATATTAAAATAATACTAAAATTCTAATGTGTTTTTTTTAACCATTGATTTCTCTTTTCACATTTTTTTTTTGATTTTCTGACAGAAAATAGACAGTTTTCTTTGATTATCTCGTTATGTGCTTTTATGAACTTAAGCATCTTTAAATAATCAGCGATTCAATTGTGTGATAATATGTTTAGGGAAAACAATGGAAGCGAGGGTGAAGGACAACCAGTGGCGGCGTAGGGTAGATTGGCACCCGGGGCGGTTTTGTATTGTACACCCTACATAAAATAAAATACCAAATACTAAACATGCTTACGAGATTTCATTTTACTAAAATATTCGATCACAACATCAAGATTGTTTTCCCTGTCTCTTTCAATTGATAACATAGAAAAATTGATTATTACTCATTACTCATTGTGGACCTTAAATAAGATTTTATTAAGGAGACAGAAAAAGATATTGGCACCTCTGGGACTCGAACGCAGAACCTTCCGTTTACACGGAAACAGCTCTACCAACTGAGCTAAGGTATCTATATCCAATTCGGTCACATTTAACTGTATCATTCTTCGACTAAGAACTACCAACTTTATCTTCATTTTCTTAACGCACATATTATTGGCTGCTACCTTTATATATGTTTGCATGATTCAAACTCGAACTAAATGCTATCTACAAGGGCGGATCCAGGATTTTTTTCTGGGGGGGGGGGGGGGGGGGGGCGCAAGGGTCGGACGGCAAAAAAATCAACAATTACTGTTGGGATTTTTTTCTGGGCGGACACAAGGGGCGGAAAGGCAAAAAATCAACGATTACTGTTAATAATAAACTTAAGTATCGTATTTCAAGTTTATTTCTACAAGTTCAAGTATGTATAGGAAGATTTATGAAAGTGTCGAAACAATCGAAAAATTAAATATTTAAAAAAGACAGTTTTAGCTTCTAAGTATGTACTGTGATGGAATCTCCACAGTACACAAAAATACCGACTTTGGGGGAGGAAGGGGGGGGATTTAGGGCAACGTGTCCCCGTGCCCCTAAATCCGCCCTTGGCTATCTAGATAGTGTCTGGATAAATTATTACTTAGCTCAGTTAGTGGAGCTGTTGCCAAGTTGCCATGTAAGCACAAGGTTCTGGGTTCAAGTCCCAGAGGTGCCGATAACTTTTTCTGATTTTTCTGTCTCCAGATTTTCGATTGAGTTTCGCTAATTTCTTCTTTCCATCACTAGTGAGTGTTGATACAAGCTTCTCAAAATGATTCTTCAGTTTTAGAAAGGGAATTAGAAATTATATTGGAAAAAAATACATATAGTTGCGACGCATTTCAAAATATGATAATGTATGTAAGTAGCTAGATACAAGAGAACGTAGTTATTTATTGAAATGTCTTTACAGCGGGAGATTTTGTGCGCATTCTTTGTCTGTACGAGTGGGTTGTCGTTGTCACCCCTCGGGGCTTGGCACCCGGGGCGGACCGCCCCCTCCGCCCCCCCCTTACGCCGCCACTGAGGACAACCAATCACTTACCACTGAACCTCTGCAAAGGAGCACACAACACAATCACAAATATAGTTTATATAGTTCCACCGCGATACCTCGAGGTAATTATCGCCACAACAACACAAATAAAACCATATTGTTTACTTTCGGTATGATCGAAAACCTTCCATTTAGTTCAAAAACGAGATTATGAACACGAACGATACCAACAAGTTGCTTCCAAGGTAGACACAACTCTTCTTCAGTTTTTCAGAAACAAATGCACTCGAATTTTCTCTTGTCACTGATCCAAATTCAAAATACTTTTTCAGCAATGAGATGGCTTAGAGAAAGGTAGGTACTGGTTAAATGACATCCCGATAGGAACTGTGCATATTCTCATTTCAAAACCAAACATCCTGCTTCAACAATGTTGAATTTATTCTCTTTGCTGATGACATAAAAATTGACAAAGAAATTACCCGTATTGATGATTGCCGAGCTTCGATAAAATTCAAATAAATTGTATGATTGTTGTGTAACTAAAAAACTATTTCTAAATATTAATAAATGTAAATCATGAACTTTTTGTGTAAAATAAGAGACCTATGAGTTAAATTTGATGAAAAACTAGAATTTGTGCACCACATAAATCATACTACGAACAGTAGTATGAAAAACATTTGGATTTTTGTTGAGAAGCATTAAAAAATTTATTTCACTTCCTGTCATGAAAATTTTATTTGTTCCATTAGTTCGTAGTCAATTAGAATATAATTCCGTCATTTGGTCACCTCGCCATAAAATTCACATTAAATATGTGAAAAGAATTCAGCCAAAGTTTTTAAGATTTATTAATTATAAGTTAAGTATCCCCTTACACAACAATAAATTAACCACACTTTTTAAAAATGAAATACCTTAACAATACATGTACCTACTTGAGAATCGGCGAAGGATAAGCGACCTATGCTTCTATTTTAAAATTGTAAATTAGGAGCTCAACTGTTTCAAACTCTTGAGTGTAGTCAATTTAAGAGTACCTACTCGACTCACCAGGCATAAGTACCTATTTCAATGTTCCCATTCACAAACAGATTATGTAGCAAACTCGTCAATACTTCGCATACACAGTTCAGCAAACGAATATACCAATGATATCGACATTTTTAATAACAATTTTTTGTGTCAAGATATTGTTTCTGATAATTTTATTTAATTTTATCCAATCGCAAACCACTGTCAGACATTGTTTTTTGCAACTATTTGTTTATTACTAACCTTTATTTAAAGCCCCATGAACGTATAAAAAGAGTAAATAAATAAAATAATAGATACGTTAAGGTATTGGAACACTTTTCGTGTTTGCGTGTAAAAGCAGGTGTATACGAGTATATCCCTCTAGGCATGTTTTCATTCCCTGAAAGTTTGTCCCAATTTTTAGTTTACGGTTCGTGTCCGAAATCCGATTTGGAATTCAGCATCTTACTTTGGTCCATATACTTACCACAGTGGCTGTAAAACTTTGTAGATTAGGTGTCAATTTTCTTCTTTGGGATTCTCTTCAAAAAATGAAGCCATAGCAGTTGATCTTCGAAGTTTTCTAGAAAATATTGTTCATCATTTTCCTATCTAACATTTCTCTGGAAAAATTGTGTTTATGATGAAAAATGCCAGGACATGTAAGTACATTCATTGTGTTTATTACGAAAAATAACCAAAATCAATGCCTTTAAAAACAAATGTTTTCAAATTTCTTTTTAATATAGATTGTAATTTTTACAAATTAGAGAGATAATAAGAAACTGTTACGTCACGACGGGATCGAACCGCCTGATTACGAACGGGTACACAAATTAATAATAAATAACACCACAATGTTCAAGACAAAAAACAATGGTTCAATTTAAATACTTACAAAAACCAAATTATAATACAACCCTCGGCTAGCTTCTCTCAGGGATATTGTGTTCTCAATTCGTTCTGATTTGGGATTCAAAACGATTGTCGCTTTATTGTTGGAATAATTATAGGTAGGGTTTTAATAAATTAGAAGATCTCTTGTCGCTTTTAAATAATTGGTGAATTTATTAATGACTCGACGCTTCTAGGGAAAAAGCTTTTAATTTCTTTGTGAACTCAAGGTTAATGATTCTAAAATAAAATAAAAGGGTTGAATGATAACACATAACTATATAAGTTTTACGTACGTTACACTGTCACGAGCAGCATCTGGGCAGAGGACCTCATCCGGAAACACCACTGAGTTGATTTAAATATCAAATTTAACTATATTTTAAATTACGTGTCCCAAACAAATGTTGGAACCAAAAAGGATCTAGGCGGCCCCGGTCAAAAGGCAAAGGACCGACCCATAGCGCAGTTAAAACCAGAAGAGCCGGGAAAGAAGCCCGCAGCCCCCTGGCTGCTCGCTTCCCCCCTCCCACACCGAATTCTTGACCAATCAAAAGATCTCGTCAATGTTGCAAGCTTTTGACAACTAGTATTAAATATTTAGTACTTGACGACGGAAATATTCATATAGGGGTGGGAAGTTATAATTCAAGATAGTACTTCATGACAAAACATACATTTTGAATGAATATCTTTACTACATCAAGTTAGTTACCTAGTAAATAAAGCTGTTTGTAATTGAAGAAAGCGCAGATCTTTGAAAAATCACGAAATCTTACTTTTATACAATATTTTATACATTTGCTAAAATTTTGCATTATTTCGCCCGCCAGATACTAAGGATATCCCTGTGTTATGGAGGATGATGTTTAAAAATTGGAATTATACATAATACTAGCAGACCCGGCCACACGTTGCTGTGGCTAACGAAACACAACGCCATTACCCAATCTTTATAAAATCCACACCACCCGCTTTCCAGCTGCCCGCTGCCCGCTGCCTGAATTGAATATTTGAATTCTATTATAAGCATGTATATACTAATTAACTCGCCACTAATTATACAATGCTTGCAATGCAACACTGGATATTTGAAAAGGGAAAATTAAATACATACTTACTCTAGGACATCTATTTTCCAATTTCTTCCGTGGAACGAATTTCAAAAGTGACTGTAGTACGGCTCGCCAGCCGTTTTAAATCGCACAAAAAAATATATTTTTTTAATTTCTCGCCTTTTCTCTAATATAATTTACATGTATTATACATATAAACATTCCCCTTCAATCACTCTATTGGTGAAAATCGTATGAAAATCCGTTGCGTAGTTTAAAAGATTAACGCGCACATACATTTTGAGCGACTTCATTTTATACTATTTTTATATTATACTATGTAAGGATGCTTGATAATAATAATAATTAGATTAAACAAATCAGATTAAGAAATACATATTTTATATCGTAATTAAATTAGGAAAATTGGATAGGGAATGTGGGATATGTATGAAGGGAGATTAGACGGTTAGAAAATAAAATATATCTATGGGTATTGTGATTGAAATGTATATCAGATAGAGGATCCATATGGTTATTTGTCATTTGTGTTTTGAAAATAAGAAGTTGGGATTCGGTTTTAGGTTATCAGGGAGAAGTTGGAAGATTTTAGGAGTTAGAAGATGAATTTTTTTTTTTTTTTTACATGAGCTTCACACAGGAGGCCCTGAGGAAAATAATTTCCCTCAGGGCCTATGTCATCTTTGAGGATGCTGTGTGGAGGGTTTTTTTTAAGGAAAGGAAGGAGAGGAGAGTTCTGGGAAGGAAAAGGGTTTAGGGGGTGGGTAGGAATCTGGGGTTCAGTATGTCCTGGTCATCTGCCTTCAAGACCTAGACAAACCTCACCCCATGAACCCGGGCACCCCTGCTAAATCACCAAACGTAGCAAACTACTTGGGGTGACCTATGGCAGAGGTGTTGGTTATCCAATAAAGGTTCCCGGGGCGGCGGTACCCATTCCCGCCTCCTAAATTATAAAGTTTATATATTAGTGAATACATACATACATATTTACGTATAAGTATATATACATATACACATATATATGTATATTCATACTTGTGCATCCTCTCCTCATATACATATATGCATACATGTACATACACACACGCACATATACATATATGCACATATTATAGAGCCAATGTTATATTTTAATATCTTTGAGCCAATGCATAAGTAGGTGAATGATTCCATAATTACAAAGCGGCTTTAAGTGAGGAGATCGTCAGGTATATGCAACTATACGTTCCTTCTGAAGGTAGTGATTGAATTTGAAAATACATCCAAGTCTTCTTCATGGTCGCAGTATTTATGATATAATCGAGTCATTCTTGACTTGGTTTGAAAAAACTTGTTTTAATACGGTATGGATCGATCCAACTGTAGCGATATTATAATGCAACGGCCGGGTAATGAATATATAACGATGATGCGCCAGGGTGGTTATTGCAATTACCATCACCCCCAGGCGCCACAAAGGTTTGGAACCGCCCACCCCACCCCGTGTGGGATACTCCCGCACCCCCCCAGGCTGTGTTACAACGGGCTAAATTGCACGAGACACGGGAACGACCGGCCCGACTAGGTATTCGAAGGAAATTGCTTCCACTGGCAAAATATCCACCCCACTCTTCTGTAGAACTACGAGTAGGTACATACATTACAGGTAACTTGCAATTTTATAGGTATCTGTCGCGCACGTATCGCAGCGAATGTTGAACCAAACAAAGTAATACAGATGTATTACTTGAATATAGCACGATTCCAATTGGTTTCATTTTTTCTAAAAAAAATTTACGTTAGCAATACATAAGGCTATTTCTCAGTGACGTTTTTTTTTTTTTTTTTTTTATTTTTTTAAAAGAAAGACAAACATTCCCGGGTTACGAATAACCCAACAATGTTTGAAAATCTCCTACTACCATCACAGAAAGCCGAAAATGTTGCCTGTGTTGTGATGGAGGATTTAGCCAGCCGAGGAATCGAACATGCGACGCCCGGGTGGGACCCGAGCGCTATGCCCACTCTGAACAGTCGAACGACGTCGTATACCATATACGTATGCGCCAATATACACAATCTTAAGTATGTGTTGTTCGGGTCATCAATTACAACTTGACAACCTCCGTGGTCGAAGGGTAAGGTTCTCGACTAACAATCCGACGGTCCCGGATTCAAATCCCGCGTGCCCAAATTTATTTTATTTGATTGAATTGTGTTTTAGCGAACCACTTGGGGTGAATTAGCAGGGATACCCGGGTTCATGGGGTGTGGTTTGTCTAGCTCTTGGAGGCGGATGATCAGGACACACTGATCCCCAGATTCTTACCCATCCCTTAAACCCTTTTCCTTCCCAGAACTCTCCTCTCTTTCCTTTCCTTCCTCCACGAAAAACCTCCACACAGCATCCCCAAAGATGAAATAGAAGGAAATTATTTTCCTCAGGGCCTCCTGTGTTGAATCATGTAAAAAAATGAATATTTTTAAATACTATAAGATCTATTTGCGGCACGTTCCAGAGTGGAAGATACTCGCAGTGTCGTCCTGGCATACGATCGGTCACCATTCAAAACTGAAACGTTGCTTGAAATGGCTTTAGTCGTGTTTGGTGACCAGTTCTGAGGTACTTTCACCCCATTACACATACATAAACCAACCTTATTGTAGACTATTGTATTCGCTAAAATAAAATATATAAAATTAGGAAAATAAATAAATGACTACTTGTTGAAGTAATGAAAATAAAAATAATTAGTGAAATATTTTTTAAATGAAACAATGTTACTTTAGATAAGTTTTAAGATTTTCACGGCCAAAAGCATTTTCGTTATTTGTTTTTGGGGTGTTATGCCGTGTTGCGCTACCTCCTTCTTTAGCCAACGTTTCGGACATCGTTGCAGTGTCCATCATCAGGGCAGATCCGGTAGATGTGCCGGATCTGCCCTGATGATGGACACTGCAACGATGTCCAAAACGTTGGCTAAAGAAGGAGGTAGCGCAACACGGCATAACACCCCAAAAACAAATAACGACAATGTTACTTTGTTTGGACCACTTGTATATTTGAGTAAAGCCGACCGGTTTCGGAACGACCGTTCCTTCTTCAAGGCAAACGTATACTATAATTTGTATTTGGCTTTACTCAATATACAAGTGGTTCAAACAAAGTAACATTATTTCATTTATTTATAATGGATAACCACAAAGTTACAGCTACATTTTGAAATATTTATTTTTTGGAATTTGAATGTAAAAATATTATGTTTATATTTATTTATTTATTTTTCTTTGTTTTAGAGTTTTTTAGAGAAAATGTGTCCTTACTGGGGTACCCCGCTCTAAGGACACATTGTACAAGTTTTCTTATTTGAATTATAAGTAAATACCTATGTTAGAATATTACCGAGGAAAATTATGAAGTTTAAATCTAAAAGAAAGTACAAACAAGCATTATTCTTTGTTAGGTTGCAAAATTGTATCTACATTCTTCCTTTCCATGTCCATAATCCATATTTTTATGCTTCTTTTGAAGGCGGTTATTTTTTTATGGTTTTTATTGCAAGAGGGAGTAAATTAAATAATTTTATATATATGTATTGCATATTTCTTTGTCCAAAAGTCGTTTTAGTTGTAGGTTGGTGGAATGTATGTTGTAATGAAGATCTTATGAATCGGCCCGAGTTTGTCTGTGTAAAGTTATCCCGGTTTTTGAATGCATACATTAGAATATCTTTTGTATATAATTGTTTCAGTGACATTAAATTCAGCGCTTTGTTGTCTGACACTCTTCATTATCATTATCATCATCATTACATAGTATAAAATGAAGTCGCTCAAAATGGATGTGCGCGTTAATCTTTTAAACTACGCAACGGATTTTCATACGGTTTTCACCAATAGATAGAGTGATTGAAGAGGAATGTTTATATGTATAATACATGTAAATTATATTAGAGAAAAGCCGAGAAGTTCAAAGAAAACATATTTTTGTGCGATTTAAAACGGCTTTACTATAGTCACTTTTGAAATTTGTTCTACGGAAGAAATTGGAAAATAGATGTCCTAAAGTAAGTAGGTATTTGATTTGAATTATTTTATTTGATGAAGTCGCTCAAAATGTATGTGCGCATAGATCTTTTGAACTACGCAACGGATATTCATGCGGTTTTCACCAATAGATAGAGTGATTCAAGAGGAAGGTTTATATGTATAAAAACATGCTTATTATAGTAGAGAAAAGTCGAGAAATTCAAATATTCAATTCAGGCAGCGGGCAGCGGGCAGCTGGCAAGCGGGTGGTGTGGATTTTATAAAGGTTGCGTAATGGCGTTGTGTTTCGTTAGCCACAGCAACGTGTGGCCGGGTCTGCTAGTCTTTATATAAATGGATGTTAGTTCGAAACCCAAAAGTTTTATGTCAATAAATCATGTTTCAAAGGAAATTGACACTTCACTCCAATTCACTTGAATCAGTTTCCTTTCAAGTTTGTTTACAAAGAAACCTTTGGATCACGATGACAATGACAGACATGTTTAATTAATTATCGGCTGCCCCAAATAAAGGCTGTTAAATATCCAACTAATTGTTAATTATACAAGAGAAACAATATCTTATGGACCTTTGTGAATTAATTTGAGACCGGTTTCCTGAAATTAATTATTTACATAGATAAATAAACCAATATTGTCTTGGCTGTTTAATCCGCTGTGTCAATAATAACAGAAGGGCGGGCGGCGTTTGGTTCGTACGAACGTATTTTCCAATTCCTCTCTGGATTTTGATACTACCGAAAATGTATTTTAATGCAATATAAATATCGACCATTGGCGTGTCGGTACGTTTTTCTTTTTTTGAGTTACTTCTTGTAGGAGTTAGGATCCTCCAAAAATCGTTTAAAGTGCAAGGTTTGAACACCATTAACAAACTTTCAGTATTCAAACTACACACCGTATTTTTTAAACAAGCAAAACGTACATTTTCTTCTAGCAATTTAGGATCAATGACGTTATATAAAATAAATAGACTTGCCATAGTCTCACAAACTCAAGATATAATGTGGCAATTAATCAACACTCTTCTGTTTTCAGCGATTCTTAATTCAAAAGTTATTCATGTATGATAAAGATAGATGCTTAAAAGAATATTTTTTTATTTTTTTTTAATTGTTTTTATTTCTTGCTATAGCAATCCCGATGAGTTACAGAACTCATTTTAGGACAGGAGGAACATACAAATCATGGGTGGGAGGTAATAGTTAAAATTTTACATAGGAATTTGGATATTAAAATATAAGTTTCACATACAATGTAGAAGAAAAATAAAAGACAGGTTGAGTAGAATAAACAGCAATGGAAAACAATTAAAGAAAAAGAGAACAAGGTTATACAGATATGGATGATTACAACTTAATGGAAAAGAAAAGAAGAGAAAAGAGACAAGACAATTGAAACATGACAAGAAAATTACAAAGTTTCATCCTTATACATACTTAAAAAATATTCTTTTAAAGCATTACTCTGATTTTTTTTATTTTGCTGAATTCCCTTGTACATATCTGGTAGCGAATTATATAGTGTATAGGCAACATAGTTCAGAGATTTTATCCCATATTTTGTAGTGTGTGTTTGAGGTATATATGTGCATATGGACGAAACAAAAGATAGAACGCGGGCGGCATTTTCGTATTCAAAATTCAAAAGTTCTGTCGAATATTGTCTCAAGGCCGACTAAAGTAGGAGGCCTGGGCACCAGTCGAATTTTGAGGTGTCAAATTTTCAAGCTATAATGATCAACGATAGTTTGCAAATGGCGTTGATTGTGATTGTATTTGTTGTTTTTGCTGATTTGTATGTTGTTTTACCGCAAGCAAGTAACTAAAGAATTATTAGATTATTATTATAAAAAGTAAATTTTACTTAGTGACGGCATCGACTTAGTAATTTGGCCAGACCTCTACTTTAGTAGGCCTTGAGTTCTCTAATGACGCATAAAATCTTTGGGCGGAAAGCAATTGTATTATTTATATAATCGATAATAATAAGTAATTTGCATGTACGAGTATTTACGAATGAAATGTTACTGTTTACCGTGTAATGGAAACATTTTCTCATCACCCAGGAGGGAATTTTGGCGCTTTTTAATGCAATTTACTTACTGGCAGGACACGACCTTACTCTACGCGTGGCAGTTTAGCACTAAAGTACTAGAAATCGAGTACTCTACAATTGTCTTGTTGTTGGCTTCCCACTTTGAGATTTCTACCACGCGTCTAATATAGTATGTAGCGTCATTGGTTAGGATGGGTTGATTAAAAAAAATTGAACAATTCATCAAATATTTGAAGTTAATTTTCACGTTCTGTAAAAGTTCTATTTAAGTCTTGTGATTTTTCAGTCTTATTAAGCAACTGGCCAACTGTGGTTTTATTTAGGTATATTGTTTATTTATTTTAGTAATATAAACAGTCTTAGAAACATAATACACACAAGAGGGTGACGAAAAAACAGTTAAATTATTGATGTTCACAAATAAGTATTTAGAAACATAAATCTAACTGAATGTAAACTAAAATATTTAAAGAAAAACAGAACTAAGCAGTAAAAAAAATGATAATGCAGATGTAAATTCAACAAATGATAAACCTTTAACTCTTTGAGGTTCCATTTTTTTTTCACCTTTTTTTTAAACAATAGATATGAGATATGACTTATAATATTCATAACCAAACCGTGCAACCATCGTGCAACGCCACCTATTGTCGCAATTGGAAACTCACACAACAATAAAATAAATGCGATTATAAATTATAACTATACTGCGAAATAGGTATTTGGGTTGGGACTTGGGACGGGTACGCGGAGGAGAGGGGTAAGGGAAAGTTGCCACGCAAGTAATATAAAAACATTAGGTACCTACAATTAATTTAATCGTCATGAATATTGTTATTCGTACCTAGAATGTGATATGTATTATTGGTCTAAGGTGCAGTTTTTCCTTTCCCACAGTATTCGGAGTTGTAAGCGCGAAAGTGACAGCAACCGTTTGGTTAAATACCTATGGTTCAAATTTCTCGGCAAGCGGGTTTCCCCCTAAGGTCATATTTAATCCAGCTCAGTTTACCTCAGGACTTATTTATTTATTTATTTTCTTGTTTATTCCAAATCTCGGGGAGTGTGATGCAATCCCACGAGTTCCAAATTATCCAAAGAATATGTCAAAGTAAAAATAAAAATATTGTAATACGTAGAAAAAGAAAACAAAATAAATTAATTTTAATTAATACAGAAACAAAAGAAGAAAATGATTATAAAGAAAAAACTTTTAGAAATCTATGACATCAGGAATTGGCTCCATCGCTTGTAAATTGCACCCCGCCAGAAGTGCATTGCTGCCATCTCAAGAGCCTTTTCGCTTGTAGCTAAATAACGTTCAGTTGGCGATTCGTTTTCTGATTAGAGTTCGCATAAATATACAAACCACCCACAGTGTTCGGAATCCGGGAAGGCGTCCTTAATGGAGGCGTCTACTAATATCTACAGGAATTCCAAAAACTGAAAAAATCGAACTAATATCTATGAGAATCAAAGTGTTGACGAATATCTACAGCTCAAACTGTTGATTAATATCTATGAGAACCAAAGTGTTGACGAATATCTATGATAACCAAAGTGTTGACGAATATCTACAGCACTGGCAGAGGTTGGATTTGCAATTATGTATAGCATATTGAAATAACGTAATATTGCGTATGCAGTTTAAAAAACTTAATTTATGTAAGTATGTATGAAAAAATCCCTAATATCGGAATATTGGACACATTTAGCTGATTAGTCCAACCTACGCTCTGTAGATATTAGTTCAACCTACGCTCTGTAGATATTAATCAACACTCTGAAGTTCGTAGATATTAGTTCAACATATGAGCTGTAGATATTCGTCCGACATACAGACTGTAGATATTAGTATCTGGAGGCGTCCTTAATCAAACATCTCAGTGGCACTGCAGTACCAGGACAACGCAAAAAGCATTCGTTACGAATTATTGTATTGTACTTCCATTCTTTCTAGAGAAGCTTTGTTGAAGTTGGTCCACAGTTCTGAGTTCCGAGATATATAGGCTGGTGCAGTGTATGTTAAAAGTTTGTTTCTGGGCTACACAAAGTTTTTTTTGAGGATGCTGTGTAAGGGATCTTTTTAAGGAAAGAGTAAACCTTCATCCAGTTTCCATAGCCGAGCTGCTGTGCTTGCACACGTAGTAGTCGTAAAAAGCAACCTTTCTCATGCGTATTTTAATGACAACCGTGTATGGATGCGTGGCACGTGTTTGGTGTTTTTTTTTTTTTTTTTTACATGAGCTCCACACAGGAGGCCCTGAGGGAAATTATTTTCCTCAGGGCCTATGTCATCTTTGAGGATGCTGTGTGGAGGGTTTTTTAAAGGAAAGGAAGGAGGGGAGAGTTCTGGGAAGGAAGATGGTTTAAGGGGTGGGTAGGAATCTGGGGTTCAGTGTGTCCTGGTTATCCGCCTCCAAGACCTAGACACACCTCACCCCATGAACCCGGGCACCCCTGCTAAATCACCAAACGTAGCGAACCACTTGGGGTGACCTATGGCAGAGGTGTTGGTTATCCAATAAAGGTTCCCGGGGCGGCGGTACCCATTCCCGCCTCCCAAATTGGTGTGTTTCTGGGTCAGAAAAAATCATATTAAATTTATTCATTATATTATTTTTTATTAAATTTCCGATATCAGTTTAACACAATTTTCTAGTTAGTTACAGAATATTTTTAGTAGGGTTATGTCAAGAGTCAGAATATAGGATAATACGTATGTTTGAAACGATGTATTAATATGGATAAAGCAAGAAGTAAAGACTTTTTTTAAATATTCGTATGTCGTTATTTCTTATATGCAATAAATTAAAATTTGTGATTGTGTAAAAAATTAATATAAAAATATTATTATTTCCTTAAAAAGAGTCTTCACATATCATCCCTAAAGATGACAGGCCCTGCGAGAAATTATTTTACGCAGGGACTTCTGTGAGGAGCTAATGAAAAAAAGGCTTTCAGTTTTTTGTAATGCTTTTCAAGCGCAATTTTATGGCAACCTTTAAAAATAATTAGTTTATTTTTATAGAATGCCGCAGGCAAAGTTTAGGATCTCGACATTTACCTACCGACTGGGAAAAGGCTAACTTTTTGGTAATACGGTTTTGAACTTTACTTTCTGTAGTACCGTATATATTGATATATTATATACAGACTAATTATTGTACCCACACAATCAGATATACAAATTATAAATTATAGTAAGAAAATAAATGAAATGCGAAATAAAAGGCATTCTTATCACAACGCCGCCGCTTGTGAAACCTTCGGTCGAGCTTAGTGACCACATCTAATTCATCCAAGTTCTTCCAACTTTCTCCAACAGGGATTGAAGAACCCGCATATAAAATTAATCTCTCAGGGATAAGACTCATTGAACTTGAACACAGTAATTATAAACTCTCACAAGTAATTATTATAGACAGGATGTAATTATTATAGCCTGGCGATTTGTGAGACCGAGTTAGATCTCGGGCGAGATCTCCTGTCAGATTTGTATGATTTTATTTCGCTGTTATTTGCTTTTTCTGTGGGCCGAATTGTCAGAATTTCAGCTGTGAGCTGTCACGTATTTTAGTTTAGGTCGTTCTAAACACGAATTCCTGCAAGTATGCATGATTATTTATTCATTTATCTTTAATTCACCGTCGCAATAACCCTTGGTACTGGTTACTTCTAGAAAATTAATCTCTGATTAATGATATCGCTGATACCCTACTGTTTTCCTTCACCCCATTTTCCCTTGTTGCAGAGCTTTTCTCCACATCAAATAAAAAATTTCGAGTTCAGTTTACACGTGGTAGAAGCGAAACTACCAAAACAATCTCAACCAATACTTGAAAAATGAGGTCATGGTCAAAGCGACCAATGAGCACAGACCATCGTAATTTCCGTTTCATATCTCAACCAATAGGAGCCTTTAAAAGTGACATCATAATCAAAGTGGTTAATGAGCGCAGTTGGTGCGTCGCAGGTGCAGTAATCGTCATTTCCGTTTCATCCGAAATTCAAATCAAAGCGGGACTATAGAAGTTCCACTTAAAAAAACTAAAGACTTTCAATTCTTTCCAATGTTCTTGCTGATTTGCAATACTGAATCCGTTGTGATTGTCGACTTATTCGTTTTTGCTACTTATCTTGCCCGTTATCATACTATTTTATAATAACAATAATAATTGGATAATTCGTGTAGCGCCATTTTAGGAATCACCTCACGGTGTACACAACGAGATTCTAGGCTCTAAGTATTTGGTTTTATTAATTACTAACAGATACAGAAAACATACTTATCTGTAAGGTCACTTCAGATATACACACTTTTTATTATAAACTTTAAACTTGGAGAATATAGGACTTTGCACGCAGAGGACACAATGTTGAGAACACTGGAACATGGCATGATTTCTTTATATTTTTTAAATTTTTTTAAAATTTTATTTAAGGAGAAAACACAGACACAAACAATAATTAACACAAGAATATTATGAATATTATGAAAAATAACTTGAGGATATACTTGTTTTTTTTTTACCCTCCGTTACTATTGATATTACATTAATTATCAAAAGATTGGAGGCAAAAGTATAGTCAATAAACATTTTTAAGGTCTGAGATATTTCGTTAATTTAGGACTGGAGAATTTTTATGAAATGGCCGTAAAAAGCTTAAATGTTTGTTGTTTACATTTTTACACATTTACGTTTTACAATGTCGCAGACTCTGGATGGAAAAAGTTTTCTTATGGAGATGACAATCTGAAAAGGTGAGTTTTAACTTTAGTTCTAAATTCTGTCGAGTCTGAGTCGAGATGATCATGTGACTCCAGATACTAATATTATATAAGCAAATATGTCGGACGAATATCTACAGCACATATGTTGGACTAATATCTATGAACTTCAGAGTGAGAACTAATATCTCAGAGCTAAGGTCGGACGAATATCTATGACAGTCCCAGTGGTGACTAATGTCTATGGAGCGTAGGTTGGACTCATATATATGAGAGGGCAGCTGAGCAAGGGGTTGTACGAAAAAGCATAAATTACTTCAATTAAGTAATAAGTAATAACTAACCTAACCTAACCTAACCTAACCTAACCTAACCCAACCTCTGCCAGTGCTGTAGATATTCGTCCACACTTTGGTTCTCATAGATATTAGTCAGCAGTTTTTTATTTATTAATTATAATGTATTACAAAAAAAAACATGGTAACACATTATTCCCAATGAGTTAAGAATAATGATATGATTTGTAATATTGCACTAGTGATATTGTATTTAGGTAGGACCGTAAAAGGAAGTATGTTTGTCTTTGACTATATATGCTTGATATGTGTATCCCACGGCAGACGGTAGATATTCCTTATAGCTCGATTTTGAATCACCTGTATTTCTGATATTTGTTTTTTAGTAATAGTTCCCCAGATACTAACTAAATAACTCAGATGAGAGTGAATCATCGCATAGTAAGTGGCCCGTAGTAGAGATGTGGAGAGAAGACCTTGGAGTCGATATAGTACACCGGTTATTGGGGAAATTTTCGATTTCACATGCTCAACATGGGAGTTCCACGAAAGTTTAGAGTCTATTAAGAGCCCTAAATATTTCGTAACTTCTATATTTTGGAGTTTATCAGTTCCAAGTGAAATATTCATGGACGCATAATCCTTATTACCGAAAGTTAGGTAGTGCGTTTTTTTTATATTGAGGCTCAATTTATTAATACGCAGCCAATTAGCTAGAATTGAGACATCTACATTCATTAGAGACTCAAGGTCACTCAGGCTTGTACTGTGATAGTAGATTACAGTATCATCCGCATAAAGTTGGAGTTTTCCAGAGATACCACATTTAGTTATGTTATTGACATATAGCAAGAAAAGCAGAGGGCCAAGAATTGATCCCTGTGGCACTCCACATGTGATTCTACCTAAGCCACTCGAGACTCCTTTGACTTCAACAAGACAAAATCTATCATCTAAGTAGCTTCGGAGGAGATTTAGGGGCTTCCCAACAATTCCCAAATATTCCAATTTCTTTAAGAGAATTTCATGATTGACCGTATCAAAGGCTTTTTTGAGATCTATAAATATGGCTGCCACATATTCACCCTGGTCTATATACTGTTGAAGTGTAGAGATAAAATCAAAGGCGGCACATTGAGTACTAGAATTTTTCCGAAAGCCATATTGTTGTGGGGTCAGGATATTATTAGTTTGAGCTGTAGATATTCGTCCTCACTTTGGTTCTCATAGATATTAGTCAGCAGTTTGAGCTGTAGATATTCGTCCTCACTTTGGTTCTCATAGATATTAGTCCGATTTGTTCAGTTTTTGGAATTCCTGTAGATATTAGTAGACGCCTCCGATCATGTGACAGTCCATTCCAGGCTTTAGTTCCTGATAATCCGAAAGCCATGATATTAAAAAAAACCCACCGATTATTTTCTGTGTGTCAAGATAAATAAAAAATAAGGACAAATCTTTTTCTGAAAGTTTTGCGAAAAAGTCTTATCTTTTGTAGAGGTGCGTTTACAAACGTGCCAAAACTGAAATAAAAACATAATTTATTCCGGTTCTATGTTTTAGCACCATAGAGTACGCGTTGGATAAATTCAGTTCAATCGGAAGTGAACTGTCACTTATAAAAAGTATTGAGATTCGCACCCTAAAAGCTAGCGGCCTTTGTAGTACATTTGCCCAATGAATATAGTATGGGTGAGACTGCCAACTATTCGAATCTGGTGACCCTGATTCCAGATACAAAAACTTATAGAACCCTACTTCTGGTTACAAGAAATACTTACGACTGTTTTCCTAATAAGAGTAAAGAGTGCGGCCCCTCCCTCGAAGGAAATTTCCAACGGTTTTGTAAGCGACTAACTTCATTGTTCACGAAGATTGAATTTCTCTTTCTTCATTTGTTTTTATTGTGTTTCCATAAATTGGCAAACATTTAGTAAATGTCACTAGAAAGGGGTATCCCTCTCCGTGATAGATTAATAACGCCCTTGGTTCTAGACCTAAGGGTCACGGGTTCAAAACTGAAATCTGAGAAAAGGGTGTTCCTCAGATAGACATCTAATAAATTAATGTGATTTATCGGTACCTCGTTTCAGAGGTCAGCTAAGTATTAATGACTTTAACCATAATTTATATATATGAAGAAGAGTGTCTGTGGGGAGCGATGTGGCTTAGTTTTTATACAAATTTACGAGTTTACGAGTTTATTCCAAGATTTCCTTTTCCCACCCTTTAATGCAGAAATTTTGCATAATTGACGTTCAAAATAAGAGGAAAGTTACCGCTACAACTTATTTAGAAATACTCTGCGTAAAGATCGGATAACGCCAAGAAGTTAGTTTATTATAAACCGATAGGTGTATAACTAAGGGCCTACAATTCTAGAAATCAATTGCCATTAGAATTTCTAATTTCTACCAGAGCCCATAATATTATTAAATTAACAATGCCACGATCGTAATGCGCATGGAAGACATAAATCGTATATACACGGTATCCAGAAACTCGTAGAACAAGTGCGAATTTAATGATTCTACATCATACAGGGAACCAAAAAACACTTTTTTCGATCTGAGTATTTCGATTTTTTTTTACTTTTTCAATTTTTTTTTTCGGCAAGGGTAAAAATAACTTTTGGATCCGCTTTCAACAGCCGCTTTAAAGGATCGATTTAAAAAAATTCCTTTCTTCGGACTCGATTTACTCGAAAATGAGAGCTCAAATAAAACTATTTTTATCACAAAATTGACTTCAAATATGGTAGTTTCACCAGTTTCTCGGTTTTATGACAAGTTTCCGGACATCGTGGATATTCCGTAACATTCAGACTTAAAGACAAATTCGTTAACAAGTTTCCAGAACTAATTTAACAGTAAAAAATTCCTTCAATGATGTGTAATGTTTTTCTACCAAACATCGCCTGAAATTTCATATCTAAGACCTCTCCCGTTTTCCCTTTCACTGTATCCAAATTCAGGCTTTTTCTTCTCAGAGATATCTCTTTTCCGTGGATATAAAAATCGTGGGAAAAGTTGTGGTTTAAAAGGCTCTAATCCCTTTTCAGCAGAATGAAAGCTCCCGAAAGAATAACTCGTTGAATTGCAAGCCGAAAAACCTCTAAATCGATCTGTACCAATCGGCGTGAAAAAAATCCAATCCCAAATAAATTATTACTCTATGAAGTGGTTATGGTTTAAACGAAAAGCGGTTTTCCACGGAAATACATATTTCCACGCCCCCCGATAAATTCCCTTCGCCTCCCCAAGTGGATTCTGAAATTGGTTCTATGGCGATATTGAATTTTATTCGTCGTGTTTTTTTTTCATATTTGTAAGCAATGTTCCCTGACTGAAATTTATTTTAAATGCTTTTAAAGAAGTTGTCAGTCTCGCTCTCAAAGTTTCAACACGAACGGAACTTTTTAATTTATAAAATTCTAGAGAAACCTTCGAACATGCTTTTATTATGCGCATAATTTTGAATCAATTACGTAACTACATGAAAATAATCTTTTATCGATAATTTGGGTATTTATTTATTAATCTTTGGATATCAACAAGAGATGAATCTTATTATTTGCCTAAGTGTACCAAACATACAAAAAATTAAAGATGCTCCCCTTCTAACCAGAAATGAACAGAATTATATAAAACAAAAATCATAATATAAAACAAATTATTTTCTTTTTATGCAAACAACAACAGAACAGTTACTCATTATGTCAAACATTGATTTACGGACTTTTTGTATTATTTATTCGGCTAGCAATCTTTCTAATATTATAAACACAAAAGTTTATATGGATGTATACATGTGTTTGTTACTCTTTCACGCCAAAACTACTGAATGGATTTTAATAAAAATTTACAACAATATAGCGCATACATTAGAATAACGTATAAGCTATAATTTATAAAGCTAGCTATGAAGGGGACGCGGGAGGGGAACGGGGACACACGGAAAAGGTGATTCAGGGAGACACAATGTATTTCTTTGAATATAGCATTGCTACGCATGCCAGGAACCAGCTAGTAGAAAATATAATATTAATATGCAATTAGAAACGATCATTATTAATTTGTAAAGAGCAACTGATAGTTTAAGATTGTTGTAAACGTAGGTGGCGCCACCTGTTATTTTAAAAAAGGACCGTTGATCTTTCAAACAATCCCCGATGAGAAAATGTTTATTGTGTATTGTGACATAAAACTCGAGTTTTATGTCACAATACACAATATAGATTGACGGTAAATTCCTTAGTTAATGGGAATTTGTTTCTTATTTGAAATCAATTTTTATTTGAACAGTGAATTTCAAATTAACGAAGGTTATACGACGTACTTGTATTAAATGGAATTTTATTTGGATAGAAAAATGAATAGGTACTTATGTGATAAGTAAATTTTAGCACACATTTTTCTGCTGTACATACAATGGGACAAAACTCTACTATCAGGGAACTTTACTAAATTGGGTGAAGCCTATCAAAAAGCCGCCCGCAGGCCCTAACAGCAAAAAATCCACGGCGACGGGTTTTTATTCACGGGATTGTATTATTATTTTTAAAATCAAATAAAAAAAGCATTAACGAATTTATTAGTAAAGATACGACACGATCAAGAGAATCAAAAACTTGAGTTGGAAACAGAATAGCAGAAGAGTGTGTATGAAACGATGTATAAATAAATGTAAATGAAGCTAGAGGTGAATGTCAAAATGGAGATGCATGAACTACATTATTGTTTATTGAAGTGAAAACTTCTTTAATCCCGTTGTGATATGAAACTCTATGAAACGAAAAACACCGACACTAAAAAGAGATAAACACATACATCTACATGGTTTAGCCTGCGAGAGAATAAGATAGTATAACCGGTCTTCTCTTTTTGCGGTGCTTCGTAGCCTCCCTACTCTTGTCTACTTTAGTTTTCTGATGTTTAACTTGTACCGCACGTGAATTGCACACTCTGATTTTTTATTTATTTAAATTCATCAGTGCAGAAAGCATCATTTTAATTGTCATATTTTGCAATTTTCCGGTTGACAAATTCTCATCTATGGACCAATTATAATTGGTAATTGTAATTACAGATGCATTCAGTGTTTGCCAGAGTGAAAATTTTCATAATATTTTTGATAAAGGAAAATAATATTATCATTTTAAAATATGTCTGAATACGAACTGTTATAATGTATTTTTTTCAGTCGATTTTTCCTGAATCTCTATCAGAACATATTCGGAAGTGATTCGTTGCAATTTCCTGCCCGTGAAACTAATTACAGAAATGTAATTGGCAATCGGGAAATAGATGACCAATCATGTGCGATATTGGAAACATTTCGTCCTACTATACTTGTGAAGCGGAAATGACATTTTTCCCGACCGGAAATGGAAATTTCATTGCTCATTCCGCAGTTCTCAATGAAACAATCGAAAAAAATGCCCTCTTCATTTTACACAATATTTTTTCACATTTGTTTTTTGTACCTTCATCAGTTTTACATAAATATTTTTCAAATTTGAACTATACTGCTCTCATCCATCCGGAACCAGCGACTCTCTTATGGAAACTTACCTAGTTAGGAGGCAATTTGGGAGGGCGGGTATGGGTACCGACGCGACGCTTAGGAACCATCTATTCATCTATTGGATAACAAACACCTCTGCCGTAATTCTCCTTAAGTGGTTCGGTTTGTCCGGGTCTTGACGGCAGATACGTCTTCTCCCCAGCTGTGTGGCGCGTTAGATCGAGAGATTGGTTGAGGGAAGCCTTTTGACTTCTCTAGCGGGACTCTCTTAACCCATCGCCTTGCAACGCAATTGGAGGGATGGATTTTCAAGTCTGACACTCCTGGACACTGACCCCCGTATTCCTACCCACCCCTCATACCTTTATCCGTCCCAGAACTCCCCCTCCTTCCTTTCCATTAAAAGACCTTCCACACAGCATCCACTAAGATGAGATAGACCCTAACGGGAAATTATTTTCCTAAGGGCCTCCTGTTTAAAGCTAACGTAAAAGCAAGTTGTAAACAAGAGTTTTTTTTAATGCCCCCTGCCCTTTCCCCTAGAGAGGTGTTCCACCAATTTAATGTTAGCAGACTCTGTAGATTTTCGGTCATTTATTTTTATTTTTATGTGAGTACTTCGCAAGAGTCTCAACTGCTCCCAAATGTCAGTGAAAGCATCGCTTCTCTAATTAGGGTATGTTGTGAGGCTGAAGATAATGGAGAAGGGAAGGAGGTGGGGGAGAGGAAGGTGGGGAAGTATCTGGCTATTCAGACCTAGTCTCCAAACACAGCTAAAGCCATTTCAAGCAACGTTTCAATCCTGACTGGCGGTCTTACATCAGGGTGACACTGAGAGTATCTTCCACTCTGGAACGTGTTAAAAATATTCCTTATATTATTTTTTAATAGTTAAATTGTGAAAAAACACAAAGTAATCAAAAAAATTTACTTGAGCGAGGTAGGATTTGAACTCCGGATCGCTAGTCGAGAGCCTTACTCCTCCACCACGGAGACCAATTTATACTGCCAAGGCGAATGAGCTAAGTTTCATGAATGTTACAATCCTGTTTTAAACCCGCGACGCAAGGAGCGGTGTTATAAGTTTGACTTTCTGTGTGTCTGTCTATCTGTGTTTTTGTCTGTGGCATCGTAGCACCTACATGAATGGACCGATTATGATGCGGTTTTTTGTTTGAAAGCTGACGTGATCGAGATGGTTCTTATCTAAGATTCATAAAAATCGGTTCAGGCGTTTCAAGGTCATCAGCTCTTTTTTGTGTCGGGGGTTGCTTAAAATTTTACTTATTTCGTTATAGCATTAGTATTAGCTTCTGAATTGTGGTCTTTTACCGGAGCGATGCTGAAAGTATCCACCGTTCTGGGAATTTATTTCGCATAAGCTCATTTTATGCCTATACCCCAAAGTTCAGCCTAGAATCTCATTTTAACCCCCTTATAGAAAAAATTACAAAAGAAAAAACACATTAAAGTAATATAATTTTATCATATTGGTATATTAATTTAATTTGATAGTTCAATAATGCATGATTGCTCGGCAAACGGCCACGCACGCCATCAACGCTATGTCATTAATATTACGCGTGAATACCGCCTTAACTTTTATAGCACGAATTTTGTGTCGTCGTTGAGTAGATTGGCTATAGAAAATATTTATTACCTGCCAACCCAACGAGAGCCGAATAGAAGCCATGCTGGTTTCGTGTTACACATTTTTCCTCTGAACCAATTAAAAGGAATTAATCTTTAGTCGTAAATAGCTTGACGCTTTTCTGCGAAGTAATGGAGAAGATAAATTTCTTTAATACCTATTCTTTAAGTTCGATATTAATTTTATTTTATTTATTTCTAGTCGAAGTCCCCGCCGTTGCCGGCGTATTACAAATAGGTTTTAGAAATCAGACGAGCTATTCTATATCTTTTGTGGGAACGAGATAGTTCTCGGCCGAGATCTGCTGTCAGATTTGTGTGATTTTATAAGGCTGTTATTTGCTTTTTCTATGGGCCGACGTCAGAATTTCAGCTGTGAGCTGTCATGTATTTTAGTTTAGGTCGTTTTAAACACGAATTCATGCAAGTATGCATGATTATTTATTCATTTAACAGCATTAGAAAATCATCTATATCGATCGAGATGGATATCGGGCGAGATCTCTTGTCAGATTTGTGCGATCTCGAGAACTATCTCGTTCCCACAAAAGATTTTCGTGTATAATTCATAGAACTACATTTAATTTATTTTTTAATTAATGTATATCAAATTTAATGATGTTATTATTATATTTGACCGGTCAGTGGTTAAGTGGGCATAGCGCTTGGGTCCCACCCGAGCGTCGCGTGTTCGATTCCTCGACTGGCTAAGTCCTCCATCACAACACAAGCAACATTTTCAGCTTTCTGTGGTGGTAGTAGGAGATTTTCAAACATTGTTGGGTTATTTGTAACCCGGGAATGTTTGTCTTTTTTAATAAAATAATTCAATTTAATATATATAAGTATTTTCGTTATTTTTTTATTGTGACAGCTGTTTCGGCATTCAAGATTATTTTCCAACTGTGGCTTGAACATTGAAAACTATTTTAAACCCCAGCCGCCTGTTTTGATTTATGCGAGAAATAAAACATCGCCAAAAATGTTTTATTTTATTTTACGAAGATTAGGCACAAACGTTTAAATGTTTTACAACCATTTTCTAATGAACTTATCTGCCACATTATGTAACAAACAAAGCCAAAAATGGGTACTTAAAATGGGGATTTTGAACTTCAAAGTTTTATAATTCTGATACTTTTTTACTCCCGAGCTTTTCAAACCAACAACAACACACGATTTTGCATTACTTCGTATTTGTTTCGATGTTGATTGTTAGTTTGGTAAAAATTACAATTTGAAAGTTTTCAATAAAGATTGATACATTTTTTAACGTTAATAGCGCTCAAGTTTCTCATCTGCTCCCTACCGTCTTAAGCAAGTAGGACTATGGCATCCTCAACCGGGCTACGTTGTGAGGCTGAGGTAGATTGTGGGGAGGCGAAGAAGATACGGTAGAGGAAGGTGGGGAAGTGCTTGGATATCCAAGATAACACTTCTGTTATGAGCAGTGATCTTTATATAGTATAAAATGAAGTCGCTCCCGCTGTCTGCACGCTTAGATCTTTTAAACTACGCAACTGATTTTCATGCGGTTTTCACCATTAGATAGAGTGATTCACGAGGAAGGTTTTTAGGTATATAATTTGTCAAGGTTTTGTGTAAATTGGTTGAAATATATAAATAAAGGGAGCGGGCTGGCAAGCTGGCAGCGGGGCCAGCGAGCTGGCATGCGGACGGTGTGGATTTGATTTAACAGATGGCGTTGGTTATATAGGTGGGTAATGGCGAAGCGATGTGTTTCGTTAGCCACAGCAACGTCTGGCCGGGTCTGCTAGTACACAAATAAATGGTCTCCTTTCTTCCCACGCGTGGTAGTAATTTTGGAACGTCCTTGGCTGTGTGATGGGAATCCCGTGCCAAGTGAGCGCTTCCTGTTCCGTAAAGCGGAACTTCATGATGGTATAATTTATAATGCGGAAGTAGGTAGGTACCGGATGTCACAAGATGCCTGAGGCAAAAGCCAGTCGTTACAGCGTCCCGGCACGTCGCTCATTTGGCAATCAAACTTCTAACATTTTACAGAGATTCAAAATTATTTCATCTGAAAACTACGTTTGAAGTCTTGTGCAGTCTCCTTACTGCAAATCCACACAGGAGGCCAAATATTGTTATTATTAATTTTTATTGAAATGAAACTTCCTTGGCCCCGTTAGAACGATTCAAACTGCGCTCAAGTCTTTTATTGGTTGAGATATAAAACGGAAACGAGGATAGGTCTGCGCTCATTGGCCGCTTTGTTTTTTACGGGTCGTCGGAATATAATGCGTAAATTCGCGCGTCGCCGAGCGCGTCTCATAGCGCAGCGGTATAGAGCGTCGCAAATCTCAGCCGCCAGAGAAATCCAACGGACGGAGGTTCGAATCCTACGAAATCAAAAAAAAAAACATTTTTTTGTAAATCAATATCCAATCTTCAAACAACAAAAACATTTCAAATAAACAGGCAAAGGAAAGCGATATCTAGCGACCTTCTAGTTTCACTTCTATCGCGTGTGAATTACATACTCTAATTTTTTTTCTAATAGTTGAATTTAAGTTAACTTTGATCATGATTATATAAGACTTGTAATTATAATAAGTTTAAAATTGTATAAAACATGTTATGAAGGAGGTGCAAAATCATGTGTTTTTGATTTGAAAATTTAACAGTAAAACACATGTCGGCCTTTATGATTTTTAACCTCCGACGCAAGGAGCGGTGTTATAAGTTTGACTTTCTGTGTATCTGTCTGTGCCATCGTAGCTCCTAAACGAATGGACCAATTGTGATTTTGAACTTCAAAGCGGTTTTTTTTTTTATTTGAAAGCTGACGTAATCGAGATGGTTCTTAGCTACAATTCATGAAAATCTTTTCAGGTATTTCAAGGTCATCAGCTCTTTTTGTGTCGGGGGTTGCTTAAAATTTTGAAAATTTTACTTATGGAGTGTTTTTCTTTCAGCCTTTTTATAAGCCCAGAAAAAATAAAGTAACAGGCCTATGAATATTGTTTTAATGATTAAAATCTCCACAGGGAAATTCTTTTCCTCAGGGCCTCCTGTGTGGAATTAATGTTAAAAAAAATCGCCTTATACCGCAGTGGGAGGGATGGATTCGTAGGTTCTTCACTCCTGGACACATTGACCCCCAGTTTCCAACCCACCCCTCATACCTTTTTCCTTTTTTTTACATGAGCTCCACCCAGGAGGCCCTGAGGAAAGTAATTTCCCCTCAGTCCCCTTTCGTCATCTCTGGAGAGTTCTGGGAAGGAAAAGGGTTTAAGGGGTGGGTAGGAATCTGGGGTTCAGTGTGTCCTGTAATCCGCCTCCAAGACCTAGACTAACCTCACCCCATGAACCCGGGCACCCCTGCTAAATCACCAAACGTAGCGAACCACTTGGTTATAGTGATTCCTTCCCAGAATCCTCCTTCTTTTCCCCCAAAACACCCTCCATACAGAATCTTCAAAGATGACAGACTCCGAGGAAAATTGTTTTCCTCAGGGCCTCCTGTGTGGGGCTAATTTAAAAAAATACTAGTTTCCGTAATGTTTTTGGGTTTGTTTACAAATAAAGTGAAATAAAAATAAAATGATATATTTGTAACGAAACCATTTGATTATGGTCTGTCAAAGCACCTTACCACAGGTGGTCACGAACTTTCACGTCTCGAGCTTTCTACTGTACTTAGCTAAGATAGACAATATAAATGGCGCGCTCGATTACGTCGACGACAAACTACGTGACAAGGTACGTGACGAAATTACTACTAGAACTGTAAGAGCGAGTGCATCGCAATCAGTATCGATTCGAAAACTGTGCTCTCACAGATGCATTGCTTGCCCACGACATGTTTCAAACTTGTTATTCGATTTCAGAAAAGAACATTCTCGTGTAATTGAAAAAGCGTTATGTGATGTCCTTCAATTGAGATTATGAATGATTGAAATGGAGACAACTCAGAATGAAATAAACTAAACACCTTATTTGAAAAGTCATTAAAAGTGATGAAAAAATTTGGTTAAACAGTCACGCTAGGTTAGGTTATGGGCTATTTTTCAAAACAAACATTTTATTGCTTTTAATGACTTTTCACAGAGGTGGCATGGAACCGATTGAAATATGTCTTGGAAAATTCCAATTAAGATCGAGATTCGTAAAGATTACTAGTTGCTTTATTAACGTTATCGTAAGGTTTACAACGAATATTTAACTGGACCGGTCGTCCGTACCATCAGATGCTTTAAGTAATTCAAAAGCCCGAGAACCTGACAACTGCGGTAGCCCAGTTGTCTATCGTTTACCATCGGCAATTTCCGCAACTGTTCGTGCATTAGACATGACGACGGTCGCCTCTTTTCTAAGGTACTACATAACTGACATTTGTTGAGAAATATCAAAACAACATATAAATATTTGATATCATTCAAATGTGGTCTACAATGTCTCTACATGACCATCTTAGATCATACGACGTATGTATTGAATACTTAAGCGTTAACACAGAGTCAATTTGAAAGCAATGGATTGATTTAATATGAGTACATAAAACAATTCACTGTCATCGGTCATCTCGATATTGCATTATGTCTTAGCAGTATTGAAATAAATGTTCCCAATTCCTATTTTTTAAGACGCTATAGCATGTTTCACCTGAATACATTTAAAAAAAAATATTGCCTTCTTTTTTTAGCCTTCTGATCCAAATGCGTCGGCTAAAATATAATAAGATAGAGTGTGCTGAAGTAGACATTTTCTTCTACAATTTTTCAGAAAAAAAATCTGTTGCTGAAAAAATATGTCACATTACACTAATAATTAATTGTTACGTTAATAATTAATCCTGTATATTAACCACTTGAATCTGTCTTTGTTATCATAAGTTGTTTGATTGAAGTTTTTAAAAATAATTAAATAATTTTCTGTACTTTGTATATTATGTATACTTTTGACTATGAAGATTTTTGTATTTGTTTGTACCTGTTTTGTGCAATAACGGAATTTTTATAACGAGATTGTTCTCACGTAAGTTAATATATCTGTAAGAAAACGGTATAAAAATGAATAAAAGCAAAGATAAACTTGTTGTCCCTTTCGAGAAAATAACAATAATCAATCGTATGCAAGGCAAACTGCTGTGACGCTTCGCACTGTTGAAAGTGTAAACTTAAGAGGGCATTACCAGAGAAAACCAGAAATGTGTCATTTTCAAATTAGATTGTAGACGTATCGACTCTTTTCCACAAAAAATTATAAATGGATTTCGAAAGATTGTTCTTTTATCTAGCATTCGCATGTAATAAATTTTGAGAATTTTTTTTTTTTTTTAGTATAATAAGGTTATTCCATAGGTCGTTGGCAGATTTGTTAAATTTTCAAAAAAGATTTTGTATTACACCACACCCATTTCAAATAATATAATCTTGCAGCAAAATAAATCAATACATTATCTAGCAAACGCATGTTTTAGAATTTTAATTTTAGTTTCAATAAAATCATTAAAAAATATGTACGTACATGTGTTTCTTGACGAAAATTGGTCCATTTGTGTATTTATTTGCGCACTTACAAACTAATATATTTGAGATTTTTTTAACATTCTTATTAAATTTGGACATTATTGAAAAATGACAAATACTTATAATCAAAAAATACATACAAAAGTACTTTATTTTAATAGTTTTATCATCATGCCTTTCAGCATTTTTGGATGAAGGTATAAATTAAAGCTAATTTGAATTGAAATAAATTCGATATTGAGTTAAAATTTAAAAAAGCTGGTACGGAGAATTATTAATCTTTCTCATTGTAACCGCCCTGCACGATCGTAAGAACAACTTTCGAAGAAATGTGGATTTTCGTCCGCTGGCTGGTTAAACGCTCTTAAGTGTGAACACTAGGACGTGTTGTTTCCATCAAATCTAACTAAGTGGCCTATTCCGACAATACGTCCTGTACATATGTTCCTGGGCGATAAAGTGCCCTGCACCGGCTCTGCTAGAGGCTAGACTCAATCTAATGTCAACTTATCGGAATTGAAGGAGTTTCGCTAAGGTTTCTCATTCACGTGACATCTAACCTTAAAGCTTTTACGGTATCGTGTGTTTTATATGGTTTAAGTACTTGATATATTTCTGGGGACATCTAACTAATTCAATTGCCCGTGTCTGCTGAAGTCGAACTCAATAGCAAACCTTTTCCGCAAGTGGGTCATTATACTTACACGCTCCATTCCTCTTATTTTAAGATCTATGTGTTAGAATAAAAATAATTTCAATAAATGTAATTTATATATTTAATAGCGAGTTCCCGGCATGCGTTACAATGCCACTTAATACAGAAATTGTTTCTCCCTGCCTGTCCTTTCCCATTCGTCCCATTGCCCTTCCGCCTCTATTTCCCCTTTCCCTCACGCGTTTCTCCTCCTGCGAGTCCCCGTCCTGCGTTCCCCTCTCCTCTCCCGCGTTCCTTATATTCAGTCCCGGTACATTCAGTTTTCAAACAGCTCGCGTACCAACTGCAATTTTTTCTATAAATTTTCATTTTTCGTGCATTACAATCATTCATTTCTATATATTACCAGCTTTTTCCCGCGGCATCGCTCGCATGGTGTAAGGGGGTTCCCACTCCGCCTCCTCCACCTCCCCCCCTCCTCCCCTCTCACCGCCCTCCCTCCCCCTCCCCCCCCTCCCCTCTCCCCACCCCCTCCCCAATCTCTCCCTCCCACCCGCTTTCCATACATTCAGTTTCAAACCTCGCATGCCACCAATAGTAATTTTTTATACAAATTTCATAATGCCAGAGCTCACCGGAAGTTTTATAAAAATCTTGTCCTGACAATAGCGAACACACAAAAAAAAGAATTATCCAATTTGGTGCAGTCTTTCGAAAGTTATGCGCTTAGCAACACATTCAGCGATTTATTTTTATATAATAGATAAGAACAATCAATTAAATTTTGTAACTAACAGGTACCTATTTAAAATACCTATAATATTTGATTAGTTTCAACGTATTCGATTTGGGTGAACATCATAGGTGAGTACTTAAATTCAAGAGTTAATTCGAATACTGAATTTTGATTGAACAATCGATGGTTTGCAAAATGTTATTCTTAAAGTGTGACATGATAAACAGTTTCGTAAGAGTTTTTGTAATGATTAGAAAATTTTCAGATATCGTATAATAATCCAGAAACGGAAAGAAGGTATTTTGAAAGTTTCAAACATTTCCTATGCTTAATATAATAATACATAAAGAACAGACAAACAAATAAGAAAGCAAACATATATTAATTTTTACATACATACATATACGGGTGGACCTTAAGAGGTAATACCACCGGTGCGAAATCTCGACGGTAGGTATTTTCAAAAATTATCGCTGTCGCACCGCGCTCGAAAAAGAACTAGCTCTCGATGTGTGGGTGACCACGTGAGTGTTTGGCTAGTACACCTTCTCGCCCCCTCTGCGTCTCTTGCCTACCGTCTTACGCCTCCACAGTCCACTCATGCTTGTAGCTTGTAGCCTCAGGTTTGGACAAGGCATGTTTCGACTTATTTAGGATGTACCGCTCTCCATAGACAGAAAGAGGGCGCATTATTTTTAAACGCACGAGGTTTACTATGCCGGTCATTTGTAACAATGTCTTCTGTTCACGCTTCGATCAAATACTCACACATCTATAGTAGCATCGCGTAGTAGATATGTGAGTGTGTGAAGCTCGTGTGTACGTTTTCGCGCGGTAATGCTGAGTCTTGTGTGTTTGTCGCCTTACCGGGTGTGACCAAGTAGGTGGCAAGAAATAAAATAAAACTCGAAAATAATAGAAAATGTCATGAGTAAACGCTGCAACTTTTCCTACAGTGTTTTGTTATAACCATGCACATGGCATCTTTTCAAAGATAGATTTTTTTATTTTTTTTATTTATTCATTGCATCGTTAATTATTAGGGAACGTACCTATACTACGTGATCTCTTCGGGGGGGGGGGGGGGGTCTTCAAAATGTCACGCTTGGTACAAATGAGCGGCGGTTTGCTAAGGATTTTGGTCACCGGGGGGACGGGGGTTAAAAATTGCAAAAAATTGGTCACGTAGTATGGGTACGTTCCCTAACATAAGTTGAGGATTTTTCGACCACCATGCTAGGTACATGCCCGTGTTGTGGTGGTCAACAAGTATCAGATTGTTACAGGGTTTTGTTATAATATCTACTCTTCCAAATAAATCGCGTTGCAACATGAGCGCTTCAGACAGGTGGCTTCTTGCTGATTAGCGCATCTTCAATCGCGTCTTGACTTGAGCGTGTGTATAGACTGGTGTCTGCCTGCTAGAGTTCATTATTTCCTGCACCAAATAAGTCAAGTAGAGTCGGGACTTGAACGTAAGTATTCCTATATAATAGATGTCTTCTGCGCTCATCATTCATTTATATTGTTATACTACAAAAGCATCACGCATGCTGTACCTATTGGTTAAGTAATTTGAAACAACAAAGTTGCGAGAATATCAGAGAGATAAATATAAGTTTTGTCCTGATCCCAATGTTTGTGGTTGTTTAGAGATCGATTTCACCATTAGCTGCATCACTCCAATATTTTGTCACGAATTACACAGTTAGGATATCGGTGAGTACCTACCTACTAAACTATTCATAAATTTATGATGAATGTCAGTGTGAAAAGTGTATACTTACCCCTCTATACAGGGTCTTACTAAAATATTTTATAATGTATGTAGATTACCGACATATTACGTATTATTTTACTAGAACTCTATGTAGGTTAGTAGTTTTAAAGTTTTCACTGTATTAGCGTTTATAAATATGCAGTCAAACCAACTAGATCGAATTATTATATATATATGATTATTCTCTATGATACATTAGTTATTATTGAAAATTAGTATTAACCTCTCAGGCCTCGGGCCTGTTTTTCGAAAAGTAAAAATATTTCCACTTTCCAATAAATTCCAAATAACTTTAATATTTGCGAACGCATCCGAAAACTAAAAACCGCTTTTGAAAGATGATGAAATACGCTTTCAAATTGCATAATTCGAAATAAACATATAATTTTTTTATTTTTATTAATAATAAAAAATGTTTAAAAATAGCCCACCTTACGTTTTTTCTAATTAAAATTACGACAACAAAAAGATAAAAGCACGTACATATTTTATTAGACAATTAAATCTAAATGGATTTATTGTGTTGTGTGTATTATACGTGTGAGTTGACATGTTTGTAAAAAATAATGTTTAAAACGTTAGATATATCGCTTGCTGAGGTTTGATTTGTACTCCTGTATTTTTGAGTTTTTTTAAGCAGTAAACACAAAAAAGGACGTGTTAGTTCGTTCAAAATTCAACCAAAAATGTTGGTCTTTTACCTATAGATAGATTAACCTACATATTTTTTTAAATATTTATTACAGTCAGTTTGAAATAAAGGAAACAAATATATAATATTTTTAAACTTCAAAACTTTTTATTTTTATTTTCAACTTTATAAATAAAACCTTAATTTGTAATATTTAATTACACGAAGACAATATTAGCGGAACTCGACATAGATTGTCTCCAGCTTTTCAATTGAGTTTCGCTAATATAGTCTTCATTTAATTCAAAACTTTTATTTCTCAGTACGTGTTTTTGTGGACTTAGTACAAACCAATCCTGAGCAAACGATATGCATTATAAATGTATGTAAATGTCTGCAAAAACCCTACGGGCGTGTAATAAAAAGTAAACATAATTAAATAAATGTTACCGTCAACTCACTTTTTTTTCGCTTCATGTCAAAAAATTAACACAAAATTCCCAGTTTCTTATTTTTTTTTTCAAATATTAATCGGAAGCTTTGGTTTCATAAAAGGTTATAATTATTTTGTTTTAAGTTTTAATTATGTTCTGGTTGTTTTCTCTTTCTAACAGATCATTTTTCTAACTATGGTAGTAAGGGAGACACAACGATTTCTATGAGACCTATATGAGTTATTTCAAAAAGCAAACAAATTAGCCTAAGTAATGTGCAAGTACTACACAATTCGCGCCTCGGTTCACAATTTTATACGCAGCATAAGATCCTCGTATGTGTGTGATATAAAATCAGCTACTATTATCTAACTTCTACTAAAAAAATGTGATATCTTTTTCTTACAGATAAATAATGGGTAAAAGAAATGGAAACAAAGCTCGTTTATTTTCGTCTACTAGACGAAAAAAACCGATTATTATTATCAAACGACAGATTCATGTTGCACCGCGTTCGATCTCTAGGTAAGTACGAGAAATATAGTTTTCCTGTTTTCCTCTCACTACTGAACCCTCCTAATGGTTTATGTTATGAGAAGCCTGTATGTAGCATGCGTAACCGAGACTTGGAAAAGAACAGAAGATATAAAGCATTACATTTTGATGAGAACAAATGGGCTCAATTGATTCCTTCGCGTATGGAACTCGAAAAAATTCTGTCTTATAAGTACAACGAAAATAAGTAATTTAATTATTATTACTTTTTATTTACAGGGATATGGATGTCATCAACGATGCTGCTAGAAACTTAGATACATCTTCACAAATGCGTGAACCTTCGAGGGATGAATCATTTTCTCCAAATATAGAAGAAAACGCAAGTTCTTCATCGCCAACAACGCTTGATGATTTTCTGTTGAAACCAGACCATATTGATGAAACCCATATTCACGAAGGTCGCAGAATTGTTGATATAAAATATTTGTTTTCAGAAATTTCAAATATAAAGCACGAACACACCAACTGCACATTTTCCGATTTAAAATTTGTGAAGGAACGACGAAATGGTTTTCTAAGCCAATATGTTTTCGAGTGCAAAATGTGCAAGAAAATAGAATATGTACATTCCGAAGACCCGAAACTGAAAGTGTCCGTAAATACTGCTGTCGTCGAAGGAGTAGTATGTACAGGAAATGGATATTCACAATGGAACGAAATTTGTGGGGTATTGAATATGCCAAATATGAATCCTTCAACTTACAAGAACATAGAACAATGTTTAGCGCTAACACTTGAAGAATGTGCCTTAGAAGAAATGATCGCAGCTGGTGAAGAAGAAAAAAGGCTTGCAATTTTAAATGGTGACGTAGACGAGGGAGGGTACCCTTTGGTGACGGTAGTTGCAGATGGTTCTTGGGCAAAGAGATCATATAAAAGTGGATTTAGCTCCTCATCTGGTGCGGGATGCATAGTTGGACTGCGAACTAAAAAGGTTTTATTTCTGGGAGTGCGAAACTCGTACTGCTGCATATGTGCTAGAGCTACAAAACTACAAGTAGAAGCATCTGAGCATAGGTGCTTCAAAAACTGGCGTGACAGTGCTAATGCCATGGAAGCCCACATTATAGCAGAAGGGTTCTCGAGAAGCATTGAAATGCATGGATTGAAATTCAATAAACTAATTGGAGATGGCGACTCCAGCATCATGAAAAAAATTTTGCAGCAAATGCCATATGGGCCGAACTTCATAGTACAAAAAATAGAGTGCAAAAATCACTTACTTCGCAATTTTTGCAACAAAATAAAAGCACTTGGAAAAAAAACCAACAACGCTAAAGGCTTTGTACCAGTTCAAATAAGGAAAAAGGTTGAAGCAAACGTTTTACGAATGAGAAAAGCTATAGTTGGAGCAGTAAATTACAGAAAAGAGCAAGAAAACACGCCACAAAGTGATAAAGTAAAAAATCTGAAAATGGACATAAAAAATGCCGCAAACCATGTTTTTGGTGATCATACAAAATGTTCGTCATACTATTGCAAGTCGGAGAAGTACACTAATGATCCAAATTTACTAAGCGATCTTCAAGATTGTGGAATATGGACTGATATTCAACAATTATTGTCGTCTCTAATAGCAAATGCGGAAAGTCTTATTATTAACGTGACAAATAACACTGTGGAGCAATTCAACAACGTTATTGCCAAATTTATAGGCGGAAAAAGAGTAAATTTTACAAAAAGGGGATCATACCAAGCAAGATGTTTTGGAGCAGTAACTTCGTGGAATAGTGAAATGGCAACCCATTCCCGAATACAAAAAAAAATCCAAGGCCACAGTCCTGGCAGCTACACGAAGCATTTTATCGAAAGAAAACGACGTTCGAAGGAGACAACACAGAGGTGTCGAAAAAGAAAACTAAGGTATAATGAAAACACGACAGAAAAGAGAAAAAAAGTTACAGGGCCTGATGAAAATTATGGTTAATTGGAATTAGAACCAGATATGCCACCTGAATTATTTGAAACGAAAAAAGAGGAATTTCTCAAAGAATTATCTCCATCGAATAAGGAAAAACTCGAACGGAATACGGTGGGCCAAAGCAATAATAATTTGTGGGTAATTGAAAGGCGTAAGAGGCTAACAGCTTCTAACTTTGGACAAATATGTAAGTTACGGCCAAAAACTTCAGTTACGAGAGTATTAAACTCGTTACTGTACTCGCCATTTAAAGGAAATACGGCCACAAATTATGGGAAAGAAAATGAAAACCAAGCAATTGAGCAATTTACAAAAGAAACAAAATTAGAGGTATTCGCCTGTGGACTATTTGTCGATGAAAACAAAAACTTTTTAGCGGCAAGTCCGGATGGCCTTATTGGCAAAGATTCTATAATTGAAGTGAAATGCCCATATAGAATAGCAAATATGTCACCAGAAGAAGGAATTGAACAAAAAAAAATTGATTACTGTAAAATTGAAGACAATGCTTTAACATTAAAAAGGAATCACAATTACTTCTACCAAGTCCAAGGCCAGTTACACGTTACTCGTCGTAAATACTGTTATTTTGTCGTGTGGAGTCCTAAAGGTTTGCTGTATGAAAAAAATGAAAGGGACGATTCAATCTGGCAAAAAATTGAACCACTGTTAGAAAACTTCTACCTCCAATGCATTTTACCAGAAATAATTGACGGTCGCATACCAAGAAATTTACCAGCGAGAGAAAGATATAAATCATAAATTGTTTAAAATTCATTGTCTAGTTGTAAAAAATTAAAAATTTTGTACAATAAAGCGTTTACAAACAAAAAATTTCAATTAATCACTGAAGGCAATGTAAGCGACTCTCAACCGAAAATTTGAAACAGATTTTTTTTTTAAACATAAACCCCACATTGGAGGCACCGAGGAAAAATAATCGCTCAGGGACTTTGTTGGAGAAGTTGTTGGACATCATTGGAGAAGCTGTGTGGAGGGTATTTTTAGGATAAGGAAGGAAAGGAAGTTCTGGGTAGGGAAAAGGTAGGTAAAAGTATGAAATGATGGTGGAGAGTCCGGCTGTAAAGATCAAAAGATCTCCCTCTTCCAGTTTCTCCCAATCCGGCCCGCCACGCAGTAAGTGGACAAAATTATCCGCCACCAAAACCCATGCAGACCTCACCCGTGAACCCGGGAACCCAGGCTCAGTCACCAAACATAGCGGACCACTTGGGGTGAACAAGTGGCGGGGGTAATGGTTATCCAATAAATGGTTCCCGGGGCGATGGTACCTATAACGCCTCCCAAATTGAAAATTTATTATAGTACTTGATATAAACAATTTTAATTTGGCTAAATTTTAGTATGAAAGCTCGATCAGTATTGGTATACCGCGATAAGTCACTAAACAGAAAAAAACGAATAAAAAATATCGATCACTCGGGGAAGGACAACACTAGTCTACCGATAAAATTCGTTACATCACTACTTCGCTTTGTATGTATTTGTCAAAACCCTCGTTCCCCGCCCCCCTCAAGGGAACTGAGCGAAAGGGACACCTGCACATCGGGCCGAAAATACCTAAATAAAATCTTCGAAATCGATGTTTTGTATTCCCCATTTTTTTTCTCCAAAACTGGACCGATTTTAATTTTTTTTTTCACAAACTATATTAGAAGAAAATATTCTATGTCGGTACGTTTTGCTTTTTTACAAAATACATTGTTTAGTTTGTATACTGAACGTTTTTTGACGGCTTTTAAATTAGGCATTTTTATTCATTTTTGGAAGGTCCTAACTTCTATAAGAAGTAAATTATCAAAAAAAGCAAAACGTACCGACACGCTAGTGGTCGATATCTATATTATTTAAAAAAAAATTTTGCTCTAGGGTCAAAATCCAGAGAGATAAACGGGGAATACGTTTGTATGGAAAAATGCCGCTAGTATTTCCTCTTAACTGTGTTCGCGGTTTGTTTCGTTAATTTTTCAACAATGCGTGGGGCGAACGCGGTTCGGAAGGTATCGTTAGACGCGTTATTTCATGGAAATTTTAGTTGCCATGAAGCCGTTCACGGGAGATCAGCCCGCATGTTGTGTCCGTGCAATTACATAAGCAATTATTCCGTGACGATTTCGAGACGAATGTACCTTGCTCATTTCGGTTTACGAGACATTAATCAAGCACCAAGCGCAAAATCTATTCGGAAATCGATCAAAATGTTTGAGACAACCGGCTCAACACTAAAAATAATTAATGAAGGCCACCCGAAGTCAGCGAGGATACCAGAAGTTATTCAGCGTGTTAGTGAATCAGTGAGGGAAAATCCACAACAAACTACTCGCAAGAGAAGCCGAGCCTTATCCATCAAGAGGACCACTTTACAAAGAATTTTACGCCACGATTTACATCTAAAAGCTTATAATTATAAAATTCAGCTGACGCAATAATTGAAGCCGAATGATACCGATCTTCGACTTAATTTTGCCAATGTGATGCTGGAACGTTGTGACAATTTTTTCAACATAATGTTTAGCGATGAGGCCAGTTTCCATATCAATGGCCATGTTAATAAACAAAATTGCCGATATTGGTTTGAGAATAGAAGAAGAAGAAGAAGACCCCCCGACAGAAGCATCAACGTCCCTTGAATAGCCCGAAGGTCGTTGTGTGGGCTGCAATATCAGCTAGGGGTATCATTGGCCAACATTTTTTTGAAAACGAAAGGAGAGTTGCTATGACAGTGAAATCTAAGAATTATTGTCAGATGCTTCAGGAGTTCTTGGTCCCAGGTCTTCAAGATTTTCAAGGCCACAATTCCAGGAGCTGGTTTCAGCAAGACGGCGCCACCTGTCACACTGCTAAACTGTCCATGGACCGTTTGAAGGAGATGTTCGCCGGAAAACTCATTTCACGAGGAGGAGACATTGAGTGGCCCCCACGGAGCACAGATCTCAGCCCGTGTGATTATTTTTTGTGGGGATACTTAAAATCAAGAATCTATGAAGACAATCCGATAACAATAAATCAGTTAAAACAAAACATTGTACGGGAAATTAACGCCATCCCACGGGCAACTTGTCTACGTGTTTTTTGAGAATTTTCGAATCCGTCTTAGATAATGTCAACAGGCTGATGGAGCTCACTTGGACAATATAATTTTTAAAACTTAATGTCATTAAAATTTCCATTTATTGTAGTTTTTGAAAGTATTAATAAAACATGTCTAAGTTCTACCATTATTTATTTATTGTTTATTGAAACTAGGTATACAGTTAAGGGCCACCCTGTATATGTATTATATAGATATTTTTGTTGCACTTTGTTGTATGGTTTGTTGCATTTCGATTGATTTTCAGCAACTATGGACTGCATGCCACTGCATTCGTGGGCATTGGTACGGAAACGCCGACACTGCCGAGTGCCAGTCGAGGAGTGCTTTTATTGTTTTTCTGGATGAAATAAAAATGCTGGAAAGCGTTCACCGGAAGCGGTAACTAGAGCAGATATATAGATTTGGAAATACATTTATATATTTCCATTTTTGTTTGAGAGGAATATGTATTAAATATGTAGGTATAACTACCGGTTAGTGGCTGAGTGGGGATTTCGTGTTTGGGTCTCACCCGGCGTCGCTTGTTTGATTCCTCGGCTGGCTAAGTTTTCCATCATGACACTAGCAATATTTTCCGTTTAGTGTGGTGGTAGTAGGAGATTTTCAAACATTGTCATTCGTAACCCGGGAATGTTTGTCTTTCTTTAAAAAAAAACTTACTTTAACAATCTTTCTTTAAGTCTAAAAATTATAGCAAGTGAATGTTTGACACTTTTAAGACGAGGATGAATATATACGTGAAATCCTATTTAGATACTATTTTGATTAATCTTTACGACGAATCGGCTTACAGTATGAACATCAAAAAACATGCTACGGATAAATTGAAGCTTTAACTACTTTATCTATGTATTGGAATTACAATAAAATTATTATTTACGTAACAAAAAATATAAGCGTAAACCACTAAAAAAAATGTTTTCTCATGACTTAACTATGAACTAATGTAAGTAACAATTTTTAAAAAATACCCCTTTACGGCTAAGACTATTTTTGACTTTATCTATGTTCTAACTTTTTTTCGTTCTTATAAAATTATGCACAAAATAAATAAAAACCACTTTTTCGCTTACTAGCCTCGTGCAAAAAGACGCTCGATTTTAATATTTTGCAGGCATGAGATTCAAAATATTTCTAGCGTTTATATTCCTCTTAATGCTAAATCACCATTTTAGATTAATCTTTACTATTAATCGGATTACATTATAAATACAAAAAAAATATAAACGTATAGTCTGTCAATTAAGAGTAGAAAATATAAAAACTTGAACTACTAAATTTGTAGACTGGCAACACCAATTTAACTGTCAAATATTTTTTTGAAGTACAATTACACTGAATGTATAGAACACAGTAAACCACATTTTAAAAAACATTTTTTCTTCATGACGTAAATTTGATTAAAAGATGATTTATAAAGCAATTTGCTTTAGTTAAATTTAACATAAATTTGAATTTAATAATAGATGGAAAGGAAGAATCACTAATGGTGAGTTTAGTTATACTACTTTTAGATCTGTATGAGTTAAATATATTCAGACCTAAAATTAGAGACATGATCTAAAGCCCAGGCAACGCTAGGTACTTTATCTAGTATTAAATAAAAGTGAGCAATTTCTAAACTGTGCTTTATATTTTATTTCATTATAGTTATTCATTATGTTAACACAAAATTGCAAAGGTATAATAATAATATACCTATACGCAATTCTAATTTTGTGATCGGCGGGTATCTATAATGCGATGAAAAAATATTTTTTCCACTATTATGCCTTTTTAATTTTTTATAAAAATGTAGGTTACACAGCTTTACTTTAACACCATGAGTTATGTATTTAGTATTGCCATTTGATCAGCAGTGGCGCCCTCATATATTTTCTACTCTTATTTGACAAACTGTAAACTACTATGTATTTTTTCATTACAAAATGTACGAACTAAAATAAGTAAGAACTTTTAAAAAATACCATTTTATGGGTAAAATTAGCTGTGACCGATTTCCTTTTTTCTTTCATATAAAATTATTCACAAAATTAATGAAAACCACTTTGCGCCTGAAATCGTGACCTCTAGACTTTGTTTGCTAAGAGATTTTTAACATATTACCTATAATCGTGGCCTTATAAGCAGTGGCGGCTCGTGACTTTTTGTGTGCTAGGGTGCTAATATTTAAAAATTGACATCGTGGATGTTGTCGAATGCGAAAAATATATATTTTTTTTTTTCAAAAATCGGTGTTTTGTATGAAGATTTTTCAGGAAATCGGTGCGGCACACCGCCAAACTGAAACTTTCTGAAATTTTTCATACAAAAAAATGATTTTCAAAAAAAAAAAAAAAATTTTCGGCAACAACAACTTCATAATGCCATTTTTTTTTTAATTTCAGCACTCTAGCACACCCAAAAGTCACGAGCCGCCACTGCTTATAAGGTACACTAAGAATACATTCATTTTTGACCTGTGGCTTCCCCTAAAAAAACACTTTCCCGGTTCCCTCAATATTTATTTTTTAATTTACTTTCTTTATTTTGCAGAAACAAACAGTACATAATTACATAGAATAAAATAGTTACAAAGTTACAGAAGTTAAATAGAATTTATATTTGTCTTGTTTCGTCGGGTAAGTTATTGTAAAGTATTAGAGATTTCTTGAGAATGATTTTTGGTTTTTTTCTAGTGGGTTTTTAATATACACAATCAAGGGCGAAGTTTAATGTGAAATTACTATTTGTAATTAATTGTTACTGTGAATTGGTTTACATTATGAATACTAAAAAATAGGAATTGGACAAAATTATGTTTTTTCTATTGTCTCGTTCGAGTACAATTAAAATAAAATTGTTAATTACTTTATAAAAAATATAAGCTTTAACTACATAAAAAAAATCATTAAAAATTTAGGAACTCGCATAAAGAAACAAAAATATTATGACTAAGACTATCGGTAACATCTCCTTTGACTAACATTTTAAATTATTCACAAAATAAATTAAAACCCCTTTTGCGCTAAAATCGAGCTTTTCCAGACTCCATTTGCCAAGCGATTTTTATTCCTATATTTGTGGTGATATAAGGCACACTAAGGATGGCTTTATTAAAAAATTTTGAACAATTCGTTAAATATTTAAAGTTAATTTTCAAGTTCTGTGTAATTATTTAATTCTTGTGATTATTTCAATTTTATGATGCAACTGGCCTTAAATGATTTAATAACTGAACTTGAAAAGAAATTACACAGAACGTGAAAATTAGATTCAAATATTTTTTGATGAATTGTTCAAATTATTTAAAACAACCCGTCCTACGAATTTAATATATTTTTGGAACATATATTCTTCTTAAAAGAAATAATTGTATCCATTTCACGAAGGAACACGAACAACGAACTAGTTAATAATATATTCCCGTGGCAGAAAACAAGCGGATCGTATCGCGAATCGGACATGTTCGCTTATTCCTTTTATCCCTTTGTCAATGTGTCCTTGTTCAATCTCTTCCTTTCATTCCTCGCAACCTTTACTAGAGCCAGCGCTGGTCGGGAAATAACAAAGCCAGAGGGGTTACATTGGAAACTGGAATAGCATACAGCACAAACTGTAACACACAGTTCGGCTGTTAAAAGCCCGGAACGTGTGCTTTTGAGGATATAATCTTCGTACAAATGGTTAAATGCGGGATCGGTGTTTGATAAAATAAAATTCTAACTAAAATAATTGAAACTGGAATAACTACCGATAAGTAGGAAATCTAACTGCTGGATTTGAGGTCGGAATAATCAAATAAACTAAATAATTTGTTTAAACCAAAATGTACAGCAATTACATAATACTAGGTATGGATAAGAACAATTTTATTATTACTACCCCCCCCCCCCTCTCCTCACCCCCCCCATTCCTCCCTCACCACTCCCCACTTCACTCCACCACCTAACCCCATCCCCCCTCACCCCTTCCCAATCCCCCTTTCCCCCCCTTCTCCCCCTACACCCACTACCCCCCCCGCCCGCCCTACTCCTCACCACTCCCACCGGCTCACCGCCCCCACCGTACCCGTTATATTCATTTTTCAAACAGCTCACGTGCCAACTGGTGCATTTTTTTACGCCAGAGCTCTGAGTTATAGCCTGTATCTTATTCTGATGTATGAGCTATATTATTGTAAAGTTTCATTAAAATCCATTCAGTAGTTTTTGCGTGAAAGAGTAAGAAACATACATATATCCATACAAACTTTCGCCTTTATAATATTAGTAGGATAGGCCATAGAATTGGATTTTTCAAGATTTCAGAGGCAAATTTGGAATATTTAGGAATTATTAAATTACTGTGAAAATAATGACATAAAGTAAAATAATTTGTTTTTTGTGTAGAAATTTCAATTTTTATACTACAAATTTGTATTGCAACGTAAATCAGTCGCTGTTAATAAATTTAAGCCCATGTAAATGGTTTTTTAATCGTACTGATCAGTGAAGTCCTACTTACCTCAACAATTAGACAAGCTTTCACACTGTGGATAAATAGAAAGAATATAAGAAAATGATAAATAGCTCTGAAATAATAATAATAATAAGAAGGTATATAAAAAATAATTAAAAAATAAAAATAAACTAATATATATAACAATTGTTACACCATATTTAGACTGCTGTTCTAGCATTTCTCTATCTTCACAATGTAGGTAGCTTAAAAACTCTAGAATAAGAGAATGAGACAAATTTTGAAGTGTAATAAATATAAATCAACAAATAAAAAGCTCAAGGAATTAGACATAATGAATGTTAAACGAAGAGTTTTCTATGACGTTAATAATTTTTACCTACAAAGTTTTTAACAATTTACTACCGATTTACTTTAGAGACGAACTACATAATTGCAGTACAGACTTCCACACATACCACACAAGGCAGAAAAAAAATCACTAAAAAGATTGAACAAATCAAAAACATAAATCCAGATGCATAACATAGTTCGTAGTCCAATTAAAAATGTTTCTACGATTATATTAGACCACGTGAAGTTGATCTCAAAAAATAAATAATAAGCTACGTAAAAAGGCTTCCAGATTTCTAGTACTTTTCGGAAATCGTTAGAACCTAAAAAATACATCTTTTCTACTCCTTCTGGTGTCCTCTCCAATAAGAGTTGCATATCATCAGCAATCAGGGATCAGGGCTATCTTCAACTCAGATCCTCAACAGCTCAGAAACTACTTATATACCAGTAAAGACGTCAACTGGTCAATCACGATCCGAAATTTCCATCGGTTAGTTTTAAGTTGTTGAAAGAACTAATAAAGCGTTCTGCGCTTTCGCTCGGCGGCTGTGAAAGTTGGAAAACACGGTCACAGTCCTGTTCCATGTTACATGCTCCCTCAGCTGCTAGTGGAAACCATGTTTATTAATCCGCAGGGACTTTCGTGTCAGCTTCAATAATTCCCTCAGAAGTTAGTGCGCTTGCCTCGGGCACATTATGCCCTGACAAACTAACTTCTTGGCTTTCAAAGCACGGGAACAGATTTCACGGAAACTACCGAAGTACAATAGCACAAAACACAGTATTAACTAACGGGAAGTAGTAATGATTACATTATAGTTATTTGTATTCAAAATGGCTAATGATGAGTGACGCAAATTGAAAAGTTTATATTTATACCGCCAGGAGAGATTTTATTTCTAGTAACAGTGTAAAAGGCTTCAAAACTTTCAGTGGAAAATGCGGATAGTTTTTAAGAGCTTTTTTCAGCCGCGTTTATCATTTTTCGAAGAGTATTTTGTTGATCGATTTGGTTTGCGAAATACTAGCGAATTTTTCAAAAGTGGCCAGCTGTTGAATCTGCAGAGTTCGATAATGCCCGGCAGGTGAATTTGTTAGTCCTAAAACTATCATCTAGCCATCTGTGAAAGAGTAGATTTAGATTCTTTTAAGTATCACCAATCTGGTAATCCACAAACCCGATGGACGAAAAAGCTGCACTAATATTTAATACCATGATTAAAGGCCGAATGAGATTACAAAGTTTAAAAAAACATTAACGTGTTTGAAAAAAATATAACAGTGGTGTTTGGACGTAGTCGCTTCGGTAAAAGTTAGTTAAGGTTTAAGTTGTACACTAAGGAAGAGTATGATACCGTGTTTAACTTATTTATTTATCTTGCAATCTTTTTTTCAGCATTTTCCTAAATTAGTGCTAGGTTGTCTCACACGCCACCAAATTTACTGTGGATTTTGTTAATGACTACATTGAAACTTTTCATGCCTTAAGTACAACACGGAGATCGTAAAAAGTTGAAAATTTAATATAACAAATCGTCTTTCGTGATTGACAAAGATTAAAGAAATATTATCTATTAAATTTATTGACATTTTGTATCACGCAATGTGATTTATCGACATCATAAATCAATTTTCACAATCTATAAATAGTAGAAGCTTAATTGGTAGCTCAAAACATAAATAAATACATATTTTTAATAATTTTATTCACACGCTAACGTTAAACTTCACACGCTAAGATTCTAACTGTAAGCAACTCCAGTCAGATATTGATAGAATTGTTGACTGGAGTAAATGGTATCGTATTGAGTTCCAAGTGCTGAGTTTTGTCATTCAATAGAGAGTATCATATCTGATATTACCGGTATACAATGGATTTTCGAAGTTTAAAACGTATCTTCACAATGAAGGTTTTTTTAACTGTGTTTGATAGTAGACTGACATATCATGCTAATATTGAGATGGCTTGTAGCACTTTATTGAGAATGCTGGGCTTTGTTCAATACACTGCAAGGAATTTTAGAGATACCAGGGTCCTCATAATTTTATTTAATTCCTAGTAAGTAGTTGTCTTGTAGGGTAGGTAATTTGTAGTCCACACCAAAGTAAACTATTCACTCGTGTTGGAGAGAGTTCAGAAGAATTTTCTGAGGATTTTCTGTACGAGGGAGTATGGCTACTACCCGTGGCTCTATCCCACCGATTTTCTTTTTCTTTAGTACTTTTTAATGGCTTGAAAACTCGACTATCATGGAGAGCATTCATTTGTATGTTCCCGATGGATATCTCCGCCACCGACAGCATAGACTGTTCTAACTTCCAGCCTGCAGGACTAACTTGCTAATGGTCATGCTGGTGGGGAGAGCAATCTTGCTGTTGAACAGAATCAATTCCTTTAAAGGGCAAGTTCTATTCCTACAAGTATAGTTGACGTACCAACTGCTTATTTTAGGCAATTTAATTCTTTTTTACAAATTTATTTTTTCCAAAACGATAAATTGAATTGATTTGAACAATATTTTAGGAATTTAACCTTTTTCATATGAATACCACTCGAGAGTCCTAAATGCTTCCAACTATCCTGAGAAAATGGGAATATGGCATCACGATTGGTGTGTATTGTGAGGCTAGAGGGAATGGGAAGTATAAATGGGAATAATTGTCGTTAAAATGAAATTAGAGACATTTATTGGGAAAAATAGGACATTTTCAAGTTTATTTTATTCATGAAAAAATTACCATAATGAGGGTATTATTATTTTATTTTTGAATTGATGAATACATTTTCTATGATTATTTTAAATGTGCCATTTTCGATTTGCAGCCAAAACGACGAGTTCGTTTTTCTTTGTGAGATTGGCGGCGTAGACGTCACGCCGGGCAGCTTTGGTGACACCTTACCAGCCAGAGACGTTTTCTGTTTCATAATGACGTTGAAGCCAATTGGAACCGTTTCGAAATGTGCGGTTTTAGACCTTTTTTGAAATCAATAAAAGAGAATGAAAAGAAATAATAATGAGCAGAAAATAAATGCAGTTTGTGAAAATACCACATTGTATAATACCTTATTTGGAATGAAAACGTATTTAATTAATTAATCGATTACCAACATAAATATTAAATGTATTATGTAAGACCTGCGACCTTGACGGCCTCCGGATCGAGGGGCAAGGCTCTTGACTAGCGATCCGGAGGTCACGGCTTCGTACCCCAGCGTGCGCAAGATTGCTTTGTGTTTTCACAATTTTCACAATTTAATGAATTAAAATAACATAAGGGAACGTACCCATACTACGTGACCAACTTTTTGCAATTTTTAACCCCCCCCCCCCCCCCGGTGACCAAAAACCTATGGCCCCCGCCGCTCATTTGTACCAAATGTGGTATTTTAAAGACCCCCCCCCCCCCGAACAGGTCACGTAGTATGGGTACGTTACCTAAGGTATATTTGCGGCATGTTCCAGAGTGGAAGATACTCTCAGTATGGCCCTGATGTAAGGCCACCATTCAGAATTGAAACGTTGCTTGAAATGGCCTTAGCCGTGTTTAGTGACTAGATCTGAATAACCAGATACTTACCCACCTTTCTCTTCCTATCGCCTCCTCCTCCCCAATACATTCAGTCTCACAAAATTCCCCAGTCGGGGTTACAGAAGACTCTCTGACTTCAGGCGGTTGGGAACAGTTGAGACTCTTGTGCTATTCGTGTTAAAAAAATATTTAAAAATGGTGGTAATATACTTTTTTGAATGCGAGGTCTACTGTTCACGGAACTCCCATGTATCTCTAAATATCGTAAATTCAAAATAATACAAAAAAAATGTAACCTAAATGAAAAAAATTACAGCCGAATAACAAAACATGTCGTTTATATTTCTTTTTTATCGGCTTGCGGAGATGTCAATGTCAATCTGTAACCACGTCCATAGAAATAAAATAAAAATAAAAACCGACACCAAAGCCATTCGATGTTAACCATTTTTTACCTATTGTTTTTTTTCTGCAAAAAAAGACATTTGCAATTCTCCCCGTGGAGCGCGAGGATCAAAGAAAATTGGAATTTATGGAGCAGTAAAAATATACAGGGAATGATTTTCCACGTCTCGAAATATTGACATAAGGTAGGTTCTTACTTTTGGCCAGAGGCGAACATGAATTTTCGGCATTATAAATAACACATAATTTTTTAAAATGTTAATAGTATCCATAGACATCCAAATGGATAGACAAGCAGTTACAGATGAGGGGTAAAACCAAACTATGGAGAGCGAAGAGGGGAAAGATGACTGTCATTCGTTGAACAATTAATCTGACAGTATATAGGCATCTCGCATTACAATATCACCATTTAGTTCTTAAAAGCAAAATCTGCTTTGAATGAATAGACCTTTTTACATGGGAGCGCGAATTGCTTGCCACGTTCAAAACATATTTGCTAAGGCCAAATGCTCGCCCCAAAAAGACTCGCGCCAATACACATATCAATATTTTGTTTCCGTGTTTAGTTAAAACACTTTTACAAATGTTTCATAATTTACTTACCCCTGTAACCAGCGACGAGCACATTGGAGTACCGCCCACATTCGCTATGTACACATTGATACGTAGATATATTGTATAGCACAAGCTGCCGTTATTTCGTTAAATGTATGGATGTCAGCTTCTCGCTGTTCACGGCAAGAATGATGACGTCACACATTTTAGATTCAAGCGAGGCTATATCCCCTCCCCATGGAGAGAGCCGGTTCCAAGGAGGAGCTACAGCCGGCGCCATGTGGAGGGGGAAATAATACGTTTTAATCACTTAGGGCAGGTCCAGATATATTCATATGTCCGTGATAGTATCTATTATTGACAGCCCTGATTTATTAAGCTTAATTTAGTACCTTCCACATACCAAGAATTACACGATCTAAATTTAATTTTTAATTGCGTGAAAATATCAGGACTGAGTCATTTAAAATGGGAGGCAAGTATGGGTAACGCCGCTCTTTGAACCATTTATTGCATAACCAACATCTCTGTCTTAGATCACCCCAAGCGGATCGCTACGTTTGGTGACTTAGCAGGAGTGCCCGGCTTCATAGGGGTCTGGTTTGTCCGTTGTTTGTCTTTGCGGTGGATGCGCCTGACCACCAACTGCGTGACAGGCCGGATCGGGAGAGACTGGTTGAGGGAGACGTTTTGAACATCGCCTTGCACCGTAGTGGGTGGATTCATACGTCCGTCGCTCCTGGACAACCTGGTAACCAGATTCCTACCCACCTTTTTTTTCCTTCCCAGAATGTCCTTTCCTAAAAAGACCCTCCGCACAGCATCCCCAATACGACAAAGGCCCTGAGGGGATAGCTCCTCAGAGCATCTTTCATGAAATAAAGATAGAACAACGACAGCATACCCGACGCCTTTGCTCTAAAGATTGTAATCCGTTTCTTACTCGTGAGATAGAAGAATCTATCAAACGGATCGCCCGTTTCGTCGCTCCGGGAACCATTCCTTGGAAAACCGACAACGCGCCAAGTGCTTGGCTACATTTATGCCTTAGCAGGGATACCCGGGTTCATGGGGTGGGGTTTGTCCGGGTCTTGGCGGCGAATGTGCCCGCTCACCAACTGTATGGCAGACTTGATCGGGAGAGACTGGTTTAGGGAGACCTTTTCAACTCTCCAGCCGGACTCTCTCGACCCATCGCCTTACACCGCGGTGGATGGATTCATAGGTACGTCACTCCTGACCCCCAGATACTTATCCACCTCTCATACATTTCTCCTTCCCATAACTTCTTCTCCTTCATTTTCCTAAAAAATATCCTCCACACAGCATCCCCAAGGATGACTTAGGCCCCGAGGGAAATTATTTTTCTGAGGATCTCCTTTGAATGAGCTTTTCAATATTAAGATCTGCCTGAAGAAAGTTTAAAAAAAATCGTTGAGATAGTGACATTTCTTTGGACTTGGACACATTGTATAATTACACCTTCCCACTACATACATCACCCATTAATTTACTTAATACGCATACTATAAATAAGACACTACAATGAACACACATAATAGGTACTCACCATGTAATATACTTAGTAATTGTATTTTTTTTTAACCAAAGTATCTAATGTAGGTACTGTTTGTTTCTGTTGATAAATAAATAAAAAAATAATTCCTTCTTTGAAATTGAAAAAAAAGTTACCCACAATATTATATGGTTTATAATTAAGAAGATAGGTATTTAAGTACCTACTGCATTATAATATGCGAGCCTGAGGTGTGTAAATAACCCCAGACCCTCTGGGCTTAATACCCAAAAAATTATGATTATGAAAACTCTACTTGCGCGAACAAAATATCACAAGGATGGCACAAAGAAAAACTCCAAGGAAAATAACAGATCCATCAACCTTGTTTTGTAGTTCTTGATGCTTGGAGGCCTCTGTAATTTCATCCAATCAATAGTTAAATTCAATCAGTGCAATCCTTTTGTGACTTGAAAATTTGCACAAGAGATGAGATTTGTCAATTAATACACAACTCATAGGTTTTTAACAATGACAAGAAAATTTTCCAAAAAACAGACGATGTCAGTTATTTTCTTGTTTTGATTCCATTTTTAAAAACAATCCATTTAGGTGTCTCTGTTAAATCCAAAGAGTGAGTAAGTACCATCCTTGTGATATAAGTATATTTATTTAAATTTTCGAACAAACAAAACATATTGCAATGCCTAACCACCTACTTACAGATCCTATGATTACAGAGGAAATATAAATTTATTAAATAAGAGACAATTAAGAACATCATTTTTAGGACGCGAGATCTTCTGCACATAGAACTGCTAGTATTTATTATATCAGTAGTAAGTATAGTTCCTATCAAATACCTGCCTATATTTCAAGCGGAGATCAAATTTAAAGGTTACGCAGTAACGGTATGATAAAATAATAAACAAAATTCTCTTGGGACCAACAAAAATATGCCCATTAAAATACCGTGTTATAACTTTTCTCGTTTGTTTTATTTTTATTACCAGTCCGCATCTGCTTCGGCCTGTATTACACGAGGTAGAAAAACATGGATTTGAATTCTGTTCTGACTGTTGTTCCTCGGATGTTGTTCCTCGGATGAAGATGGAAAATATCATTTGTATTTGGAGTGTTTCAGACCGGAAAAATAGAGTTTTTCAGTAAATTTCCATGGAATTCTATAAATATATTTATTTATGTAGATTATTATCTTCGTTCAACTTACCTACAGTCAATGCCTTACAAAGATATAAGCAGATATTGCTTCCATCTCTCCATATTTGAATATTGAATTTCAAATATATAAACCTTTAAAAACTAAATACAATATTATCGTTATTATTGTGGTGAAAGAAACCCCAGTTTCGTGTTTTGTGCTCGTATTAATATATTGGAAAGGGAACGAAATCAATTTATACAATGGAATCAAGTGTCAATTTATTATGAAACACTAATAAAATGTAATGTTCATTTTGTTTCCTTCTAGCGAAATTTATTCAAATTATATTCTTTCTAATCGTCTATTTTTAAACGACTTCAAAAAAGAGGAGGTTCTCAATTCGACTGTATTTTTTGTTTTTGTTTTTTTTTTTTATGTTTGTTACCTCAGAACTTTCGACTGGGTGAACCGATATTGATGATTCTTTTTTTATTTGAAAGCTGATGCTTTCCGTGTAGTCCCATTTTAATTTGGTTCAGTTCCGATAATGGGATCCATGAGAAAACCATATAAGTCTTAAATTTGCATCAAGTATGTGCGCGACAAATGGACGAATAACTCAATATCACGCCAACCGATTTCGATTATTCTTTTTTTATTGGAAAGGATGTACTTCAAGGGTAGTTTGATGAGAGTTTGGTTAGGTTCTGATTATCGTATCCATGACAAAGTAACGGAACTCTTCAATTCTTAGGAGCAAATTAACGAAACTCGGCCGAATCTCTTAATTTGACCCTAGCGTCGTTATGGTCAAATTGTGTCTGGCTTATATGAGCAGCACGTTTAGTAGGTCTACCCATATTCAGACAAATTAGTTAGTGTATAGGTACTTCAGATTCACTAAAAAACAAAAAATAAACAAAAATTTTAACAAAACAAAAAAACGACTTCAAAAAATGCACTAAAAAGTAAAAAAAATAATTTCGTACTCTTCTACAACTTCATAATCATCTTACTTTTTCTACTCATCAACATGTGGGTACGATTGTTATTTTTGGAGTCGGTGTCAGCAAAGGTACCCGGCCCAACGTGTTCACTTCCCGCCGCGGCCCCGCTCTCCCCTCGTCAAGTCGCTTGTGCGACACAAGCACATCTCACCTAAACTATGTATGTAGTTACAAACCTTCCTTGAATGACACCGACTCCAAAAATAACAATCGTACCTACATGTTGAGTAGAAAAAGTAAGATGATTATGAAGTTGTAGAAGAGTACGAAATTATTTTTTTACTTTTTGTGCATTTTTTGAAGTAGTTTTTTTGTTTTGTTTATTTAAAATGAAACTGCGCTGTATATACTTACGAGGGCTGTCCGTAAAATAAGGTCTCCAAGGTGCTGCGATCGCGAGGAACAATTTTATGCGAGATCCGGGAAAACTGGCGTGTAACCTGGTTTCCCTACGCCAAACCCCCACAACGCTGCACTCTCTGCGACATTTAGTATCGGCGTAGCAGCCGTTAGCGATGAAGCTTCCTCTCGCCGCACCCGCCAGGTATGAATTACGCTCTATAAATAGTTTTTTTGTGCGAAGAACAAAATCCCGGTAGAAATTCATTCTCAGCTACTTGAAGTGTACGGAAAACAGTGTATTGTAATTTAAAAGCGTGCCTGACGGCCATCGGTTTTAGGTGACAAGATTACTTAGTGGAAAAAAAATTATCGCATTCGACGGGAGACCACTATTGACAAGATTTTTACCAAAAAAAATTGGAGACCACAAAGTGTGCCCAAGGTGGGTCCCAAAATGCTCACCGATAATCACAAACAACAACGGGTTGAAACAGCCCGCGAATTCAAGCTCCATCGCGAATGGCTGTCACGCCGAGAATAAGCGTCACAGAGGGTGCAACGTGGTGGGGATTTGACAATAGGAAACAAAGCTTGCAGCCAGTGTTGCAGGATTGCGCGTAAAATCATTTCTCGCGACCGCAGCGCCTTGGAGCCTTACTTTGTCTTATATTCATAAAAGCAAAAACTTAAAAATAATTTTCCACTGTAACAAATATTTTTATTTTCGAGCGTAAATTGAGAGTTATTCAATCTTGAATGCTTTCTCATTCCCGCATCGCATTGTCCTTTACTAATAAGGGGCCAGGGGTTTCTATTGATCAAATGCCACGGATGTCACATATGGTAATTTTTCGCATATCGCCTTGGCAGCGGTTAACGGCGTATTTTAACTTTGAGCTTCAAGCACATCATCTGCTCTGTGTGGCGGGTCTGTATGGGATTGTGTGGAGAGCGATGTTGGGCAGCGATGATCTTTTATCTTTTATAGCTGTGTCTGGCACCCGTCTAAACGGTTTTCCATATTGTTAAGACACCAACGCTTAAAAGTAGTTACGCTAACGCCAGAGCACGTCAGAGATGACGGCGCGTTTCCCGCGTAATACTCGTTAAGAGATCTTAGTGGCGATAAGATTTGCGAATCGAATGTCATCGATACAAACATTAAAATAATACGACAAATGGTTAGTCATTTATAAACGTCTGTTAGGCTTATATGTAAATTCCTAGTTATAATAACTAATAAATGGTAATAATTCATACCAACTGACATCAACAACGACATGCATAAACAAACCATTGAAAGTCATAGAAAATTACAGAAATTTGACAGCCGATAATGCACGACGAACGCCTTCCGACATTCGACAGATTTTGCCTTTTATATCTTAATTGTCTCGTAACGCACAACAGACACAGAATAACCCTTCTGATTTATCAAAGATAGGGGTAATTTAATTATTTTAGGAAAAACCCTTTTTGCAAATTATGCTGTAAAATATTAACATGAATAACTTTCTAGATATAATATCTAGAAAATAATTCGTGTGAAATAATTTTCAAGATTTTTTTATCTAGAAAATTATTCGCCTTAATATTTTACAGCATAATTTGCTAAAAGGGTTTTTCCTAAAATATTTTTTATGCTCTTCTTATGAAAGGCATAAAAGCAATCCTGTATTGGAACCCTGTAAGTCATCAAAAACGTAACAGTATTTGTATGCCTTTCTTGGAAGAATTGAGTTTGCGTAAGCACAAAACAATTTTTGAAGTAAAACTTCTTTACGCACGCTTGACTTGGGGAGTAAGCTGGTGAAAGCATGACGAGAGCGTTACGTAAAGCGAGGCGAACGGTAGTTGAGAGGGAGATATAAGTTAGTGAGGATAGAAAGAGAGAGAGTTACGCTTCGTATATTACTGAGGGGCAAGAGAGAGAGGTGCGAGCACACATTTTCTTTCTCTTTCTCTCATAGACAGTTACATTACACAGTGCAGGCCTATTGTCTGTATCACACAGTAGGAGCAAGAGAGAGCAGTGCGCGCGCACATTTTCTTTCTCTCTTCCTATCATATAGATGGAGTTAAAAAAATTTCCTTCAGTCGTGTGTTTTAAAGCACACTGGTTTTTTTATACCAGAACAACTCTCTTTTTATAACTTTTGAAGGTTATTCCCATCATTGTAATATATCATTGAAGAAGAAGATAACACTAATAATCTAAACGAAAATATGAAAGAGAACAAGACACAGAAACTTAGAAAAAATATAGTGGTTGCAACTGGGACTCGAACCGAAAACCTCTCGTCTAACCGGGACGTGCGCTTTTACCAATTCAGCCATTGCCATCTTCCATCAAACCATCATAATAAATTGTCAATCGCATATTATTTATATATAGTCCAAGTTGCGACCATTATCTTTTCCTATTTTGTTCTCTTTCATACTTTCGTTAAGACTATTAGTGTTATCTTCTTCTTCAATAATACAAAACTATTTATTCATTTTGCGTGTGCACGGGCGCAAACCAATAATTCATCATTTTAAAGCGTAATTTGCGAAAAGTGATTTTCCCTAAAATAATTAAATTAGCGCCATCTACGAAAGAAGCAGATTACGAATTCTTTTAAGAATACCCTCAAAGGAAAAGAAACGATTCAATTTCACCCCTGAAACATTGCGATGTGACCTTCAAACAGAACACTTGTAAAAGGCAACCAACTACGTACCAAAGGTAGCGAATTACTGAGAACCGTTTATTTCCCGAATCTTGACTGAAATTATTAACAGACAGAATTATAATTACAAATAAGCATAGAACGATCCATCTTAATGTAATTTCAATTATAACTTGCTCTTATTGCAACGTTTTATTCGGTACCATGTTTTTTTTTTCCTTAGTTCTTCCCATTATATATTTATATGTACTTAGATTAAAAATATATATTTACATAGATTTAAAATATGGTGTAGCGGCGGTAATTAAAGAAAATGCGCAATTTTTTTTACGGTAATTAAAATTAGTCTTTATTTGGAGTAGGTACAAACAATTTGCAAATAAAGCCTCAATTACATTGAGCGAGTTTACAAGCTGCTATCTACTAAGTTTAAAAGCGGGTGAATCGGCGAGTGAGATTGTCATGATGACACTGTCCACTCGCTCAGTAGCGAACTACGACGCCTGCGTGAACTAATTTTGTCAGATGTTTGACAGTCGAAATCAGCTGTTTATTGGCCGCCATATTGAAAACACAAATAAACCAATCACGAGTAAGTGAGTAGAAAGTAAAATTAAAGACCTTTCAACTTTTTTCGTAGATAGTCAACAATCTGCTAGTTAGCAAGTAATACGATTACCCTGAGCGAGTTTACTAACAGATAGTGAATTTCCCAGACAGTAGCTTGTAAATTCGCTTAATGTAATTGAGGCTTTAGACAAAGTTCAATAATAGTAAACAGTACAAAACTATAACAATAACTTTATGGGTGCTTTAACAACAAATAACCCAAAGGAAACTAATTGTTCCCTCAACCGCTCGTTAAACCTTTTGACAAAAGAGTTACGAGTATTTACTCTGGGTTAGCTGAAAGTATTTCAGTCCTGCCAGAGAGTTTTCCTTGAAGATCCGCGGGTAGGCTCGGGAGGCAACTTAACTTTCTAGAGTTAAACATCAGAGCAGATGATCTGCTCGAAGCTCAAAGTCAATACGCCGTAATCTGCAGTAACCGCTGCCGAGGCGACATGCGAAAAGTTATGCGACCGAAAACAGGAGAGGGGGTCATTTTAATTACGGATCTGCCTAAACGGGCGGATGACAGCTGTCAAGTTGATTCAGTACACGAACATATGAATATATCTGGACCTGCCCTAAGTGATAAAAACGTATTATTTCCCCCTCCACATGGCGCCGGCTGTAGCTCCTCCTTGGAACCGGCTCGCTCCATGGGGAGGGGATATAGCCTCGCTTGAATCTAAAATGTGTGACGTCATCATTCTTGCCGTGAACAGCGAGAAGCTGACATCCATACATTTAACGAAATAACGGCAGCTTGTGCTATACAATATATCTACGTATCAATGTGTACATAGCGAATGTGGGCGGTACTCCAATGTGCTCGTCGCTGGTTACAGGGGTAAGTAAATTATGAAACATTTGTAAAAGTGTTTTAACTAAACACGGTAACAAAATATTGATATGTGTATTGGCGCGAGTCTTTTTGGGGCGAGCATTTGGCCTTAGCAAATATGTTTTGAACGTGGCAAGCAATTCGCGCTCCCATGTAAAAAGGTCTAATCATTCAAAGCAGATCTTGCTTTTAAGAACTAAATGGTGATATTGTAATGCGAGATGCCTATATACTGTCAGATTGATTGTTCAACGAATGACAGTCATCTTTCCCCTCTTCGCTCTCCATAGTTTGGTTTTACCCCTCATCTGTAATTGCTTGTCTATCCATTTGGATGTCTATGATTCAGTACAAAGAAATAGCATTTCGTGGCAGCTCCCTAATTTATCTGACCCCCTCTCCTACCGCAGGAAGAAATCTTTCATAGCGTCGTGTGACAGTACAACATATAAGCGCTCGTGGTTCAACAGATATCTGCCTGCGCTTTTATAGATGTATATACGCCACAATTAACAAAAGATTCAGAATCACCATTCAGATCATTAATTATTTTAAGTTTACCCTATCTGAATTGATTCTGAATAACAAAACAAGTTTGTATAGGTCCAGCGTAATGAATCCATCTCTAGTAAGTACGCACCATGCAATCTTCAATCTGCCTTCACTATTAGTTATCACATCACGTCTTCTTATCAGTTTCCACTATCACTAGCACTAGCACTAGCACTAGCACAGACACTATCGCCTTTTACGTCCGCCTTAATGGTATCTACCCAACTACCCAACTTCCAATCCTTCCGTCTTACCCTAACACCGTCTGAAAACTTAAAACACCTAGAAATGTAATTTATTCCTATCGATTTAAAAAAAAACTGACTTTAATTAATTAATTTAAACATGTCCCAAAAAAAACATGTTTCATGGGTGAAATAACTATGTTCTGAAGAATTACAAAAACCATGTTTTCCTAAGAGTTTCATTAAGATTTTATATAAGAATAAAGTAAATTATCAATAATGCTTTATTAAAAACAATATTTTTGCAAATTTTTAATCGAATAATAGGAAAAAAATAATGCTTAAAATAAAAACACAATTTTATTTTATTTATTTATTATTACATTTATTACATACAAGATATAACAATATAAAAGGAAGCTTTGACTGTCCAACTAGGAAGGTTTCCCGTTTTAGGACAGTCAAATTGGCAGGTTGCGTGTACATAATTTCACATTAATGGATTAAATAATAATTAACAATAATGGTACATATTGGGGGAGTTACTTAGATATTAGGTACAATATCAGATATAAGTTGTGTTATTCTAGGTATACATCAGTAATAAACAATAAAATCCAGGTAGGTACATGTAAAATATAAAATAAAATAAAAATATAACATATAAATGTAAGAAAGAAAAAAAAAATTAAATAAAAAAAGTATTTTTTTAGGAAAATACAAATTAGCAGTAATAAACAATAAAATCCAGATAGATACATGTAAAATATAAAATTAAAATATAATATATAAATGTAAGAAAGAAAAATAAAAAAATATTTTTTAGGAAAATACAAAATACAAAATCGAAGAAATCAACTCAGACTACGTTTTTTAATAATTTTTCGGAATCTGTCCTACCTAAGTCTAATAACCATTTTGTAATTTTATTACCGAAGGATGATAATTCACACAGTTTAAATTGAGAGGGGATTTTGTTGTATATTTTTGGTCCCAGGTATGAGAAAACTTTTTGATAAGCCGCAGTATTGCTTGTTGGAATAGAAAGGTCGTTTCTGCTCTTATTTCTGGTTTGATGATTATGATCGACTGTTATCGTTTTGTTTATATTTTTGTGGACGCAGATTGTTATTTTTTTTATGTAACACTGTCGAACATCAAGCACATTAAACTCCTTGAAGAGAGCGTCGCTCGAGTATCTGAAGGGTTTCTTCATAATGACGCGTAGAATGGATTTCTGTGCCTTCAGTAGCGGGTATAATATTGTTAATCCTGTTCCACCCCATCCAATGCAACCGTAGGTTATGACGGAGTTACAGAGCCCGTAGTATATTTTTTTAATGTCTTGAGTTTTTATAATTTCCCGCAATGCTATAAATATATAAATAAGCTTGCGCACTTTATTAGCTGTGTTTTCAATTTGTTGTTTCCATTTAAGGTGGTTATCCACTATTATACCTAAATATTTAATAGATTTAACACATTCAAGGGTTTCGCATTTACAAGTATGGTTATTATTTCCAAGGCTACACAAATAAAAACTTTGCTATTTTTTTTACTCCGCTTTAAATGAAATAATAGTATTAAAATATAAACTACTTCAACTCTCTCGTAGCAAACTGGGGCCGAAGGTAAACCCCAAAATCCTTCTACTTAAATACATAAAATATATTTTTAGTATTTTAGGTATTCCTGCGCAAAGGATTAATACATAATGTGCCGTTTAAAAAAAATGGGAAAAAATCGTTGACCGCAGGAACAAATATTTTGTCAAATATAGGTAATATTCCCTGCCCAATAAATGGTCAAATAAAAATAAAATAAAAAGGGATTTCTATGATTTAACTGCCCATAAGACAGAAAAATGAATGGGGTCATCGGTTACACATGGTTACGGACGTTATGTTTGGCAACTTGGCCTGTCGAGAGTTAAAAATACAAGTGTGCAGTTCACACGCGGTCGAAATGAAATCTTCAGAAAACTGAAGACAAGAGGCTTATACGAAGCACTGCACAAAGAGAAGACCGATTATTCTGTCTCACTTTCTCGCAGGCTTAATAGTATAGATGTACGTGTTTGTCTCTTTTTAGTGTCGCTTTTTTGGTTCATCGAGTTTCAAATCACAATGGTGCTAAAGAAGTTTTCACTTCAGAAAAACATGTTTCAGGGGTAGGTACCTAAAGAATCATATTTTGAATGATAAAAATCAAGTAAAAAAACCATGTTTTTCGTAAGCGTTTCATTGAGAATTTATGTAAGAATGAAGTAAATAATTATCAATAATGCTTTATTAAAGACAATAATTTTGCATTTTTCATTTAATAATAGGAAAAAATAATGTTTTTGAAAAAAAAAACAGAAAACAAATAAAAAATCATTATTTTTTTACTCATTTTGAATTAAATAATGATGTTAAAATATAAACTACTTAAAAAAACAAGTTCAATTCACACACGGTAGAAGTGAAACCTTCAGAAAACTAACGTAGACAAGAGTGTGGAGGCTACGAAGCACCGCACGAAGAGGAGACCGATTAGTTTATTTCATTCTCTCGCAGGCTAAATAGTACAGATGTATGTGTTTGTCTCTTTTTAGTGTCGTTTTAATTTCGTTTCATTGAGTTCCAATCACAACGGTGCTAAAGAATTTTTCACTTCAAAAACAAGTTTTTTCCTGCCCATGTGACGAGTAAGAAGTAATTCTTCTACAACATATTATAATGTGTTTTTTCTTCGTTTTACAGTATTTAGGGTAGGTAGGTACCTAATTGAAGTTTACTTGAAGTTACATGCTCATGATATTTTATGAATGTATTCTATTATTTTATCATATTATTTTTTGACATAGATAATACGAGGTTAGATTTAGAGACATTGTGAACATAAGGCCCCGCAACCGCGCACCAAAAGAAGAAGATGGAGAGATATGAAATTACGAATGTTAGAGGAGAGCGCTAGTATTTAAAGTGACAAAATCGATGCGAAAATTGTGAAAATGTTTAATAAACAGCATTTAAAGAAATACTGTGAATTTTTTCATGTAACTTGTAAAATAACTGAAACAAAAGTTTTTATAATAATTTTTGGAGCACACTTTGCGATTTTTTTCTATCGGGGGAATTTTATATAATTTGAGTTTCGGCGCGACGAATGTCTAAATATTATCTTCAAAAACAACATATATTTTTTAAGAGCTTATAAACTTCAAATGTTTAAGGGAGGTTTGCAAGAAATCGGTAGAAATTCGGGTAACGGCTTCTTAAGAACTACATTCCCGAATTGAATTTCCCAAATGCGACCCATGCTGAAAAATCGTGACAGAAAAAAATTATGTTCACGAAAGAACTTGTTTCCTCAGAATTTTTTTACCGATTTCATCATAACTAAGGGAAAATTGACCTTAGTGACACACCCATAACACTCTTCTATCGCTTTATCTGTTCAGTGCGTACCTTTCAACCCTTTTACAGCATACAGCTTTATCGTAATCCGAAATATAAAGGTAGGTACCTACATATCTACTGTCTACTACACATAGCGTCTGATAAACTACGCCGAAAAGTGTGTCACGACGCACTTACAAGAAAGATGGTGTTTTATTTTTTTTATTACTTATTGAGTTAGCTTATACGACATTCGTACATAAACTAATATGCACAGGATAACAATTCATTTTATAAAATGATATTTTTATTAATTCTTCCGGCTTTCAGGCATTTCGTCATACATCTTTAATCCTCTACGTATTAGACAGTTCGACTCTGATTTTTTCATACCGTCGCTTACTGTTTAACAATAAATAATTTGGTTTATGTAAAAAGCACACATTTAATACACACTAATATTTAGGAATCAGTTATTTGGGGAAGTATTCTTTTTTATTAGATATTTGAATGACATTCGCGGTGTAACATGCAAATAAGGCTAAGAATTAATGAGATGCGAGAAATAGATAATATTTTATTAAACTTTCTTCAAATAATAAAACATTTCATATTTGTAAAAAGCATTAACTTTGTGGCTCGCCATAATTTACAATAAAAAACACGTATAAAATTCTTCTAACACAGCAAACTTATTTTGTGGCACCATTTTGATTTAAATTAATAAATTACTTCGTTTTTATCACTTTTATTATTTACAAAACCAACATGTTTCGTGAGCAATGCTCACTTCTTCAGGGTATCAATAGAATAGTATCAATAAAAAACCCTGAAGAAGTGAGCATTGCTCACGAAACATGTTGGTTTTGTAAATAATAAAAGTGGTAAAAACGAAGTAATTTATTAATTTAAATAAAAACATATAAATTTGTTGTAGACCACTTTTATTTTATACACACTCTACCGGTTTCGGAAGCAACCTTCCTTCGTCAGGAGAATATTTATTTATTTTATTTATTTATTACACGCCCTGATGGGCTTTTACATTATAATTTATAAGTTGAGTAACAAACAATGAAGAAAATATAATACAATGAGAAAAGAAAATACACAAAACAGTGTAACAACAAAACAAATAATAAAATAAAAATACATTTTATGTAAAAATGATAAGAAGTCTCATATTCAATATAAACAAAAATTGAAGAAATTATGTAAATCTATTTGTGCCTAGAAGAATAAAAGTGATAGAATATACAACGTTTATACTGATTAGTTTTAAGATGAAATATATCACCTAGATTAGAATATTTATTTCCGAGACTGTGAAGTCTCGGAAACGGAGAATTTTGATAAGCTAGTGTCCTGGTGTTATTGAAGTAGAAGGGTAATAAATGTCGACATGATTTTTAGGGAACATGGATATTGATAAATTGAAGTAATTCAGAACAGTCAATTTTGTAATGCAGTATTTTATGTAATAGTATTAAATCTGTGCTTATTCTTCTTTCTGAAAGTTTCAATAGAGAAGTTTTATCCAGGAGATAATTGTAATCAATGTTTAGTATAGGAATATGCAATTTATAGTTTATAAACCTTAGAAACTTCCGTTGAATCTTTTCAATGTTGTCTGAATGAATGTTGTAAAAGGGAGACCATAACGTAGAGTTATATTCAAGTTGGCATCTGACAAGGGTTTTATATAACATAATAAATGTGTCTAAATCATTGAAATCTTTTGCAGCTCTCAAAACAAAACAAAATAACATTCTAGTTCTAGTTCTTAGTTATAATATTCTCCTGACGAAGGAAGGTTGCTTCCGAAACCGGTAGAGTGTGTATAAAATAAAAGTGGTCTACAACAAATTTATATGTATTTTTTATTGTAAATAAAACTTTTTTTTTATTCTTATTAATAAATATAACTTTTGTACGAACGTTTATTGCTAATCATAGATAAGTACCAATTATTATGTTACAAAACTTTGTTTAACACGAGCAGTAGTGATTGGTCAAAACATTCGTTTGTCGATTCAAACCATAGAGTTTTAAAAGAAATTCGAAAAAAAGATGGGCGGTGATATAATGTGACCTACGATATGCGGCAAACTACTTTTATTTATATTTCTGGTTTTGAAAATACGTTTATCTCTATTGTCATTCGGTTTTTTATAACTTTAAGCACAAACATCAACACATTAAATTGCAGTCTCTTTTTTTATTGGAATCCGATTTAGCTCCTTTCTCACTTAATTAACCTTTGCGTATTTGCCTTTCCCCAGTATACATCTCACAGCTCTGTTCTGCATAACTTCTAGCTCGTTCAAATTTCCATCATTGGCCAAATATAACATTTAGGGACAGTAATCAATGTAGTTTAAGACGTACGACGTCGATTGTTTATTGGCCAATAACCAAAGTCTGAATCGATTGGTTATTGGCTGTGAGAATGCGTGCCGTGCGTGCGTTGCGGCCGGTGCGGATCTGTGGACGTTCACCTTTAAAAAGAACATCACGAAATCCCTACTTAGTACAAGAAAAATGCAAAACTAACTTGCACAGCAAATTTTGCATATGTTCTAAGCAAGAGCTCGTTTTTAAAACTACATTGATTACTGCCCCTAAATGTTATGGCCAATGGCCAATGATGGAAACTTGAACAAGCTAGAAGTTATGCAGAACAGAGCTGTGAGATGTATACTGGGACGTACGACGTCGATTGGTTATTGGCCAATAACCAACGTTTGAATTGATTGGTTATTGGCTGGGAGAATGCGTGCCGTGCGTGCGTTGCGGCCGGTGCGGACCAGTGGACATTCACCTTAAGCTAGCAGTCCACAATGGAGTGGTAATGCCAACCCTGATGTATGGCGCTGAGGAATGGAACAGCTAGTGGAAGAATAAGAGTGTGATGAATGCTGTAAAAGTGAGATATTTGATGAGAATGTGTTGTAAAATCATAATATATGATCATGAATCTAACATTCACTTTCTCGTCATATATTCTCCAGGCGCTCCTTTCTCCGGAAGTGGATGGACACACATGTTAAACCGTCTAATTCAGAATTGACAATATTATCCTCAACGAAGTTTCCCCAAGTTATCGCAAAAATGTAAGTCCCTATGACCGAGTTAGTTAAGCTACTGTATAATTGCATGGCAATTTTTCGTTTCATCGAGTTTCAAATCACAACGGCGCTAAAGAAATTTTCACTTCAAAAACACTTCACGACCGTTGAACGGTGTTTTTGTTACACACTGTATAAAGAAGGATGTTGAAACTACATATATTATGTAATCCTATATACCGAAAATAAATTGAAAAATTGAATTTTCCTAATATCAGGGGTTCCCACTCGTTCCATATCCTGATTATGATCAAACTTTATAAAAGTCTAACATTTTTTACGGTGTCGTTTAAATATCCATTAACGTGACAACGACCGGTCCCACCGACTAGGTCTGGCAGGTGGAATACCGTCCCGGCGTTACCGGTTACGAGATAAAACTTTCAGTTAGGATATAAAGTTTAGTATTTGCATACAAATTAGAATATTATTTTCGTTACACGAGAAATCTGGAAAGTTCGTCCGCGACTAAAACTTATTTCAGAAGGAAGAAAATTCTACCGGAGTTATATTTTTATTTTTATTCCAAGTGGTTTTAATTGCCTTCTGCGATATAAATAATTCGAAATTGGATAAGCAACTTACGTAATATAAGGTACTTTTTGGGGGTTATCCACCACTCACCCGCCCTGGTATAAGTTACAGATGGTTGTACTTCTTCAAGGCTCTTGCAAGGACTCTAATTTTTTTGAATGAACGAATTTACATTTAATTTTGAACGAATCTAGACCTTCAGCGTCCCTGCATACGTTGTTAGTAAGCAGTATGCAAGTGCTTAGCGGGAAATCACGATACAATAAGTGTTAGTATGACTATAGACAAGACAATGGGACAAACAAAATAGTAATAATAATAAACGTCAGACGCCTATTTGAATGCTCCAACACTAATTTAAACAAAAGTGTAGTAAAAAAGTAAAGTGGATCACTTCAGTTTGTGAAATACAGTGTAGTTTTTTACGCGCTATCGTCGTGTAATCTTACATCCTCAATTTTAACACCCGTTAGTATCTTAATAGTGTTTTTGAAATAAAAACAAAAAACTGCCTACCTGAGTTCACAGTTCAACTCGTTAAAGGTAAAATAAATCATAATAATCGGTTTAACGGAAATAAATAAACTGTGCTTCATCCTACGTATAATCATCCAGTCGTCCCTATTAAAAAATACACGAATCTGTTCTAAATGATCTATTCAAAAACATCATTCAAACTGTGACATTTTGACATTTATTTTATAAAGTGTAACATAATCAACCCAAATAAAAATATTTCCCTCTAGATTCTTAAATCAAGACAGTGAAAATTAAAATATATAAGAAATAAATTAAATTGTTGTGTCCAGTGCATACCAGATCAATTAAATAAGTTAAATAAGCAAATTTCACTATAACCTTTATTTATTTATTTTCTTTTTTATTTAACGCCATCTGTGTCTGCGAGCAATAACAAGAACATTATTAGAAACATTACAAATCTATTAGCCCGATCACCACACAGAGGCCGCACTATCCACCGAATCCTACTCTTCCGAATATTTATTTAAAAAAAAAAAAGAAAAAAAAAAGAAAAAAAAAAAAAAAACGAACCAACAATGAATTGCGAAGCCTGCCTAAACCTTATCACCAAAAATGACCATGCGCTCACGTGTGCCACTTGCAACATCGGTTTCCATAACAATTGCTTAAATATCACAGATATCAATTTCAAAAAAATGTCATTAAAAAATAAACAAATTTGGAAATGCCCAAAATGCAAAAGCAGACCGAGCTCACCTGCTACGTCGGCCGCGACACTCGGATCAGAAGCCGACTCCTTATATAATCGTCTCACCAAACATTTTGATAACAAAATTTTTGAAATAAAACAAATGTTTGAGGAGGAAATTAATAACCTCAAAAGAAGCAGTGAATTCATCTGCAAACAATATGAAGACCTGCTATTAAAATTCAAACAAGTAGAGGACATTCATAAAGAAGCAAAATTCCTACGCGAGGAAAACGAAAAAAAAAACAACAGAATCTCTTCCCTGGAAAGTCGACTCGCGGATTTAGAACAAGTCAAACTCTCCGACAGCGTGGAAATGGCGGGTGTAGACTTACGGACGGGAGAACAACCCGCGGAGGCCGTTCTTCGGGTAGCTGGCTCGCTGGGACTGCCCCTCCAACAACAAGACTTCCGCATGGTGACCAGGACACAAGATCGCAGGCGGAACACCCCGGTCAAACTACACATTTCCTTCTACAGCCAAAAAACAAGGGAATCGTTGCTTTCGCTAAAGAAAGAGGCCAAAACCTTAAACCCAAACTCTCCTATCTTCATCAATGAAGTACTCTCTCCTTACTTCAAGGAACTGATGTGGAAAACGAAGCAAAGGGCCAAAGAAACCCTTTATCAATTCGTATGGTTCAAATCTAATAAACTGCTTGTCCGCAAATCAACTGGGGAAAAAATATTTGAAATAAAACATGAAAATGATTTGAAAAAAATGGGGATTCAACTGTAGATAACTAAGCATTCTACTATAAACTTCCTGTATTGCACTAAATCATAATGGCAGAATTATTTAACACATTGCAATCATTGCAACTATATTATTCCCCTACAAGTCCCATTTCATTAATTATTTCTACCGATTCTGTTTACAAAAATCTTTCTAATTCTTTCTATTATCCAAATTATTTTAACACCAAATTTTACTGCTCTAAATGTTTTTATTACCAAAACCATTTTAATTATTTTAACATCAAATCTTATTATTCTAAATGTTTTTTTTACCCAAATTATTTAAGTTATCTTATCATAAAAATTGATTGTTTTGAATGTTTTTATTACCCAATTTTTTTAAATTATTCTTCCATCATTTTCTATTATAACCCAAATTATTTTAATTATTTTTCCATCATTTTCTATTATAACCCTAATTATTTTAATTACTTTTCCATCATTTTCTATTATAACCGAAATTATTCTAATTATTTTACCATCATTTTCTATTATAACCCAAATTATTTTAATTATTTTTCCATCATTTTCTATTAAAACCCTAATTATTTTAATTACTTTTCCATCATTTTCTATTATAACCGAAATTATTCTAATTATTTTACCATCATTTTCTATTATAACCCAAATTATAACCTAAATTATCTCTACATTTTTACCTGCAAACTTTATTGTTTTAAAGGTCTTTCAAAGTATATTAATTATTTTTACTTCAATTTCTATTTTTCCAATGGTTTTTATTACCCAAATTTTTTTAACTATTTTACGATAAAATTTTATTTTTTTAAATGTCTTTACTACCCAAACTTTTCTAATTATTTTATCATTAAACTCTATTATTCTAAATATTTTTATTACTCTAATTATCTTAATCACTTTACCATAAAATATTATTGCTCTAAAGGTTTTTATTATCTAAATTTTTTAAAGTATTTTACCATAAAATTTTATACCTTTAAAGGTTTTTATTGTCCAAAGTATCTTTATTTTTTTACCATCAAATTTTATGGTTTAAAAGGATTTTATTATCCAAATTATTCTAATTATTTTAGCATGAAATTCTATGTTTTTAAAGGTTTTTATGATCCAAGGTATTTTTATTATTATACCATCAAATGCTATTGTTTTAAATGTTCTAATTATCCAAAGTATTTGAATTATTTTAACATCAATTTTTATTGCTCTAAACGTTTTTATTATCCAAATTATTCAACTAATTTTTCCATCAAATTACATTGTACCGAAGGTTTTTATTATCCAAAGTATTTGAATAATTTTACTGTCAAACTTTATTGTTTTAAAGGTTTTTATTATTCAAAGTACTTAAATGATTTTCCTTTAAAATTTTATGCATTTCGAGGTTTTTATTATCCAAAGAATTTTCATTATTTTACCATCAAATTTCATGTGTTTAAAGGTTTCTATTATCCAAAGAACTGTTATTATTTTACCATCAAATGTTACTGTTTTAAATATTTTTTATTATCCAAAGTTTTTAAATTATTCTACCATAAAATTTTAAGGTTTAAAAGGATTCTATTTTATTATCCAAAGTATTCTACTTATTTTACCATGAAATTTTATATTTTTAAAGGTTTTTATTATCCAATGTTTTTTTAATATTATACCATCAAATGCTATTGCTTTAAATGTTTTAATTATCCTAAGTATTTGTATTATTTTACCATCATTATTACCATATTACTTTATTGTTCTAAAAGTTTTTATTACCCATATTACTCAACTTATTTCTCCATCAAATTATATTGTAACAAAGGTTTTTATTATCCAAAGTATTTGAATAATTTTACTGTCAAATTTTATTGATTCAAAGGTTTTTATTATTCAAAGTACTTAAATAATTTCCCTTTAAAATTTTGTGCATCTCAAGGTTTTTATTATCCTAAGTATTTTCATTATTTTACCATCCAATTTTATGTTTTTAAAGGTTTCTATTATCCAAAATACTGCTATTACTTTACCATCAAATGTTACTGTTTTATATATTTTTTATTATCCAAACTCTTTGAATTAGTCTACCATCAAATTTTATGGTTTAAAAGGATTCTATTTTATTATCCAAAGTATTCTAATTATTCTACCATGAAATGTTATGTTTTTAAAGGTTTTTATTACCCAAAGTTTTTGAATAATTTTACTCTCAATTTTTACTCCTATATTACTCCTAATTTACCACCACTAGCAAAATGTGTGAACTTTTTATGGATCAACTTATGTATCTTCGCAACCGCAACATGATCGATCAACTTAATATTGATACAGAAACATTTAACAACTCAGAACACACTTTTGACAAAGCGACAGATTGTAATTTTCTGTTCACAGAAAAACACAACTTAAACATAATATCCCAAAACATTAGAAGTATTCGAAAGAACTTCGATAATTTCTCAATCCTCCTAAACGAAATAAACATAAGCTTCGACATTATTATCTTGACTGAATGCTGGTTAGATGACTCGTACACAAACCTAAACCTAAAGGACTATACAACTCTCCATTCCACAAAACATCTAAATCAAAACGACGGTATAGTAATCTTTGCCAAAGATTCACTAAACTCATCAATAACAGAAATCAACCTAATCGAAGCAAACTGTATCCAAATCTCCCTCGGACCAGACATCTCCATATTTGCCGTCTACAGACCCCCATGCTATAATAATCTCTCACCTTTCTTCAACTCCTTAAATAAACTTCTCGAAAAAAATAAAAAAAACACAACAATTAATTATTGCAGGGGATATGAATATTAACTTACTAAACGGGCAACCAATAACCACAGAATACTTAAGTCTACTTACTCACTATGGATTAAATTCGACAATCAACTCACCAACAAGAATTACGTCAAACTCTGAATCCTGTATTGACCATATATTTGTTAAAACTAGGAAAAAAACGTCTTCATCCATTATTCGATCAACGGTCACAGATCATTTCACTACTACACTAAGCTTACATCTTAACAAGAAACAAAAAGATGAAAAAAACAACTCCGTACAAGACAAAATCAATTTTAAGTCCCTAATAGAGGACATACATAATGAATCTTGGTCAAATGTAATAAATGAACCCGATCCAAACAACGCGCTGAACACATTTATGACCACAGTTGGAACCTATATTGCTAAACATACAACAAAAAATACCCCGAAAAACTACTCACATAAAGATAAAAAAATAACACCCTGGATCACGAAAGGATTAGTAAGCAGCATTCATAAAAGAGACACAATGCACATGCAAGTACGCAAAAACCCATATGATGACAAACTAAAAAATAATTACCTGCTATATAGAAACCTTTGTAATAAATTAATCAAACAAGCCAAATACAAGTACTACAAAAAAGAAATAAAATCCGCCAAAAATGACCCCAAAAAAATCTGGAAAATCGTCAAAGATATTACTTTCTCCAATACGAAAAAAGACTCGAAGATCAAAGTACTGCTAATAAATGGAAACAAAACCCGTACAAAAAATGAACCTGGTAAAATAGCAAATTTTATTAACTCCCAATTTGCAAAAGTTGGATCTAACTTGGCTGAAAAAATTCTTTTAAAAAACGGCACAACAGAAGACTCTTTAACCAAACTATCCTCTACCATGCAACCAAATCATTCGTTTTATGCTCACAAAATAAGTACAAAGGAAATATCGGATTTAATTATTTCTCTCAAACCAAATTGCGCTGTGGGCCCAGATAACCTCTCCAATCATATACTGATTAGTCTCCGAGAACATATACTTATACCACTTCAACATATTTTCAACCAAAGTTTCAGCCTCGGCTTTGTCCCCGATCATCTAAAAATAGGTTGTATTACTCCAATACATAAATCGGGAGACAAAACGCTGATCTTAAATTACAGACCAATCACTCTCCTAAATTCGCTATCGAAACTACTAGAAAAAACTATGAAAAAAAGACTGCTCGCATACCTTGACAAACACAAACTGATCTCCACCCGTTAATTCGGGTTTCGAGCGAAAATGGGAACAGAAGACGCCTTATCGGAACTAACCACCTACATAGTGAAAAACCTAGATGGCGGTTCAAAGGTGTTAGGAGTGTTCTTAGACCTAGCAAAAGCTTTCGACACCATCTCACACAAATTACTCCAACAAAAACTCAAAAACATTGGCATAACAGGTCCACCACTAAAATGGTTCATCAGCTACATTGGAAATAGACAACAAATTGTAAAAATCAATAATCAAGAAAGTGACAAAGTAGGCAACAGGTATGGAGTACCCCAAGGCAGCGTCTTAGGTCCCATACTGTTTCTCATCTACATTAACAGTCTAACTGAGATAAGCCTAGGGAACATAGAGTACAAAGTTATCAGTTATGCAGATGACACTGTAATTTTATTCAAAGCCCAATCGTGGGAAAACGTCTTCAAAAACACGGAAGCAGGGATGACTGAAGTAAATAAATGGCTAATAAATAATCTACAGACACTAAATATTTCTAAAACAAAATACTTAACTTTCAGTAAAACATTAGCTGGTCAGCCAGATAGTCGCCCACAACTACATCTTCACCCCTGCACAGTTACCTCATTAACTAACTCACGCTGTGTTTGTGACAAAATTGATAATGCCCAAAATATTAAATATCTCGGTTTAACTGTTGACAATAACTTAAAATGGGATCTCCAAATTAACCTAATTACAAAAAAAATACGGAAACTCTCTTACATCTTCAAAACAATTCGAAACATTATGTCACTACCTCAGCTAAAAAATATATATTATGCACTCTGTCAAAGTATTCTAATGTATGGTATTTCTGTATGGGGAGCAGCAGCTGAGACTCACCTCAAATCACTTAAAATTAATCATAAAACAATAATCAGAATTATGTTTAGAAAGCCTTATCAACATCCGACAGAACAGATAATGATCAACAATAACCTATTAGACATAAATAAACTATTCATAAAGAAGATCATCTACAAAAACTGCATAAAAATACCACCACACTTCATAACTCACTCGCAATACACAAGAGCAAACACACACAATCAATTACAAGTACCATATATCAAATCAAATTTTGCAAAAAAACATGAATCTTACTTGGCACCATATATATTCAATAAGTTTGTAGCCCAAACAAAGACCTACGTCGCATCTAATAATTTGAACTGGGTTTTCAAAAGATTTTTAAACTGGTTGAATGTCAAGGAAAGAAGAGAGATAAGTAATATTCTTAATATCTAATAATATATATTTTCTATTTTCTACTCTGTTTTTAAATTCTGATTTTCCTCTTATTTTATTATTATTATTTTTACTATAATATATATGTTTCTTTTTTTTCTTTTTTTTACCACTTATTTGTTTTTATGTAATTAGAAATTGTTAGTTACCAGCCTCAGAACAGACTTTAGTCTAGTGAGGAGGGTAAGGAAAAAAAAATCATGTTGTACATAACTAATAATAAATAAACGCCCGGGTTGCCGGCACTGAATAATAATAATAGTAATATAAGGTACTAGCAGACCCGGCCACACGTTGCTGTGGCTAACGAAACACTACGCCATTTATTGACAACGCCATTACCCAACCTTTATAACCAACGCCATTTTAAATTTGCATATCCGCATCAAATCCACACCGCCCGCTTGCCAGCCCGCTCCCTTTATATCATATATTTTAACCAATTTACACAAAACCTTGACAAATTATATACCTAAATCTTCCTCATGAATCACTCTATCTATTGGTGGGACCCGCTTGAAAATCCGTTGCGTAGTTTAAAAGATCTAAACGCACAGACAGCGGGAGCGACTTTATATTATGTAAAGAAGATAAGAACTTTTAAAATATAAATATGATATAACCAAATTCATATTAAAAAAAAACCCGCAGAGAATACAAAGATACATTTTAATTTTAGAGACGGATATGAACCATTTAATGGTTAATCAACACCCCTGGCGTAGGTCGCCCCTAAGTGGTTCGCTACGTTTGATGACTTAGCAGGGGTTCATGGGGTGAGGTTAGTCTAGGTTTTGGCGGCGGATGCTTTTGCCCACCTACGCGTGGCGGGCCGGATCGGAAGAGACTGGTTGAGAGAGACCTTTCTACCTCTCCAGCAGGACTCTTTCGAGCCTTGAACCGCAGGGTGGGTTCATTCGTCCGTCATTCCTGTACGCATTGACCCCCAGATTCCTACCCACCCCTTTATATTTTTCCTTCCCATAACTTCCTAAGATGATTTTCCTAAAATATCCTTCAAAGATGACATAGGCCCTGAGGGGAATTATTTTCCTCAGGTCTCCTGTGTGGAACTAATGTAAAAAAACATAGTTTTTGTTGTGTATCTAAAAAGCTTCCGGCTTTTAGACATAGATGGCGGCGATAAGAACTGTCAGTAGATTCCACTAGATGGCAGGTAGCTTAGTACCTAAGTTGTCCAGAAGAAGAGGGACGGGGGGCTGATAGTGGTGTTTTCTGTAAAACACTCGTTAGAACCAATTTAGCCAGCTCCTAGTTAGGTCGACTAACGAGGTCAATATACGCGAAGTATTGAATAAAACCAGATGAACATCAAGAATCTATCATTCCTAAAAGTAATCTCCATCCAAGGGGAATCGGAGAATCTGTTAGTGTGTCCACCAATAACAGAACACTAAAATTTTGTTAATTTATGTAATTCTGGATCAATTTAAAGGTACCTAAACTAAATAGAAATATTAAAAAAATAAATTTACGAATACGCAGTCAAAGGCTTCCAAAGTTATATTATATAAATATCGATTTTCATAGATAATTTAATGGCAAATTGAGTATGGTAATTTCGATTCGCATGACGAATGTTTGCCATATTATTTTTTTGCAAAACTCAATTAAATGTTGCATGATATCAAAGTCCATTCTGCCAAAATCTATCAAAATCTAGCCCCATATTAATAACTTCTATAAATCTGAAAATTTGTTTGTCGAAAGCAGTAAGAAGTTTCGAATGGTGATCTCTGATGGTGCTATAAAATTTACACAGAATTTTCGTCTATAACCACTTGAAAAACGCAACAATTTTCAGCTTGACATGTAATTTACATGATGAGATATGGAGCTCTGAAATATACATTTCACTTTTAAAAAAGGGTACAAGATGCCAAATTGTTTGTGCATTATATTTTTCCAATGTTTAGTAAGAAAAGAGGTTACGACGAATATTCCTAAAACTCGTGCAAAGCCGGGTAGTAATTATTAACTAGCTGTTAAAAACCCGCTCCGCACGTTTTTACTGCTAGGCCCTGCGGGCGACTTTTGGTTCAGCTTCGCTTCGTCAGTGCTGTTGTCCATTTTATAGATCCAATACGAACTGATTCCAAAAACAACCCGTTCCTTGGATCCACTGTAGCTAGTCACCGGGACAAAGTAACCGAGCCAGAGCAATGACGTCATTTGAAATATATAGCCACTTGATATAACATGTAGGTATTAAATCAATCAGTCAATCTTTTGTATCCGGAGAGATACTACATATTCACAAACTAGTATCAGTTATACCGGGGGGGGGAGACGTCCCCGTCCGACCTGCTGTTGAATTCTTGAATTCAAAACCGAATTATAACAGTAGCTTTGTGTGAAATTCTATGTACACAGATGTTATGTAGACACGCAATCGTAGCTGGGTTAACCCTGCAGACGCTCCGGTATTAGTAACGTTCGATACTCCTGTTTAAAAAAATGTTTAAGTACCAAATAAAAAAATATTAAAATAACATTTAGGTATTTCCCTTATCGCTCCATTTTGGGACGCCAATATCAATTTGGGAGGCGGATATGGGTACCGCTACCCGCGGAACTATTTATTGGATAACCAACACCCTTGCCGTAGGTCACTCCAAGTGGTTCGCTGCCTTTGGTGACTTAGCAGGGGTGCCCGTTTATCTATGTCTTGTCGGCACATGCGTTTGTCCGCTTACTGCATGGCGGGCCGAATCGAGACTCTTTGAGGGAGATCTTTTTATCTTTCCAACTAGACTTTCTCAATCCATTGCCTTGTACCGCGTAGGAGGGATGGATTCGTATGTCCGTCACTCTTGGAAACACCTACCCACCATTTGTACCCTTTTCCTTCCCACAATTTTCTCTATTTCCTTTTCTAAAAAGATCCTCCACACATTATTCCCAAAGATGACATAGGCCCTGAGGGGAATTATTTTCCTCAGGGCCTACTGTCTGGAGCTCCGTATTTTAAAGAGTCTTGAAATCGATTGAGAAACAAATTAAATTACCGGACAGAGCCGGGTAGTAACATGATATTACTATTATTTATTTTTCAATATCAAAGTAAAACTAATGCCATATTATTTTTTAGTACCTACTATTAAATCTTAAACAGACAGGTTACTTTATTACATGTAGATATTATTTACCTGCTGGTACCCGTCATGCGTTGCAATGCCATTCAAAGAAATACATTGATTCCTGCATGTCCTTTCCCGTGCGTGCATTCCATTCCCTTCCAACTTCCTTGCCTTCCCCCTCCCTCGTCTCTTCCTTCTCCGCGAACCCCACCTACCCCCTGCATTTCCCCCCGGACGCTAAAATATATGAAATACATTCATTTTCACTTATACAAATTTCATAACGCCAGAACTTACCATTATATACAGCTTTCATTACTCGCTGATAAAGTAGCTTTCTATTGGTGAATGAATTTTTAAAATCGGTTTGGTGGTTTAGACGTGAAAGCGTGACAAACAACACATGCGCTTTCACATTTATAATACAAGTATAGATATTTGAATTTTAACAAATACAAAATGACGGCGCACGTCAAATAATTACTTACTCGTATATATACAATAGTTACACACATTTTCATTTATACAAATTTCAAAACACCAGAGCTTACCATTATATTGAACCTATGTTACTCGCTGATAAAGTAGCTTTCTATTGGTGAAAGAATTTTTAAAATCGGTTTGGTGGTTTAGGAGTGAAAGCGTGACAAACAAACACACGCCCTTTCACATTTATAATATAAGTATGGATATTTGAATTTTACCTAATCACAATAATATGACAGCGCACGTCAAATAATTACTTATATATGCAATAATTACACATATTTTCATTTATACAAATTTCAAAACTCTATAACTTACCATTATATATATAGCCTATGTTACTCACTGATAATGTAGCTTTCTATTGGTGAAAGACTTTTTAAAATAGGTTTAGTGGTTTAGCCGTGAAAGCGTGACAAACAAACACACGCACTTTCGTATTTATAATATTAGTACAGATACAGTAAGTTGGAATTTCATTATTTCGCTATTCTAAACATTGTAGACAACTTCAAACGACTGAGAGTAACAAATGGAAATATATATTAAATTCCAAAATCATCCATTTAATAACATTCCAGTTCAAAGGAATCATTTTCATCGTTTGTTTTTTCCAGCGAGCGTGCTCTCTAGATAAAAGGAAAATTTCTCAAACGAACATTGTGCTTCTCGTTTATTAAAATGATCATTTTAAAGAGATTCTTGCTTGTGAAGTAGTGTACTCAATTTGGATGTCTGTGGGTGTACTGGATGGATAGAAAACAAAGTGGCAGCAAAGTCCCCGGGACAAAAAATCGTAACAGAACTAATATCGTACACTCAGTTGGGCTCATAAATTAGATTTTTTTCTTTTCAAACTTTATATTCGACTTTGGAAAATTTTTATGTTTGGTAGACATTTATCTTTTTGATTTTGTTATTATAATTTTTCATACTGGGAAATTTTTGGGAAATAGATCAGAAAAACATTTTTTTAAGTGAAGTTTGGTAATTTTCCATGACGAGAAGTTTTTATTTATTCCAAAAAAATTGGAAATCGGAAAAATTTGATCCGAAAATTGATCGAAAAATGTTTATAAACACATTTATCTTCTTAATTTTGTTATGCAAAGGTTAAAAATTTTCAAAAAAAAATTGCTCGGAAAATGGGTCGGTTTTTAATAGACAATAAGTAAAAAAAATGTGTGCAGTTCACACGCGGTAAAAGTGAAACCTTCAGAAAACTAAAGTAGACAAGAGTGGGGAGGATACGAAGAAGACGGAGAAAGGAGAGGAAGGAGAAGGAGACCGATTATTCTGTCTTATTATCTCGCAGGCCCTAAAGATGTTATCCTGAAGTTTTTAGTGACGCTATTTTTCGTTTCGTCAACTTTTAAATCACAACGGTGCTAAAGAAGTTTTGACTTCAAAAATATATGTCCGTATAATACGAATAAAATGTGGGACATTCTCAAAACGTAAATCGCGAGTTTATATTTAAAAGATTTTTTTGTTTTTTTTTTTTTAAATGAAAGACAAATATTCCCGGGTTACGAATAACCCAACAATGTTTGAAAATCTCCTACTACCACCACAGAAAGCCGAAAATGTTGCTTGTCTTGTGATGGAGGACTTAGCCAGCCGAGGAATCGAACACTCGACGCCCGGGTGGGACCCAAGCGCGATGTCCACTCAACCACTGGAATTTATTTGATTTTAATAAATAATTCTTAATTGATAAACATCGCTGTGCAGCCAATGTCGTTGGGCATCTAATGATTCTTAATTGATAATCATCACTGTGCAGCCAATGTCGTTGGGAATCTGCGGGGTGAGAGGGGACTGTGGACGGGTGTTCCTAACCCGTTAAAAAAACTTTTTGGACCTTTCGATACTATCCGTTTGCTCTCTTAGATTCAAGTGTGTATTCTTTAAAATACGTTTAAATGAGTAGGTATGTACATATATACATGTAACGTCTGCTAATATAATACTTGAAATATAAAATGTTGGAATAATAGTTCAAAGGCTTGAGATTTTTATTAAGTCGCATTAGAAGAAAACATATTAAAGGGAGAACATCAAATTTATATTACCTACCATCTATTTTAATTTTAAGGTCACAACGAAATAATAATTACATATATGTAATATCCAGATTTTTGCTCAATAATACAAGGAACATCTTTTGTCATTGGATGTTCTGTAATTATTATTTTTTTTTTACATTAACTCCACACAGGAGGCCCTGAGGAAAATAATTTCCCTCAGGGCCTATGTCATCTGGGATGCTGTGTGGAGGGTCTTTCTTTTTTTTTGAAGGAGGGAGGATACACAGAGGCCAGCACATCATTCCACAGCCGAACTGTTGAACACAAAAATGAGTCGAAGAAACGATCCGTTCTCATTTGACAAATGTCAACTGTGTACAAATGTTGGGCACGCGTTTAGCATTTTTCACGACTATGCACCGGTGCCGAAGGGATCAATAACGCTAGTTCCTCAGAGCATTTTCCATTGTAATACCGGTAGAACAAGGATAGCATTCCCACCCGACGCGACGCCTGTGCTCTAAAGATTGCAATCCGTCTGTTAAGATGGGAGAATCTATTAAACGGACCGCCCGTTTCTGCACAGAGTCTAGGGTATTTTTCAGGTATTTTGGAGCTTCAGACTAGAGGTGGCTGCTGAATTCAACCGTGGGGCGCACTTGTGATTTGTACAGGGTTAGCAGTTGTGTACTATTGAAGTATCTGCGGGCCCTGTACAGTACGCCCAGTTTTTGGGAGGCTAACTTTACTCTGGCTTCGATGGAGCCCCCATACCTGAGCTGGGGGCCAAGTCTCTATCTTTTATTGTTTACTAACAGCCTGTTACTTAACATTAATTACGTCACAAACACGTATTTTGACCTTAACGCTATTTTTTGTAGTCTCTATTATTTCGTAATGCGGAATTTTGTGACGTAATTAATGTTAAGTAACAGGCTGTTAGTAAACAATAAAAGATAGAGACTTGGCCCCCTGGTCGCTTAGGGTTACACCAAGCATATCAATGGAGGGCCTGTTCGGAAGATTGGTTCCGTTGAAAGAGACTAGATTTTCATTTCGATCCCTTTTAGATGTAATCAGACAGGATTGGTTCTATTTATTTATCACCATTACATAGATTCCTGTTTTACATTGGTAACCATTTCTATTAATATAAATATTATGTATAGATTCCGGTTTTACCATGGTAATCTTATTTATTTCATATAATAGAGCGATATCTGTAGAATCCTGTTTTATCATCTCAACCATTTTTCTTAATTTTTAGAAGAAATTTTTTCTCTTCAAATTTGCGAACTCATGGAACAACAGCTTATGACCGAAGTGGCCTTTTGTATTTGTTATTATAAAATGTGCGACAAAACAAACCCTTTTGCCCTTTATTTAACTATCTATTTTAAATAAAAAAGTTAAAAATACACCATTACATTTCATAATTACAGACGTTGAATAATTTTGAAGGACCCGAGTCTTGCATTTGACCTCCAAAAAATGATGATTTTATCATTTTTTGGAGATTTTGTCGACGATTCCTCACATTTTTTGTAAGAATCCAAAAATTCAATCGGTTCATCCCTACGGAATTCGAATTTTTTTGCAGATTTTGTGAATGATTTCAGATCTGTCCATGATTTTTAGTAAGAATCCAAAATTCTGGCCGGTTCGGCGCTATCGAGCCCGAAAAAACACCCTCAAAGGTCGAACCGAAAGCTCGCATTCGCCCCGTATAAAGACGGTTTTTCCAAAAATACATTTTTTTGCAGATTTTATTGATCTGGGGACCATGATTTTTTGTAAGAATACAAAATTCTAGCTGGTTCGGCGCTGAAGAATCTTAGGGAACGTACCCATACTACGTGACACGTTTAGGGGGGGGGGGGGTCTTCAAAATGTCACGCTCCATACAAATGAGCGGCGGGTTGCTTAGGATTTTGGTCACCGAGGGGGGGAGGGGGGGGGGGGTTAAAAATTGCAAAACGTTGGTCACGTAGTATGGGTACGTTCCCTCAGAAAACGGCCCTCAAAAGTCGAACCCTCGGGTTTCAGGTAATATTTTAAATTTTGAATTTTTTTTTTCTCTGTAAACGCAGACGTTTGCTTACGTCGTGGTAGTCGCAGAAATGAAGTTGGTAGAAAGATATATCAATTTGGTTTAAAAAGAACAATATCTAGTCTAGTGTATAGGATTATATTGTGTAGTTTCAATATCCTTTAACGTAGTCGTTAGTATAGTTATATACGTGGTATTGAGTTGTCTTAGGTACTAGATGTCAGCAAAGTAGTAGGTACTTTAGGAGAGTGTCAACTGTCACACGAACGGTTATGGAAATAGCCGATGATATCTGCTCGACAGCTGGGCACCTTCATTGCCGAGTTCCCCTACTTCAGAATCATCCATTAGAACGGACTTTTGGTCTTAGTTAAATATTCATTGTAAACAACACGATAATATACATTTAACTTACTTTAGTAAGTTGTAATCTCGACCAACCTCGAGCTTCATTGAATATTTCCGAACAGTAATCACAATCACAGGGATTGAAGAGCATTACATAAATACTAATTGTATTTCCTTATTTTAAAATTAAAAAAAATTATATATGAAATATAATGTGGTTAAATATAAAGTAAGTAGGGGCCTACTTACAAATTTTATTAAGTAAATTTTATGATGTGGTAGGAAAGTCTGGTTTCGATTTATTAAATAAAAGAAAATTAGAATTATGGATTGGAGCTAGTTACATTAAATAAACAACATAATATTTTGAAAAATGCCTCTATTTGCACACGCCGGGTTTTGTACCGGTCCTTGTATCTTGGGATATTAAGATTCAAGATCCTATAACTCCGCCACGAATGTCGTCACACTTAAAATTTGTGTTTTCAACGTTCAATTTTGTAGCAAATATGCTGTCAGCTTAAATCTAGACGTTATTTTCTAATACTTCCAGCCGTAAACCACTTCTCATTACCTGACATTCGTCGCGCAATGAATACCAACTAATCTCCTCACCTTTCTTCACTCCTGGTCTCCTGGCACGAAATGTCAAATTAATTCCGTGTCCGGAGATAATATTGCTTGGAGAGAATTCATTTACTTTTTTCGTGTTGCTTCGCGTTTAGAGAGGGGGTGGTTAATTGGGGTGGGGGGAGGGGGAAGCCTCCCTCGGGGGATCGTTGGCGTTAATTTGGTGTGGAAATATTGTCGGCCCAACGGCTTTGCCTAATATTGTAGTCATAAATTTCAGAGAAATTATAGCGACCTTGTATTTTTTCTCGTAATGAAAGGTAAGTAAAAGCTGTTGTATTTTTTGCTGAAATTCTTTATTTCATAGATACGTGTTTACTATTAATGGCATGTAATGTAAAACGCTAGAGTCGCCCTTGACAACTGGTCTACAAGTTGCCTGTATGCGGACCACCAATGAAATTCGCAAGTTCTTTTCCGTGATATTCCCTTCTTCAAATAAGTTAACTACTAATTACAGTATTTTTAGATACGTTATTCTTATAGGAAAATTGTTTGCTGGTAATAAAATACTTACAATTATATGACACCTAACAATTATTTATTTAACCTATTGTTTTCTACTTTCGCACTATAATTTACTTAACATACCATGTATAATACATGTGTGTAACTTTAGTATTATAATAACTTGTGTCCGACCAAAACAGGACTTTCTACCGATACCGAATCTGAAGAAATAATTATTTAAACAAAAATTATAAAATTTAACCATAAATTAACCATAAACTCAATCACGCCGGACCGGCCGGCGAACTCAGCTGATGATGGCCGGTTACACACGAGCCATGAACTCACCCGAAGTCAGCCGAACGACGAGCGATAATTCACGAACGCAGAGTTTAGGTGCGGCCGAAGGTTCGGCAGGGTTTCTGCCGAAACCGAAATTGATGCCGAAACTAGATTTTTTTGCCGAAACTTGCTGAAACCGAAACCGAAACCGAACCTTCGGTCGGTCACTAATAATAACTATTAAATATGTATAATAAAACAATGTACACTCTCCCTCCTGGAACGAGCTAGTGCTTCCATAGGAGAGTAGTATTAAAATATTTGAACACAAAAAAAAAATTACTAAAAAACACAACATAAATCACATATATTACATACATACCTTTTCGAATAAAAACATTATAAAAATTTCAAAAAATGAATTCAAGCAACTGTTTACGGAGGGTATTTCACCGTCTCCCGTCTCCAAAGGGGGGACCCCATCGAGGTAATGTGATGATGACAGTTACAATCCCTCATATCATCATCATCACTATTGGCTCTACAACCCCTGGTGGGTCTTGGCCTCCTCAAGAGTCTTCCTCCACTCATCTCATCTCATGTCTTTGAGGACGTTGTCGGTCCATCTTAGTCTTGGTCTTCCCAGGCCCCTTCGCCCTATTGGTCTTGAGTTCAGTAGGGACTTTGGTGCTTGATGCTCGGTCATTCTCTCCACATGACCCAGCCACCGAAGTCTTCCCAGTTTTATAAATTTTGCGACGTTTAGCTCCTCGAACAAAGTATAGAGCTCATTGTTATAACGTCTGCGCCATAACCCACTTTCTAGAACCGGTCCGAAGATGCGCCTCAAAATTTTTCATTCAAAAACGTCCAATGCTCGCTCATTCCTCTTAGTTAGTACCCAAGTCTCAGCTGCATACGTAAGTACTGGTCTGATAAGTGTTTTGTTCAATCTCTCATATATTGATATAAAATCTTCTGAAGTTATACCTATCGATCCGATATTGTAAAGTTATCGATATCTCTATGCTAGACCCCTGAAACCCAAACAATAATCAATGACGGAAACAGAACCAAACATTGATCTTTCCGGAGGAATTATCTGCAATATTAATTATTTTTATAAATCAACATTGCTGCTGTTAGTTTTTGTTTGCGTAACGAAGATTAATAATTCAGTAATTGTGTGCTGTTGTCTGTAAATATGTTGAGGATGGAAGTATCGTGTATGCCCGGGGCCGCCCGAGAAGCAGAAGTGTGGAAGAGGTGAAGAGAGGTCGGACGAGGACAATGCGAGGCCAACAATGGATCGGTTCCCTCACAGTTTCCAATATTTGTACATACTCGAAAGTTGGGAGCTGAGGGATATGTGGATGAAAAAACACGTGTAGTGGATTTCTCTCTCGAGATGGGGAATATTGAATAATTTGTTGGCTTATCGAAAATTCGGAAACATGCTTTGTATAAGGTTTTGGGAGTTCTGAAAAACTTTTTTTTTAAATTTATTTATTGGTTTGGTATTTCAGACAGGAAAAATGTTCGTAGCTTGCCATTAGTTTCACGTATTATTTTATGTAATTTAAATTAAATGTTTTAAATTAACTTGTTGTTTTACATTTGAAGATTGTTGGGTTTAAAAATAGTTTTGTCTATTGATAGATCTTGGTGGTGAATGTGTTTTCCCATCCACTGTGTGGCGAGCTGGATCGGGAGAAACTGGTCGAGGGAGACATAACCTAGGCCTTTCCAGCCGGACTCTCTCGATCCATCGTCTTGCACCGCAGTGGGAGCTTATACCTTTTTCCTTTTCAGAAAAAGACCCTCCACACAGCCGGACACAGCATCCATGAAGACGACACTCCTGTGTACAACTATTTTGTTATAAAGGGGGTTAGGGTAAGGTTGGGAGGTATCCAGATATTCAGATCTGGTTACACTTAACGTAACAATCTTAAGGCGGTATTCTAGTCTAGAAGCCCGATTTTCGGGCGTTTTTTGACGGTCGATAAAAAAACCATTCACATTTTAAGCATACATTTTTTAATAAGTTAAAGTTTATTTATATTTTTAACATGTACAAAAAAGTTTTCAAAAATATATATACAGGGTGTTAAGGGACGTACTTGACTTACTTTAACCACTGATTCCTGACATTATTTGGAGTAAAAATTGAAAAAATATAAAAAAGTCGGCAAAAAAGTCACCGGAGACCAAAATTTCATTTACATTTTTTACTCCAAATAATGTTAGGAATCACTGGTTAAAGTAAGTCAAGTACGTCCCTTAACACTCTCTATACATGTGTCCATCTTGTCACGATTTTTTTTTTTACATGAGTTCCACACAGGAGGCCCTGAGAAAGATAATTTTCCTCAGGGCCTATGTCTTCTTTGGGGATGTTGTGTGGAGGGTTTTTTTAAAGAGAGGAAGGAGAGGAGAGTTCTGGGAAGGAAAAGGGTTTAAGGGGTAGGTAGGAATCTGGGGTTCAGTGTGCCTGGTTATCCGCCTCCAAGACCTAGACAAACCTCACCCCATGAACCCGGGCACCCCTGCTAAATCACCATCTGCGAACTACTTGGGGTGACCTGTGGCAGAGGTGTTGTTTATCCAATAAAGGTTCCCGGGGCGGCGGTACCTATTCCCGCCTCCTAAATTGATTTCCACCCTACTGGTCATCTGAAAAATAAAAAAGGTAGATTCTTTATCAGTACAAAATGTCATTATGGTAGAACACAAGAAAAATTTAGAAAAATATATTTCTCGCAAAACGACGGCTAAAATACAAAAAAAAAAGTTTTTCAGTTATTTTTTGACTTTCCAAATTTTTAAAAATAGGTAAAATTTTGTTTTTATTTTGGTTCCTATCATAGAGGGATATATAAAAAAATTAATGCCAATTTTCAAGAAAATCTGTCAAATTAGAACTTGAGATTTTGTGACAAACGTTTTGAAAAAAGTAATTTCGAGAAAAACGCGTTTAAAGTTTTGTTCCATTTAGATTCCATATAAATCGGTCGAATTGCTATGACACTAAAATGGATATAACTTTTAAAATAATTTGAATTCCGAAAAATACTTTTAAGGATATATTTTTGAATATCTAAACTTTCGAAATATATATTTTTCTAGACTAGAAAAATACCCCCTTATTATAAGCCTTTTTATAAACTAAAACACTTAACAATAAGAGGAAGGACTGCGTGATCATTTTCACAAAAAAAAAAAACTTAAATTCGGATTTGAGTTCACACCAAAAGCATTATTTAGAAACGTAACTATGTGAATACTTAGTTAAAAATCACGGCATATTTTAATTGTTGATTTTATGTTTATAAAAATATTTGCCTCAAATTTGAAAAATTACGGCGTATGTCAAAAATTTAAACGAAAGTAATACGCAGTTAAAAAAATGGGATTATTGTATAAATTAATTAAAATAAAATCATTTTGGTACTTACATCCATCATCAGTGCAGATGTGAAATGATTATACATCTGCACTGATGACGGACACTGTAATGCTGTCCGAAACATTGGCTAAAGAAGTAGGTAGCGAAATACTAGGTAGGCATATTACCCCAAAATAATTCATGGTGTTACTTTTGGCAGCGAAAATTTCAAATCAAATAACATTTGGGAGGCGGGTATGGGTACCACCGCCCTGCGAACCATTTATTTGTTAACCAACACCACTGCCATAAGTAACCCTAATTAGTTCGATACGTTTGATGACTTAGCAGGGGTGCCCGGGTTCATGGGGTGAGGCTTATCTAGGTCTTGGTGGCGGATGATTTTGCCAACTCAGCGTAGAGGGCCGGATCGAGAGAGACTGGAGGATACATCGCCTTGTACCGCAGTGGGAGGAATAGATTCATACATCCGTCACTCCTGGGAACATTGACCCCCGGATTCCTACCCACCCCTCATACCTTTTCCTTCCTCTACCCCTCGTATCTTCCCCTCCTTTCTTTCCTTAAAAGGACCCTCCACACAACATCCCCAAAGATGACATAGGCCCTGAGGGAAATTATTTTCCTCAGGACCTCCTGTGTGGAGCTAATGTAAAAAAAATAATTATTTATTTCGACAGCGCAACATCTGGGCAGTAGGTAAAGTCTAACAGCCTTACTAAAAAAAAACCACAGCACGCCCGATTACCCGCGTTGCTGCAGCAACATGAATAAAACAAAAATACACTAAAACAAGATAACATTACTAATAAGATTTTTTCATAAAATGTATTTTATAAGTTTGGCAACAATGTAATTTTTCATACTATACACAATTTAATTGTTTGTTTTCCTACAGAACCGCTAGATGGCAGCCCCTCGAATTCGTCATTCGCGTTAAAACCGCCAAAAAAAACTCACTTCGCGGGTGTTTGTACAATATTACACAAATCTGATCTATTAATATTACTAATTCACTATTACATTCGCATAATTGATATATTTACCGTGTTTTTTATGGTTTTTAATAAGTTTTAGTCAAGTTATAATAACCATAATCATACTTTGAAAATTGAAATGTCAATAAGTATTTTATTTGAAACATGAAAATTCAAACTTACATCTAAAGTATTTTATTTTATGTGAATTTCATAAAAGTGGTGTTTTTTTTTAAATATTATTATCTAATACATGTGTTTCTAAACGTATCAATGAAATTAACGTTTTAACGTTGCAAGAAAACTGTTATAAAAGTCGGTATTATTTTTTTAGGTTAGTTTTTTGGCAATAAAAAAACTTTGAAATTTTTTATTATTTTTTTATTGTATGCACAAGGAAAAAGTGAGGTGGCAGTTTCGTTCCAAATTCATTATATAAAAGGTCAGTATTTTTTTAATTTTGTTTTTTTATAAATTTCTGTACACTTTCATCAAATATGTTTGGTAAAAAAAAAAAATAAAAATTTTTTGCGTTTGAATCTTAATATATGGCAGTTTTAAAAAACTAAAGTGTATTTCAATTACACAAATCTAAAAGGTAATTTTATCTAGTTTTCATAAATGGTATTTGTTTTTACGACACCTTCAAAAATAAGAAATATATATAACATTCAAAATACTTTGCAAAAATTTCAAATTTCGTTCAAAGATCATTGATAAAACAGAGATAAACTACCCCCTCAGGCCGTGTAAACCAAGTGTATTTTTTTCCATGAACAATTTTTTAATTAGTAAGATTTCACATCCGCGGCCGTTTGTCAATTGAATAAAATTTTCACTGGGTTTTTTAGTAAGGCTGAAGATGTTTTGTTACGTTTTTTAAATGCCTTTAGAGACCTTTCCGGAAAATGCCAGTGAAATGCAACCGTAAAAAGTAGTTTCGCGATATAATTGCAGCGGTACTGTCTCATGCAGTACGATATAATTTCCCAGCCCCTACGTGACTACACTGCGAGGCGAGCATCAACCGTTCAGAACCTTTCCTGGCCAAAGTATTATCGTATTACGTTCCCTGCAGCACCTCCGGCTCGCCGGCACGTCCTGCAGGAGGGGTTATGGGATTACTTCCCGCAACGACACCTTTATGCCGCTAAAGACTTTTAAAATATTTTTATTTTTCTATAAGTACCGTACAAAAGTCCCAACTGATCCCAATCGTCAGGAGCCAGTGAGACTGTGGTATCCCAGATTTGGAAGTTTGAGTTTTTGTGAATTTTATTAGTGAGCCAAAACACCACCGTTGTTTCCAACTTTTCGATTGATCAATCTGAGTCTCCGATCATCTAAGTGATTTAATTAGAAACGCACGATTCGCTGTTTTTTTACGTGTGCTCCACACAGGAGGCCCTGAAGAAAATAATTCCCCTCAGAATCCATGTCATCTTTGTATATTCTGTGTGGAAGGTCTTTTTAGGAAAGGTAGGAGAGGAAGTTCTGGGATAAAGGTATTAGGGGTGGGTAGAAATCTGGGGGTCGGTGTGACGGACGTATGAATCCATCCCTATCACTGCGGTGCAAGGCGATGTTCCGAGAGAATACGGCTGGAGAGGTCAAAGGGACTCCCCCAACCACTCTCACTCGATCCGGACTGCCGCGCAGCTGCCGCATTTGCCGTCAATACCCGGACAAACCTCATTCAATGAACCCAGGCACCCTTGCTAAGTCAACAAACGTAGCGAACCACTTGAGGTGACTTATGGGGACAAAACTCACCTAATGAACCCAGGCACCCTTTGGGGTGACCTATGGCAAAGGTGTTGGTTATCCAATAAATGGTTCCTGGGGCGGCGGCAACCATATCCGCCTCCCAAATTGTTGGTCGGAGAGTTCCGTTGCGAAGAGCTTACTTGTGATCTGAGGAGTGTCGAGCCAAAATTTCGGCTCAACAGTTGATCAGTGGTATTGGGGACAACGGCCGTAGTTGATTCAAAATAAACATTTATAAAGTGTTGACTAAATATAAATAACGCTAAACCACCGTTTTAACAATCCGGTCCTTGAGTTGTTAAAGCTCAAAATTCTTCAGTTTTTCAATTCGTGTGGTTCTTTAATTAGGTACATTGTTAAAGGACAATTTGTCCGTAAACAATCTATCTATACACAGGGTGTTAAGGGACGTAATTGACTTATTTTAACCAGTGATTCCTGACTTTATTTGGGTAAAGAAATGTAAATTAAATAATGGTCTCCGGTGACACATTTGATTTAACTAAAAACTTTTAAAAAATCGGTAGGTATTAGAAAATTATTAGGATCTGGGTAAAAAGTTGAGCATGGTACATGGCCGAGTGACCAATGTAGACATGTGGAAAAAAAAGTGTTCGTTTAAAAAAAATTACACGTGTGCAGTTCACGCGCAGTTCAGAAAGCTAAAGTAGACAAGAGTGCCACGAAGCACCGCGCAAATAGGAGACCGATTGTTCTATCTCATTCTCTCGCAGGCTAAATCCTGTAGATGTATGTTTTTGTCTCTTTTTAGTGTCGCTTTTTCGTTTCATCGAGTTTCAAATCACAACCATGCAAAAGAAGTTTTGACTGTCACCGGAGACCTAAATTTCATGCACATTTTTTACATCAAATATTGTCAGGAATTACTGGTTAAAGTAAGTCAAGCACGTCACTTAACACCATGTGTATGAAAAGACGAATGTACCGGTGTGGCGTGTAGGTTTGTTTTTTTTTATAAAAATATACAATTTCATTCAGACAATCATTCAATTTTGCAACACTTGACATTTAAAACCTAGAGATAGGTCACTGTTTATAAATATCTGTACCCGAGAAGCATACGGATGCAAGTCCAAAATTTGAAGAAATGAGTTTGTGATGCCGACTTGAAGTAAATTATTAAGTTTATCAGTGGCAGAAAGATACAGGTCCTATCATGAAGAAAAATAGGATTTTCAAAAATATATACGGATGCAATTACCTTTGATGCAACAACTCTTCTAGAAGCAGAATTATGTACATATGGAACTTGCATCTTTATGATTTAGTTGCATTTTGAGTATTATGACTCAAATCCATTTGCATCCTTCTGCCTCTAACATAACTACGCTTTCTATGGAAGTAAACAATGTTAAAACATTGATCCTTTCAAAATACACCACATGTCATAACAAAATATCCCATTTCATTTTGAAGCAGAAGGATTCAAGTCCGTGTTTTTTTTAAGCATTTTTTTAAACAGTATTTTTAAAGACTTTACATATAAAATATTTAATTTTATTTACTCGTTTAACAAAACTAATTGATTTAATAATTACTTTTTTGGTATCGATCAGCACGGACATCCGAAGAAGTTACGATTTATGGACTTACATCCGTACGCTTCCCGGTTAGGGTATTGTTTAAATATTTTATACAGGTCTGACAGCCTACAGACGTTGCCCACGTCTGTAAACTTGATGCGTGTGTGCGGAGGTATTTAAATAACAAATCTTGATTTAAGTAACTCGAGTCAAAATATATTTACAACGGAAACATTTATGTTACAATAATTTCTACAAATTTAATATTATTCTTGCTTAGAGGTAAAGCAGGTAGAGAGGGCGAACACTAGAACCGGAATGAATTTGCAAATGAAATTGCGTTGTAACGCACCTAGCTGGTGAGTGGTGACCGGTGATACCACACTGCAAAAATGATATTTTATGGGTTCCATGACAGTTGATCCGGCGACATTTGGTCCGGCGACAGTTAGTCCGGCGACATTAGATCCGGCCGACACTTGATCCGGCGGACATTTGTTCCGGCGACAATTGATCCGGCCTGATCCGTTAGAAGATTTTTTCTTCAAGTAAGTATGTAAAGATGATATACGGCCGTACAACCAAAGTCGATGTATTTATATCTGAAGGCATCTTGAGTGAAAATCTGCTGTAAAAATATGTATCCGTGTATGTAGGTGTAATCGGATTATTTGAAATGACGTGATCAGATCTGAATAGCCAGGTACGTTTTCCAAATCTCCTTCCACTCCCCACTACCCTCAGTATCACTATATCCTCTATACATATATCCTCTATACCTCTATACGTATATCCTCTTTACATACTTACTTGAAGAAACAATCTTCTAAAGGATCAGGCCGGATCAATTGTCGCCGGATCAAATGTCCGCCGGATCAACTGTCCGCCGGATCAAGTGTCGGCCGGATCAAATGTCGCAGGACCAACTGTCGCCGGACCAAATGTCGCCGGATCAAATGTCGGGTCACCATTTTATGGCTGTTCGCTGCCTCGCTACACAGATATAAGATTTTGAAAATTCACCCCATCCCCCATCCCACCTTTCCCACTCCTTCAAGCAGAATAAAGCCCGGGAGACACCGAGTAATTCAGTTAGTGAATAATAAATATACTTACCTGGACGGGAATATTATTTATCGTGTAGTTATTTAAGCACTAAGCCATTTTGTCGGTAAGCTATTTTGTCTATTGTGGTTTGGCCTCCGGCGACGTTAAATCCTCGCGGGATTTTTATCACCTCGTCTCACTAAGCTCTTTTGTCTGCATTACGAAGCTTAAAAATAGCTAGTTATTTAGTACCTACATGGCCACTTTATGATTGTTTTGCAAACAGGTGCTTAGAGCCGGACTGTTTTGGCCGGTGGATTTCCAGTCTATACAAGCGAAGTAAATAAATCTTCTGATTCTATGGATATGTAAATCGTATTATTACGACCGCGGGCGTTGGTTGGGTTAGCACTGCCTTAAATGCTGGATTTAACGAATTTCAAAGGAATTTTAACGCTGCTATTTATGGAAATGGCCGTTTACCTTGGAGTTTATTGCTTTTTAAGGAATGCAAAGAAAATAAATCGTAGTTAAATAAATAAATCAATAAAAAGATAGCGATGAAATTTATGTACTTATATACTTATAAAGCCTTACTCATCATGAAACCGTACCACGGCTCTGTAGCGTCGCGGTAGCTACACAGTGGCGTAAGCCAGTAAGGTAAAAATCTTTACTCATCATCTTAATGTTTCTGGACAGTTGTTATGATTTTTTTACGGTAGCAACATTGCTCCAAAGCTGAAAAACGCGGTCAATTTAGCATTTCGCGGCGTGTTGCCTACTTCACGTTTATTCATACGTCAACACAATATATTGTTCGAGGAGGTTCAGCGAGATTGATCTGTGTTTGTGTACCGTTTCTAACGCAATTATAAACACTATCTCACCTCGTTTCTACCCCAGTATCGTATGGCACAAAGAACTTGGAGATTGGTAGATACTTTGCCACCCCGTTTATTATTCACATCCAAAAACGGCCGTACCAAATCAATCAAACGTCTCATGTTGACTTTGGTAAATCTATATTTAGACCTAAAATCTCCTTCCGTAAATGCCGCAAATGGATCGTACCTTTTTTTGAACCTTTTCCGTAGCCGTGGTGCACGAATGCCGCGTATACGGTCCATATTTGCCAAAGCTCTGTTCAAAACGTCAAGATTCTCATAAAAGTTCGCCATTACGTCAGTTACAACGCACGGGGTACTGAGTTAACCCTGGTGATCGGGTGGTTTAAATTCTGACAGCTACTACATCTCCCGTACAGCGACGCGGGAAGAACACGCGCCTGCGCGCGATTAACCCACCATGTTGAGTAACAATTTCACCTAACCCGGTGTTGCTCCGAGGTTGTATCTTATTTTGCGATGACGAGTAAGACTGATAGTGTTTCACAACACTACTTTTATGTGTATCACATCACTATTTTTATTTGTGTCACATCACTCGGTCACTAGCGATGATCACATTATTATCTATGGTCTATCTCTAAAAAACGTCTAATGTCAAAGTCTAAAATAATAAAGCCATATTGTTAAAAATCAGTTATCAGTGTTTCCTACTATAAGTCACACAAAATCCATATAAATAAAAATTAATCGCCGAAATGTATGTACGCGCATAACTTCCGAACGACTGCACCAAATTGGATAATTCTTTTTTTTTGTGTTCGTTATTGTTAGGACAAGGTTTGTATAAAAGAAGCGGTGAGCTCTTGCATGATGAAATTTGTATGTGGCACGCGAGCTGTTTGAAAACTGAATGTACCGGGACTGAATGTATGGAATGCGGGAGGGGGAAGGGGAACTCGGGTAGGTGGTTTCCAGGAGGGGAGGAGAAGCAGGGAGGGGAGAGAGGAACCTGGGAGGGGGAGGGAAATATGGGAGGGGGATTCGCAGAACGGGGGAAGGGGGGGAATGGAGTGGGGAGAGGGAAGGTGGAGGAAGCGGAGTGGGAATGCGAGAGGGGTAGGAGATGCGGGAGAGGAAGGGGAGGCGGAAGGGGAACGGGACGAATGGGAAAGGACCCTCAGGGAGAAACAATTTCTTTATTAAATGGCATAGCAACGCATGCCGGGTATCAGCTAGTAAAGAATAAACGAAACGGTTCCATGACAACTCAGAATCAACTCAACCCAACGCCTCTTTGAAAAATTATTAAAAGCTGCGAAAAAAAAATTGAAAAATAGCCCATAACCTAACCTAACCTAACGTAACCTAACCCAACGTAACCTAGGGAGTATACATTAATTACGTGAGCTCAAAAGGGGGGGTCCAGCAAAATCTCACGTTACTTGAAAAGACGAAGTGGCCCAAATTTATCTCACCAAGGGGGGGGGGGGTCTAGATTGGAACAGAAATTGCTCACGTAATTAATGTATGCCCCCCTATTTGTGATTTGAACTCGAAGAACCGAAAAGCAACACTAAAAAGAGACAAACACATACACCATGCTAGAGAATGAGACAGAACAATCGGTCTCCTATACGTTCTTAGATTTTCACGGCCAAAAGTATTTTCGTTATTTGTTTTTGGGGTGTTATGCCGTGTTGCGCTACCTCCTTCTTTAGCCAACATTTCGGACAGCGTTGCAGTGTCCATCATAAGGGCAGATCCGACACATATACCAGATCTGCCCTGATGATGGTCCCTGCAAAGCTGTCCAAAACGTTGGCTAAAGAAGCAACACGTGTTACGAAACACGGCATAACACCCCAAAAATAAATAATGGAAATCTGTCTCCTCTTTGTGCGGTGCTTCGTAGCCTCCTTATTCTTATCTACTTTAGTTTTCTGTAGGTTTCACTTCTAGCACGTGTGAACTGCACACAGTATTTTAGATATATATATATTTTTTTTCCTTTTTAATGACTTTTCTAAGGAGTTGTGTTCTCTCTAAACGAAAACACCAAAGAAACGTAGTGTTTATCAAAATAATATGAAATGAGCTGTAACTTTTCACTAATTAGTATCCGATAAACTAGCACAGACACCGGTCAAAAATCAAACGGTAATAATACATAATTGTAGACTTTGTAAAGCTTAAAGTTTTATAAAAAATATTGGTCTCAGGATCACTGCCTTTTAAAAAGAAACATTCTAAAATTGATAATCCAAATTTACCTTTCAAATGAACACCGTTAGAAAACTTAAAAAATGACTACATCTATCATAGAAGATACTAAAAAAGCCCTACCTAAACCATGAAATTGAATAATAGAAATCCACGAAAACCCTTTATCTAAAACTTAGTAGTCCCCCTAAGTAAATGATCTCCTAGTGAGGACTAAGAAAAAATTCTACATCTCTTTAATTTTTTATTTCAAACACATTTTCATATTATAGTGATAAAAATAATTATGTAACTCCCATCATAATATGTATATCTTATCAAATAAAATTACCCGAAAAAGCTCTATAAATTACCCAACACACTAAGAGACTCCAGATACTAATATCTACAGCCTGTATGTCGGACGAATATCTACAGCTCATATGTTGAACTAATATCTACGAACTTCCGAGTGTTGACTAATATCTACAGAGCGTAGGTTGGCTAATCAGCTAAATGTGTCCAATAGTCCGATATTAGGGATTTTTACATACATACTTATATAAATTAAGTTTTTTAAACTGCATTCGCAATATTACGTTATTCCAATATGCTATACATAACTGCAAATCCAACCTCTGCCAGTGCTGTAGATATTCGTCAACACTTTGGTTTTCATAGATATTAGTCAGCAGTTTGAGCTGTAGATATTCGTCAACACTTTGGTTCTCATAGATATTAATTCGATTTTTTCAGTTTTTGGAATTCCTGTAGATATTAGTAGAAGCCTCCCACTAAGATCAATATCGTTTTCAAACTATTCTTACAACTAATTGCGAAATTAATTCAATTTGGTAGGCAGGTGTGGGTACTATTTACTACCACCCCGGGAACTATTTAATGGATAACCAACATTCCTGCCATAGGTCATCCAAGTGAATCGCTACGTTTGGTGACTTAGCAGGGTTGCCCAGATTCATAGAGTGAGGTTTAGATCTTGATCTCGGATGTGTTTGCCCACCTATTACGCGGCGGCCGAATATAATAAATTTTATGCCACGGGGCAAACAAAAATATAGTGAACTTAAATAGGTTACTTATTTGGTACACTCGTAAAATCATTGATATTTAATTTTCATAATTCAAAAACGAGTAAAGTAACCAACGTGAATGTTTAATTCACTTTGAAATAGTATAACGACACCGAACACCGTAATTTATTGAGTTCAGCGCGTTACGCTAACTGTATTTCCGATAAATCCATCAGAAATATTTCGGGAATCGGCAGTCTGAATTGGCCAATAACAGAATATTCGGAATCAAAATACCAGCAGCCATTTGCCCGATAGCGGAATATTACGAATCCACAGGGGAATAGAAGACTAATTTACCTCGGCAGAAGTCATTCGTCATTTTATTCAAACAAATTTTTAATTTGGTGGGCGGTATGGGTATTGCTGCTCCGGGAACCATTTTTTTTATATTAACTCCACACAGGACGCCCTGAGGAAAATAATTTCCTTCAGGGCCTATGTCATCTTTGAAGATGCTGTGTGGAGGGTCTTTTTGAGGAAAGGAAGGAGTGGACATGGGTCTTGAAGAGACCCATGTTGTAGGAGGGAGGAAACGCAGAGGCCGGCAAATCGTTCCACAGCCGAGCCGTTGAACTCAAGAACGAGTCATAGAAACGACCCGTTCTCTTGTGACTAATGTCAACCGTATACAAATGTTGAGCGCTTCATTTATTGGATAACCAACACCTCTGCCGTTGTCACTTCCTAGTGGTTCGCTATGTTTGGTGTTTTAGCAGGGGTTCCCGGGTTCATGGAGGATCGTTTAGGTCTTAACAACGGATAACTCTGCCCATCTCTAGTGTGCTGGGACGGTTTTTGAGAGACTGGTTGAGGGATACCTTTCTACTTCTCCGAACAGAACTCTCTCAGTCCATCGCTTTGCACCGTAGTGGGGGGGATGGATTCAAACGTCCGTCACTCCTGGACACTTTGATCGCCAGATTCCTATCCATCCCCTCATACTTTTTGAAGTAAAACTTCTTTACGCACGCTTGACTTGGGGAGTAAGCTGGTGAATGCGTGACAAGAGCGTTATGAAAAGTGTGATCGGGCGAGGCGAACGGCCAGGCGAGGCGAACGGAAGTCGAGAGGGAGATATAAGTTAGTGAAGTTTTACTTCAGTCGTGTGGTCTAAAGCACACTCGTTTTTTTTGTTTGCCAAAATTTCCTCTCCTCCCTTTCCTTAAGAAAAACCCCACCACAGCAACCCGACAACAGATGCACTAGCCCTGACGGAAATTATTTCCTTCAAGAAAAATCCCTCAGGGCCTATTTCATCTTTGGGGATGCTGTGTGGAGGGTTTTTTTAGGGAAAGGAAGGAGATGAAGTTCTGGGAAGGAAAAAGGTATGAGGGGTGGGTAGTAATCTGGTGGTCAATGTGTCCGGAGTGACAAACGTACGAATCCAACCCCTCAAACTGAGGTGTAAGGCAATGGTTCAAATAAGTCCGGCTGGAGAGGTCAAAAGGTCTTCCTCAACCAGTCTCTCCCGATCCGGCACGCCACGCAGTAGTTTGGCAAATGCATCACCGCCAAGACCGAGCACTTCTGCTAAATCACCAAACGAAGCGAACACTTTGGATTGCCCATACCCGCCCCCCTCATTGTTATTCTAATACTCTAATGAAGCCATTAGCCACAGTATTGCCATAATAAACAATCCTTATTTCCACTTCACATAATTTTAAATGGGGTGTTGTGTTGGTTTACCTGGACCTTTGAGGTTTAGGCTAGGTAAACCAACCCTCAATCATTAAAGGGATCTCTAATTAACTTCAAGTACGGTAATCGCTTGTAATTAAGTTTTATAAAAGCACGTACTCAATTTACAGTGCTGTGTACCTACCCACTGAAGAGAAAATCGATAAAAGTGTGATCTGTACCGATTCGAAATAGAACCAATTAAGAGCACAGTTTTATTTGGTATTTAAATGTACTCGTACGAGGGCTGTACGTAAAATAAGGTCTCCAAGGAGCTGAGGTCGCGAGGAACAATTTTAAGCGAGATCCGGCAACACAGGCATGTAGCCTGGTTTCCCCTTGTCAAATTCCCACCACGTCTCGGCGGGCAGCCGTTCGCGATGGAGCTTCCGCTAGCCACACCCGCCAGGTGTGAAATACGCTATATAATTAGTTCTTTTGTGCAAAGAACGAAACCCCGGTAGAAATTCATTCTCAGCTACTTGAAGTGTACGGAAAACAGTGTATGAGTGCGAAAACGTGCGCAAGTGGTGCAGAGACGTGCCGGACGGCCATCGGTTTCAGAATTCCAAAAATTGCCAAAGTGGAAAAAACAATGTTTGCAGATCGACGGGTGACGGTTCGAGAGCTCTGTGATATGATCCCTGATGTCAATAAGACCACTATTGATAAGATTTTGACAGAAAATTTGGAAGACCACAAGATCTGCCCAAAGTGGGTCCCAAAATGCTCAACGAAGATCACAAACAACAGCGGATTGAAGCAGCCAGTGAATTCCTTGCGTGCTACCACATCGATGGCGAAGAAGTCATTCAGATTCGCCGAAGCGAAGTTTAAAAACGAATTACAGGGCGTAACTCACACCTGGCGGGTGCGGCGAGTGGAAGCTCCATCGCGAATTGCTGTCACGCCGAGACTTAACGTCACAGAGGTTGCAGCATGGTAGGTATTTGACAAAGGGAAACCAGGCTACACGCTACTGTCGGAATGCGCGTAAAATCGTTCCTCGCGACCGCAGCACTTTGGAGACTTTATTTTACGGACAGACCTCGTATTTGTATCGTAAAGAAATAAATAAGCCCCTTCGACTCCTAGGTCCCCAGACAAGCTGTTCAAGAATGAATTTCGATATTTTTGAAAATGCAATAAATTTCTTTAAAAGTAAGAAAAATGTGACCTTACTTCGGACACACATATACGCCTACAAGGTATTTCTATAATTTCATCTCTTCAGTGCGTTTACCGATAAGGAGATTATTTTGACTCGTAATTTATTTATTTACCTACTTAGGCCCAACTGGGACCCCTATTATGGACCGTAAAATGGGGCGACTTTTGAGCAAGCAGGTAACTTTGATCACCGCGAATTCTCACCGCGCACGATTCTCACCACCACTCAGAAATTACTTGCTTCTTTTTAATTACTTTTTTTGCATTAACTCCCGAGGAAAAATTTTTTTAAGGCGTTTGGGGAAGTTGTGTCGTTGTGTGGGGGGGGGGTCTTTTTAAAAAACACACTTTTTTACTCTCTTAAGCGTTCTTAAACCATTCATCCAATTGCGCTGAAACTTTGGTGATTTGATGTGCGTATGCCCGCGATGATTTCTATGTATAATCTTGAGCTCTATCATTATGAAATTATTTTATGTACTATTCATTCGATTGCTTTGAAACTTTGGTGATTTCTTGTCTGCACGCCCGTGAAAGTTTTTATTTATATCTGGCGTTATGAAGTTTGTATAAAAAAATTACAATGGGTGGCGCTTGTCACCTAATCAAGAAGCCGACCGACCTGAAGATAACACCGAACGAGCCACGCATCCGGTGCTGCATCTAATCTGACAATGTACGAGCAACAAACAAACCAATAAACGTTATCAGCTACAGTGGACCCCGGCCGTCTACTCCTATAAAAGAGACCACCGACTACTAACGAATGCTTATATTCAAGAGACTACATAAAATAAGTCTGGTGTATAAAGAAAACCACCAAAAGTTCGAGTTGTTTGAAAAAATTTGTATATTTCATATAGTTTAGTGGCAGAGTGAGAAGAAAGGGGGAGGTGAATCCGGGAGGGGAACGAAGGAGGGGGTGATCGTGGGACCGGAGGACGCTCGAGGGGGAAGGTGGAAGGTGGAAGGTGAACGCGGAAGAAAGATGACGCGGGAGGGGAATAAGGGCGGGAACGGGGTCCTGTGGGAAAGTTCACACAGGGAGAAACATTTTCTTTCTTTGAGTGGCATTCAACACATGCCATTCACTCGCTAGTCTATAGGCATTGAAATGTCTATAGGTATATATATCATTGTTTCCCTTGGTCACGCCGTAACTTCAGAACGACTTCACCTATTTTAATCACCTTTTTTCAGATATGATTTTAGATTTTCACGGCCAAAAATTTTATGGTTATTTCCTTTTGGGGTATTATGCCGTGTTGCGCTACCTCCTCCTTTAGCCAACGTTTCGGACGGCGTTACAGTGTCCATAATCAGGGCAGATGTGTAAATGTTAGAGATGAAATGTGTGCTTAAGTACTTCGAAGCAGAAAAGGTCCCGAGATATTCCATCCAGTTCGCTGCGCACATTGTGGATTCTTTCCCTTAGTAGCGCTGTTTCTGCTCTTTGGAATACCCTATCGGCTTTCCGGGATGTGATATGTCTTTTTATGCGAATGTGTACTGGTACAATCGATTCCTCCTTACATCTCTTGAGGAAAGCCAGGCTGCCCAGTAAGAGGTTCCTTCGCTTTCTCAGATTCTCCAATCGTCGTACCATTCTGTGAACTTCCTCCCCATAGAGGTTCGTCAGATATGATTTTAGATTTTCACGGCCAAAAATTTTATGGTTATTTCCTTTTGGGGTATTATGCCGTGTTGCGCTACCTCCTCCTTTAGCCAACGTTTCGGACAGCGTTACAGTGTCCATCATCAGGGCAGATGTGTAAATGTTAGAAATGAAATGTGTGCTTAAGTACTTCGAAGCAGAAAAGGCCCCGAGATATTCCATCCAGTTCGCTGCGCACATTGTGGATTCTTTCCCTTAGTATCACCTTTTTTCAGTTTTCTAACACTTTGTAGAAGGTTCTTACGGAAAGAAAAATTAAGAAAATTGAATAATATCAGAAAACTTAACGACTATTTTAACTTCGCATGTTTGACAGTTCGCGCGTTTGATGAAATTGAATTTAGCAGGCAGCTGTTTTTTTTGTATTAAAAGAATTGTCTATGGATTTTTAAAATCATAGATATTTCAAATAGGTACCTATGTTAGGTACCAAATTTGATTGATTGTTCTTATAACGTACAAAAATGAATATTTGTAATATACGAAATATGAAAATTTGAATAGGTGGCACGCGAGCTGTTTGAAAACTGAATGTACTGGGACTGAATATATGGAACGCGGGAAGGGGATTTGCGGGATGGTCAAGCGGGATAGGGGAGAGGGTGGGCGGGGAAGTTGGAAGGGAAATGTGGTAGGGTAGGGGATGCGGGAGGGGAACGGGGACGCACGGGAAAGGACATGCAGAGAGAAACAATTTAAAAGTTAATAATAATCACAAACACAAGTAGGTATTCCTTTGTTTGTAAATTCCAACAATTAAGAAACATATATTTATAATACACAAGCAAACACCTCAGCACAGGTTCTCCTAGTGAGGCGTTCACGAAACATATAATATTACCCACCCACAGTTTCACCTTACCCAACATTATAAAAGTTCAAAATATATTTCGTACCACAGACATATGAATATTAATAGACCTGCCTTAAGAGGGCATTACCAGAGAAAGCCGGAAATACGTCATTTTCAAAAAAGCTTTTAGACGTATTGACTCTTTTCCACAAAAAATTATAAATGGATTTCGAAAGATTGTTCTTTTATCTAGCATAGTTATGTAATAAATTTTTAGAATTTTTTTTAATTTTTAGTATAATAAGGTTGTTCCATAGGTCGTTGGCAGATTTGTTAAATTTTCAAAAAAGTTTTTGTATTATACCACACCCGTTTCAAATAATGTAATCATGCAGTAAAATAAATCAATATATTATCTAGCAAAGTTATGTATTAGAATTTTAATTTTAGTTTCAATAAAATCATTAAAAAATATGTACGTACATGTGTTTCTTGACGAAAATTGGTCCATTTGTGTATTTATTTGCGCACTTACAAACTAATATATTTCAGATTTTTTTAACATTCTTATTAAATTTAGACATTATTGAAAAATGATAAATACTTATAATCAAAAAAAACTATAAAAAGTACACTATTTTAATAGTTTTATCATCACGCCTTTCAGCATTTTTGGATGAAGGTATAAATTAAAGCTAATTTGGATTGAAATAAATTCGATATTGAGTTATAATTTTAAAAAGCTGGTACGGAGAATAATTAATCTTTCTCATTGTAACCGCCCTGCACGATCGGAAGAACAACTTTCAACGAAATGTGGATTTTCGTCCGCTGGCTGGTTAAACGCTCTTAAGCGATAAAAGCGTATTATTTCCCACTCCCCATACCGGTTCCATTGGAACCGGCTGGGATCGAGTATGGCTTCGCGTGAATCTAAAAAATGTGACGTCATCATTCTTCTGCGAGCCAGCGTCGAGCACTCATCGGTGCATTTTACGAAATAACACGGCAAAAATAGTGGCTTGTGTTTTGAAAACGTGTAAAAATAGAAGTGAAAAAGAGAATAAACGCAATTGTCGTATTACATTCCATAGGCAAGCATTATTTTACTTTATTTTAAGCTTATTCAGATCACATAATATGGTCGTTTTTGTAACACACACTATCACTCGAGACACAAGGCGTGTACTCGTCGCTGTTTAGTGGGGTAAGTAAATTATGAAACATTTGTAAAAGTGTCTTAACTAAATACGTCAACAAAATATTGGACTATGAAAATAGGCGAACTTTACTTTGCCGTATTTGGAATTTGTAAATTTGTTCATTTCGCGGCGAGCAATTCGCGCTCCCATGTAAAAAGGTCTATTCATTCAAGAGCAGAGTTTACTTTTAAGAACTAAATGGTGATATTATAATGCGAGATGCCCATATACTCTCAGATTGAGTTATTGACGAATCACATATCACCGAATTCATCTTCCCGCTCTGCGCCCCGCTGTAGTTGGTTTCTTCCCCTCACCTTTATGTTCTGGTTTATTTATATTCATATGTCTATGTTTCGTACAAATGTTACTAATTAGGTAAACACTGTAATATATAGAAATAAACAAGTTAAGATAAAGTAATTTAATAATGTAAGTAATCGTACAATCGTTTATGATTTAGCACAACCAACCATATTTTTTTACTCATGTGTAAAGGCTTAGAATGAATTACTAAATTAATTATAAACGCCTCAATCTTTTTAATCTCCTGTCAGAAATACGATTCATTATTATCCATTAAAGGAAAGGTCACCAAAACCGTTTATGTATGTATATAATATTTGTTTCAATTCATATGGAAAGGTTTTATCGTTCGTTCGAAATTTAGATCGGTTACATAGAGAATAGAAACAAATTGGAGATGTGTCATGGAAACATGTTGACTGTCGTCGACCTACGACGATTTCTTGTCAGATGAGAACACGTTGTTTTTACGATTCGTTCTTTAGTTCAACAGCTTGGCTGTGGAGCGATTTGCCGACCTTTATGTTCACTCCTTCCTCTTCTCAAAATATCCTCTACACAGCATTTCCAAAGATGATACATTCCCAGAGGGAACTATTTTCCTCGGGGCGTACAGTGTGGAGTCAATGTAAAAAAAAAATGGTTTCATGCCAACTCAGAACCACATCAGAAAGGTCATTAAAAGCTATGAAAAAATCATTTAAAAATAGCCGGTAACCGTAACCTAACTTAACCTATTTAACCAATGTTTTTATATTTTTTTATCATCACTCTTTCTGGGGTGGTTCTGAGTTGGTTTCATTCTGAGTTGGCCGGTCACCAAAAAATAGTGAAAAAACCCGCACGGGCAAAAACTGCATGAAGCGATGGAGCGAATGAAAGTTACAAGAGTATTTAGAAATAAATTCGTAGTTGCGATGTGTAGTACAGAATAGAAATAAGATGGAGACATGGCATGGAAGCTTGCTGACTGTCACCAAGCTACGACTATTTCTTGTCAGATGAGAACACGCCATTTCTATGACTCGTTCTCGAGTTCAATAGCTCAGCTGTGGAGCATATTGCCGCCCATTCCCACTCGCATAATGTGGAGTTAATGTAAAAAAATAGTAAAATATCTGCACGGTTCCATGCCAACTCAGAATCAAGTCAACTCAACACCTCTTTGAAAAGTCATTAAAAGCTATAACTTTTTTAAATAGCTCATAATCCTAACATAACGTAACCCGTTTAAGCAATTTTTTTAGATATATTTTTTTCTTCACTTTTAATGACTTTTAAAATGAGGTTCTGAGTCGATTTCATTCTGAGTTGTCCGGTCACCGAAGTAAACTTATTGATGAAATTTTGAACACATGTAAAAAATAAGAGGAACATTAATTGATTTCGAAAAACTCTGTGAAAAGCCCATGCAACGCTTATTTCACGTGAACATTTTAAAGGCTTTTATTTATTTCGATTTTTAGTTAGTTAATCCGTTGAGTGTGCTTATAAGTGCTAACATGGGAAACAGGAAACCGCTATTGTAGGGAAAAACTCTACCGTTAAATAAAACTATTTCTTCCTGCGAGACCAGGGACCAGATTCTCCAGTCGTGGCCGCTCGCATTCGCCATCGAAAGTACGTACATTGACCGACTTTGTTATTCTAGAGTTAGAGAATCGTCGAAGGTACATACTTAGGCGCTAACCATTCCACTCAAACAACGAATGGGTCTTATGGGTCAATGGTGGTTTGACGGCCGGCGTAGTTCAGTGGTAAGGCTCTTGCCTCGCACTCCGAAGGTCGCGGGATCGAATCCCGGCGTGGCAAATAAATTTTATTTGATTAATTTGTGTTATCTCACAATTATTAATTTAAAATAATATATAGTATATTTGCGGCACGTTCCAGAGTGGAAGATACTGTCAGTATCGCCCTGGTGTAAGACCACCATTCAGAATTGAAACGTTGCTTGAAATGGCTTCTGGTGACCAGATCTGAATAGCCAGGTACTTCCCCACCTTCCTCATCCATATCTCCTTCCCCTCCCCACTACCCCAATTGGGGATGATATAGTCCCACTGGCTCCAGACAGGAGCAGTTGGGACTCTTGTGCGGTGTTCATGTAAAAAAAAAAAACGACACCGACAAAAAAAGTTAACTTCGCCATCACTTTCAAAACCTAGTATTATTGTATCCTAACCTGAGACCGTTTCCCGCGAGCACTCTGACAGGGATCGTATATTTTTAATGTTGGATAGTAGATCGGAGAGTAGTTTTAATGTTGGATAGGTTTTTAGATTTTAACGCCAAAAGTATTTTCGTTATTGGTTTTTGGGGTGTTATGCCGTGTTGCGCTACCTCCTTCATTAGCCAACGTTTCGGACAGCATTGCAGTGTCCCCAAAAACAAATAACGAAAATAGTTTAAACGTTCATTATAACGGCTGATTTATCGGAGATATTGGCTGCAATACATAATGTAGAGCAAACTGAAGCATATGCAATACATAATGTAGAGCAAACTTTGAGACAAACAATAATATTTCGGCGAAGAGTAGATAGTTTTCACATGAAAATTAATTTCATAATTAATTTATTGTTCTGTCGTTTTGCATGTGTTAACAGCATTAAATTTCTTTTCCGCGGTGGCTACCAGCTGTGTTTGGTTTTGAGTAATATACCCGCCGGCCATTTCGAAGAAAGCGCTCGTAATTTCAAATTCACACCACAGAAATATAAAAAACATCAAAAACATGGACAATACCGGTCAGTGACTGAGTTGGAATAGCGTTTGGGTCCCAACCGGGCGTCGCGTATTTGATTCCTCGGCTGGCTAAGTCCTCCATCACGACACAAGTAATATTTTTCACTTACTGTTGTGGTAGTAGTAGATTTTCAAATATTGTCAGGTTATTCGTAACCCGGGATGTTTGTTTTTCTTTAAAAAAAATCGAGTGCAGTTTACTCGCGGTAGAAGCGAAACTTCACCAAAATAATCTCAACCAATACTTGAAAAGTGAGGTCATAATCAAAACGACCAATGAACGCAGACCTCGCGTAATTTTCGTTTCATTTCTCAACCAATTGAGGATCCTTTAAAAGTGACATCATATTCAAAGCGGCAAATGAGCGCAGTTGATGCGTCGCAGTTGCAGTAATCGTCATTTCCGTTTCATCCGAAATCCAAATCACAGCGGGGGTATAGAAGTTTCACTTAAAAAAAAAATATATATATATTCACTGGGCTGCCAATATAATCGTCTCTCCAACCCTTCGACATTGAAGAATACGTAAAAATTACATATTCGACAAAGTTCGTCGAGACTACGAGAGTAATTTTTCATTCTTAGATGGCGCGTAACGAGTAACGTATAACACTTGATCGTTATTGGAGAATCGCACCCGGACGCCGTTTTTCCCCCGAACGCCCGCGGTTTAATAGTTTTTTTCACGTCTATTGCGGCACAGCGGCTAATGCGAAGTAATACGGGCTACGGGCTACGGGCTTTGCGTGGCTGAAAAAATCATATTTCTCTCTCTGAAAGGAATTGCCCGCAGAATGTTTTGAATGGAGCGGCGCGCAGCGTTTTCATGCCGCCTTTGTGGGGAATAATCACACTTGGCTCTGGTTACAGCCTAAACTACGACGTAGACTCGGTACAGAGGCAGTAACAAAGGATATAAGAACTATTATCAAATGGCTTGACTTTTTTTTAAATTGTTTATGGTGTTATCGGCAGCCCTGATTTACTTAGACTAATTTCCTTCCATATACCAATTAGAAATAATCGATCAAAATTATTTTTATTATTAATTTTTTAAACTTTATGAGTAAAATCTCAAATTATAATATTTAATTAAATGAAGACAATATTAGCGAAACTCAATCGAAATCTGGAGACAGAAAAATCAGAAAAGATATTGGCTCCGCTGGGACTCGAACCCAGAGAAAAGGGTTCTGGGTTCGAGTCCCAGCGGAGCCAATATCTTTTCTGATTTTTCTGTCTCCAGATTTCGATTGAGTTTCGCTAATATTGTCTTCATTTAATTAAATATTATAATTTGAGATTTTACTCATAAGGTTTAAAAAATTAATAATAAATATTCATCCTAGACTTGCAGAAAAAGTCAATAGATGTCGCGTATTACAAATAAAATGGATAAAAATCTATCCAGACACTATCTAGATTGCATTTAGTTCGAGTTGAATCTTGTAATCATACATAAAGATAGCAGCCAATAATATGTGCGTTAAGTAAATGAAGATAATGTTGGTGGTTCTTAGTCGAAGTATAATACAGTTAAAAGTGACCGAATTAATATGGGTTCCGTAGCTTAATCGTTAGAGCTGTTTCCATGTAAGAAAAGGGTTCTGGGTTCGAGTCCCAGCGGAGCCAATATCTTTTCTGATTTTTCTGTCTCCAGTTTTCGATTGAGTTTCGCTAATATTGTCTTCATTTAATTAAATATTATAAAATTATTTTTAATTGCAACAACAATATCAGGACTGAGTCATAAATACTCGCTTGTTCCTAGATTGCAAGCAGTTAGCAATACTTTCTCAGATATAGTAGATGTGTTCAACTGCACGGAATTTAGTTACAAGAATATTATAATAACATACATCATTCGTAAATACTCGTATTAATGTTAGCTTTTATTATTCTTTTGCAGGTATTCTGTTTTTTACTTTAAGAGGGAATAACCAGAGAAAATCGGAAATATGTCTTTTTAAATCAAATTTTAGACGTATTGACTCTTTTCCACAAAAAATTGTAAATTGATTTCGAAAGATTGTTCTTTTATCTAGTAAACGCATGTATTAAATTTTGAGAAAAAATGTTTATTTTTAGGATAATAAGGTTATACCATAGGTCGTTGGCAGATTTGTTAAATTTTCAAACGAAAAATCATATTTTACAATACATTTCATTCCATTTAATCATACATTATTGTAAATCAATACGTTATATAGTAAACACATGTTTAAAAATTTTAATTTTAGTTCAAATAAAATCATTAAAAAATATATCCTAACATTTATTTATGATGAAAATTTCTCTTTTTTGTCTATATGCGCACTTACAAACTAATATATTTCAGATGTTTTTAACATTCTTATTTAACTTAGACATTATTGAAAAATGATAAATTCTTTTGATCAACAAAATAATGAAAAAAGTACATTATTTTAATAGTTTTATCATCATGTCTTTCAGCATTTTTGGATGTAGGTATAAATTAAAGCAAATTTGGAATGAAATAAAATCGATATCTTTCTTTACTAAGTATAAAATTAAGTCGCTCACGCTGTTTGTGCGCTTAGACCTTTTAAACAACGGATTTTCATGCGGTTTTCACCAATAGATAGAGTGATTCAAGGGGAAGGTTTATATGTTAAATACATGCTTGTTTTAGTAGAAAAAAGCCGAGAAATTCAAATATTCAGGCAGCGGGCAGCTGGCAAGCAGGTGGTGTGGATTTTATAAAGGTTGGGTAATGGAGTTGTGCTTCGTTAGCCACAGCAACGTGTGGCCGGGTCTGATAGTTACTAAGTATAAAATGAAGTCGCTCACGCTGTATGTGCGCTTAGACCTTTTAAACTACGCAACGGATTTTCATGCGGTTTTCACCAATAGATAGAGTGATTCACGAGGAAGATTTTTAGGTATATAATTTGTCAAGGTTTTGTGTAAATTGGATTAAATACATAATATATCTGGCCAAGCGGCAGCGGGCAGCGAGGTGTGGATTTAACAGATGGCGTTGGTTATAAAGGTTTAACCACAGCAAAGCGTGGCCGGGACTGCTAGTTAAGTTATTATTTAAATAATTAATCTTTCTCATTGGAACCGCCATGTACGATTGTAAGAACATCTTTCGACGAAATGTGGATTTTCGGCCGCTGGCTGGTTAAAGGCCGTTAAAAGATTTTTTTAATGCGTTTTTTTGGAAGTACGAGTATGAAATCCCTTGATTTTTCACATAATAATATAAAACTGAATTATTAAAAAACTGCAATGCAAACGTTTTTAATCTAGCTTTTAGAGCTAATTTTAACGAGCAGTGGTCTGTTTTTAGAAAACTTCGGTTGGCTGCTGAATTCAGAATTTATTTTGACTTTGAGAGCATTAATAAAAACGCAATTTCGGTTTTATTGCCCCAAGTCAAAGGCTTTTCATTAAAATCTGGGGCCAGCTTTTCCAACCATTCAGCATTCACTAATACTCTTACACCGCCCACCCACCGACTAATACAGTGGTTCCCAAAGTGAGTGCTATCGCCCCCCAACCCCCTGACCATAACCATAGGTGGTGGAGAGAATCGGGGGGCGGAAAATTGAAAAAGTGCTGATTTAATTAAATTATTTTCAGCATTCTTAAACCATACCGTAGATATAATGTATGGGGTCGTTGAATATCCAATGCAAATATTCAGGTAGCTGCCGGGTCATTAACTATAATATATTAAATTAAATATATTAAATTAAATAAAACAATTACTTTGTTTGTAACCAGATTTTTATTTATTTATTTTTAATAGCGTTCGGTTTAACAGAAGCATCTTCGGGAAACCGATCGAAAAATAAATCGAATCAAAAATTAAATTGTGTGAGCTTATATTATTATACAGTTAACGGACGTACTTGACTTACTTTAACCAGTGATTCCTGACATTATTAGGAGTAAAAACTGTAAATGAAATTTTGATCTCCGGTGACTTTTTGGATGACTTTTTTTTTCAAAATTTTTTTCTTCAAAATCGGACAAAAAAAATTTCTTCTGCATGTCGTCACTGGTCACGAAGCCGAGTAACCGACCAACCGACTGTCCAACACCTACCGTTTTTTTATGTTTTCGTAGAAAAAAAAACAGCAAAAATGTCACCAGAGACCAAAATTTTATTTACATTTTTTACTCCAAATATTGTCAGGAATCACTGGTTCAAGTAAGTCAAGTACGTCGCTTAACACCCTATTTACATACAGAAAGAGATAAAACATAAAAGAACAGTGAGATAGTATGAAATTAAATCTTACATGTTAATAGAGAGAAAGAGATAGATGGTACATAATATTATATTTATTATACATAATACACATTTGCCCTATTTTATATCCTTGTGTTAAGGCTCTGCAACTGGGCTCGAAAAGAAGAAGATGGAGAGAAACGAAATTACGAATGTTAGAGGAGAGCGCTAACATTTATAGCGACAAAATCGATGTAAAAATTGCGAAAATGTTTAATAAAACAAGACTCGTTTAAAATAGAGCAAAAATCTCGCGGGCATTGTCTTAAACAGCATTTAAAGAAACACTGTGTTTTTCATACATATAACTTGTAAAATAACTGAAACAAACGTGTTTATAATAATTTTTGGAGCGTACTTTGCGATTTTTTTCCATCGAGGGAATTTTATATAATTTGCGTTTCGGCGCGTAGAATGTCTAGATATTATCTTCAAGAATAACATATATTTTTTAAGAGCTTTAAAACTTACCGTGTTTAAGGGAGATATGTAAGAAATCGGTAGAAATTCTGGTTGCGGGCCCTTAAGCGAAACCGGTCGGTATTAAAAAAAATCTTGGTTACAAACAAGGCAATTGTTTTATTTCATTAAATATGTCAAACCACAAAGTGACTGCTTTCTACCAAAATATTAATATATTAAATTAAATTGTTCTGCGCTTTTCACTATCACGGTACACACCTGCCTGAAGAAATAAACAAGAACAAAATTTGGAAAAAGAAATGACGTTTCTTTGGAAAAATTGTATAATTTTCCTTACATGAAATAAAAAAAACTTATTTAAAATGCATTGTTTTTAAATAATTAGGTAAGTGTTTAAGATCATTATAATTTATTAAATAGCTTTTTATTTTGTAAATGGATTTTTTTTGCAATATTTTCGTTAGTATTTTTTATTCCTGGAATTGTAATTTTTAACACAGAAGGCCTTGAGGAAAATAATTTCCCTCCGATCCTATGTCAATTTTGGAGATGCTGTGGGGAAGGTCTTTTTAAGGAGAGGAAGTTCTGGGAAGGAAAAGGTGTGAGGCGAAAGGTAGGAATCTAGGGGCCAATGTGTCCAGGAGTGACGGACATGTGAATCCACACCTCCCGCCGCGGTGCCAAGCGACGGGTCGAGAGAGACCTGCGGAGAGGTCAAATGGTCTCGCATGTGGGTAAGCGCTTCCGCCGCTAAGACCTGAACACACCACACCCGATGAACCCCGCTAAGTCACCAAACACAGCGAACCACTTGGGGTGATCTGGTGGGAGTTGAAGAAAAATCTCTTTGAAAAGTGGGTTGCCTATCAAATAAGATTGAGAAACTGTGGTTTAATGGTTCGAGTATAAAATCTCTGAAATGGTTTCAGCATCACGACGTATTATATTTGATTATATTTAATCCATGCGACAATTCCTACATTGCCTTTGCATGTCATCGTAATAAGTTCTATTGGCAGAATAAAAAGGGTAAAAAGTTAATAATTTACCCATTTATTTATAGATTATATCATTCATTAATTTTAAAAAGGGATTCAATTGTTAATCATTGAATTAATAAGATCATTAATTAATTAATTAATTCACTTATTCGTTCATTCATTAATTCAGACGGTATAAATACGTAAACGTATAAAAAAATTATGATAATAAAAAACCTTTCATCGTACTGATCGTACTCTTGACTGCAATTTGGGAGGAGGATAGGAAATATTTTTTTTATTTTTTTATTTATTACATAAGATACATTTATACAGCAAAATAACATAATAATAATATTTAAAAAAAAACTGTAAATATTAAAATGTGTACAAGTGTCATTATGTCTTGTTTGTCTATATTAGTTCCTAGCTAGGCAGATTGCCCGTTCTAAGGAGCCAAATGCTGGTGAAAAATGCAAAAAATGTGTTCTGTACAAAAAGAAAAAAAAAGTTTTTTTTTGTAGATTGAATAATAATAATAATAATAATAATAATTTCGCATAAAATTATACAATGAAACATATGTGGAAACTTTGACTAGCCAACTAGGAATGGATCCTGTTTTAGGCCAGTCAAATTGACAAATTTAGTTCATATCATAATTTCATATTACATTGATTAATTATATAAACATATTATTTATTGAATGAAACAAGTGTTACGATTGAATTCCTCGTAGAAGCTTTAGTTAATAACTACAATTTTGAACTCATAAAAAAAAGAATAAGCGAAGAGAAAAAAAAATGTCTTAAAGTACAGATTTAGAATCGAATGCTTGTTTAACAATAGATAAATGTTTGGACATGTGAATCGCTTGCAAAAATTGAGAATCGAGACAATCTTCAAGCGTGATGACAAAATCCATATTATAATATATACTATTTTTTTACTGATTGTGGCATTTAATAGTTAAGCATGTAAAATTTTAAGTTTTAAGTGACGTTATTTAACAATTTTTCAAACTCGACCCTACCTAAGCCAATCAACCATTTATTTATTATTGAACCGATGCATGTCATTTTGCATGTTTTGATATTTAATTCTGGGGGATTTTATTATATAATTTCGGTCCCAGATATGTATATGTCTTTTGGAACTTCGACGTATTGCTCCCTGGGACCACAAGATCCTTTCTGGTGTGACTTCTTGTGATGTATTTATGATCAATTTTATCAAGTTTTTCTAGATTTTTGTGTACGTGGATAGATAGATTTGATAACCAACCAACCAACCAACACCCCTGCATTAAGTCACTTCAAGTGATTCGCTATGTTTGGTGAATTAGCAGAGTGTGTTTTGTCTAGGTCTAGGCATGGCGAGTCGAATCGGGAGAGACCGGTTGAGGGAGCCCTAACCTAGACCACTAATGACCCATCGCCTTGCGCCGCATTGGGAGGGATGGATTCATTCATCCGTCACTCCAGGACACATTGAACCCCAGATTCCTAACCTAACCTTACCTAACCTAACCTAACCTAACCCAACCTCTCGAACCTATTTCATTCTCAGAGCTTTCTCTTCTAAGCATCCCTAAATGCCCCGAGGGAAAATATTTTCTTTCTATCTTATCCCGTCTGTGGCCAATGAGACTATGACATCCCCAATTGAGGTTTATTGCGAGACTGAAATAACGGGTAGGGGAAGGAGTGTGGAAGAGAAAGGTGGGTCATCGAACACGTCTAAAGCCATTTAAAGCAACGTTTCAATTCTGAATGCTGGTCTTACACCAGGGCTATACTGAGATCTTCCACCGTGGAACACTTGTCAAATAAGCAATATATTATTTTAAATTAATAAAATTGTGAAATAAATAAACCAATAAAAAACGAGTGTGCTTTAGACCACACGACTGAAGTAAAACTACAAGACAAACCTCACCTCATGAACCCAGGTATCCCTACTAAGTTACCAAACGTAGCGAACGGGGTGACCTATGACCTAGGGGTGACTTATGACATTGGTTGAAATATGACCATGGGGTGACCTTCGACCTTGGGGTGACCTACGACCTTGGGGTGACCTAAGACCTTGGGATGACCATCCTTATCCTTATCTTTATCCTTATCACTCCCCAAGTCAAGCGTGCGTAAAGGCCCGACCGTTCGCCTCGCCATCGATTTCCCTGTGCGCATCGATTACCATTCGCATCACACTTTTCGTAACGCATTCACCAGCTTACCCCCCAAGTCGAGCGTGCGTAAAGAAGTTTTACTTCAAAAAAATTATTTGCGGACGCCGGGAATTGAACCCGCGTCTAACCCGCAATTTAACCTGGATTTGAACTCGCAGAATTTTAAAATGTTTTTCTACATTTTTCAATAAATTCGACATTCTACATTCCGTTTATCTTGAACAATGAACATACGTCCTTAGGCCACATTTCCGTAAAAGTAATTAAAATTCCCCTTCAGCAGCCGCTGGAGCGATGAGTTCTCCGTGCGCCCCAGTTTACGGCTCCTTTCGGCTAACTTTAGTACAGTGGTATGCAACCTTTTAATTAGAAAAAACTAGTTTGCCTATTTTTCAAACGTTCGCGGGCCGTAAAAGTACAATTATTGCACATAGTATAACTGCTTTTAGATACGGGTCACGGAATCCTTGATAGCCGATTATGTTAATAAATATCGTGTAAGAGGCCGTTAGAGGTTGTCATACTGCCTTCTGCACATGCGGGCGTAGAATTGAGACGACTATGATCATGTGTGTGAAATTAGATGCTGATTGTGACATTAGTTTTGCGGTACCGCCCCGTAACAAGTGCATTGATATGGGAGGTGACTATGTAGATAAAAAATGTACGTTTAATCTAGATAACATATAGATATTTTACTTTTTGACTTGCCCTCTTAGATTAGGTTAGGTTAGGTGTATGAATGTTATTTGTCTTCTTTTTTCTGTTTTGTACAGTAACTCTTAGCACTCTTACCCCCTGGCCGAACTTTTTTTATTTTAGTTTATTAGGGAAACAAGTATTTTTACATATTTTATTAAAGTAAATACATATTACATGATTGCACGAACCCGCGAAGTTTCCGCAGACATTCATCTTACTAATATTATAAACGCGAAAATTTGTATGGACGTATGTGTGTTTGTTACTCTTTCATGCCAAAACTACTGAATGAATTTTAATAAATCCTTACAATAATATAGCTCATACATTAGAATAACGTATAGGCTATAATTTATATAGGTAGTTAGGAAGGGGACGCGGGAGGGGACGGGGATGCACGGGAAAGGTGATTCAAGGAGAAACAATGTATTTCTTTGAATATGGCATTGGAACGCATACCGGGAACCAGCTAGTAATATGTAAAAACATAGATTAAAACATAAACAAATATTAGAAAAAATATATGTAGAAAAAAGAAATAAAAAACACAGATTTAAGTATTTAGAATAGATAACATGAAATTAACCTATCAACCTAAATGAAAATAATAAATTTTTCACATCGTAGCTCAAGGTTAAACATGATTAAAAAAAAGATAAACAACCTAATGAGAATGAGAAAATATCACAAAGCAAGGGTAGAGGGTTCGTAATTAACATTTTTTTTTAATTTTTTCTATTGCGCATTTAGTAAATTGACCCGTGGACAACTGGGAAATATCAGCGTCTGAAAAGATAATATTGACTTTGTGCACGTCCTTCTGAGCAACGAATGTTGTGTGTAATTGTTTTTGAGTGCGGTATATGGAATAGCTGATTTGACCTTTTATTTCGTTGGACATTAATATACGAAAGGGCCCGCGGGCCCCTAGTTGCGCATCGCTTCCTCAGTAGATAACTCCAGGATATTTGACTGCTAAAGCAGCCGCGCCGCTAACAAAGTGCCCTTACCTTCCCTTCCTCAGTACCGCAGAAGCAAATATTTGGAAGCTCACGGTGACTTCTAGTTCTAAAATGGCGTATAATTTTCAAGAATGTGTAATTATTCATCAAGGAATTCAATAATGTTTAACTTGGAAACAATAAATATTTTTAGCATTATCTCCACACAGAAGGCCCCGAGGAAAAAAAATCCCTCGGGGCCCAATTCATCTTTGGGGATGCTGTGAGAGGGAGTCTTTTTAAGGAAAGGAAGGGGAGGAAGTTCAGCGATGAAAAAGTGTGAGGGGTGAATAGGAATCTAGGGTCAATGTGTCCAGGAGTGACGGACGTATGATTGATTATAATCCTCCCACTGCGGTCCAACGTGATGTTCCGAGATTGTCATGCTGGAGTGGTCAAAAGGTCTCCCTCGACCAGTCTCTCCCGATCCGGCCTGCCAGGCAGTTGGTGGGTAGACGCATCCACGGCCAAGGTCAGGCAAACCACATCCCGGGAATACTCTCCTTCCTTTCCTAAAATAACCCTCCACACAGCATCCCCACAGATGACCCAGGCCCTGTGCGGAATTATTTTCATCAAGGCCTACAATGAAAAAAATAGAAACAAAAAAAAATCTGGTTGTACGTGGCTTTATCGATGTGGTTACATTCGCATTGCAAAATGTATAACCCTGTTAATAACAGGTATTTTATCAAAGTGTTGCTTTCACTGTCACTGTTTCTCCCCCCCCCCCCCCTCCCGAATACTGGGCGAAAGGGACAACTGAACCTCAGGCTGATAAAACGTAAAGATGTTTTACCAACTGCATTAGAAGAAAATATTCGTACGTTTTTCTTTTTTAAATAAGTAAAATTTCAAAATTTTAAACAATCCCCGACACACAAAAGAGCTGATGACCTTGAAACGCCTGAACACATTTTTATGAATTGTAACTAAGAACCATCTCGATCACGTCAGCTCTCAAACAAAAAAAGCATCATAATCGGTCCTTTCGTTTAAGAGCTACGATGACATAAACAGACACACAGACAGACATCGCTCCTTGCGTCGGGGGTTAAAAATACATTGTCTAGTTCCTATACTGAACAATCAAAGCAATATCCTAACTTCTATAAGAAGTAACCCATCGAAAAAAGCAAATGTACCGACATACACGACAGTCGATATCTATATTATGTTAAAAAGATATTTGCACTGGTATTAAAATCCAGAGAGGAAATTGTTGAATATATTTGTATGGACAAAACGCCGCCCCGGTTTCCTATTAAAAGCCACTTCAAGGTACGTTACATTTTTATGGAGGTCTTTCACCAGGGCGATACTAATGCCGGCGCCAGACATGTGTTCAAAGATGTGTTCACACATTTGAAGACTTTGCGCACACCTTTGTTCACTTATGTGTGTCTCTGCCAGATATGTGTTCAAAGATTTGATCACTCCTTTGAGCTCACAGTTTTCAAATAGACTTCACACAACATGGTCGACGATTTGGTCGACACAGTTTGCTTCTATTATTTATGTGCGTCTAATTATTTATATTATCTAATTAATTTATCTAATTATATTTATCTAAATATATTTATCTAAATATATTTATCTAAATATATTTATCTAAATATATTTATCTAAATATATTTATCTAAATATATCTATCTAATTATATATTTATCTAAATATATTTATCTAAATATATCTATCTAATTAATTCTTCGATAGAGCAAGGTATTGAAGAGTGGTGTTTAATTGAGTTCCAGGCGTCATTGATGTTATTTCGATTTTTATGCCCTTTACGTTTCGGATCCCATATATCTGGCTCTACTTGCATCAACTCTATAAACTCGAAAACGCTCTCATTATTCCACTCCATCGTTAGTTCGTTTGGCTGTCCACGCACGACTACTCTCCACGGCGACGCTCGCGCAACTGAGCTTCGCGCAGTGTGGCAGGCATGCAAACATTTCGACGCTGATCCCTTTGATGTGCGCTAAAGAAACCGACACGGAACGGCAAAGCGCACATATGTGCCCAAATAAGTGAACACAGTATCATTTGCCCGTGCCACACATGTGAACACATATTTGAACACATCTTTGAACACATGTCTGGCGCCGGCTTAAGAATATCTTCCATCTACTACTTTGGGCCAACGTATTGTTCAATTCTTGAGTGTCAAACACGATTTTACATAATACTTTCTTTGAAAGTAATGTAACTTTCACTATAATAACGAGTAACATATTTTCTATGAGTCTTAACGACCGTGTTTCTTTACACGAAAAACATTTTCGTGTTTCGCTTTTACTCGCGAAATTATTTACGATATTCATTTCTTCCTGATGTTTCACTTTCTTATTCAAAGCCCAAACTCCCGCAGCGAAACCAAACACAGAAATATATTTAAAGCACCGGAATAATTCCACGTAATTCTATTCTTTCAGCTCGGTCCATTTACATACAAAACGGTCAAACCGCCACCTGAACACTCGGTCACATCTTTATTGTAAAGTACACAAAACATATTCAGCCAGATTCTGAAAAAAATAAATCCGTGAAAAACGAAGTTTTTTTTACTTATCCTTACATATTTAATACTTTTATTTTCAAATGTATTTTAAACTATTTTTTTACTTTTGATTTGACTGAGGATTGAACCTCGCTCCCGTTTGAGCCAAATCCCAAATGGGTAAGGCCGACTTTTCACAATATGTTAACTGCTGAAATGTCATCGATTTCAGAGAAATGCATATGTTTATCTGCGTGTATATGCATGATTGCCACCAAAACTTGATGGAATGCATTGTCATTGACAACGAGTCTATCTGTCGAGTTTCAGCTCGATTGAATGTCAGAAAGGGGGTTTATTCATGATTCCATCAATAATCCATATATTAATTCAATCAAGAAAATGAAAATGAAATTCGAATACCTAGAAATCTTTAATAAAAAGCTAAAATTGGTTTGAAATTAAAAATTACAGAAAAGTAAGGTTTTAGTTAGAAATTGTTATGTAGGAGAAAAGTTAGTTAATTAATTAAAAGTTAATCTTAGAAATTAACGAGTTCCATTACGAAAAAGTTATATTTTTCTAGAGATATTAAGGTGTTATAATATTATTAAAAGTTAAAATTTCTTAGAAATTAAAGATTTTTATTACAAGAAAGTAAGTTTTTGCTCAATATATTTTTTTTGTTATTCAACAATGTTATAAATTGTTATAAATTATCGACTTTCCCCCTTAGTAGGTAAAAAAGTGTTTTATTCATTTATCATACTTGAACGGTTGTTTATCAGTTATAAAGAATTTTAACGCTTTTATTAGAAAAGCCCTCTTTAGTTTAAGATGAATATATACGTGAAATCCTATTCAGATACTATTTTGATTAATTTTTACGACGAAACGGCTTACAGTATGAACATTAAAAAATATGCTACGGATAAATCGAAGCTTTTACTAGCTTTTCTTTGTATTGGAATTACAATAAAATTATTATTTACGTAACAAAAAATATAAGCGTAAACCACAAAAAAAAAAGTTTTTTCATGACTTAACTATGAAGTAATGCAAGAAACAATTTTTTAAAAATACCCCTTTATGGCTAAGACTATTTTTGAGGTTTTCCATGTTCTAACTTTTTTCGTTCTTATAAAATTATGTACAAAATAAATAAAAACCACTTTTTCGCTTACTAGACTCGTGCAAAAAGACGCTCGATTTTAAAATTTTGCAGGCGTGAGATTCGAAATATTTCTAGCGTTTATATTCCTCTTAAAAGGGTTATAATTTGTTAGATAAGTAACATTTTTTGTTAGAAAGTAAATTGTTTGATTTCAGAAAAGAGAAAAATATTATCACTGTATTCTAATACGACAATATATATTTTTAAAAAGATTTTCATAATAAGCAACTTATCTATAAAAACATAAACTATTTGTCTGTACCAGCAAAACCTTACGAACGGCGAGCTCACCTTTGCACTTAAATTTTTCATTTTAAATTCTTCTGTCCTAAATTTCCAAAAAAACGTAAATAGGTATATCAGCGCGAAAGGTCATTTCATTAGTCATTTGTCCCAAGGGAGTTTGTAAACAATAATTTAGTCAATTCTTATAAAATCGTCATTAGTTTAATTTGGGAGGCAGTTATGGGTACCGCCGCACCGGGAACCATTTATTGGATAACCAATACCCCTGCCATAGGTCAACTCAAGTGGTTCGCTACGTTTGGTGATTTAACAGGGTTGTCCAGGTTCATGGGGTGAGGTGTGTCTTGGCGGCGGATATTTTTGCCCACCTACTGCGTGGCAGGCCGAATCGGGAGAGACTGGTTACGAGAGACCCTTTGACCTCTCTAGCCAGACTCTCTCAAGCCACCGTAGTGGGAGGTGAGAGGGATATGTTCATACGTTCGTCACTGCTGAACGTGTTGACCCCCAGATACCCACCCACCCCTCATTTTCCTTACCAGAACTTCCTCTCCTTCCTCTCCCTGAAAAGACCTTTCACATAGCATCCCCAAAGATGACATATAGACCCTGAATTTTTTTTTCCTGTGGGCCTTCAGTGTGGAGATAATATAAACAAAAGAAAAGTTACTTTTTCATTATTGCAACTCCGAATTATTAACAATTCTTTAAATTTATTGTCCAGTAATAATAAAGGAGGCGTCTACTAATATCTACAGGAAGTCCAAAAACTGAAAAAATCAAACTAATATCTATGAGAAGGAAAGTGTTGACGAATATCTACAGCTCAAACTGTTGACGAATATCTATGAGAACCAAAGTGTTGACGAATATCTACAGCACTGGCAGAGGTTGGATTTGCAATTATGTATAGCATATTGGAATAACGTAATATTGCTTATGCAGTTTAAAAAACTTAATTTATGTAAGTGATCATACACGGGGCATGGGGATGAGGGTAACCTTGCAGTTACTCTTGCTAAGACGCTGATGGATTTCGCTAAGTTATGCCCAACCACCAATCAACAAAGGTATATCACAATTAATTGGTACTCACGGTTGGTCTTCTAGCTTGGTGACAGTCATAGATGTCCATAGCGCTCGATATTGTTCTATTTGATAAATAAATAGACGATAGAAATCTGAGTCACGTCAAGTTCACACAAAGTATACGATGAAAACGATAAGGTTTACACTTTATGTAACGATATGATGGATAACACTTCGGCGTGGTGCGAAAATGTCACGATACGATCGGTCGTTAGCAACGGACTGACTTCTTGACGATAAAGCGCTTGTCACTTGTTGACCGTATAGTTAGGCACCCTTATTGTGCGGAATTCCCAAGTCTGGGTTCCTGCCGATCTCGTATGACAATCGGAGCACAAAACGAAAGAAATCCATCGGCGTTATGAAACAGTAAGTATGTATGTAAAAATCCCTAATATCGGACTATTGGACACATTTAGCTGATTAGTCCAACCTAAGCTCTGTAGATATTAGTTCAACCTACGCTCTGTAGATATTACTCAACACTCTGAAGTTCGTAGATATTAGTTCAACATATGAGCTGTAGATATTTGTCCGACATACAGGCTGTAGATATTAGTATCTGGAGTCTCAACAAAATGTGTTGAAACTCAGGAGAAGTCGGGTGAAGGGTGGGTATTCTATAAAACTATAAATATCATCTTCGCTTTTCCTTGGAGGGCAAGTAGATCCCTGTCCCATTTATTATTGACTTAAAGTGCTGCTTGCGTGGCGCAAAATGTTTGTTTTTATCTTTTCTTTTGTTCTTGCTCTCGTCGTTTTCCCCAAAAGGGGATTTGTGACAAACATTTTGACAATTGCCTTATATCTGGCAGGCAGGACTAAACTTGCCAATGGTCAAATAATGGTATTTCCAGTGGAGAGCAATTTGGTGGTTGAAACGACTGCTTCAGACATCAATAAATATTTTAAACATGAAAAAACTCGGGATGTATTTTGACTTGACAAGAAAAAAGTGAGAATTTTTGTTTCTGCAAATAAAAAATATTACACGTTTAAAATAAAATTATTCTTCTTGTTGAATATAACAGTAAGCTAGTGCGACCAGCAAAATATCACGGGATAGTCTAAATTCAGTTCAATTAAATGAAGACATTTGGCGAAACTCAATCGAAAATCTCAAAACGGAACAATCAGAAAAAGTTAAGGTCACAACTGACAGAGACGTTACAGATGTGACTGTATCTTTTTCAGATTTTTCAGTTTTCAGATTTTTGATTGAGTTTCGCTAAGATTGTCTTCACTGAATCAAATATTACAATTTGAGGTTTTACTCACTAAGTTAAAAATAAAAATAGATTCAGTTCAATTTGACAAATCAGTTCCTATTTTAAAAATGACACAATTAAAATAAGTTTCTATTACTCAAGGCGAATGCGCCTTCCCACCAGCTGCGTGGTGGGCCGGATCATGAGATGTTGGCTTGGGGAGAGCCTTTGATCTTTCCAGCTGCTCTCTCTCGACCCATCGCCTTGCACCGCAGCGGGAGTAATGGATTCATAAGTCCGTCAATCCTGGACACTCTGACCCCAAGGTTCCAACACATCCCTAATAATACATTTTTCTTTCCCAGAACTTCCTCTTTTTCCTTCCCATAAAAAGACCCTCCTCACAGCATCCCCAAAGACGACATATCCCTGAGTGAAATTATTTTTTTCAGAGCCTCCTATATGGAATTAATTTTAAAAAAATACAAGTGTGCAGTTCACACGTGGTAGCAGTGAAACCTTCAGAAAAGTAAAATAGACAAGGCTACGAAGCACCGCACAAAGAGGAGACCGATTAGTCTGTCTTATTCTCTCGCATTCTGAAAAACTCTCACAGGCTAAATCCATAGATGTGTGTGTTTGTCTCTTTTTAGTGTCGCTTTTTCGTTTCATCAAGTTTCAAATCACAGCGGTGCTAAAGAAGTTTTCAATTTAAAAAGTAACATCTCGAAAATAAATCACGATGATTATTTTTCTCGTGAAATTCTCAAATCTGGCATCATTTAGTCATCATTTGGAGATACACGACTCACCTCAACTCTAAACACAGGCAGAGTTAGTACACAGTCAAGTAGACGTAGTCCACCCGCCGAGAGCATCCATTACACGTCCTTTAAGGTTTTGTTAAATTATTAATTGCACCGAGCGCTCGGCTGCGCCTGTGTGGAAGCCTTTCACGGAATAAACGGGGCAGTTAATTGTAAGCCACATGCGAGGGGACAGAGGGTGTATTGTTGCCTGGCAACAAGGTCTTTAATTATAGAACTGTTATTATTTATTACTAGCTCCGAACTGTGGAAATCACGGGATATTATAATTGTAGGATTTGTGAAACTGAACGTTTTTATTAAAACAAATATTTGCTTCACGATCATTGCCTTTCAACAGTGGATATTTAACCTTCGAATGCAAGTAAACTTTAAAATCGGCCTCCGTGGTCGAGGAGTTAGGCTCTCGACTAGCAATCCGGAGGTCGCGGGTTAAAATTCTGGCGTGCGTAAGTAAATTTTATTTGATTGATTTGTGTTATTTCACGATTTAGTCATTTGTGGAAGATACTCTCAGAACCGCCCTGGTGTAAGACCACCATTTAGAAGTGAAACGTTGCTTAAAATGGCTTTAGCCTTGTTCAGTAACCAGATCTGAATAGCCAGGAACTTCCCCACCTTTCTTTTCCCGTCACCTTTCCCTCCTCACTTCCTTTAGCCTCTCAACAAACACCAATTAGGATGCCATAGATTCACCGGTCCCAGGCGTTTGGTAATAATTTCGCATTTAAAAAATTATGACACGTGTAAATTAAGTACATCGCGGACACGCACACATCAAATCCCCAAAGTTTCATCGCAATCGGATGAACGGTTAGCAATGCATAATTTCATGATGCCAGAACTCACTATTATATACAGAAACCATCGCGGGCATGCACACATCAAATCCCCAAAGTTTCATCGCAATCGGATGAACGGTTAGCAATGCATAATTTCATGATGCCAGAACTCACTATTATATACAGAAACCATCGCGGGCATGCACACATCAAATCCCCAAAGTTTCATCGCAATCGGATGAACGGTTAGCAATGCATAATTTCATGATGCCAGAACTCACTATTGTATATAGAAACCATCGCGGGCATGCAATTTACAATTTGGGAGGCGGGATTGGGTACCGCCGCCCCGGGAACCTTTATTGGATAACCAACACTTCTGCCATAGGTCACCCCAAGTTATTAGCTACGTTTGGTGATTTAGCAGGGGTGCCCGGGTTCATGGGGTGAGGTTTGTCTAGGTATTGGAGAAGGATGACCAGGACATACTGAACCCCAGATTCCTACCCACCCCATAAACCCTTTTCCTTCCCAGAACTCTCCTCTCCTTCCTTTCCCCAAAAAAAACACTCCACACAGCATCCCCAAAGATGACATAGGCCCTGAGGGAAATTATTTTCCTCAGGGCCTCCTGCGTGGAGCTCGTGTAAAAAAAAATGCACACATCAAATCCCCAAAGTTTCATCGCAATCGGATGAACGGTTAGCAATGCATAACTTCATGATGCCAGAACTTACTATTCTATATGGAAACGATCGCGGGCAAGCGCACATCAAATCCTCTAAGTTTCATCGCAATCGGATGAATGGTTTAGCAACGCACAGGCATCTCGCGTATATATTTATACTAACTACGTATATCTTTATACTAACTATTTATACTATTTATACTGTACAGAAACAAACTTATTTGATTTTTGTATATATATGGATCTGTCTAATGAAAAGCTAAAATGAATACAACTGTCCAACAGAAGATTGGAATCTGGTGTCATTTTTCTTTTTTAACATCATTAATTCCCTTATTGATAGCCCAAATGATTTCATTTATATTTCTAATAGTCACACGAACTAAAAATCTCTTTCACTGCAACAATCATGTCAATACCAATTAATTTACGTACTCCCTTATACCACGCATACACACACACACAGTTTTTAGGTAACCAATATGCAGAAGTAGCAGGTATTTTTAATAGAATAGGGGCACACATTTCTTTTCAAAACTGTTATTAGTGTACATTTTGTTCCCAAAATTGTAAATTTAAATCATGATACGTTTACACTCCATAATTGTTTCGTACATTTTTATGTAAAAAAAAGGTTCTATCCTATATTTTTAGTATTATTATTATCTGCAAAAGATTTCAATGATTTAGACACATTTATTATGTTATATAAAACCCTTGTTAGATGCCAACTTGAATATAACTCTACGTTATGGTCTCCCTTTTACAGCATTCATTCAGACAACATTGAAAAGATTCAGCGGAAGTTTCTAAGGTTTATAAACTATAAATTGCATATTCCTATACTAAACATTGATTACAATTATCTCCTGGATAAAACGTCTCTATTGAAACTTTCAGAAAGAAGAATAAGCACAGATTTAATACTATTGCATAAAATACTGCATTACAAAATTGACTGTTCTGAATTACTTCAATTTATCAATATCCATGTTCCACAAAAATCATGTCGACATTTATTACCCTTCTACTTCAATAACACCAGGACACTAGCTTATCAAAATTCTCCGTTTCCGAGACTTCACAGTCTCGGAAATAAATATTCTAATCTAGGTGATATATTTCATCTTAAAACTAATCAGTATAAACGTTGTATATTCTATCACTTTTATTCTTCTAGGCACAAATAGATTTACATAATTTCTTCAATTTTTGTTTATATTGAATATGAGACTTCTTATCATTTTTACATAATATGTATTTTTATTTTATTATTTGTTTTGTTGTTACACTGTTTTGTGTATTTTATTTTCTCATTGTATTATATTTTCTTCATTGTTTGTTACTCAACTTATAAATTATAATGTAAAAGCCCATCAGGGCGTGTAATAAATAAATAAAATAAAATAAAATAATTATAAAAAAATATTTCTCGTTGTTAGTAGAAGTTGCTAAAAATCACACAACGCGGAAAACATTTGTGTTTGAGACACTTTTTTTTTGATTTTCCTGAAATTTTCACGGGTCTGCGTTAGTAACACGTACGAGTATTTCAAATTGTAATTCAGGTATGGCGTGTGGTATTTTCTATCTTTGGAATAACCTCAAAGTAGATTGCCAAAAATATAAATAACTTTTATTCAAATAACCTGTTGAATTCAATCAAGTTGAGTAGGTGAACCCGGCCATATGGTATTTATAGAAGGGAGAAAAACTACCCTGAATAGGCTTTGCGGAAAATGAAAACCTTTGTTTGTAAACACGCAAGTCATATAATTTCACTGAGGACAGGACCGTAATATGGGTCAGGTGACTGGGATTACGCCATGACGTCTGAAGGAAAAATTGAAAAGTCAGAAAAATGGAATATCCCTAAAACAATTTCTTGGTCACGCGAATGTCGCAATTAGCAATCAATCGCTTTTATGTTTGAACCATTTTTGGTATTTTGGTTCGCTAATTTAGTAACTGAGCAGGGGTGCCCGGGTTCATGAGGTTAGGTTTGTCTAGATCTTGGCGGCGGATGTATTTTCCGACCTACTGCGTGGCGGGCCGGATTGGGAGAGACAAGTTGAAGGAGTCCTTTTGACCACTCCAGCTGAATTCTCTTGACCCAATGCCTTGAACCGCAGTGGGAGGAATGGATTCATACATCTGTCACTTTTCGACACACTAACCTTCCTCCGTTTCCCTAAAAATTCCCTAAAAGTGGTTCGCTACTTTTGGTGGTATAGCAGGGGTGCCCGCGTTCATGGGGTGAAGTTTGTCTAGGTCTTGGAGGCGGATGACCAGGCCGCACTGAACCCCAGATTCCTACCCACCCCTTAAACCCATTTCCTTCCCAGAACTCTCCTCTCCTTCCTTTCCTTTAAAAACCCTCCACAAAGCATCTCCGAAGATGACACAGGCCCTGAGGGAAATTATTTTCTTCAGTGCCTCCTGTGTGGAGCTCATGTAAAAAAAAAATAAAAAATGACACCTCCATTAACCAATCTCTCTCCGCCACGCAGCAGGTGGGCAGAGGCATCCGCCGCCAAGTCCTGGACAAACCTCACCCCATGAACCCGGGCACCCCTGTTAAGTCACCAAAAGTAGCGAACCACCTGAGGTGACTTATGGCAGAGATGTAGGTTATCCAATAAATAGTTCCCGGGGCAGCGGTATCCAAGCCCGCCTCCCAAATTGAATGTAAAAACCCCTCCCACCTGGAATGTAAAAAAGAATCAGAATTATTGAACATTTACCGCATTGTTTAAAAGCTGCTTGTTAAGTCCACAGGAGTGGTCCAGTTCAATGAACTCTAGAACTGGATGTTGTTGTTTTGAATTTAAGTGTCGTTTTCAAAGTTCGAACTATTTGTTTGAACAAATTCACAAAAGCGATAAAGTACCTACGCTTTTAAATCACCTCAAAGGCGTTTGTCACACGAAGCAATTTCGTCGTTATTATTCAAATAGCTACACAAAATCGCCGCAGGTTTATTGGTCTCAAAATAACATTTAAAAAATTCAATTTCCAAGTTAAAACGCTTGCCAATTCAATAAGTTATCACGTGCATTGTAGTTTGTACGTTTAGCGCCTCGGGGGTGTTCGCTTATTATAATATTGGCAAGTTTACATTCCACTTGCATGTGCAGAATGCACTTATGCAGTATCTGGTATGTCATCACGACACGGAATTCCCTATGCATTGAGCATAATATAATATATGTAACTTCTGTTGAATAATGCACAATAACTGCATTCACTATACTGCACTGGGTCGCACTGGGAGAACTTTATCGTCACTCTGTATGCCGAAATAAATCTCACATTCCGAAGAATTTCTATTTGACATTTATACAGGGTGTTTCAGCGTGTAGCCGAAGCATTTTCACCGGAGATTTCTGAGCATATTTGGAGTTGTGGTACTAACACACTTGCTCATTAACAAGCCGGTTATGAGCATGCTCATTAATGAGCATTCTTATCAACTGTACCCATTTGCTCATAACTCATAAGTTTAAAGATTGGTGCGTTCAAAATAATTTATTTTTAAACGTAGAAAAGTGTAAAACCTTGACATTCTTCAGAAATAAAAATCCTGTGTTATTCGAATATTTCATCAATAACACAGAATTAGACAGAGTCACGGAAATGAGAGTTGTAATTATTTTGGATGAAAAACTAAGTTTCGCCAATCATATCCACCGAATTATTCTAAAAATACATATACTAGAAGACCGACGTAAAATAAACGACTTAAAATTTTTATTCAAAATACTTAACTCTAAATTCGACTGTTGCGAACTCCTACAACTCATAAATTTACGAATACCGACAGTAACCACGCGATAAAATACACTATTCTACTGTAGCATTCACAAGCGGAACTACATTTCCCACGTTCCTATACAACGATTTCACACTACGGGGAATCAGTACTTAGGTGATGTCGACATATTTAACATCAACTTGGCGAATTTTGTGGAACTTGTAAAAAACTTATTCCAATACTATTCCTAAACATATCTGTATTTTTGTAAACTTATCAAATCGCTGTACCTATATTTTTTTGTATTTTTGTGACTTGTGTGATTTTTTATCTAATATTATTTTTATTATTTCTTTATCTGTTGAAAAATCATCTGTCATGAATTTATTGTACTACCAACCATGTAAAAGCCCTCTGGGCGTTGAATAAATAAATAAATAAATAAATAAGCTTGAGCTTTCTCATGAATGAGCATGCTCAAGGCCTACAATTGAACACACATGCTCTTTAATGAGCACGCTCATGTCAAATGGGGTCATTTCCCAAAGCAATTATGTAACAATCTTCTTACGAAAGAAAATAAATCCGAAAATGACTAAATAATAAGTATATAAATGCTAATTTCAATAGAATGTGATTTCATTTTGGAGGTAAAGGAACTTTTGGGGAATTAGGAAATCTATTGTGGGTATTTTAGTGACCTTGTGTTCCACGATATGCTTGGTGTAACTCTAAGTGACCAGCTCAGGTACGGGGGCTCCATCGAAACTAAAGTCAAGTTAGCCTCTCAGAAACTGGGCGTACTGTACAGGGCCCGCAGATACTTTAATAGTACACAACTGCTAACCCTGTACAAATCGCAAGTGCGCCTCACGGTTGAATTTGGCAGCCACCTCTGGTCTGGAGCTCCAAAATACCTAAAAACAAACCCTTGACTCTGTGCAGAAACGGGCGGTCCGTTTGATAGATTCTCCCATCTTAATAGACGGACTGCAATCTTTAGAGCACAGGCGTCAGGTGGGAATGCTGTCCTTGTTCTACCGGTATTACAATGGAAGATGCTCCGAGGAACTAGCGTCATTGATCCCCTCGGCACCGGTGCATAGTCGGGAAACACGCCAAACACGCGCCCAACATTTGTACACGGTTGACATTAGTCACATGAGAACGGGTCGTTTCTATGACTCGTTCTTGAGTTCAACGGCTCGGCTGTGGAACGATTTGCCGGCCTCTTTGTTTCCTCCCTCTTACAACATAGGTCTCTTCAAGACCCGTGTTCACTCTTTCCTTTCCTCAAAAAGACCCTCCACACAGCATTTTCAAAGATGACATAGGCCCTGAGGGAAGTTATTTTCCTCTGGGCCTCCTGTGTGGAGTTAATGTAAAAAAAAGCATATATTCGCGATTCCCATAATAAATCACGAAAAACAAGTTTTTTTCGCCTCCCCAGCGGGTTATTTTAATATTTTAACAAAGAATGTGCAGGCGTGAACTGAGATCTGAATCAAATGAGCATGCCCATAAGCTAGCCTGTTCACACATGCTCAGAGGCTTCCCCTTCCACCCGATAATCCAATGAGCATGCTCATTAATCAAACGGCTGTTGATTTGTGGGCATGCTCATTTGGCTTCAAATAAGCATGCTAATAGGTAGCATGCTCTTTGGCTCCAAATGAGCAAGTGTGTCCGTAGCATTAAAAACATAGATGTCATATTTCAGATTTTTTTTAAAATTAAATACAATTAAAAAAATTCCATCACCACTGCCACGTGATACGCACCCTCGTTCCAGCAGTACGGTAATAATTTGAGGGCGGATAAGAGTACCGCCGCCATGGAAACCATGGTTAAACGATTGGCGACTTAGCAGGGGTGCTCGGGTTCATGGGGTGAGACTGATTGAGGGAGAACTTCTGATCTTTCCAGCCGGACTTCCTCAAATCATCGCCTTGCACCGCAGTGGGAGGGTGGATTCGTATTTCTTCCACTCCTGGACACATTATTCCTTATCTTACCTGTTACCTTTTTATGTGAATATCTCACAAGAGTCCCGTCTGGAACCAGTGAGACTATGACCTCCCCAATTGGGGCATGTTGTGAGGCTCAAGGTAGTGGGTAGGGTAAGGAGATGGGGAAGAGGACGGTTGGACCTGGCTTTTCAGATCTGACCATTTCAAATAACGTTTCAATTCTGAATAGTGGTCCTAGCATGGTCGATCGATATAGGTTTTATAGAAAATGTCGGTAACTTGCCATCGCTCCCGAGCACGGCTGCAGGCTGCTAACGAAGAAATAACAGTTCAAGTCAAATAAATTAGGAACCCTTAGTCGTTGTGAACTGTTGTTTGTTTGTTCGCGGCCTGCAGTCGTGCTCGGGAGCGATGACAAGTTACCGACATTTTCGATAAAACCTATATCGATCGACCATGCTAGGACCCCAGGGCGATACTGGGAGTATCTTCTACTATGTATTATTTTTAATGAATTACATAATTGTGAAATAACAAAACTTAATCAAATAAATTTTATTTGTGCACGCCGGGATTCGATCCCGCGACCATCGGATTGCGAATCTAGAGCCTTACCTCCACTGCACACAGCGTCTCCAAAGATGAAACGGACCTTGACGGATATTTTCCTCAGGATCTCCTATATGGAACTAACATAAAGAAAAAAAGAAATCACGCGATCCGTCGCGACTTTTTGCAGTGTGATCAGTGGCGACGTTTGCTTTTAATTGAAAAAAAATACCATCCGACAACAAAATGACGCCTACATGTTTGACTCCAAATTTGCTCAGGAATCCTGTTAGATCCTGCATTATTGTATTGAATGTTTAAGGGCCGATTGGCCAGACTTTTAGATCACGAAACAAGCCCACATCCAATTTCTTACGTTCTTCTTTATTTTGTTTTTATCAGATTCTGTTTTATTTTTCCCAAACGTATTTAAATTTTGCAGTTATTATTCCAGCGTACAGAAAATTAATTTCACGCTTTCCCGATATTTTTACCGTCAGTATTCAATTAAGAATTATATTGCCTAACCTAGTGTATTAAATAAATAGGTATTATTTTTTTCATTTTCCATTCTTTTGTGTATAAAAAGCTGAAAAAAAGTGATGACCTGTCTGAAACAATCTCTCCATCCCCTGGGAACGTTTGCTATACAAAATGTTGGAATATGAAACAAAATTACCAACCTAATGTAATTAATACTTGAACATGGGGTATTTATGGGGTATTTCCGGATCTGTGGAAGGTTGCCCACGTAATTCCAATCCACAAATCTGGCAGTAAAAATGATGTAACTAACTACCGTCCTATCAGCCTTTTATCTTGTTTTGGCAAAATATTCGAGTCCATTGTATATAAAACCATTTTTAACCATGTAACACATATACTTAGTCCTTTCCAACATGGATTTTTAGCTAAAAGATCCACAAATACTAATTTACTCGAATATATGGACTTTCTGTGTAAATCGATAAATAATAAAACACAAGTAGATGCCGTGTACACCGACTTCAGTAAGGCCTTTGACAAAGTTAGTCACTCTATCTTAATTAATAAACTCGATAAAATCGGCATTCACGGAAACCTGCTTCGTTGGTTAGAATCATATTTATCACATAGAAGTCAATTAGTTACTATTAACGGATTTAACTCTTCCCCAATATTAGTTACGTCGGGCGTACCACAAGGATCTCACCTTGGACCCTTACTTTTCTTAATCTTTATTAACGACCTTACACATAAACTCCGCTGTAATTTTTCTCTATATGCTGATGACCTCAAATTATATAAAGAAATTAAATCTATGAAAGATTGTGAACTCTTACAACAAGACCTTAACACAATATCTACCTGGTGTGTTGACAATGAAATGGAACTGAATATTGCTAAGTGCAAAGTTATAAACTTCACCAAGAACACCAACAAAATTTTATATTCATATAGAAAATATGTGGTCACAATCTCGAAACAGTTGAATTAATAAAAGATTTAGGAATTATATTTGACAACAAACTGACATTCAATCAGCACATTGAATATATTGTGAGTAAATCAAATAAATTACTAGGTTTTATTGTAAGATCAACCAAACTGTTTAAGAATTCTAATAGCCTAATAATTCTATTCAATTCCTTAATCCGAAGTGTTCTTGAGTACGGGTCAACAGTCTGGAATCCACATTATATTACACAGGTATCTAGACTCGAATCAGTCCAAAGAAAATTTACACGGATTTTGTCTTACCGATCAGGTGTCCACCATCTTCTAGACGGGTATGACCAAAGACTTACATATTTCAAATTAGAGAGTCTAGTTAAAAGACGAAACATAAATGACCTCTTAATGCTCTATAAAATTGTGAATAATCGTGTAGACAGTAACTTAGTCAACCAAATTAAGTTATACGCCAGGCCCAAATCTACAAGAACCCTTAACATATTTTGGACTGAAATTTTTACAAATAATACTGGATATTTTAATCCTATATCTAGAATGTCTCGGTCATACAACGATCTTGTCAAAATACACAGTTCCATAGATATTTTTGCAAATAATATAATATATTTCAAAAAATATCTCCACAATTTGTGCACTAAAAAAAAAAAAAAGTTACATTAGATACTTTTCAGTAAATACTTTATAAATATTGTATACTTGTTGTTATTATGTATTTCAATTTTATATTTAAGTTTTCAACTTATGTATAAATAATACTTGCGTTGTTTTTCAAGAGTTTGCTTCTGTGAAAATGCATATGTGAATAATGCAGACACATTAATCTAGGGATACTTATATTTGTATTTTAATTTATTATATACTACCCACAAAAATGTTATATAAATATCCTGTTTGTGTCTCAAATAAATAAATAAATAAACATCGACGGGAAGGCTCCAACACACTATTATAGTCGCAATTGGTTTCATGCACTTCATTTTGCCCTTTTGACTACTTAATTATTTATTTGCTGGTTGGGTACGGCTCACTTGCGTCATGTGGAGTGTTTGGACGAAGCTATTGGATTTTGACATTATTTCAGTCACTAAAAACGTCTACATATTTAAAAAAAATATCTTTTCATATTAGTTTATGTTTATGATATATGTAAATACGTAAGTTAGATACCTTTTGTCAGTATCGCCCTGGTGAGAGACCAGTATTTGGTCTCGAAAGATTGCTTGAAACAACTTAAGTCGTGTACAGTGACTTTTTGTTTTTTTACATGGGCTTCACACAGGAGGCCCTGAGGAAAATAATTTCCCTCAGGGCCTATGTCATCTTTGGGGATGCTGTGTGGAGGGGTTTTTAAGGAAAGGAAGGAGAGGAGAGTTCTGGGAAGGAAAGGGGTTTAAGGGGTGGGTTGGAATCTGGGTTCAGTGTGTTCTGATCATCCACTTCCAAGACCTAGACACACTTCACCCCATGAACCCGGGCACCCCTGCTAAATCACCAAATGTAGCGAACCACTTGGGGTGACCTATTGCAGAGGTGTTGGTTATCCAATAAAGGTTCCCGGGGCGGCGGCACCCATTTCACGCCTCACAAAATTTCCATCCCCAGTCCTTCAACTTCATAACATACCCCAATAAAGGGATTCAAAATTGCAATCATAGATATATAAAAAATGATAATAAATAACGCTAATTTCAAGAATCTCATTTTCATCTACTACATCTGTATATAAATAAAGAAGTATGTGACTTTTTTACATAAATCCACGGTATTATCCCGAGGTTGATGAAATTTTGCAACACTTTACCTTCAAAAAAAGAGAAGGGCCACTGTCTGTCTACATCAGTGGTTCCCAACCTTTTTCTGACCCGGGATCACTTGTACGTTTATTTTTTCGACAGGGACCACAAGCAGTGGCGTAGCGAGGGTACGGGTACAAGAGCATACGCATTTTTTCATGAAGTTAAAATTTGTGTTTTTCAACTTCTAGGGGGGGGTGACACCACGTTATCCGCCCTATCCATTCCAGGTACCACACATGCGAGCCTGCTTGTAGTCAGTGGCGTAGGCTAGCATGGGTGGCACCCGGGATGGATAGCACAACGGGAGGGGCGTAATGGGATAGGGTGGAACGGGTTCTAGCAGAATATTTACCACAACGAAGGGGGCGGAATGGGATAGGATGGGACGGGTTCTAGTAGAATTATACCACAACGGAAGGGGTGGAATGGGGTAGGATTGGGTGGGGTGAAACAGAATACCATAATGGTCACTGACCACAAGGTACAATAATTATAAACTGAATATTGTCCTTTTTTTATTCAGACTTCTCGACCAGGGACCGCCCGCGCGCTGGCTCATTTATTGACCAGCGGACCATCTTCTAGCCCCGTGGTCGTCAAACTGCGGCCCGCGGCAGATATCTGTGCGGCCCGCACAAATATCTTACGCTTTTTAAAAAATATTTTTTTAAATATTTATATCATTTTAAAGCGTCGATTTTAATTGATTGACATTTGAGTTTAAGAGGCCCAGTTGGTTTTTGAACAAATCCTAAGTCGATTTTTAACGCGCGTGTAGTGTACGTCATAGGTTCTCATAACGCCCCCTTGTGGGCGATTGAGACTTTCAGGCGGGGGGGGGGGGAGTAGAAGACCTAGAGAAAATTAGAGGGCGTTGAGATGGCACAGTGAGGGTATGGGCAGGTTAAAAAAAATTGATCTAAAAAGACAAAAAACACCCTAATCACGTACTAATGAAGCAAAGTAAACTTTAATATTTGTTAATTATGTTTTGTAATAATTTTTATCAATGTGTATGTCGCCGGCAAATCGTAAAATCAGGCCTCAGTCGATCATGATGCGCCTGAGGCACATTGTCCTTCGTGGCCCTTGACCAGGAAAGTATGACGACCGCTGTTTTAGCCTCTTGCGGACCACTGGTTGGGAAACCCTGGTCTACATAATATTTCGAAAAACTACCCCCACACCCCTTTTTCATCCGAAATTTTGCACATTTGCCTTTTAAAATAAGAGGAAATTTACTGTCTACGTCTGATTTCGAAAAAATCTGTGAGTCCGGGCAACGCCAGGAACTTCAGCTGTCCCTATTAAATTGAACATTCATTAAAAAATTCCACTGGCTTCAGACAATTTTGACTTTTATGAGCATTTTCAATTCATAAAAATAAAGTTTTTAATGATGGCGTTTAAAAGTTTTAAATATAAACAAACTACAATGTTCAGAATGTTTTTGTAACCCTTCGCATCTCCATCCCCCCCCCACCCTTCTGGAATTTAATCGCTCTAATGGGATGCTTACAAATCTTTGAATAGTAAAACAAAGACTTGACAAAAGAGTGCAGTTTTCTGAACTTTATTCTGCTTTGGTTGCAGTCCTCTTGCCTTTTCTGGTTCTCCTTGATCTCCCATTGTGATAGCTTCCCCTTTTCCCACCTTCCCATCTTCCTAGTCCCACTATGCTGGGGGAATGGGGGGGGGGGGAGTGAACAAAGAAGCACATCTTTACTACCCCTTTGCAATAAACCTTTCGAGGAAATACTACCCCACACGTAGAATGAAAGTGTAATCTTATACTGGAGTTTCCAGTTATTATTGCTTTGGATGTGATTGGTTATTCTTATCAATATAGTTTCTGTAGTAGAAATTATTATAAGAACGCGAATATCATATAGGTACTAGCGCAGAGTCGTAAAAAATCGAGGTAGTGGAGAAGTGGCATGAAAGAGCCAAGTTTTGAAAGAGCCACTTGCATTATTTTGGTAGTTAAGGAACGGATGTGGTTGGTAACTTCATTTTTAAGTGACAACACTGATTTCCCATCACCCACAAACATTAGACAGTTCGCCGAAACCAACGGACGCCGGGACGCGTATTTACAAAACCTATACCGATTCAGTCGCGGTAACGACAATTTACATTTTAAATATACCTCTATATTGGTTATTTTTTATCACATTGCAAAAACAAAAAATGTTCTAAAATCTAGATAAAATAATCTTTCTGATGTGTGTATTAGAAATTAATAATTTTATTTCTAAATATTTAAATTTTAATATTATTCCCTTACATTGTAAATACACATCTATATTGATAATTTTTATCACTTTGCAAAAACAAAAAAATGTTCTAAAATCTAGATAAAATAATCTTTCCAATGTGTATATTAGAAATTAATAATTTTATTTCTAAATATTTAAATTTTGATATTGAAAATTTAAAGTGACTCAAACGCGTTAGGGATTGTAAATACGCCGCCGGGACACCGAGTCAAAGTTTTTGTCACTACAAAGAAACTATTTTGTTTCATTTAAGATTTTTTTTGGTATTTTATTGTAAAAAAATGTAAGTAAATGGCTTGTTGATTGGGTTTGTGCATATATTTGGCCTTGCAACCATGTGAAAACTGAGCAATACAATTTTTTATAATGTTGTAATTGTGAAGGTTATGTTTCTTTAACGAATAAGTTATGAAAGAGCCGGGTGAATGGGCCATGAAAGAGCTTAGCGTTTTTGATAGAATATATTATTTGCCATTTTGTTTAATTGTCGAGATTGTTATTAATTAAAAATAATCTGCCTCTGATATTTTAAGATTATATATATAATAGATATAACTGAATAATATGTTAAGATTAAAGCGTTTGTTAGAAATACTTAAAATGACTGTTATAATTAAAAAATTCTTAAAAATGTCATTAGTTTCCAAATTGTCATTTGTTGGAATTGTCTTTTTTTTAATAGGGCAATTATTATTAGTTTGCACAATTATTATTAGTTTGCATAATTTTCACAATTACACTTTATAATTCAGACTGTCTCTTTCATAACTTTTAGTAGCTCTTTCAATACCGAAATGTTATGAAAGAGCCAAAAGACACATTTTAAAAAAATTATTTTTCGTTGATTTGTTTATAGTATTCAAGGTTTTTTTGTATAAAATTACCTTCTTCATTAAGTAAATAATAAATTTAGAAAAAAAACATCATTTCTTTCATTAAAAGTATATTTTTTTGCTCCGTTTAGAAAACTGGCTCTTTCATGCCACTTCTCCCCTACATTTTAATTGATAATTGCTGAATAATTTAATATTCCTTGAATGTCTTTGTCATACAATCAACGTTTGAACTAAGAATTTACTGAAAACATGAGAGTGTTTGTGACTAGTTACAATTTGGGTTAATTTTGTGAGGCAATAACGTGTCGATTTAATTATTATCCACTAATAAATATATATCACATCTAGACTCGCCATTGTCTCACAAACTCAAGATACATTGTGGCAAGTACGAAACACTCTTTTGTTTTCAGTAAATTCTTAATTCAAAAGTTATTCATGCATGATTATGTGTGTGTATGAACAACAAAGACATAGGACCGGGCGGCGTTTTCATTTGCGCTGAATACTATATTCTACATCACGGTTGTGACTGATGACAAGATACGCTTACTCGCTTACACTAAGGCGAATACGGAATGATATAAGAGACTATCTACTGTCATAATTATGTAGGTTGTCCTCCTTACACTTAATTGTTTGCTATCTTACTTTCTCTAATGGCGCTAAAAATCTTCCGAAAACTATCGAAATAATTATGTTATTTATAATAATAAATAATTAGCGCGTACTTACGAATCAAATTCCTTGGATTTTACTAATATTTCCCGTGTAATGGAAATATTTTGACAATATTTGAAAATCTCCTATTACCACCACAGTAAGCCGAAAATGTGGTTTGTGTCGTGATGGAGGACTTAGCCAGCAGAGGAATCGAACATGCGACGCCTGGGTGGGACACAAACGCGATTACAACTCAGCCACTGACCGGTCATGTGACAAATGTCAACCGTAGATATATGTTGGGCGCGTGTTTGGCGAGTTTCCCGACTATGCACAGGTGCCGATATGATCAATGACCCTAGTTCTTCGGAGCATCTTCCATTGAAATGCCTGTGCTCTAAAGATTGCAATCCGTTTGTTAAGACACGAGAATCTATCAAAGGGACCGCCCGTTTCTGCACAGACTCGAGGGCTCTTTTCAAGTATCAAGTTGGGGATCTAGACCGGAGATGGCTGCCAAATTAAACCGTGGGGCGCACTTGCGATTTGTACAGGGTTAGCAGTTGTGTACTATTAAAGTATCTCCTGGCCCTGAACAGTACGCCCAATTTCTGAGAGGCTAACTTAACTCTGGCTTCGATGGAAGTATCGTACGTGAGCTGGTCACGGTGTAACATATTGGGGGCTTACTACTGCATCTAATTATATTAAGTATGTAAAGAAGATTATAATGAATTTACTGAATGAATTTAGAATAAGCTCAAGTGGTAGGTAGCATGTAAAATACTCAAGTAAATCTATGATGAAACACATATAGTTAGATTTACATGACATACAGACTCTACGATGTTAAATAATAATCTCAGAAATGGTGTCTGCTCGAGGAAAACAGACAAATTATTGACATGTTGAAAATAAAAGATTCTACTGTGGATGTTATAATAAAAATAACGCCAGTCGTTTTCAAAAGCAAAACTACATAACGACAAGTAGTAATTATGTTGAAACTAAGAAAACCAATAAAGAATAAAATTATACGTAATGGTGTCATCTTGAAATAATCTCCGCGCCGTCAATCTCTGCATGTTGTCACATGTAGACCCATTGCACCCTGGATCTCACTAAAGCTGGGAACATACTAGGTCCACGCAACGCTACGCAACGTAGGTAGACGTCATCATTTCCATATCTGGACTACTTACCATCCTTACATTTTCTATGGAAACGGGTGCTTTAGAATCACACTAGCCCCACGCAACGCTAACCGACGCCCCCTACGCTACGCGGATCTGCCGCAGCCAGATCGGCGTGGGCCATGTGGAAGGTGGAGGGGGTATGGTCACGCCTACTACGAGATGATTTTACATCTTTTTGGTGTTTTCTGAGCATCTAACGTTGTTTCGCTATATCTATGGTTGTTTTTTTTGACAGATATTATTCAAAAATGGATGACGAACAGTTTATTGAAGCTTTTAGACGGCACGAAGTTATTTATAAAATCAAATTACAGGATTATAGAGATTCTGCATACGCAGTGCAACTTAGGAAGAAATTTCAGCCATTCATGGCATGATTTTCAATATTATACCCCTATAATGAATGTCAATCAAACTTTAGACACACTGCCAGTCTTTCTCTGATCCCAATTGACTTTCGAAGACGTGTGTTTTCTTTTTTTATGTCATATTCAATTATGCTGTGAAGCTCTTCAAATACCACTTTACTCATACGGAAGTACATGAAGAATCGTCCGTCATCAGATTCTAGTTCCTTTACTAAAGTATGGAACTCTCCAAACATTTGTCTTTGTTTGTTAATGTTGTGGACCCAAATACTTCTCACTTTTTTCTTTTTACGAGAATATTGATTTAATAATAATAATCGTAGCAAATCATCTTCAAATTCACTTTCAAGATATGGCAAAGCTGTCATCTGCTGAGAAGAGAATCACATAAACATAACCTAAAAAATAAATGTCAAATGTGTCAAATCAAACGCGCCTGCGCACAACCAGAGACCCCTTGTCACGTGGTCATAGCGACGCGTACGTACGTCGGCCAGTGTGAACGGGACAGGAACGTTGCGTCGCGTTGCGTCTGCTCAGTATGATCCTTGCTTAACTCGCCTGCGCGCGTCAAATTTCCAAAGCTCCGGTCTTTCAGGAATCATCTACTTGTGGCCCGTCCGGCGTCCATATCGTACAATTTCACCCGGGTAGGAACTCGATGTCAAGCGAACGGCAGCTAAATGCTGCAACTGGCCTTTCAGAAGATTTCTGCATGCAACCTAGTGTCTTTGAAATGCTCAGTCCTGGAATTTTTATACTTAAACATGATTATTAAATGAGTAACTCTCGTAGGAACATGAAATTCAATGAGGCTAAATAAATCAGGACTAACTACGAGTATACTACCATTTACAATTTTGAACATAAATTTGTATTGTAATGTCATTGTCCTAGAAAAAACTTCAAAAATTATTATTTGTGTGTAAATTGTAAATTCCAGGAAATCGTTTTTATATTGCGAGGGGATTTACGATAATTTGGCAGCCTCTCGCGGCGGGGTCTAGAACCTCGTCTGGGGGAAAACCGATAAATTCCCTCCGGTCCATTTAGTCCTGTGGGAGGAACCATTCCACAAGCCGTACTCCCTATTCACTCGGCCATACGTTCTATAGTTCTACAGCCTATTTTATTAGTTGGTCCTTTTCATAGTCTGGGTGTGGAAACAGAAGTTTTTAACTTTAGAGAGAGTTGTTCAGTTTCCACATGTGATTTTTCCTATTCATTTTCAGTTTTGTAGTTCACATAGATATTCAAATTTCTGTATTTAGAGACAAAGTTCACCTGAAATGAATAGTATTGCCTCGCAAGTTTTTGTGAGTTATTGCTATTTGAATTTTCAACTAACTGCTTTATCATCTGCCATCAATAAGGAATAAGGACATATAACAAATTATAATATTTTGCATATTTATGAATCTGTAACTAAAGGTAAGCTTAAACGTAAAAGTTTTCAAAAAAGCTGAAAACAATGTTTCAAAAATGTCTTTATAAATGCATAAATCAAAGAAGCAACAAATAGCACGCCGTTTATCCGACAAAGTCGAAAATGAGACAAACGGTGAACGTATGTCTGCACCCCCTTAAAGAAAACATACAATAATTATCATATACATATTTTTTTTCATGAATACCGCACAAGAATCCCAACTGCTCCCGTCTGGAGCCAGTGGGACTATGGCATCCTGGTCATATGGGTATGTTGTGAGGCTGAAGGTAATGGTGAAGGGAAGGAGATTCTGGAAGAGGGAGGTGGGGAAGTACCTGGCTATTCAGATCTGGTCACCAAACACGGCTAACGCCATTTCAAGCAACGTTTGAATTCTGAATGGTGGTCTTACACCAGGGCGATACTGAGAGTATCTTCCACTTTGGAACGTGCCGCAAATATAATATATAATATTTTAAATGAATAAATTGTGAAATACCACAAATTAATCAAACAATATTTATTTGCTACGCCGGTACTCGATAGGTAGGTATATCCGTTACCTCCGAAGGAAAAAAGTAGTACTTAGTGTTTCATCTTTTGTCTTACCATTATGTAAAGTGTAAGAAAGAGCTTTAGCGTTATTGGGATAAAGAACGTACGTTTTATGCTTTTTTGTGCCGTCACGTTACCGTTATCGTGGATCGTCGAGGTAATTTATATCGTCGAGGATAATCGAAGTTGCTATAGTTCCAATCACATTTTTGCATTATTTTACGTTTTCGTTCAAAACTAGTATGTATATGTATAAAAGACGGGGTATTGCACCCTCTAGGAAAAAAATGATATTTAAAAATAAATATAACATAATGTTAAAAATATAGGTAAAGGGAAACCACATTATTATGAGAGTTGGATAATAATATCAGTTCCTTACAGTTTTTCCAGCAACGGCTGCCTTATTATTAACCCTGATAATTTTATTGTCGATGGTAGTTGAATTAACTGAAGTCCTTATACAACATATTTTATTATAATAATAGCTGATACCCGGCGTGCGTTGCTATGCCATTCAGTAAAGAAACTGTTTTACCTGCGTGTCTTTTCCAATTCGTCCCATTCCCCTTCCGCCTCCCCTTTCTCTCCCGTGCCCCCTTCCCCTCTCGCGTTCCCACTCCGCCTCCTCCACCTTCCCTCTCCCCGTCCCGCGAACCCCCCTCGCGAGTTCCCCTCCCCCTCCCCAGGTTCCCCTCCCTGTTTCCCCTCCCCCTCTCCCGCGAATCCCCTACCCGAGATCCCCACCCCCCTCCCGCATTCCGTACATTCTGTCCCGGTATATTCAGTTTTCAAACAACTCGCGTGCCACCTTTTTCATTTTTTTATCAAATTTCATAATGCCAGAGCTCACCAGTAGTTTTATACAAACCTTGTCCTGACAGTAACGAACACAAAAAAAAGAATTATCCAATTTCGTACAGTAGTTCGGAAGTTATGCGCGTACATACATTTCGGCGATTCATTTTTATTTATATAGAAGAAGAAGATTATATAGATTTCTTTATGAACCGGGTCTGTTCAACTGGGTAGTAAACTTCGGGTTGTTTTACAAAATTTTAAAAATTCATCAAATAGGTTCCTTTCAAGTTCTGTTATTATATCATTATTGGCCAGTTGTTTTCACATAACTGAAATAATAACAGAACTTAAATTAACTTTGAAATTCGATAAATTGTTCAAATTCTGTGAAATAACTGACCCAAATCGATAAATTAGCTGGAACTCCAAGGCTAGAGATGCCAGACCAGCTCATGTACGATTATATACATGTAGTATGTACTAACTTGGTCAACGATATTACGTCGTTAAACTGTATACCATGCCATCCAAACTTCAACACTTACCTAACTATGTATTAAGTGCTGAGGATGCTAAGCCATTCGTCTCGCCCTACTGAGGGATGGCAGAGGCGGACTGACCCTAAGGTCAACGGGAATATTTTTTTGTACCATTTTTTTTTTTTTTTTTTTTTTTTTACATGAGCTCCACACAGGAGGCCCTGAGGAAAATAACTTCCCTCAGGGCCTATGTCATCTTTGGGGATGCTGTGTGGAGGGTTTTTTTTAAGGAAGGGAAGGAGAGGAGAGTTCTGGGAAGGAAAAGGGTTTAAGGGGTGGGTAGGAATCTGGGGTTCAGTATGTCCTGGTCATCCGCCTCCAAGACCTAGACAAACCTTACCCCATGAACCCGGGCACCCCTGCTAAATCACCAAACGTAGCGAACCACTTGGGGTGACCTATGGCAGAGGTGTTGGTTATCCAATAAAGGTTCCCGGGGCGGCGGTACCCATTCCCGCCTACCATTGAGATTTAAGAAAAATATTTTTTCCTGTAAATCTTTTCATGGCTGTATTTCTCAATATCTGGAGACATGACATTATTTGCCACCATTTCATGTGGTGGTCATCTTAGAAATTGCGCAATTCAAATAGTGTTGAGGTAGAACGTTCACTTTTTTCAGACCTTCGTACAGAGCACCAAAACTCCCCAATTATCTGTTTATTTATTTAATATACATGGTACAAACAACCCATAAACAACGATTGTATGTCAGAGTATAAGAAAATATTAGAAAAAAATAATAATGATTAATAAGGCATTTGATCATGTATCAATGATATCGGAGAGCATAAAACAAATAAATGCTTTGAAGGATATAAAAGTAAGAGGTACAGTGTATATAAATTATAAGTAGAGTAGACTTGGATTAAATTAATATTGATTGAAAATATGAAAGCACGGCCATCTTCCAGAAAATTAGATCTGAGTCTGCGTACCTATTACTAACTTCATGCAACCTAGGTACAAGCAAGTTCTCATATACTTAGTCCTGGTATTGTTACATTTAAACAAGATTTTGGAATAAGTAGCTCTGTATGAAATTCAATGAGGATAATTATATACTACCATTTACAATTTTCAACATAAATATTAGATTAATAACACTCATATTTAATGCTTGGACAAATAATATGAAAGACAAATCACGAATTCGAGGGTATATAACAAAAAAATGATTCTATTTTGGTGTTCTCGGGCGGTTCAGATATAATAAATTCACGTAGGCCGAAGTCATTGATGCGAGTATTTTTTCACAGATCATTTACAATCCTTTAAAACTTTAAACGGACCAAGAAATCCACACATCGATGGTTCCATTTTATTATTTTATGTGTTTTTTATGTTTCGTCTTTCGTTTTATCTTCTTCTTCAATGTTTAAATATTACACTAATGGGTATAACCTTAACGGCCGCCGTTCCCAACTTTTCGATCGATCAATCTGAGTCTCCGATCAGCTAAGTGATTTGTTTAGTAACGATTCGCCTATCGATATCGATTCGCCTGTTGATCGGAGAGTTGCGTTGGGCAGAGCGTAATGTGAACCTAAAATTCGGCCCAAAAGTTGATCAGTAGAATTGGAAGCAACGGCTGTAAGTTATGGAAAATGTGATTTCATTGCTATCTTCTGGAAAAACTTGGCTTTCTTCTTTCTTTTGATTTTTTTTAATAATTTTCGAACCGCCGTTATAGAACTATAAAGTTTAATAGAAAGTGAATAGTTAATAGTATGACGAAAATGAAGGAAAACATTTTTGTTCTAATCATTCGTTTTCCACAGCTTTATTATGGTCAATCATGATATTAGTCAGAGGAGATGATTATTTAAAAAAAAAAAAAAAACGAGAGTGCATTAGACCACACGACTAGTAAAGGTAAAGTAAAACTACAAGACAAACCTCGCCTAATGAACCCAGGCATCCCTGATAAGTTACCAAACGTAGCGAACGGTGTGACCTATGACCTAGGGGTGACATATGACATTGGGGTGAAATATGACCATGGGGTGACCTACGACCTTGGGGTTAAATTAGACCATGGGGTGACCTACGACCTTGTGGTGACCTACGACCTTGGGGTGACCTACGACCTTGGAGTAATCTACAACCTTGGGATGGCCTACGATCTTGGGGTGTCCCTCGACCTTGGGGTGACATACGACCTTGGGGTGACCATCCTTATCCTTGGGGGTCGTCCATTAACTTTTTAATCCCCCCCCCCGTGGTGAAATGTGGTGAGGTTTTAGACTAACCCCTCCCCCCCCCAAAATCACGTGTATTTTTTTAGTGCAAACTATTTGAAATTTTCAGAATATTATCACGAAAAATAAATACACGTGATATCTCATTACACCCCCCCCCCCCCCCCGGTGATAATTCGTGATTTTTTCTGAACCCCCCCCCCCCCCCTTTCGAGCCTCACATGATTAATGGACGACCCCTTATCCTTATCACTCCCCAAGTCAAGCGTGCGTAAAGGCCCGATCGTTCGCCTGGCAATAGATCACCGTTCGCATCAATTACCGTTCGCACGACATTTTTCGTAACAATCACCACTTTTCGTAGCGCATTCACCAGCTTACCCCCCAAGTCGAGCGTGCCTAAAGAAGTTTTACTTCAAAATTATTGAACCTCACAAGAACGCCCTTGTCTGTACAGTGTAAAGACAGGGAAACTAAGTCATGACCCCGGGCAGCGTTGTGAGGAGGGGTCTTGAAGAGGCACGGATCTCATGAAGCCCACATCAACTGTGAATGGTGTTCCGCTCCTATCCGCCGAGTTTCACCGGAGAGCAATGCTGCTCGCTCCTCTCCACTAAAATACCCTAGAACAGATTCCTACATTACGTCTGTGCATTAGAGATGGCAATCGGTTTGTTAACGACGGATTGTCAATCAGACGAACCGCCCTCCCTTATATTTCCATTATACCTATTCTGTGGTATATCTGCAGAATAAATTCCGATCCTACCAGGCAGGGTAGGGAGGGCAGACAGTGAGAATGCGGAATTTATTGAAATCAATGGAGCGGAACTTCCGCCAGGACGGGTGACAGATTAACTTCCCAATTTCAGGCTTCATTGTCATATTTCTGATTTATAATCTTTGTCGGACACGACAATAACTTGAAGGACTTTTAGGGAGCTTAATTTATGTTAAGGCCGGAGAAAACACACTTATTTCAGTATTGAACGGTAAGAACTTAACAACTTTCGACTTGTAAAAACTTCCCGCACTACGAAGTATTGCAAAATCACGTATTTTTGGTTAGAAAATTTGAAAATTTAGACGATTTAATTAAATACTGTGAGCAGGACACACCTTAGCTTTTGAAATCATCGAGTTTTTTGTGTTTCGTCTTTTTATAAGCCCCGACAAAAATTAAGTAAAACCGGCGCTATCCACCAATGCAAAATGTTTAGCATTTAAAATAAAACGATGATGGTGAAAAAAATATTTAAAAAGTAGGCGGTGAGCCATATGAGGTAGAGAACCTCTAAGTAGAGAGTGAGATGTAGGTACATAGATTCACAAGCAATTATTATTATGTCAAAATGCACAAAGTGTGTTTGTTCGAGATAAAATCCGAAACTACTTAACCGATTTATACTAAATTTGGTCCAAATTAAAAGATGGGACATTTTTTATCTCGATTATTGACCTCAATATTTATTATTGCGAATTAAATTGTTGTAGGAGAATTATTATTATTGGATGATTTTTTTAGCGCCATTTTCGTGAGATTATCACCTCAAGAGCACTTTATAACAATGCTTTGTAATTATTTTTAAGTTCCATAAGTTTCTAACAGATGGTGGTGTGAATAAATTTGACACAATTCGACACAACACTTTAGTTATCTAGGTTTGGTAACCATCCAGTAGATGACGTTGTGTTTCATTAGCCACAGCAACGCGTGGCCGAGTCAGCTAGTATAATATATGAAAATGAATGTGCGTTTGTTTCTTATGCGTTGCTAAACCATTCATCCGATTTCGATAAAACTTTGGTGAGTTGAAGTGCGTACGCCAGCGAAGGTTTCTATATATTAGCCGAAAGAAGAAAAACTGCTTTGCTGACAACAGCATATAAAGTTTTAAACGGTAAAATCTGTATTCCCGATATAATACAAAAATTTGAGTTGTATGTCCCCGACAACTTCACAAGAGCGCGCAGACACAGAACTTTTGTTGTTCCGAGATGCAGAACTAACTTACCATTAGTAACGCCGCTCGGAAAAATGATTCTGTTACTAAATTACCTGTCCCCTGATATAGATATTTTTCAACAAAATATTCATCAATTCAAAAACGCTATTTTTAAGTACTTAATAAAATAAAATGTATGTTCTATTGGTTATGTACAACTGTAAATTTGAATTTAAAATAAAATAAATAAATAAAATAAATAAATAAAAATAAATGAATATTGGTAAATTGTGATGAAATGAGATTTTGTATAGAAAAAATAGAATAGGTGGCGCGTGAATAGTTTGAAGAATACGTGTATTTCATGCAGTTTAGTGGCATGGACGGAATTCGGGAGAGGGTGGGGAATTTAAGGGGGAGGGAGTTGAGGGGGGAAGATAGAGGGAACGCGTGCAGGAGGAAAGGGGTAGTAGGGGAAAGGGGAAGTGGAAGAGGAACAAGGAAGAATGGGAAAGGACACGTAGGGAGAAACAATTTCTTTATTTAAGTGGCATTACAACGCATGCCTGAACCTCTCTAATATCTATATACATAAAAATGAATCCCTGTTTCACTTGGTCATGCCATAACTTCAGAATGACTTAACCTATTTCATTCATCTTTTTTTTTAGTTTTCTTTTAACTTCCACACGTTTGACAGTGTGCGCTTTGATGAATGTGAATTTAGCAGCCAGCAGTTTTTTTTTATTAACAAAATATTGCCTATGGATTTTTTAAATTATATACATTTTAAATAGGTACCTAAGTTAGGTACCAAATTAGATTGATTGTTTTTTAATATGCAAAAATGAATATTTGTAATACATGAAAACTGAAAAAATTAATTAAAGAATTGTAGGTGGCACGCGAGCTGTTTGACAACTGAATGTACTGGGACTGAATTTATGGAACGCGGAAGGGGTGTGAGAGGAGAGAGGGTAGGCGGGGAAGGTGAAAGGTGGAAGGGGAACGCGGGAGGGGAAGTGGATGCTGGAGGGGAACGGGGACGCACGGGAAAGGACATGCTGGGAGAAACAATGTATTTCTTTGAATACGGCTACCAAGGATGACTCATACATAAATCACACCAAATACATTGTCGCAATGCACCTTCGTGCCTACCCCGTGTTTTATACTTTACACTTTAAACAAAGGCTACTTGTTACACAACAACATTCCTCATTACGTCTTGCTACTAAACTCCCGCGCCCAGGCTATACATTCATATATAGTATAGTTTCCCTTCGCTGTTCTATGAAGCCTGCAGACCTGAAGCGAGGCTTATCAGGCTAAAAGTTGCCGGCCGCTTTACCTGCTACATATTTATGTGCTCCGTAGAACATTATTCACCCGAAGTGGCAGGTTGACATTCAACATTCTTCCTACAGCTTGACACGGTTAGCTTTGCAGTCGATGGGTACGCCGGGTTTCTCCGGGTACTCCCAATATGTGAGGTGGGCATGGGTTCCGCCGCCTCGGGAACCATTTATTGAATAACCAACCCATAGGTCACCCCAAGTGATTATTAGCTACGTTTGGTGAGGGGTGCCCGAGTTGCGTATTTACAAAACCTATACCGATTCAGTCGCGGTAACGACAATTTACATTTTAAATATACCTCTATATTGGTTATTTTTTATCACATTGCAAAAAAAAATTGTTCTAAAATCTAGATAAAATAATCTTTCTGATGTGTATATAAGAAAATAATAATTTTATTTCTAAATATTTAAATTTTAATATTATTCCCATATATTGTAAATACAGCTGTATATTGATAATTTTTTATCACTTTGCAAAAAGAAAAATTGTTCTAAATCTAGATAAAATAATCTTTCCAATGTGTATATTAGAAATTAATAATTTTATTTCTAAATATTTAAATTTTGATATTGAAAATTTAAAGCGACTGAAACGCGGTAGGGATTGTAAATACGCGCCCGGGTTGCTTCGGATTGCTGCTAGTCGAGACTGAGGCTTCCAACTACCAATCCGAAGGTCGTGGGTACGAATTCGGGCGTGCGCAACTAAATTTTAATTAATTGATTTTTGTTTTTTCACAATTTGTTCGTTTAAGGGGGTTTTTTCTTTCATAAATCGATAGTAAAACTATTCAAAAATATATTCTGAAAATTTCAAACCAAAATTCCCCGCCGTTTAAAAGTTATGAGCGTTTGAGTGCGTGTGCCTCAATCGAACTAGTACTACTTTACTGTCACTCTTATTTTCAAACGCGTTTTTCTCAAAACTACTTTTTTTAGAATTTATGTAACCTCTAGCTCCTATAGTTTTTTATCAATCATTATCAAACTCAGTACATAGTTTCTTTATATAAATGCGCTCTATTTTAACTTCAATCCTAAACAATATCTTTATTATAACTATTTTTTTAATTGCAAAAAAAACGTAAATGAGTGGTAAATAATCATACTAAATTTTCATATTCCTCAAAAAAATATTAATTTTCGAGTTTTTTATTAGGAGTGGGGTTCAAATAGAAGAAACGCTTATAAAGAAAGAAAATTTTCTTAAAAAATTGATTCAAGTGAAAATTGTGACCTCCAAGAGTTACACCGAAGATATCTCCGTTATTTTTTGAGGAAAATATTTGAAAATTTTAAAATATAGGTACTCTTGAATATAAGAGTATTTGTAAAATGACAAAGTATAAATATTCTTTTTCTTGTACCCTATCGTTTAACGGACGTTGGCTATCATGTTGGCTGTGCGGACTTTGTTTACTGCGGCCCGGAACAGCTGGCCAAACCACTGTCTCAGGTTTTTCAACCATGAGGTTCTCCTTCTTCCAGGCCCCCGTCTTCCGGCAATTTTTCCCTGCATTATAAGATGCAAGATATCGTACTACTCTGGATATCTCATCACATGTCCAAGATATTAAAGTTTTCGGATTTTTATAGTTTTAATAACTTATTTTTCTTCATTCATCCGAATCATAACATCTTCATTCTTAACCCCGTCCATCCAGCTTATTTTTCTTCTGTAGATCCACATATCAAATGCCTCGAGTCGCCCAATTAGTTTTGGTTGAGATTATGACTGCAGAACATCTTTTTCGTGCGGATTGCACGAGCTTGCCCAATTCCGCGTTTGATTTCAACCGAAGGATCCCATCTATCATTAAAAAGTACAAATAAAAAATATATATTCCTTATGGTTAAAAAAACATGAAAATCACTAAAAATACAACGTTCTATATCTATTTCCCGCCATATAATAATATATAGTCATTTTATTTGCGGCTGTTAGATCCTCCCAGTATCACCTGTAAGACCACTATTCAGAAATGAAATTTTGCTTAAAATGGGTTTAGCCGTGATCTGAATGGCCGGGTACTTATGCACCTTCCCCTTCCTTCTTCCTCACAACACACCCCGATTGGGAATGCCATAGTCTCACTGGCTCCGAACGGCAGCAGTTGGGAATATTTTGCGGTATTTATATAAATAAATCAAAACATCGTGTTCAATTTTCATGGGAATAACTCTTGTTATAACAACTTTTGAAGGTTACCATCAATGCAATATATCATTGAAGAGGAAGATAATGTTCAATTCCGGAATGAGTAGGTAAGTACTGATAAACAGATCGGACCCCAGATGGACCAGGAAACTACTCGATGCGGACAGAAACTCACTTAGGGAACTGGTAGGACTACTAATGGGACACTGCCATATCTAGAGACAAATGCAGCTTTTGGGAGTGGAAAGCACCAATAGATGTAGAACATGTGAAGAGGATGAAGAGACTCCAATTCACTTGTGGTGCCAATGTCCTGCCCTGGTGGGAACTAGGCTCAGATACCCTGCAGTGGGGAGACACACTGTAGAACCAGAAGACTTAGCCACATATCCAATGACAACTCTGGTGAATTTTATAAAAGAGACAGGGTTATTGTTAAAGGATTGGGGTAAAATGGGAGATAGCACAATGAGCCTATGGCCTCAGTGCTCACGGGAACTAATCGTATACCGTCTCCGCAAAGAATATAAACAAAATGTTCAATGATATAAAACATGGTGTCTTTATTTCGTCGTCTGGCCGCCTACAAAGTTATACGTGTCAAGCTGTAGCGTCCTTGAGGTTTTATGTTTGTGTGCTTCATTCGGAAAACTTGTACCGGGATACGATAAATTAACATAAATGGTTTCTTGAGGAAGTGCATACATCACAGAGAGCCTAGTTTATTACTTGTTGTGTGAAGTTGCCGTATACAAATGGAAGAGAAAGGTAAAAAGAATTATTTTATACGCCCGTGGGGCTTTTACATTGGGTAAATAATGATTGCAATTTTTTACACTACAGCAAATTTTGAATGATATAAAATCGATAACGAGTTATTTATTAAAAATGCTGGTTCGGAGAATAATCAACCCTTCTCATCAAACCGCCCTGTACCGTTGCAAGGATGCGATCGCAAGACCATCTTTCGACAAAATTTGAATTCTCGACCGTTGGTTAAGAGTGTTAGTTAAGAATAACCGGATAAAACCGGAAATACGTCATTTTTAAATCAAATTTTAGACAGATTAACTCTTTTACGTAACTAAAAAATGTAGTTAACTAAATTGGGTGAAATGCGACCTGGGAGATGAATATATATTTACGTTGATAAATATTAAAATTAAACCAGTAATATTCAATTACAGAAAAGAAAAATTAATAAGTTACGACTGGTACCTAATTTGGGACATTTTCTTTCTGAATTTCTAATATCGTGCTTTCCTTAAACACGTTAAAATCACGTTCCCAGCACGGCAGTAAGCGCTCAAAAAGTAGAAAAAGGGGAGATATGTAAATACGAATGTTAGAGGGAGTGCGCTAAAATTAAAAACGATAACAATTAACTCGTTTAAAATATAGCTAAAATCTCGTGGGAAATGTTTTAAATAGCATTTAAAGAAACACTGTATTTTTTTGCATACATATAACTTGTAAAGTAACTCGAGAAATAATTGGAGCATACCTACTTTGCGATTTTTTTCTATCGAGGAAATTTCATGTAATTACCATTTCGGCGTGGTAAATGTGTAGATATTATCTTCAAAAATAACATATTATGATTTTTAGAATCTCAAAAAAGCGTTATTAAATATCTTTGCTCATGCCTGTCAATAATATTTTTTTATATTAGCACGCTCCCTCTAATATTCGTATTTACATATCCACCTTTCAAAGCACTTTCTTTTTCTTTTTGAACGCTTAGTACGGAGTTTTAATACCTATGCCTTCTGCTATTCTATCTGTCTGCCAATCTTCTGTCTAACAATCAATGTAAATGAGACCAATCAAATTGAAGTTTTCTCTTTGAATCCCCTTGAAGCCGTTGGGAGACAGGTGACAGACCCAGAGAGATTATCTCCCTTTAGGATGGATGATCCCTTCTGGATGATCCCCTTTAAAGATCTTCTCGTCTGACGCCCAATGTCTAATCCATCTACTTTCTCCCATTCATTCATACTCACGAGCTTTATTTTTCTGTAAACTTCAAGTTTTTCTAAGAGATAGCTTTGATACCCAACTATCTGAGTAAAATTCAAAATGCATTTTTAAACACTTACTGCTAATCTGTTATCAAACGGCACGTTTTATAAAACTTGTTCTGTCTCCTTTTCTAGCTGGTCCGACATATAATTGACTGAGTGCAGTGAAGTCCTGTTTTAATCGACCTTTTGGCATTTAATATCTCTGTGGCCTTGTTGGATATTACATTTTTATCCCTCCAGATTTCGCATGATCGTGGTTACTACAACGAGCTGTAATATCGGAATAATCAACATGATGGAACCTACTAACCTGAAAAAGATCGATAAAATAAATTGTGTAATTCCTTGTAATACGTATTATAATTTTGGTTTATAAGTATTTAAGAACATTTCTTACAATTTCAGAGGAAATTTTGGCTTAGGATTTATGAGTTCAGTGAAAATTAAAAACATACTTTTTTGGTCGCGAGATCGACTGTTCACGGAAAGAAATAAACAATAGAAAGAGAAACATTAGTGTTAGACATAGACACAAAAAAATGTCTAACTGCATAATAAGTTTTATTTTTTAAACTTCAAAGTAAAAGCACCCATTGACAAAATACTTAAAAGTAGTTTATTGGGACTTTTTTTTTCTGTAATATTTTATTTTATTTGATTTCCTGTAATATTGTATATCTTTTTCTTTATAATAAAAAAGAGAAATCAAGTTTTCTTTGTGTCAGTCTAACTATTTTTTTTTGGTTTCGTGGTAAATAATGTTTATAGGAAAAAAAGCATCGGTTGATCTCAACCTTCAAGCGCCCTTGAGGTGATTATTCACAAAAACGGCGCTGTACAAGTCATCCAAATATAATTATTATTTATTCATCAGGAAAATTCGCATTAAACTAAATTACAGTGCAGAGGAAGATTATAAAGAAAACAAAAGAGAAAAAAAGCATATGAAAGAGGGAGAGAACATCAAATACAAGCTGATAGAGGTACAGGTAAAGAGTTAGAGAATGATGGGGGTTACATCGGGAGAAGGGGAACTTTAAAATCGGACTGTCGGTAATTCTAACAATTTACAAAACAACTCACATAGGTCTTATAAAAATCATTGTATCTCCCTTACTATCAGAGTGAGAAATATGATATAAACGGTGTTAGAAAGAGAAAACACCACGCTATATACTCAAAGTTAACCACAAAAAAGTAAGATGTAAGGTGCACGTTTTTTAAACCAAAGTACTTGAGGAATTATTGTACTTTGGGAAGTTTTTATGAATTATTTTTACAAGAAACGACAAAAAAGTAAGGTAATCACAAAGGTTTATAATCTGTCTAATAAAACAAGTATGTATTTTTATTTTTTTATTATCAGTGAAGAAAAAAAAACAACGTGAGTCATTTTTAAAACTTTTTAGGTTTGCAGCAAAAATTGTTATACTTCAAAAATTATTTGTTTATTTTGATTCATAAAATTTGTTCAGAAATATTTCATTTATTTGAATTTTATTGGAAAACGTAAATATTTCCGATTTTTATATGGATGAAATATTATTATATTTTATACAGAGGAAATATTTTCGGAAATACGGTCAAAATACTGACAAAATATTTTATTTATTGTCTTGATGAAGATTGAGTTCAACCGAAACCGGTCGCCGTGCGACGTGTACGTACTTAAATCAAATAAAATGGTTTTAAACAAAAAAACTTTTTCAATTGTATTATGTCAAGCCACTGTGTTTGCTTTCTTCGATGATTGTGTTAATACATTATCGTATTGACAGTGATATTAATCAATATCATAATTAATTTAATACATTAGGAACATTTAGTCCATCGCGCCTAGAGCACGAAACGTATTATGTTACTCTGTGTGCTGTTAATAAACAGTATAAACAGTAAACATTTGTAACGTGTCGATAATCTAGCGAACTGTATATTCCATTGTAATTATAAAGGACACTAGTATGCGTAGTTGACTGTTTTACGTGACCTGGTGGAGTGGTGGTACACCAAGCGGCTTTCATGATTTGATTTACGTGACCTGGTGGAGTGGTGGTACACCAAGCGGCTTTCATGATTTGATTTACGTGACCTGGTGGAGTGGTGGTACACCAAGCGGCTTTCATGATTTGATTTACGTGACCTGGTGGAGTGGTGGTACACCAAGCGGCTTTCATGATTTGATTTACGTGACCTGGTGGAGTGGTGGTACACCAAGCGGCTTTCATGATTTGATTTACGTGACCTGGTGGAGTGGTGGTACACCAAGCGGCTTTCATGATTTGATTTACGTGACCTGGTGGAGTGGTGGTACACCAAGCGGCTTTCATGATTTGATTTACGTGACCTGGTGGAGTGGTGGTACACCAAGCGGCTTTCATGATTTGATTTACGTGACCTGGTGGAGTGGTGGTACACCAAGCGGCTTTCATGATTTGATTTACGTGACCTGGTGGAGTGGTGGTACACCAAGCGGCTTTCATGATTTGATTTACGTGACCTGGTGGAGTGGTGGTACACCAAGCGGCTTTCATGATTTGATTTACGTGACCTGGTGGAGTGGTGGTACACCAAGCGGCTTTCATGATTTGATTTATCGCACTTGACGATGGTTTATAGCACCCAGCACGCAGTACCCAGCACGCAGCATGCAGCACTACACACATGGCAGCACGCTGATCACGAACACATAGCACTTGGTTTAAAAATATGGATGGCCATTTTTCTGTGATAAGGCAAATGATACCAGGAATTTTAATGACCTTAATATTTTGTCCGCAGAAATAACTCGGATGAGAAAGAACAGAGCACAGAAGAGGAAGAGGTTGAGTCTGAAACAGAATCTTTGAAAGAACTTAAATGCAAAGAGCAAAAAAAAAAGAAAAAAAAGAACAAGAAAAAGAAAAAAACCGATGGGCCTACCGCTTATGATTTCCTCCCAAACAGACGGCTGTACAGGCCAGCGGTAGCAACCTTCCAGGTTTTCAGGGTTGAGAAGAACAACTCCAAAAGCTCTGTTAATACCAAGTCCTCGAGAAAGGTAAAGCAATACTACGAAACCCTTGATTTTGGAACCCACTCCAGATCGCGGAAAGGATTTCAACCTGGGAGAGTCCTTCACAGTTCCCCGCCCACTCTCTTCGGCAACAGGCAGCAAGCTCTCGCCAGGTACAATGGCTCCTCGGCCTCGTGGCTTTCGGACTCGTTATGCAACAAGGCATTGAACAGACAGAAGCAGAGGCAACTGTTCACTCGACCAGCGGGCAGTCAGTGTTTCAAGACGTCAGGGCTAACCCAGCAATCTTTAGCTTTACCCAACTACAGAGCCCTCTCGGCCAAAGAAATAATCGATTCTCTCACGAATCAGATCCGAGACTTTAAACTAGCGGAGATACAAGCTCTCGCGAGACTGGAGGAAGAGGAGAAAAACAGCCCCAGAGAGGCTTTTAGGTATAATTCCTCTGACTCCAATAACAACAAGAGATCACTCAGGAAGTCACCCATCTCCTTCAGGAAGACTCTGGCTTCGAGTGGCAGCACGAACAAAAAAGAGTTAAAAAAAGAAGAAAAAAAGAAATCTGAAAAGATTATCAAAGGCTCTGTGAGAAGTAAAAGTGTAATTGTGGTCAAAAAGAATTCCGCCAAAGAAACCATTAATAATGGTTTCCCGTCTTCAAATATCACGTTCATTCCAAGAGATAATACAACGCATCTACCCTCAATAATCACCAGATCCCTGAGTAGTATCTCCACCAAATCAAAGAATGAAATAGATCTGTGTGCCAAAAGTTTTAATCAGTACAACAGCGAACCTTCCGAAAAGCCAAAGACGATTTTAGAAGTGAGAATACCTTTCGTGACAGTGCTGACAGAAAGTGAGTCTTCCCTAGAGACAGTCATTTCTGTCTCGAGTGTCAGAGATATTCCAAAGCTGATTGATGACATTGATGTAATAATCGGCAACAACAAAAGCTCCGCTAACTCTAGAAAGAGAAGCAAACGCCTCGGAGACGATGTGAACTGCAAGAAGATCAATTTCTTGCTGGAACCGTCAAAGAAAACTGAAAGAGGCAAATTGCTCAGCAGTAAAAAGCTGCCAGAACACAAAAACCAGACTAAAACACCTTCGTCCAAAATAAACTCTGGAAGGTCGTCTTCAGAAAGATATCTATACCATGCTAGCTCTCCCAACAGCCAAGGAGAACTTTTGAAGAAATTTTCCAGTCACACGAAGGATGCCAATACAACTAAATTAAAAGCCCACTCGATCTATGCGCAGAGTTTGAACACCCGCAGTATGTTGCATATGACTGATACCAAAAATTGTGCGTGCGGTCCCTCAAAGACTAAATAACCTCAAAAGACTAAATAACCCCTGTGTACATTAAAAAAAACTTTATGTGAGTATAGCCTTCATTTATATAATCAAATCATTATTCAGGCGATTTTAAAGTGCTTAGGAATGCTATAAATGCCTAAGTATCGAAAAAGGTTTTATTTGATAATTTCAGTAACTTTTCAACGTTACATTTGGTCTCCGGTGACATTTTTTTTAATACCAACATTAAAAAATCAGTAGGTATTGGATAGCAAGGGGTGGAGTGAGGGATTGGTAAGTTACTAGGCTGAGTGACTAGTGACGGCATGTGCAAGAAATTTCTTTTGTTTGATTTGGAAGAAAAAAAAAAAGACAAAAAGTTCACCGGAGACCAAAATTTCATTTACATTTTTTACTCCAAATAATGTTGTGAATCACTGGTAAAAGTAATTCATATGCGTCCCTTAAAACTCCGTGTAAATGCTGCCAAACAAGGCTGTTTTTGGTTTTAATTCTGACTGGAAAACAGTTTTAACGTTATGAATGTAAATAATAAAACTAACTAACCATCACGCCATTTCTTCGCAGGGGTAAGCAGAGAGGACGGACCGCCAAACAATTTGGTCTTGGAACACACTCTTTGCCTCACTCATAATCATACATCGTCTCATCATCCCATCGCCATTTTTAAGTGGCGGAGCGATTTTTTTTTATATGAATACCTCACAAGATCCTTAGCTGCTCCCGTCTGGAGCCAGTGAGACTACGGCATCCCCATTTTTTTTTTTTTTTTACATGAGCCCCACACACCTTCGACGACCTCCGTAGTCCAGTGGGTAAGACTCTTGACTCACATTCCGGAGGTCGCGGGTTCGAACCCGGCATGCGCAAATAAATTTTATTTGATTAATTTGTGTTATTTCACAATTAATTCATTTAAAATAATATATAGTATATTTGCGGCATGTTCCAGAGTGGAAGATACTATCAGTATCGCCCTGGTGTAAGACCACCATTCAGAATTGAAACGTTGCTTGAAAATGGCTTTAGCCGTGTTTAGTGACCAGATCTGAATAGCCAGGTACTTCCCAACCTTCCTCTTCCCCACCTCCTTCCCCTCCCCGCTACCTTCAGCCTCACAACATACCCCAATTGGGGATGCCATAGTCTCACTGGCTCCAGACGGGAGCAGTTGAGATTCTTGTGCGGTATTCACTGTAAAAAAAAAAAAAAAAACACAGGAGGCCCTGAGGAAAATATTTTTTTCTCAGGGCCTATGTCATCTTTGGGGATGCTGTGTGGAGGGGTTTTGGGGGAAAGGAAGGAGAGGAGAGTTCTGGGAAGGAAAAGGGTTTAAGGGGTGGGTAGGAATCTGGGGTTCAGTGTGTCCTGGTAATCCGCCTCCAATACCTACACGAACCTCACCCTATGAAGCCGGGCATCCCTGTTAAATCACCAAACGTAGCGAACCACTTGGGGTGACCTGTGGCAGAGGTGTTGGTTATCCAATAAAGGTTCCCGGGGCGGCGGACCCAATCCCGCCTCCCAAATTGAGGTATGTTGAGGCTGAATGGAGTAGGGAGGGGAAAGATGCGGGAAGAGGAAGGTGGGATAGTACCTGGCTATTCACATCTGGTCACCAAACACGGCTAAAGCCATTTCATGCAACGTTTCAATTCTGAATGGTGAATGAATACACCAGGGCGATACTGATAGTATCTTCCACTCTGGAACGTGCCGCAAATATACTATATATTATTTTTAATGAATTAATTGTGAAATAACACAAATTAATCAAATACAATTTATTTGCCCACGCCGGGATTCCACGACCATCGGATTGCGAGTCAAAAGCCTTACCGCTAGACCACGCCGCTTACTTATTAACAATTTGTAAGTGGTTCAAGTATTTAAATATTTCTTTATGTTCCCTCCATGTCATTTTAAACCATGGGTGAGCTAAGTAGTCATAAAAATATATATCCACTTCGCTAAGCGATTGAAAGAAGGGTAAATGCCGGTAACTCCATTAATGGAGGACTGAATGCCGTTGGCGCTAATAAAAAACTGTCAAAAAAAGCGAAGCTAGCAGTCCACAATGGAGTCCTGGTACCTACCCTGATGTATGGCAGTGAGGCATGGAACTGGCAGAGGAAGGATGAAAGTAAACTGAATGCTGTTGAAATGAGATCCCTGAGACGTATGTGTGGTAAAACCATGTATGATCGTGTTAGAAATGTGGATATCCGCAAATAATGTAAGGCTGATGTAAGTATAATGAGCAAAATTAAGAAAGGGACCCTCAGATGGTTTGGGCACGTAGAGCGAATGAGCGAAGAAAGTAGTGTAAAAAGAATATATGATGCAAATGTGAATGGTAGAAGAAGTCGGGGACGCCCGAGGAAGACATGGCACGATCAAGTGAATCAGATACTTGAGACGGTCCATGTCAAAAGTCAGAATAATAGAAGAGTATGTATGAGACGATGTATGAATGTGAGTGAGGCAAAGAGTGTGTGCCAAGACCGAGTTGTTTGGCGGTCCGTCCTCTCTGCCTACCCCTGCGGGGAAACGGCGTGATGGTTAGTTAGTTAGTTAGTTAGCTAAGCGTTCAAAATCATGCATAGGTAAATAATATTTTATTCGTTACAATAATTCCCATGTATGCAAACGTGACCAAATTAAAGGTGCTTAAACATTATATTATATTATATTTTAGGGAAGTAAATATGAAAATCATTCGATTTATTAAATATTTTTTGTTGTTTCTAAAACGTCAGTTCAACTTTTGAACTTTTTTTACCGATTTACACACTTTCAGATAAAAAAAAATGCTACATTAAATTGTCTACGTTTTAAAAGTATTTTCGGTAAATATCTTTAGAAAAACAATTAAACATGTCCTATCGTTATTTTTATTAGTTATGTTGGAAGATTAACCCAAAATATGATCTTAATTACAAAAAATACTTTAACAATTGATTTTTTCTAAACAATCATTACGTAATTGATTAATAAAAAAACTATGCATAAGCTTTGTACTGAAATAATGTTCGTTGGAAATATTTACAAAATTTGCTAGATTTACATTTTTTTACTTAAATTACAGTTTGACATTAATTTATCCAAATTGATAGTTTTTTCTTCAGATTCTTCTAAAATCTCATTAGGTGATTTACCTAAGCGTTTCTTTACTAAAACGTCAGTTTGACGCAATTATTTTACATACCGTCAGTTTGAGTGAATTTTTTTTTACAAAACTGTCAGTTTAGTAATACATTCTTACTAATCTGTAAGTCCAAATTTTTTTTTACCAAACTATCACTTTGCATATATTTTTGTATTAAACTGTCAGTTTGAGTATATTTTTTAAATACACTGTCAGTTTGACATTTTTGACAAAATCACCTTTAAATTGATCTCCAGGGCGCGCCGTTGACCCCCGTCCCCCCAGTCGCACGACGGGCGGCGTGGGCAGCCGAGTGGTGCTGTGCGAGCGGTCACAGGAGCTCCCGAGCCCCCTTGGTCTCCGGCCGGGCCCCGAGCGGGAGGGCCCCGCCATGGCAGGCAGCGAGCCCGCGGAAGGCAGGAAGGGGGCGCGGCTCAGCAGCAACGAGGACTTGTCAGAGTATACGGATGCAGATGAGTCCATATCGGCGCCCACTGAGTTTTTGGCTGAGGTGACTATAATTAATTGTACTAATACTAATTATATAAGTTATTGCAAAAATATTTATTTAGTTTTTTTTTTAGAAGTAGCTGATTCAATTCGCGCTATAGCCAGTGCCGTGTTTGGGTAGCGAGACGCCCTAAGCTAAAATAATTGCCACGGCTAAAAAAAATTTTCGCATCGCAATCAAAAGTACCTACATATTTTTGGTGAACAGTAAAAAAACATGTCTTGATAGACGTGTTTTTTTGAGAAAATGTACCTAAATTGACCCAAAAAACCATGAAAATGTGATAGACACCATGCATTTTTTTTTTACATTTCGCAACATTCTAACGTTTCTCCTACGTAAGAATTTCAAGCGAAAACCTTACTTTTCTGAAATCTGTAATTTCAAACAAATTTTAGCTTTTTAGTAAAGATTTCTAAGTATTTGAATTTCATTTTATTTTTTTGATTGAATTTTTTTTTATATTGACTCCGCATAGGAGGCCTTGAGGAAAATAATTTCCCTCAGGGCCTATGTCATCTGAGATATTGTGTTGAGAGTCTTTTTGAGGAGAGGAAGGAATGAACATTGGTCTTGAAGAGACCCGTGTTGTAGGAAAGAGGAAACACAGAGGCCGGCAAATCGTTCCATAGCCAAGCTGTTGAGCACAAGAACGAGTCGAAGAAGCGACCCGTTCTCATTGTACATACGTTGGGCACGCGTTTGGCGTGTTTCCCGACTATGCACGACTTTTCCCGACTTTGCATCTGTACTTTTTGAGGGAGAGGTCGATTCAGACTATTGTTAAATGCTGGCATCCCACAATTGCACCATGCACCAATTCATTGTTAGGCGGATGTTAGTGCAGTCCATGATAGCTTTTTATTTGACAAGCCCCCAAAGGATACACAAACTCAAACAGCTCGGAGAGCTTTGAAGCAAAGAATGGGGAATGCAGGGATTGAATTTTATGTATATGTCGTAGGCCGATCACAGATGCAAATCAGGCAGATCACGATGCGCCTAGCCACATCATGATCTGCCGAATCGTGAAACGGCGGCAGTTCGTGATGTGCCTGAGGCGCATCATAATCTGGTTGATTTTACGATTGGCCTGCAACATATATACCGCACAAGAGTCACAACTGCTCCCATCTGCCTGGAGCCAGTGAGACTATGGCATCCCCAAATGGGATATGTTGTGATTCTGAAGGTAGTGTGGAGGGGAAGGCAATGAGGAAGAGGGAGGTGGGGAATTACCTGTCTAATCAGATCTGATCATCAAACTTAAGCCATTTCAAGCGACTTTTCAATTCTAAATGCTGGTCTTTCACCAGGGCGATACTGAGAGTAATGTCTGCTCTGGAACTTGCCGCAAACATACTATTTAATTGATTAAACTCTTAAATAACACAGATCAATCAAATAAATTTTACCAGCGCACGCCGAGATTTTCAGATTGCTATATCCCTCGACCATGGAGGCCGTCATTACTATTGAAATGCTATGGCTCGTATAAATACTTGAAATCTGCAGTCGTAATAACCACCACGACTTGTTCAAGATACCACACGGTGTTCTGTATAGCACCGTGTGGTATCTTGAACAAGTCGTGGTTGAAGTCATTGAACAAGTCGTGGTGAAGCATAGGTTGAAAAGACTAATGGTGCTTTAAATGAATTTTCCAAAACAGCGGATATGTTTAATTACGCTTTATATAACATTTGAAAAATGTATACGCATTTTCCCAAATGTTAAGGATGTTAAAAGTAAGAAATAATAATTATAATTTGAATAAATATAAATAATAATAATAAAAAAACTGATAGTGTGAAGTCTTGTACAGAAACGGCCATTAGGTGTGTACACTGTTAAAAATGTTTTTTACCTCTGTGCCAAAGTTGTGAGTTCATTGGCTTTGAACTCAGAGTTCGCGAGTTCAAATTTCAAATCCCGACGGGAACAAATAAAACACTTTGAACAGAAAGTGGAAAGACAATTTATTATTAAAAGGTTTTTAATCTTCTTACTTATACTACAAGTATAAACGCGAGAGTTTGCATTGTTACTCTTTCACGCAAAAACTACTTAATGACTTTTAATGAAACTTTACAATAATATAGCTCATACATCAGAATAACATATAGTCTATATATAATGATAAGCTCTGGCGTTATGAAATTTGTATAAATGAAAATGTGTGTATTTCATATATTTTAGCATCAGGGAGGAAAGGCGAGACGAGGGGGAAGGCGGGGAAGGTGGAAGGGAATGGGGACGCACGGGAAAGGACATGCAGAGAGAATCAATTTATTTCTTTGAATGGCATTGCAACACTTGCCGGGGACCAGCCAGTAATTATTATATGTTAGAACTTGGTTCGAATTTTGGAGATACTATCTGTATCTATAAAGTATCTTTACATAGTATAAAGCAAAGTCGCTCCCGCCTTCTGTACGCTTAGATCTTGTAAACTACGCAGCGGATTTTCATGCGGTTTTCACCAATATTTAAAATGATTCATGAGGAAGGCTTAGGTATATTTGGCAAGGTTTTGTGTAAATTGATTGAAATATATAATATATTTTGCAAGCGGGCGGTGTGGATTTGATATGTATGCAAATTAAAAGATGGCGTTGGTTATAAAGGTTGGGTAATGGCGTTGTCAGTAGATGGCGTTGTGTTTTGTTAGCCGGGTCTACTAGTTAAGTATAAACCATTGAATAATAATTAGACAAGTATAATACACGCCTAACTTTAAGACCAGCTTGAACATGGTACTTTCATTCTCACGCGGTTACTGATTTTAGGTACAATGAAAATTAGCGAAAGAGAAAGATACGTGAAAACATACGAGCGACCGACAAAGGCGTGGGCGGTGGGCGACCACTCTTCTGTCCTGAAACTCGCCTTTAGCCACGATTTCTCATCAACGTCAGGCCGGTCTTATAATAAGAAAGGTATCAATGGAAATAATTTTAACAACTCTCAAACGGAAAGTGTGAAACATAAAAATTTGCAGATATTCTCTTGTCTCCGTTCTACTCAATAATAAGGAACTCCAGTGAAACATATTATGGCTTTAAAGAAATATGTTCATATAGTCCAATAAACGCTGATTCTGAATATATAAGTTTTATTTAATAATATTAAACGCAGAGTTTTTAAAAAATTATTAAAAAGTTCATTTTTAATCGGGTCGTAAAAACACGCCGTCAAGTTGGCATTATTGAAATGTTTTGTGGTCACTGTTCGTCGTGTCGTGACGTCACCGTAAAGTCATTGTATGGGATGTAGGTATGACACAAGCCATCGTATTAATTTATTCGTTTATTTACATACTGTTTATAGAGATTTAGTTGTTGTGTTTATTGAAACATTATTTAGGCCTAAATAATTCAGTTTCAAAAATAAAGGTATCATTTATTAGTTTATTTATTTATTTATTTATTTATTAACGCCCTTTTTCGGGGCTTTTACATATGAAATAGTAAGAAATACACAGAATTTATTGTACATAACTGAACTGCCTTCGTAACAATATTTTATATTTGTTTAAAGATAAATTGAAGATGTCCACTGACTTGGTATAATTGTTTCCCTCCATTAGTATTCTGGGCAAAGAGGAATACATATGGTAGTTAGTTCCAGAATTACTGCACTGAAATAAATCCTGACTCCTAGTATTACGTATTGGAATCCGGAAGCTTATCAATTCGAGCAATATCGGACTGTCAACTAAATCATTTAGAATTTTATACAGAAATACCAAGTCAGTGAAAGTTCTTCTGTCTGACAATTTGAGCATATTCATATCATTCAAAATAGTATTGTAGTTCAACATAATTGCTGGAATACCCATTTTAAAATTAAGAAAACGTAAGAATTTGTTTTGTATTCTTTCAACAGCTTGTACATGTATATTGTAATATGGGTTCCAGACAGGAGAATTGTATTCAAGTTGACTTCTAACATATGCAAAATATAACAGTTTTATACACTTAATATTGTTAAAATTTCTAGTTAGCCTAGTTATAAATCCCAACATTTTTAAGGCCTTATTAGAGATTTCTGTTATGTGGTTAACAAATGAAAGATTAGATTGAAAAGTGATGCCCAAGTCTTTAATTTGTGTTAGTGTCTCCAGAGTATTGTTATCAATGTTGTAATTGAAGATCACTGGATTTTTTATTCGAGAAAATCTAACTATATGACATTTTGAGATATTTAAGTAAAGTCTATTTTCATTACACCAAATTAACAATTTGTTGATATTATCTTGAAGAATGTTGCAATGGTTAATATTTTGAATTATTCTAAAAATTTTGAGGTCATCAGCAAAAAGTAAGATAAATACATCATGAAATATTTTTGTAAGATCATTTATAAACAAGATAAATAATATTGGGCCAAGGTGTGAACCCTGTGGAACTCCACTTGTTGCATAAATTTTTTCCGACAATGAGGATTTTATTCTAACAATTTGTTGTCTTCCAGTAAGATAGCTTTCAAACCAGGCTAATATACTGCCACGTATACCAAGCTTTTTTAATTTCCAAATGAGAATTTTATGGGAAACTGAATCAAAGGCTTTACTAAAATCAGTATAGACAGAGTCTACTTGTTTTTTTTCTTTAAAAGCATTGGTTATAAAATTTTCATAAATAATCAAGTTAGAAAGTGTACTTCTACCTGGCATAAATCCAAACTGGTAAGGTGATATTACAGGTTTTATTTGTGCAAAAAGTTTGTCAAGTATTAGGCTTTCAAATAGTTTCGGTATGGTGGATTGAATGCATATTGGTCTATAATTACAAACATCACTTTTATCGCCCTTTTTGAAAATTGGAGTCAAATAACTATTTTTCCACATATCGGGAAAAATTCCACTGGATAAAGATAAATTAAAAAGTTTGGTTAATGGAAGAGCAATTACTTTGATACATTCTTTGATAAATATTGTGGGGATATTATCCGGTCCTGCAGATGTGTTGATATCTAATGATTTAACTTTAGTTACTACATCAGAGAGACTTATGGTACACTGCGAAATATCAAGAGTTTCATCTAGAGTTGTTGATGGAAGAGGAGCATTATTTGCGTCTGTTGAATAAACACTTTTAAAAAATTTTGCAAACAAGTTAACAATACCATCAGTATTATTGCTATGGCTGCCATTTAGGTGCATAATGCTCGGGAATTCAGAATCATCTTCTTTAAGAGATTTCGAATATTTCCAAAAATAATTAACATTATTCATTATAGAGTTTTGAATTTCATTTATATGGTTACGGTAGCAAGTCATAGACATTTTTTTACACAAAGTTCTTAAATATTTAAATTCACTGTAATCAGAATTTTTTTTATATAATTTATATTCTTTATGTTTAAGTTTTTTGGTGATAAGCAGATTTATAAGTTCTTTGGTGTACCATTTTGGATAGGTGTTTGGCTTACATATTACGGTTGGAACATAGATGCTAATAGCCTTTCCCAAAACAGAATAAAATTTATTTGTAGCTGTGTTAATATCATCATATTGCACAGATGACCAATCAAAAGAGAGGAGATAATTACATATTTTCTCGTAATCAGTTTTGAAAAAATTTTGGTAACTGAAAGACAGTTTACAGGTATTAACATGTACATTAGAAATAATAACTTCCAGTGGAGGATGATAACCATCAATGGGCACCAGCGGTTCACTACATTCTTCAATTTCTAGTGACTCTAAGTTAGAAAAACATAAGTCTAGAGTACGATTATTTACATTTGATATAGTATTTGCCTGATTCAGGCCTAGAAATAACGCCATGTCTAGAATAATGCGTTCAGACTCACTCACACTGATATTATTGTCCCTGTTCACCCAATTCACATTTGGAAGATTATAATCACCAGCAAGCAAAAATGTTGCATTAGCATGCTTTTTTAATATAACTTCCACTTCCTCACTATGGCACCTGTATACTTCATTGCTTGAATTTGGTGGGATATAAATACAACCAACAATAATCTTTTTATTCCTGGCAACATTTACTTGCACGAAGATTTGTTCAAGAAGTTTGTATTTAGTTGTAATTAAGTTTGATTTGTATTTCTTGCTGATAGCGATTAAAACCCCGCCACCTCTGCTTTTAGCACTTGTCAATGTATTTCTGTCTAATCTATACACATTATGATTTATAAAACCTAATTCACTAGAATTAATATTAGGTTCTAACCATGTTTCAGAAAGTAGAATAAACTCGTGCCCAAACATTGGTAGTGTAGATTGAAGTAGACTTAATTTTGTTTTAAGGCCTCTGACATTTTGGTAGTACAGCTGGCAATTTTTTGTTTGGTGTTTTTTAGAGGAGTTTTTTAATGGCATAAAAAATCAATTTTCTTCTTTTCAGCTTCAATTTTCCTCAAATGTACCGAGCATTCATTACTCCAAGCGTAATGGTCAGTTGGCAATTGTAATTTTAATTTCTCATTAATTTTTTTGCAGTTAATGCACTGAATGTCATTTTGACAGTTTACATTTTCATGTGCTTCGGAACATCGAGTGCATGCTTTTTCACTTCTGCAGTCTTGTGCTTTGTGCATATAGCCATTGCACTTGTAACATTTTAGAAGTGAGATGTTGTCGAAAACCCGACATCTATCCCATCCAATATTTACTTTACCTTCTTGTAACATTATGTCGTAAGTTTTTCCATCGACTTCCATGAAAATGGTGAAGTTGACGTCACCTCGTTTAGTTTTTATTTCTTTTATATATTTTATGTCAATTTTCGCTTCCACTGTTTGCAGGTAATCATTTTGCATCTTAATTTTTGAAATAATTTCTTCTGGAGTGAATTTATCCGATAGACCAATAATTTTCAGTTTGGGATGCTTGGGTTTTGGTGTATTCACGTCATATTTTTTTCCCATCTTTGAAATTATTTGCTCTTCCATCTTTTTTGTTGCAGCTATATTCTTGCACTCTACTATTATAGCCCCTTGCTTAAAGTTTCTTATTCCGGTAACACCAAAGTTAACAGGATCTATGTTTTGTTTTATTTCGTCCTTTGTTACGGTATTTTTTTGATCCTTATCTTTTGGCTTAATAATGACGATAGGTTCATGTTTTTTACAATTTGTTTGTTCTTCATTAATTTTACCATTTTTCGTAACTTCAGCGTACGATTTCGATTCAATATTTAATTTAAGATTTTCAATGTTCTTATCTATATTAGATAATGATTGAAACAATCTGTCGAGTCCATCATTCTCATTGTTTATTGGTGCCTTGTATTCTTGTACCATTATCTCTATTATCTCTATTATTGAAAATATTCAAAAACTACTGCACAAAAAAATAGTAATAATGCTACTCTAGGAAGAATACTTCGAACAACGAAATTCAAAATGGCGGCAGTTGATCAGCTGATTGCCCGATCCTACAGTAACTTTTCACTTAGGAGTGACATCACACGATTCACTACACATACGGTGGTTTTCGGGGGATCTTGAAAAATTAAAACTTTAACAATTATTTTAACTATTAAAACTAACTTTAAAAATAAAAATAAAAATGCAGTTATTTAAGTTAGAAGGTGTTAAAAAAAAATATGGACTAGAGTTCTTTATTATTATTCCACTAAATAAATTGAATATTAATCCTAGACTTGTAAGAAGTCAATAGATGTGGTGTATTAAAAATAAAAATGGATGTATATTTTACATCTTAAAACTTTATAGTGTCATTTTTAAATGAAAACCAATAACTTTGTAAAATCCACCATATGATCAATAATGTAAACATGTTTCTAAAAGTTTTCTTCGTCATTTAAAGATTAATATTAAAAACAAGAAAAAACAAAAAAAATTATATTATAATTTTATCCTGATGAAGAAACAATTGGTTTTGAAACATGTTGATAATTTTGATTACATACAGTAGAATCCGTTTATTATGACTCCGCTTATATTGACCAACCGTTTAATATGAATTACACAGCGAAGTTTAGTTTTCATATAAAATTCTTTATAACAAAGACTTCGCTTATAACACGTCACTTATTATGACCCATTTTTTAAATAAATTATTTCCTAATTTCATGGAAAATTATGTCGGTTATAGTGACCGACATGATTCCTAAAACGTTCGGCAGTGTTCGGGAGGGTCACGTGACGCCCGACGACATTCGACGCGTGCATGGCACGTCACGAGTCTTAATATACTGTGTTTCTCCCTATTAAAATAAATACATACATATATACCTAACAAAATCAGGAGGTTGTTTTTTCTACAAAATGCTTTGTATGACGTCCGCTTAGTATGACGTATTTGTCATTTCCCTTCGTTCATTATAAACGGATTCCACTGCAAGTGGTTTATACAAAGTAATTTGTTTTGTAATTTGTTTTCAAAGTAAATTGTATTTATCCTATACACAATCTAGATTGCAATTATTCGGGTAGAATCTTGCAATCACGTGGTCTTATTTGAAAGTATGTTACAGTTAAATATGACTGAAGTTAGATTTAAGTGAAATAATGTGAAATAAAACTATTCAGAACAAAATGCACATAATTAATTCCCAAAAAATAGAAAAAAAATACTGAAATTAATAAGTCGATTTAGCCCAGTGGGTAGAGCAAAGCCCGGGCAAGGCTGAGATCTTGTGTTCAATTCCTAGATGTGACCAATCGAGAGTTGATTATTTATTTATTTATTTACGGACTTGCGTCCAATTTAAAACAAAGTATCACGACATTTAGAAAGGAACAATGTAAGGATTCGGATGGTACATAAAAGCAAAGACAAACAGTTAAAATAGAAGAAAAATAAGTGTCAAGTCACGTCAAGACCTTGCAAAAATTAGGGTGAATATGAAATATCATCATTTGTTTAAAGAGCGACAGAAATCATTTAAGCTATTACCAAAAAAATTAAGGTCTTGACGTGAGTTGACCAGTCTACACATCTGGACAGTGGTGAGTTATAAGTTATAACCATAGTTAGTAGAGTGCTGATTGATGAAAAGCAGGTCTTTATTTCTGAGTCTACGAGAAGGTATATTAAATGTGATGAGTTGTAGTAATGTAGACGAGTCGATTAAACCGTTAATAATTTTGAAGAATTATATATACTGCAATTAGAGTTTTTAATCAATCGGATGTCCCACTATAAAATTTTATGTATTTCACAAGTACTATGATTTTTTTTTGTGTTTGAAAGTTTTGACAGGGGCCTTTTCTAGTCCCCGGCCCTAAGGGACTGCCCTGGGTACTCATGTGGCTGCTACGCCACTGTGTACTTACAAGCTAATAAAATTATAAAACACTCGGAGGACCTAACGCAGACGCTTGGCTGAGTTTTTAATATTGTTTTCCAGAAAAAAACTTTTCTCAACTGACGCCAAAAACGTAATAAATGGCTTCTGAAATTCGTTTTTTATTTCATTAACGAAAGGTTTCCGTTTGTTGATCACCCCTTTGGCACGATTTTAAAACGTTGGAAAAGGGTTTTTAATAATGGGCAGTAATTAGTTTTGTAGAACGGTCTGCGTAAACACAATGTCAAAAAGACGCTTTGAAGGCGATATCAGTTGTCGCCACTGTACAGATAATGTCTAGAGGTGTGATCTACACCAAATTTTTCAATTTGGGAGGCGGGTATAAATACCGCCATTGGATTACCGACACCTCTGCCATAGGTCAGCCCAAGTGGCTCGCTGCGTTTGGTGACTTATCAGTGGTTCCCGGGTTCATTGTGTGAGGATTGTCCAGGTGTTAGCGGTGAATGCGTTTGTCCATCTACTGTGTGGCGGGCCGGATTGGAGAACTGGTTGAGAGAGACATTTTTACCTCTCCAGGAAGACTCTCTCGACCCACCGCCTCGCGTCGCAGTAGGGGGGATGAATTCAAACGTCCGTCACTTCTGGACACACTGATCCCCAGATTCCAACCCACCCCTTATACCCTTTTCTTTCTCAGATCTTCATCTCCTTCCTTTCCTTAAAAAAACCGACACACACACACAGCATCCTCAAAGATGAGATGAGACCTGAGGGAAATTATTTTCTTCGGGGCCTCTCGAGTTAATTTACTAAGACCTTTTGACTCCTAGACCCCTGATAAAACCAATTAAATTGATTATCTTTTTAAGGAAGAATTTTTACGCTCAAAGAAGCTTTATTAATCTCATCAGATAAGGAAAAATTGTGCTTCGCACCCACAACACACTTCAGTGGTTATAGAAATGTACACTGAACAGCCGTTTGGGTCGGTCCGAAAATGTAAGGAAGAAAGAAAATGTAATATCTCTTTGTAAGGAAGCGTTCATTGAGTTAGATGACTACAATGAATAATCAAATCAGTGCTGTACAATCGTTTTCTACTGTACTCATTTTGCGAAGCGGGTATGGGTACCACCTCCCTGGGAACCATTTACTGGAAAATCAACACACCCCTAGAGGTTCGCTACGTTTGGTAACTTAGCAGGGATGCCGTGTTCATGGGGGTGAGGTCTGTTCAGGTATTGGCGGCGGATGCGTCTGCGGCCAGCTGCGTGACAGGCCGAAGTAGGAGAGGACGGTTGAGGTAGACCCTTTCACTTCTCCAGCTGGACTCTCTCGACCAATCGCCTTGCAATGCAATGGGAGGGGCGATTCATACGTCACTCCTAGGCACGCTGACCCCCAGATTGCTACCTACCCTTCATAACCTTTTCCTTCCCAGAATCTCCTCTCCTTCATTATTTCCTTAAAAGAACATTCACACAGTATCTCAAAAGATGATGTCATCTACCCTGAAGGAAATTACTTTTCTAAGGGCCTCCTGTGTGGAGCTAACGTGAAAAAAAGTAAACTATAGTCTGTCAAATAAGAGTAGAAAACATAGGAGGGCGCCACTGTAGTTCAAATGGCAATACTAAACATATAACTCATGGTGTTGATGTAAAGCTGTGTAACCTACATTTTTATAAAAAAATGCGTAAAAGTGAAAAAAATATTTTTTTCATTACAATGTAGCTACCCTGATCTCAAAATTAGAATTGCGTATAGGTATACTATTATTATATCTTCGCAATTTTGAGTTAACATAATGAAGAAAAACGATAATGTAATAAAATATAAAGCACAGTTTAGAAATTGCTTACTTTTATGTAATACCAGCTTAAGTTACCTAGCGTTGCCCGGGCTTTAGATCGTGTCTCTAATTTTAGATCTGAATATATTTATCTCAATCAGATCTAAAAGTAGTGTAACTAAACTCACCGTTAGTGATTCTTCCTTTCTATCTACTGTTAAATTCAAATTTATGTTAAATTAAATGAAAGCAAATCGCTTTTTGAAACACCTTTTAATCAAATTTATGTAATGAACCAAAAATGTTTTTTTTAAATGTGGTTTACTGTGTTCTACACATTCAGTGACATTGCACTTGAAAAGAATTTTTGACAGTTAAATTGGTGTTGCCAGTCTAAAAATTTTGTAGTTCAATTTTTATATTTTCTACTCTTATTTGACAGACTAAACCTATAGTTCGCTTAAGTTCTGTTTGGGTGTATTGTGAAAGCTTTTATAGAAACTATCTTTATTTGTACATGACTACGACTGATACCTTCACACTTGTGTCGTCGTTAAACCTACAAAGACTTTAAAGCAGGGCAGGCCAATCTAAATTGACAAAAGTCTAATTTAAATAATCACATACTGACTCACAGTGGAGAAAACTATTCTCTTGTTCAAACTGTAATTATGCTTGTTGACAAAAATCTGATTTAAATGGTCACATGCTGAATCACAAGGGAGAAAAATCACCCTCTTGTTCAAACTGTAACTGTGCGTGTTCACGAAAGTCTAATTTAAATGGTCACATACTGATTTACAGTGGAGAAAAATCAGTCTCTTGTTCAAACTGTAACTATGCGTGTTCACAAAAGTCTAATTTAAATAGTCACATACTGACTCACAGTGGAGAAAACTATTCTAATATTCAAACTATAACTAGGTATGCGTGTTCACAAAAGTCTAATTTAAATGGTCGCATGCTGACTCACAGTGGAGAAAAATCACTCTCTTGTTCAAACTGTAACTATTTATATTCACAAAAGTCTAATTTAAATAGTCACGAACTGACTCACAGCTGAGAAAACCATTCTCGTGTTCTGACTGTAGCTATTCATATTCAGTAAAGTACAGTTTACGTGGTCACTTGCTAACTCATAGTGAAGAAAAATCAATCTCTTTTTCCAAATCTAACTATTTATGTACACAAAAGTCTAATTTAAATAGTCAAAAACTGACCTACAGTTGAAAAAACTATTCTCGTGTGTCGATTGTAGCCGTTTATATCAAGAAAAGTCCAGGTTAAGATGCACATGCTGATACACAGTAGAGCCACTCTCTTGTTCGAATTGTTACTATTCTTGTTCACAAAAGTCTAATTTAAATAGTCACAAACTTGTTAATTCGTGAGAAATAGTTTGGATACAGGTGAATTCTCTATTAATTGTTTTGCATATTCTTGTCAATTGACATCTGTATCTGTTTTTTCTCCTTAATAAAAAAAAAAAAATAAAAAAAATAAAAAAAAAAACTGACCAACAGTTGAAAAAACTATTCTCGTGTGTCGATTGTAGCCGTTTAAAAAGGCTAATTATTTAAATAGTCACACACTGACTCACAGTGGAGTAAAACAATTCTTCGGTACGTAATTTGCGATTCGCGAGTAACAGAATATCAAAATCCATTCAGTTGTGACTATAGATATGAACATAAAATCAGTAAGTATTTAACCTATGCGTCCCTTGGAAAATTTCAGGTAAACATTGCGTTCCGTTGTACAATTTGGGTTGGCCAGGCCTGCTTTAAAGGTTCAATAAAAACGAGGCAGTGAACGATTCGTGGAATTCAACATAGAATAGATACGAGTACATACATTACATCTAACGAGAGTTTTCCTTCACTTATCGAAATTTAATATGTTTTCTGGTATCTAGAAAAGGCCTAGTCATGAAAGGTATTAAAAACGGTTTTTGAAAATGGCGAATTGTATAGAAATCTGCTTTTTTATACAGTTATCAGTTTCTGAAATGCCTGACATATAAAATGCTTTACCCTTTTATCCGCGATTTGAATAATATATCCGAAAACCCAGTCTGGCAAATATTTTTACATTTGTGAAAATCTAGTGATAACATTTTTTTATGAGAACGGTCCACACGTTGCGACATTTTGTGGGGTAAGAATACCATTTCAGCATGTTTTCAAACGATGAAAATATAAATAATTTCCACTGCAGTAATGATTAATGTCCTTTGTTTTTTTGTTTTAAGATAATTGGGTTTTAAGTTTATAAACGGTAAAAAAAGTCAGACCTGAAGATAAGAAAATATTTTTATCCAAGTTAAATAACATGTATCATTGTATTATTTTTTGTAAAATAGTCATTCTTTAGGTATTGTAAAGTAATTAAAAATTATATAATCTTAAGTAAGTCTTCAAAAATCAGTACAATAAAGATGACTATCCACCTTTCCACCTGCGTTCGCAGTCAATAATAATTATTATAATAGGCGTCCAAATGATTGGTTAAATTAACTTCTGATTCTTTTGCATCATGTGGAAGTTCATCGTAAAAATACCAAACCAGCTAATTATTATTATAATTTAAATTCTCCCCCATTAATACCTGCCTTCATAGACCGAACAGAAACTGGTGAGCTGACCACACTTGATTCCCATGGACTATTATTAAAATTTCTGTGAAATATGAGTCGGAGATGTTCTTTCTGGACTCTAAATTGATGGACATTTATCATTATTGTCGTGAACACCTGTGACGTTGAGCGTTCTAACCGTGTAGCCAAATATTAAAAACATGTTTATCTCGTAACTGAAAGCTATATTGCTGAGTTTGTAACTCGTTAAGGCGAATTTGGGGGAAATGTGATAAGATTACGAAATACATACCTATTTAGGTCTGGTTACTGTTGGTAGTTAAGACATTTCAAAAATATATATATATATTTATTTTTTTTTACTGCGAATACCGCACAAGAATCTCAACTGCTCCCGTCTGGAGCCAGTGAGACTATGGCATCCCCAATTGGGGTATGTTGTGAGGCTGAAGGTAGTGGGGTGGGGAAGGAGGTCGGGAAGAGGAAGGTTGGGAAGTACCTGGCTATTCAGATCTGGTCACTAAACACGGCTAAAGCCATTTTCAAGCAACGTTCAATTCTGAATGGTGGTCTTACACCAGGGCGATACTGATAGTATCTTCCACTCTGGAACATGCCGCAAATATACTATATATTATTTTAAATGAATTAATTGTGAAATAACACAAATTAATCAAATAAAATTTATTTGCGCATGCCGGGTTCGAATCCGCGACCTCCGGATCGTGAGTCAAGTTCGCTTCCTAATGGTTCTCTCTCACAAGGGCGATACTGAGAGTATCTTACACTCGGCAACGATTCTAACATGCACGTTTATTGAGAAAACACACGAGAAATATGTTTTATTTGTACGATAACGGGATTCTCTCTTTTTTATTTATTGTACGCTTACTTGGTCGAAGATTGTACGACATATTCATTTACAGTAGGTACCTACAAGATGTTTCATTAACATTCCTAACATTTGGGAAGACAGTTATACAAAAAAGTTTTAAGATTATTAACGAGTAATTTAAAAAAAATATCCACCGTTTTAGAAATTTAATGCAATGGCACCATTCCTCTTGTTATTATACTGTGATTGCACGCATTCAGAACTGAGGATCTCATCATTCTATTTTATTTGACCGACATTTTATTGAGGCAGTTATTTTTGATATGATTTTAGGGTGAAATCGTAATTACTCTGTTTTGAGTCATTAATGACGGGTTGTTCAAAAAAATTTTAACAATTAATCAAATTTTTGGAGTAATTTTCGAGCAGTAAGTTCTATTCAAGTTGTGTTATTATATCATTATAAGCCAGTTGCTTCACAAAACTGAAATAATCACAGAACTTGAACTTTGACGGCCGGCGTAGTCCAGCGGTAAGGCTCTTGACTCGCAATCCGAAGGTCGCGGGATCGAATCCCGGCGTGGCAAATAAATTTTATTGGATTAATTTGCGTTATTTCACAATTTTATCATTTAAAATAAAATACAGTATATTTGCGGCACGCTCCAGAGTGGAAGATACTCTCAGTTTCGCCCTGGTGTAAGACCACCATTCAGAATTGAAACGTTGCTTGAAATGGCTTTAGCCGTGTTTGGTGACCAGATCTGAATAGCCAGGTACTTCCCCACCTTCCTCTTTCCTATCTCCTTCCCCTCCCCACTACTTTCAGCCTCACAACATACCCCAAATGGGGATGCCATAGTCCCACTGGCTCCAGACGGGAGCAGTTGGGACTCTTGTGCGGTATTCATGTAAAAAAAGAGCTTTCACAGAACTTGAAAATTAACTTTATATTGTTCAAATTATATAATTAAATATACTTAAAAATAATATATATTGTTCAAATTTTTTAAAACAACCCGTCCTAAAATTTTAATATGACGTTGTATTAATATTGTTCATTTTGAAGGTATTTAAACCATGGCGACATATTTTTGAGATAAGACAGTTTTTGTTTTGTAAAATGATTCGTCATTTTCAGTTAAATTGTGAAGATTACGTGAGAAAGCACTTTCCTCCGAGCCTGGTATTTTCCCTTGGGACTTCTTGTATACTATTAATTATATTGAAATATTTTCAGTTCCTCTCCGCGATAATGCTGAAAGACTACACCAACGCCCTGAAATACTGCAAATTAAGTAAGTACATAACTCTCATTGATATTTTAATATTAATTTGTGTTACACCTATATCTAAATGTAATGTCATTAGGGGGCATACTTTAATTACGTGAGCAGTTTTTCTTCCAATCTAGACCTGGTGAGATAAATTTGGGCCACTTCGTGTATCCTTTTTAAGTAACGTGAGATTTTGCTCCCCCCCCCCCCTCCCCCCTTTGAGCTCACTAATTAATTTATGCCCCCTAACGATGGTAATGTCATATTTTAAATTAATGCCGAAAATTGATTTAAAAATAACTTTTGATACCCTACTGAATTTATTTTATGAATAAAAATGATTTTTTTTTACATTAACTCCACACGGGAGGCCCTAAGGAAAATAATTTCCCTCAGGGCCTTTGTCATCTGAGATGCTGTGCGGAGGGTCTTTTTGAAGTCGTTTGTATACAAAAAATTAGAGTCCTTGCAAGAGCCTTGAAGGGATAACCATCTGTTACCTATACCACGGCGGGTAAGTGGTGAGTGCTCCAATGGTCTTGAAGAGAACCATTTTGTAGGAAGGAGGAAACATAGAGGCCGGCAAATCATTCTACAGCCGAGCTGTTAAACACAAGAATGATTCGAAAAAGCGACCCATTCTCATGTGACAAATGTTAACCGTATACAAATGTTGGGCACGCGTTTGGCGTGTTTCCCGACTATGCTATGATCTACTTTGTTGAAGCGAGGTGTCAACTACCTAAAATATAATCAACGATATATGAAGGATAGAGAGCAAAATAAACCAGGATTAAATGTTATAAGTGAGTTTTATTGTAATGAATTAGTTACACAACATTGACAAGGTATAGCCGACCTAGAAGTGACGCGAAGCATAGATAGTGTTGCCATCTATGGGCAATCGTCTGATACAAAGGACTGTTTGGTTTATACGAATTTATTATTCTAACACCTGCCCTTAAACTAAACAGTCTGTAAACCAAGATTAGAAACACAATTCAAATGTTTATCTTTACACAAAGGTTTGGTTAAAACATCTGCAGGCATATGTTCAGTAGGCAAATATTCTAAATCAATGATTTTATCCTTTACAATTTGTCTTACATAATGATGTCTAATATCTATATGCTTGCTTCGACTGTGATTAATCTGACTGTTACATAATTTTTGTGCTGACTGACTATCGTTAAACAGAGTCACTGGCAACAATTTACCTAGACATTCATGTAAGAAATTTCTGATAAATGTAGCTTCCTTTGCTCCTTCACATAAAGCCATGTATTCACTTTCAGTAGTTGAAAGTGCGACCGTTCTCTGCTTGCGGCTTTCCCACGATACAGCAGAGTTACCTATTTTAAACACGTAACCCGTGTATGAACGTCGGTCTAGTTGGTTCGACGCCCAATCTGCATCCACATATCCTGTAATTGACAATGTGGATTTTTCATATACTATGTGGTGATCCATAGTTCCCTTTAAATATCGCAGAACCCGTTTTCCTGCTTTCCAGTGAATTTCAGAGTGACAATTATTAAATTGACTCAATATGCTTGCAGCGTGAGCAATATCAGGTCTTGTGCATACTGCTATGTACATAATGCATCCAATGAGGCTTCTGTACCTGCTGTTATTATCGGCTTGATTCCCTTTTTCAAACTTCATACCGCTTTCTAAAGGTGTATTCACAGGCTTACAATCAGTCATATTAAACTGTTGTAACACTGTTTGTATGTAGTTTCTTTGATCAAGAATAATTTTATTTTTCTCTTGTTTTAATCGCATTCCCAATATATGTGTAGCCCGACCAAGGTCTTTCATTTCAAATATTCTCATCAGTTCCTCCTTCAACTTCTTTTTCTCTGGTGTATCCTTGCTAAAAATTAAAATATCGTCCACATACAACCCTAATATCATCAGATTACCATTTGTATCTGATTTTATGTATACACAAGGCTCGTTAAGTGACTTTCTGAACTGGAGGTCTGTCAAAACATTATCAATCTTGTCATACCAGACCTTTGATGCTTGTTTAAGGCCATATATTGCTTTATTTAGTTTAAATACATGGGTTTCCTTACCCTTTATTTTATATCCATCTGGCTGTTCCATGTATACCGTCTCCTTTAATTCTCCATTTAAGAAGGCCGTCTTCACATCCATGTGATCAACATTCATATCTAAGTTGACTGCCAGAGCAAGCAAGCTGCGTATTGTAGAATATCTTATCACAGGCGCGTAAGTATCTGAGTAGTCTATGCCATATTCCTGCGTAAATCCTTTGGCAACAAGACGAGCTTTATAACGTAGAAGTTGTCCTTCAGATCCCAGTTTCTTCTTGAAAACCCATTTGCATTTGACTGCTTTCTTTCCATCTGGTAGTAATGTTAGGTTCCAAGCTTTATTCTTTTCAAATGATTTATACTCATCTGCTATAGCTTCCTTCCAGTATTCTTTATCAGGTGCCGACAGCGCCTCATGTATTGTCTGTGGTTCGTAACCGTGACTTGCTGCTGTCATAGCCACCACTGCATTTGAAGATTCTTCATAGTCTTCATAATCACTTGACGCTTGATCCATAGTCATTTCAGGATTCCAGGTGATATCTTTAGGGTCATCAACATAGTTAAGTTCAGTAGAACTAGATGAAGACAATTCCATAACTTCTGTAACTGAAGACTCAACAACATTGTTTTCAATAGTGTTCACATCTACATTATTATTAGAAAGTTCCAACTGAAAATCATTAATGCAGTTTTCCTCGTTAGCTACCGCATCTTTATACATTTTCTGTTCAAAAAACTGTACATCTCTAGACTTGATAATTTTTGAAGGTTTTTCTGGATCAATTAATCGATATCCCTTCGATTCAGTACAATATCCAACATGGATATATTTTTTACTCTTTGGATCCAATTTCTTGCGCTTTTCATACGGGATCATTGCATAAGCAACACAGCCAAATACTCTTAATTCAGATAAATTGACTTTCTTACCAGACCATTTCTCTTCGGGTGTGGTACCTCTCACCGCCTTGCTTGGTGATTTATTCTTAATAAATATTGCCATATTCAATGCCTCTGCCCAGAACCTCCGGTCCATTCCAGCATCTTGCAGCATGCATCGTCCAGCCTCCACAATTGTCCGGTTGGCCCGTTCTGCTACTCCATTCTGCTGCGGAGAGTATGGGATGGTCAATTGATGCTCGATGCCATGTTCTTGTAGAAACATCTGGAACTGCTTATTAACATATTCACGGCCATTGTCTGTTCGAAGAGCTTTGATTTTTAAATTGGTCTGATTTTCTACAAAACTTTTGAAAATCTTAAATATCGGCAATACTTCATCTTTACTCTTAAGAAAATAACCAAACGTCATTCTTGTGAAATCATCTATGAATGTTAATAGATATTTACTGCCACTAAATGAGGAAACTGACATAGGACCGCACAAATCGGAATGTATGAGGCCTAGCTTCTCAGTAGCTCTGTTGAAAGACCTTTTTGGGAATGGCAATCTACTTTGTTTTCCTCAAGACATGCTACACAGAGAGTATGTTTGCTATCAGTGTAATCAATTCCACTAGCCATACCTTTTTTAAGTAAATCCATACTACGCCTATTCAGATGCCCAAGTCTGCGATGCCATAAATCTTGGGATGGCTTCGCTTCACACAAATTCACAGCTTCCGTTTCATGATCCATGGACTGCTTCATACGCAATGGAGCCTCCAAATCCATTGATTGACAGGCTGCATTCAGCTCACTGGTGTTTGTTGACGGCTGACTCATTGTGTCCAATTGGTAAACACCATTGACCTTCGTAGCACTTGCGACTACATCTTTTCCACAATAAATATTACACTTCTCTGTGTCAAAGTGCACATCAAGTCCTTTGGCTGCCATTTTTCCAACAGAAATAAGGTTTGTTGACAATCCCGGTACGTAAATAACCTCACTTATTTTCGTCGTTTCTTTGTGTGCTTTCAACAAAAATTCCACATCACCGTGTCCTTCACTGTGCATCTTTTGTTTATTTGCCACTGTTACTAAACGCGGAGTTTCCACAACGTAGTTTTGTAATAAATTTTTGTTGTTCGTCATGTGACAAGTAGCGCCGGAGTCGACATACCAAACATCCGAGTTAATGTCCACAGCTAATGCCGTCAATAACGTTCCGTTCCACGCTTTTTCATATTTTTCACTCCGTTTGTCACTTTTATTTATTTTTGTTGGACAGTTTTTAGCATAATGATTAGGCTTTTTACAAATAAAGCACTTGATAACCCTGGTAGATTGTTTGTTGTTGACACCTTTTGTTTTCGGGTTTGTAAACATTGCACTTTCTTCGCCCTTGTCAAAGTCTCTACGCAGATTTTCTTGTAATAATTTACTTTTAACGGTTTCACTGCACAATTTAAAGTTCGAATTTTCCAACGCCATGATAAGTGGGTCGTAGTTTGATGGTAAACCACTTAACATCAACACTGACAGAAAATCATCGTCTAATGGAGCATTTATGTCTCGTAGTTGTTGATCCAAGTCTGTGATCTTCAAGATATACGCTTCCATATCTTTAAATTGTTCCAATTTCAATCCAAACAATGTACGTAAAAGTCCGAGTCTTCTACACAACCCTTTGTCTTCATACGCCGTTTTCAAGTTACGCCAGGCTTCATATCCAGTCGCTGCATTCCGTACATGAGAGAAAGACGATGGCTGCACCATTAAACATATTTTTGCGAGCGCTTTTAGTTGTTTGCGTTCATCGGTGACCTTGGGGACACCCGCTGTAGACTCTTCGATGCATTCCCATAAATCTTCATGTACCAAGTACATACGCATTAAGAATTTCCAATTTCCATAATTTGAAATTCCACTGAGTTTCTCAAAATTTACTGAAATTCCTGCACTTGTTGTCGACGACGCCATTGTTGACAAATACGAGCCTTGAGTTGTCGGTTGTGTTGCACTCTCGTCTGGCATTCCGCACTGAAAACTATTTACGTACTTTTACTTCCCGCGTATCCTGGGCCCATAACCTGAAGGATAGAGAGCAAAATAAACCAGGATTAAATGTTATAAGTGAGTTTTATTGTAATGAATTAGTTACACAACATTGACAAGGTATAGCCGACCTAGAAGGTGACGCGAAGCATAGACAGTGTTGCCATCTATGGGCAATCGTCTGATACAAAGGACTGTTTGGTTTATACGAATTTATTATTCTAACAATATAATATGAAAGATTCAAAGAGTATGGTAGACTATCGTTACATCATAGATACGGGAAGGTTAGCGAATTTAAAAAATCATGTTTTCTTTGTGAGCTTATTCTGAGAATTTTCTTAAATTTAATTTCTTCCGAGCGAGTGACACAAAAAAATACAAGTGTGCAGTTCACACGCGGTAGAAGTGAAATCTTCAGAAAACTAAAATAGACAAAAGAGGGGAGGCTACGAAGCACCGCCCAATCCTATAGATGTATGTGCTTGTCGCGTCCGAGACAAGCACATAATAACTAGGACGCGGAACATTATTAAATTGGATATATCGGCGGGAATTACGTAAACAGTTCGGTTAACCAACTGAAAATAATTATCACGTCGCGTCGTAGTGTTTACATATTGTATTCATTAGTAAGTCAAGCATGTTGCGAGCCTAGCTTAAATGGCTATTATGAATTTTGCTTAATTTGGTACTGTCACGCTATACCTTAATTAAATCGAGATAATAACTCTCCGGATGCCAGTAAGCGATTAATCATTGTTATTGGGAAAGATGAGAAAAGAGCAAATAAAGAAAAACAGGACAATACATTCTCGATTCTTTTACGTTAGCCATTATGTGGGACTTTTAATTTTATATATACGTTAAACATTTATTACTATTTATCTTGACTTGCTTTGAATCCCCGTCAGTGTGACGCTATTATACGGTCACCCGACAGTTGAACCCCCGATATATATGGCTCTCCGAAATTATAACCACTATAAAATTATAATTTTTTTAGCATTATTTACAAAGTTTGAACCTAAAATTGACTTCAAAAATACCTTTAGTATATGTTGGTTTGTACATAAAACGGATTTATTTATTCCCTTTGGGGGCACTTAGTTATATTTTGTATAAGTAGATATACCGTGTTTTCCCTAAACCGACTGCATATTGTATATAACTATGCAGGAGGGGGGGGGGGGGGGGGGGGCAACTGTCGAGGGATTAACTGTCGTGAAACCTTATTATTAGAACGTGTTTCACCGTCACTTATTTTGAAATATCTTTGATATAAAAAATGTCTTAATTTTTATTGTTGTAAATACATCTAAAATAAACTATCTTCTTCTTCTTGTGCCCTGTCCGTTCAACGGACGTTGGCTATCATGTTGGCTATGCGGACTTTGTTTACTGCGGACCGGAACAGCTCTACAGTAGATTGGCCAAACCACTGTCTCAGGTTTTTCAGCCATGAGGTTCTCCTTCTTCCAGGCCCCGTCTTCCGGCAATCTTTCCCTGCATTATGAGATACAAGATCTCGTACTCTGGATATCTCGTCACATGTCCAAGACATTGAAGTTTTCGGATTTTTATAGTTTAAATAACTTATTTTTCTTTATTCATCCGAACCATAACATCTTCATTCGTAACCCTGTCTATCCAGCTTATTTTAAGTATTCTTCTGTAAATCCACATCTCGAATGCCTCAAGTCGCCTAATTAGTTCTTCAGTAAGCGTCCGTGCTTCCATTCCATAAAATAATATCGAAAACGCGTAGCATCTGACCATTCGCATTCGTTATCCAAGATAAATAAACTATACGCCTGGATATTTTCAGTTGTTTTAAATATCTGCGATCACCCGAACTTACCTAATATTCTCCATATTTGAACTAGGGTAGTCTTAATATCTCCGCAGCGTACCTATTAAAAAACTGTTTTAGAATAACAATATAAATAATGTAATAACTAAATGTAACTGTAAGATTAAGGTATTTGGAGTTAGATACCCGTCAGCAAAAAGGGCTCTAAAATGTCCCTTCATTAGGTGCTATTAGCGTTTATGTCAGATTAGTGAATTCGTGGCATGTCTATTATGAAACGTTTCGGCATATTCTAAGCTAATAAATCGACAAAAATCGCATTTCGTAGACAATGGACGCTTTTATATTTACCGTGACGATTCATTCCTCATCCCTATAATGCTGCAGCTCTTTCTTACACATTAAATAATGGTGAGACACACAAAATACGTGTGGCTGTTTCCCCCAAAGTACCTACATTTTTTGGCAACGGGAATTGCATTTATTTTATTTATACGTGTGAAGGAGATGTATGAAAATGATCGTATGTTTCCTTTGGGGGTGCAGACATACGTTCACCGTTTGTCTCATTTTGACTGTTGTCATTAAGTGTGTAAGAAAGAGCGGCAGCATTATATAACAAAAACAAAACCATCAGCGCATTGACATTTGTCGTTTTTGAATTTTTGGAATTCACTCGCACTTCAATATTTTCCTTGTAACTATATTCCATACTTTCAAAATTATCGTCACGGCAAGTAGATAGTATTGGTAGGGGTCTACGGAGACGTCACAGCGAGGTGTGTGATTTTTGCTTTGGAGGGAACAGACCTAAGAAAAGAGCTGCAGCAATATTGTGTAACGCCGCGCCGTTCAGCTTGTAATACCACGAATATTGCCGGGCGTCGTAAGACCCGACGAAAATCCGACCTTCCCCTATCCTATCTCCATTACCTTCCTCCCTTGAAGTGTGGACTTAAATAAAAAAAATACAAAACGCAACCAAAAATACAAAAAATATAGTATTACAAAAAAAAAAAATTCAACACAAATCAAAACTCATACATAAATCATAAATACCTACAGACCAAAAAAAAATAATAACAATACAAAAAAATATTGTATTAAAGCCCTATAAGTTGCTATAGGCAGCCCACACTTCGGATAGAAAAAAACCATCCCCCAGGTACATTTACACCCTCAGTTCTCGAGAAATAGAGATTGAGATCTCTGCACCTCGGAAAAAACCAATACGATACTGAACAAATTGGTCAGGGAGAGTAAAACCATTATTACACATGCATACTAGGTATTGTCCAAAAACGAATATTATGTATTCGGAATTCTGTGGATGAACATACTTAGAGAAAATGATTACGAATCGAGTGAAAATAAAATATCGCATTTTGAGAAATTGTCACGCTGGCTTCCATGCCAAACGACGATATTTGACATAGGTGCGTCTAGAATTAACAGCCGGAAAAGCTCGGCTTGCAAAGGGTTAAATCTGTTGCCATCTTTCGAGTGAGTAAATGAACCATAGTCGGATTAGTTTGGCAAACAATATAACAAGATGTTAGTGAAGGGGGAGGAACGAGTGGTTAAACCACCCCTGTAAATTGTAATCAATATATGGTAAAGTTTTACATAATGGTTTCAAGTTTGGCGAATCATCGCAAAATGTTAGAGAGAGAATATGAAATTACTCTCAAAAGATACCTTCATCAAAGTAGAAATTGATACGCTAATCACTATTGTGTTAAGAGTTCGATCAATGATATCTGTAATGCTGTTATCTACACATAATACATAAGGGAACGTACCCATACTACGTGACCCGTTTAGGGGGGGGGGGGGGGATCTTCAAAATACCACGCTTGATAATAATGGGGAGCGGGGGGCTTAGGTTTTTTATCACGTAGTCAATCTAGAAATCTTTTTATATTTCTCCACTAACTTTTTAATATTTTTTCCACTTGTAATAATAGGTATGCATGCACTCTTGCCGTCACGCAGCAAGCGCCATATTAATAAAGACAAATATAAGCCAAATAATTTTTTTTAAATAAAAAACACATAAATTTGTTTAAGGCCACTTTTATTTTAAAACACTCTTCCGGTTTCAGAAGCACCCTTCCTTCGTCAGGAGAATATTATAACTTCGTCAGGAGAATGTTATATAATAAAAAAACACATAAATTTGTTTAAGACCACTTTTATTTTAAAACACTCTACCGGTTTCAGAAGCACCCTTCCTTCGTCAGGAGAATATTATAACGTCGTAAAGAGAATGTTATAGGAGAATATTATAACTTCGTCAGGAAAATGTTATAACATTCTCCTGACGAAGGAAGGGTGCTTCTGAAACTGGTAGAGTGTTTTAAAATAAAAGTGGTCTTAAACAAATTTATGTGTTTTTTTTATTGTAAATAATGGCGAGCCACAAAGTTAGTGCTTTTTACAAATAATTTTTTTAAACTTTTTGTTAGCAAGAAATGATTGAAAACCATCTTTATGATTTACTACGTGAAAACTGTAGGGGGGTCTTGGAATATACTACACGTGGTCACCGAGAGGGGGTTAAAATTTGCAAAAAGTGGGTCACGTAGTATGGATACATTCCATAATCTGCTGAATTTACGGAAACTCTTCGTACGATATATATATTTTTTTTAATTGGAAAAACTGTTGTTTAGTGACCTTTGTCAGTAATGTGTTTTTATTTTATTTAATTAGACGTGTATTGGGCTTTTAAAAGAATAAAAGTACGTAGTGAGTAGCAATAATCTTATAATAATAATAACCTCACACGGTGCTATTTTTGTGAACAAGAATAATAAATATACCAAATAATTATATTATTAGATTTGTCAAACAATTTATTCATAAAAACGCAAAAATCAGTCATTTTTAAATACATGTAGGATTACGAAAGATTTTTTAAATATTTATATTGAGGGATCAGTAGGATTTATTGGTCCAGCTAGGAGTTCTACCGAGCCGAACCCTCTGATGTGAAAATATCTGGAGTCGGTGAATTATTCTCCCATTTGGTCTCTGGTAGGTTGACATGTTGTTCTTGTATTATTTTGTATTTATTATACTTATAATGTGAACTTGCATAGCGTGGATTGAATAGATCAGTGGTTCTTAACCTTTTTGGCTGGCGACCCAAAGTACGAATATATTTGAAGTACGCGACCCTAATCTAATGTTTTATTTTATTTTCCAGTGACAGGTACTAAAATGATATACTATTATTTTTATTTTTATTTAAGTTTTTATTCCAGCAGGACTGGGAGGGTAGTGCAATCCCAGTCTGCCATATTACATAAACAACTATAAAAGAAAAAAAGTTTAAATATTAGGTAAGTACCTAATTAAAACATAAAATGAAAACAAAATTCATCACACAAATAACAAAAAATAAACATAAAATTAAAATAAATAATAAGTAGACAGAGTTAAAAATAAAAGATAAAAAGATATTTTGGGATCGTCCATCATGGAGGTCGCCTCATCATCTGCATCCATCGCTCATTTATTGGGGAACTGAGCCACTCGGATGCAGCCACGACAATGATATTGGTTGAAGTTCGTATCCTGCTCCAGAAGCTGGCTAGTCGGTGGCGAAGTAAGGCTGGGAATGAGTGCACCCTCCCCTCGGTAAACATCGTGGAGGCACGGCAGAACCTCGGTAGTTGCGTAAGTTGCCTGTATGCGTTATTGTAGCACACTCTCAGTTTGTCCCATTGCGCTGCTGGGTATTGTGTCCACAGTTCAGACGTATACAGGGCAGTACAGTATGTCTTGAATAATAATTTTCTGACATCTTCGCTACAGTGGTAGAACCGCCTTGAGAGCATTCCGGCCCGTATGTTAATTGCTCTTCTTTGTCGTTCCATATCTTCTATATCCTTCATGTCTTCGGTTAGGATATGTCACAGATACTTAACCTGTGAGGCCACAAGCAGTTCATTTCCTTCTAAATATATTGGAGGAATATGTGATGGCTCCTTATTGTGTTTGAAAGCGACGATGACTGACTTTTTAGAATTGTACAACAGGTTATGAGAGTTTGCGTACTCTTCGCATATTTGCACAAGTCGTCTCATCGCTTTAATCGAAGGTGCAAGCAGCACCATGTCATCGGCGTAATTAATGTTGTTACTTCCTTGTCCGCAGATATGACAACCGATTCGTGTATCGTTCAACTCTTGTAAGAGGTCGTTAATGTACACATTAAATAGAGTTGGAGACATATTTCCCCCTTGCCTGACTCAGCTCTTAAGGAATAAAGGTCTTGAAGAAGCTCCTGCCCATTGAATGTGATTTTCCTGTTGTCCGTACCAAATAGCCAGCATATTGACCACTGCTGCTGGAACATCTCGCTGCATGAGTTTATCCCATAATAATTGATAGGAAACACGATCAAACGCCTTGCTTAAGTTAAGAAAACACCCATAGACTGTGGTTTTTCTTTTTTTGTAGTAGGCTATTGTTTGTTTTACTCCATAAATGGCCATATCGGTTGATGAGACGCTCTTGAAGCCGAATTGGTTATCAAGGGTAAATAGTTTCTCTTTGACTAGCGCGAATAAGATTTTTTCAAATAGTCTCGAAAGCATTGTCGCCAAGGAAATCGGTCGGTAATTTCCTAATACCGATGCATCCAGCTGATTGGATTTCAGGATTGGTACGATAATAGTTTTGCTCATATCCATCGGCATATGTGTGTGTCTTAGGAGGCTTGAGTACAGGGCGGCTAGAATAATATGAAGTTGATCTCCTGCGTATTTTATGTGCTCAATACCAATGGCGTCGTATCCTGGACTTTTACCATGGGCGGTTTGCTTAATTGCGCTTTCAATCATTTCATGAGTAACATTCATGACCAGGTCATCATTGGCCGCAGGCGGGCATGTCATTATCGAAGGTTTCGTGGTATCTCCTTGATCCTCGCTTAAAGAGAAAAAGTCTCTAAATTCGTTGGCTATGTTTTCATCAACCATAATGTTGTTGACGCATAGTGGATAGTATGTAATTTTATACTATAAAATAAAATTTATAGGATGTAGTTGTAAAATTAGAAATAAACAACTTCATTTAAATGTTCTGTATTAAAATCAGACAATTTAGCATTAAAGCAGTTAAAAAAATTACAACAAAATACTTAGTGACTACCCTGGTGTTGTATTTTTGAGCAAAGATCATGTATACGTGGAGTTATGTTTATAGAAAGTGCACACCGCATGTCATGCTGAGGATTCAACCTATTCCTGTACTTATTCTTCATAACAGCAAGGCATGAAAATCCTGCTTCACATAAATAAGTAGTTGGAAAAGGTAGTAGGGCTTTTTCAGCTTCATTGCTCAGAACAGGCTTCCCAGATAATTGTGCCCAAAATTTTGTGAGACTCGTTCTGGCAAATCTTTCCTTTAAAAGTGCATCACCTTGCATTTCGAGCAATTCTTCTTGTAATCCAGCTGAATCGTTTTCAACGCCCATTACATCTACTTCAAATGGATTTCTTACCCAACTGTATTTCACGATATGGACATTTTGTGGAATATATCTTTCCATTTCATTTTCAAGTTTTCTCAAATGTTCTAAAAAAATAGGCATGGTCTCCACGAAAATACGGTTGCCATTAAGAACGTGAACGGACAATAGATGGCAGTAACACAGCCTTTAGTCCCTGTTCTGTGAGTATTAATAATTGTGACTACACTAGTTTAGTGACTAGTGACATCGATCGAGCTACCAATACGCGATTTCCGCGACCCAACCCAATATCTCTCGCGACCCGAATTTGGGTCGCGACTCGAGGTTAAGTATCGCTGGAATAGATGATCATTTGTGGAAAAGTGTGTGGAAGGGTTAGTTTTTTCCTGTGGGGAAGATTTAACCCGGACAGACAGTCGTAAAAAAAATATTATTATTCTTGTTCACATTATTATACGAAAAGCAACTAAGTAGGTATGCACCGCCGCTTCAGTTGTTTGTTGTTTTTTGGATAGCCGACATTGGATAGTCATTTGTTGGATAGCCGACACCCATGCCATAGGTCGCCCCAAGTGGTTTGCTACGTTTGGTGACGTAGCAGAGGTGCCCGGGTATTTGGGGTGAGGTTTGTCTAGGTCTTGGCAGCGGATGCATTTTCCCACGTACTGCGTGGCGGACCGGATCGGGAGAGACTGGTAGAAGGAGACGTTTTGACCTCTCTGACGGGTGGCTTCATACGTTCGCCACTCCTGGATAATTGACCTCCTACCCACCCTTATACCCTTTTAGTTCCCAGAACTTCCTCCCCTTCCTTTCCATGAAAAGTCCCTCCAACTCGCATCCCCCTTGACTCCTGTGTGGAGCTAATGTAAAAAAGTACATGGAGTGTAGTGTTTTTGCATTAAAAAAATATGCACTTAAATACCGTCTGCATAGTTCGTCGGTTCGTCGGTTCGTCGGTCAGTTCTGCATAGTTACGTCGAAGTATACCAACATAATAATTGGCTGATTACATAGCTCCGTTTTTGTGAAAAATCACCTCAAGGACGCTAATTATGTCAAGACAGAATTATAAGGGGTCCAATTCTCTCTGTCCACCACGAATTTGGGAAGATGGACTTTCTCCTTCTTCCCATCAGTTAAACTCAGAATGGAAGCGGTCTTCCTCAAGTTAGACCACCACATCACTCAATTATTATCTGGCCATGGGGAATTCAGGGCGAGACTTCACACCCTCTCCCTGTCCCCTCACCCCAATTGTGCCTGTGGGAGCACGAACCAGTCGGCTGAGCATATCCTGTGGCAGTGTGAAATAATGACGGATGCCAGAGGTCAAATGCTAGATGGTTTGGACGTACCCATCAGACCAGTGTGGAACACTGATCTGGTTTCGAATAAGACGAATTTCGAGTGCTTGAAGAAGTTTACAAGAATCTGGGTGGAGAGATGGCCTGATCTTAGAGTCGCTGATTAGAAGATTTAGTGACCAGGTGTACTTGTCTCCTGATATCCACGGATTACCCCACATTTACTCTTTCAACCCTATCTGCCTGGTTTTTTTTTTACATTTTCTGTTTCTTTCTTTTTCTAATTATTTTCTGTTGTTTATTTACACTTACTTGTTATTTACACTTTTACACGGCTTTGTGTTTTTCTTTTTCATTTACAATGTAACATAATGCGTGAATTGACACGCCTGCGTGCATTATCATTTTATATATATATATTTTTTTTTTCCTCTACTCTCTCATGTTTTTGCATTTTTTTAGTTTGTTTATTTTGTTTTCCATGTTCTTTTCAGTTCCTGATAACAACTAGAACAGAACTCCGTTGTTTGTTATGTCTTGTCCACTTCCCCATTAAAGGGGTTGGACTTTGGGCCTTGTCCCTGTCATATTTTTTATAGGTCTACCTTTTTTTTGTAACTTACCTCTGTTATCTCCTTCCAGTGCCCGCGCCACCCCCCCTGACATGATAAGGTTAGAGGAAAGATAGAGTGGCATCCGGAGGTTTGTCCGTCCCTCCTCCAGCTACCCGACGCTCTTTTTCCCTAGGGTCTTCGTATCGTAGTCCATTTACTTCTTCTAGGCAACACCGGATAGCTGGCTAAAGGATGACTCCACTGGGTGCCATGACGTCGGACTAATAACCTTACACATTCTCTGGGGGACTGCCGGGCACAGGATGGTCATGACGGTCATCACTATTTTTTTTCACCTTTACTAAATGTTATTGCTTTGTTTACAACTTATCCTTTTCTTATTTATACGCAGTTGCCTGCAGTCCTGGAGTGTGTGGTCTCCCTCTGATTATGATATAATAACTACTTTTTGGTTTTTTTTTTCTTTATTACATTTTTTATGCTCACTAACACCTGTAGATTAGTCCTTTTTGACCATTACAGTACAGACTGTAGGCGATCCTATATTTCCGCCACCTAACAAAGTATGTAGGGGCATTGAAGGTCTAGATTCGTTTTATTAAATGTAGAGTCGTTTATTCAAAAAAATTAGATTCTTGCGAGAACTCCGAAGGGGCGACCATAAGTCGCCTATACCGGGGTGGGACAGTGGTGGGTACTTCAATGTCCACCACACAGTTTCTACCCAGCCTTCAAGCTGATAACACGTATAAAAATCGCTCCGCGTTTTTTTAATTCTAAAAAATAGTAAAGTTGAAGTTTTCAAAAAAATTTTTTTGCTGTCTTATACAGCTTGTGAAGGGCTATATGGCTCTATTGTTTTTTTTCTGAAAATTCCATTTTTTAACCTAACTTTGTGTAAAAAAGTGTTAAAATCTAATTTTATTTTTTATCGGGCGACCACGCCAGGTCTCCCGATATTCATTATCACATATGTGTACGTATCTGTGAGACATTCGTGCCACAAAAAACTGTGTTAAATTTGACTCATTTTTCCCTATTTTATTAACAATTTTATATTATAACAACAAAAAGTGTGTTTTTTCATATTAATAGTGTCGCATGTGTTGTTTTTTGTGTCGTTTTTAGCATCACTGGATGCAGAAAAATTTTCCGCGTACGCTGATACCTTTGGACCTAAAATCAGTGCAGGTTTAATGTCAATTTTTATCTATTTAGTTTCTCCACGTGGAATTCCTTCTAGAACCTTCCATAGATTTTTTCTAGACGTGATTAAAGAACTATTTAATTTTTGTACGAAGAACTTGTGTTTAACTTAAAAATATTTTTCAATTTTGGATATTTTGTATGGATAACCAAATTAAATTTGAATTATTATCGGACCATATCCACTTCAGTGACTATATAATATTCTTTATGTTCCATCTTTGATGGAATGTCAAAATCTGACCTTTGTGTGTTACTTAGGTGTTTCTCAGGGACCACGTTTGGACCCCTTTTTGTATGTAACTTTTTTACGGGGCGACATTTTGAAGTTTTAATCAAAGTTTTAGTTAATCATTTTCCCCATTTTTTTCCCTATTTTTGGGGAAAATTTCAAATTTGTAGGGAAATTCCCTCAATTTACCCCATTTTTAGTGTGATATGCCATCCGACGTGGAATCGACTCAGGATTCGACTGGTGCTGGTCCCGATCAAGAGAAACGAAAAATTGATCGTCAATTTGCCATTAAAGCTAGAATAGAAGAACTTAGGAGTGAAATGGAGTCCTTAAGCTCAAAAAAGAAACGACCCAAATCCAATAAGAAACTGTTTGGGGGCGAATTTGTGTCCCAAGCAGTGGAAAGTGACACCGATGAATGTTCGGATATAGATACGGTCCCCCCCCCCGCGGCTGGCACAAGTGGACACTCTTTTACCGCGATTTCTATACCTTCTCCTAATGCCAGTTTACGTAAAAAGGTCAGGCATAGCGATTCTTCTAACGTGAACCAATGGAAGCTAATCCCAGCAATGTCAAAATGCCACAAAATAAGATCTATTATTACTGATGGATCAAATAAGCTCAATAAAGGAGACAAGAGTTCAATCAATGAACTTTTAGATGACTTGATGTCTGACATAACTAATCTCATGTTAGACTTAAACACAGTCACTACCAGGAGTTCAACTATTGAGGACATACTTATTTCTCAAAATCTTATGTCTAAGAATATTAATAACTTGATCCAAGCACGTCCGAATACAAGTATACCTCAACCTGTCACCATAGCTGCTCCTTCATATGCGATGATAACTGGTTCTGCACCTAACTCCAAAACACTTGTTGTAAACGGCTTTGAGCGCCCAATTCCGCCTAAACCACTTACAGTGCTAGTCTACCCAGATAAGCCGGAGGGTACTACCTCCGAGGAAACGAAAAAGAACCTGGAGAAGACTATCAACCCTCGCACGGATGGTTTTCAAGTAGTTAGATTACGCAAAATAAAGGGTGCCGGCATGGCCATTCAAGCAAAAGATAAAAGGGATCTTGATAATATTAAAAAAACCGAGGCTAAACTAGCAGCTAGCGGCCTGAAAATCGTGAGCCCTCTGGGTAGACTACCAAAAATAGTTATTTATAACGTACCTCGTGGTGAACCGTCTGCAGACTCGGAGCTCTTTAAGGAGATCTATTCGACCAATCTGGAGGGTAAAACCTCTCTTTCACTGGAAGACCATCTAAGGACCATGCGCCGAGTATCGCTCTTTGGAAAGCGTGACTTGCCTACCATGAACATGGTGGTGACATGTCACCCCAACACCAGGCGTGTACTAATAGATAGCGGATTGTGCTTTCTTGGCTGGTCTGCCTGTCGAACGCGTGATTTCACTGGGGCTACCAGATGTTTCAAATGCCATCAATTTGGGCATATAACCAAAACATGTAATCAAGTAAAAATCACCTGTCGTCACTGCGCCGCAGAAGGACACGACTACGAGGAATGCCCCATGAAAGCACAACCTGCTGTCTGTGCCACCTGTACGAGATTCAAGAAACCGGCTGACCACCCGACTGGTGACAGGATGTGCCCCGCTCACAAAGCCGCTATAGAGGCACAAATTAATATGACTGATTATGGCTCTAGTTAATCCAATTTCTATTGGCCAGATCAACTTGCAGCGTTCCCGGATGGCCACTTTGGAGGTGCTGCGAGTCATGTCTGACCGCAATATTGACATCATGCTCATACAGGAACAGTACACTTGGCAAGGTAAAACTCCAATTAATTTTCCGGGGACAGTACTCGAAGTTGGCCGATCTCCGGGGGCGGGTGTCCTGGTCAACACCTCATTGATCAGTCCCCTCCTTTTGGACGGTTATTCCGACGAGTACCAAACCTGTGTATGTATAAGATTTGGTGATACTGAAATCTTTTTGATCTCAGTCTATTTTAAGTTTGGGAACCCGGTTGGACCCCACATCCTGAGTTTGACGCGCGCACTCAATGCGCTGAAAGGTCGTAACATTGTTATCGGAGGTGACTTTAATGCTCGCTCACCACTATGGTTTGACACTAACGACTGTAGGACGGAACGTTCAGACGCCGTGGAAGACCTGATTGCTGCGCAAGGTCTTAGCATAATTAATGAACAGAGTTCTCTTTTTACTTTTTCAAACATACATGGTGAGAGTAACATTGACTTAACTCTTTGCTCTGGGTCAGTTGCAACCAGGATTTCAAGGTGGACAGTCCATGAGTGCGAAATTATTTCGGATCATAGACTAATTACATTTACGGTTGGTGTTAATAAAACTGAGATTCCAAGATCCTCCTGGTATTTCAACACCACTAGGGCGAATTGGGATAACTTTGGGATAGCGCTACGAGATTCTTTAAGGGATTTTTACCATGTAGCCGCTACTGATCCGGATAATTTGGGAAACTTTTTTAATAAGGCGGTTGTATCTGCTGCCAACTCGTCCTTGGGCAGAACAAACCCAAATATGAGTATTCGGACGCCGTGGTGGTCACCTGAGCTGACTTCGCTAAAGGGGGCTTACAAGAGAGCCTACAGGGCGATGGGATCGGCTAGGAGTGGTGGTCGTACGGAGGAGGAAACAGCCGCTCTCCTGGGTGACCTAAGATCTGCCAGGTCGGCTTTTAAGCGGGCCGTTCTTCAAGCGAAACGAGCTGCCTGGCGTAATTGGGTCCAAGAAGTGGGTAACGCCAACCCGTGGAATATCCACAGCGCAATTAAGAAATCCGGTAAAGGATCTGATCGGTTTTTGTCAACTGTAATTGGGAATATTGATGGTAGGAACGCTGAGACGGTAGACGTGGCCTCTACCCTCGAGACACTTCTGGGCGAGTTAGTTCCTGTAGATTCAGTAATTGGGGAAAGTGACCACCATACCCAGATTAGAAATCTGGCACGGCTGCCTCCTAGTAACCTCGCCCAAGAGGATAATATGTATAGAGTCACTAAGGCAGAAATTGAAGTTATAATTAAGGGTTTGGGTCCTAAGAAGGCACCAGGGCATGATAGGCTCAACGGCGTAATTGCAAAGCAAGTCTGGGTCCACGCCAAAGAGGAACTCCTCCAGGTGATGGACACATGCATGAGAAGAGGAGTTTTTCCCTCAGAATGGAAGCGTGGCGTGCTCCGGATTATACCCAAGGGTAATGATAAACCACTATCAGATATCAAAGCATATAGACCTATCACCTTACTCCCAGTTCTAGGTAAAATTCTGGAGAATATCATCAAGGAACGTCTACGGAGAAAGCTCTCACCGGCCAGCGAATTGCAGTTTGGTTTCGTCCCTGGGAAATCCACGGTGCACGCCCTGTCGTATGTGCTTAACTGGGTGAAGGTTTGTCCAAAGAAGTATGTTGTGGCAATTTTCCTTGATATAACTGGTGCCTTCGATCACGCGTGGTGGGCAATGATACGTATGAAGGTGAAAAACAGGCAGTGCTCCAAACTTTTATTTAAGATCATTGATGACTATCTGGCTGATAGAACTATAACTATCTCATTTGGTGACTATTGCATCGAACGGGAAACTGATATGGGATGTCCACAAGGCTCCATTCTTGGACCTGACCTGTGGAATATTGCCTTTGACGACTCCTCCAGGTTACCCTTGCCTGAAGGATGTATCGCTGTCGACTACGCTGATGACAAAATGTATCTGGTCTCTGGGGACAGTAGAAAGGAAGTTGAAAAGAAAGGCAGTGATGGTTTGCAGATGTTCCTGGATTGGGGAACAAGAAACAAGATGACCTTTGCTCCCCATAAGACCAAGGGCCTCCTGATGAAGGGTTATCTCAGCAGAGACAGAAATCCAACCATCAAAATGGGAGAGTCCAATATCCGTTTCTTTGATAATGTTAAATATTTAGGTGTCACACTTGATCGATCGTCCTCTTTTTTGGCTCACGTCAAGGATGTATCCAGCAGGGCTCAGGCTCTCTTTTTGAAGTTAAGGAGACTCTCCACAGCTGAGTGGGGATTGCGTAATCCGGCATTGCGTATGCTTTATAGGTGCGTTTATGTGGCGCAAGTTTCATATGCTGCATCTGTTTGGGAACACCGCCTGGATAATTCGCTTATACTCTTGGCTTTGAAAAGAGGCCAACGTACCCCTCTCCTGGCACTATCTGGTGCGTATAGAATCGTTGCTTCGGACGCTTTGCCTGTTTTGGCTGGTATATTACCAATCGATCTTGAAATTAGGGAAGTGATTACTAAGCAAAAGCTCACTAGAGGAATCCCGGCAACTCATCTTGGTGTTATCCTAACTCCTGGTGGTTCGGGGACTCTCCCTGGTCTGCTTCGTGAAATGAGGGAACTGTCACTTCAAGAGTGGCAGCTGCGTTGGGATAGGTCGAATTTGGGGAGATGGACTTTCTCCTTCTTCCCATCAGTTAAATTCAGAATGGAAGGGGCCTTTTTATTACTGGACCATTATGTGACCCAACTTTTGTCTGGTCATGGGGAATTCAGGGGGAGACTTCATTCTCTCTCCCTATCCCCTCATCCCAACTGTGCGTGCGGTTGCACCAACCAGTCGGCCGAGCACATTCTGTGGCATTGTGAGATTATGATGGATGCTAGAGAGGAAATGCTTGATGGTTTGGACGTTCCTATTAGACCAGTATGGAATACTGATCTAGTATCGAATAAGGTGAATTTCGAGTGCTTGCGTAAATTTGCAAAAATTTGGGTTGAAAGATGGCCTGCTCTTAGAGTTGCTGACTAGCTAAATTTAGGTCACCAGGTGTACTTGTTCCTGTAATTTCCACGGACTACGATCTGATCTTTCTCTACACTATTGCTTGGATGTACATATTTTTTCTACCTTTTTTTGTGTTAATTATGTTATTTGTTATATTATTTCGTTATTGTACTATATTGTTATACTGTGATATTGTTATTTTGTTTCTTTTGTTTTTTTTAATGTGTTTTGCTGAATTTAGATCACCAGGTATACTTGTTCCTGTAATTTCACGGACTACGATCTAATCTTTCTCTTACACTATTGCTTGGATATACATATTTATTCTAACTTTATTTGTGTTAATTATGTTATTTGTTATTTTATATTGTTATTGTACTATATTGTTATACTGTAATATTGTTATTTTGTTTCATTTATTATATTGTTACTTTTTTTAAATTTTATTTGGAGGTTGGATAGAAACTCCTTTGTTTATTTTGTAATGTCCTTTTCCCCATCAAAGGGGTTGGACTTTGGGCCTTGTCCCTATTAACTTACATATAGGTCTACCTTTTTGTGATGTACTATTGTTATCTCCTTCTTCTGCCTGCGCTACCCCCCCTGACATGATAAGGTTGGCGGAAAGATTGAATGGCATCTAGAGGTTTGTCCGTCCCTCCTCCAACTTCCCGACGCTTTTCTCTCTAGGGTCTTTCAATTGTAGTCCAATTACTTCTTCTAAGCACAACCGGCTAGCTGGCTAAAGGACGACTCCACTAGGTCCGTGACGTTGGACTAATAACCTTATACATTATCTGGGGGACTGCCGGGCAAACGACGCTCATGACGGTTATCCTCTATTTTTTTTTACCTTTTTCAAATGTTATATGTTTTATTTACTACACTTTTTTTTCTCTTCACACGCAGATGCCTGCAGTCTCAGAGTGTGTGGTCTCCCTCTGTTTATTTTTCATATATATTCTGTTTTTTTTTCTCTATATTATATTTTCATGTTTACTAACACCAGTAGTATTAGTTTTTCTTTTTGACTATTACAGCTTAGACTGTAGGCGATCCTACATTTCCGCCACCTAACAAAGCATGTAGGGACATTGAAGGTCTAGATTCGTTTTAATAAATGTAGAGTCGTTCAAAAAAAAAATTAGATTCTTGCGAGAGCTCCGAAGGGGCGACCATAAGTCGCCTATACCGGGGCGGGACAGTGGTGGGTACTTCAATGTCCACCCGCGTAGAAAAATAGCGTGACGTTTTACTGAGCTGTTTTCTAATTTTCTTCGACATTTCCCGCGTGTCTACGAAATTTTTGGATGACAGCCCCAAAAAATATCACTATACAAAATCAACTGTTGAACATTCAACCGGTCGCAAGAATCTTAAAATATTATTATTTAATGTGGAAACTTTTCTTTAAAATTATTATCATTAATTAATTGTCGCTTTCCGATGGTTAAAAGTTTTGGCATGTTCAATTTGACATTTTGCCGCCCGCTAAGTCTTCGTGACTCTCAATTCTCAAACCAGAGAGTTTTTCCTTTACCCCAGTTAGGGATGGCGTGTCTCACACCATCAGCGTGGCGAGAACTAATTATTTACGTAGGTACCTACTTGCCCGGCATTTATAAATGGTTTGTAAACCAAGTTTCGTAGAAAATGTGTTTAACAAGGTTAGCTTATTGTAGAGCGGTGATTGGCTAAAAATTCGTGATGTCGCTTGAAGTCCATGTTCCACTGGGAGATTTGAATTAACTGCAATACAACTAAAAAATATCATTTGTTTCGGGACTTCAAACTACGTCACGCGTTCGAAACTTCGAAGTCAGCCTGACGGGTTTTTTTTTCGAAAGGGCCCGTATGAGCTAATCTTGTTATACGCATTTTCTACGAACCTTGGTTGTAAAGTATTTTCATTACAATTATTCATGTTTTTGTTTTCAGTACTACAATACGAACCGAATAACAACACGGCCAAGGAATTCTACCCTCTCATCCTGGAAAAGATTGAAAATAGTAAGTTGTTGTTTATTTACATGTGTTTATAATAAATATATCGTTTTCATAACCTCACTAAAGTTCCTTGTGGGGCTGAAATACAGAGAAAAGAAAAACACACATTTAATTTTGTTAAAAAGAGAATTCTTTTGTATTTTGTTGCATTGAGAATCAATTTGAAATCTATTAGAGGGCAGTTAGAAAATTTCTAGTTTTTTTTGCCCCTTCGCCAACTCATGTAAAATATGCAATTGATTTAGGAAAAATAAGGTACACCCACTTACAGAAAACATAAATAAGTTTCCCTGAAGGAATGTACAGAAAGAATGTGTGATGGTTTAAAATGAGTTACCTAATTAAATTGGTATTATGTATGTAATAAAATGGCTAGCTACAGTCTGGAAGTAGAACATGATAAATGTCAAGTCTATGAAATAAAAGAGGAAATTAAATATTATAATAAGATTTATTGAATTAATATTGACATGACATTTACGAAGCAATTATTAAAGACTCTATAAAGATTATTTGATCTCAAGGGGTGTTTGTAAAACTCGAAGAGTTTTACAACAATCAAACTACGTGTGATAAGAATTTAAGTTATGTGGAAAACAAGCAAAGTTGGACGCCAGAGTGTTTAAACAGCAACACCCAAGTATTAAATAGTAAAACCAAAATGGTAACCTTGAATATCTGACTAAAATAAATAATATATTAGGATTTAGATTAACGTTACGAATTCGATGCGCCATGGTGATGTTGGTTTCAATCCGTCGCAGGTATCCGCTCCGCTACTTGGGCTTGCTCGATCCAAACTGAAGCGCCCGAACTTTTCCGAAGCATCTCGAAACATCTGCCGCCCCTTCGGAGTGCAATGCTGCCAACCAAATCATGCGAAATTTGCGAATCGCTCACGACGCTAGCAGCAAATGTTACATTACCCCTCCACCAAAAAGAAAATATTTCCTCCTGGAAATCAAGAGGTCCATGTGTCACTTCCTGAAGAGAACTGCATACTATATGAGCCTTGGTCGTAAATGTTAGTCATGGAAGAAGCCAAAATATAAGGATTGTCAGCCGGAAGGATCCTGGTGATAGAAGTACTCCCAATCCATATAATGTACCTCATGGAAGAAGCGGTGACCACCGTACTGCAATACTGAAGCCATGACATAATGCGATGAACAGAAAGACGCATCAATCTATGCAGCTTCTCTCCAATTATGATGCATTCAATAACTGATGACCCAAGATGGCCCAAGGTAGAGATGAAATATCTGGTCTGGAATCTCAAATTCAGCTTCTTTTGCTATTTATTTCTTCCAAAACTGATGACCCAAGATGGCCCAAGGTAGCGATGAAACATTTGGTCCGAAATCTCAAATTCAGCGTCTTCTGATATTACTTTCTTCCAAAACTGATGACCCAAGATGGCCCACGGTAGAGATAGAAGCTCTGGTACAACATCTTGAAGTCCAGCGTTGATGATTTTGAAAGAATCTTCCTATGATGATGTCTTCAAGCGGGATAATGATGCGACGTGGCTTGAAGTCAGATGAATGCCTTGACCCACATTTTGAAACCAGCGACAATGAACATGAAGGATGCTTTCTTCTTAGTCTTGCTATTTAAATTTTCTTGAGATTATCTTGAAGTTCCCTACACTAAACTGCCTAAATAAGGTTACCAGCAACAAAGTAAGATATAAAAGGAAAGAAAAATTCAAGATGAAATATTTAAAAAATGATTATGTAAATGTATGCTCAAAGCTGAAATTGAAATTTTTCCACATAACATATTAAAGAACCCTAAATTAAAGATTTAATAATTGTAAAACTTCATGTCTTACACAAAAGAAACAATGAATTGATATGCAATTACAAAATTAGAATGCACGGGATTTACTGAAGTTTGAAATAATATTACCCAGCGATGTAAATGTTTTATAAATAAAAGTGTTTTAAATTGAGATTAAATATGATAAAAAAAATTTATTATTCAATTAATCTAATACCCGGTAGATATCAAAATACAAAAAAATCAAAACATATGAAAATAAAATTTTTACTGAGATATTTTTAATTTATTCCTTTTCTTAAATTCCCAAAATAAAATAAAACAGCCTGTATTATGCTGAGCTGAGTATAAAATCTGAAAAATGAAATACTTAATTTGTTTGAAAGTAATTTAAAAAACCCCATGTAGCAAATAATAACTTCGAGATAGTCAATAAACAATACCTAGGATGGTAAAATAATAATTAATGATAAATGTAATCAAATGTTGATAGATGGCTCTAGTATCGGCCCAATTATGTTCGTAATAAAATAAAAATATTTAATAATAATGTTACTACAAATTAGCAACAGATGTCATAGCTCTATTCTCATAATAATCAATTAAAATAATTTTAAGGACCAACTGAACAGTTGTTATATTATAAAGCCTTGGTTAACTAAGTATTAATTGTATTTCAAGGCATCATCGGTATAATGAAGGTTCCAACTTCCCGATTGAATTAACTCCATTTCATTATACTGGAATTTATTAATAATTCATCCTAAAATTTCCAAGACAGAATTCTTAGGAGGAAATATCAGACGACACAATATTTAACAAAAACTACAAACACACACAAACTTAATAGTTTTCTTAAAAGATTTAACCTATAAATATGCAATATGAATACGGTAATCGCACATAAAGGACAGTTATCATTACTATCTCTTTCTATAAAAGTTCTTAGACCAAAACTTTCTGCCTGAATTATTGACACACATGGCTTCACTGAAATCCTCTCGAAAGAGATGAATGCCATGAGCTTCTTACAACTCAACAAATTAATCTTTATATGAAGATAATTAACTTCATATTCTGAAATCAAAAGAGACGGACATATCCTCATCGTAAGTTCACAGATTACGCCAAAGATTCCTCCGTATCTCGCGAATGAAAGTGAACAGGCAAACCCGCCTTCTATGTTCGGTTAAAAACGTGTTTGCGCTACAGTGATAGGAAAATATTTTATATCCTATTTATAGAATGCAAAACAAGGAAGGTTGACATACTCAGAGGATCTCAACGGAGATCATGTTATGCCCCTTAACTGCCGTTTTAAACGGTGGCAGTAATCGAATCAGTGTGAGATATATCCACTGCATTGAAGCGAAGCTCCAACTGTTTTGTTTAAAACAAAACTTGTCTGTTTCCTTCACTCAAGGACCAACAATCCGTACACAAGACAATATAATCGAAACCACAGTACATAAGACACATCCGTACACAAGACAACAATAGAAGACAAAACAACCCAAAAACATTCAATGCTCAAAACTCATTTACTCTTTGAGAGCTGAATGTATTGTTAACAAAATTCATCTGCTTTTGTTGACGCACCAAAAACAGATAAATTATTCCCCAAAATTGCACCGCACATCATATGCTATATTAACTAGCAACACCAGGATCTTTGATATGTCCTATGACCGATTGATAACAGAATATTTAAAGTTTTCCGTTCTGAAAGTGAAGACGCAAACCCCAATAGCAGTTGTTGTATGTGTTATGTCAAACAATAATATGTAGATGGCGTTATTGAGAAACTGACTAAATTATAACTTATGTCAAACTTGCATATTTATAATTACGAGATCTATTAAATGACCTAAAATATTGCGTGCTGTTAAGTTAATGAAAGTTATTTGAAAAACCTTATTAGATAAAGTTTAAAGATGTAAATTCAATAAACCATTTATTTGTTCAACAATCTACTAATCGCTCCGAAAAAATACCTTGCAAACTCTGAAAACCCTATGAAAAGGAAGATATGCAAGTACTTCAAGGAACAGGCAATAGATCGCCAAAAAAAAATTATAGATCAATTAATATAATAACAATCTAAACTGAAGAAAAAAAAAATTAATAATTCCGACCAGAACTATAAAGAATCCTTATACCTGTGAATTTTTACGTATGTAAACATGTGATAAAACTCTACATTATATATCAATTTAAATAGTTGTAATTTCATAACAATCATATTAGTTGCTCCGAAAGTTACTTCGCATAATCTCTAATAACCCTATTAAAGGAAGATATGCAAAACAAATTTAAGGTTCAGCCAACTGATCGCAAAATATTATACAATCTTCTATACTAATTTATTGAATTATCCATTTATTGGAATCAAAACCCAAAAGATTAATTAGATAATAGCCGATGAACAAATAATATAGTGATAAGCAACATTTTGCATTCACCTACAAAATGATGATTTCAAAATAACAGTTATTCATCAAACCCGAAAACTATAAGGAATTTATTTTATTTTAAAAGAAAAACTAATCCCGCCGACTAAAGAGAAATTAAAACTCGATAAAAATCTATTAAAATAATGATTTGAATACAAATCCCTGTTATGTACTAAAATCGGAATTTAATGAAATTTATCAAACCCTCACAAAAAAAATTTGTATAAAATATTAAACCGAAAGAACATAATGATATATTGCAAGGAAATTTAATTTCTTTTGAAAGCCCTACATGAGGAAAGAATAAAAAAAATCATCGATCAAATCAATATAACCCGGATAATAAATTATAAAAATTAATTTACGTGAAACTAGCTTTAGTCGCTTTGCATAACAGGACAGCCCGAATTCTGTAGACGAAGGCTTTGATGACGTCTTATCTCCACCCGGATGTCCAGCAAAATTTGGTCCGCGTCTGAAATGCACGTTTGGTTACATTTATTATTATGAAAAATAAAATTTGTATAAGGGGAACAAAAATGAAATCAAAATTCCCAAAGTAAGATTGTAAAAGTTCACAATGTAACAGAACATATCAATTGCAGGTAGGATAACTATTTGTATTAAGTTTATAACATGTGAAGAAATTCATGTGTGCAATGATGTCAATAATAATTATTGCATCAGGTAGGTAGGTAATTAATGAAATTTACACATTATTGCAAAATATAAGCACGAAAAATATCACAAAATAAATGCAATGAGATTAAACAGCCACTCATAACACAGTGTAAATAAATTAGCTTGTAATAAAATATACTTACAAGTTTCAATTATTAACGGATGACCAGCACGAGTTTTGTACAAAGTGATATTATTAAATTTGCCGAAATATTATTAATTCCATCTGCAGAAATTAAATCCATCCCATCTGCTATAAAAACAATGTGTACCTACCTAAATAATTAGTAGGAGAAATAAATATGATTAGTACAAGACAAACAAATAACACAAAATAAAATGAGTTGTGGATGAACAAGCCCAAGTAAATATAAAATATGCAATTAACAAAAGTAAAATGAATACATACCCACGACGGTAAAAGCAACACACCAACGAATTGTAACCTCAATCTAACCTAAAATGACATATCGCGGAGAATTTAAATCATATCCACATAAAACTTGCAAAACATAGTTTGACTGGAACTACCACGTTGGGCTCGCCACTGTAATGGTTTAAAATGAGTTACCTAATTAAATTGGTATTATGTATGTAATAAAATGGCTAGCTACAGTCTGGAAGTAGAACATGATAAATGTCAAGTCTATGAAATAAAAGAGGAAATTAAATATTATAATAAGATTTATTGAATTAATATTGACATGACATTTACGAAGCAATTATTAAAGACTCTATAAAGATTATTTGATCTCAAGGGGTGTTTGTAAAACTCGAAGAGTTTTACAACAATCAAACTACGTGTGATAAGAATTTAAGTTATGTGGAAAACAAGCAAAGTTGGACGCCAGAGTGTTTAAACAGCAACACCCAAGTATTAAATAGTAAAACCAAAATGGTAACCTTGAATATCTGACTAAAATAAATAATATATTAGGATTTAGATTAACGTTACGAATTCGATGCGCCATGGTGATGTTGGTTTCAATCCGTCGCAGGTATCCGCTCCGCTACTTGGGCTTGCTCGATCCAAACTGAAGCGCCCGAACTTTTCCGAAGCATCTCGAAACATCTGCCGCCCCTTCGGAGTGCAATGCTGCCAACCAAATCATGCGAAATTTGCGAATCGCTCACGACGCTAGCAGCAAATGTTACAAATGTACCGCCGATTATGAAAAGTATAAAAAATATTTTCGTGCATCAAGTATAAAACTACCTGTCCATATACTGTATATTATATCGATGTAAAATAACAAAAATTGACGATGTAAATAAAATCATTTGATATTCATAAAAACTTGGGATTAAAGTAATTTTAAAGTCGATTTTAGATTTGAAATTGATAATTATTGCACAAAATTTTTTTTTATTATAATTTCAACCCTCAATAAATACCCCGCAGATCCCGAAGGATACCGCGGGATTTCTAAATTATATTCCGCAATCCCGCGGGATTTCAAAAAGGTTGCGGGATAAACCCTAGATGTCAAGTTATTCTTAACCTTCTAATGGTTGTCTTTCATAAAAAAAACGAGTGTGCTTTAGACCACAAGACTGAAGTAAAACTTCACTAACTTATAAAAGAACATATGATATTGACATTGACTTTGACATTGACATTGGGATGACATATGACCATGGAGTGATCTACGACCTTGGGGTGATCTACGACCTTGGGATGACCTACGACCTTGGGGTGACCTACGACCTTGGAGTGACCTACGACCTTGGGGTGACCTATGACCTTGGGGTGACCTATGACCTTGAGGTGACCATCCTTATCCTTATCCTTATCCTTATCCTTATCCTTATCACTCCCCAAGTCAAGCGTGCGTAAAGGCCCGACCGTTCACCTCGCCATCGATCACCGTTCGCATCAATTACCGTTAGAATCACACTTTTCATAACATTACACTTTTCGTAACACATCACCACTTTTTGTAACGCATTCACCAGCTTACCCCTCAAGTCGAGCGTGCCTAAAGAAGTTTTTCTTCAAAAATAGAATTACCTATGTTTTGACTGTCGCCATATAAAACAAGATTAGGTGCTGAGATAAAAGGCCCATCGTTTATCACGTTAAATTTGAGTGAAAAGACCTAATCGTGTTTAAAACCACAAGACTTTGACGGAAAATACGCAAAAAATACTCCGGATGAAGAGAAAGGGGAGACCAAGAAATAATATTCACGCCTTTGGGATCATTATGACGCGTAAAGACGTAAAATGAAAAATTTACATATAAAACGAACATAAAAAACTGTCTTGTATATTTTATGGCTCTTCAATTTAGTTGAAATTTTTAACGTTTACTAGCTACGTCCCCGGCGTTGCTCGGTCTTTATTTAAAAACTGATTAAATTGTTTATTGTTGTCGACTTTAATTTGTTAAAAAAATAGACAGTAAAATCTCCTCTTATTTTGACCGTCAAGTGTGTTCACAATTATGATTAAGAAGTGGAAAAAAAGGGATGGTTTTTTTTTTTTTAAATCTCATGTAGATAATAACCTCCCTTTTGTTTTGAAGGTCAAGTGTGTAAAATTTCATTAAACTCGATTTTTTTACATTAGCTCCACACAGGAGGCTATGAGGATAATAATTTGCGTCAAGGTTTATGTCATCTTATGGGAAACTGTGTGGAGGCTCTTTTTAAGGAGGGGAGGGATAGTAAGTTCTGGGAAGGAAAAAGGTATGAGGGGTGGGTAGGAATCTGGGGGTCAGTGTGTCCAGGAGTGACGGGATGCATAAATCCATTTCTCCAACTGAGGTGTAAGGCGATGCGTCGGGAGAGTCCAGCTGGATAGATCAAAACTGTCTACCAGCCTCACTCTATCCGACCCGCTACGCAGCAGGTGGGCAGACGCATCCGCCGCCAAGACCTGGACAAACCGCACCCCATGAACCCGGGCACCCCTGCTAAGTAAACAAACGGAGCGTTATCCAATAAATGGTTCCCGGGGCGGCGGTACCCATACGCGCCTCCCAAATTGAGATTTGTAGATTTAGTAGAGAACTGTAGATTTCTTCACACACACTCCTTTATATAAATGTAAATAGATAGAAAGCAGATATAATATTAATAATACGAGTAGGTACTAGTAGTTCTGTGAACAGTAAACCTCGCATCCAAATAAGCATGTTTCTACTTTTCTCTTACTTATTATAATAAATCTAAACCAAAATTTCCTCTGAAATAATAAGATTTGAAAGTAGGTAATGAAATACCTACCTACATAATTAATAAACACGACTATTCAACGATCAATTACATTTGAAAAAAGAATATTAACGAACCATTAAAACAGCCATCATCTCTAACCAGAACCGGAACGTAACAAAAAGATTTACAAAAATACTGTACCCAGAGGCGTAGCGTGGGGGGGGCGGGGGGGGGCGGCCCGCCCCGGGCGGCACTTTTAAGGGGGGCGGCAAATTTTCACAATAAATAATAATATTATCTTGGAAAAAATTAAACCATTTCAAATCATTATTTAAAAATGTTATACGATACTTTCGTTTAGGAATCCAACAATTTTTATTATTATTTATTAAAAATATCAATAATTATATTTTTTTAAGCTGCAAATTTCGCAATTCGTAGGAAAACCGTACGAATGTTATGAGAGTAGTACTAATTAAAGCTGATAACTCGCAAACAGATTCACTCTTAATTAAAACCAGAATTGTGTTCAGAATGTATTAACGAATTAATTTCATTTATGTATTCATCTGCTGATACATTTCGAAAGAGACCCTTATTTTAATTGAAGTGCAATTATAAAATTCTACTTGCAGACTATGTATGTGCTGCCAATATCAAAGAGAAACCATTTTCATATTCTGAGTGTAATTTTAATTCGCCAAATATAGATTTAATTTAACCCGTCTAATCACAGCAGACACAAATTGTCCCACACATTTAATTTTAAAATAAAATTGTGAAATTATGTCCCACACATTAAATTAAAATAAATTTGTGATTGCGATAAATAGTTAAGATACAGTTTTATAACAATTTTTTTTTAAAAGGAATCTGTATTTAAAATCTTAAGTTTATTCTATTAGGTAATTTAATTCGAATATTCGCAGGCATGTATTTTTGAACCAATCCACATTTTCAATATCAGGGTTTAACCAGTTTTCAGAATGTAAAATTCCTTTTGAGGATTCATCTGCTGACATGATTCAAAGGAAAATATTATCTTATTCGAAGTTCAGTTATAAAATTCTAGTTGCAGACTCTGTATCCTGTACCTGCTGCCAGAATCAGAGAAAAACTACTATCATGTTCGGAGTGTATTCGCCGCATACAGACTTAATTCAAACCCATTTTGAGAAATTGTTTGTTGCGTGTGTAACTATTATTTGCGGACACTAACACAGTATCAATAAATCAACTTTGGAGTAGAATGTATAAACATGATTTTAGTTGAAAGAATACTCGTCAAATGTGATTTTAAAAAAATCCGGCTCGTATATAATTAGGTCGTAATACAAAAATGGGATTCCGAATACAACCCCACCCCCCATCCCGCCGCCGCTTGAAGTACCCAAATAAGTGGGCGGCGACATTTTCCTACGCCCCAATGTTCTGAGTGTAGTTTTGATTCACCACATACAGATTTAATTAAACCAGTTTCGTGTTCAGAATGTAAGTGCCGGCAGAATCAAAGAAAAACATTTTTCATGTTCTGAGTGTAGTTTCAATTCACTGCATACAGATTTAATTAAAACCATCCTTGTGTTCAGAATGTAAGTGCCGCTAGAATCAAAGAAAAACCATCTTTTTTGTTCTGAGTGTAGTTTTGATACACCGCGTAATTGGTTTAATTTAGACCAGTTTTGTGTTATCAACATAACAATAAGTTGCCGATATATCGTGTACCTATAGAAGCTTTGCATTTGAGTTGCATTCCATATTTATGCGTGATGAAGATGCAAATTCTATTACAGGCATACCACTATCAATTCATATATAAAAAGTAAAATAAAACGATCGGACACAAAACTCAAACCATGGATCAGTAATGATATTCTCCAATGTATCAGAAAGCGTGATAAGATTCACAACTTCTGTAGAAAAAACCCCAGTGACTACGCATCTCTCATATTCTACAAACATTATAGAAACAACTGTAAAAAAATAATTGACAATGTTAAAAGGGATTATTACAAAAAAAAAATCAATGAAGCTTCAGATGATAAAAAAAAAATTTGGAATATCATAAAAGATATAGCCAATATTAATAAAACTGACACACCTATTGTTAAAATTAATATCGAAGACCAAACAATACATGTAAATTCTGACCCTGAAAAAATATCTAACCATTTCAATCAATTTTTCTCCAACATTGGACCCAATTTAGCAAAAAAAATTTTAGACAGAAACAGCATCTCAGAGAAAGATCTTGCAAATAATATACCTATCAATAGTCTGAGCTATAACCAGTTTCACTTCACTCCCACCACTGAACTTGAAATTATAGGATTAATAACATCTCTTAAAAACAGTAACTCCACAGGAATTGATCATATCTCGACAAAAATAATCAAACACATTCAAAATTACATCGCATCCCCTCTTAAACACATAATCAACTTAAGCTTCAAAACTGGCATTTTTCCTAACTCCCTAAAACAGGCCACATTAATTCCAATCTTTAAAGCGGGAGACAAATTATTTGTAAATAACTACCGACCGATATCCTTACTAAGCATGATATCTAAAGTTGTAGAAAAAGCGGTGAAAAATAGACTCTGTAAGTTTCTTGAAGATAACAAAATATTATCTGACAATCAATACGGCTTTCGCAAAGGTAGAAGTACTTCAGATGCAATAGCCGCCCTCACAAAGATCGTTTCCTATAATCTTGACATTGGTCGCAAACCACTTGCTGTTTTTCTCGATCTCGCAAAAGCATTTGATACGGTCTCACATTCATTACTGCTAAAAAAACTGCAGCAAATTGGAATAACTGAAGTAGCCTACACATGGTTTGAAAACTATCTATCAAACCGAACACAACAAACTCTCATCCAATCTGACAAAATACATATAAGCAATAAACTATCTGTGTCCTGTGGTGTACCCCAAGGTAGCATACTAGGACCAATTCTATTTCTTATATACATCAACTCACTATGTGCCATGAATATTGGTGGAAAAATATTATCATTTGCTGATGACACGGTCTTAATATTCGAAGATGAAACATGGCAATCAGTTATTAACAAAACTAATAATGCTCTAATAAAAGTAAAGCATTGGCTTGACACAAACCTCCTCACACTTAACATCGACAAAACACAATATATGACATTTTCCATACGCAAATACGATATACCCAACAACTGCCCTAAACCAATCATCCACTCGTGTCCACTCAATTTAGACAATCCGGAAACCACATCTAATATTAATTGTACGTGTTCGACCCTCAAATCATCAAAAATAGTTAAATATTTGGGAATAATCATAGACAACCAACTACGTTGGGAAGCTCACATCGGTGACACAGTAAAAAAACTTCGTAAACTCTGCCATATATTCTACTCCCTTAGGTCTATCTTAGATTTACAGACTCTAAGAAGCGTATACTTTGCCCTTTTCCAATCCACAGCAATATACGGTATAGTGGGATGGGGTGGTTGTGCTGAATCCATTATTAGACCAATTATTTTAGTTCAAAAACTAATTCTGAGAATTATATTTAAATGTCAACCTACTTATCCGTCAAATGAACTCTTTACAAAAATCAGGGTCTTAGATATTCGACAGCTATTTACTAAAACAAGCATTTGTTATATACGAAAAAATAATCTACTAATTGCTCCACAACATCAAGCACACACCCGCTTTTCATCAAACCTGGGTTGCGTGGTCCCAAAGACTAACACCTCATTCGCTCAACGACAATTCTGGTTCATCGCTCCTAAAATATATAATGCTCTGAGTACTGACATAAAGTCAAGTAATTCTAATTCTCTTTTTATAACACGTGTACAACATTGGATTTTTGAAAGGGGACGAACGCACTTTAAAGAATTCATGAGTTCTAACACTACATTTTAATTATTAATTTTTGCATTTCAAAATTTTAATTTCCATTTGTATTTCTATTTTACTTTAAAATGTTGTTATTTTTTTCTCTTAGTTTTTCACTAAATTTATATATGTTTTTAATTTTGATTTATATAATTAGATGTTTTAATTTATACAGAACACTTGAGTTCTTAACATTTAATTTTTATTATTAATTTTTGTATTTCAAAATTTGAATTTGAATTTTCATTTTTACTTTTCTTTAAAATATGGTCTTTTTTTTCTCTTTAGTTTTAAGTATTTCTTAATATTTTTTGAAATGTTAAAATATTAAATGTACGACTACCACAACATGGGCTTAGCCTAGTGTGGTAGCCAAAAAAAAACCAAATATCTGTTACTAATAAAAAATATATGAAATTAAAAAAAAATAAAATAAAATAAAAAAAATAAAAAAAAAATTCTTAGAGCAGTTATATATAAATTTGTAGTAGAATTTATAAGCATGATTTTACTGATAGAGTACTCGGCACATGGAATTATAAAAATCAGCATGAAAAAATAGAAAATATCTACCCCCCCCCCCCCCCGTGTCAGCGCTTGAAAATCTGCGGAAGAAGTACCTGTAGAAGCTGGGGGGCGGGGGCGGCAAAATTTGCCTCCGCCCCGGGCGGCCGAAACCCACGCTACGCCACTGACTGTACCCCCTTTACTAACAGATATGTTTTAAATTTTACGCAACTAATAAACAACCATTTACCCCGCATTACCGTTTTTTTATAAATTTGAAAACACTTTTATTAGTAAAGGCCCGCAGCATGTTTAGTTTTCCCGAACGTAAAAGTAAGCAATTACAGGTTTCGAAATCACACATTTGGCTTGAAATAGTTTATAAAAATTGCATTATGTAAGCATGACCGGATTAAATATGTCGGGGCCCCTAGGCAATGCACGTCTCGAGGCCCTTTTACCCTTGGGGGGCCTACACTGCCGAATAATACGGCCCTGTATGTAAGTAGGAAGTAGTTGCATCCATTTACCTCTTCCTGGTTTCAAACACCTTTTATATATTATGTATAGCTTTACCAAAGTGTTGTGTCAGGTGCCAGATTAGAAAGCGTCAGTTGTCAGCAAGGTTGAATACTCTATGCTATGCAAACCGAACACTGAAGTTCACCTACATAATGGTGATATAATATTATGCATATTGAACCGTAGAATTTCAGCTAACAGAATAATATACCTACCTATGCATGTTCGCAGATGTTTCGATTAAATTTATAATGAACCTACGCGTTCTCTTTATCCTCAAAGTATCTACACTGTTATGTTCCTCTCTGTTTTCTTTGCCCATTTTCCCTCTAAACTTTTGTTTTCCCTCCAATAATCCTTCTGTCAAAATAAGTGTTCCACTTTTGTTTAGCATGCTAAAAGGAACACGTTCGAATTTGAAGGAAAATCTTATTGGAAAGTACCTACCTATCCGTGAAAAACGTGACGCCCAAAGCCATAAATGAAATTATTCGCGGGAGTGAATTTTCTTGTATTTTAATGGATTTGTTGTATTTTATGATTAGGTTATATATATAAATATGTTGTAGTGGGTGTTTGCTTTATTTATGGGTTGTGGGTTGAGGTGTTCCAAACATTCTTCTTGTGTGGTTTGGTTTATGTTTTCTTCAGTTGAGTTGTGATCAAATAATAATATAACCATTGCTTGACAGCTGATCACAATTTCTTCAAAAGCTGAAACGCACCAAGATTCGGCGTTTGACATTCACCGCTCAAATTTATTGTCGACATTAGCTCCACATGGGAGGCCCTGAAGGAGGCCCAGAAGATGCCCAGAAGAAAATAAATCAGAGTGTGCAATTCACACGCGGTAGAAATGAAACTAGAAAGTAGCTAGATGTCGCTTTCTTTTCTTTTGCCTGTTTATTTTAAAGGGGTTTGAAGATTGGATATTGATTTTACAAAAATAAAAATGTTTATTTTTTTGGATTTCGTAGGATTCGAACCATTGTTCACTTGATGTCTCTGGCCGCTGAAATTTGAGATTTACCGCATTATATTAGAACCAAGGACCCGTCAAATAATAAATTTTAGTGACGCACTTCCGTTTCATCTGAATTTCAAATCCCAACGGGGCTAAAGATGTTTCACTTCAAAATTAAATAATTCATAAGCCGCCGCATTTGAACGGATTATGGAAATCGCACTTCATTTCAACAATTACTACAAGAAACAACTATTTACGAACCATAAGTAAAATTTTCAAAATTTTTAGCAACCCCCGACGTAAAAAAGAGCTGATGACCTTGAAACGTTTGAAGAGATTTTCATGAATTGTAGCTAAGAACCATCTTGATCACGTCAGCTTTCAAACAAAAAAAACGCATCATAATCGGTCCATTCTTTTAGGAGCTACGATGCCACAGACAAACTTATAACACCGCCCCTTGCGTCGGGAGTTAAATATACGTTATTAGGTTCTTAAAGGTTTAGGTTCTTCATGAGTATTTTTAGTTTGAAACAAACGAAAATGTCAAATCCATACAAAAAAAATGGAAATAGAAAAGGCGGCAATGGAAATTTTACACTTTGAATGAAAATCGAATATTAAATGCATATTTTTCCATCCATCCCAACTGAAACCGGTGTTTCTTTCGGTGATTAATTAAAATATGTTAAGTTTTCAAAATCTAGGCCTTTTGTGTAGCGGCATGCGGCGGCTTGTGGGTTATTTACCGAAAAAAAGATTACCTCAGGGCCTATATCATATATGGTGATGCTGTGTGAAGGGTCTTTTTGGGGAAAGGAAGGAGAGGAAGTTCTGGGAAGAAAAAGGGTTTGAAGGGTGGGTAAGAATCTGGGGGTCAATGTGTCCAGGTGTGACGGACGTATGAATCCATCCCTCCCACTGCGGTGCAAGGGGATGGGTGGGCCACACAGAATGTGGGGAAACGCATTCGCGGACATACCCAGACCAAAATCACCCCACGAACCCAGGCACCCCTGCAACAAGTCACCAAGCGTAGGTGACTTGTTGCAGGGGTGTTGGTTATGTAATAAATGGTTTCCGGGAGTCGGTACCAATTAATACCCGTCTACAAAATTAGAGCTAATCAAATTTGATGGACATTGGAAGTTCTCTGACACTCCCCATTTTCGATCACCTTTTGTAATAGATACGATGCGTGGCAGCTCTGTTTTCATTTTCCAATTTTTTTTTCTCCGTATGTTGTCACAAGCCACTCAGTCGAGTACTGGCCCAACACCTCACCGGACTCTAATTGTTCAATACCTACTGATTTTTTTAATGTTTTAAGTGAAAAATAAAAAATAAATAAAAAACATATCAAAAATGTCACTGGACACAAAATTTCATTTACATTTTTTACCCCAAATGTTGTCAGGGACCACTGGTTAACACCCTGTATATGATATATATTTATAATTGTATTGTTTTCCCTTTCCAGTGACTGCGCAGGATGACAATCGCTCCAGCAGCAGCAGTAGCGGCGAGGAGCTGGAACCCAAATCATCGCACTCTCACTCCGACTGCGACAGTGACAGCGTGGATGGAGACGGTCACACCAGCTACAGTGACAAGGTCGGCTTCCAGCGGAACACTAGAAGATAACCCCGAAACTAGTTCTTTCAATCCCACAACTAGCTCCTTCAATCCCCCAACTAGTTTCTTCAATCCCGCATCTAGTTCGTTCAATCCCGCATCTAGTTATTTCAATCCCGCAACTAGTTATTTCAATCCCGCAACTGGTTCCTTCAATCCCGCATCTAGTTCTTTCAATCTCGCAACTAGTTCTTACCGTCCCTCCCACTCCAATAGCAACTGCGGCACGGTCAGCTTCCAACAGAACACTAGAAGATAACCTTGCAACTAGTTCTTTCAATCCCGCAAATAGTTATTTTAGTCCCGCTACTAGTTGTTTCAGTCCCACCAACCCCTTATTTTAGTTCCGTAAATAGTTCATTCCATCCCACAAATTCTTACAGTACCAGCCACTCCGACTGTGACAGTGACTGTGTAAACCAGCATATTATGGATACGATTACACTAACAGCCGCAAGGTCCACTATCAGAAATAGCCTGAACGGCGACGGTCATACCAGCTACGCCATAAACAAACAGAAAATAAACAACTGTTCCACAACTAGTTCTTTTAGTCCCACAGTATGTTCATTCTGTTCCAACGGTAGTTATTTTATTGTCAAATCTAGTTATTTCAATTCACAACAAATTAATTCTTTCTTATGATTGGTATCTTCACCATCTGTGTCTGTTCTGCTCATTTAGTTAAAAAAAATTGGTTTCTTTCATCCCATAATTTATTTAATCAACAAATGTTTCATCTAGTTACGCTACTAGTTTTCCCCGCAATACTTTAGTTCCACTACTGGATTGTATAGTCCGCTAAGAAATATTTAGGGCCCAAGTTAGTTGCTGTCAATGATTTATCTTATTTATCTCCTACAAATAGACCACGACTGATTGCTTCACAATTTAAATTTTATTCAATAGACAGCAAAATAAATTGCTTGCTCAGAAAATTTTGAATAAATATTATTATGATTATTACTCCTTTTGAATAATTTCTTTATTTTATGCTTTGCTAACAGTGATTTTATTTTTGTCAATAAATTGCATGTTTGATTTTGTTTTATTATTATTTCTAATTAATTATACTCAACTTCCTGACAATTTTTTTCATTCGGAACGAAAAGATCTAGATTCTTCAGATTTGAAGAATCTAGGTCTTTTCATAAGTAGATACCAAGGTTGGTTATCAAGGTTAGCTCATAGAGGGGGTAGAGCGGTGATTGGTTAAAAATTCTTGACATAGCACAGTCCATGTTCCACTGGGAGATTTGAATTAACTGCAATACAAGTGGCCGTGTTTTACTTCAAACAACGTCACGCATTCGGAATTTGTTCAATGAGTTTTTTTTCGAAAAAGGCCCGTATGAGCTTATTGAACACATTTTCGACGAACCTTGGGTAGATAAATAAAAAAATATTATTATAGTACTTTTAATACATACCTACTAGAGTTTTTATAGGTTGTTTTATTAACCAAGTGCTTCTTTACTGATTTACATACGATTTAAACCGAGTTTTTCTTCAATAAATAATTCATCCGTCAAAACAAACTCCTTTGCTTTTGTTTGATAAAATAATAAAAAACGGTGGTGATGGAAATCTTTGTAATATTGGAAACGTAATAACAATAAATTTCAAACAAATTGACAATATTTTCGTTATTTGTTTTTGGGGTGTTATGCCGTGTTGCGATACCTCCTTCTTTAGCCAACGTTTCGGACATCGTTGCAGTTGCATCCGTTGCATGGTGGTGGACATGCAACGATGGACACTGCAACGATGTCCGAAACGTTGGCTAAAGAAGGAGGTAGCGCAACGCGGCATAACACCCCAAAAACAAATAACGAAAATGATTTTGGCCGTGAAAATCTTAAAACGTAACCAAATTGACAATAATTTTCGTAATAAATTTCCAGTTTCCACTCCAAAGCAAACATTTCCATTGATATGAAATAGTTCAGATAGAAGGTTTATGTCCATAAACAAATCAGCCATATTAATCGCTAAAGAAGACATAATGTAACTAAGACTAAAATAATAAAGGTATTAAGTAATGTAATAAAGAATAAATACCTAAATAAAGTTGTTCATAATATTGGTTAATAAATTTATTTGGTTTAGTTTTTTATTATGAAATGGAGTGAGAAATTTCTAAAAGCCGTTAAGTAAAAGTAGGTAGGTACAGTAGATTTATTTTTATTCTTGCTTCTCTAGTCGTATGCTGCATGATAAGACTACTGCGAGGCAAGAGGGGACTTCGGGCGGGTGTGAGCTATTTTGAACCACTAGAAATTAGCACTACTTTTTTTTATTTTTTTTTTATTTATTTATTAGATTACATATACATTTTGTACACAAATTTGAGTAGACCCACAAAGCTGTCATATGACAGCTTGTCTGCAGGTTCTAATAATTTAAACATTCTTAATATAATATCTAAGAAAATATTTGTAAATACATTTATAGTTTTAAGGAAACAATAGAATAGATCACATAGTAATATTAGATATTTTAACTTACAATCATAATATATAAGATATTTCAATATATAGGTATATCTGCCTAATAACAAGATATGTAGGCAGCTATATTAAGATACATGGAGTTTTCGTTCATTAACCATAGTTTTATCATTTTAGGACTTAGTCTCTCATTTTTTTCAAATTTTATGTTTTTATTGATTTTATTGAAAATCACTGGTATTAGATATTCAAGAGTACGGCTTCCATATTTATTTAATATTCGAGGAGTTTTTAGGCCCTTTCCTTCTCTAAATCTTGTGGTATGTTTGTGTACAAGTAGGTGTTTGTAAGGGCTTTCCCCCATATTATCCATAATAGTAGTGAACCAGTGGAGACCTTTTATTGTAAGTAGGCTCTCTGAGCCATACAGTAGTTTTAAGTTATGTCTCTGTTTGTAAATATTTGTTGTGACATTTTTTTTTATTATGGCAGTTTGTAAATTTTCAATATATTTCATGTAAGTAGTGCTTGCATGTCCCCAAGTTCGAATACCATATCTAAGGATGGATTAAATTAAATTAAAATTAAATTAAATTAGATTAAATTAAATTAAATTCCTACATTCCAAAATTAGACAAATCAACAGATATTCACATAAAAGCCAGATTTACCAAAAGCGTTAGAGTACCGCACTTTTCATATTATAATTATCTATGTCCGAGGTTGATTCTAATTTTTTTTAATATTATCTCCACACAGGAGGCCCTGCGAGAAAATAATTTCCCTGTAATAATGTCATCTTTTGTCAGGTTGAGAAGAAAGAAAAAGGTGTGAGGGGTGGGTAGGAATCTGAGGGTCAGTGTGCATAATAGGGGTGACAGACGTATGAATTTATCCCTTTCACTGCAGTTGGCGACCCACGGCAGAGGTGTTGGTTATCCAATGAGCCATTCCCGGGGTGGTGTGTGGTACCCATAACTGCCTCCGAAAATTGAGCTTTCCGCAAATAAATTACGTAATCAATATTATGGCGTGACATCCTAGGGTGGAATTTGGACTACTACACAAGTACTCTCCACTTTCTGTGATCCCTTATATATCATCACCTCCAGTCCTCAGTCTTTCCTGTCCTACTCCAATCCTCTTCCACCTCTTCCCATGGGTCGCTGCCACTGGAGAACATCATTTGGCATTATTTCTAAAAAGTCCAGCCCATCCCAGTTTTTGGGACCTACAGAATCTTACGATGGACATGCTCATTTTTTATTTTTTTTATTCATTTTTATTTATTCTAGACTTACATTTTATAATTACCATCGGCATATACCAATCTAAAAATAATACCACCTAAGAGTAATTCATAATACAACTCCACATTTAATTCCGATGCCTCGCTTTGAAAGCCTAGATGTAATTATAAGTTCCCTACAATATAAAAAAAGAGCACAAAGTTATTGCTGAAAAGTGTTGTCGTAATTTGTTGCGTGACGTAGTCGTTTTGCTAGAAAGAAATATAAGTTTTTTTTTTATCAATTTATGGTTACATTAATCGAATCGTCGAGGAAGCTTTCTATGAGGTATACATTTTTTAAAATATTCATTTAGCTGTTAATTATAAAGTTCGCGAGAGCCCCTACCTAAAATATTGCTAACTGCCTCAACTTCGGTTTTTGAAAAACGATCTTCACAGTGCTCATGGGACGAACTTGTTGGAAGATAAATTCTCTCCATGTAGATGTAGACCAACAAAAGGTAAAAAGCAATGATTCTTCCGATGTTTCAACTGAGAGATAATGCACTTAATTTTCCATAAATATTTTCTTAAACCTATATTTTTTTTTAATTTCCTAATATTTTATAATAGGTCACTTGCATCGCATTTAAAAAAAAAATATCCGGTTTAGGCAAATATTCTAACACATTTTGTTTTTTTTTTATCGTATTTTAGAAACCCTGGCGATTTTTTGAAAATTTCAATCCGAAAAATCAGACCATTTTTTATAAACCGGAAAGACGGGACATAATTTTATGGGTGCGAAAAACCGATAATTACATAGCCGAAAATCATTTGAAAAAAAGAACGTTTTGCACACAAATGGCACAGGAGAATAACGAGGCATACCAAAAATGTTACACTTGTGCTTGTAAATTATAATAATAATAAGAAAATTATAAAATTTGATTTTGTTAAAATCAGCACCATTACCAATATACCTCTAAAACACGTACAGACAGCATAAAATGTACGGGTTTCTCTTCATAATATTTGTCAAAAAGTCAAACCAAACGATAAGTTCGCAGAGAACAAACAATAAATTTAGTGAACGTTAAACGTCAAATTCAAAATTCGCCTTAAATCAAAGTGTTGCCATATAAAAAAAATAAATCAGTGTGGAATTATTAGGAACATTTTCGGAGACGGGACATTTTCATAAAAAAATTCTTTAAAAAAAAACTGTACATTTCTAAAAATTTTTACTAACATTTTCGTAATCTTAGTAAAAAAATCTATCCACAACTTGTGCATAGATTTTTTTAATCTATCCACAACTCATGCAAGTGGCCTATTATAATATGGTCTTCTTTGTGTGCCATATCAGGTCCCCCGTCGTTGGCGATCACTCTTGAAAATGTCTCTCTGTCATTTGGAAAAAAAAAGTTAAAAAATAATTATTATAATATAATTTAAAAAATTTCAAAAAATTTCTCTTATCAATGGAACAAAAAATGTAGCACCGCCTATGAAAAGCCATTCAAAGAGTATGTATATGAACGAGCCGCTAAAGAAATGTCCACTGGCCCTAGTTCAGTGAAACTTCGCACATTGCATCAGTTATCTTCACTCTATTATTTCATCTAAGCATCTGTCTAATATCTAAACAAAATAAAAACGAATTTAAAATAAAGAATTATTAATTCTTAAAATAATTTTGAAACCTACTTTATCGCCTGTCTGATGTGATAAGTAGTTAAAATTTTGAAAATCAAAAGATCATTGAACTTGAATAACGCATTACGTAGGAATTTTGAATGTTATTTCATTGACCAACTTACCCATACACTAACAAACGAATTTAATGATCTTTCTATTTATGATCTTTCAGGAAGATGACCCCCCTTCCCTTGAGCAGTCCTACCAGCAGGGGTTGCTGTCACTTCCCCTTCACCGCGGCACTGCCAGTTCCGCCAAGGGTCACCGCACTGACTCCGATGGCACCACCAACAGCTATTCCAGCCTCGAGGACGAGGAGGCCGCCAGGGATGACAATATCCTGGAGGAGGTGGTGGTGGAGGACAACTACCTGGAGGGGGATGACAATGGTAACACTGTGTCGTACAGGGATAAAATCGGTGAGTCTACTACAACTTCAGAAATGGTTTCTTTTAAAGAAACTGAAGCAGAAACAATTTAAGTTCGTTTATGATATTATCATCTATATTAACTTACTGAAACCAAATGGTTAATGACAAAACTAATAAAATATTTCCACTTATTTTTTTTTTACATGAGCTCCACACAGGAGGCCCTGAGGAACATAATTTCCCTCAGGGCCTATGTCATCTTTATGCTCACCTATGATGCTGCGTGGAGGGTTTTTTTTAAGGAAAGGAAGGAGAGGAGAGTTCTGGGAAGGAAATGGGTTTAAGGGGTGGGTAGGAATCTTGGGTTCAGTATGTCCTGGTCATCCGCCTCCAAGACCTAGACAAACCTCACCCCATGAACCCGGGCACCCCTGCTAAATCACCAAACGTAGCGAACCTCTTGGGGTGACCTATGGCAGAGGTGTTGGTTATCCAATAAAGGTTCCCGGGGCGGCGGTACCCATTCCCGCCTCCCAAATTATACTCCCTCCCTTATGTAATAATCAAACTCTTAACCCGAAATTTGTTACAAGGACGTGGGGATTTGGTCATCATTACCCACTTATTCATTATATTTATGGAAAAAATAGAAAACAATAATTTGCTATAAAGATAGCAGCCAATAAAAATATACGATAAGAAAATGAAGATGGTAGTTCTTAGTCGAAGTATGGTACAGTTAAATATGACCGAATCGGGTAAGGACACATCAGCTCAGTCGGTAAAGCTGCATCTCGGCAAGGCGAAGGTCCTAGGTTCGAGTCCTAGATGTGACCATATATTTTTCTGATTTTCCTGTTTTCTAATAATATTTAATTAAATATTACAATTTGAGGTTTTACTCATTAAGTTAAAAATAAATCCTAATTTTGGTTTAATTAAAAATATAATTTTTAAAAAACTAGCCTGAAAAAACTATTAATATATATAATACTATAATATCCGTGTCCCACTTTTCTGTACATTTAGCATTTTTAAAGTGACTTGCATCTATCTGCTTCCGAATCTCTAAAAACTTATTTTCTGTGATTTCAGTGGTAACAGAGGACGACTGCAATTTCAACTGGTTTACTAAAATCAAAACAGTCTCTGAGAAAAACAGCAACGATCCGGGGAGAACCTCAACAGCTTTTCAGGTTGGTAAAAATTACAGTTAGACGGGATTTCCAATATGGACATTGCGATTAGTTTAGTCTATCACATCGATATTTGGAAGTTCCAAGAGAAACGATTGCGTGGCCTTTTTCTTTGAAAACTTAATTTTGGATTTGAAGTCAAAATACCCAAACAAACAGATTTTTTCAAAATCAAAAGGCTTAGCAAATATCTAGTACTGCTATCTAGTCAGCTAGAATTTATCAGTGTTTTAAATAATATATTAAAATATAAGTCAGAATTTTTTTTTCTTTATTTTATAGACAATTTTAACAATTGTTTATGAGTTCAGCTAATTATTTAAAAAATGCTCTATCTGCTATGAAAATATAATGAAATATAAACTAAGAAATGAAAAGTATTAAAAAAACATTTTAATGAACTAAGGATTACATCATAAACAACCGATTTACATTAGAAGTTGGAACACAAATTTGTCTTTGTTAAGTTTGGTTTTTTTGTGCCAGAAGATCTTCAATAAAGACAACATTTCTTCACTGGCGAATTCCAACTTATTTATTAACTTTTATAATCACATGTTACAATAATAATATTTTTCCCGACCCGACAAAGCACTAAGGTGGTCTTCAGACCATTAACTAGTTGATTCTAGCAGTTTTCAAGAGATAAGAGGCGTTTTTCTCTAAAGAACTCATTATTTATAACCAAAAAACGACTCGCACTAAAACAATAAACAATGGCGAATGACATACCAATGTAATAGTGTGATATTCAGAAATCTGCTTTATCGACTATCATTTCAATCAGTGCAACTATCTGTTGCAAGTAGGAAATCTGCAATAATAAACTTGCTTCGAAATGTTACGTTAGAGATCAGTAACCTTCGCTTTTTAAACAGTCTAATACAAATTTAAAACTCTACTCTAGAAGTGCTTTTTTATAATGTTTCATCTTGAATTTAATATTTCTTTATATTAACATAGTATAAGGAAGTTTATTTTTTCTAAAATTACTCATAAAAATTGAAAATACTAATAAATAAAATTGCTCAGATGTATACTAGATAAAGATATCTACTATATCTACCCTTTTATTTTAAAATGTGTTCAGTTTAGGTATTTTATCTCAAATCCACAAATAAGTTTTATACGAAAAATGCCGCACAACTAAAGCGGATATCTCCACACCTGGATGAATAAAAATATTCTAGTATGACGAATGAATCCAACAAAAAATAAAAACATAACACATTATTTTCTTATACCTAACCATTGTTTTGACAATTAAAGGTATTTTAACTGCCGACAGGTTTCAGAAGAACCATTTTCAAGTCAGAACAAATGTTATACGAGTCCTAGCAACAATAATAATAAATAACCAACAACTAATACGTAACTACTGCAAAAAAACATTGAAATGGCCCTCACCGCCGATTTGCGACGTCGTCAAATATGATTTCAAACAATTACACATATAAGTGTTGGAGTGGAAACTAACACAAAGTCACAAAGAGAAGGGATATATAAAGAAAGGATATAAAAAGGACAGGGACAATAAGCATATAATGTACCATAAGGAAATACTAAGGAACATAAGGAACAAAGCGGTTTAACGGAATCACAGTAAGAATAGGACTATAAGCTAAATTTGCTAAAATGCTGCAAAATTTGTTATTCACGTTTTTTTCCTAATGCTTCCGACATGCCAAATTCCACTGGAGCGTTCCGCTATATAATCAATTTCAACCTTCAGCCATCGGGAATTTTTAATTATGTGATTTGGAAATTTCCCACCCCGTTCAAAAAATCATACCTTCGAATTTTAAGATGCTGCTTATGGTGTTAGAGAGTCGTTGATGCACGTATATTTAACTATTTATCCCATATTATTAGGATAAATAATAAAAAAAAACATTAAATTTATAAATGCATGAATTCTGCGCATTATTTACTTTAAAATTGGCGCGTGTATACCTGTCTGGAGAGTATTAAATAATATGACTTCTATATATTGTCCATAGCCTAGTTCCCAGTTGATAATCATAAATATAAATTTAAATTCAAACATGCATTTCGATCAATAGTTCGTAAGAAAAACATTTCAATATTTTCGGTTCGCAAAATGTCAATAACAAATAATTCAGATGAGATAATACTAAGTTATCTTTGTGTTTAATCGATGTATACGTTGAGCGGATTTTAAAAAAATAATTCCAATAAATGTTTTTAAACATCTCTTAAAAATTGCCACATTTTGGCCAGCAAACGCTCGAGGGTATTTGAAAATTGTGAAAAAAACACTCCAGTGGTTATGATTTAATTTTTTTATTTTAATTACAGACAATCAAATTTTTTCATTTAATCTCATTTTGGCAAGCAAACAATCTTCAGCTTAACACACTTAACTTTGAAGGCGATCACATGAGGAACTAATGAACTTTTTTACATTAATTTTTTTACAAAAATTCACTTGCACTAACATCGCCATTAACTTCAAAGTTAGGTGTGTTACCCCCCTCCATTTCTATTCTACACTTTCTTGAAGGGTTGTACTTTTACAATATTTACGATCCGGCTTCGCCCGAAGTTTCTTCACCATAAGAACTTATTTACAAACCAAAGGGCGTTATGTTTGTATTGTTTTTTTACAAATTAATGAAAATTTCAAAGCTTCCATACCGCAAGAAATACATCACCTTACTACTTATATCAATTAAAAATGGGTTAAATATCCTAAGATACGCTGGACATCTTTAATAGGTAATAATTAAGGATGTCCATCGCATCAGGGTATTTACCTAAAAAAAGCTGCATTGACGTAAGAATCGACAGAAAGAGCAGTGCAATCTTCACAACGCCAAACCTCACCGTTCAAGAGTATTTGCTGCTTCAGCACAATAGATTTTCAGCTTTGCAGTAAGATATTTAGATAAAGTGATAAATAAATAATTGTATTTTTTTATTTCAGACAAGCTCCGACTCGGAGTCTCCGACAGATCCCGTCACTCAGCAGACTATAGAGATGCTGAGAGCTAAGTTTATCCAAGCCAGCAACTAAACACCCTTCAAACAAACAAATTATATCAACGCATTAAGTCGTATCATTCCACTGTTTGTATTTTTATAATTTGAGGAAGGTCACTAAAACATAAAAAAATGTTTAAAAGATCTCATGATCGTGAAATTTATAATCATATCACGGTAAGAAAATCTTTTGCTAATGTTATTTATAATTATTATTTTATTTATCTTTATTTCTGCTTTGGTTTAACTTTTAACCCATTGAGGACCTACTGAATCATTTAGGAATAATATGCTGAAGGAAGCAGAAGATGAGTCCACTCAATTTTTTCTACTTGTTTAAATTTTAAAATCCTGAATAAGGAACTAAAGTTATTTCTGATAAATATTCACCTTCTAACTTAGATACCAGTATTTTTTGTTGTTTTCATGGTTAAAATAATTTTCGGAGTGTTAATTTTTCAAATCTTTCCAAAAGATCGAAATCTGGCGAGGTACATGAGACGTCATACATACCCCGGTTTCGTTTTGTTGGTGACCGGACTACTCAGAATGAATCAACTTAATTTTGAAAAGTCATTAAATGTGATAAAAAATGGTTAAATAGGTCACGTTATGTTAAGTTATGGACTATTTTTCAATTTTTATTTTCATAGCTTTTAATGACTTTTAAGTTGTGTTGATTCTGAGTTGGTATGGAACCGTTTTGTTAACTGTAACGCCAATAGCATACTGCCTAGCGATTCCGTATTTTTTGTGAGATCGTTATTGGATAACGGACGTAATCTCCTGTCAGATTTGTGTGATTTTTATGGCTGTTATTTGCGTTTTCTATGTACAACGTACATTAAATGATTAAATAATCATGCGTACTTGCAGGAATTCATGTTTAAATCGATCTAAACTAAAATATGTGACGTAAAAATCACACAAATCTGACAGAAGATAACGTCCGTTATCCAATAACGATCTCACAAAAAATACGGAATCGCTAGGCAGGTTGGTATGAAATAAATCCCAAAATAAATTAAACATAAATAATTTGTAAGTACATGTGAATAATTATGTAAACAAGAGTCAACTGCTCCAAATCATCTGAAGCCAGTGGGACTATGTCATCCCAAATTGAGGTATGTTGCGAAGCTGGAGGTAGTGGGGATGGGAAGGGGACGTGGAAGAGGAAGACGGGGAAGTACTTGGCTATTCAGATCTGGTCATCAAACAAGACAAGCCGTGTAAAGCAAGGTTTCGATTCTGAATGGAGTTCATTTACCAGGGTGATAGTGTGGGAAAAATATTACTATATTTTGTAAGTTCTTCGATAAAAATGGGATAGAGAGACGAGGTTGGTACACAATGGATTGAAAAAAAATGTTTTTGATTTTTCAAGGGGCATTTCTGAAACCAAAGAAAATATTTCACAAATAATTATGACCTATCTCAAAGTTTACCGTGTTTTTTTAGAAGACGGAACATTTTCACTAAAATTACTAAATTGTTTGTTAATTTATGGATTGGATATGTAACTATTGATTATAACATAGAGCTTACTTTACCAATAATAAGAAATATCAAATTTGTTGTAACAACTTGAACATATTTTCCTGTAGAACTGTTACATTCCTTTAAATCATTTTTTGGATGTTTGTGTGAATGATATTATAATAAAACTATGTAATTACTGATAATATCAAACTCTGAGTGTAATAATAATAATAATAATTGATGTTGTGTGTTTAGTAAATTGACGACAAAAAGACTCATTCCGAATTGACACTGAAAATAATGTTAATATTTACCTACTTTGGTTTTTAAATATTTGTATGCTCTAATTCTATTTCAATTCAATTTGTTTAAAACTTTCAGTCCTTGTTTGTCAGTTACATGACTTTCCCATATAAATAAGCTATGTTCTGCAAATTAAAGTTCAAGAAAAAAAAAACATTATATACCTACTTGAAAAGTTCACAAAATGTGCGCCTATTTCACAGCTATATAAATTATTGCTGAATCATGGTTAGCAGGCGTTCAATATGCGCCTTCCCAGAGGATTTTCCGCAATCTGCGTAGCTTTAACGATGTGCAGATTGCAGAAACTATCATTGAGCGGCGTTAAACCTGTGGAGGTCGAACAATGTCATTGATCTGCAGTCGTCCGGCAATCCGATTGGTCCCCCATCTTATATTGTGTAATGTGTGTTGTAAATCAAATAATCAGGATGTCGGTATAATACTTACAACTTTATTTACAAATTACATCAGAATATAACCACCATAGTTAAATATTAAATATTGACAATAATAATAAATGTGAAGGGCGAACAAACACGATATACAAGTTGCGTCTTGACCGGGAGTTTAAAGCAGACTAAATTGGTGATTTTCGTTGCAGCGCGAGAGAGTGTCTTGTGCAGATCAATGACATTTTTCGACCTCCACAAACATATGCCTGACGTATTATTGTTTTATTTATGCAAATATCGTAACTCTAGAGCTATGTGCATTGCAGAATCATTTATAAAGGCGTTCAATATGCGCCTTTCCAAGGGAGTTTCTGCAATCTGCTTAGCTTTGAAATTGTGTAGCTGGCGAAATTTTTCTGTCGATAGCTTAATTCTGCAGAACGACGCTTTGTATCTTCCCACAATATTAATCCGTATACCTGTATAACGTAGCAACTAACTAAAAACCTAGAACTAAATGTGAATTTTACAACCCTAGGAGTAGAGCGTAGAATATTTGATGGACCAAGCGTTTGACTTATAAGTTCTTCTTTATAAGGAAAATGGCAACAAACCCCAACTATTCTATTTGAATAAATCAAAAATCCACCGACGCCTATCAAAAACTTTGCCACATCAAACATTTTTATAGAATTTTACCAGAATTATTTTTTCACGTTTAACATTCACATAAAAAAAACTATATCTCATGAAAACTGAAGAAAAAAAAAACTACTTGTTTAGTCATTATAATTATAAATAAAACTTAAGTACTTATCTTAAAATTAACTAAATGAATACATTTTCTCTTAAGGAATGAATATTGAATAAGTAAAGACTGATTGCTGATGAAACTTGTAATGCTTTTGTAGAGGAGTTTTAAGATTTACAATAATAGAAACATTTAACATATTTGTATTATTTATGCAATTTTTTTAATAAAAGAAAGTTAATATACACCTTTCTAAAATGCTGTTACTAAAAAACTAGGAAAATTCAATTGCTTAATCCAATTAGTTTACATCTCAATAACTTTAACAGAAAAAAATGCTTTCCTTATGCTGCGTTCCCGCCTGATCTATTCTATGAGATTCTAAATTCAATTTATAGAATAAAAGTTGAAGTTGATTCAACTTTGGATCTATTCCATAGAAAAACAAACTGATTCATAGATTCTATGAAGTAGAACATAGAATAGATCAGATGTGATCTCGGCACTGTAATCTCATTTTTCTTACTCAGTTTTTTGCTAATTTCGAACATTCTAGAAGGAAACAAAATGGCGGCGTGCAGTAATTTCATTTATATTCTCTAACTAAAAAGGACGAAACATATATTTGTTGGTGTTATTTTCATTGAAAAAGATATAAAAATGTGAATAATTATTTCTCAGTTTGCTGGAACTCAATTATTATTGATGAACATTGTTGTCAAAAACCATAAATATATTGTTTAGAAGACTTTCCTACTATTTTGATGGAAGTTATTTAATATTATAAACGAAGAGTTCTGTAAACGGGTAGGTAAGAATAGAATATCGAGTCGCCTTAAATATTAATTTTCATAAGCATTAGGTGATATGTTTAAGGTTAGAAATTTGCTTTTTATATGTGTGTAGGTATCTTCGTAGTTATCATATTGATATTTATGTAAAATGTTGTTGAATTCTAAATCTGGCCTCTTGAAAACTTACATATCTCTCTGATATTTAATCTTATGTTCTAGTTGGATGTTATTAATGTGTTTCAATGGTACCAATAGAAACTTTAAATAAAACTTACGAATATGTGTCATTTTTTTGTTGATAATATTTGAGAATGTCATTTTTCATTACATTCATATCAAATTCAATGTGCGCTTCACAAATTAAAAAGTTTTAAGCATTTAAAAATTAACTAGGCTGTTAATGTCATAGATAAGAAACAAGGAGCATGGAAGCATGCCGATTGTCACAGAGCTACAACCAAACCACACACACTATCAAAGCAGCTATTATGCAATGAAAGTTTTGCGTTTGGTGTGTAGGCAAAAAAAAGGCGGGGCGCTGCTGTGCTTAGAAGGAATTTGCTGTAGTATGGGTGAACCGGGTGAACGACGTCGACGACACTTTGGTGCATGCGATTTCATCCTAATAATGGATCATGGCCTGTCTGCCTTGTTTCTATTACCAATGTCGCAAAACGAACGTTGAATATTAATTTCATGCTTTTCTTACAGCTAAACAATTTCATTTTGGGTTATAAAAATATACACCCCACTCATTATAATTGCAAAAGAAGTCGAATCATATTTTTTCCAGCAATAATGAACATTATTAAATAAATTCTATCATGATCATTCATGTCCATATATAGATATTTAATTTTAAATTAGAATTTAAAATACAATTGGATGAGATTGTTAAGATGGGAAGGTCAAAGATTAAAAATCTTCATTTTATAAAAACAACTTTTCATCGTAAAATTACCAACATTAGCGACAGAAGAAAAATGGTAAAAAAGCAATGCCTTTACTTAGGTCTAGTTGTTTGAATTCCTGTTACATTTGACGATTCCATGACAAATCAGAATACTATTTAGAGTCAGAATAAAGCCATTAAAAGTTTTGAAAAACAACTAAGGGAACGTACCCATACTACGTGACCAACTTTTTGCAATTTTTAACCCCCCCCGGTGACCAAAATCCTAAGCAACCCGCCGCTCATTTGTATGGAGCGTGACATTTTGAAGACCCCCCCCCCCCTAAACGTGTCACGTAGTATGGGTACGTTCCCTAACCTAAAAACCTAATCTAGTTAACATTTGTTTTCATAACTTTTCATGACTATATCACTTTTCGAGAGTGTTCAGATTTGCCTGGTTACCCATTTGACGTTGACAAAATTGGCAAAAAGAGCCATATAATGAGTATTTTGTGTTTACTACATTCAAAACGACCCCTTTAAGTGCCTCCATACGTGGAGCTACTTACAAGCTACTCGAGCCTCATGCGCGTAGCAAACGCGCTGCTCATGAGTACCCGCCGTATAATTTTGCTAGTTTTCGTACACGACGCTACGCAGCGGCTGTGGGTTTGAAGCAGTAGAGTAGCGTGCCTTGGAGGGGCCCTGTATCAAAATTAGTTGGGGGGCCCTAATGAAGGATAAAGCTTTCTCACAGAAGAAACAAAAGGCCTCTGTAGCCCGGGGGCCCCGTATCATTGATACGGCTGATACGGCGGTAGCTACGCTACTGGTTTGAAGTCAGTTGCACGCTACCAACGGTGCTGGTAGCGCACTACGCATTGCAGCATTTATGTCTACTACTATTCGTTTGACGTTTGACAGAAATGGCATCTGAACATGAAAGTAATGTTAGATTTGTTCTGTAAGTGGAAAAAATGTTTGTTTATGTAACTATACTTTACCAGAATACGTAAGAAAGGATTTAGTGGAGAAGGCATGGATTGATGTTGGAAAAAAAGTCAATTTGACATCGCTTGACATTGTGTTAACTCCCCGGCTGCACGTGAAAAATGACCAAGTTCAGCATATTTCGGGTAGCGCCGTGTACAGAAACCAGCATTACAGAGTAGTAAATCTGTAGGCTACTTGCGGTTGCATCACAATCACATAGTTTGTAAGTATCTCCGTGAATGGAGGGCTTAAGAAACAGCTTACTCTCTCAACCTGTCAAAATGTTTATGACCATTAGGTTCTCAGATTGTAGAGAATAACATTCCCTTTCACCTTTCTAAAATTCGCTTGCTTGACTCTGCCAATACAGGTACTTTATGTTGTCTAGAAGTGGGTTGGTACTTTAGATCACAACTTTTCTGGTTGTCCCTCTCTAAACAAATAATATCCATTTTCAATCTAGCATTTTCTAAAATTGCGTCTTCAACATTTCATTCCTTCCAAGTCTGAACTCGACTCCAATTTTCCATATCGACGCTGGAAAAAAAAATGGCTACAGCGCCATACAGCTGTGACATACTATAAGCTGTACTTATTGTATTTGTGCTTGTATTCATCAAATCAAGTTTTGTAGTGCTTCCCAGAACATGTGGGAAACTCTAGAAAACTTGATTTGGTGAACACAAGAACAAGCAAACAATATAGCTTTTTGTATTGTCACAGCTGCACGGGGGCTTTAGCCAATTTTCCTTTTCAACGTTGATATTATGTTGAAATTTTCCTACTTAAAATAATTGTAACTATGGCAAAGAACACTTGAACAGTGAAGGACAGAAACATTGAAAAAACACCGAGAGGTAGAGAGAACCAGCGGCAAGGACTGTTGAAGTGACAAAAAATCTAAATGACAATCGTCGTAAAAATTCAAAATGGCGTTGACGGACGATTTTATAACAATGTCAAATGGAACGAATGTAACGGGAGATTCAAGCAACTGGGCATTAACACCTCACCCCACATCCAAATGAATATGTCTCAGAATTGAATGTTGTGGGGATGAATGTGTTAATATAATTAAATGCAGATGTTGATTTACTGAAATTCTACACTTTAGTGCCTTAATTCAGTTTTTAGTTCTCTCATAGAGGATATTGTGACAAAACCAAAGGGTTATAACTTCAACAAGCAAATAATACTAGAATTTCTGACAACCACAAGATTCTCCGTAAGGAATAGTTGACCTCTGAAATGGCCTGAATTGATAGAAAATAAAATATATTTGTAAAAGGATAAACATTATATATAATTAATCCAGTGTGGACGTAGACATAACTTGGGTTGAAAGGATTTATTGTACAAATTTAATTTTGTAATTCTGTATAATCTTATAAATAAATGTGTATTCAAAATTATTGTGTATACTTTTTATTTAATAATAACCTAAGTCCCTGACTTTACATAAAGTTTTTCGAAATTAGATGTTGACAGTAATTTTCCTTCTGTTTTGAATGTTAAGTGTCCAAAATTTCATTGAGGAATATCAAAATTCTGTTTTTTTTTTTGTTTGTTTTTGGGGTGTAATGCTGTGTTACACTACCTCCTCCTTTAGCCAACGTTTCGGACAGCGTTACAGTGTCCATCATCAGGGCAGATGTGTCAAATTCTGATCAAAATTCTGCTTTAACCGTTGAAATGCCGAGATCTCGTGACCAAAAATTATAGTGTGCCGAAGATAAAAATCCCACAAACAGAATGTATTGTTTCAGATTACCATATGCTAGTATATACATTTGGCACTTGAGAAGTTAAGGGGTGTTTTTTTTGTATTCTCACTTGGTCAGTGACCTTCCTCTTGTTTTGAAGGACAAGTGTGCAAAATTTCATCAATGTCGGAATGTATAAAAATCAAATACACGCTGCTCGATACAGTCACTCCTTAGTAATATATAGAACAGGGAGGATTGAGAAGGTTAGGAAGTATCTGGCTATTCAGATTCGGTGACCAGACATAATTTTTTTCAGTAATTTCAAGAAATGCTTCGATTATGAATGATGGGCTCTCATCCAAATTACTGAGAGCATCTTCCACTTTGGAATGAGATATAAATATATGTTGCAGAATTGCTTAAAATTACAATTAAACCTGCAGCTCCTGCCCTGTCCTGATAGTTTAGAGGCAAGAAACTTACCAGTTCTACCACAGAATTAAAATAAACTTCTACATAAAAATAAGAACACAAAACAACTTTTAAGATTTTTTTATTTCGTCAACACAACACAATTCATTGCAATTTTTATTTTCATAAAATTATAAAAGAAACATTTAATAGAAAACAGATGGTAAAATAAAATGACGTTTTTCATCAAATGCAGTGCAACCTCCAAAAATAGTTTTTTACAATATTTTTTAACTTCTTGGACTACAGTTATAATAACAGTTAAAGGAAACTATGCCACCATTAGGGGTGCCCTGCACAGGCAGTTAGACTATAGCAGGATTAAGAAATTCTTCGGAAAAATACCAAAGTAAAAAAGTTCATAGATGAAAAAAAGGGCTAGTATGAACAATGTTATCTACAAAAAATGTACCATTAAATTAGTTTAATTGGTATGTTTTTTGTAGATAACGTTGTTTAACACATTCATAGACGCTTCTAGAAAATGCCGTAAAGCAGAGGTTCGTGATATGACACATGCTATCACATGTGTTTTGTCACTGGACACATATGTTTTGTAAAATCAATGAAAATCATAAATATCCATAATAATAAGTAACCATCTTCGGGTGTGACACCATCAAGTACAGAAATGTTCACATTGTGACACAAATAGACAGTCTACAATACCACAATACAAAAATTGACTTCCCAGTGATTTGTGTTGTATCGCAGCCTGCCTAAAATACACATATTATGTGCATTGTGTCATATCACATCTATAAAATATAGTTAAGAGGCATTGTGTCTGTGAATGTGTTTTTTTTGTAGATAACGTTGTTTAACTTTAAGACCTAGAATTATTTGTATGTTTTTTGTAGATAACGTTTTTTGACTTTAAAGTCCTCGAACTGTGCTCAAGGTTTAGAATAACTAAAAAAAAAACAACTACATACTCTTATTAGTGTCTTGTTAAAAACAAAATAATTATAATAATGGAGGCTTCACTGCACTTTAACAATAAAAACTGAAAAACAATTTTTAAACATGTATGTGCAAAATGATCTATACCTTACATCAAACATATTATTATACAGCAATCATCCCGTGTGTGTATTTTGTCCTTAGTTTCCATCGAGTGGAAATACCCACTAAAAGAACTGAATTCAAAATTAATGCAAATCAAACTGTCAAATGTCGACCAGTTAAATTAAATTTATACACACAACAACCTCAGAAATTGAAATTTTCCATTCATGGTAATGCCTTTATTTTGATGTCAAAAAATTCATGCTAACATGTTTTAGAACTGCTGACAGAATATAAAAATGTTCAGATTGATTCCAGATCAAAGTATCTTTAACTATTTACCGCTAACCGCACCATAAAATATAATCGCATAAAATATGTTCACCATCAGCGCTATGCGCATTTATTCATCGATTTGGTTTTTCTTTTGATATAATATGACTGTCAAATAGAGTGGTGCGGTGTTTTATTTACAACGGCAATGCGCTGAAAAGGTTAAAAGCATCTACAGAGATTTTGAAAAAAATTTCAGTTCTTTTCTCAAATTAAATGAATTGGAAACCAGATCTGCAGTGTTGGTTAGCTTTTCAGTAAAGAAAAGTTTTTATGTCCCATGGTGGCATGTAAACATGTTGATTTGGTCTGGCAATACCGTAGTGCGAAAGTTGCAGTTGAACTCATTTGATGTCTGAAATTTCTGGAGGTTGCCACCGATACTTTGGTTGTAAAACTATTAACACCACGAAAATGCAGAAGCACCCATGATAGTGCGAGGTTAAGATGTCAAGATGGATTTAAAATGGTGGTCATTTGAGTAATTGCATAAAGTAATACAATGATGAAGATATAATACAATATGTCATGGTGTGAGAAGGTTACATAATTATTAGCAAAATAAGTTAATTAGATTAAGTTACACCAGCCTCTAAACTAAATAAACATTCCTCTACTAGGTACCGTCCAATATCATGACCAATCAGATATGTATTCCAAAATTATTGTATGTATTTTATTTCTTACATTAAAAATTGGTCACATCAAAGTATGAAAGAAATTGAAGAACTTTTGAACATCCTCTAAAATGTCTATCATAACACAGTATTATGTACAAGGAAAACATGAATGTAAGGTTAGAACTTCTCATAGACAATAATTTATCTATGATGGGAGACCCATATACCTCAAAAGACCATACTTTTCAAGAAAGCAAAAACTTTTCAAATTAAGTATGCAAAAAAGATGGACTTGTATAGATGTATAAATATTGATAAACGCTTCATGTAAATGTAATACTATTGACAGCTTGGAATTAAATTATAGACATAAATGAAAAAAAAATGGCAGAGGTTGGGTTAGGTTATTTAAAAACATAGTTTATAATTTTTTATTATTGTTTCATAGTTTAAAAGATGTGGTTCTAGGTCAAACTAATACAAAATGTTCAGTATAAATTTGACATTTTCAGGAAGATTTCGAAACATTCATTTGTTGTTATTGTAAATTGAAAAAGAATTGCTATGCCCAGGAAGTTTGTTTGATTTGGTGGCAATTTGAGCATACGATACGAGTTATTATAGCGATCGGTTAGTAGCCGAGGACAAAGGCGTCGGGTTCCCGCTGATGCATTGCGAGTTCCTTCATCATGACATAAGAAACTTTCTCCGCTTATAATGATGGTAGTTCAAGGAATTAAAAATTGCCTAGTGTAACCCAGAAAAGAAAAAAAAATAAAAGAATTTTTATGAATCAAACCAAAGAGGTTTGCAAAATTAATGAGATTATAAATATCAAACAAACAGGTCGGCAAAAACAATGCATATAAAATTTGATGGAACCGCAATCGTTTAAAATTGCGTCATCAAGACGGCTCATAGGAAAATGTACGCGAGTTTAAAAAGCACACTGGTCCAAGTGTACTATCAACGAATTTTATATAGATTAGGTCCGCAAAAGACGCTTCAGGCTTATCAATATAATCGCGTAGCATTCGGTCTTGAGTGTAGTCCGTTTTTAGCCTTTCGAACAACCAAACTGTTAACGTTAGATGAAGGTTCTCGCTTCCCTTAAGGCAAGCGATATTATCAGTCGCGATGCTTATAGTGTAGACAACACCGCTAGCTCTGCTTTAAATGAGCAGTCTTCAGAAATTAGTAGTACGTACGTTCTGAAAGGAGAAGATTCCACAAAGTTATTTTATATGATTACTGCTCTGTAAGGAAGATAATTGCATGAAAATACAATATTTTTGTATTAATGAAATTTACATTGGCAGTAAAATATCCATTTATTAGATATTTATTCGAAAAAAACAAATCAAAATTATTAAAATAAAGAAGTTATGTTATTTAAAATAAAGAAGTCATGTCGTTGATATTTATTTACAAGTTTACGAGAAACTGTCAAACTCGAATGTGAAGAAATTTGAATGCAAAGAACAAATTTCAAAGATGAAGTGAGTGTTGTCATACTAATGAAAAAATTTAGTACTTATTTTGTAGGTACAATAAAATTACCAATTGACCTTATCATAAATGTTGACCCATGATCATAGATATTTTTACAATAAATTTTATTAATTTATTTATTGAAAATGGCACAGAACTACGATCAAATTAGTAGTGGTACAAATGAAATCTAAGTATTCTTGAGGTCATAGGTCCTCCCAGCATAGAATAACATATTATGTACATGGTTGAGAAGATTGCTTGGTGATACAATATAATATGTAATTATTTGTTGTGAAAAAGCTATGGAACTAGGTAGGAATGTAAACAGTGTTCATCTCAACCTGTCATCTTTACAGGATTGTCATATTATGAGATAGTAAAATAGGTTTTTAAATTTATTTTACTCTTTAGTTGTTTAGTAAAAGTCAGTCTGTTAAAAATCAATAGGTTGGGATTCACTGTACGCTATTGAAATCATAATTATTATTGGTTCCTGTATTGCGCTAAAATAATATTTCTTTTTAATAAGTATGAACAGGAATTCTCCATCAATGAATTGAAGATTGAAGAAGATGAAGAGATAAGAAAAGTATAATATTAGGCCATTGAAGTAGAAAACACGACAGTTGAGATAAATTACAAATTCTTCATTGAGCTGCTAAAAAATCGCTTTGAGCATTTAGTTTCACATACTCCTCCCTCTTGACTAAGGTTTCAGATAGAGTTACAGATGAATAATGCCCTGACACACGTGATGAACATCCTTGATTTCTATTAAAATAATTTATTCATTTTAAAAACATTATAAAATTAATATGTCAATTCGTTTTTAAAAGATACGTGTGGAAAACAATAAGTGCCTTACTGATAAATGTGATCCTAACCCTGTACAACTTGACAAGCAATCATTAATTGCCTATCAGCTGTGCAAAATCCAAAACACGCCCATCGGCAAGGGGGTTAATGTGTAAAGGCCAATTTTATACTAGCAGCAACAAAGCTTGCCTTCTAAATTCTGCTTCCTTGATGATAAATATATCAATATCCGAAGTGATTCTATTTAACAACATGATAGGACTCTCCACCGGCATGACTATTTGCAAGTTAGTCCTGCAGGCCAGAAGAGATAACCATCGGGAACACAAACTACTGCTCTCCATGATAGTTGTTTCATAACGCTGATGGATTTCATACGTATTTGTGTTCCATTGACCATGCAGATCGGAGGAATCCAGATTTTGGACCGCACATTAAGTGTACTTACCTATACGGTGGACTAAGTCAAGTACCGCAATATCGCCAGTCTATCAACAACCATCGTAACAAATACGTTGAAATGTTATTTTTATCAATCGGAAGTGTATAATACGAAGCATTATATCGCCGTCTTTATCGAATGCTTTGTGTGAACCGCTCAATCGTTTCATGACTCAACTTTACCGTGGTTCTAATAACCGAACAATCTTATCGTACGCTTTTGGATACTCCTGTGACCGTCGCCGAATGGAGATCAAGCCACGAGACACAACAGTGAGTATTGCTTAATTGTGTATACCGGATCTTGTTTGGTCACCGGGCATAATTCTTATCGAAATCCATAAGTGTTTTATTTAGCAAGGAGTAGCCGCAAGGTTATTCTAAAACCCTCGTGCATCGTCACGATACAATAGTCGAGTTTTCGAACCATCCACGAATGAGTCTGAAGAAATGTGATACAATATGCACATCCCTACTACCCCGTAGATGGTTCTTTCCGAGCATGCCCAAGAGAAAGTCGGTAGTAGCCATACTCCTTCAGGCAGAGAAATCTCAGATTTCTTCTGAACTTCCTCCAACATGAATACTGCGCGAGATTTTAACAGCTCAATGACGATAAAGTCTAATTATAAAAATGAGAGATTTTCAGTTTGAATCCTCTCTTAGTAAAATAATCATTCCTAACAATCGTACATACAATGCTGGACGACCGATTAATATTGCGCAAACTCACAAAATAGAGACACTTAGAAGAGGACACCAGTGTTTTCTACAACAATTATTGCTGCACGATGACTAAAACAAATTTAATAACATTTCATTAATTATTTACATTAATTAAACTTGAAAAATAAGTCAGCCTAATCTAAATATTAAACGCATTAGTCAACAGAAAAAAAACAACAGATTGTTAGTATTAATCTAAAGGTTCCATCAAACACACACTTCACACAGGTAAACGATTAATCATATTTTATAAAGACAATATGCCTTATATTTTTTCTAGGAGAAGAGCACTTTATTTATTTTGCTATTTATTAAACACTTGTATATTTCAATAAATATTATACTCTGGAGATCCAAGTATGTGAGAACAGTTTTGGTGTTTCATTTATCTAATAAATTGGTTTAACAACAAACTGAATATAATAATTCAATCTCTGTAAATAAACAATATGTTTAGATGTAATTTTTTTTTTAAATGTTATCATACGAAATAGAAAAGACTGCCGTCGAGTCAAAACAAAAATCTATGTACATATACACAATGTCCGGAAACTTATAGTACAAGCGGGAAACTGGTGAAACTGCATGTAGTGTATTGAAAGAGCTTCTATCAGTTGCCAACAGATGCCAGGGTAGCAGTGGCACCCGGCAGATTCAATTAGCAGCCAGTACAGGTTGTGTGACCAGTAGTATAATTATTAAAAACTATTATTATTAAAAAGTACCCGCACAGAACAAATAGTATTTGAATTTATAAATAACAAAAAATATATTTCAATCTGAGAATATTGATTTCTTTTTTTTTGTTTTATTCAATTTTTTTCCGCAACTAAAAGGTTAAAAAAAACTTTTGGAGCTGGGTCTATTCTTAGGCACATTTTTAAAAGACATTAATTACACAGTTGATATTAACTTCCTTAAGACCAATTTTTTTCAAATTTGATCTACGAAAATTCAAAACTTTGGACTCGATTTACTTGAAAATGAAAGCTCAATGACAAAATCGATTCGAAATGTGTAGATTCATCAGTTTTTCAGCTTGTACTACTAGTTTCCGGACACCGTGTATTGTCAAACCAAACAGAGGGCCGTCGTGAGTCATGATATACATATACTCCATCTCAAATGTCATTTTGTAATTTTCGGTCAAATAGTGCGATTTTTTACATTTTAATGCGATTTTCTGATAGGTAAAAAAAATTAAATAATATAATATGTATACAAAAAAATTTACATAGAGCTCACTTTTGTTGCCAAATACGGCTTATGAGGAATCTCTCGTGAGTTCTACCGTAAATGGCATCCAAATTAAATAATATTTTGATTAATAAATCATTTGGCTTTGGAGTAATCAGTCCACATTAGACAAATATTGACTTGATAGTAAACTGCTAAGAAAAAACCAATTCCAACGAAAATATGTCAGACATATTATTTTGGATTTTAAATCATTTGGCACCCAATACAATCTTTTAAATGTTTTGTTTAAACTACATATCTTTTTTTAAATACATGTATACTATAATATAATTTTAATCCACATTTTGGCCATCAATAATTGTTTCTAAAAATCACTATTAAATATACATAATATGAACATCAATAATCCAAGAAAGATAAAGACTTGACGTAGGAAACCACTTTATCAATCGACTTATCACAAAATCCCTCAGAAATATATTTATTTGGTATAATTTATTGTGTAGGTTTCTACTCAATTTTGCGTTTTATTAAAAAAAACTACAAAAATGTAATACAAACGTGGGAAGGAGTTGAAAAAGAAAATTAGTACCTAATTATGTATATACAGGCGCTCAGAAGCACAAAGTTCTTGGCACATATAGAATGAGGTACATATTTCATCTTATGTATTACACAATGGAAAGGGGGTTGCATACATTCATGGTATTGAAGGGTTTAAAATTTTAAAATAAATGCATTGATGAAAGATAACTGAGCAACCTATACGGTCCTTCCATTAACCCCCCCCCCCCCCCCCTCCTGTTACATCTCTTTCAAATACATGCTTCGTTTATGAGAAAGAGGGAGAGGTCACAATGGATATATCAAACTAACTACCAATCTTTCAACGGACATCTTTCTGTGATCCTGTTATTCAATATTCGACTGTACATGCTTTAAAAGCCATATAAATAATTCAATTTTTCAATTTCATAGCCGGGCATGAATAGTAAAATAATAGTTGTTTAAAAATCACATTATTAATATTTTTCATGCATTTTAAAAATACACTAAACAAACCATTTTTTCACCAAACTTGCGGCTCGAAAATAAAACCATTTAATAATTACAATATTCAACCAGTCAAACATCTCCGAAATCGGACTTCCCACAGGCACTTTTATCAAATAATATACTCCACTGACACATTGGCAAGATTCGACCAACACTCAATAGCCATAAAAGAATCATAAAAAAAACGGATAGAAGTTATTTTTAAATGCCGAAGAAAATGTTTTTGGCAACACTATTCTCAAGATTGGCAACATTATTCAACATGTTAGCAACACTATTCTTGAAGTTGGCAACCATAATCTTCAGATTGGCAACACATTTATTTAAAATGGTAACACCATTCGTTGATTTGGCGGCATTATTCTTCAGGTCGGCAACACTTTCATTTTTAGGGTTGGCAGCGCTGAGCTTGGAAGAACTGGACGCGTTGTGCGCGTTGGTGCGCCTGTATCAAATGAGTACCTCCATCTTGTTCCCCTTTCTCATGACACGAACGGAGTCCGGGTGAAATTCGGGGAGGCCGTAACACTTGAACGTGAATGTGACCGTCTGCTGGCCAAAATTCGCTTCAAACCTGAAAAAATAATTGTTAACATGGTGAGTGATTGAAAAAATTGAACTGGAAAATATGTGATGAGTAGGTACCATCATAATATTATTTTTAAAAACAACAACTTGGAAGCAAAGCGGGAAAATATTTGCACTAAAATGTTGAGATATTTATGGCTATTGAAAATTCAACGAGTACTTACTCTGTGCTAATATTGACTTCAGGAGCCTTTCCCACTGCATTCTGCACCACGAGGAACAGCTTGGTAACCATTTCTATGATGTGACACGTTTGGAACACAAAATCCCCCTTCTTCTTGCTGATATCACTCTGAAATATTAAACATACACATATGTACATTATTATTAAAGTTTGTGCTTTTATTAAATTAAATGTACATTATTATTAAAGCTTGTGCTTTTATTAAATTAAGTGTACATTATTTAAAGCTTGTGCTTTTATTAAATTAAATGTACATCATTATTAAGGCTTGTGCTTTTACTAAATTAAATGTACATTATTATTAAAGGTTGTGCTTTTATTAAATTAAATGTACATTCTTATTAAAGCTTGTGCTTTTATTAAATTAAATGAACATTATTATTAAAGCTTGTGCTTTTGAAATGAGAACATGCTCAGTTCCTACCGGAATGTCATTTATCCGGTTCCTATTTCTCCCTAACCTTCACCTTGCTGGAAAAGCATTTGAAATTTTGAAACAATGGTAAGAAAAATAGTGAAAATTCGAGTGCATTTGTTTTGTAAACAGAAGAAGATTTGGGACTACCTTGGAAGTTGTTGGTGTTTTTCGTGTACAAAATCTCGTTTTTAACTAAAAAAAAAATTGACCATCTCAGAGGTACATAATATTGTTTTGTACTCATTCGTTTTGTAGTGGCGATAATTATCTCTGGCGATAAATATCGAGGTGGAACTATATAGCAATATTGTGGTTCTGTTGTGTGCTCCTTTGCAGAGATAAAGTGGTAAGTGATTGGTCATTCCTTTTTCCCTGCATACCTTGTTTTTTCTATCAGTGCATACCTTGTTTTTTATATTTCTTATCAGCGACGGAAGGTTCAACATGGAACTCCTTCTCAATCCTTCTGTTTATTCTATGTCATGCCAAAATGCTTCATAAAATACTTCAAATTATCAGTGATATGTAGTACTTTGCCTACAATGGTAATATCAAAGCTTTAAATAAAAACAAAATTATAGGGAAAAAAAAGGTTGTAAAACTATACCAATGGCTGATTTTGCATAATGTGCAAGTTATGGAATTGAAACATACGGAAAAAATTAAAGATAAAATTATAACGAGATGTTTTTCACCTTAATAGGAAAGATAGGACGATCTGAACTAATTCTTTCTCAAATTTCCGTACTCTTGACGCGACCAGGTCATTATTAACTGTAAATTAATCATTACTTCTATCAGTAAGTGTTCTGGAAAACAAACTGAATGATATTGAGAAAAAACCAGGGATAAGTAACCTGTAATATAAAAAGACTTTTGTTCTTGTAACAATAAAACTGAAGGATATTGAGAAAAAACAAGGAATATGTAACCTGTAAGATAAAAAGACTTTTGTTCTTGTAACAACTTACCCCGAATAGACAACCCGTGGTATCAGTGCTGGCCCGCGAAGATAATTGTGAGTCCAACTCATAGGCTTCTCCCTCCAGGGAACACTGGTGACGGAATGGGGCACACATCAAACAAACACTACTACAGGGACTACAAATGTATGTACACACCAAATCTAGCTTCAATGTCAAGCATCAAATTAACTGTTCAACGTCAAACTGACAAGTTCAATATTAAATTAAATGTACAATGTCAAATTAAATGTTCAAACTCAAACTGATTGTTCAATAATTAAATTAACTGTTCAATGTCAAATTGACAGCACAATGTCAATCCCACAGTTCAATATTAAATTGACAGCACAATGGCAAACCATCAGTTTGATGTCAAACTGACAGTTTAATGTCAAACTGACAGTTTAATGTCAAGTTGACAGTTCAATATAAAACTGGCAGTTCAATGTAAAACTGACAGTTCAATCTAAAACTGACAGTTCAATTCCAAATTGAGAGTTCAATGTAAAATTTCCAAATTGGAATTACTGTGGCAATGGGTACTTTATTTCAAACCGATTTTTGTACACTTTTTATGTAATAATAATAATACAGGAATATCTAAATAAAATTACTAAAAGGCTGGGGTGTTTCAAACTTCATCCCATTTGATTGACAATGAGTGCTATTTTCCTCATTAAATGCAGATTATCGACCCGTTTCAGCTTTCGATCAAATTATAATCAGTCGTCAAGCACAACAGTTGCGTTCAAATATAAAAAAATTGAGGGTGATGATGGTCCATTGTCAATCAAAAGTGACTAAAATTTAACTAACTTTCAAATACCCCAACCTAAGAATCAACGAGGATGAAATTGAAAAACACATAGATATAACACAGAAAGGTTTTTATTGACAAATAGTTTAAAAGCTGTAATTTATTTATCTATTCACCAAATGCTAACTAATATTTAGAGAAAGAAATAGCCTAGAAAACTAAGAAAATATGAAACATTTTACACGCTGTCTGGAAACAAATCAGAGCACTTAATTTTTGTTTTGTTTAAATAATAATAAAAATAATAAAAAATTTCGGCTTAAAACTGAAGGAGCCGGGTCTACGCTTCGACGCATTTGAAATACTCATATTACACAAAATGGCGGCCAAAATGGACGTAACGCCAAACCGTTTCGAAAGCTACTGAATAATATCTTTTGGTAACCATGGAAGCGTGCCATTTTTTAATAACCGTTGGACAGGATGTTTTATTGGTATGCCAAGTCCTCTGTTAAGGCAATTTATTTAGTCATTGATAGAGACAAATTTTTGTCAAATTTGACTTTAAAAATTCCAAATCAAAATAAGTTATACCACAAAATTGACTATAAATGCGATTTAAATTCACCAGTTTCCTACATATACTACTAGTTTCCGGACACCATGTATAGAGGCCGTACATAAAAAAAAAGGTTATGATAATAAACTTGTAAGCTTTTCAAGGTCATTTTATAAAAAAAATATTCTCCGGTCCTAAATAAAGAGTCCTAAATTCTCCAGTCTTCCAAAATAAATATAAACTATACTTTGGCCATTAATATTCTAATAAATGTAATATCAACAGTAATGGAGGGTAGCAAATGTAAAATCATGCAATGTTCAGTGTTTTGAATATTGCGTCCTCTGAGTGCAAAGTCGTATTATCTTCAAGCCCAAACTTTCTAATAAAAGTGTGTTTATCAGAAGTGACCTGCCAGGTAAGTATGTTCTATATATTAATTGTTTTCGTGTTTATTTCGTAGAACTGCATTTACTTGACAAAACTGACAAGTTCAATATCAAATTAAATGTACTTACAATCTAAAATTAAATGTTTAAACTCAAACTGATTGTTCAATAGTTAAATTAAATGTTCAATGTCAAATTGACAGTACAATGTCAATCCCACAGTAAATTGACAGTGCAATGGCAAACTATCAGTTTGACGACAAACTGACAGTTAAATGTAAAACTGACAATTAAATGTCAACCTTACAGTTAAATGTCAAACTGACAGTTCAATGTCAAACTGACAGTTTAATTCCAAATTGAGAGTTCAATGTAAAATTTCTTAATTCGGAATTATTGCGGCAATTTAGAACTGTATTTATTTATTTTTTTAATTTAAATTAAATTAAATTTAATAATGCTATTATTCAGTTCTGCAAGTATTTTAGTTTTTTTTATCGTGACAGCTGTTTCGGCATACAAGGCCATTTCAAACTGTGGTTAGACAACTTTGAGACGACTTATTTATATTTCAATTCTAAATTTCAATTTTGAAGGTGCCTAAATTGATTTAACTCGTTGAATGCCGGGGTATGCCAGCAAAAAGCACCACCAATTAAAACGCGGCATTATGACACCACGTGACATTTCGTGTCTCGCGATTCTGACACTGTCCTTGAGAAATTTTGTACATAGAAAGGTCAAAACCGCAGTTAAAGGAATTTTTCCCACGCATGCGCAAGAACTGCGCACGTTCCCGCGCTCCGATAAATCACTAATATAAATTATATGGAGTGACCAGGCGCATTGCGGTTTTCTCTATGGTAAAGAGCGATAATAGAGCAAGCGATTCTGACCGTGTTCTTCATATACTTTCTTTATACTTAAGGGTCAAAATCGCGTGTAAAGTCTCACGACACGCCGGCGCACGAGCGGCACCTGAGCGGTTAATACCGGTTAAACCGATTTACTGAGAAAATAATTTTAACAATAGATTCTCTATTCTGTGGGGTACTTTGAAATCTGTTTTCTCACATTAAATATTAGTGTGTTCTTAATTGTTTAATAATAACGTGACTGCTATTGCTAGTGAATCAGCTGTCACAATAATAAAAAAATATATATTAGAGAACTTAATAATAACATCATAAAATTACATAAAAATTTAAAAAATGTTGTGTGTATCTGTATGTAAATAATAAAAATAAATAGAGCCTAGGAAAACTCATAACAAATTGTATAGCGCCTCGTGGTGATTTTTCATAAAAACAGCACTCTAAAAAGTACCCAATTATTATTACTATAAAGAACTTATATGGATATATACGGACGACCCAATACCAACTAGTTTGCGATTTTATGCCGTTAAAAAAAAGTTACGTATTGGTTTCCATTAACCTTTTAGAATATGTAAAAAAAGAAATACATAAAATACACCAAGATTTTTAAAAAGTGTAGATACGTTAATGAGTGCTCAAATATTTGTTAAGAAAAATCTCTAAATTATTATACATTACTGAATTAGTAAAAAATTACTTTAAACACTTGTTTCAGGAATGGAAAAACACAGGAAATCTAGTTAGGTTAGGTTGACTCCAGGCTTACCGCTCTGACGTGAAACACAGCTATGTCATCGGGAAGGGGACTAAGGGATATCCGGTAGATTTCTGCCGCCGGTATCCTGTACTTCACGCCAAGGGTTCGTTGGTCGAGGAGCAGCATAGCTGAGGTGGATATTACAGCTAGAGTCGGTACCAACTAGAACAAAACATATGAATAGTATCAAATATACAATAAGAGTATAACAATGTGTGGATTTGGAGGTTAGAAAAGATGGTGCAGATATCAATATTTGAACAATATACACCTAACCTAGAATAAACAATACTAAAGATAGGTTGTCTGTTATTATTTTATCATGGGCCGGTTGTTTCACAATACTTGAATAGTAAAATAACTTGATTAGGACTTTCACAGAACCTGAATATTAACTTTGAAATTTTATGAATTGTTCAAATTCTGTGAAACAATCCGTCCTTAGATTTTTGATCCCCTGTCACATTTGATCGACGATTACTGCAATTCAGATTTCTTGACATTTGAATAATCCTCATTAGCTGCCAATTCTCAGCCTGTTTCAGCGCGTGATCAAACTTTGATCAGCCATAAAGCACAACAGTCGTGCTACTATGTTTGACTTTGAATAATAATTATAGGTGATTAGCTTTATCAGCCAGATAAGATAGACCGAGGTTCGTGAAGTGCAAACTTACCTTTCCACTAGATCTGGTCACTTTATTAACAATATCGGCAAACACCACATACTGGTCATCTGTGTCTATGCAGACTCTCTTCCACACAGCGTTCTGTCGTAACCTAACATAGTCCCCCACAAACGGATGAGAAACACTGCAACAGATAAACAACAGACCACACATTACAAATAACACTAAGCCCATCCGAACATGGGGAAATTGAAAAAAAAAAACAGTTGGCAACTCAATCACTATCCACAGGAAAGCAACTTGCGAATTTCATTGGCGGTTCGCACACAGGCAACTTCTCAAAGACCAGTTATCAAGGACGATGCAACCAGTCACTCGCAACTCGCAGTTCTAGTTGCCGTGGCCGGCGCGTTTCGTTGCCAGGTTGGCAGGTTGCGCCCATGACCTGTCAAGTTTTCGAGTAATTTGCGATATGTCAGAGCAGAAAAATATCGATTTTGTTCAGAAGGTTGATAAATTATTATTATATATTAAGGTTGACAACTAGGAGGCGGCTGGCGGAGGCAAAACGAAGATTCCGCTCATTATTAAAGGCAAAACAATTAAATCATAGTTATTTAACCGGTCTAATTTATTTTATGGGGCTAACTGACGTAGCTATAAAAGATCATTGCCTATTTCAACATATCGCTCACCATACATTTTGCCTTCGCCAGCCGCCTACTATTGATAACAGATAAATTATATTTTTGTTAAACAAGCTGATATAATTAGTGAAATCGTAAAGTTGAGTTGCGCCGTGAATTGAGTTGCCAACCATAGAGAAAGGCCCCAAATAGTGTGAATTTAAACAAACTATTTTTACAGCTTTGCTTTGCAAGGAATATAATTACATATATGGAAAGGCAATGTTTTTGTATTTCTGAAATGTATTTATGATTATAGCCTTTTATTAGATGTCAAAATCAAAACAAAACAAAGTCCTAAAATATCGAAGTTATGTTGTTTTTCCTTGTTTGATTAAAATGAACTAACAAACTCGAATGTGGAGAAATTTGAATATTAAAATGAATAAAAAATTTAAAAGACAAAGTGACAACGGCCTCCAAGGTTTAGGGGTAAGGCTCTCTAGCGGCGACAAATCGGCGTTCAAATCTAGACATGCGCGTGTAAATTTTATTTGATTAATTTTGGTGTTACAACTTATTCATTTAGCATAATATACACATTCGAGAGTGGAAGATACTCTCAGTATCGTCCTGGTGTAAGACAATAATTCAGAATTGAAATATTGCTTGCCTTCCCTTCCCCCCCCCCACCAACCTTCGGCCTCACAACAAGCCCCATTTTGGGATGCCATAGACTCACGGCTCCAGACAGTTGGAAGCAATTGGGACTCTTGTGGGGTATTCACATAAAAAAAGGAAAAAAAAGTACAAGGCTTGGTGTCATCATAGCAATGAAAATTTTTAGTAGAAATAAACTAAATTGGTAGAATATTATGGCAACATTACCTTCTAGCATAACTCTGTTTTCTGTCTTTGAATATAATGCTGGCGGTGACCTTTTCTCTCATTCTATTTCTGGCAGTTTGGTCAAATTTTAATCGATATTTGTGACACTGAAAAATCAAAAAAACATAATTTACATATTATTCATTAAATATTCCAAATTAAATATAAATATCGATTGTCCAGTTGATTACTCCTCTCCAAATACTAAGTTCTTATTTATTTATTACATGTGCCATTAACATATAAAGAGTTTGTAATACCAAAATAAAATCATCAAAATCGAGGTTTTGTATTCCCCCTCCAAAATGTATCCTCCAAAAATAGACCGGTTTTTACGATTTGTAAGAACTGTATTAGAAGAAAAGGGAGCAGACATGCTTTTCGAATTCAATTTTTTGAAATCTGTTTGAATTTCAGTTTTTCGAAAGACTAATTTTTCGAACAGCAATTGGACGAAAGACATATTTTTCGAATTTGTTTATCAACTTTTAAAATATATATTTAACTTGCTTATGACTAACGAAATAGTGTTAGGTTAGTATATATTGTCTATCCTATAATAAAATACTCTTGTACGTACTGTATACATAATATATCAATTCGAAAAACTAGTGTTTCGGTCAATCGATGTTTGAAAAATTGAAGTTCGAAAAATTGCATTTCGAACAATTGAATTCGAAAAATTGATTTTGAAAAATTGCAATTCGGTCAATTTACCTAGACCCAGAAGAAACTACAATGTAGAAACTATATATCTGTACATTTTGCTTTTTTTTAAATACATTGTCTAGTTTGTATACTGAACGTCTGTTAATGGCAAAAAAAAAAACAAAATGTATCGACATGCTGGTGTTCGATATCTATATTATTTAAAAAAAATATTTAGTGCAGTAGTGTCAAAATCCAGAGAGGAAATTAGGGAATTCGTTTGTATATACATGTGGCGACGCATTATCTTTCGCCTTCAGAAAGAACATCGAGAAACATCTGATATTCGCGCAGCGCTGGCAAGCCACTCACCTATGTACCTATCTACCTACGAAGGCAGGATGGACTTTGGCCGCCTGCCGCGCCGATGACGATAATAATATCGCCACCGCCTAGAAAGGTCTAGAGTTTACAAGCCGCCTGAATATTCGGCACCGCGTATGTTCCAGTACCTTCCAGTGTGCACATTGCCGGCGAATGGAACATTACTCCACCGGTCGCGCTGGTATATATAAAACGACTAAACTCGGCGCTAGCTCAGTCAGTCTCACACAAACAGTCGGTCAACAGCTCGTCATGTAACAGCACGCACACGAGAGCCCGGTGCATCTCCGCTCTCTCCAGGGCAGCTTCCTCGAGCTCCATCACCACGTCTCAGCTCTAAGGCCCACCGTGTCTACAGCTCACTCAGAACAGCTCCATTCCGCGACTTACAAGGCTTGCGTCACCTTCAGTCCAGGGATCAGCTCACCACTTCATGGCACCCCGAAGCCCACGGTGCTTCGCTGCCATGGAAACACGCTCCGCCTCACCAGGACTACCTGCTGGTGGCTCAGCTCACCGAGCCACACACCGTTCATCTCCGCGACTTAAAGCGTCGAGCAACGGCCTGGAAGATAGGTCATCTCCACCGCCATGGTGTCGAGCAACTCGCTGACCTTCACCACACCATCTCCATCACATCCGTACGCTTGCGGCATCTCATCACTGCACCCTGCATACATCATGTTACTGCTTCACTGACCCTCGCTACGTAGCCCAATAAACGACTGACTCACTACACCGACCGACGCCTTTTATTTCTCGTTCTGTCTCCCGCTCCCTCATACAAATCGCTGCCCAGTTTCCTCTTAAACACCACATAAAGCAATAAAGATTGATTGATTATACACTTCTAAAGCGAATATATACAAAATAATTGAATTATTTTATTTTACATTTTTTTTTAAGTTTTCTTTATTCCTTGAATTGTTTGTTATATGAATTGAGGATTTTTCGACCACCACGCTAGGCACATGCCCGTGTCGTGGTGGTCGAGTTAAGTTACATTAGCCCTCAGGGCCTATTTCATCTTTGGGGGTGCTGTGTGGAGGGTCTTTTTAGGAAAGGAAAGAGAGGAAGTTCTGGGAATGAAAAAGGTACGAGAGGTAGGTAAGAATCTGGGGGTCAGTGTGTCCAGGAGTGACGGACGTATGAATCCATCCCTCCTACTGCGGGATGTTCCGGGAGAGTATGGCTGGAGAAGTCAAAAGGGCTCCGTCAACAATTCTCTCCCAGCTTGATCCGGCTTGCCATGCAGCTGGTGGGCAGACGCATCCGCCGCCAAGACGCGTGAACCCCGGCACCCCTACTAAGTCACCAAACCTAGCGAACCACTTGGGGTGACCTATGGCACAGGTGTTGGTTATCCAACAAATGGTTCCCGGGGGGGCGGTACCCTAACCCGTCTACCAAATTGAATAAATCTGTAGTTCCCGAGGTAACAAGAGATAACAAAGACAAGTTGATTTACCCTCCAGCGGTGGTGTATCTGATTGAGCAGCGAGTGAGTGAGAACGAGGTGCTGCGGCACCTTGGGCCAGCCCCCACACAGGGGGGACAGGTGCGCCGAGGGCAGGCTGGCCAGCAGCCCCACCAGGTATCTCCGCCGCTGGATACAGAACACACAGATTAGTTGATGGTGGGAAACATAGGAAAAATGAAGGAACAAATGGAGATATATGGCACGATAGTCATTGTTCTCTAATTTCGTTAACTGAAATACATAATTGTTTCTCGTTGTTCTCTAATTTCGGTTACCAAATAGTTGTTACTTATTGTTCTCTAATTTCAGTTACTGAAATAGTTGTTTCTCTTTATTCTCTAATTTCGGTTACTGAATGTGAATGGAAGAAGTCGGGGACGCCCGAGGAAGACATGGTACGACCAAGTGAATCAGATACTTGAGTCAGGCCATGTGAAGTCGGAATAATAGAAGAGCATGTATGAGACAATGTATGAATGTGAACGAGGCAAGGAGTGTGTGCCAAGATCGAGTTGTTTGGCGGTCCGTCCTCTCTGCCTACCCCTGTGGGGAAACGGCGTGATGGTTAGTTAGTTCAGTTACTGAAATAGTTGTTACTCATTGTTCTCTAATTTGGGTTACTGAAATAGTTGTTTCTCTTTATTCTCTAATTCCGGTTACTGAAATAGTTGTTACTCATTGTTCTCTAATTTCGGTTACTGAAATAGTTGTTTCTCTTTATTCTCAATTTCAGTTTCTGAAATAGTTGTTATTCATTATTCTCTAATTTCGGTTACTGAAATAGTTGCTTCTCACTATTATCTAATTTAAAGTGCCTATTAACCGTGCCCCACTTTTCTGTATATTTACCAAAATCACCAATTGATGTTATAAAATTGTCATATAAAATTCCTGTGATTTTATTTTACAATGACCGTAAGTCAAAGAGAAAGGTGCGTAAAACATATGTATGACAGAGAAAGGCGTAGATGAATACTGCCGAATGAATCCGGTTAGATGAGACTGCCTCTCTTCCCTCTCACGCAAACTGCATGCAGCCTTTCGGATCTAAATCTTGTCTATTACGACGATTTCTGTATCAACGTCAGGTCAGCATTAAAGGAATCCTGCGACAGCCGTAGTATAGCATGCAGTATGCCAACGGGTTAAAATTATACAAAATACGGATGCAAATAAATTTCACAAAATAAAAAACATTGCAAAAAATAGGAAAAAAATAGAAATAAAATAAATCGTTAGAATATAATGTGCACTTTTATAATGAATGCGATGTTTGAATATGATGGCAAAAAAAGGCAATAAACATATGTTCCTTATCGCTATAATGCTGCAGCTTTTTCTTACACATTAAATAATGGTGAGACTTATACAGACATAAAATACATGTGATTGTTTCCTCCAAAGTACTACTTTTTTGCGAAGGGAATTTGCTTAATTTTCTTTATACATTTGAGGGAGATGTGTGATAATGATTGTATGTTTCCTTTGGGGGGGTGCAGACATACGTTGACCGTTTGTCTCATTTTCGACTGTTGTTATTTGGTCTGAAGAAAGAACTGCAGCATTATATGTTCAAGCACAAAAACAAAACCATCAGCTCATTGACATTTGACATTTCTGAATGTTTGGAATTCATTCGCTTCAATATTATCCTTGTAACTATATTCCATACTTTCAAAATTATCATCACGGCTATTAGCATTGTAAGGGTCTACGGAGACGTCACGGTGCCGTGTGTGAGAGAGATGCAAGAAAATGATTACTTTTTTCCTTTGGAGGATACAGACCTACGCACACTGTGTATCTCATCTTTTGAAAGAGCTGCAGCATTAGTGTGATAAAGAACCTTGTTGCCTTTTTTATGCCGTCACGGTTCCGTAAACGTGAATCGTCACAGTAATTTTAAAAACATTCATTGGGTTAAAATTACTCAAAATATGGATGCAAATAAATTTAATAAAATAAAAATAAAATTTCAAAGAAAAAAAAATAAATCATTAGAATATAATAGAGGAAATATAAATATATGAATGCAATAATACCTTCCACTGGACGTAATGCCTCTGAATGGTCTCTACCGCCCAAAGAACTCGTTTCTCATGCTTCATTGACAACACACGCTTTCTCGTCTGTCAAATATAAAATACAAACTTGTCAGAAAATGCCCCCCAAATTACTTCAAGCACTTTATGTTATGAATGTCTCGGAGGAGACGCTAAATCTAATAATTATTAGACCTGAATTTTTCATCTTAGCCATAAAACATTATTTGTTGGGCAGAAGGTTTTTGTGGGAATAATGTGAATATGTACCACTTATGTTTTTAAAAAATTATGGATATTACAATTTATGATATATGTAATAATATTATGTTCTGTGATTTATTGTTTGAGTTATTAACCCCTAGAGGCGAGAGCCCTGCATTTGCAGTATTGAAGAATCGTGCCCACGCATGGTATGAAACACTGCAATTGCAGTATCAAGCTTTTACATTCATTTTGCCTTCGGATTTTATCTACGGGTTAGTTAAAGACAAAAATTAAAATGTTACTTTATCCAGGATGATATTGTCTACGTGTTGACTTTAACAAAAGAATTTTTTTAACTCCACATGTTTGGAAATTATGCAAACGTTTAATGCATGCCCAGAAATGTTTAACTTTACGGACAATAGGCCACTTGCATGGATTTCATAATGACCTGGAAAAAATCGTGCAGATAGATTTTTCTACTAAGATTATGAAAATGTTACTAAAATTTTTAGAAAGTTACAGTTTTTTTTTTTTTTTTAATAAATAAATCCATTATTTGGGCTCGTGACGTCACTACATGAAAGTGTTACGTCCCCAATAATATTCAATTAATTTTGTAAAATTCCACACTGATATATTTTTTTAATATGGCAACCCTTTAATTTCCGGCGAATTTTTGAATGTGACACTTCAAATTCACTAGCTTTATTGGTTGTTCTCTGCGAACTTATGGTTTGTCATTTTGACAGATGTTACGAAGTGAACCCCACACCTATTATGCCTTCTGTTCCTGTCTTAGAAGCGTAATGAAAATGGTGCTGATTTTAACAAAATCAAATTTTATAATAATTGTTATAATTATAATTTACAAGTACAAGTTTATTACATTGGATTTAGTCATGTGTAGATGATGAACATTGATCAATAAGATGGATCAAAGAAAAAAATATTTATGAGATGTAATATTTTTGGTGTGCCTCGTTATTCTACTGTGCCATTCGTGTGGAATACATCTTTTTTTTTTTTAAATGATTTTCGGCTGTGATTATCGTTTTTTCGCACCCATAAAATGATGTCCCGTTATTCCGATTTATAAAAAATGGTCCGATTTTTCAGATTGAAATTTTCAAAACGTTGCCATTCATACTTAGAATGTCTTAGAATATTTGTATAAACCGGAATTTTTTTTTTTAAATGTGATATATAGTCTGTCAAAAAAGAGTAGAAAATATAAAAACTTGAACTACTAAATTTGTAGACTGGCAACACCAATTTAACTGTCAAATATTTTTTTGAAGTGCAATGACACTGAATGTATAGAACACAGTAAACCACATTTTAAAAAACAAAATTTGATTAAAAGGTGATTTATAAAGCGATTTGCTTTAATTTAATTTAACATAAATTTGAATTTAACAATAGATAGAAAGGAAGAATCACTAATGGTGTGTTTAGTTACACTACTTTTAGATCTGAATGAGTTAAATATATTCAGATCTAAAATTAGAGACATGATCTAAAGCCCAGGCAACGCTAGGTACTTTATCTAGTATTAAATAAATGTGCGCAATTTCTAAACTGTGCTTTATATTTTATTACATTATAGTTATTCTTCATTATGTTAACACAAAATTGCAAAGGTATAATAATAATATACCTATACGCAATTCTAATTTTGAGATCGGCGGGTTTCTATACTGCAATGAAAAAATATTTTTTCCACTTTTAATGCCTTTTTAATTTTTTATAAAAATGTTGGTTACACAGCTTTACTTTAACACCATGAGTTATGTGTTTAGTATTGCCATTTGAACAACAGTGGCGCCCTCATATATTTTCTACTCTTATTTGACAAACTGTAAGTGGCCTATTGCTATCAATCATATGCTCTTTCACAATTATGAATAATTTGTTAGATAGAAAACTTCAATGCCTATATTTACTTATTTTAAACGAAAATACAAAGTGCGGTATTGCCTCTTTCTAACACTGCTTAAATCATACATCTCACCGTAGTACAAAAAGAGATAGAAAAACTTTCATGTCTGTCTCAGTTTGTGCCGTAAAGGACACAAAAATACTCTACAGTTATCGATGTGCTGTGTACTAAAAGTCAAAAAAATACCCGAGGGTTTTCGAGGGGTTAATAAATAAATCAAATGTATCATGAAATGGCGTGAAAATATCAGGTCTCTAAAAATCAGTTGATTCTGAAGGAAGCAGTCTTCAGAAGGTTTAGTTTTGTGAAATAATGTAGTTAGTTTGACAGAATGAAAAAAATTAACAATGTATGGTAGAGAAAAAAATATAAAAATGAAAGTAAGAGAAAAGCACCGATCTTCTCCTTAATAAAATTTTTCTTTCCTCCATGTCATGAGTGGCCTAATAATTATGAAATAAAATAATTATAAAAACTCAGATTAAAAATATGATTATGAAATAAAATTACAAAAAAGATGCATATTAGAAAAAATATTAAAGACAAATAATTTAAAACACAAGCATTGAGGATTTAAGATATTATTAATAAGTAGAAAAAATAGTGACACTTTGTATAGTGTACCTAAATATTATAAAATATCTTACATTGGTTGGTTTATGAATTATATTATGCCATGATTAAGTAGGTCACTTTGGAAAGATTTGTGGGATTTTATGTGGAAAGAATGCCACATAAAGGGACATAAAAAATCATGACGTTTGTAATGATGATGACGGGATGTAATCATGATGGGTTGAAGTAATGATGATGCGAAGTAATGATGATGATGGGATTTAATGATGATAATGGGTTGTAATGACGATGATGGGATGTAATGATGTTGATAGGGTGTAATGATGAGGACGGGATGGAATAATGATAATAATAATACTACATTTACAGTTCTTAAAGCTACAACCACCTGCTAGATTCGATGTTGTGAAGAAATATAAGTTGTGTCAGAATTGTCTTTCCGCTCAGCATTTGGTCAAGAACTGTTCGTCGCGTTTTAATTGTTTTCAGTGCCATAAAAATCATCATTCTTTGTTGCATTTTTCTCGTGACGTAAATAGGCAAGAACAGGCGTCAAATAGCAACAATTACGATAACACTTCTAGACAAGAAGTACTCGATTCGCCACCTGAGACAATCGACCCAATCGTATCGGCCATCGCGGCAACCACACCCCATTCGGAGAGGCTTAACAATCCCAACGTTTTATCGAGCTCTAGCCAATCATCAGTTTTGTTAGCTACGGCCATCGTAGAAGCTCGTGATAAAAAGGGTAATTTTCACAAGGTTCGTGTATTATTGGATTGTGCCAGTCAGGCAAATTTTATTTCAAATGATTGTGCAATTCGTTTGGGCCTCGACTGTTCTAATAAACAAATTCCTATTCGAGGAATTGGATAGTTGTCGGCCATCGCGCAGAAGGGACTGGTCAAGTGTCGGATCCGTCCTCTATGTTCGAATGAGCTTTTTGATGCGGATTTCGTCGTGTTATCAAGCATTTGTGCACAGTTGCCTAGTTCTCCCATTCGTCGGGGAGACTGGGATCATTTGAAAAATTTAACTTTGGCAGATCCAAATTTCGATAAACCCTCTGCAATCGATATTTTATTGGGTGCTGGGTTGTTTTCATCCGTTCTTCGTTCAGGACGGGTGGTAGGAAAATCTAATGAACCGATAGCTTTGAACACGGCTTTTGGTTGGATTTTAATGGGAAATGTCGATCACAGCGTGTCTCCTCCCATGAATTCGTTTTTGACGACGTCAGAATCGACAATTGAGACTGTTCTAAAAACGTTTTGGGAAATCGAAGACCTTCCAAATCATCCTTCACCGTTATCTACGGAAGAGTTGCTTTGTGAGGAAATATTTTCAACGCAGCATTATAGAAATGATGCGGGACGTTACGTTGTCCCACTTCCATTCAGGGAAGTTAAATCGGCTCTTGGTGATTCATATCATTCGGCAGTATCTCGTCTGCATCACCTCGAGCGCCGTTTTCTCTCGGCATCCAGATATAAAATCTGATTACATTCAATTCATGAGAGAATATGAATCTTTGGGCCACATGATAGATGTGACAAGTTCATCAGTTTCTATTGGAAAATATTTCATTCCTCATCATTGTGTGATTAAGGATACTGGATCCATTAAAAAACTTAGAGTTGTTTTTGACGCAAGTTCAAAAACATCTTCTAACCAGTCGTTAAATGATATACTTTTAGTAGGACCTAAACTTCAACAAGATATTGTGAAGTTAATTTCCAATTTCAGAACGCATAAAATTGTCTTTACAACAGATATTTGCAAAATGTATAGACAAATATTGGTTCGACCAGAGGATAGATCCTATCAACATATTTTATGGCGTGAATCACCGGAACAAATGATTAAAGAATTTGAACTGCAAACTGTTACCTACGGAACGGCTTCCGCACCGTTTCTCGCTTTACGTACTTTACAGCAACTCGCATTGGATGCAGATGCCAAATTTTCGACGGCATCAAAAGTTTTGTTAGAAAATACGTACGTTGATGATATTTTAGCTGGAGCATCCACACTTGAATCGGCACGTAAATTGCAGCGAGACTTGGTGGAACTACTTAATCTTGGCGGTTTTGAATTGAGCAAGTGGTCGAGTAATTGTCGTGAACTGCTTTATGATATTCCAATCTCACATCAGGAAGCACCTATAGAAATTGATTTAGATCATGCCAATAACATTAAGATTTTAGGTATTGTTTGGGATTCGCAAACTGATTCGTTCTCGTACCGAGTGAAAACATCACAAATAACATTTTCGAAAAGGTCAATCTTATCAACAATTGCAAAGATTTTGATCCACTTGGATGGATTTCCCCCGTCACATTTTTGGCTAAATGTCTGTTACAACAGTTGTGGAAGCTTGGATTGAACTGGGACGATCCAGTTCCTGTCATGGTTCAATCTCATTGGACGGCAATAGTATCGTCATTGTCAACATTAGCCAATATTCAAATTCCGCGTTACTTAGGGGAGAGTAGTGATAATACATATCAATTAGTGGGATTTGCAGATGCATCCGAAAGGGGCTATGCTTGTGTTGTGTATATTCGGTCCCAACACTCAAAGCAAGAATTTAACATTAGACTTTTGGTTGCCAAGTCAAAGGTGGCTCCAGTGAAAACTCTTTCTATTCCACGTTTAGAATTATGTGGTGCTTTGTTACTTGCTCGACTTTTGGATTATGTTTTGAAATCATTCGGTACAACTTTACATATTGACAAAGTGTTCGCATTTACGGATTCTTCGATAGTTTTATCATGGATTCATACACCTACTTATAATTTGCAAACCTTTGTTGCCAATCGAATAGAACAAATCAATGAAGTTAATTCGTTGATCAAATGGTTTCATATACGTTCTCATTTAAACCCAGCTGACGTATCCAGCAGAGGACTTTTGCCTGATCAGTTGGTCAATACAGAGTTATGGTGGAAGGGGCCTCCTTGGATGCTCTCACCCGTCGATGAGTGGCCATTGGTCCATTCTTTCAGTGTAAAACTTGATGTTGTTCCTGAGCTAAAGGCCAACAATATTCATGTATTGACTACAACTGATTCGTGGAATGATGAGACGTTAAATAGATTTTCTTCATTAACAAGATTGCAACGTGTTACAGCATGGATTTTGAGATTTGCTGTCAACATTCGAAAGAAGAAAGAGGATCGTATATTTGGAATGTTAACCGTCGAGGAGTTGCTTTCATCTCTGAAATTATGGATTTTGAAAGTACAACGCGTGCATTTTCATATTGATGCAGGAAAAAATTGTCGTAACTCGTCTCATGTTCAAAAGTTAATGCCTTTTTTAGACCCGGTTGGTCTGCTCAGAGTCGGTGGGCGGTTACACAATGCCCCTATCGCCTCTAATTTTCAACACCCTATACTTTTGCCCAAAAAAAGTCACCTTACTAACTTGATTATTGACTCGTTTCATAAGACTTATTTGCATGTGGGGCCTAGGACATTATTGTCAATTCTACAATCAAAATATTGGATTGTTTCCGCTCGAAACGTCATTCGGTCGCGTCTAAGTAAATGTATAACATGTTTTAAGGCTCGTCCTGTTGGGGTACAGCCTATGATGGGAGATTTGCCCCAAATTAGATTTCGTGAAGGACGTCCTTTCCTCAACGTTGGAGTGGATTTTGGTGGCCCGTTCTCAATAAAGGAAAGTAGGCGTAGAGGAGCCAAAGTTTTGAAGGCGTATCTGTGCTTATTTATTTGTTTAAGTACCAAGGCAGTACACTTAGAAGTTGTGTCTGATTTATCCTCGGATGCTTTCTTAGCAGCTTTGGATCGCTTTTTAGCCAGAAGGGGATTATGTTCTTGTATCCTTAGTGATAACGGCACAAACTTTGTCGGCGCTAACAAATACTTATCAGCGCGTGATTACCTCACATCTGCTGCCACCACGCGGCAAATCAAATGGTACTTTCATCCCCCTTCTGCACCTCACTTTGGAGGCATATATGAAGCAGGAATAAAATCTTCAAAATATCACCTAAAACGAGTAATAGGTGAACAAGTACTCACGTTTGAGGAATTAGCAACATTATTTAGTCGAATAGAAGCCATCTTGAATTCTCGTCCATTATCTCAATTGTCTTCTGATCCATCTGAACTTGAAGCATTGACGCCTGGTCATTTTTTGATAGGGGCTCCTCTTACATCGGTTCCGGAACCTGACTGGTCTGAAGTACCGATGAATAGATTATCACGTTGGCAATTGTTGCAAAAAATAACTCAGGCATTTTGGAATCGATGGAGAAAAGAATATTTGCACACCCTTCAACAACGTGGAAAGTGGATAACTTCATCACCTAATCTTAATGTTGGAGATTTGGTGTTATTAAATGATGGAAAAATTCCATCCATGCACTGGCCACTGGGACGCATCGAGGAATGTCATCCGGGTCCTGATCAAATCGTACGGGTTGTGACAGTTAAAACTGCACAAGGAACATTTCGTCGGCCAGTTGTCAAACTTTATCCATTACCACTTTGAAACATTTTACTCATAAGTTTATTTTAAGTTTTATATTTGTCGTCTTTATTTTCTCCTTACTTTTTGTTCGTTTTCCCGCGGTGTCAGTTGCTATGAAAGATAGGTCTTCAATAACTTATCTTAGGAACATATTCCTTATGGATTAATTTTAGTTTTATTTTAGACTTATGTTTCTTACATTTTTCTTTAATTTCGTTAAGTTGTTCGTTGCAAAAGGATTGAATAATTGTTTGTCGTTTTGTTAATAATAGGTTGTTATTAAATTCATTTGTTTGTTGTCAGTATTCGGAAATGTGTGATTTACCATCGGTCGTAGATAAGAGATTTCAATCTCTTCTCGGGGGCGGGAATGTTGGGTTTTGAATTGATATTGTGCTCAGTACCTACAACTGATCGACTTGTGACATTGGAAGGAACTGGTTTTTCTTTAAGTTTTGTGCTCGTCTTCGAATTTGGTAAGTGACTTGGCTTTCCTTACTTCCTTCTAGTTCCAGAGATTTACCAGACACATATAAGCATTCAATTCATTTCGTAATCTTTGTTTATTTAGCAATTTACAGTCCACCATTCGCCTGTTGCATTTGAGGCTGTCATTTCGGACAGTTTCGGATGCAACAATCGATGTAATAGCGGCAATTTCATGCTCATACGGTATCAAACGCCGCTCCATGCCACCGCGCAGAAAATTCTCACAATGAACTGCGTTGTAAACCGTTACGTTACTTTCAGTCTTTACTATTCTGTGCGGAGCCCTCCATCCTAATTACTGTCATTCCAAAGAGGACGTGTAATTGATAATGATGGGATGTAATAATAATGATGGAATGTGATGATGATGGATTTTGTTAGGAGAAGATGATAGAGAAGTATCAGGTTAATAAATATAGAGTGAATTAAAAAAAACATTATTGATGTTTTTAAACTATCAGACATTCAAATAGGTGTCAAAAAAATCACAAATTAAACTAAAAACCATAATGGTTATTCTCTTCCACATTTTCCAAAGCTCGGTACAGAAGTTATAAGAAATGTAAACGTTTTTAAAACATCTCTTACAACATGTAACCCAAAAACCAACCAACGCAAGTTCTGATAAATGAACAAAATTGATGATAAATTAGAAGAATGAAAAATGAGATAATGAAAAAGAAGACTGGTGACAGGCATACCTTCCATCTCCTCCAAGCTCTGGCGATGACCCTCTGTGCCCCGTGTCTCCGCGCCAGCTCCTTCCGCACACGGTAACCCCTCCACACCCGCTGGATGAGGGCGGCCAGACCTTCCAGTCGGATGTTTCGCATCTCTTCTAGCTCAAATACCTGGAATATGAAGATAAAGTTAGCAACATTTAGTGAGCTATGTGATGAATGCCAACCTTCAACCTACGAGAAGCCTACAAGAAAAAAATTTTTCCTCTAAATATTATGTAGAGAAAATGGTACATTCGGCGACATCTGTCCGAGCAGTTGGGGACTATACAGAAATTTGCATAGAGACTGGAGCGAGGGAACCCCCATATCATAGCTATCTCGAGGACAAAGGAAGTTTGGATTCTGCCAATGAGGGAGTAAATAAGGCGATTAAAAATAATTTGAACCAATCAGAGAAATTATAGGCGTGTATCGTTTTAGTGGGCTTTGATCAGATTGAGCGGCCTTGAATTCTTTCCCACAGGAACGAAAGTTCAACGAACGGAATAGTAAACAGAACTAAAGACAAAGAGTTGAAGGATTATTGACCCGGGTCGTGTTTATTTAAGGCGCGATCGAGAACTGCAGGTTTTGGGCACCTAACGTTTCAAATGGAAACAAGAAAATCTTAGGCGGAAATGTTGAAAATAAGTAAATGAAAAGTCATCAATAAGGGCACGGAAAACGTAACATGAATGGTCCCAGGGGTCGATTTAATTAAAACCGATCTGGAATGATCACAAAAAACGGGTAGAATCTCGAAAATTTTCACAAACTGAATATAATAACCTGAAAAAGTGGGAAAATCTATTGATATGGAAATGGAATGGTGAAACGAAGTTATTAGAGCCAAATATCTCAAAAGAAAACTGATTGGAACTACTTAAATTGACTTTAATAGGTACCGATATAAGGATTACTCTGATCTGACAACACTATTCACGATAAACAGGATATTGAAAATATTGCATATCAAAGGCCACGGTACATTTTGGTCACTCTACAATTAAATCAAATCACAGGAAAAGATGCTTAACGTAACCTGACACTGGGAAATGCGTGAGAACCGTCGAAGGAATCGCTAACCGTTTGACTAGAGAAAAAAAGGTTGGCTATCACTTTGTTGATATGACTTTATCCAAATAAAATTATAGAACATGATTTCAAGCAATTAAGGGTATCATTAACACGAAACGACCTAAACAAAATTATACAAGTTAAATACGAATATTTACTCTAAAATAAAAACATTACTTTTATGGTGTAGGCATTAAAAAATGAATTACGAGCAAGTACATGAAATTTTTAAAATAAATACCTGTCAATGAGAAAATTTATGTGATTTTTTACGAGAGAGAGACACTAAACTAATTTGGTTCTAAGACATGAGATAGAAGATTAACAGAGATTTGACAAAAGGTCACATACGGAGGAACCGAATTTGGTCCTTTTTCCTATGAAAGTCTGGGCGGTCAGGAGTGATTTTCCTATGAAAGGAGAGCTCTAAAAGGTCTTTAAAAGACCATGGTTTGATAAAGAAGAGGAGTTCTTTGGGAGATCGGAGGAGAGTTCAGATGAAATAACGGAAGTGCGGAGATTAAGAAAATGTGAAAGTGCGCGAAGAAGTCTCTTCTAGTAAGGTTGAAAAATGTCTACAAGTGTTTGCAAAAATAGTAAATTCAGTGTTTTATTCTCCTCTTAAGTTTGAGAAATAAAAGTCCGATAAAGTGCTTTAAAATAACACTTCGTGAAAGTTCGGGTGTTTTATAATGAAAGTGTTTAAAGTCAGTAAATAAGGATTGAATAATATTAGGGGTTCTCTTTTACAACTTATATTTAGTGGTTTTATAACATTTAACAAAAAATCCAGTGTCTTAAAATAAATACAATTATCGGATAAAAGAAAACACATCACGCGATTTTTTAAAACTAACTAAGGGTGATATAATAATTAAAACTACAATTTTACTATAAAATACTAATCATCGGTGAAATAAATAATAATGACGAATTGTTCGAGTCATGGTTTTACGACAGTTCCTCTATAATAAGATGCATTAAATTTTCATTGAATTAAATAACGAAATTGTAATAAACAGTAGTGATAATAATTCGGACACTTGGAAAAAGTGCGTATCTACGGTTATTAATTCTAAAGTGATATTAAAATATTGAGAATACATAATAATTTACCTAATTCCGGATTTTTAAAATTAAAACATCTGAATTGCAATTTGATAGATCATTTTTCGAATCGAATGAAATAAAGAACAATAGTTAATACGAGATTGAAAACTAAGTGAAATACCGATGTGAATCTTATAATAGACAGATATTTGAAAGGTTTAGGGTAGGGTTAATCCTCAAAGGGTCGGTAGGAACCCATTTAGCTAGGAAAAGGAAAAGGAAAGCCTCGATCACAATGTCGAAGTTATAAGATCCCGACTGGAAAAGATTGTAATCGATCGAGGCCGGTAAGATCAAAACAATTATTAATTATTTTCAGAGACAAAGAAGAAAGAGACGGGCGTGCATCACCAATAAATCAATCGGAGCTTTGGAGTTTTGTACTAACACACTGCAACTAATTAAAAGATTATGTTATTTTCCACGCAGGATAACAATGCTCACCAGCTCGAAAGCAAGCCAACCAGGAAATATCTACTCTGAGTTAGGCTACATATGTAGGTATTTACTTCAGTTAGGTAAATACGCTAATTTATTATAACTCATATAAAACGAATCGAGGCGCATAGGACGTAATAAATGACTATGGTGGAAGCTCTTTATTCTATATTTCGTGTGCGGGGGTATACAAGCGTCTCAAAATTAGGTCAAACAAACAAATACCTACTTATAAATTAGGTCATACAAGTACTTGTTTTAGTTAGGTAGGTCTATTGTGTATTTAAGCGCGTATAAGAATAGGCGTCATACGATATCAGTTTGACTCGTAACCGAAATACCTATATTTCTCAAAAACAAGTCAAGCAAGGAATACCTTAGTTGAAACTAGGTCACCCAGGTAGCTTTTAGGTTAGCAAAGTACCTACTTAAATGATTAATGTTCGGGCAAAACTAGGTCAAATAAATAGAAAAGAATTAGTTAAACGATGAATTGTGCTTCAAAAGGACAATGACCGTAGAAATAAACAATCTCCAAAGTAGGTCAGTATACCGAAGGTCAACTATGTGAAGTGTAAACAAATAAACCATAACAAATGACGTACCTATTTAATATCGTTCATTGGAGGTAATCATTTATTGGCTCAATGTAATTAGGTATTTATTACACGATGTGAATAGAAATATGCCTCTCAAACAACTTAGGGTATAATAATAATAAAAATAATAATTTATCCCAGAATATATGCAGGGAAAGTGCGATACAATACGTTCCATATTTTAAAATTACAAATAATAATAATAATAAGACGAGGGAAAATAATTAACGACAACACATAAATTAAATAAACAAATAACCATGAGAAATGAAATACGTAACGCTAAAATCAATGGAAATAGCCAATTGGTAGGTATAACTAATACCTACCGAATCCTTTCACCAGCGTGATTAGGGTATGTTATATGACCTTCGATAGTGTATCTAAAAATTCGATTAGAGTTCAATGACACGGTCACCTAGATTCCATCAACGAATAAACAAAACAAAAGCACAAATGTCAAGGGGCAGGTTTATCAATCATAGCTTACGACGGAAACTTCGCCCAATATGTGAAGGTAAAATCGACGTTAAATTCAATCAATTCTAAACGACTTGATTTTACTACAGCGATCGCCAATAGGTAGCATTGATTCAGCGCGAAAAATTTCGCAAAGTAAAGTACTGCGACTAGCTTCAAACTCAAAGAGAGCTCATCACAATTATTCAGGAGGTCATTAATTCAATGACAACTTGACTTATCTCGTTTTAAATCTTTCTTATAGCAAGTAGGTATCCAAGAACCCATAAATACCCATAATCCTAAAACCTAATACACGAGGAGCTAGTGACCTCATTTAAAAAACACTGGTGTTCAAATACTCATACAGTCCTGAATCCTAACTTGTCTTCGAATGTAAGCTTCAAGGCTCCTGTATGTAGGTATGGGCCATCTGGAAATGTAAGTGTCAACCTTTCTCGAACGGACGGCTTTGATCTTGTGGCGGTATTGTCGAGGTGGGCATGCGGGGAAGAGGAAGGACGTATGCGGACAGTACGCTGACGCGGCATTAAAGCCACAGGTTATTTGCATACCGTGAGTCTTGTCGAACCTGAAAGCAAACATAAGGTTCACGAGGTGAGTTTTATGTCAGCTAGTCAGAGGTGGAATGTAACGCTGGGTCGGTCACGTGGGAGGAAGGATCTGCCCGTCACAAGCTTACGCCACATTTAACGGATAGAGGCATGATAAGGGAAGACATGAAATACCCCTTCTAGACTCAGTAGAGTTAAATTCAATCCGGAGGAGTCGGAAGTCGGAGTAAGACAGAAAAACGGCATGAAGACTTGGTATTCCCCCATCTGGCGTGAAGAGCCCCTTTCGTAACAAGAGACGCTCGTCGAAGAGAGTAAAACTCGGACTTAAGGATAAGCTTAGCAAACGTATTTGGGAGAATCCGGTTTGAAATTGTTGTTCATCGGTTTTCACTTGGTTAGCGGAGGAGCCGACTTTTCAGCAAACATATTATCCCCCTCCCCATATCCATCCATTCCTGCTCTTTCAACAATTTTGCGAATACTAACCAATAACACTAACTATGTATACAAAACATTATGTTAGGGGAAGCTGCAGACAAGAACTCCAATTGAGAAAACCGGACTCTCGAATATGAACATTCTACACTGGTAAGATAAGGTTTTTATTTCTTGAAATGATGTAATTTATTAACTGTTGTTTATGTTATCGATGTATCAGCGGTGATAGGAAGAATTAAATAAACACACTAAATTCCTACGGAAATCAGATAGACACAAAGTAAAGGCGGGGTTAGTTTATCAAACTCGGTAAAAGATACTCAAATAATAATAATTAATAAATCGGAAGATTCTCACCCTTTCTCTAAAAGAATCTATGGGTTACCACACGTAATACATTATCTTCTCTACATATGTGTGCATATTAAGTATGCAAACAGATGTAAAATCTAAAACAAAAAAATACACAACGCAGATTATAGAAATAATGTGAACTAAAATCTTGAATCTTGATTACTGTGAGAAAATCGCAGGGATTTAAGAAGATAGGGTAGGTTTAGCTAGATTATAAGGTATAGGGGTTTAGAAATCACGAGCCTGAGGTAGAAATAAACCGAAAGGAGGGTTGAGTCAGGCCATCATACCTAGTGGTGTGATCAGTAGGACATAAGGGTAGAATTATGAGCGTGGCTACGAGACAGGAGCTACGAGATTTAAACTACGAGGTAGAAGCTTAGAAAAGTAAATCAGCTAGGTAGGGTTCATCACAATTGGTGTCAAAAGCCAAGGGTGGCGGACCATTACAACTGGTGCCGTGACCAGGAGAGTAAAGGTTACAAGTTGAGAGAATTCTGAGATATTATAAAAATAAAATAAAATGAACAAATAAATGAAATTATAACTAATTGGAAAAAAAAAGTGAATATTTTAAACGAAAAGTGAAAAACGTGCCATTAAAACAACTTCAGATTACATAAAACAAGTGGAAAAAAAAATCGCATCATTAAATTATACAGTAGAAATATAACAATAAATCAAAAAAATAATTTAAACGAAAAGTGAAAAACGTGCCATTAAAACATCTTCATTAAACGTGAAACAAGTGGAAAAAAAAAAACCTACCATTAAATAAAACAGTCGGAAAAAAAAATAATAACTCAAAAACCAAATATTTTAAAACGAAAAGTGAAAAACGTGCCTTATACCAGATAAAAATCATAAATCTCATAACACTAGGAATGTTGACCCAGATTTAGAAGGGTGGTGCGTATTGATAAACAAAAAAAAAGCCGTTATATAAATAAAAGCGCATTCCTCAATAATATTATCATTCAAATTGGTTCATTGACTGAAGCCCGAATGTAAACAAGCGATTGAACAGACACCGTCGCGAGGGAATGTTTGTGTTGCCACAAACATAAGTGGTCTTACTGATAAATATGTTTGTAACAGAATAGATAAATCTTTGTTATGTTCGCATTGGAACATCTCGAGATATTACTTTAAATAATAAAGAGATACTTAGATAGTTAATCAAATGACGTTGTTTATGTTAATAGTGGTCGAGGGTATTATTGGTTCCTTCGAGTTGAAGGATTTTATAAATAAATACTTCTTTTGACACGGTGACATAAAAATAAATAAAATCAACATAACATACACAGCAAAGGACGGATAAAAATAAAATAAAATATTTACAGTGTGACTTTCAAATCGTTGCGTTCAAATGTGTAACAGGGATGGATTGGACCTTTAGGTACATCATTACATAGATGTCGGCTGAATGAATTAGAAATCTAGCCTTACCAGTGGTTTGCATATTTCTCGGGTGACCGAGTTATTTCCGATTTGCAATATAGGGCAAATAAGCGGAGTGGTTTAAAACGCATCCGAATTTAGGAGGGGGTAACTTGTTTAAAACGGGGTTTAGGTACGTTATACATTTGTGTATTCGTGCATAAAAATAAATAAACAAACAAAGCCGGGTTGCATTAAAAATTATTGCACATAGCTATGTTGCAGATTGTTTAGGGAAATATTGTATAAATAATGACTCCCTGAATTATAATAACGATGATTGAAGGTGATTCAATTCCTAATAAGCGGCCCGTGAGCTTATAAATACCTCAATTCATTGGAAAAAATTAAATGAGATCGGTGAAGTAAAATCTTAGGGGGGGGAGCTTACGGAAGTAGAGTCTTAGGGGGGAGTTTGTGGAAGTAAGAATCTTAGGGGGGTAGGACAAAGAGTAGGTACAGCAACTGACGTAAGTTAGCCGACTTAAATAGGTCATTGAGTAGACAAGAGTACATTGAAAAATGGTTTCAGCACAGAGGAAAACCGAACAAAATTCTACGATATAAAATAGTGAAAGGCAGGGGCGCGCAACAAGTTTGAAGAAAAGAACAAAAAGGGAAGATTTAAGGAAGATTGCACAAAATTAGATCTATGTTTAGTTCTAATTCCATCAACTAACACTAGGAGGCGTGTTTACCGCTGGAATTATAACTATAGGGGGGCTGTGATGAATGCCAACCTTCAACCTACGAGAAGCCTACAAGAAAAAAATTTTTCCTCTAAATATTATGTAGAGAAAATGGTACATTCGGCGACATCTGTCCGAGCAGTTGGGGACTATACAGAAATCTGCATAGAGACTGGAGCGAGGGAACCCCCATATCATAGCTATCTCGAGGACAAAGGAAGTTTGGATTCTGCCAATGAGGGAGTAAATAAGGCGATTAAAAATAATTTGAACCAATCAGAGAAATTATAGGCGTGTATCGTTTTAGTGGGCTTTGATCAGATTGAGCGGCCTTGAATTCTTTCCCACAGGAACGAAAGTTCAACGAACGGAATAGTAAACAGAACTAAAGACAAAGAGTTGAAGGATTATTGACCCGGGTCGTGTTTATTTAAGGCGCGATCGAGAACTGCAGGTTTTGGGCACCTAACGTTTCAAATGGAAACAAGAAAATCTTAGGCGGAAATGTTGAAAATAAGTAAATGAAAAGTCATCAATAAGGGCACGGAAAACGTAACATGAATGGTCCCAGGGGTCGATTTAATTAAAACCGATCTGGAATGATCACAAAAAACGGGTAGAATCTCGAAAATTTTCACAAACTGAATATAATAACCTGAAAAAGTGGGAAAATCTATTGATATGGAAATGGAATGGTGAAACGAAGTTATTAGAGCCAAATATCTCAAAAGAAAACTGATTGGAACTACTTAAATTGACTTTAATAGGTACCGATATAAGGATTACTCTGATCTGACAACACTATTCACGATAAACAGGATATTGAAAATATTGCATATCAAAGGCCACGGTACATTTTGGTCACTCTACAATTAAATCAAATCACAGGAAAAGATGCTTAACGTAACCTGACACTGGGAAATGCGTGAGAACCGTCGAAGGAATCGCTAACCGTTTGACTAGAGAAAAAAAGGTTGGCTATCACTTTGTTGATATGACTTTATCCAAATAAAATTATAGAACATGATTTCAAGCAATTAAGGGTATCATTAACACGAAACGACCTAAACAAAATTATACAAGTTAAATACGAATATTTACTCTAAAATAAAAACATTACTTTTATGGTGTAGGCATTAAAAAATGAATTACGAGCAAGTACATGAAATTTTTAAAATAAATACCTGTCAATGAGAAAATTTATGTGATTTTTTACGAGAGAGAGACACTAAACTAATTTGGTTCTAAGACATGAGATAGAAGATTAACAGAGATTTGACAAAAGGTCACATACGGAGGAACCGAATTTGGTCCTTTTTCCTATGAAAGTCTGGGCGGTCAGGAGTGATTTTCCTATGAAAGGAGAGCTCTAAAAGGTCTTTAAAAGACCATGGTTTGATAAAGAAGAGGAGTTCTTTGGGAGATCGGAGGAGAGTTCAGATGAAATAACGGAAGTGCGGAGATTAAGAAAATGTGAAAGTGCGCGAAGAAGTCTCTTCTAGTAAGGTTGAAAAATGTCTACAAGTGTTTGCAAAAATAGTAAATTCAGTGTTTTATTCTCCTCTTAAGTTTGAGAAATAAAAGTCCGATAAAGTGCTTTAAAATAACACTTCGTGAAAGTTCGGGTGTTTTATAATGAAAGTGTTTAAAGTCAGTAAATAAGGATTGAATAATATTAGGGGTTCTCTTTTACAACTTATATTTAGTGGTTTTATAACATTTAACAAAAAATCCAGTGTCTTAAAATAAATACAATTATCGGATAAAAGAAAACACATCACGCGATTTTTTAAAACTAACTAAGGGTGATATAATAATTAAAACTACAATTTTACTATAAAATACTAATCATCGGTGAAATAAATAATAATGACGAATTGTTCGAGTCATGGTTTTACGACAGTTCCTCTATAATAAGATGCATTAAATTTTCATTGAATTAAATAACGAAATTGTAATAAACAGTAGTGATAATAATTCGGACACTTGGAAAAAGTGCGTATCTACGGTTATTAATTCTAAAGTGATATTAAAATATTGAGAATACATAATAATTTACCTAATTCCGGATTTTTAAAATTAAAACATCTGAATTGCAATTTGATAGATCATTTTTCGAATCGAATGAAATAAAGAACAATAGTTAATACGAGATTGAAAACTAAGTGAAATACCGATGTGAATCTTATAATAGACAGATATTTGAAAGGTTTAGGGTAGGGTTAATCCTCAAAGGGTCGGTAGGAACCCATTTAGCTAGGAAAAGGAAAAGGAAAGCCTCGATCACAATGTCGAAGTTATAAGATCCCGACTGGAAAAGATTGTAATCGATCGAGGCCGGTAAGATCAAAACAATTATTAATTATTTTCAGAGACAAAGAAGAAAGAGACGGGCGTGCATCACCAATAAATCAATCGGAGCTTTGGAGTTTTGTACTAACACACTGCAACTAATTAAAAGATTATGTTATTTTCCACGCAGGATAACAATGCTCACCAGCTCGAAAGCAAGCCAACCAGGAAATATCTACTCTGAGTTAGGCTACATATGTAGGTATTTACTTCAGTTAGGTAAATACGCTAATTTATTATAACTCATATAAAACGAATCGAGGCGCATAGGACGTAATAAATGACTATGGTGGAAGCTCTTTATTCTATATTTCGTGTGCGGGGGTATACAAGCGTCTCAAAATTAGGTCAAACAAACAAATACCTACTTATAAATTAGGTCATACAAGTACTTGTTTTAGTTAGGTAGGTCTATTGTGTATTTAAGCGCGTATAAGAATAGGCGTCATACGATATCAGTTTGACTCGTAACCGAAATACCTATATTTCTCAAAAACAAGTCAAGCAAGGAATACCTTAGTTGAAACTAGGTCACCCAGGTAGCTTTTAGGTTAGCAAAGTACCTACTTAAATGATTAATGTTCGGGCAAAACTAGGTCAAATAAATAGAAAAGAATTAGTTAAACGATGAATTGTGCTTCAAAAGGACAATGACCGTAGAAATAAACAATCTCCAAAGTAGGTCAGTATACCGAAGGTCAACTATGTGAAGTGTAAACAAATAAACCATAACAAATGACGTACCTATTTAATATCGTTCATTGGAGGTAATCATTTATTGGCTCAATGTAATTAGGTATTTATTACACGATGTGAATAGAAATATGCCTCTCAAACAACTTAGGGTATAATAATAATAAAAATAATAATTTATCCCAGAATATATGCAGGGAAAGTGCGATACAATACGTTCCATATTTTAAAATTACAAATAATAATAATAATAAGACGAGGGAAAATAATTAACGACAACACATAAATTAAATAAACAAATAACCATGAGAAATGAAATACGTAACGCTAAAATCAATGGAAATAGCCAATTGGTAGGTATAACTAATACCTACCGAATCCTTTCACCAGCGTGATTAGGGTATGTTATATGACCTTCGATAGTGTATCTAAAAATTCGATTAGAGTTCAATGACACGGTCACCTAGATTCCATCAACGAATAAACAAAACAAAAGCACAAATGTCAAGGGGCAGGTTTATCAATCATAGCTTACGACGGAAACTTCGCCCAATATGTGAAGGTAAAATCGACGTTAAATTCAATCAATTCTAAACGACTTGATTTTACTACAGCGATCGCCAATAGGTAGCATTGATTCAGCGCGAAAAATTTCGCAAAGTAAAGTACTGCGACTAGCTTCAAACTCAAAGAGAGCTCATCACAATTATTCAGGAGGTCATTAATTCAATGACAACTTGACTTATCTCGTTTTAAATCTTTCTTATAGCAAGTAGGTATCCAAGAACCCATAAATACCCATAATCCTAAAACCTAATACACGAGGAGCTAGTGACCTCATTTAAAAAACACTGGTGTTCAAATACTCATACAGTCCTGAATCCTAACTTGTCTTCGAATGTAAGCTTCAAGGCTCCTGTATGTAGGTATGGGCCATCTGGAAATGTAAGTGTCAACCTTTCTCGAACGGACGGCTTTGATCTTGTGGCGGTATTGTCGAGGTGGGCATGCGGGGAAGAGGAAGGACGTATGCGGACAGTACGCTGACGCGGCATTAAAGCCACAGGTTATTTGCATACCGTGAGTCTTGTCGAACCTGAAAGCAAACATAAGGTTCACGAGGTGAGTTTTATGTCAGCTAGTCAGAGGTGGAATGTAACGCTGGGTCGGTCACGTGGGAGGAAGGATCTGCCCGTCACAAGCTTACGCCACATTTAACGGATAGAGGCATGATAAGGGAAGACATGAAATACCCCTTCTAGACTCAGTAGAGTTAAATTCAATCCGGAGGAGTCGGAAGTCGGAGTAAGACAGAAAAACGGCATGAAGACTTGGTATTCCCCCATCTGGCGTGAAGAGCCCCTTTCGTAACAAGAGACGCTCGTCGAAGAGAGTAAAACTCGGACTTAAGGATAAGCTTAGCAAACGTATTTGGGAGAATCCGGTTTGAAATTGTTGTTCATCGGTTTTCACTTGGTTAGCGGAGGAGCCGACTTTTCAGCAAACATATTATCCCCCTCCCCATATCCATCCATTCCTGCTCTTTCAACAATTTTGCGAATACTAACCAATAACACTAACTATGTATACAAAACATTATGTTAGGGGAAGCTGCAGACAAGAACTCCAATTGAGAAAACCGGACTCTCGAATATGAACATTCTACACTGGTAAGATAAGGTTTTTATTTCTTGAAATGATGTAATTTATTAACTGTTGTTTATGTTATCGATGTATCAGCGGTGATAGGAAGAATTAAATAAACACACTAAATTCCTACGGAAATCAGATAGACACAAAGTAAAGGCGGGGTTAGTTTATCAAACTCGGTAAAAGATACTCAAATAATAATAATTAATAAATCGGAAGATTCTCACCCTTTCTCTAAAAGAATCTATGGGTTACCACACGTAATACATTATCTTCTCTACATATGTGTGCATATTAAGTATGCAAACAGATGTAAAATCTAAAACAAAAAAATACACAACGCAGATTATAGAAATAATGTGAACTAAAATCTTGAATCTTGATTACTGTGAGAAAATCGCAGGGATTTAAGAAGATAGGGTAGGTTTAGCTAGATTATAAGGTATAGGGGTTTAGAAATCACGAGCCTGAGGTAGAAATAAACCGAAAGGAGGGTTGAGTCAGGCCATCATACCTAGTGGTGTGATCAGTAGGACATAAGGGTAGAATTATGAGCGTGGCTACGAGACAGGAGCTACGAGATTTAAACTACGAGGTAGAAGCTTAGAAAAGTAAATCAGCTAGGTAGGGTTCATCACAATTGGTGTCAAAAGCCAAGGGTGGCGGACCATTACAGCTAGTGGTGAGCTCCCAACTGTCTATGGCATCCCTGTACGGGGTAAGTTGTGACGCTGAAGGGAGCGGAGAAGGGAAGGAGATGGGGTAGAGGAAAGTCAGGAAGTAAAGGCTGTTCAGATCTGATCACCAAACACAACTAAAGCCATTTCAAGAAAAATTTCGATTCTGAATGTTGATCTTTCACCAGAGCGATGCTGAGAGTATCTTTCACTCTGGAACATGCCGTAGATACACTATAAACACATTGACGTTATTTGTTTTTGGGGTGTTATGCTGTTTTGCGCTACCTCCTTCTTTAGCCAATGTTTAGGACAGCGTTACAGTGTCCGTCATCAGGGCAGATGTGTGATGATGATGGATACTGTAATGCTGTCCGAAATGTTGGCTAAAGGAGGTAGCGCAACACGGCATAACACCCCAAAAACAAAAAAAATACTTTTGGCCGTGAAAATCTAAAATATGTATAAACACATGAAATAAAATTAATGAAATAAATAAAATATTATTTAAAATAATTTATTTACCGTTCTTGGACTCCTTATGAACACCCGCGTCCGCCCGAACGCAAACTCTGCTGGGGGGATGGGCAGGGCTCTGACGAGTGCCCTGCAGGCGGCCAGGGCCCCCGCCCCACTGCCCGCCGCCCCGGGCCGCAGATGCGGGGGCAACAGGGGGGCGAAGCGGCAACCCAGGGTCAGGAAGGGCAGCGAGGCGCAGTGACCGGAGCGCCATAGCAGCACCGAGTCCATTAAACTACAAGTACAGATGTTAGTTATTATGAAATATGATGATATTTATATGAAATGCTAGAAAAAATGTTAAATAAACTATTCTCATGTGGAGAATGTTAACTGTTTACTAATTATACCTAACTGAGAGTAACATTCCTTGCTTTGCCTGTAATATATCCTAATCACATTTTTAAAAATTGAATTAACATTAATCGAAGCCTTAGGGCTTGTGCGCACTAGCGGCCAGCCGCGTTTTTATTTTAATATGCAACCGCTCATGTTCGTTCGCACCCAACCGCCCAAAATTTCGATGAACGCGGCCCGCTTCGCGGCTGACCGCCATATCTGTACGCACTAGGCAGTTGGGGTTTAGTTCGCTGCTAGCCGCTGCTGAGTTGTCCCACTAGCCATTTTGACACAGAAAAATTTATCGTTGACATTTAAAAACGCGTAGCTATTTGGAATTGTGAAGGAGCAGCATATAAGAACAGTGAATTGAAACTCAAACAATGGGAAGAGTTAATGGATATTTTTGGAAACGAAGATATGTCGATAATACAAAAAAAAATCTTGGTATGCATTAATTTAAATTTGGGAGGTGGGTAGGGGTACCGCCGCACCGGGAACCATTTATTAGATAACCAACACCTGATCCATAGATTAACCCAATTGATTCGTTACGTTTGATGACTTAGCAGGTGTGCCCGGGTTCACGGGTTCGGGTCTTGGCGGCGGGTGTGTCTGCCCACCAGCTGCGTGGCAGGCCGGAACTGTGAATAGTTGAGGGATACCTTGTGACCTCTCAAGCATTACTCTTGGAACATCGTTTTGCACTGCACTGGGAAGGATGGATTCATACGTTCGTCACTCCTAGACCCAATGACCCCCATATTCCTACCCACCAGTTGGAGGTACCTTATCCTTCACTTCCTCTCTCTAATTTCCTTTAAAATACCCTCCATGCAGCATCCCCAAAGATGACATAGGCCCTGAGGGAAAATGTTTTCCTCAGGGCCTCCTGTGTGGAGCTATTGCAAAAAAAAATTAAAAATCATTTATTCAAACAAAATTAACAAAAACGGCATCCATATTATTAATGATGGGACAACGCAGTTTTATGCCTACCGCGGTTGAACCGCGCGAAGCGGTTCGTTAGCGGCTGGCCGCCATGGCGGCTAGGCGGCTAGCCGCGCGGTTGACCGCCTACGCGGCTGGCCGCTAGTGCGTACATAGCCTAAGACCTTAATTCGTTTCTTATCGAGGGACCAATCACACTTAGAAAGAAAAATTCTAATCAAATGCACCCATCATAAAATTTTCTTTTCCTTTCCTAAACATGTTCATTAACCACTCGGACACATAAACTTGTTTTCACAATAATAAAACATTACCAGACATATGTATGACGTATGGGGAGTACCTGACTTATTAAAGAATATTGTATTATTAAAATAAATACCAGGATTAAATAACAGCATCTCCCATAATACGTGTTCCCAATTATGTCCTCTGTGTGCAGAACTGAGTCTAAATTTCTCTAGTAAATAATCTTATTCTTCTTGTGCCCTGTCCGTTCAACGGACATTGGCTCTCATGTTGGCTATGCGGACTTTGTTTACTGCGTCCCGGAACAGCTCTACAGTAGACTGGCCAAACCACCGTCTCAGGTTTTTCAGCCACGAGGTTCTCCTTCTTCCATAGCAATCTTTCTCTGCATTATGAGATGCAAAATCTTATACTTCTCTGGATGTCTCATCACATGTCCAAGATATTGAAGTTTTCGGATTTTTATAGTTTTAATAACTTCTTTTTCTTTATTCATCCGAACCATAACATCTTCATTCATAAACCTGTCCATCCAGCTTATTTTAAGTATTCTTCTGTAGATCCACATCTCGAATGCCTCAAGTCGTGTAAATAATAAAAAAAGTTAATCACAAATGACTTGCCAGGTAATGAATTGTACATTGTATTATTGATCGACGAACCGGTGGATGCGATCTGCATTTTGCAGTCAAGATTTTTTATTACAGATAAGATTCAAAACAAGGTGCATTGGCGATTGTCGAAATTGGTGAGTACCCAGTGAAAAGTTGTGCACTAACCCCACCCGCTCGTGGGGCAACTGAAAAAAAACCAGTTGGCAACTCAATCGCTAAACACAGGAAAGTAACTTGCGAATTTCATTGGCGGTCCGCACACAGGCAACTTTTCAAAGAAGGAAAGGCGACGCATCCAGTCACTCGCAACTCGCCATGCTAGTCGCCGCATCCGGCGCATTTCAGTTGCCAGGTTGACAGGTTGCCATGGTTGCGCCTAGCGACCTGTCATGTTTTCGAGTAATTTGCGATATATTCGAACAGGAAAATATCGATTTTGTTCAGAAGGTTGATAAATTATTATTACATACTAGCTGGGGTAGCCGGCTTCGCTCAGGGAGTTGATATGAGATTGAACTGACGTTCAAAATATTCCAGAACATTCTAAAACATTTGAGTGTTCTGGAATGTTCCACAATGATCTGGGATGTTCCAAGATGTCACCAAACATTCCAGACTATTCCCGAACAATCTACAATATTCCAGAATGTTCCAGGATGTGCTGGAATGTTGTGGAATGCTCTCGAATACTCTGGAATGTTCTGGACTGTTTTAGAAATTTCTACAGGGCGAAATTTCTAGCCTTCTTCATGGATGGGGGATAGAGGGCTACTACACCACCCTTGATCTTACCGGGGCGCGTATTTACAAAACCTATACCGATTCAGTCGTGGTAACGACAATTTACATTTTAAATATACCTCTATATTGGTTATTTTTTATCACATTGCAAAAACAAAAATTGTTCTAAAATCTAGATAAAATAATCTTTCTGATGTGTATTTTAGAAATTAATAATTTTATTTCTAAATATTTAAATTTTAATATTATTCCCATATATTGTAAATACACCTCTGTATTGATAATTTTTTATCACTTTGCAAAAACAAAAATTGTTCTAAAATCTAGATAAAATAATCTTTCCAATGTGTATATTAGAAATTAATCATTTTATTTCTAAATATTTAAATTTTGATATTTAAAATTTAAAGCAACTGAAACGCGGTAGGGATTGTAAATATGCTACCGGTGCTCGTTTCTAAGTTTTAGCGGGACGCACACTTTTATACACTTCTTTTATAATACATATTGACTAAGATTTGATAATTATTATTTGATATTAAATTATTAATCTATCTATCTATATACACAAAAATCTAAAAATGTTTGTATGTATGTATGTATGTCCGCTAAGCATTGCTATATTAATATCATAGGAAATGTTTGAAACTTTCAAAATACCTTCTTTAAACCTCAGCGAAGGTTTCTGGATTATTACAACCACATGACAATAAATACCTAAAAAGTTTTTTAATCATTACAAAAACCCTTGCAAAACTGTCAAAACTTGAGAATGACATTTTGCAAAACAATGATTGTTAAATCAAAATTCTATTTTCGAACATCTTTAAATTAACAGATTTATTTGAAATACTCGCCTCATACTTTGAATCGAATCAAGAATCATAAATATTTAAAACGGGTACCTATGTTAGTTACCAAAATTGATTGATTGTTCTTATTAGTGGAAACAATTTCTTTATTAGTGGCATAGCGACGCATGCCAGGAACTCGCTAGTAAATTATATTTTTGTTAAACAAGCTGATATAATTACTGAAATCATTGATTAATGAAAGTTGAGTTGCGCTGTGAGAGAAGCTTTTTTAAGTTGCCAGTTTTTAATTTCAGTTTGGTTTAGGTTTCTTCACGAGCGAAAGGCCTAAAGGTGTACCTGTACAGCTAAACCACACTTTGTAATTTATATGAGAAAGACATTCATACATTGTTTGTGAGAAAGGAGAGGTTACAACGGAGCTCTCAGTGGCAGGACCATATTTTAGTCTCTGAGTGCTCTGCACACGCCTAGCTTCCAAGGCAGACCTAACTATGGCTTTGATATAGCCCCCGTGCTCGAATCTGTGACTTAAGGTTACACCGAGTACGTCATATACAGCTTACCCGTTGTATCTGACTTGATGCTGCACCAGCGCGGTCTCGAAGACCCTGGGCCGCATTAGGTCGTTTGGGCGAATGCAGCGAACGTGGTGCAGGCGGCGTGAGCGTAGGGTCCTTGTAAGGGCCCCCAGAGACACCCGCTGTTGGGACCCCAGAGGGCTGGGGCGCCGAGACATTCCACGGGAGGGGTTACCTGAGACAAATACAAGTATTATAAATGGGCATCATTCTGCTGAAAATTCTGATTGCTATTTCAAAGGGAAGACGTCCACTGCCTTCCCAGACACATTTGGTAGAAGTAACTCCAGAGGCTGGGTCTGCGTTGGACGGGGGCCGTTGAAGTAGCGCAGAATAGGGACACCCGGAAGCACCTTGTCGATGGGATGGGCACCCGGTGCGAGTAAAACAAGGTGAAGATATGTATGTATAGATGTCATTATTATAGGTAAGTTATATGTAGTTTTGAGGTGTCTCAACAGATGTCAGTTAAGTAGTACCTTAGAAAAGTGCTAACTATCACCGACTAACGCATGAGCAGTTACGGAAACAGCCGATGATATATGATCGATAGCTGGGCTCCCTCAGTGCCAGGTTCACTGGCTTCAGAATAGAGAACAATTTTTTAGTCCAATTTTTTTTATTTTTTTTAATGAATAATAACCTTCTAACTTAAATAACTGCACATATTTTTAGAGTTAGTTTTAATAGTTAAAATAATTGTCAAAGTTTTAATTTTTCAAGATCCCCCGAAAACCACCGCATGTGTAATGAATCGTGTGACGTCATCACTCCTGAAAAGTTATTTTTATTTTCAACAGGTGTTGTCTGATAATTTTTTGTATGATAATTATATGGAAAAAAGATGATACTAATCGATAAGTTAAAAAACTATTAAGGTGGAATTATTTATTTATTATGTTATATTTATTATATTATTATATTTTTCAATATCATTACGGGAGTGTGGTATAGCAATTGTTTGAAATTATTATTTTTTTAGCTTTTAAAATCAATATTATCTCAAATGAAGTATCACCTACACACTGCTCAAATAAGATACAGCACCGATCAGCTGATCGATGGCGGCCATTTTGATTTGGAAGTTTGCAGAGAAGAATGTCATTCGCGAACGAGTCGGCTCAGTGACCTGGATCTTCATACGGATCCGTAAGATCTGGTTCTGTAAGACAGATCTTCAAAGCTACGGACACACTTGCTCGCGGTTCGCGGATCTTTGCGAACGAGTGAGCGGGTAGCAATTGCTACTAGGTAGCATGCTCTTTGGCTTCTAATGAGAAAGTGTGTCCGTAGCTTAACTCAATCGTTCAATTGAGCCGATTCACTGAACCGGATCTTTTCATTGAACGAGACCTAGTGAAGCGGCTCGTTCAACTGAGCCGCTTTGCCCGTCTCTAGGTAGCATTATGATGTAGCATATTATACAATTTTTTCGTACAGTTTAAAGTGTTTCAATATTTTAAATAATAGAGATAAACTAATAGAGATACCTCTATTTTTGATACTGAATTATTTAGGCTTAAATATTGTTTCAATAAACACAACAACTAAATCTCTATAAACAGTATGAAATAACGAATAACATGAAATGTTGTTAATACTGACGGCTTGTGTCATACCTACATAATCAAAGATTCAATACAATGACTGGTGACGCGTGACGTCAGCACTAACCATTCAATAATACCAACTTTACAGTGTGTTTTGACGAGACGTTTAAAAATGCACTTTTTAATAATTTTTTAAGAACTCTACGTTTAATATTATGAAATAAAACTTATATAGTCAGAATCTGCGTTCATTGGTCTGTATGAACATATTTTTTTAAGTAGTAATATTTAGAGCATCCAATAAGACGGAGGTCTGGTCCAATAAAATATTCATTGTAAACCTTACGATAATGTAAATAGAGTAACTTGTAATCTCAACGAACCTCAATCTGTATTGAAGTTTCCCCGAATACATTTCAAGTAATCTCAATAACTGTGATTGAAGAACATTACATTAAGTAAATAAGTAGGTACCTTCAGGAAATAAATCTTTGCAGAGAGGATGACGACACTGGAACATAATCGTAGTTAGGCCTCTCGGTAGTAAGTCACTGTTCTTCTCAACAAAATCTGTTGCATCATACGTCACTGTCCCAGCGTAATGTCGGAGTCTGAAATACAAGACAAAATAGACTGGAAAGACTGGATTTTCAAACAGTTTAAGACTTTGTTATGAAGCGATTTTATTTATCGTGTAGTTAGGTACTATTTTTAATGCATTTTAGTTGGGTAGGTTGGCAAGGATGCAGGGAGTTTTGTTCAACGCGGCAGTAGGCGGCGTTTTGTTTTTTCCGTGTCCGCACTCTCATTTGGGCGGCAATTGGTGCGAATCGCTGTGCAAATAACAGTCACTTAATTTTTAAGTTTTGAAACCATGTGAGTGGAATCCGAGTTTTTGGGCGGCTGCATTCGGGTGAAGAAAACACGTCGTGTATTTTTATATATAAGTTCCGAAGATTTATTCGCGTAAAACGCGAGTTCTCGCGATGGGCCCAAAGTGACCCACGAGTTTAATGGCGATGTGCCAGTGTAACGATTATTGTACCTCATTATCCGAGGCATCGGATTAAATAATAACATGCCACGCCCGTGATGGTATGCAGCGCAACTAACCGAAGATTTATTCGCGTAAAATGCGAGTTCTCGCGATGGGCCTAAAGTGACCCACGAGTTTAATGACGAGGTGCCAGTGTAACGATTATTGTACCTCATTATCCGAGGCATTGGTTTAAATAATAACACGCCACACCTGTGATTGTATGCAGCGCAACTAACGAATTCCCACCGGGGATTATTTATGGAATAAACACGGAAAAACCGCCGAGTCGAACAATTCTCCGCCGCCATTGCTGATGAGCCTTCCTTTCAAATTTGGAGGAGAGTCAGAGTACTCCTTCCTTTCTCTGAGGGTCCAGGACAATCATCCCTTCCATGCGACCGCTGTGGAGGTCGCTGGTCCATGCTGTGCCGTAGAGGTTAGGACCTCCCTTGCCACCAGGAGGAGGTGATGGTTTCTCACGACATCGGGGGAACGGCGGCAGTAAATTTATTTAGTTTAGCTAGGCATAGCATAAAATAAGCAATTGGTCCCGGGGTGAGTCCATCATCATCATCATCATCATCATCTGTGGCTCTACAACCCAGGTCGGGTCTTGGCCTCCAGCAGAGCCTGCCTCCATGACTGTCGGTGTTGTGCTGCGTTGCGCCAGTTTCGGATGCCGATGGTGCTTGCATCCTTCACCACTCCATCCAGCCATCGAAGCTTTGGTCTTCCAACTCTTCTCCGACCCCCAGGTGCACCATCCATAATTCGCTTTGGAATATCTCCTTCGCTCATTCTCTGGATATGTCCAGCCCACCTGAGTCTTCCAGTTTTGATTTCCTTGGAGATATTAGGGTCCTCGTAAAGATCGTATAGCTCCTGGTTGTATCTGATACGCCATTCTCCATTATCACAGACTGGGCCGTAAATCCTTCGCAGCACCTTCCTTTCAAAACTTTCTAGGGCTCCTTCATCACCCTTACTGATTGTCCAGCATTCCGAACCATACATAAGAACAGGTCGTATAAGGGTCTTGTAAAGCAGGACTTTAGTTCTTCTGGTAAGGTGGCGAGATTTCATATGCTTCTGTAGCCCAAAGTAGTATCGATTTGCAGCTACTATTCTTCTTTTGATTTCGCTGGATACATTGTTGTCATTTGTCACCATAGTACCGAGATATACAAACTCGTTGACAGTTTCAAATGTATAATTATCTATCTGTATACTTGGTGGTTTCTGGCGTCCATGTACGGGCATATATTTTGTCTTCCCCTCGTTGATGACCAATCCCATGTTCCTTGCCGACGTAGCTAAGCTTTTAAACGCCGATTTTAGTTCATATTCTGAGCGTGCGATGATATCTATATCGTCAGCATAAGCAAGGAGCTGAACAGACTTGTTAAAAATATGGCCTGTGGTTTGTATACCTGCATTTCGGATGGCCTTTTCCAGCGCTAAATTGAATAAAATGCAGGCAAGTGCATCTCCTTGTCTTAGTCCATTGAAGGTCTTTAGGGTGTCTGACAGATCCTGTTGTATTCTGACTCGGCACTCAACATTAGACATTGTGAGCCTTACTAAGTTTACCAGTTTTCTTGGGATATTAAATTCATCCAAGGCTCTGTACAGTCTTTCTCTATTTACCGTGTCATAGGCAGCCTTAAAATCTATGAAGAGATGGTATGTATCAACATTAAATTCTATTGTTTTTTCCAGTATTGTTCCCTTTCCTATCCATCTAATCTCCTGGATTGCTGTTATGTCAGTTTTATATTTAGCAAGTTCGTCTAAGAGAATTCTTAAACTTCCTGCGCGATACAGAGATAGTACATTCCAAGTAGCAAGTTTAAAATCGTTATCCTTTATCCGTTTGCCGGGTCTTTTCCGAAGTCCAGTAGTTGTTGTCCGAGGCTCTGTGTTTGGCTTCGTAATATAGGTTTTTTTACGAGAAGAGGTTATTGGCCTCTTGCTCAACCCCCTACCAGGAGGTCCAGGGTTTTTCTGTAGGGGTTTTCCTTCCCTTAGTTGGGGGGGCCCGATTTTATGGCGTCGGACATTCGCCATTCATCCTCTCCTATCTGCTATGGCTGCTGGCATTGCCAGTGGCCACATTGCCCAGGGCTCGCGGACGTGGACGCTAGGGGTAGGACTATTGATAGTGTTGCTAGTGGAATGGAATACAACTATGGCATTGCACGGTACTTAACTGATGCATACTTCCCAACAAAATATGCGTCCCCGTGACCCTACCAATTGGTCCCGGGGTGAGTCCATACATTTTATTTTTATATGTAATATCAACACAATACAGTGAACCGATTTTCTACCCTACCACTTGTTTTTATTGTATAGATTCCCTGTACAGCCTTTTCAGGAATGCTTTAAATATTAATGGCCCACGCTCTGAGAAATGAGTATTGTGTTCTCCGTTTGTTGACATACTCAGGCATGAGACTGAGTTTGGCGTCCGAGGTTTCCTGAGATGAAATCAAAGTTGACTGGCGGATACACTCGAGCCTGACAAAGGCACATCATTACATTCCCTTTAACAATATAACCTACATTCTTTTCAACAACTTGGAGCATGCAAATCGGAAGTATAGTTTTTTAATATGTTGTTAACCATGCTGAAAACCAGTTTCGAGAAAAACGCATTCAAAGTTTTGCTGAAGGATAAATCAACATTACAAACTGTTTCAAACGGTTTCACATAAAATGCTGAATCTCCGTCGATTTTATAAATTTCTTTAAAACATTTGGTGAAGGAAATTTTAATAAATGTATCTTTCAGAAAATTAAATAAAATAAAAATGACAATACTTTTTTCTGGAGCCTTAACCTCTGATAGGTCGGGAACAAATTTTCGAAAAAAAATAATTTGCATGCAATTTTAACCCTTATGTATAAAGAAACTGTATGAAAGACAAGGTCAGAATCGCTTGCGCCAACATCATTCTTGGTATAGCCAAAAGTTTCATTCACCTGGCAACACCAGAATATTTTAAAATGAATTATCTATGGAATCCGGATGTCTGTTTTTGCTGCAATTTCAACTGTCAAAGTCCGGATGTGATACTTGACAAAAACATTGAAAAACCTATCAATTTATCAAATACATAAAAGTAATCTTGTTTTTATAGATAGATTATTGTTCAAGGAATGTGTTTCGGTAAATAAAATATACAATAGCCTAACATAAATCCACAAAATATTACTTCAAAGTGAAAACTTCCATAATTTCCAGTATGGAAGTTAGTTTCAGCTCCGGCTTCCCACCGGTTAAAGGAACTAGTGCAATGATCATCACCTCAATGATCTCTCAGTTTTTTTAATATTGATTCACGCGGAGACTTGTGAAGTGTGACCAAGCCAAGAGGTCTATCGATAATAATATAACAAGAACGTGCTCATGGAGTCAGAGTGAGTCATATTCCCTTCAAGCGACCACTGTTCACATCCCCATAGACGTGACGTATTGATATACATGTTTCTGGTTAAATTCTAAAATATTGATTACAGTCCCAATTGATTCGCAATACATTTGCGACTACAAGAATCCAACTCACGGATGAAGCCGTTTTGTAAATATTCCAATATAATAATTATCAATCTGTAATAAACCCTGTAACGCATTATTATGGTGGTACTAACTGGAATTGTGATGGGGGCTGCAAAAGCAGGTGAGAGTGGCCCGCCCAGCACTGCTGCAGGCGGTTGATCAGCTCGGGGGCCCCACCCTCCGCCACGTGGGGCTCTTCCAGCAGGGACAGCAGGCCGTGGGTGCTCTGATGGACATAACAACATGATAATTGAGCCCTTATGCGGAAAACCAGCATTATCGAGATAACAAAAAAAACAAACGCTGCAGCAAACTCACTGATTTCCCGTGTTCTTCAAACATTCGGTAATATTTGTCCCAACCAGTGGCGTAGCGAGGGGGAGGCGGGCCGCCCCGGGTGCCACCTGACGGGGGGGTGACACTCTACCGTGGAAAAAAAATTACGAAGGATATTGTCACCAAAGGATATTGTACACATGAACACGCTCTGTTATTTATATTTTCATAGCTCTATTGTCACCAAAGGTTATTGTACACATGAACACGGTCTGTTATTTATATTTTCATAGCTCTATTGTCACCAAAGGTTATTGTACACATGAACACGGTCTCTTATTTATATTTTCATAGCTCTATGGCTCCCCGTGGAGTGCCACGAATTTTGTGTCGCTCGGTCTTTTTATAGGTGAACGTAGCCTATATTTGTGGAGAAATTTTTATCCCTTATCCCTGAAATTCTCTGGGCACCCCCCCCCCCCCCCATCCCCCAGGATGGACCAATTTTGTCGAAATTAGCGTTTTGAATTTCTCAAGTCAACTTTAAGACGGGGGGGGGTGATACCACGCCCCGGGGATGACATCCGCCCCGGGTGCCACCCATGCTAGCTATGCCACTGGTCCCAACTCAACTCTCGACATATTTTTTGACTACCTGTCGTCACAAAAAAAAAACCTTTCCTGATAACTTGATCATTATGCACCTCCAATGCTCCACTACTTAACATAATTAGACACAGAGGTACATACACAGGTTCACATATATGTACACACACACAAACAGAGCATTTTTTCTATATCTTTTTTTTTACATTAGCTCCACACAGGAGGCCCTGAGAAATATAATTTCTCTCTGGGCCTATGTCACCTTACAGGATGCTGTGGAGGGTCTTTTTAAGGAAAGGAAGTAGAGGAACTTCTGGGAAAGGAAAAGGTATAAGGGGTGTGTAGGATTCTGGGGGTCAGTATGTCCAGGAGTGACGGAGTCCTGCTGGAGAGGTCAAAAAGCCTCAATCAGTCTCTCGACCCACCACCGCTAGGCAGACATCCGCTGCCAAGACCTAGACAAACATCACCCCATTAAGCAGGGCACCCCTGCATTTTTAGTAGGTACGTCTTTTTGTATGGGAAAAAAATGCTGGAATTTCGGAAAAAGTTTTTAATCTTTTTTATTCCTAACATCATGTAGAATCACCTCCCGAAGTTAATGCACTTTACCCCCGGACACCCTTTATAGCCAATTATATAACCTTCACTGTTTATCTCATATTTGTAGGATTTATAAAAAAATATTAAAAAATCATAAAGTTTATAACCACGCACATCCTGCGTGTTTGCCTCTTTGAAACTGCCGTGAGGGGTACTTGTTCGAGTCAACATAGAATATTTTGGTTTATTGTATGTTGTCTGTGGTATACTTGATAATGAAAAGTGCATATCTATAGAAAAACAGCTCAATTTTATCCGTAAACAGCTGATCAAAAATTCGGCAGGAAAAAAATATTTTAAAAATTTATTTTAAAAATTTATTTTTAAAATCGTTTTAAAATAGTCTACGAAGTTCAGATTTGCGACATCTATGGTCATAATAGATAAAGCATTTCAATAGCTTTGTTTTAAAATAAATGGCTGGCCAAGAAAATGTTTTAAATAATTACAATAAATGTTTTACGAATGATACAAATAATTGTGACCAGGAGTGTGAGGTAGTTAAATAACCTTCTTGTAATATATAAAAGATTAGTGAATTACCGAGTCGATAAGGCAGCAGATGGGCTCGTTATCAAAGTAGGGTATTCTCTGCCAGTCGAGCCCCTCACGCACATACTCGTCCTGCTCGGCACCCAGCGTGGTGGCCAGCATGGTGTGTTGGAGAACCTCGTTACTGTAGTTGATGAGCAGCGTCTCCAGCCCGTTGCTGGCCAGCGACTCAAAGCCGTATATATCCAGGATGGAGAGGGAGGAACGCTTGCTGTAGGACGACACCTGGAATACATTTGAGATAATAATATTCAACTTTAGCCCCTCAGCCGAGCGATTTTATATCTTTTGGGGGATTCGTTATCGAGATAACGGATGTGATCTCTGTATTATATCCATACTTTCAAAATTATCATCACGGCTAGTAGTAGCCACCGCACTGTGACGTCTCCGTAGACCCTTACGGTGTGGGAGAGATATATATGCAAGAAAATGAACACATTTTCCTTTAGAGGAAATAGACATATGTACATTGTCTATCTCCTCTAAAGGAAAATCTCACCTTATCTTGTATCTCATCTTTTGAAAGAGCTGCAGCATTATTGTGATAAGGAACGTATGTATATTGCCTTTTTTATGCCATCACGGTACCGTAAGGATGCATTCGTATATAATATATTTTTTTGAAGGAGACAACTTCATTAACCCGTTGTGGGCCAGGTTTTTCCAGAAAAACACGGAAATTTCACGATCTTCAATTGAATGTTTTGTGGATTAAATTTAACCTATCGTATATTTTATTGACTGAAACACATTCCTAGAACAATAAACTATTTACCAAAATAACATTACTTGCGTAATTACGTAAATTGATAGGTTTTATGATGTTTTATTCGAGGTACACGCATGTCACGCATCGGCAATGTGACGCGGCCGCCAAAATGACAGTTGGAGATGCCCACAGACAAAAAAATTATTTTAAAATATTTTGTGGCTACAGGGTGAATGAAGTCTTTACCCATACCATAGGGAATGTTGGCGCCAGCGATTCTGACACTTCCTTTACAGATTTTGTACATAGAAGGGTCCAAAATAGTAGAAACAACATTTTTTTTTTCGCGCATGCGCAGAATTATTTTACATCCCGCGCTACGGAAAATTTAATATAAATTATTCGAAGTGACTTGTCTCATTGCGGTTTTCTCTATGGTAAAGTACGATAATAGAGCAAGCGTTTCTGACATTGTTCTTCATACACTTTCTGTATACATAAGGGTCAAAATTGCATTTCAAAATGCCGCGCCACCTCGCGGACACCGGTGTCCGAACGGCCCACAACGAGTTAAGCATTATTATGAATATATATTATAAAATGTGCATACTTTGATAGCGGAGTTGACTCTGGTAACCAGCCAAGTGAAGAGTCGGGAGTAGAGAGTGCGAGCGAGCTGATCTCTCCTGCTGCACGCCTCCGCAGCGGCAAACTCCCCTCGCAGCGCCACCGACAGGCAGCCGCTGCTGCAGCCCAGGAGTGCAGCACACTCCACCAGTTCTGGAAACACACAGAGATTTAGGACGGGTTGTTTCAAGAAATTTGAACAATTCATCAAATATTTCAGGTCAATTTTCACGTTCTGTGAAAGTTTTACTCAAGTTCTGTGATTATTTCAGCTTTATAAAATAGGGACCACAGAGACATGTTGAGACTGTTGACAATATTAGATGCTGGTATTATTGAGCAAAATCTCGATATTATAATTATGTATTATTTTGTTCAGACTTGTCTAATCATAGGAGACCCAAGTTGTCCCAAAACATCATATGCCGTTATAATAACAGGAGACCCAGATTGTCCCAGAGCAACAGTGCATTATTAAAAGTTAGATATCTCTCTTCCTGTCATGCGAATATTTATAATTTCTTTTATATTAGAAACGGAATGAAATAATGCTTCTCATTGTCTTAGAATTATATGAGGTAGGTTGTTCAAGTATTTTACAAACCCGATCAAAAGTGACGGTTTAATTTTGCGCCAATTTGTGACGCATCCCATGTTTAATTTTAAAATAAAATTGTATGAAAGTGATAAAAAGTGAGGTGACAGTTTTATTACAAATTTTGCTTAGAAAAGGAATCTGTATTTAAAATTTTAAGTTTGTTCTATTTTAATTACTTTAATTCGAATATTCTTAGGTATACATTTTTTAGCCAATTTACATTTCAAATATTAAAATTTTAATATTTAGAAACAAAAATGTTGATTTCTAATAAACACATCGGAAAGATTATTGTATCTTAATTTTAGAACAATTTTTGTTTTTGCAAAAGCGTTAAAAAAAAACAATAAATAGTATCATTTAAAATGCATGGGAAGAACCAGGAATTTTGCGCGCCAACCTTGACAGGCAAAAGTTGACAGAAAATTATTTTCTTATTATTCGAAGGGTTAAGAGCCCAATTTCTACCGATTTCTTACATATCTCCCTGTCTCTTAAAAAAATATATGTTATTCTTGAAGATAATATCTAGACATTGCCCGCACCGAAACGCAAATTATATAAAATTCCCTCGATAGAAAAAAATCGCAAAATATGCTCAAAAAATTATTAAAAACACGTTTGTTTCAGTTATTTTACAAGTTAATGTATGAAAAAATTCAGTGTTTCTTTAAATGTTGTTTAAGAGCGTTTAACCAGCCAGCGGACGAAAATCCACATTTCGTCGAAAGTTGTTCTTACGATCGTGCAGGGCGGTTACAATGAGAAAGATTAATTATTCTCCGTACCAGCTTTTTTAAATTATAACTCAATATCGAATTTATTTCAATTCAAATTAGCTTTAATTTATACCTTCATCCAAAAATGCTGAAAGGTGTGATGATAAAACTATTAAAATAATGTATTTTTGTAGTTATTTTTTGATTATAAGTATTTATCATTTTTCAATAATGTCTAAATTTAATAAGAATGTTAAAAAAATCTGAAATATATTAGTTTGTAAGTGCGCAAATAAATACACAAACGGACCAATTTTCGCCAAGAAACACATATACGTACATATTTTCTAATGATTTTATTGAAACTAAAATTAAAATTCTAAAACATACGTTTGCTAGATAATGTATTGATTTATTTTACTGCATGATTTTATTATTTGAAATGGGTGTGGTATAATACAAAAACTTTTTTGAAAACTGAACAAATCTGCCAACGACCTATGGAATAACCTTATTATACTAAAAATTAAAAAATTTTCTCAAAATTTATTACATACGAATGCTAGATAAAAGAACAATCTTTCGAAATCCATTTATAATTTTTTGTGGAAAAGAGTCAATACGTCTAAAAACTTTTTTGAAAATGACGTATTTCCGGTTTTCTCTGGTAATGCCTGTGATGAATGCCAACCTTCAACCTACGAGAAGCCTACAAGAAAAAATTTTTTTCCTCTAAATATTATGTAGAGAAAATGGTACATTCGGCGACATCTGTCCGAGCAGTTGGGAACTATACAGAAATCTGCATAGTGACTGGAGCGAGGGAACCCCCATATCACAGCTATCTCGAGGACAAAGGAAGTTTGGATTCTGCCAATGAGGGAGTAAATAAGGCGATTAAAAATAATTTGAACCAATCAGAGAAATTATAGGCGTGTATCGTTTTAGTGGGCTTTGATCAGATTGAGCGGCCTTGAATTCTTTCCCACAGGAACGAAAGTTCAACGAACGGAATAGTAAACAGAACTAAAGACAAAGAGTTGAAGGATTATTGACCCGGGTCGTGTTTATTTAAGGCGCGATCGAGAACTGCAGGTTTTGGGCACCTAACGTTTCAAATGGAAACAAGAAAATCTTAGGCGGAAATGTTGAAAATAAGTAAATGAAAAATCATCAATAAGGGCACGGAAAACGTAACATGAATGGTCCCAGGGGTCGATTTAATTAAAACCGATCTGGAATGATCACAAAAAAACGGGTAGAATCTCGGAAATTTTCACAAACTGAATATAATAACCTGAAAAAGTGGGAAAATCTATTGATATGGAAATGGAATGGTGAAACGAAGTTATTAGAGCCAAATATCTCAAAAGAAAACTGATTGGAACTACTTAAATTGACTTTAATAGGTACCGATATAAGGATTACTCTGATCTGACAACACTATTCACGATGAACAGGATATTGAAAATATTGCATATCAAAGGCCACGGTACATTTTGGTCACTCTACAATTAAATCAAATCACAGGAAAAGATGCTTAACGTAGCCTGACACTGGAAATGCGTGTGAACCGTCGAAGGAATCGCTAACCGTTTGACTAGAGAAAAAAGGTTGGCTATCACTTTGTTGATATGACTTTATCCAAATAAAATTATAGAACATGATTTCAAGCAATTAAGGGTATCATTAACACGAAACGACCTAAACAAAATTATACAAGTTAAATACGAATATTTACTCTAAAATAAAAACATTACTTTTATGGGGTAGGCATTAAAAAATGAATTACGAGCAAGTACATGAAATTTTTAAAATAAATACCTGTCAATGAGAAAATTTATGTGATTTTTTACGAGAGAGAGACACTAAACTAATTTGGTTCTAAGACATGAGATAGAAGATTAACAGAGATTTGACAAAAGGTCATATACGGAGGAACCGAATTTGGTCCTTTTCCTATGAAAGTCTGGGCGATCAGGGGTGATTTTTCTATGAAAGGAGAGCTCTAAAAAGTTTTTAAAAGACCATGGTTTGATAAAGAAATGGAATTCGTTGGCAGATCGGAGGATAGTTCGGACGAAACAACGGGAAGTGCGGAGATTAAGAAAATGTGAAAGTGCGCGAAGAAGTCTCTTCTAGTAAGGTTGAAAAATGTCTACAAGTGTTTGCAAAAATAGTAAATTCAGTGTTTTATTCTCCTCTTAAGATTGAGAAATAAAAGTCCGATAAAGTGCTTTAAAATAACACTTCGTGAAAGTTCGGGTGTTTTATAATGAAAGTGTTTAAAGTCAGTAAATAAGGATTAAATAATATTAGGGGTTCTCTTTTACAACTTATATTTAGTGGTTTTATAACATTTAACAAAAAATCCAGTGTCTTAAAATAAATACAATTATCGGATAAAAGAAAACACATCACGCGATTTTTTAAAACTTACTAAGGGTGATATAATAATTAAAACTACAATTTTACTATAAAATACTAATCATCGGTGAAATAAATAATAATGACGAATTGTTCGAGTCATGGTTTTACGTCAGTTCCTCTATAATAAGATGCGTTAAATTTTCATTGAATTAAATAACGAAATTGTAATAAACAGTAGTGATAATAATTCGGACACTTGGAAAAAGTGCGTATCTACGGTTATTAATTCTAAAGTGATATTAAAATATTGAGAATACATAATAATTTACCTAATTCCGGATTTTTAAAATTAAAACATCTGAATTGCAATTTGATAGATCATTTTTCGAATCGAATGAAATAAAGAACAATAGTTAATACGAGATTGAAAACTAAGTGAAATACCGATGTGAATCTTATAATAGACAGATATTTGAAAGGTTTAGGGTAGGGTTAATCCTCAAAGGGTCGGTAGGAACCCATTTAGCTAGGAAAAGGAAAAGGAAAGCCTCGATCACAATGTCGAAGTTATAAGATCCCGACTGGAAAAGATTGTAATCGATCGAGGCCGGTAAGATCAAAACAATTATTAATTATTTTCAGAGACAAAGAAGAAAGAGACGGGCGTGCATCACCAATAAATCAATCGGAGCTTTGGAGTTTTGTACTAACACACTGCAACTAATTAAAAGATTATGTTATTTTCCACGCAGGATAACAATGCTCACCAGCTCGAAAGCAAGCCAACCAGGAAATATCTACTCTGAGTTAGGCTACATATGTAGGTTTTTGCTTCAGTTAGGTAAATACGCTAATTTATTATAACTCATATAAAACGAATCGAGGCGCATAGGACGTAATAAATGACTATGGTGGAAGCTCTTTATTCTATATTTCGTGTGCGGGGGTATACAAGCGTCTCAAAATTAGGTCAAACAAACAAATACCTACTTATAAATTAGGTCATACAAGTACTTGTTTTAGTTAGGTAGGTCTATTGTATATTTAAGCGCGTATAAGAATAGGCGTCATACGATATCAGTTTGACTCGTAACCGAAATACCTATATTTCTCAAAAACAAGTCAAGCAAGGAATACCTTAGTTGAAACTAGGTCACCCAGGTAGCTCTTAGGTTAGCAAAGTACCTACTTAAATGATTAATGTTCGGGCAAAACTAGGTCAAATAAATAGAAAAGAATTAGTTAAACGATGAATTGTGCTTCAAAAGGACAATGACCGTAGAAATAAACAATCTCCAAAGTAGGTCAGTATACCGAAGGTCAACTATGTGAAGTGTAAACAAATAAACCATAACAAATGACGTACCTATTAAATATCGTTCATTGGAGGTAATCATTTATTGGCTCAATGTAATTAGGTATTTATTACACGATGTGAATAGAAATATGCCTCTCAAACAACTTAGGGTATAATAATAATAAAAATAATAATTTATCCCAGAATATATGCAGGGAAAGTGCGATACAATACGTTCCATATTTTAAAATTACAAATAATAATAATAATAAGACGAGGGAAAATAATTAACGACAACACATAAATTAAATAAACAAATAACCATGAGAAATGAAATACGTAACGCAAAAATCAATAGAAATAGCAAATTGATAGGTATAGCTAATACCTACCGAATCCTTTCACCGACGAGATTAGGGTATGTTATATGACCTTCGATTGTGTATCTAAAATTTCGATTAGAGTTCAATGACACGGTCACCTAAATTCCATCAACGAATAAACAAAACAAAAGCACAAAAGTCAAGGGGCAGGTTTATCAATCATAGCTTACGACGGAAACTTCGCCCAATATGTGAAAGAAAAATCGACGTTAAATTCACTCAATTCTAAACAACTGATTATACTAGAGCAATCGCCAATAGGTAGCATTGATTCCGCGCGCAAAATTTCGCAAAGTAAAGTACTGCGACTAGCTTCGAACTCAAAGAGAGCTCATCACAATTATTCAGGAGGTCATTGATTCAATGACAACTTGACTTATCTCGTTTTAAATCTTTCTTATAGCAAGTAGGTATCCAAGAACCCATAAATACCCATAATCCTAAAACCTAATACACGAGGAGCTAGTGACCTCATTTAAAAAACACTGGTGTTCAAATACTCATACAGTCCTGAATCCTAACTTGTCTTCGAATGTAAGCTTCAAGGCTCCTGTATGTAGGTATGGGCCATCTGGAAATGTAAGTGTCAACCTTTCTCGAACGGACGGCTTTGATCTTGTGGCGGTATTGTCAAGGTGGGCATGCGGGGAAGAGGAAGGACGTATGCGGACAGTACGCTGACGCGGCATTAAAGCCACAGGTTATTTGCATACCGTGAGTCTTGTCGAACCTGAAAGCAAACATAAGGTTCACGAGGTGAGTTTTATGTCAGCTAGTCAGAGGTGGAGTGTAACGCTGGGTCGGTCACGTGGGAGGAAGGATCTGCCCGTCACAAGCTTACGCCACATTTAACGGATAGAGGCATGATAAGGGAAGACATGAAATACCCCTTCTAGACTCAGTAGAGTTAAATTCAACCCGGAGGCGTCGGAAGTCGGAGTGGGACAGAAAAACGGCATGAAGACTTGGTATTCCCCCTGCTGGCGTGAAGGGCCCCTTTCATAGCATGAGACGCTCGTCGAAGAGAGTAAAACTCGGATCTAAGGACAAGCCTAGCAAACGTACTGGGAGAATTCGAGTTTGTAATTGTTGTTCATCGGTTTTCACTTGGTTAGCGGAGGAGCCGACTTTTCAGCAAACATATTATCCCCCTCCCCATATCCCTCCATTCCTGCTCTTTCAACAGTTTTGCGAATACTAACTATGACTACTAACTATGATTACACAAAACATTATGTTAGGGGAGGTTGCAGACAAGGACTTCAATTGAGAAAACTGGACCCTCGAGTACGATCCCCGGTAAGGTAAGGTTTGCTTTCTTGAAATGTTAAATTTATTAACTGTTGTTTTATGTTATCGATGTATCCGCGGTGATAGGAAGAATTAAATAAACACACTAAATTACTACAGAAATCAGATAGACACAAAGTTAAGGCGGGGTTAGTTTATCAAACTCGGTAAAAGATACTCAAATAATAATAATTAATAAATCGGAAGATTCTCACCCTTTCTCTAAAAGAATCTATGGGTTACCACACGTAATACATTATCTTCTCTACATATGTGTGCATATTAAGTATGCAAACAGATGTAAAATCTAAAACAAAAAATACACAACGCAGATTATAGAAATAATGTGAACTAAAATCTTGAATCTTGATTACTGTGAGAAAATCGCAGGGATTTAAGAAGATAGGGTAGGTTTAGCTAGATTATAAGGTATAGGGGTTTAGAAATCACGAGCCTGAGGTAGAAATAAACCGAAAGGAGGGTTGAGTCAGGCCATCATACCTAGTGGTGTGATCAGTAGGACATAAGGGTAGAATTATGAGCGTGGCTACGAGACAGGAGCTACGAGATTTAAACTACGAGGTAGAAGCTTAGAAAAGTAAATCAGCTAGGTAGGGTTCATCACAATTGGTGTCAAAAGCCAAAGGGTGGCGGACCATTACAACTGTTGCCGCGGACCAGGAGAGTAAAGGTTACAAGTTGAGAGAATTCTGAGATATTATAAAAATAAAATAAAATGAACAAATAAATGAAATTATAATTAATTGGAAAAAAAAAGTGAATATTTTAAACGAAAAGTGAAAAACGTGCCATTAAAACAACTTCAGATTACATAAAACAAGTGGAAAAAAAAAATCGCATCATTAAATTATACAGTAGAAATATAACAATAAATCAAAAAAATAATTTAAACGAAAAGTGAAAAACGTGCCATTAAAACATCTTCATTAAACGTGAAACAAGTGGAAAAAAAAACGTACCATTAAATAAAACAGTCGAAAAAAAAAAAATAATAACTCAAAAACCAAATATTTTAAAACAAAAAGTGAAAAACGTGCCTTATACCAGATAAAAATCATAAATCTCATAACACCCAGGAATGTTGACCCAGATTTAGAAGGGTGGTGCGTATTGATAAATAAAAAAGCTGTTATATAAACAACATTGCATACCTCCGACGGACTAAAACACTCGAATTCAAATCAGTCAAATAACACTAATAATAAAACGCGGTTATGTAAACAAACAATTGAATAAACACTGTCGCGAGGAAGTGGTGATATGGTCACAAACACGTACGGTTGTGACAAGGTTTTGTGACCGAAATCTTTGTTATTGAACAACTCGAGATGTTACTGTGAAAGAAGAGATACTTACGATAGTTAATCAAATAACGTTGTTTATGTTAATAGTGGTCGAGGGTATTATTATTTCCTTCGAGTTGAAGGATTTTTTAAATAAATACATCTTCAACATGGTGACATAAAAATAAATAAAACCAACATAACATACAAAGCAAAGGACGAATAAAAATAAAATAAAATATTTACACATAAATAAAGTGAGATTTTCAAATCGTTGCGTTCAAACGTGTAACAGGGATGGATTGGAGATACATCATTACATGGATGCCGGCTGAATAAATTAAAAATTTAGACTTACCGGGGGTTGGCATATTTCTCGGGTAACCGGATTTTTTCCGATTTGCAATATAGAGCCAATAAGTGGAGCGGTTTAAAACGCATCCGAATTTAGGAGGGGGTAACTTGTTTAAAACGGGGTTTAGGTACATTATACATTTGTATATACGTGCAAATAAATAAATAAACAAACAAAGCCGGGTTGCATTAAAAATTATTGCACATAGCTATGTTGCAGATTGTTTAGGGAAATATTGTATAAATAATGACTCCCTGAATTATAATAACGATGATTGAAGGTGATTCAATTCCTAATAAGCGGCCCGTGAGCTTATAAATACCTCAATTCATTGGAAAAAATTAAATGAGATCGGTGAAGTAAAATCTTAGGGGGGGGAGGTTACGGAAAGGAAAACTTAGGGGAGGTTACGGAAGTAGAGTCTTAGGGGGGAGTTTGTGGAAGTAAGAATCTTAGGGGGGTAGGACAAAGAGTAGGTACAGCAACTGACGTAAGTTAGCCGACTTAAATAGGTCATTGAGTAGACAAGAGTACATTGAAAAATGGTTTCAGCACAGAGGAAAACCGAACAAGATTCTACGATATAAAATAGTGAAAGGCAGGGGCGCGCAACAAGTTTGAAGAAAAGAACAAAAAGGAAAGATTTAAGGAAGATTGCACAAAATTAGATCTATGTTTAGTTCTAATTCCATCAACTAACACTAGGAGGCGTGTTTACCGCTGGAATTATAACTATAGGGGGGCTGTGATGAATGCCAACCTTCAACCTACGAGAAGCCTACAAGAAAAAATTTTTTTCCTCTAAATATTATGTAGAGAAAATGGTACATTCGGCGACATCTGTCCGAGCAGTTGGGAACTATACAGAAATCTGCATAGTGACTGGAGCGAGGGAACCCCCATATCACAGCTATCTCGAGGACAAAGGAAGTTTGGATTCTGCCAATGAGGGAGTAAATAAGGCGATTAAAAATAATTTGAACCAATCAGAGAAATTATAGGCGTGTATCGTTTTAGTGGGCTTTGATCAGATTGAGCGGCCTTGAATTCTTTCCCACAGGAACGAAAGTTCAACGAACGGAATAGTAAACAGAACTAAAGACAAAGAGTTGAAGGATTATTGACCCGGGTCGTGTTTATTTAAGGCGCGATCGAGAACTGCAGGTTTTGGGCACCTAACGTTTCAAATGGAAACAAGAAAATCTTAGGCGGAAATGTTGAAAATAAGTAAATGAAAAATCATCAATAAGGGCACGGAAAACGTAACATGAATGGTCCCAGGGGTCGATTTAATTAAAACCGATCTGGAATGATCACAAAAAAACGGGTAGAATCTCGGAAATTTTCACAAACTGAATATAATAACCTGAAAAAGTGGGAAAATCTATTGATATGGAAATGGAATGGTGAAACGAAGTTATTAGAGCCAAATATCTCAAAAGAAAACTGATTGGAACTACTTAAATTGACTTTAATAGGTACCGATATAAGGATTACTCTGATCTGACAACACTATTCACGATGAACAGGATATTGAAAATATTGCATATCAAAGGCCACGGTACATTTTGGTCACTCTACAATTAAATCAAATCACAGGAAAAGATGCTTAACGTAGCCTGACACTGGAAATGCGTGTGAACCGTCGAAGGAATCGCTAACCGTTTGACTAGAGAAAAAAGGTTGGCTATCACTTTGTTGATATGACTTTATCCAAATAAAATTATAGAACATGATTTCAAGCAATTAAGGGTATCATTAACACGAAACGACCTAAACAAAATTATACAAGTTAAATACGAATATTTACTCTAAAATAAAAACATTACTTTTATGGGGTAGGCATTAAAAAATGAATTACGAGCAAGTACATGAAATTTTTAAAATAAATACCTGTCAATGAGAAAATTTATGTGATTTTTTACGAGAGAGAGACACTAAACTAATTTGGTTCTAAGACATGAGATAGAAGATTAACAGAGATTTGACAAAAGGTCATATACGGAGGAACCGAATTTGGTCCTTTTCCTATGAAAGTCTGGGCGATCAGGGGTGATTTTTCTATGAAAGGAGAGCTCTAAAAAGTTTTTAAAAGACCATGGTTTGATAAAGAAATGGAATTCGTTGGCAGATCGGAGGATAGTTCGGACGAAACAACGGGAAGTGCGGAGATTAAGAAAATGTGAAAGTGCGCGAAGAAGTCTCTTCTAGTAAGGTTGAAAAATGTCTACAAGTGTTTGCAAAAATAGTAAATTCAGTGTTTTATTCTCCTCTTAAGATTGAGAAATAAAAGTCCGATAAAGTGCTTTAAAATAACACTTCGTGAAAGTTCGGGTGTTTTATAATGAAAGTGTTTAAAGTCAGTAAATAAGGATTAAATAATATTAGGGGTTCTCTTTTACAACTTATATTTAGTGGTTTTATAACATTTAACAAAAAATCCAGTGTCTTAAAATAAATACAATTATCGGATAAAAGAAAACACATCACGCGATTTTTTAAAACTTACTAAGGGTGATATAATAATTAAAACTACAATTTTACTATAAAATACTAATCATCGGTGAAATAAATAATAATGACGAATTGTTCGAGTCATGGTTTTACGTCAGTTCCTCTATAATAAGATGCGTTAAATTTTCATTGAATTAAATAACGAAATTGTAATAAACAGTAGTGATAATAATTCGGACACTTGGAAAAAGTGCGTATCTACGGTTATTAATTCTAAAGTGATATTAAAATATTGAGAATACATAATAATTTACCTAATTCCGGATTTTTAAAATTAAAACATCTGAATTGCAATTTGATAGATCATTTTTCGAATCGAATGAAATAAAGAACAATAGTTAATACGAGATTGAAAACTAAGTGAAATACCGATGTGAATCTTATAATAGACAGATATTTGAAAGGTTTAGGGTAGGGTTAATCCTCAAAGGGTCGGTAGGAACCCATTTAGCTAGGAAAAGGAAAAGGAAAGCCTCGATCACAATGTCGAAGTTATAAGATCCCGACTGGAAAAGATTGTAATCGATCGAGGCCGGTAAGATCAAAACAATTATTAATTATTTTCAGAGACAAAGAAGAAAGAGACGGGCGTGCATCACCAATAAATCAATCGGAGCTTTGGAGTTTTGTACTAACACACTGCAACTAATTAAAAGATTATGTTATTTTCCACGCAGGATAACAATGCTCACCAGCTCGAAAGCAAGCCAACCAGGAAATATCTACTCTGAGTTAGGCTACATATGTAGGTTTTTGCTTCAGTTAGGTAAATACGCTAATTTATTATAACTCATATAAAACGAATCGAGGCGCATAGGACGTAATAAATGACTATGGTGGAAGCTCTTTATTCTATATTTCGTGTGCGGGGGTATACAAGCGTCTCAAAATTAGGTCAAACAAACAAATACCTACTTATAAATTAGGTCATACAAGTACTTGTTTTAGTTAGGTAGGTCTATTGTATATTTAAGCGCGTATAAGAATAGGCGTCATACGATATCAGTTTGACTCGTAACCGAAATACCTATATTTCTCAAAAACAAGTCAAGCAAGGAATACCTTAGTTGAAACTAGGTCACCCAGGTAGCTCTTAGGTTAGCAAAGTACCTACTTAAATGATTAATGTTCGGGCAAAACTAGGTCAAATAAATAGAAAAGAATTAGTTAAACGATGAATTGTGCTTCAAAAGGACAATGACCGTAGAAATAAACAATCTCCAAAGTAGGTCAGTATACCGAAGGTCAACTATGTGAAGTGTAAACAAATAAACCATAACAAATGACGTACCTATTAAATATCGTTCATTGGAGGTAATCATTTATTGGCTCAATGTAATTAGGTATTTATTACACGATGTGAATAGAAATATGCCTCTCAAACAACTTAGGGTATAATAATAATAAAAATAATAATTTATCCCAGAATATATGCAGGGAAAGTGCGATACAATACGTTCCATATTTTAAAATTACAAATAATAATAATAATAAGACGAGGGAAAATAATTAACGACAACACATAAATTAAATAAACAAATAACCATGAGAAATGAAATACGTAACGCAAAAATCAATAGAAATAGCAAATTGATAGGTATAGCTAATACCTACCGAATCCTTTCACCGACGAGATTAGGGTATGTTATATGACCTTCGATTGTGTATCTAAAATTTCGATTAGAGTTCAATGACACGGTCACCTAAATTCCATCAACGAATAAACAAAACAAAAGCACAAAAGTCAAGGGGCAGGTTTATCAATCATAGCTTACGACGGAAACTTCGCCCAATATGTGAAAGAAAAATCGACGTTAAATTCACTCAATTCTAAACAACTGATTATACTAGAGCAATCGCCAATAGGTAGCATTGATTCCGCGCGCAAAATTTCGCAAAGTAAAGTACTGCGACTAGCTTCGAACTCAAAGAGAGCTCATCACAATTATTCAGGAGGTCATTGATTCAATGACAACTTGACTTATCTCGTTTTAAATCTTTCTTATAGCAAGTAGGTATCCAAGAACCCATAAATACCCATAATCCTAAAACCTAATACACGAGGAGCTAGTGACCTCATTTAAAAAACACTGGTGTTCAAATACTCATACAGTCCTGAATCCTAACTTGTCTTCGAATGTAAGCTTCAAGGCTCCTGTATGTAGGTATGGGCCATCTGGAAATGTAAGTGTCAACCTTTCTCGAACGGACGGCTTTGATCTTGTGGCGGTATTGTCAAGGTGGGCATGCGGGGAAGAGGAAGGACGTATGCGGACAGTACGCTGACGCGGCATTAAAGCCACAGGTTATTTGCATACCGTGAGTCTTGTCGAACCTGAAAGCAAACATAAGGTTCACGAGGTGAGTTTTATGTCAGCTAGTCAGAGGTGGAGTGTAACGCTGGGTCGGTCACGTGGGAGGAAGGATCTGCCCGTCACAAGCTTACGCCACATTTAACGGATAGAGGCATGATAAGGGAAGACATGAAATACCCCTTCTAGACTCAGTAGAGTTAAATTCAACCCGGAGGCGTCGGAAGTCGGAGTGGGACAGAAAAACGGCATGAAGACTTGGTATTCCCCCTGCTGGCGTGAAGGGCCCCTTTCATAGCATGAGACGCTCGTCGAAGAGAGTAAAACTCGGATCTAAGGACAAGCCTAGCAAACGTACTGGGAGAATTCGAGTTTGTAATTGTTGTTCATCGGTTTTCACTTGGTTAGCGGAGGAGCCGACTTTTCAGCAAACATATTATCCCCCTCCCCATATCCCTCCATTCCTGCTCTTTCAACAGTTTTGCGAATACTAACTATGACTACTAACTATGATTACACAAAACATTATGTTAGGGGAGGTTGCAGACAAGGACTTCAATTGAGAAAACTGGACCCTCGAGTACGATCCCCGGTAAGGTAAGGTTTGCTTTCTTGAAATGTTAAATTTATTAACTGTTGTTTTATGTTATCGATGTATCCGCGGTGATAGGAAGAATTAAATAAACACACTAAATTACTACAGAAATCAGATAGACACAAAGTTAAGGCGGGGTTAGTTTATCAAACTCGGTAAAAGATACTCAAATAATAATAATTAATAAATCGGAAGATTCTCACCCTTTCTCTAAAAGAATCTATGGGTTACCACACGTAATACATTATCTTCTCTACATATGTGTGCATATTAAGTATGCAAACAGATGTAAAATCTAAAACAAAAAATACACAACGCAAATTATAGAAATAATGTGAACTAAAATCTTGAATCTTGATTACTGTGAGAAAATCGCAGGGATTTAAGAAGATAGGGTAGGTTTAGCTAGATTATAAGGTATAGGGGTTTAGAAATCACGAGCCTGAGGTAGAAATAAACCGAAAGGAGGGTTGAGTCAGGCCATCATACCTAGTGGTGTGATCAGTAGGACATAAGGGTAGAATTATGAGCGTGGCTACGAGACAGGAGCTACGAGATTTAAACTACGAGGTAGAAGCTTAGAAAAGTAAATCAGCTAGGTAGGGTTCATCACAATTGGTGTCAAAAGCCAAAGGGTGGCGGACCATTACATGCCCTCTTAAGACAATGTCTGCGAGATTTTTGCTCCATTTTAAATGATTTATGAAACATTTTCGCAATTTACGCATCGATTTTGTCGCTGTAAATGTTAGCGCTCTCCTCTAACATTCGTAATTTCGTATCTCTCCATCTTCTTCTTTTCAAGCCCGGTTGCAGAGCCTTAAATTAAACTAATACTGTTTTGCCACTATTTCATGGAGTACCCAAGAACTGTTTTTGGGTACTCCATAAATTAGATTCAAATGCTTTATTCTGGTAGTGACTTGATAAAGGACACATTGTAATCATAGCACATAAAATATGTTTCTAACTTAGGTGCTTAAGTTCGCCAGGCTTACAATTACAACCTAAATACTGGCTGCTTTCAAATTCATCAAGATATTGTGCCAGACATTAAAAAAAAAAATCAGTGAGACAAACGACAAACAATTTTCATGGACGAGAGAATAAACGTTGGGGTAAATTGGTTACCATATTCTTGGCTGATGGAACAACCCACGGTCCCATCGATGTTGGTGGCCGGCACAAACTCAATGTTCCCGATCTTCAAGACGACGGCCACCAGCTTGAACACGTCGGTGATCTCTTCAGCGGTGAAACCCAGGGTTTCCAAGGCAGTCTGAAATAAACAACAAACATACATTGATGAACCTCGCAAAAATGATTTTACCACATAGTAATACTGTAACGGCCTTACTAATAAAAAACACACTGACCCACAGATTCCTAACAACTCCTCAGACCCTTTTCCTACCCAGAATTTACTTGCGCACACCGGGATTTGAACCCGACACCTCCAGATTACTAGTCGAGAGCTTTACCCTCTACCACTAATGTTTCATAACGCCGATGGATTTCATTCGTTTTGTGCTCCGATTGTCATACGAGATCGGGAGGAACCCAGACTTTGGAATTCCGCACAATAAGAGTGCCTAACTACACGGAAAACAAGTGTCAAGCGCTTTATCGTCAGTCCGTTGCTAACCACCGATCGTATAGTGACATTTCGCACCGAGCCGAAGTGTTATTCATCATATCATCACATAAAGTATAAATCCTACCGTATTCTTTCGTATATTTTGTGTGAACTCGTGACTCAAACTTTACCGAAGTTCTAACAATCAAATAGAACAATCTCGAATGCTTATGGACATCTATGACCGTCACCAAGTCAGAAGACAACAATCGTGAGTACCACTTAATTGTGATATACCTTTCTTGTTTGGTGGTTAGGCATAACTTAGCGAAATCCATAAGCATCTTAGCAAGAGTAGCCGCAAGGTTACTCTCATCCCCATGCCCCGTGCATGATCAACTATCATTCAAAAGTGTTATTTTATAAGGTGACTGAATATAAACATTCAGCATTTTATTTATGGCTAACAGATGTAACTTGATGCATATAAGCTTATAAAATAAGTATTAGCCACCTTGGTGAATGCAAAATGCGGCTTGTCGTCAGTGGTGTGTCGGGCGGTGGGGGGCGGGGGCACGGGGGCTCCGGGGGCGCGGGGCCGCTGCAGGATCCGGTAAGCCTCGGCACTGCGCTGGAGCTTCAAGCATTCTGGACACAAAAAAACAATGCATACTGTACAAATACTTAATTATTATGGCAGGGGTACTTCCACTAGCAATTTTATTATCTTCTACAACCTTGGCTTTTTCAATGCCATTCCAACCTATCCCATTTTTTTTTTTTTTTTTTTTTTTTATTGTACTTGATATAAAAAAATATGAGTTACACAATATACACATTTTTTTTACAAAATATTAAATTAGAGGTCGTTTCTGGTCATGTATACCTTATCAGAAAAGAGGGGCTCTTGTGCCTGATAAGGGAGCCACGATTCTTACTTGAGTTGTAAGTTATAATCTGTTTTGTATAAAATATTTACTTTTTATTGTAAGTTTTTTTTGAAAAATTGTTTTATTTTATTTATTTGTTCTGATTGGTTGATGATGCAGCGCAATTCAGAAGGGAGGTTATTATAGTTTTTTATGGCTTGGAAAATATAATGATTTTGCATTTGAGTTGTTTTAAAATTAGGTGTAATAAATTGGTTTCCGTTTCTCATTAGTTTGTAAAATTCTTGATATTCTGTGTTATTTTTTTCTTTACACATTTTTATAATGGAAGCTTGCTTGAAAATGTCATCAATATTTGGTACTGGAAACAATTTAAAAAGTGATTCAGTTGAGAAGGTAGATTTTTTTTTTAATATTACTTTAATGATGATTCTTTGCGTAACTTTTACTGAGATTAGATTTTTTTTGTAAGATCCTCCCCAACCTATAATTCCGTAGATGAGCAAAGAATGAACAAGGGCATAGTACACATTTTTCATTATTTTTACATTTAAAATATTTCTTAACCTAACAAATATATATATACATTTCCTCATTCTCTTCACTAGCTCTGAAATGTGATTATTCCATTTCAGGTTTTGATCAATGATCACACCGAGATATTTAATTTCGGAGGAAGAGTTAATGACGGTACAAATAGGATTATGTTGTTTACAGATTACATGATCACATTTTTCGTCATGGATTACAATATTACCTTTATGATCAGGTATTTTCTGCAAGGAAAATAAGACATATTATGTTGTTTTTTTAGCATTAAGTGTGAGTAAGTTACCATCAAACCATGATTTTAAGATATTAATATCTTCATTTGCCATTTCGTTAACTAGTTCCCATGTTTGACCTTTTATTAACAATACCGTGTCATCAGCATAAGAGATTAATTTCATTTAATTTAATGCATGTGTTTTAGTTAATGTGTCATTTGCCGGAAGGCCACGAAATTTTTTTTGCTTTTTTTTAAATACGATTTTAACCCTTATGAATAAAGAAACTATATGAAGGACAAGGTCAGAATTGCTTGCGCCAATATCATTCTTGATGAACCGATGGTTTCATTAATCTATGTAGCTACTCTAAAATATTTTTAAATGAATTTTCTATGACTTTGCAAGTCAGTCCAGGAAACTATCAAAGGCGAAAAATCAATGTTTTATGTTTTCAAATGCATATAAAGGTCTTTATTTAATTGCCAACTTTTTTAAATTGTATTTTTTCATGGTGGGTTTTTGGGTACGTCTTCAGATTTGTGTTGAAATAATAAAATCAGTTTATATTTTTTGATAATTATTTCCAAAATGTGAGATTTTTTAATCTTTTTTTTTAGTTAGTTAGCTATTCCGGAAAAACCCCTTATGATATTATAACGTAATATACTTGAATAAGATGACATTTCAAGCAAGCTTCCATCATAAAAATGTGTAAAGAAAAAAATAACAAAAACTATTAAGATTTTACATACTAATGAGAAATGAAAAGCAATTTATTACGTCTAATTTTAAAACAACTAAAATGCAAAAGCATGATATTTTCCAAGCCATAAAAAAACTATAAAAATCTCCCTTCTGAAATACTTGTATCATCAAACAATCAGAACAAATAAATAAAATTAAACAATAGCGCATAGCGCTAAGGGGTCATATCGGCAAAGAGCATATTTGAGCTATTTGACATCCTCTATAATAAAAAGTAAATATTTTATACAAAATATATTATAACTTACAACCTAAGTAAGAATCGTGGCTCCCTTTACTCCCTTATCAGGCACAAGAGTTCCTCTTTTCTGATAAGGTATACATGACCAAAAACGACCTTCAATATAATATTTTGTAAAATATATATGTACCTATATATCAAGTAACTCATATTTTTTATATTACAATAAAAAAAAATTTTTTTTTTTTAAAAAAGCCCGACATTCTAAAAGATAATCTTCACGAATCGCCGAGCGATTCTATATCTTTTATAGTAGATGGGAGTTTTAGTTTAGCATAATATAATTTGCAATAAGATTGTTATACTAACTTAATAAGTGGACATCAGCTCCCGCTAGCAACTGGTAGAAAACGTGGAAATTCCGGTCTCCTTGCTGTAAACTGGTTACTCGAGTCTGAAAAATTGTACATATATGTTTAATTTACAGAAAAACAATCAACTTATTCATTCCAAATCTGCCGAGCGATTCTATATCTTTTGTGGAATCGTTATCGAGATAACGGACATGATCTCCTGTCAGATTTGTGTGATTTTTACATATTTAATGTCACATATTTTAGTTTAGATCGTTTTAAACACGAATTGCAAGCATGCATGATTATTTATTCATTTAATGTATGTTGTACAGAAAAAGCAAATAAATTACACAAATCAGACAGGAGATCACGTCCGTTATCTCATAACGATCCCACAAAAGATATAGAATCGCTCGGCTGGTCAGTTTTTTATTTTTTTTTATTGTTTAATTTTTCTTTATTCATTGCTTATGGATTATATGTCGATTATAATTTGTGGATTTTTCGATCACTATGCTAGGAACATGCCCGTGTTACGTAAGTATTATTAAGAAAACATAGTTCATTTATCATTTGGTTATTTTGCAATTATAGAGAGTAATTAAAGAGCAAATCTAACATGTTTATGTGACATATTAAATACCTTTTAACTCGTAGAATGCCGTTCGTGCACTGGTGTGTTTGAGATTTTACACGCGATTTTGAATGTACAAAGAAAGTGTATGAAGAACACGGTCAGAATCGCTTGCTCTATTATCGCCCTTTACCATAGAGAAAACCGCAATGCGCCTGGTCACTCCAAATAATTTATATTAATAATTTACCGGAGCGCGGGAATGTGCGCAGTTCTTGCGCATGCGCAGGAAAAATTCCTTTATCTACGATTTTGACCTTTCTATGTACAAAATTTCTCAAGGACAGTGTCAGAATCGCTGGACACGAAATGTCATTGGGTGTCATGGATGCCGCTTTTTGCGAACGCTAATTGGTGGTGCTTTTTGCTGGCCTACCCCGGCAAACAACAGGTTAACAGATCTTAAAAATTTTGAATTTTGCTTTGAAAAATTGGAAATTCATGGCTAGAAAATATCACATAACATCACAAAACATTTTCCACTTTATCATTAAAATTGTTTTCTAGTTTCCTCCACTTTATTTTTAAGATATTTTTTTTATACATTTAATAATATTATTATTCAATACATATATAAAAACTGTTTTATTTATATTCAAGTTCTGTTGTGAAATTACAGTTTGATAATGCCTTCAGAAGGTGAAACAGCTGTCACACGTAATATTGATTACACAGCAGAACTTGTTTAGGGTGAAATGCAGATCCTGCCAATGTCTGGGAATTTAATAAAAAGGCACTTTTTAGATGAGAAAAATGTGGAGAAGATGAATAAAAAATAAATTAAGGCGCGCTCGGCAAAATTGAGGGAGATACAGCCGTTCAAAGTATTTAAAATTTCACTTCGCAAACTGATATTATGACAGTCCGTTCGCCATTTTTTCACTGTTTATGTTGGTATCCCAGACCTAATACAAACCTAGATACGATTGTAGCCGACTTCGTGGGATAAATGATAAGGCGCGTAATTATGAAAAACAGAATTAATAGTACGCCAGAATCAGAAACCTAGCGTAGCAGCTGAACTACTTGAAAACTGGGATGTTTTTCTTGCCTTGACACGAGTAGGCGTTATAAAGGGGCACTTTCTTTAGGACGATTACGAGTGCTACCAAATTTAAGGTAGTATTTAGTTTACAGATTTATACGTGGCAGGCGGACTGACAGTATCGGTTCGCGAAGTGAAATTTTATTTATACCTACTTTGAACGGCTGTATCTCCCTCAATTTTGCGGAGCGCGCCTTAATTTTTGTTTTATTCAGCTTCTCTACACTTTTCTCCTCTAGAAAGTGCCTTTTTATTTAATTTCCAGACATTGGCAGGATCTGCATTCCTCCCCTTGTTTACAAATAAATTGAAGAATAATATTATCGAATGTATAAAAGAAAAACTTAAAAACGTATTTTACACTTACCTTTTCCAGAAGATCTGAGTTGCATGAAATTATTTAAATAAATGTTAATCTTCCTTTTATTTACATTTTTAGAGTACGTAGAACACAAATCAAACAAAACCATTGTATTATATTAGTTAAAAACAATATAAAAAGACACTCACAGTGAGTTATATGACCTCCTATGGGATCCCCTTTATAGTCGAACTCTATGTCCAAATATTTGCCCTGGAAAACAAACAAACAAAAAAAACTAAACGCATGTATTTGTAATAAACTTTACAATAAAATCCCACTCTCATCAAAAAAGCACAACATTGTTATAATAATTAAATGTCAATAAAAAGCTGGATTCACAGAGAGATCTGAAATAGAAAATATACTGACACCAAAAAGAGACTGAAACCGTTGAAACATTATGAAAAAATATATATAGGTATATATAATTAATTTAGAAGCCAACTGTGATAATACTTTATTGGATTGTGACATCGTCGATTGCGAAACGTATTGTAAAAAATGTCAACTTACAAATCTACTAGCGTTATCATTTCTCAGGGTCTTGGCATTCCCGAAGGCCTCCAGCAGCGTCCCGGCCTGCGTCAGGCGCTCCCGGGAGCCCCCGCCGGGTGTTCCGGGGCCCCCGTCGCCCCCCGCTAGCACCACGCACTGCAGGGAGATGCGGGCCGCCTCCGTCTTCCCAGAGCCACTCTCGCCTTGAATGGGACACACACAGTATTAAACGTATGGGTTTATGTTTATTTTTTTTATAGAAAATAGGGTACTGGTAGAATTTTTGGAAATGGTCGAGCATTAAATTTATTTAATCGTTGAAGATAATATTAACCCCTCGGGCCCCTAACGTATTTTATCAAAGGGTCAAAATATTTTCGTTTTACAATAAAATCCAAATATGTAAATGGAATATTTCTAAATGTATCCGAAAACTAAAAACTGTTTTAAAAAGGCGATGAAATACGCTTTCAAATTTTGGAATTCAAAATAAATATATAATTTTTTAAATATAAAAATTTTGCATGCAATCATAAAAAAGTTTTAAAAACGGCTCACTTTACATTTTTTCTAACCAAAATTACTGACAATGAGAAAAAATAAAAATACGTACATAATTTATTAGACAAATACACGGTGTCCGGAAACTCGTAGTACAAACGGGAAACTGGTAAATCTACATCACAATCGGAGTCGATTTGTGATATAACTTTTTTGATTTGAGCTTTCGTTTTCGAGTAAATCGGGTCCGAAGTTGGAATTTTTTTGGTTAAATTTGAAAAATTTTTTCACTAGAGGGTTGATTTCAGCTGTGTAATGTCTTATAAAATGCATCGAAGGGTAAACCGGGCTCAAAAATTTTTTTAACCCTTTAGGCGCCGAAAAAATGAAAAAATAGAAAAAAAATAATATTAACTCATCAAAGGCCAGGCCATTTCGCGGAAATTCGCGGAACTTCACAAAAAAACACTAAAAAACCACCACTTTGAATATTGAATTGAATGTTTTGTTTATAAATTTTGAGCTATTGTATATTTTATTGACTGAAACACGTTCACAACACAATAAACTATCTACTAAAACCACGTTACTTGCATTTATTACGTAAATTAATAGGTTTTATGATGTTTTATTCGCGATACACGCATTTACTGCGACCGTTAAATTCGCGGCAATTTATGACAGCGCATTGTCATGGATGAAATCTTTTTTAAATTAAAGGGTGACAAGGTGAATGAAACTTTTAGCATCACCTAGAGTAATGATGGCGCAAGCGATTCTGACACTGTTCTTCATACAAATTCTGTACATAGAAGGCTCAAAATCGCAGACCAAAAGTTTTTCGTCGACAATATTATTCAAATATTTGAATTATTTTCTCGCGCATGCGCATATGACGCCCGTAATTCCGCGTCTCCGGCCTTTGACCGGTTAAAATCGAAATGCTCAGATCGAAAAAAATAAGTTTTTTGGGTTCTCTACGTGATTTAGATTCACCAGTTTCCCGCTTGTACTACGAGTTTCCGGACACCTTGTATATTATAAACGTTATCCTGAACCCACTTTTTACTTTTCACTAAAAATAATTAATAAAATATTCTCAGTTTCATAACTTTTTTTCAAATTGCAGTTGGAAACTTTGGATTCATAAAGGTGTACATTTTAATTAATTTGTGGTTAACTTTTAGATTTGAATGCAGAGCGTGGTATTTTCTCTTTCTAACACTGTTTAGATCATATTTCTAACTATGATAGTAAAGGAGACACAATGATTTATATGAGACCTATATGAGTTGTTCCGAAAACGAGGTTAGCAACCCTCTAATGAAAAATGTGAAACAGAAAAGGATTCGGTCACATCTATGAATCGAACCCTGGACCTTAGCTTTGCCAGGATGGTGCTCTACCAACTGATCTAATGTGTCTCTATCCAATTTGGTTATTTTTAACTGCATCATACTTCGACTAAAAACTACTCACATATTTTTTTATTGCCTGTTATCTTTATATATGATTTTTTTATTTTTTTTTTTTATTTTTTTTTTACAATTTTTTAGAGACATTGTACAAGTTTTATTATTTGAATTATAAGTAAATACCTAATCTATGTTAGAATATTGCCAAGGAAAATTATGAAGTTAGATCTAAAAGAAAGTACAAAACAAGCATTATTCTTTGTTGGGTTGCAAAATTGAATCTATTTTCTTCCTTCCCATGTCCATAATCCATATTTTTATGCTTCTTTTGAAGGCGGTTATTTTTTTTATGGTTTTCATTGCAAGAGGGAGTAAATTAAATAATTTTACAGAGAAGTATTCCATATTTCTTTGTCCAAAAGTCGTTTTAGTTGTAGGTTGGTAGAATGTATGTTGTAATGTAGATCTTGTGAATCGGCCTGAGTTTGTCTGTGTAAAGTTATCCTGATTTTTGAATGCGTACATTAGAATATCTTTCGTATATAATTGTTTCAGTGATATTAAATTCAGCGCTTTAAAAAATTGCAAGATTCAACCCCAACTAAATGCTATCTAGATAGTGTCTTGGATAATTTTTTTTTTTCCAATTCTTTTAATATTTTTCTGTTTCACATTGCTCATTTGAGAGATGTTAATATTATCTTCAATGACTAAATATTGCAATTTGACGTTTTACTCAAAAGTTATTCCACTATGAAAATATTAAATTTGTTCTGGCCAAAAAGTCTCGACGCAAATTTTTTTACTATCTTATGAATGGGATCCTAATATGTAACTATAATTAATAATTTAAGTTGTATTTATTTACCTGATACGACAATACACTGACTTTCATTTCTATCTCTTAGCCAGCGGAAGGCGGTGCCGGCCACAGCATACCTGTTAATGTAACAAAAAATACTAAATTAGTTTTTTCCAGAAATGTTTCTCTACAATATTGCATAAATTGAGCATCTTCACACGATGAAGTGGAAGACATCTTCAACAGTAGCTCAATCCCATTTACTGTCCCTTGGGTATGCTCCAAATGAACCATCTATGGGTCGGAAGGGATGTACACATTGCTATGCATTTCTTCAGACTGATTTGTAGATGGTATGAAAACTCAGCTATCATGGATAGCATCCATTTCTATGTTCCCGATGGTTATCTCCGTCACTGACAGCATAGACTGTTCTGTCTCCCAGTCTGCAGGACTAACTTGCCGATGGTCATGCCGGTAGGGAGAGCAATCTTGCTGTTGAACAGAATCAATTCGGATATGGACATATTTAGCATCAATGAAGCTGCCTTTAGAGGGCGAGCTGTATTACTATATAACTACAAGCTCTTTTACTGTTGTGGTAAGTAAAAAACAGTGTCTTCCTTGAGAGTCTCAACTCATACTGTTTATATGTATGTACATATTTAAAAATGCATTAAAAATGAACAATTTTGTAATGTTTTAAAAATAGTAAACTGAATTGAACAAAATCACTGCAGATATAAGCTGCTTTGCCTGCCGAATTACTTTCTGGTGTACCATTACATTTTTTTACATTAACTCCACACATGAGGCCCTGAGGAAAATAATTTCCCTCGGGGCCTATTGTGGAAAGGAAGGATAAAAAAGAAACCTGCGTCTTGAAGAGACCTATGTTGTCGGAGGGAGGAAACATAGAGGCCGACAAATCGTTTCACGCCGTACTTTTGAGTACAAGAATTGTCATAGAAGCGACGCGTTCTGATGTGACAAATTTCAACCATACAAATGTTGGGCAGGCGTTTGGCTTATTTCCTGACTGTGCATCGGTGCCGAAGGAATCAATGCCGCTAGTTCCTCAGAGCATTTTCAATAGAACAAGGACAGCATTCCCACCCGAAGCCTGTGCTGTAAAGATTGTAATCCGTTTGTTAACATAGGAAAATCTATCAAATGGACTAGAAAACGAACTAGGTTGCTGTCATAGGAATAAGTGAAATAAAGGAGATGGCGCAATCGGCCTTTGTAGTGTATTGGAAAGACACACACGGTCAATTACTGTTAATAGATGTTGATAGTTTTGAGCTTCTGCCCCATCCCAACAGATATTCACTGAAATAGTAAGAGTCAGAACAGTACCACCTGTTGCCGTTCGTATCTTGAACACCAACAGGTATGATGAGAGCCGAAGGCTTTCAGTAGAGTAAGCCGCCGCCGTCAGTCGGAGGCGCGTCAAATCTAATTCCCAGTCTTTTAAGGACGTCCGTCCAGTATAATGGAACATTGTAAATAAACACAATATTAAATAAACAACTTGTAACCGAAAAACCTAATACTCATTAGAAGAAGCCCAAAACTTCACTAGATACTAAATGTGAATAGAGCAGACATTATTACATCCTCCGTGTCAACAAATACAAATGTAAACTTACACGTGTGGAGGGAGTTGGAAGGGTGCCCGGGCGATGTATGCTCGCACCAACTCAGCGGAGTAGAGGGCCAGCTGCCTATACGGGTTTACCGATATCAGCACATTTCCAATGTAGGTCTGGAATACAAAATAGTTCAACTTATTAGGATTAACCTATTGAAACTTATAAACCTGGTTGGAGAGGATAATATCAACAACATTCAATGAAAATATGAAAGAGACAAACCTACAGCAACAAAAGTAAATATCCCATTTTCAAACCAATAGAGAATAAATTAGGAGTGCCACAGGGATTGGTACTCGGGCCTCTATTGTTCGTACTCTAAATAATGTCATAGTAAAAATATTTTCAAAATGTAAAGTATGACAATCTTCCGGTGATACACGAATTTACATAATCGGAGATAACTATGAAGAACTAATAAATATTTTAAATAATGAATCAAGATGGCTTAAAATAAATAAGTTAAATTAAATACAAAAATCAAAAAACTTAAGTGTATAATAATAAAATCAAAATATTTATTGTAAAATAAAAATTACAAAAGGTGTAGCTTATGGGTTGCTAGCATTGGCGCTACTTGCGGCCAACGCCAAACCCAAAACCTGGAAAGGACATGCAATAAACAAGCCGGCGGCTAGCTCACACAGCCGGCGCGAGCAAGGTTCCTCTTAAACCCAGGGCGAGTGTTTGTGGTTCGCTTGTAAATTCCTACTCCCCTTCCTTTCCTCAAAATCTCCAGGTCTCCTTCCTCAATCAGAACACAGTAGTTATGCACGAAAAAGGGTTTATTCATTTAAAGGTGAACAGGATTATACACAAGCCAGCCTCGGCACTAAACACATGGTTATTTGGCTAACTAAAATGCTATCGTTCTATCAACTCTCTCTCTACGCGTATATAGTGAAGTTAAATGTCAGTTCTTAGCACACAGAGGGGAAGGAAGGTTCATTTGTACTCACAGGCAGGATATAGGTAGTCGCCAGACGGGTACTGGTTAGGCGGGAGCTTCTTGAGCACAATGCACAATCAAAGTAAAACATCGCGAGTTCAGTTTACGGGGAGCGCAATCACGGGGACACAGTTGTTATGCCGAAGGTCGGCCGAGGAATGAATGCGGGGAGCCGCTCGGCGCTTGGCTACGGGCGCCGCGCGGCGCGGGGAGAGGGGGGCGGAGGGCCTGTGCAAGGGGTCAATTCGCTATTAGCTCGCACGGGAATCAATTCCGTAACGTAACAGGGTAGACCCCATTTCTTCCAGCTAACCACATTTATTTAATTACAATGTTTATATAATATTATTTGTTTTATTATAATTACAATGTTAATACAGATAAAATAACAATATACCAATGAAAAAAATACAAATATATATACCAATAAAAATAGGCGTTTCATTTACGTGAGGTATTCACTCAACGTGTAGTGACATTTATTAACAAGGAAAGTGTTTAGTGACGATTTGAATTTGTGTGTATCTTGTATTTGTTTAATGTTATGTGGAAGCTTGTTATATACTTTAATGGCCATGTAGTATGGTCCTTTTTGGAATATTGTTTTGTTTGCTTTTGGCATTAATAGGTTTTCTGTGAGCCTTGTAGCGTATTTATGTGTTGAGTTTTTTAGTGGGAACTTGTCTGTAGATGATCGCACTAACATGCATAACTCCATTATATATATGTCTGTGACTGTCAGAATTTTCAGATTTTTAAACATAGGTCTACATGAATCTAAACGACCAGAGTTTGTAATTTTTCTTATGCATCTCTTTTGTATGATGAAGACATCTTTGGCGTTTACCGAGTTTCCCCAAAAAATAATACCGTATTTTATTATTGAATATACATAACCATAGTATGCGGCTATTACTGATTCGGTGTTCAATATTTTTCTCAAGGTACCCAGAACAGTAGTGAACAGGTTTGGGAAGGTTCGATAATATTATTATTAATGTTTACATTTATATTTATAGGTGTAGCTTGCACTGGACAAAATTTTAAAATTTGGGTTTTGTTTGTGTTGAGTGATAGATGTTGCGATAACAGCCAGTTTGCTATTAATTGGTAGGTCTCGTTAACTTGTTTGTTAAATTCGTCAACGTCTCCATTACATTCAAACAACAAAGCGGTGTCATCAGCGAACATTGAACATTCTGTGCCAGCAATTATTGGGAGTTCGTTTATATAGATGAGAGGAAAAGAAAAAGGAAATAAAGGAAAAGGAGAGGCCCAAGAATGCTTCCTTGTGGCACACCCTTGTTTATTTTTCTCCATTTGGATTCTACCATGTACTGGAACATTTTTTCATCGATATTTGAAATTTGAACTTTCTGCTGACGATTTTTTAAGTACGATTCAAACCATTTTAATGCTAATCCTCTAATACCAACATGTTCAAGTTTAATTAGAAGAAGCTCATGATCAACATTGTCGAATGCTTTTGAGAGGTCGAGAAAGATACCTACGGTTTTTTTACTAACATTAATATTTTCTAGAATTTTGTTCAAAAAATTGAATACTGCCTGTGTTGTTGAACGGCCTTTACGGAATCCAAATTGTTGTGGACATATTTTATTTTATTTTATTTTTTTTTTTTTTTTTTTTTTATTAATTTCAATAACAAGGTTTGTACATGTATGTATGATGTATATAATAAGTATAGATTCATTTTTTTTTCACAGACCTCCTCACTAGGATTTCCTGTTCTGAGGTGGCCTGTAGTTTTTTTAAAATATTTGTATTTGGTTATGGATTGTCTTTATATCATCTTCATGATGTTTGTAATTTTATTATCACTTTGATCTCTCAGCCATATTTTTACTTTTGTTTTAAATATATTCATTTCCTTTATATTTTTGATTTGATCTGGTAGAGCATTGTATAATTTTATAGCATGGAATTTATTATTTCTCTGTCCAAAAGATGTGTTCAAACTGGGAGTAACCAGGATGTTATTGCTTACTGACCTGGTTGAGTATTTATGTTGGGCAGTGGAGTATACATATATGTTTTTTTTCAGTTTAAATAAAATATTTTTTGAATAAAGTTTCTGTACATTGAAGACTTGAAAGTTATTAAATATTTCTTCCGTCGGAGTTCTAAGCGGAACTTTCAGTATTGTCTTCAGTACTCCTTTTTGGGCTATTTTGAGTCGCTCTGTGTGAGTGCTCAAAGCAGACCCCCATCCAGTTATCCCGTACTCTATTTGTGATTGACATAAAGCGTAGTACACTTTCTTAATGTCGTTTATGTTGAGGATGTTACGGATGGCTCTAAAGAAGTAAATGTACCTGGTGAGTTTTTTTGTGATTACTTCAATGTGTGCGTTCCATCGGAGATTATCATCAATTTCAATACCAAGATATTTGATACTTTTGGAGTGTGCTATGGTAGGACAGTGGCATGATAAGCCTTGATTTTGATTGTTTTCTTGGCATGTATGTAATTTGAGATTAAAGTCATCCTCTGGCTGTCCTCTGGCTGTTATAGAAAATGTCAGATATTTTGTTTTATTGACATTAAGTGTAAGGGAATTTCTCTTACGCCAGTTTTGCAGTAGACCAAGTCCATGTTCCGCTTCTTTGTAGGTACTTCTCCAGTCTTTTTCGTTGAATACAATTACTGTATCGTCAGCAAAGCTTATGATTTTTCCTCTCGTTCTTAGGCTACCGATATCATTTATGTATATTAGAAATAATATCGGTCCTAGTACGCTTCCTTGCGGTACTCCATGGTTGATGAGGAGAGGTTTGCTTTTTTTCTTGTTAATTTGAACACTCTGTGTACGCTCCATCATATAGCTTTTTAATAAGTTTAGAGTTCTATTTGACATACCAATTTTTGAAAGTTTTGCAAAAAGGATTTTGTGATCTATTGTATCAAATGCCTTTTGTAAGTCTATGAAGATTGCCAGTGTTTTTTCTCCTCTGTCTAAACTTTTTATAATCATATCTGTAATAGTTTCTATGGCGTCACCAGTACTTAGATTCTCCCTAAATCCGTACTGTGTTTCTGATAATATTTTATTTTCTTCTAAGTAGGAAAGGAGTTGTTTTTTTAATATTCTCTCCAATATTTTTGAAAATGTATTGAGTAGGCTTATTGGTCGATAGTTGTTTATGTCACTTTTACATCCTTGTTTATATATTGGTATTACAATAGCTTTTTTGAGAGCTGTGGGGAATACGCTTTCAGTTATAGCCATGTTTACTAGATATGTTAGAGGTACGATAAGTTCTTTACAGAGAAATTTTATTGCATTTGTTGTTATTAAGTCTTCCCCGGAAGATACATTTGATTTTAGAGAAGAAATTGTATTTTTGATTTCATCAGCTGTGATTTGTTTAAACTCGAGCTTTTTTCCTTGCTCAGGAGATTCATTTGTTTGTACTGCTCCATCACATTGCGTAGCTTGTTTTGCTAAATTAGATCCTATATTTATGAAGAAGTTATTGACATATTCAAGAATTTCGTCAGGATTCTCAGCGTATTTCCTGGGGACATTGTTTATATTCAGCTCGTCAATTGATGTGGCGTTGGTAGATTTAGTACTAGTTATTTCATTTATTATTTGCCACATCTTACGGGGATTTTGTTTACAATCATCTATTTTTTGCTTATAGTAAGTTTCTTTTGAATGTGTAATTACTTTTTTGCATATGTTTCTATATCTTTTGTAGTATCTTAACATGTGTATATCGTATGGATTATTTTTTAGCTTCTTGTGTAACTCGTCTCTTTTTCTTATGCAGTTTATAACATTCTGTGTGATCCATGGTTTGATGTGTATATTTTTATGTGAAATTTTTTTAACAATTTTTACAGTATTAGATAAAATATTATCTCAAAGTTTTCGAGAAAGTTATAAATGCGATTGTACATGGCTCTTTCAAATATTTTTGAAAAGTTTGGTAATAAGGATATCGGTCTGTAGTTTGAGATTTCCTGTTTAGGACCCTTCTTATACAATGGTACAATAATAGATTGTTTTAATTGTTCTGGGAAGGTTCCTGATTCGAAAGATTTGTTAATTAATATTTCCAACGGGTAACTTAACGCTTCTGCACATGCTTTTATAATTTTTATAGGGATTTTGTCAGTGCCGACACTGCTTTTATTTTTCAGTTTTGCGATGATTTTAATAATTTCCTCCCTGTTTACAGGCGTTATGAAGAATGATTGCGACTGTTTGTTTTCGACTGTTTTGGCAGATTGTGGATGTAGAGATGTATTTTTTGGTGGTGGCGGTGGTGCAAAGAAAATGTTAAATTCATTTGCAATGTTTTTTGGTTCTGATACCAGGTTATCATTTATTTTAAGACAGATTTTTGGTTTACTTTTAGAATTAGAATTATTTGAGTTCTCTTTTATTATGTTCCACGATGTTTTGGTTTTATTTTGCGCGTTTTGAATTCGTTTACTATTATAATTCCGTTTAGCTACCTGTTTTACTTTACTAAGATTTTTTTTGTAATGTTTGTAATTGTTTATGATTGTGAGGTCATTTGTGTTTTTTTGTTTCATGTACAGATGTCTTTTTTGTCTAATAGATATCTTAATACCAGTCGTTACCCAATTTATTTTGCGTTTTTGGGGATATTTATACAGTTTAAAGGGGAAACAAAACTTCATACCATTATTTATTTCATTAATGAAGTATTCGTAGCTGTCATTAATGGATTCAATGGATTTTAGTGGTTCCCAACATATACATGATAAGTAATTGTTAAAAATGTTAGTGTTTTCTGTGTTAAATAATTGTTTTTTTGTATACCACGTTTGGTTTATATTATATTCTGTTTTTACGTGCATTAACTGTGCCATGTGATCTGATACAGCTAATTCTGTGACTTCCCATGTGTAAGAGCTTTTTGGTATATTTGTACCTATATGATCAATTATACTTTTTTTATTTCCTTGTATACGAGTAGGTTTATCAATAATCAAGCGTATGTTGTGAGATTTTAATGTGTTTTTGAGTGAATCTGCGTTTTTGTTCTTGTAGCTTGTATCAATATTTAAGTCACCGCAGAGTATTATTTGTTTTTTGTTGTTTTTGCAAATTTTGTTTAGTAAAAGTTCAAGTTGTTCAAAAAAAATATTAATATCAGAGTCATTATAGTAAATTGTACAAATTATCATTTTAAGTTTTGGAATTTCAATACCAACACATTCAAATACAAATTCTTTTGTTATTTGTTTAACAAATTCTAGTTCTTTAAATATAATGTTTTCGTTTAAGTAAATGGAGACACCTCCATGAATATGACTCTCTCGACAAAAAATTGAAACTAATTTATAACCATTAAAATTAATAGATGTCGTTTCGTCCTTTTGTAACCAGTGTTCGCTAACACAAAGTACATCAATATTTTTTTCATATAGAATATTTTCTAATTCTAAGATTTTATTTCGAATGCATTGCACGTTTTGATGCATTATTATGAAGGTGGATTTGATGTCGTCAGGTTTGAATTGAACATAAGAAGCCTTTTTTTTAATATTAGCTCCAGACAGGAGCAGTTGGGACTCTTGTGCAGTATTGACCGACCCGGCCCACCACGCAGTTGGTGGGCAAACGCATTCGCCGGCAAGACCTAGACAAACCTCACCCCATGAACCCGGGCACCCCTGCTAAGTCACCAAATGTAGCAAACCACTTGGAGTGACCTACGGCAGAGGTGTAGATTATCCAATAAATGGTTCCCAGGACGGCGGTATCCATATCCACCTCCCAAAGACATGCAGTGATAGCAAAATTAAAACTGATGGTGAAATTATTGAAAATTTTACTGATTGTGGGAGGTGATTGTTGGATGTTGTGTGTTGTGATTGTCCTATTTTCTATTTAAATTCATGTAGCACTGAACATTTACTTATCATTTATTCTAATCTCTAAATTATTGTTGCAGTCAAGTGCTCAGACCAAACCTCTTTGTAAAATTATTCACAAGAATAAATAGTTACAAACATCCAGTATCAAAACACAAGTGTTTTTTACTACTACAAAGGATTACCTCAAAATACCTCTCTCTATCACTCATTGTACGGTTCCTCGGTGTGGAACTGAAGGACGCTAACAAGGCAGCTCAGCCTTACAACCTGACTGCAGACTATCTGGAGAGAACCACACCTGGGATCTACGCAGTGATATAGAAAAGTTAGGAAATTGATAAAAATAATTAAACCGGAATAAGATCGATTTTCAGAGTGGAATATACACTCAACATAGCCCAGGTACAATTCTGCCTAAAATTTTTACTAAAAATTAGTTGTGATATCGTCGATGTAAATCCAATACCGCGGAGGAACCATTTGTAAAATATTCAGGAGGGACAAAAAACTACTAGGAATATCACGCTCTTGCTTGCTTATTTACGAAATGTGCACGGTTTTTTTTTTTTAACTCCATACAGGAAGCTCTGAGGAAGATTTCCCTCAGACCTACATGGTCTTTGAAGATTCTGCGCGAGGGGTTTTTTTGAGGAGAGGAAGGACTGAACATGGATTTTGCAGAGGCCGGCCAATCGTTCTACAGCTGAGCTGTTGAACTCAAGAATGAGTCGTAGAAACAACCTATGACAAATGTCAACCGAGTATACTTTTGTGGTATTGACTTTAACCCAGTACAAGCAGTCTATTGGTTAAGTTTCGTAACGATGCACGAGGGTCAGAATAACCTTGCGGCTACTCTTTGCTATTTAAAACGCTTATGGACTTCGATACGAGCTATGCCCGTACACCAAATACGGTAATAAACAATTAAGTGGTACTCACTGCTAATGTGTCTTCTGGATTGTTCTCCATTCAGTGACGTAGACATTTGTAACAGTCACAGATATATCCATAAGCGCACGATACAATTTGTTCTGGTCGGTTATTAAAACCACAATAAAGTTTGAGTCATGAGACGATTAACATAAGCGATTCACATAAAGCATACGATGAACGACGGCGATATAGGTTACGCTTCATATTACACACTTCCGATTAATAAATAACATTTCAACGTAGAGCGAAATGTCACGTTATGATGATTGTTTACAGACTGGCAATAATAATGTCGCGCTTCACTCACGGCTCCCGTGTATATATCCTTAATGTGCGGAAATCCACAATCTGGATTCCTCTGATCTCGTTGGCCGAAATGAAATAAAACACGCAAGAAATCCAATCAGCATTATGAAACAGATTAATTTCACAATTTGAAAGCACCAATCAATGCGGGTTGGGCTGTTTAACTGAAGGCGCCAAAAAGCTTATTTTTAAATTATTAACTCTTAGAGACTTGGCAGTATTGAATTTACATAGATAATATATATTTATTAGGCAAATCTGAATAGCCAGGTATTTCTTAGCCTTCTTCCCTTTTGTCCCTTCGTATGATTATTTCAGTTTCATGACTTTTTCCAAATTTGGAATGCACCAGCGGTTCCCAACCTTTTTTTTGATCAGGGACCACTATGACATGTATTTGTTCTCACAGGGACCACAAGGTATAATAATGAGCAACTGTTAATCGCGTAATTAAACACGTCCTTGCAATTACTATCAATTTGCAATTCGATGTGCTCTTCTTGGACTTCTTCAGCTACCTCACTACCAAAAGGTTACGAATCAGCTTTTGGATACCTTTCAATTCGGTTTTGTAGTATATGAATAAATGTTTCGTGGACCACTTATTAGATCCCGTGGACCACCTGCGGTTCACGGACCACAGGGAATAGACCCTGCCGTAGACCCATTGACTCTGGAGAATTTGTACTCTACTGCATCTTGTGGTGTAAATTTGCCGAGAAAAGTATTAATAATGGGCTGTCAGGGCCTCCACATCGTCTTTTTTAATCAACGCATTGGACATTGCAACATTTAACCATACTTAATATTCTTCAGTACTTTATTTTGTTTAAAAGAAATCACATATATAATAATAGAATTGATTCTGTGCACTTACGTAAATAATATCTCTTTTAAAGCGGATGTGAATATTGTGTATGAAGGCATCTTCTGATAAGGGACTCAACAGCACCGAGTCGCACTGCCCAACTTCTGGCTCCAACATAGCGAATCTCCCTTACCCATACCTGCAAATATCAATACAATTTCTTCAATAAACAAATTAACCAATAATTGCAGTACCTACCTCAGATCATAAGTTATGTGCAGTACCTGCGTATCATAATAATAATAATACATAACAAAACTGGTGCTCGAGACTTCGAATTTTGAATATTATTTATTTGACTAAACAATCTCGTAATGCAGCTAACCTATAATATCATGTATAGAATTGAATATTAAAAATAAGGGTTGTTATGAGAGAAACAAGAAAATTATAGTTAATCTTGATCTGTCTTTAAAAGAGTTACACTTTGCTTATTTGTGTTGAAAGTAGCTACAATGAAATAGAGATTATTTGCCCGATTTGACTATGTAACCTAGTGAGTACCTAGATTACTTCAGTGTAATTTTCCAAGTACATGTACGAAGGGATTTAATTCAAAAAGTAACAGGCATACTAGAAGAATTTATGTGAATATGGAAAACAAATGTATAATAAGCTAAGAAAGCTTCAATTCAAGTGAAAATATTATAATATAAGCGAAGAATATAATATTTTTGTTTGTAAAATTAAGTGCTGCATGGTGCAATAAACTAAAAGTACTAACCTTATGAATACTCATTAGGCGGGTTAAATATCCCACATTTTCGGCAAAGACCTAATTTGCCATTTTATCCTGTATTTGTGCTTCATGGATAAATTTTAAATGACTAAATTTGTCAATAATTTTTCATCCCTCTAATCAAGAGCGCGTTTGACAGCTCCCCATTTACCATCAGTTTGTTTCGTTCGAAGCTTTTCCGCTGCGGGCAAGGTGTTCGGAAAAGCTCTGCATTTGTGGGGTTGCTTCGTGTTTTATGATTGCAAGCTCATATCGGAACGTCTCGATTGAATCTGCTCTATAATAATTTAGATTTAGAAATCTTTTGATACACCCGCGCCTTATGGCGGGGTCAAATTAAAACTATAATCTTAAAATTAAGGAGGAACAAATTAAAAAAGCTACTGATTTAAGAAACGATACATTTATTCTAGTAGGACACAAAAGGCAGGTGTTAATTATTAATCTAGTGTTAGTCTTAAAATTACTTAATTAATTAGCCTTAAAATTAGAAAGTCTGTTTGCTTAATTCTACGGTAAAGTCTTTGTGCAATTGTTCAAAATCGAATCACTTCGGTGGTTAATATAATTAAAATGTTCAGTAACTTCCCTTTGGATGCTGATGATGGAGTCTCCGCGTACGCATACAGTCACTAGGCACTCTAAACTTAGTTATCTATATCTTTCACTTTTTATTGCACAGATAGGAAGTTGCGAAAGTTCTTTGAAGTGAAAATTTGTGCAAAGTGGAACTTGCACAAATCCTTGGTCGGAATTTTCGCGGTCACTTGGTTGGACTTCCTGGCGGAAGTTCGCGAATGTATCGGCGGTTCCTGGTTGAAATCCGTGAGCGTGTCTTAATTTCCCTGGTCGGGAAATTGCGCGGGGGGTCGCGTGTAGTTCGGAGAGCGTTTGCAAGCCCTGGCCGGGTTGCAAATCGCGGGACACTCCGTTGGCGGAGTGGAGTACTACCCCCTAGCCGGGTAAATGGTGACTGATTTCTTGTCGAGAATTCTCCCGTCGCCTCAAGGATTGAACCTAATTCACAGCCTTGAAACATTCCCATCGGCCGCAGCGGCTTCGTGAGCCAAAGGAAAAGGTTTATTGCCTTCGCCCGCGGCGATTGGGTTTTATTAGTCCTTGCCGAAAATATCCTGGCTTTCCAATTTTTATTGCGGTCCCGCTTTGCTGTCGCCGCTAGATACAAATGTTATTATTATATTATCCTGCGTTCATAAAAATGATTTTATCTCATCCTTCGTCGCTTTCTAAAATTATATGACTATTTTCGGTACAATGACTAACTAACTAAGCTCTTTGTATTTACCGCTTACTCCCATGCTAGCGACCTTATTGTTAATGGTACACATTTATTCAGTTCCGTGAATTTTTGACATTAAAATACCTAAAGGTATATCACTTTCATGTCGATTGATTTAACAGTAATTTTACAAACTGTATGTGACAACTTATCTCCTCTCGATGGAAACATAAGTGAGACTAATTATGACGCCACCAACTTATCTCCTTCAGATGGAAACATAAGTGAGACTTTTTATGACGTCACCAACTTGTATTTTTTTCGACATGATTAGTTTTTTGAAAACATTATTTTGTGGGATTGTTCTGTGATAATTATTAGCATTTTAAAGTAGGTACATTTCCTCCACCCTTGATCGTATTGCACTGTATTACCGGAGCATATTGGAACACACCCATGGCCCGGCGGCGGTGGCGGTAGTTTCAAAGATGTCAAATAATTTTGACAAATCTTTAAATCACTACTAATTTTAATTAAGATGGATGTGCTATCGCCTGAAAAAAGGTATTGCAAAGTCCGCAAAAGAAAAACAAAAAAAAGTTTGGACAAACTGAGACAGAAGACAAAATCAGAAAACAAGGAAAATGCTCCTCTTGGTGGAAAACATACATTGTTTCATAAATCCAAGAAAAACAATGAAAATGGGAGTAAATCAACTAATATTACCAATAACCTCAAAATTAAAAGCTTGACAAAAGATAGAATGAATATAAAGCACGGATTCTTCGCCAAAGGAGCCAGATCAGAAACAATTTCAAGGGTTGGTTTATCAGAAGAATTCAAGGCACGCTCTGAAGGAAATTTAAACAAAATCATTGATTTAGCTAATGGCAGACCTGAAAATATGTTTAAAATAGCGGAAACCATTAAGCATATGAGCAACCATAGCATATTGAACAGGGATGAAACAATATATGGTAAAGAAACATCACTGATTTCAATAGCTGACAAATGTGATAGTGGCAATTTTCCAGACATTCAAATTATTGATATAAAACCAAAATCGCCTATTTTCAAATCCATACCGCAAATCATGGGCGACAATTCTGTTTGTCACATCAGCCCAATAAAATTTTCACCAAACCCTAAAAAAGACACAACTTCTAAAAACAAAGAACTTCAGCCGGCTGTTTTGAAAAAAAATTGTAAATTACCTAAAAGAAAACTAAAAATACAGGAGCACTACGCCAAAATGTATGAGGAGTTTGTTAAAAAAGTTCCTGAAGAACTGAAAAAATATCTGCCGTCGAAAATAAGTGATAATGAAGCCAATTTGAAGAAGTTCCTCAATGCTGTTCACTCCAGATCTTCTCAAATGGAAAATGAAACTCATAATAATAGTTTTCAGCAAAATTGTTCAACCATCAAAAGTTCGTCTTACGTCGAGGCAGAACACGTCCCAGTACTTCTAAACCCGATGCAATATTTGAAAAGAGTGAATGGACATACAGCAAATCTTTTTACTAATACAAAACGAGATAATATTCATTATTATATGGACTCGTTACATCAATCTAAAAAATGCCGTGCTCCTGAATCTGCAGCCTCTAATTCTAAATACATGGAGACTTTAACTAACCTCTATGCAAACAGTAGAAGCTTATCACACAACAATATACTGGTAGAAGACATGATCCATTCTTCCCCGGAAGAATTATTTCTACCAATAGCTGCGAGGAGAAGTCTTACACCTCAACTAAGATGGAGCAGCTATAATTTTAGTATAAACAAAGCAGTTAAAAGTATTTCTCCAGAAGAAAATACGAGAAAACAGCGCTCAATTTATGATATTATTCATAATGACGATATGTTTTCAGTTCACGAGGTGGAGGACACTCCGGAACCTGTTTTTTTTCCTCGTCGGGTAAACTGTGATTAATAATAGTGAAAAGACATGAAACATTCCACTAAAAAAAATTCAATTCAACATTCCACCTTCAACAAAATAATTTCTGTGGTCTGAAGTCAATTGAATGGTCATTAAACATAAATACTTAAAAAGTCACATGAAACAAATTATTCAGGAGTTTAATTATTTTAAGCGTCGATGACACGATTGACAATCGTCGCTGACAATCTACGAAAAAGTTGAAAGGTCGTCAACTTTACTCGCTACACGCTTGCTCGTGATTGGTTTATTTATGTTTTTCAAGATGGCTGCCAATAAACAGCTGATTTCGACTGTCAAACATCACTGAATTAGTTCACGCAGGCGTCGTTATTCTTGTTACTGGCGCTAGCAATGACCTGTTTCCTACGCTACTGAGCGAGTGGACAGTTTTGTGTGTCATCATGACAATTCCACTCGCCGATTTACCTGCTTTTAAACTTAGTAGATAGTAGCTTGTAAACTCGTTCTGTGCCATCGAGCCTTTAGAAAAAAGAACTTTTTGAAAGTTATACATTAGAATATCAAGATAAATTAATTGTTTGTGTCTGTACATACGCAATATGTATATGAATAAATAGCTTTGTCCAAAAACAAACTCAATTCTTTCGAGAAATGCTAACAAATACAATATCGTATCAGTGATTCAATCCTATATTGTATTTGTACATATGCCTTTCTTAAAATAATTGAGTTTTTTGTGGACAAAACTATGTATTCATATTGCTTTTGTACGGGAGCAAACAATTAATTCATCATTTTTTTTTTACATTAGCTGCACAGAGGAGGCCCCGAGGAAAATAATTCTCCTCAGGGCCTATATCATCTTTGGGGATGATGAGTGGAGGGTTCTTTTTCGGAAAGGAAGGACAAAGGTGTGAAATAAGAATCTGGTGGTCAGTGTGACCAGGAGTGACGGACGAATCTATCGTTCCCACTGCATTGCAAGGCGATGTTCTGGGAGAGACCAAAAGGTCTCCCTTCATCTGTCTCTCCCGATCCGGCCTGCCACGGATTTGGTGGACAGAAGCATCCGCCACCAAGATCCAAACAAACCTCACCCCATGAACCCAGGCACCCCTGCTAAGTCACTAAACATAGCGAACCACTTGGGGTGACCTATGGCAGAGGTGTTGGTTATCCAATAAATCCCGGGGCGGCGGTACCCAGACTCACCTCCCAAAATGTAAAATCTTCATATTTTAAAGCATAACTTGCAAAAAGTGCTTTTTCTTAAAATAATTAAATAGCGCCATCTATGAAAGGGCAGATTACAAATTCTTTTAAGTATCACTTTAACAAGTATTCAGCATTCTATGAATGAACATACCTGGAGAAAATTATCAAAATTTTGAGATGTCTTTCTATTGAATGTGTTCAACCCTTCCCCTTAAAAATATCTATCCTTTTAAAATGTCATATTCACACATATAAATAGGTTGCACAATACACATACTGATTGTGTGTATATACATATTGTATACACTTCTGACAGTCCTCCATAACTCCTACTTATTATTGTCTTAAGCGAGAAAAGGACAAGTGTAAACGACCATTGAATTGAATATTTGAAAAGTTAAAATTTGATCTTTTTATTATTTAAAAAATTCACTTTTTTCACTTTCTTCAAAGTCGAATGTATCTGGTCTGACCCAAATCAGCCGAGCGATTCCGTATTTTTTGTGGGATCGTTATTACATAATGGTCGTGATCTCCTGTCAGATTTGTGTGATTTTTATTGCTGTTATTTGCTTTTTCTATGTACATACAACGTACATTAAATGAATAGATAATCACACATACTTGCAGGAATTTGTGTTTAAATCGATCTAAACTAAAATATGTGACAGTAAATACGTAAAAATCACACAAATCTGAGAGGAGATAATGTCCGTTATCCAATAACGATCCCATAAAAGATACCGAATCGCTCGGCTGATTATAATACATAATTTGATCTAAAATGACAATTTAATGTTCTTAAAATTACTTGCAGTAATATCTGCGGCATCAATATTGTAAACACAAACTTATAAATAAAAATACACTTCTATTAAAAGCTATTTATTTAATAACAACATTTTATTAAACATTTCCGCATTCACTACCATGAAATATTCAAACAAATGCATCTAACTATTTTATATTTACAATAAGATTTTATGATTTCTATTTTATTTATTTGGTAGGTTTATCCAATAGTCAATTTTTCTAATTCTGAAATAAGATTATTATGTGAGAAGTTGTCAGGCCTTGTTGTAAACGTATCCAAGAGTTCCATTTTAGCTGCATGGTCCTGTCCATAGTACATTTGGAACTGATTGGCCAAACATTGAGCCTCCTTGGCATCCAGAACATTCTACAAAAGAATACCAATATATATTAGGTGCCGAGTGGATAAATATCAATACCTCTACTGAGTTCCCCTCAATCATTGCACCAGCAATATTTTTCACATACAATGATGGTAATATGATTTTCAAATATCATCAGTTTATTCGTAACCCAGGAATGTTTGACTTTCTTTAAAACTAAAAAAAGTTGCTAGTATGAAGAATACTTGGAAAGTAAGTACACAATTTGATTATTTTTGTTGTTCGCAAAGGTTTTTTTTTTAAATTATTTGGCTTTCACCCATTAAGGGTGATCTTGGCCATTTATTAAAGTAAGTTACATATTTTTAAAATTATTTACATATCCAGTGTTTTTTTTTTTAAATAGTTACATTATCATTTTTTTTAATTAGTTACATTTTCAGTTTTTTTTTAAATTACATTAGTTCGCAAAGGTTAAAGTCGGGTCCAAAGCGCCAGACTTTTGCTTTGACAGTCAAGGTCAAAACATTCAAGGTCTTAAATATTTGTAATGTTTGAGCTTCCCGTATTCGTCGGAAAACAAAACAAAAGCAAAACTTAAACATCCCATCCCGGGTGAAGCGGGAAGGCAGGCGAGGACCGGCGAGGGGGGAGATTTCATTTTTTGACAGAAGATGCGCGATGCCGCGCAATGCGGTCGTGTCTGAAGAATTAACGGAACGGCCTTTTATTTGTGGTTATGTACAATGAGCGGGCGTAATCACGAGTTAAAAATATTATTATACCTAAATATAATATAATAATCAAAATATTTGATAATAAAATTGTAATATAATATCAAATATTTATAATTATTCTGTTTTTGACGTAAATGTTTACGCACTCTAAATTCTAGTAACTTTAGGTCGTGCAATACAATGACGTTAATATATAGGTAATGTTATTGGTGCAATAATCGATATTTGTCGGAAATCTTTCCTGATAAATAAATATATGTGTTTTCTTCCTGGTGTAGCATCTTTTCCACATCGAACGCATTTTAACATTTACGTAAAACGATAAACGTCAAACGTCAAGTTTTTTGGTTATCAACTGCGCGGATCTAATAATTATTAAGGATTTTAAATAAACACACTGTCGTAATGGATGATTATTTCTTTCGTGAACTCACTTGTAAATAAAGTCTATTCATTTATAAATCTGTTTCAGAGACACGGGAGAAATTGACCAATTTAAATTTATTCTATTTTTGATGCTACGTAGTTATTCACGCACTCTAAATTCAATAGTAATCGATATTAGTTGGAAATCTTTCCTGATAAATAAATATCTATTAAAATATCTGTGCATCTCAAATTCATTAGTAACTTGGGACATGCAATAAACGCCAAACGTTAAGTATTGCGTAAGCGTGGACGTCCGTATTCCAGACCAGTTGTCAAATTGTGGGAACTGCGCGAACTTCACCCTAATTAATTGTTTGATAGTCCTTCAAACGCCGAAATGACATTCAAGCGCCGAAATGACCTTCAAACGCCAAACACTGGAAGTTCAAACACTACAAATATTTATGACCTTGAATGTTTTGACCTTCAAGGTCAAAGCAAAAGTCTGGCGTTTATGGGACTGTCAAAGCAAAAGTCTGGCGCATTGGACCCGTCTTAAGGGAAACGCATGCGCGGCCCATTTCTGCCAATTTCATACAAATCTTAGATTTGGATTTGAGATCAAAATACCCAACCAAACTGAAAAATTATTTTTGTAATCAAAAGTTATATCAAATATCTAGTCAGGATGTGATCTACTTTATTTATTTTTGCTTTAAATTATAAGATATAGGCCATTAAAGATTTTAGTGTTTCATTATTTTGGACGCAACTTAGGTAATTATTTGTGAGTAAAAGAAAAACATAAAAAAATAGTTTTACTATATTTATTTTAAAAATACAATGAAAAATAAAATTAAAAATAAAAAAATTCTTAAAAATGCATTTTTTGGGTAGTAATTTTAATATATAAACGACTAATTTTTATTCCGCCGTAAATAGGTAATTTGTATTTTTAATTTTCACCCATCAAAATTATTTTTTTTATAAATTTTTATTTAATCATATTTCTATGATAAATATAGTAAAAACAAATAAATTATTTTGTTTTAAATTTACTCACAAATAATTGCCCAAATAGCCTCTAAAATCCCGAAACATTCAAATCTTTAATGGCCTATATCTTTTAATTTAAAGCAAAAATAAATAAAGTAGCTTACATCCTAACTAGATATTTGATATACCTTGATTACAAAAATAATTTTTCAGTTTGGTTGGGTATTTTGATCTCAAATCCAAATCTAAGATTTGCATGAAACGTGCAGAAATGGGATGCGCGCATAAGTTCCCCTTAAAAAAGAATTAAAAGTAAAGTTGCCAGTGTGAAAAATACTTTCTTATGACATTTTTTAAAAGGGTAAATTAGTTAAAAGTAGGTACCTTATCATATTCTCCCCTCATTAGGACAATGCCCTTTTCTTCAGCTAATTCTTCATAGTGTACTATTGTGAGACATTCCGGGGCATTTTCTTTGTGAACCTGTAAACAATTAAAAAAGCACATCACTATACTTCACGAGAAAATATCTTTCTTTGTCTATCCTTTTAAGACAATGCTTTTTTCGTAAGAATGTTAAAAATGTGTAGAAAAAAAGAGTTGACACAAAAATAGGTAAAAATTATACCTGGTAGCAAAGGAGAGTAGTAAGATGAACTTCATTTCCTGTGGTCTGGCTCATGATAAATTCATATCCTTGCGATCTCGGCAACGGAAAGAGAAAAGTGGGATATTTCCTAACTCTTTCAGTCATTTTCTTATAAACATCCACGGGAATGGTGGCCGCAATTACGTCCTTCTGGATGTGGTATTTAACCCAAATATCTCTTATTTCCTCAGCATTCTTGTCTTTGGCCAACTCTATTTTAAAGATGTCCTCCAATTTCTTGTTGACAGGAGAAATTTTGTCTTTCAATGGCTCCTTTGGCTTCAAAACTGACTCATAACGTCTGAAATATGTTTGAGAGATTCAAATTTAATCGATATGCTAATGACTATAGTCTATACAGATAGTCTATGGTATCAATAAGTGTCAATCTGTCTTGATAACCTCCACTTTAAAAATAACTAAAACAAGTGTATTTTTGCAAGTAAACGTACGAGAAAGTGTTCTGAAGTTGAAATCAACTGGTGAAATTAATCTCCAGTCAGTTAGATTTCTTTATAATAGTGCTTGCTGTGATAGTGAGGTGTTTTAAAAATCAAAACAAAGGTCCAAAATTATCTGAAACCAAAAATAACACAAACACGCAGGCGCATGAAAAGTGTCGTCATTCTATCACCACTGGTCTAAAGTGTCGTCACCTGCAACGCTATTGGTCGAAAGTGTTGTCATTTTCGGCTTGTGTTCAACTAATTGCGGTAAACAGGCGCTATTGAGAAATTTCGGTCTATTATTATTTTCTCTTATATCTTATCTCGGAGTAACACCTTTACTCAATCATCAAACTATCATGGATCTACAAGAAAACTCCCTGATTTACATGACCAAGGCAAAAGACCTTTTAAGTTCACTAATAAAAATTATCCATGACCCAATTAATAAATTTACTAAGGAGCAAATGGGGAAAATTACTCCGATAACCTCAGAACTTTTGGGCACCACTGGATTGATGGCGGTAAGGATGGGGATCCTTGAGGGTGAATTATCAGCCTTCAAAAGCATACCTCAAACTTTGCCATCAGAAGTTAACTCCCAAATTCCACCACCTAATATGTGTGACGTACTGGCAGAAATCGAAGAGAGAAAGATGCGAGCAAATAATGTCATTCTCTTCAATATCCCGGAGAGTGTGTCAGATCTCACCGCAATTAACATATCAGAGGATAATAACAGGGTGTCTACAGCTCTTAAAAACATAGACATTTCAATTAATACTCAAGAAATTAAAATGCACAGATTAGGAGCAAAGAAAGTTACTGGTAAAATAAGACCTATCAAATTGGAACTTAATGATCCTCAATTAGTCCGGACAATTTTAATAAATAATAAAAAATTCAAAGATGGAATCAAAGCCGGGAATGATCAAACTCCACAACAACGGCGGCAATTGTTAACTCTCCGTGAAGAACTGGAGTCCAGGAGAAATAATGGGGAAACAAATTTAACGATTAAGTATGTGAACTCCAGTCCTAAAATAATCGAGATGCAGCTTAATGGTGTTCCAAAAAACGGTTAATATTGCACAGGAATAATGACCTAAAACCAACTAATAAACATAAATCGGAATCATGCAGCATCTACTACCAGAATATCAGGGGTATCAAAACAAAACTCGGAAAATTCAAAGTTACAGCTCCCACCATCTCGCAAGACGTCATCGTACTCACTGAAACCTGGTTGGAACCTTCTATTCATTCAGCGGAGCTCGGATTATCGAAACACAACATATACCGAATGGACCGGAGTCTCAAAACTAGTACCAAATCAAGAGGGGGGGGCGTACTAATAGCAGTAAATAAAAGCATAAACTCTAAATTAATAAAACATAAAAATTATGATGTTGAGCAAATCTTTGTACTATTAAGTGGAAAATCATGTAAAACTATTATTGGCAGTGTATACATTCCTCCCAACTCGGACCTGTCGATATACAAAAATCACTGTGAGGACGTCGAGTATGTAATAACAAAATATCCAGCACATAAAATGATTATCTGTGGGGATTACAACCTATCAAATTGTAAGTTTAATGATCCTAATTACTCGCCAATCTCTGATTGTGAAAGGGATATTCTGGATATGTGTTCCTACTTAAATCTTTCACAACTTAATAATGTACCCAATGTTAACAATCGCATTCTCGATTTGATATTCTCAAATGAAGATGATGTAAATGTTTATGAATCTCCTGAGTTTATTGTCCCTATTGACAAACACCATCCTTCACTTATAATTTCTATACCCTACACTGTAGATGATATTCCTAAAATCTCAAGATCTTGTTATAATTTTAAAAATGCAGATTACAATAAAGTTAATGAGGCGCTGTCTAACATTGACTGGACAAGTCTTAATGAAGGTGATATTGATCAAAATACTGACTTTTTTTACTCGCAACTCTATAATGTAATTTCAAATAATATTCCTCTTATCCAACACAAAGAATCAAAGTATCCTGTATGGTTTACTAAAGAATTAATTTGCTTGATAAATTGTAAAAAAGAATCTCATAAAATCTACAAAGAAAATAGATCTGTACCTAATTATATTAAATTTAAAAATATCAGGAAAGATTGCAAAAATTTGTCTAAAATTTGTTATAAAAATTATATAATGGAAGTCGAAAATACAATAAATCATGATGTTAAACACTTCTGGAAACATGTAAAATCTATGAAAAAAAATGAAGCCGGGATCCCTGGAACTATGAACCATAAACAAAGGAGTTCTAGCAACATAAAAGAAATTGTTGACATGTTTGCCGATTTCTTTAAAGATGTGTTTGAACCCGGCATTTCAGATGAACAAATTCCGGAATTTAATTCTGATATAAATTTGCAATTATCTAATATTAAAATTAACCTCACTGACATTACAAATTACATTAAAACACTTGAATCCAAATTAAGTTCTGGACCGGATCAAATTCCACCCATTCTGATAAAAAACTGTGCAGACAGCTTATCCATTCCATTGTTCATGTTATTTAATAAGTCTTTGTCAACGGGTAATTTCCCAAAACTGTGGAAAAAAAGTTATTTAACACCAATATTTAAAAGCGGGGATAAATCTGCAATTGATAATTATCGTCCAATTTGTATCCAATCATCCATACCCAAGCTTTTCGAAAAATTGATTCTTATAAAGATAAACCCTAGCGTGAAATCCATCATTACAACTTGCCAACATGGTTTTGTCTCGGGCAGATCAACCTTAACCAACCTATCCCTGTACGAAAATTATATATCAAAGGCACTTGCCAATAGACAACAAGTCGATTCCATATATACTGATTTCAGCAAAGCGTTCGATAAGGTTTGCCTTAAAATTCTTGTTAACAAACTGGCGGAATATGGCATAACTGGTAACTTACTATCCTGGTTTATGAATTATTTGTCTAATCGAGAACTTACTGTCTGCATCAAAGGTCAACTGTCCTACACATTTAAAGCTACAAGTGGCGTGCCCCAGGGCTCACATCTAGGACCCATTCTTTTCAACATATTTATAAATGACGTTACAAATGTATTTACTCGTGTCTTTATATTGATGTTCGCAGATGATATGAAAATTTACCAAATTATAGACAATATTAATGATTGCTTATTCTTACAATCAAATCTCATTAGCTTTTCTGATTGGTGTATCCAAAATAAATTAACCCTTAATGTAAAAAAGTGTCAAGTCATGAGATTTTATAGGAAGAATAACCCATTGATTTTCACATATAGGATGAACAATCAAGCCCTAGTATCTGTACCCGAAATAAAAGACCTGGGGATAATATTTGACACAAAATTATCATTTATCTCTCACATTAATAATATAACCACTAAAGCGATGCAAATGCTGGGTTTCATTTTAAGAACTTCAAAAGATTTCAAAAATTTAAAAACTTTAAAAATATTATATTCATCCATTGTCAGAAGTCATTTAGAATTCAACTCAACCATTTGGAATCCATTTTACAATATTCGTGAAAAATCCATCGAGCGAATCCAACATAAATTTTTACGAAATATAAATTATAGATTAGGAATTCCTATTGAAAATATTAGCTACATGTCACTGTTGAAAATTATGGACCTCGCTACATTAAAAGAAAGAAGAATATGTACTGATCTATTTTTTCTGTATAAAATTGTTAATAACATGTTTGACTCCCCTGAACTCCTTAGGCTGATTAATTTTCATGTGCCTAGTAGAACGGTTCGTCAGATTGTACCTTACCATTGTAACAATTCAGGTACCAATTCAGAAACAAACTCAGTAATGAACCGACTGCACAGTACAGGGAATAAATATTACATGAACACCAACGGTACTGAAAGTCTATCAACCTATAAAAACATTGTTATTAAATCTGTATGTCTATCAAGATAAATTTGAAATGTTCATAAATTTTCAATATGTGTCGAATGTATATGAATGTGTATCCTTTATTTTATTCTGTTGCTTTTAAGCTGCAAGAAAATCACTTCTTTAAATGTATATGAATGTGTATCCTATAATCTACTCTTTTGTTTTAAGTTAAAAAATCTATACTTGATACTTATTTAATTGTTATCTCTTAATTCTTTGATTATAACAAATGTGTTTTTAATTTTATCATATGTAAAAGCCCTAATTGGGCGTGTACAAATAAATAAATAAATAAATAAATAAATAAAATGGTGTCTGGCGGATGACGTTCAATCATGAGTTATTCAATAAGAGCCAACAATAACAAGATTTAAAAAAACTGATTTTAAAAAACGGTATGGCATGGCTGGGCATGGCATTTAGCAAGAAAGAAAGAAAGCCGACAATCAATGAGAATTTTCTATAATGAACCTGCAGGGTAAAGGAGTATTGGGAAGATCGGTAAATTTATACAAAGCCGGGACCAGCTCATTTTGGACAAAAAAAAATAAATATATACCCCAGAAGATAGGTAATAATTAGCTGTAATTAATTCCGTGAGCGGAAATTGAAAATAATGTATATTATCGTCAATTTCTTAAATTTAAAAATACGAAAATGTCATTTTTCAATGACCTCCATGTTGTTATCTTTATTTTAAAAAACAGCCTACGTTTTTAAATGGTTTGTCTGGCTACGCAGGGTTTGTATAGCGGGCTTGTGAATATTATCTTTACTTTAAAAAACAGCCTACGTTTTTAAATAGTTTGTCTGGCTACGCAGGGTTTGTCTAGCGGGCTTGTGTGACAGATCGGCCGCGCCATGACAGTTGCGAAGACGCGAAGTGAATTTTGATTTTACGCAATTGAAATTTAAAATGCATCATTTTCCGCCTCCCCCAATACAAAAAGTTTCCGAAATACGTAATTCTAACAATTATTCAACTTCTGCAAAGTGTTTTTTCGTGAAAAGGTGCATATTTACCGCTGTAATTTACAACATGGAGGTCAATGAAAAATGACATTTTCGTATTTTTAAATTTAAGAAATTAACGATAATATACATTTTTTTCAATTTCCGCTCACGGAATTAATTACATCTAATTATTACCTATCTACTGGGGTAAAAATTTATTTTTTTTAGTGTAAAATGAGCTGGTCCCGGTTTTGTATAAAATTAATGGAAGATCTAACTTAGGTGGTCAGGTGGCGTTGAGGCTAAGACCACAGCCTTAGGAGTAAGAACTGAAGGAAAACAGCAGGAAACTGGCTGGCAGTAGTGCAGGTATTTTCAAGAGGAGGCCAGGACCCTCTATGGTTGTAATTACGAGTTTCCGATTAACTAAAAATATGCTACAATATCCCAGGAAAATTTGTGATTGCTTACTTGGTGGGGACTTTTTCTTCTTTTAGCTTCTCCAGTTCTTTATGTTTTACCTCGATTCTTTCCATGAATTCTTCTGGAGCATTTTTCTGCAAAGTGGCTATTTTACTAGCATATTTGTCGAAATAAGGATTCTTCTGCAGGTCTTCCATTACCTTCTGAACCCTCGATTCGGAAGTCATTATTGACCGGTAAATGGAGAACTTACTTCTCAAATAATTGATTTGACGTAAAACTAATGCCATGCTATGAAATAAATCGATGGTCTACGCTGGTTTTGTCACTCGTATCATAAATCTTGTATTGAAAATCGGCGGAAGAAAAATATTGAAAAATCTGACAGGTGATAACCTAAAAATTTCAGTGAAGTGTTGCCATCATACATAAACCACTCACCCATCACTCGCCCAACTCCCTTGAAAATTTGAATAAACTTTGAATAAATTAAAATTTACGTAAAACCTCGATGACACAGGGCGAGTTTACAAGCTACTATCTGGGAAATTCACTATCTGTTAGTAAACTCGCTCAGTATCATCGTGTTACTTGCTAACTAGCAGATTGTTGATAATCTACGAAAAAAGTTGAAAGGTCGTCAACTTTACTCGCTACACGCTTGCTCGGGATTGGTTTATTTATATTTTTCAAGATGGCTGCCAATTAACAGCTGATTTCGACTGTCAAACATCTCAATTCGTTCACGCAGGCGTTGTTATTCTTGTTACTGGCGCTAGCAGTGACCTCAGTTTCCTGCGCTACTAAGCGAGTGGACAGTTTTGTATGTCATCATGACAATCTCACTCGCCGATTTATCAGCTTTTAAACTTGGCAGATAGTAGCTTGTAAACTCGCCCTGTGTCATCGAGGCTTAAACCACTCACCCAATTCACTTGAAAATCGAAACCCTCATGATGTGTAATTTGAAGATGTTATTTTAGTCAAATCCTCTTAATCTAAGGAGTATTTCACCATCCTCTTGATAGCTTATTCGTAGGATAAAGTACAAAATAAATAAATACTCGCAGTTGGTAAAAACTCGGCTAACTTATTTAATATTTAGCCACTATTTATAGTTTCGAGTACAGAAATAAATCGTTAATAATAAAATCAACCTCAAGTATAAAATTTACGTTATCCGATGGATGAGCTATCAAGAGGATGGTGAAGTACCACCCTAATGTTTTAGTAAACGCCCCTTTCCTTGAAGGGTTGAAGAATTGAAAACTAAGCAAACACCTTTTTGATGTACGAAATGCTTCCAGTGTCTTTATAATGGCTTTGAAAACAAAATTTTAAGTGAGCTGCAGAATTGAAAAATAAATGAACAAGGCGATATTTAAATTTTCATCTAACACATTTTTAAAATAAAGGCTTTTCAGTAAGTAATGAACTTGGTGTCAGATGGCACCCGTTAAGAGGGGTCATTTCGAGCATCTAGTGCAGGGTTTCCCAACCAGTGGTCCGCGAGAGTCTAGAAGATGGTCCGCGATGAACCGCCGGTCAATAATCTGTTTCGCCCCACCCGATCCTACCCCGTTCTACCCACTCCGTTGTGGTAAATAATCTGCTAGAACCCGTCCCACTCTATCCCATTCAGCCCCCTCCGTTGTGGTAAATATTCTGCTAGAACCCGTCCCACTCTATCCCACTCCACCCCCTCCATTATGGTAAATAATTTCGACTTCATAAAAAATTGGTCCGTCCTGGGGGGGGGGGGGGGGGTGGTCCCTGTCGAAAAAATAAAGGTAAAAGTGGTCCCTGGTCAGAAAAAGGTTGGGAACCACTGATCTAGTGCCATGTTTAACTCTATATCTATTGATTCACGGGATATTTTGCAAATGCCCAATGTAAAACGTGCACCAATTTATCCTATGTTAGGGTAATTTTTAAATGATGACAACATTTTCCATTGCATCCACAACACAAAACACGAAAAAAGATTATCTCAATCATCTGTTTCCGGTCCCCACTTTTTTTATTTTTCGTGCCGGCTTTGCCAATGTAACGGACCGCGACTTCATTAATTTCCTTGGGGTGGTTGGCGCTCGTTATTTGTTAAAAACAAATATCCGCAGCCAATGGAAAATGGAAAAATTCAAAACTATCGAGAAGATAGGAGAGGGAACCTACGGAGTGGTGTACAGGGCCAAAGACACCATCACAGGAAGGGAGATAGCCCTCAAGAAAATTAAACTAGAGAAGTAAGTTTTGGCGCGAAAATCTTGACAGCTGACTATGTGGATAATTTCTCTTTATTGTGATATTTTAATGATTTTACTAGTGAAAATCATATAGAAGTATATTTAAATATCGTGCTTCTTATTTCTGAAAGTTTCGCTTCATTCTGAGTGTGCATTTTTTTGTAATCGAGATTTAAAAATAGTCTTTGGTGCTTTTGTTGATGTGTGGATAAATAGTGTCTTCTTGTTTATATTTTACTCATTTTAGCCGTGAAAATAATTTACAAATATATGCAAAGGTTGTGCTTCCCTTTTCTGAGAGTTTCACTCCAATCTAAGCGTACGATTTTTTGTAATCACGTTTTAAAAATAACCTTTGAAGTTTTTGTTGATACGACGAATTGAAGTTATTTTCCTCGTGTTTATGTGTTTTTATTTTTTAATTTCAGCGAACCTGAGGGAGTACCATCCACAGCCATTAGAGAAATATCCCTTTTGAAGGAATTGACCCATCCAGCAGTGGTTCAGCTGCTCGATGTTGTTTATGCGGAGAAGAAATTATACCTGGTTTTTGAATTTTTACACATGGATTTAAAGAAGTTCATGGACTGCAGAAAATCCTCCCTCGACCAGGAATTAGTCAAGGTTTGTCCACAATTTAATTCCACATTTCTATTATTTTTTTTAACATTATTCATTCATAACAGTGTTAAATAATATATATGTTAAAAGGTTTTCTAAAATTACGTGGGTGTGTTTATGTAAAGTGTTTTTCATAGGCTGAATATATTATATAATTTTCTTGAAGAATAAATTACAATCAATAATTTTTTTATTATCAATATTCTTTATATTGTCATATATTATATATTACAACTAGCTGGTACCCGGCATGTGTTGCTAAGCCATTTAAAGCAATAAATTGTTTCTCTCTGCATGTCCATTCTCATGCGTCCCCGTTCCCCTCCCGCGCCCCCTTCCCCTCCTGCGTTTTCCTTCCACCTTTCCCGTCTTCCCCCTCCCTCGTCACCCTTCCCACATACCCCACCTCTTTTGTTACCCTCCCCCTCCTTCCTTCCCTCCCTGCCACTAAAATACATGAAATACACACATTTTCAAATAACTCGCGCACCACCTTTAGTAATTTTTTTATACATATTTCATAACGCCAGAGCTTACCATTATATATAGAAACACTCTTCTGCTAAAATGCAATGTTCTGTATAAATTTTGAGTCAATCCATCGATTACTTTCCGAGATTTGCAGATGCAAACATATGGAACCTAAATTTTTATATATTTACAATTATCTATTATATTTATTTATAATTTGGTAGGCACGAGTGGTATGCTACGTTTGGTGACTCAGCAGAGGTGCCCTGGTTCATGAGGTGAGGTTTGTCTAGATCTTGGCAGTGGAAACTGAACCCCAGATTCCCAAACACCCCTCATACCTTTTTTCCATCGAGAAATTCCTCTCCTTTCTTTCATTAAAAAGACCCTCCATACAGCATCCCCAAAGATGCCAAGGAAAATTATTTTACTCAGGGCCCCCTGAGTACCTAGTGTAAAATGAAAAATTGAGGAGGATATTTAAAAATGTTTTCTTATTTTTAAAAGTCTCGCTGCATTGTGAATATTATCAAACTCGCTAATTTCAGTTGTCTGTGCGTCCCGGTGAAGTCTGGTTCAATCAATTCAAATTTGGGAGGCGGGTGTGGGTACCTCTGCCCCGCGAACCATTTATTGGATAACCAATACCTCTGGCATAGGTCACCCCAAGTGGTTCGCTATATTTGGTGAGCAGGGGTGCCCAGGTTCATGGGGTGAGGTTTGGTCCAGGTCTTGGCGGAGGAGGCGTCTGCCCACTTGCTGCATGGCGGGCCGGATCAAGAGAGACTGATTGAGGCCTATGGACCTTTCCAGCGGGACTCCCGACCCATCACCTTGCACCGCAGTTGGAGAGGTGGATCGATACGTCCGTAACTCCTGGGTACATTGACCCCTAGAATCCTACCTACCTCATACCCTCTATTATAAAGACCTTCCACACAGCATCCTTAACCTCTTATTTTGTGCGCCGGCGTGTCGTGAGACTTTACACGCGATTTTGAACCTTATGTATAAAGAAAGTGTATGAAGAACACGGTCAGAATCGATTGCTTTATTATCGCCCTTTACCATAGAGAAAACCGCAATGCGCCAGATCACTCCAAATAATTTATATTAATAATTTACCGGAGCGCGGGAATGTGCGCAGTTCTTGCGCATGCGCGGGAAAAATTCCTTTAATTACGATTTTGACCTTTCTATTGTTCTAAATTTCTCAAGGACACTGTCAGAATCGCTGGACACGAAATGTCATTGGGTGTCATGGCTGCCGTTTTTTGCGAACGCTAATTGGTGGACAACCAACCCCAATTACCCCGGCAAACAAGGGGTTAAGATAACATAGGCCTCGAGGGAAATTATTTTCCTCAGGACCTCCTTTCCTCAAAAAATTTGCTTTGAACCCATTTCAAAATTAGAATTGATTGTGAGATCAATTCAATGTTTGAAAGACCCGGGTCTTATCTAATTTCAGTGTCTATTCAATGACCAAATTCTTTTCCAGAGCTACCTCTTCCAGCTGCTGGGCGGCATCGCGTTCTGCCACTCGCACCGTATCCTGCACCGAGATCTGAAGCCGCAGAACCTGCTGGTGGATGCGCAGGGTCACATCAAGCTGGCAGACTTCGGGCTGGCCCGGGCCTTTGGGATCCCAGTCCGGATCTACACGCACGAGGTGGTCACGTTGTGGTACCGGGCGCCCGAGATACTGCTCGGATCCAAGTTCTACTCCACAGCCATCGACGTGTGGAGTTTAGCGTGCATCTTCGCAGAAATGGTGACTATTTTTATTTATTTATTAATCTTTGAAAAATCAACAGCTGAATTTTATAATTTTTTACATTAAGTATATCAAAAATATGATCAGTTATAGATTTCCTCCATTTGTGAAAAAATGAACATAATTATATTAAACTGACTGGTCAGTGGTTGAGTGGGCATAGCACTTGGGTCCCACCTGGGCGTCGCGTGTTCGATTCCTTGGCTGGCAAGTCCTCCATCACAACACAAGCAACATTTTCGGCTTTCTGTGGTGGTAGTAGGAGATTTTCAAACATTGTTGGGTTATTCGTAACCCGGGAATGTTTGTCTTTCTTTTTAAAAAAAGAAAAAAACAAAGAAAGAAAAAGAAACAAAAACCATCTTTATTAAATTTATTTTTATTTATGTGAATACCGCACAAGAGACACAACTGCTCTCAACCATCTGGAGCTAGTGAGGTTAAATCCCCAATCAGGGTATGTTGTTAGGTGTAAGGTAGCAAGGAGGGGAAGGAGATGAGGAAGAAGAAGAAGGTGAAGCATCTGGCTATTTAGTTCTGTATTCACCAAATACAGCTAAAGCCGTTTCACCCAACTTTTCAATTCTGAGTGGTGGTATTACACCAGGGCGATATTGAGTTGTTGATATTGGTTGGGTTGTTTCATACTCTATCATATTTAATGACCTTCAATTTGGGAGGCGGGTATGGGTACCGCTGCCCCGGGAACCACTTATTGGACAACCAACATCCCTGCCATAGGTCACTCCGTTTGGTGACTTAGCAGGGGTGCCCGGGTTCATGGGGTGGGGTTTGTTTAGGTCTTGGCGGTGAAAGCGTTTGCCCATCCACTGCGTGGCGGGCCGGATCGGAAGAGACTGGTTTAAGGAGACCTTTTGATTTCTCCAGCCGAACTCTCTTGACCAATGGCCTTGCACCGCAGTGGGAGGAATGGATCCATACGTCCGTCAATCCTGGACACATTGACCCCCGGATTCCTACCCACCCCTCAAATTTTTTTTTTCTTCCCAGAAATTCCTCTCCTTCCTTTCCCTAAAAAGATCATCCACACATCATCCCCAAAGATGACATAGCCCTGAGGGAAATTGTTTTCCTCAGGACCTCCTGTGTGGAACTATTGTAAAAAAAAAATCATAAATTGGTCTCCATTAAACACCGATTCTCGGCCCTTTTCAGCTTTTGAAACATGAAAGTTAAAAATACTTTTTAGAAAGAATTTTCCATGTGTTACCTTTTTAGAACTTGTTGGTAATCTTAATATTATATTATTTATTTTTCAGTTAACGAAGCGCACTCTCTTCCCCGGAGACAGCGAGATCGATCAGCTGTTCCGGATCTTCCGCACCATGGGCACCCCTGACGAGATCTCCTGGCCCGGTATCTCGCAGCTTCCCGACTACAAGGCCATGTTCCCCCGCTGGAAGCCCACCCCCCTGCAGCAGGTGGTGCCGCAGTTCTCCTCCGACGCTCAGGATCTCTTCTTGGTAAGGATAGCCTGACTCTGATGTTTCCACGTTTCCTCACAGAGCCCCCATAATTTAATGTGGCTGTGTTGGAAGACCTTCCTTTCGAGCCTCCATAATTTAAGGTGGCTGTGTTGGAAGGCCTTCCCTCCGAGCACCCATAATTTAATGTGGCTATGTTGGAAGGCCTTCCCTCCGAGCCCCCATAATTTAATGTGGCTGTGTCGGAAGACCTTACCTCCGAGCCTCCATAGTTTAAGGTGGCTGTGTTGGAAGGCCTTCCCTCCGAGCACCCATAATTTAATGTGGCTATGTTGGAAGGCCTTCCTTCTGAGCCCCCATAATTTAATGTGGCTGTGTTGGAAGGCCTTCCCTCCGAGCCCCCATAATTGTAGGTGGCTTTGATGGAAGGCTTTCCCTCCAAGCCCCCATAATTTAATCTGGCTATGTTGAAAGGCCTTTCCTCCGAGCCCCCATAATTTAATGTGGCTATGTTGGAAGGCCTTCCTTCCGAGCCCCCATAATTTAATGTGGCTGTGTTGGAAGGCCTTCCTTCCCAGCCCCCATAATTTAAGGTGGCTTTGTTGGAAGGCCTTCTCTCCGAGCCCCCATAATTTAAGGTGGCTATGTTGGAAGGCCTTCCCTCCGAGCACCCATAATTTAATGTGGCTATGTTGGAAGGCCTTCCCTCCGAGCCCCCATAATTTAAGGTGGCTATGTTGGAAGGCCTTCCCTCCGAGCCCCCACAATTTAATGTGGCTATGTTGGAAGACCTTCCCTCCGAGCCACCATAATTTAATGTGGCTGTGTTGGAAGGCCTTCCCTTCGAGCCCCCATAATTTAAGGTGGCTATGGTGAAAGGTCTTCCCTCTGAGCCTCTATAATTTAGGGCTCCCGAAAGCATGTTTTCTATTTTCATATAAAAAGTGAATTGTCAGTTTATGTTTTTTTTTAGCCGAATAAAAATTAATTCAGTTGCGGTGGACAGTTTCAGTAAAAATAATTTTTGATGGGATGAGTCAAGTTATTCCAAAAATTAAAAAAAACATTCATCCAAGACTTGCACAAAAAAGTCATTAGACGTCGCACATTAAAAAAAAAAGTGATAAATCGTTGATAGCAGGAAGAAATATTTTGTCAAATATAGGTAATATTCCCTGCCCAATAAATGGATAAATAACAAAAAAAAGAAAAAGTGATTTCTATGTTTTAAATGTCCATAGAACAGAAAATGCATGGGGTCATCGGCCGACCCACATGGTTACACACATTATATTAGGCATCTTGGCCTGTTGAGAGTTACGAAAATGTAGTTCTTAGTCGAAGTATAGCCTCGATGACACAGGGCGAGTTTGCAAGCTACTATCTGGGAAATTCACTATCTGTTAGTAAACTCGCTCAGTGTCATCGTGTTACTTGCTAACTAGCAGATTGTTGACAATCTATGAAAAAGTTGAAAGGCTAGTTAGTTAAAGTTAAACTTTACTCGCTTGCTAGTGATTGGTTTATTTATATTTTTCAAGATGGCTGCCAATTAACAGCTGATTTCGACTGTCAAACATCACAGAATTAGTTCACGCAGGCGTCGTTATTCTTGTTACTGGCGCTAGCAGCGACCTCAGTTTCCTACGCTACTAAGCGAGTGGACAGTTTTGTATGTCATGACAATCTCACTCGCCGATTTATCCGCTTTTAAACTTAGTAGATAGTAGCTTGTAAACTCGCCCTGTGTCATCGAGGCTTATGACATAGTTAAATATGAGCGAAGGAGACAGGGTTAAATTAGCTCAGTGGTTAGAGCAGACCCCGGCAAGGCTAAAGTCCTGGGTTCAATTCCTAGATGCGACTGAATCTTTACTGATTTTTCTGTTTCAAAATTTCATTAGAGAGTTGCTAATATTGTCTTCAAATAATGGGAGGCGTCTACTAAAATCTACCGGAATTCCGAAAACTGAAAAAATCGAACTAATATCTATGAGAACCAAAGTGTTGATGAATATCTACAGCTCAAACTGTTGACTAATATCTATGAGAAACAAAGTGTTGATGAATATCTACAGCTCAAACTGTTGATTAATATCTATGAGAACCAAAGTGTTGACGAATATCTACAGCTCAAACTGTTGACTAATATCTATGAGAAACAAAAGTGTTGACGAATATCTACAGCTCAAACTGTTGATTAATATCTATGAGAACCAAAGTGTTGACGAATATCTACAGCTCAAACTGTTGACTAATATCTATGAGAAACAAAGTGTTGACGAATATCTACAGCTCACACTGTTGATTAATATCTATGAGAACCAAAGTGTTGACGAATATCTACAGCTCAAACTGTTGACTAATATCTATGAGAACCAAAGTGTTGACGAATATCTACAGCTCAAACTGTTGACTAATATCTTTGAGAACCAAAGTGTTGACGAATATCTACAGCTCAAACTGCTGACTAATATCTATGAGAAACAAAGTGTTGACGAATATCTACAGCACTGGCAGAGGTTGGATTTGTAATTATGAATAGCATATTGGAATAACGTAATATTGCGTATGCAGTTTAAAAAACTTAATTTATGTAAGTATGTATGTAAAAATCTCTAATATCGGACTATTGGACACATTTAGCTGATTAGTCCAACCTACGCTCTGTGGATATTAGTTCAACCTACGCTCTGTAGATATTAGTCAACACTGGGGCCATCATAGATATTCGTCCGACCGTAGCTCTGTAGATATTAGTCAACACTCTGAAGTTCGTAGATATTACCTAGTTCAACATATGAGCTGTAGATATTCGATCGACATACAGGCTGTAGATATTAGTATCTGGAGTCAAATAATGTATTATGTTGGAAAATTAAAGAATAATGTGTAAAACAGGTATTTATTTTTTTTTTTTTTTTTCAGAAATTAATGACCTACGACCCGAGTAAACGAGTTTCGGCCCGAAATGCACTCTCGCATCACTACTTCCAAGATGTAAAGTTTGTCCGTCCATCCTTACCAGAATTAGCCCTAACCTCTTCGTCACTATCCAGCTGAGATTGCCAATCTAGCCCCGTTGTGATGAAATTTAATGTTATAAATGCTATAATACGCTCATATAACATTATTGTTAAATATTTCAGCTTTTGGAGATGTTTTTAATCTTTCTAACAATGTTTGTATAAGTGGTTCCATATTTGACAATGTTTGTTTCAATGGTTCCAAATCTGACACAATGATTGTTTCTATGGTTACATATTTGATGCCTTGTTTTTTTCAATGAATTTAACACAATATTATTTGTTACAACGGTTTCAAATTTGATGCAATGTTTGTTCCAACTGCTTCAAATTTGACACAATGTTTGTTTCTGTGGTTACATATTTGATGCCTTGTTTTTTGCAATGAATTTAACACAATATTATTTGTTTCAATGGTTTCAAATTTGATGCAATATTTGTTCCAACGGCTTCAAATTTGACACAATGTTTGTTTCAATGGTTCGAACTCTGACTATGATTGTTTCAGAGGTTTTTTTTTTTTTTTTTTTTACATATTTGATCCCTTTTTTTGTTTGAAACGGTTTCAAATTTGACTTAAGGCTCCGCAACCGGGCACGAAAAGAAGAAGATGGAGAGATACGAAATTACGAATGTTAGAGAAGAGCGCTAACATTTACAGCGACAAAATCGATACGAAAATTGCGAAAATGTTTAATAAAACACGACTTGTTTAAAATACAGCAAAAACCTCGTGGGCATTGTCTTAAACAGCATTTAAAGAAACACTGTGAATTTTTTCATACGTATAACTTGTAAAATAACTGAAACAAAAATGTTTATAATAATTTTTGGAGCATAGTTTGCGATTTTTTTCTATCGAGGGAATTTTATATAATTTGCGTTTCGGCCGCGGGCAATATCTAGATATTATCTTCAAGAATAACATATATTTTTTTAAGAGCTTTAAAACTTAACGTGTTTAAGGGAGATATGTAAGAAATCGGTAGAAATTCGGGTTGCGGGCCCTTAACGTTTGTTACAATGGTCCAAACTTACACAATGTTTGTTTGGTTTAAAAATTTGAAACATTGTATTTTCCAATGGATAAAATCAAATGTAATATTTGTTCAAATGGTTCCCAATCTGACAAAATGTTTGCAAAAAAACCATCATTGTTTGTTCCAGATTTCACAAAATGTATGTTCCAATGGTTTTAAAATTTATACAAAGTTTTTTCAAATGGCTCATCACTGCTGAATAAAAACCATAAACGTTAATCTGTCCTGGGCCCGAACCGCGCCGACAAAATTTTAGTTTTTTTTTTAAATGCGATTTTAACCCTAATGTATAAAGAAACTGCATGAAGAACAAGGTCAGAATCGCTTGGGCCATTCTCGTTCTTGACGTAACAGGTACCCGAATTACGCCTAGCCCCTCGGAATAATTTGTAATAAATTAATTCTGGCATCTGAGCGTCACTTTTTGCCGGGATTTGAACTGTTAGTTCGAGCGTGGTATGTAGCAAAAAACATAAAAAAACGTATCAATTTATCAAATAAACGCTAGTAATGTTGTATTTATAGATAGTTTATTGTTCAAGGAATGTGTTTCGGTAAATATAATACACGATAGCTCAAAATAAACCCACAAAATATTACGTCAAAGAAATACTTTGCCTGATTTCCGAGGTTTCATATGAAATACGGCAAGGCACTGGACAGGTTAAAGATCTCAATAAATATGATTTGGTGCGATTATATTAATTGTTATTTTTGTAATTTTTATAGTGCCGTTTTTATGAAAAATTGCCTTAAGAGTACTATCAGGTGTAAGCCAAGCTGTGCCTTATTTCTTCATATCAATTGTTCAACTTTTAATACTGTTGATTTATGAATATTCTTCAGAATTACTCTAAGATCTCAATCTATTCGACTAATATTAAAAATTATATTCCCACCCTGGGTATGTCTCAAGCACATAAATATACATTACTATATAATATACTTATATGTACTAGTTTATGTGACATAATGTAAATTTTGTCACATTGATAATTTTAATAGTTAATTTTTTGTCTGCTGTGTATACTGAAACACACTTAATTCTGTTTTTATATGGGTAAATGCATAAAATGTGTCAGACAATACAGTGAAACCTTCTTAAGAAGTTTCGTGGCTTAAGAAGTTTGTTTTTTTCTGGTTCCTTGGAAAACTTCTTAAGAGGGCATTACCAGAGAAAACCAGAAATATGTCATTTTCAAATCAGATTTTAGACGTATTGACTCTTTTCCACAAAAAATTATAAATGGATTTCGAAAGATTGTTCTTTTATCTAGCATTCGTGTGTAATAAATTTTGAGAAAATTTTTTAATTTTTAGTATATTAAGGTTATTCCATAGGTCGTTGGCAGATTTGTTAAATTTTCAAAAAAGTTTTTGTATTATACCACACCCATTTCAAATAATAAAATCAAGCAGTAAAAATAAATCAATACATTATCTAGCAAACGTATGTTTTAGAATTTTAATTTTAGTTTCAATAAAATCATAAAAAAATATGTACGTACATGTGTTTCTTGATGAAAATTGGTCCATTTGTGTATTTATTTGCGCACTTACAAACTAATATATTTCAGATTTTTTTAACATTCTTATTAAATTTAGACATTATTGAAAAATGATAAATACTTATAATCAAAAAATAACTACAAAAAGTACACTATTTTAATAGTTTTATCATCACGCCTTTCAGCATTTTTGGATGAAGGTATAAATTAAAGCTAATTTGGATTGAAATAAATTCGATATTGAGTTATAATTTAAAAAAGCTGGTACGGAGAATAATTAATCTTTCTCATTGTAACCGCCCTGCACGATCGTAAGAACAACTTTCGACGAAATGTGGATTTTCGTCCGCTGGCTGGTTAAACGCTCTTAAGAGGGTTTCACTGTAAATGTATACTATTTTTTTTATGTTTGGCACAGAATCATTTTCATCTTTGGAAATTCTCCCTTAGTTTGATCGTGTTCTATCTTAATTCAAAGTACAGATATACAAATATGTATTACCATTTCGCTTTGTGGACCGTGTTATTTCAAAACAGTGTAAAAACAGAATTGACTACCATTTATTATAAAAATAATATATAATGTACATACTTTCAAACAATTATTACAAAATACATCCTGTCATAAACAAGACCCCCGTAGTCCAGTGGGTAAGACTCTTGACTCACAATCCGGAGGTCGCAGGTTCGAACCCGGCATGCGCAACAAATTTTATTTGATTAATTTGTTTTATTTCACAATTAATTCATTTAAAATAATATATAGTATATTTGCGGCATGTTCCAGAGTGGAAGATACTATCAGTATCGCCCTGGTGTAAGACCACCATTCAGAATTGAAACGTTGCTTGAAAATGGCTTTAGCCGTGTTTGGTGACCAGATCTGAATAACCAGGTACTTCCCAACCTTCCTCTTCCCCACCTCCTTCCCCTCCCCACTACCTTCAGCCTCACAACATACCCCAATTGGGAATGCCATAGTCTCACTGGCTCCAGACAGGCAGGGGCGTGCACAGAACTTTTAGTGAGCTAGAGTTCTAAGATTGAAAAAAACGACATTATTGATGTTGTTATAGCTGAAAATGAATTTTTTTTTTTTTCGAAATTTTGATTTTTTCTATGAAGATTTTTTACTCAGGGTAGGCATATGCCTACCCTAGATAAAAAATCTTCATACAAAAAATTGAAATTTCGAAAAAAAAAAAATTCATTTTCAGCTATAACAACATCAATAATGTCGTTTTTTTTAATCTTAGCGCTCTAGCTCACCAAAAGTTCTGTGCACGCCCCTGCAGACGGGAGCAGTTGAGATTCTTGTGCGGTATTCACTGTAAAAAAAAAAAAGACTGCAAAGCTACTCTTCAAATATTCTACAAACATAGATTTAATGGTTGCTATTATATTTATTTGACCCCTCAGGCCTCTGGCATATTTTCAAAAGATCAAAGTATTTCTGCTTTGTGATAAAATCCAAATAAATGGAAGATATCTTAACCCGTCTGCTTGGTTCAATATATTCGCACCTCACAATCCGGAAGCCTCAGTTTTGCCGAAAAATCAGAAACCGTCACTTTGGATCGAGATTGTAAAATATCTATGGAAGATAGCTTTCATATTTCAAAGACAATAAGGAGCATTATTTCGTTCTCTTTCTGGTTAAAAGAAAAATACATGCTTTCCTGAGAGGGAGAGAGATATACAGCTTTTAAAATGTAAGGTCGCTCGGGGCGTTTTTGATCTTATGAAAATATAACGCGATTACTCGGTTTGGGACATATTTATTCCTAAACAAGCAGACGGGTTAATGTATCCGAAAACTAAAAACTGTTTTTGAAAGGTCACCTCACTTTTCTGCCACTTGTAAAAATAATTATAAATAATAAAAAATTCACAAAGTTTCATAAAACTTTTTGTTGGAAACTTTGGCTTCAAGAGGTGTACATTTTATATTTTGTGGTAAACTTCTAAGTTTGAATGTAAAGTGTGGTGTATTCTCTTTCTAACACTGTTTAGACCATATTTCTCACCAAGATAGTAACGGAGACAGTTATTTCTGTGAGACCTGTGTGTTCCCAAAAGCAAACGAATCTGAGGGGTTTAACAATTTAGGTACAAATTGGCAAATTTAAATTAATCTGATTAACCTCTCATTTGCCGCTTGTGCGCCGGCGTATCATGAGATTTTACACGCGATTTTGACCCTTATGTATAAAGAAAGTGTATGAAGAACACGGTCAGAATCGCTTGCTCTATTATCGCTCTTTACCATAGAGAAAACCGCAATTAGATTGGTGACTCCATATAATTTATATTAATGATTTACCGGAGCGCGGGAGCGTGCGCAGTTCTTGCGCATGCGCGGGAAAAATTCTTTGGTCTTCAACTTTGACCTTTCTATGTACGAAATTTCAAGGACGCTGTCAGAATCGCCGGACATTGGGTGTCATGGCTGCCGCTTTTTGCGAACGCTAATTGGTTACAACCAACCCCATTTACTCGCGGCATTCAACGAGTTAAGAAGTTTAGTTTTTTCGGTCCCTTGGCTCAAAATTGGCCCAATTTTTCCCACATATATTTTCCTGCTTAAGAAGTTTGTTTTTTCCGGTCCCTTGGAGAACTTCTTAAGAGGGTTTCACTGTATGACAAAAAATGCGGGATTTCTATGGTGTCGTTAATTTGTCAATTATTATTGTAATGTAATTTTGTTATAATATAAAATATTTTTGATTTATTCTTCTACTGTGTAAATATGAGTTAAATTACAGGGCGTTATGAGCATGGTCCATGTAGATACTCTCAGTATCTCCCTGCTGAAACACCACCTTTCAGAATCTAAATGTTGCTTCAAATGGCTTAGCCGTGTTTGGTGATAAGATCTTAATAGCCAGGTACTGTTCCCCATATTCCTTATCACCTTCCCCTCTCCACTCTCTTCGTTCTCACAACACACCTCAATTGGGGATACCATAGTCCCACTGGTTCTGGATAGTTGGGACTCTTCCTCAACTTTCCATTTTCATCTTCTTCCCCTCATCCGTTTCCTTCAGCACAACAAAATTCTCTAATTGGGGTGCTGTGGTCTCACTGGCTCTGGAGCAGGCACTCTTGTTTTTGCATAAAAAATAATAGTAATATTCTGCTTGCGGAATTAATGTTCTCACAAATTATTTATGTATTAAACACAAAGAACCCTCTAAAAAATTGATTTTTATTATTTAATATAGTTTAATTGAATATATTTTTATTGCTAATAATATTGATTCTCAATGAATATAATTTTCACTCATAAAAGGGGCACTGGCTAGCAAATATTAATATATCTAGTGAAATACTTTTCTTTTGCTGTATAAAACATCTGAAAAACATGAGAATATTAAAATCTGTATCTCGGAAGTCAAAGGTCTGAATTGTAAAACCAATGTTGCGTTTCACTGTCAAAATTTCTGAGGATATTTGCATTGGTTCAATGTCTGTACAACGGATATTTGCATTGGTTCAATGTCTGTACAACAGATATGTGCATTGGCTCAATGTCTGTACAACTTATATCTGAATTGGCTCAATGTCTGTACAAGAGATATCTGCATTGGCTCAATGTCTGTACAACAGATATCTGCATTGGCTCAATGTCTTTACAACGTGCATTGGCTCAATGTCTGTGCAACAGATATCTGCATTGGCTCAATGTCTGTATAACAGATATCTGCATTGGCTCAATGTCTTTACAACGTGCATTGGCTCAATGTCTGTGCAACAGATATCTGCATTGGCTCAATGTCTGTACAACAGATATCTGCATTGTCTGTACAACAGATATCTGCATTGACTCAATGACTGTGCAACAGATATCTGCATTGGCTCAATGTCTGTACAACATATATCTGCATTGGCTCTATGTCCATACAACAGATATCTGTCTGTACAGCAGATATCTGCATTTACAATCTTTGACTTTTGATGTACAAAATTATGTCAAAAACCTTATTATTACTGTTGACGAGAAAGTAAATTATATGATTTAATTTAAAGGTTATATTATAATGAACGACTTGTAAATTTATGAATTTTCTATATATGTATTTTAATGTCCATTCATTTTATGATTGAGGCCTCAATTAGTGATTTTTAATAAACATTATTAACAATATACTAATTAGATATGTTTTATTTTAATTGGATTCCTATGAATTAAAAAAAAAATCATCTTAATTAAATGGTTTTTGACAAACATTAGGAACTCTTCAAAAAGTGGAGGGATTTACAGATTTCTATAACTTCCATGACCACCATTTAAAATGAAAATGTCGCTTGAATTAGCTTTGTTTAGTGACTAAATCTGAATAGTCAAGTACTTTCTAACCTCCCTCGTTCCAATTTCTTCAACCTCAAATATTCCCCAACTAGCAAATGCCATAGTCCCCACTGCCTTAGTCAATTAGAAATTGTGCGTTAAACACATAAAAATAAATTGTTTCTCGGTACATCTTACCACCTTTATATGTAAACAAGTTTATTTGATTGTTACCCCTCTCGTAGGTATTTCACCACACCCGAGTAAACTGTAGAGTAACTTTAAACATAGGATTAATACGGCAAAACAGACATTTACGTCACGGATAGCACTACTCAGCGATGATAACGATAATTGATTATGTTACTCTACAAGTAGTGCTAATCGGCAGTTTACTCAGAAGTGGTAAAATACACATTAAAAATTAAATAAATAAGTAATAAATTATTAAAAAGATTTATTAATCATTTGTCATTAAATTATATACACACAAGAACAGAAGATTATGTCAGAGATTGTCACCTTACAGTTGCTTAATTGACAGTATATATTATACTGTAAAGTGCCTTTAACATTGGGTAGTATCTGAAGTACCTACCCAACATAATATAAAACAATTTATATGTATATATTATGTAACAAAATTAACCCCCATATTTATAAATTATTCAGGGCCGTCCGTTTAGACAAAAAGCTAAATTTAACCGTCAGTTAAAGTAACAAAGATGTTAAATAGGACCAAGCGCTGTTTCAAGTGTATTTCTACTAAAGTAATAGTTGTTAGTGTGGCCAGCCTAAAATCCGACATCTTTGTTCATACAAAAATGTTTGTGCGAGTATTTAAAAATAAATGACCAACTTTTATAATATATATGATATTACATGGAAAAATATATAATTTACTTTCCAGTAGTTGAAACATCTCGAATTTGATGCGTCACAAACTTTATGAGATCTTTCGACATGCGATACCGCGCTAAAAATTTGAGATCATCCCAAGTAACCACATTATTATCATGGGGTCGAAATGTTTTTGGTTTTTACTGCAAACATTGGATGAGGAATTCATTGTCACTGTCATTATCTTCCAAAATATTAATCAACTCCAACAGAACTGTCAAAATGGCAAAGTATATCTCAGTTTTCGGAAAGTAAAAGCAAACGTTAGAAGTGACAAAACAGGCGGTTAAATTTGTTGAAAAAATGCATTGTGAAATTTAACCATAGCAATTTCTTTTACTCCTAGCAAGTGTTGAAACAGACGGCCCTCAACAAAACCACAAGTAAAAGTTACCATCAACTAAATAGATATGCTAGAAATGATTTCCATGTAAATTTGAATGAAAACCAATGTCTTTTGGTTCTAGACCATTTAGCATGCGCTATCTCACTTACACTTGCCTGACATTGTGTATCACCCATTTGAATTTGAAATTCAAGGCCTGATTGGTCAGACTTTTGGATCATGAAACACGCCTATGTCGCATTTCTTGCGTTCTTATTTATTCTATAAACACCGCTGATAGATCAATCGGTGACCCGACAGTTGACCCGCCGAAAATTGGCCCCCTGAAATGATATTTACTATAAAATTATAATTTTTTGTGCATTATTTATCAATTTCAAATATAAAATCAACTTCAAAAATACCCTTAATTAGTTGGCATGAATATCAAACGAATTTTTAGTGTCAATTTTTCGTACTTATGCGCTGGTATATACATTATAATAGACAAGTCGATTTATCCCTGATGCATTTGAATGAAAATAAATATGTTTTATACTTTGTTATTCGGCGGTACATCCTCTCTGCACATCCCTTCGGCGTTACTTAAGTAGTTATATTTTGTGTAATTAGGATGCTGTATTTTCTATAAGTATGCCGGGGGCCAATAGAGAACTCCAGTCCAATTTTTTTTATTTATTTTAATGAATAAAGACCTTCTGACTTAAATAACTGCATTTTTTTTTTAGAGTTTGTTTTAATAGTGAAAATAATTTTCAAAGTTTTAATTTTTCAAGATCCCCCGAAAAACACCCCACGTATAGTGAATCGTGTGACGTCATCACTCCTGAAAAGTTTTTCAACAGGTGTTCATTTTGTATGACAGTTATATGGAAGAAAGTATGGTACTATTCGATAAGTTAAAACATTATTTAGGTGGAATTATTTATTTATTATATTATATTTATTATGTTATTATATTTTTCAATATTATTACGGGAGAGTGGTATAGAAATTGGTGGAAAATATTATTTTTTTAGCCTTTAAAATCAATTCTATCTCAAATGGAGCATCACCTGCACACTGCAAAAATTGTAGGAAAATAAGATACAGGCGATACAGCGCCTACCAGCTGATCGACGATAGCCATTTTGAAATCGAAGATCGTAGAGAAGTGAGTCGTTCGCGAACGAGTCGGCTCAGTGACCCGGATCTTCATACGGATCCGTAAGACCGATCTTCAAAGCTACGGAACTTGCTCGCGGATCTTTGCGAACGAGTGAGCGGGTAGCAATTGCTACTAGGTAGCATGCTCTTTGGCTTTTAATGAGCAAGTGTGTCCGTAGCTTAATTCAGTCGTTCAATTGAGCCGATTTACTGAACCGGATCTTTTCATTCTCGTTCAACTGAGCCGCTTTGCCCGTCTCTAGGTGCATTAGGTATATGATAGCATTATGATGTGGTATATTTTACAATTTTTTCGTACGGTTTAAAGTTTTTCAATATTTTAAATAAGAGATACCTCTATTTTTGATACTGAATTATTTAGGCTTAAATAGTTTCAATAAACACAACAACTAAATCTCTATAAACAGTATGAAATAATGAATAACATGAAATGTTGTTAATACTGATGGCTTGTGTCATACCTACATAATCAAAGTTTCAATACAATGACCGGTGATGCGTGACGTCAGCACTAACCATTCAGTAATACCAACTTTACAGTGTGTTTTAACGAGAGGTTTAAAAATGCACCTTTTAATAATTTTTTAAGAACTCTACGTTTAATATTATGAAATAAAACTTATATATTCAGAATCAGCGTTCATTGGTCTGTATGAACATATTTTTTTAAAGCCATAATATTTTTCACTGGAGTTCCTTATTGTCGGCGGATCAAGTGTCATGGAACCGATCAATCATAACCTATCACTCATAAACGATGCGTGTAACAAAAAGAGAGGTTAAAACGGAGCTCTCAGCAGTGGAACCATATTTGTAAGTCGAATTGAACTATTGAGCAAATAAAAGTTTTTATACTAAATTTGGCATTATAATGAAAAACAAAAAACAAATGGGGCTAAAACAACTTCAAATGTGAAATGATTACCGCACAAAATTCATGTGCAAGATAAACTAGAATTATTTAATTTTTTTATCGTTTCATTTAAACTTTAAAAGCGCTGAAGTAAAATTAAAAGTACCGAAAAGAGATATTACAGTAAAACCCACATTTAAGTTTACCTCTTTAGAAGTTTTATTTTTTCAATTCCCTGAAAACTGAAATAAAAAAAAATGAACCAGCATAATATAAGTTTTTCTCTCAAGAATTTATTTTCAGGTTCTTTGAAAAACCTTATGAGGGTTTCACTGTAAGTGAACTGGAAAATTAATTATTGACAATAATAATAATAATATTAATTAAGCTACATACTTACTTTATGTCGAATGTAAGCTTCACATCCTTGTACTAGAGAATTCTCAATAGTACAACTAGTTCATAATTACACTTATTAGACTTTACAAATCTGGTTGTTTCAACGCAATATATTCCATCACGCGGCAAGTTTTAACACTACGTATGCATTTCGGTGGAACTTCGTGGATCATGCGATTACACAAGCTATGTGGATTAAGTTACAAATATTTTAAATGATATTGTCAAGGAAGATATGACATATAAAATGTTCACACACTTATGAAAAGTAAGGAGTTGAGAGGTACAAGTATTTAAGGTTTCCACAGTTTCAGCAGACCATCTTCGCTGTAGGTGGCCAGCAGATTCTGGTGAGGGTGATGGGAAAGTCCTATAACGGACTTTTCGTGAACCTGTGGAATAAGAAAATTATGTTTAATTTGTTGACTTTTTGATTACTCTGGTATGTAGTATTATAGTATTAAGTAGTTTCAACATCCTTCAACAGATGTCATTAGTATGAATAGTTATGTGTAGTTTTTAGGTGTCTCAACAGATGTCAGTTAAGTGGTATCTTAGATGAGTGGCGACTATTGTCATTACATTTAATATTTAGCTTTCTGATGCTTGATTGAGACTTACAGTGAGGGTCCTCTCCAGCTTCCCAGAGCTGGTGGAGAAGCAGTACAGCACCAGGTCCTCGCCGGCGCAGTAGATGAACTCCCCGCGCGGAGACAGGCACGCGCACATCAATGCGCCGCCCTCTCGCTTACCCGTGGAGAACGATCGTACTATCTGCGGACACAAACATATGTATAATTAATTTATTGTGAGAATTGTGAAAGGTATACTGCAGAACTCTTAGATTTTAAGAAGTTGGGTCACAAAACACTTTTTTTTTTTTGGGCCTGGCCAGGTACTTTCCCACTTTCCAGCATTTGAAGCAACTTTTTCAACAAAAGCGTTAATTCTGAATGGTAGTCTGGGCGATAATGGGAGTATCTTTCACTCATTGTTGACCGTGCTTGCAAGAAATGTCAACTGACCATAGATGACGAATTTAGTCGAGTTTAGTAAATGGCTTTTCAAAAAGGCTTTAGCGTGTTTGGGGACCAGGTCACCAAACACGCTAAAGCCTTTTTAAGCAACGTTTCAATTCTGACCGGTGATCTTAAACCAAGGCGATTATTAACTGAGATTATCTTCCACTCTGGAGAGTGGCACAAGTATACTATATATTATTTTAAATGAATAAATTGCGAAATAACACAAATTAATCAAATAAAATTTACTTGTGCACACCGGAATTTGAAACCATGACCTCCGGATTCTTAGCCGAGGACGTAACATTCAACCACGCAGGTTATTGAGTTATTGAGTTGGCACCAATTTTTAAAATGTAACTTGACAGATATAAGTGTAACACATGGTGAAAGCAGTGGAATAACATGAATGGTACCAGGGATGGAATATCCGATACAATCCTCAACTGCCAAAGAATAAGAGAGTACATCACATCAACAAGAATGCGTTACCTGTCCCTGCATGTTCATGATGACGATGGTGTTACTCCGGTTGCACACCACAAAGTGGTCAGGGTTCTTGGGCACCAGGTGCAGCGAGTTCACTGCCAGCTCTGCAGCGCCCAACGGTCGGAAGGTGTTGCTGCATTCTGTCGTCTTTACAGACCAGACTTTCACAGTTCCGTCGGATGATGCACTGGAAATATTAGCACACGTTCAAAATACAAGAAAATTGACAGACCAGTCAATCAGTAAATTTGCGCGGAGTCCCTCTTTCTCTGATAAATGAATCTGACAGTATTCAGGCAACTCGCATTTTAATATCGCTATTTAGTCCTAGAAAATAAAATCTGCTTATGAATTACTAGTCCTTTTTACAATGAAGCGCAAATTGCTGGCTGTGTAAAAAACTTAACCACAAATCCCAAATCAGGTAAAGAAAAGTTTGGGCTTGTTTTCAAAATTGAACATTTTGTTACTCGTTTAGTTCGACACTTTTACAAATGTGTTACAATTTACCCACTTTTTTATATGTTTTAATATGAAGGCTTTTGACATACGCAAAAATTATTGATGTAGTGTTGTGTGATTGTAACATACTTACCAAATACATAATCACAAAAGTTGTGGAGAATTCATAGTATTAACCCCTCAGGCCTCTTTCTGTCAGATTGTCAGAATATTTCAGCTTTGCAATAAAATTCAAATAAATGGAATGTTTTTGAATGTATCCGAAACTAAAAACCGTTTTTGAAAGGTGGTGAAGTACGTTTTCAACTTTTATTATTAGAAAAAATCTTATAATTTTTTTAATATAAAATTTTTGAGTTAAAATGTCAAAAAGTTTTCAAAATGGTTCACCTTACACATTTTCCAACTAAAATTACTGATTATGAAAAAAATAAAAACACATATTTTGTCATTGTTACCTCGTTTCATGTAAAAAAAAATTACAAAGTTTCATAATTTTGCAATCGGAAACTTTGGTTTCAAACAGTTCCAAATTTTCATTTTTCTGTGGTTAACTTTTAGATTTGAATATAAAGTGTGGTGCTTTCTCTTTCTAACACTGTTTAGATTATATTTCTCGCCATGACGGTAAGGGAAAGACAACGATTTCTATGCAACCTATATGAGCTGTTCCCAAAAGCAAACAAATTAGCCTGATTTAACACATAATAATGGATACTTTTGCACCTTTGCGGTTACTTTAAACAAGTACCACGAGTAGATTTTAATGAACAGGGATTTTCATCCTTTCTTTCCCAATAATGGTGGTGTCATTTAGCAGCTTCAGGCGTAGGGATTGTCTTGTGGTTATCACATAAAAAAAGAAAGTTACCTGAGTAAATTGTGACCATCAGACGTGAACACAACTTCATTCACAAAGGACGTGTGTCCTCTGAATTCCTTGAGGGTTTTTCCAGACTTCAAACCGTGAATTCTGAAATAAAAGCCGTGGAAATTCGGTATTAAATGCAAGCATACTCTGAATAAAATTTTAAATACTTGACAGAGGCACAACGAAGACCACCGAGATGAGACTCATCGAGGTGCAGATTTTCCCATATTTTTATACATGCGAAAACATGGACAGTGGATACAGGACACTTTTAAAAAATGGTGCTGGGGAAGAATGCTTTGAATTCCATCGGCAGCAAAGCAAACTAATCTATTCATTCTGGAACTGTCAGCTGTCTAACTACAAAATATCTTAATGCCAGCTCGAGATGCTCAGGCAAATTTATCCTGTATATAAGTGACTTGCGCATGTATGCCGGATTCTCGATTCGAGAACGATGATGTCGACAGACAACACATTAACGGTGCTCGGTTTGATATTGGCAACTAAAAAACAACCCGACAAGCTATTCTATATCTTTTGTGGGAACGAGATAGTTCTCGGCCGAGATCTGCTGTCAGATTTGTGTGATTTTACATGGCTGTTATTTACTTTTTCTATGGGCTGATGTCAGAATTTCAGCTGTCATGTATTTTAGTTTAGGTCATTTTAAATGCGAATTCATGCAAGTATGCATGATTATTTATTCATTTAAGCATTAGAAAATCACACAAATCTGACAGCAGATCTCGGCCGAGAATTATCTCGTTCCCACAAAGATATAGAATATCTCGTCTGAAAAACGAAGTGAATGGTGTAAACAATGGTTGCTAAAATGGAACATTTATTCACACCTAAATTGTTAATTGAAGCAAAAGACTGGCATAATTATTTTAAAAATTAATGGAGGTACATATTTAAAGCTTTTATCCTTAGTTTATACAACTGGTAATTCTTAGATTGTTTTATTTCTATTAACTTATCTATTTGGCAGGTGGGTATGAGTACCGTCGCCCCGGGAATCATTTATAGGATAACCAACACCTCTGCTATAGGTCACCCCAAGTGGTTCGCTGTGTTTAGTGACTTTGTAGGAGTGCCCGGGTTCATGGGGTTAGGTTTGTCCGGATTTTGGCAGCGGATGCGTCTGCTCACCAACTGCGTGGCAGGCCAGATCGGGAGAAACTTGTTGAGGGAGATATTTTGACCTCTTCAGCAGGACTCTCTCGGAACATTGCCTTGCACTGCAGTGGGAGGGATAGATACATACGTCCGTCACTCCCGGACACACTGATCCCCAGATTCCTACCCACCCCTCATACCATTTTCCTTCCCAGAACTTCCTCTCCTTCCTTTCCCTAAAAAGAACCTCCACACAGCATCCCCAAAGATGACATAGGCCCGAGGGGAATTATTTACCTGAGAGCTTCCTGTGTGGGACTGGAGGGCTGGGGGCTGAGTGGAGGACTAGTTCATGAGGGCAACTGAAGTGGGTGAATAACATACCTGATGGAGTGATCGAAGGAGGCGGAGAGGACCTGCGAGTTGTCCCTGGAGAACTGCAGACAGGTGACTCCCTTGACGTGGGCCTTCTCAAACTTGCGCTGGCACTGGCCGGTGGCTACTTTCCAAATCTAAAAAAAATATAAAATCTTAACCACAAAAAAGAAATCTGTTTATGCGAGAGATTGGAAACTCCCAAAGAGCTACGGCGTCATGAAAGATGCAAACCATTTTCATTTCAAATATTTAGTGAAATATATGAAGATAATAGTGACCCGACAGTTGATCCGCCGATAATTGACCCCCAAAATGATATCTTTACATAAATTCACTCCCGCTGTAGAATAAAGCAAATTCACTCCCGCTGTTTGTACGCTTAGATTATTTATTATTTTATCTTTTAACTACGCAACGCATTTTCATGCAGTTTTCACCAATAGATAGAGTGATTCATGAGGAAGGTTTAGGTATATAATTTGTGTAAATTGGTTGAAATATATAATATATAAAGGGAGCGGGCTGGCAAGCGGGCGGTGTGGATTTGATATGTATGCAAATTAACAGATGGCGTTGGTTATAAAGGTTAGGTAATGGTGTTGTGTCTCATTAGCCACAGCAACGTGTGGCTGGATCTGCTAGTATTACTATAAAACTATAATTTTTGTTAATTATTTGCTAATTTCAAAAGTAAAAATGACTTAAAAAATCCCCTTAACCCTCTGCCCGTCGCGTCTTTTTTATAACGCGAAGTGTCGTGCGGGGTCGCTGAGGACCCCAAAAATAAATATGAATAAATTAATTTCATAGCTTACATTTTATGTGTTATTTTAACTGATTATAGTCAGGTGATAATGACTGCATTGAAATAAAAAGAGATATTAAAAACCAACAAGGAACATTTTTCTATAATTTTGAATCATACTTTTTTAATAGAAAACTTTGAAAAAATCTAATCAATTTCTATCAAACTTACAACTATTTGAGATTGATACAGACTTATTATTATTATTTAAAAAAAATCAACAAAATACAATGAAAAAACTTATAAACTTGGTTTTTCATTGTATTTTGTTGATTTTTTTGAGCCTTATGCCGAAACGCAAGTCTGTATCTCACATCGCACATGCGCAGACTGAATGTTGGCGGTGCTAGTGTCAAGTATAGTCCCTTTTAGGAAGCTACCTAAAGTAAGGAATCAGTGGAAACATTTAAAATGTACATAATTAGCATTCCTGTAAAACCTGTGCTTTTTTAAAGACATTTTTGTTTTGAAAAGTTTTATTTTTCAATGTACATTTGTTACTTTTAATATAAAATTTTTTTGCTACCGGTTTCGACACGTCCGTATCATTAACGAGCAAACTTAAAACTAACTTAAAAATTCTATACAAGTACACAATTAATTAGGCGGGGGTAGTGGGAGGGGGGAATTTGGTGGAGGGGGAAGACGTCAAAATTACATGGAAACATCGTAAGCAGAGGTGATTTACATGGTGCTATTATTTTATTAACTAAATTAATTTTAGATTTAATTTTTTTGTTGATTTCTAAAGTTTCTAACGCGCACAAATTAAAATATGAATTTACGTTGCAATGTTTAAACTTAGTTTTTTCTTTTCTGAAGCTATGACCTGTCTCTATGAGATGGTTAGCAAACTCTGAGTAGTTATTATTACGTAAACAAAGTTCATGTTCCCTAATTCTGGTTTTAAAATTTCTAGTAGTCATTCCTACATATTGCGCGTCACAATCGTTGCATTCTAAAGTGTATATCCCATTTTTTTCAAATTTATTAGAAATATCCTTGTTATTAATCAAAATTTTTATTTTAGAATTAGTATAGAAAGCTGGAGAAATATGATCTGGTAATATGCGGGATATTTTTAAGGCTAAATAGCTTGTATAAAGAAGTTTTTTATATATTAAGTTGATACTAGGTTTGTTGTTACTATTACCACTATAAATATAATTTTTGTTAAAAATTTTGTTTGCTTTTTATTAACTAGGCGGTTAATTATTTTTAAAGACCCCACGCGACGGGTCGAGGGTTAATAATAAGTTGGCATGAATATCAAACGAAATTATATACAGTGTCGATTTTTTTGTACTTATGCGCTGGTAGAGATGCAGATTTATCCTTGATGCATCTGAATGAAAATGTTTTATACTTTTGTTATTCGGCGGTACATCCTCTCTGCACATCCCTTCGGGGTCACTTAGTCGTATTTTGTGTAATAAGGTATACCGTATTTTCCCAAAACCGACTGCAAATTGTATAATATAAATAATGTATTGGTGAATAACCGTTTTACGGAGAACATGAAAAATAAATAAATAAATAAATACACCGGGGGCCCAATTGCCGGCGGATTAACTGTCATAGACCCAAAGTAATGTTGGTAGTTATCAGACGAAGTATGATACAGTTAAATATGACCGAAGGGTATATATAGAGTCAGATTTAAGGAATGCAATCTCGACTCGAGATCTCGCGAGATTAGAAATTACAATCTCGCAAGATCTCGGAATTTTTGGAATCTCGTAAATTAAAAGAAAATATTATTTGAGAGAAAACAAAAATCTTTATTCTAATATTAGTTAGTAAATAATTAACAGTTTTTTTTTTTATTAAAATAATTGAAAGAAAAAATATAGCTTAAGGAGATTAGAAAGTAATTACGGGTGATTTTGAAAGTAACTTCTTAAAACCTTTTGTAGACCCGGATGTGGTTTTGAGAACAACTTTACATAACTTGCGTTGAGCAGTCAAATTATTAACTGCTTTCTTGAAGCATCTCCATACTGGTAAACGACTGCTAAACTCAACATAAACTTGATCTGGATTATTTTTTAACTCACATAAACAATAAAAAATGCATAATTTAAGAAAAAGTAATGACCATAACTGCACAACTAAAACAAACAAACGACTGCCTGCACGCACGCTAGTATCTCTTTCCCCCGAGTGGACGTGTGTAGCGTCGCTGACTACTGCCGCCCAATCCCGTCAATCTCGAACGGGATCTCGTCATATTATGCTTCGGGATTGATCCCGAAAAATGTCACGAGATCGAGGGTTAGCTCAATGGTAGAACAAAACCCCGGCAAGGCTGAGGTCCTGGGTTCAATTCCTGAATGCGACCAAATCTCTTTCACATTTTTAATTTAAGAGTACTCAATAGGTTATTTCGCTAAAAAAATATTTAAATATTTTCAGCTTGCAACATTATTTTCGTCAAGTAATCAAAAATAAGATAAGACTTTATATTTTTTATTTACCAAATGTTTTGATTAATAAGAAACTCAAACCTCACCTCATGTTGGGCCCCACTACTATATCATCAAACGTAGCAAACCACTTGGGGTGACCTATGGCAGGAGTGTAGGTTACCTAATGGTTCCCGGGGCGGCAGTATCCATCCCCATCCTCTGTGCCTATATCGGTGAGGAAATAGTGTGTTGGTTAGTAGTTACCTTGATCTTTCCATCATGAGATCCGCTGGCCAGCAGGTCTGAGTCCCTGCTGAAGGCCACACTGAGCACGGCTTGCTCCATCATCATGAAGCTGTCCTGCGCCTGGTACTTGAGGTCCTTCCGGATTTTGCCGGTGGTAAAGTTCCACACTTCGATGAAGCCGTCCACCGAACCGGTGACCAGGTACTGGCCATCTGGGGAGAACCTGCAAAAATACGAAAAATTAAAATTTATCAGTACAAATACTGTACTTGTAGCAAACTCAACATTTTTTCATTGCGCCGGCAATATCTAAAGGGGGATTTAAAGCGGGGGTCTGCTCCCGGTTAAGACAACATAGATGCAAACATACTAAAAACAATGAAACAATATCTAATTTGCCCACTAACTCATATAATAAATACAAGCCTTAACTCTCCCGCAGCCAACTGGGGCCGAAGGTAGACTCCAACATAACTATCCTTCTTATATCTAATAAATAATAATAAATACATGAAATATATTTTTAGTATTTTAGGTATTCCTGCGCAAAGGATTAATACATAATATGTCATTTAAAAAAAAATGTGAAAAAATCGTTGATCGCAGGAAAAAATATTTTGTCAAATTTAGGTAGGTAATATTCCCTGCCAAATAAATGGACAAATAACAAAAAAAACATAAATAACAAAAAAAATATATATCAAAAAAAGAAAAAGTGTTTTCTTTGGTTTAAAAGTTTAGAAAAAAAATGCATGGGGTCATCAGCCGACCCCCACGGTTACGGATGTCATGTTTGGCATCTTGGCCTGTCGAGAGTTAAAAAAGGTGTATTTCCAAATAATTACAAAAGAACAATAATAACACCGATATACACGGTGTCCGGAAACTCGTAGTACAAGCGGGAAACTGGTAAATCTACATCACATTCCTAGTCGATTTGTGATATAACTTTTTTGATTTGAGCTTTCGTTTTCGAGTAAATCGGGTTCGAAGTTAGATTTTTTTTGGTTAAATTTGAAAAAATTTTTCATTAAGGGGTTGATTTCAGCTGTGTAATGTCTTATAAAATGCATCGAAGGGTAAACCGGGCTCAAAATTTTTTTTAACCCTTTAGTTGCCGAAAAAATGGAAAAATAGAAAAAAAATAATATTAAAATCGAAATGCTCAGATCGAAAAAAATAAGTTTTTTGGGTTCTCTACGGGATGTAGATTCACCAGTTTTCCGCTTGTACTACGAGTTTCCGGACACGTTGTATAAAGCAGACTGCCCAAACGATCCACAAAATTACCGCCCTATATCCCTTTTATCAAATATATTAAAAATATTCAAAAAAATTGTAAAAAATCCAATCTGGTTAATTTTTTTTATAATTGTTTGAAATTATAATTTTTTTTTTACAAATCAAAATCAATATTATGGAAACCGAAGCATCGCCTGCACAATTGTAGGCAACTGATAAGATACAGCGCAGCCACAGCTATTCGACGTGCGCCATTTTGGAGTTCGGTGTTGGAGGGTTGGCCGCACCCACCACACGATCGGCCAACCTTCCGAACAAAGTTTGGAGTTGGAAGGTTGGCTTCGGTGTGGAAGTAGCATACCTTTTTAGTACATGAATACCTTTTGAATGAAATAACTGAAAACCGCTGAAAACAAAAGATTGTTGTTTACTTGCCACATTATATCTTGAGTTTGTGAGACAATGGCGAGTCTATTCATATAACGTCATTGCATTTCGGGGACCTTTCAACTGTCAAAAAAACAAAATGCGCTGAATGTCATTTGATGACAGTGTTACATTTGAATTTCTGTGAAACAACCCATCCTTAGTTATTTATGTTACCATTAAGAGGTATGGCTCTGTGGCCTTTTTCATAAAATAAAATTAATATAATAAAATTGTTTTGTTTGTGTTTTAAATTACAAAATACAGGCCCTTGTCATTGACATTGAATGTTTAGGTACCAATTTCGATGCCCAAGACACAAATAACAAGTTATTTGGTAAAAATGCTGGAAACGAGAATAATTTAATCGCTACTGCACTATAGATACCGCCAGTTGCGTAGGATAGGCCGCTTACAGTAGAACGAACATAGCATCTCTATCTCGCTCTAAAAATTGCCCACATGCGGGAGCCAACTTTTAAAGAAATCTGAACCCTGAAATCATGGTTATTTGGCCTTAATGTTGTAAGTCCTTGCATTTGTACACAATGAAGATTTTTTTTATGTTCTTGATTTAAAAAAACCACTTCCAATTTGAAAAATAAATAATTTATTTACCTTGCACACTCCACGTGGGACTTCTGTCCGAATTTGATGACTTTAGACTGCTGCGTCGGATACTGCTCGTCTTCTTGGTCTCGGATGGCCGCCTTACCTCGGAACAAATCGATGGTGGTGCCTGGAAGGAGCAAAGATGGACAACTATGTATTATAATTACCAATATGTTGTTTAGATGTAAAATGATGCATTTTATTCTTAGCAATGTAGGTTTTTGAACACTGGTAAATTATTTATCAGGTGCAGTCGTAGATGTATTTTTGTATTTTGGTACAATAACAGAAGTGATGAGATGCTGACATTACCTAGTGTTCTTCAATATTAAAAGTGGTTAAACTTAAGAATAAAAAAAACGTGTCGACTCTCGACAACGCTGTACAAAATACAGTGCTTGTTGCAATAAAACGTAGGCGACGTCACACAGATTTGTTGCGATTTCAGGAGACCCAACAATTAAAAAAGGGACTTACAAAGAGGCAAAATCCGTCAGATATCGGAAGGCATTCGACATCTTCCGATACCGAGTTCCTTATTCAATTTTTATTTTTTAAATTCTAATCTTCAGTGTTGCCAGCACAATAAAAATAAAAGTAATAGTTCTTACCAGGAGGAAGCAATCCCTGGTGCTGCTGCCATTTGAGTGCCTGCCCGAGCAGGGCTAGTAACCTGGAGGAGGGTACCACAGAAACCTCCCCGGCCAGAGCGGCCGCGATGGCAGCCCTACGGCGCTCTTTAGTGGCCCCCTCAGGATACGCCTCGCGCGGGTCCCAGTATGAACGGGCTAACAGGTTTTCTGGAATTGAAAAATAATAATGGTTTTTTTAATTTTGTTAAATAAAGGAAAGAGATGTGTGAAAAAATTATTATTCTTTAGATATATTATGCATCCGATGACTGAGTAAGTTTTTTTTTGTACAAAAACTGATTATTATAAATGGATTATTCTCATGTAAGTGATGTCTGTAAGAACTCAGAATAAATAAAAAAATGTGATGTCAATCATAAAATTGATATTTTATCATATAATTTTGTACACTATGGTAAGTACACTCTGTTACATAAGTAGAGTGCAATTCATTTTCATCTAACTTAAAAAATACAAAATTCTAAATGTGTATCCCATAAAGTGTGTACAACACAGGATCTCGAAGGATTAAGAAGATTTTAAGTGCCATTAGAGAAAACGAGATAGCGAAAGTCGCAACACAAGTATATGAAGCAGTAGGTCGTCTCATATAGCATTTAGTATTATCACACCCGTGATGTGGAATGTAGTAGTTTCCGCAACTTTTAAATACGAAAATGTCGCCCGACCTTATATCTACTTCGTTCATACACACATATTCTTTGAACATCTATCTTTCTCATACATGAAAAAATAAGAGGTATTTTTTTGGGATTAGTGTCCATGGCTATTACGAATAATTTTTAGAAAGAAACTTTAGATTCACCTTAATCACTATAAAAGGAAACTTTTTGCATCACGGCCGGCGGAAAATAATGCATTTTTATTTTCAATTTCGTTAAATAAAATTTCACTTCGCGAACCGATACTACGACAGCCCGCCCGCCATTATTGTCACTATTATGTTGGTATCCCTGACCTGATACAAACAAGAACTAGATAAGATTGTAGCCAACTTCGTGGGATACATGATGGGCGCGTAATTATGAAAAACAGAATTAATAATATAATGTAAACGAACCTCTAAACAGGCACTGGAACGGAGACAAACCATTCAAATCCTGGGATGTTTTAGTAAAGATAACATACACAATCCTGCTAGACAAACCCTGCTTTGCCAGACAAACCATTTAAAAACGTAGGCTGTTTTTTAAACTAAAGATATACTGTTTTTTAAACATAATTACGCACCCCATCATTTATCCCACAAAGTCGACTACAATCGTATCTAGCTCTTGTTTGTATCAGGTCAGGGATACCAACATAACAGTGACTAAATGGCGGGCGGACTGTTGTAGTATCGGTTCGCGAAGTGAAATTTTATTTATCGAAATTGAAAATTAAAATGCATTATTTTCCGCCGGCCGTGACGCAAAAGTTTCCTTTGATAGTGATGGCGAATCTAAAGTTTTTTTCTAAAAATTATTCGTAATAGCAATGGACACTAATCCCAAAAATTTACCAAATAAGAATTTACTGGAAACATGAAGAGCGTTTGTTACTTGCCACATTTTCTTTTATTATTTGAGACCACAACAGGTCTATATGTATTGTAATATCATTGTGTCAAACATCTTAATTTATGAAATTTATTTCGGTCTTAAATCTGTATTGTTCAGAGAATTTGAATTACCTAGATGAATATATCTCTCAGCTTCCTGCTGCTTCAGCATGATCATGGGGTCTGTTTGCCTCAGAAGAGACCTCGCAGCTCCAAGTTCTCTCAATTCTATCAACTCCAACACTACCTGCTCATACAGGTCTATTAGCTTCTTATCGGGCAGTTTGAGGGACTGAATTGCCTTCAAAACTGTATCCCAATGTCCATTGTTGATATCAGCGCAGAACCCGTCGACGCTGTCTACTGTATTCAAGGAAACTCCTGTCTCCTCCTGAAAAAGGCATTTTTAGGTTATGTTTTGTCAAATTTGATATCGCATTCAAAGCGAACGATACTCACTTGTAAGGTCTGTAAGGTTTTTGTCAGATTTGACTCTTTCAGATACTGCTGTATGAGACGAATAACGCTGTGAAATAAGTACAAACGCAGATATAAAAAACTAAGACCAAAATATGTTCAATTTTGTTAACCTTGATTTATTATGTCCAAACTTACTCAGCTGATTCAATTTCGATTGCCATTATGATTTTTTAGGAGTTAAATGCTCTAAAAGGCGGTTTTATGTAATTATGGTAATAATATCAAATGTTAGAAAATTATCCACTTTATTTCAAACGGTTCAAAACATGACATTACAGACACCATAGACAGCAGATACATTGCAATTGCATAGAAAAACCATACCATAGATATTTAGGTTCATGTCAAATATTATAGACATAGACAAATAATACGATTCCTAAAAGTGGGTTTAGACCAAAGGTTCTCAACCTTATTTTACCCACCGCCCACATTGAGAATATTTTTTTTTCGAGGGCCCCCCAATTTTTTTTACTTACCATCTATCGCGAATCTGAAATAGCTATTGCCACGGCTATATTTACCACAACTTGTTACAAGGGGGGGGGGGGGGGGGGAGGGATTCAACCGTCAAACTGTCACGGATTCAATAACTTGGTTAAAAATATATTAAATTATTTGTTATACCTTTCGGTACGCAAGTTAAAAAAGCAATTCTTTTGTATTTTAAGTACCGGGTTGCTACCTTCTTCCTTTTTGTATGCGTGATATATGTATATATAATTGATGTCAATTCTCAATAGTAATAATACCCATTCGAATATTAGTATGTGATAAGCATTTTTAGTATTATTTTGTCTTTTTTAGATCAGTTTTTTCCTGCCCACGCCCTCACTCTGCCATCTCAACGCCCCCACTGTGCCATCTCAATTCCCCCTTATTTTATCTGGGTGTTCTTCAGCCCCCCTGAAAGTCTTAAACGCCTACAGGGGGTGTTATGGCTCACGTTGAGAAAGCAATTCAAACTTAGGTTCGATTATTCACAATAAGGAACTCCAGTGAAAATTATTCTGGCTTTAAAAAAAAATGTTCATATAGACCAATAAACGCTGATTCTAAATATATAAGTTTTATTTTATAATACTAAACGCAGAGTTTTAAAAAAATTATTAAAAAGTCCATTTTTAATCGGGTCGTAAAAACACGCCGTCAAGGTGACGTTACTGATCGACGTGTCGTGACGTCACCGTAAAGTCATTGTATGGGAATGTATGGTATGACACAAGCCATCGTATTAATTTATTCGTTTATTTACATACTGTTTATAGAGATTTAGTTGTTGCGTTTATTGAAACATTATTTAGGCCTAAATATCTCTAATTAGTTTATCTCTATTATTGAAAATATTCAAAAACTACTGCACAAAAAAAATAGTAATGCTATTTCTAGGGAGAATACTTCAAACAACGGAATTCAAAATGGCGGCAGTAGATCAGATGATTGCCCGATCCTATACTAATTTTTCAGGAGTAATGTCGTCACACGATTCACCATACATACGGTGGTTTTCGGGGGGTCTTGAAAAATTAAAACTTAGACAATTATTTTAACTATTAAAACTAACTCTAAAAATAAAAATAAAAATGCAGTTTTTTAAGTTAGAAGGTTCATTATTCATTATTCATTTAAAAAAATCTAAAAAATTGGACTGGAGTTCTCTATTGCCATAATTTACCTACCCGTAGGTACAATCTTTTTTTCAAATTGATGTGGAATATTCGACCAACGTCTTGTACTCCGATTTAAGCACCGATCAAAAATGCTTGCTTGATATTTTCAAAGCAGTTTCCAGCGGACGTTGTCATTCTGATATTGCCAGAAGAAACCCAGGAGCAAAGATATTCAAATACAAAAGAGATATTCTATGATGTCCGCCCGACTGTAGGTGGACTACTACCTATTGGAAATAGTTTGTACAGAAAGAATTAGTTCATTTGGTTGATTTATTTAAGGTGTGCGTATTAGTTAATAATACGGATAGAATTCGTTCATCTAGTTTAAAGTTCGTTTAGTTTATTCGTTCATTGAGTTTATTTGTTAATTGATAAACAATATCGGCGACACCCTTTGCCCAGGAATGCTGTCACATGCACGGTGGCTTACTACAGCGAGTCGTAGGTATCCTAAGACCCCAAGACTGTATATTGGAAGCGCAACACCATTAGAAAATTTGGTCATATTAGCCAAGTTGGGATTAGTACCTATAGGTATTTATTGCCACGTTTATCATGAGGGCATACGTTCCTACATATTTTGTAAAACTTCATGCTTGGGTCGTGCAAAGATGGTGCGAGGGCATACGTTCCTATATGGGTTGATATAAAACTAAATGCATGCGTGCAACGATGGTGCGAGGGCATACGTTCCTATATGGTTTGATATCTAAAACTACATGAATGGGTCGTGCAAAGATGTTGCGAGGGCATACGTTCCAATAAGGTATGATATAAAACTACATGCATGCGTGCATCGATGGTGCGAGGGCATACTTTCCTATGCAGGGTGTTAAGGGACGTACTTGACTTTTTAACCAGTGATTCCTGACATTATTTGGAGTAAAAAAAGTAAATGAAATTTTGGTCTCCGGTGACATTTTTGATGTTTTTTTTTTTTTTCTACAAAAACAGAAAAAAATGATAGTTGTTGAACAGCTGGAGGCGGGGTAAGGCGTTCGTCGGACACCCGGCTGAGTGACCAATGACGACATGCGGAAGAAATTTTTTTTTGTTTGATTTTGAAGAAAAAATTTTTGAAAAAAAAAAGTCGTCAAAAAAAGTCACCGGAGACCAAAATTTCATTTACATTTTTTACTCCAAATAATGTCAGGAATCACTCGTTAAAGTAAGTCAAGTACGTCTCTTAACACCCTGTATACTTTGACATATAAAACTACATGCATGGGTCGTGCAAAGATGGTGCGAGGGCATACGTTCCTATATATGGTTTGATATATCAAACTACATGCATGGCTCGTGCAAAGATGGTGCGAGGGCTTACTATCTCGAGACCTTCGGATTGCAAGTCAAGAGCCTTACCTCTCGACCACGGAGGCCTTTACTTCAAACGAACGACCATTCTGCTAAATTTTAGCGAACACACTCGGAGCACCGAAATAATGTATACACCAAAATCATTTGCAAGAGAAAAGTGTCAAAGTATCCCCCTGCGAAAACTTATAGTAGACCAAAGAACTCCAATTCAGATTTTAAATTTTAAATCACTTAATTGTTTACATTTCTGGGTTAGCACGCCAATTGTTGCAATTCCGTCTTCTTTAGTCAAAGTTTCGAACAGTGTTCTTGTGATGAACACATCCGACAGCGATGTGTATTTTTGTAATGTAATTTATTGTGTATTACAGTTTTACAATCATATTACAATACAAATGAACTAATGTACATAACTTAAAAATAAATACATGCAGCCTTACTAAAAAAAACCACAGCAACACCGATAACCTGTATTATTGCAATAACATAAATTAACCCTGTATACGCTAGATCCCAATTTGTTACTAATAACGTTGCATCCGCGGCCGCGCTGTAAAAACGCATTGAAGATCTGACAACATTGTAAATGGTATTAATTTACTAGGCAAGAATGTTGTTTTAATTTTTCTCCGCCAGGGGCATTATTGGCGCGCCTATGCATTAATTCTCAACGGCACCGCGATGAAGTAGAAGTGGGTTGATTCACTCATTTTACGGAATCAATTCCGGACCTATATTCGACTGAGTGGACTCGATTCACTGGACTCGCTCCTTTGATTCCGGCGATTCCACCGGACTCACCGAATCAAACTCATTGTGGCGTTCCGCCGGAGTCGTTGAATCGGCCGGAATCAAACTCAGTTTGGCTCTTGCTGATTCAATGCCAGAGTTGATTCCGCCGGACTCGCCGAACCAAACTCATTGTGGCGCTCCGCCGGAGTCGTTGAATCGGCCGGAACCAAACTCAATTTGACTCCTGCTGATTCAATGCCGAGAGTTGATTCAGCTGAACTCGCCGTACTCGGTGGAATCGTGGAACGTTACGGAGTTAAGGAATCATGTGTTTAAGTAGCCGGGCGTGTGTACATTAACATGCTATTGTTTATTGCGAGCGAGAAGTCTTATCTTTATATAGCTAATAATAATGTATTTGACATGAGTGATATCTTTGTCGGCTTTATGAGAACCGTGTAAGATATTTACGATAAATTTGAAACTTACGAACAGTGGAGTCCTTGTATAGCAGTGAGCCATGGAACCGGCAGAGGAAGGATGAAAGTAAACTGAATGCTGTTGAAATGAGATCCCTGAGGCGTATATGTGGTGAAACTATGTATGATCGTGAGAGAAATGTGGAGATCCGCAAATAATGTAAGGCTGATGTAAGCATAATGAGTAAGATTAAGAAGGGGACCCTCAGATGGTTTGGGCAAGTAGAGCGAATGAACGAAGAAAGTAGTGTAAGGAGAATATATGGGAGGCGTCTACTAATATCTACAGGAATTCCAAAAACTGAAAAAATCGAACTAATATCTATGGGAATCAAAGTGTTGACGAATATCTACAGCTCAAACTGTTGATTAATATCTATGAGAACCAAAGTGTTGACGAATATCTACAGTACTGTCAGAGGTTGGATTTGCAATTATGTATAGCATATTGGAATAACGTAATATTGCGTATGCAGTTTAAAAAACTTAATTTATGTAAGTATGTATGTAAAAATCCCTAATATCGGACTATTGGACACATTTAGCTGATTAGTCCAACCTACGCTCTGTAGATATTAGTTCAACCTACGCTCTGTAGATATTAATCAACACTCTGAAGTTCGTAGATATTAGTTCAACATATGAGCTGTAGATATTCGTCAAACATACGGGCTGTAGATATTAGTATCTGGAGTCAATATATGCCAAAATGTGAATGGTGGAAGATGTTGGGGACGCCCGGGGAAGACATGGCAAGATCAAGTGAATCAGATACTTGAGTCGGGCCATGTCAAAAGTCAGAATAAAAGAAGAGTATGTTTGAGACGATGTATGAATGTGAGTGAGGCAAGGAGTGTGTGCCAAGATCGAGTTGTTTGGTGGTCATTCCTCTCAGGAATGAGAAAAACCCCTGCGGAGAAACGGCGTGATGGTTAGTTAGATATTTTACGTTCTTCATAAAACTAGTAATTCACCAGAGTATCACCGGCGCGAACTTGCGGGAAGGCAAATTTGCTCCGTGATGACCGACAAAAGGTAAAAAGCAGTGCTCCTTACTATCTTTTGACTAAGATATAATGCTATTTCTTTTCGAAAAATGTTTTCACGCTGTCATCGCGCCCCGCTAGAGCAATACAACGCCGCCCCGCTTGCGCCACACACCTCATCCCGTGAATAAGTCCTGTATTCTCACTCTGTCACTCGTTCCCGAGTGATAGAGTGACAAATCCCCGCCCGGCCTGCGCCGCGCACCTCCTCCCGTAAATGAGTCGCACACCTCCTTCCGCTTCAACCTCGCCCGAGTGCGAGCGACTCCGGAACTGATTCATAACATTTTGCGGACTCGGAACGAATCAAACGCATTCGGACTCGGAATCTTTGGATTCGTTCCGGCCGGAACGACACACTTCTACGATGAAGACCAGGCGGGTATAACTCCGATCCAAAAAGTGAACCGAATCTTTGGTGATATCATAAGTCCCCTTCGATTTGTTTATGGTCCCCAGCTACTGCCTCCACCAATAGGAATCTTGGATTTTTGTTGCATTTTTCTGTTTTATTTTCGTTTGACATTTACAATGCATTCACATTTCCGACGCAATAAGATGGCAATAAGTGTCAATATAGATTTTGGGAATTCGCGATCGAATGAAAAATGGAAAAACTGGACCCGTAATTGGAACAAAATTACAGGTGGGAAACTTCCTTTGGTTGATATTTCAGTGTTCCTAAAGTAGGTATGTTATTTAAGTTGTATTTTAATCGGTGTCGTACATGTTTCCGTTTTCAGAACATATTTATCCACCCGGAATCTAATAAGTAATTGACGCAGTCGAACATCACGATTACATCTTAAAAAGGTATACTTTTTTTCTATATTGCATCGACCTATCTCATTAATTTAATCTTCCCCAATTTCCTCTCTGGATTTTGACAATAGTGCTTATGTTTTTTTTTATTATATAAAATAGATTTTAACAATTAGCATTTCATTTGCTTTTTTCACAAGTTACTTATAGGAGTTAGGTTTGCTAAAATACCTATTATTCAAGTATGATTTTAGATTTTCACGGCAAAAAGTATTAAAGAGATTTTTTTGGGGGTATTGTGCCGTTTTACACATCAACCCTGATGATAGGAACAACACATTTATCACTACGCTTGCACTTTCTGTTCTTATTTTTAACATTTTTTTTATATTTTTATCAGTATTAATAAATGTATTACTATTTTTCAGTGGAATCTGAACCGACAAAACTTTACTTGTTTACAATAAGTATAACATTTTATATCCACATCCCAATACATTCGCTTCTGTTTCTGGAGATGGTTAGATGAGGTTAAGGGAAATACTATCAGTCATTGGTCATTGAGAATGATGCAGAGGTAATTATTATTTTTATTACTTACTTTCATTTTACAAAACTTTAATAACGTCAGACAAATTTAATGCATTTGAGTAGGTTTCTTTATATAAGTAAGTAGGTATCCTAGAACTTGGTTTAGTATGAGAGTAATCATAAATTAAATGACATGGGAGGAAATGTAACTACATACATACATAGATATGTACATGTACACAAATAAAATAAAAATTCAATTTTTTAACTAATTTCCATATACACAATACATGTACATGTACCATACCGTGTACATGTACCATACCATACATGTACACAAATAAAATAAAAATTCCATTTTTTAACTAATTTCCATAAGTTAACCAATACAGTTTTTATAAAATATAACTTCTTTAGTAATATTTTTTGTTTTTGTTTTGAAGATTTTTAATTTTCAACGTACATTTGTTACATTATTTTTAATGATTTCAGGAAAAATATGATGAACTGAACTAAACTAAACTCCAAATTAAAAAATATTATACATATTTGAGCCCCGAATGAAACATCAAACATCTTATGTAAACTAATGTCTCCATGGACCTTGGTTATATTTTGGCAATATGGTAAATTTATTTTAGACCTGACGAAAGATATAATAGGTATGTTAAGTAATTTATCTTTAAAAAAATGTCTTCATGTGGCAATTTGCTACATAAATATAACCTGCTTACATTGTATTCTTGTTTAAAATATGTACCTACATGTTTTTCATTTTTCTATTAAATGAAAATTTTTTAAATTCAGTAGTTTTGTAGGAACGCACAATCATATTTTAATTATATGTATTTCCTGTTGGTATTTCATGTTTTTAATAAAATTCTTATCATGTAATTACGAGTTTTATTTTTAAAATAATATTTGAGGCTAATAATTTGGGCGGTACTGGGTAGGCCGCGAAAGAAAATAATATTGTCTATGGTCGCGCCTTTTTTGTTGTTGCTTACTCTATCTTCGTCTATGGTGTGTGACGTCACGAATCCCCGTCATCATCATCATCATTCGAAAAATTATTGCATTTTGATGGTGAAATAGTGACCAAATTTTTCTCGAACAAAAGCCTGAAGTTATCAATCTAGTGGGTGGTTTGTATATTTATGATGAAGACAGCCCGGTGTGTTTTAATGGCGGGATGTCAAAAAATTTTGTTAGTGCCTAAATGTTGTGATTTTACATAATAATTTCTATTGTAGTGACGAATTTACTCTTCTATTCACATAATTGATACATTTACTATGTTATGTGTGTGGTTTACATCAGTTTAAACAAGTTATTGTACAAACGCCGTACTTTCAAAGTTGGACTGTCAGAATATTGTTCTATAGAACTATAGATAGTTTACTTAAAAGATAAAATTAACATTTTAAGATCTTTATTTTAAGAGAATTTCTTAAAAGTGATATTTTTTAATAATATTAATATCTAATACATGTGTTCGTAAACCTATCAAAGAAAGTAACGTCTTTAGAGATGCAAGAAATCTGTTTGAAATGCCGTTATTATTTCTAAGTTATTTTTTTGGCAATAAAAAAAACTTTGAAATTTTTTATTATGTTTTTATTGTATGCACGAGGAAAAAGTGAGGTGATAGTTTCCTTCCAAATTTATTACATAAAAGGACTGTGTTTTTGAAATTTTGTTTTTTTTTTAATTTCTCTACATTTTGGTCAAAAATGTTTGGGTAAGAAATTTTTTTCCGAGTTTGGATCTTAAAATATGGCAGTTTTTGAAAACTAAAGTGTATTTTAAATACACAAATCTAAAAGGTAATTTTATCTAGTTTTCATAAATGGTATTTGTTTTTACGACACCTTCAAAAATAAGAAATATATAGAACATTCAAAATACTTTGGAAAAATTTCAAATTTCGTTAGGATATCATTACAAAAACAGAGATAAACTACCCTCTCAGGCCGTGTAAACCAAGTGTATATTTTTCAAAAAACAATTTTTTAATTAGTAAGGTTTTCACATCCGCGGCCGTTTGTCAATTGAATAAAATTTTCACTGGGTTTTTTAGTAAGGCTGATGAAATTTAACAATAATATGTTTTAAAAATCTTGCCTAAAATAATCCTAGAAACCGATCACCCCATGGGGGGTGGAGGGGGAAGGGGGGTTAGATGGTATTTCTTTCGAAAAAATACAACATTGCCTACTCGTACATTCTCTACACAGGAGCTCCGAAAGGAAATGAGTCCATTACTACATGAAATGTCGTCTTTGGGGATACTATGAAAATGGTAGGGGAGACCGAGGGGATTTGAAACAAAGGTGACTTGAAACAGTACCGATTTCTCGGGACTTAAAACCGTTAGCGAATTGGCAACGTCGCTTTTCAAGCATTTTCCTCCGCCTGCTGACTTGTCAGTTCGCTTCGGTGGCGTGAGTTGTGCGGTTGTGGGGTTGTGCGTGCCATCTGACAAAAATCGTGAAAAGTAAGTTTTTAACGTTTTTTTACGATGCCTATATTTTGATAAGGGTTTTGTATTTTGGTTTAAATTTTATGTGTTTCGAAAGCTCATTAACTAAAGATTTATTACATATGTTTGGTACAAATGATTTTTGTGTATTTGCTTCTTGATTGTAGATTAAATAAAAATTGGGAGGTTTTTTCTTACTGAGGAGATTTGAAACAGACTGTTTCAACTCTCCTCATTTTCAATTTTATATCGGACAGCAGTCAATAAATAACGGGCACAAAATAAAATGATTTTTTTTCGTTGATTTAATTTGTTTATTTTGTTTCAGAATGCCTACTGATTATAAAAGTATTTATTTATTTCTGATTATTTTTGCCAGTTTGTTTTGTACTTGAAAAGTTTAATTTTAATAAATACCTGTTTGCCACAACTGCTTTTCAGATTGACGTTTTTTTATTTTAATAATATTTTTATTTTTGTCAGTTCATTTTGTACTTGAAAAGTTTAATTTTAATAAATGCCTTTAAATTATATCATCATTTTTATTTTACAGCCCTTAATACTTCTCAAAAATCATATGTTTCAACTCTCCTCGACCCCTGTTTCATCTTACCTCAGTATGAGGGGAGTTGAGACAAGTCGACTTGTTATGGATGTCGATTTTTCGCCACAATATTTAACGGTTACAATGTCTTTATGTTAGTCATTCGCAAGTGTAAAGAATGACCTACGAATTGGTACTAATATCATACGATTTCTGTCTATGGTATTTGGTGTATGAAACAAAATGTGAAATTTGTTTCAACTCCCCTCGGTCTCCCCTACCTACACGCTAAGGACACAGAACTCGGAAAATATCATATCTAATTTTTAGTAATTTTCCATATGGTCTTAAAATCGAAGTTAACATTATACACATTGACGTCAAACGACTGTTGAAGTGTTGCTTGTTCAATGATAGAGGACTTATCTAGAAGAGGATTGAACCATGACCCTGTTAGAGAATCCGACGCATTTGTTCATTTTTGCTGGTATACATTTTAAACATTTCCATTTTAAACAATACTAAAAGATCAACATTTAAGAAAGTACCTGCTAAAGGATTTTTTTCTAAATATTGTTGGGATACTGACTTTCCGAAAAATATATCATCGAAATATTTTTATCGGTTTGCCCTCCAACCAATAAAATGTCCAATTAGTCCCCATCTCCTCCCCCTCCCCACTGGAGGCGGACCCCCATGTGAGTGATGTAGCTACGCGCTTTACCATACCCATAAATATACAAACCACCCACACCATACCTGTTGTTTTGCTATGCTGGGCCAGCACGTTCTTTCTCTCAATTAGAATAAATAATATGCGGTGTACAGTGTCCACGGCACTACATATTGCACAAAGTCACTGAGAAACAGCCTTTTATTATCATCACGCCTACTTATTACAAGCGAGAAAAAAATCTAAAGCATGTCAGGAAACAACTGGCTTTCCGTGTACATTCCAAGAGTTACTAAGTGACCACGAGAAGCGCTCACACTTATTGGTGTGGATGTGTAGGTAGGCAAGTAGGTACCTCTCTCTTCACATAATATGGCTGTATTATGGTATAAATGAGATTTGGGAGGCGGGTATGGGTACCGCTACCCCGGGAACCATTTATTGGATAACCAACACCTCTGCCATAGGTCACCCCTTCGTTTGGTTCGCTACGTTTGGTGACTTAGGAGGGGTGCCCGAGTTCATGGGATGAGGTTTGTCTGGGTATTAGCGGCAGATGCGTCTGCCCACCAACTGCGTATCAGGCCAAATTGGGAGAGACTGGTTGAGGTAGACCTATTGACTTCTCTTTTGCTCTCTCGGAACATCACCTTGCACCACAGTATGAAGGATGGAATCATTAATCCGTCTCCTGGACACACTGACCCCCAGATTCCTACCCACCCCTCACACCGTTTTCCTTCCCAGAATATCCTCTCTTTCCTTTCCCAAAAAGACCCTTCACACAGCATCCCCAAAGGTGACACAAAAAATCACCAAAAAAATTCATTTGTACGCCACCGTCTATTATATTGAGCCTTGAGCAGGTCATTCAATAATATGAATGTTATCTTTAATTTTATGAAGACTTTTTAATAGATAGAATCATTTCCGTAATGGCAACACTGATGACGATAACATTAAAGAAATGGGAGCAATTATTTCATGTTTCGTAGGCTAGATTTATAACAATACATAATAACTGCATCTGACCTAAATTTGAATGGTACCTACAAATACAACGGACCAATAAATTATATTAGTCCGTAGTGAAAAATTCCCTGATGACAGAAGCCGAGATAAAATAAAAGGATTGCCGGAAAGGGTTGGAGAAAAAAATTACGTATCAGGGGCGCAACACATTTACATTATTTCATTAAAACCACAGTTATATTTCTTTTGATATTATTATTATTATACACCGTGTTCCACAAATAAACCGCGATATGATTGTACCTTCAATCAAAGTACCGCTGCTAATATTCTGAACAAAAATGGTCGTGGCAACAGTTGAGAAATTTAGTGGCACTTGAAATAAGAAAGCCGTTAAAACCAAAAGCAAAATCCTTAAGATGAAGTCATACTAAATCATATGTTTTTGTTTTGAAAATTTGATCGCTTAGAAGTATTATAGATGCTTCAATTAAATACCTATTGCGTGCAGAACATACCTTGGCCTTTAAAAATATTGGTAATTTTTTTTATAAGTCTTTTAATAAGCCTATAAAAAAATAAATTATAAGGTCTATAAAAAACACCTTCAAGTCCAAACTCTCCTATTTATAAACCCCTTTTCGGATATGGTTTTATTGTATAATGTGGCAAATTCAGTTTCTTTTATAATAGTGGCAAAAAAATGATATTTACGCCCGAACTTCCGAAATTAAAATAAAATATGCATTTTCGCATTGTTATTTTACAATACGGCCGCTAGTCGACGAATTTGGTTTTTCAAAGTGAACCCTGTGCCGTCCACCGAAGAAATACTGACCACGCCACACCCGTTTTCAGTCAGTCCTCCCCTCCCCCGGCCGTAGCGGGAAACAGACGTTCGACTCCACGTCGCTTGATTTCGTGAAATAAATTTTAAATTTCCGTTTTATTACAATAAAAATTGCGTAAAAAAGGAGTTAATGTTTTTTACAGGTTTTTTGAGTTATATTAGTATCTTACAAATTTTTAATTGTGTGCTCTTGGGGGGGTGACACTCGATCGGGTGTCACCCCGCGTCGGGTGGCAGGCTGCCCCCCTAGCTAGCTACGCCACCGAGAACAAGGACAGCTTTCCTACCCGACGCTACGCCTGTCCTCTAACTTTAAATATTGCAAAACGTTTTATAGGGGAATCTATCAAGCGGACCGCACGTTTCTGCACAGAGTCAAGTTCATAAATAAACCAAACCACCCACGTCAAGGTAACGTACAACCTGATCGGTTGATATTATTAAAAGTTTGTAACAATACGATTGCATCGCCCTCAATATTATCAACATTATGTCAGATCGTACCTTGACAGTTGACATTTTCAATGTTTACCACACCTGAACTAACAAAAAGTAGGTATTGGGTAGATACCTCGTATACCAGACAGGAGCCAGGACCCAGGACCGGGCCAAATCGAATCAGATGGATGACAAAAGCTGTGAATAAAATACTAACAATATCATTAGCATCATGTAATCAAGGGCATGGAGCCTCTCCGACCAGACTGTCATTATCCTAGAAAGGTGTCGAACCGACAAACGAGCAAAATGACTCGTGTTAACAACGGTACCCTTAATCTCGTTAACGGCCAAAGGGTTGACAAATCAGGAATGCCGCCATTGAGTTGTTCTTTTGTTTCAGGCGTAAAAAAATCTTGTAAATTGTCTGTGGATTGCAGCGAATGTTCTTCCTCTAGGCTTCCAAATTTAAATGTAGTGAGCAGAATAATGTTGGCTCTTGATCGGTTTTAAAAACAAGCTTTTTAACCTAACATTATTGAAAAAAGTAATTAATAATACCTACTCACAGATCTTATAATTTTCAATTAAATAAATGCCGTTTTACAGAACTACTGATTTATTAATTTAATATCCATTGTATTCACTCATAATGATCGAATTTTGATTGTCCATTTGTCAGGATTCCAGTTTTAGGCGGTTTTAGGGACTCCAGATACTAATATCTACAGCCTGCATGTTTGACGAATATCTACAGCTCATATGTTGAACTAATATCTACGAACTTCAGAGTGTTGACTAATATCTACAGAGCGTAGGTTGGATTAATCAGCTAAATGTGTCCAATAGTCCGATATTAGGGATTTTTACATACATACTTACATAAATTAGGTTTTTTAAACTGCATACGCAATATTACGTTATTCCGATATGCTATACATAATTGTAAATCCAACCTCAACCAGTGCTATAGATATTCGTCAACACTTTGGTTCTCATAGATATTCGTCAACAGTTTGAGCTGTAGATTTTCGTCAACACTTTCCTTCTCATAGATATTAGTTCGATTTTTTCAGTTTTTGGAATTCCTGTAGATATTAGTAGACGCCTCTGTTTTAGGACGGTCAAATTGACAAGCCCAGTTCACAAACGTACAATAATACGTTAGAGGGCATACATTAATTACGTGAGCAGTTTTTCTTCCAATCTAGATCCCCCCCCCCTTGCTGAGATAAATTTGGGCCACTTCGTATATTCTTTTCAAGTTAGTGAGATTTTGCTGGACCCCCCCCCCCCCTTTTCAGCTCACGTAATTAATGTATGCCCCCTTATGTCATATGAAGTGCATTGATATATTTTGCAGGATTACCGATAATAATAATGAAATATATGTGTAAGATATTTATCTAAGTCTGATATACCTAAAAAAACAAATGTGAAACTTATTTTCACTTTAATTTATTTGACCGTTACCGGTTTCATCTAGTTAAAGCCACCTTGATTAACAATTTCATTCCACCAACCTACAACTAAAACGACTTTTGGACAAAGAAGTATGGAATACTTCTCTATAAAATTATTTAATATAAGGTAAAACACCCTATTTCTGACACGTTAAGCTATCACTTTTTTTTCATGAATTTCAATATTTTTTTCTAAAATCAACCTTGTATTATTGAAACTAAATTTTGAATTTTTGGAAACATTGTTCAATTTCAAATAATGAAATCTCACTTTTTGGTAAATTTATTAACGTTACATATTTAAAATCATTTAATATGTAACATGCTAACAAAACACCTGTTTCTGACATAGAAAAATCAATATGTTCCTATTGATTGACATGGCTGTTCGTATTTCTGACATACCAAAATCAATGTGAATCCAGTATCCGACATACATGTTGATATTTCGATCATACCTGCAAATAAAATGCAAAGCTATGTGGACAACATTTAAAACAAAAATCGTATTTTGGAGAAACTTTATTAATTATTAAACATAAAATTTTTAAAAAATAACCCTTTTTTATACAGGTGAATATTAATTAAAACATTGTTATTTTGTATAAAACATGGTTAACATTATTTTGTCTGTTGTTTTACGCCAATAAGGAACTTAACCGTATCTTGCCTTCTTCAGGCATCTAAATTAATATAGGTTCAGTAACAAATAAAGAAAAAAAAAATAAAGTATAGGTACTTTGCATTTAGGAAGTTTATACAAAGTAAGCATTGAACACTGTATTATTTATTACAGATCCATCACAAAGTTATCATCTGCAAAACCAAAAATTGTTAGTTTATTGTTTTATATTTCTTCATTTCAGTTACCTCATAATGTCCTCGATTGTTTCTAGATATAGAATCTTAAATTATTTCAATAGCATCCTCGTTAATTTACCACATTTGATCTACTCTCTCTGGCCATTTTCAAAAATTTATTCTTCCACATAATGACATAGAGTTTATTTGTGCCTTTTTCTGTTCTTTACGGCACTTATTTGTCCGGGAAAATATGCACCCTCTTGTAAAAATATAACGTAGTTTCCAATTTATAAATCAATTGACGTAGGAATCAAATCCTTTTTATCGTTTGAGGATTTTTGTTCGTTTTAAGTCGTTTTTTTAATTTTTAGTGGCAGCTGCATGTTCTTTATTTTGCCTTAGTTTAACCCTTTTAGCACTCTTTTTTCGCTCTAAACGTTCTTTGGCCTGTTGTTTTCGTTTATGAAATTCGAACCACTCACCAGAACTTGCTACTGTTGGTATTTTTGTCGTTGCACGTTCAGTGAAAGAAGTAGAAGGTTGATCAATAACAGGCCAGAAAAAAACTATTTTTAAATGGAGTAAGGTTATTTTCTTTATCATCCGGCTGACGAGATTCATTTTCGATGATTTTTTGTTTTCTTGTGTAGCATTTCCATATTATTTTCACATCTTCAAAAACAATAAGGATATTCAAAATGGTTTCGTCATTCATAACAACAATCCACTTAGGGTCTATTCCCATTAATACTGTCAGAAATAATTTCCAATGATATATATATTCGAAATATCTAAATTCCCCAAAAAGCCGTCTACAGCTGCGGTCATACTTTTCCAAATATCTAGTAACAAGTACTCTGTAAGGCCCATTCTTTCAAAATAGCAAAATCGATTAAGTGATTTTGGAGAGAGAATATAACTGGTGATGCATTATTTTCTACAAAATCTATTATTTCTTCCACTGCAATGCTCTCTGGATTCACTGATTTTACACTTTTACACTAATGATGTTTTTGATTATTTTTCGTATTTTGGCCTCAAATCCAAAATATAGTTAATTATAAAAGAGGTCGCGCAGCCGTTCTTCTTATGTCAGGATTAAAAACCCTCAAATTATGATAAGTATAAATTTCTGACATACCGGTCAGAAATATGAACATGATTTTTTGGAGGCGTAGCATTTTCTGACATACGTGTCAGAAATATGGTCACCATATTAAATCATATACCTATTTCTAACCGCTCAAAAACTATCATAAATCTATTTAAATACATTCTTTTCCGTTTTAAATGTGTAAATATGGTCAATACTCTATTAAAAAATATACAAAAACAATACATAAAACATTGTGGAACTGTGCCATCACATTTTGTAAAATTTGGTTTACTCGCCGAAAAAGGTGAAAAAATGTGCAATAGCACAAAATCACCAAAATCATATACTAAATAATATTTTGGTAGAAATGGGTGTCAAATAGTCCTTAGACTAAGAGTTGGTTAGAGGGAGAGAGGAACAACTTTCTCAATGCGCTAAAATCAATGTACGTAGGAATGTTACTTCAGTTGGTAAAATCGTAATTTGTGTTACATATGTCAGAAATTGGAGCAGGGTCAGAAATGTGGTGTTTTACCTTACTCCCTCTTGCAATAAAAACCATTAAAAAAAAAACAGACTTCAAAAGAAGCATAGACATGGATTATGGACATGGGTTGGAAGACGACTTAGTAACAAATGTAAGAAAACCCATGTAATTGAATAAAATCCTTGTAGAACCCCTTCCTCCACCCTCACGTTAGTTATATAAACCGTAGGTTAGGGAACGTACCCATACTACGTGACCAACTTTTTGCTATTCTTAGCCCCCCCCCCCCCCCCCCCCCCCGGTGACTTAAAACCTAAGCCCCCCGCCGCTCATTTGTACCAAGCGTGGTATTTTGAAGACCCCCCCCCCTGAACGAGTCACGTGGTATGGGTACGTTCCCTTAAGAATAATTTGTACCAGTCTGAAGATGGCTAACAAGCTGAAATCAGTTACGGTCAAAAAAGACAAATAAATCAAAGTGGAAATAGGTTTCATATTTGTTTTATTATAACGGAATACCTACCACCATGAATTTCGTTAGAATGAAAAATATAATTATTATCCAAGTGTAATTATTAGGTACTCATTTATGATTTGTCTCCGGGCCAACTGAATGTTCACTTTAGACTCTCCCTAAACCAAGGAGCCAATCATTGACTACTTTACGCAGAAAATTTGAAATTTTTGAATTTGAACAATTTGGAATGTTGAACAATTTTTAACCAAAGTACCTACTAGGTAGGTATGTGTAATTTCCTGTTGGAACTATTAAATTGTTTCGAGAGCATGCATATTATACCTAACCCAACCTACATAATCTGGCTTTTTAGGTTCTTGTTCTAGACTCTAGAGCAGTGGTTCCCAAACTCTTTTAACCCACGGACCCCTTTCCCAACCTCCTTTGGCCCACGGACGGGTCCAATCTCCAGCCCTGCTAGGGTGAATTCGACCGTACATTCGTCCAATACGGCATATATTTGTTTAGATGCTTTCTTCACTATGTCGTTAAGATTCCCAAATTATTTTTCTTCTTCTTCTTTTCTTTGATACGGCAAATTCAACCGTAGTTCCGTCCAATACACGGGTCGCGAGTCGCAATTTGTATACACGGCTTCTTTACTTACGTCTTAAAGATTCTGAATATATTTTAGGATATGTTGTCGTCTTAAGCACCGTTAAGTGTTGACAATAAGCAAACAAATCATCATCTCTATTTTGCAATTAAAGATTTGGAAACTGAAAACATTCTTTCTGTCCAAGACTAGGAAAATTTTTCGTATGCACTTCAGTAGGTATATTATATTGATTAGCATTAGTAACTTAACTAAATAAAAAATATGTCACATTTTTTTTTTATTTGGTATAAACTTTGCGCGGACCCCCTGACGTTGTTCAGGGCCCGCAACTCAATTTTAATTTTCAACGGACCCCCTGAATGATCCTGGGGACCTCTGGTGGTCCGTACAGACCACGTTGGGAACCACTGCTCTAGAGTGACGGGTATCGTTATGATAGTGGTACATTGATGGGAAGTGGTGGGTTGTTTTTGTGTATGTAATATATAGTTAGGTATACATCAATTTTTTTCGAATTCATATTATTAGATCTACTACAACTCCTAACTACATAGTCATAACTCCATCACTCTCTCCCTATCAGCTAAAAACGAATCATAAAAAAACAAAATGGTTGGTATTAAGAGTGAGTATTAATTCAAAAGACAAAAAAAAAAGTTAAAGTTTTCTTCGGCGTAGGTAGGTACCTACCTACTTGCTAAAAACTTTAAATAGGAACACGTACAGTCCAGAAAAAAATAAAGTGGAAAAGTTACAAAGGTTTTTAATTTTAAAAAGTCATATATGAGCTACTCGTAATGTAACCTGTGTTCGGATGGGTTAAGCTCGTTTAACTTTAATCGGTTGGTATCCCTTTTGTCGTAGGTAGATATGAAGCTAAGTAGGTACCTGCCTAACCGCGTTCGATTGTGATTTATGGTGGATATAATATGAAGTACTTACCTACCTAAGTAATATTTTTAGTGGAATTATTATTTCTGAAGTATTGGCCGCATGGAAAAAAGTAACTAAAAATCGAACGCTTCATTTTCGGCGGGGGATTTTGGCGGGGTATTTTGGCGGGTCATGGCGGCTACATCGACAGCTTTTGGGAGAAATCTGTCGGGTGGTTAGTTAAACAAACTGCTCCTCCCAGTTAATGACTCAATCCTTCCCGTGCCCGCCTAACCTAACCCACTGCCGGATATTGTTTAATTATTTATCGGGTGATCAGGGCGAGCCAAAAATAATATCGCTCCCATAGGGCGGTCGCAACAATTCTACTCAAAATTTCGTTTTGTTGAAATGTTTGATTAGGTGAATAAATAAAATTCTTGGTCTGACTATAACCCTGAGAATGTTAATCGACCTCGAGATGATGGCAAAATAAAATTTTCATATTACTAATAATTTTATTTTGTAGTTTTTAAGATAGATATTAATTCACTTGTGCTTAGTACCTACCTATCCATCGACATTGATCGAAATGTTATGTATTGAATTTACTTGGTCCATGTAAGAATCCCACAAGGAGAAACACTACGGCGCGGCGTGTAACATGCGGAATCGGGTGAAATCACGCACTCCTTACTCAGATTGCGATTTGGTTGAAATTTCACGCAAAAAATCGTCGAAAAGCATATTTTATTTTATATAATAAAGGCACAAATATTAAAATTTTCTACAAATTTAATTTCAAAATAGTTTCAATGAAACCACATACGAAAAGTTTCATAATTTTTTTAGTAGTTTGATTTTAAGTGATTCGCTACGTTTGGTGACTTAAGGTCTAGTCTTTGTCTAGGTCTTGGCAGTGGATGTGTTTGCTTACTTATTGCGTGGCGGGCAGGATTGGGAGTGACTGATTGAGGGAGACTTTTCGACCTCTCTAGTCGGACTTAACCCAGAGGGCGGATTCAAATGTCCGTCACTCCTGGACACATTAACCCGCAGATCCCTCATACCTTTTTCTTCCCAGAACTTCCTCCGTAAAAATACCACCATCACAGCATTCCAAAGATGACAAAGGCTCTGAATATTTTTTGTATATATATATTAAAATATTTTTCTCTTACCTTGGTTTTGGTTATTTACTCTAGGCAGGTATCAATACTTTTTTATCTTAGCTCTTCTTTGTATTTGATGTAGGTACTTACGAGTATTACAGTGATTTATTTTTTTCTTATCTTATTTTTTATATTCTGTTGTTGTTACAGGGTCAATATGGATTAATTGATTTGCTTATCCCATTCACGTAACTGGATTTTTTTTTAAAATTTGAAAGCACTAATGCAATTTATGTCTTGTTTTATGTTTGGAGTAAACGTAAAAAAAATGAAGTCTAAAGGGCATAAAAAAAATAAATAGATACATAAATAACTGGCAACATTAATTTGAACCACCGAGTTCAGTGTTCCGATATTGTCCGAGCCGGGCTCCTTCTCTTTTTGGGAAAACGGGTTTAATAGTTTTTAGCGGTTTTTTTTCACCTGACCAATCGCTTCCCGCGCCGTTAAATCGACGTTTATCTTAATTTAATATCTATATTTGTTTTACCAGCATTAATTCGGGGCCTGTCCGAATTTGATGGAATAAAAAAAGCGGCCACAAGGAATAAGGCACCTAACCTATTATAACCACTTCCACTTTTATAAGAATGTGTTAATTGCAAGAAAATGAAAGTGTTTATAATTTAGGTAAACACGGGCGAAGTAGGTACCTATATATTCGATATAGTTTATTAGATTTTACACCGAAGAATATAGGCGCCTCCGTACAAATTACTTTCTGATAGGTACCTACCTTTATTACAAATTACAAGTTCAATGCGTGTAATTAAAAGTAGGTAATTTGAATGGCAGTTGGTTCAAATAATAATTTGCCTACGTAAGAGTATTATAGCTTGTAAGTTGTAAAGTTATTATTAACAATACTAATTTCGGTAGGGGCTCTGTCTGTGAGGGAATAACCAGAGAAAAACGGAAATATGTCATTTTTAAATAAAATTTTAGACGTACCCAAAAAAAATTATAAATTGATTACGAAAGACTGTTATTTTATCTAGTAAAGCTATGTTTTAAATTTTGAAAAAATATGTTTATTTTTAGTACAATAAGGTTTTACCGTAGGTCGTTGACAAATTTGTTTAATTTACAAAGACAATTTTGTATTATACCTACAACATACATTTCAAATCATATAATCATGCAGTAAAATATATCAATAAATTATTTGGGAAAGTTGCTTTTCAGACTTTTAAATTTAGTTCAAATAAAATCTTTAAAAAAATATCCGCGCCCTTGTTTTGTGACAAAAATACCTACTTCATTTTGTCTATTTATTTACGGTCTTACAAACTAATATATTTAAAAAAAAAATTACATTCTTATTTTGCTTAGACATTATTGAAAAATTATAATTATACCTTTGATCAAAAAATAATTACGAAAGTAGGTACATAATTTTAATAGTTTTATCATCACGAGTTTGAGCATTTTGAATGTAAGCATTTATCAAAGTAAATTTTGAATGAAATAAAATCGATATTGAGTCATTATGTTAAAATGCTGGTATGGAGAATTATTAATCTTTCTCATTGGAACCGCCCTGTACAGTTGCAAGGGTACGATCGCTAGATCATCGTTCGACGAAATTTAAATTCTCGGCCTCTGGTTAATGGCTCTTAACTCCGGTGCGATGAAATCCAGAACTTTTGCTGTAAATAAGTTTTACAGAGACGATGTTCCGCCAAATAACAAAATTATGAAACATTTTTTTTAAAATTTTTTTACATGAGCTACACACAGGAGGCCCTGAGGAAAATAATTTCCCTCAGGGCCTAGGTCATCTTTGGGGATGCTGTGTGGAGGTTTTTTTAAGGAAAGGAGAGTTCTGGGAAAGAAAAGGGTTTAAGGGGTGGGTAGGAATCAGGGGTTCAGTGAGTCCTGGTCATCCACCTCCAATACCTAGACAAACCTCACCCCATGAACCCGGGCACCCCTGCTAAGTCACCAAACGTAGCGAACCACACGGTGACCTATGGCAGGGGTGTTGGTTATCCAATAAAGGTTCTCGGGGCGGCGGTACCCATTCCCGCCTCCCAAACTGTAATTCAAATGCATGAAGGATAAAACTACTTATCGGTATACTGCGTCCAACGGGATTTGAACCTGCGACGTTCGGATTGCTAGTCGAGGGTCTTATAATTCGACCACGAGGCCGTCAATTATAATAGATATGTAAAGAAATATCTAATGTGTTTCGTGTAATTAGGCGACGAATAAAAAGCAATCTGCTGGGTTTACACCTGATTTATTCTATAATCTATTTTACAGAAATAACCAATTGAAGGGAATAGAAATTAATGGAACCGAATGTTGCGCATTCATCCTTGATCTATTCTTTTATAGAGAATAGAATGAAATTTGAAGTAAACATTGGGATTCTATTTCTATAGGGCGTTCTATAACTATATTCTATGCGGCAGTAGCTGTACAAGTTTTTATCAGCTCTGTAATTATTTACGAAGTTTTTTAAAAACAGGATGAGAACGCGCCATTAGTTGTTATTCTAGCCGTATATACCTACAGAGAAGTTTGTACGTAAGTTTTATATATTTTCATGAAAAAATGAATGTCTATAACTTTTTCCATTGATTGGTTCTGATGTTTCTCGCAATTTCCCGCCAATTGCAGTCACGTGCCAGACGATAATTAGTTACAGAATCTGCCGCCAGTCTCCGCGCCTAAATAAACACAACATACACTTGCCGCCTCTAATCCAATTACAGGGTACCTACCTCCCATGTGTGGGGGTACCTGCCCCCCTCCCACGGTCTGTATGGGCCACTATTTGCTCAGTCTAATCTGAAGGCTGCGTTAGAAAATGAGGTGTTTCGAACGAAGGAGATGAGTAGTATTGTTATTATACAAAGCAAGTAGGACATAAATCTCTGTTTTTTGACCTCGTAAACAAGCATGCCCTGTATAAAGCCATTTTGGTACAACAGACGCATAAACTTCTCTGTTGAATTGGGGGCGTCTCTATTGTGGTTTATAAATACTCGTATATATGTACATGGATTCATAAAATAGTTATAACAATAGTTTGTTTCCTATTTTGGCGCTTGCACAGATATGCTAGAACACTTGTATTATTTATTTTTTACCATTATTTTATTTTAATATAAAGCCAATATCTAATTTCTGAAGCCTCAAAAACCCTACAACAGTGAGGTTAAGTGTTCTGAAATTAACTCAGCAGTTAATATCAAATGATTATTTTTAATTCAGCTTCAATTTAATTACTGCCATTAGTTATGGAGCTTTGAAAAATCACAACCGTCGATTAATGACACGATGTCAAATGGCTTTTGTTAAAAAATCAAAATTTTGAAATTTTAAATAAACGAATTTAGTAATGCAATTTTTAAGTTTTGCAAGTAATTTTATTTATTTATTATTATAGTGATAGCTGTTTCGGTGTTTAAGACTATTTTCAAATTGTGGATAGGCCAAGTTGAGACGATTTATTCTATCATTTTATTTTTCCCTGCCCAATTTCAATTTTTAGGTGCTCAAAATGATTTATTAGGGCCTTCGCCTCCTGAACAAAATCGATATTTTTCTGATCTGATATGTCAAAACATGACAAAACTTGACAGTTCGTGAACCATAGCAATCTGCCAACAATGCAAATAAAACGCGACTGTCGCGGCGACCAACACTGCTGTCACACAGTTCATCATCGATATCGTAAAATATCGACTTTGTTCAGGAGGTCGATTGCGATAAAGTCGACAACTTTTTTTTCAGTTTCTTCATGAGCGGATGGCCTTACTGGTTAAACCGATTTACTGAGAAAGTAATTTCGACAATAGTTTTCAAATGACTTGGCTGCTATTGACTTATTTAAATGTGTTAAATTGTTCAGGACTTATGAACATACTTAGAAGCGAGGAATAAATTAATTTCTTTAATTTATGATATATTAGGATCATTCGTTTGTTTATTGATTTCTATTTGCTCGAAAAATAATGTTGAAACTCCGACCAAAAAGGGTAGTAAATCCATTATCAATTTTTTTTTTAAAAACATTTTTCTTACAACATGACCAATATCAAGCATTTCACTATTGTTGAGTCGGCGATACTTCCATTGCACCGCCTGCGATTAGTTTTTTGTTTATTTATTATTTACGACCTTTTTTGCCCCTTTTCGGCCATAGACAAAATTGATCCAGATAACTCGTTTTAAAAATCGAAGGGATCAATAATTATTTAGGTACTTGGAAGTTGTTCGTATTTCATTGGTTTTTTCGAAAGGCATATTATTTATGGTAGTAATAGCGATTGTTTTAAAGGTTTAAACAGCCGACGTTTATTATTATAAAGATAATAATATGTATTGATCGGTCGCAAAGGCTTCCATTGCTAGACTAGGTAGGTTTCCGGCGTCAAACATCACAGCTAGAAGTGTTTTTTTCTCTTCAAACGTGTAGTAATAAACGGTCGACCTATATTATTTCACAATTTCCGTATTTGCTTTTATAATATCTTATTTTGGAAATAACATTCAGCGAAAAAAATGGATTCAGCGTTTTTTTAAAGTGGTTTTCGCATTAAATGGTGTTGGTTGCAACGCTTTTTCGAGGAATCAAGAATTTTACATGAATAATACATTGTCAATTTTTTAAAGCTTAGATACCTACCCACTGATTTTGGTACAGGTAATATATATTTCTGAGAGATAATATATTATAATTTATAAACATTATTTTAATCGTAATTATTAACTTCAAAAGGCAGTATTTTTAACTCAATTTTTCATAGAAGTAAACATTGTATTTTTTACTAAGAAGTATTATGTTTACTTTGAAATCTGTTAGATTATTATAAACACCGTATAATTTTATCCTTATAAGTTATCAGAACGTTTGAGATAGCATATTGTACATTGTTGTACCTTTTTGTTTAGCAAGTTAAAAAACAATTATTTTGTATTTAAGTACCGTGTTGCTACATCTTTCCTTCTTGTGGTCATGATATACTGTCAATTCTTAATAATAATAATACACGTAAAATCATAATTTTATAAATCAGGTAGAAATGCTTAGAAATTTTTTCCATAGGAAAGCTAATAGCTCAGAAATGCACAAAATAATTTGCAAGGCAGATAGAAATATTACACCTTTAAATTTATATGACGAGAATGCCAACATTCTTATAAATACTAACCAGGAATTATTAGATTCCTGGTCAAATAAAATTATTCACGCAAAACACTTCAATTATCTCAACCAAACGTATGTTGACAAACTTTCGTCAAACAAATGGTTGAGTATTGGAGAGTTGAGCGCAGAAATAGAAGGATTTATGCTTGCAATTCAAGATAGAGTCATTAATACTAAAAATTATAGAAAGCATATAATCAAAGATATAAATCAAATTGATGATTTATGTAGAAAATGTTTGGCTTTTCCCGAAACTATAGAACATATTATATCGGGATGTTCTATATTAGCGCCTTCCGAGTATACATTTAGGCACGATCAGGTTTTAAAAATAATTCACCAAAGTTTGGTAATTAAACATAACTTGATTGATTGCCGTAATGTAGTACCTTATTATGAATATGAACCAAATTCATTTATAGAAAATGAATTTTATAAAATATATTATGATAAAACTATACTAACAGACAGAACAATTAGTCATAATAGACCTGATATAGTTTTACATGACAAAATTAAAAAAAAATAACTTATATCATTGATGTAGCTATTCCAAATTCCTGTAATATTCAAAAAACTGTTTCTGAAAAAATTAGAAAATACACAGATTTAGGAAATGAGATTAAAAGAATTTGGCATTCTCGGACTATAAAAATATTACCATTTGTTATTTCGGCCACTGGCATAATACCTAGGAATCTGATTCAAAATTTAAGCATATTAGATTTGTCAAAGAATTTGTATATAAAAATGCAAAAAGCAGTAATTTTAAATACATGTAGGATTACAAAAGATTTTTTAAATATTTATATTGAGGGATCAGTAGGATTTATAGGTTCAATTAGAAATGCCACAGAGCCGAACCCTCTGATATGAAAATATCTGGAGTCGGTGAATTATATTCCCATTTGGTCTCTAGTAGGTTGACATGTTGTTCTTGTATTGTTTTGTATTTATAATACTTATATAGTGCAATTGCATAACGTGGATTCACTAGATGATCATTTGGGGAAGTGTATGAAAGGGTTTAGTTTTTCCTTTTTTTTTTTTTTTTTTTTTGGGGGAAAATTTAACCCGGACATTTAAATCTGGTGCGTAAATAAAACAATGTGCAGATCTGTAATGGAATCTTTCAGTTAAATTTTAAACCACTTCGCGAATATCGAAATGTGTGAATTTTCCAACACGTGATAAAAATTATTACAATACATACAATAACAAAAATTAACCAATATTAAAGTTTACTTTGCTTTATTAGGACGTGATAAGTGTGTTTTTTTAGAACATATTTTTTTTACCTACCTACGCCCACCCTCACTGTGCCATCTCTACGCCCTCTAATTTTCTCTGGGTCTTCTACTGCCCCCCTGAAAGTCTCGAATGACAATATAATTAATTGTAAAAAAAACGGATAGTATAATTGTACATGAAAAAAATATTTTTAAAAAGAAAACGGCAGATATTTGTGCGGGCCGCAAAAAACGAAAAATATAATTGTACATGAAAAAAATACATATTTTAAAAGAAAACGACAGATATTTGTGCTGGCCGTTTAAAACCGGATAGTATAATTGTACATGAAAAAAAATATAGTTAAAAAGATAACGGTAGATATTTGTGCGGGCCGCAAAAAACGGGTAGTACAATAAATAGTACATGAAAAAAAAATTATTTAAAAAGAAAACGCCAGATATTTGTGCGGGTCGCACGGATGACCACGGATCTAGATGCTAAACATAACTGTATATGGATTGTAACTGCAACTAATCTTTAATGTATGTATACGATAATGCTGCCATGGGTCGACCCACAGTGCCCTTCTTGTCAATAAGAAGGATACGGTGTTTTTACTTTTGTCGACAGAATAGCACTAAATCCCAAACTTGGGAACACCTCAGCACAGGTTCGCCTAGTGAGGTGTTCACAAAATACTACTACTAACCTATTTACATACAGTTACGGATCATTAACTTTTTTTATTACTAAACTTATTATCTATGTAAACCAGTGTAATAATTTATAAAGTGTATGTTCAAGAAACAAATAAATAAATGGTAAAAAAGAAATAAAATATGATGTAAAAAGAGAATAATGAATAGAGCAAATAACAACCATTCACATTAGAGTTGAAATATAACTATTTTCCATGACGTGTCATATTATTTGCTTTTTAAAATATGCGAGACTGTTTGCGTAGGTTTATAAATAATGTCATTTTTTTTTACAGTGAATACCGCACAAGAATCTCAACTGCTCCCGTCTGGAGCCAGTGAGACTATGGCATCCCCAATTGGGGTATGTTGTGAGGCTGAAGGTAGTGGGGAGGGGAAAGAGGTGGGGGAGAGGAAGGTTGGGAAGTACCTGGCTATTCAGATCTGGTCACTAAACACGGCTAAAGCCATTTTCAAGCAACGTTTCAATTCTGAATGATGGTCTTACACCAGGGCGATACTGATAGTATCTTCCACTCTGGAACATGCTGCAAATATGCTATATATTATTTTAAATGAATTAATTGTGAAATAACAAAAATTAATCAAATGAAATTTATTTGCGCATGCCGGGTTCGAACCCGCGACCTCCGGTCAAGTCAAGTCAAGAGTCTTACCCACTGGACTACGGAGGTCATTACATCGTTCACGAAACATGTTGATTGAATATAAATAAAACTGATGTAAGCAAAGTCATTTATATTTTCATAAAAAAATCATGTTAATAGTATTATACAGATTTTTTTAAAAGAAAGACAAACATTCCCGGGTTACGAATAACCTAACAATGTTTGAAAATCTCCTACTACTACCAAAGAAAGCCGAAAATGTTGCTTGTGTTGTGATGGAGGACTTAGCCAGCCGAGGGATCGAACACGCAACGCTCGGGTGAAACCCAAGCGCTATGCCCACTCAACCACTGACAGGTCAGGTGACACATTAGAGACAGCGGATTAAAGTAGGCAATTCAAGATGGAATATATTGTGGCTCTTTAAGGGCCTCCGCTCACGGAGAAACTGAAAAAAAAACAGTTGTCGACGCAATCGCAATCAACTTCCTGAACTAAATCGATATTTTTCGGATCTGACTTGTCAAAACATGACAAAACTTGACAGTTCGTGAGCCACGACCATAGCAATCTGCTAACAATGCAACTGAAACGCGACTGTCGCGCGACCAGCCGTGGCAGTTTCTGTTGCATTGTTGACAGAATGCCATGATAGCAGCTTACGAACTGTCAAGCTTTCGAGTAATCTGCGATATGTCAGATCAGAAAAATATTGATTTTGTTCAGGTGGTTGATTGCGATCGCGTCGACAACTGATTTTTTTTCAGTTTCTCCATGAGTGTATGGCATAAATTACACCTATTAAGAACTTTAATGTGAATATTGCATTAGTGGCTTCAAAATATTATTTAGAAAATTATTTATATTTTTCAGTGTCTCATGCATTCCAGAAAATATACTTCCTCGGATTTCAAAATTAAACGATTTGAAAAAAAAATTCTTTCCTCATTTGTTTTAAAGTTTTTGTTTTATTTTGGACGGATGATTTTAAAGAGGCAACATGATTTAAATTTTGAAATCGACCAATTTGGTAATAATCACGATAGATTAAAAGTCATCAACTAATCACCGGGATTTATTTTGCCTCATTCACCTCCGTCAAGGGTTCAATCCCGACTCAAATTAGTCTATCATGTTATGCTTTCTCCACCCTGCATAAAGGGAAGGGCTATACTTAGTGAAACTCATGAATCAATTATTGATTCCTGCTGACTTATTCTCTGAAATTTTACATGGCAATTTGAAGTGAAATATGCTCGCGGTGTGGCTCCGGTAAAAAACTCCCATTCAGAATTGCAATGGCTCAAGCCGTGTTTGGTGACTATATTTGAATATTCAGGTATTTAACCCACTTCCTCTTCCCCATCTCCTTTCCTTCCCCAATGGGGATTCCATTTGGAAGTCGGGTATCACCGCACCGGGAACCATTTATTGGATAACCAACACCTCTGCCATAGGTCATAGGTCTTTTGAACGTCATACCATTGAAGAAGAAGATTACTTATATCTAATAAATCTACACCAAAATATGAAAGAGAACAAAAGAAATAAAAATAAAAATAGAGTGTGTAATTCACACGCGGTAGAAGTGAAACCTTTAGAAAACTAAAGTAGACAAGAGTGGGGAGGCTACAAAGCACTGCACGAAGAGGAGATGGATTATACTACCTATATCATTGTCTCGCAGACTAAAAGTATGTGTTTGACTCTCTTTTTAGTGTCGCTATTTTCCGTTTCATCGAGTTTCTAATCACAACGGTGCTAAAGAAGTTTTCACTTCAAAATTTTTTGGAAAAAATAGTCAAAGATAACATTGTTAATTCTGAATTTGAAATATAAGATAGACAAAAATAATTTAAAAATAAGAGGTCCCAATCCCAGAGTTAGTAACGCGGTTTGTCCCGGTAAGACTTGAGTTGTTGGGTTTGAATTCCAGTTGCGACCGTTAGCAGTTTATTTTTTCATATTTTCGTTTAAATTTATTAGTATTATCTTCTTCTTCAATGAATTATCTATTTAAACTGACGTTTTGAACAATTTTCAAAAACCTATACTGAATTGAAGAAAGTTGCATTATAATATGCGAGCCTGTGTGTAAATAACCCCAGACCCTCTGGGCGTAATACCCAAAAGATATGATTATGAAAACTCTACTTGCGCGGACAAATATATCACAAAGAATGGCAGACAGAAAACTCCAGGGAAAATAACAGATCCACCAACCTTGTTTTGTAGTTCTTGTAGCTTGGAGGCCTCCGTAATTTCATCCAATCAATAGTTAAGTTCAATCAGTGCAATCCTTTTGTGACTTGAAACTTACAGAAGAGATGAGATTTGTCAATTAATACACAACTCGTAAGTTTTTCACAATGAAGAAAATTTTCCATAAAACAGATGAAGTCAGTTATTTTCTTGTTTGAATTCTATTTCCAAACCAACAGGTGTCTCTGTTAAATCCAAAGAGTACCTACCTAACTACCATCCTTGTGATATAAATAGATTTATTTAAATATTAGAACAAACAAAATAAACATATTGTAATGGCTAACCAAAAGTTGTGTGCTTCCCACATCACATTTTATGATTTATCTTAACTACTGAAAGGATTTGATGTATTCGGTAGGAGATTTTGGATCAAAACTGAAAAATACAAAACCATTTCATAAAAACCAAAATCTGTGATCCGAGGTCTACTTGTAACAGAATGCACTACATGAACACTGAATTAGAGCGGGTTTACGGTTTTGTGAACTGACTAAAATAAAATTTGCATATTATCGAATTTTACATGATGTCGAGGAAACTAACAAAATATTTTTTGGAAAGTAGGTACTATTTCGATTCTGTGCGTTTCATTCAAAGCTTAGCATTATTATTAAAAAAAATGTTTTTATCACTGTAGATAAAAAAGTTACAATTTGGGAGGCGTTTATGTGTATTCCCCCGCTCAGGGAACTGTTTATAGGAAAACTAACACCTCCGCCATAGGTCACCCCAAGTGTTTCCCTAAGTTTGGTGACTTCACAGGGGTACCCGGGTTCACGAGGTGAGGTTTGTCTGGTTCTTGGCGGTGGATGCATCTGCCAATCTTCTGTATGGCAGGCCGGATCGTGAGAGACTGGTTAAAGGAGACCTTCTGTCCTTTCAAGCAGGACTCTCTTGAAACATCGTTTGGCACCGAAGTGGGAGGGATGGATTCGGCCACTCCTGGGCCCCCAGATTATTACCCACCACTCGCACCTTTTTTCTTCCCAGAACTTCCTCCCCTTCTTTTCCCCTATATAGCATCCCTTAAAATGACATAGGGTAGATGAAGGGAATTGTTTTCCTCAGGGCCTAATCACAGATCAATAAAAGATTAAGTTTTTTTTTCAAACACTGTGGTTTGACATCCGCTGGAGCGACTAAGGTCAAAATATGGACCGATCATAGACATATGAATATTAATAGACCTGCCCTAAGCGATAAAAGCGTATTATTTCCCCCTCCCCATACCGGTTCCATTGGAACCGGCTGGGATCGAGTATGGCTTCGCGTGAATCTAAAAAATGTCCCGTCATCATTCTTCTGTGAGCCAGCGTCGAGCACTCATCGGTGCATTAATTGCGAAATAACACGGCAAAAATAGTGCCTTGTGTTTTGAAAACGTGTAAAAATAGAAGTGAAAAAGAGAATAAACCCAATTGTCATATTACATTCCATAGGAAAGCATTATTTTACTTTATTATAAGCTTATTCAGATCACATAATATGGTCGTTTTTGTAACACACACTATCATTCGAGACACATGGCGTGTGCTCATCGCTGTTTTGTGGGGTAAGTAAATTATGAAACATTTGTAAAAGTGTCTTAACTAAATACGTCAACAAAATATTGGACTATGAAAATAGGCGAACTTTACTTTGCTGTATTTGGAATTTGTAAATTTGTTTATTTCGCGGTGAGCAATTCGCGCTCCCATGTAAAAAGGTCTATTCATTAAAGAGCAGAGTTTACTTTTAAAAACTAAATGGTGATATTATAATGTATGTACACGCAACCTGCCAATTTGACTGTCCTAAAACGGGAAACCTTCCTAGTTGGACAGTCAAAGCTTCCTTTTATATTGTTATATGTTGTATGTAATAAATGTAATAATAAATAAATAAAAAAAAATAAATAAATAATGCGAGATGCCCATAAACTCTCAGATTGAGTTGTTGACAAATCACATATCACCGAATTCATCTTCCCGCCCTGCGCCCCGCTGTAGTTGGTTTCTTCCCCTCACCTTTATGTTCTGGTCTATTAATATTCATATGTCTATGGGACCGATTTTATTTTTCTGCGATTGACAGCGGTCCGAAATTGAACCACATATTTTTTTGGACATTGGTACGTAATTCATTGGCTACATAGAACTATAATCAGTTTGTATGTAAGAAGTAGGTACCATTGTTTGTGATAAGGTTCGTCTTGAGCTTTGAATGGATTTCACCAAGATAAGATTAGCGCCGATTAGTATTGTATTAGGGGTTAGATCGTGCTTCTGGCCCAGTCTGGCCACCAGAGCCGGGGGGCCTGTTAACACCTCGGCCCGTCATCTGTGACGAGAGAATGCCACGAACACGAACCCCGCAGCCGCACGCACACCCCGGCACGGAACTGGAGGTATGCTGGACTGGGAAAAATTGAAATTAAAGTATGTACTTACATGAGTGAAAGTTAATGTTTTTTTAATTTTTTTATTTGATGGCCTCTGTACTCGAGGTGCAAGGCTCTTGACTAGCTATCCGAAGATTGCGGGTGTAAATCATCATCATCATCATCATCTGTGGCTCTACAACCCAGGTCGGGTCTTGGCCTCCAGCAGAGCCTGCCTCCATGACTGTCGGTGTTGTGCTGCGTTGCGCCAGTTTCGGATGCCGATGATGCTTGCATCCTTCACCACTCCATCCAGCCATCGAAGCTTTGGTCTTCCAACTCTTCTCCGACCCCCAGGTGCACCATCCATAATTCGCTTTGGAATATCTCCTTCGCTCATTCTCCGGATATGTCCAGCCCACCTGAGTCTTCCAGTTTTGATTTCCTTGGAGATATTAGGGTCCTCGTAAAGATCGTATAGCTCCTGGTTGTATCTGATACGCCATTCTCCATTATCACAGACTGGGCCGTAAATCCTTCGCAGCACCTTCCTTTCAAAACTTTCTAGGGCTCCTTCATCACCCTTACTGATTGTCCACCATTCCGAACCATACATAAGAACAGGTCGTATAAGGGTCTTCTAAAGCAGGACTTTAGTTCTTCTGGTAAGGTGGCGAGATTTCATATGCTTCTGTAGCCCAAAGTAGTATCGATTTGCAGCTACTATTCTTCTTTTGATTTCGCTGGATACATTGTTGTCATTTGTCACCATAGTACCGAGATATACAAACTCGTTGACAGTTTCAAATGTATAATTATCTATCTGTATACTTGGTGGTTTCTGGCGTCCATGTACGGGCATATATTTTGTCTTCCCCTCGTTGATGACCAATCCCATGTTCCTTGCCGACGTAGCTAAGCGTAAATATTCTGAGCGTGCGATGATATCTATATCGTCAGCATAAGCAAGGAGCTGAACAGACTTGTTAAAGATATGGCCTGTGGTTTGTATACCTGCATTTCGGATGGCCTTTTCCAGCGCTAAATTGAATAAAATGCAGGCAAGTGCATCTCCTTGTCTTAGTCCATTGAAGCGGGTGTAAATCATTCATCAAAATATTTTATTTGGTTAATTTGATAATTTTCAATTAATTAATTAAAAATAACATGTATTCCAGAGTGGAAGAAACTCTCAGTATCGCACTCGTGTAAGACCATCATTCAGAATTGAAATGGCTTTAACCATTTTTGGTGACCAGATCTTAATAGCCAGCAGTGGCGGTCCGTGAGATTTCAGTGAGCTAGAGCGCTAAGATTGAAAAATATGACGTTATTGGCGTTGTTGTAGCTGAAAATATTATTTAAATTTTTAATTTTTTGTATGAAGATCTTCAGGATTCTTTCGGTCAAGGGATGTGCCGTATCCACTTACTGAAAGATCTTCATACAAAAAGTTGAAATTTTGAAAAAAAAATATTTTCAGCGACTACAACATCAGTAAGATCGTATTTTTCAATCTTAGCACTCTAGTTCACTGAAAACGTACGAACCGTCACTGATAGCCAGGTACTTTCCCCACCTTCCTCTTTCATATCTTCTTGCCCTCTCCACTACCTTCAGCCTCGCAACACATCCCAATTGGGGATGCAATAGTGTCACTTGCTCCAGATGGAAGCAGTTGGGACTCTTGTGCGGTATTCACATAAAAAGGCAAAAGGCTTAAAGTAAATATCACTTTTTGCCCATTTTTATGGCAATGTATTTTATTATTTAATCATTGACGACAATACTCGTACTAACCACTCAAACGAAAAATGTGAAACAGAAAAAGTTTCGGTCGCATCTGGGAATTGAACCCAAAACCTCTGCCTCGCCGGGGCATTTCTCTGGCCACTGAGCTGATTCGACAGTATCTACTTTAATATTTTTTTAAACGTATCATACTTTGACTACGAAAATTATGCATAAAGATGCAATTATTATCATAGAGTCAAAAAACATGAATTAAGAAAATGAAGATAATTATGGTATTTCTTGGTGGAAGTTTGTATTATACAATTTACAGAAGTTGATATGGTCGAATTATTTCAGTGGTCAGAGAAATGGCTTAAGATAGCAGATATCCTATTGACATAAGACCTTACAATCTTAACATAAAATATTTAAATATATATATTTTTTGAAATAGACAATTCACCCTAAAAAGAGTGCTTTATGATCTATATTCCTATTTATAAAAATGAATCCTTGTTTCCCTTGGTCTCGCCATAACTTCAGAACGACTTTACCTATTTCATTCTCCTTTTTTTAAGTTTTCTAATACTTTATAGGAAAAGAAAAATTAAGATAATTGCGCTGAAAATCGGATAATTTCAGAAAACTTAATGACTCTTTTAACTTCGCACGTTTGACAGTTAGCGCGTTTGATGAAATTGAATTTAGCAGGCAGCTGTTTTTTTTGTGACAAAAGAATTGTCTATGGATTTTTAAATTAGAGTTATTTTAAATAGGTACCTATAATTAAAAAAATCCATACACAATTCTTTTGTTATAAAAAAAACAGCTACCTGCTAAATTTATATTCATTAAACGCGCGAACTATCAAACGTGCGAAGTTAAAATAGTCGTTAAGTTTTCTGATATTATCCAATTTTCTGCTCAATTTTCTTAATTTTTCTTTCCGTAAGAACCTTCTACAAAGTATTAGAAAACTTAAAAAAAAGATGAATGAAATAGGTAAAGTCGTTCTGAAGTTATGGTGTGACCAAGGAAAACAGGGATTCATTTTTATACATATACAGATTGTTACGTTAAGATCATTCGTTCGTTTATTGATTTCCAATTGTTAAAGTAAATTAAATCTAACACCATTGTATAGACGGCTTACTACAGAGCCTTTTTTGGGCCAGGATTATGATAAAGAAACTTCAACGGGTGGTCAGACACAAAACCCAGAATATCAAAATTATATTCCGTTTAATATTATTACAGTCTTTATTTAATATTATAATGTTGTGGTTTTTTGTTTGTTTAATATCTATTTAACCTCTTTCTTGACTTTATTAAGTCTTTAACATTCTCCTCTTAATATTAGTTTAGTCGTTTGGTGGATAGTAAAGGACGACTGTTAAATTATGTAAAATGTCGACATTTTGGGGTTTATTATTATCAAACTCGTCCCCTCTGATTGCGGCCATTACTAACGTTTATTTTAGGCCCATCATCAGCGCGTTGTTTGTTTTAAAAAAAGCCGAAAGGGTGAAAAAATATCTCCCCAATGGAGGCATCTAGGATTCAGGTCATCCAGGGGGTAACAACGACCATTGTTAAATAGGGTGGGTCGTCAATATACAGATATTTTTTTGTATGCTTGATATGAATTATGACCATTTAGAATAACTAAAAAAAAATCGGTACGGACAAAGTCCGAACTGCTCCCAATCTGGAACTAGTGACACGATGGTAATCCCACTTGGGGTAGGTTTCAATTGGTGACCCAACAGTTGATCCCCTGACAGTTGGCCCCCAAAAATTATAAATATTGTAAAATTATAATTTTTTTGTGCATTATTTACAAATTTCAAACACAAAAGCGACTTCAAAAATACCTTTCATTATAAGTAGGTAGGTAAAGACGATAACAATAATAATCTAAACGAATATTTGAAAGAGGACAAGACACCAATTTCGTTATTACCACCATCTGTCAAACCGTCGTATTTGTCAATCTCATATTTAAAATTTTAGAATTAACAATATTATCTTCAACTTATTCTTTTTCCATTATAACGGTGAATTCAAGTACCTAACTATAGATATTATAGTTCTTAGTCCTCCTCACTAGGGGGTCCTGTGCCGAGGCGGACTAAAGTTATTTAATTATATTATTTGTTTATTATAGTAAAAAAAAACATTGCAGAAATATAAACATATAACATATAAACATAAATATAAACATACTTATAATAAGATAAAATATAATAACAGTGATAGAAAAAATATTAAAATTTGTTTATGTCGCACATAACCTGCTTCACAAGATGACTCTGAAATGAGGCAGAATTTTAGAAGAATTATTTTTTTTTTTTTTTTACATGAGCTCCACACAGGAGGCCCTGAGGAAAATAACTTCCCTCAGGGCCTATGTCATCTTTGGGGATGCTGTGTGGAGGGTTTTTTTTAAGGAAGGGAAGGAGAGGAGAGTTCTGGGAAGGAAAAGGGTTTAAGGGGTGGGTAGGAATCTGGGGTTCAGTATGTCCTGGTCATCCGCCTCCAAGACCTAGACAAACCTCACCCCATGAACCCGGGCACTTCTGCTAAATCACCAAACGTAGCGAACCACTTGGGGTGACCTATGGCAGAGGTGTTGGTTATCCAATAAAGGTTCCCGAGGCGGCGGTACCCATTCCCGCCTCCCAAATTGATACATAATTAATACACTTTCTATGGTTTACCAACATATACATATATAAAATGTATTTGTTTACGACAATTAACTCGAAAATTAATAAAGGCGTTTTTAATATATTTAAAAGTAATTTGATTTTCATTATAAGTTCATGTATATACAAAATCATATGGCCTAATATGAGTGGCCTAAGGGTACGAACAGGTACAAAGCGGGTTTCGGTTTTCTGATTAGTCGGCGCATGGGCGGCCGACTGGCGCAGGCGTGCTGACAAGAATGTTTGTATGTCAACGTATCAGACCGCCCATAGTGAAGGCAGGTTCAGATTTGTGTCCGCGCGAGGCGGCGCCGATAAACTTTACCGGAATGAATTCTTAATTCCTGCTCGCCGGTGACACCGCTCAGAATCTGATATCAAAATGAGCGACCTGTTAATTGCCGCTGTTTTCAATCAATCGCCAATCTGGGATAAAATAAATACATTCCATAGCACAAGAAATGTTATTGACAAGTGATGGAATGAAATCAACAAGATAAAATTTTGAAATAACCTCAAATGTCACAAGTGAATTCCTTTCAGGCACGTACTTAACATATTATCATGTTCTCCTGAGGGTTTTTTCATATTTAAAGATACCAATTACCAAATACCATTGTTTTATTCCTTAATTTTAAGAAAGGATTCTCCAAGAGTAAATAATCGTCGTCTACGAACTCGACATTTCGTAAAAACTGACAGCTGCTGTCAAGCTACCGCGCAGGTAGCGCAAGTTTTATCCGCGTTCTGTTTGTCCACATCTCGGCGTCAACAGCCGCCGGTGGAACAGGGCACTGAGCGCCGTTAATCTGAAAACCGAAACCCGCTTTGTACCTGATCGTACACTAACAACAGATTGATAATGCCTTCAGAAGTCGAAACATGATAATAGTTATTCAAGTATGATAATAGTTACACAGCAGAACTTGTTCATAAATAAACAGTTATTTTTTTATAAATTGAATGTTAATATTATTAAAAATTTAAATGAAAAACTGAAACCAAAATTGGTGAAAAATAATTGATATCCAAATTCGACAATTTTTTTGTCAGCCCACCCTAATGTTGAAGGCGGCTATTGTAGTTTTTCTATGGGTTTACCTTGTTTTACTAATAGCTGTGAACGGTGTTGCCATTATTTGTCTAACGAGGTTGAAGGACTACAAGGTTTATATAGGTTATTTAATGATGCGACCAAATAATTGCGTAAAAAATGCGTTTCCTTGAGATCTGGAGCAGGAAATATGGAATTATCATTATGATAGATAAAATGGTTAGAGTAATAAGATCACTAATAATATTTATTCGATCATAAGCTCACCCAATAGGGAAGGAGATGAGGAGGAGGATGATTATATTCAGATCTGGTTATCAAAATCGACTAAAGCCATTTCAAACAATGTTTCGATTCTGTACGGTGGTCATTCACTGGGAGTATCTTCCACTCTGGAACGTACCGCAAATGTACTAACTATATTATATAAGTTATTTTAAATTATTACATTGTGAAATAACAAAACATTAATCAAATTAAATTGACTTAGGATTAGAATCCGCGACCTCCGAATTCGTAGCCAAGGCCTGAAGAAACCATTCATCTTTGCGGATGCTATGCGGAGGGTCTTTTGAAGGGAAGGAAGGGAGGAAGGTGTGGGAAGGAAAAGATATGATGGGGTGGGTAGGAATCTGGTGGTCAGTTTGTCCAGCGTTTAAACAAAAGATGCACACATCGAAATAAAAATTACTTAATTAATAAAATAATGTTGGTCCTGACATTTTTTTTGACTTACATGATTTACACTTGGGATTTATTTTATCGCTTGTCTTATATGATTTATACTTGGGTTTATACTTACAATTTGGCAGGCGATATGGGTACCGCCGCCCCGGGAACCATTTATTGGAACACACCTCTGCCATAGATCACCCCAAGTGTTTCGCTACGTTTGATGACTGAGCAGGGGTGCACGGGTTCATGTAATGAGATTTGTCTAGGCCTTGGCGACGGATGTGTTTGCCCACCGAATGCATGGCAGGCAGGCTCAGGAGAGACTGGTTGAAGGAGACCTTTTGACCTCTCCAGCCGGACTCTCTCGGCCCATCACCTCGCACCGCAGTAGGAGGGATGGATTCACGCGTCCGTCATTCCTGGACTCGTTGAACCCCAGATTCGAACTCACCCTTAATACCTTATTCCTTCCCAGAACTTCTACTCTCCTTCCTTTCCATAAAAAGACCCTCTACACAGCATCCCCAAAGATGACATAGGCTCTGAGGGTTTTTTCCTCTGGGCTAAGTGTGCAGCTTATGTAACAAAATATTTATCAGTTCCAATTATTAAAATTAAAGCTCATTTCGATTTCAAATCACGTGCAAACAAATGCACCGTCAATTCTACCTGCGGAGTGGACAAATACAAATACCAATAAATTTAAAAGCCGTCGGCGTTGACATGATTGCTTTATTATTGTGATTTATATAATGCTCTGTTTTAGAATGATTGACTTGAATAGTTAAAGCCAGACTTGTGAAGTTGTGAAGTTGCCACATCCGAATATAATCAACTTTTTGTTGCGTTTATTCTCCGAATCACATCCGGTGATGAGAAGCGGAAATTATATCTCAAAGGTACAGATTCTATTGTCTTGATTATATTACGAGAGCAAACCTAACCTTTTGACGAAAGCCTTATAAAAAGTATTGTTTTTTTGTTGGTATAGTTATTTTTTCCATGTGTTATTCACCATATGTAGCACGCGTTGAATTTATTTAGAATGAAAAATCGATATCAATTCTGTCAATTCTATCAATCCAATGTATATTAGGAATGTGCTCAAATCTTATGTGTTTTCGCTGACCCGATAGTTAATTCACCGACAATTGGCCTCCCGAAATGATATTTACGAAAAATTATAATTTTTTGTGCATTATTTACCAAAAATCGACGTTAAAAAACTTAATATAAGGTTTGTATGAATATCAAACGAATTTATATACAGTGTCGATTCATTTGTACTTATGAGGGAGTGGGCCGTATCGGCAGGGACGGGGCGAGAAATAAAAGGCGTCTGGTCGATGTATGAGTCAGTCTTTATTGTGGCTACGTAGCGGAGGTCGAAGCGGAGCGGAGTGGAGTGATGCCATCAGTGTTGCTGCTGCGTGATGATGAGTGAAGAAGGGCAGGAGACTACGGCGGTGAAGATCACTGGTCTTCAGGGAGCCGGCGTGTTGCTCTACACCATGGCGGTGTAGAAGTGACCTTGGTTCAGGCGGTCGACCGTCGTCGTGTTGACGAGGTATGGCGGCTGTGTAGCCTTTGAGTCGACACACGCACGTGACGCAGGAAGGAACCTTGAGAGGCGGCGAGGATTCTGGTTGCTGGCTCATTGCCGGTTGTTGGTTGCTGGCTCGTTGCCGGTTGTTGATTGCTGGCTCGTTGCCGGTTGTTGGTTGCTGGCTCGTTGCCGGTTGGTGGTTGCTGGCTCGTTGCCGGTTGCTGGTTGCTGGCTCGTTGCCGGTTGTTGGTTGCTGGCTCGTTGCCGGTTGTTGGTTGCTGAAGTTCCTCGAAGGTGTTGGAAACGTTCCTGGTATCACACTGGACAAATGTTGTTCACTGCTGACTGCGCGGGGCCGGTGCCTGACGCAGGCACGTACTTAGTCGCGGCACTGCTCGGACTGTGTTGCTTGCCCGATGAATGGTAAGGTACTGACTGACTGCAGCGGACGAGCGATCGGCTGCTTATATAGCCGCGGCGAGTAATTACTCTCGCGGTAGGTAATGCTGGGTGAACTCACGCAAAGCTGAGATATCACTCGAACCTTCTGTGGGCACTTGTATGGTACAGCCACACGTTCTAGGCCTTTCGCGTAGGTGGCGGAATTATTATTTACGAGGCGGCGCGGCCGGCCGTAGTAACTGTAGGTAGTTCGTTGTGTGCTTCTAGCGCGTTCGGTCGGAGTTCAGTGGCGGCGCAATGGATTCGGCAGGCGTGGCCGCCACACTTATTTGTTTATAATTTGTAATAATTGGTACTAATGACATGTCACTATTTTATACATGTTTTTGTGTGATACGAGTACATTTTACCAAAATTAAATTAGTTAGTATATTATGGAAAGAGAGAGGTGTAAGTATACGTATAACTGTAGAATACATGTCTACTTTATATAATATAACAGGACCTCGAATTCGGGTAGCCAGTTGAAGTCCTCGAAATCGGGATTGAACAAACAAGGGTGTGTGTGTGTGGATGTGAGTGTTATGTGTGCGAATTCAGAGTGCTAGATTTTTTTTCCTTAAATGAGGGAGGGAATCAAAAAATATATCTTGGTTTTTGTACTTGTTCGAATTGAGTTGAATCTTTGAAGGATGCGGGAAATGGAGGAGTTGGCTGCAGCGTTTGTTTTTTTACTATTTGTGTAAAAAAGGTTGGTGTGGCGAGTTCTTATAAATGGGATGTTAAAATTTATTTGGGATAAAATTTCTGGGTAGTCTATTTCGTTGTGTATTATTTTATGCATTTGAATACACAGTATATAGAGAAGCAGATTTTTCCTTGATGCATTTGAATGAAAATATGTTTTATACTTTTGTTATTCGGCGGTACATCCTCTCTGTACTCCCTTTCGGGTTACTTCGTCGTATTTTTTGTAATTAGGTATACCATATTTTCCCTAAACCAACTGCACATTGCCGTACGCCCGGGGGTCAATTGTCGGCGGATCAATGGTTTTTTTTTCCTTCTGAATTTCATATTTATAAATAATTTCACATTTATTTTCTAACTATTTCATCCCCAATTGGAATGTGTTGTGAGGATGATGGGAGTTTTATCAATTTGGGAGGCCGTCGCGGCCGGATCTCGAGAGACTAAGGCAATCCCAATTGGTGCTGTTGTGAGGCTGGAGGTAAGTGGGAAGAGGAAGGAGATGGGGAAGAGAAGGTGAAGAAGTAGATATGTGCCTCTGGCTATTCAGATCTAGTAACCAACCACGACTAAAGCATTTCAAGCAACGATTAAATTCTGAATGGTGGTCTTACACCAGGGCGATACTGAGAGTATCTTCCACTCTAGAACGTGCCACAAACATTCTTTACATTATTTTAAATGTTTAATCAGTGAAAACACAAAACAATCAAATGAAATTTAATGTTTTTTTTAAAGTGAATTTTATTTATTTTTGTTATTAGTTTTTGGGGTATTATGCCATGTTACGCTACCTCCTTCTTTAGCGGAATACAGCATAACACCTTAAAAACTAATAACAAAAATACTTTTGGCCGTGAAAATCCAAAAACCTATTTTATTTACTTATAAAATTTGACCCCTTAGGTATATCTAATATTTTATTTTTTCTGCACATGCCGGGATTTGAACCCATGACTTCCGGAACCGAGAGCCTTGCCCCTAGACCATGGAAGCCATCAAAATAATAGAGTAATAAAAAAAAAAAAATATATATATATCCATTATATCCATGCGATATGCAGAAAGTAACGTTATTCGACTTATTTAATAGCACATCCATAAACTAATGTTTAAATTTCAACAAATTTAAAACAGTGTTTTTATAAAGTCCTTGTTTATGGAACGGGTTAACATAATACAAAACATCATAAACAAATTATGTAGGTCAAGAACAAAAACAAATCACACTTAATTTAGTTCACAGCAATAAAACCGAACATATTATGACGTTGATCATTGTATAATAACTTTGTTTTACATGAATAATATTAATACTTAACATATCTATAGCATCTATTAAAAAATGCTATTATGGGTATTATTTAATAATTCCACAGAAATACCATTGTTATAGATCGGCTCATTAGCTCGAGAAAGACAGCTCCAGTTATGAGGCGCCACAGACTGAAAAAAAGCCTAGAAAAAGTGATCCTGGGGTGTTTAGGGGTGCGGGCGGTTTTATGGTGATATTATTTGTTCCCTGTAGAAACAAGAGAAGTGGCACCTACCGCCTTTCATAACTGACCGACAAAACAATACCGCAACCTTTTCAATGCCGACCAATGCCTGGTAATATTGTCGGTGAGGTGGTCAACCATTTCAAGCTGAAATCATTTAAGTGAAAACTTCTTCAGCAGCGTTGTGATTTGAAACTCATGAAATGAAAAAGCGACACTAAAAAGAGACAAACACATACAATTATAGGATTTAGTCTGCGAGAGAATGAGATAGCAGTAAAATATTTATTTATTTCACGGGTACTCTATTCCAATATAATACGAAAAATCCAATCCGGTCCCACGCAACTCTTCTTTGGTTTAGTGGTATAAAGCACCTGGCGAATCTTAGCGGCCAAATATTCAGCGGAACAAGGATCGAATCCTACGAAATACAAAAAATTTTTTTTTTTTCAAAATCAATATTACATCTTCAAACCACTCCAAAATGAACAGGCAAAGAAAACGCAAAATAAAGCGACATCTAGCGAATTTGAAGATGACCAAATGTATAGGAAAAGGTGCACTGGAATTCGACGACAAAAATATGGAAAAAACCACCTTCACATTGATAAAAAAGTGCTTCGTAGTCTTCCCACTCTTGTCTACTTTACTTTTCCGAAGGATTCACTTCTACCGCGTGTGAATTGCACACTCTAATATTTTTTGTGTGGGAATATCAAATGGCATTATGCAGTTATGCATTTCATCACTTTGGTGGGAAAGGGGTCTAAGTTCTAACTTCATCTTACCAGTGGCATAGCTAGAAGGGGTGGCACCCGGGGCGGATAACGTGGTGTCAACACCCTCCCCCCCCCAATTTCGACTTCATAAAAACATTAGTCCTGGGGGGGGGGGGGGGGGGGGGGATGGCTAGAAAATTTCAGAGATAGGCTATTATCGCATATAAAAAGACCGAAAGAAGACAGAAAATTCTCCCATTACGGGGCACTCCACGGGGAGCCATAGAGCTACAAAAATATAAATAACAAACCGTGTTCAATATTTTTGAGACAATATCCTTCGCAATTCTTTTCCCACGGTCGGGTGTCACCACCCAAAGGGTGTGATGTCACCCCCCCCATCGGGTGGCATCCGGGGCGGACCGCCCCCCTCGCTACGCCACTGCATCTTACCTTGTTCTGAGATATGAGGTGACAAAGTTTGCAAAGACGATTTCTAATAATATATTAAATAGTTTCGGATTTTGAGGTTGAATCTTGTACGAGTATTTCAGTTTAATATATTTTAAAGGAGATATTTAAATACGACTTATCCATACCATTTTGGAACATATCTAAAGTGCGGGTAGAACCATATGTAACCAGCTATGGCACAATAATTCAATTGTTTCACCTAGTAAGAACTAAACCTTGATTGTACGCATGCTGTGAACATTTTTAATCGAAGTGTTAATATCTGTAACATAATAATTACTATTTACACTCTGTAATAAATTATTTCAACTGACTTTGTTTTACCGACTTTTGTATATTCCGAAACAGGATGATAGTTGCATACCCCTGCGTTCCCATCGGCGTCCTATAGCTGTGCCTCCTTCCGACACATTGTAAACAAATAATTAGGTAATTGGTTTATTTGCTCAGCACTTTCTGGTCACCCTGTTCCGCTGTAGTCCTATTGTTATTTATAAGGTCGGACATAATTAGCCAGGGACTTCGAAATCACAGCCCAAACGTGAATAGGTACATAATAATATTATTTTAATTTTATTTATTTATCAATTTTATTTTAATAATTCATATATCAAAGTTTACGAATTATCTACTAATTAATTATAAAACATACAAACTATATGTTTTCCTGTTTAATGTGGCTTCTACAATACAACTTGAACCTACAAATTAGTGTAGACTTTAAGGTTTCCGGCAGCGCATTATAATATTTCATCCTTTCGTATATTCGCGTTTTCGCTTTGTCCGTTTCTGTTAACCTGATTTCATAACACATCCCGTGAACGTCCTTACTCTATATAATGATGTTTGAAAAGTATTTTGGTAGAAGGTTGTTTATTATTTTAGTTATAAATATCATCGTGTTCAATGTCGGCGTCTGTTTCACTGATAGCCAATTTAGTTCCTTAATTTAATAATAAAGTTTTCTATTCTCGTTTTTTCTTTTATCAAAACCAACCAGATGCAATTTTGTCAAATATTTTTGCTTCTAACTTATCAAAAGTATGTATCTATCATTTAAATTATAAAGGAGATAAAGATAAAATGTGTTCAAATTAAGTGTTTGGCTAAGTCATCGTTCGATTATTCCATCGAATGACGAAAAATGAAAAGCAAAAAAAATATTGTTCAGAAATTAAAACAACAAAATTAAATGATCTAAAATTATTTTTAATTGCAACAAGTCGTCTTGATTGGGTGCAGTTGGTAATGCGTTCTTAGATATATTTTATCAGTAGATGTGTTCAACTGCATGGAATATAGTTACAAGCAGGCTATAGTAACATACTGCAATAATTCTTAGCAATATATGTACATCTGGTCTTCTGCCTAGGTTCTATGTAATTTAATCAGCATATTTTACCTCATCATCACTGTTCCACAAAATTATTATGAATATCACATGTTCGTATATGCCCGTATAGGCGTATATTAATAATATAAATAATAAAGCAACATGGTCCCCGGCCCAGAGTTTATTCCACAAGTTACAAATATCACTGAAAAAATATATCAATTTGTGAAATGACTAATTATTGGGTGTTTTTTTCATACCACCTTCAGCTTGTTTACGTTTATGGCACGCAACCAGCATCACTGTTTGTTTCATGGCAGAAACCGCCTAACCTAACCTAACCTAAACGCCCGGATCGGCCAACGCCAAAACACTCACTAATTGGGTGCAAAGGATTTCTAATAAACTACTACCTAGCCAGTAATACGTTTAAGTAGGCAACTAAAAGTAAAGATGATTTTTTTTGTGAGTTTTTTTTCGAGAATGTATTTTTTGATCTTCCGTCATCCTACAAATTAAGGCTGTTTCTTGTCATTGTCAGTAGGTATAAAAAAGAAGTATCAAGGCTTTGCTTGTGCATTTTGAAAGTTCTCGTAATTTCAAAAGTAATTTTATTTTTTATATTTTTTAATTTCATTATTTTCATATTACATTTGGTTATAATAATGACGTATTGCACATCTCACTAGGTATGAAACGCCTGTGTTGAGATGGCAATTTACAGAGTGGTTATCTATGATTTTGTTTAAGTAATATTATGAAAATATTATGAAAGTGACAGGTTGATGTAAAATCTTTTTTTTCTTTAAATATACAATTCAAATATGTTACATATATACAGAAGATTGCAGTAGGTACATGATTACATATATATACACACAGTAGGTATAAAGGTAAGTATGTTATTAAATACTCGTGATGGTAATGTTTATTTGAGGTGATCAATGATTTTACTTTTAAATGCATTTTTGGATTGCGTGTTTCTAATTTCAGGAGGTAGAGAATTGAACAATGGTCTTACACCAGGGCGATACTGAGAGTATCTTCCACTCTGGAACGTTCCGCAAATAACCGTATATTATTTTTAAAAGAATTAATTGTAAAATAACACAAATTAATCAAATAAAATTTAGAAAAATTAAATATTCAACTTTGTATAAACCACTTATATGATGCGCAAATCCGACCGGTTTCGGAACAAACGTTCCTTCGTCAGGGAAAGCTTATACTAATTTGACAGTTTCGAATTTGACAGCTTATACTAATTTGACAGTTTCGAATTTGACAGCTTATACTAATTTGACAGTTTCAGTTTTTTTGAGTTAGGGATTATATTATTATTTAATTATCATTTTATTATTTCCCTACCATAATAAAACATTGTTCGAAACTGTCAAATTAGTATAAGGGAACGTACCCATACTACGTGACACTTTTAGGGGGGGGGGGGGGGGGGGTCTTCAAAATGTCACGCTCCATACAAATGAGCGGCGGGTTGCTTAGGATTTTGGTCACCGGGGGGGGGTTAAAAATTGCAAAAAGTTGGTCACGTAGTATGGGTACGTTCCCTAAGCTTTCCCGGACGAAGGAACGTTTGTTCCGAAACCGGTCGGATTTGCGCATCATATAAGTGGTTTATACAAAGTTGAATTATTTCATTTTTCTATAATGGATAACCACAAAGTAATAGCTACATTAAAAAATATAAATAAAATTTATTTGCGCACGTCGGGATTCGATCCCGCGACCTTCGGATTGTGAATCTAGATTCTTCTCTTTTTTCAAAGTCATTTTATTTAATTTTTTTTAATTTTTTATTATTTTGCTTTTACTTAACGGTTTGGTAATGACCGATTTTTATGTGTGTTACTTTTAATAAATTGTGAAATTATTAACCCCGACACAGGCGAACCCTGGTGGGGTATTAACCCCATAATTACATGCTAAAAATGTGTTTAAATTGTGAAGAAGCAATAAATAAATAAAGTAAATAAGTAAAATCAATTGTGGCTAACTGACTTCCCTCTGGTGTCAAAAAGTATTTGCGAACTGCCAATGCATATTAAAGTTAGCTTTTAAATTTGACATTGTACAATCTTTTTAACTTTTAATGTATAATTTTTGTCGAATTGAAGTCGATTTTATATGTTTATTTTTATTGTTTCTCTTTTTGTATTAGCAATTAACACTCTTTTATTTTACTATTCACAATTTATAATTCATAATTTACAACTGAAAAATGTCCTCTACAACACAGGTGAAGTCCTAGTGTGGAGGACAATATATTATACCTTTGTAATGTAAATGTACTAAGAATAAATAAATAAATAAATAACTTGTAAATTTGTTCTTATTTTAATGTAGTCGTTTGACTTTGGTGTTGAACCACAAAAATACTCGCCAGTGTCGCCATCGTAAAACGATCTCTTATTTATTTCGTGTTAATATTGGTTTTGTTAATAGGTACCACCTAATGTAATGCTATCGATTTGATGATTCGTACGTGGGCCCTGTGTGTCCTTACCTTTATGATTCTACAAGTATACACACGTGGATATAAATGTATCTTTCCGAGTTCCAAGTTTTAACTAACCACGATTATATGATGACGTTAACCGACTATTATTAAACATCGCATGTGCTAACTCCGCCCCGTGCCATATGGGTCAAGAGTCACCCATCCCTCCCCTGCCTTTCCCCACTGCACTCGTCTGCCCCACTTTGCCTATATTATGTTCACATTACCCGTATCATCCCCTAATGATTCCAGAAACTTTATGGGAAATTATTCAGTGGGGTGTTCCAATGCCACGCTCTGACTCTAGTACTATTGTCTGGACATTTTACGTCATCAAAATTACAATTTTAATAGCATCAAAATTACATCTTATAACAAATAATTTTATTTATTTATTATTTATTATTAATTTCAATAGCAAGGTTTGTACATGTATGTATAATGTATAGTATAAGTATAGATCCATTTTTTTTTTCACAGACCTCCTCACTAGGATTTCCTGTTCTGAGGTGGCCTGTAGTTTTTTAAAATATTTGTATTTGGTTATGGATTGACTTTATATCGGATTCATGATGTTTGTAATTTTATTATCACTTTGATCTCTCAGCCATGTTTTTACTTTTGTTTTAAATATGTTAATTTCCTTTATATTTTTGATTTGATCTGGTAGAGCATTGTATAATTTCATAGCATGGAATTTATTATTTCTCTGTCCAAAAGATGTGTTCAAACTGGGAGTAACCAGGATGTTATTGCTTACTGCCCTGGTTGAGTATTTATGTTGGGTAGTGGAGTATTCATATATGTTTTTTTTCAGTTTAAATAAAATATTTTTTGAATAAAGTTTCTGTACATTGAAGACTTGAAAGTTGTTAAATATTTCTTCCGTCGGAGTTCTAAGCGGAACTTTCAGTATTGTCTTTAGTACTCCTTTTTGGGCTATATTGAGTCGCTCTGTGTGAGTGCTCAAGGCAGACCCCCATCCAGTTATACCGTACTCTATTTGTGATTGACACAAAGCATAGTATACTTTTTTAATATCGTTTACGTTGAGGATATTACGAATGTTTCTAAAGAAGTATATGTACCTGGTTAGTTTTTTTGTAATTACGTCAATTTGTGAGTTCCATCGGAGATTATCATCAATTTCAATTCCAAGATATTTGATGCTTTTGGAGTGTGCTATAGTGGGACAGAGGCATGATAAGCCTTGATTTTGTTGATAAATTCCTTGGCATGTGTGTAATTTGAGATTTAAGTCCTCCGGCGGCTGCCCTCTGGCTGTTATAGAAAATGTAAGATATTTTGTTTTATTAACATTAAGCGTGAGGGAATTTCTTTTAAGCCAGGTTTGCAGGAGACTAAGCCCGTGTTCCGCTTCTTTGTAAGTATTTATCCAATCTTTTTCGTTAAATAAAATTACTGTGTCATCAGCAAAACTAATAATTTTTCCTCTTGTTTCTAGGTTACATATATCATTTATGTATATCAAAAACAATATTGGTCCTAGTACGCTTCCTTGCGGTACGCCATGGTTGATTAGGAGAGGTTCGCTTTTTCGCTTATTAATTTGAACGCTCTGTGTACGCTCCATCATATAGCTTTTTAGCAAGTTTAGTGTTGTATTTGTCATACCAATTTTTGTAAGTTTAGCAAAAAGTATTTTGTGGTCTATTGTATCAAAAGCCTTTTGTAAGTCTATGAAGATTGCCAAAGTTTTTTCTCCACTGTCTAAACTTTTAGTGATCATATCTGTAATTTTTTCTATGGCGTCACTAGTACTTAAGTTCTCCCTAAAACCATACTGTGTTTCGGATAATATTTTATTGTCTTCTAAGTAGGATAAGAGTTGTTTTTTCAATATTCTCTCCAATATTTTTGAAAATGTGTTGAGTAGGCTTATTGGTCGGTAATTGTTTATGTCATTTTTACATCCTTGTTTAAAAATTGGTATAACAGTAGCTTTTTTGAGAGCCGTAGGGAATATGCTTTCAGTTATAGATAGGTTGACTAAGTATGTTAGAGGTACGATAAGTTCTTTACAGAGATATTTTATTGCATTGGTTGTGATTAAGTCCTCCCCCGAAGAAACATTTGATTTTAGAGAAGAAATTGTGTTTTTGATATCATCAGCTGTAATTTGCTTAAACTCGAGTTTCTTTCCTTGTTCAGGGAGTTCATTTATTAGTATAGCGTCATTACATTGTGTAGCTTGCTTTGCTAGATTTGATCCTATATTTATGAAAAATTTATTGACGTATTCAAGAATTTGGTCAGGATTATCAGCGTATGTCCTTGGGACATTGTTTATATTTAGCACGTCAATTGATGTCATGGTAGCAGATTTAGAACTGGTTATTTCATTAATTATTTGCCACATTTTCCGGGGATTTTGTTTACAATCTACAATTTTTTTCTTGTAGTAGGTTTCTTTTGTATACGTAATAACTTTTTTGCAAATGTTTCTATATCTTTTGTAGAATCTTAACATGTGTATATCGTAAGGATTTTTTTTTAGTTTCTTGTGTAACTCGTCTCTTTTTCTTATGCAGTTTATAACATTCTGTGTAATCCATGGTTTAATGTGTACATTTTTATGTGAGATTTTCTTAATAATTTTTGTGGTATTAGAGAGAATATTATTCTGAAAGAGTTCTATGAAGAAATTCCATGCATCATTTGCATTGTTCATACTTTGCAGTTTTTTCCAATCGGTACATTGTAGATTATGTTTAATGTCATTCCAGTTTATTTCAGTTTTTTCTATTGTTTGTGGTCTTTTCTTGATTTTATTTGACTTGTTTATTTTTATTGAAAGTATAGTTGTATAATGATCTGTTATAGTTGAGTTAAATACAATAGTTTGAGTAATATCTTTTGTTTTACTCATTATATGATCTATGCAACTTTCAGTGCTGTCCACTTTTCGGGTAGGTACATTTATTAAGCTTACCAGTCCATGGGATGCTAGCATCTGCAGATATTGAATTCTCTTGGGATGTCCATTTTCTAGGATATTTATATTTACATCTCCAATAAAAAATATGTTTTTCGTGTCTTTTAGAAGGCAGAGTTCCTCGTCTACGGATTTAAGGAATGGGTCGATGTTTCTTGTTGAAGGCGATCGGTAGATTGCTAATATAGCCTTTTCTTTTCCGATTTTAATTTTTAGACAATTGGCATCTGTGATAATAATTTCCTCAACTTCGGCTTTTATTTCGTTTTTAATGTATATAATTACACCATCGTTTTGTCTTTTGTTATTCAAACTTGAGTAGGTGGTATATCCAGCTATTTCCAAATTCATGTATTTATGATTTATCCAACATTCAGTAAGTATTATTATGTGTAGATTAACTTTTAAATATTTCAGTAAAATTTGTAATTCATCAAAATTTTTTCTGATGCTTCTTATGTTTTTGTGCAATATATTAAAAGAGTTGTTGTTTATCATTGATAGGTCACTTGGTTCCGAGGTTAGTATAGTGTCAGTCATTTTTTTACTTTAATTCATAAATGTTGTTTCGAAGTGCCTTTTTTTACACAATATTTTTAATATCGTCTATATGTTTGATGTAGATTATTTTTTCGGTTGGCATTTTTCGAGTCATTATTTTTCCATCTTTACACCAAACGTAAGAATAGTTTTTTTCTTTGGCAGCTTTTTTGGTTTTCCAGAGCAGTTCCCTTTGATATGGGCTCAATTCTTCTGCAATATAGATTGTTTCAGTAGTGATGTCTTTTATATCTTCATAATTAATATTTTTCCTTTTAGAGATTAGATTGTCTCTAGTCGTTTTTTCAGCAAATTCCACTAGCAGTTTTGGTGGCGCATTGTTTCTTCTATCAGGAGTCCTTTTTACTTCAATTATCTCCTTGTGCTGGATATCCATTCCTGCCGCCGCCGCAACTTTTTTTACGATTTCAATCTGCTGCTCCCCATTTTTTTGGGGAATGCCTGCTATTTCTAGGAAATTAGACCGAGATTTGTACTCAAGGTCTGATATTTTTATTTCAAGTTGTTTGATAATAATATGCTTTTCCTGCTGTTCTTTCTTTATGTTCTCTAATTCATTTTCGATTTTTTTGTTTTGTAATATAGTTGTTTCTAGTTTTTTTATTATATCATCGTACTGACTGCTCATAAAATCTATGCTTTTTTGGGTTTCCTGGGATTGTTTATCAATTTTAGATATGATTTCTCTTTTCATTGATTCAAATTTTTTTTCGATAATTTGAATAATTTTATCAATGTTAAATTTGTCTTCGGTTTCAACGACAGATCCCTAAATAATAATAATACAAACATTCCCGGGTGACTAATATATATTGAAATTAATAGATTACTTCGTTTTTACCACTTTTATTGTTTATAAAACCGACATGTTTCGTCAGCAAAGCTGACTTCTTCAGGGTTTTGACAGAACTAATTTAAAAATAGACATATATATAGGTAATAGAGAAAAATAATCGACATAAACAATAATAAAATTAGAAAGAAAATGATGTTTAAGGGACGAGGGGCAATATAGAATAATTAAAAAAATTTTAAAAGGGGAATAGATTTAATAATGGGTCATTTAAAAACAATTTTTGATTATTAATAATATTTAAATTTGCATTAACACTCTTTCTAATCTCTAAAATTTCTAATTTGTCCAACTGAATGCCATTGACATTACAATGAATTAATTCTATTCCACTGTTAAAATTAAAGGTATGACTAGTTTCTATTAAATGGTTGGCAAACTCCGAGAAACTATTATTATTTAAAGCTTTCATATGCTCTTTAATCCTAATTTCAAAGTTTCTCGAAGTTTTACCAATATAAAAGAAATCACAATCATTACATTTCAATTTATAAATTCCAGATTTTTTCATTTTGGAATCTCTATCTTTATTATTAACAATATAATTTTTAAGTTTATTATTTGCATAAAATACAGGAAGAATTTCATTTGGTACATTCTTTGTCAAGGCATTTATAAACAATAAAAGTGGTAAAAACGAAGTAATCTATTAATTTCAATCATAATGGTGCCACAAAATAAGTTTGCTGTGTTAGAAGAAGTAATATATATTATTTTATGTGAGTACAGCGCAAGAGTCCCGATAACAACCAGCCAGGTAAATTGTGGCAACCCCAATATGGAGTACGTTTGAGGCTGAAAGCTGTGAGGTGGGAAAGAAGTTGGGAGGAGGAAGTTGTAGAAGTACCAGGCTATTCTGATCTGGTCACCAAACACGGCTAAAGCCACTTCAAGTAACGTTTCGATTCAAAGTGGTGATCTTTCACCATCAAATATACGACTTTATATTATATTAAATGGAATAAATGTGAAATAACCAATTATTTAGTGAAAATGAAATGCGTGAAAGAATTGCATGTGTGTGCGTGAGTGCCACCAAAAGTTCAAATAATGCATTGTCATTGAAAACGAGCCTGTACGCCAAGTTTCAGCTCGATCGGATGTCAGGAAGTGGCATACTTTCCACTTCCAAGATTTGCTTTCATTCAAGAAAAAAAATGAAATTCGCATTGATGTATCTAAAAATAGGACCGTAGTTCCGGTTTTTGTTCAATATCTTTCAGTTAAAGTGTGTATATTCACATCTACTTTTTAATTTGGGAGGCGGGAATGGGTACCGCCGCCCCGGGAACCTTTATTGGATAACCAACACCTCTGCCATAGGTCACCCCAAGTGGTTTGGTGATTTAGCAGGGGTGCCCGGTTCATGGGATGAGGTTTGTCTAGGTCTTGGAGGCGGATGACCAGGACATACTGAACCCCAGATTCCTACCCACCCCTTAAAACCTTTTCCTTCCCAGAACTCTCCTCTCCTTCCTTTCCTTAAAAAAAAACCCTCCACACAGCATCCTCAAAGATGACATAGGCCCTGAGGGAAATTATTTTCCTCAGGGCCTCCTGTGTGGAGCTCATGTAAAAAAAAAAAAAAAATCTACTGACACTCAGAATTGAATTTTCGATGAATTTCAAAGAACATATTTTTAGTAAAAATGATTTTTGTTTATTTCAACTCCCTTCAGATAAATTTGGTAAGTACAAATTTTCACTTCAAGGCACTTAAACGTTGCGTGAAAACGTTGCGCCTTAGCCGTATTTGGTGAACAGACCCGAATTGACAGTTACTCCCCAACCTTCCTCCCCCAAACCTCATTCTCTTCCTCACTAGGATTCACATAAATAATTATTGGTTTTATTGGTAACATCGTGACTAAAGATATTTAAAACAAGGTCTATAGATAATATTTTCCCATTAAATAGCTGATTTAGTTTGCATTGTATTACAAACAGACTTTTGTTAAAATAAACTGCTTTAACTCAATAAAAATCATTCTAACATAAATAAAAAGCACCCGTCACGAAACCATCTTTCGTTAATATTTTTAAACAATAACAACTGGACATTTTTAGTACCTAAGTAAATGTCAAACCGCGTTATTAGTTGTGAGCATTTGACAATGAATCACCCCAAAACAAAACTCCTAACCAATAAGGGCGTGGTATGATATGGTAGCCAATGATCCAGTTAAATTTATTGGACAGAAAGTTTTATGCAGTGAAATTCTATAGGGGTTGCACTTTGCTATAATTTGTTGATCGTATTGTTATTTTTTTGTGTGGTATCTATTGATTATTTTATGATGTCTTTTCAGATGCTTACCATTTATTTCAAATTTGGTTCTGTTATTATAACACTAGCCAGTTGCTTCACTAAGCTGAAATAATCATAGAACTTGATTAGGACTTTCACAGGACGTTAAAATTAACTTTAAAATTTGATGAATTGTTAATTTTTTTTGAAACAAACCGTCCTTACTAAAAAACCAGACATTATTATAATATTTTAATCTAATACATATAAAAAAGCTGGATACACACACACACTGTTGGCTCTACAACCCCTGGTGGGTCTTGGCCTCCTCAAGAGTCTTCCTCCACTCATCACGGTTTTGTGCCAGCTCTCTCACAAGGTAGATATATCTTTGAAGACGTTGTCGCTCCATCCCAATCTTGGTTTTCATAGGCTCCTTAAAAAGCTGGATACAGAATATAGAAATAGAAAATATAAACTGAAACAAAATAGACACCAAATACAAACTGAAACCTAAACCACCCAACTGCACCAAAGAAACACCATGTAATTTATTTTATAATTACTTGATGTTATTCATACTGTTAAATTTGAACGTGTAAAGGAATTCCTCATCCCAGTGAGGATATCATTATCTTTATTTGTTACAAAAAAGGAAGATTTTTTTTTAAACATTGTCAACAATGTTCTTACAATTAATGGACTCCAGTTACTAATATCTACAGCCTGTATGTCTGACGAATATCTACAGCTCATATGTTGAACTAATATCTACGAACTTCAGAGTGTTGACTAATATCTACAGAGCGTAGGTTGAACTAATATCTACAGAGCGTAGGTTGGACTAATCAGCTAAATGTGTCCAATAGTCCGATATCAGGGATTTTTACATACATACTTACATAAATTAAGTTTTTTAAACTGCATACGCAATATTACGTTATTCCAATATGCTATACATAATTGCAAATCCAACCTCTGCCAGTACTGTAGATATTCGTCAACACTTTGGTTGTCATAGATATTAGTCAACAGTTTGAGCTGTAGATATTCGACAACACTTTGATTCTCATAGATATTAGTTCGATTTTTTCAGTTTTTGGAATTCCTGTAGATATTAGAAGACGCCTCCCAATTATTGCCTAAATTATTTATACGGCGAACGGGCATACCTACCGATGCCTCAATGTTGATTTGCAAGGTTAATTGTACTCAAGTCTGAAAAAAATTGTAACAACTGTTGCTATTCAATATCGTGATAGAATGTTAAAAATTACAAAATTACCGGACTATCTGTCACGTTTTTTCATCACATTGTTAGAATATTATCGGATGCATTCCCCGTGGGAAGATGAATACGATCGTCCTTGCGGAATCGGATTCCCGGAGACCAGAAGGTTGCAGGAGGAGTATCACCTTCCCTTGTGGGGTCGAAAGTGGGTGGAGGGGTAGGTTTAAAACCTTCCACAACTAATATCCGAAATCCTTTAACCCACCGTTGATAAAATAACATATAATCGCGTGTTTAAAATTCCATCAAGTTCATTATAACGTATAATATACAACGGTTGAAGGAGTCCTAGGAACGGAATTCCCACAGTTAGGCAGTAGTAAGGTAAGGTTAGGTGGTAAAGTAGTTGCGACATATGTGACTTACCGGTTTTATGCAAATGTCAAAAGTCGCCAGTTTAGTTTTACGTTGCTTTTTATACGGCAACACTTTTGGACCCGATGCATTGGTCAGTCAAAAATAAAAAACAAAGCATTGTTGAAAGGGGCCCACCGTTTTAAAAATTCCTAAATTCCTACCTATTCATGAGTATCGATTCACGAGTATCTATGTATGGATTTTTATCAAACCTAATTTTTTTAATTGATTAAGTTAAATGCTTTGCCTTTTAATTATTTACTTTATTTAATTATTATTTTTTTTTTTTAACAATTATTATACGCAATAATTGTCATCCTGAAACACTCATTTACATTGAAAAAACTTCCGAGAAAAGATACTTGCCGCCAACGGGACTTGAACCCGTGTCCTTCTGATTGCCGGTCGGATGCTCTGACCACTGAGCTATGGCGGTTTATCAAATACCCGCCAAATAATTCAATATATACTAGTGTTTCATTCAACAATTACTGCTTATTTTATTTTTTCCACCTGAAAACTACCAACTTTATTTTTGCGAGAGAGACATTGTTAGTGTTAAATTGTTAAATCCCTCGCTAGGTGGCGTCGAGACAAATTATGTCTGCATTTATTGGGGAAATACTTAAACTTGTCAAATATTAATTATTATTTTTTAATTTATAAACTAACGTTTAGACAAGATTTTTATGCATGGCACAAAGGGTAACAATTATTATAAGCAATAATTGCCTGAATCAGGCTGACAATTATTGGTATTGGTTTTTTATTGATTAGTATCAATAAAAAGCCCCGAAGAAGTGAGCATTGCTCACGAAACATGTTGGTTTTGTAAACAATAAAAGTTGTAAAAACGAAGTAATTTATTAATTTAAATCAAAATGGTGCCACAAAATAAGTTTGCTGTGTTAGAAACAGTAACAATTTTTAGTTAATAAGGTACATTAATAATGACAGGTGCTAAAGAATACCTTTATTTCGCTCTTGAAATGATTGTAGTTCGATTGAAAAATGTCAATTTCAGAAGAAAGGTTTAATAGTGAGGTCATTCTCCTCAGTAAAAAGTAAAAAGTATGCTCTGGTGAAGTTATCGGGGACATAAAGTGAAATCCTTTCCAGAACATCAGGATTGCTAATGTTCCCGTTTAGCAGCTTGTGTGCTACTAGCACCATTGCAATTTTTCTCCTAACGTCGAGACGATTTAGTCCCAGCATTCCCATATTTTTACCCATACTATTGACTCCAGATTTCAAGTGTTCTTTCATATCCATTTGAAATGTTCACATATTTATCTCTTTCCAATATAAAATCATGCGTGCAATTATTTTGCTTCTCTGATACGAACTCTTTTTCTGAATAAAACACTTTTTGTAAATTGATTATTTGAATTGTGTAGATTTTTTATCTTCATATATAAACATAATATAAATTGTTTATCGAAGAGAGTGAAATTTAATTCACTGGTATATAATACAATTTCAATTTGGGAGGCGGGTATGGGTACCGCCGCCTCAGGAAACATTTATTCTATAACCAACACCTCTACCATAGATCACCCAAGGTGGTTCGCTAAGCTTGGTTACTTAGCAGGGGTGCCCGGGTTCGTGGGGTGAGGATCTAAGTTTAGGCGGTGGATGCGTCTACCCACTTAGCGGACCGAAATTAGAGTGGCCGAATATAGATAGTAGGGAAAGACTGATTGAGTGGAGACCTTTCGACTTCTCCATTCGGACTCTCTACCCATTACTTTGCCCCGCAGTGGGAGGAATGGATTCATACGTCCGTTACTCCTGGACACATTGAATCCCAGATTCATACCCATCCCGCATACATTTTCCTACCCAGAACTTCGTCTTCTTCCTTTCTATTAAAAGACACTAGACAAAGCATCCCCAAAGATGACATAGGCCCCGAGGGATGTCTTTCCTCCGGACCTCCTGTGCGGAGACAATGTAAAAAAATAATATAATATATAGGGTTACGTTAATTTCACAAATAAGTAAGCCGAATTTTTTTTTAATCTTATTGATTTTCGATTAGTTTAAAAAAAATATTTCGGTGTTGCCTCTGTCTGTAACTCCGGTTCTTTTAAGTAATCTTTTTAGAATATTTGTACATGTATTTATTTTAAGCCTGGGTCTGAAGGTGTAAAAGGTATATCCATAAATGACCCAGGTGTACATTTTAGTTAGGTATGTGATGTACAGTACCGTCAGTATCGCCCCGGCACGCGTGGCTGCCCACCAACATTCCCATAGAGCACCATCACACGCCATAAGGCCGGGTTCATAACACCGCAGTAATTAGCTATCCACCCTCCTCATTTTATTCACATTAGCTCCCACAGTCAAAAATGTAAACGACGGAAGAATGGACGATTTTATTAGGTGGTGGATGTACAGAATTATGCGCGTTGCTTCACAGCTTTTGACTTTACAGGTAGGTTAAAAAAAATTCATTAGCTTCTTACAGGAGGGCTTAAGAGCGTTTAACCAGCCAGCGGACGAAAATCCACATTTCGTCGAAAGTTGTTCTTCCGATCGTGCAGGGCGGTTACAATGAGAAAGATTGATTATTCTCTGTACCAGCTTTTTTAAATTATAACTCAATATCGAATTTATTTCAATCCAAATTAGCTTTAATTTATACCTTCATCCAAAAATGCTGAAAGGCGTGATGATAAAACTATTAAAATAGTGTACTTTTTGTAGTTATTTTTTGATTATAAGTATTTATCATTTTTCAAAAATGTCTAAATTTAATAAGAATGTTAAAAAAATCTGAAATATATTAGTTTGTAAGTGCGCAAATAAATACACAAATGGACCAATTTTCGTCAAGAAACACATGTACGTACATATTTTTTAATGATTTTATTGAAACTAAAATTAAAATTCTAATACATAGCTTTGCTAGATAATGTATTGATTTATTTTACTGCATGATTACATTATTTGAAATGGGTGTGGTATAATGCAAAAACTTTTTTTTAAATTTAACAAATCTGCCAACGACCTATGGAATAACCTTATTATACTAAAAATTAAAAAAAATTCTAAAAATTTATTACATAACTATGCTATATAAAAGAACAATCTTTCGAAATCCATTTATAATTTTTTGTGGAAAAGAGTCAATACGTCTAAAAACTTTTTTGAAAATGACGTATTTCCGGCTTTCTCTGGTAATGCCCTCTTAAGGAAAAAAAAATCCCTCAGGTCCTACGTCGTCTTTGGAGATGCTGAATGGAGGGTCTTTTGAAGTTCTGGGAAGGAAAAATGTATGAGGGGTGAGTAGGAATCTGGGTGTCAATGTGTCCAGGAGTAATGGAGATATGAATCCATCTGGGAGGCGGGAATGGGTACCGCCGCCCCGGGAACCTTTATTGGATAACCAACACCTCTGCCATAGGTCACCCCAAATGGTTCGCTACGTTTGGTGATTTAGCAGGGGTGCCCGGGTTCATGGGGGTGAGGTTTGTCAAGGTCTTAGAGGCGGATGACCAGGACACACTGAACCCCAGATTCCTACCCACCCCTTAAACCCTTTCCTTCCCAGAACTCTTCTCTCCTTCCTTACCGTCCCCAAAAATGACATAGTCCCTGAAGGAAATTATTTTCCTCAGGGCCTCCTGTGTGGAGCTCATGTAAAAAAAAATCCCTCCCACTGCGATGAAAGGCGATGGGTCAAGAGAGTCCGGCTGGAGAGTTCAAAAGGACTCATTCAATCAGTCTCTCCCAATCCGGCCCGCCACGCGGTACGTGAACAAATGCATTCGCCGCCGATACCTCGCTCACCCCCATGAAGCCGGGCACTCCTGCTAAGTAACCAAAACAAAAATTTTAACAAAACAAAAAAACGACTTCAAAAAATGCACTATATATCTATGCATAAAGTTACAAACCTACCTTGGCTGACACCGACTCCGAAAATAACAATCGTACCTACATATTGATGAGCAGAAAAAGTAAGTTGATTATTAAGTTGTAGAAGAATACGAAATTATTTTTTTACTTTTTAGTGCATTTTTTGAAGTCGTTTTTTTGTTTTGTTAAAATTTTTGTTTATTTTTTGATTTTTAGTGAATGAAGTACACTAACTAATTCGATTAAGATTTGGCAGAGTACCGTAAATTTGCTCTTAAGAATTGGAGAGTTCCGTTATTTTGTCATGGATCCCATAATCAGAACCTAACCAAACTCTCATCAAACTACCATTGAAGTACATCTTTTCCAATAAAAAAACAATGATCGATATCGGTTGGCGTGATATTGAGTTATTCGTCCATTTGTCGCGCACATGCTTGATGCAAATTTAAGACTTATATGATTTTCTCATAAATGCCATTGTCAGAACTGGACAAAATTAAAATGGGACCATACGCGAAGCACCAGCTTTCAAATAAAAAAGAATCATCAATATCGGTTCACCCAGTCGAAAGTTCTGAGGTAACAAACATAAAAAAAATAAATAAAAAAAATACAGTCGAATTGAGAACCTCCTCTTTTTCGAAGTCGTTTAAAAAGTAGGTGACTTATGGCAGAGGTGTTGATTATCTAATATCCTAATATAATTTTTAATCCTATAAAGAAGTTATCTTTAGCCGCCTCGTTTATGAGATAACCAACATCTCTGCAATAGGTTACCCCGAGTGGTTCGCTACGTTGGTGACTTAGTAGAGGTGCCCGGTTGTCCGTAATGCGTCCGCCCACCAACTTGTGGCAGGCTAGATGGAGAGATATGAAATTACAAATGTTGGAGGAGCGCGCTAATATTTAAAGCGACAAAATCGATGTGAAAATTGTGAAAATGTTTAATAAAACACGACTCGTTAAAAATATAGTAAAAATCTTGCGGGAGTTGTCTTAAACAGCATTTAAAAAAACACTGTGAATTTTTTCATAATTATAACTTGTAAAATAACTGAAACAAACGTGTTCATAATAATTTTTGGAGCATAGTTTGCGATTTTTTTCTATCGAGGGAATTTTATATAATTTGCGTTTCAGCGCGGGGTATGTCAAGATATTATCTTCAAGAATAACATATCTATTTTAAGAGCTTTAAAACTTAACGTGTTTAAGGGAGATATGTAAGAAGAAATCGGTAGAAATTCGGGTAGCGGAGTTTTAAACCACTATATTATTTTTATTTATTTGTTTTAACTTAATAAGTTAAACCTCAAATTGTTATCTTTGTAGTCTTTAGTGATTAAATATTACAATTTGAAGTTTTACTCATTAAGTTAAAAAAAAAACAAAATGTCAACAGATGTCGCACATTACAAAAAAGGATAGGTTTATCCAAGACACCATCTAGATACAAAATTAATATGTGTATAATTATAATACCCACGCACAGGCTGCGCCTTAGTGGATTCCCATTACTCTTCATTGATACGTATACATCAAATGTAAAAATTGGGAAAAAAAGGAAAAACAAAAACAAACAAAAAAAAAAAAAATTAACTAAATTATAACCAAATTCTTGGTTTTGATAAGACATTAGACCACATGTCGAAGTTACTGTAACAGCAAAAATGTCTGGTCGTTTGTAAAACAGGTGTCGTGTGTCATCACAAAAACTGTCGTTTAGTCAGTAATATGTAAAGAAACTTTTATTATCCTTACAATGTAAGAAAATATACAGTTGTAAATTGTTACTTTTTCAGACGGGCTGTTTTATTTCATTGCATTGCGGGACGTTTTATTTTTTGTTTGAATACAAAATAATACACTTTTAAAAGAACATTACATTAGCAGCTAAATAAAATAAATTTCTACGCGCCGACTCGACACAGCAGACCAAATATCGTTTTCTACATTGATAGATGCAACACCAATTCCAACCTAAATGAATTTAAGCAAAGGACATACAACTACTATAATAATATTTGCACATATAGACACACTTGCTGACATATTCACTGCTAGTTACTTTCGCTACAGAATTTCATTGTATAACATTCTAGGTGCGAATAACACATACCTATCACATATTCATGACGATTAAATTAATTGTACCTGGCAACTTTCCCTTGTCCCTCTCCTCCCCTTGTCCGTCCCAACCCAAATACCTATTTCGCAGGGTATTCAAGTATAATAGTGATAATCGCATTTTTTTATTGTTGTGTATTACAGGTTTATCACTTGTTGAATTTACACCTGTATTATTATTTTTTTATTGCTGCTGAATTGTTTTTATTTTGTTTTGTTTTTCTTAAATGTTCTTGTTTACATTCAGTTACTTTTATGCTTCTAATAATATAATGTAACTTCTAATTCTAACTTCTTATCTTCACCTATCTGTGAACATTATTAATTGGTCTATTTTTGCCATCCTCTTATGTATATTTTCTTACCAAATAAATCCTTCCTTCCAGAAAATAAATAAATAAATTACTAAGAAACCATTGACGCAGTATTGATCGAAGTAAAAAACCATTGGCGCTGAGTACAAACAGGCGATCAGTTTCATAAATTCCCCTATCTTAATCAAATGAATTGCAATCTTTAGAGCACAGGAGTAAAGTGGGAATGCTGTTTTAGTTCAAAAAGGTCAGAAAGCCAAAAAAAAATTCGTTTGATTGAACCCAGGATTAAATATTCCTGGATGGGATGGGGTCGCATTAGCTTTGCGATCAGAGCAGAGCTCCGGCAAGGCTCCTGGGTTCAATTCTTAGATGTGACTGAATCTTTTTATGATTTTTGTTTTTCAATTTTTTGTTTGAGAGTCGCAAATATTGTCTTCAAGATTAAATATTACAACTTGTTATATAAAACTAACTTGTACAAAGTTATTTAGAAAAAAACTTCTTAGACTGGTAGGAAGGTCAATAGATGTCGCACATTAAAGTAAAAATGAATATATATGTATTTATCCAAGACACTATTCCCATTGCATTTAGTTCGGGAAGAATCTAGGATACATAAATATAGTACTTAATAAGAATAATATTATAGAATATTAGTATTCCATGGTGGGAGATATTCTCAGGATAAACATCTAGATATTTCCCAATCATCATCTTCCTCATCTCCATTCCGTCCCCATCTCCCTCAGCCTCACAATCTCCCCGATTATTTGGGGGGATATTATCATGGACCCATTGGATCCGGACGGACGCCCGGACTGCGGGAACAGTTTAAAAAAAATTACATTAGCTCCACACAGGAGGCCAAATAATTTCCCCTTAGGGCCTATGTCATCTTTGGGGATCCTGTGTGGAGGGTATTTTTAGGGAAAGGAAGGAGAGGAAGTTCTGGAAGTTCTGGTATAAAGGGTGGGTAGGAATCTGGGGGTCAATGTGTCTAGATCGGTTGGAGAGGTCTAGGTTGGGTCTCCCTCAACCAATCTCTCTCGATCCGGCTCGACATGCAGTAGATGGGCAAGCGCATTGGCCGCCAAGACCTTGACAAATCTCACCCCATAAATCCGGGCACCCTAACCTGCTAAGTCATCAAACGTAGCAAACCACTGAGGTGACCAATGGCAGAGGTGATATGGTTATCCAATAAATGGTTCCCGGGGTGGCGGTACCCATATCCGCCTTCCAAGTTGGGACTCTTGTGCGGTATTCACAGTAAAAAAAACGAAAAATTAAACTTTTGTGCAATATCGCACCCACAAACATAAAAAATTAAGAACAATAAACTCACCCCAAGAACACGAAAATGCAAAATTAAATACCACCACCCAAAAAAATCCGTCATGAAAGAACCATATTTTTTTCTTCAAACGCAATGAGAAGTCATCATGATCATCTTAAAAGTCTCAAACTCAAACAAAGAGCACCAAAGGGAAGGCTTGTCGGGTCATCCCGTCGGCAGTTCTTTGTGTGGCTTTTTTTTAGTTGTTTGTAGTCACATATTCCAAATGTTGCCGTAACGGTTTTAGGGTCTCGTGCCGCGGAGGGCCGAGCGAACCCGAGTAGCCACGGAAACACCCGAAGTCTTGCGGAAGTCTGAACAAGGCTTCGAATGAAATATAATCACCCATGCAAATGATATCAGATTTGCATTGGGAAATAAAAGATGAGATGACTAAAAAAAATTTTTACCAAAAAAGTTCTTTAGAATTATATCTACTTCAAACCATTTGGGAAATTCGGAATCATACAAAATCACGTAGCCCTTATGTAGATGGCGATGACGCTTCTGTTCAATTTGGGAGGCGGGTATGGGTACCGCCGCCCCGGGAACCATTTATAATCAACACCTCTATCATAGGTCAACCCAAGTGGTTTGCTACGTTTGGTGACTTAGCAGAGGTATCCGGGTTCATGGGGTGAGGTTTTTAGGGGTGTTGTTGGTGGATGAGTCTGACCACCAGCTGCGTGGCCGGATCGGGAGAGGGTGATTGAGGAAGTCCTTTTGACTTCTCCAGCCGTACTCTTTCGGAACATCGCCTTGCACCATAGTGGGAGGGATGGATTCATACGTCTGTCACTCCTTGACATACTGACCCCCCAGATTCCTACCCACCCCTGGTACCTTTTTTCTTTTTCAGAACTTCCTCTCCTTGTTTTCCTAAAAAGACCCTCCACACAGCTTCCCCAAATATGACAAAGGCTATATATGTCATCTTTGGAACTAATGTAAAAAAAAACATCGCCAAAAACATGTTTTATTTTATTTCGTAAGATCACGCGCATTTTCTAAATCACTTAATTTGCTTCATCATTTAATATCACCATATCCGAAAATGGGTTTAAAAGTAGGAGAATTTGCGCTGAAGTAGTTTTTATGTACTTGAGACTTTATTTTTTTCTGGGCTTATAAAAATACTTGTCAGAAATTTTTTTCACTTGATTTTGTATTACTTCGAATGCTTCTAACATGGCGTTGTTTTCCGCACGGGGAGGCAGAGAGGATAGAACGCCGAACACTCAAATAAAGTCAAATAATACTATATCCCTTTTTATATTCGTGTTTAACCTTGGATATTTGAAAGGGAACGAGTTTTTTTAAAGATTATACGAGTTCCTAACATTAGCATCATTCTGTCTTTTTCCAACCTCTTACATATCACTAAATTCAAATGTGATAATGTGACCATAAACATTTTATGACTTTTCAATTTGGACCCTTTTTAATTTCAATCTCACATTATATGACAGGTATTCCCATGCAAGTATTTTAATCTTATCTTTTAAAAATATTATGTAAAGATTTTTATTTTCTAAAAACTATAAAACAAATATGAATATCGCTTTTAATTCTTCAATATTAAAAAAAATTAATCATCCAATTTTATTTTCATTTTTAAAGAACGACAAACATTCTCGGGTTACGAATAACCTAAATATGTTTGAAAATATCCTGCTACCACCACACTAAGCAGAAAATGTTGATTTGTCATGATGGAGGACTTAGCCAGCCGAGAAATCGAACACACGGCGCCCGGGTAGGACCCAAACGCGATGCCCACTAAGCTACTGACAGGAATTTTAATTATTATTTATCTAAATATATATTTTTTTAATTCTGTATTGAGAGGGTATTCACCAGAGAACCAGAAATATTTCATTTTTAAATCAGATTTTAGACGTATTGACTCTTTTTCACAAAAAATTATAAATGGATTTCGAAAGATTGTTATTTTATCTACCATTCCCATGTTTAAATTTTGAGAAAAAATGTTAATTTTTAGTATATTAAAGTTATACCATAGGTCGTTGGCAGATTTGTTTCATTTAAAAAAAATATTTTTTATTATACCACATCCATTTTAAATCATATAATCATGCAGCAAAATAAATCAATACATTATCTAGGTATCGTATGTTTTAGAATTGTAATTTTAGTTTAAATAAAATCATTAAAAAATATATACTTACATGTGTTTCTTGATGAAAATTGGTCCGTTTGTGTATTTATTTGCGCACTTACTAACTAATATATTTCAGATTTTTTTAACATTCTTATTTAACTTAGACACCAGTAAAAAAATGATAAATACTTATAATCAAAAAATAATTAAAAAAAGTACATTATTTTAATAGTTTTATCATCACGGCTTTCAGCATTTTTGAATGTAGGTATAAATTAAAGCAAATTTGGAATGAAATACAATCGATATTGAGTTATAATTTTTAAAAGCTGGTACGGAGAATAATTAATATTTCTCATTGTAACCGCCCTGCATGATCGTAAGAGAACAACTTTCGACGAATTGTAGATTTTCGGCCGCTGGCTGGTTAAACGCTCTTAATGTAATTAGTAAGTTGTTTTTATAATCTACGCATGATTATCATGATATGTGCAACAGCCTAGTTATGGCTCCATTACAGTTAATCCTCTGACAGTTGGCCCCCCATTACACTTATGTACAATATGCGGTCGGTTTAGGGTATAAAGTATACCTACTTGCACAGAATAAAAGTTAGTGTTCCGAAAGGGAATGCAGAGAGGATGTACCGCCGAATAAAAAAAAATGTTGACACATTTTTATCCAAATGCATCAAGAAAAAACTACTTGTCTATTTACTGTATTTACCCGAGTATTAGTACAAAAATCAACACCGTAATTCGTTTGACATCTACTCGTATACCAAGTTATTATTAAATGTATTTTTGAAGTTGATTTTAGGTTTGAAATCTTACTAATAATATTATAAAGGCGAATGTTTGTATGGATGTATGTTTGTTACTCTTTCAGGTAAAAACTACTAAATGGATTTTAATAAAACTTAACAATAATATAGCTCATACATCAGAATAACGTATACGAGCTCTGACATTATGAAATTTGTATAAAAAATTGCAATAGGTGGCACGCGAGCTGTTTGAAAACGGAATGTACGGGGAATGAATGTTTGGAATGCGGGAGGGGGGAGGGGAACCCGGGAGAGGAGAGGGGAACTCGGGAGGGGGGAGGGGAACACAGGAGGGAGATTCGCGGGAGGGGGGAGGCGAATATGGGTGGGGGGAAGGGAATCTGGGAGGGGAGAGGGGAACTCTAGAGGGGGATTTGCGGGACAGGGGGGGGGAGTTGAGTGAGTAGAGGGAAGGTGGAGGAATTGGAGTGGGAACGCGAGAAGGGGAAGGGGACGCGGGAGAGTAATGAGAAGCGGAAGGGGACGGGATTATTGGGAAAGGACACGCAGGAAGAAACAATTTCTTTAGTAAATAGCATAGCAACGCATGCCGGGAACCAGCTAGTTGGTAAATAAAGCGAATTATAATTCCGGGGGCCAACTGTGGGGAGATCAACCATTAGGTAACCGCCTAGTCGAGAGAACTCTAAAAAATTGTAATACCCATGTAAAAAAAGTTGAATAAAAAAAATGCGTACGTATACTTCTAACGCGTTAAAGATTAATAATTTTTAAAATATGTTTTCTTAATTGCATATACTTTAATTTTTCAGCTTTATATTTTCAAATGCACATATGGTAGCGGCTTATTCAAAGCAAATATTATTAAATTTCCAAATTGGTTGTACGCACGGGTCATATAGCTATCAAATTTATAATTACAATAATCCTAAACGCAAATTAAGATTTTCGTGCGTCTCTTTGTAAAAAACATTAATGAATTAATGTAGAGATTAAAATTGATATGCTTTTTTACAAGTAGGTACTAAATAACCAATATTTAACAATTGAAAAAATACTGAACTAAAAGAAACAAATTAACTATGTAGGTACTACAATGCGAGACCCATTATTGAATCAATAAATCACAAAGCAAACAATTAATTTAACACACCTGCAATTATATTATAAAGTTTTGCTAGAGCAAATAAATGGGTAATGAGACCTGCAAGGGTTCTCAATCTTTGGGTCATTTTGAATGTAAAGAATCAAATTACAAAAATTAATGAAGGCACATTTCGCACGCTTTTTGTTTTATTTTTTATCTAAATTAAAACGATTCGACAGTATTTACCGCAAGGGGATTTGCTCAAGTAGACTTTTGGCTCAAGTACCTATATTAGTTGCGTAAATTTTTAAATTCTGGTCAGAAAAATATGATGAATTCCATTACGCGAGAGCTTACTTAAAAGAGTTGTTATTAGAATTATTCCCTTGTGATACACCTAGATATGTAATATTTTAGTAACATCAGAATATAGGTATGTTCAAATAACGTACTCATAATATGCTTGCTTGTGATTTAGCGAAAAGATTCTACACACAGCATCTCCTAAGGTCACATAGGCCCCGAGAGAAATTACTTTCCTTAGGGCCTCCTGTGTGGAGCTTATGCAAAAAAAAAACACAGAGAAAAGCCACTGAAATTATTATTTTAATGTCTGGCCGAATAATAAAAGAGAAGATACTGTCTGCAGATAAGATGATACAAATACTGTCAAGACTGAAAGTGGCAAGAGAAGTATTGGCCACGAGGGAGTTCACATATATTGAGTCGTTCAATTTCTATATCCGCTATATCAACTTTCACTGATCGGAGAAAACCGCAAAAAACTGTCACATCTCTTAATAATTAAAATAAAGCGTAAATTAAAAAAATTGCAGTTTATTTTTTTATATAATTAATTGGAGTAATATTAATTCGAAAAGTGTTCATTTTTCAATGTATGTCTAGAAATATTTAAAATGGACATAGCGGATTTTGATACTCGCTTCGTGATTTATATGGAATATAGAGGCTTTTGAAACTCAACTGACCTGAAGGGCGTGTTTCTACACCGCCATCTTGGCAAAATAACTGCTCGTGATTGGTTAAATTCCGATATAGCGGGTTTTGATAGTAACTCCTTGAATGATATAGGCTTTATTTCTCATTCGCAGTTTTAATATGGTCGTGATAAAGGAGGTTTTGAAACTCAATTTTAGATTAGTCTTGTTCCTCGCAAAAATGTGAACAAGATGTCATACTCAGATCATTTTGTCAAAATATCGGATATGGCGGGTATTGAAATTATAGGACTTTAGGACGATTTTAACCTAAAAAACACAGATAACCTAAAATCCGAAAAGAATATAAAAACTTAAAAAAAAACTATTTAAACTTAAGATGTTAGAACAAAATTAAATTTTTTACTACTATACTATAATACACTACTGTACATATAATTTTTTTTTTTTAAAGAAGAAAGACAATCATTCCCGGGTTACGAATAACCCAACAATGTTTGAAAATCTCCTACTACCACCACAGAAAGCTTGCTTGTGTTGTGATGGAGGACTTAGCCAGCCGAGGAATCGAACACGCGACGCTCGGGTGGGACCCAAGCGCTATGCCCACTCAACCACTGACCAGTCCAATATGTACTACAATACTATATTATATGCTCTGTAGGTACTTAAGTTAAGAAAGCGAAGTATTATATTTCTTTTAACTTAATAATAATAAAATAAAATAAGATACAATAAGTTTTATGAGGACGTGACGTTTGGTGACAGATATAGTACTACGTGACCCGAGTGGTGTTAGATGTATGATTGATAATATAATTATTCTAACATCTTAACTAGTTAAGTATTCTGCAGAGTGGGTTACAGTACAAAGTTTGAGAATAATTGCTCTTTGAAGTAAGTGCGCTGGTATGTAGGTATAGATGGAGCGTATGGCTTGCTCTCAATACTTACTAGAAATCACTCTGTAATTTGGCAGATCATCACAACAACAAAATAAATAATGACCCAAGATTAAAGCGAAATTAAACTTTGTAAAATTTGAATAAAATTCGGGTTACCCACTCTTCCTCAAAACGTCGGTTTTTTTCAATGATTATTATTTGTAAAGTGTGACGATGTCGGCCGAGGCCATATGGCCCGTCTCTCCCCATTCGCCTTCTGTTGCCGTGTCGAGGGGAAACTGGGGCAACTCACTCCGTCGGGTACTTTTGTAATAGATACAATACTCAATACGGCATTATCTGCGTAAGTAAGGCTAAATTTTGAACTCTTTTAATTTATTATTCAGGTACCTGCATTACAATTCAATCGGAAAAGTAACCGTGATAAACCATTTTTTTTATTATTAAAGCTTTTCACAGTACGTATCTACCGTTCTAACTGGTCCCATGCCAACTCAGAATGAAACCAACTCAAAACCACCTCAGAAAGGTCATTAAAAGCTATGAAAAAAGAATATAAACCTAACTTGCCATTTAACCATTTTTTATCATCACTCTTAATTACTTTTTGAGGTGGTTCTGAGTTGGTTTCGTTCTGTTTTTGCCGGTCACCGTTCTAACCATATACCGGTGGTCACGGATTCCTAACACAGTTTAAAAAAATTGCTTCAGAATAAATTAATTGGGTAGGTACCCTTTTGAAATATATTATTCCCAAAAGTTTCTAAGTGAACATTTAACTAAAGTCCAACTCTCCTTAGTCTCCATGGTCGAGGGGTAAAGATCTCAAATAGCAATCCAAGGGCACGGGTTCGAATCCAAGCGTGCGCAAGTAAATTTCATTTGTTTGGTTTGTGTTATTTCACAATTTATTTATCTAAAATACCATTTATCACATTCCAGAGTGGAAGATTCTCTCAGTATCGCTCTGGTGTACGACCACCACTCATAATTGAAATGTCACTTGAAATGGCTTTAGCCATGTTTTGTGACTAGGTCTGAACAACCAGGCACTTTCCCATCTCTCTTTCTCCATCTTCTTCCCCCCCATTACCTTCAGCCTCACAACATACCCCAATTGGGGATTCTCACTGAATCCAGATGGGAGCAGTTGTGAATCTTACATAAAAAAAAAAAACTATTCCTAACTGTCCGGTCTCGGTGGGACTATCGCAACCCCTATTGAGGAATATCGTGAGGTTGAATGATAAAGTGGAGTACCTGGCTATTTAGATATGCTCACAAAATAGGCTAAAGCCGTTTCAAGCAAAATTTCGATTCTGGATTGTGATATTTTACCATAATGATACTAAGAGAATCTACCCCTCTGGTATTGCGTTGCTAACACACGATTGGTATGTATATTATAAGATCGATGAATATTCGAACCTGGGACCTTCAGATTCGTAGGCCAAAATCTCAACCGCTCAGCCACGAAAGTTTCTAAAATACTTTGTTTGATTTCTCGATTTGTAAGTTTGCATGACGTCGATCTTAATTTTGATATCAGTATTCCTACGGCTGCTAAAATTATAGATTGACTCCATTTAAATTTAACAAAAATTCATATAACCCTTGCAGCATTTTGCCTCGAATTCCTCAAGTAGTAGGTTTTACCTTGCAGGGAAGAAGGTTCTGTTTTCCCTACAACTGCGACTGTTTATATCTGGGGGTAGTTAGTTGTATAGCGAGGGTGGAGGCAGTAAGGGTGTACCGTCTGTCGTGACACGTGTTCAGAAAGGACCTGTGCCCTTTCATCGCAGCCCTTGATCCTGATCCTGGGGGCTCCTGAAAAAATGATCGAGGGATCATTATCAAAACGATACAAGTGCTTGTCAGGATGGAATTAATTTTATTGACGGGGTAAAGAAATTACATCCTCTTTGATGATTAAACTTTATACATCATATAAAATGCTATTATTTTTTCAACCACTCCGACCCCTAAGCTTGTTTACACCACAATATATGTACTAATAGCAGTCAAGTCCAATAAGCTTGTTTTCAAGCTAACGCGTATGTTCCCACAGAAATCGTTATAACTCCGTTTTCGTTCTAGTTAAAACCCTAAAACAAAAAGGAAAATATCTATAATGAAACACGCTACACATCTCTATTCAAAGTTGTCCTTAGATAAAGGCAAAAACACTTATTTTGTAGAAACAGTTTTCACCCGCCAAACCATAAGCGCGCCTTTAGTCGATGTTCATTTTTTATTAAACAAAAAAAATTAGTTTACAAAATTGTTTATTATACGTTTGTGCGATAAAATAAATGTTTTTTTTACATAATCCGTGATATTAGTACCGTTTTCATATAAAAATATCACGTGAGTCATTTTAACATTTTTTTTGTTTCAATTCTTAATTTTAATTTTGACAAATGTTTGTATTTGTTTGTAATAATACAATTTGAAATACTTCATAACCTTTCAAAAACAGTTTTTAGTATTCGGCTGCGCCCAGAAATATTTAGGTAATTTATTGAGCTTTAATTGCGAAGCGAAAATAACACAATGTTTTTATAAATCTGACAGTTCAATTAAGACAAAAAACTTGCATGGGTAAATACTAATATATTTTAGGTGTTTTTTTTTAAATAGAAGGGGATTATTTAAAGGTAAACATGTATTTTTTTTTTTTTTTTATAAGAAAAACTCTCTTTTATAACTTTTGAAGGTTATTCCCATTAACGTGATATATCATTGAAAAAGAATATAACAATAATAATCTAAACGAAAATATGTCCAAGTTGCGACCATTGTCTTTTTTCTGTTTTTCGTATCTTGTTCTCTTTCACATTTTCATTTAGATTATTATTCTTATCTTCTTCTTCAATGATGTATTTATTTATGAGGGAGCGGTCCGTATCGGTAGAGACGGGAGATAAATGAAAGGCGTGCAGTCGATGAGTGAGTCAGTCTTTATTGTGGCTACGTAGCGGAGGTCGATGCGGAGCGGGAGCGGAGTGGAGTGATGCTGCTGCGTGGTGAGTGAAGATGAAGGTCAGGACACTACGGCGGTGAAGATCACTGGTCTTCAGGGAGCCGGCGTGTTGCCCTACACCATGGCGGTGTAGACGTGACCTTGGTCCAGGCGGTCGACCGTCGTCGCGTTGACGAGGTATGGCGGCTGTGTGTCCAGTGGGTCGGAGCACACACGTGACGCAGGAAGGAACCTTGAGAGGCGATGAGGTTGCTGCTCGTTGCAGGATGAGGATGCTGGCGCGTTGCCAGTTGTTGTTGCTGCTCGTTGCAGGATGTTGGATGATGGCGCGTTGCCGGTGGTGGTTGTGGTAGCTGCTCGTTGCAGGGTGCTGGTTGACATCTCATGTCGAGATGGTAGTCGGAGAGGTTCCTCGAAGGTGCTGGAATGTTCCTGTGTCACGCTGGATAAATTGATGTTCACTATTGACAGCGCGAGGCCCGTGCCCCGCGCGGGCAGGTACTTAGTCGCGACACTGCTCGTTCTGTGTTGCTTGCCCGGCCGATGAATGAATACTGAGGTACTGACTGACTAGCTCCGAGCCGGCGAGCGCGGCTTATATACCCGTGGCAAGTAATTAATTCTCGCGGTAGGTAATGCGGCGAATTCACGTAAAGGTGAGAAATCGCTCGAACTTTCTGCGGGCACTTGAACGGTACAGCCAGACGTTCTAGGTCTTTCGCCTAGGTGGCGGTGTTTATTTACGATGCGCCAGTTACTACCACGCTAAGGTAGGTATGCCTTATCTTCCAGCTCATTCTGTGGAGGTCAGTGGCGCTGCGGTAAATTTTGCAGAGCGGGTTAAGTAGCCGCTACAGACCCCCTTCCCAGTGTACGGAGTACAGGGTTGAAAGATGATGCCAGGAGTCGCAGGAAAGCCGGGTTGATGCTGCTGGTCGGTGCGTCCGTGCTGATGCGTCTCTACCGATTCCCTCGTTTTGCGGTGTTACCGGTGTGTCGTGGTAACACTCTTGTAAGGATGCTATATGCTGCGTGTTCAGATCACGTCGGGGTCACCAGTTGAGGGAGCGGTCCGTATCGGTAGAGACGGGAGATAAATGAAAGGCGTGCAGTCGATGAGTGAGTCAGTCTTTATTGTGGCTACGTAGCGGAGGTCGATGCGGAGCGGGAGCGGAGTGGAGTGATGCTGCTGCGTGGTGAGTGAAGATGAAGGTCAGGACACTACGGCGGTGAAGATCACTGGTCTTCAGGGAGCCGGCGTGTTGCCCTACACCATGGCGGTGTAGACGTGACCTTGGTCCAGGCGGTCGACCGTCGTCGCGTTGACGAGGTATGGCGGCTGTGTGTCCAGTGGGTCGGAGCACACACGTGACGCAGGAAGGAACCTTGAGAGGCGATGAGGTTGCTGCTCGTTGCAGGATGAGGATGCTGGCGCGTTGCCAGTTGTTGTTGCTGCTCGTTGCAGGATGTTGGATGATGGCGCGTTGCCGGTGGTGGTTGTGGTAGCTGCTCGTTGCAGGGTGCTGGTTGACATCTCATGTCGAGATGGTAGTCGGAGAGGTTCCTCGAAGGTGCTGGAATGTTCCTGTGTCACGCTGGATAAATTGATGTTCACTATTGACAGCGCGAGGCCCGTGCCCCGCGCGGGCAGGTACTTAGTCGCGACACTGCTCGTTCTGTGTTGCTTGCCCGGCCGATGAATGAATACTGAGGTACTGACTGACTAGCTCCGAGCCGGCGAGCGCGGCTTATATACCCGTGGCAAGTAATTAATTCTCGCGGTAGGTAATGCGGCGAATTCACGTAAAGGTGAGAAATCGCTCGAACTTTCTGCGGGCACTTGAACGGTACAGCCAGACGTTCTAGGTCTTTCGCCTAGGTGGCGGTGTTTATTTACGATGCGCCAGTTACTACCACGCTAAGGTAGGTATGCCTTATCTTCCAGCTCATTCTGTGGAGGTCAGTGGCGCTGCGGTAAATTTTGCAGAGCGGGTTAAGTAGCCGCTACAGACCCCCTTCCCAGTGTACGGAGTACAGGGTTGAAAGATGATGCCAGGAGTCGCAGGAAAGCCGGGTTGATGCTGCTGGTCGGTGCGTCCGTGCTGATGCGTCTCTACCGATTCCCTCGTTTTGCGGTGTTACCGGTGTGTCGTGGTAACACTCTTGTAAGGATGCTATATGCTGCGTGTTCAGATCACGTCGGGGTCACCAGTTGAGGGAGCGGTCCGTATCGGTAGAGACGGGAGATAAATGAAAGGCGTGCAGTCGATGAGTGAGTCAGTCTTTATTGTGGCTACGTAGCGGAGGTCGATGCGGAGCGGGAGCGGAGTGGAGTGATGCTGCTGCGTGGTGAGTGAAGATGAAGGTCAGGACACTACGGCGGTGAAGATCACTGGTCTTCAGGGAGCCGGCGTGTTGCCCTACACCATGGCGGTGTAGACGTGACCTTGGTCCAGGCGGTCGACCGTCGTCGCGTTGACGAGGTATGGCGGCTGTGTGTCCAGTGGGTCGGAGCACACACGTGACGCAGGAAGGAACCTTGAGAGGCGATGAGGTTGCTGCTCGTTGCAGGATGAGGATGCTGGCGCGTTGCCAGTTGTTGTTGCTGCTCGTTGCAGGATGTTGGATGATGGCGCGTTGCCGGTGGTGGTTGTGGTAGCTGCTCGTTGCAGGGTGCTGGTTGACATCTCATGTCGAGATGGTAGTCGGAGAGGTTCCTCGAAGGTGCTGGAATGTTCCTGTGTCACGCTGGATAAATTGATGTTCACTATTGACAGTGCGAGGCCCGTGCCCCGCGCGGGCAGGTACTTAGTCGCGACACTGCTCGTTCTGTGTTGCTTGCCCGGCCGATGAATGAATACTGAGGTACTGACTGACTGACTCGAGCCGGCGAGCGCGGCTTATATACCCGTGGCAAGTAATTAATTCTCGCGGTAGGTAATGCGGCGAATTCACGTAAAGGTGAGAAATCGCTCGAACTTTCTGCGGGCACTTGAACGGTACATCCAGACGTTCTAGGTCTTTCGCCTAGGTGGCGGTGTTTATTTACGATGCGCCAGTTACTACCACGCTAAGGTAGGTATGCCTTATCTTCCAGCTAATTCTGTGGAGGTCAGTGGCGCTGCGGTAAATTTTGCAGAGCGGGTTAAGTAGCCGCTACATTTATTTATCTTTGTTCATTTTTTTTTTACATGAGCTCCACACAGGAGGCCCTGAGGAAAATAATTTCCCTCAGGGCCTATGTCATCTTTAGGGATGCTGTGTGGAGGGTTTTTTTAAGGAAAGGAAGGAGAGGAGAGTTCTGGGAAGGAAAAGTGGGGAGGGGGGAGTGGGGAGTGGGGAGGGGGGAGTGGGGAGTGGGGAGGGGGGAGTGGGGAGTGGGGAGGGGGGGGGGGGGGGTGGGGGGGGGGGAGGGGGGGGGGGGAGGGAGGAGGGGGGAGGGGGGAGGGGGGGGGAGGGGGGAGGGGGAGGGGGAGGGGGTGGGGGGGAGGGGGGAGAGGGGAGGTGGGAGGGGGGAGGGGGGGGGAGGGGGGAAAGGAACTCAGGAAGGGGGGTTAGCGGGACGGGGGAAGGGGAGAAGTGGAGCGGAGAGAGGGAGAGGGAGAGGGAACGCGAGAGGGGAAAGGATACGCAGGGAGAAACAATTTAGATCAAGGTATGGTATACGCACGCAGAAACAATTTAGATCAATTCAGCTAATAAGTTGACAACAGTTTTTGATTCTGAGGCGGTACGAAGTTCGCCGGATCAACTAGTATATATATATTAGTTGCGCGGTTCAATAAATTTCCGTTCATTGCGGGTGCGATTAAAATACCAATATTGAATTGCCAAAAAGCATGGGTAAGGAAAGGAAAGGTGAGGAGAACAGAAACTTATCAAGGCCTCTGAAGGCCTTTTCTGGGGATACGCAGCTGGACAATGGGGAGGGAGGCGGGTGGGTGGTTTTAGGAGTTTTAGGTTTTGATATTGGAAGGCACAGGACTGCACATTTTAGGCCATTTAATTACAATAATCAAACAAATTAATTTATTCACCCCTGAGGTGATAACTCACGAAAATAGCCGTATAAAATAAAGATATATACTCACTGACACAAATTCTTCCCTTTACCATTCTGCCAAAATATAGCATCACCACTGCCATCCTACAAATAATTCAACACTCCTCTCACACCAACACTAAACCAGCCTTTAATTCCGATATACACCAGCACAAAACACGATCACAAATCAAATACACCTATCGTCATCTACTCACACAACTAAATTTGGCATTAACTCCTTACAATACATCGCACATCGCACGTCCTAAAACTACCAGAATCAAACAAAAAAATATTGGCAAAGGCTCTAAAAGGATATTTTCTCAGCAACTTTATTAACCAGTGACGAATTTAGTTGTCTTCCTTTATAATTCTTAACTCTTGTATATTCTTCAATTACCTGTATCAAGTGTGTCTAGTCCATTTAAAAATCTATATATTGTTCATTGATTTCCGTGTTCTTATGTAAAAATAATTTTCCTTCAGAGGTATAATATTGTCCTTCCCGAAATTAGTTTCATTAAACTCATTGGGAGTAATGTATTATACATTTGATGTAATAATTGTGTAATATATTATCTCTTATAAATACAAAAAATAAATAGATACTGTGTTAGTGACTATTTCAGGTTTCGAGCTTGTACGGCAGTTGATGTCTCCAAAGTGATTATTTTTTTCTTATGATGTCACCTTGCATGGCTATTCGTATTGGCGTATTTGGGATAGTTACATAGAAAACTTATTGTCTATTCTATATGTAAGCTGTCACTATTAGATATTTTTTGAAGCCTATAATCGCCACTCTGGTTATAGGTAAAACACTTTAAGTTGGAAGCAATAAAAATGCTTAGTATTGATGTATTGGTCTATCTGTGTGAATGTCAAGCGACGCCCACAAATCCGATAAGGTTCTCTGTCTTGCTTACGCCCACTTATTGTAACTAGTTAGAAGAGAGGCAAGTTTAACGACACCCTTTTGAGGCTGTACTTACAGGATGTTCTATTCTATTCATTCGGTTCGTAATTTGATTTAAACATACGTGCACCTACATTTCGCAAGTGACAAATAATGACAAATTTATAAATTTGAAATAATAAATAGTGTTTGTAACGTGCGCAAGTTTAATATTTATTACGATATCATGGAGTCCTGTTACGAAACGGAACGTGGCTAATCACTGAATGGACCAAATCATGAAATTTTATTCCGTATGTTTAATTATTTTACTTATTCATAATGAAAAAAAAACGGTGGTCAACTTTTAAGCATAAATGACTTCTATGATTTGACGTCTGAGAGCCCGTTCACACTTCCGTCGTAAAAACGGAGAGGGGTTCCGTCGTCACGACGGAAGCCCTAGGCCCCTGTTCACACTTCCGTTTTCAAGACGGATCCGTCTTGAAAACGGACCCTACTCTACGAAAACAACGACCAAAACATTTTATCATTCTTCAGTAGACGGTCGTGCGCACTGCGCAATGGACGACGATGAAGCTCTTGTTGTCATGTGGTACTTATTAAAAAGAAGGAAAAAAGTGAAAAGAAAATTTTGGGTACACCCAATTATAGCTGAAAGATTTTCTGTAGGAACTTTCCAAGTGTTAATTGGTGAGTTGAGAAGTGATGAACTAAAGTTCTTTAATTATAAGGGAATGTATTGATATAATTCCAGCCATAAAATTACTTCAGGGGTCGGACCTTATTTGTTCAAACCGTGGGAGAATATTGTGTTTGCATACTTGAAAAGGAGAAAGTACGCGAAAATCATTCAGCAATTATTATAACTAAAATCACTAAAAAACATGAATGATATGACTAAATATTTTCTTGAGATTAAATAGAAAAAATCGCATTCTGGAACGAACATATATATTATATAATAATATTACAAAACGCCAAACGCGCGCCCCATAAAAACACAAATTGCCTGCCGCCTTGCGTCTGGGAGCGGGCGGTGGTGAAGTGTGAAGCGGGGTGTGGCGGGTTCAAAACGGATCCGTCGTCCCGCCGTGTAGTGTGAACAGCTCCATTGAAATGTATGAGCCAGCGCGTTCCCTTCCGGCTTCACGACGGACGCTCTGCGTAGGCGAACTCTCCGGCGAAAAAAAACGGATCCGTCTTCGCGCCGGATCCGACAAGTGTGAACAGCTCCATAGAGCCACTACAGCGGCTAGGGCTTCCGTCGTGACGACGGAACCCCTCTCCGTTTTTACGACGGAAGTGTGAACGGGCTCTAAGGCAACTGGAGTATCACAGACTAGTACCTATTTGTGTTAGTAATCTGTTATATTTTAGATAATATACGTATAGATATTTGCTGATGATGACTGGTACATAATTAAATAATTAGTGTTGCTGATGATTGCGAACACATAATTATAAAAAATAAATAACCCATAAGCAGCCAAATTTGTAAGCCCAGGTTTTGGAAATCACACTTCATTTCAACATTAGGTTCTTAGTTTAGGTAAACCAAGTAATTCATGCGTATTGAGTTTTAAACGAAACTTTACAAATGTCAAATCCGTAAAAAATGGCGGCAATGGAGATGTTTTACATGGGAAATTTTTAACTTTGAATGAAAACCGAATTTAAATGCAAGTTTAACAGTAGTTTACCTTTCAAAATCTATACCTATTAAACGTGTAGCGGCATGTGGCGGCTTGTCGATTATTTACTTTATAAGATATTATATAAGTATGAATATAATAATAAAATAATCTTTTTAAATAACATAATATTTTTTTAACCTTGTTGTTATTTATGAATACCCCTTTGAATTCAATCCTGAAGATTATCGCATTTAGTTAATAAACTTATTTTTCTTCCTAAACCTTCAGTATTTCTATAAAAATGTTGTAAAACAACATTAGTTTTATGTTACCGATTTAAACACGCTTTAGATTCGAATTCTCAATTGTGAAATAATTATTAATTGCTTTTTGTTAAAAGCCCAAAACGAAACACGCTGTATGAAAGTTTTGCATCTGTGTGAGTACTGTGATGAAGTCAACTTAACTTGAGAGACCTATACTTTGTCCTGAGATACGAGGTGTCAAAGTTTACAAAGACATTTTTTCATAATCTATTTATCAATTTCTGAATTTGAGATTACATCTTAATGGGGCCACGTTCTTATTAAATATTTTACTTTTAAAATGTAAAACTAAAATACTTTACACACAATTTAACCTCAAATTCAGAAATCGGTAAGTGGATTATGAGAAACTGTCATGGCAAATTTTGACACCTCAGAACATGGTGGGTAGCGTTATCCACCTTAAGTGACGAACTTCACTGCGCCTCGTAAAAACGATCAGATATAAACGATATGGCAATTGCTAAAGGTTCAAAGTGAAGTAAGAACATTGTAAAATAAATGGAGTTTTAAAAACTTTACATTACAAGTATCTACGGAAATACAACACAGATTTCGCTGAAAAATATTTGGTTATAGAAATGAGCAAAAGCAATTTATACAAAATATATGATAACATACAACATAAGTAGAATCGTGGCTCCCTTATCAGACACAAGAGCTCCTCTTTTCTGATAAGATATACATGGCCAATGATGACCTTAAATATAATATTTTGTAAAACATATATGTTTAAATGAAACTCGTATTCCTTTTATCACAATAAAAAAATGGTTTGGCAATCAAAGGTCATTTTAGAACTTTGTCCAAATAAGGTAACGTAATATTAATTGTTATTTTATCAATTATTATACATTATTAATTCCACCATATTGATGTCTGCGCGTGCCTCCACAGAATGAGTATCGCGTGCGCACCACAAGCTCATCTTTAATAACGTTCCACGAATTATACAAACACCACAACAGATGGCCGCAACAAAGGTACATTGTTATCGCATAAATTAAGGGATAATTCGCATAGATGACGATTGGATTGTGACAGAATTAATTTTCCATGCTATTCTGGTTTTATTGTTATTGCAAAGAGTTGATTCGGGTTTTAAGGGTTCTGTTTTTCTATTTCCGGCTGCAAAATGGCTTTCAATATCCCATCACAGGTTCCGGTATAACGCGCTGTCAAGGCTTTGTTCAGTTTTGTGTTATGCTTCATAATTTTGAAGAAAATTACTTTGAAACTTCCGGAACTACATTTTTTCTGTGCGGTCATAGTTTGATTTTTCACAATTAGTTGGATAAATTTTTACCCAACATATATTTTTTGTAGTGTATTAACTTAATGAGTAAAATCTAAAATGGTAATATTTAATCATTGAAAAAAATTTTAGCGACTCTCAAATGAAAAATATCAAACAGAAAATACAGAACAAGATTCTGTCCCATCTAGGAATTCATCCCAGGACCTCTTACCCAGCAAGGTAAGTGCTCCGACCACTGAGCTAATATGACCACATCAACTTACGTCATTTTGAACTGTATCATATTTAGCTAACAATATCATCTTCAATTTCTTATCGCATATTTTTTTGGCTTCTATCTTTATGTATGATTGCAGTATGATACAGTTTAAAATTACCTAAGTTGATAAGGTTGAATTAGCTCAGCGAACAGATCACTATTCCGGTAAAGGAAGAGGTCCTGTGTTCAATTCATACATACGACTAAATCTTTTTTTGTTTTTTCAGGTTCTCATTTTTCATCAATAATTTCTTACGTATTATTATAACATTATATGTGAAAATATTGAACAGGTTAGAGAATAAATGTTTATTTTGGTGTTATTATTGACTGCTTTTTCAAATGGGATTTACAAATAAAGAAAGTCTGTGAACGTCTGAGGTCTATTGTTAGTAGATTATATAAACTTAAATTCTTTGTTCCAATATGCACATTTCGAATAATTTATTATTAGCTGAATCTATTATAAGGTACGGAATTATAGCTTGGGGAATTTCCTGTAAAACAAGTGTAAATCATGTTCAATCAGTTCAAAATTCATTAGTTAAATTATTAGCTCATAAAAGTTTATACGAACAAAGGCACAATGTACCGTACTTTTATCAGAATCTCAAAATTCTCTCTGTAAGAGCAATTCTGCGGCAAAAAATACTTTTTTCAGCATATGAATACTGAATAGCCCTACATACATAAAAAGACTGGACCATACTTACAATACTCGATTTACGTCAAATGAAGGACTAATTGTACCTAATCACTATGGACAAAGAACGCTAGACTACATGATACCTACTAGTAGAATAAAATATGAATTATTTTATAACGTTGCATGTGTAATCATTTGTAATGTATAAACAAAATTCTTGATATAAGTAAATTAAATTTAAAAAATATATACATACCTACAAAAATTAAAAAAAAATGTTCAAATAATGTAAAAACAAATATTATATTGAAAAATTGGCTCGTCGAAAGAAATAGTTTGTATTAGCCTCTAACACAAAAAATTTCAAACTGCACAGTAAGTTTTACTTTTTAAACTTCAAAGTGAAAGCACCCATTGACAAGCTACTTGAAAGTAGTTTATTGGGACTTTTCTTTTTTCCGTAATATTTTATTTATTTGATTTCCTGTAATATTGTATAACTTTTTCTTTATATGTTTATTTTCACACAGAAAACAATAATAGCTAAAACTACTCAATGAACATATTTAAAAAATGCAGTACTGACACTATTGAAGGAAACTCGTCTTCAGAAACAAAGCAATTATTAACAGCCAGGTAAAAAAATCAATGGTTATCGTTATCAATATAAGGGTATTTTCGTGAACATGTGGAGACAACAGCGTCGTGCAAGAACTATTATTAGATTTTTACGGTTCGTCAAAAAAAATTCAATATCTTGTTATTTGTTATGCACTTATAAAATTTTTCCTCAATTTGTTAAACGCAATTAGAGTATTTCCAATATTTTTTCCGTCAAAACTAATTATGATGGTGATGGCATTTTTAATTCATTTTTATGTTGAAGAATAAATTCTATAAGGTGACAATTTAAAAGGATCCATTTTTGATTGGTCGCCAAAACAAGAAATTTGTTTTTATTTGTGAATTCGGTATAAGTCGGTGATAGTCGTCTTATGTTTTATTCTTAATGACATTGTAGCCAGTTTGAACCGTTCAGAAGTGTGCAGTTTTATATAGTTTTTAAAATCAATAATTATTAATGAAGATGTTCAAATCATACATTTTTATCACAATCTTAGAGTATACAATGGAGAACCGATTAGGTTTTTTTTACAAAATAAAGTCTTGTATAGGTATAGAAAATACCACACCCCTTAAATATTAAATCAGACCGGAACTTATTTATATTATTTTTAGGTACGATAGCTTCCATTGGCGTTATAAAACAGTTAAGTTTTGCATTTGGCAGGCGAAACATCTGTAGCTTTAAAATTTTAAAACAAAATCTTGATAAAATGTATGAATTTTTTGTTCGAATTTGGGTTTTAAACGATAATAGGGTATTTTCATAAACTATGGATATCGTTAAATGTGTGTGGAATATTTAAGTGTATTTTTCTGATTCTGATCCTTTAAATAAAAATATCGAATTTTAATTTTTCATGCTTAAGTATTGATTTTAAAAACGATCTAAAACTGCTCACTTCTAAACGATTCGAACTGGCTACAATATCATTATGATAAAGAAAACGCTGCTGGCTTCTAAGACGGCTATCACCGACGTTGGTCATGACGTTTTGTTTTGATGACAAGCAAATATGGTGTATTTTAAAATGATATAGAAAATTTATTGTCTAGAATAGAAAGTACTGTCAAACAAAACCATGGTTTCAAAAATTCCCCCATTTTTCCAAAATTTCCTCACTTATTCGAATGAGAATCGGACATTGTTCCGTTCCTTCTCACCTTTTTAAAATTCCTTGACTCCCCAGATTGTACATTCTGTGGTCTAGATGTGGGAATTTTAGATCACATATTTTTTAGAGTTCCATCTCTAAATAAATAACTTCTCTTTTATCAAGCGTTATCTAAAATTGCCTCCCCTCCATTCAAGTCTGAACTTGACTCCAATCTTCCATATAATTCTGAAAATTGCACATTTAAATAAAATTTATATATAAATTCAACTTTCCTTTCTCTGCAATATTAAATGATAGCCGAGAACACCCTTGAAGGGTGAAAGCCAGAAATAATTAAAGAAAACTGTGAAAATATCCAATTGCATAATATAACAGGCCTACCAATATGCCAAATTGAGAAAATACAAAAGAGCTATCAGCGGCTGGACCACATATTTACACCGTTGTATCCCTTTTATTGTATTTTTTATAATAGTTTCTCAATGCACGCCACTGTAGTTAGGTGGGTATGTAAAAGAGGAAACAGAATGATTGTAAGAAGTGAAGAACAACAGATGTTGGCCACGTGTCTACCAGGAACACAGAGGCTCAGTTCGGTGGCCAACTGCTTCGGGCTGCGGCACCTGCCGGCTCCCTCCAGCACCCCCAGCCAGCCTCTCCCTCAACTCCCATCTCCCATCTCCCGTCCAACCCTCAACTCTTTCATCTCTGGAGACCTCATCCCTGAGGAAGCCATAAATATCAAAGGGTGAACTTATAAAAGTGTCATTGATGTAGTATTATTTTTTGAATGCTTACTGTAATGATAAGTCAACCCTTTTGGTAAGCAATTAACGATAATTTGTTCATCATCAGAGTGTCACTGATGACGTAAATTTCATCAGGAGTAGGCAGAGAGGATGGACCGCAACACAACTCTGTCTTGGCATACACTTATTGCTTCCTTCACAATTCATAATTCGTCTCATTCATACCCTTTCGTTAATTTGACTCTTGACGTGACCAGCCTCTTGTATTCGATTAGCTTGATCGTGCCTTGTCTTCTTCGGTTTGTGTCTTCGATTTCCACATTTATGATTTAAAGTGAAGGATTTGACATTTTGGTTCCATGACAGTTGATCCTCCGACAGTTGGCCTCCCGGCGTACTTACGAACAATATGCAGTCGGTTTAGGGAAAATACGGTATACTTACTAACAACAAAATATAACTAACCTAACTAAAAGTGTCTCAGAAGGGGTGTGTAGAAATGATGCACCGTCGAACAACAAAAGTGTGAAAATATTTTCATTGAAACGTATTCTAATAAAACGAATATAAAACTTTATTCCACTTAATTTTATTTGACTGTAACCGGTTTCATCTCGTTAAGCCATCTTCAGACTGGTAAAAATAATTCTTAGTCTACGGTTTATATACATAATATATAAGGGGGAGGGAGAGAGGGGTGGTCTACAAGGATTTTAATGCATTATATTAATTATATTTGTTACTAAGTCGTTTATACTGTCGAATTTCTAAATATTTGGGTAATTCCAGCAAGCTAATTACCTTGGGTTTGTAGCTCACTTCAATGTTGATCAGGAAAAAACCTTACAAGTAATATGAGTTACTAATGACCTAATTTTATTGTCAAATCATTGAAATGCATCAAGGAAAAAACAACTACTTGTATAATATATATCAGTAAATAAGTATCTACAAAAAACGACACTATAAATAAGATCGTTTGTAATCTATACCAATTTATTATTAAAGGTGTTTTGAAGTCCATTTTGGGTTTGAAATTAGTAAATAATACACAAAAAAATATAATTATAACTTCGCAGGGCCAATTGTCGGGTCACCATCATTTTATGTGAAACACGCCGTCTGAAAATTAATATTTTTATCATAAAAGCAACAATAACTCTTCAGCAATGAAAAAACTTAGAAAGTGTACTTACTACTTTGTATCATGAATAGCAGAGGTCCTTTAATTTTTTTTTCTTTTGAGAGTCATCAATATTGTCTTCAATGATTAATTATTTACTTACACTAGAAAATGCTAATTTTAAACTTTATAAAATAATATTAATAATAAAAAAAGTTTATTCATCAATAGATTTTTTTTACAATGTACATTTTGTTCTTTTATCATTGATTCTATTGATGAAAAGGTCACCGCTCAGCTACAATTCAGGATTTCTCCTGGAATGCAGCTGGTTTTCAGCAGTGACTCCAATATAAAGCAGAAAATAAAAAAATTAAAATGAATTGAAAAATTGAATTAAATTAAAATAAGATAAATGCAATTAAATAAATACAATTAAATTAAATTCTAAAAAACAATTAAATCAAATCTCTAATTCAACGCACACAATATAATACAATATAAATAATAGATTAAAATAAAAAATTTAATTATATATGTAGGTACCTTAATCGGAATTCAAATTAAAGCCAAAAAAATCTTAATATTAAAACTCCAATCCAAAATAAAATCGATATAATCATTTCAAATCAAATCATTTGTTTTTTTATTTTTCCGTTTTTAAACTTTGTGTATATTTTTTAAAGTGAATACCGCACGAATGTTCCAACTGCTCACAACTACCAAGATTCAGTGAGACTGTGGCAACCCCAATTGGTTTATGTTGCGAGGCTGAAGATAGTGAGATGGGAAAGAGCAGACGGGAAAAAGGAAGGTGGGGAATTACCTGGTTATTCAAATCTGGTCACCAAATAGGGGAGACCCAGGCAAAGCGGATGTGTTAAGGGAAATATTAAATAAAACACACAATGTTTGCATAACATAAAAACTTTATAAACAGTAATGTTAAGAAAATATGTCTTCAGACGTTAAATAAATGAAAAGGTAAAATTAATTATAATTATAAAAATAATGCAAATTTAAAAAAAGTCTTCGTCTTGTTCACTTTGCCCGGGTACCCGGGCAAAGCGAATTTGGACTCCGGGCAAAGAAAATTAGGAATCACAATCGTAGCAGAAGTAAGAACCATATCCACTATATGACGTGCATGATTCGTGAACCCAACTTTTACACTGGCTGCATTGAATCCAATCCTCTGTTAATGGTTCAACATAATTTGGCAAAGCGAATGGTCCATCCGCTTTGCCCTATTCGCTTTGCCCAAGGCAGTATCAAATAACATTTTGTTAAAAAATACTATGTGGGTGCTGTATTTCATAACTAAACTAAGTTTTTTAAATAGGAAACAAATAAAAATTGGATGATATAAACTAATCTTCACATGAAATATAACCAAATAATAATAATCACAAATACTTTACCTTCGTTTATCGTAAGAAAATTCAAAAAAATCGTTTTTTTATCAAAAAAAGCGTGCGTTCCTGCCAAACGACAAATATTCACTGTCATGACGTCGGTAGCGCTGCGGTACACCGATTGTGAGACTATTAGCGCATTCTAGTGGTAATTTTCGGAAATATTCAAGTCATCCGCTATGCCTGGTCCATTCGCTTTGCCTGGGTCTCCCCTACGCCTAAATTCAAGTAAGTTTTAATTCTGAATGGTGGTTTTCTTCCATAAAATGGAAATCCGATTCCCATAATTAGATTCCATGTAACGTGCCGCAAATATACCTTATATTATTTTTAATTTATTTATTTATTACATTCTACAAGCTTTTACATTCTAAGTTTATAAGTTGAGAATCACATTTATTTTAAATACTTGAAAATTAAAACCATAAAGGAATTATAATACAATTGTAAAAATATATATATATAATATATATAATACAAAAAAAATTGTAAACAACAAATACATAGATTAAATAAAATACATAGGTAATAATGACAAGAAATCTCACATATACAATATAAACAAAAATTGCAGAAGTTATTATACACGTCTTTTTGTGCCTAGATTTATAAAAGAATTGGAATAAAGAATATTTGTAATGATTATTTTTAAGGTGAAATATATCTCCCAGATCAGAATATTTATTTTGGAGACTGTGAAGTCTCGGAATCGGGGAAATTTGGTAAGACAGTGTCCTGATGTTGTTTAAGTAAAAGGGTAATAAATGTCGGCCAGATCTTTTGGGACTATGTATGTTGATTAATTGAAGCAATTCAGGACTATTTAATATCACATCTAATTAGTGATTATATTGTGAAATATCACAAATCAATCGTATACAATTTACTTACGCACGCCGGGATTTGAACTAGCGACCTACGGTTTGCTCGTCGAGAGCCTTATACCCTTCGACCACGGAGGTCGTCTGCTACCACTGTCAGTTTTAATTCAAGTCTGAAAAGGTTTATAAAAAAACACTTTTCAATAAGCGACAAATTAAGTGACAGAATTGAGGTCAAACGGGTGTTCATCAAGGCTCCACTTTGATCCCTCCCAAACCTTCTTTCCGCAATATCCCGACGGAATTATGGTATTATTAGTCGGAATTAAACAGTGGATTTAACAAAAGTACAATGGCAGCATCGGGGCACATGGCGGCCATATGGCGGCGTGGCACGAGGAAGGAAGCGTGTCAGGAGGGAGAAGGGAAAGAGAAAGAAAAGGAAGAAGAACAGTTGCGAAAATTACAAATATTATTATTGTACGAGGAAGCCACCGCGGGGTTGGGCCGGCGTCGTTTGCCTAATTTGTGCGGTCGCTTAATTCGTACCTGCTCTCCAGATAGTTAGGTATAAGTCGCTGTTAGTTTGTTTGAAGGATTGTGACAGCCTTTGAGGGTTCTGCTGGTGTAAGCCTTGTGGTCAGTTTGCAACAAATACTCAAAATACATTTAAATGGATTTTAAATAACGGGACATATTTTTTTATATATTTGCAAATATGTATATGTGCCTAGCATGGTGGTCGAAAAAATTTATGTAATAAACAATTCAATGAATAAAGAAAAAATATAGATAAATGAAACAAAGTTACTTTATTTGAAACACTTGTATATTTGGATACGTTTTAAGATTTTCACGACCAAAAGTATTTTCGTTATTTGTTTTTGGGGTGTTATGTCATGTTGGGCTATCTCCTTCTTTAGCCCACGTTTCGGACAGCGTTGCGGTGTCCATCATCAGATCACCAGGGCAGATCCGATACATCTGCCAGATCTGCCCTGATGATAGACACTGCAACGCTGTCCGAAACGTTGGCTAAAGAAGGAGGTAGCGCAACAAGGCAAAAATAACGAAAAACAAATAACGAAAACACTTGTATATTTGTTTAAAGCCGACCGGTTTCGGAACGCCCGTTCCTTCCTCAGGGCAAACGTATAATGATTTGACAATAGATACAAAATAGTGGATGGGAACAATGTATTATTACTAAGGATTGTGGTAGGGGTGGAGCCGTTGCTAGGGATTATTGAAGAGTGGGTGGGTAGGGGAACATATCCATGATTGGGCTGTAAGATAATATTTTTTGTTTGTTGATAATGGATTCATTATATTTAAAGGATTTTTTTTATTTCCACGGCTTCTAAGTTATTTAAGTACATATATTATATTATACATTCAAAAGTATAAAAAAAAATTACTTTGTGACTCGCCAAAATTTACAATAAAAATATATAAATTTGTTATAGACCACCTTAAATTTATTTTATTAACACTCTACCGGTTTCAGAAGCACCTTCTAATATTCTTCCGACGAAGGGAGGGTCTTTCCGAAACCGGTAAAGTGTGAACAAAATAAAATAAAATTGGTCTATGACAGATTTATATGCTTTTATTGTATTTTTTTTTAATTTTCATTTGAAGGCCTCCATGGTTGAGTGGTTAGGTACGATCCTTGGCTGTGATTCCGGAGACCGCGGGTTCTAATCCCGACTTCCTAGTTTACTATTTTTTTAAGTTAATTCCGCAGAAGAGTCCAACTGCTCACAACCGCCTGACCTAGATAAAATGGCATCCCCAATTTGGGAATGTTGTGAGGCTGAAGGTAGTGGGAAGGGGAAGGAGAGGAAGTACCTGGCTATTTAAATCTGGTCACCAAATATGGCTACAGCCTAATCAAGACTGATAAAATTGTATACCTAAATAGATGTATACCTATATATATATATATATATATATATATATAAATTTATGTCATACCACATTTTGTGGCTCATCTTAGAAGAAGCCACTTAAGTTGCTCATTCTTTCGCATGTAATATATACTTACGTAGATGAAGTACCAACATGCTGTCTTTTAAATTTTGTTTAAAATATGGTCAGCTATAATATGTAATCAAAAATTATGTTTATTTATTAAAAAAAAATATCTTAAAATAACGTGCATTCCTTGATCTATTTTAAGAACACACTTACCGCATCACGCTACGTTGCCAAGTTTAATGCTACATATACATACCAATATAGTTCATATGAAGGTAGGTTGACAGAACAGGTCGGATGTTGCTTATTCACACATTTATTATTTCAAGCGGCCGTTTTTGATTATTGGCGCGTTTTTTTAAAATTGGAGTATGATTTGCTAATTAATATTGTTATTTATTTGGTGTTTACGGTTGTTTTGTGTTAAGGTTTATTTTAATATTATTACAAATAAAATTAGGTATTTAAATACATATTGGTGTAGTTTCTTTTATTTGCTACATAATTATTTTATCTTAGTTTTATTAGTGTTTTCGAAAAATTATGAATAAACTTATTAGAAATATATTACAAAATTTACTTTGTTCATTGATTCGTACGCTTCTTTAAGTTGTAGGTTGGTTTGCAAATTATAATTTTTAATATGTTTATTAATTTCATGTTTACATACAGTTTTATTAAAATGTGTGTAAAATGTAATTTTTATATAATGTTTTATATTATCATGTTATACCTACTTATCTTATCTTATCTTACCCTATAATTATTTTTACACGTGTAAGCATTGTCTCCAGTTGTATGACACATAGGTAGGTACCTACCTTCCACCAATTTTATACACGTATTCTAATTTTATTATTTTCTATAGTATACATTGTACAACCAACGTCTCTACAATAGGCCGCCCCAAATGGTTTGACTAGGTGTCGCATCTGGGAGAGGGTGGTTGAGGGAGACCTTTTAACCTCTTCAGCCTGGCTCTCTCGACTCATCACCTTGCACCGCAGTAGAAGGGATAGACCCATATGCCCGTTACCGACACACTAATCCCAAGATTAGTGTCGGTGTGTGTGTGTATTAGAGCACAGGCGTCTGGTTTGAAAGCTGTCATTGTTCTACTGGTATTTCAATGGAAGATGCTCCGAGGAACTAGCGTCATTGATCCCTTTGGCACCGGTCCCTTTAGTCGGGTAACACGTCAAACGTGTGCCCAACATTTGTCACATGAGAACGGGTCATTTCTACGACTCATTTTTGCCTGCCTCTGTGTGTCCTCCCTCCTACAATACGGGTCTCAAACGTAACTTTCAACATTTCAAGGGTGATAAAATAAAAACGATCATTTTGAAAAAAAACTATTTAATTTGAATTTTTAAAAACAAAAAATATTACTATACATACTAAAAAAAGTGTGTAATCATTTGAAAAATAACATAACACAATAAAAAAATAATTATAGCCTAATAACTTTATATTCACAATCATTATAAAAACAGCATAATATAATAAAAAATTAAATCATAATTAAAACCAAATAACTTTTTATTATACATCGTTCACGAAACATTTAGCGTTGTACATTACAGAAGAATCCTTCGTTTTTTTTTTATTTAACAAGGGATATCAAATTATACCTTGCACATAAATTTAACAAAAACTAAAATAAATTATAACCCTCCACAACCAATATCATGATGAAAGATAAAGGGGCCTTATTCGCCCGGTACTCTGTATGCCAGTATTACAAAAGATAAAATATATGGAACTGCTATAACGACTGCCAATGATCAAACTATGGAACAAGCCAACAGCTACTTTACGATTGCTTCACGCTTTATATCAGCTGTAGTGGAATCGGAGTCGATACCTTTGGATCGTTCAATCGTTGAAGCCGGTATAGCGGTCTCTTAATCAATACAATTCATTTGAATTCAAGTTAAGCATCCTGGAGGTAGAATTCTCTTTTTCTCTGCAAATCCTTAGGTAAGGGCAATTTCTTGACACGGTGATTATTAATAAATGTATTAATTTGCTTCCATGACCTCATTGACAATATTCCTGTTTGTTTTTTTATTTCGTTTATTTTCGTAGCGCCAGGATCAATCCCTTCGATGAAATAATTTGCAAAGTTTTTATAAAGTTCATCTTTTTCTTGATTAAGCCACCTCCTTCTAACTATAATTTTTTTTGCCATATTCCCATCAAGTAAATTACTTGGTAAAGACTCTTGGTCATTTTCTAAGCTATTATCCAACGTAACATGATCCACATTTTCTTTATGTGATTCTTCAGGTTGAGGGACGGAATCTATTTCATTTTGTAAAGTTGTTGTAATGTTCGTTCCATTATCAGACTGTGATCGGCAAGATATTTTTCCCTCAGCTAATTGCAGTAAATTCAAGCCAACTTTACCTTTCTCAAGAGCTAGTTGTGGTATCATGTAATTCCCTTTATGTGTACCTGGTGTATGCCCTAAGAAATGAGACAAAGCGTTTACATAAGCATTATTCTTTCCAGCTACTTGGCTCATGGTTGCAACATGGTGTCGCAGCCCAGTTGAAGTTATATGATCTGAATTCACAAAGGAAAACTTGTGTCTTAGTTCCCTTAAAATTTGCGTGCCACAAAAATAAGGTTCACCTCCTAGTTTTGGGAATAAAAATTTGTTTTCATTTGGAATTCCAACTAAATTTCTGTACGCAAATATAGTGTCTACATTTTTTTTCATCTGATTTCGACGAAGTATTGGAACTGTTCTCCCCCTTTTTCCTGGGATATGGAAGCAATATAATGTATGTATAGCATTTTGCTCCTCAGAACTCATGATTTCCAATATTTCTTCAGGAATGTCTTGTTTTTCACTTTGGCTGGCTATATAATTTTCTAATGGAGCTCTTGCAACTTCTCCTGCCCTCCTCCTATTAAAAATTATAATATGAGCAATTGTTATTTTACATAGCTCCTCATAGGCGATATAAGACTTTTCACATTCAAATCGTTGAGCTATATTCACTTCTAGTTTCATAACTTCCGTGCATATTTTTTTTATATCAGTAGTTAAAGGCATGACATCAGTTTTCAGCATTTTTTGAGTTTTCCTTGATTTTTCAGCGTTAGTAGAAATTTCAAATTTCCAAGCGTGACCAAAGATTATTTTAAATTCAGACAACTTGTTTTTTATAACATCTTTGGATGAAGTGGTCAGCACAGGATTCTGTATTGTTTTACGCATCAAAATATCAGCACAATCTTTTATAGCTGTACAAAGTCGTTGAGGGATGCTAGGAATTTTTACAGAACCTGTACTTTCATCGTAACCACTATTTATTTTGACAGCGTCCATAAAAACATTAAAATGTATAGGGTCAAATGCAAGGTCAAATGAGGATATTGCAGGATTTTTTTCTTTGATGACCATGAACAGTCTAGCGAGATCTCTCATCTTGGATGTAATGTGTGTTTTCAAATGATGTTCTTTATGATTGCTTAATAGTAGGGAACCATATGCACAAATTAATGGCTCAGACTTTGCAATTTTTGCAATAGGATCATTTTTGAACAAAGGAAATATCTGAGATCTTAAAGATTCAGTGATCTCAGAATTGTCTGGGGATAATAAAATAGCGGATGATTTTAACACTCTGCAGCGTTTTAGTGGATTTCCTTCATGTGATTGTTTTCTATTTGAACATTTTTTCAGGTGTCTATAGAGTAAACTTCTTTTGAATGTGCCACAGCATTCTATACAAACCGCATAATCTTTAGCTGTCGCAGTCGTTCTTGGGCGGCGATTCGGTAGTATTATTCCATCAACTCTATTTATCGCGTCCTGCTTATATAGATAATTGCCTCTATTTCTTATTTTCTTCGAAATTAATTCACACTTTTTTTTTCGTTCGCGCAGATCGGGATCTAAAATTTTATTATATTCAATCACTTCTGCCTCTAAGGGATGTTGGATTGTGATGTGGCGTACAAAGTTGGTTATCAGCTTGAAGCAGTATGGACAGAAGTTTTTACGGTCATAAACTCTTGGTTTTTTACTAGCTAAATCAGATGTACATTGTTTTGAAGTTGATGACACATAGCAGTCCGTTTTCTCCTGCTTCCCTGGATGATCGCTGGTATATGAATCTAAAATTTAAAAATGCAATAACATTTTATAACATATTTAATAAATTAAATTTGTGTGGAAAATTATACAGAGTGAATTATACAAAGTTACCACACAAACTTAAACCAGCGATTCCTGAGCATATGTGGTGTGTCAGTCATTTTATTATGGGATGACTTCTTTGTTCGATAAACTTAAACTGTATTCACGCAAGCTGTCCCGCTACAGCAGGGTTTCCCGACCCCGTGAACGGTTCGTATGTTCCCACCACTATTCGACAGAGACAGAATTCTTTCATAAACATTAATTAAAAATGTGAATTATTTTTATTTATTTGTTAGAGTTTTAAGTTTTTAAGTGCGTAGGTTTATTAAATACGTTTGTATGTTTGCGATATTGTTTGTATGAGTGGTTCCTTTGCTGACAGTACTTCGCAACTTGTCTAGCGGCCGCGGCGTGCCAGACTGTACTCTTCACGCTAGCCTGGAACGGGAAGTGCTATTCACTATTGCACATCACGCATTGTACTGCAGATTTTGTTCAAGGTAAGATAGAAGAACTAGAGTTACAAATTTTGGACCTTAAGAATGATATTTAGCTAAAATCCTTAATATCAGAGGACTTTTGGAATACAGTGGACAGAGAAAAGTTCCCATTTTTGAAAAAAGCCGCATAAAAAATTGAATCATTTTTCAGTTCGACATATTTATGCGAATCCTTGTTTTCAAACATGAACTTAATAAAATCAAGATATAGATCTCGACTCACCGATGAGCATCCTTATGATTGTTTGCTAACAGGATTATCGTCATACCCTCCTAATTATGAGGCAGTGGCCAATGATATGCATTGCCTCAGATCACATTGACATATTGATATTATATTTTTTTATAATTGAAACGTTGCTTGAAAATGGCTTTATCCGTGTTTGGTGACTAGATCTGAATCGCCGGGTATGCTTGAAAATGGCTTTATCCGTGTTTGGTGACCAGATCTGAATCGCCAGGTACTTCCCAACCTTCCTATTCGCCACCTCCTTCCCCTCCCCACTACCTTCAGCCTCACAACATACCCCGATTGGGGATTCCATGGTGTCACTGGCTCCAGACGGGAGCAGTTGAGATTTTTGTGCGGTATACCCGGTAAAAAAAAACTCCACACAGGAGGCCCTTAAGAAAACGATTTCCCTCAAGGCCTATGTCATCTAAGATGCTGTGTGGAGGGTCTTTTTGAGGAGAAGAGGGAGTTAACATTGGTCTTGAAGAGACCCATGTTGTAGGAAGGGGAAACAGAGGTCGGCAAATCGTTCCATAGCCGAGCTGTTGAGCACAAGAACGAGTCGAAGAAGCGACCAGTTCTCATGTGACAAATGTCAACCGTGTACATATGTTGGGCACGGGTTTGGCGTGTTTCCCGACTATGCACCGGTGCCGAAGGGATCAATGATGCTAGTTTCTTGGAGCATCTTCCATTGAAATACCGGTAGAACAAGGATAGCATTCCTACCTGACGCCTGTGCCCTAAAGATTGCAATCCATCTGTTAAAATGGGAGAATTTATCAATCAATCGGATCGCCCGCTTCTGCACAGAATCGAGGTTATTTTTCAGATATTTTGGAGCTCCAGACCAGAGGTGGCTGCCAAATTCAACTGTGGGGCGGACTTGCGATTTGTACAAGGCTAGCAGTTGTGTACTATTAAAGTATCTGCGGGCCTTGTACAGTACGCCCAGTTTTTGAGAGGCTAGCTTTACTCTGGCTTCGATAGAGCCCCCAAATCTGAGCTGGTCACTTAGAGTTACATCGAGCATATCAATGGAGGGCCTGTTCGGAAGGTTGCTTCCGTTGAAGGAGACTAGATTTTCATTGCGATTGCGAGACGTAATAATACATTAAATACATTTCTCTGTGTGTATGCAATTTGAATAATAATTTTATTATTTTGAAACATTTTTGTTTATTATTTATTAATAAATTATGGGAAAATGAGAAGTTATGGGAGGAGTTTGTCGATTAAAAATATGTGGTGCCCGCCACCCTACCGATATTTTAGAATGTGCTCTAGAGTACAAAAAGGTTGGGAACCCCTGCGCTACAGCATAGCGTTTACATTACCAAGTTGGAAATTTGAAACGAGCGCTTACCATGCGCTTATCACATATATGATCAGGAATCATTGGTTAACGTTTGTCAGATAAAGGGTTTTGTTTTACCTACCAGAATCAGACGAAATTCTCGAGGGTAACTTGAATAAGTCATCACTGCCGGACGTCACACTTGCTTCTAAAATAAAGCATAATAATGTAATATTCGAAATAAAACAATTCATATTACGTAACGTAATATTCCGCATCACTATCGTTAATTGCTAAAACATTTCACAATAATAAGTAACGTAATGTTGGTATGTAATGAAAAATACCTAAGATTATTGTATATTATCAGTAATTATTATGTACATAGCTACCTGAATCTGAAGAGTTTGCAAATAGATCATCCAGTTTTTCCTCCATTTCATTAATTACGGCTCTTTTATCCTCTGAAATTGGCGAACTTTCACTTGTACTACATATATTTTTATCTATAAAATAACAAAACACATTAAAAATCATAAACATAATAAAACAATAAGCATAATTATCATACTTATGTGAAAATCAACAAGAATTATTATTAAAATATCAGTGAAAAGCGTTTTTATAGAAATCATAACCTAAAATGTAATTTTACCTAAAAAAACATTTGGTAAATATCGGTTCGGACTGGCCACGATTATTACGAATAATTTTTAGAAAAACACTTTAGATTCGCCTTAATTACTTAAAAAGGAAACTTTTTATTATATAATAAAAATTATTCGTAATAAGCGTGGCCAGTCCGAACCGATAATCACCAAACATTTTTGGTATGTCATTGATTGTAATAATTCATTATGCAACAAAATATTTAAGGTTATATGATAAAATCTTACCGTTAATTGAAGAATCCATTGATATTGCAATAATGGTACCTTCGCCAGCGCGACATTTTATAAAATGCGAAAGGAAAGGATTCATATGATCCACATCCACACACGAATCGGCGGCGCCATAAATATACCAAATACCAATCTAGCGCAAATATCAACTAAATCACCGAGACAGTGTTGCCAACTTTATTTTGACCAATTCACTACCGTAACCCATCAGAAAACAACTTAATTTGGCTATCCCTCAAACCACCGTATTATGCCAGTAAGTTAATACCTAAATATTATTTTTTTACAGTGACTACCGCACAAGAGTCCCAACTGTTCCCGTCTGGAGCCAGTGAGACTATGGCATTCCCGGTATGTTATGAGGCTGAAGGTAATGGATAGGGGAAGGAGGTGGGGAAGATGAAGGTTGGGAAGTACCTGGCTATTCGGATCTGGTCACTAAACACGGCCAAAGCCATTTTCAAGCAACGTTTCAATTCTGAATGGTGGTCTTACACCAGGGTAATACTGAGAGTATCTTCCACTCTGGAACGTGCCGCAAATATACTATATATTATTTTAAATGAATTAATTGTGAAATAACACAAATTAATCAAATAAAATTTGAGACCTGCGGATTGTGAGTCAATGGTCTTACTCCTGGACTATGTAGGCCGTATATTGTAATTTATTTTTAAATTATTGTTTATTTTTGTTCATAATATTTTTTATAAAATACACCCAAACAACAATAAAACACCTTTTTATTATCTACTACAATACAACTAGAGACAATGCCTTTGAAAAATAGTCACGCGTAAAGTAATTACCTAGGTACAGATCATTTTTTTAAATGAAAAACTCTAAACAAATTAATATAACTGTATGAAAAAACATATTAAATGAGTACCTAATATATTTCTGAAATTTTTAGAAAACCCTGTATAGATATCATCACATTACAACTGACTATGCTTTCGGAACGCAAAAGACAAATACATAATTACGAAGCAAATATTTTATTTATTAAAGAAAAACTACATAAATGTGTATTAAAATACGAAATAATATAAAACTTGTAATAAAAACAAAAACCATTAACACAAAATTAATAACGATATTATAAAAGCAATTCGTAAATCAATCTTCAATTTTAAAAAAGGGCGCGAATAGCCGGTAAATATTATAATATAATGTCTGTTCTTCTAACAGTCCACCGCGAGCGCTCGACAGTCTGGCTACCTATGTAGGAATACAACATATTATAACATTCCGGCAAACATATAACATATCGCAAAAAGATTCAATCTGACTTAGCAATGTCATGCGATAATAGATTTTGAGGAATTTAACCATTGAGTTCAATATCGCAAAGCATTGATAAACGACTTGGAGTTTGAATGATATTGTATGACGAGAACATCCGGCAACGTCGCATGCCGTGATGTTATAGATGCGATAAAAAGTGTACCCAATTGATGTTCTAAGTATGGATGAATATTTACTGATAAAAAACGCATTCCGGAGCATTAACGGTCCACGTAAAAATGTCATTTATTCACTCAAAAATTTTTTTTACACCGTTCGACTCGTCTCATCGAGTTTGATATGATGGACTTAAAAAAAAAAAAACGATGAGCCACTAAGTGCCCAAATGAGCCAGTAAGTCGAAATGATCAAGAAGTTCCGGTAATTAAAGGACGCTTTGAGCCACTAAATGCCGTAACATAAACCTATATATATATATATATATATATATATATATATTTATCCCCTCTCGTACTATGTTGATTTTGCGCGACGGTACACCAGTTTTTTATTGATCCGTTTGGGTTTGTTGATCTGGCCGGATTTTTAGATCCGTTACCGAAGCTGGCATACAAATCCTGATCCATGTGGATCTACTTTTGTCATCGAGATTTACCTCTAAGCCACGCCCATTTTTCGGTGACATATACATTTTACACGTTTTTATTTGTTGATCTCCATATATGTATATATGGATGGTGCCGGTCTGTCGAACTTTTCTGCTCCTTTTAGTAGGTAATCGTAGGTACGTTCTTATTTGCCACGTTTTGACCGCGAACTGTGCGCAATGCAAATAAAAAATGTTCTATGTGCGTCTGTCGTATTGTTCAGGTCCATTTAGTATCGGTACGTTCTATAAAGATTAAAATATACTTAAGAGGATAGACCGCCTCACAATTGCGTCATGGTACTTTACCCTTGAAAAGTGTTTTTATTTACCACCTAACACGTGCCAAACTACTTGTACGGACTAGTTAGAGCGGCTTTTTATCGTTACCCGGTTGGGAAACTTTCTGATGCGAGTTAAGGTGGGGACCAAAGACTCGAACTCGAAAAACTACTGTAACCATTAAATAGAGTTAGCACACCTATTGGAGATGGCTTGAGTAATGAGACTACGAACTTTGACTACGAATCCAGAGGTCGCGGGCTAGCATCTGTGCGTAGTATGTATATTCATTTCTAATTAAGAGGATGAACAGTTTGAACGGATGTACTTAATCTTCGAAAACGGTTTTTATTACTTATATGTACGCCATTACGAACTTCGACTAAGAATCCGGAGGTCGCGGGTTAGCATCTGTACGTAGCATGAAGATTAATTTTTACTTTAAGAGGATTAACAGTTTCATCTTGGGGGTCATCTATTAATCACGTGAGACTCGAAAGGGGGGGGGGGGGGGGGTTGGAAAAAAACACGAAATATCACGTGGGGGGGGGGGGTATAATGAGATATCACGTGTATTTATTTTTCGTGATAATATTCTGAAAATTTCAAAATACTTTGTACTAAAAAAAATACACGTGATTTTGGGTATGGGGGGGGGGGTAGTCTTAAACCTTACCACATATCACCGGGGGGAGGGGGTTAAAAAGTTGCTAAAAAACATCATGTGATTATTAGACGACCCCAAATGAAAAGGAATAAAGGGTGGGTAGGAATCTGGAGGTCGGTGTGTCCAGGAATCTATCACTTCCACTGCGGTGCAAGGCTATGTTCCGAGAGAGTACGGCTGGAAAAAGTCAAAGGGACTCCTCAACACTCTCCCAATCCGGCCTGCCATGCAGCTGGTGGGCTGATGCATCCGCCGCCAATACCCGGACAATCCTCACCCCATGAACCTGGGCACCCCTGCTAAGTCACCAAACGAAGCGAACCACTGGGGGTGACCTATGACAGAGGTATTGGTTATCCAAAAAATGGTTCCTGGGGCGGCGGTACCCATACCCACCTCCCAAATCTTAATCTTGAAGGCGACCTTTTGAATTTCCAGATGGATTTTCTCGAAATAACGCCATGCGCCGCAGTGAGAGGGATGGATTCATCCGTCCATCACTCCTGGACACACTGACCCCCAGATTCCGACCCACCCTTCATACCTCTTTCCTTCCCCGGACTTCCTTTTCTTCTTTTCATTAAAAGAAGCCCTCCACACAGCATACCTAATAGAGATGATTTGACTAAGGACTAATTGAATTATTATAAACGAGGTATTCCAATTTGGGAAGCGGGTATGGGTACCGCCGCCCCGGGATCCATTTACTGTATAACCAACACCTCTGCAAGCAGTTTGCTACGTATGGTGACTAAGCAGGGGTGCCCGGGTTCATGGTATCAGGTTTGTCCAGGACATGGCGGCGGTTAGGTCTGCCCTACTGCGTGGCGGGCCGGATAAGAGAGTTTGGTTGAGGGAGGCCTTTTGTCCTTTCCGTAAAAAAACAGTACGACGGTTGAAGTCACATGCGAGAAAAGTGAAAACTAAAGTAGACGAGAGTGATAGATACGAAGCATCGCACAAAGAGGAGACCGATAGGCTGGCTACGAAGCAACGCACAAAGAGGAAAGCGATTAGTCTATGTCATTCATTCTCTTGCAGGTTTAATCCTATAGATGTATAACAGATTGTTTGTCTATTTTTAGTGTCGCTTTTTTTCGTTTCATCCAGTTTCAAATCACAACGGTCCTAAAGAAGTTTTCACTTGAATAATTTTATAGAATCTGTGTGCAGTTCACTCACATGCGAGAAAAGTGAAAACTAAAGTAGACGAGAGTGATAGATACGAAGCATCGCACAAAGAGGAGACCGATAGGCTGGCTACGAAGCAACGCACAAAGAGGAAAGCGATTAGTCTATGTCATTCATTCTCTTGCAGGTTTAATCCTATAGATGTATAACATATTGTTTGTCTATTTTTAGTGTCGCTTTTTTTCGTTTCATCCAGTTTCAAATCACAACGGTCCTAAAGAAGTTTTCACTTGAATAATTTTATAGAATCTGTGCGCAGTTCACTCACATGCGAGAAAAGTGAAAACTAAAGTAGACGAGAGTGATAGATACGAAGCATCGCACACAGAGGAGACCGATAGGCTGGCTACGAAGCAACGCACAAAGAGGAAAGCGATTAGTCTATGTCATTCATTCTCTTGCAGGTTTAATCCTATAGATGTATAACAGATTGTTTGTCTATTTTTAGTGTCGCTTTTTTTCGTTTCATCCAGTTTCAAATCACAACGGTCTTAAAGAAGTTTTCACTTGAATAATTTTATAGAATCTGTGTGCAGTTCACTCACATGCGAGAAAAGTGAAAACTAAAGTAGACGAGAGTGATAGATACGAAGCATCGCACAAAGAGGAGACCGATAGGCTGGCTACGAAGCAACGCACAAAGAGGAAAGCGATTAGTCTATGTCATTCATTCTCTTGCAGGTTTAATCCTATAGATGTATAACAGATTGTTTGTCTATTTTTAGTGTCGCTTTTTTTCGTTTCATCCAGTTTCAAATCACAACGGTCCTAAAGAAGTTTTCACTTGAATAATTTTATAGAATCTGTGTGCAGTTCACTCACATGCGAGAAAAGTGAAAACTAAAGTAGACGAGAGTGATAGATACGAAGCATCGCACAAAGAGGAGACCGATAGGCTGGCTACGAAGCAACGCACAAAGAGGAAAGCGATTAGTCTATGTCATTCATTCTCTTGCAGGTTTAATCCTATAGATGTATAACAGATTTTTTGTCTATTTTTAGTGTCGCTTTTTTTCGTTTCATCCAGTTTCAAATCACAACGGTCCTAAAGAAGTTTTCACTTGAATAATTTTATAGAATCTGTGTGCAGTTCACTCACATGCGAGAAAAGTGAAAACTAAAGTAGACGAGAGTGATAGATACGAAGCATCGCACAAAGAGGAGACCGATAGGCTGGCTACGAAGCAACGCACAAAGAGGAAAGCGATTAGTCTATGTCATTCATTCTCTTGCAGGTTTAATCCTATAGATGTATAACAGATTGTTTGTCTATTTTTAGTGTCACTTTTTTTCGTTTCATCCAGTTTCAAATCACAACGGTCCTAAAGAAGTTTTCACTTTAATAATTTTATAGAATCTGTGTGCAGTTCACTCACATGCGAGAAAAGTGAAAACTAAAGTAGACGAGAGTGATAGATACGAAGCATCGCACAAAGAGGAGACCGATAGGCTGGCTACGAAGCAACGCACAAAGAGGAAAGCGATTAGTCTATGTCATTCATTCTCTTGAAGGTTTAATCCTATAGATGTATAACAGATTGTTTGCCTATTTTTAGTGTCGCTTTTTTCGTTTCATCAAGTTTCAAATCACAACGGTCCTAAAGAAGTTTTCACTTGAATAATTTTATAGAATCTGTGTGCAGTTCACTCACATGCGAGAAAAGTGAAAACTAAAGTAGACGAGAGTGATAGATACGAAGCATCGCACAAAGAGGAGACCGATAGGCTGGCTACGAAGCAACGCACAAAGAGGAAAGCGATTAGTCTATGTCATTCATTCTCTTGCAGGTTTAATCCTATAGATGTATAACAGATTGTTTGTCTATTTTTAGTGTCGCTTTTTTTCGTTTCATCCAGTTTCAAATCACAACGGTCCTAAAGAAGTTTTCACTTGAATAATTTTATAGAATCTGTGTGCAGTTCACTCACATGCGAGAAAAGTGAAAACTAAAGTAGACGAGAGTGATAGATACGAAGCATCGCACAAAGAGGAGACCGATAGGCTGGCTACGAAGCAACGCACAAAGAGGAAAGTGATTAGTCTATGTCATTCATTCTCTTGCAGGTTTAATCCTATAGATGTATAACAGATTGTTTGTCTATTTTTAGTGTCGCTTTTTTTCGTTTCATCCAGTTTCAAATCACAACGGTCCTAAAGAAGTTTTCACTTGAATAATTTTATAGAATCTGTGTGCAGTTCACTCACATGCGAGAAAAGTGAAAACTAAAGTAGACGAGAGTGATAGATACGAAGCATCGCACAAAGAGGAGACCGATAGGCTGGCTACGAAGCAACGCACAAAGAGGAAAGCGATTAGTCTATGTCATTCATTCTCTTGCAGGTTTAATCCTATAGATGTATAACAGATTGTTTGTCTATTTTTAGTGTCGCTTTTTTTCGTTTCATCCAGTTTCAAATCACAACGGTCCTAAAGAAGTTTTCACTTGAATAATTTTATAGAATCTGTGTGCAGTTCACTCACATGCGAGAAAAGTGAAAACTAAAGTAGACGAGAGTGATAGATACGAAGCATCGCACAAAGAGGAGACCGATAGGCTGGCTACGAAGCAACGCACAAAGAGGAAAGCGATTAGTCTATGTCATTCATTCTCTTGCAGGTTTAATCCTATAGATGTATAACAGATTTTTTGTCTATTTTTAGTGTCGCTTTTTTTCGTTTCATCCAGTTTCAAATCACAACGGTCCTAAAGAAGTTTTCACTTGAATAATTTTATAGAATCTGTGTGCAGTTCACTCACATGCGAGAAAAGTGAAAACTAAAGTAGACGAGAGTGATAGATACGAAGCATCGCACAAAGAGGAGACCGATAGGCTGGCTACGAAGCAACGCACAAAGAGGAAAGCGATTAGTCTATGTCATTCATTCTCTTGCAGGTTTAATCCTATAGATGTATAACAGATTGTTTGTCTATTTTTAGTGTCACTTTTTTTCGTTTCATCCAGTTTCAAATCACAACGGTCCTAAAGAAGTTTTCACTTTAATAATTTTATAGAATCTGTGTGCAGTTCACTCACATGCGAGAAAAGTGAAAACTAAAGTAGACGAGAGTGATAGATACGAAGCATCGCACAAAGAGGAGACCGATAGGCTGGCTACGAAGCAACGCACAAAGAGGAAAGCGATTAGTCTATGTCATTCATTCTCTTGAAGGTTTAATCCTATAGATGTATAACAGATTGTTTGCCTATTTTTAGTGTCGCTTTTTTCGTTTCATCAAGTTTCAAATCACAACGGTCCTAAAGAAGTTTTCACTTGAATAATTTTATAGAATCTGTGTGCAGTTCACTCACATGCGAGAAAAGTGAAAACTAAAGTAGACGAGAGTGATAGATACGAAGCATCGCACAAAGAGGAGACCGATAGGCTGGCTACGAAGCAACGCACAAAGAGGAAAGCGATTAGTCTATGTCATTCATTCTCTTGCAGGTTTAATCCTATAGATGTATAACAGATTGTTTGTCTATTTTTAGTGTCGCTTTTTTTCGTTTCATCCAGTTTCAAATCACAACGGTCCTAAAGAAGTTTTCACTTGAATAATTTTATAGAATCTGTGTGCAGTTCACTCACATGCGAGAAAAGTGAAAACTAAAGTAGACGAGAGTGATAGATACGAAGCATCGCACAAAGAGGAGACCGATAGGCTGGCTACGAAGCAACGCACAAAGAGGAAAGCGATTAGTCTATGTCATTCATTCTCTTGCAGGTTTAATCCTATAGATGTATAACATATTGTTTGTCTATTTTTAGTGTCGCTTTTTTTCGTTTCATCCAGTTTCAAATCACAACGGTCCTAAAGAAGTTTTCACTTGAATAATTTTATAGAATCTGTGTGCAGTTCACTCACATGCGAGAAAAGTGAAAACTAAAGTAGACGAGAGTGATAGATACGAAGCATCGCACAAAGAGGAGACCGATAGGCTGGCTACGAAGCAACGCACAAAGAGGAAAGTGATTAGTCTATGTCATTCATTCTCTTGCAGGTTTAATCCTATAGATGTATAACAGATTGTTTGTCTATTTTTAGTGTCGCTTTTTTTCGTTTCATCCAGTTTCAAATCACAACGGTCCTAAAGAAGTTTTCACTTGAATAATTTTATAGAATCTGTGTGCAGTTCACTCACATGCGAGAAAAGTGAAAACTAAAGTAGACGAGAGTGATAGATACGAAGCATCGCACAAAGAGGAGACCGATAGGCTGGCTACGAAGCAACGCACAAAGAGGAAAGCGATTAGTCTATGTCATTCATTCTCTTGCAGGTTTAATCCTATAGATGTATAACAGATTGTTTGTCTATTTTTAGTGTCGCTTTTTTTCGTTTCATCCAGTTTCAAATCACAACGGTCCTAAAGAAGTTTTCACTTGAATAATTTTATAGAATCTGTGTGCAGTTCACTCACATGCGAGAAAAGTGAAAACTAAAGTAGACGAGAGTGATAGATACGAAGCATCGCACAAAGAGGAGACCGATAGGCTGGCTACGAAGCAACGCACAAAGAGGAAAGCGATTAGTCTATGTCATTCATTCTCTTGCAGGTTTAATCCTATAGATGTATAACAGATTGTTCGTCTATTTTTAGTGTCGCTTTTTTTCGTTTCATCCAGTTTCAAATCACAACGGTCCTAAAGAAGTTTTCACTTGAATAATTTTATAGAATCTGTGTGCAGTTCACTCACATGCGAGAAAAGTGAAAACTAAAGTAGACGAGAGTGATAGATACGAAGCATCGCACAAAGAGGAGACCGATAGGCTGGCTACGAAGCAACGCACAAAGAGGAAAGCGATTAGTCTATGTCATTCATTCTCTTGAAGGTTTAATCCTATAGATGTATAACAGATTGTTTGTCTATTTTTAGTGTCGCTTTTTTCGTTTCATCCAGTTTCAAATCACAACGGTCCTAAAGAAGTTTTCACTTGAATAATTTTATAGAATCTGTGTGCAGTTCACTCACATGCGAGAAAAGTGAAAACTAAAGTAGACGAGAGTGATAGATACGAAGCATCGCACAAAGAGGAGACCGATAGGCTGGCTACGAAGCAACGCACAAAGAGGAAAGCGATTAGTCTATGTCATTCATTCTCTTGCAGGTTTAATCCTATAGATGTATAACAGATTGTTTGTCTATTTTTAGTGTCGCTTTTTTTCGTTTCATCCAGTTTCAAATCACAACGGTCCTAAAGAAGTTTTCACTTGAATAATTTTATAGAATCTGTGTGCAGTTCACTCACATGCGAGAAAAGTGAAAACTAAAGTAGACGAGAGTGATAGATACGAAGCATCGCACAAAGAGGAGACCGATAGGCTGGCTACGAAGCAACGCACAAAGAAGAAAGCGATTAGTCTATGTCATTCATTCTCTTGCAGGTTTAATCCTATAGATGTATAACAGATTGTTTGTCTATTTTTAGTGTCGCTTTTTTTCGTTTCATCCAGTTTCAAATCACAACGGTCCTAAAGAAGTTTTCACTTGAATAATTTTATAGAATCTGTGTGCAGTTCACTCACATGCGAGAAAAGTGAAAACTAAAGTAGACGAGAGTGATAGATACGAAGCATCGCACAAAGAGGAGACCGATAGGCTGGCTACGAAGCAACGCACAAAGAGGAAAGCGATTAGTCTATGTCATTCATTCTCTTGCAGGTTTAATCCTATAGATGTATAACAGATTGTTTGTCTATTTTTAGTGTCGCTTTTTTTCGTTTCATCCAGTTTCAAATCACAACGGTCCTAAAGAAGTTTTCACTTGAATAATTTTATAGAATCTGTGTGCAGTTCACTCACATGCGAGAAAAGTGAAAACTAAAGTAGACGAGAGTGATAGATACGAAGCATCGCACAAAGAGGAGACCGATAGGCTGGCTACGAAGCAACGCACAAAGAGGAAAGCGATTAGTCTATGTCATTCATTCTCTTGCAGGTTTAATCCTATAGATGTATAACAGATTGTTTGTCTATTTTTAGTGTCGCTTTTTTTCGTTTCATCCAGTTTCAAATCACAACGGTCCTAAAGAAGTTTTCACTTGAATAATTTTATAGAATCTGTGTGCAGTTCACTCACATGCGAGAAAAGTGAAAACTAAAGTAGACGAGAGTGATAGATACGAAGCATCGCACAAAGAGGAGACCGATAGGCTGGCTACGAAGCAACGCACAAAGAGGAAAGCGATTAGTCTATGTCATTCATTCTCTTGAAGGTTTAATCCTATAGATGTATAACAGATTGTTTGTCTATTTTTAGTGTCGCTTTTTTCGTTTCATCCAGTTTCAAATCACAACGGTCCTAAAGAAGTTTTCACTTGAATAATTTTATAGAATCTGTGTGCAGTTCACTCACATGCGAGAAAAGTGAAAACTAAAGTAGACGAGAGTGATAGATACGAAGCATCGCACAAAGAGGAGACCGATAGGCTGGCTACGAAGCAACGCACAAAGAGGAAAGCGATTAGTCTATGTCATTCATTCTCTTGCAGGTTTAATCCTATAGATGTATAACAGATTGTTTGTCTATTTTTAGTGTCGCTTTTTTTCGTTTCATCCAGTTTCAAATCACAACGGTCCTAAAGAAGTTTTCACTTTAATAATTTTATAGAATCTGTGTGCAGTTCACTCACATGCGAGAAAAGTGAAAACTAAAGTAGACGAGAGTGATAGATACGAAGCATCGCACAAAGAGGAGACCGATAGGCTGGCTACGAAGCAACGCACAAAGAGGAAAGCATAGCGAACCACTTGGGGTGACCTATGACAGAGGTATTGGTTATCCAAAAAACGGTTCCCGGGGCGGCGGTACCCATACCCACCTCCCAAATCTTAATCTTGAAGGCGACCTTTTGATATCTCCAGCTGGATTTTCTCGGAATAACGCCATGCACCGCAGTGGGAGGGATGGATTCATCCGTCCATCACTCCTGGACACACTGACCCCCAGATTCCTACCCACCCTTCATACCCCTTTCCTTACCCGGGCTTCCTTTTCTTCTTTTCATAAAAAGAAGGCCTCCACACAGCATCCCCAAATATGATAAAGGTAGGTACTGAGAGATTTTTTCTCAGGTGGACATCCGTGGAAGTAATGGCACGATCAAGTGAATCAGATACTTGAGTCGGGCCGTGTCAAAAGTCAGAATAATAGAAGATAATGTATGATACGATGTATGAATGTGAGTGAGGCATAGAGTGTGTGCCAAGACCGAGTTGTTTGGCGGTCCGTCCTCTCTGCCTACCCCTGCAGAGAAAAAGCGTTATGGTTAGTTAGAATTTTATAAAATACATTAAGCAAAATGTTAGAAAACTAACACGAGACTGCATACTGATCCAATCACGATGAGATGGGTTTGATCAAACTAGCGCTCTCTCGTTTGTTTAAAGTGCCGCTATAATGCTGCTAGAGCGAGATGCAACGCCTGTCGAATGACCGCGGGCAGCAAATTGAATATTTTGTGGAGAATTTACAAAAATATATATTCTTCATAAACGTTGAAAAAATTTAGCTGAACAATTGGATACCTTTTTTTAGTAGGTGCCTTCCATATCTGGTCAACCAATGAGAAGGCTTCGTTCACAACACACCACGCCCAACACGACCAATCAGAAGGCTTCCTTTTTCAGCCATCTTTGATTATACACAAGCGGATCAAATGCGTACGGATATTTGGGCGGATCCGCAACGTATGGGAATTTGGACGGATCATCAAATAAGATGCGTATGATTTCCATACAAAGTTCGAAAATTTTATGTGCAATATATCAAAAACTTTTACCGAGAAACTGGCAACCTTGGTATTTGTAGTAACGTTGTTGCCAATTCATACAGATATATTCCATCAAAGCCAAGTTATACGGTGTTAAAGGTGGATCAACATTGTCAACCAACTTCTTACAGGATCAAGATACTACGGGAAGAGGTCTATATATATATATATATATATATATATATATATATATATATAAGTTTATGTTACGGCATTTAGTGGCTCAAAGCGTCCTTTAATTACCGGAACTTCTTGATCATTTCGACTTACTGGCTCATTTGGGCACTTAGTGGCTCATCGTTTTTTTTTTTTTAAGTCCATCATATCAAACTCGATGAGACGAGTCGAACGGTGTAAAAAAAATTTTTGAGTGAATAAATGACATTTTTACGTGGACCGTTAATGCTCCGGAATGCGTTTTTTATCAGTAAATATTCATCCATACTTAGAACATCAATTGGGTACACTTTTTATCGCATCTATAACATCACGGCATGCGACGTTGCCGGATGTTCTCGTCATACAATATCATTCAAACTCCAAGTCGTTTATCAATGCTTTGCGATATTGAACTCAATGGTTAAATTCCTCAAAATCTATTATCGCATGACATTGCTATGTCAGATTGAATCTTTTGCGATATGTTATATGTTTGCCGGTATGTTATGTTGTATTCTATCTACATAGGTAGCTACTGTCAAGCGCTCGCTGTGGACTGTTAGTTGTTTTAGAAGAACAGACATTATATTATACGAGTAATATTTAGCGGCTATTCGCGCGCTTTTTTAAAATTGAAGATTGATTTACGAATTGCTTTTATAATATCGTTATTAATTTTGTGTTAATTGTTTTTGTGTTTATTACAAGGTTGATATTATTACGTATTTTAATACACATTTATGTAGTTTTTTCTTTAATAAATAAAATATTTGCTACGTCATTCTGTATTTGTCTTTTGCGTTCTGAAAGCATAGTCAGTTGTAATGTAATGATATCTATACAGGGTTTTCTAAAAATTTCAGAAATATATTAGGTACTCATGTAATATGTTTTTTCATACAGTTATATTATTTTTTTTAAATGTTTTTTTAGTAGAACGTAATTTTTATAATGGATTATATTATCATATTTAAGAAATCTAACAAGTTTTTCATTTTAAAAAATGTTCTGTACCTAGGTAATTACTTTACGCGTGACAATTTTTCAAAAGCATTGTCTCTAGTTGTATTGAAGTAATTAAAATATGTTTTATTGTTGTTTTGGTGTATTTTATAAAAAAAAGTTATGAACAAAAATAAACAATAATTTAAAAATAAATTACAATATACGGCCTACATAGTCCAGGAGTGAGACCCTTGACTCGCAAACCGCAGGTCTCAAATTTTATTTGATTAATTTGTGTTATTTCACAATTAATTCATTTAAAATAATAAATAGTATATTTGCGGCACGTTCCAGAGTGGAAGATACTATCAATATCGCCCTGGTGTAAGTAAGACCACCATTCAAAATTGAAACGTTGCTTGAAAATGGCTTTGGCCGTGTTTGGTGTCCAGATCTGAATCGCCAGGTACTTCCCAACCTTCCTCTTCCCCACCTCCTTCCCCTCCCCACTACCTTCAGCCTCACAACATACCCCAATTGGGGATTCCATGGTGTCACTGGCTCCAGACGGGAGCAGTTGAGATTCTTGTGCGGTATTCACTGTAAAAAAAACTCCACACAGGAGGCCCTTAAGAAAACGATTTCCCTCAAGGCCTATGTCATCTAATATGCTGTGTGGAGGGTCTTTTTGAGGAGAAGAGGGAGTCAACATTGGTCTTGAAGAGACCCATGTTGTAGAAAGGGGAAAACCCAGAGGCCGGCAAATCGTTCCATAGCCGAGCTGTTGAGCACAAAAACGAATCGAAGAAGCGACCAGTTCTCATGATTTTGAATTTGATTTTGAATTTGATTTTAGATTTGATTTTGGATTTAGGGTAGGGTTCAAAAATCTTGATTATTTTGTTTTTACATGAATATCGCACAACGTAGTGGATAGGGGAAGGAGATAGGGAAGAGGAAGGTTGGGAAGTTCCTGACTATTCAGATCTGGTCACCAAACACGGCTAAAGCCATATCACGCAACATTTCAATTCTGAATGGTGGTCTTACACCAGGGCGATACTGAGAGTATCTTCCACTCTGGAAAGTGCTGCAAATATAAAATATATGTATTATTTTTACTAAATAAATTGTCAAATAACACAAATTATAATCCCGCGACCTTCGGAGTGCGAGTCAAGAGCCTTACCGCTGGACTACGCCGATAAATATACAATAGACTAATCATACCTAAGATGACTTGAATAAGGACTAATTGTAAACGAGGTATTCCAATTTGGGAAGCGGGTATGGGTACCGCCGCCCCGGGAACCATTACTGTATAACCAACACCTCTGCAAGCAGTTTGCTACGTTTGGTGACTAAGCAGGGGTGCCCGGGTTCATGGTATCAGGTTTGTCCAGGACGTGGCGGCGGATAGGTCTGCCCTGCTGCGTGGCGGGCCGGATAAGAGAGTTTGGTTGAGGGAGGCCTTTTGTCCTTTCCAGCCGGACTCTCTCGACCCATCGCCTTGCACCGCATTTGGAGGGATGGAATTTTAGGTTCGTCACTCCTAGACACATTGACCCCAGATTCCTATCCACCCCACATACCTTTTTCCTTCCCAGAACTTCCTATCCTTCCCTTCCTTAAAAAGACCCTCCACACAGCATCCCCTTAGATGACATAGGCCCTGAGGGAAATTATTTTTCTCAGGGCCTCCTATGTGGAGCTACTGTAAAAAAAATGAGATTGCGAACTTCGACTACGAATCCGGAGGTCGCGGGTGAGAGATATATGAATCCATCTCTCCCACTGCATTGCAAGGCGATGGGTTGAAAGAGATTACACATCTGCCCTGATGATGGACACTGCAACGCTGTCCGAAACTTTGGCTAAAGAAGGAGGTATACACGGCATAATACCCCAAAAACTAATAACAAAAATACTTATGGCCGTGAAAATCTAAAATCACCTCTGCGATAGGTCACCCCAAGTCGTTCGCTACGTTTGGTGACTTAGCAGGGGTGCCCGGGTTCATGGGGTGAGGATTATCCGGGTCTTGGCGGCGGATGCATCTCTGCCCACCAGCTGCATGGCAGGATGGATTGGGAGAGAGTGTTGAGGGAGTCCCTTTGATTTCTCCAGCCGTACTCTCTCGGAACATAGCCTTTCACCGCAGTGGGAGGGATAGATTCCTGGACACACTGACTCCCAGATTCCTACCTACCCTTCATCCCTTTTCCTTTTCAGAACTTGCTCTCCTTCCTTTCCTAAAAAGACCCTTCACACAGCATCCCCAAAGATGACATAGGCCCTGTGGGAAATTATTTTCCTCAGGGCCTCCTGTGTTGACCTAATGTAAAAAAAACAGTCTATCCCGATCCGTCCTGCCATGCAGCTGGTGGGTAGACGCATCCGCCAACAAGACCCGGACAAACCTCATCCCATGAACCCGGACACCCCTGCTAAGTCACCAAACATAGCTTACCACTTGGAGTGACCTATGGCCAGGGCTGGGCAGTATTTGAAAAACTTGTAATTGAAATACGTATTTGAAATACAATAATATACAAATACAATGTATTTGGTAATTGGTATTTCAATTACCTGCTGCTGAGGTATTTTGTAATTTGTATTTCAAATACTTAAGGCTTCAAAATACATTTTCAAATACATTTAGTGATTTTAATAATGATAATTAAAAATAACCACACATAGATAATACATAGACTAAAAACGCTAGAATCCTGTACCTACTATTGTCCTTTGCTATAGGACTCTTTATTAATGATTATTTGTAGTTCTCTTAGGGGGCATACATTAATTATGTGAGCTCAAAAAAGGAGGGGGGGGGGTCCAGCAAAATCTCACGGTACTTGAAAAGAATAAACGAAGTGGTCCAAATTATCTCACCAAGGGGCGGGGGGAGTCTAGTTTGGAAGAAAAACTGCTCACCTAATTAATGTATGCCCCCTTATAATTGCTTTATAATGTACTGTACTATATTTTTTTTTACTTCATGCTAGTTATTATTATTGTCCTGTGCTATAATAGCACTGTTATTGTACATTTTGTATCATACTTGTCATTGCTTTGTATGGTACACTCTTGTATCATAGTATTAGATTTTTTTTTCATTAACTCCACACAGGAGGCCCTGAGGAAAATAATTTCCCTCAGGGCCTATGTCATCTGGGATGCTGTGTGAAGGGTCTTTTTGAGGAGAGAAAGGAATGAACATTGGTCTTGAAGAGACCCATGTTGTAGGAAGGAGGAAACACAGAGGCCGGCAATCATTCCACAGCCGAGCTGTTGAACACAAGAACGAGTCGAAGAAATGACCCGTTCTCATGTGACAAATGTCAACCGTGTACAATGTGTTTCCCGACTATGCACCGGTGCCGAAAGGATCAATGATGCTAGTTCCTCGGAGCATCTTCCATTGTAATACCGGTAGAACCAGGATAGCATTCCAACTCGACGCCTGTGCTCTAAAGATTGCAATCCGTCTTTTAAGATGGGAGAATCTATTAAACGGACCGCCCGTTTCTGCATAGAGTCGAGGGTATTTTTCAGGTATTTTGGAGCTCCAGACCAGAGGTGGCTGCCAAATTCAACCGTGGGGCGCACTTGTGATTTGTACAGGGTTAGCAGTTGTGTACTATTAAAGTATCTGCGGGCCTTGTACAGTACGCCCAGTTTTTGATCGAGCACTATTGGAATAATTAAATAATGGACTGAATACTAGAAATAAAATATTGGACTGAATACTAGAATGTTTTTAAGTTAACTACTGTAGAGCGCACTTGAAGTGAAATAACACAAAACTTCGCTACACAAATGTCATCCATTTATATATAAAAATGAATCCTTGTTTCCCTTGGTCACGCCATAACTTCAAAATGACTTTACCTATTTCATTCATTTTTTTAAAGTTTTCTTATACTTTTAGAAGGTTCTTACGGAAAGAAAAATTAAGAAAATTACGCAGAAAATGGGATAATTTCAGAAAACTTAACGACTATTTTAACTACGCACGTTTGACAGTTCGCGCGTTAGATGAAAATAAATTTAGCAGGCAGCTGTTTTTTTGTAACCAAAGAATTTTCATTGGATTTTTAAAATTATAGATATTTTAAATAGGTACCTATGTTAGGTACCAGATTTTATTGATTGTTTTTATAATATAGAAAAATGTTCTGAGACTAAATATATGGAACGCGGGAGGGGTTGGCGGGATGGGGGAGCGGAAGAGGGGAGAGGGTAGGCAGGGAAGGTGTACGGGGAATGCAAGAGGGTAAAGGGAAGCGGTAGGGGAACGGGGACGCACGGGAAAGGACATGCAGGGAGAAACAATTTATTTCTTTGAATATTGCAGTGCAACGCATACCGGGAACCAGCTAGTGTTATTATAATAATAATTATTATAATCTAACACCTAAGTCCTATACCACAAATCTTTACAAGTGGAGCGGAGACGAGATGTGTGTCCTGAGCAATATGATTAGTCAATTTTAGCACGTCTCTGTTTCACTATGCTCTGCTTTGCTTCAATGGAAACGCACTCTTAGATATGGGCACTTACGACAATTTATTGCAACCAAAGGTTCTACCTAAACCAAATGTATTTTGTAATTTGTATTTTGTATTTTGTATTTGAAATTTAAAAATGGTTAAAATACTGTATTTTGTATTTCAAATACACGACTTGAAAGTATTTTGTATTTCGTATTTTAAATACATGCGAAAAAGTATTTTGTAATTTGTATTTTAATTACAGTAATGCATGTATTTTGCCCAGCCCTGCCTCTATGGCAAAGGTGTTGGTTATCCAATAATGGTTCTCGGGGCGGCGGTACACATATCCGCCTCCCAGATGAATATTACCACCTAATCTAAACAAGTTAGCAATTAAAACCGAAAACCCAATTTAAGACTATTTATACAATGTAGACTTAAACCACCTGTACAATGTTGGAGTTCATTTTTACAAATTCCTTCAACCAATTAAACAATAATGATTGTCTCTTTCTGATATATTTTTATTTCACACGACAAACAGAGACGGGTATAATTGGAGTGATGTTTCTAAAAATGGTAAATTCAATATTTTACCGGAAATGTCCCAGACGGAATCATCTAGTACCGGCACGCAAATATTTAAGCATTGTAAAAAGATCATATGAAATGCAAAGTGTAAGCGAACGGGATGTAGTCCTTTCCATTAATAACTTAGAAATTGCTTATTATTGCTTGAATTGTCAAGTTACGCCAACGCCCATTTTCAACTTAAGTAAAGTAAAAAAGTAAAAGCGATATTAAGAAAGCTAGCGTGATTCAATTATTATGACACTTCCCTTTTTATTAAAATGCAACTATTACCGATCCGCTACCAGTCCGTGGAATCTTCAGTTTGTAGGCACGGGGTAACGCTATGCGATGCGTGGCGGAGAGGGGGAGGGCTACAGATACTTTGCCGGAATTTGATAGAAATTATTTTATATTAAAAAAACTAGCAATGCAATATACAGTTTTAAAAACAGATCGATAAGCAAATAGTTTTTCTATGATTACCAAAATTATTGAGTATATGGTGTAAAAGACAACTGAGATACAGAGTAAAACTGTTCTTAGTGTAATTATATTACCCCGGTCTAAAAAACTATCGAAAGAAGCGAAGCTAGCCGTCCATAATGGAGTGCTGGTACCTACCCTAATGCTTCGCTGTGAGGCTCGGAACTGGTAGAGAAATGATGAAAGTAGACCGAAATGAATAATAATGATCCGCACATAATGTAAGCCTGATGTAAGCGTAACGAGTAAGATTAAGAAAGAGACGCTTAGATTGGTTGGGCATGTAAAGCAAATGAACGAGAAAAATAGTGTAAGGAGAATATATGATGACGCAAATGTGAATGCTAGAAGAAGTCGGGGACGCCCGAGGAAGACATGGCACGACCAAGTGAATCAGATACTTGAGTCGAGCCATTTCAAGAGTCAGAATAATAAAAGAGCATGTATGAGACGAAGTATGCATGTGAACGAGGCAAGGAGTGTGTGCCAAGATCGAGTTGTTTGGCGGTCCGTCTCTATTTGTAAATTGTAAAATATGATAGCAACTAAGTATAATAATAATTTAATAATGAGCAAAATTAAGAAAGGGACCCTCAGATGGTTTGGGCACGTAGAGCGAATGAGCGAAGAAAGTAGTGTAAAAAGAATATATGATGCAAATGTGAATGGTAGAAGAAGTCGGGGACGCCCGAGGAAGACATGGCACGATCAAGTGAATCAGATACTTGAGACGGGCCATGTCAAAAGTCAGAATAATAGAAGAGTATGTATGAGACGACCATCACGCCGTTTCCCCGCAGGGGTAGGCAGAGAGGACGGACCGCCAAACAACTCGGTCTTGGCACACACTCTTTGCCTCACTCACATTCATACATCGTCTCAAACATTCTCTTCTATTATTCTGACTTTTGACATGACCCGACTCAAGTATCTGATTCACTTGATCGTGCCATGTCTTCCTCGGGCGTCCCCGACTTCTTCTAAGAGTATTATAATTGCTCTTGAAAAGAGAAACTTCTTCGCGGCCTATTTCATACAAAATTTAGTTCTGGATTTACGGTTAAGATACCAAATTATTTCATTACAGAACTTCCTCTTCTTCCTTTCCCTAAAAAAAACCCTCCACACAGCATCCCCAAAGATGACAAAGACACTGAGGGATTTTTTATCAGGTGTGGTGCTAATGCGAGAAAAAATACAATTTAACCAATTAATATTATTTGGCGGTCCGTCTCTATTTGTAAATTGTAAAATATGATAGCAACTAAGTATAATAATAATAATTTAATAATGAGCAAAATTAAGAAAGGGACCCTCAGATGGTTTGGGCACGTAGAGCGAATGAGCGAAGAAAGTAGTGTAAAAAGAATATATGATGCAAATGTGAATGGTAGAAGAAGTCGGGGACGCCCGAGGAAGACATGGCACGATCAAGTGAATCAGATACTTGAGTCGGGCCGTGTCAAAAGTCAGAATAATAGAAGAGAATGTATGATACGATGTATGAATGTGAGTGAGGCAAAGAGTGTGTGCCAAGACCGAGTTGTTTGGCGGTCCGTCCTCTCTGCCTACCCCTGCGGGAAACGGCGTGATGGTTAGTTAGTTAGTTTCTTTTAGATCGATTTTATCCATATAGATCGGAGGTGACAACTTAAAGAAACGTACGAATCAATGAATAAAGTAAATTATGTAATATATTTCTAATAAGTTTATTCATAATTTTTCGAAAACACTAGTAAAACTAAGATAAAATAATTATGTAGCACATAAAAGAAACTACACCAATATGTATTTAAATACCTAATTTTATTTATGATAATAATAAAATAAACCTTAACACAAAAAAAAACAACCGTAAACACCAAATAAATAACAATATTAATTAGCAAATCATACTACAATTTAAAAAAAACGCGCCAATAATCAAAAACGGCCGCTAGAAATGATAAATATGTGTGAATAATCAACAAGCAACATCCAAACTGTTCTGTCAACCTACCTACATATGTGACTATATTGGTAACATTAAACTTGGCAACGTAGCTTGATGCGGTAAGTGTGTTCTTAAAATAGATCAAGGAATGCACGTTATTTTAAGATATATTTTTTTAATAAATAAACATAATTTTTGATTACATATTATAGCTGACCATATTTTAAACAAAATTTAAAAGACAGCATGTTGGTACTTCATCTACGTAAGTATATATTACATGCGAAAGAATGAGCAACTTAAGTGGCTTCTTCTAAGATGAGCCACAAAATGTGGTATGACATAAATATATATATATATATATATATATATATATATATATATATATATATATATTTTGCATTAGCTCCACACAGGAGACCTTGATAAAAATAATTTCCTTCAGAATCTATGTCATTTGCTTATGGAGATGCTGTTAGGAGAGTATTTTTAAGGAAAGGAAGGAGAGGAACTTCTGGGAAGGAAAAGAGTATGAGGGGTGGGTAGGAATACGGGGGTCAGTATCCAGGAGTGACAGACGTATAAATCCACCCCTCTAATTGCAGTGCAAGTCGATGGGTTGAGAGGGTCCGGCTGGAGAAGTCAAAAGGCTTCCCTCATCTAGTCTCTCTCGATCCGGCCTGCCACGCAGCAGGTGGGCAGATGCATTTGCTGCCAAGACCTGGACGAACCACGAAACCTGGCACCCCTGCTAAGTCACCACTTAGGGTGACCAATGGCAGAGGTGTTGGTTATCCAATAAATGGTTCCCGGAGTGGCAGTACCCATACCCGCCTTTCAAATTGACTTTTTTAAACTTTTTAATTATAATTTTAATTACTTATGTGAAAATCTGTTATTGGATAATTATGTGTAAGTATTTATAATGTTATTATCATAAGTGTAAAATATCTGTTGATTTTCCCCAATAAATAAAATAAAATAAAAATAATAGATACACCGTATTTTCCCTAAACCGATTGCATAAATGTATTATACTCGTATAATTATTATATCTATAATTATAATATTATTATATCTTATTACATCCATAATTATAATATATTATATCGGGGGAGGCAACTGTTGTGGAATCTAATTTTCCTTAATCAGAATTAGTTTCGATTATCCAAACGGATTTTTTTTAACATTCGTAGTAGATACTACGACTGAAGGTTGTGCCTTTATTTGCTCAGCAAAAACAGTATCACTTCAAACCCACTTATTAAACAAAGCAAATCTGCAATCGATTATTCTTCGAAACCTAAAAAAACATCATTGATCCACTCGACGTCAGTCCGGCCTATAAATTCCCATGTTCCCGTCACCTTGTCCACCATCAGTCAGCCCGCGTCACGCCATACAGCCTACAGCCAACAGCCTCTCACCGGGGGGGATGTTGGCACCTGAATTTACAATAGAACTTTAAGGCTGTCTGTGAGAAGTCCCCTCAACTCCAAATTGATTGATTTTATGTTTTGCCCCACTTCTGGCCGATAACATAAAGAATGTTTGCCAAATATTTAGGAGCTGTATTATTTGTTTTTGCAGGTAGTTCCGTCTGGTATCAAGGACATATTACTTTTAGAGGTTCAGGGACTTCAGATCTATGTACCAGATGACTGCTGATTGACTGTTCACTCCCATCTTTCCTCCTTCACACTATAGACACTCCTTCTCCACTCTTCGTTATAGAGAAATAAATTATTTCTAGGAATTAAAACGGATGTCAATCACTTCTATTTTAAATTAATAAAAGATGATCATTTTGATATGGATGTAATATTATTGATATTCCATTTATTAGTTAATTAAACGCCCGTAGAGCTTTTGAAGATATAATATATATCGATCATATCAGCACTATATATTTTTTTGTTAGACCGTGAGGAAAATAATTTTCCTAAAGGCCTATTATGTCATCTTAGAGGGCCCTCTGAGGAGGGTGTTTTAAGGAAAGGAAGAAAAGGAACTTCTGGGAAGCAAATAGATATTAAGGATGGGTAGGAATCTGGGGGTCAGTGTGTTCCGGAGTGACCGTATCAATCCATCCCTTCAACTGCGGTACAACGCGATGGGTCGAGGGAATCTGGCTGGAGAGGTCAAAAGACATCCTCAACCGGTCTCTCTCGATTCGGCTCGCCAAGACCTGGAATAATCTCGCTCCATGAACCCGGGCACTCCTACAAAGTCACCAAAGTAGCGAACCACCTGTGGTGAGCTAATGCAGAGGTGTTGGTTATCCAATAAATGGTTCCCTGGGCGGTAGTAGCCACACCCGCCTTCCAAATTGAAGTTCCCCTCAGCACAAAATCTTCTGGTGAGGAGGACTAAGAAAGTATTCTACGTCACAAGAAACCTTAAATCGAGGATGCATATTACATCGCCCTATTGGTTTCTGACTTATCAATACTACGCATATTAACTGAACCAAAAACTATTAAAAATCCCAAAATCTTCCACAAATATTTTACAAATTTACCACACAACTCGCGGTATTTCGCTAAGGGCGCGATGTTTACGCGTATGATGAAGGGGGTGCGATTTATAACTTAACTCCCTTCTCCTCTGATACATCCTAGCTGTGAAATATGCCCGATTTATAACTTAACTTAAGGGCGAGTCCTTTGAGGCTCCACCGCTGCTGGGAGTTCAATAAATTGCACCTTTAGTCACGCTCCTAATGCTAAAAGCCTTTTTCTGCGTGTGGGAACTCAGGTAGGGATGGAAAACGATTATGTTTCCCATGTATATGTGCAATCTTATTCCAAAGTATTGCAGTGAACAACTATACTTCACAAATCTATGGTCTTCAAATCGCTAATCTATTTACAAATAATAAGCTTATAATTAATCTAATTAATAATAATAATAGTTAAAATGAATGAATTAGAATGTTTGCAGAGGAAGTGCAATGCAATACATTCCATATTTTGAAATAACAAAAGAAAGACAAATAATAAGATGAGGTAAAAAATAATTAACATCAACACATAAATTAAATAAAAACAAATAACCATGAGAAATCAAATATTATACACTAAAATTATGTACGTTCGTTTCTGTACCTACCGCGAATTTATAATAGATACTGGAGGTGGATTATTGCCCTGGTAAAAGATAACCGTTCATCACTGTGTTCAGACGGGCCGCACAACGCGCGTAAGTCACTCCAAATATCAAATTTTTAGAAGTAAAATTTCTTTAGCGCCGTTAGTATTTTAAATTCGGATGAACCAGTTCTTCACAAATACTCGGTTCTAATATAATGCGGAAATTCGCGCTTCGGCACGGGCCTTTGATAGCGCAGTGGGCAAGGCGTCTGATAAGTCTTAGCGGCCAGAGAGACAGACATCAAGTGAAAGCAATTTGGTGGTTTGACATAACTATTATTAAATGAAACAATTTAGTATTTGAAAAGAGTGTTTTTTAATTTAATAATTAATTTTGTTTCATAGTCGTATTAAAGCTATAGTTTGTTTATATTTTTGGACTTACACCATTAAACAGGAATATAAAACCAAAATTTTACTTGGGAGGCCTCTCCGGGAATCATTACAAGATAACCAAAACTTACGTCATAGATTACCTTAAGTAGTTCGCTACTTTTGGTAATTTTGCAGAGCTGTCCGTGTTCACGGGATGAGAATCGTCCGGGTCTTGGTGGAGGACGTGTTGGATGCGTCTCGGGAGAGACTGGTTGAGGGAGACATTTTGACCACTCCCGCAAGACTCTTTCGGAGCGTTGCGCTTCGCCTTGCTCCGCAGTGAGAGGGATGGATTTATACATACGTCACTCCTGGACATACCGACAGCCAGATTCTTACCACCCCTTCATATATTTTCGTTCTCTGAACTTCGTCTCCTTCCTTTCCTAAAATACCCTTCTCACAACGTATAATTATTTTACTCGGCGCCTCCATGCGGAGCCAATGTACAAGAAACTCATCTGCACGGTGTTCATTTCCAATAGAATTTTTTTTATCATTTTTAATACTTCTTTTTCATTTCTTTGCTAATTCTGATCTTACTTAGGTTTTACCACAATTAATATCATTGTTTTTTTATGAGGTTTATTATTATTAATGCGATCATAATTGACTTAAAAAACGAATCTTTTTTTGTTCTTCAGGGTGGTATAATATTTTACCATTAATGTCCACACGATGTGAATCGCACGCAATAAAATTTAAAAAACGCACAGGAATGTACCATGTATTTTTGCCCTTGGCTGTTTAATATATCAAATTTTCCCACAACCGAACCGCGACATAAAACAGTTAAGATTTCATTGCGGGCTTCCCATTACAGACCTTCTCCAACATCTCCTTTTTATTCAGTCCGCTTCTTGATTTTGATGTTATTTTTTATTGATGATTTTGTTGATTTTATACCTTCCTCCCCGAAAATCTGTCAAAAGAAGCGAAACTAGCAATCCGCAATGGAGTCCTGGTACCTACCCTGATGTGTGGCAGAGGAAGGATGAAAGTAAACTGAATGTTGTTGAAATGAGATCCCTGAGGCGGATGCGAGGTAAAACCATGTATGATCGTGTGAGAAGTGTGGATATCCGCAAAGAATGTAAGGCTGAGGTAAGCATAATGAGCAAAATTAAAAAATTAAGGAAAGCCCCAGATGGTTTGGGCATGTAGAGCGAATGCTTGCTCACGCCATGGTTTGAGCCCGCGACCTTAGAGCCTTACCCCTAGACCACCAACACTTGTAATTTGTTTGTATTTTAAAAATTAGATCGCTCGCATTAAAAAACCACCGTGCACTGCCTAAAAGTAAAAGCCTATTTGTTTACCGTTTTACCTAAAAATATTAGGTCCTTACATATGAAATTGGCGTTTTGCATGGGAGGAACATAAAGTCGATTTTTTTAAAATATAATATATTTTTTTAATCAAAGTATGTATCATTGCTATCTATGCACTTTTGCCATCTCATAGGTAGTTCATCGATCCCTTTACTAAAAAAACCATTCGGAAGGGAATCAATAAAATCTTTGAAGGCGGTTTGGACTGCCCCATCGGAGTTGAATTTTTTCCCTTGCAAGAAGTTATCCAAATTTCGAAAAAAATGGTAATTTGTTGGGGCAAGGTCCGGAGAGTTCAAGTTGGAGTACAATTTTGAATAAAATTTGGTAGCCGTCTGTTGTGCAGTGTGTGGTCTAGCGTTCTAACGTGCGTTTGTTGATTTGCTTCACTCAATTCGTGAGGTACCCACCTTTCAAGCTTTTACACCTTCCCAATTTGCTTCAAGTGGATCAAAACAGTTTTATCACTAACACCGCAGCCTGCAGCTAACTCGGACGTGGTTTGCGATGGATCCGCTTCCACAATAGCCTTCAATTCTTCATTATCAACTTTGGTCTCCGGCCGTCCACGGGGCTTGTCCTGCAGGTCGAAATTTCCAGAACGAAAACGTTGGAACCAAAAACGTACTATGTTTTCTTTTTGGCACCGTCGCCATACACATCATTAATCCTTCGAGCCATTTCTGCAGCACTGGTGCCACGGTGGAACTCGTACTCGTAAATAACGCGATATTTCAAGTTTTCCATTTTGTAAACTATGTGACGCAAAGAAAAAAAACTATTAAGGAAAAAAAAAAGAATTATAATTTTCGAAACACAAATACATGAGTAAATAACCGTATAAATTTGAATTTGGAATTCCTAACCAAAGAGAAGATATTTGAGATCAAAGTTGCCAGTACGGCAAAACGCCAATTTCATATGTAATTTTATTTTATTTAAGTTTTTATTCCAGCAGGACTGGGAGGGTAGTGCAATCCCAGTCTGCCATATTACATAAACCATAGTATAATATATTTTAAAGAGCAAATAAAAATCTAAAAGAAATAAAATATGGTAGCGTATTAGGTTGGGTACCTAACGAAAACAAAAAAACAAAAAATGAATATAAAATTCGAACATAAATAATAATAATAAAAATTAATCACAAAATTAAAAACAAAATTAAATTAAATTAAACAATGACCTAACACTGTAATGACCTAATATGTGTCGTAAGCATTACAAGGTTTGAGAATCACCAGCCACAAGATTATCAAGCAACCGTGAAGTCATTAACGATGCAAACGTTTAATATTTTGCACCCCTTAAAGACATACAAAGTGTGGCGGCAACCCTTACCTTCCATGTCTACTACCCTCAATACGTAATCTATTAAAACGGTCCTCTCCTGAAATATTATGACATAAATCCTCGGGGCTTATTGCTGTGGCGAATTTTTCTTAATGGCAACACTGGAGATTGATTTTACGGCTTGGTACCATTAGTACCTACCTTGACGGCCTCCATGATCCCTGGGCAAGACTCTCGACTCACAATCCGTAGGTCGCGGGTTCGAACCGGGCGTGCGCAAATACATTTTATTTAATTAATTTATCTTATTTCACGACATATTAATTTAAAATAATATATAATATATTTGCGGCACGTTCCATAGTGGAAGATACGCTCAGTATTACCCTGTCGTAAGACCACCATTCAGAATTGAAACGTTGCTTGAAATGACTTTAGCCGTGTTTGATGACCAGATCTGAATAGACAGGTACTTCCCTACCTTCCTCTTCCACATTTCCTTCCTTTCCCCACTACCTCCAACCTCACAACGTACCCCGATTGGGGATGCCGTAGTCTCACTGGCTCCAGATGGGAGCAGCTGGGACTCTTGTGAGCATTGAACTAGTATATCTTATGACTTATTCGCAGAAAAAAAGTAGAATCGAACAAAATTGTCCACATCAAGTATATTTATTCATAAATTTGTATTTTATTTGCAAAGTTGTCATACTGCCCTCAAATATTATCTATTTTAGATATATATTCTTTTAATTATTCATTTTGTGACCAGTGGCGACTTGATTCAGGAAATCTTCCTTCCTTCCTTCAGGAAGTTTTCGGCTGCAACAGAACCATTAATGCCATTTTTTTAATTTACACTCTAGCACACCCAAAAATTAAAGGCCGCCACTGTTTCTGACACACCGTATTTAAAAAAAACGGATAATTTTACACCACAAATGAGTAATATCCAAAATTAATTTTGTCTGTACTACTAGCTGTTTCTTTTTAGTTATGTTTTTTTTTTTTTTTTTTTTTTTTTTTTTTGTTAGAACTGAACTCAGTTGCTCGTTTTGTGCCGTCCTTCTCCCCATATAAGGGGTTGGACCCTGGACCGTGTCCCCGCCTATATACCATGGCCGGTCTTCTGGAACTGGTGGAGCTGCACCTGTCTGCCGCGCCACCCCCTGTGACATGAAGAGGCTGGGGAGAAGGCTGAACGACATCTGGAGGCTGTCCGTCCCGCCTCCGGCGATCCGACGCTTCTCTCCCTAGGGTCTTCTTCTATGATTTCCAATTACTCTCGTCTAGGCACCACCGGCTAGCTGGCTTACGGACGACGCTGCCGGTTGTCGGGAGGCCGGACAATCAGCCTCCTTCACTGTCTCGGGGACCGCCGGTAGCCAGTTTGCGGTAACATCAGTTCTACTCTGTACAAATGTTATTTTACTTTTGTTGCTTTTTTTTATGAACAGTACTCGGTGCCGCCCGCTGGATTGCGTATGGTCTTTCGCTGTCATGAGCTGATTACTCATGACGGCTGCTGTCTATTTTGTTTATTTTACCTTTTTATGTCGATGTTACTAACCACTTGTTTGACTGTCCACGAGGCTCACTGCTTTGGCGGTGACTACCTCCATGGGCTTTAGAATTGTAGAAATGACCATTACAGTACAGTCCTGTAGGCGCGACCGCATACCGCCACCTAACACAGTATGAGGGGACATTGAAGGTCTAGATTCGTTACATTAAATGTAGAGCCGTTTATTCAAAAAAATTAGATTCTTGTGAGAACTCCGAAGGGGCGACCATAAGTTGCCTATACCGGGGTGGGACAGTGGTGGGTACTTCAATTTGTACTACTAGCTGATTTCATATACCCAGCGTCGCTCTAGTTGTAAATGGTCTGGAATAAAGTTTTGAGGTAGTGAATTCTGGTTTTATTTTTTTACATTAACTCAACAGAGCATATACTATCTTTGTCCTTTAAGGGGAAGTAAGGAGATGAAGTTCTGGGTAGCAAAAAGGCATGAGGGGTGGGTAGGAAACTAGGGGTTAACGTTCCAAGAATGACGTGTGATTCCGGCTGGACCGGCACCTCTGTTAACTCACCAAAATGTGACCTATGGCAGAGGTGTTGGTTATTCAACGAATACGACGGTATCCACACCCACTTTCAAAATTGATTCTCTTCTTTCTTTACTTAAACAGACCCTCCACACTGCATCCACATAGATGACAAAGATGAAGACCCTAAGGGAAATTATCTTAGCCGAGGTCTGTCAATGTAAAAAAAGCTTGCAATGAAAAACAAATGAGTTCTTATTCGCAGAAATATGTGTCTAATTACAAAATAGAGTGACTTTTGGCCTTCGAGAAAGCGTTGATAAGTAAAAGTAGGAAACAAAAGGTATTTAAGCACAGAGCTGCGAGCAGAACCATTAGCAGAGAGCACTTTCTTAATTAATGAGCGTTGGAAGCAGAGGCGGCCCGTGACAAAATTTGCGGGCAGTGCATTTCCCAAAAAAAGATAACATTAACATGGGAAAATAAAGTGATTTAAAGGGAGTGACATACCTAGTACAAACGTTCACTTGTAGAGAAAATCTATTCGTCGCTGTTTCATTTGTGAAAATACTTCAATGACACGATTGTTAAAGTCTGGTATAGAAGCTATAAAACCTTTTTCGATGGTCATCATTGACAAAGCATTAAGCCGATCTTGGGATATGGTGTACTCAGAAATGTTTTTACACGTTTTAATGTAGAAAAATACTGTTCGCACTCAACAGTTGTCATTGGAATAGTACAACTTATTTTGAAAAGTTTAACCGTTTCACTAAAATACTCCACTAAGTTACATTTGATAAAATATACGTTAATCGCAATGTTTTCAGTAGCACTCATTTTTAAATATATTTTTTTACAGAATAAAACTTGCGAAAACCGTTAAAATGCTTTAAAAACCGAAACGATACTGAGGTCGATGCGCCGCGCCGGCGACCGATGGCGTTACAACATAACATTGTTAACTAGTCTTAAATTTGTTGAACATAACTATTTCATTCCAAAGGTTCGGGACCATTTTACGCAAGTTTAATGTTATGTCATTTGCTCCGCTAGTGCACCCAGGCACCATATGTCTTCTCTGCTTTCACACGTCAATAGTCCTTATGGGTCTATACCTGCCTTGCTCATTTCACGGGCACTGGCACTCCAGCATCTGGAGATGATCCCAGTAGAAATATAACTTCATGTGACGTCACGCCTGGGCATAACAAAATGTGCACGAATACCTTTCTCTCATGCTCGGGAGTTTAGTCAATTGGTAAAGATTTTGTAACGAATTGGCGGGAATACTTCGGGAGAGGATGTACTAATTTACACTTCTGACTTATATTGGTGTTCGGCAGCGCAGTGCACGAATGCACTAAGCAAGCGGCCGCCTCTGGTTGGAAGATCAATTTCTCTTCGTGTATAAATCTACAGCCTCATCTAGAGCTGCTCAAAATACTCATTAGTGCATTATTGCACATAAGAAATTATTTTCAATTCGTTTAGATCTAGACGGCCGGCGTAGTGCAGCGGTAAGGCGCTTGACTGGCATTCCGAAGGTCGCGGGATCGAATCCCGGCGTGGCAAATAAATTTTATTTGATTAATTTGTGTATTTCACAATTTATTCATTTAAAATAACATATAGTATATTTGCGGCACGTTCCAGAGTGGAAGATACTCTCAGTATCGCCCTGGTGTAAGACCACCATTCAGAATTGAAACGTTGCTTGAAATGGCTTTAGCCGTGTTTGGTGACCAGATCTGAATAGCCAGGTACTTCCCCACCTTCCCCTTCCCTATCTCCTTCCCTCTCCACTACCTTCAGCCTCACAACATACCCCAATTGGGGATGCCATAGTCTCAGTGGCTCCCGACGGGAGCAGTTGGGACTCTTGTGCGGTATTCATGTAAAAAAAAAAAATAAGACATTATTATTTTAAATTTCGATTAAGCTGTCGATTTAAAACCTTTCTACTTTTAGGACCCAGACGGGCCTACTAAATTGACCTATCTGTTAAAGAAATAATTGCCAATCGATTTTAGTCCTCTAGGGTCAAGGTAAAAGGCTCTAGACTAGTATTCCGGAGGTCGCATTTTACAATTTATCCATTTAAATTAACATTCAGTATATTTGCGGCACGTTTCAGAGTGGTTCATGCTCCTATTATCGCACTGGAGACTGGAGTAAGCCACTATTCAGGTCTGAAATATTGCTTGAAATGTGGTTTCAAGCAACATTTTAAGAAGTATATGAAAATTAGGCGTGTTTGGTGACCAGATCTAAATAGCCAGGTACCTTCGTGTTCCTCTCTTCCTCCCCCTCCCTATTACCTTCAGCCACGTATCGCAGCCACATTAAGAATGCCATCGTATCACTGGTTCTAGCCGGTTGGCAACAGTTTTTTTATTATTTTTTTATTTTTATTTAATGACAATATAAGATTAAATTAAATTACAAAATAAGTAAAAATACAAAGTAAAGTGGTTTGTTCACAGTCCTCCTCACTAGGTATTCCTGTATGTACGGGTGTTGATTTTTATTTCCTCATCTTCTAGTTTGTTGATTTTCACAAAATAAGTATTTATGTTTGTTGTCTGCAGGTTGCAATTGGGGCTCTTGTTTATATTACATAATTATATTAATAACGGACTTGTACTTATGAGACGATGCGTCAATGTGGATGAAGCAAGGAGTATATGCAAAAACAGATCTGCGGAAAAGACGTGATGGTTAGTTAAAAAACACAATTCAAAGAAATAAATTGTTTCTCTCTTCCCCTCCTGCGTTCCCCTTCCACCTTACCCGCCTTCCCCCTCCCTCTTCACTCTTTCCCCGAAACCCCACTCCTTCGTTCCCCTTCCCCTCCTGCCATCCCTCCCTACCGCTAAAATATATGAAATACACATATTTTCAAACCACTCCCGCACCACGTATAGTAATTTTTTTATACAAATTTCATAATGCAAGAGCTAAAAATTATATATAGAAACACTCTTCTGCTAAAATGCAATGTAATGCAAAAAAGTTGACTCAATTCATTGATTACTTTCCGAAATTTGCGAACACAAACAAACGAAACCTAAATTTTTGTATACATATACTGGCTGATCCGAAAAACGTTGTTCTGCCATATAAATTATTTTTAGTGAATATTTTGGTTGTTAAATAAAAAATAACGAATGTGTTGTAAGTGTGTGGGGATGAGATCTATGACAGAAAGAGGAATGGAGCGCTGTAGACGATGACCGCCTATAAAAGCCAAAAACACCAACTAAAGTAGGAAAATGAAATAAAGAAAATCAATATGAATTCCGAAGACCAATTGAGTGTACGACATTTTTGTCAGTCCGTCTTTAGCTAACACAAATAGGCTCAATGGTTTGCCCACGCGAGAACATGATGCCGAATGAAATATCGAAATGACGCGACGCTTCTCGTGAATGACCTGCGCACGTGTGGATGAAAGTTCGATGAGGCGGACTTAGCGCCATCTGTCATTCAACAACATAAATAATTTCGTTCTGTTTGAAATAAGAAAGACGGTTAAATTTGTTCATTAAAAATACTAAAATCGCGATAAAAAAAATGGGACGGTGGGGGTAAAAGCGTTAAAATTTGTGGTTATAGGTATTTTTTTAAACCAAATAAAAATAAAAAATTGAAAAAAAAATTGTCTAAAAAACAGATTTTTTTTTCTTCCTAATCACCTAGCGGTATGAAATGTACTTTAAAACCTATTCTCATACCTACCACATACACACAAAAAAATCGGTCAAGCCGTTTCGGAGGAGTGCGACCACAAACACCGTGACACGAGATTTGTATATAATTGAATTTTGTATTGTAAATGAGGGCTCCAGGACGGGTAAGGCAGTTAATGAGGTCCGCATTATCAAATAAAAATTTTAAATATGGGTTATTGTACTAAATAAAAATTCAAAAAAAACTTATTCACAATACGCAGTCGATTTCATGGTCATATGAATAATTTAGAGAAATCATATTTAGAGAAAAACGGTATCCCTGCTTACACAAAATACAACTAACGATATGCAGAAAGGATGTACCGCCGAATAACAAAGTATAAGATATACTTTCATTAAAATGCATTAAGATGAATATATACGTGAAATCCTATTTAGATACTATTTTGATTAATCTTTACGACGAATCGGCTTACAGTATGAACATCAAAAAATATGCTACGGATAAATTGAAGCTTTAACTACTTTATCTATGTATTGGAATTACAATAAAATTATTATTTACGTAACAAAAAATATATGCGTAAACCACTAAAAAAAATGTTTTCTCATGACTTAACTATGAAGTAAAGTAAGTAACAATTTAAAAAAAAATACTCCTTTACGGCTAAGACCAAAGGTATTCAAATACAGATGAGATATGCTATGGTGTCCGCGCAACTGTCGCCGGACTACGCGCTAATTAGCGTAGTTTTCATATAAAAAGAATTTGTTAATTTCGTTGATTTTTTGAAAATGTGCATTTATATTGGTTAACAATATATTTTGAATAAGGAAAGAATTCGTTCATTTAGTTTAACGTTCGTTTGGTTTATTCGTTAATTATTTTTTCTTTTAGTTTATTTGTTAATTGGTAAACAATATCGGCGACACCCGGAAGCGCAGACCCACATAGTAAAAACAGCAGATAGCACATCTACTTATATTCCAATATCTTTGGCTAAGACTATTTTTGACTTTATCTATGTTCTAACTTTTTTACGTTCTTATAAAATTATGCACAAAATAAATAAAAACCACTTTTTCGCTTACTAGCCTCGTGCAAAAAGACGCTCGATTTTAAAATTTTGCAGGCATGAGATTCGAAATATTTCTAGCGTTTATATTCCTCTTAATGATAAAACTACTACTATATATACCTACCAGCGTAGAAGTACAAAAAATCGACACTGTAAATAAATTAGTTTGATATCCGTGCCAACTCATTATTAAAGGCATTTTTGAAGTAGATTTTTGGTTTGAAATTTTATAAAAATTATAATTTCGGGGGTTTAACTATCGGGGGATCAACTGTCTGGTCACCATCAAAGGCAAATAGTTAGATAATCATCTTAATTTCTTTGGCTCGTGTCAAGTTAAATGGGAAGCCACCGTTTGACTTTTATGACGCGATATTTCAGTCCTTCCGACATTTTTATTGGTTTTCTGCTGACCGACGCGCCAAAACTAATAATGCCCTAAGTCAGGTATCAATAGGCACATTCCCTTGTTCGGACAGTAATAAAGAATTTAAAAGGTGATAATTTGTCCGACAGATTATTATCGCACAATATTCAGAAACCGTTTTATTTTGCTAAAACATAAACTGTCCGAAATTAGGTGACGAGATTATTGTCTGATAATATATATAAAACAAATTAATGTAACTAAGTGACCGGGGTTCCATCGAAGCCAGGGTAAAGTTAGCCTCTCAGAAGCAGGGCGTAATGTAAAGGACACGCAGATACTTTCTTCTTCTTCTTGTGTCCTGTCTGTTCAACGGACGTTGGCTACCATGTTGGCTATGCGGACTTTGTTTACTGCGGCCCGGAACAACTCTACAGTAGACTGGCCAAACCACTGTCTCAGGTTTTTCAGCCATGAGGTTCTCCTTCTTCCAGGGCCCCGTTTTCCAGCAATCTTTCCCTGCAAATGAGATGCAAGATCTCAAACTTCTCTGGATGTCTTATCACATGTCCAAGTTATTGATGTTATCGGATTTTTATAGTTTTAATAACTACTTTTTCTTTATTCATCCGAACCATAACATCTACTACAGCGGATACTTTAAAAGTACACAATTGTTAGCAGTTACTGCTAACATTGTAGTGCGTCCCACTGTTGAATTTGGCAACTATCTCTGGATTGGAACTCCAAAATACTAGACTCTGCGCAGAAACGGGCAGTTAGTTTGATTGATTCCCTAATTTAAACAAACGGATTGCAATCTTTAGAGCCCGTAAATAGAGATTTTTTTTTAAAAATATGTTTATTTAGTTATTAATTGTACAATAATTTCTCTTACTTAAATCTTACAAAACTGATCAATCAGTTTGATTGTAAAAAATCTCTCATTTTTATATAGTAGTAATTTTATCGTAATTTTATCATAATTGTATGGATGTATTCTTGTTACTCTTTCACGCAAAAACTACTGAATGGATTTTAATGAAACTTTACAATAATATAGCTCATACATCAGAATAACATATACGAGCTCTGGCATTATGAAATTTATATTAATAAATTGCAATAGACGACACGCGAGCGATTTTAAGACTGAATGTACCGGGATTGAAACAATTTCTTTATTAAATGGCATAGCAACGCATGTCGGGAACCAGCTTGTATTGTATATTAGCTTACCCGGACACGCGTTGCTGTGGCTAACTAAACACAATGACATCTACGGAATGGATAACCTTCATAATCACCGCCATCTTTGAGCTTATCGCGAAGAGACAGACAGACAGACAGACTGACGCCGCGGAGGACTTTAATTTATAATACGTAGAGATGGTGCGAAAGATTATAATAATGTGCATGAAATGCTTGAGGTAACCAACGTATTTAAGTTGATAAGGATTAATAGGTACTGTATCCGTCTAAATAACTTTCCAGTTACCGCATTGTACGTGACCATTTTTTTGAAGATAGAATGGGTATAGTAAGACAGATCTATAAAAGAGGAATATCCCACCATGCATTGTTTTATTATATCTCAAAGAGATTAGGCAGTGTTTTTGATGAAAGCTCACAGGAGGCTTGACTTTTTCCGACACTTCTAACAATAATCGTTATGTTTCAACCAATTTACACAAAACCTTGACAAATTATATACTTTAACCTTCCTCACGAATCACTCTATCTATTGGTGAAATTCGCATGAAAATCCGTTCAGTAGTTTTCAGTTTATCGCGAACAGATAGACAATCGACGCGGAGGACGTTAGAGATAAGTATGCCGGGGGCCAACTATCGGGGAATCGATTGTCAGGTTACCGATTTTTCGAATCACTTATATTTTGTAAATACCACAGTATGTTTAGGCGTTTGTAGATTTATTTAATAGGTAGCCTTTAGCCATATGAAAGAGTTTCACGGAATACTTGTTTACATAAATATATAATGGCACTTCATTATGTTGAAAATAATTGCAACGTTTGAGTTACGTTTGGTTTACAATGCGCTTACACTTTACCCCAATTACCCAAACAGCAGAGAGGAATGCAAGAACTGCAAACGTCTGAAATAATTATGGGAAACCTTCAATACATTTCATCATTTTGAGTGGCGAATGTACGAAAAGTAGGCATGTAATGCAAATAATTATTAATATTTTTTAATGAGGCAAATCTTATATTTTGTGCTTCAACATCAATCAATTATTGCAAAATTGACACTTGATTGGTCTCTTAAGAGGAAATACTAGCGGCGTTTTTCCATACAAACGTATTCCCCGTTTATCTCTCTGGATTTTGACCCTAGAGCAAAATTTTTTTTTACATAATATAGATATCGACCACTAGCGTGTCGGTACGTTTTGCTTTTTTTGATAATTTACTTCTTATAGAAGTTAGGACCTTCCAAAAATGAATAAAATTGCCTAATTTAAACGCCGTCAAAAAACGTTCAGTATACAAACTAAACAATGTATTTTGAAAAAAAGCAAAACGTACCGACATAGAATATTTTCTTTTAATACAGTTAGTGAAAAAAATTTTTTAAATTCGTCCAGTTTTGGAGAAGAAAAATGGGGAATACAAAACATCGATTTCGAAGATTTTATTTAGGTATTTTCGGCCCGACGTGCAGGTATCCCTTTCGCTCATTTCTCCTGAGGGGGCCGGGGAACAAGGGTTTTGACAAATACATACATATAAAGCGAAGTAGTGATGTAACGAATTTTATCGGTAGACTAGTGTTGTCCTTGCCCGAGTAATCGATATTTTTTATTCGTTTTTTTTTCTGTTTAGTGAGTCATCGCGGTATACCAATACTGACCGAGCTTTCATACTAAAATTGTGCAAAATTAAAATTGTTTATGTCAAGTACTATAATAAATTTTCAATTTGGGAGGCGTTTTAGGTACCATCGCCCCGGAAACCATTTATTGGATAACCAACACCCCCACCACTTGGTCACCCCAAGTGGTCCGCTATGTTTGGTGACTGAGCATGGGTTCCCGGGTTCACGGGTGAGGTCTGCATGGGTTTTGGTGGCGGATGATTTTGTTCACTTACTGCGTGGCGGGCCGGATTGGGAGAAACTGGAAGAGGGAGATCTTTTGATCTCTACAGCCGGACTCTCTCCACCATCATTTCATACTTTTACCTACCCAGAAATTCCTCTCCTTCCTTTCATTAAAAATTACCTCCACACAGCTTCTCTAATGACTTTGCTATACTATAAGAGTATTTAACTTAAAAATAATTTTTATATTTCATTTTATATAATTGCATTTTGTGATATTTTTAAGTAATTAATCACCTCTCCCTTGAATATTTTGTCTATAATTCTCATATGCCTATAGTTGTTTGTCTTTTAATATTAATCTTATCCTGACGAAGAACACTCTGTTTTCGAAACATGTTGATAATATTGATTACATAAAGCTGTTTCTACAAAGTTATTTGTTCTCATTTAATTAAGAATGACGCCACAAAGATTGGACCCATTTGCAGCATTTCAAGCTGGGTAGCGATAACCAATTCGTTTGTGCAATTTCAATCAATGCATTTCTATGTTTCTCGAGAATCCTTCTATGGGCTTACACATCATTAGGTAGTACTTTTACGCCAGTTTATTAAACATTTGTGGTCAGAAACATCCAAGTAGTGTAGTTTTGTAGCTCTAGCACATATGAAGCTGTGTGACTTTTGCACTCCCAGAAATAAAACCTTTTTAGTATAATTATCATTATGCATATATCCAATTGTATATCCGCATGTACATTATTTGGCTTATAGTAAATATGTTATTTTCCACATCAAGTATAGGTACAATAAAATAGATGCAAGAATTTTTTTTTTTTGATAAATTAATAACGTAAAAAATATCCTATATATATTTATTCTCAAAACTCTTGAGAACATATCGTCCTTGCATTCACAAAATATCCCATGTAAGGTTTTCGAACAATTTTTTTTTGTTTACACCATTTGATTCACAACGGTTTCCTAAATAATCTGACATAAATATATCCCATTTTTCAAACTCATCTTTTTAATCATTTTAGAGGCAACTCTGACCATTACTTGTAATTAATGGTAATTATTTAAAAAATATATACTACATATACTACAGAAATATAAAAAAAATATAAAATTAAATCCCTATATACTACAGAAATATAAAAAAATATAAAATTATAAAATTAAAATGAGAAAAAAAAGTTTTTTGTGTGACAGAAATCGTATTATTTTTTTAACTCAAATTTGTCGCACATAAATTAAAATTACCCAAAGAATTTTTTTTTATAATATACAATAATCTCAACAATCTAAAAAGAGTATATTATGCACTAATCCAGTCATTAATTCAATATGGAATTATTGGATGGGGGGGGGGGTCATACAACAATATTCTAACCTTGATCAAAGTAATCCAGAAACTAATCATTAAAGTATTCCTTAAGAAACCCTCCACCTATCTAACAGAAACGCTTTTCGCAGATTTCACGGTGCCTCGAGGAGAGAATATCTTCAAGAAAAATGCAATTATCCTAATTTACAAAGATAATATAAATATCATCAAAAAATTTGAAACTCACCAATCAAAAAGATATGAAGATAACATCAAAATACCAAAATTTAATACCAAACTAATGCAAAACAATTTATTATATCTATTTAGGGATAAAGTTTTTCAACAACCTTCCCATTGAAATAAAAAAAAACCAAAGACTGATGTCTTGGTTTGAAAAAACCAAAGACTGATGTCTGATGATAAACTGAAACTCAAACTGAAGCTACACTTCATCAGGAATAATTAACTAAATAACTACCTGTTTTTCTCATTCTTTCTATTTATTATTAATCTATATATCTCTATTTTATTTAGTTTTTTCGAATTTCTCCCAAGTGCACAATATTTTAGTATGTAACCGTATCCTATGTATGTACACCATATGTAATTTATATAACTCCACTGTACAATTATATATCTACCTATATTAAATATAAAAAAAAAATATATATGTATATATATATACAGGGTGTTAAGGGACGTACTTGACTTACTTTAACCAGTGATTCCTGACATTATTTGGAGTAAAAAATGTATATGAAATTTTGGTCTCCGGTGACTTCTCGGATGACTTTTTTTTAATTTTTTCAAAATTTTTTTCTTCATAATCAAACAAAAAAAAATTTCTTCTGCATGTCGTCACTGATCACTCAGCCGAGTAACTGACCAACCCCTTACCCCGCCTCTAACTGTCCAATACCTACCATTTTTATGTTTTTGTAGAAAAAATAAATAAAAAAAACTCCCAAAAAGTCACCGGAGACCAAAATTTTATTTACATTTTTCACTCCAAATAATGTCAGGAATCACTGGTTAAAGTAAGTCAAGTACGTCCCTTAACACCTTGTATATATATATATACATATATTTGTATGTTATGGTTAAGGTTTTCACGGGTGTAAGATGTAAAACAATTTTCTCGGTTTACCCGCGTAACGTAGTCCTGAGAAGGACTTTTTAACTCCTGACGTTTCGGACAGATCACACTATCCATCTTCAGAGGCCTTATGTCTTTAGTTTTTGTCTCAAACTGATAGCTTTCGCATGTCTGTTTGGTCCAGAGTCCAAGACTTAAGTGAGTGCAAATCAATTCTTATGGCTAGAACGGAGTACCCGGGTTGAATGTGATTTATGGTGCTGGGGGTACGAGGTGGGGCCGGCAGTCATAAGACATAAGGCCTCTGAAGATGGACAGTGTGATCTGTCCGAAACGTCAGGAGTTAAAAAGTCCTTCTGAGGACTACGTTACGCGGGTAAACCGAGAAAATTGTTTTACATATATTTGTATATATATATATGTATATATTTTCAATATAAACTCAGTAGGTAAAGCAAAAATATTTTTTTAATATTAATATTTAACTCTCAAAAAATTAGCAAAAAATTAAGTTGCATCAAAAATCATACGAAATTAATTCTTTTAAGACCAATATTTCGTAATTTGAAACAAAAATAAATAAAATAAAAAATATTTATCCGCACAAGATATTTTCTCTACCTTTTGATAAAAAAATACATTTTCAGTTTATTTGGGTGTTTTGGTCACAAATCCAAATTTAAACCCCCCCCCCCCCCCCGGCTATTTGTTAGCTTTGGGAACTTTTGTAAAACCAAAGTTTACGAAACTTATGGAATTTTGTATCTATTAATTATTTTTACATGAAACGATAAAAAACAAACAATACATTTTTGTAATAAATATGTACGTGTTTTTATTTTTTCGTTATCAGTAATTTTAGTTAGAAAAAACGTAAGATGAGTGTCATTTTAAAAAAAATTGTGCGTTCAAAATTTTTATATTTGAAAAGCAAAGGTTTATTTCGGATTTCAAAATTTAAAAGCGTATTTCATCGCCTTTCAAAAACAGTTTTTAGTTTTCGGATACTATAAGAAATATTCCATTTATTTGGATTTTATTGCAAAGCGGAAATATTTCGACCTTATGAAAAAATATGCCCGAGGCCTGAGGGATATGGGTCATATGAGAAAGGCCAAGTTGCCTTTCCTACGTTTGCTACACAAAATATCATATGTGCATAAAAAGTGCGCACAAAAATCCTGAATGCAAAATTTAAGAAAAAAATGTAGGTTTTAATAAAAAAAATGTATATTAAGCCCACTTGTTTTCACCGAAACATGGTATCAAAAATAACTCTACAATTAATAAAAATAAATAAAAATATGGGTCCCTAATTTTTTTTTAAAGTTTTTTTTATTAAATATCCTAATATTCTAAAATACCCTTAGGATATTTTGTGCGCGCAACAACGATAAGTAGCTATAATAGCATATTCATGGACGCTAACAATGGAACGCTCCTGTGAGCGGTGAGAGAAATTGAATGTTTGGTGTCTACACATTTGCAGATTGGTACATGCGTGGTCGGCAGAAATAATAATTCGGCTGCGGCTACGGATGACGCGCGTGGCTCACTCACACAAGGCCTGCATTCACTCACACATCTAGAGCGCGATTCTGACTACTGTCAGAGAGTGAAATAAAAGAGATTTTTTAAAATACCTATTCATAAATGTTCGCAGCGACCGGCAGCGCTCTTAATTCTTGAATGCATAGAACATTATTTCCACATTTTTTACATTACTGGCGTCTGGAATTAAGGCGAATATTATCGCTAAATCACTTTTTTCGATTAATCTTTACTACATATCTGTTTACATTATAAATACAAAAAAATATGCTTTGTATAAATTGAAGCTTTTTTAACCGTTTCCGTTGCGTAAAATTCAAATAAAATTATTAATTACTTTATAAAAAATAAGTAAGTGAAACATCAGAAATTTTTTTTCACGAAACGACTTTTAAAAAATATTATTTTATGGTTAACATTATCTGTTAGAGTTTCCGTTGGTAATTTTTTTTTTGTTTCTTATAAAATTATTCACAAAATAAATATAAAACACTTTTGCGCGTGAAGTCGTGACCTCCATACTACGTTTGCAAAACGATTTTAATGCCTCTTACTAAATTCTTGGCGATATGAGGCACACTAGGAATACATAAATTTTTGGGTTGTGGCTTCCTCTTAATTTACATACTTTCACGAACTTTTCAGTACCTACTTACACAAGTAGATGGTTTAAATTTTTATTATTATTTTTTAATTATTCTAATACAATTTCTTCTCAGATAAATCTACTTATAACAGTTCAAAACACACACCTGTTTAAAAAGAAAAAAATATTTGAATATAAAGCGTAGTGTTTTCTCTTTCTAACATATTCCTCAATAAGATAGTAAGGGAGACAATTTCGAAAGCGAACAAATTAAACGGAGTGGTTAAAAAAACCGTTTTCTATGAAGTGTTTTTATGGTACCTTAGAATGGAATCGATTAATTGGAGCAAATGTGTTTTTATTGTATTTATTCAAACATATTAAATAAAAAATATAGAAACGAAAGTAATTCCTAAAACCTCCGAAATAATAATAGGCTTAACACAAGAATGGGAAGGTGCTTTCGTGCGGAACCGGCGTACGTGATTTAAGTTACAATTACCCAATTACTAAGGTAATTGCTTCTGTTCTGGCCAAAGCATCATACTCGAGCCAAAAGAGAGTTATGAGGTAATATGATAACAAGGTGTATCGCCCAGAGGTCAAACGATCGCGGCGATATTTTTCTCCACGTGCGAAACAAGTTTAACATTCAATTATTGGCGCAATTGCGTTAAATTGGCCGCAATGATAATCATGATAATTGTTGGCACGGGCTACTGCCGAGGATTTACCCTTCGCGCTTCAAATGATGACAGCAAATAATTATTACTGTGAAATTCTTCTTACTCTGCTGCAGGCTAAAGGTAATGAAATTACTGCAATAACTGGAAGGGTAAAGATGCGTTAAATATGCGTTATTCTACATGTAGAGGTTAGGTGCAGAATTGAAGCAGCAAGAACTGCATTCAGTAAAATGAAATCCCTCTTCTGCAATGACAATATCAATTTAAAACAAAGGCAGAGAATGTTAAAATGTTGTGTGTTCGGTCTTGCTGTACGAAGTGAGACATGGACCTTGAAGGTAAATACCATGACCAGGTTAGAGGCTTTTGAAATGTGGCTTTACCGGAGAATGCTCAAGGTCCCATGGACCGACATGATCACCAACACAGAAATTCTCAGGCGGGCTGGAGCAGATAGAGAGCTGCTTACACTGGAGAAAGTCAGGAAAATTTCATATCTGGGTCAGATACTTCGTGGGGAGAAGTATCACTTGCTCCAATTCGTATTCAAAAGCAAGATAGAGGGTCGCCGAGGGCCTGGTAGGAGACAAATGTCTTGACTTCGAAATGTACGAGAGTAGACCGGCATTGGAAGTGTGGAGGAGCTATTCCGGGCAGCGCAAGACAGAGAGACATTTTCCAGAGTGATCGCCAACGTGGGGGGGACCTGATAGGGCACACCAAGAAGAAGATTTTACGTGTTTCTGTCGCTTTAGCTCCACGCACGAGGCCCTGAGGAAAACAATTCCCTCGGAGCCTAGGTCATCTTTGCGGATGCTGTGTTGAGGGTCTTTTTATGGAAATTAAGTAGAGGAACTTCTGTAAAGAAATAAGGTATGAGTGATGGTTAGGAATCCGGGGGTCAATGTGTCCAGGAGTGACGGACGTATGAATCCATCGCCTTGCACTGCGTGCAAGGCGATGGGTCGAGGGGGTCCGGCTGGAAAGCTCAAAATGTTCGGGGACCTTTTATTATATAACCAACACTTCTGCCCACATGGTTCATTGCAATTGGTGACTTAACAGGGTTGCCCGGGTTTAACTGGTGAAGTGTGTTCAGGTCTTGGCGGCGGTTGCGCCCATTCACCAGTTGCATGGTAGGTTGGATCGGGAGAAGCCGGTTTAGGGGGACTTTTGACCTCTACAGCTGGTTTCTCTCTACTTTACTCTCGGTCTTACACTGCAATGGGAGGCCTCACCTGTAGATTATTTCCCATCACTCATGCCTTTTCCTTCCCAGAACTTCTGCTTCCTTTCATTAAAAAAACCCCCACAAAGCATTCCCAAAGATGACAAAATAAATTTCTTCAGTGCTTCCTGTGTGGGGTTGATGTAAATAAAAATGATTATATTGCTCTAAATAAAAACGTAAAAATAGTAAGAAAATTTCGTGAAAAAAAAGCTATACATAAAATCCAAATTGTGTTGTTTTTTGCATTTTATTAATTTTTTTAAAGGTATCTTCATCAAAATATTCATTATTTTTCTAGGGCCCCTCTAATAAACGTTTTATTAATTTCGCATTTACCATAAGAAATTGTTTATCAGTAGAGTAAAATTTAAAATACGTTTATTAGTAAGGGGGCCAAAATATAAATTGTATCTAATAGTTCGTTGGAAGCTCTGGTGAAAATGAATATTAACTTTTAATATCATTAAGTGTGCGTTTTTTGTTACACCGAGTTAAATGTCGTTCACTCGTGGTGTAATATTACATACCCAGAGGCTTCACATTAAGTTTGCACTGCTCCGTAATAGGCACAAAAAATTACAAAAACCTGCTCAGTCAAATTATACAAAACATTTAAATAAAAATGCAAAATTATATAAAAACTCACTCAAGTAACAAATGATACAAAGAGAGGCAAGAGACAAAAGAGAAGCAAAGAGAGATGCAAGTGATAGATATTTTAATTAGCTCATTACATTTTTAATCAAGAGAAGAACATTTTTTCCTGAATTCGTATTAGTGCATTTGAAAACCATATTTTTTTTGGAATTATTCTTTAATGTCAATAGATACTCTTCTTGAGGGTTCAAGAAAATTCTTTCTTTCAAATAACACCTGAAAACAATAAATATAATAAATTGAACGATACCCTAGTGGCATAAGTGTGACCCACCATTATAATGAAGTAATGATGCCAATACGGAGATAGGCGAACCAATAATGTCTAAGCTGCGACAATTAACTGCTAAAATAGAGACTAAGCAACATAAAGAACAAACTACCACTATCTTTACCACATTCAGGTCCGAACTGGCAGACAATTTTGCTCGGGATGCATAAAATAAATCTTTAAAGTTATACTCAAAGCCCCATAGATAATGACAAGCACTGTAGATATTTTCAACAAATTTCAAGAACTAGATATTCAACTGTTATGTTTTTGTAAAAAAAAATTTAAAAATGTCTCTAGAGCCCAAAATTTTATACTCCAAATAATGTCAGGAATAATCACTGGTTAAAATAAGTCAAGTACGTCCCTTTTATACCAGAGTATAAAAAATCGTCCCGCATTATACTAGAGTATATATAAATTTGTTTGATATTTATTTTTATTAATTTATTTATTAAACAAAGATACAAAAGAAAGTACAAATTACATATTAGGAAGCTTTTCCTGTCCAACTAGGAAAGTTTCCAGTTCCAGGACAGACAAATTGACAGATATCCACACCAACTTATTAAAGAAAGTGCATTACCAGAGAAAACCAGAAATATGTCATTTTCAAATCAGATTTTAGACGTATTGACTCTTTTCCACAAAAAAATTATAATGGATTTCGAAAGATTGTTCTTTTATCTAGCATTCGCATGTAATAAATTTTGAGAAATTTTTTTAATTTTTGGTATAATAAGGTTATTCCATAGGTAGTTGGCAGATTTGTTAAATTTTCAAAAAAAAAAATTGTATTATGCCACACCCATTTCAAATAATATAATCATGCAGTAAAATAAATCAATACATTATCTAGCAAACGCATGTTCTAGAATTTTAATTTTAGTTTCAATAAAATCATTAAAATATATGTACGGACATGTGTTTCTTGACGAAAATTGGTCTATTTGTGTATTTATTTGCGCACTTACAAACTAATATATTTCAGATTTTTTTAACATTCTTATTAAATTTAGACATTATTGAAAAATGATAAATACTTATAATCAAAAAATAACTACGAAAAGTACAAAGGTACGAAGAATAATTAATCTTTCTCGTTCTAACCGCCCTGCACGATCGTAAGAACAACTTTCGACGAAATGTGGATTTTCGTCCGCTGGCTGGTTAAACGCTCTTAAGATATAATGCACAAAATAATATAATTCACAGTAGGAAAATCACTTGTAACAGAATATTATTTAAATGCTGACAGAAAATACGCCACAATTAAAATGTTGTTATTTTACCAGTGTTGCCCTGACTAGTTCATCCATTATCGGGTGATTAAGTTGTAGTTATTTTAGCGACAAACAATACGGTTCGGGTGTTTATTAGGAGAGAACAAAACACTCATAGACATTTATTTTGTGTGAAACGGTTTGCGAAAATAGACATATCGCCGTAATAAAAATGTCAAGTGTTTGAACGGTGATACGGTTTCAAATTAATTGCTTGGTGAACCATTCATTTTGGCGCTGTCCCCTAGCTAAAATTTATGACACTTTTGAAAAATAGTAGTTCATTTTCTTTGAAATTTTTTTAAACCTCACTTTTATTTCTGTCCGATCGAGACCACAAAAAAAAATTTTAATTTTAAATTGAATAATAATTTTAGTAATTTTTAATTAATAACAGTAATTTTTTGTTGTTAACGCGTCCAGATAGTGTGTTTCTAATTTTCATTTATTTTTTTAAATAAAATAAAAATGAATCCTGTTTCTCTTGGTCACGCCATAACTTCAGAACGACTTTACCTATTTCATTAATCCCTTTTTAAAGTTTTCTAATAATTTGTAGAAGGTTCTTACGAAATGAAGAATTAAGAAAATTGGATAATTTCAGAAAACTTAATGACTATTTTAACTTCGCATGTTTGACAGTTCGCGCGTTTGAAGAGTGCGAATTTAGGAGGCAGCTGTTTTGTTTTGTAAAAAAAGAATTGCCAATGGATTTTTTTAAATTATAGATATTTTAAATAGGTACCTATTATATATGTTAGGTACCAAATTTCATTCATTATTGTTCTTACTATAATATACAAAAATGAGTATTTGTAATATGAATATGAATTTGTATATGAAAAATTAATATTCGAATAAAATAATTGTAACAGTTGGAACGAGAGCTGTTAGAAAACTGAATTTACTGGGACTAAATATATGGAACGCGGAAGGGGGGTTTACGGGGAGCGGGAGAGGGGAGAGGGTCGGCGGGAAGGTGGAAGGGGAACACGGGAGGGTAGGGGATGCGGGAGGGGAACGGGGACGCACGGGAAAGAACATGCAGGGAGAAACAATTTATTTCTTTGAAATCATAAGATTTGTAAGTGGGTACTTAAATACCTATGTACTTAATTATAAACTTTTCAATATTATGCATAACTTTTTTTTCAAATTTCGAATTAGGGATTAAGTAGATACTATAATACTATTTGTCAAAGGAATGTATGCTCTTAGTAAAGGTTCGTAGAAAATGCGTTTAACAAGGTTAGCTCATCGGGGGGTAGAGCGGTGATGTATAAACATTCGTGACGTAGCCTGAAGTCCATGTTCAACTGGGATGTTTGAAACTGCAATACAAGTGGCAGTGTTTTATTCAAGTTACGTCAAAAACTTTAAAAACCTTGTTAAAGTCATTTTCTACGAACCTTGCATCTTAGTGACAGTTCGTTTTCAAAACTTTTTACACATTGATATATATACGATTTGACAGCTCGTAGGAGGAACCACGACCATACGAAAACAGGATAAGTTGTAGTATCCAAGTCGGCCACCATCTTGAACAGGAGCCGGAACGTAATGACATTAATTTTTGACAATATAGTTTGACGTAGTTTTTGACATATAATGAGAAAATAATTTTGCTAAGGTTATTAATTTTTGTAAAAACTTTTTTAATTGATGAACTTAAAATCGAAACGACCAATTTTAAATGGACTCGTTTGGCGAATTCAATATTATGAAACATTAGCAAAACTGTAGGCGGGTTTAGCCATAATCAGCGGGGACCACAAAGCGAGTTCTATCATTTTAATTGTAGGTTAGAGTAGGTACCCCTCGCCCACCCAAATCTAAATCATCTTCGGCCGTAGATTATCTGTGCAATTTGAACCAAAGACAACGCGTGGTCTATGGTCGATGGTGAGGCGGGATGATTTACCGCGGTAATTGCCGATGGTAGTTTATGGTCTGTGGCTTCTATGGTGGCAATTCGAGGTAGGAAATAATATATATTATGGGCAAGGGGAGGGAGCTTTCAATGATTTATGGCTTTGGAGTTATGTCATTAAGATAACCGAGTATTCTTAAACAATCAGAGAATGCTTAAAGAAACTGAATGTTTCTAATTGTACGAATTGAAAATTGAAACTTTCAATTCAGAACATTGTACGAATATAACATATGTATTTTAATCTACAAAATACAAAATGGACTTATACACACAAACACAACATTTATAAAAACATCACAAGTACACGAACATTATACTAGACAACACAATAAATTGTACACAAATACTGTCAAGACTGAAAGTGGCAAGAGAAGTATTGGTCACGAGGGAGTTCATATATATAATCTCCTTCCAGATAACCTAAAAACGGAAAATAATATAAAAACCTTTAAAAAAAAACTATTTAAACTCAAAATGTTGGAACAAAATTAAAAATATTACTTCTTACTACTGTATTATATATGCTCTGTATTTAAGTTAAGAAAGCGAAATATCATGTTTCTTTTAACTTAATAATAATAATAATAATCCTCAATTCACAAGTCAATAATAAAACAATCGTTTTAGTGGCAATCAGATGCTTGGAGCTGGGCGCAAAGATCTCGCATTTGAAAGACGGCATTAGCAATATCTCTACATCTCTTCTCTATTCTCTACATATTATTATAAATTATAGTCCCCCGCGTCGTCTGTCTGTCTGTTCGCGATAAACTCGAAAACAACAGAATGGATTTTCATGCGGTTTTCACCAATAGATAGAGCGTTTCGTGAGGAAGGTTAAGGTATGAAATTTGTCAAGATTTGCGTAAATTGGATGAAACATAACGATAATTGTTAGAAGTGTCGGAAAAAGTCAAGCCGCCTGGTAGCTTTCATCAAAAACGCTGCCTAACCCTTTTGGGATATAACAAAATGATGCGTGGTGGGATATTCCTCTTTTATAGATCTACAAAAAAGTCCGCGAAGGCATATATCTATCTTTTACGGATAGCTTACTATACCCATTCTATCTTCTAAAAAAATGGTCACGGACATTGCGGTAATTGAAAAGTTATTTATTTAATTATTTAAATACGTTAGTTACCCCAAGCATTTCATGCACATTATTATAATCTTTCACACCATCTCTACGTATTATAAATTAATGTCCTCCCCCGGCATCTGTCTGTCTCTTCGCGATAAATTCAAAGACGGCGGCGGTTATAAAGGTTGGATAACAATCCAGTAGATGACGTTGTGTTTTATTAGCCACAGCAACGCGTGGCCGGGTCAGCTAGTATTGAATAAAATAATGCATTGCACGTTGCATAATGATTGCACTTGCAAAAACCTTGACTGTGCAGTAATGGGCGGTTCGTGTATCATAACAAATGGAATAATGGGTAATGTTCTAAGGGTTTTTGGAAGATGCTCCGAGGAATTATCGTCATTGATCCCTTCTACACCGGGAAACACGCCAAACGCGTGACCAACATTTGTACACAGTTGACATTTGTCACATGTTCTGGAGATCAACAGCTCGGCTGTGGAATGATTTGCCAGCTTTTTGATTTCTCCCTCCTACAATACTTTCTTCAAGACTCATTTTAACTCCATCGTTTCTAGCTTTCCTCTAAAGGACCCTCCACACAGTATCATTAAAGATGACACAGGCCCTGAAGGAAATTATTGGGCCTTCTGTGTGGAGTTAATGAAAAAATATATTTTTTAAATTACATGCCTACACCCACGTAAGTATTTTGGTGCGGGTTTCAGAGGAATGATGGTTTTAGTGTTGCCCTGGTGGGATACCACTATTCATAATCGTACCGTTGCTTGAAATGGCTTTAGCTTAGTTTACTAGGTCATCCTAACCTTCATAATTCATTTGTAATTTCATAATGCCTGCGCGTTCAACATGCTCATCTGTCCTGTTCAATGCATGTAAGTACAATTATTGCCTGAACAGACTATGCAAAAGTTACATAGCGTCTTATCCAAGGTGGACATTTTCAGTTGCGAACTTACCATATATAGGAGTTCCATAAAAGAGCATTTCTCTGATGTTTCGTGAATAATATAGTTTCTATTGCTTATATTTATAATTCTGTTATGATTTGATTTGTACGTTACAACCTGTCTTCTTATGGTTACCAATGTAATGATAATTTTTTGCACCACCTTATTCAAAATAATCAACATGTTTCGAAACCAATGGTTTCATCATCAGGACATAGATTACAAAGAAAATTAATAAATATAAGAATAGACAATAAGTTGTTATAAATAATTATTGTTGTTATAGTTACCCGTATTTATTCGGTGTACCTACCTAATTGATAGGAGCCTTGAACCATAACTTAGAATATTCAATAAGCTTGACTAAATGTGATGGATGACTGGATCAAGAAATTACTGACTTATTTGCCGTAGGTACATTATTACCATCGGCTAACATATTATTATAAGGTGCTTTACACATAATAATTCAATAAAACTTCCACCACTCAAATTTAAAGAATAATATTTAGAATAAATTAAACAATGAATTATTATTATATTTTTATTTGGTTATGGTTGGCATTTTTTTCTTGATCTTTCAAAATCAAAAACTTTCTGTTTTTAGTAACATCAAATAATATTTATATAAATAGGTAATTAGTTTGTGCACCGTGAAAATCAGGTAGGTACTGAATGTTAAGGTTAAGTTTATCTTTCAATTTCAAATAATATGTACGTAGTTTGTTAAATTTAAGCTTTGTAAAAGTTCTAATCTAACTCTGTTATTATGACAATTAAGCAAACCTGAATAGAACTTAGACAAAATTTTAAATTTTTTTTTGAAATTTACTGAATTGTTCAAATTTTAAAGTAAAAAATTAAGTTCTGTGGAAATCTTATTCAAGTTCTGTTATTTACAAAGTTCTGTGAAACAACCGGCCATAAATAGTCACAGAAGTTGAATTTTAACTTTTAAAATTCCATGAATTGTTCAATGAAGGTTAAGCTCTGTTATTATTTCATCATATTATGCAGGTTGTTTAACAGTATTTACAAAACATTAATTTAACTTTGTATTTACAGAACTTGAAACGTGACGAATTATTCAAATCCTGCGGAAACAAGAAATTTGTAATTACCTACTTATCTTCTGCTTCCCACGTAAAAAATGTAGGATATAGTTAAGAACTTAAGTGTTAATTTTTTTTTGTAAACGATTTTTAGACAACGGCCTTAAAATCACATTATACAAAATCACATTGTTTATAAAGTAGGTACTTATGTACTTGAAAATAAAAACTCTGAAATTCGCATTATTACTAGAGAGCTTGAAAACATTTTGTCTTAATAGCATTTTATCAATTTCAAAACAGTATTTTTTTTTCACAATTTTGTATTAAAATTCGCATAAGTTACATTCCCCAGTTGGGGGAGTGGTAGGACCCCGCCTTCTTACATCTCTGAGTGCGGGGTTCGATTCCAATCATGCCGCATATTTATAACTCTATTGGATGGAGGGGGTGGGTTATATTTTTTGCAGTAAAGGGCGCGTGTTACTTTACCCACTACCCCTAAATGGGATTCATCACACAAACTCTATTATTTTTATAACTTTAATTTATATCAACATTGGTGTAATGAACAGCATTATGAAAGGGATGCTTAGACAGCTTGGACGTAGGTATAAGTGAACCGTAGTTATGCTATAAAAACCTCATTATTGATTATATAATAATTATATCTCTATTATCTGGTAATAATCGTAAATGCACGTAAAAGAAAAGAGTGATAACAACGAAATTCTCAACATTGGAGGTTATCGATCAATTACCCGCCCTGGTATAAGTAACAGATGGTTACTCCTTCAAGGCTCTCGCAAACACTCTAATTTTTTTGAATGAACGAATCTAGGTACATTTAAGTTTGAATGAAACTAGACCTCCAGTGTCCTTGCATACGGTGTTAAGAAGCAGTACGCAAGTGCTTACATAATATACAATATGCGAATAATATATGATCAATAATATAAAGTACCTATTTCAAACATAAAGTCATTAAAAATATAAACATAAAGGGCGGCTGCTCGTAAGACTCGAAATTCTCAAGCAGGACCATATATACAAGTGGGATTCGGGAATGCCCCAGGAACGATTATCGGATAGCCGACGCCCCAGGATCCATTTATCGGATAACCAACAACCCTGCCATAGGCCACCTCCTAAGTGGATCACTACGTTTGGTGACTTAACAGTGGTGACCGGGTTCATGAGGTTTGTCTAGGTCTTTTTGTATGTGTGGTTTGCCCGTCTACTGAGTTCCGGGCCGGATCTGGAGAGACCAGTTAAGGGAGACCTAACCTAGACCCCTCCAGCCGGACTCTCTCGAACCATCGCCTTGCACTGCAGAGGGAGGGATGAATTCAAACGTCCGTCACTCCTTGGTACACGGACCCCTAGATTCCTAATCACCCCTCATACTGTTTTCCTTACCCGAATTTCCTCTCCTTCCTTCACTTAAAAAGACCCTCCACACAGCATCACCAAAGATGACTTATGCCCTGAGGGTAACTGTTTTCCTCAAGGTCTCCTGTATGGAGCTGATATAAAAAATTCCAACTACTGATAAAAATTGCCATCAATATGTCTTAAATAACATATTTCTATAACTTTAACTACACCCGAATTCAAAAATTTTACCTCCTGGTGCAGGGGTCGGCAAATTGTCAAAGAAACAGGATAAGAAAACGGGGCTTTGGGAGGGGGGGGGGGGGGTTTAATCGTACTGTGGTAATTGTGGTGGAAGGACAATTACGATTTTCTTTTTATTATCTACATTCTTACTTTAATATCACACTTATTCCCATTTAAATGTTTCTATAAACAGACTCGCGCATAGATTCCTTAAAATTCTAGTTTCAGATAAGTTAACTTTAAACCTTAAACCAGACTTATGTTCCAAAAGTTCCAAAACCATTCTAATACTTCAGAAGACTCGTTCAATAAATCAAGCGTTCCATGAGCTGAGTTGGTATAGGTAAGATGAATATATACGTGAAATCCTATTTAGATACTATTTTGATTAATCTTTACGACGAATCGGCTTACAGTATGAACATCAAAAAATATGCTACGGATAAATTGAAGCTTTAACTACTTTATCTATGTATTGGAATTACAATAAAATTATTATTTACGTAACAAAAAATATAAGCGTAAACCACTAAAAAAAATGTTTTCTCATGACTTAACTATGAACTAATGTAAGTAACAATTTTAAAAAAATACCCCTTTACGGCTAAGACTATTTTTGACTTTATCTATGTTCTAACTTTTTTTCGTTCTTATAAAATTATGCACAAAATAAATAAAAACCACTTTTTCGCTTACTAGCCTCGTGCAAAAAGACGCTCGATTTTAAAATTTTGCAGGCATGAGATTCGAAATATTTCTAGCGTTTATATTCCTCTTAAGTTGACTTCATCACAGTACTCACACAGATGCAAAACTTTCATACAGCGTGTTTCGTTTTAGGCTTTTAGCAAAAAAGCAATTCATAATTATTTCACAATTGAGAATTCGAATCCAAAGTGTGTTTAAATCGGCAACATAAAACTAATGTTGTTTTACAACAGTTTTATAGAAATACTGAAGGTTTAGGAAGAAAAATAAGTTAATTAACTAAATGTGATAATCTTCAGGATTGAATTCAAATGGGTATTCATAACTAACGAGAAGGTTAAAAAAATATTGTGTTATTTAAAAAGGTTAATTTATTATAATATTCATACTTATATAGATAATATTTTATAAAGTAAATAATCTACAAGCCGCCACATGCCGCTACACGTTTAATAGGCATAGATTTTGAAAAGTAAACGACTGTTAAACTTAATTACCAAAAGAAACATCGGTTTCGGTCGGGATAGATGGAAAAACATGCATTAAAATTCGGTTTTCAAAGTTAAAAATTTCCCATATAAAACATCTCCATTGCGGCCATTTTTTTTGTACGGATTTAACATTTGTAAAGTTTCGTTTAAAACTCAATACGCATGAATTAATTGGTTTACCTAAACCAAGAACCTAATGTTGAAATGAAGTGTGATTTCCAAAATCTGTGCTTAAAAATTTGGCTGCTAATGGATTATTTATTTTTTTATAATTATGTGTTAGCAATCATCAGCAACAGTAATTATTTAATATTGTATCAGTCATCATCAGCAACTATCTCTACGTATATTATCTAAAATATAACAGATTACTAATACAAAGGTACAAAAGATTAACTGTTGAATAGGTACTAGTCTGTGATACTCCAGTTGCCTTAGACGTCAAATCATACAAGTCATTTATGCTTAAAACTTGACCACCATTTTTTACATTATGAATAAGTAAAATAAAAATATACATACGGAATAAAATTTCACGAGTTGGTCCATTCAGTGATTTGCCATGTTCCGTTTCGTAACAGGACTCCATGATATCCTAATAAATATTACAAACACTTAACAAAAACTCTGTAAATCTACTAATAAAGATTCGAATTAAAAATAATGAAAACTATTTATTATTTCAAATTTAAAAATTTGATATTGTCACTTGCGAAATGTAGGTGCACGTATGTTTAAATCAAATTACGAACCGAATGAATAGAATAGAACATCCTGTAAGTACAGCCTCAAAAGGGTGTCATAAAACTTGCCTCTCTTCTAACTAGTTGCAATAAGTGGGCGTAAGCAAGACAGAGAGCCTTATCGGGTTTGTGGGCGTCGCTCGACGTTCACACAGATATACCAATACATCAATACTAAGCATTTTTATTGCTTCCAACATAATAAGATGATTTACCTATAACACAGATGCTTATCGAGTCAAAGTTCGTACAGCGGCTCCATCTCATAAGATGTCTGAAAGGCCGCGGACGCCCTTGCAAAGAGCCGCAAATTCCAACCTCTATCCTAGTGCAATATTAGATATCTGCTATGAGAAAGGACACTGCGAGGTTGTGCAAAACGTTGACTAAATAAGGAACACAAAGTGAAACACGGCTCAATAACCCAAAAATTCACAATATAAAGCTTTTATTTCTCGATTACTCCGAAATGCGAAAAAATCCATCACTCCTTGAACCATCAAATTTCACACTCTAAATTATAAAACGGGCATAAAAAATTGATCCAATTTCAAAATTGACATTTTCATTGGCGGCCTAATGCATTTTTTTGCGCTTCTATAAAAAAGCTTAATCCATTGTCATCGGGTTCTTTAAACAGCCAAAAAATCTTCATACGAACTTGTAAATCTAGCTTCCCAACAAAAAAAACCTTCCCGCACTATAAATCCACGAAAAAGGTTGTATTCAATGATGTTACCCTTTGTCTCGTTGTCTTTTTACTTCGGATGATGTTTGAAAGGTCCTAGAAATTACTAGAGAGTTTTTGGTGCCAGAGTGTCGCGATGCGGTTTTCGTTTTGGGTCTAATGTCGGCAAATTCTTTTTGTTTTTGGGTCCCTTATTTCAGTCAGTTAGACCTCGATATTCCGGGACCTAACATCCGTTGATAATCCTGCGTTTTACATTGTTTAATATGGGATTATTTGCGGGAGACATTATACTGTTCGTACTGTGAGGTCTGATTTTTTTTGTTTTGATGTTAAATCTTGTAATTTCACAGAATGTTTCTTTGTGGGTCTGATGCTTTAATATACTGGACAAATTAAGAAATTTACGAAAATCGATTAATGGATTCTTAGTGTGTATATTTTTTATATTTATTTTTTATGTGAATAGAATACCCCCCCACAAGAATCCCAACTGCTCCCCTTTGGAGCCAGTAAGACTATGGCATCCCCAATTGGGGTTTGGAGTGAGGCTGAATGTAGTGGGGAGGGGAAGGAGATGGTAATGGATGGATTGAAGTAACAGATCTGGTCCCCAAACACGGCTAAAGCCATTTCAAGCAACGTTATAATTATAAATGGTGGACTTAGACCAGGGCGATACTAAGAGTATTTTCCACTCTGGAACGTGTCGAAAAAAAACTTCATATTAAAAATGACGCAAATGTGAATGGTAGAAGAAGTCAGATACTTGCCATGTCTGAATAATAGATATGAGACGATATATGCATGTGAATGAGGCATATAGTGTGTTCTAAGACCGAGTTTTTTTAGCGGTCCGTCCTCTCTGCCTAACCATGCGGGGAAACGGCGTGATGTTTAGTTAGTTAGTCATTTTTAATTAATTACGTGTGAAATGACACAAATTAATCAAATAAAATTTACTTGCGTATGCCGGGTTCAAACTCACGACTCTCAGACCCCTCGACCACGGCGACCGTCAAAATATATTTAGTATCCGTGACATAATACATATCGAAAAGCCAAATCATTTTCGTTATTCAAAACTTGCAAACGTCGAAATATATAGTTTTAAGGTCTAAAAATCTGAAACGTTCGTGAATACACTTCAACCCCTATCCATGCCAAGAATTTCAAGGATCCTTACACTCTTCGGATGTTTACAAGCATCAAACACTTAGATAACTTCAAAATAATAATCTCTGAAGAATCGAGAATAAAGTCATCTACACACAACCGCAGTATTAAAAACAATTACCGCAGGTGGCAAAAATTCTCTGTATCAATTTGTAACCTAGAATTAATGATCATGGTACTTAGAAAATCAGAAACCATAAAGTTTTTGGCACCTAGATTGCTTCCTAAAAGACATTTTTTGTCAATTTAAATCGAGATTAATCTTGATGTGAGGAAGACTTCCGTCCCGAAAGGAAATTGATGCGTTATTCGCAGATCGATTAGGCGCGGACCACCGACCAAGTATCCTGTTTATAGTGGATATAAAATACATTCCAAAAGGGTGCACAGTGCATAATACGTAATACGGTACCCTTTTCTTCGAAGAAATTTCTTCCGCTCTTTTAGGAAACAACTCATTATTATCATCAGTGGCGGCCGCTGCCCTGAAAACTGATAATCCGTAACTATGAGATAACGATTACTAAGCAACATTAGGTTAAAATGATTCCACTTGTCTTATTTGGAGAGAAGGTCTATTTTAAGCAGTTTTCGAAGTGCGAAAACTTCTACATATCGCTTTTTAATTAAAATTTTAATTTATTTGAACAGATCTTTTTTCTGTACTAAGAAAATAGAAACACAATACAATTTTTTCGTAGATAAATCTTAAATTTCAACCCAAAAAACTCTTTTTTTTTACAATATTTAATTTATTTTAATAAAATAAATTTGAAAGTAGTGTAAGAAGAATATACGACGCAAATGTGAATGGTAGAAGAAGTCAAGACCGAGTTCTTTGGCGGTCCGGCCTCTCTGCCTACCCCTGCGAGGAAACGGCATGATGGTTGGTTAGATAGTTTTATATTTCATTATAAACAGGATACAAACAGTATTTATAAACAATGTATAAACAGCACGCGGGCAAAATTGTCAAAGTTTCCAAAAAAAAAATTGAATTCCATAATGATCTGCGTTTTATAAATTAAAACACCAATCAAAAAAAAAGCAAATATATGTAAAATTTAGGTATTTGCTGTACCTTTTGATTAAAAAAAGTATAATTCAATTTAGTTAAGTATTTTTGCTTTAAATCCAAATTTAAGTTTGTATGATAAAGGCCGCTGGGTGGCACACCGATATAGCTTAATTTTTCATACGTGTGGGCGGCGTTGCGCGCTGGCAATGTTTGGGATATTCGATACAAAAACATAATTCGTTCCGTTTGCAATCGGCCTGCACACCGGGGACAAGGTAACTTCGCGCGGAACTTTGAGAATTTGCTCTCCCTGATTCATATTATATTAGACATTATATTGGTAGGTGATATTTTTAAAGAGATTCATAGATTTTATATTTTTCAAGAAATTACTATTAATTATTTTTCGTCTAAAATTACTTTATAATAAGGTAAGATATTATAAAGTAATTTTAGACGATATAATTTACCAGTGCTGCACACAAACACACTGTTCAACCAGCCGCCCTTGATTATCATCCGTGTCTTAATATAGCAAATGACATCATAAAGCTGTTGTTCATACCCTAGTTTCAATAATCCTTTGTACATTTCGGTAACATTATACTACATTTGGTGTTACTAATAATAACGGTACTCTTTTTACTTCCCTGACAAGTTGATGAAAAAAGTGTGTTGAATTTTATATATTTATTTATTTATTTATTTATTTATTTTGAAATACACGGCACAACATGTGCCATTAACATACATGTATATATAAAGTATAGTAGGTATAAAATATAAAGTAAAGAGTACAAAGTATAAAGTTTTAAGAAAAGAGTAAAAACAAAAGTTAAAAATATTATAGTAAAAAGTAAAATATAGAAATATATCTGCGGAAGATGTCACAGTTTTTCTCTTTCGGATTCTTATTAGAAGGTCAATTTTCAAGCCGCATGCGAAGTGCAAATACGATTACGTACATTGACGTCCAATATCTTATTGTTAACTTATTGTAACCATACTTTAACTAAACACTCTAGGTTAATATCGGCGCGGCGCGGCTAGGGATGCAACGATATATCGGAAAACAGATAAATATCGAAATATCGACCCCTAAAAATATCGTTATTTATCGATATCGACGATACACCGATATCGATATATCAATTTCGAAAAACTCAATAATATCGTATCGAAATATGGAAAAAACCGTCCAAATTAAAATGAGGTAAACTGCTATTACTGGCAACACTGACTTTCTAAAAAAATTGATTCTGTTCTCTATTCTACTCTGTGGTAGGTGAGAGCACCATAAATCTTTGGCTCACATGCAAATAAAAAGAAAAAAGCTGACGGTGACGCGAGCTTACGTTATATCTTTCTGCTCCTGTAAATACTCTAAAAGTAAACATTCTTGAAACGTGGCAAGAGATGCAAGTTGTATATCTCATTCTTTTTAATGTGGCAATGAGTCATCTACCAATTGTGGCAACAAGTGTTCCTTCTGAACGTCTTTTTTCAAAGGCAGGAGCCACTATAACTCAAAGCGAAAACCGGCTTCAAGGAAGCAGTCTGCCAAAGCTACTATTTTTAAGTTCGATAGCTGGTACAAAAAACTGGAATAATTTTTTTTTAAATAAATAGTATATAAATACTATACATAATCGAGAAACGTTTGATTTGTAGCTACCTGCGCTGTGAGAAGTACTTACTTAAGAATTCAAATTCAAGCAATTCAAATTCCAATTCTTTTGAACAGCAAGCTGAAACAAATTGTACTGTTTATTATTTTTTTACTGTCACACTCCATATGTTGATAACATTGTGAAAATTTTAATGGCACATAAAAAAACTATCAACCGATGATTCTAGAGCTTTCTTTTAACTGTGTTTACGTAGCACGTTCAATTGCCACATTGGTGACACCGACGTTCACATTAGTGACCACGAAGTTTACATTTGTGAATCCGACAGTGAACACGACGCGTGCAAGTACGTCTACCGCGAGCACGTCGCGAACGAAATAAACTCTTTGGTGATAAATTTCGCGCACCAATCATCATCATGTCTCTTGTGAGCGGAACATCTGAGGACAGCCAGCAACCAATAACCAGCAACAAGCAACCAACGACAAGTAACCAGCAACCCAACATCAGGAATCCACCGCCTGAGGTCAACCGAGTGGCAGTACGCATTCCGCCTTTTTGCCCTAATGACCCAGAATTATGGTTCGCTATGGTGGAGCGCAGCTTCGAGGCAGCAGGAGTGACCGTGGATGCCACAAAATTTGGTTTCATTCTCGGAGCCTTGGATCCCGCCCACGCCCAAGAAGTCCGGGACATCATTGTGAAGCCCCCTGAGGTCGGTGCATATGCACTATTAAAATACGAATTAACCAGACGCCTCAGCTCCACACAGGAGCAGAAGACAAGGAGACTTCTGGAACATGAAGAGATCGGAGACCGTAAACCCTCCCAATTCTTGAGACACCTGCGCACCCTCGCCGGCAGCGCTGTGCCCGATGAGGTTTTGAGAACCCTATGGATGGGTCGTCTTCCTAGAAGTATGCAGGTGGTTCTGGCTACGCAGCAAGACACTCCGCTTGACAAGGTGGCCAGCTTGGCCGACGCCATAGCAGACTATGCTGGTAGACCGGCAGTTAACTCAGTGGCTGTTCCATCGTCCGAAGATTCATTGGTTACACAGATGGCGCGGTTGATGCAGCCTCTCCAACAAGAGCTCGCTACCTTGAGGCGCGAAGTTTCGACACTACGCTCTGGCCAGCATAGGAGGAGCGCCACCCCGCATCGTTGGAGCAATCGTTCCCGCAGTCGGTCCAGAGGTCGTCAGCCCGAGGGAACATGCTGGTACCACTGGAAGTATGGGACGAAGGCAAGCAAGTGCACCAAACCCTGCAACTTCCAGCAGGAAAACGCGCGGGGCCCAAACTGATGGCGACCAGCGCCAGCCCCAACCAAGTCAGTCGCCTTTTTGTTACCGACAGGGTAACCCGTACCCAATTTCTTATAGACACCGGCGCAGATCTCTGCGTTTTCCCACGACGCCTTGTCCAGGGACGCCCCACTAAAGCGACATACGAACTGGCAGCAGCAAATGGCAGCACAATCGCTACTTATGGCAGCCTAACGCTCAACCTGGATCTGGGATTGCGACGCGACTTTACTTGGAGCTTCGTCATTGCAGACGTCTCCAGGCCAATCATCGGGGCAGACTTTCTCGCCAAGTACGAGCTACTGGTGGATGTCCGAAATAAACGGCTGCTGGACCAGGTGACGAATTTGACCATCACGGGAAAACGAAGCGACAACAAGATCGCTTCCATTAAGACGGTCACAGGAACGTCCCCGTATCATAAGCTTCTTCAACAGTTTCCTGAAATCACTCGCCCTGACGGCGCCAGGAGGGAAGTTCGTCACGCAACACTGCACCATATTAACACCACGCCAGGACCTCCAACAGTCGAACGCCCACGACGCCTTGCTCCTGACAAGTTAAAACGCGCCAAGAAGGAGTTCGAGGCCATGGTCCGTCTCGGAATCGCTCGACCTTCCGAGAGCTCTTGGGCATCTCCCTTGCACATGGTACCCAAGAAGGACGACCAGTGGAGACCATGTGGCGATTATAGAAGATTGAACGCCAGAACTATTCCGGACAGATACCCCGTACGCCACATCCAAGATTTTGCACAGGCACTGAGCGGCACCAAGATCTTCTCAACGATTGATCTGGTGCGGGCATATAATCAAATCCCTGTGGCTCCCGAGGACATTCCGAAAACAGCAATCACTACGCCATTCGGACTCTTCGAATTTCCGGTGATGTCTTTCGGCCTCCGCAACGCAGCCCAGACCTTCCAACGCTTCATGGACGAGGTTACCAGAGGCTTAGATTTCTGTTACGCCTACATAGACGACATCCTTATTGCCTCAACGTCAGAGGAAGAGCACCTAGCCCACCTCAAGATATTATTCCAGCGCCTGCAGGAATATGGTGTTGTCATCAACACCGCCAAATGCCATTTCGGCCTGACTAAGGTCAAATTCCTAGGATACCTGGTGTCCGACGCTGGCACTTCACCCCTCCCAGATAAAGTGGAGGCCATCAACAACTACAGCCAACCAGCTTCCATCAAGGATCTCCGCCGTTTCCTGGGAGCAATAAATTTTTACAGAAGATTCATTCCCAACGCCGCGAGGACACAAGCTCCACTCAATGACCTTCTAAAAGGGAACCAAAAAGGCAAACAACTCGTGTCTTGGACTGCCGAAACAGTAGAAGCTTTCAGCAAGTGCAAGGAAGCTCTGGCTCAGGCAACCCTGCTCGTTCACCCGAAGTGCGACGCCCCACTCTCTATCGTCAGCGACGCGTCTGATACTACAGCCGGTGCCGCACTCCACCAATTCGTCGCAGGTCACTGGGAGCCTCTAGCATTCTTTTCGAAGAAGTTTTCGGCAACTGAAAAGAAATATGGCGCATACGACAGAGAACTACTAGCCATCTATCTCGCTGTGAAATACTTTCGCCACATGGTGGAAGGCAGGTCGTTCACCATATTTACAGACCATAAGCCTATCACGTTCGCCTTCCAACAAAAAGCAGACAAATGCTCACCAAGGCAATTCCGCCATCTGGACTATATCAGCCAGTTCACAACTGACATCCGACACGTCTCCGGAAAAGACAACATCGTCGCGGATGCTCTCTCCAGGGTCGAGACGATAGATACTCCTCTGGACTACGCAGCGCTGGCAGCTGACCAGATGTGCGACCCTGAACTGGAACAACACTTGCAAGGAAGTTCTAGCCTACAACTTAAAAAGATTAATATTCCGGGTACTGACGCGCATCTCTACTGTGACGTCTCAACTACCATAGCCAGACCCTTCGTCACGAAGAAGTTCAGACCTGCAGCATTCAATGCGGTCCATCAGCTGGCTCACCCTGGAATTAAGGCCATGGTTAAGCTCATAACTCAACGTTATGTCTGGCCGGCCATTAAAGCTGAGGCTATTAAGCTCGCACGCAATTGCCTTCAATGCCAACGAAGCAAGATTACACGGCATGTGTCAGCACCCCTGGGAGCCTTTCCCAGACCCTCCGCTAGATTCGAGCACGTCCACATCGACATAATCGTCATGCCTTCTTCAGAAGGATGCCGATACTGTCTCACGTGCGTAGACAGATTCACGAGATGGCCAGAGGCATTCCCGATCCCAGACCAAGAGGCTGAAACAGTGGCGCGTGCTTTCTACAAGGGCTGGATAACAAGATTCGGCACTCCACTCCGCATTACTACGGACCAAGGGAGACAATTTGAGTCGAGGCTGTTCAGGCAGTTGAATTTCCTGGCAGGCACGACGCAAATCCATACAACTGCATACCACCCCGCAGCAAATGGCATGGTGGAACGATTTCATCGTCAACTGAAAGCAGCGATCAAGTGCCATCAGAATAACCGTTGGACGGAAACACTTCCCACCGTACTCATGGGAATCAGAGCAGCTTGGAGAGATGACCTCGCGACAACCTCAGCCGAGCTAGTATACGGCGAGCCGCTCCGCTTACCCGGCGAATTTCTATGTACAGCACGACCTAATGTTAACGACGACACCGGAAGCTTCCTCAAGGAACTACGGAAACATTTCAACGAGCTGAGACCAGTTGAAGGTACCCGCCATGGTTATGGACATCGTTTCGTCTTCCAAAATCTTCCCACAGCTTCTCACGTCTTTCTGAGGGACGACACAGTCAAGAGCCCGCTTCAACAACCCTACAGTGGCCCTCATAAAGTCGTTCGTCGGCACGAACGAACATATACCATACTGGTAAAAGGGAAGGAAATCACCGTGAGCATCGACCGCCTCAAACCAGCATACGTTGCTCAAGATCTTGAGAGTTTCACATCACACTCGCAAACCGCATCAGAGTCACCAGCCGCCACATCACAACCAACCCTTCCGTTGTTCGATGGCAGTAAGGATCGGACACACACAACCACTCGTTCTGGAAGGCGGGTTCGATTTCCCGATTACCTCGGTATCTGACTATTCCTCTTTCCACCGCAGCCATGTCTGCGTTGTCTGGGGAGGGAGTACTGTAGCTACCTGCGCTGTGAGAAGTACTTACTTAAGAATTCAAATTCAAGCAATTCAAATTCCAATTCTTTTGAACAGCAAGCTGAAACAAATGGTACTGTTTATTATTTTTTTACTGTCACACTCCATATGTTGATAACATTGTGAAAATTTTAATGGCACATAAAAAAACTATCAACCGATGATTCTAGAGCTTTCTTTTAACTGTGTTTACGTAGCACGTTCAATTGCTACAGATTTAACTAAAACTACTTACATTGGATTTCTATATGCTTCCTATAAAATCGATATATCAATATCGACTTCATTCGATATATATCGATATTTTTAAAAACCTTGCATCCCTAGGCGCGGCCCCTTTCGCACAAAACCTGAATTTGAATTTGAGGACAAAATGCTTGATTAAACTGAATAATTATTTTTTATAGTGTAGTTTTGGTACAGCAAATATCAAATAAATATAAATGATACTAATAGATAAATGCTACTTTAGTTATTTGTATTTTAAATTATAAAATATAGGCCACAATTTTTTTTATAATTTTAGAGGCAACTTAGATATTTTTATTTAAATATACCTACGATGAAAATATAAAACATGATAAAAGAAGCAGTCTTTTGGATCGAAATTTTAAAATTACAAACGACAACTTTGTGTTCAACGTAAATTGGTCACTTGCAATTTAAAATTAAGCCCAAATTGTTTTTTTATAATAAATTAAAAACAAAAAAAAATTACTTCCAAAGGAGGTAGGGTAAAATTATTTTTTTGAATAATCACAAATTATATAATAACAATAATAATCGACCAACTTATTATACAAAGAAACTAAAATATTTAATATACGTAAATTATTTACATTACAAACTTTGAAATATGTATTTAAAAACAAAAATAATTTCGAAATAAATGAAAACAGAACGAGCAAAAGAATAAATAATATATTTTACACCCCACAAACCAATACTAAATTATTGCAGACACATAGCAGTTTCATTGGTTCTCGTTCATTTAACCTTCTACCACTACAAACTCAAATGATAAATAAAATGATATAATATGTAAAAGAGGTAAAATTATGGTTGAATAATGTAGATATTGAAACTCTATTTCTATAAATTTATCCTTCCTTCTACAACTCACTTTCTGTAACTTTCTAAACTGTAGTACAATATCATATAATAACTAAAAAAAAAAAAATCAGTATGTTGTTTCCATATTTTTATTTTTATTTTATAATAGCTGAAAAAAAACCCTTTTCACTTATTCTACCTATGAAATACTAACTTTATATTTTATATGTTTTTTAAGTCTAATTTATACTTTGGGTACTTAGAAATATATCTAGTATTTTGTTTTAATATTACCCACACTCAGGCAGTGCCTTAGTGGGTTTTCATTTCTTGTTCATACTATTTGTTATTATATATTATGTTATTATATGTATACTATTTGCTATTATACATTATATGTACAAAGAAACGAGAATAAATAAAGTAAAAAAAAAAAAAAAATCCCAAAAAATGCCAAAGTTTCTTCCAAAACAGTGAAAAATCGATTTCTTCAATATATTACATATAATATGTAATTTGAAACAGACATAAATGAATTATCACGTATCCGTACTAGATAATTGCTTATTAATTTTATTTGGTCGAGTATTTTGGCCCCAAATCCAACTTTAAATTTTATTCCTCCAATTTTAAATTTTGTTCATCGCATCTGCATATGAATCTTTAATTACATCTACTGGTAAAAATATTGTATTGATCGTATACTGGTTTTTAGGGGTTTTTGAGTACTCATATTGCCAATATTTCGGCCAATGTGACGTCTAAATTCAAAAATTTTACGTTGGTACCCATTCTAAACTCTAAAGTTTGCATATACAAAATCAAAGAAAGAGGTTCCTTACGAAAAGGCCTTTATTTTTAAGTAAATTTATGGCTGAAATTTGATAAAATTTTCTACTCAATTATCTCTTATTATCTAATTGAATTTATTTCCTAAATACAGACTCAACGCGCGGCCAATAAATCAGGGGTCCTTAGTCTTCGTCAAATTAACAGTTATTTTTTTCAATTTAACTTTGTGCTAATGCGTCCTCTAATGTGCCAAAATTACCAGAAAGTGTGCCCGGGTTCAGTAATAACACACGCCAGGCTTTTAAGGGCCAAATCTGTAGGATTTTGGACCTTGCCTATTAATCTGATAGCTCCCAATGACTGTCATTTGCTAATAATTGAATTAATATTACACGCTTCGGTTCTGTTCACATCCGACTACCGAAGTTTGTTACTTTGTTGCGAGATTTTTAATGATTTAACGTGTCGACAGAATGTCCACAACCTGATGTACGTGCCTAACGAAGGTCAAGTTTGCTTCTGACATAAGTTTCAGCAAACTATTTATATAATTTGACATTATTTGAGAAACTAGAAAGAACCACAAGCAAATTTGGGGAGTAGCAATTTACAAGAGATGGTACCTACCATTTGTTTATTGATATTAATTTTTGGAGTTATGTTACAATTGGATGCATGTAGGTATTACGAAACCGTTCAAAATTGCTGTTTTTATATAGCACGGGCTCCGGCATTTCAGGTGACCCAACAGTTGATCTCACGAAAGTTGGCCGCCCGAAATTAAAATCATTTATAAATTTTTGTGCATTTTTCACCAATTTTAAACCTAAAATGGACTTCAAAAATACGCTTAAGAGGGCATTACCAGAGAAAGCCGGAAATACATCATTTTCAAAAAAGTTTTTAGACGTATTGACTCTTTTCGACAAAAAATTATAAATGGATTTCGAAAGATTGTTCTTTTATCTAGTGAAGTTATGTAATAAATTTTCAGAATTTTTTTTAATTTTTAGTATAATAAGGTTATTCCATAGGTCGTTGGCAGATTTGTTAAATTTTCAAAAAAGTTTTTGTATTATACCACACCCATTTCAAATAATGTAATCATGCAGTAAAATAAATCAATACATTATCTAGCAGAGTTATGTATACGAATTTTAATTTTAGTTTCAATAAAATCATCAAAAAATATGTACGTACATGTTGTGTTTCTTGACGAAAATTGGTCCATTTGTGTATTTATTTGCGCACTTACAAACTAATATATTTCAGATTTTTTTTAACATTTTTATTAAATTTAGACATTATTGAAAAATGATAAATACTTAAAATCAAAAAATAACTACAAAAAGTAGACTATTTTAATAGTTTTATCATCACGCCTTTCAGCATTTTTGGATGAAGGTATAAATTAAAGCTAATTTGGATTGAAATAAATTCGATATTGAGTTATAATTTAAAAAAGCTGGTACGGAGAATAATTAATCTTTCTCATTGTAACAACCCTGCACGATCGGAAGAACAACTTTCGACGAAATGTGGATTTTCGTCCGCTGGCTGGTTAAACGCTCTTAATAATAAGTTGATACGGATATCAAACGAATTTATTTACAGCATCAATTTTGGGTACATTTACTGGAGCGATCATGGTCGAAAAATTGACCATTTTTATTTTTCTGCAATTGATAGTGGTCCAAAATTGTACCACATTTTTCCTACCATTCGTAAAACATTTATTGTAATTATTTAAAACATTTCCATGACCAGCCATTTATTTTAAAACGAAGCTATTGAAATCAGGGCCGGATCTACGAAATCTAGCGCCCTGTGCAGTAGGTACCGATGGCGCCCCCCCCCTACATTTTTATTTTGATTAAAAATTCGTTTACCCCATTTTTTTTTTTTTTTTTTTTTAATTTTTTTTTTTTACACTAATTTATCAAATAAAATCAAGACATATAAAGGGTGTAACCCTATCTAAAGTTTTCGAATAAATAAGCCACGATCTATGTAATTCTTCTCCATTAGGCAGTTTCTTGTAATAATACTCAGTATTAAATTTACGCTTGTTCATAATAGGAAAATCAAAACCTTTCAATTGTACAGGACCTTCCTGAACTAATAAACTAATGGAATTTTGAGTTTTGAAACGAGTTTTTTTATGTCATTATGCTCTTTAATTCTAAGTTTTAGATTCTGCGAGCCTGAAAGTTTTTTTTTAATTATTGTTCTATTCATTGTAATCCACAATCCACAACCTCTAACAACCAATAGAAATTTAGTTATTAATTAAAAAATCTAAACTAATCTAACCTCAAATTTGTACCTTGCATTTCCATTTCCCCTGTGTTCTGTGTTGAGCGAACAAACACGAACGTATCTATGTGGGTGGTTTGTATATTTATGGTATCTATGGTATCAACGGCTTACGAAAGACGCTTACACTGATTATTACTGACTGTAAAATAACAAATCTAATAGAAATTAATTATAGGTACATTTAACGAACTTCAACTGTCAAATCAATGATGAAACTGTCAACAAGTTGCAAACTTGCAAACCGTGCGATGTTTATGCTAATGAAATTTTGAATTTACTGAAGATTTCATAAGAAAATGGTCTTTAAGTCCCTTCTCCTAGAGATTTAAATCGTACAAAAGCATTTTGAAAGGCGCCGTCTGTTTGTTTGTTCTCTTGAATAAAAGTACGGCGCTGTGATTGGTTAATGAATTTGGATCGCACTCATTCGTCGTAAAAGATGGTAAAAGATATATGGAAAAATAGATCTTACGTTTAAACTAAATATATGGAATTTATAAAAAAATTCTGTAACTGACTATAAATTCGTAAATCGTTGAATTTCGTTGAATTCAAACCAGATGCGTGCTCAGTCTGTATCTTTGGAAAGTGTTGCTAGAGCGTAATAATTATTTCGTACTATGGGTAATTTTTAAACGATTCAGGGAATATTATAACAAATTTTTAATACAATATTTATTTTCTCACGGCGCCCCTTCGGAGTTGGCGCCAGGTTTTTTGCACGTTTTTGAACGTATGGCAGATCCGGCGCTGATTGAAATGCTTTATCTATAATGATTATAGATGTCGCAAATCCAAAATTTGTAGACTATTTTAGAACGATGTTAAAAATAATTTTTATTTATATTTTTCCCGCCGAATATTCGATCAGCTGTTTGCGGTTAAAATTAAGTCCTTTTTCCATAGATATGCGCCTTTCATTATCAAGTATACCACAGACAATATACAGAAGTCGAAAATATTCTATGTTGACTCGAATAAGTACCCCTCACGGCAGTTTCAAAGTAAAATCACGCAGGATTCGCGTTGTTATGAAGTTAACGATTTTTTAAATATTTTTTTATAAATCTTACAAATATGAGATTAACGGTAAATTACGGTTTAATTCATTGGCTGTATAACATGCATGTAGCGCTATAATAAGCTTTTAAGTATCTATGTTAAAATTGAAGGAATGATTTTTTTAATGTTGGCGAAAAATTTAAAAAAAAATGGTCTTCTGACAAAATTATTTATTTCGCGTGATTGCTCCAGTGGTAATCCGCTCATATACATATATAGCATATAGACAAGTAGTTTTATCCTTGATACATTTGAAAGAAAATACGTTTTATAATTTTTTTATCCGGCGGCACATCCTCTTTACATACCCCTTCGGGGACACTTAGTTGTGTTTTTTATAAGTAGGTATATCGCGTTTTTCCTAAACCGACTGCATTTTGTATATAAGTATGCCGAGGAGTCAACTGGCGGGGATCAACTCTTATGGAACCGACAATTCACACTGAACCAGGCATTAAGCAAGAAACAAAAGTTGTCATCGAAAATTTTCAAAATTTCCTTATCCCAAAACTTCCAATGCGTGATGTGTCTAAAAAAGTTTTATGTTTAACGACGGGTTGTTTCAGAGAATTTGACGGATTCATAAAATATTTGAATTTAATTTTCGCGTCCTGTGTAAGTTCTATTCAAGTTCTGTCATTATATCATTATAGACCAGGTGCTTCATAAAACTGAAGTAATCACAGAACTTGAATAGAACTAGCACACAACGTGAAAATTAACTTTAAACAACCCGTTCTTAGTATTTTATAATTAAAAGTTAAAGAAAAGATTCTTATGAAATATTTCTGCAAAAGTATATCTGCATTTTTCTACTTTATTTATTTGAGCAGGAATAGGCAGGACGTCAGAAAATAGTAATTTATTTCGATTTAAACTGTCTTTTAGAGTTGGCTAATTGATTTTTGATTTTACCGCAAGACATCCTCTTCGTCTCCATGACAAGGGATGAAGGGATGATTTGCCAATCCACCCTTATAACCGCAAGAGCTAATAGCGTCACATTTTTGGGTAGTTTCTTTACTAACCACAAACCACATACATTTCTTACCAAGATCGTATAGCATAATAACTTGATGGATATTAATTATATTTTTTGTTTACGTGGATACTTCGAAGCCAGTGAGATTATGGCCACCCCCATTGGGGGTACGTTGTAATGGGGAGGGGAAGGTGACGAGAAAGAGGAAGATGGGAAATACATGGCTATTCATATCTGGTCACAAAACACGGCTAAAGCCATTTCGTGAGGGTATCTTCCATTCTGGACCGTGCCGCAAATATACCCTACATTAAATTAAATTGTTAGAATGTGAAATGCATTTCAATCAAATTTACTTGAGTACGACGAGATGTTGTTTTTAGTATATTTTTATTAATATATTCTTTTCTAAAGCTACTATTTGCGCCCGCGACCGTCGGATTGCTAGTTGAAAATACATATCTAGGCCTAAATGGCCGAGTTGGTTAAGGCGCTGCGTCCCGGTAAAACCAAAATAACCTTTTTCATGTTATCGTGTCTTTTTCTTTTTAATGTTTCGTTTAGATTTATTAGTACCTATTATCTTTTTCTTCGATGATATATTACATTGATGGGTTTAACCTTTAAATAGTTTAATTCCAATAAAATTATAAATTATTATTAACTGCTGACAAGCTATATGTGTGGCTTAGCAGAACCTCTTTACTTGTCCATCATCAGGTAAGATGTATTAGTGATAGATACCGTAACGCTGTTCAAAAAGTTGACTAAAGAAGGAGGTGATAGATAGTAGGGCAAAATAACCTTAAAATTAATCACAATATGTGAAATACCCATTCAAGTTATGGTAACCATCTATGCAATGTTTTCGAAGTTTGTTTTGTCAGAAGCGGCAAAATATCTTGAACGGTGACCTCTGGTGTCATGAAATTTAAAAAGTTTTAGTCGTTTAATTTTCTCGGTCAAGCTACCTTAGTTATTTTTTCTTGAGGAATTAATTGAGCTAATTAAATACTATTTTACTGCAAGAAAATAAAATACACTGTATTTGTTTGTTTATGTAAATAAAATGAAAAATTAATTCAGGTTAAGTTAAAGTGATTAGCTCCACAAAGGAAGCCCTGAGGAAAATAATTCCCTCGAAGCCTATGCCATCTTTGGGAATACTACGTGGAGGGTCTTTTTATGAAAATGAAGGAGAGAAAGTTCTGGAAAAGAAAATATATGATTGGTGGGTAGTCAGTGTCCAGTCATTTCGGTGCAAAGCAATGGGTCAAGAGAGTTCGGCTGGAGAGTTCAAACGGTCTCCTTTTACCAGTCTCTTCCGCTCAGTAGGTAGGGCAAAAGCATCCGCTACTAAGACCTAGACAAACGTGAACCCAGGATCCTCTGCCAAGTCATCAAATGAAGTGATGATAAATAATCATTTGAACCCAAACCTCTTTTGTAATTGTAGCATTATTTATCAGAAAACCACTCGATGATGCCATTTTGTAAAACTACTCTCAAGTGTCACTTTTGTAAATATTATGAAGGCTTCAGGAATAATATGATAATAAAGGAAACGGAAGGATATCATACAAATTCCATAAAAAGCATATTAGTTCACAATGCGGAACTCACGCTTGGTTGGTGGGACAGAGAGAAGGGATGGGGGAGAGGGACGGGGCTAAAGGTAGGAAGGACGAAGCTTTTGAGGTTTTGCGGATTTCCAGGACAATGGACAATGTCACTAAAGTCCTGTCAATCCTAATACTACCATGTTATTGGTTACTATATTTCCCATATAAACATTGTGTTGTGTTGGTTGCTTTTGAAGTTTTTGATCTATTGTTGAAATTAAAAGATACACTAACCACTAATTCTATGCACCAACTACCTCACGATTCTTCACATTTAAAGCCACCATCATGTTATTTGTTTATTATACTGCCACTGAAAAAAATTACTACGCATCAACTTTTGGTGCTTGTACCTTGCTTTGTTGTATTTTTGGAAGACAGAAGAAAAATATTTCAGTTTTTATTTTAAAATTATATGCAGATATTTAGGAAGGCTCTGCTAAGCCAAACATATAGCTTGTCAGCAGTTATAAGTAAATTATTATTTTCAAAATTTTATTGGAATTACTATTTAAGACTCCGCGACCGGGCTCGAAAAGAAGAAGATGGAGATATCGAAATTACGAATGTTGGAGGAGAGCGCTAACATTTACAGCGACAAAATCGATGCGAAAATTGCGAAAATGTTTAATAAAACACGACTCGTTTAAAATAGAGCAAAAATCTCGTGGGCTTTATCTTAAACAGCATTTAAAGAAAAACTGTGAATTTTTTCATACGTATAACTTGTAAAATAACTGAAATAAACGTGTTTATAATAATTTTTGGAACATACTTTGCGATTTTTTTCTATCGAGGGAATTTTATATAATTTGCATGCAATGTCTAGATATTATTATCTTAAAGAATAACATATATTTTTAAGAGCTCTAAAACTTAACGTGTTTAAGGGAGATATGTGAGAAATCGGTAGAAATTCGGGTTGCGGGCCCTTAAAGGTTATACCCATCAATGTAATATATCATTGAAGAAATAGGTAGTACTAATAAATCTAATTTTTAGAAATTTAATTAAAATTAAATTTGATAATGTTATTATCGAGTTCTGCAAGTTTTTTGGTTAGTGTTTTAGTTACAGCTGTTTCGACTTGTAAGGTCATTTTCAAACTGTGGTGAAGCCACGTACGGACGACTTATTTATAAGATTTTAAATGTCAATTTTTGAAGGTGTCTAAGTTGATTTATTACCGGATAAACCAATTTACAGAGACACTAATTGAGAGAGTGCTAATGTGGGATTCGGAGTATTAACTTGCAGAACTCGATGATAACATTATCAAATTTAATTTTAATTAAATTTCTAAAAATTAAAATGGAGTTTTACGAATTAAACACAAAAACAATTAATACTAATAAATCTAAACAAAACATGAAAAAGTATAAGACACTACAACATAAAAAAGGTTAGTCTTGTATTACTGGGACGCAGCGCCTTAAGAGCGTTTAACCAGCCAGCGGACGAAAATCCACATTTCGTCGAAAGTTGTTCTTACGATCGTGCAGGGCGGTTACAATGAGAAAGATTAATTATTCTCCGTACCAGCTTTTTTAAATTATAACTCAATATCGAATTTATTTCAATTCAAATTAGCTTTAATTTATACCTTCATCCAAAAATGCTGAAAGGCGTGATGATAAAACTATTAAAATAATGTACTTTTTGTAGTTATTTTTTGATTATAAGTATGTATCATTTTTCAACAATGTCTATACGTTTGCTAGATAATGTATTGGTTTATTTTACTGCATGATTTTATTATTTGAAATGGGTGTGGTATAATACAAAAACTTTTTTGAAAATTGAACAAATCTGCCAACGACCTAGGAATAACCTTATTATACTAAAAATTAAAAAAAAATCTCAAAATTTATTACATACGAATGCTAGATAAAAGAACAATCTTTCGAAATCCACTTATAATTTTTTGTGGAAAAGAGTCAATACGTCTAAAATCTTTTTTGAAAATGACGTATTTCCGGTTTTTTCTGGTAATGCCCTCTTAACAAACTCGGTCATTGGACCTAAATCTGTTAATCCATATCTCAGAACAGATTCTGCCAATGACTTATACATTTTTTCAGAGTTTCAATTTGTATTATAAAAATCTTTTAAGTATAAATTCTGCCAGCAATTGATCTTGATAATAACTTATATTATATAATTTAAAACACAACTAAATAAATTAGCACATATTTGAAATAAAAAATAAACACTTTTAACAAAGTAAGAATTCAGTTTAGTTGGGTCTAATACAAATTCAAGTTTTGTATGAAAGAAGCCGTTCTGTCTTTCCTCACAATATACCTACTATGTAGATGAATAGTAGGTGAATTAACCGCTACATAGACATTTATTTAAACTTTTCCTACCCTCCGACGGCGTAAAATTTAGATTGCAAACACTTTTAAAAAACAAGCAAAACTGACACAAGGGACCAAAATTCCACGTGCGCTCTTGGAACAACGAGGTTCCACCTGCCAATTGTATTAAACTGAGATATTGAGATAATTGCAATCACTTTTGGAGGTTTTTCCCACCGACCACCGACGTAATACTGTGAAGTAGAAGATAATAATTGCGGAAGAAGATATAATGGAAAGGAAGAAGATGAAGTTCTTTTGAGGAAAAAGGTATGACCCTGGGGGTCAGTGTGTCCAGGATTCACTGTATTGGAATCAAATCCAGGATTATTGTTTCATCGAGACACTACCAACGTTACAAATAAATTCTAAGCGGATTTATTTGTAACCAAGACAGTGTCATTACATTTGTAAATAACGTAACATTTAGGTAGAAAATTCAAGGTAAAGTCATTGTGTACTATTTTTTACATCCACCAAAAGTAGATGTCCTGAGAGAAAGTATGTCTTGTGGTATGAAAGAGACATACGTGTACGAGTGAGACAGCATGAGAAACGTATAAAAGGCTGTGATTGTTGTCCATTCGTTCTCTTTGCATATATGCTTCCTAGAAGAACCACGTTGTACAAATCTCGGAATAAACGTAACTAGTCTACCCACGACTTATTATTGTCAATCACTCTGCACTGAGATCATCATCAGAGGAATTTGGATCCATCAAAGATCGGATTCCAGTATATCAGAATATTGTCGCAATCGGTTATCACAGTAAGTGTGGTAAAATCATGTGTATCGTCGGATTAAGAATCAGGAGAACACACGACTAGCAACATGCTCCAACATGCAATATGTGTAAAAACATGAAATTTCCCGCAGGGGTAGGCAGAGAGGACGGACCGCCAAACAACTTGGTGAGGCAAAGAGTGTGTGCCAAGACCGAGTTGTTTGGCGGTCCGTCCTCTCTGCCTACCCCTGTGGGGAAACGGCGTGATGGTTAGTTAGTTAGTTAGTTAGAGAGCATCTAATTTTCGTAAATAATATCAGTTGGAACGTTGTTGTTCCAAAAACAACATACTTTCGTACACATTTGATCATCTGCCCAAAATTTAGGATGCACCTTTCGATGTGACATTTCGTTGGCTTCCACGGCGCGAGGAGCTAATTGCCCATGAAGGGATTGTGCGGTGGGTGGCGGGTGGAGGGTGGTGTCGGGTTGCTTGAGGAGGTCTGTGGCCGAATAGTTTAAAGGTGTTTGTTGCGGCAGCACCCGGCTACCGTTTTTTATCTGTCTACAATTGTCACGGAAAAAAACATTGAGTCTTGATTTGCCGTCTTGAGTTTTTTTAAAGTGCGGTTTAAATTTGGCACGTTTTGGAATATTGTACTTTTTGATGCTTTTGGTATTTCAGACTGTTAATTATTTTTTTTTTTTTTTTTTTTTTTTTTTTTTTTATTAATTTCAATAACAAGGTTTGTACATGTATGTATGATGTATATAATAAGTATAGATTCATTTTTTTTTCACAGACCTCCTCACTAGGATTTCCTGTTCTGAGGTGGCCTGTAGTTTTTTTAAAATATTTGTATTTGGTTATGGATTGTCTTTATATCATCTTCATGATGTTTGTAATTTTATTATCACTTTGATCTCTCAGCCATATTTTTACTTTTGTTTTAAATATATTCATTTCCTTTATATTTTTGATTTGATCTGGTAGAGCATTGTATAATTTTATAGCATGGAATTTATTATTTCTCTGTCCAAAAGATGTGTTCAAACTGGGAGTTACCAGGATGTTATTGCTTACTGACCTGGTTGAGTATTTATGTTGGGCAGTGGAGTATACATATATGTTTTTTTTCAGTTTAAATAAAATATTTTTTGAATAAAGTTTCTGTACATTGAAGACTTGAAAGTTATTAAATATTTCTTCCGTCGGAGTTCTAAGCGGAACTTTCAGTATTGTCTTCAGTACTCCTTTTTGGGCTATTTTGAGTCGCTCTGTGTGAGTGCTCAAAGCAGACCCCCATTATTAATAAGATAACATAATATTTTAGGTAAGTATAAAGGTTACGATGTTTTACTACATGTGCAAGAAATTATTTTAAACGTAAAATAAACTTTAAACTGTTGAAGCCTCCAATCAGAGCCTTTTTTGCGTGAACAGGACATGAATATGAGGAAATCATAAAAATTATGAAGTAACTAAAACTAACTCGATAAGCTATAGTAAAAAAAAATATGGGAAAACCGACAAACATGAATATGAGGTCTACAAACAAACATGAAGATGAGGAAATCATAAAAATGACGAAGTAACTCAAACTAACTAAATAACCTACAGTAAAAAACATGAAGATGTGGAAAACGACAAAGTCAACTAACATGAATATGAGGTCTATAAACAAACATGAGTTGAGGAAATCGTAAAAATTATAAAGTACCTAAGATTAACTCAATAATCTACAGTAAAAAAACATGAAGATGGGGAAATCAACAAACGATGTCAACAAATATGAATATGAGGTCTACAAACAAACGTGAAGATAAGAATATTATAAAAATGATGAAAGATCTAACTCAAACTAACTCCATAACCTACAGTAAAAAACAACATAAAGTTGGGGAAAACGACAAAGTCAACCAATATAAATTAAGAGGAAATCATAAAAATAATGAAATACCTTACTAACTAATATAACTCAATAATTTACAATCCACTAGTGAGCAACAATATCACTAGTGAGGAAGACTATAAATAAACAACAGGACTACACCAATTGCGGTATGTTGTAAAACTGACTGGAATGAAGAAAGGGGAAGAGGAAGGTATTGAATTTCCCAGCTATTCCGATCTGGTAACTATATTAAGCCTTTTTAAATGAGGCAACATTTCGATTCTGAATGGTGGTCTTTCACCAGGGAGACTATTTACCATTCAGGAACGTGCCACAAATACTAGGTATTTCAACTAAATAATTATGTGCTCACGCTGGCAGTCGAACTAGCGATTTCCCGTAAGGCCAGATCTTCTTACAAAAATATCTAATGAAGGTTTATAAAAAATTCGACCAATAAAATTGTCTAATACTGTTTCCTAGACTTACGATCTAATATGTTATATAGATCAGTGAAATTTATAAATCGAACATTGGGTCAGATTTCTGCAAAATTCTACACGGTAGCACATTTCACTTCTCATTCCATCAAGTCTTTCGGGGCACCTCCTAAAAAAGCTCAAACACGTACGATGTTTAAGAATAAATATCTTTGATTTGGATGACGCATTTTGGTTTTGTAACTTTACTATCGGTAGTTTTGGTATGACTGTGGATCCGTCTGGGAGGTGTCGAGTTATCTCCCACCCAAGATGAACTAGGTCAGTAATACAATCATCGATTTCTTGAGTTTTGGCCCATCAGTTCACTGATCTGGAAATTTCTTAAAAATGCTTCACGATGTCAAAATGCTCAAGAGTGACCTTTTAGTTTTAATTATTCTTATTTTTAACGAAAGACAAATATTATTGGTTTACAAATAACCTGACAATAATTTGAAAATATCTTATTGCAACATCAATAAAATGGTGCTTGTATGGTAATGGAGGACTTAGCCAACCAATGAATTGAACTCACAGTGCTTAGGCGATAACCAGACGCGATACCAATTCAGCCACTAAACGAACAATATCAATACCAATTGGAACATTTTTGTTCTTCTTTCAGTAAAAATTGAAATAGTTCTGTTAAAAGATAAGGTATTAAAGCTAAGATTCTCAGCAAAAATCGAATTCAAATTCCAGTAAGCGAATATTGATGATTAAAAAAAAATCTTTCATGAAAAAAAAATAGAGAAACTTAGATACAGTTTTTTTTTTACATTAATTCCACACAGGAGGCCTTAAGAAAAATAATTTCCCTCAGGGCATGTCATCTGGGATGCTGTGCGGAGGGTCTTTTTGAGGAGGGGAAGGAATGAACATTGGTCTTGAAGAGACCCATGTTGTAGGAAGGAGGAAACACAGAGGCCAGCAAATTATTCCACAGCCGAGCTGTTGAACATAAGAACGAGTCGAAGAAACGACCCGTTCTCATGTGACAAATGTCAACCGTGTACAAATGTTGGGCACGCGTTTGACGTGTTTCCCGACTATGCACCGGTGCCGAAGTGATCAATGATGTTAGTTCCTCGGAGCATCTTCCATTGTAATACCGGTAGAACAAGAATAGCATTCCCACTCGACGCCTGTGCTCTAAAGATTGCAATCCATCTGTTAAGATGGGAGAATCTATCTGTCGAGGGTATTTTTCAGGTATTTTGGAGCTCCAGACCAGAGGTGGCTGCCAAATTCAACCGTGGGGCGCACTTGTGATTTGTACAGGGTTAGCAGTTGTGTACTGTGTTTGCACGGAAATGACATAATTGGGAGTACACGTTATTGGAAATGCTAATCATTAATCTTCTACGAGAATATTTAAATAATAATTTATAAAATTTAATTTTCTGTAACGAACGTCTTTGGGATTATAAAAGCAAAATTTCATGATATCAAGTTTGCAGTACATAGATTTGAAGGAATATTATTTATCTTTCCAAATGTGATTCATCTCCCGGAAAGAGACAGATTGATAGGATGACAAAACGTTATTACTTATTATGATAAAGATAATTTACTTAGACTACGAATAAACCACGGAGGGAAGCCCTGTAAACTCTACCAGTTGCACCGCCTTAATGTTCAAATCATCCATAAATGCTGACGTCACGCTCCAATGTGTCATGGCTGCCTCGCACTTCCGCTTTGTTTACATTTTCCAAACCGGAACTAATGTGAATTTTACGATCGAATATTGATTCTTCGAAACCATAACAAGCTTTCACCAATACCTTAAAGGAAGGGACCGATACCTCACTCTGGGATATTAATTGATATTATTACTGAACATTATGAGGATGTAATGAAAAAACATCTGGACATTATTTCGCTTTATTATTTTTTTTTTCAGTAAAATTGTTTTAAAGGATTATGTATATAAAATAATATTATGTTGATTATACGGCCTCTGTGGTCGATGGTAAGGCTCTCTATTGGTTTGGTGTTTAAATTCCAGCGAGCGCAAATTAATTCTTTTTTTTTATTTAAAACAATACATACGTATACAGATTTATAATAAAACATTTGGTTCTTAAAACTAATTACAATATATAAATTTCTTTTTAATGAAACTACCCAATTCAAAAGAGAAAACATTTCTCGTGCTTGAATTGTGGAGTGCCATTGTAAAATGCGAGTAAGTACAGAGAGTATGTCGTTACAAGTATGTACTGTTACGATACACAAATACGCCCCTGCAAATTACTCGGCCCCCTCCTCCCAAGTTGTAGAGCACGCCACTGCGCAAACTACAGTTTCGCCCCCTCTCCGCTAGCTTCCCGGCGCGCTACCGGCGGCGGAACCCAAACAAGCCACCGTCGGCAGCGAGCCACCAACCGCCACTTACCCGTAGCTCCTGGTCTAGTAAGCACGCATGGCGTGGGGACCGTTCCGCGCTCATTCTAGAAGTTTCCACGCGGAAAACAATGGAACGTGTTTTGCTAAGTGTTACACTGCGACACCAAGAATGGCCGAACTCTTTCCCGACACGGAAGATACAGGAGTCCAAACGCTCACTGTAAGTACCCAAGCTGTTTTCCCCCTTATTTGCGTGTGTTCGCAGTAAATTCACCGCGGAGATAAATAGCCCTTCCAGAGAGATTATAGAGACAGATTCCTCCTTTTTAGATATAACTGTTGTTGCTACCCTGAATTACTATGTATGCATTATTGTGATATTGTGTCTACGCAGGTGTTTTACCCAATATAACCGTTGTTTACCCTGATTACTGGTTTCACTGCCTTCTCCCAGCCCGTAGAAATTTGAGCTTTATTTCAGGAAAGACCCACACACGCCTCACAGATCCTACCACCCTGGTGGTGAGGGCCTCTCCCGCTCTGCTGACTAAAACCTGAGCTAGTCTGTCGGTAGAATGTAGGGACCCCCATTTAGGTCCGCTAACAGTACTTATATTAAAAAATTATATATACATGAAGATAAGTTCACATAATGAATTTGAAGTAAGTAAGAGTTAAAATTGGAATAGGATGCAATATAAGACAATACAGGCATAGATATATCAGAAATAAAATAATATTATTGTATTTACTCAATAGGTAGATTGTAAGTAGGTAGTTGGTACAAAGCGTTGGTTAAGAAACATTGTTATTTGAAATGGATGGGTTGACAGTATTGTAAAATTAGGTACTTACATGTAATAAAGTTGTAACAATTTGGTGCCTGCAAATAACGCGTATGTACTTTGCTTTAAATTTGATATGCTGATCAAATATTTTTAGAGGACATGTTCTAGTTTTTTTGTTGTTATTTTGGTGATGAATTTAAAACTTATAATTAGTGTCGGGTTGGTCTATTAGTTGTTTTATATTGGGATTTAAAAAGTTTATAATTTTTTTCAGACTTGATTTTATACGGGAGAGCATTGAAAAAATTTATACCTTGATAAGCATAATGGAGTTGGGAAGCACTCGTTTTAAATTTTGGAATTTCTAAATTGCTACGTGATCGTGGTCGGTTGTTTATGTTTGTGAATGTTGTTGTTGATGGATTGAAACGAGTTTGTAATAATGAGTTCTTTTTGAAAATTTTATTAAGACTGGGAACCCTTAAAGAGTCAAATAAGTGTGTTGTTGGAAATACAGATGGTTTTCGTAAGATGACTTTTAAAATCAACCTCTGTACCCTTTCTACAGGTTGTTACGTTACAAAAGATAAAGAATAGAGTCCTTTATTCCTGTTGCGAGGAGTTAGTGAATTGGGTCCCAGTGCACAGCTCGCCGCACCACCCCCCTCTCCGCCCCCCTCTCCGCACGCGGAGGTCCGTGGCCCGAGTGCCGATCGGCACCCGGCATTCATTCCCCCGCTGGTCTCGGGCTTGACAACAGTGTCCACAGTGCCGCGGCGCTGTTCGAGAACCTAAAAACTCGTGATTGTTTCTATAATGTGTATTGTGCACGAGAAGGCTCCAGCCCACCAGTAGCCTGTCTGACGACTACCTCATTTCCTGCTTTGTGAGTAAAATGAATCTTTGCCCCCTCTTGTGTGCTACATACCGCGTTTAAATTCACTAACACGTGTGGAGAGTTGAGAGAGAGAAGTTCCCCGCCATGTTAGAATACTAGTCCTAACAAGTACCCATGTGTAGTTTGCCGAGGCTGGCAATTGTAAAACCCTGTCTCCTTCTAAATGAATAAACCCTTTACGTGCAAAACTGTGTTCTGATTGAGGAAAGAAACCTGGAGATTGTGAGGAAAGGGGGAGGAGGAATTCACAAGCGAACCACAACACTCGCCTTGGTTTTAAGAGGAACCTTGCTTGCGCCGGCTTCCTGAGCTAGTTCTGTTGGCCTATTTATTGCGTGTCCTTTCCAGGTTTGATTTAGCAAAAGGCCGTAAGTATGCGGCAATGCTAACAAGGTAAGAGGTTAGTTTTAAAGGTCCCACCCCATCCGATTATACCATATTGTAGAATAGATTGAGCAAGAGAGAAATAGATAGTTTTTATCATACTGGATGATAAGATGTTTCTCAGTCTAATAAATATGTATATAAGTTTTCTTATTCTGGTTACTGTATTTTAGACTTGTTCTTTCCATTTTAAGTGTCTATCTACTGTGACACCCGGATACTTTATACTATTTTTGCATGTTATTGGTAGGCAATTGTCATCGTTGCATTCCTTTTTATTTTCACACTGTGATGAATGGATTTTAATAGTTATATTGTTCCCGATATTTTTTTCTTTCAAAGAAAATGGAATAAAATAAGTTTTCTCTGTATTTAGTGAGAGACAATTTAGGTCAAACCATGTTTTGAGTATGTTTATATTGATATTTGCTATACTCATTGTTTCCTCCCATAATTTCCCTTTAGTGATAACTACAGTGTCGTCTGCATAAGATATTATATCTCCAACTATGGAAAGAGTGAACATTTCAACAGTGAAAAATTCTATTTGATTAATTAGTGGTATTTCATAAGTTATTCATTTAAAATACAGCAATTACGATAATAGCGCCCTTGAGGTGATTTTTCACAAAAAACGGCGCTCTACAAATTATTCAATTATTATTATTATTATATAGCTTATTTACGGCACGTTCCAGAGTTGAAATTCTCAGTATCGCTCCTGTGCAAGACCACCATTCAGAATTGAAACGTTGCTTGAAATGGCTTTAGCTTTTAGATTTAAACAAGTGTTTGTGACTAGATCTGAAGCCGGATGTTTTCGCACCTTTCTTGGCGTGAGAACGCGAGAGAGGAAGTGGCGAGGAAGGGGAGGCGGAAGGAGAACGGGACGAATGGGAAAAGACATGCAGGGATAAACAATTTCTTTATTAAATGGCATAGCGACGCATGCCGGGAACCATTTATTACATTATATGAAATACATTGTATACATAAAAGAATTTAAACATTTTGTTTTGAAGAGTTTTAATTTTCAATGTACATTTGTTACTTTAATTTTAAATTTTTTGCGAGCTGTTGACACAATGTTTCGACACATTTAGAGCAAACTTAAAATTAAATTAAAAATTTTATAAAAGTACAAAAATTAATTAGGCGGGGGTAGTGGGAGAGGTGATTTTGGGGGAGGGGGTGAACAGTGGGAGGAGTCAACAATTTGCTTCTCCGAGTTTGCTAACCATCTAATAGAGACAGGCCATAGCTTCAAAAAAGAAAAAAACTAAGTTTAAACATTGCAATGTAAATACATATTTTAATTTGTGCGCTTTGGAAACTTTAGAAATAAACAAAAAAATTAAATCGAAAATTAATTTAGTTAATAAAATAATAGCACCATGTAAATCACATTTGCAAAAAAAACGATGCAAATTTTTTTAAATTAAAGTAACAAATGCACATTGAAAATTAAAACTCTCCAAAACAAAATATCTACAAATTGTTACACAGTTAATGCCCAAGAAATACAAAAAAAAATTATAACCTACCGACGAATATTTTTATGTATCTATTTACAATAATAATTACATGTTACAATGAATTAAAATCACTATTTATTAATCAATTAATATGAACCTTTACAAATCAATATATGAGTTTATTAATTTTAAATAAAAAAATATTAATAAAATAATTGCGTGGAAACATAATCTAATAATTACGGTGAAATCAGATATACATACAGATGTGGTAAATTCACGAATATTTCTGCAGTTTTTCACTAAAAATCGCAATTTTCGAACATGTATTCATTCATACATCTTCTTAGAGTTGAATCCATTTCTTTATTAGTACCCATGAGCTTTATTATTGCTAACCTAACTCTTTCATCACATCAGCACAAATCACGCAATAAAGAATAATACATTTGTGTATTAAATTCTTCACGCAACCTATTTCTTGTTAACAAATTCCATATTCAAAATTCTGTTATCAAGTCAATTATCTATGATTTAGAAACAAATGATTGTTTGGTAGTTAACAAAATGATTTCACAATATAAAAAAAAAATCTCACACGATGTGACGAGCATTTCAACATTCCATAATGATAATCATTCCATCTACTTTTGATTTGACACCCCGAGCGTTTTTGGTGTTGTAAGTGACGTTTCACACCGCGAGATGTGAGAAAAAACTGCCTGAAACAACCCCGAAGATTCCACCCTCTTCAGCCTCGAGTGGCCCAGAGGTAGAGGCAGGCTTTGAATTCGTTACGGACAGAAAAAATGAGAGGAACAGAAAAAAGTAGGAATAATAATATTACAGCAGAAGTATCACGGTTTAATAATGATTATTAATAAGGTTTATTGTTGGATAAAGAGGAAACACAGTAAATCTAAAAGCAGGGTTGTAGTTTAATAAAATGAGTTTGATTTATACGTAGTATCATATTGTTGGATCGGACTTAAAAACTCCTCTTCCCCATCTCCTTTCCTTTCCCACTACCTTCAGCCTCACAACGTACCCCTATAAGGAACTCCAGTGAAAAATATTCTGCCTTTAAAAAAATATGTTCATATAGAGATATAGACCAATAAACGCTGATTTTGAATATATAAGTTATATTAAACGCCGAGTTTTTTTTAAAATATTAAAAAGTCTATTTTTAATCGGGGCGTGAAAACACGCCGTCATGGTGACGTCACTGTTCGACGTGTCGTGACGTCACCGTAAAGTCATTGTATGGGAATGTATGATATGACACAAGCCATCGTATTAATTTATTCGTTTATTTACATACTGTTTATAGAGATTTAGTTGTTGTGTTTATTGAAACGTTATTTAGGCCTAAATAATGTTTCAAAAATAAAGGTATCTCTTATTAATTTGAAAATCTCTTTTATTGAAAATATTAAAAAAAAACTGCACAAAAATAAGAGTAATGCTATTTTCAGGGAGAATACTTCGAACAACGGAATTCAAAATGGCTGCAGTTGATCAGCTGATTGCCCGATCCTATACTAATTTTTCAGGAGTGATGATGTCACACGATTCACCATATGTAACGGTGGTTTTCGGGGGTCTTGAAAAATTAAAACTTTGACAATTATTTTAACTATTAAGACTAACTCTAAAAATAAAAATAAAAATGCAGTTATTTAAGTTAGAAGGTAATTATTATTCATAAAAAAAAATAAAAAATGGACAGGAGTTCTCTATTGGGGATGCCACAGTTCCATTGGCTTCAGATGGTTGAGAGCAGATGGGACTCAACGAGGACTTGACGGGGATTATTTCATGTCGTATTTTACGTCAACATTTTAATTATATGTAATACTTGCGAGTTCCCGGCAGGCGATGCAATGCCACTTAATAAAGAAATTGTTTCTCCCTACGTGTCCTTTCCCATTCGTCCCGTTCCCCTTCCACCTTCTCTTTCCCTCCCTTGACCCCTTACCCTCACCCTTTCCTCCTCCACCATCTCTCTCCTCTTTCCCGCTCCCCCGTCCGGTGAATCCCTTTCCCGCCTTCCCCTCTCCTCTCCCGCATTCCATATATTCAGTCCCAGTACATTCAGTTTTCAAATTTCAAACAGCTCGCGTGCCACCTATTGCAATTTTTTCATACAAATTTTCATTATTCATAAATATTACCGACGTTCATTTTTATATTCATAAAAACAATCAATCAAATTTGTCACCTAAAATATGTTCGTATTTAAAATACCTGCAATTCTTTATTAGATTCAAAGGTGAGTACTTTAATTAAATTCATTAATTTAAAGAGTTTATTCGACAAATGAATTTTGATTGAACAATCAATGGTTTGCAAAATGTCATTCTCAGAGTATAACATGGTTGACAGTTTCGTAAGAGTTTTTGTAATGATTAATTATTAATACCCTCAGAAGTTTTTTATTAGGTACATATTTGCTGTAATATTATAAAAAAAAATCTTACAAGCTGAACTAGCAGGAAAAAAATATTTTTAATAGGTAAATTTTCAATACAAATTCAATAAGTAAATATGTAAATTTAATATGCCCACTTACCAAACCTAATTTTGACCTAACCTATTCTACAAAATTCAGTAAAATAACGAACTGGTTTACTACCCTCACAAGAAATATATTTAGCTAAACGCATAGCGTGAGATTTAACTTCACGCGAAAGACTTCAACGCGTGGGAATTATCCGGCAATTTGCTCCACCCTCGTTAGAGAAGGTTCTATTCCATCCCTGGAAGAGAAATGATGTCGGGAGCATCCCTTATTCTCATCCTGAACCCTCGTGCCCTTTGTTGTGGGAAGAAATTACGGAACATCCGGCTGGGAGATTTCCCCAGCCTTCTAGTCGCATCCCAAATCACAGAGTAGTTACTTTTCTGTTTTTGAGATGCTTTATAATTTATAAATAGTTATATTTAACGACATCCTCTTTGATCGTAATTAGTTGAGGGCGTTCTGTGTATACTTTTTTCTTTTTCTTTTGGTTATTAATGTCTTGCTGTATACAAAGAAGTTATTTTGATCGTAGAGGAAGTAGAGTAGGGTACTTTTATTTTGATTAAATATGGTGAGTAAGAAAAAAGTTGTAAAATAGTTTTAATTTATCTTAATAAATTCAGATATTTTTTAAACTGTTTACCCCATATTTAAATTTCATTGTGGATATTTTCAAGTAAATGTAAATGAAATTTCTTTATGTGATTATTGAATTTATTTGCAAGCAGCACATGAGTTCCAACTGCTCCCAACCGCCTGGAGCCAGTTAGACTATAGCATCCTCATTGGGATGTGTTGTAAGGCTGAAGATAGTGGGGAGGGGAAGGAGTTGAGGAAGAGGAAGGTGGGGCTATTGAAACCTGGCCATCAAACACGGTTAAGACCATTTCAAGCAACGATTCAATTCTGAATGGTGTTCTTACTGAGAGTATCTTCTACTCTGGAACGTGCTGCAAATATACCTTATATTATTTTAAATGAATAAATTGTGAAATAACACACTTCAATCAAATAAAATTTGATCTGAACTCGCTACCTTCGAATAGTTAGTCGAGTTACTTATCCTTCTACCACGGATGCCTTGAGGACTTCAGACTGACAGTGCAACGCCAGCGCCGGATCTGCCATACGTTTAAAAACGTGCAAAAAACCTGGCGCCAACTGCGAAGGGGCGCCGTGAGAAAATAAATATTGTATTAAAAATTTGTTATAATATTCCCTGAATCGTTTAAAAATTACCCATACTACGAAATAATTATTACGCTCTGGCAACACTTTCCAAAGATACAGACTGCGCACGCATCTGGTTTGAATTCAACGAAATTCAACGATTTACGAATTTATAGTCAGTTACAGAATTTTTTTACAAATTCCATATATCTAGTTTAAACATAAGATCTATTTTTCCATATATCTTTTACCGTCTTTTACGACGAATGAGTGCGATCCAAATTCATTAACCAATCACAGCGCCGTACTTTTATTCTAGAGAACAAACCAACCGACGGCGCCTTTCAAAGTGCTTTTGTTCGATTTAAGTCTCTAGGAGAATATAGTTAAAGACCATTTTCTTATGAAATCTTCAGTAAATTCAAAATTCCATTAGCATAAACATCGCACAGTTTGCAAGGTTGCAACTTGTTAACAGTTTCATCATTGATTTGACAGTTGAAGTTCGTTAAATGTACCTATAATTAATTTCGATTAGATTTGTTATTTTACAGTTAGTAATAATCAGTGTAAGCGTCTTTCGTAAGCCTTTGATACCATAGATACGTTCGTGTTTGTTCGCTCAACACAGAACACAGGGGAAATGGAAATGCAAGGTACAAATTTGAGGTTATATTAGGGAACGTACCCATACTACGTGACACGTTTAGGGGGGGGGGGGGTCTTCAAAATGTCACGCTCCATACAAATGAGCGGCGAGTTGCTTAGGATTTTGGTCACGGGGGGGGGGGGGTTAAAAATTGCAAAAAGTAGGTCACGTACATGGGTACGTTCCCTTATTAGATTTTTTAATTTATAACTAAATTTCTATTGGTTGTTAGAGGTTGTGGATTGTGGATTACAATGAATAGAACAATATTAAAAAAAAAACTTTCAGGCTCGCAGAATCTAAAACTTAGAATTAAAGAGCATAATGACATAAAAAAACTCGTTTCCATTGGGAATTTTTTATTCCAATTTCTCCAGCACCGATAAAAAATGATGTCTCACGCAATGACGTTACAATGGTCCCGAGCACATCTAAACAGATATCTATCGCACAAATTCCTCCGGTCGAATTATTAGAAGATAAAAATAACGTTACTGATAGCAGTTTAAATTTAATTCTCTTTTCAGTGCTTGAATTTTAAGATCCCGGATGCTGGCCAAAGTTATCTCAAAATTCCATTAGTTTATTAGTTCCTGTACAATTGAAAGGTTTTGATTTTCCTATTACGAACAAGCGTAAATTTAATACTAAGTATTATTACAAGAAACTGCCTAAAGTAGAAGAATTACATAGATCGTGGCTTATTTATTCGAAAACTTTAGATAGGGTTACACCCTTTATATGTCTTGATTTTATTTGATAAATTAGTGTAAAAAAAAATTAAATTAAAAAAAAAAAAATTGGGGTAAATGAATTTTTAATAAAAATAAAAATGTAGGGGGGGGGGGCGCCATCGGTACCTACTGCACAGAGCGCTAGATTTCGTAGATCCGGCCCTGTGCAACGCTTAAGGGAAGATAACTCTGTTTTTTTAAATTTTATTTATTGAAAGCCCTGTAGGGCTTTTACAAACATAATACATGTCGAACATTTACAAACATTATACAGAAATACATATCAGTACCTGTATATAAAACATATCAGTACAATAAGTACTACATTTTACAAACATATTACAGAAACGTCAGTTATATTCATAACTAATAATTTCTCATTTATGTAAAATTCGGGATCAGGCTGCTAACAATAGCACTCCTTATGTAGATGGGGATAAGGTTTTAATTGCCGTTTAATGCCAGCCACCTTTTTGATTTATTCACGAAAAAGAAGCGAAAAAAATCATGTTTTTTTTTTAAATTAGCAAATTTGCGAAGCTCAGGCACAAATATTTTAGTGTTTTACGATCATTACTAAAGCATCTATTTTGCCACTGTAAAACCATAACTTTAAAGGGGTTCTTAAGGAGATTTTGAAATTTAATGCATTTTTTATATGTCTTATACTTTATTTTTTTCTAGACTATAAAAAGACAAATCAAAAAAGGACTTTATTCTTATTATTTTTTTTAAAGAAACACATACGTTGCCAGTTTACGAATAATTTGACAATATTGAAAAATTGCCTACTACCACCACACTAAGCGAAAAATGTTGCTTGTGTCGTGATGGAGGTCTTAGCCAGCCGAGGAATCGAACATGCGACGCCCGGGTGGAACCCAAACGCGATGCTAACTCAGCTACTGACCGGTCAGTATGCAAACATGTGTCTTACCGCAGTATTTAATTAAAGCATCTATAATAGATATTTATAAGCAATTAAATTTTCATAACAAAATTGCATTTTTCATACCAGTAATTAATCACCTCAATGCAGAATGGACAGTACAACCTTTAAAGACAACTATAAGGGTAGATATACAACTGAGCGATAATTGTGCTCAGTCGCGTTGGTGATATTTAAGCAAATTGTTTTGGTGAAACTGATAATTGATTCTTATGTAACGACGTACTGGCTTTGTTATTATTTGTAGGCGATTTACAAAAAACGTTACGAGTAATAGAAATTGTATTTTACTATATTCTAGTGTAAATTCCAATAGACACCCCTCTTCATAAGTTATTCAGACAAAACTTACACAATAACATAAAAACAGCATACAATATTAAACCACCTCATAAAAAGTTCAAAATTACCTAAAAGGAGTGATTAGAAATACTCATTTATAAAACACTCTTTTTACAGAGTGTTAAAATGCGAACTCGTTTCTACCACAATAAAAGAAGTACATTTTGATGTCAAGGGTTGATAAATAGTATAAAGACCAAAACAGAGTGCGTTAAAAATTAACCACTATTTTGTTCATGAAAAAGCCCCGCGATTCAATTTTAACAGTCGCGTTAAATTTTAACCCGGTGATTCGAATAGCGTTGTATGAATATTTCATCGGCAGGTGTTGGTAAGTTCGGTACGCGTGCCGGTCGCGGTCCGCCGGTCTCGGGGCCAGATTCTGTTGGCGATAGCACGCCTGGTGAGTCCTGCCTGGTGTGGATGGTATGCACCCCTGTCCCTCTTCTTGACTCATTAATGAGCCTTAATTGAATGAGCAGACAAAGGGATGATATTGGATTTGAGCTTTTTGGGTCATTGTGTGTTATGAAAAATGAATTTTGCAAAGAACATCATATTATTTAACTTATTATATTGAATTATTCATCAGCTTTTTTATGTATCGCTGAAATTCGAAGGGGAGGTTTATTATTTTTGGAGTTGATGCTCGTTGTAATTGTTATGTGCATTCTTGACGGCCTCCGTGGTTGAGTGGTTTCGATCCTCTGCTACGAATCCGGAGGTTTGGGGGTAAAATCGCTATTTTTTTTAAAATACGAATACGGCACAAGAGTTAAGACTGCTTCCAACGTCTGAAACTGAAACACGTGAGTCTATGGCATCACCAATTGGGGTATGTTGTGAGGCTGAAGGTAGTGGAGAAGGGTGGGAGATTGGTAAGAGGAAGGTGGAAAGTACATGGCTATTCATATCTGGTCATCAAGCACGATTCAGAATTGAAAAGTTACTTAAAATGGCCTTAGTCATGTTTGGTGACCAGATCTGATTGGACACATACTTCTCAACCTTCCTACAGCCTCACAATATACCCTACTAAAGATATATTTATTTATTGGCGCCCTATTGGGCTTTTACATATGAAATACAAATTTCATTTATAACAACAGTATAACACAAATTAAAAAAAGATTACAAAATATACAAATAAAGCATAAACTCAATGTAAAATAATAGGAATACATCTAATCTTAATTCCACATGGATGACTTTAGAGAACTCGTATGTATAACAATTCATATACCTACGAGCAACAAAAACATTAAAAATAATCAAAACACATTAACTTTTACTTAATTACTCGTTGTATGCTTTTGAAATAAGAACAATAAAAAACAATAAATAATAGAAAATTGAAATAAAATAAAATGATTTCTCCTTCATTCTTTACATCTAAAAAGTGGTGGACTAACTTGGCTTTAAATGAATCGAAATTTAAATTTAAAATGTCAGCGACATCAGTTAGTTCATTGCCCAACCTGTGTATTCTTTCCATCACATAATTCGTAGCGAAGTTATTGTTGTAAAATAAAATATTTCGTCTAGTATATTTTGGAGGTATATGTAAGGATAACAAGTTTATAGCGTCAGGGCAGTCCAACCTTGAATGAACAATTTTATACAATAAAAAGAGATCAAATATTTTTCGCCTTTCAGATAATTTCGATAAGTTAAGTTTACTGCGTAAATTGGCATAATTGATTTCAATAATAGGAACACCAATTTTGAAAATAAAGCGTAAAAATTTATTTTTAATTTTTTCAATTTGTAAACAATGAGAGTTGAAATGAGGACACCAGATGCTTGAATTGTATTCAATCTGACTTCTAACCAAAGACGTGTATAGTAATTTTATGGTGTTTATGTTATTAAAGTCTTTATCGATTCTGAGGATAAATCCAAGTATTTGTAATCCTTTACTGGTAATGCTAATAATGTGATTCAAGAAGCGTAATTTGGAGTCAAAGATAACGCCATGGTCGTTGAATTCAAAGACTCTTTTTAGAGTGGCATTGTTAATTGTAGGTATACTCGAATAGTAAAGGGGTTTTAGATCTATGAAAACTGATCGTTTGGCATTTGTTGATATTAAGATATAATTTGTTGGCGATGCACCATTCATAAAGTTTATTTAAGTTCATTTGTAGAGTTAAACAATCAGAAGAATTTTCAATCGATTTAAACATCTTTAGATCGTCGGTAAATAGAAGAAAGTGGATGCCAGAGTATCGCTGGCTTCTGTCAGCAGGAAGTCATGAAAAAATGTATTTTATCATTTACGGGTAGAATTCAGAGATCAAACGCTGAATTATATTCGATGGTGAATCATCTGCATATACTTGGTAATTTATTTTTATTAATTACATTACATTAGATACATTTATATTGGAAAAGCAACATAGTAACAATATTGCAAAATAACCAATATTTAAAAATATTAAAAGTATTTTTTTTTTATAGTGATACCTCACAAGAGTCTCAGCTGCTCCCGTCTGGAGCCAGTGAGACTATGGCATCCCCAATTGGGGTATGTTGTGAGGCTGAAGGTAGTGGGGAGGGGAAGGAGATAGGGAAGATGAAGGTGGGGAAGTACCTGGCTATTCAGATCTGGTCACCAAACACGACTAATGCCAAGTTTCAAGTAACATTTCAATTCTGAATGTTGGTCTTACACCAGGGCGATACTGAGATTATCTTCCACTCTGGAACGTGCCGCAAATATACCTACTATATATTATTTTAAATGAATAAATTGTGAAATACACAAATTAATCAAATAAAATTCATTTGCCACGCCGGGATTCGATCCCGCGACCTTTGGAATGCTAGTCAAGATCCTTACCTCTGGACTACGCCGGCCGTCACACATGTTCTCTATGTACATGCTCGGACGCATCTATGTATCTGCAAATCTTACAACGCCCTAAGAGATATCAATATTTTCCACTGTACAGTGGCGGCGTAAGGGGGGGGGGGGGGCGGAGAGGGCGGGCCGCCCCGGGTGCCAAGCACCAAGGGGTGACAACGACAACCCATTCGTGCACACCAAAAATGTGCACAAAATCTCCCACTGTAAAGGCATTTCAATAAATAACTACGTACTCTTGTATCTAGCTACTTACATTATCATATTTTGAAATGCGTCACAACTATATATATATATATATTTTTTTCGAATATAATTTCTAATTCCTTTTCTAAAATTGAAGAATCATTTTGAGAAGCTTGTATCAACACTCGAAGAGATGTGTGATCCCAACACCGGCAAAGAAGGCGTTGAAAAAAGAAATTAGCGAAACTCAATCGAAAATCTGGAGACAGAAAAATCAGAAAAAGTTATCGGCACCTCTGGGACTTGAACCCAGGACCTTCTGCTTACATGGCAACAGCTCTACTAACTGAGCTAATTAATAATTTATCCAGAAACTATCTAGATAGCCAAGGGCGGATTTAGGGGGGTTCAACGTGCCCCCCCAGACGGTAATTTTCTGTACTGTGGAGATTCCGTCACAGTACATACTTAAAAGCTAAAACTGTCTTTCTTAAACATTTAATTTTTCGATTGTTTTGACACTTTCATAAACCTTCCTACACATACTTGAACTTGTAGAAATAAACTTGAAATATGATACTTAAGTTTATTTCTAACAGTAATCGTTGATTTTTTGCCTTTCCGCCCTTTGTGCCCGTCCAAAAAAAAAATCCTAACAGTAATTGTTGATTTTTTTGCCCGTCCGCCCCTAGTGCCCCCCCAAAAAAAAATCCTAATATTAATTGTTGATTTTTTTGCGCGTCCACTCCTTGTGCCCCCCCCCCCCCCAGAAAAAAATCCTAAAAGTAATTCTTGATTTTTTGACCGTCCGCCCCTTGTGCCCCCTCAGAACAAAATCCTGGATCCGCCCTTGTAGTTCGGGTTTGAATCTGTATATAAAGGTGGCTGCCAAAAATATGTGCGTTAAGAAAATGATAAAGTTGGTAGTTCTTAGTCGAAGAATGATACAGTTAAATGTGATCAAATTGGATAAAGACACCTTAGCTCAGTTGGTAGAGCTGTTTCTATGTAAACAGAAGGTCCTGCGTTCGAGTCCCAGAGGTGCCAAGATCTTTTTCTGTCTCCTTAATAAAATCTTATTTAAGGTCCACAATGAGCCAAGCGCGAATAATCAATTTTTCTATGTTATCAATTGAAAGAGACAGGGAAAACAATCTTGATATTGTGATCGAATATTTGAGTAAAATGAAGTCTCGTAAGCATGTTTAGTATTTGGTGTTTTATTTTATGTAGGGTGTTCAATACAAAACCGCCCCGGGTGCCAATCTACCCTACGCCGCCACTGCCACTGTACCCTTGAAACGTTTAAAACTAAGTTAACCTTTCAATGTACTTAAACCAAAACTATTATTTCTTTATTGTTTACTTTTTCTTTTTACTCACTTTTTACTAATGACCACTTATATGATGCGCAAATCCGACCGGTTTTAACTATCACTATCTACTTCCTTCCTAATTTGTAACCATTTCTTTTTTTTAAATCATTAATGGAACATCACTGGTTTATATTATATTCACTGTTAAATGTAAAATTAATGTATATGTCCAACTGTATGATTCCTAAATAAAGTAAATAAAAATAAAATGTTGATGATGCTATAAATATTGAAAGAATATCAACGTACAAACATTATTTAATTAAATCTGTTTGTCAGCGCTTCTCAGTTCCATAATAGTAAAACATTTTTGGATAACCAACACTTTTGCCACAGGTCACCTCAAGTGGTTCACTCCTTTTGGTGATTTAGCAGGGGTGCCCGGGATCATGGGGTGAGGTTTGTCTAGGTCTTGGAGTCGCATGACCGGGACACACTGAATCCCAGATTCCTACCCACCCCTAAACCCTTTTCCTTCCCAGAACTCTCCTCTCCTTCCTTTCCTTAAAAAACCCTCCACACAGCATCCCCAAAGATGACATAGGCCCTGAAGGAAATTATTTTCCTCATGGTCTCCTGTGAGGAGCTCATATAAAAAAAGTGTACTTTCAGGATTTTAAATTTATTTTTTATTACGTATTTCGTGAAGTTATTTGTGTACTTTCAAAGTAAATTACCTTTCAAAATATATTGTTTCTACCCGTGGTGTATTTTTTTTTCTTCATACTTGCATTTATAATAGCTTATACTTTTTTCTTAATATGTTGTCATTACAATACCGGTCGGTGGCTGAATTGGCATTGCGTTTGGGTCCGACCCAGGTGTCCCGTGTTCGATTCCTCGGCTGGCTAAGTCTTCCATCACGACACAAGCAAATTTTTAAAAGATAATAGATTTAAAAATATTATCGTAACCCGGAAATGTTTGTCTTACTTTAAAAAAAAATTAGATTGCAGTTTAAACGCGGTAGAAGCGAAACTTTACCAAAACAATCTCAACTAATACTTGAAAAGTGAGGTCGTAATCAAAGCGACCAATGAACGCAGACCTCGCGTAATTTGCGTTTCATATCTAAACCAATAGGAGCCTTTAAAAGTGAGATCATTATCAAAGCGGGCGATGAGCGCAGTTGATTCGTCGCAGGTACAATAATCGTCATTTCCGTTTCATCCGAAATTCAATGACAGCGGTGCTATAGAAGTTTCACTTAAAAAGAACTTACTATTTAATTTTTTGTCATATAAACTTTTCATTTAACTCTCATATACTTGTATTTTTCTCATTTATTTTTTTTAACTTATTTTTATTATCTATGTGTGTATTCTGAACCCATATTTCAAATTATTGTAATTTCTATGTGAAAGCCGTCAATCGGCGTTAATTCATAATAAATAAATTTATTTATTTATTATGAATTAACGCCGATTGATAAATGAATAAATAAATTTATTTATTTTAAATAATACGTAAAATATTTGAGGCACATTCCAGAGTGGAAGATACTCTTAGTATCACCTTGATGTAAAACCATGCTTGAGAATTGAAACGTTGTTTGAAATGGCTTTAGCCGTGCTTGGTGGTCAGATCTGAATAATTATGTACTCCATATTTCATATTCCCCATCTTCGTTCCTTCCCCACCTCCTTCAGCCTCACATTGTACCCCAATTGAGGATGCCATAATCTCAGTGGATTCAGACGGTTGGGAGCAAGCTGGGACTCTTGTGCGGTATTCACATATTTAGGAAACTCTTAAGTTTCTTGGACGTCCCCGAGTTCTTTAATTCACATTCTCCCAAAACTTATTTCTAGTGCCATCCGCTTTTTCATTTACAAACCATATAAGCGTCACCTATGAGCTAAATTTTAGTGGAGCTTGTTAAAATGTTATTTTTAATTTGGCGTCAAATTCAACGCAGTTCTCCCACGATAAAATAATATACGAGTATTTCTTCAGGCCACACAGAGAGGTAATCTATTTAAAACTGCTAATAATAAAGTCTATAAGATGACCATTAAAACACAATAACTAACGGTTTCTTCACACCTAAAACTACAATGACAAGGACCACAAAGACGTCCTGCAGATTGTAACGTGATTTTAACTGTTATGCGAGGATTTTAACTGTTATAGAAGGATATTATTGTCTGGGAACAATGAAAACTCATCCTTTGATTCGCGCGTTTATCTCCTAACATCTGGAAAATTGATTCGTTTATGCAAAAGTACAATAACTCCTTGAGTGTTTTTTTTTTATAAACTTGAGGGTGGTTTAAAAAGTTGCTTTCGTTCGAACCATATTATTTTTTGTTTTAAATTGTCGTGTTGATAATAATTAGCCATTAGTATTTTATTATATGGTTAATAAACATTTTCATGACAAATATATGGTAATTCCAGTTTTTAAAAAGTTAATAAAAACAATTATTATTAGTAGGTACCCAATTTATCAATTTCCTGAATTCATATAATCAGTTGCATTTTTCAAAATTTCGAAACAAAATTTGAGTTCATTGAACGTGAATAATTTCACGCTGGAATATTTAACATCACGCACCGACAATCAAAAGTAGTATTTTTGATTATTACAAATAATTTGATTATAAAAAATTTATCGCTTTATTATCTACAATTAGTTCAAATTTTCAAAATGACTTAAATTAAAAATAAATCTGAGTTCTAGAGTTCATTGAACCAGGTTTACAGACAGACACATAATACACAACCGTATTTTGATGAAAATGGAAAAAAATTACTTATAAACTGTGTAAAGGAAAAAATATCCCAGAGGAGTATGTATGGTAAACGACCACGATACAAACAAGTTAGAAAAGAAGAGTTAAGAAAATAATGTTACCCTGACGACAGCGTATTGAATAAGATTAAGAAAGAACGATTATTCCCTTTTCCTTTCAAAAACTTCCTCTCCCTCCTTTCTTTAAATAGACCCTCCATATATCAGGCCCTAAGGGAAAAAATCCCTCAGGGCCTCCTGTGTGGAGGTAAAAAATATAATTTTAAAAAAAGTAAGAAATAGCAATTATAGTTACCTACTATTATTTTAATTATGCAATTATTATTGTTCTCCAAAATATTCTTGAAAGAATCTCATCCTTGTGATCTCTCAAAAGAAATCATTCCGCTGTTTTGAATGCGATTATTAATAACCTTGAAAGAATCACGTCCTTGCGTTCTTTCAAGGATAGAAAGAAACCATTCTTTCATTCCGAATGCAATTATTAATGTTCTCAAAAGTTGTGTTGATATAATCTCATTCTTGTGATCGACCTTGAAAGAATCACATCCTTGCGTTCTTTCAAGGATAGAAAGAAACCATTCCTTCGTTCCGAATGCAATTATTAATGTTCTCAAAAGTTGTGTTGATAAAATCTCATTCTTGTGGTATCTTGAACGAAACCATTCCTTTGTCAAGAATATTATGAACTAAATGTGCAATTTGGCTATCCTGTAATTGGAAACTTAACAGTTGGACAGACAAAGCATCATTTTGTAATGATATATTGTATTGTAATATATATATTGTTACGATGCGCTCTACAGGAGTATGACGTCACAGTCCCGCTGTGCGGCGAATGTACCCCTCGTTCAACCCTTCTTTCCCCCTGCCCGCATGCCTCTTACGAGAACTCGCGCTCCGCTCAGAACTCTCCGGGCGATCGTTACGACAGCCCGCGCATGACGCGCACCCAATTAATCCCGCGAATTTCCGCTTTGGCACCGGCCTTGTAAAAGCCCGAACTTAACGGTAATATAACCGAACCGGTCGCGGGCCCACCTGTGTTGTGCTCATGGCCCGCCGACCTTGGATTCCCGCTGCTACCTGCGCAGATCTGACCCTGGACCCCCAGCATCCTGATGCTGCCCACGGCCGTGAGTAACGAAATTTCCTCCTTTAGAATGTGCCCCCATTAGTTCACGCGAACCGTAATATCACCCCCAGGGAGAACGGAGAGAAATTTACTTAGGATACTTTTTAACCAGGCCCAATTGTTGATTTGTGATTGTTAATTTATGTGGTTGTTGTTGCTAATTGTTGTAATTGTGTACCCCAGACAATACAGTATTGTTTCATCCTAGAAGTCTCTTGCATTTGACGAACCACGTGGGCGAGAGTTGGCCATGAACCATGTACATCCCCCCCTTTTTAGCTATCTACGACCCTGGCGAGGAGAGCTTCACCCGTTCTGCCGAGCGTATTGAGCTGGCCGAGAGCAGAAGGTAGGTATCCCCTCCTCGGGACGCTCTACAATATATAAAATAAATAAAACATACAAATGATCTTTTTGAAGACTCCTCCAAGAAAAACATCATTTCTGTTATCCCTTTGAACCTCGCCACCCGCGCGCCCTGTTGACGTCCGCCATTCTCTCGAATTTATTGTGTTTTATTTAAAACTCTTTCAGGGTGATCGTTTAATTAATAATGATAGTTGGGACCTCCTAAGGCTCTATTCCAGGGGATGGCGGGTCCTGGGGTAGGACATTGTTGCGGATGTTGGTCCCTTTCGGAATCCTTTTGTAAGACCAACAGTAAAGTTATTGGAGACTATAAACTTAATAGACCGTGTTATAACATAGAAACTTGAGGGTTTTTATTATAAGGTTTTAATAAATTATGAGAAGCATAAACGCCTAGGAAAAAATGTTAATGATTCAAATACTCTTCAACTTGATCCTTAATTTACTCTGATAACTGATCTCAGACCTGAGATAAAATAAAATAAAAGCATACATATGCCTCGACGTAGGTATATCCTAGTGAGACAGGCATCAAAAAACCTAATGTAAACATACTTTATGTAGATAAATAAATAAAAAAATAAAAAAAAAACCTTTTTGATCTTCCAAACTATCACAAGTTTATTTTGTTGCATCTTTTTAATTAAATGAAAACAAATCGCTTTTCATACATCACTTATTTTTTCAAAATTATCAACACGTTTCGAAACCAATTGTTTTATTGTCAGAATAAAATTAAACATAACAAAAGACAAAAAAGGATAAACTAATAAGTATGTACAGATAAAAAAAACATTACAGAGTGGTAATTAATTAGTTAAAGGTGTAAAAAATTATTTAAAAAAATCTACGTACATACGAGTATATAAAAATGAAGGTATGTTTGCTTGCTTGCATGCTTGTTTGTTTGTTCCATAAGCGTTGCTAAACCATTCAACTAATTGCGATGAAACTTCGGTAATTTGATGAACGCATGCGTTGGCGCGTGAATAGTTTGAAGAATGCGTGTATTTCATCTAGTTTAGACGCCGTGATGGAAGGCTAGAGGGGGTGGGGAATCCGAAAAAGGTGGAAGCGGATGAAGGAGGAGAGTTCGAGTTAGAGAAGGCCGGGAAGGCCGGGAAGGTGTACATTAGAGAAAGTGGACGTGGGAGGGGAAGGGCAGACAGAAGAGGAATGGGGTTAACTGGAAAAGGACACGCAGGAAGAAACTATTCTTTATTTATGTGGAATTGCAACGCATGTCATTGTTGGATTGATAACGGATTCTATTCCCATCCCACAATATACCTTTAAATAGACATTTCTTAGAGTCTGTAAGTTTAAGACGGGTAAAACTGTAAAAATACATTACTTCTGTAAAATATTATAAATGAGAATATTAAATTAATAGATGTTACAGTTCTTCACTTTGTTGACTTGCAAAAAAAACATTGTAAAAATCGCGTTGCAACTACTTTATACATGCCTAAGTCACACGTGTAAAACTGACTTTCAGATTCCCGTACAGGGTGCTCCGCAATAAACGAATCCGTATCAAATAATAATAAAAAACGGTGTCATTGTTCGGTTGTGCTATTGTCCGAAATTAATTATGTGTGGGGGGCGAGCTTCGGAGCATCCGCCTTTGTGATTGGGTGATCTCTCTGCGGGAACTGGGTTCATGGATAATAGAATGGATAACGGGGACGAGGAACACCCTCTAGAAAAAAAATACAGCGTAATACTCTGATTATAATATTATGTTTAGACTATTTGGAATTCGTAATCGAACTAGTGGAATAATATTGGAATTTCGCTTTTAAGTTATGATAAATTTTATGTAAACATAAATCTACGCACAAACACAAAAAAAATTAACAGGTACAATTTGTCAATGAGAGTGGAAAACATAGAAGGGCGCCACCGTCGTTCAAATGGCGAAACTAAAAATATGTAACCAGTGGCGTAGCGTGGGTTTCGGCCGCCCGGGACGGAGGAAAATTTTGCCCGCCCCCCCTCCGCCCCCCCCCCCTCCCCCCTCCCCCCCTATGGTATAAATGTGATTTCTTTTTTCCGTGGAATATAGATACCCTCTGATCTCAAAAATTAAAATTGCATATTGGTATATAATATTTTTGCAATTTTGTGTTAATGTAATGAAGAACGATATTTTAATAAAATATAAAGTACAGTTTTAGAATTTGTCACATTTATTTAATACCTAGCGTTGCCCGGGCTTTAGATCCTGCCTCTAATTTTAGATCTGAATATATTTAACTCATTCAGATCTAAAAGTAGTATGAATAAACTCACCATTAATGATTCTTCCTTTCTCAATTTCAAATTTATCTTAAATTAAATGAAAGCAAATCACTTTGTAAAACACCATTTAATCAAATTTATGTCATTAAGTAGGTACCTTAACAACAGTACTTCTTTGATTAATTTTTTTTTTCTTTATGAACTAACAAATGTTTTTAAAATGTGATTTACAGTGTTCTATATGTTCAGTGTCTTTGAAATAATATTTGACATTTAAATTGGTGTTGCCAGCCTACAAATTTTGTAGTTCAATTTTTAATATTTTCTACTCTTAATTGACAGACTATAAGTACATAACCTAACTCACATATGTCATTTATTTAATAGTGCCATACCTTGTGTCACACTTTTTTTTTACCTCGCGATATTTATTAATAAAAAAATAAAATAAAAAGCTTGTGTTTCTGGAAACAGTAGAGAGCATTGATGTTGGTTATTCCGATTTAATGCTCGTAATGCACATGTGATTTCTGGCGGAATAAAAAGGTACTGTCCAATATGACTACCATCTTTTATTGACCGGATACGATACCCAGTAACAAATTTACAGAGAGACGAAATGCAAAGCGGTCTGTAACAGTTAAATTACGTCGGTACCTTCCAACCCCGAATACATCACAAAATATCGGAGAGCGTTGACAACATCACTCGTGGCATAGACGTTCCGGGAAGAAACTATAGCTACCGCCAGAGTTTGGATCGAGCAAGCCCAAGGAGAGGCGGTGCATACCTGCGACGGATGAAACCAACATCACCATGGCGCATCGAATTCGTAACGTTAATCTTAATCCTAATGTATTATTTATTTTAGTCAGATATTCAAGGTTACCATTTGGTTTTACTATTTAATACTTGGGTGTTGTTGTTTAAACACTCTGGCGTCCAATTCTTCGTATTACTTCCACATAACTTAAATTCACATTCGCAAACTAGTTTGATTGTTGTAATTCTCTTCGAGATTTACAAACACCCCGTGAGATCATTAATATTATAAGAGTCATTAAAATACAATTCGCAAATGTCACGATAATAACAATTCAATAAATCAGATTATAATTTAATTTTATTCCCTCTTTTATTTCATTGACTTGTCATTTATCATGTTTCTACTTTCAGACTGTAGCTAGCCATTTAATACAATACATTAATACCAATTAAATAGGTAATCCACTATAATCGTTACAGGTCGAGTTAAAATCGGACTTAGTCAATTATTAGGTATGTTAAATTAACAAGACTTCTACCATAGGTCACCCCAAGTGGATCGATCTACGTTTGGCGATTTAACAGAGGTTCTCAGGTTCGTGGGGTGAGGTTTGTCAAGGTGTTGGTGATGGATGCGTCTACCACCGGCTGCGTGGCGGGCCGGTTCGGGAGAATTCGGACGAGGGAGATCTTTTGACCTATCTAGCTGAATTCTCTTGGAACATCGCCTTGGACCGCAGTGGGAGGGATAGATTCATAAGTCCTGGACACATTGACCCCCAGATTTGTCCCTCTCCTTCCTTTACTAAAAAAAGACCCTCCAATACCCTTTCCTATCCTATCCCCAAAGATGACGCAGACCGAGCGCCTTAAGGCTCCCTTTTTATGTGAACAGTACAAGAGTCCCAAACTGCCCCCAGTCTGGAACCAGTGAGACCTAGACATCCCCAATTCGGTTTCGGTTGTAAGGCTGAAGGTAGTTTGGAGGAGATTCAGATGGTAAAGAGGAAGGCGGGGAAGTGCCTCGATATTTAGATCTTGTCAACAAACTCAGCTGAAGCCATTTCAAATAACGTCTCAATTCTGAAGTCTTACACCAGGGCGATACTGATATAATCTTCCACTCTGGAACGTACCGCAAATATTCAGTAATATATTGTTTTTATTTAAAGAGAGAATTGTAAAAGTACATATCAAAAAGTTATCAAATAAATATGTTTTTATACTTTTTACAATATTGCTCGCAAACGATATAGGCCAAGCTTATATTGTGAGACTAGCTCTACCCCTTGACCACGGAGGCCGCCTCCATTGTGTAATTATTATATAAATAGTATGTAATTTACACATATTATTATAGGATTTCCAATCAAATGACATTTAACGAAATTCAACGAAATTCCTAAATATCTATCAACAATATGCTTTAAAAAATAACGCACTTCAAACTAAATAAAATTCCAGTCTAATTTTTCATTCAGTCATCTGAAGTGTTAATAAAATCAACTCTCTTCTAATTGTGGCTCAATCTCGAGATCCAATCTTCTCTCTGATGCCTCAATCATCTCTGAACGGCTTCCGTGGAACGCCCGGTATTCAGCTTTCATCCTCAGCATTCAGGATATGCAAGTCATCTCCCAATGAATGTTGGATGCGGGATGCGGCAGCGGTGGACCTCTCCCGAGTCTTTTATTAATTCGCGCCGGTGGTGTGGCAATCGATTCAATCGGCAGATTCGAGCAATGTTGATAATCACCGAAAAGCACCCATTAAATCATGGCCTTCGTTAGAGGTACCTCCGTCCGTGTGCGAAAGCACAGAATGAATATTTTATTGAAATTAAAAAAAAAATGCTTTTGAACATAGATAGATCGATAAAGATTAAAATATTTTTTTTTATTGATTCCGCATATATGACACCCGCACAACGCACTGAGCTCCATAATCATTAAGCAATCAAAAGTGGATATTAAGGGCCCGCAACCCGAATTTCAACCGATTTCTTACATATTTCCCTTAAACACGGTAAGTTTTAAAGTTCTTAAAAATATATATGTTATTCTTGACGATAATATCTAGACATTGCCCACGCCGAAACGCAAATTATATAAAATTCCCTCGATAGAAAAAAATCGCAAAGTATCCTCCAAAAATTATTATAAACACGTTTGTTTCAGTTATTTTACAAGTTATATGTATGAAAAAATTCACAGTGTTTCTTTAAATGCTGTTTTTGCTCTATTTTAAACGAGTCGTGTTTTATTAAACATTTTCGCAATTTTCCCATCGATTTTGTCACTGTAAATGTTAACACTTTCCTCTAACATTTGTAATTTCGAATCTCTCTATCTTCTTCTTTTCGAGCCCGGTTGCAGAGCCTTAGGGGTCGTCCATTAATCACGTGATGTTTTTTAGCAACTTTTTAACCCCCCCCCCCCCCTTGGTGATATGTGGTGAGGTTATAGACTAACCCCCTCCCCCAAAATCACGTGTATTTTTTTTGTACAAAGTATTTAGAAATTTTCAGAATATTATCACGAAAAATAAATACACGTGATATCTCATTATACCCTCCCCCCCTCGTGATATTTCGTGATTTTTGCCGAACCCCTCCCCCCATTTGGAGCCTCAAGTGATTAAAAGACGACTCCTTAAGGAATTAAGGATTCATCAATACGTTCTTACAATGTTCTTCCCATAGTACAATTAGTTATAGTTATAGTATCGATTATTAATTAAGTTGGAACTACGGTGTCAATGTATTTCACTTTTTTTTAGAATAGCTCCTCACAGAGTTCAGAGCTTATGTCATCTTCTTATGTCATCCTCTCAGAGCTTATGTCATCTTAGGTGAATTTTGTATATTGTTGTTTTCTTTCAAATTTTTTAATTTCCGTGATCAAAAAAATTATTCCTATGTATTTAACCTTCGTATACTCGCGCCTAACGGCAAAACACGTATTCTCGCGCACGGTCTCTCAGACCGAGATTTCATCTCGTCTGTATTATTTTAAATATATGCTTTTTGGGCATTATTGATATTTATTATATAAAATGGGGTATAATTGAATAAAAAAAAACATATTAAAACTTTTATATAATGAAAACAAATAAGGGAACGTACCCATACTAAGTGACCTGTTTAGGGGGGGGGGGATCTTCAAAATACCACGCTTGGTCACAATGGGGGGAAGGGGGGGGGCTTAGGTTTTTATCACGTAGTCAATCAAGAAATCTTTTTATATTTTTCCATTAACTTTTTAATATTTTTTCCACTTGTAATTATAGGTATGCATGCACTCTTGCCGTCATGCAGCAACGCCGTATTAATAAAGACAAATATAAGCCAATCAATTTTTAAAAAACTTTTTGTTAGCAAGAAATGTATCAAAACCATATTTATGATTTACTACCTGAAAACTGTAGGGGGAGGGGGGGGGGTCTTGGTATATACTACAAGTGGTCACCGGGGGGGGGGGGGGGGGGGGGGTAAAAATTGCAAAAATTGGGTCACGTAGTATGGGTACGTTCCCTAACTTAGTGTGCACCACTACGAGTTTATTAATAACAAAATCGACATGTTTCAAAAACAATATTTTCTTCTACGACAAACAAGTATAAAAAAATAAGAATAAAGACAAAATATTCAAAAGGAGAGGTGATTAATTACTTATTAAATTAAACTAAATATAAACATTATTTCAGGATGCGTAAAAATTGCAATTATTTGTTTTCATTATGTCAATAATGACGCCATAAGGTATATTTGCGAAGTTTGAAGAAGTTACACCCTTTTCTTTATTTGTTAGAAACTGACTTTTAATTCAGCATCTTCAAAAGATCACAATTTTTTGAACTCTAGCTTTAATAACTAAAATAAACTTTTTTACGAGTTAATTAAAAAATAAGCTTTGAAATATAATTAATGAAAGTATCAAGAAAAATTAAATATTATACAAATAAGAATTAATCATTTTTAGAGTTTTTGGGTAGTATCTAATTATTACTCTCTAAAAGACCGATAACAGTGAATAAGTGCCAAACGTCCAGAAGGCACTGATGCGCGCGACGCACTAAAAAAATGCCTAACAACAAATTAAGAAGCTATTAAAAAACCACAAAGTACCATTGTTGTTAATTTTTGAGAAAACTAAGAATTATTGATTTGTCGGTCTGAGAGACCAATGTGCGAGTATAGGAAGGTTAAATAAACGTAAATTATTGTATTTCCATCAGAAATTTACGAAAATTTGTTTTGAAGAAGTATAGTAAAATAAATAATGTATCCCGGTTGGGTTTGTTTGCGTACAAATCTACAGTTTTACTCCGAAATTGATGAAATTTTGCTCACTTGCACTTTAAAATAGGAGGAAGGTCAATGTCCACATGAGATATAAAAAACACCCCCCTTTACCACTCCGTAAAACAACATTTTGATGAAAACTTTCTGGTGAAATTGTGCACAATTAAATACTTAAATTCATATTTCTAAATATCATGATTTCAAAAAACCCTGTGAACGCCCGGGACTACAGCTATAAAATTAATAAAGTATAATAAGGAAAAAAATATATTCGTGATGGAACAGAACAGAATTAAGATTTTCACTACGAATCAGAGTGAGTACCAAAAAGGTATTCCGGGTGTCATGTTTTACAAATAAGTTTTTTTTTCCACAAGAGGAAGAAAAATATTACGACAATAAAGGTCATTTTATTATATTTTTATGTTGAAATATAAATTTTCTCTAACGATTAACATGTTGTGCCATTTTCGGTTTTGGCCAAAGCGATGTGTTCGTTTTTATTCGTAAATTCAGCGGCGTTGACGTCATGCCGGGCAGCGTATTTACAAAACCTATACCGATTCAGTCGCGGTAACGACAATTTACATTTTAAATATACCTCTAAATTGGTTATTTTTTATCACATTGCAAAAACAAAAATTGTTCTTAAATCTAGATAAAATAATCTGTCTGATGTGTTTATTAGAAATTAATAATTTTATTTCTAAATATTTAAATTTTAATATTATTCCCATATTATATTGTAAATACACCTCTGTATTGATAATTTTTTATCACTTTGCAAAAACAAAAATTGTTCTAAAAACTAGATAAAATAATCTTTCCAATGTGTATATTAGAAATTAATAATTTTATTTCTAAATATTTAAATTTTGATATTGAAAATTTAAAGCGACTGAAACGCGGTGGGGATTGTAAATACGCTGCCGGGCAGCGTATTTACTACCACATATTTTTTACGGTATTCATTGTTTGCGAAATACCCAATTGGCAGAAACATATATTAAAAAACATAACCGTATGTTACAAATTCTCATTTTTTGCTATACATAAAACCTATTGTTTGACGAGGTAAGCTTGCAAAATCAAATAATGGTTGATTTTTTAACACATTTATCATAAAACATCATTAAATACCTAACTTCAACTTTAAATATTTAAATGAAATGCTAAATTATTAGTTATTCGTGGGTTCAACCCTGACTATTTAGATTCGCATAGGTACTCGGTTTAAAAGGAAATATTGCTCGGTAATTTTCAAGTTCTAATATGAGTAATTTAGGTTTTAGCTATAAGTGAATACGCGTAGTGTAATATATCCATAGATATAGCTTTATCGTATCTTGTACACTGATTCGATGATTGGATGATTGGACGAGAGTGGTCTATGGAATATCGACAATTATTTACGCTAATTATTTTAGCCTTAGCAACGGAAAAAATCAAATGATTTATACATTTTTTCGTAACACAAACCTGTTGCGTTATAGAAGGGTTATCGCCAGATATCCAGAGATCGTTTGCATCATGGTGTAGTGAAATTTTTATGAGTAGAGACAATTTGAGAGGCGAGTATTTTTTTTTTTTACAGTGAATACCGCACAAGAATCTCAACTGCTCCCGTTTGGAGCCAGTGAGACTATTGCATCCCCAATTGGGGTATGTTGTGAGGCTGAAGGTAGTGGGGAGGGGAAGGAGGTGGGGAAGAGGAAGGTTGGGAAGTACCTGGCTATTCAGATCTGATCACCAAACACGGCTAAAGCCATTTTCAAGCAACGTTTCAATTCTGAATGGTGGTCTTACACCAGGGCGATACTGATAGTATCTTCCACTCTGGAACATGCCGCAAATATACTATATATTATTTTAAATGAATTAATTGTGAAATAACACAAATTAATCAAATAAAATTTATTTGCGCATGCCGGGTTCGAACCCGCGACCTCCGGATTGTGAGTCAAGAGTCTTACCCACTGGACTACGGAGGTCGTCGAGTATGCCTGCCATAGGTCACCCTAAGCGTTGCGCCACTTTTGGTGACTTAGTTAGGGTGCCCGGGTTCATAGGGGTGAGATTTGTCTAGGTCTTGACGGCGGATTCGTTTGCCCACCTACTGTGTTGGTGGGCCGGATCGGGAGAGATCGGTATAGCGAGACGTTTTGATCTCTTCAGTCTTCAGTAGAACTCTCTCGGAACATCGCCTTGCACTTTAGTGGGATGGGTAGATTCATACCTCCGTGACTTCTACCCACACCCCTTGAATCTTTTTCTTTCTCAGAACTCCCTCTTCTTCCTTTACTAAAAAGATCCTTCCCACAGAATCACCAAAGATGACATAAGCCCTGGGGGAAATCCTTTTCCTCAGGGCCTCCTGTGTGAAGCTGTAATGCAAAAAAGTGGTGACGAAGGGAGAGCCATGGAGAAGTTTTTTTTTATATCAATTGATTACTTGCAAAACTATTAATAAATGAACCGGTACATCTCGAATTTAATCAAATACTTACTTGACACGCCAATAATACTGGAATGAATGAATGCGAATAAAACAAGGATAACCAGCATCCCACCCATACGTGTGTCTAGATAGAGTTGTGTTTATCCCTAGACAAAGGGTGTGAAAGTAAAAAAAGATATATATATATAATTTTTTTTAAATTTTGGTAGAAAGCAGTCACTTTGTGGGTTGACGTAGTACTGAAGTAGAACAATTACTTTGTTTATAACTACGAAATTTGTTTAATTTTCGATTTTGTTTAACACAAGCATCATCACAAGTACAGGCACCTGTTCAAGTGATGTTTTTTCTCTTTAGATGTAATGTGGTAACCCATTATGTGTACGTCCATCTCATTCTCTCTACTACTATGTTACATTTTAATTTCATGATATCTGCCTGTTCCTTTATTGTATGTTATATCTCTTTCTTTAAGTAAGTTAAGTTTCAGTGCCGGCAACCCGGGCGATCATTTATTTTTAATTAATTTATTTATTTTTAATTTATTTACATAGTTTTCTTTTACCCGCCTCACTAGACAAAGTCTGTTCCGAGGTAGGTTTCTAAATGTATATATAAGATCAGACAAAAACATTTTATTATTATCGTTATTCGTTTTTAGGGTGTTATACCGTGTTGCAGTGTCCATCATCTGCCCTGATGATGGACACTGCTACGATGTCCGAAACGTTGGCCAAAGAAGGAGGTAGCGCAACACGGCATAACACCCCAAAAACAAATAACAAAAATGCTTTTGGCCGTGAAAATCTTAAAACGTACCTGATTTTATTATTACTTTAGTTTTGTACCCTGATGATGCTTGTGTGAAGCGAAACCAGTCGGTCATAATAAGTTTTGTGGTTATAATCAAGTAATTGTTTTTTTTTCATGATATTTTTTTTGTATTTGGGTAGGTACTTAGTGAAATGACTTCCCTTGGAGTCTAAATCACATTTGGAGATGCTGTGCTGAGGGTTTTTAATGAAAGAAAGAAGTAAACCTGGGTCTCGCAGTGACCCAAGCAGTAACTATTATAAATTGTTAGTAAAATTAAATTCGGGAGGCGGGAATGGGTACCGCCGCCCCGTGAACATTTTTTGGATAACCAACACCTTTGCCATAGGTCACCCTAAGTGGTTCGCTACGTTTGGTGATTTAGCAGAGGTGGTCGGGTTCATGGGGTGAGGTTTGTCTAGGTCTTGGAGGCGGATGACCAGGACACACTGAACTCCAGAGTCCTACCCACCCCTTAAACCCTTTTCCTTCCCAGAACTCTCCCCTCCTTCCCTTAGAAGAACCCTCCACACAGCATCCCCAAAAGTGACATAGGCCCATTTAATTTCCCAGAAATCATTTTCCTCAGGGCGTCCTGTGTGGAGCTCATGTAAAAAAAAGTTAGTAGAGTGCTCTCCCGAACCAGGTTCCTGTGGAAAAAACCCCTCTGTCAACTTCGGGGATGCTGTGCGGAGAGTCTTTTTAGGGAAAGGAAAGAGAGTAAGTTCTGGGAAGGAAAAAGGTATGACGGGTGGGTAGTGATCTGGTGGACAATGTGTCCAGGAGTCACGGATGTATGAATCAATCCCATCCACTGCGGTGAAAGGCGATGAATCGAGAGAGTCCGGCTGGAGAGGTCTACAGTAGGTCTTCCTCAACCAGTCTTTCCAGATCCGGCTCGCCATGCAATACGTACAAGTCCTCAAACGTAGCGAACCTCTTGGGGTAATCTATGGCAGGGATGTTGGTTTTCCTATAAATGGTTCCCGGGGCGGCGAATACAATCCCCAATAACGTTTCTTACTGAAGAACTTACCTATTTAGGCAATAACCCCATAATATTATGAAAACAATCATGAGAAATTGTTAAAAATGTTTTAGGACGATCAAATTTGTTGATAATTGAAACAACCTATCACCCAATACCGTTATATTTACCTGTACTTATTTATGTTTTCGGTCTAGTAACCTTGAATTAGCTTATGTATGGTTTCCGTATGTTATTTGTTTGCCATTAACAGATCGTTACGAGGTCTGACGATGCAATAACATCACTGAAGCAAAACTGTGAAAAACGGGGTTAAACATAACGAAAGGGCTGCGATATCGAATAACGTGTAAAATGTAGGGTGAGCATTTTCAGCGTTAGGTCTCTATTTGCCACTGACCATGCAAATATAATAAAATTAAAATAATTTAATACTTATCTTGGTTGTGGGTCGATCTGTCTGTAACTCCGGTTCAATGAACTCTATAACTGGGATTTGCTTTGATTTTCTAAATGGGGAGTGATTTTGGGAACGAACAAGAATTGAAAGAGGTAGAATTGTTCGCGAAATCGAATAATCTAAAAGAATGTTGCCTGTTGTCTGCTGATGATGCGGGACTGATTTCTAACAGTATGGAAGGTCTACAGCCGTGGTCGCATGCGGCCCGCGACGGATATTTGTGCGGCCCGTACAAATATCTGGCGTTTTCTTGTTAAATATTATTTTTAAGTACAATTCTACTATCCGTTTTTGTGAGGGCCGCACAAATATTTGCCGTTTCCTTTTTAAATTTATTTTTTTTCATGTTACAATTATACTATCCGTTTTTTTGCAGCCCGCACAAATATCTGCAATTTTTTTTTTTACATTAACTCCACACAATTTCCAATAATTTCCCTCAGGGCCTATGTCATCTGGGATGCTGTGTGGAGGGTCTTTTTGAGGAGAGGAAGGAATGAACATTGGTCTTGAAGAGACCCATGTTGTAGGAATTGAAACACAGAGGCCGGCAAATCATTCCAAAGCCGAGCTGTTGAACACAAGAACGAGTCGAAGAAACGACCCGTTCTCATGTGACAAATGTCAACCGTGTACAAATGTTGGGCACGCGTTTGGCGTGTTTCCCGACTATGCACCGGCGCCGAAGGGATCAATGATGCTAGTTCCTCGGAGCATCTTCCATTGTAATACCGGTAGAACAAGGATAGCATTCCCACCCGACGCCTGTGCTCTAAAGATTACAATCCGTCTGTTAAGATGGGAGAATCTATCAAACGGACCGCTCGTTTCTGCACAGAGTCGATTTTATTTTTAAATATGTTTTTTCTTCATGTACAATTATGCTATCCGGTTTTTTCCAGAGAAAACTAAAGGGCGTAGAGATGGCACAGTGAGTAGATAGGTAAAAAAATACACACATATTTTTTTTATATAATTGTGGCGACACATCATTATTATCATCGCCATCAAAAGAACATACGAGAAACATCTCCTAATATTTGCGCCCATCGGCAAACCTACTTGCCTAGGTACCTTCGTACCTATACTGGCCGCGATGTACTTTCTCGCCTCCCGTGCCAGCCCGACGATAATAATATCGCCCCGCCTAGAAAGGTCTCGAGACAGCACCGTACAATATCTGTACGGCGCCGAATATTCTCGTCAACTGCCGAGGTGGCTCGTATTACCTACCGCGAGGTAGTTACTCTACCGCGGCTATATAAGCAGCCGATCGCTCGCCCGCTGCAGTTCAGTTCAGTCTCACACTTACAGTCGGCCAACATCTCAGCATGTAACGATCTCTGCATGGCATCGCTACGCTCCAGGGCAGCTTCCTCGAGGTCCATCACCACGTCTCAGCTACAAGGCCCATCGTGTCTTCAGCTCCTGAGATCAGCTACATCCCGCGACTTATAAGGTTTGACGCACCTTCAGCCAAGGGATCAGCTCACCACTTCATGGCACCCCGAAGCCTCACCGTGCTTCGCTGCCATGCAAACACGCTCCGCCTCGCCAGGACTACCTGCTGGTGGCTCAGCTCACCGAGCCACACACCGTTCATCTCCGCGATTCAAAGCGTCGAGCAACGGCCTGGAAGATAGGTCATCTCCACCGCCATGGCGTCGAGCAACGCGCTGACCTTCAGCACACCATCTCCACCTCCACCTCCGTACGCCTGCAGCATCATCTACGGCACTCCGCATTACATCTTGTTACCGACCACCGACCATCTGCTACGTAGCCCAATAAACGACTGACTCACCACTTCGACATGACGACTTTCATTTCTGTCTCCCGCTCCCTCATAATATTATGATTTTTCGTATTATATTATTATTATTAAGAATTGACACTATATAATGAACACAAGTAGGAAGGAAGCAGTAACCGGGTTCTTAAATACAAAATAATTGCTTTTTTAACTTGCTAAACACAAAGGCACAACCCCCCCCCCCCCCGAAATCATATGTGTGTGGCCCGCGGTGACACCTCACATTATGTGGCCCTTGACCAGAAAAGTGTGACGACCGCTGGTCTACAGTCTCTAGTTTCTAGTGTGAATGAAGTTTGTACGAAGAATAAAGTCACGGTGTTTGATAGAGTACGAAAACAGTTGTGAATGATGAATACTTGGAGCGGGTGGATGAGTGATATTCAGACAAGCAATAAAGTAAGTAGCAAATTTATTTCATTAACTAAATATAATTCTTTATTCAAATGTGTGTTTCTTTTGTAAAATTTTTTGATAGATGTAAATTTTTTTATGAATTTTGAAAGGTAATGCTCCGTGGGCAAATATTTTTATTAAAAACTTTCAGCATCACAAACACCCCGTGATTTTTCACGGGCCTGTGCTGGTAAATTTTAAAGCAAAAAAACAACTCAAACCATTGATATTATTTTGGTCATGATATTTATACTGCTTTTTTGTCTAAAAACTTAATTAAACTTATTATAAAACTTTGTAATATTTTATTTTGTCGAAATATAATGAAAGCAGCAAAATTGTTCATTTTTACGAATAGTTTGAAATTTCGGATGAAACCAGATAGCTATTGCCGTCATAAGCAAAAAGAGAGCTGGAGATTTTCAATGGTCACATTCTGATATATTCTTACGAGACATTTCATGTTTATCAACAAACTAGCTGGTACCCGGCATGCGTTGCTATGCCATTTATAAAGAAATTGTGTCTCCCTACGTGTCCTTTCCCATTAGTCTCTTTCCTCTTCCGCCTCCCCTTCCTCTTCCGCGTCCCCTTCCCCTCTCGCGTTCCCACTCCGCCTCCTCCACCTTCCCTCTCCTCACTCCACTCCCCCCCTTCCCCCGTCCCGCGAACCCCCCTCCCGAGTTCCCCTTCCGCCTCCCAGGTTCCCCTCTCCCCTTCCTGGTTCTTCCTTCTTCTCTTGCAAACCCACTAACCGAGTTCAACTCTCCCCTCCCGACTCCATACATTCAGTCCCAGTGCATTCAGTTTTCAAACAGCTCCCTTTTCAATTTTTTCTTATACAAATTTCGTAATTCCAGAGCTCACCTGTGGTTTTATACAAACCTTATCCTGACAATAACGAAAAAAAAATTATCCAATTTGATGCAGTCATTCAGAAGTTATGCGCATACATACATTTCGGCTATTCATTTTTATTTACATAGATAGATTACAATGTAAAATACTTGTGCATCAGAATTTGCCCATTCAAAATTTCGAGCCGTCTTTCTGCTTACGACTGCAGAACTACAACTTACTTCATTGAATAAAGCTGACGAAATCTTAGCAACGAAATCTTCTTGGCGAACAAGAAAGCCATTTCTGAATATATCATACAATAATTATTTAAGTTTGCAGCTTGTGTTTTTCTCCGCTAGAGTGGCCACCCTTCACCCCAAGCTTAACCTCCGTGTAGAGATAAATACTACGAGTGTATTATTCGTGTCCGTGCGCGTGCCGTCACTTACTGTGCACGTGTGCCTGGTACCTACCAACTCACCTATACAGATTAGGTTGTATTTTACTCGTACAGGAGGGTGCATCCCTTATTAACATTCCCCCTCGGTCGAGAAATTAGTTTTTTATAATGCTGTCTGATTGCTCGAAACACGTTTCTTGTAAAGCAATGTCTGAACCGTCTTTATTTTGGAAAACCGTTAGACTTTGTGATCTTATTGTGAATACCTAATTTATTTTAATTGTCCTATATATTTAATACAAATACGTAATAGAAAAACTTTAAAAAACATGTAGGTATGTAATAGTAATACCACCGTGGATATTATTGTAACAATATGACGAGAAGACGACCGGCGTCGTCGAGCTGTAAGATCTTGACTCGCAATCCGAAGGTCACGGGATCAAGTCCCGGTGGCGTATCTACAATCCCTACCGCGTTTCAGTCGCTTTACATTTTCAATATCAAAATTTAAATATTTAGAAATAAAATTATTTATTTTTAATATACGCGTTGGAAAGATTATTTTATTTAGATTTTAGAACAATTTTTTTTTGCAAAGTGATAAAAAATTAAAGGTGTATTTACAATATACGGGAATAATATTAAAATTTAAATATTTAGAAATAAAATTATTAATTTCTAGTATACACATCAGAAGGATTATTTTATCTAGATTTTAGAACACTTTTTGTTTTTGCAATGTGATGAAAAATAACCAACATAGAGGTATATTTAAAATGCAAATTGTCGCTACCGCGACTGAATCGGTATAGGTTTTGGAAATACGCGTCCCGGCGTAAGAAAAGAAATTTTATTTGATTAATTTGTGTTATTTCACAATTAATTTCTTAAAAATAATGTATAGTATATTTGCAGCACGTTCCAGAGTGGAAGATGCTCTCAGTATCGCCCTGGTATAAGATCACCATTCAAAATTGAAACGTTGCTTGAAATGGCTTTAGCTGTGTTTGGTGACCAGATCTAAATAGCCAGGTACTTCTCTTTCCCCTCTCCTTTCCCTCTCCTTTACCTTGAGCCTCACAACGTATCTACCCCAATTTGGGTAAGCCATAGTCTCACTGGCTCCAGACGGGAGCAGCTGGGACTCTTGTGAGGTGTTCAATGTTCACTGCCCTGTCATAGAAAAAACACAAAACATAAAATATCTCGTACTAGTAATTTATGAAAATCTTAGATGGGATAATAATCCTACACATCAAAGGTATTACTGAAAAACTCACAGAAATTATTAAATCAAAAAAGTCAAATAATGTCATGAATCACTAAAGTAAGTTAAGTACGTCCCTTAACACCGTGTCTATAGTAGGAAGTCTAGAAATGCAGTAATTTATTAAAGACGATATTTTGATGAATGGAAAATAAACATGTTTGCAATTTAATATAAAGCGGTTTCATGGTGCATTCATTGTTGGTGTCTGCATTGATTTTCACTGTTAAATTGACTTCACCGATATTTTCATTAGAATTGTAAAGCTACAGTGTTTGTAAGCCCCTCGCTCTGTAATGTAATACAATATTTGATATAAATACTAGTTTAACCTACAAGAGTCAATCAAATACAAAGACGAAGAATCCACGAAGCATTGACTAGAGCTAATGAATTCTGTATACAACGAACATAATGCAGTCTTTAACTTAATTAATATCTGTTGATATCAGATAATGCGGAGATCGGTTTAAGCCCCGTTAGGTATTTGAATTTATAACATCATCTTTTGAGATTATTTACCGTTATAAAAAAACATATACACGTATTGTTTTGCAATGATCGTTAATATAGTTTTTATTAGCACCTCGTGCATGACCTATGACAAGCATTGTGTTCAAATATAAACTAATGGCGTGTCGGCAGCTTAAATGAACCATAAATAATTAACTTCACAATTCAATGGGGTGACTCCCAACATCCCTATCGACTCCACCCTTAACTAGCTTCTATAATTGGCAAGGTAATGTCAATATTCATTTAACCTACTTCATTGCACGTAATATTCTCTAGATTTAAAGAAAGTAATGTTTTTTTTTATTTCTACTGCTTGTCCAAACGATTCCATGATCGCCGATTGATCGCCGACAGTTGGCTGAAAATACGGTATACCTACTTACAGACAAAACATTACTAAGTATCCCCGAAGGGGTGTGCGTGTAAGTACAAAAAATCAGCACTAAATAAATTTGTTTGATATCAATAACAAATTAAAGGTATTTTTGAAGTCAATTTCAGGTTTGATTTTTTTTTACATTAGCTCCACACAGGAGGCCCCAAAGAAAAAATTTCCCTCAGGGCCTTTGTCATCTTAGGGGACGCTGTGTGGAGGGTTTCTAATGAAAGGAATAAGAGTTCGTGCCGAAAATATACTGCAAAATATTAGTTTAAATTAATAAATTGTGAAATGGCTAACAAAAATTAATCAACTAAAATTCACTTACGCACACCGGGAATTAAATCCCCGAGCTCTGGATTCGCAGCCAAGGATCACAACCACTCAACCACGGAGGTCGTCATTATTACAAGTTAATAAATTTCATGTTTGAAATGAATGGACCACTTTCCAGAGAATCCAGAAAGGATTAAATGATGGAAAGCCAAAAAAAATATCTGAAAACCTATCAGTAAAAACAAGGTTTATTTTAACTATAATAGGTATATAAATTTTCAATTTTCAACCTAGTCGCGCCATCTCTTGGGCGGCTGTAGCCAATTTAATTTGTTTTTCTTGGTTTGATTGAGCATTGAACATTCCTTCCCAGGGACTGGACCTATACCTGGAAAACACCACTTACACTTAGCCAAATCCTAATTTGATATTACGGACATGTATTTAGTATATTAACTGCGATATTTTTTTTGTTTTTTTCATGGCGCATGAAAATTTTTTTTCGATGGCTCGTGAAAACTTATGGCGATTTTGGGCGGCGTGGATTTTGTCTTGAATAGCGCCGTTAGGAAATAAGGAACGGAAAATAAACTTGGAGAGGATGCCACCAGAATAATGAAAGTCCTACCTTATGAATTGGCCTTCTCTGTTGTTCCCTCTGTGGGATTGCACAAAACTGGCGATGTAAAAACTGCTTTGCCCGTTATCGACCATGAAAACTTGCCTGTTGAATATGAGAATGTATTGCGTCTCGTTGCGTGGTAGAAGTTGTACTAAAGGTCGGGACGAATTCTTCTCGCGGTGACAAGTTTGGACAATAGGTAGGTAGGTCAGACAATATGGGATGTGGGTAATATTAAAAAGGATATTGTTTATTAGTGCCGGAACACAATTTTTGTATAAGTAGGTACAGTTTTTCATAGGTTTTTCGACTACCACACTAGGCACTGGTATTACTCGGTGTTGTAAAAGTAATAAAAAAGCTTCCATTTTACTAATTTTCCAGATCATTTTGATGCTGAAAAGCAAGACTTAGTCCTCATAAAATTTGTTACAAGGCATTACTATGGCAAGATAATGCTATTGTTACCCCCTTGGTCCAGTTCCGGGGGTGGTATCTGCTAACAGGGATATATTAATAATCTCCCCTGTATTTGTGTTTTCCGGAGTGATCTGTGACACCCCTTGTTGATTGGTTTCATGTTTAAATTGGTTCACATATTCATTTATCATAGACTCGATTATAATATTGGCTTATTACTTATGATGTTACCATCTGGATGGACGGGGATAAAATGGATGGTTATATGAAAAATATTTTTGTTTGTGAAGGTAGTACCTAATACTTAATTAAATATTTTGCATATTTTAAACCTAGCTTCATAAAATATTGGTACTAATAATTAATTTAAGATATTTTGAACACGTTGCTTGCCAAACTGAGGATTCCAACTTGGAGAAACCCATAGACACTGGCAAGTGACAAGTGTTTGACAGAAAAAGCAGAGAAAGGTCGCCAATGAGCTGGAGTAACCAAGTATCACTCGCGTCCAGTACTAGGGTGTCCTTAGCTCTCCATGCAGCGCAGAGCCGCACGGATTAGAGGAGCCTTGATCACTATGAAAATTGGAGTAGGGATCACGATCCTCACCATCGAGGAACTGACTTAAGAAGAATACTTACAACTAGCTTGAATACCCGATTTCGATGAGTTTTAACACTCTTATTCCAAGTTTTTTTTCTCATCGAACGATTAAAAAACCTTCAATAAAAGATGTACGCATCTATTTTGCAGTTTTTCACAGTGAAGTACAATCTTCAAAGCTACATAGCTCGTGATGGAATCGGAATTTCAGAGAGAAAATTGAAAAGCCGAAATTTAATTGAACGATTCAGCTAAAACTCTTACTTAAACAGTGAACTCCAGCTTCATGCAATTAAAATTTACTAGTTCAAAAAACATATATCATTTTCAGCTCGCAACTTAAGGGCGATTAACCAGCGCCCGAGAATTCAAATTTCGTCGAAAGACGGTCTTACGATTGTACCCTTGCAACTGCATAGGGCGGTCCCGATGAGAAAGATTAATTATTCTCCGTACCAGCTTTTTTAAACAATAACTCAATATCGGTTTTATTTTAATACGAATTTTCTTAGATATATACCTTTATTCAAAAATGCTAAATCGTGTAATGAAAAAACTATTAAAATTATGTACTTTTGTAATTATTTTTTAATCATAAGTATTTATAATTTTTCCATAACATCTAAGCAAAATAAAAATGTAAAAAAACACTGATATATGTTAGTTTGTAAGACCGTAAATAAAGAGACAATCTGAAGTATTTTTGTCACAAACCACGTGCTCGGATCTTTTTTTAAAGATTTTAACTAAAATTAAAATTCTGAAAAGTAGCTTTCCTAGATAATTTATTGATTTATTTTATCGCATGATTAGGTATATGATTTGAAATGTGTGTTGTATAGTACAAAATTGGAAAAATTAACATATCTGCCAAAGACCTTATTATACTAAAAATATTTTTTTTTCTAAAAACTTAAAACATACCTTTACTAGATGAAAGAACAATCTTTCGAAATCGATTATTACTATTTGTGGAAAAAAGTCAATACAAAAGTCATATTTCCGGTTGTGTCTGGTAATTCTCTCAAGAGATTGTATCTACTTTAAAAATGTGACGAAACTCAAAAAATATTTTTGGTATTTTATATTTTTCAATTGTGCAATAAAAAAACAATACTGTCTCAATATTAAACGGGGCCGCAACACTGATCCATATTCCATATCAATTATTATGCACACGAAAAAAAATGTCAAAGTAAGGTAAAATTTCGGGCGAAGCCGGGTTGTAACAACAATCATAAAACATCAATTAATTGGTCAGACTATTCGGAAACGGATTAGCAAACAATAAATAAGCGGAAAACAAACAACAAACCGTTTCGCAAACACGTTCCCCCACCCTTTGTGATATTATTGTACGGCATATGTCCGCGCTTGTCAAATTCCTATTGAAAGAGGAATAAATGTTGCCATATGGTCGGGTTATTACGCGAGCACTGGGTACCTACCCTCCCAGCACCCAGTGCCTACCTTCCCATATTATTAGTACCTTTACAGGGCGTCCCAAATCCTGGCGTACTTCCGGGATATGAGATGATCTGAAAACATTAAAACAGATTTTCCATTAAAATCCGGATTTTTTAATGGGCGATTACTGGTGGATTATTTTTTTTCTTCACCCCCAAGGAAAGATTTTGAAATCCAATCAAATTTAAAAAAGGGGACACTGAACTCTGTTCAAACGTTATTTGCGTTATGATATTTTGTTCACTATATTTTCAAAAATGTATATAATTGCTTTGCGATTTGTTTTTTTTTTTTTTAATTACTATACTACCTGTTAATTTATGCCATTTTCCTTTTTTTGTTTTGTTTGTCTTTAACTATTTCAATGTTTTTTTGGATGAACTGAACTCCAAATTTTTATTTTATTTTTTTTCCTATCCCCTTATGGGGGTGTGCTGGACCTCGTCCCTGCTTCATCTTTAGTTACATTATTATTTTGTAGATCCTTCTCAAATCTATCTGCGCCTCCCCCAATGACATGTGCAGGCTTGAGGTTTGATCAGACGACCTTGACTGTCCTAGGTCCTGCCTCTGACTACCCAACGCTGAATTTTCTTTTAGTCTTCGGGTATTTCACCCCAAACATTCTTTGAGGCTTCACTGAGTGGTTGGCTAAGAGACACGGAAGCTAAGTGTAGTTTATGGTCAGACCGAAAGCCATTCACATTTTTTGGTGGTACTTGCCAATTGATTTGAGATTTATTGTATTACTTACGTTCTCTATTTTATGCAGGTGCTTGCAGGTTTTTACAGATGCAATGCCGCCTCATGGAGCCTCATTAATGAGTTTGTCTTTTGCCCTGTTTAATTTATCTTTGTCTTACAAACCTATTTTTTTGCATTTTGTTTTTCCTGTTAAGCACTTGCATACTGCTTACCAACAACGTATGCAAGGACACTGGAGGTCTAGATTCGTTCAAAATAAATAAATGTAGCTTCGTTTAACAAAAAAATTAGAATCTTGCGAGAGCCTTGAAGGAGTAACCATCAGTTACTTATACCAGGGCGGATAAGAGGTGGATAACCTCCACTGTTCGAAAAGAGATTCAATGTTTGTTGATCACAACATTAAGGATCTGCGCCTAAAATTTTAAATCATTTTCTGATTTGAATTTAAGGGTAAAAGCTAATAACGTTACATGTAATAGATAGACTCGCCATTGTCTCACAAACTCGAAATAAAATATGGCAAGTAAGAATCACTCTTGTGTTTTCAGTAAATTCCTATTTCAAAAGTTATTCATCCACGATAAAGATGGGCATTGACATAATGTGTGTGCATGAACGACATATAGGACCGGCCGGCGCCTTCGTATTGGCCCGAATACTACGTTCTACATTACAGCATTTAGTGCATTATTCGAAAAAATTGTTTTTCAAATCTTACGAAATCGTTATCCAATCGCGGTACTTACCTCATTTTTATTAAAAAATCACAAATCTTTATTCAAACCAATCTAAACCAACACTATGAACAAACAAAATAATAAATAACACGAACGAATTCGTTCAATAAAGCGTAAGAAACCAATAAATATATAAAATTTAGTTAAATGCAAATATTATAAATTATAACTATTGAAAGAACGGCGAAATAAATTCATATGTACAGACAGTAAGTATTACGTGCTCTAGAATGTTACCTACTTACATCCGAAATTATATTGTTTAATTAATGATTGTCTGTACTTTTGGTTTTAGTACCTTTGAAAGACCCATGAAAAATCGCGGGATATTATAATTGTAGGATTTGTAAAGCTGAAAGTAAGGGTTGTTTCAAAAAATTTGAACAATTCATCAAATATTTTTCGTAATTTTCACGTTCTGTGAATGTTCTATTCAAGTTTTATGATTTTTCAGTTTTATGAAGCAACTGGACGATAATGATTGAACTTCAAATATTTGTAAAATTAAATACACATTTTCAAAAACGATTTATTAATTTATAATATAATTTTGTTATCTATTTTACCGCTTGTCATTCTTGTGATTCATACTTATCGATTTCAATTATGAAAATAAAAAAATCATTGAACTTAAATATTTTACGCATTACGCAGGATTATGTATCACTGTTGGTGCATGCACCGATGCACCGACAACCGCTGAACTTTCACTAGATTTAATCTAATACAGCAAGAGAAAACAGATCATTGATTTTTTCCGTTTCACGAACGAACTTCTCAAAGTACCAAATATTTGGTTTTGTTGAATGAATGCAAATCTTGGAAGAGGAAATTATCCCACTTCCCGGCATCCGATCGAGCTGAAATTTGGCAGATAGACTCGTTATCGATGAACATGCATTCTATCAACTTTTGATAGCATTCACGCATACGTAATTGTCGTTAAATTGGCTTCTAGCCTGCCCAAGATATAGCCCGAAAATTGAAAATGGATGAAAAAAACTATGTTTTTATTACCGATAGATTTTTTCCCATCACAGAGCTTTGAAATAACCGCATATTTTTTGCAGTTTTATTAATCATTTGTTTGATAAAGGCTAATGCTCGCAAATAAAATTGGCTAGTAGATATCTCTAATAAATCAATTCATCTTAATTTGAAGACTCGGAACCGATGTATAAAAATCTCACATGGGTGCACATTGACCCTCGCTAATATACATTTATTGAAACAAACAAACTTAATGAGATTTTAATCTTTATAATAATTTTTTAACTAACCAATATGGATGAACAAGATGAATTGATTAAGTAATTAATTATTAGAAGAATGAATTATCAATGTAAATAATGATGTTAATGATTTCGATTGGAATTAACCGATGAAATCTTTAGTGTGCTTTTTTATTTAAATTTGCCATTGAACGTTGTGCAAGCTTTGCAAGTGCTTTCTTGGAAATAAAAAAGCCGTCCCTTTTTTTAGCTCCACACAGGAGGTTCTGAAGAAAAAAACTCCCTCAGACTCTTTTTTCATCTTTTGGAAGGTTTTTCAGAGGGACAGAACGGAGAGGAAGTTATAAGGGGTGGGTAGGAATCTGGAGATCAATGTGTCCAGGCAAGGCGATGGGTCGAGAGAGTCCGGATGGAGAATTAAAAAGGTCTTCCTCTATCAAGACCTAGAAAAACCTCACCCCATGACTCACCCCTGCTAAGTCATCAAACGTTGCGAATCACTTGGGGAATCACCTATGGCAGGGAAGTTGATTATCTAATAAAATTTTCCCCGGGCGGCGGCACGCATACCAACCTCACAAATTGAGGTAAAAGTATCTGTCTATCAATAGTAGAAAAAGTGTGGAAAGCTCAAGGAAGATATGGAATGATCAAGTATGTAATAAAAAAATATGCGCGCCCTTGTTTTGTGACGAAAATACTTCAGTTTGTCTGTTTATTTACGGTCTTACAAACTAACATATTTAAAAAAAATTCCATTCTTATTTTGTTAGACATTATTGAAAAATTATTAATACTTATGATCAAAAAATAATTAAAAAAGTACATCATTTTAATAGTTTTATCATCACGAGTTTGAGCATTTTTATCAAATTTTGAATGAAATAAAATCGATATTGAGTTATTGTGTTAAAATGCTGGTATGGAGAATAATTAATTTTTCTCATCAGAACCGCCCTGTACAGTTGCAAGGATACGATCACAAGATCATCGTTCGACGAAATTTTAATTCTCGGCCGCTGGTTAATGGCTGCTGATTAATAAAAAAATAAAATAAGAAAAGTAACTATTTGAAAATCCGCCATTTATGTCTCGATACGTTGACAGATCAGTGGTTGGTTGGTTTGGCGGTCACCATTAGCTATGCAGAATGTGATTGGAATGAGTGGGGATAATGGAGAAGCGGGTTTCCCCCCGCGATGCGGTGTTTGCTCCGCATGCCGCCAGTGGCGCTAGTTGTATCTTTACACGATTGCCTGTCATATTTTGTCCATGTCAATATGGAGGGCGGATGATGTCAGGGAACGACAACCATTTATAATATATTTTTAATATTTCTTTTTCCAGATCACTAACCTTCGTCGAACCGACGACGCAGGATTAAAAAAACCGCGATAACTTTCGCGCTCGCGACCGTAATTCTTTCATACTCTAGTACAGAAAATACTTTGGCTAATCTCAATTGGCCCGCTACTTCTGCTATTGACGGTAGTGCGGACGATGGGGGGAGTCCACGACCGCCAGTTCAGCAACCATGGCTCGTCGCATCGACGAAGGTTAGTGATAACGTGGCTTTTTATTTTCGCTAGATTTTCACCAAATTTTTATTTTATTAGTTAATTCAAGTATTTGTTTTTGATATTTGAATTTTTTTTTTCAAAATTTAGTTATAACTAATTCAACACCTACTTTAAAAATGTTACAATTGTTGATATTGCATGAAAACTATGGTCTCATTCTTAAGGCTTTTGATTAATAAATTTGATATTTTTGTTTTTCTAAATATGAGAAATAAAACAAATAAACACTGTTCATTAATAATAAAAAAGAAATGTGTACATATTTTGATTTAATAAAACCCTTAAACCCCCTTTATTTAGTACCGTAGTCGAAACGACGATGGTTAGTAATAAGCGTCGAAAAATAAGGTTAGTGATCTAGGGTTAAAAAGTAAATGTTTTAAAAGCGTTAGGGTTTCGAGATAGTTAGATGATAATGATAACACATAGTTAATTGTGATTTTAATAATTTTTATAATTTCAGAAACAGTACGTAGATAAAATGTGGTAAACAGAAACGAATATTTTTATTTTCACAACCAAAAGACGTGATTTATTTTTGGGGTATTATGCCGTGTTGCGCTACCTCCTTCTTTGGCCAATGTTTCTGAAAGAGTGAAGTGGAGTGTACATAATCATGGCCGATGTGTAATGGATTACAATACATTAAGCCGGTCGATGGTCGAGTGGGCATCGCGTTTCGGTCCCACTCAGGCGTTCCGTGATCGATTCCTCTGCTGGCTAAGTCCTCCATCACGACTCAAGTAACATTTTCGGCTTACTGTGGTGGTAGTAGGAGAGTTTTCAAATATTGTCGGGTTATTCGTAGCCGGGAAATGTTTGTCTTACTTAAAAAAATGATAAACACAAAGAAGGAGGTAGCGCAACACGGCGCAAAACCCCAAAAATAAATCTTTATGAGCGGTTAACAGTTTACAAGTGTTTGAAATGATTTTAAGAGTACGTCTCTATGAAGTATCAAGTAAGTGATTATACAGGGTGTTAAGGGTGTTAATTTATATCACTTTATTTTTATGTTTCTCACAAACTATACACTTATTATTACGCTTCACTCCTCACTAGTCAGAAGTACACTGGAATTTGCATCGCCTCTCTGGAATCCCAAATACATCTAATACGTCAATAATATAGAGCGCATACAAAAAAAAATTATTAAGTATCTCGGTTACAAATACAACAATATACACTTGTATTATATACACTTTTTATAGGTACAAACTGTTCAGACAAATTGTAATCTTGTTTTTGCTTTATATGCCCACTGTTTGTTTTTCCTAGGTACAATAATATAATGCATCTAACAATATTATCCACGCACAGGCCGCGCTTTAGTGGGTTCCCATTATTCTTATAATTTTTATAATATTGTAAATCTTAAATGTAAAAATTGAGAAAAATAAAGGAAAACTTTTTTTAAAAAAGGTGGGCGTGAGGAAAATAGGGAAAGGAAAGGAAGGGGAGGAAGTTAAGTGAAGGAGAAAGGTATGAGGGGAGGGAAGGAATCTGGGGGTCAGTGTCCAGGAGTGACGGACGTGTAAATCCATTTCAACTGGGGTGCAACTCCAATGGGTCCGGCCCACCACGTAATAGATGGGCATACTCATCCGCCGCCAAGACCTAGACAAACCTCATCCCATATTCCATGGCACCACTGCTAAGTCACCAAACTTAGCGAACCACTAATGGTGACCTATGGCAGAAGTCATGATAAGTGATTCAATTATTGGTCAATTTTGAAAAAGGAAGTTTCTGCTTATTCATATAATGAATCAAAAGCGGAAAAAATCATTTTTAAGAATACCATCTTTTTCAGAATTGGTCGGGTTCTGGGTTAGTCCTTTTAAGAAATGGAAATTATTCATCTAAGAGATTCTCTATTATTTTATTATTTCATTTCTGTATTAAAATGTGTTTTGATTTTCGGTGGACCAACGGTTGACAACCACCTCGGCAGCGATGTCGGAAAACATTTGGCGGACGGGCGCGCGCTCATTGTCCGCGATAATTGCTTTAAAAATATAATAAGCCGCCATGACAGTATCACCGAGTCACTACTACATTTTTTGCTACATTTCCGATTATGGCGGCAAACATGCGCTACTTCCCGCACAATACTAAAATGTCCACTGGGCTGAATGAATAATTTGCGGGTGGTTTTATACTAGGATTATTTTTTTTTAGCTTTTTGTTTTGCGAGCAATTTATTTAATTTTTAATGATAGTTGTATTTTTAATGAATATAATAACTAACTTTGTTTACCACCAATAACAATTTGGGAGGCGAGTACGGGTACCACCGCACGTGAACCATTAGATAACCAACACCCCTACCATAGGTTACCCCAAGTAGTTCGCTACGTTTGTTGACATAGCGGGGCTGCCTGGGTTCATGGGGTAAGGTTGGTCTAGGTTAAGACCTAAGCCAATGCATTTACCCACCGACTGGTTGAGGGAGACCTAACCTAGACCTCTCCAACCGTACTCTCTCGCCCAACGTCTTGCAACGCAGTGCCGTACCTCCTACATTTTTCCTGACTTAGGGATTTTTGTTCTCAAGGCCTCCTAATGTAAAAAAATACTTTTCAAGAGTTCATTTCATTCTAAATTGTCTGGTCACCAAATTCAATATAGGTAATAGATTCACGTGGGGTAACCGTACGCAGTTTTTACATTGGGATTTTTGAATTAAAACGCTTTAGGTATTTTGCGCATTTTTTTGTTTATTGATATGATTGATCATTAAGGCATCTCGAACAAACATAAAAACCTGATGTAGTTTATAAATCAAAAAGTTATATAAAAATGTTTACAAGCATGTCGATTACAAACACTTACCCCACGTGCGGGGTAAGCATTCGCATACCGTAGAGAAGTGTTCAAATCAGATTGGTACCCGTGTAACTAACAATATTTTACCAAAAAATATCATAGACCGCATTGTTCTGACTCAGTTGGTTACACAATAGCACACATCGGTAAGCAAACATGTCGATAGCAGATGACAAAATTTAAGAAAAAGCACGAAAAACAGTAATTTACCAACCAATTTTTATTTTCAAATTAGGATTCACTGTACTCATATCCTGCTTAAATGCGACCCAAAACGATACTGAATTAAGGAACGTGCGGGCGCGAAGCAGGCACGACCACCTCGGAAACATCATTGCGAACACTTACACTCTGCGTACGGTTACCCCACGTGACTCTATGTAATATGCACTCACATTACAGTTTTTTTTCGTCAAAATCCAGTCCGCAGCCAGCTCTCGCCTAAAACCAAAATTCCTGCAAGTCTTAAATAGCCGACATCGAACTAATTCCTTGATTTGCGTGTCCCAAATTGACGTAATGCCTCCCCAACCATACCTACTTCTACTTGGCCAATAATATGCTTAGCTAATGGAATATAAGTACAATGGCAATTTAAATCTATTAGTCCTACTTAAGGGCTAATGCGGTGAGCGAGCTTATTACCCTGAACGTATTTTTATTATTAGGAACTAAACAAATTTGCATAACAAAGCCAAACGCGGGTAGGTACCTAATTTGGGTACACGTCACTGACTAATGAAGCGTAGAACCAGTTATTTGTGGTTGTACGGGTACCTCCAGAAAATATTTGTTTTCAACAGGTTTTTTAAGTGAAACTTCCTTAGTTCCGTGATTTTCGGATGAAACGGAAATGACACACTACGGCACCTGCGAAGCACAAACTACGCTCAAGGCTCCTATTGGTTTAGATATAAAACGGAAACGACGATAGGTCTGCGCTCATTGGCCGCTTTGTTTTTTTACTGATCGTCGGAATATAATGCGTAAATTCGCTCCTCGCCGAGCGCGTCCCATAGCGCAGCGGTATAGTGCGTCGCAAATCTCAGCGGCCAGAGAAATCAGCGGACGGAGGTTCGAATCCCACGAAATCCAAAAAAATAAACCATTTTGTTTTTGTAAATCAATATCCAATCTTCAAACCACTTTAAAATAAACAGGCAAAAGAAAGCGACATCTGGCGACTTTCTAGTTTCACTTCTATCGCGTGTGAATTACACACTCAATTTTTTTTCCCAAATTTTTTCATAAAAATGTAAGCATTAAAAAAACATTTTTTTTTGTTTTATTGTGATAATTTAGATAATTTTTCTATTGTTTAATCTTGACGTTAAACTAAACACAGTTATAAAAGTTTTCCCAGTCTACAAGTTCTACAGTCTACAAGATAACTCCTCGGGCTAATTGTTCGCTCGGAACAACTCATGAAAATCGTTGTCTCCCTTACTATCACATTGAGAAATATGATATAAATGCTGTTAGAAAGAGAAAATACCACGATTTATATTCAAATCTAAAAATTAACCACCAGAGAAGTAAAATGTACATCTTTATGAAACGAAAGCTTCATCTCGCAATTTGAAAAGAAATTATGAAACTTTGGAATTAATTAATTAATTAATTATTTTTACACGGAATGACGAAAAGATGAGGAGCTAATAACGTATACAATAAGTACGTGGTTTTATTTTGTTTCGTTGTCAATTTTCGACCTCCGTTTTCGACCTCCGTTTTCGACCTCCGTTTCGACCTCCGTAGTCCAGTGGCTAAGACTCTTGACTCACATTCCGGAGGTCGCGGGTTCGAACCCGGCATGCGCAAATAAATTTTATTTGATTAATTTGTGTTATTTCACAATTAATTCATTTAAAATAATATATAGTATATTTGTGGCATGTTCCAGAGTGGAAGATACTATCAGTATCGCCCTGGTGTAAGACCACCATTCAGAATTGAAACGTTGCTTGAAAATGGCTTTAGCCGTGTTTAGTGACCAGATCTGAATAGCCAGGTACTTCCCAACCTTCCTCTTCCCCACCTCCTTCCCCTCCCCACTACCTTCAGCCTCACAACATACCCCAATTGGGGATGCCATAGTCTCACTGGCTCCAGACGGGAGCAGTTGAGATTCTTGTGCGGTATTCACTGTAAAAAAAAAAAAAAAAAAATAATTTTAGTTAGAAAAAACGTGAGGTGAGCCATTTTAATTTTTTTTTATGTTTGACATTGCTCGGTTCTCCCTTTAATATGTTTTAAAATACACGTGCTTGACTCCCCGGATTGTACCGTGTGTCATCTCGAAGTGGGAATTGACATCACATATTTTTTGGTTGTCCCTCTCCAAACAAAAAACTCCTTTTTTCTAACAATCCTTATCACAACTTCCTCCCCTTCATTCAACACTCCATCTTTTCTAAATCTGAACTCGATTCAGATTTTTACAAATTTGTTTTGTCCTTCTCTAAACATAAGTTATGAATTAAAATGAAGCTAAACAATATCCACCATTCCTTAGAAATTAAGCAAAAAAATTGTTTTATGTCACAAAGCAAAAATTTTCAAAATGTAAAAATTTGTAAAAATGTGTAAAAATTTGTATTTCTTAGCACTTTAAAAAGCTTTGTGTTTTCTGTATTGCTAAAAGTGATCCTTATTATAGTTCCCAGATAAGGCACTTCCCTAAGGCGTTGCGCGACGGCCAGTGCTGAAGGAATGTGACATGTGATTTCTGTTTTGACTCCCGTCTCGTAATTTCACCAGATACCGTGGTGCACGAATTTAGTATCAAACCACATACCACAGAGTTAGTTCAATGGTCGACAGAGAAAACAATTGAAAGATTTTATATACTCCGTTGCAAATGCAATAATTTTGACTGAGTAAAAGATTTTTTAAGGATTGTCCTGGTGAAAGATAAATATTTAGAAATCAATCATTTATTGAAATAAATCTTAAATTTTATAATTATCATCAATGTGGGTAGCACGCTAGACTCAGTAGGATTGACCGAGTTCGAATCAACTTCCAATTCTGAACATGAATATTACATAGTTAGGGTCAGATTCTTTTACTTTTTATATAATTTCAAAATCAATTTATAGTATTATTTTAAATTAAATAAAAATAATCAAATTTTTAAATTTTAATATTCGATATGGGCAGGGGCATCAGGGGCTCACCCCATGAACCCGGGCAGGGGTGCCCGGGTTCATGGGGTGAGGTTTGTCTAGGTCTTGGAGGCGGATGACCAAGGCACACTGAACCCCAGATTCCTACCACCCCTTAAACCCTTTTCCTTCCCAGAACTCTCCTCTCCTTTCTTTCCTTAAAAAAACCCTCCACACAGCATCCCCAAAGACGACATAGGCCCTGAGGGAAATTGTTTTCCTCAGGGCCTCCTGTGTGGAGCTCATGTAAAAAAAAATGTAATTATTCGGTTCTGATGTTTTAGGGATACGCAAAATAAATTCCTACTCTTCAATTCGTCGCTTAAAGACATGCTAACTGGTGACCCTCGCCAGATGGTGTCAGAAAGCAGAAGCGAGCCCGAGGTCCCACTTAGCCACGGCCTGCTTGACATGGGTACCACAAGGCTCCAGACCGGGACCTCTACTATGCAGTAAACCTGTACATTAGGGGAACACAGGAGCCGACTGCAGCAGAAGATGATGATTGCACTTACTGCACTTGATGCACATTCTCTTCTGGACCAGCTTAATTACTGCGACGTTTTAAACTGTTCCAGAAAGGTAGCAGTTCAGCCTAAAGGAATCACGACCAAACACTTGAGATTTTTTGCATACTAAGCACCTACGAGATTACCTTTTTGCACAAGGTATTGCATTTGTAATTTAATGATCGAACAACTGTTCACAACGGCTCATTAGATCAGTACTTACTCTTCTTCAATAAATACACGCAGTATTTTTGCATCAATGATAGTCACTAAAGAGGTCGCCTTTGGTACAAAAGATCCAGGGTGCATTTCGTAGGTATCCCCGTGTGAATGCGAATTTAATTATTTATTATTTTTTCATGTCGGTATTCACAAGAGTCCCAACTTCTCCCGTCTAGAGCTTATCATACTACGGCATCCCCAATTGGATTATTAGTACCCCTCATAATCATTATCATTACATAGTACAAAATGAAGTCGCTCAAAATGTATGTGGGCATTGATCTTTTAAACTACGCAACGGATTTTCATGCGGTTTTCACCAACAGATAGAGTGATTCAAGAGGAAGGTTTATATGTATAATGCATGCTTATTATGTTAGAGAAAAGCCGAGAAATTCAAATATTCAATTCATGCAGCGGCAGAGGGTGGTGTGGTTTTTTTTAATGTAATATAATTAAAGGTTGGGTAATGGCGTTGTGTTTCGTTAGCCACAGCAACGTGTGTCCGGGTCTGCTAGTACATTATAATTTAAACATGTAGGGGAACCAAGTGTTGAAATTTGAAATGAAATAAAATATGCTATTAATTTAAAGAGGACTAAGATGAAAAGAAAAGAATGTATTATTAAATTATATAAATGGTTTAAATATCCCTTTGTTGGGAAACGTTATCGACAGGTTCGTAGGGTTACCATTTTTTGAAGAAATTATTGCGTCTCTCTTGCTATCATAGTGCGAATATAAGATATAAACGATGTGATGAAAAACACAACGCTTTATATTAAAATCTAAAAGTTAACAACAAAAGAATTAAAATGCACATATATAATTTGAAAAAATTTTTTGAAACTTTTGGAATTTTTTATACATTATTTTTACGTGAAACAAATAATAAATTTGTCTAATAAAATATGTGTGTGTTTTGATTATTTTATTATCAGTAATTTTGATTAGAAAAAACGTAAGACGAGAAATTTTTAAAACTTTTGAAAGTTTGCATTAAAAATTTTTATATTAAAAAAATCACTAAGTATTTCTAATTATAAACTTTAATAGCGTGTTTTATTACCTTTCAAAAACCATTTTTAGTTTTCGGATACGTTTAGAAATATCCCATTTATGTGAATTTTATTGCAAAGCGGAAATATTTTGAACTTCTGATAAATTATGTCCGAGGCCTGAGGGGTAAACAGAAAATGGAGTATAATTTACGAATAATAGGAATATAAAGAAGAAGAATTTATTCCTTCATCAGAAAAACTGCAGATAGTAAGCACGCAAAGCATTAAGTTGACAGCATTGTACTCCTTAAGGTATCTTTATAAACCAAAACATAATCTGTCCTGTTGTCACAACCTTATTGAACATGCCAATTGTACCTGAAAGCCTTAACAAACTGTAAAATACGCTTTCTCATCGTATGTTAACCAGTTAATTTAGTAATATTATCATCTTATAAAAGAACTGAGCTATTAAAAGAATCCCTGAATCAGTAGCGGAACAGAATGTCGCAAATCACACAGCGCAAGAGGGAGTTTAAATAACTATATAATATTCTAATTTACTTACCAACATGCCGTTTGTCCACAAGGGTAGGCAAAGAGGACGGACCGCCAAACAACTCGGTCTTTGCACACAATCATTGTCTCGTTCACATTCATACATCGTCTCGTTCATAATCTTCTATTATTCTGACTCTTGATATGGCCCGACTCAGGTATCTAATTCACTTGATGGTGCCACGTCTTCCTCAGGCGTCCCCGACTTCATCTACCATTCACATTTGCGCATGTATATAAACTAAAAATTTTAAATCATGTCAAAAATAATATGTATACCGCGTATCGGTACCGTCGCTCCTGGAATCATTTATTGGACAACCAACACTTTTGCCACAGGTTACCCCGAGGGGTTCTCTACGTTTGGTGACTTAGCAGGGGTGCCCGTGTTCATGAGGTGAGGTTGGTCCGAGTTTTGATAATGACTGGTTCAGGGAGAACTTTTGATCTCTCCAACAGGACTCTCTCGGAATATCACCTTGCAGCGCAGCGGGAGGGTTGGATTCATACGTATATCACTCCTGGACACATTGACCTCCATATTACCACCCACCCCACATACCTTTATCCTTCCCAAAACTCCTTCGCCTTCATTTTCTGAAAATACCCCCCACACAGCAACCCCAAAGATGACAAAGGTCATGCCAAATAATTGATCGCATGATACTAAGATTTTGCATGTGGGTCTCGGTATGGTTTTTATACGGGGTGTTGGTGCCTAGCATTGCTCCTTTACCTTTATTTTTCCAACTTATAATTTCTACCCACCATTTCTTATAATTCCTATCAAACAAATCATATTTCTTCCTTCACCATGCCCACCAGATACAATCACGTATCACATTATTTTAGTTGTAAAATACCAACCATCCTGTCAACACCTATATTGAGTACGGAGCTGAGAACTGACCTTGTCGAACATTTATAAAAGTGAAAAATCGTGAACTCATGAGTTCAATTCGTGAATGTAAAAGAACCAGCGGATCTGAATGGAGAAAATCTGCGGGGTAAGTCGGCATTCCTCACTTTTCCTTCCTTCCGCTTTACGGGTATCCTGCGAAACCCCAACACGGGGATCGGTATGGAAATTAGTATCATATAAAACTAGCTTTTCAACCTTTTCCGAAAAAGTAGTTTTTACCGTGAATCTTGAACTTTTTTAAAGTTGCGGTGAAAAATCAAAGTAACGCCACTGTCTCGCACATTCGTTTTTGATAATGCGACCTGCGTGATCATATTGAAAGGCTAGGATCAGTGATGATCACTGCGGTTCCCCCGAACAAAGCCTGCCATGGTCCATCCCGGATCCCGGCAACTGGAACTCAATTACTTTTGTTCGTCTTCCCGGGATTCGCAATTCGCAGACAATATCAATAACGAGGCTAACCACTGTTTCAGTTCGTGCCGGGATTACAAAGGATCGACTTTAAATTTAACGGTGTATGGAAATAATAAAGGATGAGGGATGATAATTGATAATTAGAAAGGCTAAGTGATTTAGAGTAGCTAAAAATGTAACACGCGAGTTTAGAAAAATTAACATTTCAACAGAAATAATCATGAATGATCTTTCAATGGTCTAACCCACCGAAATTATATATTTACCGGAAAATTATTTTATTCTAACTCGTTGAACTGGGAAATGCGAACTTCAAAAATATTACATTATTTTGTAAAGAAGAAGAAGATGGTTTCAAATGGAGATTTGCAAACACGAAGGTGAGAGGAAGCGCGCTAATATTTTAAAACACAACTCATTTAACCCTTAATTACTCGCATGGGGTCAAAGCATTTTCGGATTAAAAAATGAAGCCCTTGGCGCGGCCCGATTCCCCACACGCCCTCGCTAGCTTCATAACGCGCATCTATGTAAGTTTGTATTTTAGTAGCGACTAAGTCACGGGAGTGGAAGGACACGCTGCACTCTTGAGCGGTGACCCCGTGCGAGTTATTATTTACTTTTTTGGAAGAGGTAAATATATAGCAAAAGTACCAACAAAATGTAAGAAATGTACAAGATTTGTGTGCAATTATCATTCTGAAATATACTGTCAACAGTGTACCAAAAGTGATTCAGAGAGTTCCTAAAAATACGAGTATTAACTATGATCTCAGTATACCTAAGTACAAATTGTTAATTATTGATAATTTTTCTTATTTTTTTTTTTCTTTTCTTTATTCATCATATAATTTTTTATACAGTTTTTACAAGTGATTCGACTACCACGCTAGGCACATGCCCGTATTATGGTAGTCGGATTATGAATATATAATTTTATAAATGCAAGAATTGTTATTGGTTAATATATAGTTTAGTTAGGTACAATGCTTTGTATAACAACGACTGCTTTAAGTGGTTTCTTAATTAAGTAGATAATATTTATATAATAATAAACATATAAATAAACTATTTCTTCTAACACAGCAAACTTATTTTGTGTCACCATTATGATTGAAATTAATAAATTACTTGGTTTTTACCACTTTTATTGTTTATAAAACCGACATGTTTCGTCAGCAAAGCTGACTTCTTCAGGGTTTTGACAGAAGTCTGTCAGAAGTTGAGTTCTGTCAAAACCCTGAAGAAGTCAGCTTTGCTGACGAAACATGTCGGTTTTATAAACAATAAAAGTGGTAAAAACCAAGTAATTTATTAATTTCAAATAAACTATTCTTATTGTAGGCTGCTGTTTCGCTTACATAAAATAGGTACATAAATACATGATAAGTAGATAAATAAATAATGACTCTACTTGTGGATGTTTAGTTATATATTTAATATGGAAAACACTGTTATTATTTTATAAAAGACTTTTTATTGAAGACGTGTTTACACCATTGACCTTGATTGACATTAGTTCCCAATAGATAAACCACAGATGACAAACATTATAGAAGTAGTTCCTCACTAGTGATATGCAACATACAATAGTGATGTGACAGTGGAGATGTTGAAAATAAGTCATCCATCCATTATTATGATAATTATTATTTTAGTTTAACTTGTTTTTGTATAATTAGATAGTAATTAATGTTATTACTTATAGATATTACACAATAAACATAGCACTTTAATAATAAAATAGTTTCATTTACTTATATAAAAACTACTCATACTATTTGGGGTCATCTGTGACCCCATGCGAGCAGTTATGTAATGTTCTTGGTGCGAGTAATTAAGGGTTAAAATAGAGCAAAAGTCTATTGACAAATTCTTAAGTAGCATTCAAAGATACACTGTGATTTTTTTCATACATATAACAAGCTAAATTATGGAATAAAATGTGTTTTTAATAATTTTCGAAGCATACTTATCGATTTTTTTGCTCTTTAGGGAATTTTGTATAATTATTATCGTTTCAGATACGTTTTTAGATTTCATGGCCAAAAATATTTTCGTCATTTGTTTTTGGGGTGTTATGCCGTGTTGCGCTACCTCTTTCTTTAGCCAACGTTTCGGACAGCGTACATTTTTCCGCGTCCATTTGCCCCAATGATGGACACTGTAACGCGATCCGAAACGTTGGCTAAAAAAGGAGATAGTGCAACACAATATAACATCTCCAAAACAAATAGCGAAAATTACCGTTTCGGTTCTACAAATATAAAGATATTGTCTTAAAAGAATATATCTATTTTTTTAGGAACTTTAAAAAAAGTATTCAAGTGAAATGTGTTATAAACCGGTACAAATTCGGAATGCGGGAGCTTAATAAAGAAACTGATGACTCTGGCTTATAAGCCTCTGAATGGTTTTATTTTATTTTTATTTAATTATTTTTTTATTATTATTATTGTACAACAGAATAATTCCAATTACAGTACAATTTAGTTACCCTATCAGCATTTAGGCAAGTGACTCTTCAATAATATTTTTAAGGCATATGAAGAACAGTCACTTACATCCAAATGGTTTGCAATTTCATTTAACAGCACCACTCTCCTCGTAATGCTATGCTTTGCCAAGACGTCTGTTCTGCCGTTCGGTACTTTAAATAAGTCACGATGTCGACTTCGGCTGTAGTGGTCTGGTGCATATAAATCATAGCATCCCAAGAGAAATGGGCTATCCATGAAATTGTTCCAAATTTTGAAAGACAAAATAGCAAGACTTGCTTTCCGTCTAGTTTCTAGACTCACAGAATCAGTTTCCTCAAGTAAGTCAATATTGTGGATGAACCTTGGATAGGTTCCATGCTTCCGCATATAAACATACCTGAAGAATTTCTTCTGGATTTGCTCTAACATATCAATGTACTTCTGGTGGTACGGTGCCCAAACATCGCTTGCGTACTCCAGCTTGCTTCTCAGTATGCCATCAAATAACGCTATCATAGCTTCTTGGTTATCAAACTGCTTACAAGTCCTTATGATGAACCCAAGAAGTTTGTAGCAAGACTGAGTGAGCTGCGATATATGGCAAGAGAATGTCAGTTCGGGATCAAAGACGCCACCGAGATCCTTCACGGATTTTACACCAATATACAATATATTTTTATATCAATACCTGATATTCTGGCTAAAATAGGATTCTATGTCCCGGATAATTTCACGCGAGGCCGTCAACACAGGCTTTTGATCCTTCTCAAGTTCATAAACTAACTTACCACAGGTGATGTCCTGGGAAAACTCACTAGGTTAATTAACTTGCAGGAGATGTGAATCTTTTCCACATGTCCTACAACGATTTTAAGCGTGAAATATCGCTTAGCTTTAATTGTATGTAAGCGCGTGTAAAATATCTGCCGAAATGTAAATGTATTTATTACGCTAAAAAGCGTTTTTGTAGTTTTCTTTATTATCACTTTTGCAATGTATTGGTTATTATGCTGTTTTTGCAAATAAATAAATAAATGAACCGCAGATTTATAAAGAACATTTTAGCAGCATTTCTGATGAAATCATCATTCTTTTACGCATATTTCACGTATTATTTTGTAAAAATGTTATTTATTATTTCATTTGATAAAACTATCTTCTTCCTTCAGGATGATCAATGTGGCGAACGAGTTCTTGAAGTTTTGTCATTTTCTAGTCTCCTAGTTCGAAAGAATACAACAAATTGATATTATTAAGACCGAATATGGTAAATCTTTTGTATCAAGACCTCTAGTAATAATAGAGTAGGTCTCAATAGTATTGAGACCAGACCACATCCTGTAGAAGTTTAGGTAAACAAATAAAAGGAAGTTTATTTACAGATCTTTATAATATTGTAGCGACAATAGGGTAGGTACCTGCTTAGCATTTTTATGGTTTTAGTGTATATTTTTAACCACTCCGACCCCTAAACGTGTTTACACGACAATATAATAGCAGTCAAGTACAATAAGCTCGTTTTCAAGCTAGCGCGTGTGTTCCCACGGAAATCATAATAACTCCGTTATTGTTCTAGTTACAACCCTAAAACAGAAAGTATAAGATCCATATTAAATTAAGCTTCACGAAAACTCACCAAGCACCATGACTCAAACTAGAAAGTTCAATCCCTATATATATTCCCGTCCTTTGCCTCTTAATCCTATTCCTATGTTCCTCCCCCCCCCCCCCCCCTTTTTTATATTTTGTAACTAAAAAATAAAACTTACATATCACACTTTATTATTATAACTATCATTAGTGGAAAGTTCATAATTGGCATAATTGACATCCTATTGTTTTATTATTTGTAATCTCTGATTTGCTGTCAACTTTCTCCAAAATAAATAAAATTAAATAAAAATATCTATTCAAAGTTATCCATAGAAATACATAAAAAATATTTATTTTGTAAAAACAGTTTTCAACCGCCAAATCGCCTACGTGCCGTTAGACATTGTTAATTTTTTTATTAAATATTCTTGTATGAAATGTTTATTATAATTAAAGGTAACAAAATCATTTATTATACATTTATACGATAGAATATGTTTTAAAACGACTTCAAAAAGGAGGAGGTTCTCAGTTCGACTGTATTTTTTTTTTTTTTTTTTATGTTTGTTACCTCAGAACTTTCGACTGGGTGAACCGATATCGATGATTCTTTTTTTATTTGAAAGCTGGTGCTTTCCGTGTGGTCCCATTTTAATTTGGTCCAGTTCCGACGATGGCGTCTACGAGAAAACCATATAAGTCTTAAATTTACATTAAGTATGTGCGCGACAAATGGACGAATAACTAAATATTACGCCAACCGATTTCGATGATTCTTTTTTTATTGGAAAGGATGTTCTTCAAGGGTAGTTTGATGAGGGTTTAGTTAGGTTCTGATTATCGGATCCATGACAAAGTAACGGAACTCTTCAATTCTTAGTAGCAAATTAACGAAACTCGGCCGAATCTCTTGACCCTCACGTCATTATGGTCAAATTATGTCCGTCTCATATGAGCAGCACGTTTAGTAGGTGTACTCATATTCAGACAAATTAGTTAGTGTACTTCAGATTCACTAAAAATAAAAAAAAAATAAACAAAAATTTTAACAAAACAAAAAATGACTTCAAAAAATGCACTAAAAAGTAAAAAAATAATTTCGTATTCTTCTACAACTTCATAATCAACTTACTTTTTCTACTCGTATGTAGGTACGATTGTTATTTTTGGAGTCGGTGTCAGCAAAGGTACCCGGCCCGGCGGCGTGTTCACTTGACAGCTCCCCTCACGCCGCGGCCCCGCTCTCGCCTCGTCAAGTCGCTTGTGCGACACAAGCACATCTCACCTATAATTGTGTATATAGTTACAAACCTACCTTGACTGACACCGAAACAAAAATATCAATCGTACCTACATATTGATGAGTAGAAAAAGTAAGTTGATTATGAAGTTGTAGAAGAACACGAAATTATTTTTTTACTTTTTAGTGCATTTTTTGAAGTCGTTTTTTGTTTTGTTAAAATTTTTGTTTATTTTTTACAGAATCCGTGATTTTAGTACCGTTTTCATATTAAAAAAATCACGTGAGTCATTTTTACTATCTTTTATTTTTGCATTCTAAATTTAAATATTTATAAATGTTAATATTTTTTATTACCTTTTATAATAAGGACCATCATTTTTTTTAATACACACAATAGGTAATAAATCCTTTGAACCATTACCTCTCGATCATGGAAGTCGTCTTTTGATTTCAGAGGAAATCATGGTTTTAATTTATTAAATAAGATACGTTTGAATGTAGCTATAACTTTGTGGTTATCCATTATAGATAAATGAAACAATTTTACTTTGTTTGAACCACTTTTATATTTGAGTAAATCCGACCGGTTTCAGAACGACCGTTCCTTCTTCAGGGCAAATGTATACTGATTTGACAGTTTTGAAATATGAATGGGAACAATGTATTATTATGGTAGGGGTGGAGCCGTTGCTAGGTATTAATGAAAAGTGGGTGGGTAGGGGAACATATCCATGATTGGGCTATAACACAATATTTTTTGTTTGTTGATAATAGATTTATTATTTTTAAAGGAAAACGTTTAGATAACATAGAAGCCTTGGTAATAAAAAAATCCCTTAAAAATAATGAATCTATTATCAACAAACAAAAAATATTGTCTTTTAGCCCAATCATGGATATGTTCCCCTACCCACCCACTCTTCATTAATATCTAGCAACGGCTCCACCCCTACCATAATAATACATTGTTCCCATCCATATTTCAAAACTTTCCAAACAGTATAAATTTGCCCTGAAGAAGGAACGGTCGTTCTGAAACCGGTCGGATTTTCTCAAATATATGTAAAAATGGTTCAAATAAAGTTAAATTGTTTCATTTATTAAATAAGAGATAATCAGAAACATATATGTTTGGATGCGAGGTCTACTGCTCACAGAGCTATTAGTAACAGATCACCCAAGTTTTCGAGCCCCTAATCAAAATTATTGAAAAGCCTCAGTTTATAAAAAATAACTTCAAGGTGTTCCGTCATGGTTTCACTTTCTATAAATCGAACAATAAAATGCTTCTTTAATGGTCAAAAATTGCGATTATGACATTGGTAGATGGTCCCGAACAATGGCTTTCGATCTCATTGAAAATTAACATATTATCTGATGGACCAGTGGTCGATCCCTCTGCTGGCGACCCGCGGTGTCGGGTTAGTTCCCCGCTGCGACTGTCCGAAGAATTCGGCTTCCTGTTAGATAAAAATCTATAATATCGACTTCTGTTGAAAGATTTGTTGATTTCAAAGGAGCGAAATCAAATTTGTGCTAATAACGTGGCGCTTTGCTGTTTTGCGAAAGTTTTTATTGATTTTTTGCGTGGAGTTCATTGTCCAATAAAATGTAATTTATTAATAAGCGATTCGATGCGGTGCGAATCCAAATTTTCTTTATTGTAAATTATTACAAAATATTTTTTTAATTAATCATCTTTTTCTTGGTGTGCCCTATCAGGTGCCCCCGACGTTGGCGATCACTCTGGAAAATGTTTCTCTGTCTTGGGCTGTCCGGAATAGCTCTTCCACTCTTCTAATGCCGGTCCACTCTCGTACATTTCGCAGCCAAGACATTTGTCTCTACCAGGCCCTCGGCGACCCTCTATCTTGCCTTTCAATACCAATTGGAGTAAGTGATACTTTTCCCCTCGAAGTATGTGACCCAGATATGAAATTTTCCCGACTTTCACCAATGTAAGCAGCTCTCTATCTGCTCTAGCCCGCCTGAGAATTTCTGTGTTGGTGATCATGTCGGTCCATTAGACCTTGAGCATTTTCCGGTGAAGCCACATAATATCATCTTCATCTCATATCATCTTCTTTGAAATTATTTTTATTGAATTTTTTTTTTTTAACCTCACACAGAAGGCCATGGGAAAAGATATCCATAGGGCCTGTGTCATCTTTGAGGATGCTGTGTGGAGCGTCTTTTTAGGGAAAGAAATAGAGGAAGTTCTAGGAGGGAAAAGGGTATGAGCGATGGGTAGGAATCAACGTGTCCAGAAGACATATGCATCCATCAATGCGATGCTGTACTGCTAGAGAGGTCAACGTTAGGTCTCTCTCAACCAGTCTCTCCAGATCCAGCATCCCATGAAGTAGGTGGACAAACGCATTCGCCGCGAAGACTTAGACAAACCTCACCCCAATGAAACCGTGCAACCCAGCTAAGTCATCAAGCAAAACACTTGGGGTAGAAGTATTGATTATTATTTTTTAATTGATAAACGAATTTAGATTTTTATTAATTGTTTTTGTGTTTAATTCGTAGAACTCCATTTTAATTTTTAGAAATTTAATTAAAATTAAATTCGATAATGTTATTATCGAGTTCTGCAAGTTTTTTGGTTAGTGTTTTAGTTACAGCTGTTTCGACTTGTAGTTTGAAAATGACCTTACAAGTCGAAACAGCTGTAACTAAAACACTAACCAAAAAACTTGCAGAACTCGATAATAACATTATCGAATTTAATTTTAATTAGATTTTTATGCATAGCACAAAGGGTAAAAATTATTAGCCTGAAACACTCATCTACATTGAAAAAATCTCCCGAGAAAAGATACTTGCCGCCGACGGGACTAGAACCCGCGTCCTTCTGATATCCGGTCAACTGCTCTTCAACCACTGAGCTACTGTCTGCTTATCTCCTACCCGCCAAATAATTCAATATATACTAGTGTTTCATTCAACAATTATTACTGCTTATTACATTTTTCCACCTGCAAACAACCAACTTTATTTTAATATGGGAAAGGCATTGTAAGTGCTAAATCTCCAGCTAAATTTTAAGAGCTAAATCTCCAGGCGGAAAAATGTAATAAGCAGTAATTGTTGAATGGAACACTAGTATATATTGAATTATTTGGCGGGTAGGAGATAAGCCGACGTAGCTCAGTGATTAAAGAGCAGTTGACCGGATATCAGAAGGACGCGGGTTCAAGTCCCGTCGGCGGCATGTATCTTTTCTCGGGAGATTTTTTCAATGTAGATGAGTGTTTCAAGCTAATAATTATTACTTTTAATAATTGTTGCAGAAGTATTGGTTAACCGCCTGTAAAATTGAAAGTTACTTTGTCATGGAACCTCATCAACTTAGCATTGTGTTTTTGTGGTGGTAAATCATTTTAAATAAAGTAAAAACTAAAAATAAAGTTTTACATAATAATGTTTTTAGCCGTGTTTAGTTTAGTGATTTGACACTTCCAAACCTTCAGCTTTCATCTTCTCCTCTCACTATCTTTAAATTATAACATAACCCAAAGTGGAATCCCACCTGCTTCGGGCAGTTGCGTCTCATGAGGTATTTATATTTGGAAAATCATATTACATAATTAGGCCTCCGTGGATCGGTGATTACGATCCTTGCCTATGAAACCGGAGTTTGCGGGTTCAAATCCCGGCCTGCGCATGTAGATAAATATTAAATAAAATAAAATACTTTTTGATCAAAATCACGAGATTTATAAATTTATTAACCGACCGGTTTCGCTATACTCAACCATCTTCAGGGTACAACTTAATACTGTATTTAATTAATAATTTGTACCCTGTCCAGTCCATTAATTTTTACCCTGTCCTTGTCCAGTATTAATTTGTACCCTGAAGATGCTCGAGTAAAGCGAAACCGGTCGGTTCATAAATTAATAAATCTCGTGGTTTTAAACAAAAAAGTATTTTATTTTATTAAATATGTCAAACCAAAAAGTGATTGCTTTCTACAATAATATAAGATAAATATTATTTTAAAAATTTGTGTCACTTCCGTAGATGTCACTTTGGATGTCTTGGGTTATTTCAAAATTTATTAACTTAAAAATAATATAATTGAGTGGAAGGTACTCTTAGTATCATTTTAATTTGGGAGGCGGGTATGTTTATCGCCGTCCCGGGAACTTTTTATTGGTATACCAATACCCCAGCCGAAGGTCACCCCAAGTAGTTCGTTCGATAAGTTTGATAATTTAGCAGGCATGTCCGGGTTCATGGGGTAAGGATTGTATAGGTCTTGGCGATGATTGCGTTTGTCCGCCCACTGCGTGGAGGGCCGGATCAGTGAGGCTGGTTGAGGGAGACCTAACCTAGACTTCTCCAGTCGACTCCCTCGACCTAAGGATGGGTCTGACAGATTTTTTCCTCAGAGCCTCCCGTGTGGAGCTAATGTAAAAAAATAAATAAAAAAGTATCGCCCTGGTGACAGACCACAATCCAGAATAGAAACGTTGTTTGAAATGGCTTTAGCCGTTTTTTAGTGACCAAATGTAAATAGCCACATACTTCCCCACCTTTCTCTTCTCCACCCCCATATTCTCATCAGCCTCACAACATACCGCAACAATTGGGTTGTCTCAATGTCTCCTGACGGTTGGGACCCGTTGGAACTCTAGTGCGGTATTCACATAAAAAAAGTTAGATATGTGTGTACATAAGTTAGTATTGTTTATCATCTGAAATACCGAAAACACTTGCATCGTATCGAAGTGATGAATATTTTAAAACTTTTATTGAATATTTAAAATATCACATCAATTGATCTGAATAAATTAAATTAATTTCAATATTCAACACGGGACAGGATCCCTGTAAATCACTTTCTCATTTTAAGGTGGACATTTTTATAACCTGCAGGACATTTATGGGTCCCTTTAGCTTCCACCTTTCCCGGTTACTTAAGTACCAGAGGACATCTTTAGGATGGCGCTGAAAGTTATTTTATTGTGTCCTTTTATTGATGTCAAATTAAACACTATTATAAATTATCAGTGGCCCCTCGGCCCATACCTGCACCGTGTTTTAAAAGGAAGGTGGATCTAATCGAAAGAAATGGAAGAATATATATTTTTTTTATAGTATTTAGCGCAAAAATAATTATTATCCAACTGCTCAGTAACCTGTGCACGAGAACTAAATTGTTTTCAGTGGAAAATTAAAAACTAAATTGATTTTTTTTTAATTACTGGTAGATACTGCCGTTATTTTTGCTTTATTTCGTTGTATCTATTAATGACTACGTAAGACCCCAGATTCCGATTTTTTTTACCGATTTATAGCAAATTTCTACATGTTTAAGCTTTTAAAAAATCTGTGTTATTTTTTAAGATAATCTCCATGCACCTAAAAATTTTCTGTTTTTTAACATAAAATTATAGGTATGAAAAAAATGGTGACCGGACAACTCAGAAGCACCCCAGAAAGGTCATTAAGAGTGATGATAAAAAAATATAAAAATATTGGTTAAATAGGTTAAGTTAGGTTAGGGAACGTACCCATACTACGTGACACGTTTAGGGGGGGGGTCTTCAAAATGTCACGCTTGGTACAAATGAGCAGCGGCGGGCTTAGGTTTTTGGTCACTGGGGGGGGGGGGGGGTTAAAAACTGCAAAAAGTTGATCACGTAGTATGGGTACGTTCCCTTAGGGTTACCGGCTATTTTAAAATTATTTTTTCATAGCTTTTAGGGACCTTTCTGAGTTGGCATGGAACCGAAAAAAATCACAGTATTTCATTAAAGATATTTGCTCTATTAAATAAATCATGCTTTATTAAATAGTTCCCTAACACATATAATTATAATCGGTTTTAATATTAAGAACGCTCCTTCTAACATTCGTATTTATATATCTCCCTTTCAAACGATCTTCTTCTGCTTTTTTAATGCTTACAACGGAGTTTTAAAATTCAAAGTAGAGCAGTTTATCCACGGTCCTCCTCATTCATGTTCCGGGGCGGAATGTAGATGCGTTAGTCATCATGATTTCCTCTGTTTCCTCATCTTCATGTTTATAATTTCGTCATATTCCTGTCCGTTTATTTCCAATTCGTCATGCTTGTTCGTCACCTTCCTGTTTGTTAATATCCATATCTTCATTTTTTGTTTTTTTCGTCGTCTTCCGGTTTGCAACATCTTCAACTATGCATGTTAATTTCGTCATTTTCCTATTTGTTGTTTTCCACATCGTCATGTTTGTTAATTTTGTCATCTTCCTGTCTGTTTATTTCAATATCGCCATGCTTGTTAATATCGTCATCTTCCTGTTTGTTGATTTCCACGTCTTCATGTTTGTTAACTTCGTTTAAAAATCATCATTCTCTTCATTCGCGAGCTTAACATAATTTATTTGGTTTAGTTTAGCCGTTTAGTTTGACTGTACCAAGAAACGGCTGTTTCCGCAAGGATTACATCTTTCCTTCCGATACATTTACATATTAACATAAAGCATCCACTTCGAGGACTTGCCCACTGTCGCCGGAGTCAGCGAAGACTATCTATTTAAAATATTTTACTACGCAATAGATGATATTTAAAAAAAATGTAAATTTTTTAATAATATTGTAAAATTTCACTACCTTTCATCTTAATAATGATATACCTTCATATAAGTTTAACATTTGTAACTAATTTTAGTTGTCGTAATAAATTTTCAAATAAAAAATGTACAATTTTCCAATATTGTCAAAGTTTTTACATTGCGTTTTTATCATGTCATGGGACAACTTTGGCGTAAAACGCTCATCTATATGTAAAGGCCTTCAAGGCGTGAATAAAATAAAATTACAGATTCAGGTTAGTTTTAAGAAATACATAGGTAAATCTTATGCACACGTAAACTAGCTTTCAATAACCAAACAAACTTTCTGTTTGTACATATTATGTACGTACATTTGTCGATACAGATATATATGTACTACATATATATCTGTATCGACAACACGATGGACTAGGCATGTACAAAGAATGCCGGATACACGCGTCCCAAAAAGAATTTTTACTGGACACCCAGGTGGAAAGAGAAAAGTGGGAACACCCAGACTGAGGTGGGAAGACGAAGTAAGAGGGGATGCAGCACAGCTTCTCCAGGTACCAAATTGGAAGTCAGCCGCTGAGAACAGGAGGAGTTGGAGGCGACTGTTGCAGGAGGCCAAAGCTCGATATGGGCTGTAGCGCCATCGAAGAAGAAGAAGAAGAAGAAGAAGAAGAAGTTGCATTTTGAGTATCATGGCTCAAATTATATGTAGACTTATGCCTCAAATGCTTTTAAAGACATGCTTTCTATCGAAGTAAATAATTTTCAAACATCGATCCTTTCATGGTACACTACATGTCATAACAAAATATTCCATTTCATTGTGAGGCAGAAGGACTCAAGTCCATGTTTTTGTTTGACTCAAGTGAGCGTCTTTTTTTAAAGAATATTTTTTTATATGTAAAAGGCTTTACATGTAAAATATTTCATTTTATTTGCTCGCTTTTAAAACGAAACTAATTGATTTAATAATTTACAATAAAAACACATAAATTTGTTTAAGACCACTTTTATTTTAAAACACTCTACCGGTTTCAGAAGCACCCTGCCTTCGTCAGGAGAATATCATAACTAAACTATGATACAGAATGTTAGGTATTTGAGTGGGAGGTGAGCAAAGGGGTGGGGGTAATTGCGGGATTTCCGGAAAGAACAGAGCGGTTAATTGGAAAAATATTTAGAATGAAACTGAAAGATAAATTAATTTGGTTATTCAGATTTAAATGTTCGGGTTAAATTTTCCCCACAGGAAAAACTAAACCCTTTCACACACTTCCCCAAATGATCATCTAGTCAACCCACGCTATGAAATTGCACTATATAAGTATTATAAATACAAAATAATACAAGAACAACATGTCAACCTACTAGAGACCAAATGGGAATATAATTCACCGACTCCAGATATTTTCATATCAGAGGGTTCGGCTCTGTGGCATTTCTAATTGAACCTATAAATCCTACTGATCCCTCAATATAAATATTTAAAAAATCTTTTGTAATCCTACATGTATTTAAAATTACTGATTTTTGCATTTTTATATACAAATTCTTTGATAAATCTAATATGCTTAAATTTTGAATCAGATTCCTAGGTATTATGCCAGTGGCCGAAATAACAAATGGTAATATTTTTATAGTCCGAGAATGCCAAATTCTTTTAATCTCATTTCCTAAATCTGTGTATTTTCTAATTTTTTCAGAAACAGTTTTTTGAATATTACAGGAATTTGGAATAGCTACATCAATGATATAAGTTATTTTTTTATTATTTTATTATTATATTATTATTATTTTGTTATTATTTTATTCAAAATACTAGCATTATTATTTAGGGATTTTCTGATTTCTAGTGCTTCTAAATTATCTAATTTTTTGTTTTTATTGTTACGGTGAAGAATTTTAACCCCTGTGTCCTTATTAAAAGTGTGATCTGTGGAAATTAGGTGATTAGAAAAACTCTGAAAAATTATTATTATTTCTAGTTGCTTTACCTATGTAGAACGAAGGACAATCATTGCAACATAGTTGGTAAATGTCTGAGTGGCTTAATTTATGATCTCTATCTTTAGTATTTTTTAGTAAATTACCTAAATTGTTATCAGTATAGAACGCGGGTTTAATGTGGGCAGGCAAGTTTTTTGTAGTAAGTGAGGAAAAGTTGGATATATATATATATAAAATTCTGCGCCATTGAACGGGATTTATTATTTTATTATTATTTTCAGGTGTACCCAATAAAAATGTATTAGTTGAAATGAGTTTAAGTTTCTTATTTAGGATTTTATCAATTACTATTTAATAATTACTTTTTTATTATCTATCAGCATGGATAGCCGAAGAAGTTATGAGACCATAGTTACAGAAAAATAGTTTTTTGGCTATATTATGTACGTACATTTGTCGATACAGATATATATGTACTACATATATACCTATACCCGAGAAGCGTACGGATGCAAGTCCAAAATTTGAAGAAATGAGTTTTCGATGCAGACTTGAATTAAATTATTATATGGACAAATGTACGTACATATTATGTACATACATTTGTCCATATAAACAATACAACAAGTAACTCACTTATACCAGGGTGACAGAAGTAGCAGGAGACATGATCTACTAGCATACATTACAGTCGATAGTAGCTTACGCTACTCAGCGGGCGCGCGTGCCGCCGATTTGGTCTCGATGCGCAGCGCTTCCGTTCTCCGGCCCCAGCGGGCAGGTGCCACACTCTGCACTCTGCACTGCCACAGTGCCGGGCGCCGCTCAACTCGCACAGAAAGAGGGGATCTTCAGAGCGGTAAAACGGTGAAGCGATAGAGCGGCGAAGGAGACACCTGACGCGCTCATTCGGTTTGGCTGGGTGGTTCAAATGTCAACTAATGAATATGTGTTGTAATTAGTAAATTATTGGTAGGGATTTGATTGATTTGAATAAGGAATCATTTTAAAAATAAACTTATAACCTACAGTGAATACAATTTTGATTTAGGTGCCATGTTAATTTTTGTATTAGTTTCTATTAAAGCTGGATACACACGACAGAGCAAATAAGCCAAATGGCTCCGGGCCGATCATCGTGTGTGTGGAAACTCAAATTGCTCGGCGTGGCTATTGAGGGAGTCAAAAATCTGTGAAAAAAAGCCATGACTCGGTTCGGCCGTACGTGATAAATTTGCGCGCCAATCAAAATTCAGACTTAAGTACTGCTTCTTCAAGTGGACGCGATTTGTTTCTGTATGATAGAAAAATGTATCTGTACTTACCTTTTTACACATCTACCGCGTTCAAAACATGTCGAAGAAACGATCCGTTCTCATGAAGCTAAGATCAACTGTAAATGGGTGTTCCATATGGGATCCATCAAGTTTCACGAACGTGCACCGGTGTAATGGGGTTCAAAGCAAAGATACTTAAAATACTCAGTTTTCCCACATTGCGTCTGTGTATTGGAGATGCAATCGGTCTGTTAACAACGGATTATCAGATGAACCACACCCCTTTGCACAAAATCAAGTGGATTTGTGGAGCTACAGCCCAGAGGTGGTTTCCAAATTCAATCTTTGGGCGTGATTGAGATTTTTGTAGGATTATCATCTGGTATTATTGAAGAATCTGCTATCTCTGTACAAGACGCGAAGCCAGATTTATTCGGGTTATCATGGAGAATATGGAGATACATGAGCCGGTCTGATTTACTTAGGCAATCCGCTCATGGAGAAACTGAAAAAAAACCAGTTGGCGATGCAATAGCAATCAACATAATGAACAAAATCGATATTTTTCTGATCTGACATGTCAAGTTTTCGAATAATCTGCGATATGTCAGTTCAGAAAAATATCGATTTTGTTCAGGAGGTTGATCGCGATGGTGCGGCGGCGTCGCTAACTTTTTTTTCAGTTTCTCCATGAGTAGATGGCCTTACTGACTTACTCCAAGCATTTCAATGGAGTCTTTATTGGAGAAGGTGCTTCCAGTAAATTGCACCCACTTGTGAAATAAGTAACCTACTTACTGTTGTTACTAAACTTAAACTTACTTATGATTTCTGTTCCACAAAATTATCAAGTGTGTCATATGTTTATAATTGCCAGTGTAGGCAAATGTTAATATAAATAAATAATTTCTCATAGACATCCAAATGGATAGACAAGCAGTTACAGATGAGGGGTAAAACCAAACTATGGAGAGCGAAGAGGGGAAAGATGACTGTCATTCGTTGAACAATCAATCTGACAGTATATAGGCATCTCGCATTACAATATCACCATTTAGTTCTTAAAAGCAAAATCTGCTTTGAATGAATAGACCTTTTTACATGGGAGCACGAATTGCTTGCCACGTTCAAAACTTATTTGCTAAGGCCAAATGCTCGTCCCAAAAAGACTCGCGCCAATACACATATCAATATTTTCTTGCCGTGTTTAGTTAAAACACTTTTACAAATGTTTCATAATTTACTTACCCCTGTAACCAGCGACGAGCACATTGGAGTACCGCCCACATTCGCTATGTGCATATTGATACGTAGATATATTGTATAGCACAAGCTGCCGTTATTTCGTTAAATGTATGGATGTCAGCTTCTCGCTGTTCACGGCAAGAATGATGACGTCACACATTTTAGATTCAAGCGAGGCTATATCCCCTCCCCATGGAGCGAGCCGGTTCCAAGGAGGAGCTACACAGCCGGCGCCATGTGGAGGGGGAAATAATACGTTTTTATCACTTAGGGCAGGTCCAGATATATTCATATGTCCGTGTAATTTCTAGTATTTATAATAATCCTGGTATTTTAAAAACGAATGAATATAAAAAACAAACAAGTATTTCAGGTTACACTTGAATACCCCGAAAGATCTGTTTCTGAAAAGCGACAACGGATCCGGAAATCGCATTTGTCAAAGTGTCATGGCCGCCATCGGCAGGTAATCGATGGCTCTCATAGAGAAATTATCCAGTATTTTATTACCATACCATACCCTGCCCAGACCCAGCCCTGGCAATATCTCCATATTTAACATTTTATTGGGCAGAGGTAAGGCAATGCTAATTCGATCATCGACTTGTTTTTTATACCTTCGATGATTCATATCGAATAAACTTTATGGTGATTTTTATCGTATTTAGATTATTATTTTTATGCACATTTCCTCGTAATATTATTATCGTAATTGATAGGTTTTTGATGGGTGTTTAATAGTATACTTAAAATATTTAATTGACGAATTCCAAAGACGAATATTTCGTTTGTTTATTTGAAAAGCGATACATATATGTTTCTTTTTTTTAAATTGAAATTCAGAGCTCCGCTGTTGTGAACCTCTTGAGTGTAGTTAATTTAAGATTACCTACTGGACTCACTAGGCATAAGGACCTATTTGCATGTCGCAACAAATTATATAGCAAACTCGATAATTCCTCGTTTTACATAGCTTAGCAAACAAATATACAAATGACATTTTAATGTAACATGATGTTTAAAAATATTGAAAAAATTTTGTATGTAAACATATTATTTCTGGTAATTTAAATTTATCATTGTTTTCATGTAATTTAATTTTAACCATTTGTAAAACATTGTTATTACTAACCCTAAACATCTAAAAACTTCTGAACATTAATTAATAGTACCCATGTGAGTAATGTAAAACGCCCGTGAGAAAAGAGTGCATAAAAAAAGAGTATTAAAATAAATAAAATAAACTTCTTCTAACACAGCAAACTTATTTTGTGGCACCATTATGATTGAAATTAATAGATTACTTAATTTTAACAGTGGAATAGAATTAATTCATTGTAATGTCAATGGCATTCAGTTGGACAAATTAGAAATTTTAGAGATTAGAAAGAGTGTTAATGCAAATTTAAATATTATTAATAATCAAAAATTGTTTTTAAATGACCCATTATTAAATCTATTCCCCTTTTAAATTTTTTTTTAATTGTTCTATATTGCCCCTCGTCCCTTAAACATCATTTTCTTTCTAATTTTATTATTGTTTATGTCGATTATTTTTCTCTATTACCTATATATATGTCTATTTTTAAATTAGTTCTGTCAAAACCCTGAAGAAGTCAGCTTTGCTGACGAAACATGTCGGTTTTATAAACAATAAAAGTGGTAAAAACGAAGTAATCTATTAATTTCAAATAAAATAAAATTTCGCGTTTTTCTTCTTATGCGATAACTGCACACCAGTTCTCGGCCTCCCGGAACCAGTGGGATTGTGGCCCCAATTTTGGGGAGTGGGTTAATCGTTAAGAGGAAGGTTGGGAAGTATCTGGCAATTCAGATTTTTTTTTTATTATTGTTTTAATTCTTCGCATCGATTTTTGTTTTTTTTTAATCATATGTGAAATTTTTAATTACAAGTTTTGGAATCGAGTATACGCGGGCGAAAATATATTTCTATTTAGTTAAACAATGGTTTTCACATTGAAACCATCAAAATAAGCGAGTGAGTTCGTGTAGTTCGAACGCGGGCGAAATTCTACCGCGTGTTATTGTGGCGGGCCTCTCGGTTATTGAGATCGGTGCCATCCCGACGTGACATAAAGCGTTACGCATATAATTTTCATTTCCCGCGGCCAGCGAACCCGGTGGAGAACTCCATTTCATGGTTACTCACCGTTTTCCGAGAGAGAGTGTCGCTACCATTTGGGCAGGATTGAGAATGAAGCGTCGAGGAATCAGAAGGACCGGCAATCCGCAGATAGTCATGGGATTCTACCCAAATCGGTTCCCGAGCCGAGTTTTACCGAAGGTGGAGAGAGTCTGGGCCTCCCCTTCGCCAGGATCCCTCATCAGGCGTCACCTTGAGAGGCCACAGGGGCCTACTCCTCTCAGCCGCAGTCCGGGTGTGGGTAGTTAGTTTAGGTTAGGTGGATTCGTTGGTCCCGGGTGAGTCTTTGTAATTACTATGATTCTGTCACTGGACCTTTATGTTCAACGTACCATATTTATGTTCTCACTTAATACTGGGTTTTAATGGTGTAAACCGACTACCCTGATCCTTTCCAGGAGTGTCATAATAAGATATGCCCACGCCGTGAAGGGAGAGTCTCGTGCCTGCAGATCGACATTCCACATATACCTAGTCGTGGATTGGCGTCCTAGATTCAGTCCTAGATTCCATCGGAATCAAAGTTTATTTGTGGTTTGCGGGAGCGAAATGAAATTGACTTGCATAACTTATACTTATAGTCTCCCACGCATACGGTGTTTATTTAGTAAATAGCACTTCACCCATTCTACTTATTTAACATCCTACATAACAAACGACTCCCAACGTAGTAATCTTCTTCTTAACAAGGTAGCTTGTCTGCAGGATCCACCGAACATACATCACTTATTTATTTTTATTTAGTGCATTACAAGATTATACATTTAATATACGTTATTTATAAAATGTTGTGACTGACCAACTAGGAAGATTCCGTTTTAGGACATTCATTGGTTTCATGTATCATAAATCAAGGGCGGATCCAGGATTATTTTCTGGGGGGAGGCACAATGGGCGGACGAGCAAAAAAATTAACAATTACTATTAGGATGTTTATCTGGGTGGGGGGGGGGGGGCACAAGGGGCGGACGCACAAAAAAATCAACAATTACTGTTAGGATTTTTTTCTGGGGGGGGGGCACAAGGGGCGGACGGGCAAAAAAATTAACAATTAGGATTTTTTATGGGGGGGGGGGGGGGGGGGGGGGCACAAAAGGCGGACGGGCAAAAAATCAACAATTACTAATAGAATTTTTTTCTGGGGGGGCACAAGGGCCGGACGGGCAAAAAATCAACAATTATTGTTAGAAATAAACTTGAAGTTTCATACTTCAAGTTTATTTCTACAAGTTCAAGATGTATAGGAAGGTTTATGAAAGTGTCAAAACAATCGAAAAATTAAATGTTTAATAAAGACAGTTTCAGCTTCTAAGTATGTACTGTGATGGAATCTCCACAGTACACAAAATACCACGTGCCCCCGTGCCCCCCCCCCCTAAATCCGCCCTTGATAGCATTTAGGTCACATTATGCTTTGAATTTTGCCTTTTGTTTTGACCGATCGTGACGTCACGACATGTATGTATGTCAACTAATGTATACAACATCGCAATACGGCAGTGGTCTTAAAACTTTTTAAAATCGCATCCCGCTTGGTAATAATCATTTAAAATGCTTCAAACGGATCTAGATATACTTGGTCGATGGATTCGACGAAAAAAATTCGCGATTCCAGCCAGAAATAGACAAGAGTTTCACGTATCACTCATGTTATTTCTGTTATTTTATTCATATATTTTAACAACTCTGATAATTTGATTTGTTTCTAAGTATGTACTGTGATGGTCAATGGAATCTCCCCAGTACATAAAAATACCGTGTGGGGGGGGGGGGGGGGGCACGTGCCCCCCCTAAATCCGCTAGTGTCATAAATATCTATTTAAATAAAGAAGGATGTCTGTGGCGGGTGGGTGGCACGGATTTGTTTTTTTATACTTGCCTATATACAGTTTTATTCCGATATTGATAAAATTTTACACACCTGACCTACAAAGAAGAAAAAGGTCACTGTCTAAATGAGGCCTCTAAAAAGCATTCCCCTTTTCCCATCCACTAAAGTATACTTTGATCTTTCTTGATGAAATTTTGCACACTTGACATTCAAAATAAGATGAAAATTACAGTTTGCATCTGATTTCCAAAAACTCTGTGTAAAGCGCGGGCAAAGCCAGGGATTTCAGCTAGAATTAAATATAAACCCTTAACAGTTATTTTTTTTTGTTTTTTACAGGCGATTCAAAAGTCATTAGTTTTTTCCTTCCTGGTTGAATTTCAGCATCATTTTTTGTAACAAATTTTGATTAATCTGTAACTTTTTTAATTGACTTATGTGTTTTGGGCCATATGTGGCCTTAGCGGGATTTGGTAGCGGACCACCCTTAAAACCTGCTGCCCCTTGCCACAATAAGGTGCATCAATCATCCCTTTTACGTATAAAGTCTTCAAATAACAGTTAACGAAGCTACTAAAAATTAGGTCAGGAAGTTGTATTGGAAAGAGATATCAAAGAATACTCCCTTATGGGTTGATTCTGTGATTAAAGGATGCAAAAGTTTCGTTCTTTCCCACTCGTTTAGCGCGAGCACACGGACGCAACAAGATTTTTGTGTATTTAAGGACCATATCCAGTGGAGAATTTTTGTGGACGAGGCTAAATCCCAGCCTGGGATGTAGCGTTGTGATGATGTGATTTAAAAACAGTATGTGTATTTTTTTAATTTAAATTTTTGAAAGACATAGACTTCCATGACATATTTCCCAATTATGAATAACTTTATTTATTTATCTAAAGGTATAGGTATAGAATATGCTTCTATCACTACGCTATAACTGTGTCGAAACAAACGTAGGAGATACCTAAATATATTCATATATGTATATAAATATTAGTATAGAAACGTTAAAGTTTAATATGGTTAAGCATAATTTATTTAAGGTTGACATAAGTTTTTGAAAATAAATAAGCAGTGTAGGTTAAAATGAGAATAACACTACACATGCAGAAAGAGAAGATGAAAAAAACAATAATATGGATTTTAAGACTCACAAGATTATAAAATTAAGTGACGGGATAGATATTTTTATATTTCTTGAGCGTTAACTACTTATGTAACAATTTCTAGACATTTTGTGGTGAAGAGATTTCGTCTATCCTGGTACATTTGTTGCTTGAATTTTAATTTATCTGCTACCGGTTTCGACACCGTGTCACTCACTAGCAAACTAGTGAATGACGGCCGGCGTAGTCCAGCGGTAAGGCTATTGACTCGCACACCGAAGGTCGGGGGATTGAATCCCGGCGTGGCAAAAAAAAGGATTAATTTGTGTTATTTCACAATTAATTCATTTAAAATAATATATAGTATATTTGCGGCACGTTCAAGAATGGAAGATACTCTCAGTATCGCCCTGGTGTAAGACCACCATTCAGAATTGAAACGTTGCTTGAAATGGCATTAGCCGTGTTTGGTGACCAGATCTGAATAGCCAGGTACTTCCCCACCATCCTATTCCCTATCTCCTTCCCCTCCCCACCACCTTCAGCCTCACAACATATCCCAGTTGGGGATACCATAGTCTCACAGGATTCAGACGGGAGCAGTTGGGACTCTTGTGTGGTATTCATATAAAAAATAATAAAAAATTAAAACTAACTTAAAATCTGGTCCCACCTATTAAAATCTAACCATTTTTGTACTTTCATAAATTTTAAGTTAGTTTTAGATGTGTCGAAACCAGTAGAAGAAAAATAAAAATTTAAGTAAAAAAAAAATTTACTGCCCTGAAGCACTGAGGAAAATAATTTCCCTTAGGGCCTATGTCATCTAAGATGCTGTAAAAATGATCATTTTGAGGAGAGGAAGGAATGAACATTGGTCTTGAAGACATTCGTGATGTAGGAAGGAGGAAATACAGAGGCTAGAGGAAATGTACATGGAAAGTAAAACTCTTCAAAATAAAAACCATTAAAAGTTGGGTTGTAAGTGAACTAATATTCATATTATATTACATCTATGTAAATATTCATTCACAAAGGATTTACGTAAGAACTTATGTCTTAGGTATATAAATATCGATAATTTAAAAATATGCAGAAGAAACAACATATATCACATCTTGCATTATTTTTGACAGTTAAGTAATGGACTTGATCCGTAGATCGCGAAGGACAGGGTGTTCCGAGTGAAAACTGGTTGAGTCAACCCAGGTTTTTATTTAAAATTCTAAAATACTGTGCAGATTTTGTGACGTGAGAGCTCACGGTTCTAGATTTCAATTTGCAAGACAAATTAACGATTTCAAATTATTGCGATTTTGTTCTACGCTTTAATTACAAAATGGCCACATCCCTGTTTAAAAAGCCAAAAGCAATAATTCGTGTCTTAATTATCCGCAGTTTTTTAAATAATTAAATATATATAAGAGTTTGGGGGATGTGAGCACCGCCCACTTCTCCTCCCCTAAGACCCGGTCCGGGCGAAAGAAGGAACTTCTTTACGTTTGATTTACTTCCTCTCAATTAGTTATCTGCCTTTAATTATCAATTTAAACTTTAGGTAAGTTTAATATCAGTTTTATTTATTGGAGTAATTTGTTACGTCTGATATTACTGGCATAATTACGGCATTTTTAATGGCACATAATCACATCATTTTATATAAGACATCCGATATTTTTTTAAGACTTTTTATAAAGATAAATCTTGGTGCTACTTCGTTTAATAATAATCAAATAGAAATAGATACTGTTATATTCTTTAGTCCCAGATTGGAATTATGCTCGTTGTTCGTTGACATTACAAGTTTGTTTATTTACGTTACTACGTGGTTTACAATGAATATAAGTAGACCCGACGTCCGTTCTAATGGATGCAATGTGTTTTTTTTAATCTGTGAGTTATTATATGAGTTACTCGAATATTGGCAATTTGTGAATTATTGGAAACATTTCTACCAATTTTCTATTTTTTTTATAATTTTACTTAAATATGTTTACTAGATTTCATTTCAAAATAACTATCCTCCGTTGGTCACCATGAAACAGGCAGCTGCCTAGTATGGTGATCTAATGTATCTTCTTAAGTAAATGTATTAATTATGCAACATGTACTTATAAATAAATACTTCTGCTCCTGTCTGGAGCCAGTGAGACTATGCCAAATGGGGTATGTCATGAGGCTGAATGTAGTGGGGAGGGGAAGGAGATGGGTAAGAGGAAGGTCGGAAAGTATCTGGCCATTCAGATCTGGTCACCAAACACCGCTAACGACATTTCAAGCAACGTTTCAATCCTGAATGGTGGTCTTACCAGGGCGATACTGAGAGTATCTTCTACTCTAGAACGTGCCGCAAATATACTATATTATTTTTTTATGTGAATATTATGTATAGCATATTGGAATAACGTAATATTGCGTATGCAGTTTAAAAAACTTAATTTATGTAAGTATGTATGTAAAAATCCCTGATACCGAACTATTGGACACATTTAGCTGATTAGTCCAACCTACGCTCTGTAGATATTAGTTCAACCTACGCTCTGTAGATATTAGTCAACACTCTGAAGTTCGTATATATTAGTTCAACATATGAGCTGTAGATATTCGTCCGACATACAGGCTGTAGATATTAGTAACTGGAGTCTAGTGAGGTGGTATATACCAAAAAATGTATTTTGATATATTATTTAATATTTTATATTGTAATATCTTGGTTAATAAATAATAAAAAAAATAATAAAAAAGAAGTTATGTTCTCGGTACATCGGTTAAACTGGTAATTTAGGAAGCATAATAATTGATTGGCAAGGGTAAATAAAATCATTTAAATAAGTCGTCTCAGCGTAACCTAATTACAATGTGAAAATGACCTGGGCATAATTTTCGACTCAAAATTAAACTTTATATCTCATATAAACACAATCACTAATAAAGGAATAAAAATGCTTGGCTTCATTCTTCGAAATACCAGAGGTTTTAGGAATATTTCAACTGTAAAAATTTTCTATACATCCTTAGTACTTAGTCAAGTCGAATATAACTCCTCGATCTGGTCCCCCCATTTTAAATTACATTCAGATACAATCGAAAAAATTCAACACAAATTTCTAAGACATATAAATTTTAAACTCGGTATTCCCATTGAAAACATAAATTATAACTACTTGAAAGAATTAAATTTACGAAGACTGTCAGATCGAAGAATTATATCCGACTTAATATTTATGTTCAAAATTGTAAATGGTAAAATAGACAGTCCTGATTTAACTAAGCTCATCGAATTTCATATACCCACTAGAGCAACTCGCTCCAAAATCTTGTTTCAATGTAACAACAACAGAACTGAGTACACGAAACACTCGCTTTTACCTAGATTACATGAAGTTAGTAATAGATACGCAGATGTGGCGGATCTATTTAACTGCACGGAAGCTAGGTACAAGAAGGCTATTCTATCATATATCTGCAATCAATATTAATTTTATTTATACTATAGTATTGAATGTAATTGTAGCCCTTTGTGTCATTTCTTAATCAAATGCCACAATTAACTTAACTTTTTTTTATAATTATTTCTTATGTACCTACAACTAATATTTTGTGACATGTAATATGTATTTATGGTATATTTATACCGTTAATAAATAAATAAATAAATAAAATTGCCTTAAATTTCGAAACAGCTGTCACAATAATACAAAGCTAAAATACTTGCAAAACTCAATAATAACATTATTAATTTGATTTTATATTTAAAAAATGCAACATTATAAATATTAGATATACCTAGACACAAAAAACTTAATTTTAATAAAAGCTATTGAAAAAGTGCTCCCATAAAAAAATATATGGGTCAAATAATGACTACTTTTGATTTTATTATGAATATAAATAATGTCTTCATAAAAGATACCGCTACCTTCTCCTCTTATATAATGTTATGATTTCCGTTAAAATGGTAGACAAGGCGTAAAATACAATTGCTGAATCGAGAATTTAAATTGGTCAATCCAAAGAGGGGTAAATTGCTTCATTCAGAAGAGTTTGTTTAGGATATTCAATATCCGGTGGTGGAATTCTGTCCAAAGCCTTATTTTATATCCATTTGTTGGATTGTGGTTGAATATATGTTATTCCTGGGAAAGGATTGAAAAAATCTTCAATATACCTATTATGATTATAAAAATTATTTAAATTTTTTATAAGAAAAACTCTCTTTTTATAACTTTTGAAGGTTATTTCCGTCAATGTAATATAACATTGAAGAAGAAGATAACAATAATAAACTAAACAAAAATATGAAAAAGGACAATACACAGAAAAACAGAAAAAGATAATGGTCGCAACTGGGACTCGAAAGGTTTAAAAGAATATTCAATTTTTAATATGAACAACTCTCTTTTTATATCTTTTGAAGGTTATTAAAAGAGAGTTTTTAAGGTTAAGGCACGCGTCGGTTAGACCAGAATTCTGGGTTCAAGTCCCAGTTGCAACAATTGCCTTTTTCTGTTTTTCTGTGTCTTGTTCTCTTTCATATTTTCGTTTAGATTATTATTGTTATCTTCTTCATCAATAATTTTATTTTTATCATCTTTATAACATATGAAAACGTTATTTTTTATACAGCTCCATGCTGGAGGCCCGGGCGAAAAAAATTCCCTCATAACCTATGTTATCTTCGGATATGCTGTGTGGAGGGTCTTTTTATGGAAAACAAGCAGAGGAAGTCCTGTGAAGGAAAAAGGTGTGAGCGGTGGGTAAGACTCTATTGGTCAATGTGTCCAGGAGTGACGGATGTATGAATGAAGTTTAAGTTTACTTTAAAGTTAGTAAATTTGCTTTATCACTATTATTTTAAATTTTTATTACATTCAAATTCAAATTCAAAAAAAAAAAAAATCTTTTGATAATTATCATAATAATATTTATATTTGGATGACTTATTTTCAACATCTCCACAAGTAGAGTCATTATTTATTTGTCTACTTACCATGTATTTACGTACCTATTTTATTTAGCAAAACAGCAGCCTACAATAAGAATAGTTTATTTATATGTTTATTATTATATAAATCTACCTTATTGAAACCACTTAAAGGAGTCGTTGTTATATAAAAACATTGTACCTAACTAAACTATATATTAATTAACCAATAACAATTCTTACATTTATATAATTATATATTAATAATTCGACTACCATAATACGGGCATGTGCCTAGCATGGTAGTCGAACCACCTGTAAAAACTGTATAAAAAGTTATATAATGAATAAAGAAAAGAAAAAAAAAAAAAAAAAAATCCATCCCTCCCACGGTGGTGTAAAGCAATGGGTCGAGAGACTCCGGCTGGAGAAGTCTAGATTATATCTCGGCCGAGACCGTGCTCGCGGCGTCGATATAAAATCGTTGGAAGTCACCGATCCGATTTTGTGAAATTATCGATTTTACTGTGCTAGAGTTCCAGTAGGTAACAGCATTTAAAATAACAAATTTTTTAAGCCGGTTTCCTTATACCCATCTCATTCCCAGAACTTCCTCTCCTTCATTTCCTTAAAAAGACCCTCCATACTGCATCCCCAAAGATATCGTAGGCTTAGAGGTAAATTATTTTCCTCCTGTGTGAAGCTATTGTTAAAAAAAAACTACACTTCAACAAAGAATAAAAAAATGGTTGCTAGCCCTTTATTGTAAAGTTTCATATTTAAACCGACTTTTTAATAAACCCAATTCGTAGAATGATATTCATTTTTTTATCACTTGCCTTCTTTTGCTGATTTTTTATATCATACTTCTTAAAAAAACAAATTTAACTCTATAAAATAAAACTGAAATATTATTTAAACCTAGGCCTATCCACTGATAACCATCAGATTGTATTCCTATTAAAAATTCGATTAACCCAAAGATTTTCTTGGAAGGTTCAATAAAAAATAATGATTTTATTTGTAAACTCAGGTTCCATTCAAAGTATCAAGTTTCAAATGAATTTTTATGAATCGAAAGGTTATTTAATTTCTCATAATATGACTGATAAATGCAAAGTCAATAAAAAAAAATGTTTATATATCTATTATTTGTATCAAAGATCTGGTGATAATTTTTAAGTCGTAAATTATTATGTGTTTTTTACATACTGCCTGTTGTGTAGCTTTTCAATACTTTTTATAGTATTTTGTTATAATTATATTAAGTGAAATTATCTATATTTGAAGACAACTAGGGAAAAACAAGAAATGTCAGATTAATATCCCATATTGAAGTAACAATTCAACCTAGTGGCATCAGTGTGTGTCTTTCAAAGTGCGAAATTGTTTTATTTATTTTAAACTAGTGACAATTCCACATGCGTTGCGTTGCAGCCGCTACCCGAATTTCTACCGATTTCTTACATATCTCCCTTAAACACGTTCAGCCTTACTAAAAAACCCCGTGAAAATTTTATTCAATTGACAAACGGCCGCGGATGTGAAAACATTACTAATTAAAAAATTGTTCATTGGAAGAAATACACACTGTTTACACGGCCTCTCTGTTTTAACGATTGATGTCCGAACGAAATTTGGAATTTTTTCAACGTATTTTAAATGTCTTGTATATTTCTTATTTTTGAAGATGTCGTAAAAGCAAATACCTTTATAGAAACTAGATAGAATTACCAAATGTCACAAAACTGCGCTATATAAATAAAATATTATTATTATTATTATTTTAGATTTTTGTATCTAAAATATATGATCGTTTTTGAAAATTGCAGTATTTTAAGTTTCAAGATGAAAAAATTTGAAAAAAAACAGCTGACTGTAAACATATTCTATTACATGGTCGAAAAATTTTGGAAAATTCAAAATTAAAAAAATACAGTCCTCTTATTTTATGAATTTGGAAGAAAACTGTCACTTCACTTTTTATCTCGTTCATATAATTAAAAAGGATAAAAAAATATAATAATAATTCCGAAAAAATAACTGAAAAAATCTGACATATTGGATTCATTTTTACGCAATTAATACGTCGTTTTCTCGAATTTGTTTTTATTTACACATCCATGAGGCTTTTACATTATTAAATAATATTAGGTACTTTATGGAAGTTTTATTAAATTCACGCAGAAAAATCGTTAAAAAAATAAAATTTCAGAAATAACCTAAAACCTATCGTTAACGAAACTTAATCATCAACAAAACAATATTTAAAGGACTAAAACTGAAAAAAAGTAACGCCAGCATTGGTAATTATGTTGAATTACACTAATATCACAGTGAATTAATCATTTAAACGAAAATTATCTTCAAAAACATAAAAATTAACTGCAAATACAACTGAACATTGTCAAACATTGTTTTACCGCGAAGTTTATAAAACAAGATGGCCGCGGCGCCTATGCAGATCTATGTGAGATTCAAGGGGACCAACATAAAAATCATAAAATACGTGATTGTGTTATTAGTAAAGACGTAAAAACACAGTGCACCGCGCAAGCAGCAAATATGCAGTTCTTCTTTCGTATGGTGGGGGGTCAGAGGGGGAGATCTAGGTCTGCGAGCCAGTCTAGGGCCTCAGGCGTTGCCCTGTGGACCTCATCAATCCCGCCGGGTAATGAATGGAGCGGGCATTCGTTGACCACATGTTCGGTGGTCTGCACCGCACCGCATTCACACGTCGCCGACTCTTTAAGGCCCCATCTATGCATCATGTGAGCACAACGGCTATGGGAGCACCTTATCCTATTGATGGCAGTCCAGAGTTTGCGAGGCAATGAGAACCCAGGCTGTCTCTCAGTGGGGTCTTGCACGAGATCGGCGTTTTTGACGTTGGCTGATTGCCACTCAAGCTTCCACCTATCTTCTTGGGTGAGAGGCATGGGCGCCCGCAGAAAATTTTCTAGGGGGGGGCAACATATTTTTAGTAATGTTTTAATTAACTGGAGCGTATTTTCATGGCGAACGAACGGACAGGACACTGTAGTAATGAAGGGCATAATGTAGCAACATTTTTTTTTATTACCACAATATATGTATATAACAAAAAATATTACAACATAAATTTAAAATAAAATTTATTCTTTAAACAAGAACTGAAGTCGTTTGTTATCGCTACCAAACATTTCTACAATTTTGTCCATAAAGTCTTTTCTTGCAGTTCGCTTTGTCTCTGTGTACGTTTAAAGACAGACGTTCATCTGACGTTGTAGATCTAAGCCATGTTTTTACACGACGTAATGTGCTGAATGATCGCTCCACCGTACATGTTGTTGCTGGTAATGTTAACAAAACTAGTAAGGCATACCTGACACTGGGATAAAACTTTGTAAAAGGTAACAAGTCGATGAAATCTTGGCAACTTTTGCATTCTCGCGTTTTCTAAAAATCAAACCAACTCAAGGCTTCAGTTTCAAAATTATCAATGTGGTATACCTGATTAATAGTAGACATTGCGAGTATATCCTTAAACTGTTGAAGATTCAGTTTTCACATTTTCGAAGGATGTAGCAATGCTAAGTTAAATTGTGTACTGTTGGCTTCACAAAATCGACTCTCCATTGAGTTGATTAGAGAATCTGACTATTTTTAATCAATCCAGGGGGGGGCAAGTGCCCCCCCTTGCCCCCCCCTGCGGGCGCCCATGGTGAGAGGTGTTCGAAGGAGTCTTTCTCCTTCCGTCCAGAAGGGTTTTCGAGACTTTAAACGGCATGCCGGGTGAGATACGACATCATCGTGCAAGGGTAATATGCAGTTGACCGCTCGTTAAGGCGTTTTGTTGTTAGTAAGGCTGGTTAAGTTTTAAAGCTCTTAAAAAATGTATGTTTTTCTTGAAGATAATATCGAGATATATCCCGCGCCGAAACGCAAATTATATAAAATTCCATCGATGGAAAAAAATCGCAAAGTATGCTCCAAAAAATATTATAAACAGGTTTGTTTCAGTTATTTTACAAGTTATATGTAGGAAAAAAATCACAGCGTTTCTTTAAATGCTGTTTAAGACAACCCCTGCGAGATTTTTTCTCTATTTTAAACGAGTCGTGTTTTATTAAACATTTTCACAATTTTCGCATCGATTTTGTCGCTTTAAATATTAGCGCGCTCCTCTAACATTCGTAATTTCATATCTCTCCATCTTATTCTTTTTGAGCCCGGTTACGACGCCTTAAATGAAGAAATTATTTCTCACTGCGTGTCCTTTCCCATTCTTCTACCTTCCCCGCTTTCTCCCTTCCGATTCCACCCGACCCGCGACTCCAGCGTTCCCCTTCCACCTTCCCCGTCTTCCCCCTCTTACCGCTTACTTCTTCCACGTTCCCTGCCTCCTTCGTCCCCCCTCCTGCCGTACCCCTTCTTCGTTCCCCTCCTCTCTCCCGGATTCCCCTCCCCCACTAACCATCCCTCTCTGCCGCTAAACTAATTAAAATACTCATTTTTTATAAAGATTTCATAACGCCAGAGTTCACCAGTATATATAGAAACCATCGCCTGCATGCGCACATCAAATCACCAAAGTTTCATTGCAATCGGATGATGGTTTAGGAATGCATTAGGGACAAACAAAGAAACTTTCGTTTTTATATATTAGATTAGATTTTTATTCATTCTTTCCTTTGGACTTATCTTTGAGTTCTTAACTTATCTTTGAGAAACACGTTGATAATACTGTCAGTGAGGGTAGGTTTTGTACTGAAATTTTTTCAAAAACATTGACACTCATCCGATTGTCCACAATTCACTGCACACCACTGCTACAGTACCTAGCTGTGCATTTAAAAATAATCTATAGATTGTATGAACAACAAAATCCTCGAAATCATGCAATTAATGTACCAACCTAACCAATTTTGGGTTCCTTATCCGAACAAACACCTGTCTATTCGAAAACTTGTTCATAAAATATAAACATTTAAAATACGATACAACATTTACGAACACGCACCTACTTATATTCCTACAAGTAATAAATATATTGTCGAACCGCCCTTCCGTTCCATATTTAAATAACCCCAACGCTTTTATTATTTTTTTGGGTGTTTGACAAATCTTCGGGTGTCGTCACCTGGAACCCAAAACCTCACGGTGGCAGGCTTAAAAAAAGATTTTGTGGTTAAATCTTTTATCGGTTGAACATCTCATACGTTTTTTTGGTAATTTGAATTTTATCGTGTGAAAACATGTTGAAGTGTCATAAATTTGGTAATATTTTGCTGACTTGTTTTGTTATTAACTGATTTAGGATTTGATTCAAACAATCGTTAAACATTTAATTAATTGCTTTAGTCGTGTTTTGACAATGCTAAATTAGTGGGAGCTAAAATGAAAATTAAATATTATTTGATTAAAAGGAGGCATGATTTATTTCTCAACGTTTTACCTTTCCGTGGTCAAATGAAGGTATCTCGAAGTTCCTTCCATTGTATGGAGAATGGAATATATTTTCACTATCCCCCTAGTGAGTGACTACTTTCCGGAATCTGGTTCCATGCCAACTCAGAATGAAACCAACCCAGAAACACCTCAGAAAGATCATCAAAAGCTATGAAAAATTAATTTTAAAATAGCCGGTAACCCTAACCAATCTTATATATAAAAATCTCGTGTCAGGGGTGTTTGTGGTCGCACTCCTCCGAAACGGCTTGACCGATTTTTGTGAAATTTTTTATGATAAAATTAAAAAATTTATTTTAATTTTTTTTTTGCATATTTGGTAGGTATGAGAATAGTCTTTAAAGTATATTTCATACCGCTAGGTGATTAATGTGTCCCCATCAAGAAAAAAAAATTCTAATTTTTTGACAATTTTTTTATTTATTTTTTATTTGGCATCAAAAATACCTATAAACCCAAATTTCAACTCTCCCACCTCCCCCCTCCCATTGTTTAATCGCGATTTTAGTATTTTTGTGTGAACAAATTTAACCGTCTTTCGTATTTCAAACAGAACGAAATTATTTATGTTGTTGAATGACAGATGGCGCTACGTCTACCTCGTCGAACTTTCATCCACACATGAGCAAGACAAGCGCCCTTTTGATATTTCATTCGGCATCATGTTCTCGCGTGGGCAAAACATCGAGCTTATTTGTGTTTGCTAAAGACGGACTAACAAAAAATATCGTACTCTCAATTACTCTTCGAAATTCATATTGATTTTCTTTATTTCATTTTCCTACTTTAGTTGGTGTTTTTTGTTTTTATCGGCGGTCATCGTCTACAGCGCTCCATTCCTCTTTCTGTCATAGATCCCATCCCCACACACTTACAATACATTCGTTATTTTTTATTTAACAACCAAAACACTCACTATAAATAATTTATATGGCAGAACAACGTTTGTCGGGTCAGCTAGTTTTATATATTTTTTTATCGTCACTCTTAATGACCTTTCTAAGGTGCTTCTGAGTTGGTTTCATTCTGAGTTGGCCGGTCACCCCGGAATCAGTAGGTACTTCGTGACAGCATATCGGTAGAACATATCTGAAGGTTTTTTTACATTAGCTCCACACAAGAGGTTCTGAGGAAAATAATTTCCCTCAGAGCCTATGTCATCTAAGGGGATGCATGCGGAGGATATTTTTAAGGAAAGGAAGTTCTGGGAAGGAAATAGGTATAAGGGGTGGGTAGGAATCTGGAGCTCAGTGTATCCAGGAGTGACAGACGTATGAATCCAACTCTCCAACTGCGGTGCAAGACGATGTGTCGAGAGATTCTGGCTGGAGGATAAAATATCACTCTCAACCAGTCTCTCTCGATCCTGCCCACCATGCAGCAGGTGGGCAGACGTATTGGCCGCTAAGACCTGGACAAACTTCACCTCACGAACCCGGGCATCCCTGCTGAGTCACCAAACGTAGCGAACCACTTAGGGTGACATATGGCAAAAAAAGTCATCCGAGACCAAAATTTCATTTACATTTTAGTCCAAATAATGTCGGGAGTCACTGGTTAAAGTAAGTCAAGTACGTCCCTTAACACCGTGTGTACTTATGGGATGTGTGAGGGCGCACCAAGCTCCCCACATTCCGAAATAAAAAAATAGTAATTATTATTTTTAGAATGATATTCCTATATAATAATACTAGCTTTATTCCCCGGCTTCGCATGCCCCCCCCCCCCTTCCCCCTCCACAGCAATCCCCACCCACCCCCACCCCTCCCTCACCCACCCCCTCCATACCCGTTGCATTCATCTTTCAAACAGCTTGCGTGCCACCTATTAAAACGTAACAATCAAACAGGCGCAGGACATTATTTAAACTATCAAAAGAAATCTCCATAGTAACCTAAACAAATAACAAAATGATAGAGCAAGTCAAACAATTACTTAACAACGCTTTGATTTTCGTCTGAACAATAAAAGTAAAGTAAATAATTTCATAACGCCAAAGCTTACCAATATATATATATATAGCCTATAGTACTCGCAAATAATTTAGCTTTCTATTAGTGAACGAATTTTTAAAATCCATTCAATACTTTTTGCCGTACATCCATACAAACTAAAAAAAATATTATATATTTAAAAATATAAATTTAAATTAATATAAATAATATTCATATATGTAATATAATAGGAAAGGAAAGGATAATATAATAATTTTAACGTTTTTAGAGTAAATGAAAGAAATTACGAAATTGTTTTGAAATACAAATTTATTTATCATATTACACAATTATACGAGTATAACGATTTTAAAACTCGGATAACGATTGTAAAACATATTATGTGATTAAATATATTCTCAAAAGAAAAATCGCCGAACCCTGATTACAGTAAGGAAGAAGTGGTCGGTACAAATGATAGGATCTGTCTTACCTCGTACATCTCCAGCCATGCAATCAATCAGTCATGATAAACTCAAATAAATACCCTCGATAGCTTTAACATAATCTCTCCCTCCTTTTCTTAGCCTTCGCACCTAACAGAAAAAGAGTCTGCTACGGAACTTTGAGCGGCTGATGATACTTGTATCAATAATTTCTTACCGACTGCATTGAATATGATGATAATATTTATGCACAATTATTGAGGAGGGTGATTGGATTGGATGGGAGAGAAGTCTTTGTTAGTACAAGTAAACGTACTATCTTTTTCATCTCTCAACACTTTCGATAATGATGCTGCATTTGGCTGTGAAGGTATTATATCAACGGCGTTCATTTGATTAATTTCGGATTTAAACAACCGCTTTGTGTGAACCATTAATTTATTGCAAATTTTGTTCACTATTTGTTTCACTTATCTATATATATATCTAATACTAGCTGGTACCCGGCATGCGTTACTATGCCATTTAATAAAGGAATTGTTTCTCCCGCGTGTCCTTTCCCATTCGTTCCGTTCCCCTTCCGTCTCCCCTTCCTCTCTCGCATCCCCTTCCCCTCTCTCCACTCCACTACCAACCTTCCCTTTCCCCCGTCCCGCCAACCCCCCTCCCGAGTTCCCCTCCCCCCTTCCAGGTTCCCCTCCCCCCTCGCTAGTTCTCCTCCCCCCCTCCCGCGAACCCTCTAGCCGAGTTCTCCTCCCCCTCCCGCATTCCATACATTCAGTCCCGGTACATTCAGTTTTCAAACAGCTTGCATGCCACCTATTGCAATTTTTTTATACAAATTTCATTATGCCAGAGCTCACCAGAAGTTTTATACAAACCTTGTCCTGACAATAACGAAAACAACAAAAAAAGAATTATCCAATTTGGTGCAGTCGTTCGGAAGTCATGCGCGTACATACATTTCGGCGATTCATTTTTATTTATAAAAATAGAAGATAGATAGATATATATATATAATCTTCCTCTTCAATGAAATATTACATTAATGGGTTTAACATTACATGTTGATTGACATTCATATATACTGATATTATATTGGTATTACCTTAATATTATTTTTATACAATTTAAGTTAAAAAATTGCTTAAATTTTTTCTTTGCATTTTATTTTCTATACTTTCATTTTCTTTTTTAATCCATAATTTTTTTTTTTTACCAATTTCTTGATTCTCGAGTTGATCAATTCATCAAAATCACTACTAAAATTTCTTGAAATGGTTGAAAAGCATTCGTGCTAATAAAAATAAAAAACACTTTCTTTTTTTTTGGAATGTTCTTTTTATTTCTCTTCTCTATATTTTTATATTTTTATTGTTAAATATATAATTTACACTTATTATATCTTGTATCTACCATCAAAACCTTAATAGAAGTGAAGAATATGAAGTGTTATATCTATGTATAAGACAATATTATAGTCAACACACTAATTACATGTAAAAAATCTGTTCTTTTTGATTGTCCTAAAACGGGCAAATTGCCTAGTTGGACAGCCAAAGATCATATAAAGATGTAATGTTTTCAAATAAATAAATAAATAAAAACCATGAAAAGCTATAAAAGAATTATTTAAATAAAATATGTGTATCTATTTCTTTTATTGTTTATTTACCAGAAGTTTTTTCGAATATACTAACGGCGTTCATTCAAAGGGTAAAATTCTAACGTCTCCCTTATTTGTCAAAATAATATTAATAACATTTTATGTAAAGAAAATTGCAAATAAAATGTTTTTGAAAAACAAATATTTTGGGCTAATATTTTAAGATATTTTCGGCTTCACAAATCCTACAATTTTAATATCCCGTGGTTTTATACGGATCAGCGCTAGTTTCAGTAATAATAATATTTTTGAATAAAATCATATTGTAACAACTTTGCCATATATTTGCTGTTCCGAGCTTAGATCTGTACGGTTTTAGCTTGTAAAAAATAGTACTGACATAAGGCAGATACGGCAAATCAAAAACGGGGCCTTAATTTTAATAGATGGCTGCGAGAGTCTAACCCGTGACCTCAGTTTTCCCAACCTGCTACCGGTTCGTCCATTAAGCTACAATTTTAAATGGAATAAAGGTACTTTTAGAATGTTCTGCTGTACTTTACACAATAATACGCTAAGTTAAAATCATTCGAAATATTTAATTTTGGCTTTAATGTTAGAGTGTTTCTGATTTTTTTCAATTATACGAACTTATATCTGCTTTAGAGTCATTCTGATTTTTTTAAAAAACCATTAAGTTTCTCTGTGACCCTCGAAGTCGTGATTTTGATAGAATGGAGTAATTTGGATGAGTCAAGTATGGGTGCTATTATTGTTTTAAGTTGGTACGTTGGTATCCAGTTACCCCTTCCACCATTAAAAGCAAATAAAAAATATTTTAATAAAAGGTTCAGTGAAAATGGTTATTTTTAATTTTTCTAAATACTCGTTAAATTAAATATCCTTTTATTGCTTGTAAATGAAAGTAAATTCGCACTTGTGTATATTTTTTAAATGCCAAAAATGTTTTTATCGTAATGTTATGGGACAGCACAAATTCGGTGATTTGAGTACCATTTATTGGATAACCCACACCCCTGCCATAGTTCACCCCAAGTTTAAAGAGTCAGCAGGGGTGCCCGGATTTTAGGATGAGGTTTGTCAAGGTCTTGGCGGCAAATGCAATTGCCCACCTACCGCGTGGCGGGCCGGATCGGGAGATACCTTTTGACCTCGCCTGTCAGATTTTCTCGAACCATTGCCTTGCACCGCAGTGGGAGAATGGATTCATACGGTCGTTACTCCTGGACACATTGAACCCCCAGATTCTTAGCCACCCCTCACACCTTTTTTATTCCCAGAACTTCCTAATAACCTTCACACAGCATCCCCAAAGATGACCAGGGAAAATGTTTTCCACAGCTCTCCTCCTGTGTGATGTTAAAAAATGCAATTTTATTACCCTGGAGATCAAAAAAGATATAAATAAAAAACTTGTTCCTTTTGCTGAAAACTTGTTATTCTTACTTAAATTAATAGGTACAAGCATATATTTTAAAGAGCGCAGAATGTATTTGTGCCCACCGTTAGTGGTTCAAATTGGTTCGAAATAGTTTCAAACAATCTCCCGCAGTTCCCTCTTACCCAGCAGTAGTCCTACGAAACAGTGTACCACTACCAAAGCAAAAAATTTAAAATGATTCTACTACTGTACTAGTTCCAGTATCTAGCGAAGCTCCCGACTCTACATTTAAGTGTGTTTAATTGCATTTTTTTAAATCTTTATTGCTATTTCTAATCCCTTGAAAAGTAATTCCTGCCCCAAAATAACAAAGCTGTGGTTAATAAATTAGCAATCCATGTATATTTGATTATCTTAATATACCTCTCTAAATTCTTAATGTACCTCTCTAAATTCTTAATGTACCTCTCTAACTTCTTAATGTACCTCTCTAAATTCTTAATGTATCTCTCTAAATTCTTATGTACCTCTCTAAATTATTTTTAGGTAGGTACATTAAAATATCTTTTGCATTTTTTTATTTTATTTTTTATTTTATTTTTTTAAAGAAAGACAAACATTCCCGGGTTACGAATAACCCAACAATGTTTGAAAATCTCCTACTACCAACACAGAAAGCCGAAAATGTTGCTTGGAGGATTTAGCCAGCCGAGGAATCGAACACGCGGCGCCCGGGTGGGACCCAAGCGCTATGCCCACTCAACCACTGACCAGTCATTATACTTGTACTTATTATTAAGCCAAATATACCTACCTATTTATTTCATTACATTAATGTTTTCTTAAAACTCAATATTAAGTACAGATAAGCTGTCTAGTGACATATTTGTTGAACGACCTATTAACTTGTAATAAATATCTAATATTGCTTTGTAAATAAATACATAAATTTGACGGCCTCCGTGGTCGAGAGTTGGCAAATAAATTTTAGTTGATTTTTTTTTAAATTCACAATAAATTCATGTAAAATAATATATAGCATATTTGCGGCACGTTCCAGAATAAAAGATACCCCTGGTATCGCCCTGATGTAAGACCTTCATTCAGAATTGAAATGTTGCTTGAAATGGCTTTAGCTGTATTTGGTGACCAGATCTGAATAGCCAGTCTCACCGTCTCCTTTCCCTCCCCACTACCTTCAGACTCGCAATATACCCCAATTGAGGATGCCATAGTCTCACTCGCTCCAGACGGGAGCAGCTGGTACTCTTGTGAGGTATTCACATTAAAAAATATAAAACAAGAAAGATACTTTTACGCATCTTTTATAACCATTTTATAAATATTCATCTAGATTCTAGATAAACAACCGATTATTATGCTAGACTCAGGGTTTCCCAAACTGTGTTGCGCGGAACCCTAGGGTTCCGCAGATCCTGAACAGGGGTTCCGCGACGATTTGTCGGAAGAATTTCTTTTAATTAATATACAATTATTCATATTCCAACACTACTGAAATTATTCACAAGAAATTAGTTCTTAAGTTAGGCACTAGAACTAGACCCTTCCAGGTACAGAGACTAAGCTTTATGGAAGTTTAAAGAGCCGTATATGCTGTTATTGCAATAAATCTTCATTTTACAACAATAACGAAATCTCTGAAATTTATAACTGTGCTGTGTAATAACTGCATGTGTTTCACGAAATTTCAGTTCCCAAGGAACCCAACCATATTTTTTTCGAAATCGACTTTACCTGAAAGTACAGAAATGTAAAAATCAAACATCCTGCGCACCCCGCCCCCGCACCTTTGCTGCAACCCCCGCTGCTGGCCGCTACGCCCGCAGTCGCTGTATTTGTGGACCATATGACCCGTTCGGTGTGTGGGCCACTGAAGCGGCCTTCTAAGAAACGCACCAGAGAAGAGAACAAACTGATGACCTCTGCAATCTCTTCATCCCTAGCTGCCCCCGCTGCCAACCGCCCGCGCCTGCCCCCCGCCCCTAAGCACATGGACTAGGAAGCCATCGGACTAAGCCCGTGCCCTCGGTTTCTACCAGTGCCGTACGTATAGAGTGATAAATGACAAAATAAAATACCTAAGAGACAGTGTTTAAAACAACAATCAATAATAATAAACAGTTCACAGTGACAATTATTCAATGTATTATTACGAGTATATACATTTTCGTTAGCGTTGATGGTTTCTTTGCATATTTTGATTTCTTTGTTATTTTGATGGTTTCTTTGCAATTGTTGTTATGAACTGCAGATTTATTAAATATAGGTTTTGAGTATGTGTGAGTAAGATTAAGTTAGGTTAAGTTAGATTAAGTTAGACTAAGGATGTTTAAGTAGATTACTAAATACATACGGTAAATGTATTATTGGGGGGCAAGAATTCCAATAATCCATGCGCTTGATAGCTGCAAGACGAGTTGTTATCTAGCCTCCTACATTGGTAAGTAAATTAAAATAGTACATATAAAAAGATATTTTATTTAACTTATTGGGGGGCTAGAATTCCAACAATCCATGCGCTTGATAGCTGCTTACGAGTATATACATTTTCGTTAGCGTTGATGGTTTCTTTGCATATTTTGATTTCTTTGTTATTTTGATGGTTTCTTTGCAATTGTTGTTATGAACTGCAGATTTATTAAATATAGGTTATGAGTATGTGTGAGTAAGATTAAGTTAGGTTAAGTTAGATTAAGTAGATAAAGTTAGATTAAGTTAGACTAAGGATGTTAAGTAGATTACTAAATACATACGGTAAATGTATTATTGGGGGGCAAGTATTCCAATAATCCATGCGCTTGATAGCTGCAAGACGAGTTGTTATCTAGCCTCCTACATAGGCAAGTAAATTAAAATACGTACATATAAAAAGATATTTTATTTAACTTATTGGGGGGCTAGAATTCCAACAATCCATGCGCTTGATAGCTGCAAGACGAGTGGTTATCTAGCCCCCTACATAGTTAAGTAAATTGAAATACGTACATATAAAAAGATATTTTATTTTATTTATCGGGGGGCTAGAATTCCAATAATCCATGCGCTTGATAGCTGCAAGACGAGTTGTTATCTAGCCTCCTAAGTTCAGTAAATTCTAATGTAAAATCTATGCTAATTTGTACAGCGCTCTTGAGGCGATTTTTCGCAAAAACAGCGCTATATAAGTTGTCCAAATTTATTATTATTATTATCCTCTTTAGCAATTAGTCGAAATATAAATGCGCAAGGTGCCGTAAATTTTGGTGAAAATTTTAAAAAAATACATTTTTGGATTTCATCAGTTCATTTCAATCATTTTGATTTGTCTTTTTTATTTTGTCTTTTATATTTTTTATGTGAATACCTCTCAAAAGTCCCAACTGCTACCTAAGACTACGTCATCCCCAATTGGGGTAAAATAAGAGGCTGACGGTAGTGGGTAGGGAAAGGAGATGGAGAAGATGAAGATTGGGAAATACCTGGCTATTCAAATCTCCACCAAACACGGCTAAAGCCATTTCAAGTAACGTTTCAATTCTGAATGGTGGTCTTGCGCCAGGGTAATACTGAGAGTATCTTCCACTCTGGAACGTGCGAACATATTATTTTTATGTGAATTAATTGTGAAATAACACAAATTAATCAAATAAAATTTATTTGCGCACTCCGGGATTCGATCTCGCGACCTTCGGATTGTGAGTCAAGAGCCTTACCCCTAGACCACGGCAGTCATACACGAATGTTTGAATGAATTAAATTTTAAAGTATTTGAAAAGATTTCCAAAGAATTTTAAGAATACGTACGTACATAACTTGAAAACAACTCTTTTGCCATATTTTTCGAAAACTGGTAAGAACGATTCCTGGGTTTGGAATCCATTGTCTGTGACAGCTAAATCAGAAGCCTTAGCGCAAGTGAGTATGAAAATCTAATTGATTTAATTAGTGACTCTTACTTGAAACAAAAATACAAAGATCAGCCTTTCAATGATTTCTGGCTGAGTTTGTCAGAAGAGTAGGTAGGTACCTCAATTTATCAAAACACGCTATTATTGTTTTACTTCTGTTTTTTTACAACCAATTTATGAGAAGCAGGGATTTTCTTATTATGCTGCAACCAAGCCAAAGTGCAGGAACAGGCTCATCGCCACATTAGATATTAGAATCCGACTTTCCAATATTTTGTCTGATATCAACAAAATATGCAGTTCACGGACTCAAAGTTGTCAAAGTCATTAGGTGTTTTATTTATTCCCATTTTGTTTTGTTTAGATTCCATTTTTTATAAATAATATGTTTAATAACATTTTTTTATTTTTACTTTAAGGAATTACACAACCTAAAAATAACTTAAGTGTTCCGTTAAAATTTACGGGTTTGCAAAGTGTTCCATTGCAGAAAAAGTTTGGGAAACCCTGCTAGAGGTACATATGTAGTTTCGTAAAATTTTCGTTCAAGTAAATTATTACTTAGGTAAAGTAGTCAATTAGTAAGTAAATTCAATCCATCCGCATTACAGGTAAATAATTGGGTTCAATAACATTAAGCATCCATGTAATATTTTACCTAGAAAGTTTAATACACTTCCGTAAAAACGTATTGTTTTTCCATTAAAAACTCATTAGTTTATATTGCAAATGATTCATCACAATTTCCACTTCAATCAGAGTAAAGTATAGTTTGTAATATCCTAGTAATATTTATAATAAATGTTTTTTTCTTTTGGAGCAATAACCAGCGAATGAACCGGCGTATTACTATATTAATTGATGCTGTTTCTATTGAGGTGTATCATTTTCGTGTTGTTTTTTACAGTATTATTATTTACAAGTACAAGGAGCTTACCGTTTCGAAGCAGAAGGTAAGCTGGAGATATATTTGAATAGATTAACAGTACCACAACTAGGACCGGGTTAATTCTATTTAATGAATGCAATTATTTGAATCTGAGTGGCAAGGTTTTGTGGGATATCAAAATGAGCGACCGCTGTGTTTAAATGGTTCCATGCCAATTCCGAATGAAACCAACTCAGAAATACCTCAGAAAGGTCATTAAAAGCTACGAAAAAATAATTTTAAAATAGCCGGTAACCCTAACCTAACTTAACCTATTTAACCATTTTTTTTAATATTTCTTTATCATCACTCTTAATGACCTTTCTGAGGTGCTTCTGAGTTGGTTTCATTCTGAGTTGTCCGGTCACCGTTTAAATTTGACTCAAATATTTGATCGTCGTATCACCAAAGCAGTGTTAGCGGACCTAAATGGGGGTCCCTACATTCTGCCGACAGACTAGCTCAGGTTTTAGTCAGCAGAGCGGGAGAGGCCCTCACCACCAGGGTGGTAGGATCTGTGAGGCGTGTGTGTGGCTTCCCTGAAATAAAGCTCAAATTTCTACGGGCTGGGGGAAGGCAGTGAAACCAGTAACCAGGGTAAACAACAGTTATATTGGGTAAAACACCTGCGTAAACACAATATCACAATAATGCATACAGAGTAATTCAGGGTAGCAACAACAGTTATATCTAAAATGGAGGAATCTGTCCCTATAATCTCTCTGGAAGGGCTATTTATCTCCGCGGTGAATTTACTGTGAACACACGCAAATATGGGGGAATATAACAGCTTGGGTACTCACAGTGAGCGTTTGGACTCTTGTATCTTCCGTATCGGGAAAGAATTCGGCCATTCTTGGTGTCCTAGTGTATCACTTAGCAAAAACACGTTCCATGCTTCCGCGTGGAACTTTCTGGAATGCGCGCGGAACGATTATCACATTATGCGTGCGTACTAGACCGGGAGTTGCAGGGAAGTGGCGGTCGGCGGCTCGCTATCGACGGTGGCTTGCTTGGGTTCCGCCGCCGGTAGCGCGCCGGTAAGCTAGCGGCGAGGGAGTGAAACTGTAGTTTGCGCAGTGGCGTGCGCTACAACTTGGGAGGAGGGGCCGAGTAATTTGCAGGGGCATACTTGTGTATCGTCACAGCAGCTAAGCGAAAATTTATAAAGGTAATTTTTATTTTATTTTATTTTAGTTTATTAGGTAAACAAACACATATATAGTTAAGGTAATTACATATTACATGGTTGCATGAACCAGTGAAGTTTTCGCAAAAATTCATAGTATTATATGACAAACATAGATTAAAACAATAAAGAAAACATAGAAATAAAAAAAAAAAACAGATTAAAGTATGTAGGATAGATAAAATGAAATTAAACTGTGAACCTGTGTAAAAAAAATACATTTTCACATAAGATAATGTAAACAAATAATATATTTTCATCGTAAGATAATGTTCAAGGATAAACATGATAAGCTCTTTACCAGCGTCCTTGAGATGATTTTTCACAAAACGGCGCTGTATAAATCATACAAATATTATTATTATAAAAAGAGAAAACAACATAATGAGAATGAGAAAATAATACACAGGAACAGCCAACTCATCGTAAAACCGTACCACGGCTCTGTAGCGTCTCGGTAGCTACACAGTGGAGTAAGCCTACACTGCTCAGGGTAAAAATCTTTACTTATCATCATAATGTTTCTCGACAGCTGTTATGATTTTTTTACGGTAGCAACACTGCTCCAAAGCTCAAAAACGCGGCCAATTTAGCATTTCGCGGCGTGTTGCCAACTTCACGTTTATTCATACGTCAACATCAGTCAACACAACAACGTTGACTTTGGTAAATCTATATTTAGACCTAAAATATCTTTCCGTGAGTGCCGCAAATGGATCGTACCTATATAATATTTGCCAAAGCTCCGTTCAAAACGTCAAGATTCTCATAAAAGTTCGCTATTTCGTCAGTTACAACGCACGAGGTACTGAGTTAACCCTGGTGATCGGGTGGTTTAAATTCTGACAGCTACTACATCTTCCGTACAGCGACTCGGTAAAAACACTCGCATGCGCGCGATTAACCCACTATGTTGAGTAACAATTTCACCTAACCCGGTCTTGCTCCGAGGTGTAATCTTATTTTGCGATGATGAGTAAGGCTGTAGGTTACTTATTTATTTATTTTATTTTGCAGAAACGAACAGTACATAATTACATAGAAGAAAATAGTTCCAAAGTTATAGAATTTAACACAATAATTGTGTACTAGACGTTTGTACATAAACTAAATATAATAGGGAGCTGGCCACAATGACACGCCAATGGAGTTTCGTACGCCAGTGGATTTTGGAACGCCACTGGTCTTTTAAATGAATTTACTACTTTGACAAAAAATGCTTCTAGGTATAATGGCAAAACTGATTTGAGTACTGGATTAAAATAAATATTTTTCACTTTGGAGACTGTGGGAGACTGGGGTTTTTAGGTTACTGGGATACTGGGAGAGGTAAACTGAATCTAAGACTGATTAAAACACTTGAAAAGAGGTTTGAACTTGGAGACTGTTGGTATCTTGAGTTGGTATCTTTCTTCTTGGCTGATAGTTTTGAACTGACTTCCTACCGGTTTGACTTCTATTTTTATAGGGCAAACTCAGGTCGGACTTTTGGGGGACAGAACCTCCTTAATTTTTCCAAGGTACTTGTTTTAGGTAATTTCCCTGGTCGCTACGATTGGAAGTCAGCTGTGTCAAAATTATGTGTGATAGTTTTTGCCATGATCTTACCAACTTAGGATACCAAAGCCTCACATAATTTTTATTGTGTTTACAAGAAAAGGTACAAGTATACATATGTGATATAAGGTACAATTTTAAACAGTAAATATTTTTCTTAAAGTGCAACAATCACTGATAGACGTCAGTTTTTGGGTTGTTTTTGTAGCATATACTCATTTTTAGGTGATGATGTTTATTTCTTGATCCAAATTATTCCCAATTTCTCGAAATTGAGCTCCAAATTTTTCGGAACATGAATTCGCTGTCGTAAATATTTACGATTCAGATTTTTCCTTTGTTCAGAATTGACCAATAGTGGCTCGGCTGGTCGCATGGTGGGGGTGATGTAAATAGACAGCCAATTCCTTGGCGTTGATCATTGCTGTCTAGACTCCCTTGTGGAAGTATTAGGTGGTTATTTAGATGTGTTTTCTAGTCCAATGAGGCTGCCGCACGTATTCATTATCAATTTCATTAATGTTTTCAATTGATTAGTTAGTTAAAGGACATAATTGCGTTGTAGACAAATCATTTGGAAGGGGCACCACATGCACATTATTCCGCTAGCCAATAGCAGCACTCAGATTGTCGTGCTCGCGGCACGGTACTCTGTGACAGCGTAAATTCCAATCTTGAATTTCCAGGGTTGTCATATGCTTTCGCGCACTCGTTCAATGCACACGTATTCCTATGACACGTTCGATATAAATTGGTACCAATGACATGTCGCTGTTATATACTTATGTTTTTATGTGAAAAATTATACATGTTACCTAAATTAAGTTAGTAAATTATTGAAGGAGAGGGGTGTGTGTGAGTGTTTGTAAGGGTGTGTATGCGCGTGTGTGTGTGTGTGGATGTGTGCGTTATGCGGGCGAATTCAGTGTGCTTGAAATGTTTTTCTTAAATAGAGGGAGGGAATCAAAAAAATATATCGGCATTTGTGGATTTTTGAATTGAGTTGAATCTTTGAAGGATGCGGGAAATGGGGGAGTTGGCTGCAGCGTTCTTATTATTACTTGTTGTGTAAAAGGTTGGTGTGGCGAGTTCTTTTAGATGGGATGTTAACATTTATTTGGGATAGAAGTTCTGAGCAGCCTATTTCGTTATATATTATTTTGGTTATAATCAACTAATCTGGAACTGAAATTAAAAACACGCAAACCAAGAGATCCCGTAAAAATAAAATCATTGATTACCTTCAATAAACATATCCATTGGGAGTATTTCATTACATATTTACATTTACGCCTATTGCGTATTTCGGTATAGTGCTTTTTTCTTGTCATTTATCAGTATGCCTTTTTGTCAAACTGAAATTTGATTTTATTTTTTTACCTTTATGAGTAAAAACATCAAATTGTAATATTTAATTAAACGAAAACAATATTAGCGAAACTAAATCGAAAAATTTTCCAGACCAGATTTTCGATTGAGTTTCGCAAATATTGTCTTCATTTAATTAAATATTAAAATTTAATTGCTTCAAAATTATTCTCATTTCGTCTTAATTTTCTACATTCGTACTTGAATTGCATTGTTAAAAAACACGGATTTTATTTTCATGTGTCATTTTAACGTATTATGTAAACAAAAAACCTAGCTAAGGGCTCTTTCAATTTAGACGTTTCGTGTCGGACTTGGTCGGACTGCTGCCGCACGTTTACTGTACCGCTGGTTATAACCCGCTGCCGTGCTGCTGCCGTGCCGCTGCAGTACGGTAGCAGTCCGATACCAAACGCCTAAATTGAAAGCGTTTCTGACTGCCGTGCGTTTGTATGCTAGTGATGTTTAGACGTGGGTCGTTTGATGTTTTAAATTCATTTTGAATATAAGATGTTTAAATAATAATTATTATTCTGAATTTGCCAACCGTATTTTGGAAACAAGTCATTCTTTTGATATTAATAAAGGTCTTAAAATTTTACATACTTACACTACGGGCATACAACTAGATAATTTAGAAATTAGAAAAAGCGTTAATAGTAAATTAAATATTATAAATAACCAAACATTTTTTAAAAATAGCCATCTCTTAAATTTATTTTAATATATTATTTTAGCCATCTCTTAGATTTATTTTAATATATTTATTTTATGTTAAATTTATTTTTATAATAATTATAATGATTTATTTTGTTAATTAATCGCGTCTCCTTTTTAATATTTTTGTCTATGTTCTAATTTATTCTTATTTGTCTTTACTCGTTTGTCATTTATTTTTTAAATTAACATCTTTCCTGATAAAGGTAACATTGTTATCGAAACATGTAGATTGATTATTAAATATAGTGGTGTAAACAAAGTAATATATTTTTCATTATATAATAATATTTGATTGAAATAAATAGTTTGATTTAAATAATAGTTTTTTTTTACCAGTAGTTTTATTTTTAAAATCCTCTATAAATTTTTCACAGATACCTTCCCAAGCATTTTTTGTTTCCGTGCGATTACTGTGTTTGTCGCTTTTGGAGTTCCATATAGCAGGGCGTATTTCAATTTCATTTATAAATTCTTCCACGTTTATATCATCCATTTTAAGCAAACAGTAAACTTGAAAATTCGATGAAGTTAGCTCTCAGCTCTCACGTCTTGACACCGCACTAGTCAACAGAGAAATGAACACGTGGAGCTTGAGACTATGCCGTCCTGTTGTCGAGCGTTCTCGGTATCGACGCCGCACTGTTGCCGCACGGTGCATTTTGTATGAAAACAAATGACCGTCCGTGCGCCGTACGACAAACGCACCGCTTCGGCACTGCAGCCGTCCGACATGAAACGTCTAAATTGAAGGCGCACTAACAACCACTCACACCTACGACTATTGCACTTTCAGCGAGAAATGGGTAGGAGCTCAATGTGATGCTTTTTCACAATTATCATACAATTATTTCACAATTATCACAATGCCGAATCAAACTCAAAGCATCCACTGGTCTAGATCCCAAAAACATCTAAAAAAATCCTTGACTCTGCGTAGAAACGGATGGTCCTTTTGATAGATTCCCTTGTTTTAACAAGCGAATTGCAATCATTAGAACACAGGCGTTGGGTAAGTCCTTGTTTTATTGATTAATTTTCTGGAAATCGACAATTTACATTTATTTCAATATGTGCATAGTATTAAATAGCCAAAATAAAACCAATTATGGATTTCCTCCTTGTGATATTACTTTTACTGAGAGAGCATAATAAGGAATAAGTAAATCAGTACCTATTACAATGGAAAATGCTACGAGGAACTAGCGTGATTGATCCCTTCGCACCGATGCATAGTCGGGAAACATGCCAAACGCACTCCCAACGTCACATCTATCAAGGACCTTGGGGTCACTCTAGACTGCAAACTTTCTTTCCGTGATAACATTAATAATATCGTAAATAAATCACTTAAACTTCTCGGCTTCATTCATAGAATTACCTCCGATTTCAAACATATAAGTACACTAAAAATTCTTTACTGTTTGCTGGTTTGCCCTCACCTTGAAGGTGAGGGCGAACACTTGAAAAAACTGTTGACATTATTTGTCACATAAGAACGTGTCGCTTCTAAGACTCGTTCTTGAGTTCAACAGCTTAGCTGTGGAACGATTTGCGGCTTCTGTTGGGGGCTCTTCAAGGTACGTTAACTCCTTCCTCTCATCAAAATACTCTTCACACATCATCTTAAAAGATATTTTCCTCAGGGCCTCCGTTTTGGACTTGATGTAAATATATATAATCCTGTTGGTATTTTATAATGTTCAGAAATCCTTATGCTCCATAAAAATAATACCTGTAGCAACAAGGGTGGCTGGTCGCACAGTGTGTTTGTGTGCAGCACTGGCAAATTATAAAGTCAAAATTTACTTTATTTACTAATTGAAGACTATAAAATCTTTAATTTAAATCTATAGAATCTCTAATTTAATCATTTCCAAATATTAGTTACCAATATAATGCTACGAATATTATCAGGGAGAACGCTCTCGAATAGCGCGGCCGCCGAGCGCCCTCGTATCGGTGTGCATTCGGTTTGCAAACGAACGAAATCATATTTTTGTATGAAATATTTAAAACACCGAAAGCGCGTGGATTTCGCTATTTGTATCAGAATTTGGCTTCAATTGGTGTGCCGCCCACGCAACATATTCCGATCCTTGCTGAAGTTTACCGATTGGCGGTCAATCATTGACCCGAACCATGACCCGAGACCCGAGGTGACACGAATAGATCGGTTTGCGTCTAGCGCAGTCTAGCGGCGCGCGCTTGGCATGGCGTGATAATTGTCATTGTTTTTTTTTTATATTGATTATATTAAATACAAATAACCTAATTTATTAATATTTAATTTTATTACAAAAATGAGTGCAACCAGTGTTGAATATATAAGAGGAAATAACAGTTTGTTTGAAAATAAATTAATTATTGAAAATTCCTAATTAATAATTTTTTGTCATAAGTAGATACGGATTGTCTGACGGCCGGCATAGTCCAGCGGTAAGGCTCTTGACTAGCATTACGAAGGTCGCGGGATCGAATTCCGGTGTGGCAAATAAATTTTATTTGATTAATTTGTGTTATTTCACAATTTATTAATTTAAAATTATATATTGTATATTTGTGGCACGTTCCAGAGTGGAAGATACTCTCAGTATAGCCCTGGTGTAAGACCACCATTCAGAATTGAAACGTTGCTTGAAATACGGTTAGCCGTGTTTGGTGACCAGATCTGAATAGCCAGGTACTATCCCCTCCTTCCCCTCCCCTCTACCTTCAGCCTCACAACATACCTCAATTGGGGATGCCATAGTCACACTGGCTCCAGACGGGAGCAGTTTGGAGTGTGTGTGGTATTCATGTAAAACAAAAAAATGAACCACCACATTCTCAAGGCAGCGGCCGCCACTAGTAGCAATAGTTCCGATGTTCGCTGAATTCTCTAATAATCCCATATACCAGAAGGTGTTTGTTTTCAATTATAAGATGGCAAATTAAGCATTGGATATGGATTGAAAGATTTTTTTTTTTTTTTTTTTGAAATTTTTTTATTTTTTTTTATTTTTTTTGGTACAGTACATACAATAGATATATAAATATAATGAAAGCATATAAAAAATAAAACTCAATACAATTATTAAATACAAATATACATATTTTTTTTAAATATTCTCCCGTAATAAGCAGATGCTTGTGTGTACGGGAGGAAGTATTATTTGTTAGGTTATTTAGATTTTATTTTTTTGAAATTTAGTTTATATAAAGAATAAGAGAAACTTATGTGTATATATGTATACATTTTTTTAAATTTTTATTTATTATTTATTTTTTTTTTAGTTAAGGTTTTCAGTATATTTTTTTAATTGTGTTTTGAAATTTTTGAAACTGTCCATAAGGGATCTTATATTTTCTGGTAATTTATTAAAGAAATTTGTTCCCAAGTATTTGTAGTTTTGTTGACCCAAAGTTTTTTTACAAATGGGAATTGGTAACATGTATTTTTGCCTGAGATTTACTGTGTTTTTGAAAGGTATGGTTTTGTTTAGGATATCCTCTTTGTAAACTTGTAAGGTTGAATGATACAGGAAGAGAGTATTTAATTTTCTGACTTTAAATTCTTTGAATATGAGTTCAGATGGATATAGAAATGATTTTTTTAATATTATTTTAATTATTATTTTTTGCGCAATGTAGAGAGATTGTGTGTGAGTTTTATAGGCGCCACCCCATCCTATTATACCATATTGGATTATGGATTGACAGAATGCGAAGTACGTCATTCTCAGTAGTTCTTTACTTAGAATGTGTCTCAAACAGCTAAAAATATATGTCAATTTTCGTACTCTGTTTTTAAGAATGGTTATATGCGGTATCCATTTTAGACATTGGTCAATAGTGATTCCTAGATATTTGGTTGAAGTTTTCATTTCAATATTAGTACACAATAAGTTACAGTGGTGTTGTTGAGTGTGTGGTGCAGAATGGATCCTTATGTTTATTTCATACGGCGTGTTTGGTTTTTTTGTGAAAAATGGTATGTAATGTGTTTTTTTAGAGTTTAATGTTAGTAGGTTATTGTCAAACCATGTTTTTAATTCATTTATGTCTACGTTAGACTTTTTAGTCAGTTCTAACCATGTGTTTGCTTTTAGAAGAAGCACTGTGTCGTCTGCATATGAGATAATTTCCCCGTATTTAGCAACTTCAAATATATCATTTACATATAATATGAACAAAAGTGGTCCTAGAACTGTGCCTTGTGGTATTGAGAAGTTGCTACTTTCAGAATCACTTAGTTCATTTAATAATTTTACTTGTTGTGGTCTATTTTCCAAAAAGCTTATAATCCAGGATAGCACCAGTCCATTTATTCCAATTGATTTGATTTTTTTTATTAAGTTAGTATGAGATATACTATCAAATGCTTTTTTAAGGTCAATAAATATTCCAATGCATTTTTCATTTGAGTCTAGGGCGGTATATATATAGTTTGTTATTTTCGCAATGGCATCGTGGGTGCTGGTGTTTTTTTTGAAACCATACTGTTTAGAATTTATAATGTGATGTTGTTCTAAGAAGGCCCAGATTTGGTTTTTTACAATTTTTTCGAATATTTTTGATATATTAGATAAAAGGGATATAGGGCGGTAATTTTGTGGGTCTTTTGGGCAGTCTGCTTTATATATCGGTGTTATTATTGTTCTTTTGTAATTATTTGGAAATACACCTTTTATAAGGCTTGTATTTATTATATGAGTTAATGGGCAAATTAGATATTGTTTCATTGTTTTTAATATGTTTACATCTATGTTGTCATAACCGGGAGCAGAGCCCCCCTTTAAATCATCGATAACTTTTCCAACATCAGTTTCTGTTATTTTGTTGAAATTATTATATTGGTGTTGGGGAGTGTGGGGATTATTTTTATTATTGTTGGGACATGTTTTTATAGCATTTGCCAGATTTTTTCCAACACTTACAAAATAGTTGTTTAAAATATTACAGCATTTTTTAGTGTCGAGTTGGACATTGTACGTTTTTCCCCCGTCTGAAATTTCGGATATACAACTTCTCTTTTTATTTTTATTTATTATTTCGTTTATTGTAGTCCAAATTTTTTTATTATTATTTTTGGCCTCTATAATTTGTTGGGAGTAGTAGCTATTTTTCGTTTTTCGAATTAAAGTTGTTAATATGTTTTTATATTTTTTGTAATATGAAATAATTGATTTTTTAGCATTCGGTTGATGAGCTAGTTTGAAAAGTTTATTTTTTTTCCTAACTGCTTTTACTAATCCGTTAGTGATCCAGGGTTTAATTTTTTTTGTTTTTGAGTTTTGATGCAAGTTTTTAATTTCAGAGGCATTTAAAATGTGTTCTGATAATTTTTTTTCAAAAAAATGTGCACATTCATTAGTGCATTTACTGTTTATTACTTCAGTCCATTTTTCTGTTGAGAGTGATTTTTCTAAAAGTTCGTAGCTTAATGTGGTTTTTGTGGTACTTAATTTATGTATTTTTTTGTTTTTATTTTTAGTTTCATAGTTAAAAAGTGTTGCGTGATGATCAGTTATGTTTATCTTCCAAATCGTAGATTTGACATTTTTTATACAATTCAGGTTTACATTACACCAAATATGGTCTAGACAAGATGGCGTTTGATTTGGTACTTCTCGGGTATAGTTATTAATGCACGATTTGAAGTTGTGGTGAGTCATCATGTTCAAGAAGTTATTTTTTTCAATTGAATTATGGTTATTAGAAATATTTATGTTAAAGTCTCCACATATAATCGTAAAAATCTTTGTTAATTTATTCAGGTATAGATAAAGTTCGTTTGTAAAATTTGTTATGTTTGCTTTGTGTGTACGGTATATTGTTATGATTCTATAAATAGAATTTTTAAATTTAATGTCTATTTTTAAGCAGTTGACAAATTCAATGTTCACTTCTTCTGTGTTTAACACTTCACAATCGTCGCGTACGAACATAATTATTCCACTATTTTTGTTTATAGATATTTTAGTTGCAATTCCTCGGTAGTGGGGTAGCGCACTTATGTATTGATCACTGTTGCAGTGTGTTTCAGTTAACCCTATGCACACCGGTGATGTGCTTAAATTATTAATGTTTATTAATAATTCATCTAGATTTCTTGAAAGGCTTCTTATGTTCATGTTTAGCACTAGAAAAGCGGAATCAGTATTATGACACCATTTGTTAATTTCGTTAACGTTTTCGCATATTTCTTCTGTAATGTTGTAGTTTTGGTCGATTTTTTTTGTAATGTAATCATCCATGTTTAGTTGTAGTCGATTCGTTCCTTTGCAAATTGTAACATTTTTATGCGTTGTTTGCATTCTTCGTTGTTGGCTTTATGATTTGTTGGATAAGAACTCTTTTTTAATAGGTTGTTAGTTGTGCAGTTGATGCACTTTGGCACTTCATTTTTATTTTGACAGTCTTTGAGTCCGTGATCTCCAGCGCAGTGAGGGCAAATTGGTTTTTCGTTTATTCTTAAACAGCGCGTAGCTGTGTGGCCGTATTTCTGGCAATGGTAGCATTGCATTAACAGGTTACAGTCTTCCACTTTAATTTGGGAGAAACCCAGGTTTACTTTTTTTTTTTTTAATAGTAAGTTTCTAATGTCTCCGCTACATTCGATAATAATGTTAATATGTTTATATTTTTTAATGTTGATTATTCCTTTTATTTTGATTTTTTCTTCTACATTTAATATGTTTATGTCTTCGTTTTGTAGGATTAAGTCATTTAAAAATTCTTCTTTATTGTAGTTCTCGTCGATTCCTTTAAAGATCATACACGGACTTTTCTTCTTTAATTCGCCCACGTTAATTCCTTCAAGGTTCATTTTTTCAATTTCGTTTTTTGTCTTGATCCTGTCTTCTTCTTTGTTAAGGTTGATAATAAGTTGGTTTTTCGATGTTTTTCTGATGCTAGCAATACCAACGCCAGTTTTAGAAATCTTTACGTTCTTAGTTATTATTTCCTTGATATCTTCTTTTTCGTTTTTTGAGCTTATAATGATGGGATATAAAACCGGGGATTTGTGTTGCGCACTAACTTCAGCGTATGTTTTAACATTTTGATTTGTTTTAATTATTTTTTCTAATTTTTGGCAGTAATTTTCATTATTTTGAATTATTTGTTCTTGCAATTGAATTATTTTATTTTGTAGTTTTAAATGTTCGCATTTTATTGCTTCTTCCAGCTTTTTGATATTATTTTCTAAACTTTGTTTTATTTTAGAGTCTTTAACAGTTGTTATTTTATTAATATCAGTTCTTATGTCTTCTATAAATTCCTCCATATTTAGATTTGTTCACTCCTTCGGATGTGGGGTAATTGAATTTACATGTTTATTAAAAACAAAACAAAAAAATTCAATAAATAAAAAATTTAAAAATTTCGCCGGTGTGAGTTTCGAACCGAGCGCGGCAGCTATTCTCTTAATTCGGGCAAAAAGCAGTTCCGACGCGTTGGCCCACAAGGCCACGAGCCCTATTCGAAATCCCGGCAAGAATACTCGTATTTATTTGTGTGACGGTTCACGCGGATAGCGCGTCAAGTAACTGATTGTCTTATTGTCGCACTAGAATGTTTTTGCAAATTGTTTAACTTCTTTTTTTTTTTTTTAAAAAACACCGTAACTGGATTGTTCACTTTTATTTAATTTTACTTCTACCAGTCTTCAGAAAACAGCAGCGTTTTTTCTTTGAAATAATTCAACTGTGAACTTTGGCGTGCCGTTTTATATTTTTTCAAAAACACATATTTTGATACTTCCGTGTGGAAAAATTAAAAGGCATAAACACCCGTCGATAGCGCGTTCAAAACTACGCAGGACTGCACTGATTGTAATGGTCTACTTCACTTTTTATCACACTTTTAGATTTATTATTGTAGAGGTTTACAAAATACGTTTGACGTTTCGTGTACCTAACAATACTCTCGAAAATGGAATGAATATTCCTGCTTGTTCTCGCGCCACTATCTGTAAGCTCTGCATACAATACTTGGCAACGTTTAACAGAACAGCTTTCATATGCGTTCGTTCCACGCAAGCATTTTTTTGCGATCGTTTGTCTGACTTAAATTTTAATTGAATCTGTGTACAACTGGATCATCGGACATATTGCAGCCACGACCCCACCTGTAGCTACTAGAATTTCAGAGCCTTTTGAAATTGTAAAAAAGCATCTATTAATATCTCCACGGATAAAGACAGACCTTAGCTACAGAAACCAGGTCCATTTAATCTGTGAGAAATAGTTATTTTTTAATTAGGCAATTCTCCCTAAAAAGAGTGCTTGGTGCAGATAAAAAAACCAGTCTGCTTGTTTAGGAATAAATACATCCCAAAACACGTAATCGCGTTATACTTTCATAAGACCAAAAACGTCCCGAGCGGCCTTACACTTTAAAAGCTGTATATCTCTCTTCCTCTCATGCAAACATATGTATTTTTCTTTTAACCAGAAAGAGAACAAAATAATGCTTCTTATTGTCCTTAAAATACGCAAGCTATCTTGCATAGATATTTTACAATCTCGATCCAAAGTGACGGTTTCAGAATTTATTCACGAAATTGAGGCTTCCAGATTGTGAAGTGCGAATATATTAAACCAAGCAGACGGGTTAAGAAAGATAATTATAATTTTGTATATAATTTATAAAGGGACGGGACAAAGCAAATATTAAAGTCATTCAGGCCTATGAACTTGTATAGAACTGAAAAAACGTGAGAATTTTTGAGAGACAGCATATACGGAATACTGAGAGGAGAATGGTGGGTGATTTTAATAAGCAAACGTTAATATATGCTTTGAAGGATAAACAATATTTTGCAATTGAAGAAGACATGGTCAAGAGTCTCCTCCTCTACACAGCACTGGCAGAATGGACTATCGAGGACTCGGACTTTCGGAGCTACAATGGAGTTTGGTAGTTACTGCCTGTAGGTATTGTGTTTTCTCCTTAATGGGAAACCGGGCGGCGCGGGTGTTTTATCCATATAAATATATTCCCCAATTTGCTCCCTGGATTTTGACACTAGTGCAAATATTTTATAAGATAATATAGATATCGACCACCAGCGTGTCGGTATGATTTGCTTTTTTTGATAAGTTACTTCTCATCTCCAAAAATCGTTAAAATTGCCTGGATTAAATGCCATCAACAGACTATTGATTAAAACTTGACAATGCATTTAAAAAAAAAAGCAAAACGTTCAGATGTAGAATATTTTCTTCTTATACAGTTGTTAAAAAAAATAGTAAATCCGTCTAGTTTTGGAGGAGAAAAATTGCGAACACAAAACCTCAGTTTTGACAATGTATTTAGCCTGAGGGCAGTTGTCCCCTTAGCTCAGTATTCGGGGGGATAACAGCGACAGTGATAGCAACAGTTTAGTAAAATACCTATTATTCAAATTTCTCGGCGAGCGTGTTTCGATCCTAAATAAAAAAAAACAGCTCCACCGACTTATTTCTCAATAAAACCCAGAGATTCTACACTGATTATGATTTTTCAGGAACTATCAGTATCTTCACATTCCTCAATCAATCTAATATCAGCAAGTCATTTTTTCAAATCGAAAACACTTACAACCAAATAAAACTGATTTAAAAACAAGAGTAACTATATTGCGTAATCAATTATTTCACTTTATTATTATAATAATAATGCTCTCCTTGCATTAATAATACGAACTTACATACACGTTAATAATACCTCCCCAAGTGTCTTGCTCTCGGTGCGAGACTGGGAGACTGAACCTATTCCAAGCGTGACCGCCTCATTAAAACGTTACAACATTACGCCAGATTTTAACTGGACGGAAAATACGAATCCAATTTTGCCGACTGATTAAGTTATTAATAAGAATGATTAATGAATTTGGGAACCAAATCACTTTTTGGATCATGCAGGAGTTTTGTTGAAGATTGGCGGTGAATAAAATATGTACATCGATACAATACAATTACATTGAATTTTAGTTGGTGCAAATTTGTGGTAAAGGCACCATTAATTTAAATTATTGCTTTAATTTACACTATCACCATTATTGCTCCCCGCTCCCCTGGCATCCACAATTAAATCTGGTAAAACTAAAAAATCTCTGATTCTTTCTATTGTTGCTGGGTTTAAATTGTAAATATGTGTATTTCAGTGTCTGTCTTTTCCGTAAAAAGGTTATATGTGTTATTTTTTATGCAATATTCATTAATTTTGTTTACATCTTCTTGTAACTCCTCGCAATCGTCTATAGAACTATCATATTTATATAATTTCATATTGTCTATATAAAATTGGACATCGGAATGATTTTTAACATAATTCATATAATTTAAATACAAAGAAAACAATGGAAGCTCCAGCAGGGAGCCTTGAAGTACCCCTGAGAGAATGGCAATAATTTGGGACAATTAAACAATTAAATTAACAATTAACAATTAACACCTTTAAACGAATAGCCTTTAAAGGCAACAACCCTTATCCCCTACTTCTAGTTTTTAACGTAAGGTGAGAAACATCTTAGAAAATGCACTAATACACACAATCACCTGTTTGTAATTCATCTCAACTTTAATTATGCCACATATAACTTTATAATAGTGAGCCACATGAAATATATATATTTCTTTTTAATTTTCTTCTTTCTTGCTGTAATCGAAGTTCATTATATTTTAACAAATTTATAACTTAGTTCCCTTAATTTCACGACAAACATGACATTCAAACTTATTAAAAAATGAGTGTTTACATTCATTAAATGGTTGCTCCTTTCCTGTTTTAACTAAAATCGAATCCTCTAAACCGGGATTAATTCAATTTGTCATAAAGCAATCATTTAACAACGTCTTTATTTCATTCTTCTTCAAACGACATATATGGCCAGTCAAAGAACTTAATCTCCATGTTTCTTCTTCTTCTTTTCATCAGTTCAGTTTTCATTCACTGTAGATTAAAAACCCATTCATTCTAAACACATTAAGGCTGTGGCGCTAAATGTAAGCCATAAACCAGTTGCGTTATTATTATACAATGCTTCATATTATTCTATACTTTACCGTATTGCACCTTACCAAGTTATATCAATGCCATAAACTTTGTCGAGTCGTTTAGATTCAATTGAAGATTTTGTTTGAAAAGTTTGTTTTAAACAAACCTTTGATGGTTTTTAAAATCTTGTCGAAGACAAATCACTGACGATTATTTTGAACAACATGTTTGTTTTTTTAGGCTGATGATCGACCTACTTAAAAATGTCTATGAACTCCCAGTCACGGTTAGGTTTTAAATTTTTATGTTAATACTGCATAAAAGCTCCAACTGTAGGTACTGTGGAGATTAAGGCATCCCATTTGTAGTATGATGTTAATATGACTCCGAAATAAATAATGCAAACTCATAAAAAATCATATATTTTTGTTTTCATGATTTTGTATGAGTAGAAGTAAATATGAGTTATCGCTTAGAAGTATTATATGTAGATTAGTGTGGGCCGAATTTTTTTTCTTCCGAATTCCTTATGGCGCTAGTAATAAAAAGTTGTCTAGGTACCTAAAACATAAAAAAAAATTAATTTAAAAAAAAAACAAAAAATATCCTAAGGCTCCGGGGATCCTTTGAAGTTTGAGAAAATATCGAAATATTTCCATTTTTTCAGCCCCTGCACAAAATATTCTGAAATAGTTTAAAGATATTCATTTATGAGATCTTGTTAAATAAAGTCTATAGCTCTGATGTATATAACTATCATCTATTATTTTTATAGCAATATGGCATTAAAACACCTCCGCCCGCAATCCCAAAACCCGCCCGCGCTTGAGCGGCGCGCCGTATTGGCCGTTCCTTGGTCGACCAAGGACCCCCCATTTTGTGATATTTTTGTGTAGGTAACTAAAATTATTTTGAAAATAAGGGAAGAAGATTATTTGCCAACCATTTTGAAAGAAAGAATCACAAACATTATTTAATTTTATAAACATAAGTATATAAACTTGTTGAAGTCGTAAAAAATGTGGAAGAAATACAGTTTCCTTCCAAAGAAGAGTCTCTCCATTTAAAACACAAGCTCCCTACTGTTTGATTTTAGTTGTTGTAAATGTAAAGTCAATAAATGCAATTTATTAATGCAAATTATAGACAATAAATTAAAGTTTCCCTTAAAGAAAAAAACCAAAGAGGTGAGAGAAAAATGTTTATCGGCAGTGTTGGTATACCGACTACGAAACAATTGGAAAAGCCCATGAAAAGAAAATGAAAACAACTTACCAAATCAACTGAACAGGTGTGAGAAAAAAAAACTTTAAAATTTGTAGACATTTTGTATCATTGTCTATCATTGCGTCATTATCTTCCACGTTAACATCAAAAACATCTTCTCATGATGCAAAATCAAGCCGGCTACTTAAGACTAATAACACCGCCTTTCCGACAACAAGCGATTCTCCGTCTTTTACAGTTCTCTCCAAGATCTGTGACAGGTTTAGGATATTGAATTGAGCTGGAGCAGCAATCGCTTCTACCATCTTAAATGATTTCAACATAATCACGCAGGATAATAATAATAAAGTAATAGAAAAAAATAGACAGCGTCGCGGACGTCTGCGTGCCAGATCTGTACTCATCAAAACTAAGTGCATAAACTAAGTGAATTATTTTTTGATGGTCTAAAGAACAAGACCTTAGCTAACATAAAAAGACACAAATACTATAAAAGCACAGTACTTGAAGAACACGTATCGATTATCTTGGAATCAGGATCTCATTTCTTGTAGCATTTTACGCCTAGGCCAGGCACTCCCGTAAACATAGTCAAACCAATAATGGAATATTTTGCTCATCAAAACATTTCACTCTACCATTTAAAAGCAATTGCGTGTGATGGCACAAATTTTAATACGGTTACAACTGGTGCTGTAATTCGAACGATGAAGAAACACTTGAATGGACCGGTACAGTTGCTGATCTGCTTTTTTCATTGCAACGAGCTGCTTCTACGCCTTTCATTTATGAAGTCGGATGGTACAACCACCGGACTTCGTGGTTTTTCCGGCTCCGTAGGTTTGACTTATCATAATTGCCATAATTTACCGGTACAATCTTTTTTCAAATTGATGTTGAGTATTCAACATCAAAATTTAAGCACCAATTAAAAATACTTGCTTGATATTTTCAAAGCAATTTTCAGCAGACGGTGTCGTCCTGAAATTGCCAAAAAACCCAGGAATGATTACTACAGTAAGTTGAATCTAACGATTATATATTGGAAGCGCAATGCCATCAGAAAATTTTGTTATGTTAGCCACGTTTTTCATGAGGGCATACTTTCCTATGTGGTTTGATATAAAACTGCACTTTGATATAGAACTGCAAAAAGGTGCAAGGCGTGTTTTTAGCATGATTAAATATTCGCGCTATCTTTCGGACGAATTAAAAGCAATAATTAATCCGGCGATGCAGCGAAACACTTACTTCGCTCATCCTGAAAATTTACTCTTGTCAATGATAACCGATGAATCACCTATCATCTAAAAACTTGGAATAAGGCATTTATTGAAAGCCAGAGAGATATCCGGACTGAAAACCGAACATTTAAAGTACTCACATTGAATTTTGATGCACAATCCTACTTTGATATAATATTTTTGCAAGATACGCCAATCACGTATCCTCCCATTTTGGATGATGTAACGAAAGAAGAATTAGAAGAACTTAACCTAACTTCAGAAGTCAGCTCCATTTTCATCAACTTTGACAGGTTCCCCTGTCTTACACAATCTGTAGAATCTATAGAACAATCTGTAGAACGTTGTGTAAAGGTTGTGACTGAAATATCTTCGAAAGTGTGTGGCAAGAAGAACAGGGAAGGCTTTATAACTACAACAATAAACTCCAGGAAAAATATGCCAAAAATCGTAAAAACCGTGATTTTCAACGGGAATAATTGATCACATTTAATTTTTCATGATTAATGTAATAATTATGATTGTAATTTTTAATATTGTGACTGCTTTAATAGTAAATAAATTGATATCGAGAATTTTTTAATTGCAACTCTTTCATTTCCTTACTACTTGGAAATAATTCACAAAAATATATATTTTAATCATTTTTCGAACGCTTCGGGGAACCTCGAAACGATAATATAAATTTTTTATTTTTATTTTTTATTAACACCAAAGACCTAAGACAACTTTTTATCACTAGCGCTCAAGGAAATAAGACAATTTATTTTTCGCCATACAGTTGCGGCCCATACTAATGTAGATGCTTCAATTAAATACTGCGTGTAGAACATACCTTGGCCCTTAAAAATATCGGTCATTTTTAATAAGTCTTTTAATAAGCCTATAAAAAAATAAAGTATAAGGTCTATAAAAAGTCCAAACTCTCCCATTTATAAACCCCTTTTCGGATATGGTTTTATTATATAATGTGGCAAATTCAGTTTCTTTAATAATAATCGCAAAAAAAAAATTGTTATTTACGCCCGAACTTCCCAAATTAAAATAAAATATGCATTTTCGCGTTGTTATTTTACAACACGGCCGCTAGTCGACGAATTTGGTTTTTCAAAGTGAACCCTATGCCGTCCACCGAAGAACTACTGACCACGCCACACCTATTTCGTATCAGTCACGCCCCGGCCGGAGCGGGAAATAGACGCGTGGCTCCGCGTCACCTGGTTCAGTGAAATCAATTTTAAATTTCTGTTTTATTACAATAAACAATGCGTAAAAAAGGAGTTTATGTTTTTACTGGTTTTTACGATATCAACCTGTAAAAAAAATTTTTTCAACAATACCTTTTCCAACCTTTCCAAAAGATTTTTCTCAAGTATTTTCAAACTCCTCCCTTGAAGGGACGTCAATACCGATTTCGATTTTTTCTTGAACTATTGGATCGCCCTAAGCTGAATGCGTGAACGAGGGAGGTTGGGAAGTAGGAACTTAACTTTGCAAATCTGCTCACTATTAATATATGACTATATCAATCTTCTTCTTCATTGCGCTGTTCCAACTCATTTGCCTAGGTAGGCTGACTCATTGCCTAGGTAGGCTGTTGGGGTCGGCTCTTCTCGTTCTCAGGTTGTAATTTCTTCTGTTCTGAGTATCGCCTTCATCCAGGCCGTTTCTCTGAAGTATTTTGGAGCATTGAGTCATCCAGGAGTTCTTCGGTCTTCCTCTGGATGACTGTCGATGAAGCTCCATAGACATTGCCTGCTTTACTGTGTGATCTGATCATCTGATGTTCTCCGTTTTATGTGCCCATACCATCTCAACTGGCCTTCCTCCAGCTTACCGTTTATGTCTGTGACACTCAGGCTACCACGAATCCGTGAACTTATGACTATTTCAATAAATAAACATTTTATCCCCCGCCACCGACGCCATATCCGCGCTCTAAAAGCAGACGATGGAGAGATGTGTAATTACGAATGTTAGAGGAGCGCGCTAGTATTTAAAGCGATAAAATCGATAGGAAAATTGCAAAAATGTTTAATAACTTGTAAAATAACTGAAACAAATGTGTTTAAAATAATTTTCGGAGAATACTTTGCGATTTTTTTGAATCGGGGGAATTTTATATAATTTGCGTTTCGGCGTGGAAAGCGTCTAGATATTATCTTCAAAAATAACATATAATTTTTTAAGAGCTTATAAACTTCAAATGTTTATGGGAGATAAATATGTAAGAAATAGGTAGAAATTCGGGTGGCGGCGGCTTAAGAGCGTTTAACCAGCCAGCGGACGAAAATCCACATTTCGTCGAAAGTTGTTCTTCCGATCGTGCAGGGCGGTTACAATGAGAAAGATTAATTATTCTCCGTACCAGCTTTTTTTAATTATAACTCAATATCGAATTTATTTCAATCCAAATTAGCTTTAATTTATACCTTCATCCAAAAATGCTGAAAGGCGTGATGATAAAACTATTAAAATAGTGTACTTTTTGTAGTTATTTTTTGATTATAAGTATTTATCATTTTTCAATAATGTCTAAATTTAATAAGAATGTTAAAAAAATCTGAAATATATTAGTTTGTAAGTGCGCAAATAAATACACAAATGGACCAATTTTCGTCAAGAAACACATGTACGTACATATTTTTTAATGATTTTATTGAAACTAAAATTAAAATTCTAATACATAACTCTGCTAGATAATGTATTGATTTATTTTACTGCATGATTACATTATTTGAAATGGGTGTGGTATAATACAAAAACTTTTTTGAAAATTGAACAAATCTGCCTACGACCTATGGAATAACCTTATTATACTAAAAATTAAAAAAATTCTCAAAATTTATTACATAACTTCACTAGATAAAAGAACAATCTTTCGAAATCCATTTATAATTTTTTGTGGAAAAGAGTCAATACGTCTAAAAACTTTTTTGAAAATGACGTATTTCCGGCTTTCTCTGGTAATGCCCTCTTAAGTATTCGATAAGTTTTGAGAATGGAATTAACTCATCGGGCGAATTTGTTATTAAATTATTAATCGGGAAAACTCATATAGGTCTCATGGAAATCCTTGTGTCTCCCTTACTTTCTTAGTATTAAATATTATCTAAACGGTGTTAGAAAGAGAAAATACATCGCTTTATCTTTAAATTCAAAAGATAACCAAAAAATAATTAAAATGTACACGTTTATGAAACTAAAATTTCCGACCGCATATTGAAAAAGAGTAACGAAATGTTGGATTTTCATATTAATTATTTTTTACATGAAAATACATAAAAGTGAGGTGATGATAATGTTTAAAAAAATAAAGGGGATGAGGTTTATAAATATTTAGGATACCCGCAATCGAATAGATTAGATCACACTAGTATTAAAAATGATATTAGGATTAAATTTCAAACTAGGATCAGAAAAATTTTAAAATGCAATCTATCTGCTAAAAATTTAGTAAAAGCAATAAATACTTGGGCAATACCTCTACTAACGTACTCATTTGGCATAATTAAATGGTCCAATACAGATTTAGATAGTTTAGAACGATTAATTAGAACTACGTTAACAAAATTTAATTGCCATCATCCAAATTCAGCTATAGAACGAATTAATTTACCTAGAAATTTAGGGGTAGGGGTGTAGTCAAAATAGCATCTTTGAAACACAATCAGGTAGAAATGCTTAGAAATTTTTTTCATAGGAAAGCTAATAGCTCAGAAATGCACAAAATAATTTGCAAGGCAGATAGAAATATTACACCTTTAAATTTATATGACGAGAATGCCAACATTCTTATAAATACTAACCAGGAATTATTAGATTCCTGGTCAAATAAAATTATTCACGCAAAACACTTCAATTATCTCAACCAAACGTATGTTGACAAACTTTCGTCAAACAAATGGTTGAGTATTGGAGAGTTGAGCGCAGAAATAGAAGGATTTATGCTTGCCATTCAAGATAGGTCATTAATACTAAAAATTATAGAAAGCATATAATCAAAGATATAAATCAAATTGATGATTTATGTAGAAAATGTTTGGCTTTTCCCGAAACTATAGAACATATTATATCGGGATGTTCTATATTAGCGCCTTCCGAGTATACATTTAGGCACAATCAGGTTTTAAAAATAATTCACCAAAGTTTGGTAATTAAACATAACTTGATTGACTGCCGTAATATAGTACCATATTATGAATATGAACCTAATTCATTTTTAGAAAATGATTTTTATAAAATATATTATGATAAAACTATACTAACAGACAGAACAATTAGTCATAATAGACCTGATATAGTTTTACATGACAAAATTAAAAAAATAACTTATATCATTGATGTAGCTATTCCAAATTCCTGTAATATTCAAAAAACTATTTCTGAAAAAATAAGAAAATACACAGATTTAGGAAATGAGATTAAAAGAATTTGGCATTCTCGGACTATAAAAATATTGCCATTTGTTATTTCGGCCACTGGCATAATACCTAGGAATCTGATTCAAAATTTAAGCATATTAGATTTGTCAAAGAATTTGTATATAAAAATGCAAAAATCAGTCATTTTAAATACATGTAGGATTACAAAGGATTTTTTAAATATTTATATTGAGGGATCGGTAGGATTTATAGGTTCAATTAGAAATGCCACAGAGCCGAACCCTCTGATATGAAAATATCTGGAGTCGGTGAATTATATTCCCATTTGGTCTCTAGTAGGTTGACATGTTGTTCTTGTATTGTTTTGTATTTATAATACTTATATAGTGCAATTGCATAGCGTGGGTTGACTAGATGATCATTTGGGGAAGTCTGGTGCATACTAATTATAAAAAATACGTGTGTGTGTGTTTTAATTTATTTTCGTTATCATGAAGTAATTTTTGTTCTGAAACACGTAAGGTGATTTTTAATATTTAAATAATCAAATTTTACAAAAACAGTTTTTAGTTTTCGGATACGTTCAGAAATATTATATTTATTTCGATTTTATTGTAAAGCGGAAATATTTTGAAATTTTAACAAAGCGGGGTTAACAATGGCTAAATAGGCAATCGCTAAAAAGAAGCAAAATAACCTTATATAAAACAATTATCAGAACGGTCTTGGCCTATGGATGTGAGGCAGGAACACTGACAGCAAAGTCAGCGGAACGGCTGGACATCTTCGAAAGAAAGGTACTTCGAAGAATCTTAGGAGCGGTGCGAGAGGGAGAGGCATGGAGAATCCGCCACAATAATGAGCTCTATGATATTTACCAAGCTCCCAGACTCTCCACCCATTTAAGACTCCAAAGATTAAGATGGGCCGGACATGTGCACCGAATGCCAAGCACACGAGTACCGAAGAAGGTTCTGACAGGACACCCGGGAGGTAAACGAAAGGCGGGCAGACCTAGACTGAGATGGGAGGATGATGTCAGGAAGGATGCAAGAGGATTACTCCATGTTGCAGATTGGAAGACGACGGCCGAGGACAGAGGGCGGTGGAGGCTTATTTTGAAGGAGGCCAAGGCTCGAAATGGGCTGTAGCGCCATTGAAGAAGAAAAAGAAGCAAGAATGAATGCTTTTATGTTTTATAATTCTTACGTCTACAAAAAAACTAATTGATACTTTTTCTTGATTCAACACAAAATGACAGGAAACCAAATATTATCTAGTTAATCAGGTTATCACGACTTATAAAAATGAAAAGCGTTTTCGAATGCTTAGGTACTTAAAGTAGAGTCTTCTGAATGAATCGTATTTATTAGTAGGTACTCTAATAATATAAGTAAGTTGTTTCATTAATCATAAGTAAGCAGTGAATTATTCTTAATATACTAATAATAAGTTTGCATAAAAAACGTAATGAAATCATAACGCACTGCGTGTGAAACGCATGGATCGGGAGAATTGTGTAAAATAAGTGAATGAGCCACTTGCACTACGATTTTTTTTAAATGTTCAGATAAAAGCGTTTTTATCGTTTAAATTTTTAGCACCTACGAAAATGAAGAAAGAAAAAAAAAGAAAACAAATATTTAAAGATTCTTTTCATGTCGAAATTAATAGAATACTTAGTTTTTATCACTTTTATTGTTTATAAAATTTCATGAGCAACGGACCACTTCTTCAGGGTTTAAAGCGCCGCATCCGCGCTCAAAAAGAAGAAGATGCAGAGATATTTAATTACGAATGTTAGAGGAGCGCGCTTATATTTAAAGCGAAAAAATCGATGCGAAAATTGTGAAAGTGTTTAATAAAACATGACTCGTTTAAAATAGAGCAAAAATCTCGTAGAAGGCGTCTTAAGTATGATTTAAAGAAACACTGTGAATTTTTTCACAACTATAACTTGTAAAATAACTAAAAGAAACGTGTTTATAATAATTTAAGGAGCAAACTTTGAGATTTTTTTCTATCGAAGGAATTTCATATAATTTGCTTTTCGGCGTGGAGCACGTCTAAATATTATCTTCAAAAATAACATGTATTTTTTTAAGAGCTTAAAAACTTCAAACGTTTAAGGGAGATATGTAAGAAATCGGTAGAAATTCGGACAGCGGTGGCTTAACTTTTAAGCTTTAAGTAAACCCTGAAAAAGTGACCGTTGTTCATGAAACATTTTGGTTTTTATAAACAATAAAGTGGTAAAAACTAAGTATTCTATTAATTTCGAAATAAAATGGTGCTACAAAATAAGTTTGCTGTGTTTGAAAAAGTGATTCTATTTATTTTTGGAATAACTCAAATTTTAATATTTAATCAGTAAAACCATTGTTAGCGACTCTCAACCAAAATTTGAATGTGAAAAATGATTAAAAAATACATTTGCATCGAGGAATTGAACCCAGGACCGCCTTGCCGGGTCTCTGCTCTGCCACTGAGCTAATCCTACCCTATCCCCTTTGGTAATATTTAACTGTATCATACTTCAACTAAGAAATACTAACACTATCTTCACTGTCTTAACGCATATTTTACATAAATAAAGCAGCCAATTCGGAACTCGACAGCTGCGAACTCATGAGCACAGTCAATTTAACAGCTCCTACACGACTTATTCGGCATAAGGATGTATTTCAATGTCACCATTAAAAAAAAACAAATTATGTAGCAAACTCTTTCATTGATTTATTGTTTAGCAAACGAATATAGGTACCAATGATATCGACATTCAAAATACTTTTAAACGGCTTTTTAATACAATGATATGATTTCCTTAAATTTTGGTTCATTATTATTAATTTAATTTCATCCAATTGTAAAACAGTTTAATGTACTCGTAAGTAATTATTTTTGCAATTAAATATACTATTGTGGCAAGTAAGAAAACAGTCTTTCAGCGTTGGTCAGTTTATTTCTCTTATATACAGGGTTCACAGCTTATAGTAAAAATACAGAGTACAGGAGCACAAAGTAAAATCACTTAGAGTTTAAACAATGTTCACTAACGATCTCGCTAAACACTTAGCGTAATAACCTAAGAGGACCCGTGGTCTCTTAGTTGGGTTAAGGTTTTCCCGACAAGTAATGTCCCCGAGGGCGCTGTTACTTGAATTCCCAAGGAGGACCCAGAGGGCTCTCTCATCTTGGTACTGGGGAGGATTGGGGGAACGTTAAGGTTTCCCAACAAGTAATGTAGCCGAGGGCGCTGTTACTTGAATTCCCAAGGAGGACCCAGAGGGCTCTCTCGACTTGGTACTGGGGAGGGTTTAACTTGGGAAATGACCAAGTTAACCAGGAGACTGGATACTCTGGCTCCATATAGGCCTGCACGGTGTTATATACCCTTTGGGGCAGGGTAGTGCCGACCGATGACGGAGGGGTGGGGGTAGCTCGGCCAATGGGGTGTCTTCTTGTCCGGGTGGTGAGCCGAAAGTCGCCGAGCGAGACGGCGCTATGCGTGTGAGGGAGAAAGTATTCGGATCCGTGCATCAGACCAAATACCGCGCGCTACACTATTTAATAATAACCCTTGAGTAATAAAATGTAAACATTGTGTACCCAATGTAAAAGCCCCATGGGCGTATAGAAGGATCAATAAGTAAATAAATAAATAAATTCAGTTAATTTTCTTTTCACAATAATGCAAAATAATTCTTCTTTGATTGCCTTATTTTTTCTTCTCCTTCCCTTCATCGTGTTCCCACCATTTTTCCCCTGGATTATCATTCGATTAAATTTTGCAGATGTCTCAAATTCAAACCAACTTAGACGAGACTATTTTAACAAATTTTTGAATATTATGAGTGTCAGTTAAAATAAAATAAAATTCTGATCTTGAATACTTACAAAGAATTGAATATACAGAAAATTATTCATTTTGACACATATTTGTTTAAATATTTTTTTTTATTTCAAAAAAAATATTTTCACAAGAATTTTTCTGAATCAAATAAAAATGCATGCAAGTGGCTCATAATGTAAAATGTGTGAATTACCCCGTTATTAGAACCCCTACTTCCTCAGTTAGAAGCTAATGGAGTGCGGTCAAGTTGACGGCGCCTGGTACGTTATAATTCCATCAATAATGTTGCCGTTAGCGCTGCTACAATGGTCATCTTGCGGCAGATGACACGAGATGAGATTTTAGATCAATCCAACTTGTTATTAATCAAAAGTCAACATTACACAGAGTTGAGATAGTCTCAATACAAGAAACAGTAGATTAACTACAACCATAATATACATTGATGTATTATCTCTGCTGCCTCTGGTCTGGAGCCCCAAAATCTCTATATACGAGGACTGTCCGTAAAATAAGGTCTTCAAGGTGCTGCGGTCGCTAGGAACAATTCTACGCTAGATTCGGTAATACTGGCATGTAGCCTGGTTTCCCTATGCCAAATCACCACCACTCTGCCCACTCTGCGACACTTAGTCTCGGCGTGGCAACCGTTCGCGATGGAGCTTCAGCTCGCCGCAGAAAACAGCTCGCGTGCCACCTATTACAATTTTTTTATCCAAATTTACATTTTTCATATATTACAAATATTCGTTTTTCTATATTATAAGAACAATTGATACCTAACATAGGTACCTATTTTAAATATCCATAATTTAAAAAATCCAATTAGACAATTCTTTTGTTACAAAAAAAACAGCTATCTGCTATATTCACATTCATCAAACGCTCGAACTGTCAAACGTGCGAAGTTAAAATAGTCATTAAGTTTTCTGAAATTATCCCATTTTCTGCGCAATTTTCGTTCCGTAGGAACCTTCTACAAATTATTAGAAAACTTAAAAGATGAATGAAATAGGTAAAGTCGTTCTGAAATTATGGCGTGACCAAGTGAAACAGGGATTCATTTTTATATATATCTAACATTAGTTTCAAAACAATAATTATTGATAAATCTATTCAAAATATTACCAATGTGACCTATGCCTCTTGACATTTATATAATTAAGACAATTTTGTTCGCAACTCCATTAACCATAGATTTGAACTACCGTCCTAGCAGCTAGCAGCCTAACTCGTGTAATGAGATGAACCGTATCCAAATTTATAATAAGTTGCCTGTAGTACATTCGAATTATTCTCATCCGATCACTTTGTAGAGAGGTTATATCCAATAGTGCAGTACTTGCCTAGTTTATTTCCATACTTTTGGTCAATGGCACAAAATTTATTTTTGATTTTTTTTTTTAATTTATTTCATCCAAAAAATATCACGATATCTATATTTATAAAAATCTGTGTCACAGTGTTTGTGGACACACTCTTCGGAAACGGCTCAACCGACTTTTATGATTTTTTTTACGTATATATGGTAGGTATGAGAATACGTCGTGAAGTATATTTCATGCCGCTAGGTGATTAGGGTGTCCCTATCCAGAACTTTTTTTCTATTTTTTTGACAATTTTTTTTGTATTTTTTTTGCATCAAAAAATACCCATAACCGCAAATTTTCACCCCTTACCCCCACCCTGCCATTTTTAATCGCAATTTTAGTATTTTGTATGAACGAATTTAACCGTCGTTCGTATTTCAAACAAAACGTAATTATTTATATTGTTGAATGACAAATGGCGCTCATCGAACATCGCCTCGTCGAACTTTCATCCACACACGCGCAAGTCATTCACGAGAAGCGTCGCGTGATTTTGACATTTCAATAGGCATTTTTTATATATCACTATGTTATTGTTTGTATTGTTGTGTTGGTGTTTTTTTGTTTTTACCGGCGGTCATCCCATCCCCCCACACTTACAATACATTCGTTATTTTTTATTTAACAAACAAAATATTCACTAGAAATAATTTATATTGCAGAAAAACTTTGTCCAGGTCAGTTAGTAATTTAATATGTTATTACTACATAGTTGTGTATTGGTTACATTTTCAGCATATTTTTCCATTGACTTTTTATTTTATTCCTTTTTTTACAGTAATAATAATAACATTTACAATAAATGTAATTAATATTGACAAAAAAATAACTTATATCATTGATGTAGCTATTCCAAATTCCTGTAATATTCAAAAAACTGTTTCTGAAAAATAAGAAAATACACAGATTTAGGAAATGAGATTAAAACAATTTGGCATTCTCAGACTATAAAAATATTACCATTTGTTATTTCGGCTACTGGCATAATACCCAGGTCTCTCATTCAAAATTTAGGCATATTAGATTTGTCAAAGAATTTATATATAAAAATGCAAAAATCAGTCATTTTAAATACATGTTTTTACAAAAGATTTTTTAAATATTTATATTGAGGGATAAGTAGGATTAATAGTTTCAATTAGGAGTTCCACAGAGCCGAACCCTCTGATATGAAAATATCTGGAGTCAGTGAATTTGGTTTCCCATTTGGTCTCTGGTAGGTTGACATGTTGTTCTTGTATTGTTTTGTATTTATAATACTTGTATAGTGCAATTGCATAGCGTGGATTGACTAGATGATCATTTGGGAAGTGTGTGAAAGGGTTTATTTAGCATTTCCTGTGGGGAAAATTTAACCCGGACATTTAAATCTGGTGCGTAATAACGTTCAATTATAAAGTTAACAACATAAGGTAATAATTCATAAGTAAGTTAATATCTACAAGTCAATAACATTGTTATAAGAATAATGTTACAATAATTGATGTCATTAGAGCAGTATCTAATGGGAGAAAAAATACATATGTATGTAAGAACGGTTATATAAAGGTAGCGTAATATGCTATATTTTAAGTTGTGCATAGTCAGCCTCACTAGTTTCCACCTCATCTTACTTTGGGAGGCGGGTATGGGTACTGCCGCCACGAAAATCATTTATTGGATAACCAATGCCTCTGTCACAGGTCACCCGATGTGGTTGCTAGTGACTTAGCAGGGGTGCCGGGGTTCATGGGGTTAGGTTTGTCTATGCGGCGGATCTGCTCACCAACTGCGTGATAGGCCGGATCGGGGAGACTAGTTGAGGAAGATCTTCTGATCTCTCTAGGAGGACTCTCTCGGAACACCGCTTTGCACCGCAGTGGGAGGGTTGGATTGGACACGCTGACCCCCAGAATACCCACCCCTCATACCTTTTTCCTCTCCAGAACTTCCTCTCCTTCGTTTACTAAAACCCTACACATAGAAGATCTTCCTTTTCTAAGACCCTCTACTCAGCATCTCCAAAAATGATACATGCCCTGAGGGGAATTATTTATTCAGGGCCTCCGGTGTGGAAATAAGGTAAAAAAAAACTACTTGTTTTCTTTCTATTCGGGTTGGACACGGCAAGTGGCCTTGGCGTCCCGTTCTTGGGTTAGACATACCGGTCGATTGATGAAATCGAATATCATTCATTCAAATAATTCGATATTGACTAAATCCGTTAGCTGTGGTTATTTTGCGAGCACGGTCAGCAATTGGTTCCGACAGCCGGCCCGGTAGACAAAACATCTTGGCCTACACGGAGCTTTCGGATATCTATCAATATCCAAACCTTTTTGAATAATAACGTTCCTCGTGTAAAATTACTAGCTTATTAATGAACGGAGAACAGAACGAAGGCTTAACATTGGCTAACGATGGAAGAAACGCAACACTGCATAAAAACCAAAAAAAAATTACGATAATATCTTGAAAGGCCTTGAAAATCTCAAATTAAATCATAATTCCAGCAAATTTGAGGTGAACACTTATTTCGCAACGTTGTGATTTGAAACTTGATGAAACGGAAATGAGCGACACTAAAAATAAACATATTTTTTTTTTTTATTGTAATATAAAAAATATGAGATACATATATATATACATATTTTACAAAATTTTATATTAAAGGTCGTATTTAGTCATGTATACCTTAACAGAAAAGAGGAGCTCTTGTGCCTGATAAGGGAGCCACGATTCTTACTTAGGTTTTAAGTTATAATATGAAATATAAAATATAATATAAAATATAACATAAAATATTTACTTTTTACTGTAATTTTTTTTTTGAAAAATTGTTTAATTTTATTTATTTGTTCTGATTCGGTGATGATACTGCGTAATTCATAAGGGAGGTTATTATAGTTTTTTATGGCTTGGAAAATATAATGATGTTGCATTTGAGTTGTTTTAAAATTAGGTGTAATAAATTGGTTTCCGTTTCTCATTAGTTTGTAAAACTCTTGATATTCTTTGTTATTTTTTTCTTTACACATTTTTATAATAGAAGCTTGTTTGAATATGTCATCGACATTTGGTACTGGAAACAATTTGAAAAGTGATTCTGTTGAGAAGATAATTTTTTTTTTTAATATTACTTTAATGATGATTCTTTGTGAAACTTTTACTGAGTTTAGATTGTTTTCGTAAGATCCTCCCCACCCTATAATTCCGTAGATAAGTAAAGAATGAACAAGAGCATAGTACACGTTTTTGATAATTTTTACATTTAAAATATTTCTTAACCTAACAAATATATATATACATTTCCTTATTCTCTTCACTAACTCTGAAATGTGACTATTCCACTTCAGGTTTTGATCAATGATTACACCTAGATATTTAACTTCGGAAGAAGAGTTAATGACGGTACAAAAAGGATTACATACATACATACATCTATAGGATTTAGCCTGCGAGAGAGCAGATGAGATAGGAATACATGAAATGGCAATAAAATATTTATAATTCACGGGTACTCGGTTGCAACATAATACGATAAATCCACATTCCCACACAAGTTTCCTTTGGTGTTGTGATATAGAGCATACGACGAACCTCTGCAGACATTTAGAGGACCAAAGATCAAATCCTATGAAATCAAAAAAAAAATAATTTGAAAAAAACACTCCAAATTGAACACACAAAAAAAACACAAATGAAAGCGATATCTAGCGACTCCCAAGAAGAAAATACAAATTCTAATAAGATGACCAAATGTACCCACAGGAAAAGGTGCACTGGAATTCGACGACAAAAATATGGAAAAAATCATCCTTCACATTATTTTTATTTATTTTTTTTTTTTTTTATTGAAATAACAGATATACATATTAAAATCAACAAACAAGTCCTGCTAAGCCAATTCAATTGGCTTGTCAACAGGTGCTTATATTTTAGTTACATATAGATTATTTACATTTAAAATTTACATCTTATATCTACAGATTCAACATACATATCAATATACATATCAATTATCAATACAAATATTTTTTTTCCGATAGCCAATTTTTCACCATATATTCAACCTTATTCATAGAATTACATTGCTTTATAGTGTCAGGTAATAAATTAAATATCTTCGGTATGATGTATTCAAACGTTCTCTGTCCGTACTTATTGTTAAATTTCGGAACTATTAACCCGTCGTTGCGCGTGAATCTAGTGCTGTATTTATGTTCTAATTTCTCTTTATGCTGCGGGGTAAATATATGCTGAATTATAATTTTGTGCCATAGTATTGCTTTCACTGGTAAAATTTTGGCATTCTGAAACAGAAACGGTGTATCATGTCTCTGTTTGAAAATATTAGGGACGACTAATAATTTTACAATTGCGTATTGTACAACTTGTACTTGTTTCAGATTGGTTATAGAAGTATTTCCCCATATTGTTAATCCATATCTTATAATAGATTCTGCCAGTGACATATAAATTATTTTAAGTGTTTCAATTGAAAGAAAAAATTTTAATGTGTACATTTTGCCAGCAATTGATCTGAGTCTTTTACAGGTTTTTTTAATATGTTTGTCCCATTTAAAAAAACAATCTACTGTAACACCAAGATACACGTATTCCGTAACTAATTCTAAGCTATCACATTTACAATTAGTTGGAATATTTTTATGGATGCAATTAAAATCGTGAGAAATAATATTAGGATTAAATAGAAATTTGGCATTAGGTGATCTTATATGCATTACTTTGGTTTTTTTAGCATTTATTAATAATCCTGCATCATGTGACCATTTACAAAGTTGATTAAAGTCAATTTGCATGAGTTCAATTGCAATTTTTAGATCTTTATGTGATATGACCAATGCCGTATCATCTGCGAATACAAAATGTTTAACAAAAGAGAAAAGTTTTTTCATTATAGTTACATAAATTATATATAGTGTAGGCCCCAATATGGAACCTTGTGGAACTCCTGCAGAAACATTTTTTGTTTTACTAAAAGTATTATTTATTTTGGTACATATTTTTCTATCTCTAAGATAATCTTTAAATAAATTTAACACATTTCCTCTTATTCCAATTTTTTCTAGAGTTTTCAGAAGTTTTTTAGAGTTAATTGTGTCAAAAGCTTTAGAGTTATCGATAAATAAAACAATAACATGTAATTTATTATTTAATTGATTATTTATATAATTGGAAAAATCTTGCAGTAGTTTTTCAGTGTTTTTTTTTCTTTGGAAGCCGTATTGATTTGGATCTATGATAGTGAATTTTTCAATATAATTATTTAATTTATTTGATATAAATTTTTCGAGAATTTTTTCTAATGCTGGTAGTATACTAATAGGCCTATAATTTCCTAGTTCAATGTGTTTTCCACCTTTAAATATTGGTCTTGTAATGCTACATTTAAATTCTTGTGGAATTTTTGCTTGCTTTATTATCATATTGATTAAATGAGTAATTATTGGCCCAAGAGTTTTTACATTTCTTTTTAAATCAAACATTCTTATATTGTCAATACCTGTGCTTTTAGAGTTTTTCATTTTTTTAACAATGTTTTCAATATCAGTTATAGTAGCTCTTGGTATATATAAACTATGAGGTAGTTCTTCGAGTACTATATTAGTAGCTTTGTGATTGCATTTATGTAACATGTTGCTGATGCTATCCGAGAAGTAATTCACAAAATCATTTGACACAGAATCCTCAGTTCTATCTTTTAAAATATATCGTGTTATAGTTTCATCACAATCGTTTTTGGGTTTACGTCCTAAAATATTATTTATCTCGTCCCAGGTTTTTTTTGTATCATTAAAACAGTTTTTAAATTTATTGTTATAGTAGTTAGTTTTATCTTTATTTATAAGTTTATTGACAAGGTTTCGTGTTTTTTTGTATTCTGTTTCAAATGTTTTGTTTGTTGGTGTACTTTTCCATTTTTTATAAAGTTTATCTCTTTTATTTATATGACATAATAATTCACTGCTTACCCATTCATTTATTGCAAAAGGTCGTGTTTTCGGTTTTTGCACTATCGTTTTAGAACTACTCTTGTAAAATTTGTCAAATAAAGATTTTATTTTTTCATATAATGAAATACAATCCCTCTCCTCTATAAGTTTACTCCAGTTATAATCTTTGATATATCGATCAATAGCCTTTTGTGAGATGATTTGAATATACTTATTTGCAAAGTCTACCTGACGTTTATGAGATTTTATATTAATAGCAGTGATAAAATGATCGGCAATATTATTTTCAGAGACGCAAGCAGTTATTTTCTTGCCTCTAAATTTGGCAAATATATGGTCAATACACGTGCGAGTAATTTGTCCATTTAATACAGCTTCTCTGGTTACTACATTAATGCATTTTGTTAAATAATGGTTAGTTAGTAAGTTTTCATATGAAGTTATGATATAATCATGGTCATTAAGCAAATTTAGATTTATATCTCCAAGTAAGATAATATTTTCCTTATTATTAATTGTATCAAGATATGATGATAATTCCGTTAAAAATGAAGATTTACTGAAATTAGGAGGTCTATAGATAGCTATTATATTAACTTTAGTTTTGTCCTGGAGTATGAGCTTTCCTGTTATATTTTCAAAATGTAGAGATTGGAACGATTTTGGCCTAAATTCAAATTTATTTCTTATAAACAATATAATCCCTCCTCCTGACTTATCAGTCCTACAGTAGTTATATGCATTATATCCGGGAATATTGTACAAACACGTACTTTCAATTTCAATAGATGTTTCACATAGCATTATAATATCAATATGCTTCAAACAATTAAGTAGATATATATGCAGTATATTCCAATATTTTTGTATAGATCTTATATTTAATTGAATACAAACAAGATTATCAGACGCATTTGGGTTTTCTTTTTTTATCCAATCTTCTAAATTATTTACTGAACTACATTCTATTTCGTTATCATTATCTATATACGAGAAATTATTCTGAGCCATTGAATTCGTAGTTAAATTTTATGCAATACAATAAGATTGTGATACGAAGTTTTGTTGATTTTACATATTGAAATATTTCTATAAGAAATAACTCTATATTATAATGCAGTATAAGCTTCAATTTAATACTTGATATAATTACATACATTTTTTTTGTAATACCCGTATTTATACTTAGCGTAATACGGCAATAAATAGTTATTATACAAGTTAATATTATGATAAAGCATTTGTTTTTATCAAAGACATCACAATTCTTTTTCTTAAAGTAAAAGCCCTTAGTATAATATAATGATACAAAATAGTTTTCCATGCTTTTAACATGAAATAATATTACAAATATTTGATTTTTAGATAAAACAATAAAATTTAATATTTTTGTTAGGTTGATTTTATCCCATACATAAAAAATATATTTAACACATATTTTTATTATCTGTCCAGTAAACATGAAAAGAGAGCAATATAAAATAACTCCATTTATGAAACCTAAACTATAATTAATATCTTTTGTAGGTTTCAGCCCGTAAAAATAAATTATTTTCTTGTTTTGTTTAAAAAGAAAAGTATTTTGAGTAAAGATTAAAGAATTTAATGTTAAATATTTAACAATATAAAAGTGATTGTTTCTAGAGCTAATTGGTACAAGTACTTTTTGATAAAGACTTAATAAATATAAAATAAACTGTATGTTCACATCTAGTGTTATTTCAGAATATTTATAATATTTAAAAAAAAATTTAAAAGCTGTTGTTATATTTATGAATGTGAAATATAGTACATAATGAATATATGCATGTTTAAGTAAACAATAAAATGTTTTTGAAAGTGTCGTTATGATATTACTGTTCAAAAAATAATGTAATATAATAATTTTATTTTTTTTAGTTATTTGGCGATCTTTTATAATTTTTATAACAATATTTATGTAATAAAGTGAATTTTTAATAACAGAATATGACGACGTTTGGAAATCTAATGTCTTTATACAATGATTATTTTCTGTAAAATAGTATAAAAATAGAAATGTGTAATGTTTAGTAATAATAACGTAAATAATTGCATTTATTGAAATGTAGCAAATTCTACGAGAAAACTTCATATGTATTATAATAGCACTGTATCTACTTTGAGGCAGGTTTAATGTTATTTCTAGTCAATATTCTATTTTTTCTTTTGCTAAAATGCTCATTTTTTTATACACATTGCATTTCGTATTGTCGTTTGCAGAATGCCTGATGTCAATATTCCAGTTCATTTTTTTATTTTTGCTATCACAGTTTTTACATTTAGGTTCTTTGTCTTTGTTAACACAATCTTTGTAGGAATGATCACCAGCGCAGTGTGTACACGACGGTTTGTCCTTTTCTTTATGAAGACACCTGACAGAAGTATGTCCAAAGCCCAAGCAGTGAAAGCACTGAACCACAGCGCGGGCATCCTCTACTTGTATTCTCTGGTACCCCAAATAGATTTTACCGGTAGAAACTAACCATCTTCTTATTTTAGTACTAACTTCTATTATGTAGTTAGATGTGTTGTTATATTTATTTTTCAAGATCTTTTTTAACGTCATCTCAATTTCTGGTTTATCTATCATTACAGCCTTGATATCTTCATTCTGTTCGATAATATCTTGTAAAATATCATCCTTATTATAGTCATTAGTAATGCCCTTAAGGATTACAGTTGGTCTTTTCTTTTTAATTTCTGTAGCACTAATGTCTTTGCACTCTTCCCCAATAGCTTTCCTCATTTTTTCCGCATCATACTTTGTTGGACATTTTATGAGTATTCTATTGTTAGAAATCGTATTAACTCCAATCACTTTTGCACCAATCTTACTTAAACTAATTTTCTTCGTGATTTTATTTTGAATCTTTTCTGAAGATTCTTCAGCATTGTTGGACGAAACTATTAATTTGTAATCACTTTTCAATATTTTATTTTGATTTTCAGCTACTTTCCCGTATCCAAATGTTGGTTCAATTATTTTTTCTTTTGCTTCAGACAATTGAATAGTTAAATGTCCCATCCAGTTTAATATAGCACTTGTTTTCGTTGTAATTAGGTGAATTTGTTCCTTGTTGAATTTATAAACTTTATCTTGAACACAATTGAGCAAATCATCAATTGCCTCCTTCGCAGAATCCATAAATTGATGTGGGTTCATTTTTTTATAAGTTATCGCCTTCTCTGTATTAATTATAAAAATGAATGCGAAAAAAAAAAAAATATTTATTTTTTTCCGAACCGAGGATTGAACCCGTTCTCTTCTCAGCGGCTGGCTTTGACAGTTTAGTGAGTGACACTAACCGCTAGACCAATTCCTGGATGTCGGCCGGCGAGATTTAATAGGTTTATTAAGGTTATAAATAATAGTTATCAATTAATTGAAATTTGTATTTTTAGTTGTTTTTAACTCACTTCTCAAGTAAAGAAAAAAACACCGTTTTTATTGAGGTTCTAGATTTTAGGATACACTATATATTTCGTTGTTTTTCACTGTTATTATTTATTTACTTCACTAAATCGTTGTATGTTATTGACTTTTTTTTTTCACAAACTATGAAATAGAGCACTGAGTCGCTTTTTTGAAGTTTTAAAACGCACAGACAACGCACAATCGCGTAATCAATATATTCTGCACTTTTTATTGCTTAAATATAGCTTTATTTGTGTTTATTTCTTTAAATTCGTATGAGCAAATATGACACGTCTAATCCGTAGGTAGATGTAGATTAAAAATTGATAAAAAAAGTGCTTCGTAGTCTCCCCACTCTTGTCTACTTTAGTTTTCTGAGGGTTTTACTTCTACCTCGTGTGAATTGCACACTTTGATTTTTTAAATTTATTATCTTTTTGCGAGTATTGCGGAAACGTTATTCAGTAAATATTTAAAGACATTTAGATCTCGCCTCGCGTGGTTTTTAATCGGCAATCATCGCCCCCCGATAATGACCAGAGATCATCGCACCGCAGTAGGAGGGGGGAGGGGGTGATTGTATTCTGAAGGCGAGAAACAAGACGTAATGGCAAGAGGAAAATACATTCTTTATAAACAATACATAACAAAATGGTGGATCATCGCTTGAAAATCTATTACGTTTCTAATTCCTTAGATACCTAGGTATTGAAAATCGACAAGAGCAGTGGCAGTTTCTTTGCAATTTCACAGTTTTTTTTAAAGGAAAGACAAACGCGGCATCTGTTATCCAGGGTTAAGGCTGTCGACTATGATTCCAGTAGTTGCAGGTTCGAATCCAAGCGTGCGTAAGTAAACTTAATTGAATTAATTTGCGTTTTTTTGTTGTTTGTACAATACCTCACAAGAGTCCCAGCTTCTCCCGTCTAGAACCAGTGAGACTATGGCATGCTCAAAGATGGCTCTGGCTGAAGGCAGTAGGGAAAGGAAGAAGATGGGGAAGAGGAAGGTGGGGAAGTACCTACCTGGCTATTCAGATCTGCTCACAAAACACCATTTCCAGCAATGTTTCAATTCTGAATGGTGGTATTACACCAGGGTGATACTGAGAGTATCTTCCACTCTGGAACCTGCCGCAAATAGATACTATATATTATTTATAAATGAATAATTGTGAAATAACACAAATCAATCAAATAAAATTTACTTGCGTATGCCGCGATTCGATCCAGTGACCTTCGGATTGTGAGTCAAGAGCCTTACCCCTCGACGTCGGCGGCCGTGTTGGTTCACAATTAATTCATTAAAAATAATATAAAGTGTATTTGCGGCACGTTCCAGATTGACAGAGAGTGGAAGATATTCTCAGTATCGCCCAAAGATATTGAAATATAAGTAGATGTGCTATCTGCTGTTTTTACTATGTGGGTCTGCGCTTCCGGGTGTCGCCGATATTGTTTACCAATTAACAAATAAACCAAAAGAACAAATAATTAACGAATAAACCAAACGAACGTTAAACTAAATGAACGAATTCTTTCCTTATTCAAAATATATTGTTAACCAATATTAATGCACATTTTCAAAAAATCAACGAAATGAACAAATTATTTTTGTGTGAAAACTACGCTAATTAGCTCGTAGTCCGGCGACAGTTGCGCGGACACCATAGCATATCTCTTCTGTATTTGAATATCTTTGGTATCGCCCCTGTAAAAGATCACCATTCAGTATTGAAATGTTGTTCGAAGTGGTATTTTGTGAACAGATCTAAATAGCCAGGTAGGTACTTTTCCTCCGTCCTCTTCCTCATCTCCTTCCTCTCCCCGCTATCTTCATCCTCATAACAAACCCTAAAGCTGATCCCAGACTCACGGCGAGAACAAGCACTTATCCACACTCTCATTTTTCTCACTCACGATCTGTTTCCCATCCGGTATGGACGACATTACAGACGATATTCAAAATGCTGCAGGTTTGGCTCTGTGCGATAAATTGCAACTCTTGTTGATTGTTCCACATTTTTAACACAAGGAAACAAAATTTTCGAAACAAAAACAAAAATATAACGCACGTCTACTCTCAACCGCTCACTAAACAACACTGAGACAAAACGTGAGTGTAGTAGTCTTCTCGCTTCTCGCCCGAGAAATCCTTTGAAGCGGCCAAATTTACCGACAGTGGAGGTTATCCACCTCTTACCCGCCCTGGTATAAGTAACTGATGGTTACTCCTTCAAGGCTCTCGCAAGATTCTAATTGTTTTTCTTAAACAAAGCTACATTTATTTATTTTGAACGAATCTAGACCTCCAGTGTCCTTGCATACGTTGTTTAAGTATTTAAGTATTTAAGTATTTAAGCAAATTTACCGACAGTGGATACGTTGTTTAAGTATTTCAGTATTTAAGTATTTAAGCAAATTTACCGACAGTGGAGGTAACAGTGGAGGTAATCCACCTCTTACCCGCCCTGGTATAAGTAACTGATGGTTACTCCTTCAAGGCTCTCGCAAGATTCTAATTTTTTTGTTAAACGAAGCTACATTTATTTATTTTGAACGAATCTAGACCTCCAGTGTCCATGCATACGTTGTTAGTAAGCAGTATGCAAGTGCTTAACAGGAAAAACAAAATGCAAAAAATAGGTTAGTAAGACAAAGATAAATTAAACAGGGCAAAAGAAAAACTCATTCATGATGCTCCATGAGGCGGCATTGCATCTGTAAAAACCCGCAAGCATCTGCATAAAATAGAGAACATAAGTAATACAATAAATCTCAAATCAATTGGCAAGTATCAACAAAAAATGTGAATGGCTTTCGGTCTGATCATAAACTACACTTAGCTTCCGTGTCCCTTAGCTAACCACTCAGTGAAGCCTCAAAGAATGTTAACTGAATATTTGGGGTAAAATACCCGAAGACTAAAAGAAAATTCAGCGTTGGGTAGTCAGAGGCAGGACAAAGGATAGTCAAGGCCGTCTGATCAAGCCTCAAGCCTGCACATGTCATTGGGGGAGGCGCAGATAGATTTGAGAAAGATCTGCAAAATTAGTAATGTAACTAAAGATGAAGCAGGGACGAGGTCCAGCACACCCCCGTATGGGGATAGGGAAAAAATTTTTTTTTGAGTTCAGTTCATCCAGTAAAACATTGAAACAGTTAAAGACAAACAAAACAAAACAAGGAACATGGCATAAATTAACAGGTAGTATAGTAATTATCAACAAAACAAATCGCAAGGCAATTATATACATTTTTTAAAACATAGTGAACAAGATAATATAATAACGCAAATGTAAAATATAACACATAAATCATAATATATAATAAAATAAATGTTAATAAAATAAAGAAATAACATATTACAGAAACACAAAACACATAAATCATAACAATTAAATCCAGGCGGTAAATGTAAAGGAATCATGAAGAGTGTCCGTGAATTCAGAAGCAAAATACACCTGGTACCTAAGTTGTTTTACAGCTACTCAGCGACTCTAAGAACAGGCCATCTCTCAACCCAAACTTTCGTGAATTTCCTCAGGCACTCAAAGTTCACCTTATTCGAGACGAGATCTGTATTCCAAGCAGGTCTCGTAATAACTTGTAAACCATCAATCATTTCGTCTCGAGCATCCGTCAAAATCTCACAGTGCCACAAAATGTGCTCGGCTGTTTGGTCGGTATCACCACAAGCGTAATTGGGATGGAATGATAGAGCCAGTCTGTGAAGTCTACCTCTAAACTCCCCACGCCCAGAAAGCAATTGGGTGATATGGTGGGGCATATCTTTTAATGGACCACCATATCACCCAATTCCATTCTGATTTTAACTGATGGAAAGAAGGAGAAGGTCCATCTTCCCATATTCGATCTATCCCATATTATCTGCCATTCACTCAGCGTTTTTATTATCATCAACTTTAGAAGTTCAGGGAGAGGCACTGCTCCACCAGGTATTAATTCAATACCAAGGTGGTTTACAGGTCTTCCTCTTTTCATACACTTCTTTGTCAAAACTTCCCTAATTTCTAAATCAATTGGCAAAATGCCAGCCAAAATTGGCAAAGCATCCGATGAAACTGTTCTGTAGGCTCCTGAAAGCGCCAGTTAGGGGATTCGCTGGCCCCTCTTAACGCGGAATGAATAAGTGAATTACCGAGTCGATGTTCCCATACACAGGCTCTATATGAGACTTGTGCCACATATACGCATCTGTATAATAGACGGAGCGCAGGGAAACGTAAACCCCATTCAGCAGTTGAGATTCTTCTCAGTTTTAAGAAGAGAGCCTGGGCCTTACTAGAAACGCTTTTAACGTGAGTCAAGAACGAGGACGATCTGTCTAATGTAACGCCTAAATATTTAGTACTCTCTACAAAACGGATTGCAGTATCTACCATTTTTATGAAAGGGTTTCTACCTCTACTGAGGGAGACTTTCACAAGGAGACCCATGGTCTTATGGGGAGCAAAAGTCAGTCTGTTTTCCTTTCCCCAGTTGAGAATCATTTTCAAACCTTCTTCAGCTTTATTTTCAACTTCTTTTCTACTGTCCCCAGAGACCAAATACAATTTGTCGTCTGCGTAATCTATCGCAATAGTGCCTTCAGGTAAGGGTAACCTGGAGGAGTCATCGAATAAAATATTCCAGAAATCCGGTGCAAGAGGAGAACCTTGGGGACAACCCATGTCCACATCTCTTTCAATGATGCAATCACCAAAAGAAATTATAATTTTTATATCTTTAAAATAATCGCAAGATATTTGAAAAAGTTTTCTGGGACAATTACGATTCTTTAATTTAGTTAAAATCATCTCCCACCATGCATTATCGAAGGCACCAGTTATATCTAAGAAGATACCGATTACGTACCTCTTTGTGCAGACCTTCACCCAGTCAAGCGCAGTCATAATGGCGTGCTCCGTGGACTTACCTGGGACAAATCCATATTGATGTACATATGATGGTGTTAATGTTTCTCGTAGACGATTTTGAATATTTTTTTCCAATATTTTCCCCAATACAGGAAGAAGTGTTATTGGTCGATAAGCTTTAATATCTGTTCTTTTTTTGTCGTTCCCATAAGGTATGATCCTGAGCACGCCCTTCTTCCATACAGAAGGGAAAACTCCCCTTCTCATACACGTTTCCATAACCTGAAAGAGTTCTTCCTTGGCATGGATCCATAAATACCTCACAATTATACAATTCAATTTATCATGCCCTGGTGCCTTCCTAGGACTCAAACCCTTAATTATAATTTCTATTTCAGCTCTAGTTATTTTAGAAATTTTTTCCTCCTGGGAGAGGATTGGAGGAATCCGTGATTGATTTCTACTGTTGGTGGTGGTCGCTTTCCCCAATGACTGAATCTAAGGGAACTAACTTTCCCAGAAATGTATTGAGAGTAGTCACCACGTTAATACTCTCAACGTTCCCGTTATCATTGTCGATAACACTAGATAAAAACCGATCAGAACCTTTACCCGTTTTTTCAATGGCGCTACAAATATCCCATGGGTTAGAGTTACCAACATCTTTAACCCAATTATGCCAAGCAGCTCGTTTAGCCAAAAGTACAGCCGATTTGAAAGCTTTACGAGAGTTTAGTTGTCTCCTGAGGGTGGATGTCTCCTCCTCCGTACATCCAACCCATCTAGAGACACCTAAAGCTCTGTAAGCTCTCTTAAAAGTGCCCTTTAGCAAAGTCAGCTCATTCGACCACCACGGAGACCTAATAATCGTCTTTGGGTTTGTTCTTCCCAGAGCCGATTCAGCAGCTGATACTACGGCCGCGTTGAAAAAATTCCCCAAATTGTCCGGATCTCTAGCTGCTACGTCATGAAACCCCTTAAAGTATCACGTAGAGCATCCCCAAAGTTATCCCAATTCGCCCGAGTAGTTTTGAAGTTCCAGGAGGATCTTGGAGCTTCGGTCTTCTTGACACCCACCATATAAGTTATTAATCTGTGATCAGAATTAATAGCACATTCGTGGACCTTCCATTTAGAAATCTTGGCCGCAATCGATCCAGAGCAAAGAGTTAAATCAATATTGCTCTCACCATGTGTATTACTGAAAGTAAAAATACTACCAGATTCATTTATTAAAGAAAGACCTTGCGTCGCAATAAGGTCTTCGACGGCGTCTGAACGTTCCGTCCGTTGTTCAAAATTGTCAAACCACATCAGTGAGCGAGCATTAAAGTCTCCTCCAATAACTATGTTACGTCCTTTAAGCGCGTTTAGTGCGCGCGTCAGGCTCAAGATATGAGGTCCAACTGGATTACAATGTTTAAAATAGACTGAAATTAAAATAATTTCAGTGTCTCCAAAATTAAGTGAAACACAAGTTTGGTACTCGTTTGACAGTCCCACCAGAAGGAGGGGACTGATTAACGAAATGTTAACCAGGACTCCCGCCCCCGGTGCTGGGCCAATTTCGAGTACCGCACCCGGATATTGAACAGGCGTTCTACCTAACCAGGTGTATTGCTCCTGAATGAGCAAGATGTCAATTTTTTTGTCAGTCATAATCTTCAGTGCCTCAAGCGTGGCCATTCTAGACCTCTGAAGATTTATCTGACCAAGGGAAGGAAGGTTGTTAGAATCCATAGTCGGTTAATCTGACTTGGGCTTCTATAGCTGCAAAAATTAAATATCCAACTCATTTACTTTTTAAGGAATGTAATGTAATGAACGTAAAACAGTTATATATTACACAAACGCTTTGTAGATTTTTTAATAATATTAATATTGCAGAAAGAACACAGCAAATTCGTACTACGAGAATTGGCTCTGGTCTGAATTTTATGGCAATTCATACTAAATCTTCTTTTGGTCAAAGAAATTATTTTTATCAAGCTCCACTCATATTTAATAGCCTTCCAGAACATATAAAGTCATCTAATTCCTTGTACACTTTTAAAAAGAATCTTAAATTATTTGTATTAGTCGAGGATTGCCAATTAATTTTCTCTACTTTGTCCTTTCTAAATTATTAGCTAAATGAGTATGTTTATAAAATAAGCTAAAATAATTTTTATTTTTGTTTAAACTATTTTTTTTTCATCTTCCTCCTGCCAAATCTATAGCATGTTAAATTATATACATATATTTATTATTTACAACTTAATCCTTAAAAACAAAACAAAAAAATACTTTATTTTATTTTATTTTGAATCAGATTTCAAAACTATGGTCACCCTAAAAGTCTACATTAATGTACTACCTAGCGCCATCAGTTTAGTGGGTACCCATAATCTCAATCTGTAAGAAATACAACAATATTGTTCTTTCAAAATCTGTATAATTTTGTGTTATTTTGTTAACTTGTATAATTATTGTTAACCTCAACACAGGCTTGTCCTAGTGAGGTAACAAATTGTATTGTAAACATTTTTACCTACAGTGTAAAGAAACAATAAATAAATAAATAAATAAATTTGGGCTGGGCAAAGCCGATCTCCAGCATTATGTGTTGCTGGCTTTTTGAAACGTGTGCAAGTAGCACAGACAGCAGCTTGCGCCTTCTTAGTGCAAATCTACACATCGTGACCAGTTGCCGCACAGTGGCGACAAGTGGATTGCTCCTGCGTACGGCCTTGAGGACTAACAATTTTGATGCCAGTTGCAGACAATTTTTCAGCAGCTTTTTTTATATTTTTTACTCCTCCTGGAGTGGTGGTTTGTAGGGCAATGCCACCACCCTTAATTTTTCTCGTTCGTACTACCTGGAAGCCGTCAGATTTAAAACCGACGTAATTTTCTTATGCATCTCCTCAGAAGATTTGTCCTCAGGAATACATGGATAAAAGAGAATAGTTGGTTGTAGAGAGGGAGTAGGTCTCTCAGAACCATTTAAAACCAGTTTCTTTGATTGGTTCTCTCCAGCAGCTACTCCAGCATAAGATTTTTTTTTTGGGCAGTTCAGGATTATTTTCAATTATACTTGTTTTATTCAAAATGATGTCTAATTTTTCTGAAATTCCATTTTGAGTTTCAAAGACTTTTGATAAAGTTTCAGCCTTAGAAACAGCCGCTGCATGAGAAATGGCTAGACTAGTTAGACATCTTCTCATTTCCTCAATAGAGCTCAATATTGCGGACCGAGCGTCCTTGTTTAGCTTATTTTTCCCATCAGTTATTGTTTGTGAAATCATCACCATCTGGTTAAATATCGGCTGTAAAATGTCTACGGAGAAATTGGAATCAGTAGGTTTTTCAAACTTGGATTGATCATCTAGTAACATTTTGGACCAGTTATCCTTAAGTGGTGTTTTTTTCAACTGACTCTCAGAACCACTTTGAATAGCAGATTGGGTGTTGCATTCTAATAAAATGGACGCACCACTTGAAGGAATCACACGACTATGCGGTAAATTGGGGTAATCCTTCTTCATCTGTATGAAATAGGGATTGCAATCCCGCAAAGCGGGATCCCGCAATCCCGCGGGATCCCGCAGCTTTTATTAATCCCGCAATCCCGCTCCTTCAAAGCGCGGATCCGCGGATCCCGCAAGTTAAAAATTTGGCGCTAAAACTTTCGCGTAAATCGAGAGTAGCACGAGCGCAATGTTACCGTTTAGCACAAGATAGCCCGCCTGCCACCAACCGCTAGTGGCGCTAGTCGCCGGCCACTAGAGGATTAGTCTTTGATGTATTTTTTTTAAATTTCTTTGTAGTTAGTAGTTGCTTCAGTGTGGTGGGCATGTAGTTATATAGTTTGGTTGCGTAGTACTTAAAGTTTCTTTGCCCGTATGAGGTATGAGTTATCGGTATGTTTAATGTTTTTTTGTGTGGAGGCCCTGGTTTTACTTTAATTGAGGTTGCATTTGGAATGTGAAGTTTATGTTAAATATTAAAGCTTGCAAAATGTCCCACGTCAGTTCAATTATAACAAAATGGTTGATTGGCTTAGGTAGGGTGGAATCTGAAAAACTATTAAAAAATGTCACTTAAAATTTTACATGGCCTATTAATGGCAGATTTAGTAAAAATTTAGTACATATATTATTTAAATAATAATAAAAAATAAAAATAAATTCTTTTCTTTTTCTTTTTTTGTTACAGAATAAATTTTCTGGCATTTTTATTAATGTATATTTAATTTAAAAAATTAAAATGATCATTTTGTACATTTTTTTCTTTTGCATTCTCACCAGCATTTGGTTCCTTAGAACGGGCAATCTGCCTAGCTAGGAACTAATATCGACCCACAAGACATAATAACACTTGTACACATTTTATAGTTATTTTTCAATGTTACTATTATGTTATTTTTGCCATACAAATGTATCAAATGTAATATTATAAATAAAAAATAAATGTTGGAAAAGGATAGTAGTAGAGATTATAGTAATAATAGTAGCATCTAAGAGAAAGTTGTGATTTGATTATTAGTCATTATATGAATAAGACTGAATTAAAAATATAAAACTGTTAGGAGTAAGTGTAAAATTAAACAAAACTATTAAATTATGCCAATTATTTAAAGATGAATCTAAGAAAACAGATTACTAATTACTTAGATAATAGAAAACTTAATTAATACAAAAGAATTAATTTCTGTTGCTTAATGTAAGAAATGTTAAATAAAAGTTGATTTTTACCCAAAAATCTGTAGTTTCAATTTGATTTTAAAACTTATAACATTATTTCAAAGATGCGGGATCCCGCGGGATCCGCGCGGGATTGAGCAATCCCGCATATCAATCCCGCGGGATTGAATTAGCTGCGGGATTGCAATCCCTAGTATGAAACTAACAGATTCATTCTCTGAATCGGATGACATGGTTTTAAAAAAAAATAAATAAAAAGAAACCGACAGGAGTTATAAAATTTAGAAGAATAACCAAAACAAAATTTTAACACCAAAAAAAATAAAATAAATCACAAATAAATCCTTTTTTTTTACAATCAAATAAAAGTATTAAATTATCAACATCAAACAATACTGTCAATTCAAATGATAAGTACTTATTTAAAACACTTTTTTTTGTCAGGGACTTTTAAGTCCCTGACTCGAAAGAACAAAATTCAAATTTGAAGCAAACAGATTTTGAATGAAATGCAGAAAAAAAAATACACTGAATTTAAATGTCAAAATTAATTTTATTTTGACTAAAAAAACTATTAAAAACACTTTAAAATTAGAGTAACATTAAAATTATTAAAGACGGTTAGGGAAGAAGTCCCACAACCCAAATAACACAAACTTAGGCACTGAGGTGCAAAATATACCGGTTTTATTTGTAATTATAACAAGACGAATTCTTTAGTTGGTGCTACCTTGACGGAGGCAAGAACTAAACTAAATTTACCGACAGCGATCCGAGAAGAGGCGAGCCCGAGAAAGAGAATGCGAGAAACTCATCACATTCACGCTTCTCGGGTGTTCTCGGGGCTTCTCGCCGTGAGTCTGGAGGGGCTATAATAATTGGGGAAGCCATTGTCTCGCTGGCTCCAGACGGTTGGCCAATATAGTCTGATAATATTTGAATTCTTCCCATTTCCATTGTTATAAACGAAAAATGTTGCAACTGGGTAATTTTTTATTATTTTTCAAGTTAGTAAGACTATTTTTGTTTGACGGCCCAACGGTATTTTTGACAGCCTTGAATTAAATTAAGGTTTGTAATTACAGAGGTCCTTAATAACAGTGTTTTTTAAATGATAACTTTTAGGTCATCACATTGACAACGGGATCAAATGATTTCCTAGAAACGGTGGAACATTTTAATTAAAACAATTATTAAGGGTTGATGGATGTGGAATCTGAAGAGCCAGGAACATCCCCACGTTCCTCTTCCCTATCTCCTTCCCCTCCCCACTACCTTCAGCCTCACAATATACCCCAATTCGGGATGCCATAGTCCCACTGGCTCCAGACGGGAGCAGTTGGGACTCTTGAGCGGTATTCATGAAAAAAAAAAATCAGAATGGTGTTAAAGAAGTTTTCACTTCAAAAACAGTTACAGTAATGAAATAAAAAAATGCATGTAATTAACTCATTATTTTGGTTATACTTAGGTATCTGCTGTTTTTTTCGTTTCAATGTCAAAGGTCAGACTACCATCGTTTTTAGATGTTGGTAATTACTGACAATCAACCGTATTCAATAAGCACTGCGCCCGTTTGGTAGTAATTAACTACCTTTAAATTTCTATTGCGCATTAACAGAGTGGAAGATATACTCAGTATCGCAATGATGAGAGACAAAGATTGTGCTTAAAATGGCGTTAGTTCTGTTTAATGACCCGAACTGAATAATAACGATAATTACATAATATTTTGAAGACATTTACAGCGCCGTTTTAATGAAAAATCACCACAAGGACGCTGTACAAATTTATAATATATTTTTACAGTGCTTTATCGTTTTAAACAACTATAGACTAGGCAAACCATTATAACAATTCATAGCTAATCGATTGCATCCACGGGTTTGCCAATTACTAATACAAAAATATTATGTACAATGCATTTGACCAATGAACAAGATGCTGCGTTAAAATGTATATAAATGTATTTAAAACAACTCTCTTTTATATTATACTAGCTGACCCCTTCATATTCGTAGTAATACAAAGAAAAAGAGTTGGTACAAATACATATTGTGAGTTGTGAGGTGGGGGGACATTTTACGTGTTTGTATGGGACATTTGAGGTGCCTCTTGTATGAGGTACTCAACACTAAGTGAGACTATGGCATCCCCAATTGGGGTATGTTGTGAGGCTGAAGGTAGTGGGGAGGGGAAGGAGATAGGGGAGAGGAAGGTGGGGAAGTACCTGGCTATTCAGATCTGGTCACCAAACACGGCTAAAGCCATTTTAAGCAACGTTTCGATACTGAATGGTGGTCTTACACCAGGGCGATACTGAGAGTATCTTCCACTCTGGAACGTGCCGCAAATATACTATATATTATTTTAAATGAATAAATTGTAAAATAACACAAATTAATCAAATAAAATTTATTTGCCACGCCGGGATTCGATCCCGCGACCTTCGGAGTGCTAGTCAAGAGCCTTACCGCTGGACTATGCCGGCCGAATGAAAGGAAGCGAACGATATTAAAAAGAGACAAACACATAAATCTATAGGATTAAGTCTGCGAGAGAATGAGAAATCAATTAAATATTTATTTATTTTACGGGTACTCGGTTCCAATATAATACGATAAATCCAGGGCTTCACTGAATTCTCCTTTGGCGTAGTGTTATAAAGTGCCAACATCTAGCGGACAAAGATCGAATTCTACGAATTCCAAAAAAAAAAAGAATTTATTTTTGTAAAATCAATATCCAATCTTTAAACTACTTCAAAATGAACAGGCAAAAGAAAACATAAAAGAAAGCGACACCTAGCTATTCCGAAGAAGTAAACACAAATACTTAAAGTAAGATTACAATCTTCAAACACAAATCAAAGCGACATCTAGCGATTCCCAAAAATAAAATACAAATACTAATAAGATGACCAAATGTACAGGAAAAGATGCACTGGAATTCGACGACAAAATATGAAAAAAAAATCATCCATCACATTGATAAAAAGTGCTTCGTAGTCTCCCCACTCTTGTCTACTCTAGTTTTCTGTAGGTTTCACTTCTACCGCATTTAATTTACTCATTCTGATTTTTTTATTAACGAAACAAATTAGAAAAATAATAACGATATTGAAGGTATTTTTATTTTATTTTTACGTGGACGAATAAATTTTCAACAACGATTTAAAATCTGCAATTTTCGATTTGTCAAACAATGGCATTATCTATGTCATAATGACGTGTAGCCAGTTTGAACCGTTTTGTGGTAGGCGCGTTTTCAAATCATTAATTATGAATGAAAATATCAAAATTACACATTTTTAGCACAATTATCAGAATCAGAAAAATAAACTTTATCTTCCACATATTTTTAACGATATTCGTAATGGCGATATTATACACTTCAACCACATTGATGCGATTTGGTTGAACGGCGTATAATTGAAAGGGTGTGCTGTTTACACGTACTTTTCAGATGTGGACCATTGAATCACATTGCTGTCATAGAGTTTAGAATGTCTTCGAAACAGGTCGTGCGCGCGGGAATTATATCCCTCTGATTTAATGTTCCACAGGCTTGGATAGTTCTTAAAGTGCTCTAAAAACAGAGGCGTATGCTCTTCCCTACTTCCATACGCGCGCACAGTGATGCGTGCGCATGAGCTGCATTCGCGCATGCGCATGAATGGACAACAGAACCAATCGTATTGAAAATATTAAACAAGTTGAATATTTTCAATACGGTGGAAAGATGACGCGCAATGACATCGAAACATTCAATGTCTTGTGGTTATTTCCTTTTGGGGTATTATGCCGTGTTGCGCTACCTCCTCCTTTAGCCAACGTTTCGGACAGCGTTACAGTGTCCATCATCAGGGCAGATGTGTAAATGTTAGAGATGAAATGTGTACTTAAGTACTTCGAAGCAATACCGTGTTGCCAGCACCAAACCACTGCGGGCTGACATTACAGTATACTTCAAGATGGTTTTTTGTATTTAGCTTTGGTGTAGCCGTCAATTACCGGATACCAAGAACAATTGAGCTTAGCTCCGTCGTCTCTATTAATGTTAATAGGATTTTTATGAATTTCAATTGCCTCTGTAATTAAGCGTGCTCTATAGGTTTTGGGTCTTCCCAGGACTTCAGGAACAAATCCGAAGTAATGGCCGGTTTCAATTAAATGCTCGGCGATTGCCGATTTGTCAGGGTGGCCAAGTTTACATGCTCGAAAGTGTTCCGATATCCTTTTGGAGATCGTCCGCTCTGTCTGGCCAACATAGACCTTATCACATCCGGAACAGCTGAGTTTATATACTCCATCGGTTTCCAGAGGAAACTTGGTCTTTGCAGACCTCAGTAGGTCTTGTATTTTGGTCGTGGTTCCGAAGACAGTCTTGATGCTTTCTTTCCTCAACAGTCTGGCAATTCTGTCTGTCACATTGTGAACATAAGGTAGGAAAGCACAGCCTTTAGACTCTTGTTCAATTCTGTCTTCGTTTGGTGTAGATTTGGCTCTTATTATTTGCCTTGTCTGCCTTGCCGGGTAACCGTTTCGCTCCAGTGCATCGGTGAGCTTAGTAAGTTCCGCTCCGATTTTTGAAACGTTGGCTAAAGGAGGAGGTAGCGCAACACGGCATAATACCCCAAAAGGAAATAACCATAAAATTTTTGGCCGTGAAAACCTAAAATCATATTCAATGTCTTGTTTACACGGTGCAATTTGGTAGCTTCAACCAAATTGCGAGGCAGAATTGAAGCGTATAATATGCCCATAATTTGTGAAAATTCTCCATTCAATTTGCGTAAACACGATTTTTTTTAAATCTTTATTTTGTTCCATCACGTCTACATATATTTCAAAAGCAATTTTTTTATAATATCTAAATACTGTAAAATGCAAACATAAGATACCCACAAGTAAGTAAAAGTAAATACACCTATGTATATAAGACAAAGGTAGGTTAATGGGAACCCACTGCGGCACTGCCTGTGCGTGGGTACTATAAAGAAAAATGCTATATTACATCAATAAGTACAAGTAAAAAATGTAAAATTTAAATTAAAGGTTTAGAAATCTGTGAAAATATTGTAGTAAAAAAATTAAACGTAAAATTTTAATTTTGTTAATTTTTTAAGACAGTAAAAAAAGTTTAAAGTTTAAAGAAAGTAAATAAAGTTAGTCTTATAGTTAGGGAACGTACCCATACTACGTGACCAACTTTTTGCACTTTTTAACCCCCTCCCCCCACCGTGGCCAAAAACTTAAGCAACCCGCCGCTCATTTGTACCAAGCGTGGTATTTTGAAGACCACCCCCCCCAAACGTGTCACGTAGTATGGGTACGTTCCCTTACCGTAGAATTATATTGAAAAGTGAAGCCTGAGGGTTTACATAGAATTTATAGGAAAAGTGTTTTGAAAAACTTTTTTTTAATTTAAAATTACCGTGCTTTCTCTGCTCGTGATGTAAGATTTTTTTAGAAAACTCTCCACGGGCCTACCCATCTCCTAGATGCCTTTCTGAAACTATTGATTTTATTTAAACTGTTAAATTATTGATGATTTTAGGAGCAAGAAAGTTAAACTGTGACTACATCGTGCAAATGGCTTGTTGAAGAGATCTCTAAGATTTCTTCGTGTACTGATTATTTTCTCTATGTGGCGTATTTTAACACTTCATTAAGTTTAGTATTATTATTGATACGAACGAAGATGGGGAACTTGGGAAAGTTCTCGGTTGATTTGCGTGTCAAATCTATGATGGAGATTGTTCGATACCGTCAATTAAAAATGGTTGAGTGTGTAAAAACATTTTCCGGTTGGTCGTCATAATATTATATTCTGTGTACCTATGTACAGGAACTACGTTCTACCAAACTGTCTGAGATATCAACGCTATTTTTCTTCGTTGAACAATTTATTAAAAATACTAACGAGTTCCCGGCATGCGTTGCTGTGCAACTTAATAAAGAAATTGTTTTTCCCTGCGTGTTCTTTCCCATTCATCCCGTTCCCCTTCCGCCTCCCCTTCACATCACGATGATATATATTCCATAGTGATGGAAAAATATTTTTAATGTTTATAATAGAAAAAAATGTCATAGGATAGCAAAACGACATCTACATTTTTTTATCCAAATATGCTAAGGAATCGCTGGTTAAAATCCCTCGGGTACGCCCTGTCACCCCCTTGTGTAGACGTCCTTGCCAAACGTTACTGAAAAACTGCCTTTTTGTCTTGCTTATGTTTTACTGATTACTGTTTTTAGTGAGAGAGGCACAACAATTAGGAAACGCGGAAATAAATTCAAAGAAAATTTATAAGCTTCGTAAATTTTAGTCATAACGTTACTTTAGAGCACATAAATTACCTAAAGATAATAAATATTTTAAATATTCCAACATTTGAGTGGAAGATACTCTCAGTATCGCCCTGGTGGTCTTACACCACCATTCAGAATTGAAACGTTGGTTGAAATGGCTTTTAGCCGTGTTTGGTGACCAGATCTGAATAGCCAGGTACTTCCCCACCTTCCTCTTCCCTATCTCCTTCCCTCCCCACTACCTTAAGCCTCAATTTCGACAAAAGTTTATCTTTTTTACTTGAACTATCATGTAGAATCACCTCCCGAAGTTAATGCACTTTACCCCCGGACACCCTGTATATTCAATTATATTATAATTCAATTAATAACAACAGTTTATTTATAAACAAAGTTCTGCTGTGTAGTTATTATTACGCGTGACAGCTGTTTCACCTTCTGAAAGCATTATTAAACTGTGGTTATGCCACTTATAGACGATCTATTTATAGCATACAAAAACCTTAGAATGGTCCAGCATAAAAAAACCATAAGCTTATTGAATTTTCTTTGACACAAGTCACTTAGAATTGAACACCTCGCCAACCTGATTCTAGTTGCCGAATAAATGACATCAATGGGATTTATTTCAAATGAGAAAACGATTCTCATTTTTGAGTGATGATGGTTGGTATTCAAGGCGGTCAAACCATAAACCATTGCTTTCGTACATTATTATCGCGAATTAAATGAAGCTAAACTAACTGTGTTTTTTGCAGTTTACCTTTCATATCCCAACCGTGGCGAAAGCTTTCAATACCAAATGATGTCCAATTACCATTGATATAAAATATATTAGGTGGGCCTGGTAAGTTAGGTGTTGAAAAAATAAACGATTTAAAAATAGCACAAAAAAATTACAAAAAACCTTTATTTATAACCCAGATACCTCCACTTTCTAACAAGAAATGAACTTATTGAAAACTAGAAAATTGCACGATTATTACATTATGCATTATTTATAAAAGCGTCACAAGTACGCGAACAATATAATACAAGATAACATAACAAATTATTCACTAATACAGTGAATGTGATAAAAAAGCAATGGCTATTAGGGTGTACAACAAAATAAGAATAAAACACATACACGTAACACACAAGACCAATATAAAACACACATCACTCACAAACATACAACACATAATATATACCGATTTTAATTTTATTTAGATAATAAAATTATTCATTTTAATTATAAATCTTATTTTTAGTTTAATTTCAGCTTACTTTTTTTTATGCAGCGCTATATTTAAATTATTTTTAAGGTATTATAAATTTTTGTTTTATAAAATGAGGCCTCAGCACAGGTGAGCTACCCAGGAAGGCCGACATTGCTGAATTGTATTTGAAATGTAAGATATTATATCAATTAAATAACACATATTTACAATCTCCTTCCCCGATAGCCTGAAAACGGAGAATCGAATAAACAATATTTTTAAACGAAACTTAGTGTTCTGTACTGTGAAATAATTTTTAAGTTTTTGTGAGACCTAACACAATAACGAGACAAGAACATTATTGTTTACATCTTTGATAATAGCATTGAATATGTACGTTTTTTTAAAGCTATTAATAATAAATAAATTAAAACATCTATAATGACAAAAAACAACAATAACAACACCAGCAAATGATTTTCGCTTTGATGAAGGACTCCCTTTCAGCATTGAAACGTTACTTGAAATGGATTTGCCGACGATAGCAACATGACAACAATAGCAACAACAAACCATAACGACAACAGCTTCCACAACACGAAAACGATAACCACTACGACAACTTCATCAGATACATGACAACATGATAACAACGGCAACAGCATAAGCAAAATAACAATTCAATAACAACAACCAGAACATCATCGGCAACATGACAACGATAATAACAACGACAATACCATCAGCAACTTAACAACAATAACAACAAAGAGAACAGCATCAGCAACAAGATAAACACAACAACATCGACAACAACTTCAGCGATATTTCAACCATAACAACAACGTCAACAGCATCAGCAATATGACAACCATAATAACAACGGCAGCAGCCTCAGAAAACTGATAAAAATTAAATATGAAACAGCTTTAGCAAAATGACAACCATAACAATAATCAACAGCATCAGCAACATGACAACTCGAAATAGCTTCAACAACAACAACAACAAATTGTAATAACAAAGACGACAGCAGCGTAAGCAAAATGATAACAACAACGACAATAGCATCAGCAAAATGATAACTCGATTACAGCTTCAACAACAACAATAAGAAACACAACAATAAAGAAAACAACATTAGCAACACAACAACAACGACAAGAGCATCAGCAATATGACAACCGTACCAACAACGACAACTAATAATATTTATTTGTAAATATTTGCTTTACTACCGTTTGAAGGTAGATAATTGAATAAATAATATAATTTAACCAAATAAATTGTATATCTAGTTTAATCTCGATCAATGCCAACAACTTTAATAAAGCGAGAGGAATTATTATAAATAGCCATAACGAAAAATTCACTGCATAAAAAAATTCGATAACATTTTCTACAATAGTAAATTAACCACTGTGAAAATTGTTCTACAACCGATTATGCAAGTCGGCGGTACCAAGTAGGTACCAAGCAACCAGAAGTTAAATTAGAAATATATTCATCTTCCATATAACAATAATAATTAGAATCGTTTGATGAAGCGCTACCTGCTACTACGTCACTATTGATGGATGGATCTTGACTCGTTAATTCATCAAAATTATTTGAGTCGGTGGGCTTTTTCATGCCAACATTGGGTCTACTTTCCATTGTGGACGGAGTGAGTGACGTCACATGAACCGATCTGTGTTCAACATTGGGTCTATTTTCAGTTATGTTTGGAGTGAGTGACGTCATAACCCGACCCACGTTCGGCTTTCAACAAATGACTAATTTGACAGTAAGACAGAGCCAAAGCTGTTGCAAATAATTAATAACGGCTATTTACAATAATCGAAGAGACAGGATTTTTTTTTACATTAGTTCCACACAGGAGGCCCCGAGGAAAACAATTTCCCTCAGGACTTACGTCATTTGGGAGGCGGGAATGGGTACCGCCGCCCCGGGAACCTTTATTGGATAACCAACACCTCTGCCATAGGTCACCCCAAGTGGTTCGCTACGTTTGATGATTTAGCAGGGGTGCCCGGGTTCATGCGGTGAGGTTTGTCTAGGTCTTGGAGGCGGATGTCCAGGACACACTAAACCCCAGATTCCTACCCATCCCTTAAACCCTTTTCCTTCCCAGAACTCTCCTCTCCTTCACTCCCTAAACAAAAACCCTCCACATAGCATCCCCAAAGATGACATAGGCCCTGAGGGAAATTATTTTCCTCAGGGCCTCCTGCGTGGAGCTCATGTAAAAAAAAATATCTCTGGGGAAAGGAAGGAGAGGAAGTTCCAGGAAGTTCTAGGAAGCAAAAAGGTATAAGGGGTGGGTTGGAATCTGAGGGTCAATTGTGTCGAGGAGTGACAGGTACAAGGCTATGGATCGAGAGAGTCCGGCTGGAGAGATAAATAATCTTCCTCAACCAGTCTCTCCCGATCCGGCCCGCCACGTAGTAGGTGTTCAAGATCTAGGCGAATTTCACTCCATGAACCCGCGCACCCCTGCTGAATCACCAAACCTAGCGAACCACTAGCGGTGACCTATGGCAGGTGTGTTGGTTAAATAATAAATGGTTCCAATAGCGGGTACCCATACCCTCCTCCGAAATTAGGTAGGGGTAATTTTTAATTTTATACATATATTTTTTTATTTTTTTTTTAAGGAAAGACAAACATTCCCGGGTTACGAATAACCTGACAATATTTGAAAATCTCCTACTACCACCACAGAAAGCAGAAAATATTGCTCATGAGGAATCGAACACGTGACGCCTGGGTGAGACCCAAGTGCGATGCCAACTCAGCCACTGACCGGTCAATTTGTCTGTCAATCTGTCACCTGACAATTTTGATTAGTAATTTATTTTACTGATGTTTTTCAACATTCAACTTTTGAAATGCATTTATTTTTAGTTTGCAGGCAAGCCAATATCGATTAACCTACAATGCTATCGATTAACACTAATTAAAGACATCTCTATCTGGAAACATGGCAATACTTTTTTAGTAAGTTTTTTAGTAATAACTTATAGATTTGGTCACAGGCTGTTTATCGATGTGTTGGACAGATTACAACATTTAAAATGTAAATTTCCTTGTTCTACCAGAACTTCAACGGAAGATGCTCTGAGGAACGAGCGTTATTGATTCCTTCAGCACCATTGCATAGGCGGAAAATAAGCCAAACGCGCGCCCAACATTTGTAGACAGTTGACATTTTTTGTCCCATGAAGACGTGCCGTTTCTACGACCACTGAATTTCCTCCCCCCTACAACATGGATCTCTCCAAGACCCATGTTCACTCCTTACTTTCCACAAAAAAGCCCATAACGCAGTATCCTCAAAGATGACACAGACCGTGAGGAAAATTATTTTCCTTAGAGTAAATGCTTAAAAAAAAGTGTGCCTAGCACAGCATGATGAGAGAAATGGTGTTATTGAATAAAATTTCTAAGTCAGTATTTTTAATAACCTTAAAACATTTTTTTATACCTATCTTCCCAAATGTTAAGAATGTTAAAATAAACTAACTACCTAACTAACTAACCATCACGCCGTTTCCCCGCAAGGGTAGGCAGAGAGGACGAACCGCCAAACAACTCGATCTTGGCACACACTCCTTGCCTCGTTCACATTCATACATCTACTCAAACATGCTCTTCTATTATTCCGACTCTTCACCTAACCCGACTCAAGTATCCGATTCACTTGGTCGTGCCATGTCTTCCTCGGACGTCTCCGACTTCTTCTACCATTCATTTGCATCATATATTATTCTTACACTCCTTTCCTCGTTCATTCGCTCTACATGCCCAAACCATCTGAGCGTCCCTTTTTTAATCTTACATCAGCCTTACATTCTTCGCAGATCTCCACATTTCTCACAGGATCGTACATGGTTTTACAACACGTTCGCCTCATGGATCTCATTTCTACAGCATTCATTCTACTTTCATCCTTCCTCTGCCAGTTCCATGCCTCACTGCCGTATCAGGGTTGGTACCAGCACTCCATTATGGACGGCTAACTTCGCTTCTTTGGACAGTGTTTTTGTTGGCGCCAACGGCGTTCAGTCCTCCATTAATGAGTTCTCTGCATTTACCCTTCTTTCGATATTTCTATCGTATATAGAAATATATCATTAAATAAGAAATTTCAATTAATCTGACGTAAAATAATTTTGATTTGAAAAAAACAAGGGTTCTCAAAATGTCTGTGAACAAAGTTTGTTTTCATTTTACTCTTTGTGAACTTAAATTGTTAAAGTAGCTAAAATATTTAGTAGGGTGTCAAAAATGTTTGCTCGAGCACCAATGGGAACTATTCATGACGCAACTGGCAATACTTGTTAGTAGATATTGAGAAATCTACCAGCTCTAGAATATGGATAAATTGGCTTTAGGCCTCCTAAAAAACATATTAGATGTATAATAATTCACCTTGAATATCCAAAGCAGATGATTAAGATCAGTGGTGTGATTGATGGATTGAAAGTGGACTGATAAGGTACCGACTATATGAGATGAATAGGGTACCTAGATCAGCCGATCTAGTCGGATTCTGCAGCCTCTCATTGTGCACCATAATACAGAGATCGATCTTCCTGTCACGAGGTGAAGCTAATCACAGTTGTGAGATGTGGTGCTAAAATTGAAGCGGTAGCAGTGCGGCTGTACAAACGATGATAAGAAGATATGAAGCAGTGTAAATTCTAGGCATAGTCTGTCAATTAAGAACAGAAAATATTAAAAATGGAACTATAAAATTTGTAGGCTGGCAACACCAATTTAACTGTCAATTGTTCTTTTAAAGCGCAATGACACTGAATACATAGGACACTGTAAATCACATTTTTAAAAGCAATTTGTTCTTAAAGAAGCAAAAAATTTAAATCGAAGAAGCACTATTGTTAAGGTACCTACTTAATGACTTTAATTTGATTAAATGGTGTTTTACAAAGTGATTTGCTTTTATTTAATTTAACATAAATTTTAATTTACTAGGCGGGTAGAAACGAAGAATCACTAATGGTGATTTAGTTACACTACTTTTAGATCGGGATGAGTTAAATATATTCAGATTAAAGACATGATCTAAAGCCCGGGCAACTCTAGGTACTAAGCTAGTATTAAAAAAACGTAAGCAATGTAAAAAGTACACAATTCAATATTCTAGTTAAGTAAGTGAAAATGTTATTTTCTTTTTACTGGAATAAAAACTTATGAAAAAAAAAAAACTGTGCTTTCTATTTTATTACAATATCGTTATTCTTCATTATGTTAACACAAAATTACTAAGGTATAATATACAATATGCAATTCTTATTTTGAAATGGGTATATCTATATGTAAAAATAATTTTTTATGCCTTTTTTATTTTTTACAAAAATGTAGGTTACACAGTTTTCCATTTCCACCATGAGTTATATGTTTAGTATTGCTATTTGAACAACATTGGCGCCCTCTTATGTTTTCTACCCTTATTAGACCGTTCAGTGGTTCAGTGGTGGCATCGCGTTTGGGTCCCACCCAGGCGTTCCGTGTTCGATTCCTCGGCTGGCTAAGTCCTCCATCACAACTTAAGCAACATTTTCGGCTTACTGTGGTGGTAGTAGTATATTTTCAAATATTAACGGGTTATTCGTAACTCGGGAATGTTTGTCCTTCTTTAAAAAAAAAAGTTAAAAATATGGTGCTAGCATTTTTTTGTGGATATAAGCTCAGTGTTATAAAGGTGTAGTTTCATGTAGTTTCATTATCCTTCAATAGATGTCGTTTCATGGTTTCTCAACAGATGTCAGTAAAGTATTATTTTATCGTCGTTCATGTCTAATGTACGAACGGTTGATGTTAATAATAAGTAGGTCGGGCAAGATTTTAAAAAAATACTGAAAAAAGTCGCCTCTAAAACCATTAAAAATCGAAATCTCAGATTTTTTCTACATTAGCTCCACACAGGAGGCCCTGATGAAAATAATTTCTCTCAGGCCCTATGTATCTTTGAGGATGCTTTGTGGAGGGTCTTTTTAAGAAAAGGAAGGGGAAAAATTCTGGGAAGGAAAAGGTTTGAGGGATCGGTAGGAATCTGGGGGGTCAGTGTGTCCAGGAGTGATGGACGTATGAATCGATCCCTCCAACTGCGGTGCAAGGCGATAGGTCGAGAGAGTCCGGTTGGAAAGGTCAAAAGGCCTCCCTCAACCAATCTCTCTCAGCAGGTGGGCAGACGCATCCGCAAGACCTGGACAAACATCACCCCGTGAACCCGGACACCCCTGGTAAGTCACCAAATGTAGCGAACCATTTGGGGTGACCTATCTCAGAGGTGTTGGTTACCCAATATTTGGTTCCCGGGGTGGCGGTACCCATACTCGCCTCCCAAATTGAAATGAGATATGCATCGAAAAAAATGGTTCCAGTTTTCCACCTGCAATATTGTCCTCCTTCTCTACCATCGCTCTGACGGCAAACGACTTGAAACTACCGCATTCGGTGCGGGCGCAATGTTTTTTGTGCACGTATGTACCCATATAAATGTATAATAGCTCTATGATATAATCCTATGCCAGCTTCTCTATTATTGTTGATTGTTTCTTCACATGGTTATGGTAAAATTATTGTTAAAATTTTAATTTTTAACCTCATTAGGACTATGTGTTGAGATAAAACTTTATAAGTTAATAAAAATACCTCAAAAACATATGGAAAAACATTATTGTGACACAAATGACAGAGGCAACATTTTCCGTTTTGGAGGTCGAGTGTTTTTTAATAAGACCAATTAAAATATTGTATTTCAATATTTTATAAGAAAAACTCTCTTTTTATAATTTTTAAAGGTTATTCCCATGAACGTAATATATCATTGAAGAAGAAAATAACAATAATAATCTAAACGAAAGAGAACAAGACACAGACAAATAGAAAAAGATAATGGTCGCAAGTGGGACTCAATGTCGTCGTAAAGGGATTCAATGTCGTCGTAAAACATTCAAAAGTTATAAAAAGAGAGTTTTTCTTATAAAAAATTGAATATTCATTTAGACTTTTATAAAAAGTCAATAGTTCCAGATAAATAAAATCGGATATATTTATCCGAGACGCTATCTAGGTTACAAACCAGTTCTTAGAATGATTGTTTCCAATAAAAAGGGTAGTTGCCTATAATATGGAAAAAAAGAAGAAAAAAAATCGGTGAAGAGAATACTGTTAATTCTAAATTTTGAAATATGAGATTAACAAATATGGCGGTTTGACAGAAGGCTGCAATGGCGGAATTGGTAAACGCGTACGTCCCGGTAGACGAGAGGTTCTGGGTTCGAGAAGATAATTATTGTTATCTTCTTCTTCAATAAAATATTGTAAGATTATGAATGTAAAAAAATAATGTCTTCAAACAGTACCTACCTGATTGAAATTATATTATGAACATAAATATGCCAGACAAGAAACTCGTAAAGATCCGTTGGTCGTAACGTTGAGCCACTTAGCTTTTCTTGAAATATCAGCTTAAATTCGTGGATTTGGGATTTCCGTTGAAAATAAAGTAATTTTTCTGCAAAAAAATGCCCCTCATATAATTACCTAATTTAAAATAAAAGTGAACTCACCCGAAATTATCCACGTAGCTCCGTGGTCTACTGTTAATGCATTGACTTGCCCATAATGGAATCACGAATTCAATTCCCGGAGAGTGCTACTCATAATATATTTATTACTGAAAAATGTGAATGTGAGGTGATTTCAGCGATTAAGAGAAAACTGATAAAAGTGTGATGTAAATTAATTTAAAAAAAAATCGCACTTATCGAAATTCTTTCCTTGAAATATGATTAACTAGCTGGTACCCGGCATGCGTTGCTATGCCATTTAATAAAGAAATTGTTTCTCCTGCGTGTCCTTTCCCATTCGTCCCATTCCCCTTCCGCCTCCCCTGCCTCTTCCGCGTCCCCTTCCCCTCTCGCGTTCCCACTCCGCCTCCTTCACCTTCCCTCTCCCCACTCCCCCTTCACCCGTCCCGCGAACCCCCTACCCAAGTTCCCCTCCCCTCTCCCGCATTCCACACATTCATTCCCGGTACATTCAGTTTTCAAACAGCTCGCGTGCCACCTATTGCAATTTTTTTATACAAATTTCATAATGCCAGAGCTCACCAGTAGTGTTATACAAATCTTTTCCTGACAATAACGAACACAAAAAAAAATTATCCAGTTTGGTGCAGTCGTTCGGAAGTTATGCGCGTACATACATTTTGGCGATTCATTTTTATCTATGTAGACCTCTTTTCGACTCTTTGGGACGTGGGAGTCGAAAGATTTGTAGTATAGTGGCGACAGCAGTTTTCTTTCATATCGTCATAGATCAAGTTTCTAGGGAAAAAAATGTTTAATCTCGGATTTCATAGATTAATCATATTTTTTTTTATTTTTAAACATTAGTGTACATTTTAGAGTAGGTAGATATAAATGAATAATGTTTCAAAGACCCAATCATGTCTGATGACGTCTAAAAGGGATCGAAATGAAAATCTAGTCTCCTTCAATGGAAGCAATATTCCGAACAGGCCCTCCATTGATATGCTTGGTGTAACTCTAAGTGACCAGCTCAAGTACGGGGGTAAAGATAAAGGTAAAGGTAAAGGTAAAGCTCAAGCTCAAGTAACAGGCCCTCCATCGAAGCCAGAGTTAAGTTCGCCTCTCAGAAACTGGGCGTACTGTACAGGGCCCGCAGATACTGCAGATAGTACACAACCGCTAACCCTGTACAAATTGAAAGTGCGCCCCACGGTTGAATTTGGCAGCCACTTCTGGTCTGGAGCCCCAAAATACCTGAAAAAATCCTTCGACTCTGTGCAGAAACGGGCGGTCCGTCTGATAGATTCTCCTAATTTAACAGACGGATTGCAATCTTTAGAGCACAGGCGTCGGGTGGGAATGCTATCCTTGTTCTACCGGTATTTCAATGGAAGATGTTCCGAGGAACTAGCGTCATTGATCCCTTCGGCACCGGTGCATAGTAGGGAAATGCGTGCCCAACATATTGACATTGGTCACATGGGAACGGGTCGCTTCTTCGACTCGTTCTTGTGTTCAACAGCTCGGCTGTGGAACGATTTGCCGGCCTTTGTGTTTCCTCCTTCCTACAACATGGATCTCTTCAATGTTCATTCCTTCCTTTTCTCAAAAAGACCCTCCACACAGCATCTTAGTAAAAAAAAAATCTGGCCTCACTGGATGGCGTACCTTTTTGATAAAATATATAAATTTGGTAAGGAAAACACAAATAATATGATAAAATCTATTTTCATTAAGAATGTACTCCATTTACTCCATATGTTATCGGCAGTGGTTTGCTGATATGGTGATTAATTTTAACTTGTGTTCTGTTACTCTTAAACTTTTCAATAGTAGCCCAGTCAGTGGGGGATAAAAAAGGCCTTTAGCTTGCAAAAGGTCATGTAGTAGCGATTTTGATATATGTTGTTAAGATTGGGATTTTAAAGAAAAAAAAAAGTTTTCGACCTCGGGAGGGTCGAGCTCGATCCGCCATCTGGGATTCAAAATTCGGTTTTTTCAAAATAATTATGAAATAGTTGATTTTACAACCAAGTTGTTCAACGTGAACTTGAAGAAAACTAAATTACGTACATTTTATGTGTAAAGTTTTTTTTTGTAAGTCTAATAAGTAACGAGTTACAGTGGCGGAAATGTGAATATTTTTCTAAAAAATGATTCCCAATTTTTGTTATTTTTTCGGGTTATTCATTACATAACTAGCTGTTAAAAACCCGCTCCGTAGGGTTTTACTACTAGGCCCTGTAGGCAGCTTTTGGTTTGGCTTCGCCCAGTTAGTGTTAGTGACCATTTTTACATAATTATATTATATAATATATTTTTTATCATATAATTATAATAATTTTGTTAACTCATTTCCACACCACCATGAGTTAGAGAACATGACACATTTTTTTATTGTGGTATCCCCTGTAGGTCTACTCCACAGATATACCAGCGATGGTAGATTTCGAAATTATTTTATATATTGGCTATTGCGTAATGATATTTTTTTGTTGATGCCGGTTGGTTGATATCGACATCTTAATAACAGTCTTCATCAATGTCATCATCTAATTCATTGCCTGTGGTAATGATATTCTGGGCTTCCATCGACAAAATCTCTTCATCTTCTTCCTCGACATCGATATGAACCTCTGGCGAATTTCGGCATGTTTGACCATTACAGCACCCACACACAATAGAACAATTCAATCCAGCTTTCCTGCAGCCACATGCAACGCCGCATCCTTTTTTACAATTACATGAAATAAATTTTAATAAAGTCTCGGGTGCTGGTTTCTTTGTCATTCTTACTGGAACAAGCCCGTTGGTGCCACGTTTCCAGCCCCAGTTTTCTGGATTTTTTTGGATTCCATACCATTTTTGGACTTGGTGGTACGTCCTAAATGCATGGTACCGTGCAGCGTCGTTCGTTGGTGGCAAAGAGGCAAGATTGAATTTGGTTTTTGTTGTTGACTTTGCGAAACGTTGGTAGCGGACTTCTTCCAAGGTTTCCTTATCCATGTCACCCCCGTACAAAGCAACAAGAAAGCGTGTTCCTGCATCTGCTATGTCTTCTGGTTTTGCATCATATTGTTTGAAGATTCTTATCATGGCATTGAGTCTTGTGTCGTTCTGTACAAGTGAACAAAATTTTGTTTTTCCTTGGTTGAAGAAGGACGATGTTGTATCGCAGCCACTAAAGGCATGGACAAACAGAATATTCTCAGCCGCTTCTTTGTATTTCACACTATTCGCGGAATACAGTCTTTCAAAAGTTTTGCCTCTCCCGGGTTTGCGAAGATATATACTACTTTCGGGTGGTGCCAATGCTGTTAGCAGAACTAGGAGATCAACGTCTTCGCCAATAACGAATACAGCGTCAAATGATGAACACAAGGAAATCGCAGTATTGACAATCAACTCATCAGCATCTTCTTCAGCCTGCTTAACTGTAAAATCAGCCTATATAAATTGCTTTGTTTGGCTTTGTTATTTTCATTGGCTAAAAAATGTTCTTGTGAAACTTGAACTAGCATTGTTTCATCGAAAAGAACATATGCAGACATATTCTTCTTCGATCGGCGAAGTCTTTCTGCGGTTTTTGTATTTTTTTTCACCATCATCTAGCGGATATCCATCGAAAACAATAACTGCATGTGATCCATAGTGATGTCTTACATAGTGAACGTACTTCTCGCAAATTGACCCAAAAAAATCATTACGATTCCATACAACTTTATGTAAAAGGTATCCTCCATCCACAACATTAATTTTGCTACCTTCAAGTTGCACGCCTTCTGGAAGTTGTTCAAAAACACCATAAAATGATGATTTCGTACCTTTGCGCATTCTTTCTTCAGAGAAAAGTGACAAAGGAAATGGGGCGAGTTCGAATTTAAGGTAATCCTTCAATTCTTCGTCGGATTTCTTCAAAATACATATTCTCTGGAACAACATTAGCGGGTTGATGGAAATAGCTGTTTCGCCGATCTTGATGCTGCTGTTGACTGCTACTAATGGAATAACTTTGTTCTTACGTTTGAATTTAATAGATTCAAAATTTGTATACCTGGTAACCATGTTCGACATCCTCTCGGTACCTATTTCTCTGGATAAATGACAATTAATCTTTTCATCCCCGACAATTCCAGTACTGATAGAAAGAAGTGAATTGATTCCAAGTCAGCTATAGACTAGGAGCCCACTACAACAACGTCAATCAACGTCATCGAGCACACAGATGATGCTATATAAGTATATTGTTTGTGGGAATACGTTAAAATGATATTTTGTAATATGTTCTTACAAAAATTTATCATGAAAACTTGAGTTTTACAATTTTTTGTCAAAATTGTCTTCTTTCTTCCGCTGTAACTCGTTACCTATTAGACTTACAAAAAAAAACTATTACATGTAAAATGTACGTAATTTAGTTTTCTTCAAGTTCGCCTTGAACAACTTGGTTGTAAAATCAACCATTTCATAATTATTTTGAAAAAACCGAATTTTGGGACCTTCAATCCAAGATGGCGGATCGAGCTCGACCCTCCCGAGGTTGAAAACTTTTTTTTTTCTTTAGAGTCCCAATCTTAACAACATATATCAAAATCGCTACTACATGACCTTTTGCAAGGTAAAACTACGGAATGACTGGGCTATAGTTGGAGTTCCTTGTCTTTGATGCCTTTCTTTTCTAATTTTTTTTGGCAGATTGAATCCGAAGGCTTTAGCTAAATCTAGATATATCGCTATGCATTTGTACCCTTGATCTGAGTTGCTGTGTATATAATCTATTGTACATGCCAAAGCTTCTTTTGTGCCCCATTTTCTCTAAATCCATATTGTTTATCCGAGAATAATTTGTTTTCTTCCAGGTATTTTATAATTTGGTTTTTTATTACTCTTTCGAAAATCTTTGATAGTGATTGGTCTATAGTTCGTTGTTACCACTTTGTCTCCGGATTTATAATGGAATATCTGTTAATGGGAATATCTTCTAGGGAATATCTGTTCATGTTCAGTTGACATGAATCAAGCTTCCTTCAGAAATGGGTGGGTTTCCAACATTCTGAGACAATTTGTAACCCGAAAATGTTTATCCCTTTGAATAATAAGAAAACAATATCTATAAACTTTTCCCTGTCAAGATTTGCGCACGAAATTCCCGGTTCTTCCCATGCATTTTAAATGTTCCTTTTACAAAAATACTATCTATCAAAGTGTATTTTTTTTATATTTTTGAATGTAGCTATTACTTTGTGGTTATCTATTATAGAAAAATGAAATAATTCAACTTTGTATAAACCACTTATTTGATGCGCAAATCCGACCGGTTTCGGAACAAACGTTCCTTCGTCAGGGAAAGCTTATACTAATTTGACAGTTTCGAACAATGTTTTATTATGGTAGGGGTGGAGCTGTTGCTAGATAATAATGTAGATTGGGTGGGTAGGTATTAGTGTAGAGTGGGTGGGTAGGGGAATAAATCCATGATTGTATTTACTGTATTTTTTTAAATTCTCCTGACCACCATTTCATCTCTTCACCAACCCCTTGTAGCCTTCTTCCGCTCCCATTTGCTTTCAAGGCCACCACCGCCCTTGTTGGGAATCACTGTTTTAGATGATGGCAGAAATGAATAAAGATAAATAACTTTTTTTCCTGATCAAAAATATTTTTCCACCGTTTTTTATTTTCATATAAAGAAATAAACTTTTTATCTGAAAACTAGGTTAGAATTAAGAAAAATAGTAATTCTTTTTTACATGTATCATCATGAGTCATGACGGATCACCTCCAGAAGTTCGTGCACTTTACCCCCGGACACATTGCATAAATACTCTTATTACGGAATCTTGCGCAATATTAACATAAAAAAGCATAAACAATTTTTTTACAACACCACCATAGTTATGATTTTGGAAGTCTGTTGAGCCCTACACAAAATGTATTTACAACTGGGTACTGATAAATAAATAAAGATCCCATTCAATTTTCTAACAATTTTTTTATGAACATAATTAATTAATTTACCATTAATACTCGGTAATAAATTGGCCACCTACCTAACAGAAGATAAAAGATGGGAGATGGAGGTGTCTTTGTCAAAAATGTGAATAAAAAATAATACAAAAAACGGTGGATAAATCATCTCGCCTCAGAAGTCCGGTAATGGATGAACTACGAGTTATTTTTTTGTCTGAATGTAATTCGTTTTTAAGGAGTATAAGTTCTTTATTGTTTTAAAAGATGTTTAGCGCCATTAGGAGAGTTTTTTTGCTGAAGGCAAATCTACTAAATGGAAGTAGATACTGGCATGAGTCGCAGAATTGAGATAACTTGTTTCACCTTAGGTTTTTTTTAGACACAGAGGTCGTAACCCTGCGATTTGGAGTACGTTCTCGTCTTCCTCTCGATGTTAAGGAGCCATTTGTCCTGGTGAACTTGAATTTTTATCTTCTTATGCATTGAATGGGAAGCTGTCGACATGTCGACAATGTCCTCGGCTACTGTGAGATTCGATCAGTCCGGCGTATAGGTGATTCGGGTGGTTTTCACCCTTCTCTTGCAATTATCGCAATAGGCGAAAAACTCGGCCAACTTGTTTAATATATAGCCACTAAATAGAGGTTCGGGTTACATTCACTACAGAAAAATATACATTAACCCATGTACAGAGTCATCGAAAAATAAAGACAACATTTAAAATAACTGTTATAAAAAACTATTAGAGGTAATTCAATGGCGTTGATCTTAAAATGTGCGGAAAAATATAATTTTTTTTTGTACCTTAGTATGTTTCGATGTATGCACCGTTCGTCGCTCCGCAGATGTCTAGTCTGTGGTCGATTTTTTGCCACGTACGTGCAATCATTTCAGGAGTAACTGTCAAGATATGGCAGAAATTCGCTCCCGCAGGTGATCCAAATCCCGAATATTTTCTGCATTCACAATGTTTTTAATGTATCCCCAGAAAAAGAAATCCAGAGGGGTAAGATCAGGACTTCTTGGATGCCAGGCAATGGGGCTCCTCTACCAACGATTCTGAACGGCAGTTGTTGGCGCGCCCGCGGTTACATTGGCAACTGCGCATCTAGTGGGCGTATAGCAAGGTCACGCCACCTCCAAAACAATATTACACTCACCAGCTAGCGTTCAGTGACAGAATTACACGTTTAACATAAAAGGGTTTCGGTGCTATAATTTTTTTTAATGTTGGCATGCACGCTTTCCCAACGGCTGGATTGACGGCGCACACATCTAAACATACTAAAGTACGAAAAAAATTATCTTTTTCCGCACATTTTAACATCAAAAGCATTGAATTACCCATAGACATATGAATATATATAGACCTGCCCTAAGTGATAAAAGCGTATTATTTCCCCCTCCCCATACCGGTTCCATGGAACCGGCTGGGCTTACGAGAGCCTCGCTTGAATCTAAAAAATGTGACGTCACCATTCTTGTCCAGACCAGCTTCGAGCTCTGATCGTACATTTTACAAAATGTTAGCTTGTGCTATACATTATACCCTAAAATAATACGTCGATCATAACGAATGTGGGCGGTTCTGCAGTGTGCTCGTCGCTGGTTACCGGGGTAAGTAAATTGTGAAACATTTGTAAAAGTGTCTTAAATAAATACGGCAACAAAATATTCGTCTGTGAAAAGTGGCGAACTTTACTTTGCCGTATTTGGACTTCGCAAATATGTTAATAACGTAGCGAGCAATTCGCGCTCCCATGTAAAAAGGTCTATTCATTCAAAAACAGATTTTGCTTTTAAGAACTAAGTGGTGATATTATAATGCGAGATGCCTATATACTGTCAGATTGATTTTTTAACGAATCACAGTCTTCTTTCCTCTCTTCGACCCCCCATAGTTTGGTTTTAACCCTCATCTGTATCTTCTCGTCTATTAAATTTGGATGTCTATGGAATTACCTCTAAAAGTTTTTTTTTTATAACAGTTATTTTAAATGTTGTCATTATTTTTCGATGACCCTATATAAGTTATCAACAGGATGTTGAAATACCCCCTCGAAGTGATGTCTCTGGTGAGCCAACTCTTGATCTCCAGACAGTTTATCCCCCGGCAGTTGATCCCAATATCCACTGATCCTCGTTTGTTCCCCGTACAGTTGATACATCGGACAGTGGATCTCCCGGACACTTAATACCTTAAAGGCTTAAAGGTTTATGTTTGTTATACTTCCTCCCTGGTAACGTACGTAGAGAGTGTAATATAACAATGGGCCGTGTATCAAAAATCGATTGGTGTATCACACTATATAAATGCGTCGCATTTAGTTGTTTGGCGGTATATTCTCTCTGCATACTTGTTCGGGGTCATGGAATTACTGTTAGCAAAAATATTTGTAAAGCGAATTTCCACACAAGACGCTTTCAGATATATGCGGCCGTATATCCTCTCTGCATACTTACTTTACGAATGAGGGCGTACAGCAGAAATTAACCTGTGCGATGTATCGGGAATATTCGTTTTACTGTGTTATACCGCTTCACAATTAAAGCTCTATAAATGAAACATTTCTGAACGTAGCCGAATACTAAAAACTGTTTTAGAAAGGTTACAAAATAAGCTTTCAAATTGTTATATTACAAATAAATATTAACATTTATAAATATTAAAATTTAGAATGCAAACATTAAAAAAATGTTAAAATGACTCACGTGATGTTTTTATGTGAAAACGGTACTAAAATCACACATCATGTAAACAACAATACTTATTCTATTGTATAAATGTATAATAAAGCAAATTTGTCACCGCACTTTTTTATCATTTCATACAAATAAATAAATAAAATGTTTGATAAAAATTAACAATATCCATCGACCGGTAGGCGATTTGGCGGGTAAAATACATGCCATAAATATACCAAACCACCCACATACATGCCAACCGTGTGACTGACAGAATAGGTCTTTTTACGTATTTCTATGGACAACTTAAATAGAGATGTAGAGCATGATTCACTATCGACCTTTTATTTTTTATTGTAGGGATGTCACTAAAATAATAACGGAGTTACAACGATTTCTGTGGAGACACTCGCGTTGACGTATAAACACGCTTATTTTACTTGACTGCTATTGTCATTTTAACGTGTATATCTGTTTACGTTGCTGACCGGGAATCAAGTATCCGAGTAATCAACTGGCAGAGGAATTTACAGGATATTCTTTTCAATGGATAAAATAGTCCCGTTAAACATAATAATATAACTGTTTTATGGGGCTCCATTAAAATTTATAATAAAATTATCCCTTTGAATCAAGACCACCAATTAAAATAAGAATCTTCCATGCTTTAAATTTTACAATACAATAATAAAATGTTAAATTAATCCTTTGCTCTTATAAATATCATCTTAAATATTAAACGTGAATGAAAAATCAGCAGAATTTTGTAAAGGTCTCAATCAAAACGCCCTGAACTTCAAAAGGGTAGTTATTAAAACCAACCAAAACGTTTAATTCCCTGCTCACCGACCAAGCATCCAAAATAAGGGAAGTTTTAACCCTGTGACGGGTGTTTTGAAGACTTAATCGACGAAAAATCCTGAAGTAAAATTTTAATTTATTTAATATATGTGATTAAAAATGAAGATCTACATTTCGGATTCGCTAAGTGGTCCAGTGCTGCTAAAAAGATGATGGTAAGATGATTTTGCATCTTGATAATTAATATAATTTAAGACAGAATTTAGTGATGTGATTGATTGCTAGTTTCTTCCGCGTTGTTCGGATTTGGCGTGGTGGAAATAAGTGTTTTATTCGAACAAAAAATCAAGAAGCAATCTATCATCCGACAAGAGAATATTATTTGGATATGAAAACTTGATACCAGATTCCGAGTAACTGGAACATTTAAGAAAGTCATAATTGTTTCCGCGGCTTGATCACTGATTGACTATCTTGTTAGTTTTTAATATGTCATCATTGCATACCCAAATACATAATTTCCTATCCATATAATATCCCAACATTAGCGGAAAGTCTCTTGACTCGCAATCCGAAGGTCGCGGGATCGAATACCAGCGTAGTCAAATAAATTTTATTTGATTAATTTGTGTAATTTCACAATTAATTAATTAAAATTAATATATAGTATATTTGCGGCACGATCCAGAGTGGAAGATACTCTCAGTAACGCCCTGGTGTGAGACCATCATTCAGAATTGAAACGTTGCTTGAAATGGTTTCAGCCGTGTTTGGTGACCAGATCTGAATAGCCAGGTACATTCCCACCTTCCTCTTCCCCATCTCCTTCCCCTCCCCACTACCTTCAGGCTCACAACATACCCCAATTGGGGATGCCTTAGTCTCACCGGCTCCAGACGGGAGCAGCTGAGAGGTATTCACATAAAAAAAAATAATGTTTATCACCACATTAAAAGTTCGTGGGGTGAGGTTTGTCTAGGTCTTGGCGGTTGGGCCGATAGCCATGCACTTTGTCATTGGGACTGCCTGTTGGTTTGTGGAATACCTTCTCTGTATATTTTCTTTTTATGCATTTTATTTTCTCTCAGTTATTATTGTAAATACTTGCATTGTATTATCACCGCTACTTTTTCGTTATTTCTCTTATCCAGGTTTCCTCAACCAGGCGCAGCTCTTATTTTTCTTTTTATTAACTAACACCTTTATCTGTATATAGTTTTCTCTAGAGATTTCAGAAGAATTATTCTTTTGTATTATGTAAGTACTTGCATACTGCTTTCTAACCCCCTATGCATGGACATTGGAGGGTCTAGAGTCGTTCAAATAAATGTAGCTTCGTTCAATAAAATAGATTCTTGATGTGTGCGGTGAAGGAGGAAACCATAAGTTTCCTTATAACGCCGTTGGGAAAGTGGTGGGGTCCTCTCCAATGTAAAAGGCCTTGGCGGTGAATGCGTTCACCTATTGCATGGCTGATCGGGGGAGACTGGTTGAAGGAGTCCTAACCTAGGCCTATCCAGTCGGACTCTCTCTGCCCATCTCCTTGAACCCGCAACGGGAGGGATGGATGCATCGACATAACTGAACACGAAGATTCACCCACCCCTCATGCCTTTTTCCTTTGCAGAATTTTTCTCCTTCTTTTACCTAAAAAGACCTTCCACATAGCATCCTCAAAGATGACATAGGCCTTGAAGGAATAAATTGAAATGCGATGAAACGGAAAATAGCAACACTAAAAAGAGACAAACACATACATCTGTAGGATGTAGCTATTTTACCGTCATCCCAACAGCTAAATAAACAACGTCTCAAATCTCAATACAGATCTTATATTGATGAAAATAAAATTAACAACTCTCAATGAAAGTGTGGGACCGGTATATCAGTTGGTTATAAGCTCGGCTTTGTTGGAATGTCGAGCTTAGCACAGCTTGGAACCAGTGGCGGCCGCTGCCCTGAGAATGTGGTGGTTCACTGACAATCCGTACCTACTTATGACAAAAAAATTATTAATTAGGAATTTTTAATTATTAATTTATTTTTAAACAAACTGTTATTTCTTCTAATACAACAACCAGTGTTGAATACAACACTGGTTGCACTCATTTTGGTAATAAAATTATTTAATAAATTATGTTATTAGTATTTAACATAATCAGTACAAAAAAAAAAACAAAACAATGACAATTATCACGTCACGGGTTAATAAATAATAAATACAACGCCGCGCCGCGCCGGCGCCGCTAGACGCAAGCTAGACGATCTACATATTATGATCTTCGCCGAAATTCGATTGTATTCGTGTCACCTCGGGTCAATCGGTAAACTTCGGTAAGACTCGGATTATGTCGGTTGCGGGTGGCACACCGATTCGATCTAAATTCTGGTACAAATAGCGAAATCCACGCGCTCCCGATGTTTTACAAATCTCATACAAAAATATGATTTGGTCCGCTTGCGAAGCGAATGCACACCGAAACGGCCGGTACGAGGGCGATCGGCGGCGGCCACGCTATGGGAGATTAAAAGCGTTCTCCCTGATAATATTCGTAGAATTATATTGGTAACTAATATTTTTAAGTGATAAAATTAGAGAATTTAAATTAGAGATTTTATAGATTTAAATTGGAGAAATTAAATTGAGATTTTATAGTCTTCAGTAAGTAAATAAACTAAATATAGCCATTATAATTTGCCAGTGCTGCACACAAACACACTGTGCGACCAGCCGCCCTTGCTTGGAACATAAATCGTCGTTAAGAGGAAATAACCAAACAAAACCGGAAATATGTCATGTTTAAATCAAATAGACGTATTGACTCTTTTCCACAAAAAAAAATTTAAATTGATTTCGAAAGACAGTTCTTTTATCTAGTAAAGCTATTTTTTAAAATTTTGAGAAAACATGTTTATTTTTAGTACAATAAGGTTTTACCGTAGGTCGTTGGCCGATTTGTTAAATTTTCAAACAAAATTTTGTATTATACAACACACATTTCAAATCATATAATCATGCATTAAAATAAATCAATAAATTTTTTGGGATAGTTACTTTTCAGAATTTTAATTTTAGTTCAAATAAAATCTTTAAAAAAATATCCGCGCCCTTGTTTTCTTACGAAAATACTTCATTTTGTCTATTTATTTACGGTCTTACAAACTAATATATTTAAAAAAAATAATATCTTATTTTGCTTAGACATTATTGAAAAATTATAATTACTTATGATCAAAAAATAATTACAAAAAGTACATAATTTTAATAGTTTTACCATCACGAGTTAGAGCATTTTTCAATGTAGGTATTTATCAAAGCAAATTTTGAATGAAATAAAATCGATATTGAGTTACTATGTTAAAATGCTGATATGAAGAATAATTAAACTTTCTCATCGGAACCGCCCTGTACAGTAACAAAATGGACTTATCACCCTAAATATAGACAATCAAACTATTGAAGAGGTAGAAGAAATTAAATATTTGGGAACCATAATCGATAATAAGTTAAAACTTAACTCTAACTTTGAAATGCTAACTAAAAAAATTGCCAAAAAGATTAATTTCTTAAGTAGGATAAAGGGAAAATTAGACATTAAAACTAGGAAATTGGTCTATAACACAACTGTAGCATCCCATCTGAATTATTGCTCAAGTGTAATCTTTCTGAGCAATAAAACACAAATTAAAAGAATGGAAATAATTCAGAACAGAGGCATGATATCTATATTGTGCTGTAGCAGGTATACCAGGATAAAAACCATGCAACGCCAACTCAATATTTTAAGTGTGTGGCAAAGATTAGTTTTCAATACCCTAGTTTTTATTTATAAGTTAAAAAATAAAATGTTACCTGATTATATGTTGAATAATGTTAGAATCAACAGTACAGTTGTTATCCTACGAGAAACTGCAACGATTTTAGGCTTCCTAAAACAAATTTATCGGGAACACAAAATAATATTTATTATAAAGGTTTTTAAATGTTCAATGAACTCCCTGTAAATGTTAAGGAGGCTAAAAGTCTTGCAGTTTTTCGTGGATTATGTCTTAATGTTGTAAAGTCCAAATTTTAGTTAGTAGGTAGTAAATAATATTGTAGTAGTCATAGAAAAGAAAACATTAGATATAAGATGTCAAATTTTATATCTAAATAAAATACACAATAAAAAAAAAAGAATTATACTTTACACTACAATACGATGACAATAAATGTACAGTAAACAGAAAGCATCCATACACCCAAATAATAGGATCATGCGCAGTATTGTCGCGGTGTGGAATGTCTGTGTGTGCGTGAATGTATATAGTATATAGAATAGGGTATCTGTGTCAGTAAAGCACATGCGCGGACAATAAGGCTTCTCTGCTGCGGTTAAAGTGGGGAAATCTTTACGGTATTGGTTGACAATGGACCAATGAAACAGCTTCTTTCAATGGATATTTGTGGTGATATTGAGTCTTAGGACCAATGTAGTAATACATCTTTTAAAAATGTGATGAAACTATTCGAAGTACCTATTTGGGTTTCATTATAAGTATTTAGAGCTATCAGGCTGCGCGGCCCTTTTCATGCAAAATTTAGATGTGGAATTGAGACCAAAATACTGAGACAAATTGAAAAATTATTTTTGAAGTGAAACTTCAGATGAAACGGAAATGCGTTAGTATTATTTATTATTTGACGGGTCGCCGGTACTAATATAATGCGGTAAATTCGCACCTCGGCGCGTGCCTCCCATAGAAGTTGACTAGGTCTCAGTGGCCATAGAGGCAGACATCCTCATTTCAATTTGGGAAGAGGGAATTGGTACCACCGCCCCGGGAACCTTTATTGGATAACCAACACCTCTGCCATAGGTCACCCCAAGTGGTTCGTTACGTTTGGTGATTTAGCAGGGATGCCCGGGTTCATGGGGTTTGTCTAGGTCTTGGAGGCGGATGACCAGGACACACTAAACCCCAGATTACTACCCATCCCTTAAACCCTTTTCCTTCCCAAACTCTACTCTCCTTCCTTTCCATAAAAAAACCCTCCACACAGCATCCCCAAAGACGAAATAGGCGCTGAGAGAAATTATTCTTACTCAGGGATGTAACGCTGTGTGGAGCTCATAAAAAAAAAAAACATCCAGCGAACAGAAAAATGGAGGTTCAAATCCTACGAAATCCAAAAAAATTATCATTTTTATTTTTGTGAAACCAATATCCAATCTTCAAACCACTTTAAAATAAACAGGCAAAAAAAAACGACATCTAGCGACTTTACAGTTTCACTTCTACCGCGTGTAAGTTGCACACACTGTTTATTTTATTTTAATCGTAATGTCTAGAGTATGGACATATTTTAATTGCCGTCAAAAAAGTCGTGAAAACATTACGTACACATGGAAATAATTTTATTAAGACCTGATTTGAGATTTTCACGGCCGAAATTATCATCGTTTAATATTTTTGGTGTATTATGCCGTGTTACAATCCCATCCCATTAATATTAATAGAGACGACGGGGCTAAGTAATTGATGGCTACACCAAAACTAAATACAGAAAACCGTTTTAAATTATACTGTATTACCAACTCTTAGAGGTTTGGAGCTGACAAAACGGTGTCGCATCTAAAGAGCCAGGCCAAAGAAGGAGGTTGCGCAACATGGCATAATACCCCAAAAATAAATAACGATTAAATTTTATCGAGGTTTTACCTGCCGAACTAAGATGGGTCGTTTCAAAAAATTTCGAACAATTCATCAAATATTTGAGGTCAATTTTCATGTTCTGTGTAAGCTCTATTCAAGTTATGTTAGTATGTCAGTACAGGCCACTTGCCTCATAAAACTGAAATAATCACAGAACTTGAATAGAACTTTCACAGAAAATGAAAATTGACATTAAGTATTTGATGAATTCATTCAATTTTTTGAAACGACCCTTCCTTATTATTTAATATATTATTTCAGTTTTTGAGTTTTCATCAGTTCAGATTAATTAGTTAATTGGGTACCTACATAAAAAAACGACTAGTGCCTTCCTCTGATTTTCGTTTCAAAGCGTTTTTTTCCTATAATTGATAGGTAGGTACTGACTTTTTTTAAGTCAGACGCTGCAACTACCTACTCCCTAAAAAAGTTCCGATAAGTACTTTCCTATCCTCCGAACTAATCGTTCCCTTGACCCCTGCTCCCTCAGGTGCTATTAATGCCATTATATCCTGCGTAGGTACTTCACTAATAATTGTTTTGCGAACCGAGGTAAAAGAAGAAGAAAGTCGCGCAGTATTGGGATAATGGACCGTGCGTTACCTTTACTTGTTACAGTGGCGGTTCTCTCTAAAATTTGTTTGTGCAGTAATTTACCATTTAAAAGATATGAAAACAAAACAAACTTGTATTATAATTCTGTTGAAATTCAGTATTAAAATATTCACCCGTTCGTATTAGTACTGCTCGAGATAGAGTATGTAATAAATTCCATACGTGCGTTTCAAAATCTGCGCCTATGGAACTTTCTGTTCTCAGAAAAAGTTGAACTGCCACTTGTCGAAAGAATTCAGCTAAATTCAGCTAAGATTTGCTCATTTTAGGTTAAATAGTATCCACTTTTTGTAACCGTGGACCACTTTATGAATATGCTAGGAAATATCTAAAGGAAAAATTCTATGAAATTACGGTAAAGGCCAACATTATTTTGTAGTTTTATTTTTACATTATCTCCGTACAGTAGTCCCCCACTAAAAAATAAATACTTCAAGGCATATTCAGTGGATGTTATATGGAGGGTATTTTTAGGGATATGAAAGTCAGTAAGATCTGAAAAAGGTACGAGGATGGGAAGGAATCTGGGGTCATTGGGTCCAAGAGTGACGGACGTACGAATCCACCCCTTCCAACGCGACGCAAGCGATGGTTGATAGTCAGGCTGGTAAGGTCAATAGATCTCCGTCAACCAGTTTCTCCCGATCCAAGCAGTTGGTGGGCAAAAGCATCCTCCGCCAAGACTTAGACCTCACCCCAAGAACTCTCAAAATGAAAACAGCATTAATAGACAAGTGAAATTTTTATCACTTTAAAATCCCAGATAAAACTCCGGAAGAGTTAGTCCACCAACCGCCACTGTCTGTTACCTTCACTGGCTATCCTCGAATCAAGGATTTCTTAAAATGCCCCAATTAAAGCTCACAATCCTTGCATTTTAACTAGATAATGCGGGAAGTGCAACGAATTTATATTGGCAATTTTAACAATAAAGCCAAGAATATTGATGAAGCAAGAGAAAATAACACTTGAATGGTGGTTTCTGGCATCACGAAAATTGCACAGCTTCTTCAATGGCCGCCGATTTGTTGCATTTAACAATTATTAATTCAGTTGAAATAATATGTAGATAGTATATTTGCGGCACGTTTCAGAGTGGAAAATACTTCAGGATGATACTAATAAAATATTTAATAATATAATAATATTTATTAATATTTAATAGAACTAATACGATTTCATTGCCCTGGTCGCGCTAACAATAGACTGACTCTACCGTTCTACTATAATAACACACAAACATTATCACATTATTACTCACCAATCAGTCGATTACACATTTTGGGAAATGAATATGCTAACATCGGCGACATTTATTTCTTAAAATTAGCGCAATATAAATATGCATTCAAAAATTATTTTTCCATAATGTAACTTTATATACGCAATAAGGACATGTTGAAATGAAATGTTGATATTTCTCATTGTTCTTTTTTGTTATTTTTTGTTGTGATACACAAAATAATTGTATGTTATTTTTAGGTTTCAGTTTTTAAGTTTTTTATTTTTTCCATAATGTAACTTTATATACGCAATATGGACATGTTGAAATGAAATGATGATATTTCTCATTTTTATTTCTTGTTATTTTTTGTTGTGATACACAAAATAATCGTATGTTATTTTTAAGTTTAAATCTACTATTATGTAATGATATTATTTTTCTTACTTTTGTACTCTATTATATGTTTATTTATAAAAGGCAGTATAGCCGTTTATGTATTTAAAATAAAATAAAATAATTAAATAAATAACGTAAATAAATACGTTCACCAATATCATCCTGCAGAATTAGCCTTGAAGAATTGAAAATTTGCCCGAAATGGCGTGTATGGTAACCAGACCTGAATAGCTAATATCCCGCGTCTTTCTCTTCTCCATTTCCTTCAACCTACCCAGTACCTACAGCCTCACAACACACTCCAATTGCGGATACCATGGTCTCACTAACCCCAGAAATTGGTGCATTACTTAGATGTGTATCTTTTTTCTGATTTTTCTCTTTCAAATTTTCGAGTCACTAATATTGTCTTCGGTGATTAAATTGAAGTTTCAATCATTAAGTTAAAATAAAAATATATATACATTTTCATTGAATTATAATGGATAACAAAGAAAGTTCGTCGCCTCAGTTCTTATTTGTCCAACAGACCATTTTAGTTTTTGTTCAATCTCTACTTTAAAATTAAAAATAAAGTACAAAAAACGAAAGTTAATCACTTATCTAAGAATTATTTAAACTATTGAGACCTTTACCTTTACGGAAATTGCTTTATCTGAAACATCTATCATAATGTTTTATTGAAATAATGAAAGAAAACCTTCTCCTCCTGTAAATTTTTCGAATGGTCTGTTGGACAAATACGAACTAAAGCGACGAGTTATAGCTACATTGTATAGATTTTTATGTTGATACGTAAATATATTTTATAGGCTTAATAAGCCTGTAAAATACAAATTTCTCGATAAAATAATTGATTTTATAGAATCTTCCACACGGTGTAGCAATATCTTCAGACGGCGATACACTGAATGTAGGTGAGTAGCTACCTATACCAATATTTTCATTTAGAATTGAAAAAAAATATTTGATCACGCTGCAGGCCTCCTTAAATTTTCATTATTTAGTGCGTGCTTCGAGCCCCCATTTGGTAAATCACCCTCGCTTGGCTTGCGATCGCCGTGCCCGGGTTCGGCCCCCGAACCGACCCCCAATTAATACGTCACTCCGCCGTGAGCCCGTCAGGCCGCTCCACCCTCCATCCTCCACCCTCCATCTCTCCCCGTCAATCCGAAGTTCAATTTCAAAATAATCGAAAGGTTAAAAAAAACTCTGACTAAATGTTGTACTAATATATCTGTAAGTATTTGGTTTCACGGTGGTGGCCGATGTATTATTGTGAATGAAGCAAAGAGTGTATTCTAAGGCTGCGTATTCACAAGTGAGCTGAACCACGAATTGTGGAAAAGGAACGAAATAACCGCAAAATCGCATTTTCGCTCCGTTTGCGGATGCTTCGTATAGAGCCGTTTTAGTGAAAAATCACCTCAAGGGCGCTGAACAAACTTATAATATGGTAGCTGGTACCTGGTATCGTAGCTGGTACGATTGGATGATTTTTATAGCGCCGTTTTAGTGAAAAACCACCTCAAGGGCACTATACAAACTTATAATGTGTAGCTAGTACCTCGGTACTAGCGACTCCAGATACTAATATCTACAGCCTGTATGTCTGACGAATATCTACAGCTCATATGTTGAACTAATATCTACGAACTACAGAGTGTTGATTAATATCTACAGAGCGTAGGTTGAACTAATATCTACAGAGCGTAGGTTGGACTAATCCAACCTCTGCCAGTGCTGTAGATATTCGTCAACACTTTGATTCTCATAGATATTAGTCAACAGTTTGTGCTGTAGATATTCGTCAACACTTTGGTTTTCATAGATATTAGTTCGATTTTTTCAGTTTTTGGAATTCCTGTAGATATTAGTAGACGCCTCCGGTACTAGCTGGTACCTGGCATACGTCGAAATCCCATTGAAAGATTTTTTTTACATGATCTCCACACAGGAGGCCCTGAGGAAAATAATTTCCCTCAGAGCCTATGTCATCTTTGGGGTTGCTGTGTGGAGGGGTTTTTTTAAGGAAAGGAAGGAGAGGAGAGTTCTGGGAAGGAAATGGTTCAAGGGGTGGGTAGGAATCTGGGGTTCAGTGTATCCTGGTCATCCGCCTCCAAGACCTAGACTAACCTCACCCCATGAACCCGGGCATCCCTGCTAAATCACCAAACGTAGCGAACCACTTGGGGTGACCTATGGCAGAGGTGTTGGTTTTCCAATAAAAGTTCCCGGGGCGGCGGTACCCATTCCGTCTCCCAAATTGTTAAATTGATTGATTCTTCCTGCATGTCCTTTCCCGTGCGTCCCCATTCCCTTCCACCTTCCCCGCCTTCCCTCTCCCTCGTCTCTTCCCTCTCCGCGAACCCCACCTTCAACCTGCCTTTCCTCCCTGCCGCTAAAATATATGAAATACACACATTTTCATTTATACAAATTTCATAACGTCAGAGCTTACACATTATATACAGCCTATGTTACTCGCTGATAATGTAGCTTTCTATTAGTGAAAGAATTTTTAAAATCGGTTTAGTGGCTTAGGCGTGAAAGTGTAACAAACAAACACACGCACTTTCGCATGTATAATGTTAAGTATGGATTACAATATATTCTTACTTCCTAACTACAGACGATAAACTATTGTAACAACTTATGGCTAACAGATTGCATCCACCGGTTCTTTATAAACGTCGATCACTGAACATACCTATACGATATATATATTGTACAATGCATTTGACCAATGAACGTGGGTACATAAATTGCTTTATTTATATTATGTAATGGCAGAAAGACCATACTTAACTAGGACGTCACATAAGATTAACACTGTTTATTTTTTTTTAGAAAAATTTAGATAGAGTCCGTATGCATAGGACATAATTGGGATCACGTGTTATCGGAAATGCGATTATTTAAACGTTTTAATAATAATAATAACGTATGTGTGGTAAAACCATGTGTGATCGTGTTAGAAATGGGGATATCCGCAAAGAATGTAAGGCTGATGTAAGTATAATGAGCAAAATTAAGAAAGGGACCCTCAGATGGTTTGGGCACGTAGAGCGAATGAGCGAAGAAAGTAGTGTAAAAATAATATATAATGCAAATGTGAATGGTAGAAGAAGTCGGGGACGCCCGAGGAAGACATGGCACGATCAAGTAAAACAGATACTTGAGACGGGCCATATCAAAAGTCAGAATAATAGAAGAGTATGTATGAGACGATGTATGAATGTGAGTGAGGCAAAGAGTGTGTGCCAAGACCGGGTTGTTTGGCGGTCCGTCCTCTCTGCCTACCCCTGCGGGGAAACGGCGTGACGGTTAGTTAGTTAGTTAGTTAAGTTTTAATAGGGTAACGTCTGCGTGGTTGAATTTAAGAACCCGGCTTCGAATGCATGTCTGCCGCCGCGCCTTATCCGCCGCACCATATAAACATCCGTGTACGTAAAATTTCAAACAAAGCTACCGTTGTAATTCGGTTTTGAGTTCAAGAGTTCATTAAAAGATGTCGCCACTTCCATCAGCAGCTCGCAAAGGAACGTCCCACCTAGGTATAAGTACTACAAATTTATAGAATTTAAGAGTCTTTCCGGAACTTAGAAAGATTGACGGTAATACTTGAAGAGTTATGAATAATAGTATTATGCGGCTATGTATTACATATGACGTCATTGGTTACGGTTACTTTGTCTCGGTGACAAGCTATCACTGGTCAACTGGTCACTGGATGACAGTGGATCCGAGGAACTGGCTATTTTTGGAACCATTATCGGGTATATAAAATGGTCACCTACACTCAAACTAGGCGAAGCCAAACTAAAAGCCGCCCGCCGGGCCTAGCCGGCCTAGCAACCAAAACTTGCGGAGCAAGTTTTTAACTGGTAGTATATAATATTTTCTTTAATGAAAGTATTTGGGAAAGCAAAAGTAAAATTTAAGATTGACGGATCAATGGTACCTACAAGGATTTAGTTAGAATATTTATCTTCCTAAACGTGATTCGTCCCTCAGTAAGAGACAGATCGAGGTCGAATGCTCCAATAACGTTATTCCGATAAAAAAATTATAAATGTGTAATTTTATTTTTATTAGGTACCTTTATAAACATTGATTTACGGCAAAGAATTACATACAATAGCTTGCAAACAGGGTAAGTAAGTCACAAAAGTACAGTTGTTTTGATTCATTAGTTTTTGCAGACATTACAGCTTATCTTATATGTGTTGCCACCTGTAAAACTGTTTATTTTGTTACGTAACAGAATCGGCTCCCGAGCGGAAGGTTAAGTGAATCGTCCCCACTACACGTGCCTACCGTTTCCTCTCCCCGCACCGCGCGACCACCCCGCGTCAGGCGCCAAGCGCCGGGCGGCCCGCCGGCCGCCATTCCTTCGCTAGCTCTCGGCCAAGCAACTGTGCTACGCGCGATTTGCGCTGTTTGTGCTCCACGATATTAACTCCGCGATGTATTGTTTGAAATTGTGTTGTGAACGGAATCCAGAAAAGATGGCAGACCACGCATCTAGCTATGTGAGTACCTACTCGCTTCCTCCCCCCCACCGTGTGCTTTGAACCGTTTGTAACTTCATTTAAACGCATAGAGAGAGGGAGAAATCCTCGTTAGGTCAGTAGGGTAGTTTAACTTGTGTTTTGTGCCGACACTGGCCGTATGTGTATCACCCTGTTCTGTTTATTGAATAAACCCTTTAAATGCAAATACTGTGTACTGATTGAAGAGGGAGTCCCGGGGAATTTGAGGAGAGGAGGGGAAGGAAGAATTGACCAAGCGAACCACTGGCACTCGCCCTGTTTTTTAGGAGGAATCATGTTCGAGCCGGTTTGAGCTAACCGACGGCTGTTATTGTGTGTGTTTTACAGGAATAGGGCTTGGGGTAGGCCACAGCAGCAGCGCCCCCAGCACTGTCGCCCGACGTGTGGCGGGTTTTTTTTTTTTTTTTCCTCCCTCTTCACAGTCGCTCGCCTCGTTCTTCAATCAGCCATTGTTTAAACTGTATAATCTATAATGTTTTGTCTTGTTTTTTTTCCCAATTTGTCTAGCATTACCATCAAAGAACATCGACGCGAGTGTAACTTCGAATTGCAAATTTAAACTATCGCGGGCACATTCCTTCATTTTCGAGTCGTCACTCGACAAAACATTATCACCGGTATTCCTACGTAAAGTGCTCAACCAAGAAAGTTGCCGTCGTGAATAATATAGTGTTTACAAGTGTCGACCGACTAAATTTGCTAGTTTCAAATACAAGATTAATAGTGGAAATGTACACAAATATTTAAAACAAAGTTATTCAACAATTAAAATCCTGTATATGATAAACCAATTACCCGCTTCGTTTCCCGAAAGTTAATTAACCAGTTTTTATTAATAAACTTATTCCGCAGTGTGCTGGTCTGTATTTGATATCGACATATTCTGCGAATAGGGGACTATTTCGCAAAATACTGGCCTGTATATATAACGGCATATTTTGCAGCTTAAGGGAAACAAGTGGATTAAATTCTTTCTACCTTTTGACAATTGAGCATTTTTCTAATTTTGCCGCCTGTTTCATCATTTAGCTTTTTTTTCTTTCGTAAGAAACAGACGACATAATTTGAAAGACGTTCGGTTCGCGTTGACGTCGATTCCTCGAGTCAGGCATTACATTACGTATGCACATTTCTGCATATAACTTGTTATGACAAAAGGAAGTCGGCGGATAAATACCAGTAATGGTGTATGCTCAAATCAGGCTGCAGTATAGCCACGTTAAATAAAGAACAATTCCCCAAGACATTGTTGAATTTTCAAACATACTTCCACGAAAACTTGTATAAAAGAAAAAATATTTCCTTTCCTTTCTAAAGAACCCCCCCTTTGGAAGGCTAATCGAAATATTCCAAAAAACATGTTCATTTAAGGCGAACCTCGTTTCCGTTTTTTTATTTTTTCTTTTCCGGACTTTTGCTTATTTGCAAACCTTTTTCAAAACATCGGGATTTTTTCTCAAAATCACGTTTTTGTAAGGGAAACCGCTGCTCAAATTTTCTCTCATTCCGGACTTAGAAAATTTTCTACAAATTTTCAAAACATCGGGATTTTTTCTCAAATTACGTTTTTGTAAGGGAAACCGCTGCTCAAATTTTCTCTCGTTCCGGACTTAGAAAATTTTCAACAAATTTTCAAAACATCGGGATTTTTTCTCAAAATCACGTTTTTGTAAGGGAAACCGCTGCCCAATTTTTTTTTTCTCGTCTATGGACTTTGAAAATTTTCAACAAATTTTCAAAACATCTGGATTTTTTCTCAAAATCACGTTTTTCGAGGGGAACCGCTGCCCAATTTTTTTTCTCGTCTATGGACTTTGAAAATTTTCAACAAATTTTCAAAACATCTGGATTTTTTCTCAAAATCACGTTTTTTGAGGGAAACCGCTGCCCAAATTTTTCTCGTTTTCGGACTTAGAAAAATTTTCTACAAATTTTCAAAACATCAGGATTTTTTCCCAAAATCACGTTTTTTGAGGGAAACCGCTGCCCAAATTTTCAAATAAACCAAACACTTATAAAAAACGCGTTTTTTTTCAAAAACTTTTTGTAAAAATACGTCCCCAGTGGTCAATCTCTGCCCAATTTCTTTCCAATTGCGAGTCTAGTTCTCACTTTTTCCAACATAAGGTCACTCTGATACGACCTTATACACCATGGAAGTTCCTCAAGTCACGCTGGGTATAATCCCACACATTTTTACTTCAAAAAAGGAGGAACTACTACAGGCCCTGAGAAATAGAAAGATTTCTCCTAGGAATAAATCCAAAATGCCTTACTGTGACGGAATCAGTAAATTCCATCACATCAAGTACTCAGGCGTTATCAAATTGGCAAAACTCTTGTCATAAGTGACGTGAGTTACATGTAAATATTAAATGTAAATAATCACCCACATGGGCATTCGTAAGGAAATCCTTACACTCGAAGGCACATTAATGTCAACGGTAGCCTAACTCCTGTACATTTTTTTTGTGCATAATTTTATATGTTCTTTTACATCCTGCGCGCCTTGCCTGCTGTACCACAAGAGCACCTCTTGGGGCACTGTTTTCATGCTTGTATGCATCCTCTTCCTGAAATTGATCACTTCGGGAAAGGGACTCCTTTTTCCTCCTACCATCAACGGTTCCAGAAAACTCTTGCTCCGAGACGTCGTTTTCCTTTCACAATTCTTGCAGCATCCGCGCGTTTTTTTTTTTCTCACCTCATCGCCTCATCTTGTCATATCACCCCTTTTTTTAATTTTTTGTTTTGTGTCGGGTTTTGTCGTACCAGTACGTCCCTACCCTAATGTTGTAAATATAAAATCATAAGCACAAGTCTGTATAATAACCATTGGTTTCAGACCTTTGCCGCGGGCTCGCTACTATGGTCACAGCACCATATTGTAAGAATGTCGCGACGATTTCTGTTATAATAGGAAATCCTCCCGTTTTTTCTTTCTTTCTTTTCCCTCTTCACCCCATCCTACACATTCATAGTAATGTTGTATATTGGGAATCGTTTCGAATACACCCAATGTACTCACCTATCAGGTCACATTCGCTGGATTCGAGACAATTCAAGAGCAACCTTGTTGCTATTTGTGGTTTTTTTCTTCTTTTTCCAAAAAATTAGAATGGCGCTCAACCCAATTGCTCTTATTTTTCTAGAATCATATTTTGTCGGATTCGGAAAAAATTTTTTTTGTTGTTATAAAAGTGACAATATGTTTTGTCCCTTCATTAACTTTGTTCCTTGTACATATACAACTTCATTATGAGGTACATATTTTATCATGACATCAGTTTCTTTTGTCCTTTATTGTACCATTATTCTAGTTTGAAGTTTAAAATCTTGGCCAGATCTTCAATAAAATTTGTGTTTATCGCCTTTTGGCAAGTCTTGTAACGTATGCTAATATGAAATTATTAAGCTACAGCAGTGCCGTATTAATTACATCATTGCAAAAACCGCCGTCTGTATTGAATGGGGACCCACATTTTCGAACGTAATTGGGCTACTGTCTTTCAATACTGGGCAAATTTGTTGTAAATCGTTCATTCCTGTCACGTGAGACGTGAAAACGTGACAATATCTACCATCATAGGAGAGATCCTCAAAACATCCGCCATGATACGAGAAGTTCGTTATAATTACTTTATACTCTTAACTAAATGTTATTGAGTTGGTCGTGTGTCTTTTGGCATGAGAACCGCTTAATCCGCCGTCTGTATTGAATGGGGACCCACTTTTTCGAACGTAATTGGGCTACTGTCTTTCAATACTGGGCAAATTTGTTGTAAATCGTTCATTCCACCCGCCGTCTGTATTGAATGGGGACCCACATTTTCGAACGTAATTGGGCTACTGTCTTTCAATACTGGGCAAATCTGTTGTAAATCGTTCATTCCTGTACATGAGACGTGAAGACGTTACAATACTCACCATGAATCGTGCGAACGAAATAATATCTACCCCATGTTTGTGTGACCTACCAAGCGTAGATCACACGCCTTTTATTTTCTGTTATCAGAAAATTATTGCTTTTGCAGCAGAGTACTCATTAACATGCCCGTGGACTTCCTGTCACAAGAACCCAGGAACTATCCACTATCTCAAAAGGACTAATCATACGCTTCACTCATGATTATGGGGCATCGTGTCGTAGGAGTTAAGTTGATGGACACAAAAACACCTAACTCGTTGTCTGGGGGACGAACAAGAAAACCCCCAGGTTTGTGAGATTTGAGCAAGGGTCTGTCATTTCTCGCAAACAAGTAGGAGAATAAAACGACCTTCTAATCTTCTGCCCAATACACGTAGTGGATTAGACTCTTTTTGTCAGTGTATCCCTTTTGTCCCACTCTACCAAATTGTATTGTAATGTGCCAGGAAAGTTGCTGTAGACCTTGTTTCACCTTTCACTCAGAGGTCGAATTTCGGAAATAGCCGAGTCCTCAGCAGTTTTCTTCGTTCAAATGTTCCCAATTGTCACTCTTTCCTTTCCTCGAAATTATCCGTGAATGGGGATATATGCGTTACGCACTTGGCGTTTCGTTTGTCAAATGGGACAACCTTCATTCACGGATCTTTTCAACTTCCTACTCCTTTCCCACTTTTCATAACTTATTTGTACTCAATGTTTTGTTCTTCGAAAGTAGAAAAAATGCTACCGTATAGACGTGAGCATAGGTCATGGAAGACCAACTTCTTTCGAAAAGGGGCATTTTGTCATACGTACAAACCCTTACCTACGTGTTCTTGGAAATGTATTTAGTTTAAAAAAAACTAAATGGGTTAAACAGAACCTTCCTTGAATACGTACCTTTGTAATATGTATAAGTCTGTAGTTGCATTTAGTTAACTCTCTCTCCGTCTCTCTCTCTCTCTACACGTCAAACTAATCCAATCTTTCTCAATATGCACACCTTGTTTCTCTCCAAACCTTTTCATCACTGGTCTACCAGGCAGGTAAACTTCAAGAATTTTGCTCTAATAATAATTTTTTCGCCGGATTAATAAGAAGACCAGCAGCTCTTCACCCTATCTACACCTGCGCCTCTCTTCATGCTGCCTTCACTACCGTCACGGAGGTCCCATGCCTTCAAACCCTACGTACCAAAAGCACCCGACCACACCTAACATAACCTAGTGTGAGTCGTGCGTGTAGTTGCGAATTGTATCATCACAAAACCATCACTCAAACAAACCCGAGCACGTCAGCTCTAAGTTGGTTCATGTTCCTGTTGCCATTGTACAAATGTTCCTGCGGCACCTTGCAAATGTTCCTGTTGCCATTGTACAAATGTTCCTGCGGCATCTCGCAAATGTTCCTGTTGCCATTGTACAAATGTTCCTGCGGCATCTCGCAAATGTTCCTGTTGCCATTGTACAAATGTTCCTGCTGCATCTTGCAAATGTTCCAGCTGCACCTTGCAAATTGCTCTGTTGCCATCATGCCAATGCTCCTGTGCCCTTGCGCAAATAACAATACCAACAATTGTTCATCCAACAATCCCACTGTATACAAACCAGTGTACCAACCACCATCACAACAACGGCTGTCATGCACACAAACCACCTCCTCTATAAAGGACCAACCACCAATTACAATTCCACTCTCCAGTACCTCAATGACGTCATACTGGCCCACCCACAGGATCCGGAAGCAGCTACCTTTTTGACCTCTGTGACAGGTAGAACCCTCTCCACCACCAAGAAGCCTCATCCTGCGTTCTCTTCTTCGTGTTTTCTTTAAGGCCCTAGTGTTCCTTGAGTGTAATCTCAAACGGGCCAGGTTACTGTGACAAAGTAACCGTGTAACTTCAGTGCAACGTCCCAACACCCCAAACATCCTACGCAAACCACGCTACGCAAACATAGCTCACAGACCAATGATACAATTAGAGTCATTTTTTTTCTATCACTGCATAACCCTTGTACCTTTCTCCAACAGGTCCTTGTTTATATTTATGTATGTCACTGCTCTTTCTTGTTCATTCATGTATAATTCCTTGTTCACCATGCTTTTTTCTCTTTTGTTTTTGTTTCTACTATTTTGTAGCTAGCAACCTTTTTCTCTCTCTCTCTCCTTTTTTCTCTTAAATTTTTTTTTTTTTTGTTTTGTTTTGGCACAAGTGCTAGAAGGGTAAGAGGATTTCTTAGCCCTACTGCTCCATTACCACGTCGCTTTTTTTTGCGGCGAGGGGGGAAGTGTTACGTAACAGAATCGGCTCCCGAGCGGAAGGTTAAGTGAATCGTCCCCACTACACGTGCCTACCGTTTCCTCTCCCCGCACCGCGCGACCACCCCGCGTCAGGCGCCAAGCGCCGGGCGGCCCGCCGGCCGCCATTCCTTCGCTAGCTCTCGGCCAAGCAACTGTGCTACGCGCGATTTGCGCTGTTTGTGCTCCACGATATTAACTCCGCGATGTATTGTTTGAAATTGTGTTGTGAACGGAATCCAGAAAAGATGGCAGACCACGCATCTAGCTATGTGAGTACCTACTCGCTTCCTCCCCCCCACCGTGTGCTTTGAACCGTTTGTAACTTCATTTAAACGCATAGAGAGAGGGAGAAATCCTCGTTAGGTCAGTAGGGTAGTTTAACTTATGTTTTGTGCCGACACTGGCCGTATGTGTATCACCCTGTTCTGTTTATTGAATAAACCCTTTAAATGCAAATACTGTGTACTGATTGAAGAGGGAGTCCCGGGGAATTTGAGGAGAGGAGGGGAAGGAAGAATTGACCAAGCGAACCACTGGCACTCGCCCTGTTTTTTAGGAGGAATCATGTTCGAGCCGGTTTGAGCTAACCGACGGCTGTTATTGTGTGTGTTTTACAGGAATAGGGCTTGGGGTAGGCCACAGCAGCAGCGCCCCCAGCAATTTGTACAAGAAAAAAACATTAAATTATTGCCTTATAACCAGTACCCAACTACTCGTGAGCAGTTTGTTCAAAAAATGATTAAGTTTAAGTAGGTACCGAATTTCAACAAATCTACCGATGATTATTTGGCGTAAAAACTCTTGTTAAAAATTGAAACTTTTTACAGTATACGCGCGGACTTCTTTTGTCAGTTTTAAGTTCAGGCACCAAATGTGGTACATTCATAACAGAAAGGTCAGATAAAATCTAGATTAAACACTACTCTAATTTAATTTAAGAAGACATTTCGAAGTAGGTGTCTTCATTAAAAACAAAAATCTATCTGGAGACTGCGAACCGTAATTTTATTCTGGGTGGCGAATTGTCGTTTTTTTAGTTGAGAGTGTTCAATTCATACTTCATACGGTTTTTTTCTATCCACTCCGTTTATATGAAGACCACACAACTTACTTACGAGTGCTGTGTGAGTGGAATTTTGGAAAATTGGAGAATAATCATAATTTATGCATAGGTATCCCCGCTCAAAAAGAAGAAGATGGAGAGATATGTAATTACTAATGTTGGAGAGAGTGCGCTAATATTTAAAACGGTAAAATTGAAGTGGAAGTTGTGAAAATATTTAATAAAACACGACTCGTTTAAAATACAGCAAAAATCTCTTGGGGGCTGTCTAAAACAGGATTTAAAGAAACACTGTGATTTTTTTCATACATATAACTTTTTAAATAACTGAAACAGACATGAAAATAATAATTTTCAGAGCATACTTTGCTATTTTTTTCTATCGAGGCAATTTCATATAATTTGCGTTTCGGCGTGAGGAATGTATAGATATTATCATCAAAAATGACATATATTTTTTAAGAGCTTAAAAACTTTAAATGTTTATGGGGGATATGTAAGAAATCGGTAGAAATTCGGGTAGCGGCGGCTTATGAGCCCGCAACTCGAATTTCTACCGAGTTCTTACATATCTCCCTTAAACACGTTAAGTTTTTAAGCTTAAAAAAAATATATGTTATTCTTGAAGATAATTTAATTAATTAATTACATTGCCCGCGCCGCAAATTATATAAAATTCCCTCAATAGAAAAAAATCGCAAAGTATGGTCCAAAAATTATTATAAACATGTTTGTTTCAGTTATTTTACAAGTTATATGTATGAAAAAATTCACAGTGTTTCTTTAAATGCTGCTTAAAACAATGCTCGCGAGATGTTTGCTCTATTTTAAACGAGTCGTGTTTTATTAAACATTTTCGCAATTTTCGCATCGATTTTGTCGCTGTAAATGTTAGCGCTCTTCTCTAACATTAGTAATTTCGTATCTCTCCACCTTCTTCTTTTCGAGCCCGGTTGCGGAGCCTTAAGTATTCATATTTTGTTTCTTTAAGTTATTAAGTTAGTATGATAATAACCCGACAATTAAACTGCATTTCATGTTTTATTTTATAAATCGGTTATATTTATGTTTTGTTTACATTGGCTCCACACAGGAGGCCCTGAAGAAAATAAATCCCTCAGTATTTAATTTTATTTTATTTATTAACGGTATAAATATACCATAAATACATATTACATATCACAAAATATTAGTTGTAGGTACATAAGAAATAATTATAAAAAAGAGTTAAGTTAATTGTGGCATTTGATTAAGAAATGACACAAAGGGCTACAATTACATTCAATACTTTGTATAAATAAAATTAATATTGATTGAAGATATATCCGCCACATCTGCGTATCTATTACTAACTTCATGTAATCTAGGTAAAAGCGAGCGTTTCGTGTACTCAGTCCTGTTGTTGTTACATTGAAACAAGATTTTGGAGCAAGTTGCTCTACTGGGTATATGAAATTCGATGAGCTTAGTTAAATCAGGACTGTCTATTTTACCATTAACAATTTTGAACATAAATATTAAGTCGGATATAATTCTCCGATCTGAGAGATTTAATAAATTTAATTCTTTCATCAAGTAGTTATAATTTATGTTTTCAATGGGAATACCGAGTTTAAAATTTATATGTCTTAGGAATTTGTGTTGAATTTTTTCGATTGTATCTGAATGTAATTTAAAATGGGGGGACCAGATCGAGGAGTTATATTCGGCTTGACTACGTACTAAGGATGTATACAAAATTTTTACAGTTGAAATATTCCTAAAACCTCTGGTATTTCGAAGAATGAAGCCAATGGAATAACATTTGACTGTGGAATTTTATGTAGTTTTTTGCCCGGTGTTAACAGCGTAGTTAAAATTGTTATTTTATTTTACAATTATGGGCCATAAAAAAGTTAAAGATTTACAAACTTATTCACAAACCCGGGTAAAGTTTAAGTTGAATGCAAAATTTATTTCGGATTTAATTCTAAAATAACTGTAATATTTGAAATTTCTAACGAAGTCAAGGCAGGCGGAATGAATATTTAGGATGGGTTGTTTCAAAAAATTTGACCGATTCATCAAATAATTGAAGTTAATTTTCACGTTCAAAGCTCTATTCAATTTCTGTGATTATTTCAGTTAATGAAGCAACTGGCCTATAAAGATATAATAACAGAACCTGAATAGCGCTTACACAAAACGTGAAAATTAACTTCAAATATTTGATAAATTATTAAAATTTTTCCAAGTGAAAAATTCTTTAGCACCGTTGTGATTTGAAACTTGACACTAAAAATAATGAGATAATATAATCGATCTCCTCTTTGTGCTTTGTTTTCGTAGTCTCCACACTCTTGTCTAGTTTAGTTTTCTGAAGATTTCACTTCTACCGCACGTGAATTGCACACTCTTTTTAAACAACCTGTCCTTAGCCTACAAATTTAGAAAAAAACGTAAATATTTGCAGACTACATTTCTCTATATTTAGAACAATAATCAGAAAAAATCATCTTCACCTTGGGCACCTATTGGATATAGAATTTTGTATATAATAATAATAATGTTTGGATAATTTCTTTAGTGCCTTTTTCGTGAGAAATTCACCTCAAGGGAGCTTTACAGCAATTTATATTCAAAATTATCATTTATATTCAAAAAATTCATTCAAAATTTATATTAAAAAAATATGAATGTAAATTCGAAATACTAGCAAAATGTTGAAGGTGAAATTTTTAATATTTAACTAACATAAATTAACTATCAATATTTTACAGCTTTTATAACATTACTTGAAAAGCTGTTTCAGCTCTTTGTCGAGTGGATGAATGAAAAGCAGGTACATATACATATATACATCTGTAATATATAAGTTATGAAGGCTTCTTCGCGGAAGTCAATGAATAAATGTGAGGTCCGATGATGGAGGCTGTCACATTATGTCCGTCAGTCCGTCAGTCCGTCAGTCCGACACGCAAACTTCTTACCGGGAAATATCGCTAATTAATGTTGCTAAATCTTGCATTATTAAGACATCTCATTTATAAGGTGGTAATTAAAATAAATGTTTTGATTTAAAACTGTAAAAATGGAGTTATTAAATTAACTAATTTGATCCTAAACTGTATAATTAGCTAGATATTTTTCTACCGCTGGCCTTGACAAATCATATTAAAAGTGGTTTTTTGTCTGTTTTCATATTCATATATTTATATTTCTTAATTATACAGTTAATAAATATTTTGTTCAGAAGCAGCAAAAACGGTTCTTTAGCGGTGAGCTTTAATAGGAAGAATTTAGGACAGCTTTTATTGCATAAATCTATTTAAGATTTCAATTTGTACCTACCTACCAAAGGGATTATATAAAAAAAAAACTATTTGAACCTACAAAACTTGCAAGTTGCAAGAACCTGCAAAACTGTTACTTAGAACCCACAAAACTTGCAAGTTGCAAGAACTTACAAAGCTGTTACTTATAAGTTGCAAGTTACTATAAAACAAGTGCAAGTTCTGCAGTTTTTACAAGGATGGAAACATTTGTGTGAGTAACGGCTGCGCGCCTTTTTTCATACAGCTTAAATTTGGATATGAGGCCAAAATACCCAATCAAGCCGAATAATTATTTGATAAAACAAGGGAAGCATATATCTATCTTGTACAGATGTGTGCTATTTGATGATGAAATTTAAATTGATCAAATATTTAAATGATGACTAATAGGTCATTGAAGAATTTAATTTTTAATGTTTTTAGAGACTGGATTTTTTTTGTGAGTGATAATCATAAAAAATAACTTTACTTGCTTACTGTGATAATAAAATGAAAAGAAAATAAATTAAACATCACAAAAAAGGCATGGATTTTGGCGCAGACGTCATAACAACGAGCTCTATACTTTGTTTAAGGAGCTAAACGTCGCAAAATTTATAAAACTGGGAAGACTTCGGTGGCTGGGTCATCTGGAGAGAATGACCGAGCATCAAGCACCAAAGTCCCTGCTGATCTCAAGACCAATAGGCCGAAGGAGCCTGGGAAGACCAAGACTAAGATGGAGCGACAACGTCCTCAAAGACATATCCATCTTGGAGCTTCTAAACTGGAGAGAGCTGGCACAAAAACCGAGATGAGTGGAGGAAGATTCTTGAGGAGGCCAAGACCCACCAGGGGTTGTAGAGCCAATATTAGTGATGGTGATGACGAAAAAAGGCATTCTTTTGGGTGGAAATCAAAATGCATTTATTAAATCATTTTTAATTTTTATTATATATTTCATCATATTTATATGTATAGTAAACTAGCTGACCCGGCGGTAAGAAGTACCGCCGTAGAATCAATAAATGTTGTGTAACCTTATAAGCTGAATTAAATTCACTGAAATGTAAATTACCTAATGAAGCAATTACAATTCAATTTGGGAGGCGGGTATGGGTACCGCCGCCCCGGGAACTATTTATTGGATAACCAACACCCCTGCCATAGGTTACCCCAAGTGGTTCACTACATTTGGTGATTTAGCAGGGGTGCCCGGGTTCATGGGGTGGGGTTTGTCCGGGTCTTGGCGGCGGATGCGTCTGCCAACCAGCTGCATGGCAGGCCGGATCGGGATAGAATGGTTGAGGGAGTCCCTTTGTTTTCTGCAGCCGTACTCTCTGGGAACCTCGCCTCGCACCGCAGTATGAGGGATAGATTCATACGTGCGTCACTCCTGGACACTGACCCCTGAACACTGACCTCAGGATTCCTAACTACCGCTAATAGCATTTTCCTTCCCAGGACATCCTCTCCTTCCTTTCCTATAAATATCCTCGACATAGCATCCCCAAAGATGACATAGGCCCAGAGGGGAATTATTTTCCTACCGTGTCGATTCACGGTAACGGCAATATTATCCTTTCAAAATTATCGCCACGTTAAGTAGTATTGTAGGGGGACGTAACAATGACGTGTGAGAGAGATGCTAAACGATGACGGTGCGATGTGTGAGAGAAATGCTAAAAAATTGTGACTTTTTTTCCTTTGGAGGGAACAGTCCTGCGTATATTGTGTATCTTATCTTTTGAAAGAGCTGAAGCAATATTGTAATAAGTAGGTATAATATTGAAGTGAGAGTGAATTCCAAAAAAGCCGTTCCATACAAAATGTAAGAGAAAATGAATTTGCCTCATATTTTTTTTTCGTGAACTTTTTCGACGTTTTAATAGTTATTCCGCTATTCGGGGCGGAGACTAATCCAACAAACCAAAGATTATAAAAATCGGTCCAGCCGTTCTTGACATATAAATGGTGTAACTCACCCGTCTTTGTTTTACAAATATTAATAAGATAAAGCAAAATTATAATTCATAATAATTATCATTAATTGCCAAAGTTGCCTACGAAATCGTGAAAAATTGATTTTTTATTGGCCTGTATGTACATAGGTTAATTTGGGAGGCGGGAATGGGTACCGCCGCCCTGGAAACCTTTATTGGATAAACAACACCTCTGCCATAGGTCACCCCAAGTGGTTCGCTACGTTTGGCGATTTAGCAGGGGTGCCCGGGTTCATGGGGTGAGGTTTGTCTAGGTCTTGGAGGCGGATGACCAGGACACACTGAACCCCCATCCTACCCACCCCTTAAACCCTTTTCCTTCCCAGAACTCTCCTCTCCTTCCTTTCCTTAAAAAAACCCTCCACACAGCATCCTCAAAGATGACATAGGCCCTGAGGGAAATTATTTTCCTCAGGGCCTCCTGTGAGGAGCTCATGTAAAAAAAAAAAAAAAAAATAGGTACCTATATGCAAAACAAATAAAATACAAGCGTCATCCGTACTAAATATGTATGTATACCTTTTTTATTTTTTTTTATTTATTTATTGACGCCCTAATGGGCATTTACTTATTTATTTATTTATTTTCGGGAAATCGACAGTTTACATTTTTACAGTTTGTACATGTTTGTATAGCCAAAATAAAACCAATTATGGATTTCCTCCATGTGACTTTACCTCTGATTAACAGCATAATAAAAAAAATTAAATAATAAATTTATAATAAAGCATTATGAGATCAAAAATTTTATAAAACAAAAGATTAAGTATATAAAACTAAAATTTACATAAAACATAAAATATCAATACATTGGTAACCATAAGAAGCCAGATTGTACATATAAATCAAATCATAACAGAATTAAAGATAAACGATAGAAACATAGACACATAACATATTCATGAAACATCAGAGAAATACTCTTTTATGTACCCCTTATATTTGGTAGGTTCGGAATTGAAAATGTCCACCTTGGATAATATGCTATTGTAACTATTGCATAGTCTGTTCAGACAAGAATTTTGCTTGCAGTTTGTCTTGCATTGATCAACCCTGAACAGGACAGAAGAGCGTGTTGTACGCGCAGGTATATTAAATTGAATTTTATTTAGCAACTCTGGGCATTGAATATTATTGTTAACTAATTTATACAGGAATATTGCATCCTTATGATGCCTTCGTACACTCAATGAATCAATTTTAAAGTATGAGGCTGCCTCTGCATAATTATTAAATCTTACATATGACTTGTAACAAAGATATTTGAGGAATTTGTTTTGAATTGCTTCAATTTTGTTCGTATGGATTTTATAAAATGGAAACCAAACAACTGACGCAAACTCCAAATGACTTCGTACGTAGGCAAAGTAGAGTTGCTTAATGACGTTGATACTATTAAAAAGTTTTGTGTTTCTCATGATAAAACCTAACATTTTAGCAGCTTTATTTGTGATTTGTTGTATATGAAGGTTGTATTGTAGTTACATATTAAATACAAATTTTATTTATAACAACAGTAAAACACCAATTAAAAGATTACAAATTTTACAAATAAAGCAAAAACTCAATATAATAAATAAGAATATACAATGACTTCAGAGAACTCGTGGGTATAATTCATATACCTAGGAGCAACAAAAATATTATAAATAATTAAAAAAAAAATAATCATCCAATTTGATTGGGTATTTTGGCCTCAATCCAAATTTTGGTTTTGAATGAAGTATTTTTAGGTATTTTTTAGATTTTCGAAAACAATAATTTATTTTCCATTCTTCCTTAAAATTTTACATATTTTTGGAAAAAAATATTACCAGCGGTGATGGTTATGGCAACTTCACTGGGTAACGCAAGCAAATAAATAGGTCGGTAATTAATACGTTAAAATGTAAAGGCATCAGTATATTTCCCGAATAAAATATAAAAAATAGGTTATCAAATATTTTGAAGCTCAAAATTTGTCACAATTAATTTTTACTAATCAACCATCACCTTAACATCCGCTGTAATTGGTAGGTATCTTTGTTCTTGGACACAATCCTTACTTCATCCGTATTCATCAGTAGCCAAAGATTATAAAGGCTCTGAGGGAAATTTCGTTCCTCGGGCCTTCCGTGTGGAGCTAATGTTAAAAAAAGGCGAAGTAAGAATCCTATCCAACCAAAGTGACAAACTCAATGCACCTCTTAACAACGATCAACTATCAGATACAAATAAAACTAAAGAGTGTAAGTGAGGATATTAGAAACTACTAAAATAATAATGAACTTCGTCTTGAAATGGTCGACGCTAAAATTACGGTGTCCGGCCAACTCAGAACCACCTCAGAAAGGTCATAAAGAGAGATGTTAGTTATGGTTAATGTCTATTTTAAAATTATTTTTTTCGTGGCATTTGATGACTTTTCAATGAGATGTTGAGTTGACATGATTGTGAATTGGCATGGAACCAAAATTACATGGACACCTAGAGCCAAAATAAAGCGGATAAACGCCCATTGAAATGTAAAAATGCTTCGGATACCATGAACAGCCAGCCGCACAAATATATCCATTCTGGAAAAGCTTGGCATCTACAATATACATAGACTCTCAAATATCTGCCTTCAATGTATTTTAAGATACTTTAGACGTTGCTCGCCAAACTGAAGACTCCAACTTGGAGAAATTCATAGTCACTGGCAAAGTGTTTGGCAGAAGAAGCAGAGGAAGGTTACTAATGCACTGGAGTGACTGGCATCCTGTACGTCGGTGTCCTCCGGCTCTCCACGCAACACAAAACGGCGAGGAGCGGAGCCTTGTCCACCGTGGAAATTGGAGTAAGGGTAACGATCCTCAGCAAATGGGCTTTCTGAGGCATTATGTACGTGAAATTTAATCAATAAAACTAGTAAACTCACAACTGTTGAATAATTAGGCCGTTGATCGTTTTAAATAAAATTTTACACCCCAATATCGAACACAAACAGAAACAATAAAAAAACACATAAAGGAAGGAAAAAATGGAGGAAAATTATGTATTTTAATAATAAAATTTCTAATTCCTTGACAAAGAATGTACCAAATGAAATTCTTCCTGTATTTTATGCAAATAACAAACTTAAAAATTACATTGTAAATAATAAAGATAGAGATTCCAAAATGAAAAAATCTGGAATTTATAAATTGAAATGTAATGATTGTGATTTCTTTTATATAGGTAAAACTTCGAGAAACTTTGAAATAAGGATTAAAGAGCATATGAGAGCTTTAAATAATAATAGTTTCTCGGAGTTTGCCAACCATTTAATAGAAACTAGTCATACCTTTAATTTTAACAGTGGAATAGAATTAATTCATTGTAATGTCAATTGCATTCAGTTGGATAAATTGGAAATTTTAGAGATTAGAAAGTGTTAATGCAAATTTAAATATTATTAATAATCAAAAATTGTTTTTAAATGACCCATTATTAAATCTATTCCCCTTTTAAAATTTTTAATTGTTCTATATTGCCCCTCGTCCCTTAAACATTATTTTCTTTCTAATTTTATTATTGTTTATGTCGATTATTTTTCTCTATTACCTATATATGTCTATTTTTTAAATTAGTTCTGTCAAAACCCTGAAGAAGTCAGCTTTGCTGACGAAACATGTCGGTTTTGTAAACAATAAAAGTGGTAAAAACGAAGTAATTTATTAATTTAAAACACATACATTTGTTGTACACCACTTTTATTTTATTAACACTACCGGTTTCGGAAGCACCCTTCCTTCGTCAGAAGAATATTATAACTGAAGAACTTAGAATTCAATAAACTTATATGCAAAGAATATTTCAAAGATTTCAAATATTTCAAGAACAAATTCAAAAAACTTAGAATTCAATAAAATGTGCGTTTCTTCGAATAGTTCCGTATACCGAGCTAAGGTTGATTAGATTAAGAAGATTTAAAAAGCGCTTTTAAACAAAGAAACGAATTTAAACTTAAAAACAGTTATAATATTCTCCTGACGAAGGAATGGTGCTTCCAAAACCGGTAGTGTATATAAAATAAAAGTGGTCTACAACAAATTTATGTGTTTTTTTATTGTAAATTACGGCGAGTCACAAAGTTAATGCTTTTTACAAATATACAAACAGAAACTATTATTGAGATAAGTTTTAAGATTTTCACGGCCAAAAGCATTTTCGTTATTTGTTTTTGGGGTGTTATGCCGTGTTGGTGTTATACGCTGTTGGCTGAAGAAGGAGGTAACGCAACACGGCATAACCCACCAAAAACAAATAACGAAAAAGAAACTATTATTATTTTTGAAATATCAAAATACTATGCTAATACCCATATTTAAAACTAATGCACCCCATTCAATGATAATTATTCAACTTTAAAAAAAGCAGTGTGTTTATCAATCATCATTTTATTTGTTACATTTGTCTCTTACTTACCTGATCGGTACGAATGCAGTTCCGGGTTGTTCTCTGACGTCAGCAGGGTGAAGCTTTTCGTGCTAATAGTCAACCTCTGATAGAAAAGGCCACCAAAAGAAGAAGTTAATAATGAATTTATAGAATAAAATATATTTGAATTTAACCATTTTTATTATTCTTCAGGAAAATACTTTATACAAATATCCTCTGTTCTATCAAGACTTATTATCAAAAATTGCCCCCTCCGTTTAATTTCTGCTAAGTCGAAATCTACTCCAAACTTAATTAGTTATCGAATTTAAATAACATTAATTCATACTTAAATTCGCCTTCCCTCTGTCTATAATTTGAAATGATAGCCAAGAACACCCTTGAAGGGTGAAAGTCAGAAACATTGGGAAAATGCAACAGTGTTTTGAAATATTGAGACAACTTACCCGATACATTATTTTAACAATAGAAATATTAGGTGAGACACTTTTGAAATAGAAACTAAAAGAGTATAATTTTATAATAATTTGTAATTTATTTACATTTTTACAACATAATAACAACTAGACAACAATATAATACAATTTAAATAATTTTGAGTATCATTGGGGCACTGGCATTTTTATAAGTTAGAAATAAAACATTACAGAACAGCAGTAGAGTATTTTGCAAAGTTACATTTTAAAGATATAAGATTTCAAAATCATTTCTAAAACTAGATAGGTACTACATTATTATAATCGACTTTAGAAAACATTACTTTCATATGATTGCTTGCAAGTTTTTAATTTCGCTTCTGTAACAGACATTTCCTTCATTTTAAATGCTAGTTATATTTAATAGCTATTAATAATACTGGCTCAAGTAACTGGCAATTAAGTAACAGAACACCGCGCTAAACTTATGACAAACAATAAATAAACCCTATTTAACTTATAGAAATCTCGGTAGGTTCAAAATCACAACTAAAGAAGTGGTAACTTCAATAAAACAACTTCAACTAAACTACAAAATTAAGTGTACCAAAATTTAGTTTATTACTGAGTTTAATGCTTATGGTTTTAGAAAAAAACTTTAGATAAATGTAAATATGTAAATACACTTCTTTTTTTACACTTTAATATTATACAAATTGGCAAAAATTTGGCTATTTTAAAATTGGCTACTTATTCGAAGTGACTACCTTTAATTGAAATAAATAAATTGTATAAACTATTGAGTAGATATTATTTAATAACTATTGTAAAAGTTCGTATAACGCGGTGATGTAGGTTTGCGCCATTTGTAAGGTTTCGTATTTTGATAGTTGTCTATCACTTCCAAGGGATGGAAGATAGGTCCTGAGTCTGTCGAAGGCTTTGTTGAGGTTCTGCATCCGTCTTCTTTCTCTGGCGTTGGCCGCCAGTCTTCTTCTCCTCATGACGAGAGGGCTGACGACTTTTCCTCTTCCTCTTCCGCGTTTGACTTCTCCGCCGAATTCTTCTCCGTAAAGTGCTTCATCACCAGAATCTTGCATCAGACTATCGTCGTCTCCTATATCTTCCATAAAATCACCATCATCGCCTTCTAAACCAAGTTTGAAAGCGTTATCAAGTTCTAAGGTTGTATTATTATTTTTATTCGTCTTTGGCGATTTGTTGTAGTTTTTTGTTGTGAGTTTCTTTTCGCTTTTTTTCAAGGTTTCTTCCATGGGAGGCAGAAGGTCTGAAGAGTAGAATTCTGCGTTGAATTGTTGATTTGGTACAATGCCTCTGTATGCGATGGTGTTCGATGAAGGGATGAGGGTTGTGAAGTGTTTGTCGTTGTGGTGTATCTGCTGCTGGTTCATTAAGAGATGAGGTTCGTGGTTTTCCGCTGGACTCAGAGATCTGAAGCTTTCTCCAGGAGAAGGGGTGGCCAGATCGGAACAGTCTCCGTATCTCTGCATGAGCTCGGCAGGCTGAGGCGCGGGATACTCCAGAGATACGTGTCCAGAGTCCGGAGACCTCGGGTATGAGGAGTATGGAGATGAGAAGTATGTAGACAGGTTATCATTCAGATTGTTGTAGGGGTCCTGTTTAGGACCTCCAACATAAACGTAGCGGTGTCCGTACATTTCTGTCGCCATCACTTTTATTAAAAATACTTTAAAATAATTAAAAACACAAAATTATTTTCAGCGGATCACTTTCACGGAGAAATGCTTTGTAACAGTTTTTTTTCACGTCACTTCAAAAACTTTTTTATATAATATTTTAAAAAGTGGTTTGTTCGCGTAATAATTTACGATAAAAGCTTCACTGCCAGATACAAGAGAGAGCGTCACGTAGACTTTAGATGTTGCCACTGCGCCGGTCAAAGCGGCAATAAGCTCCATACGTTACCTGTCCAATTTATATAGCCTTTTTGCCGAATGATTATCCATACGTGAGGGCGGGCCGCACTGCTACCAATTATACAAACCTTTATAGAAAGGGCTTTACCTAACGTTGGGGTGAGTTTATCAACACCGCGACTTTTTACTCGTGATGTTTGTTTTACCTGGCATGAAGAACTGTGGGTATGTTTGTAAGGGAAGAAGACATAAGGAAGTGCGAGGGTTGGAGAGAGACAGGTATGTAGGCGCCTGCGTATTGAGGCCTAGAGCGGAGCCCATAACAATTAACCGCTAACAGGTGCCAGGTCAAATATACATAATAGATGCAGAAGGAAGATACAAGGACTGGCGTACTTCGAAGGACCTTCCGTTCTGAAAGGAAGTAACCCACATATTCACCATGTTGTAGATTTGTAAAGAAAGAAGTTCCCAATAAAGCAATTTAGCATTCAAGCGAAAACTGAAAGTTACGGTTTTGAGGAATCATAATTTTTTTTGGTTTATTGTTAATCCCCTAGGTTAGATCAATTATGTTTATATAAATACGCACAACAGTCCCAACTACTCCCATCATTACGAAGCCAGTAAGGCTGTGGGGTCACCAGTTGGGATATGTTGTGCTTCTGAAGGTAGTAACGAAGGGAATGAGATGGGAAAGAGGAAGGCGGGGGAATTTTTAAAAGTGAAAAAACCGCACAAGAGTTCCAACCGTCCGGATCTGGCGAGACTAGGATAACTAAAATTTATTGGAGTATGTTGTTAAGTGCGAGTTCTGTTGTTATATCATTACAGGCCAATTGCTTCATAAAACTGAAATAATCACAGAACTTGAATTTTAGAACTTTCACAGATCATGAAAATTAACTTAACAAATTTTATGAATTGTTAAAAATTTTAAAACCCATCCTTACTTTCCTTTATTAGGATTTATTCGAATTCAAACAATTCATCAAATTTCTAACTTAATTTTCAAGTTCTGTGAAATTCTTATTCAAATTCTGTTATTTTTTTTTTGCAGAAACAAACAATACATAATTAAATAGTAGAAAATAGTTCCAAAGTTTTAGAATTTAACACAATAATTGGTACCAATGACATGTCGCTGTTATATACTTATTTTTTTATGTGATAAATTATACATTTTACCTTTTTTAAATTAAGTTAGTAAATTATTTAAGGAGAGGGGTGTGTGAGAGTGTTTGTATGTATGTGTGCGAATTCACTGTGCTAGAAATGTTTTTCTTAAATAGAGGGAGGGAATCAAAAAATATGTCGGTATTTGTGATTTTTTTTAATTGAGTTTATCTTTGAAGGATGCGGGAAATGGGGGAGTTGTCTGCAGCGTTCTTATTATTACTGGTTGTGTAAAAAAGGTTGGTGTGACGAGTTCTTTTAGATGGGATGTTAAAATTTATTTGGGATGGAAGTTCTGGGCAGTCTATTTCGTTATGTATTATTTTATGGAGAAATGTCATGTCAGCTACCGTTCGCCTGGATTTCAGGGATTGGAGAGTGCAGATATAATTATTATTGTATTTTTGTAACCGAGATACTTAATACATTTATTTTGTATGCGCTCTAGGTATATTATTGACGTATTGGGTGTATTTGGGATTCCAGACAGGCGATGCAAATTCCAGTGTACTTCTGACTAGTGAGGAGTAAAGCATTAATAGAGTATGTGGATTTTTAAATAATTTACTCAGGCGTTATTATTTCAGTTCTGTCGATAACTGGCCTATGATCATATAATAACATAACTTGTATAAGAATTCCAGAAAACTTGAAAATTAACGTTAAAATTTGACTAATTGTTAAAATTTTATAAAACATCCCTTCCTAAATATTTTTTTTTTTTTTTTTTTTTTTTTTATTTAGGAGAAAATACAGATACAGATATTAATTGGCAAGAATATACAAAACATTAACTAGAGAATTCACCTGCATCCAAACTATTTCTCACGAATTGACTTAAACAGCAGTTAAAAACATATACAAATATTTTGTCTTATAAATAGGGGAAAAAATATATAAGTACATAAGAATATTATTTTACAAATAGAGATATGAAATAAATGCGCAATATCCTTATAAGAATTTACAAATTATTTTTGAAACAAAAAAATATAAATATAGATAAACAATGTTATACAGAAATTTAAAAAAAAAATATATATATAAACGAATGTATGTCTAAGTTGTTTACTTTGAACTTTGTAGGAAAACAGCCTGTAAGTACTATACTAGTACTGTACTATAGTACTGTACTATTGTAAGTATTTATTTATGATAGGCTTAACCTCTATAAAGTTGAATAAGTGTTTGTAATTATTTTAAGATAAATCGAATTAAGATAGCTAAATCTTTAGCTAATTTTAGTTAGAACTATTTACACATACTTTTAACGCATCGTTAGATAGGTAACAGATAAATTATTAATAGCTTGATTGATGGAAACACATTTGCGAATCTTTCAATTTGAATCAGATTAGGCGGGGTTTTTTCTATTATCAGCACAGTGGAATGTAGATATTGTACGTAATTTAATTTACATTTATCATTTAAGAAGAACATAATATAAATAAATCTAAACGAAGCATGAAACGGAACTAATAAAAAATAAAATAAAAGAGTAACGGTCGCAACCGGGAATCAAACATAGGGTTTTTGACTTATAGGAATAACGCCTCAACCTCGGCCATTGGGATCTCCTAATTCAAATTCAGAATTAACAATAATATGTACCTACATATTTTTTTTTTTTTTTTTTTAATTTTTTTTTTTGTTATAAAGAATATATTAACAGTATAAAGAAGCTTTGACTATCCAACTAGGAAGAGTAGGAAGGTCTCCCGTTCTAGGACAGTCAAATTGACAGGTTTCGTTTATATTGGATATGTAGGTACATGATTATTCATATATGTAGTATTAAGTAAGTTAACATTCACAGATCCAATTCACATAATCATATACTACATGATACAGTAGGACGGTAGTAGTAGACTAGGTTCTAGAATCAATTTATTATCGAATATGTAAGAAACAGTGTTTACGCAGTGAGTACAGAAGAAAAAAAGTAAATGAAAAAATTAAAAAAAAAAATGGAAACAAAGAAATACATAGGGCATTCATTCGTAATACGTAATTATCATCATCATCATCACTATTGGCTCTACAACCCCTGGTGGGTCTTGGCCTCCTCAAGAGTCTTCCTCCACTCATCTCGGTTTTGTGCCAGCTCTCTCCAGTTTGGAGCTCCAAGATAGATATGTCTTTGAGGACGTTGTCGCTCCATCTTAGTCTTGGCCTTCCCAGGCTCCTTCGCCCTATTGGTCTTGAGTTCAGCAGGGACTTTGGTGCTTGATGCTCGGTCATTCTCTCCACATGACCCAGCCACCGAAGTCTTCCCAATTTTATAAATTTTGCGACGTTTAGCTCCTTAAACAAGGTATAGAGCTCATTGTTATAGCGTCTGCGCCAAAATACATTTTCTAGAACCGGTCCGAAGATGCGCCTCAAAATTTTTCTTTCAAAAACGTCCAGTGCTCGCTCATTCCTCTTAGTTAGTACCCAAGTCTCAGCTGCGTACGTAAGTACTGGTCTGATAAGTGTTTTGTACACTAATATCTTTAGTGTACAAAACACTCGTGTTTCTGGACAGCAGTCTAGAAAATTTACGTAATTATCACATAGCAATTTTTTTAATAATATTCTTACTCTGTCCTGCCTAAATTTAGTGACCGTTTTGTTATTTCTGGATACAAGAAAACTGGGCGTTTATTGAAATAGCATTATCATATACAAACAAGTGGGTAAGTAATCCGCCTCACTAGATGATGTCTGTACGATCTGTAACATTATTTTTTTTAAAACAATTTAAATAAAAGGGTAAATACTTATTTCAGAGGTGTGACTGCCTTCCGCACGCACATTTAAGTGTCATTATTAATTAAGACAACACAACACGAAAAAATAAAATGCCATTAGTTTAAAAATGCTTCAAGACAAAAAACTTCACAAGGAAGGGAAGCGGGAATCGTTTCTTAGAAGCACGTTATTGAAATAAATAATTAACGATAGCAGAATCTTTAAGTTTGGTTAATTCGAAATGAAGACGCTATGAGCATGATACGTGAATCTATCATTAGAAGATTAGAGACCATGGTGGCGTTTGCTTTTATGGCCAAATTGGATATATTCGTATCCGCTTGCTAAATAAGGCGAGGTACAATGGTAAATGATATTGTATTATTGATAATAGCAGTAGTGCTTAGAGATGAAGTTTAATGATAGACGAATAAGTACAGTTAGAAGATTACCAAGTCAAATATAGCCAAGAGTTAAGAGTGGGGAATCTATTGATTGAAATGAATATAATTTTGTGCGAAGAAAAAATATTATTTTGTATCACTCTGTAAAGGTTTATTTATATCAGCATGTAGCCGACAGTCAGGTCTATTTGTTCGGTTTTCGAAATAAATCATATAGGTCTCAAAGAAATCGTTGTCTCCCTTACCATCATGGTTAGAAATATGATTTAAGCGGTTTTAGAAAGAGAAAGCACCACACTTTACATTTAAATCTAAAAGTTAACCGCAAAATAATTAAAATGTTCGCTTTTATGAACCCAAAGTTTCAGACCACAATTTGAAAAAAAAGTGTAACCTTTGGAATTTTTATTAATTATTTTTAGATGAAACGACAAAAAATCGAGTTAATGATAATATTTGCCTATTAAAATTCGTTTCTAGCTAGAAAAAAAAGTAAAGTGAGCCATTTTAAATTTTTTTCATATTTGCATGCAAGTTTAATATTTCGAAAATTATGCGTATTTTGAATAATAAAATTTTAAAGCGTATTGTTCACATTTTCAAAAAAGTTTTCAGGTACGTTCAGAAGCAATTATTTGGATTTTATTGCAACACGAAAATATTTTAACCCCCCCCCCCCCCTGACTAAAATTGTCGAGGCCTGAGGGGTTAAAAAGTGATTCCAGAGGTTATTTGGAGTAAAAAATGTGTATCGCATTTTTGATCGCAATTTTTTAAAAATATTTTTTTTACCTACAAATACAAAAAATCAGTGGTTTTTGGACAGTAAAGGTTTTTTTACATGTTGGGAATACTCATATGGAATTTTTTACATGTTACATTTGGGAATACTTTGTAGAGGATCTTTTTAAGGAAAGGAAGGATATGAAGTTCTAAGAAAGCAAATTGTATGAGAGGGTGGGTAGGAATCTAGGAGGCTTTGTGTCCAGAAGTGTGAAGTATGAATCCATCCTTCCCGCTGCGGTGCAAGACGGTGGGTCAAGAGAGACCAGCTGGAGAGGTAAAAGGGTCTCTAGCTATCCCGATCCGGCCCTCCACGCAGATGGTGGGCAGGCGCATCCACCGCTAATACACACCTCATCCGATGAACCCGGGCATCCCAGCTATAATTCACCAAACGTAGCGAACCACTTGGGAGCAGCTAAGGCTATTCAATAAATGGTTCCCGGTACGGTACCAGTCTGACAGTACTTTTTCTTAATTTATACCACGGTGAATAGGTAAAATTTAATAAGTAGGTACATCACACACACGCCATAACAGGTCAACACCAACGTTTCAATTTAAATTTGACCTCTGGAGTTGTTTAATTACATTTTTTTTTTTACTTTACGGCGTCTGAATTATTTCAAAATATTTAATTAGAAACTTTTCACAGAGCATTTGATTACTGAGATCGGTACCTACCGCCTAAACAAAGATAGCAAAATGAGCCACTAACATGGTATTTTCTTTTTTGTTTGTTCGGAGAGGATTTCTAACCACTGGAGCGCTTTTCGCCACAATATGGCATTATTTAAAATACCTGGGATTGCTTTGCTGCCAATTTTAGCAAGTTTTCCCTTATTTGTAAGTAATTAAGTAGAAGTTTACGATCTTATAATATTTTTTTTATAAATCATACAAATATGTGATAATCGACAAAAGATAGATGAATTCATTGGCTATATAGAACTATAATCAGTGTGTTTATCTCGATAATAAAATTCGGAGGTATGATTTTTTTAATGTGGGTGGAAAATATTCAACCAAAAATCTCGAGCAATCGGAGTAAAAGTTTTAAATTGCGCTGTCGCTCCAGTGGCTGAGGCATTCATTATTGATTTTTGAAAGTTTTATTTTGTATATCTTTTGGTCTTATTAAATATCATGTATATCATCATTATTATTTTTTTTATGCATCGCGTGCGTGTGTATATAGTGTACATCTCTTTTGATGGACTATTGATAGGAATAGTGCTACGAAATTTTCTAAAAGAGTAGATATCGAATAGTGTTAATAGGCTTGCGTCTGCGTGGTTGAATTTCAGAACCCGGCTTCGAGTGCATGTCTGACGCCACGCCATGAGCGCCGCGCCATAAATAACATCTGTTTACGCAGAATTTTAAACAAGCTACCATTGTAATTCGGTTTCGAACTCAAGAATTCGTTACGAGATGTTGGCACTTCCGTCAGAAGGTCTTATGGGGACGTGTCCCCCCTAGGTATAACTGCTACGAATTCGTGAACATGTAGTATCTCTCCATATATGGAAAGATTGACGGTAATAGATGGTTGTATCAAGCGGCTATATATTACATTTGACAGAATTACATGTCACATTGTCCCGGTGACTAGCTACACTGGATGACAGTGGATCTGAGGAATGGGCCGTTTTTGGAACCAGTTCCTATTGGATTTATAAAATGGTCACCAACACTAACTGGGCGAAGCCGAAACAAAAGCAACCCCCAGCAGCAAAAACCTACGGAGTGGGATTTTAACTGCTAGTATTTTATTAATTTTTAAATTACATTGCTTAAACTTTTTTGTATATTTTTCGAAATGTCAAAAATGTTAAAATAAAAGGCCTTTTACTGTGTACGAAATAGTAATCCTTCGTACAAAAAATAAAATAAAATGTATATACATAAATGAATTAAGTTCCTTTGTCCTAATAAATCCTTATAAGTATATTTTTTTAACTAAATATCCCATGAACCCCTGCTAAGTCACCAAACCTTTGGCAGAGGTTTTGGTTATCCAATAAATGGTTCCCGGGGTGGTTATATGTTGTCATTTTATCAACAACAAAAAATCATTTTTTTAGAATGAATCAATCATATTATATTTTCGCAATTTAAGTTTAAAGTTTACCTAAATGTTTATTTCGGATAAAACAGGGATGCATATATTAAATACCATGACAATACAAAACAATGACTATATAATCTATTTATTAACTATTTCTCATGGATTAAATTTGTTTATTTAAGAATTATTTTCTATTATTTATTATTTTTAACTTTATTTAGTTTGGTAATTCACCAAATATCTGAATTACGGCTTGGGTTCCAGACGTTTGTGAAGTCTAAAAGCTACTTTGTATTTATTTATTAACAGAATAAAACATTTTTTACACGATAAATTTATTACAAATAATCAATTACCTATACTGTAAACAGTGGCGGCCGCTGCCCTGAAAACGTGGTGGTTCACTGATAATCCGTAACTATGAGATAACGATTACTAAGCAACATTAGGTAAAAATGATCCCACTAATCTTATTTGGAGAGAAGATCTATTTTAAGCTGTTTTCGAAGTGCGAAAACTTGTACATATCGCTTTTTAATTAAAATTTTTATTTTTCGGTACTAAGAAAATAAAAACACAATACTATTTTTTCGTAAGTAAATCTTAAATTTCAACCCAAAAAACTCTTTTTTTACAATGTTTACAATGTAGTGTAAGAAGAATATACGACGCAAATGTGAATGGTAGAAGCAGTCGGGGACGCCCGAGGAAGACATGGCACGAGCAAGTGAATCAGATACTTGAGTCGGGCCATGTCGAAAGTCGGAATAATAGAAGAGAATATATGAGACGATGTATGAATGTGAGTGAGGCAAAGAGTGTGTGCCAAGACCGAGTTATTTGGCGGTCCGTCCTCTCTGCCTACCCCTGTGGGGAAACGGCGTGATGGTTGGTTAGTTATTTTTATATTTCATTTTAAACAGGATACAAACAGTATTTATAAACAATGTATAAACAACAGGAGGGCAAAATTGTCAAAGTTACCTATGAAAAAATTGTATTCCTTAATGATCTGCGTTTTATAATTTAAAACACCAATCAATAAAAAAGCAAATATATGTAAAATTTAGGTATTTGCTGTACCTTTTGATTAAAAAAAGAATTATTCAGTTTGGTTAAGTATTTTGGCCTTAAATCAGAATTTAAGTTTGTATGATAAAGGCCGCTGGGTGGCACACCAAAATATCTTAATTTTTCATACATATGGCCGGTGTTGCGCGCTGGCGATGTTTGGGATATTCGATACAAAAACATAATTCGTTCCGCTTGCAATGGGCCTGCACACCGGACAGGGTAAATTCGCGCGGAACTTTGAGAATTTGCTCTACCTGATTCATATTATATTATGCATTATATTGGTAGGTGATATTTTTAATGAAATTCGTAGATTTTATATTTTTCGGTAAGATATTATAAACTAATTTTAGACGATATAATTTACCAGTGCTGCACACAAACACACTGTTCAACCAGCCGCCCTTGACTGTAAACAAATAATATGAACTAAAGTTTACAATTTTGGGAACAAAATGTAAAGCAATAACTGTTTCCAAAAAATATGTGTAATGCTTTTTTGTAAGTTCTTTCGGTGCTATTGAAAATATCTGCTACTTTTGCATATTGGTTACCTAAGGGAACGTACCCATACTACGTGACCCGTTCAGGGGGGGAGGGAGATCTTCAAAATACCATGTTTGGTCACAGTGAGGGGCGGGGGGCTTAGGTTCTTATCACGTAGTCAATCTAGAAATCTAAATTTAGTTCTGGTTACAATAAATGTTGACATAAGTTTTATCTTGATAATATTTTTTTCACTTTAATTATAGGTATGCATGCACTCTTGCCGTCACGCAGCAAGCGTCGTATTAATAACGACAAATATATATATATATTTAATTTTTTGTTAGGAAGAAATGATTCAAAACCATATTTATAAATTACTACGTGAAAACTATAGGGGGAGGGGGGGGGGGTTTGGAGTACACTGCACGTAGTCACCGAAGGGGGAGGGGGGTTAAAAATTGCAAAAAGTGTGTCACGTAGTATGGGTACGTTCCCAAAGCTGTGTATGAGTGGTTTGAGGGAGTTCGTAAATGAATTGGTATTGACATGATTGTTGCAGTGAAGGATATTTTTAGTTCGACTCTATTAGGAACATGAAATGAAATTTTAATCTTAATTTGCATGGCGATTGATTTTTTGGAACATTTTGGTAAAGTAACGCAACAACAACTTAATTTGGGAGGCGGGTATGGGTACCGCCGCCCCGGTAACCATTTATTGGATAACCAACACCTCTGCCATAGGTCACTCCAGTACTTCGCTACGTTTGATAACTTAACAGGGATAACCAGGATCGTGGGGTGAAGTTTGTCAGTGTCTTGGCGGCGGATGTGTCTGCCTATCGGGAGAGACTCGTCGAGGAAAACCTTTTGACCTCTCCAGCAGAAATCTCTCTGAACATCGCTTGGCGCTGCAGCTGGAGTACCTCCAACACTTCTGAACACGCTGATTCCCAGATCCTTTCCTACCCCTTATACCCTTTTCCTTCCCTGAACTTTCTCTTCTTCCTTTTCTAAAAATACTCTCCATACAGCATATCTAAAGATGAAACAGACCCTGAGAGAAATTATTTTCCTCGCGGCCTCCTGTATGAAGCTTAGGTAAAAAAATAGATGAAAACACAGGTACGTGTTTTGATCAAAATAAACAACAGAATTTTTAAAAATGCCTTTCCGAATTCCAAGAAGGAAAATCATATAGCCTGATTTTTTTAAGCCAATTTAAATATCATGTAAGAGAGTCATTAGAATAGTTTGAATATGAATAATATGTAGGTATGGAGATATAGGTCCATCATATCGATAGAGTCATTAATACAATCCAATGTGATCAACCGTGTATTAATGGATTACAGTCATTAGCGCCGAAGCCTTTGTGGGGAGCTTTCTTATGAAGTTCGTGTGAATGGCACTGGCGGAGGAATGGGTACCTACACTTTACATATGTAACTCAGAGATGAATAACCATTCATTGAAAGTGATGTTTTTCTGATACCCTTAGATAAATGTTTATTTTTTAAGTAAAACTTCTTTACGCACGCTCTTCTTGGGGGGTAAGCTGGTGAATGCGTTACGAAAAGTGGTGATTGTTACGAAAAGTGTGATGCGAACGGTAATCGATGCGAACGGTGATCGATGGCGAGGCGAACGGTCGGGCCTTTACGCACGCTTGACTTGGGGAGTGATAAGGATAAGGATGGTCACCCCAAGGTCGTAGGTCACCCCAAGGTCGTAGGTCACCCCAAGGTCACAGGTCACCCAAGGTCGTAGGTCACGTCAAGGTCTTAGGTCACCCCAAGGTCGTAGGTCACCCCAAGGTTGTAGGTCACCCCAAGGCTGTAGGTCACCTTAAGTACCTTAAGGTCGTAGGTCACCCCAAGATCGTAGGTCACCCCAAGTTTGTAGGTCACCCCAAGATCGTAGGTCACCTCGAGGTTGTAGGTCACCTCATGGTCATATTTCACCCCAATGTCATATGTCATCCCAAGGTCATAGGTCACCCCGTTCGCTACGTTTGGTAACTTAGCAGGGAGGAATTTGGCGTTCGAGGTGATGTCCTTCAATGGATGACATCGTACCTGTCTGGACGAGTGGCTTCAGTAACTTTCAATAAATATACATCACCTGAAACTCCCATCGAATTTGGAGTTCCCCAGGGTTCTGTCCTGGGTCCCATTCTCTTCATTTTATATACGAATCGTCTCGAACGACTCATTCACTCAGCTGGCTTTGAATCACAAGGCTACGCGGATGATTTTTTTATTTTCAAGTTTTGCTCCCATCCCATCAAAAAGACATCCTTAAAAACGAGGTGATTAGCTTCATTAACACAGTCTCAAGTTGGATGTCTGTCAATAAACTCAAACTTAATCCGACAAAGACGGAATTTATTTGGATAGCTTCTCCTGGAAGGCAAGCCCTCATCGATTTCAGTCCAATCCGTATTCAGAACACAGATATAATTCCTTCTACGAAATAAAATTTCTGGGTTTCACTCTAGACAATAGTCTTTCTCTTGAATCGCAAATTTCAAAAGCTGTGAGTTCTGGCTTTTTCCATCTACGGCAGATAAAGTCAATCAGGAGATGCCTTCCCACTGAAGGAGCAAAGTCCCTCATAAATTCGTTCGTTGTCTCACGAATGGACTATTGTAATAGTGCATATGCTGGCCTACCTATGACACAATTAAATAGAATACAGTCCGTTTTCAATGCTGCGGCGAGAATGATTTTTGGTGAATGTAAGTACTGTCATATAACCCCGTTTCTAAGGGATCGTCTTCATTGGCTTCGATGTCCTGAAAGAATAGAGTTCAAGATCTGTTTAATGACCTTCAAAGCATTGCAAGGAATGGCGCCAGCCTATATATCGGAACTATGTGTCCGACAAAACTTAAGCGAGAGACAGCTTACTCTAAGGTCAGCAGATCTAGATGTTACTAATCGTCTAATAGAACTTTCTAGGTCAAATCGAGCTGTTTACTATGATCGCTCTTTTCATGTAACGGGCCCTCTCATTTGGAATAAACTTCCCTCAACTCTTACTAATATCCAGAATTTGGCTGAATTTAAACGGGCTTTAAAAACAAAATTATTTAAAAAATCATACCATTCATGAATCCTAACATCTTTTCAATATACGTAATTATATTAAGCCATGTTCTCAAGCTTCCCGTAATTGTTTGGTTTCGGTATCCTCATAATTGTATTTTTATTTTATGTTTCGTATCCGAATTTATGGCAGAATATCTCTTATTTCTAAACGCAAACTGCCTTTCTGTTAGCATATTATATTTTAGTTTTAAAGTTCTTGTTTTGTCCTGTGTTACAATAGCACCGCTATTGTCTATTATTATTATTGTCCCGTGTGTGCTATAACAGCACTATCTTTGTTAATTTTGTTCTTCTGTCATTGTTTTGTAAATACTGTATATTCATTAGTTAATTTTGTTCTTCTGTCATTATTTTGTAAATACTGGATATTCTTTTATTGTTTTCTCAATATTATAAGGAGCACTGTAGGATTATTTTTAAATTTATTATAGTTAAGCGCACTTGAAGTGAAATGTCACAAAACTGCGCTATATAAATATAATGTTATTATTATTATTATTATACCTGGGTTCATGGGGCGAGGTTTGTCTTGTAGTTTTACTTCAGTCGTGTGGTCTAAAACACACTCGTTTTTTTAAATATATTTTAATGATTTTGAATTATATGTTGTTGTTATTAGTTATGTTATCATAATTTTTATAATTTCTTTATCTTAACATGTTATTTTTTTCTTCAATTATCGCAAATTCACTTTGGTGCGTCATTTTAATATAATTAAATAAATACATTTGTGCATAGTTTCGAAAGAGTTTCTATCATCAGGTGCCAACAGATGCCAGCAGGGAAAGGGCTTCTATCAGGTGCCGACAGATACCAGCCGAGTTGTCCGGGGAGCAGTGGCTATCCGGAGCGGTCAATTGCTACCTTACCGACCAGATTCAACTAGCAGCCAGTATAGACAGGTCATGTGTTCAGAAGCATAAATATTGTAAATACGTAAACTCACAATAAACCAATTTGTTACAAGGACCTTATTATTTCTGCGAAGTATCCCAACACAAGAAATAGTGTATGACTCATTGACGTGACTGTAATAAACACAAACATTACAGTTTATAAAAGTTTTGCGTACAAAACACGATACCTGCCATCTCCTTTTCTTCCTTGTAATCTTCAAGATCCGTAATAATAAATCCCTACAATATCTACGTTAACCCTCCTCACAACGCTGCCCAAACGCAAAGTGAAATAGTGCCCCTGTCTTTACACTGTCAGATAGGGACGCTCTTGTGAAGTGTCACATAAAAATTCCTGTCGTAATTACTCGTAATTTGAATTTTAAATAATAGTAATTTTCATTCAGTTGCCGTAAGGCACCTGATTGAAAATTGCAAGCATTTAAAGTTAAATTACGCGGAATTCCAACAAAACTGTAGCGGCTACTTAACCCGCTCTGTGAAATTTACCGCAGCGCCACTGACCACCACAGAATTAGCTGGAAGCACATACCTACAGCGATACATCTACCTACATACATATAGCGTGGTAGTAACTGGCGCATCGTAAATAAACACCGCCACCTAGGCGAAAGACCTAGAACGTCTGGCTGTACCGTTCAAGTGCCCGCAGAAAGTTCGAGCGATTTCTCACCTTTACGTGAATTCGCCGCATTACCTACCGCGAGAATTAATTACTTGCCACGGGTATATAAGCCGCGCTCGCCGGCTCGGAGCTAGTCAGTCAGTACCTCAGTATTCATTCATCGGCCGGGCAAGCAACACAGAACGAGCAGTGTCGCGACTAAGTACCTGCCCGCGCGGGGCACGGGCCTCGCGCTGTCAATAGTGAACATCAATTTATCCAGCGTGACACAGGAACATTCCAGCACCTTCGAGGATTCTTTCTTCAACACCATCCGCTGTTCGGCCCTCCGTGCCTCAACATGAGATGTCTCCGTCCGCAGCACACAAAGCCCGCCGTGCTTTCTGCTTGGGACTCAACCCGTTCTCTGGCACCACGAACCCACCGCGTTCCGCTGCCAGAGTTCATCCTCACCTCCTCTCAAGGTTCCTTTCTGCGTCACGTGTGTGCTCCGACTCAAAGGACACACAGCCGCCATATCCCGTCAACACGACGTCGATCGACCGCCTGGACCAAGGTCACGTCTACACCGCCATGGTGTAGGGCAACACGCCGGCTTCCTGAAGACCTGTGATCTTCACCGCCGTAGTGTCCTGACCTTCATCTTCACTCACCACGCAGCAGCATCACTCCACTCCGCTCCCGCTCCGCATCGACCTCCGCTACGTAGCCACAATAAAGACTGACTCACACATCGACTGCACGCCTTTCATTTATCTCCCGTCTCTACCGATCCGGCCCGCTCCCTCAAAACCATCAATGTTCAAGCATTATTTTATTTACTTGCTAGTTGGAAACGGCTCAAATGTGAGGAAATTTAAGGAGCATCGCAAAGGAGCTATTGCATATATTTATCTACAATATAAACTTGTTTCCCTTTTATTTTTTGTATCATTCAATTTGTCACGTATACTCACAGCCAGTCACCTGTAAATTTTATATTATTAACTAGCAGACCCGGCCACACGTTGCTGTGGCTAACGAAACACAACGCCATTACACAACCTTTATAACAAATGCCACACGCACGCTCGCCAGCTGCCCTCTGCATTTTTTTTCTGAATTTCTCGGCTTTTCTCTACTATAATATACATGTATAATACACATAAACCTTCCTCTTGAATTATTCTATCTATTGGTGAAAACCGCATGAAAATCCGTTGGGTAGTTTAAAAGATCTAAGCGCACGTACACCGGGAGCGACTTCATTTTATACTTAGTAAAGATTTTATGCCATCTGCAATTTAAAAGCTTTCTCTTTTGTTGCAATACATTATTTTTCACTTAAATTTATCTCTATTCCTACCGTTTATATGTATGTTCATTTCTTCAAGTTTGTCTTTTTTATTTAAAAACTATGTCCCTGTATCATACATTAATCATGTAAGAGCCCTTCATGGCGTTGAAAATTAATAAATTGAACATAAATTGAATTAACAACTAACAGTTAAAACATTTATAAAATTATACATACCTACATATTTCGACTACCATAATACGGTACGCGCGTTTTCATCCCGCTACAAAATATCCTACGGACAAAACATCCCCCAACAAAATATATCTACTAAAACTTAACCTAACAAAAAATTGACCAAAATAATGCAGACGTCCTGTAAATTATAAATACGACAATAAATTATTGTTAAAAAATATAAAAATGGGACAAAATAATACAGATAACAATAATTTATTGTCATTACACGATGTCTGTATTATTTTTGTCCCATTTTTGATAGGTTAGGTTAGGTTTTAGTATATTTTGTTGGGGGATGTTTTACCGTAGGATATTTTGTCAGAGGATATTTTGTCGCGGGATGAAAAGTCGCGGAACCCCATAATACGGGCATGTGCCTAGTGTGGTAGTCGAAAACCTGTAAAAAACTGCTTTATTTTATGAAAAAAGAAAAAAAATCAGAGTGTGTAATTCACACGCGGTAGAAGTGAAACTAGAAAGTCACTAGATGTCGCTTTCTTTTCCTTTGCCTGTTTATTTTAAAGTGGTTTGAAGATTGGACATTGATTTCACAAAAATAAAAATGTTTTTTTTTTGGATTTCTTAGTATTCGGAACACCGTTCGTTTGATGTCTGTCTCTCTAGCCGCTGAGACTTATCAGGCACGTTGCTCACTGCGTAATCGAAGGCCCGCGCCAAAGCGCGAATTTACCGCATTATATTAGAACGCATTTCCGTTTCATCCGAATTTCAAATCATTAACGGCGCTAGAGTTTCTCTTCAAAAAAATGTTTTTGGTTATTCAGTACGTGGTGTCATTTGTATTTATTATTGGTTGTCGATGACTTTCACAAGATCTGTTAATGATCAATCAGTTAACAGACGGATATATTTTTTCCTTTCATCCTCCGTAGTTTGTACCTCTCCATATATATTCTAACTATAAACCTATTCTGCGTTCCAGAGAAAGACTTGTAATTACATGGATCGCTTCGTTCACAGGTGCATTTGTATTAAAGTCGCCGATTATTATTATTTCGTCTGTCTGAATTGAATAATTGGAAGTGATTGAATGTACATGCAAATTATAAGTCCTTTTCGGCACCTATCACACCGCTAATTCGTTGGGAGATTCTATTAAAGGTAGTGAGATATTTTATAGATGGCTGTTCACAGTTTGTAGTGATTAATTATTTATGATACTCTACCGTCTGTTGGGCTCCTTCGTATTTACATTTCTATTGCGGGTTACTGCCACATTATTTGCATTAACCCTTCAGAATTTTGGCGTATTTTTAAAATAAATGGAATATGAAATCGAAAAACTGTTTTGAATGGTGATGAAAAATGCTTTCAAATTTTTGAATTCAAAATAATGTATAATTTTTTAAATATAAATGTTTTTCATGCAAACGTAAAAAAGTTTTAATCTCACCTTACATTTTTTCTAACTTTAACTAAAATAACTGATATCGAAAAAAATAATTGATTCTAGACATTTTCATATCAGAGGGTTCGGCTCGGTAAAACTCCTAATTGGACCTATAAATCCTACTGATCCCTCAATATTTTTTATTATTATTTTATTTTATTTAATATAGATATAAAATTGTACAGTGGAGTTACAGAAATTACATATCGATACAGAAATTATTTAAAAATTGCTATCTCACCAAAGAAGAAGCTAGTTCTTGTGCTTGATGAGCGAGTTACACTAATTATAACTGAAATAGAATAACATTATGCAATAAGTAAGTATATAATAGAATAAATTGAGACTTCTGGATCATCTATATGTGTACATACATAGGATACGGTTACATACTAAGATATTGTGCACTTAGGAGAAATTCGAAAAATCTAAATAAAATAGAGATGATTATATTAAAAATAAATAGAAAGAAAGAGAAAAACAGGTAATTATTTAGTTAATTATTCCTGATGAAGTGTAGCTTCAGTTTAAGTTTCAGTTTATTGATCTCTTTGGTTTTTTTATTTCAATGGGAAGGTTGTTGAAAAACTTTATTCCTAAAAAGATATAATTGTTTTGCATTAGTTTGGTATTAAATTTTGGTATTTTGATGTTGTCTTCATATCTTTTTGATTGGTGAGTTTCAAATTTGTTGATGACATTATCTTTGTAAATTTGGATAATTGCAATTTTCTTGAAGATATTCTCTACTCGAGGCACCGTAAAATCTGCGAAAAGCGTTTCTGTTGGATAAGTGGAGGGTTTCTTTAGGATTACTTTAATGATTAGTTTCTGGATCACTTTGATCATGAATATAAATATTTAAAAAATATTTTTTAATCCTACATGTATTGCATTTTTATATATACATTCTTTGACAAATCTAATATGCCTTAATTTTGAATGAGAGAGCTAGGTATTATACCAGAAGCCGAAATAACAAATGGTAATATTTTTATAGTCTGAGAATGCCAAATTCTTTTAATCTCTTTTCCCAAATCTGTAAATTTTCTTATTTTTTCAGAAACAGATTTTTGAATATTACAGGAATTTGGAATAGCGACATCCATGATATAAGTTATTTTTTAAATGTTGTCATATAAAACTATATCAGGTCTATTATGATTAATTGTTCTGTCTGTTAGTATAGTTTTATCATAACATATTTTATAAAATTCATTTTCTAAAAATGAATTTGGTTCACATTCATAATATGGTACCTACTTTATTACGGCAGTCAATTACCAAACTTTGGTGAATTTTTTTATAACCTGATTGTGCCTAAATGTATACTCGGACGGCGCCAATACAGAACATCCCGATATAATATGTTCTATAGTTTCCGGAAAAACCAAACATTTTCTACATAAATCATCAATTTGATTTGTATCTTTGATTATATGCTTTCTATAATTTTTAGTATCAATGGCTCTATCTTGAATGGCAAAAATTCTTTAATTTCTGCGCTCAACTCTTCCGATGTCAACATACGTTTGGTTGAGATAATTGAAGTTTTTTGCGTGAATAATTTTATTTGACCAGGAATCTAATAATTCTCGGTTAGTTTTTATAAGAATTTTGGCTTTCTCGTCATATAAATTTAAAGGGGTAATGTTTCTATCTGCTTTGCAAATTATTTTGTGCATTTCTGAGCTATTAGCTTTCCTATGGAAAAAAATCTTAGCATTTTACCTGATTGCGTTTCAAAGATGTTATTTTGACTACACCTCTACCTCTTAAATTTCTAGGTAAATTAATTCGTTCTATATCTGAATTTGGATGATGGCAATTGAAATTTGTTATTATAATATTATTACCAAGTTTAAAAATTATTTTACATTTTATTCTACGAAGCACGCACAAAAGGACACCGATTAATCTATTTCATTCTCTCGCAGACAAAATCCTGTAGATGTATGTGTCTCTCTATTTTTATTTTTATTTTTTATTTTATTTATTTTAGGGAAAGTTGACAGCAAATCAGAGATTACAAAATAATACAATAATAATATGATAATTATGCCAATTATGAACTTTCCATTGATAATAATTAATAATAAAGTGTGACAGTGTAAGGGTATTTTCTTAGTTTTATTGTTTAGTTACAAAACATAAAAAGGGGGGAGGGAGGAGGAACATAGGGATAGGTTTAAGTGGTAAATGACGGGAATATATAGGGATTGAACTTTCTAGTTTGTGCCATGTTGCTTGGTGAGTTTTCGTTTAATGTCACGTAAAGTTGAGTTAAAAATGTCAATGTGGTAATAATTTAAGTTAAATGAGTGTGTGGATCTGTAGATAAATGAGTTCTGTTTAGAGTTGGTCTTGCAAAGAGGGAGATTAAAGGTAAGCGACTGTCTACTGTTGCGATTTGGAACATGGAAGGATAGGCGTTGTAGAAGATCAGGACAATCGATTAAGTTATGTGTAATTTTAAATAACATTACCGAATCTGCTATATTTCTTCGACAAGTTAACGTTTGCATTTTGAAGAACTTTGCAGAGTCTTCATTACTAACATGCGATCGAAAAGAGCGGAAATTGAGGTACCTTAAAAATCTGTTTTGAACGCTTTCAATTCTATTTTTGTGCACTGCATAGCCTGGGTTCCATACCTGAGATGCGTATTCAAGGATACTACGAACATATGAGAAATACAGTGTTTTGAAAGTAGTAAGGTCTTTAAATTGTTTACAGGAGCGGATTATGAAACCAAGCATAGAAGATGCGTTAGTGACTATATGGTCGATATGTTTATTGAAATTCAGTTTACTATCAAGTATAACCCCAAGGTCCTTACTTTCGAATTTGATAGACAACGGTACATGATTAATTGAGTATTCATGGATTAATAATTTAGTGACGTTCGTTTCATTTTATCGAGTTTCAAATCACAATGGTGCTAAAAAGGTTTCACTTCAAAAGCGCAAAAGGTAATTACGATATTTCGCCTGTTTCAGGTTTCACAGGTTTCAGAGAGTTGGGATATGTTAAAATGGTTAAAACAAATTTTATGTGTCATTTGAATATTCAGTTATTACGTGTGTGTTTCTAATAAATTAAAAACAACATCATATACCTGCATATTTTCAAAGAGCGTAAAATAGTAATGTACCTACTAATATGTATCGGGGTTTGTGTAGGGCTGGAGAGGGCTTTGACTATGTCCACGAGGTCATGGGTTCAAAACCGTTGCATTAAACACTCTGAACAGGTTTTTATCGCAGATTCTTCATACAATACCTTACAAAATGTGAAGTTGATAGTCTCAAACAATCCTATATTACGCGGACCTCTCATTTTACATTGGCTGAGATTCGTGGGTCCAAGTTTAGTTCGGGAGACTGGGGGTGCGAAAAAAACATGACACAACCAGAAGAAGAGACTCCCGGGAGGTCCCGAGGACCACCTCGGCCCACCGGGGTCGGGTGTGTCGGGTGTCGGGTGGCGCAAGAGAGGAGGGACCAGTGAGTCGCGGTCATCCGTGATGGGACACTCTTGCGACCAAATTAAGCCGTAATAATTGGAGTAACGAAGGTGCGATGACCCTGACAGAAAAAGCTTGTAAGGTAGACATATTGATGACAAGTTAAGTGACTGCACTTACGAAAAATTTAAAATTCATACATTTCGTAGTACCTGCTACCAATATTAAGCACAAAACGGTGATTTGTCATATTAACTTATGATATTGCCTGAAAAATTTCAGTCTTGAAAAGCAGTCGAAGTATGATAAAGCCAGTGCTCATCGTTCTGATTTTTTTAAAATAAATTCGCATTAACAGATTTTGCTCTTATGTTTTAATTTTTAAATACCTGTTTAATTATTTAATTTTACAAAATAGGTACCTGCAACTATAAATCGTTATTATCGTGGAAGAAAGCGCAACTTCCAGTGGCGAATTCAGAAATGATATGTTTTTACATTATCTATGTAACATTTGTCAAACATTTATTTTTTGGTACCTACTTGAAGGCCTCAAATAGTATATTCATTTATATTTTACAAAGGTACCTATCTTTTTTAAATAGTTAATTCGGAGTTCGACTGTTGCAAACTCTTGAGTGTAGTAAATTTATTTAAGTCGACTCACTACATATAAGGACCTATTTCAATGTCACCATTCACAAAAATTATGTAGCAAACAACTCCTCGCTTTCCTAGTTAACGATAAGCGACCTACAAAGGTACCTATCTTTTTTAAATTGTTAATTCGGAGTTCGACTGTTGCAAACTCTTGAGTGTAGTAAATTTATTTAAGTCGACTCACTACATATAAGGACCTATTTCAATGTCACCATTCACAAAAATTATGTAGCAAACAACTCCTCGCTTTCCTAGTTAACGATAAGCGACCTACAAAGGTACCTATCTTTTTTAAATTGTTAATTCGGAGTTCGACTGTTGCAAACTCTTGAGTGTAGTAAATTTATTTAAGTCGACTCACTACATATAAGGACCTATTTCAATGTCACCATTCACAAAAATTATGTAGCAAACAACTCCTCGCTTTCATAGTTAACGATAAGCGACCTACAAAAGTACCTATATTTTTTTAAATTGTTAATTCGGAGTTCGACTGTTGCAAACTCTTGAGTGTAGTAAATTTAACAGTTCCTAGTCGACTTACTATACATAAGGACCTATTTCAATGTCACCATTCACAAAAATTATGTAGCAAACAACTCCTCGCTTACATAGTTTAGCAAACTAATGTATCGAATTTTTTAATGTAACAAATACGATGTTTAAAACGCACTTAAACAATTTCTTTAGATCAACAAATTATATCGGATAATTTGAGTTCATTTTTAATATTTTAATATTTTTTCTTTTAAATTTTATCCATTTATAGTGTGAGAAATATTTTTTTGCAATCTTTTGTTTATTATTAACTTCTGTATAAAAAAATGTTAATAATTTATTATGACCAACGTAAAAGGGCCGTGGGCGTATAAAAAAACATAATAAATGTAATAATACTTACCTAAATTAACAAAAATACAAACATTTGTTAAAAATATAATTATCAACATACAAATCAAGTTACAACATTATAAATTACATATATAAAATTAGACACCATCATATCAAATAATCGCGACTGTTTACATTTCTTCTAACAACATTAAGTTGTTTATCATTTTTCACCTGTATTTTGGAACATCATCTTGTTTGGCTAAAAGATACGTTTAATGTAGTTATTCGGTAGAAGGACCTACCTGCTAAATTCGGGTGTATAGAATTACAGCGCACGTGTAATGCTGTGGGATTTTTCTCAGACTTTACCGTAAAATTGGCCGATAAGTCAATCGTCTTTTTGCTGCGACAGGGAACAGGCCTTCTCAAATTAAATTACTTATATAATTAAAATTAGTCAACAAAGCCTTAAAAACCAGTTCATTTCTACTTTTTATATTATTTGTAGGAGTAACTTACATTTCGCGATACGTACATAGGTAAATAGATCACTTCCAATATTTGAGGTTTCACGTATACCCTCGCGTTAAATGTTTTTTTTTTATCGGTCGTTTGCAGTAGAAAATCAGGCTGGGAAATGCTGCAAGCACTAGGTACAACCTATATGCTACGGATACGCTGGTACACGGCATTTACAAAAGTCAAAATTCCACACGGATTCGTGGCATTTCAGGGTTAGGCGAATCTTCTGAATTCCAAAAAATATGCTTCGGATAAATTTAAGCTTTTCATATCGTTTTGCTTAACCCTCGACCCATCGCGTGGGGTCTTTAAAAGCCCAGGTTTTACAGAAATGCTAATTATGTACATTTTAAATGTTCCCACTGATTCCTCACTTTAGCTTCCTAAAGGGGACTACACTTACAATATTCAGCCTTTGCGTGTGCGATATGAGATACAGACTTGTATTTCGGCGGGAGGGAGAGCTAAAAAAATCAACATAATACAATGAAAAACTAAGTTTATATGTTTTTTCATTTGATTTTGTTGATTTTTTAAATAATAATAATAAGTCTGTATCATCTCAAATAGAAAAGTTATAAGTTTGATAGAAATTGGTTAGATTTTTTTTTTAAGTTTTCCCTTAAAAAGAATGATTCAAAATTATTAAAAAAAAATCCTTGTTGATTTTTAAGCTTTTACATTGAAAATAAATATCAAATTTTTAATATTTATTTTTATTTCAATGCGGTCATTATCACCTGACTATAATCAGTTAAAATAACACATAAATTGTGAGCTACAACAACAATTTAATCCTATTAATTTTTGAGGTCCTCAGCGACCCCGCGCGGCCTCTCCCGTTAAAAAAAGACGGGACGGGCGGAGGGTTAAGTGAAATTAAAATAAAGTTGTTAATTAATCTTACAAAAAAAATAAGCGCAAACTATTAAATAATGTATTTTTCATTAGAATAGTATGAACGCATGTAAGAACTAAATTAAAAAAAAAAAAAAACATTTATGGCTAAGACTATCTGCGACAGTATCCCTTGATTAACTTTTTTTTATTTTTTACAAAATTATTCACAAAATAAATGGAAACCACCTTTGTGCTTAATTCGTCAAATTCCGGTGAAAATATTGTTTGCGCATTATTATATAGGATTGATTGAGTATTGCATTCGCAGACTTGGTGGGTAGCATATGTCAAAATCCTGAATTTATCCCACCTACCTAATCTTTCCATCCTAAATGTCACCATGAAAAATTGTTGCAAGAAAAAGTACTCAACTTTGCAGAGGTGACAGTGTGCTTTGCTGTTCAGTGCAAAATAACATCTCAGACAGCATGTATCATAACCTTTTGCTATAAAAGTATTACCATTTTCAAATTTAAACATTGTGAAGTGTATACCACAAACTGGAGATCAGCGAGGCCCCATCTACAACGGTGAGTCCTATTTTCCTTTTTCTAATCTGGGCTTATCTAATTTTCCAAAAGCACAGATCTGAACTATCGACTGACTATCCATCAGGTTTAGCGAGTGTATGCTATTTAATCGTCCCGTATAACTTAGCGATCACGTAGTTTCGGGACTGGTCCTTCGAGGGTTGCATAGGCTTTGCTCTGCAGCACTTAACGTCAATTTACAGTGGGGTCGCAGTTTCGCGACACCAAATATCATTATCTATATTTGTTACAAGAAAAGGAAGATAATAAAACATTTATTATTTTTATTATATATTCGTAGTGATACAAGGCACACTTGTTTATTCCTCTTAAATAAACTATGCCTCATTGATTGATAATTTTGTAAGTTTTGGCAATATTTGGCAGTTTGGGAAACATGTTAAGGGGAGCGTCTCCGCTTTCTTGGTTCATCGGTTTCGAATTTCGTTGCGTTCAAAAATTTAGACATCTTCTTTTGTTTCAGGCTTTTTTTGATATATGTTTTCAACGCTGTTTTTTCCGTCAAGGTAAAATTCTACCTTATTTCAATTTCGAAAATATGATAATTATTTATGATTTCTGAAAAACGATGTTATTATCTTTGGTGTTCTATTGATACTTCTCGGATGATCGGGAGCTTCAATGATACTCGGTTCGTCAGGATAATAGTCATGTTTATTATCGTCTTATTTACAATAAATATTTTACTGGACTTAACGTCTGTTCTAATGGAAGTTCTGTATTTATTTGAATCAGTGAAACTAGTCATTGAAGGTGCCCAGCTGTCGATCGGAAATCATCGGCCATTTCCGTTGTTGTTGACAATGACAGTTGACACTCTATATATTACAACTTTACTGACATGTGATGAAACACCTTATAACTACAAATAACTACCTATACTAACGACATTTGTTGAAAAAAATTGAAACTATATACTACATTATCCAATATTACCTGAATTCCAAACAGGAGGCAGTAAGGAAAATAATTTCCCTCAGGGCCTGTCATCTTTGGAGATGCTGCTTTGGAGGGGTTTTTTAAGTAAAGGAAGGAGAGGAGGAGGTGGGTGAGAATCTGAGGTTCAGCGTGTCCTGGTCATCCGCCGTCAAGACCTAGACAAACCTCACCCCATGAACCCGGGCACATTAAGGCATGTTTAAAATAAGTTTAAAAACACATTCGAGGGAAAATTTTACGTTATTGTAGTAAAACCTGTTAATTATTAATTGTTACTCTCTAGATAGGTACTTATCAAAATTGTTTTTAACATTGGCAACACCATCTACCGATGGGTGCCTAATTAAGCACGACAGTAGACCGTAGACCGATCCCCGCCAAATGGAAAAGTCAATCAGGCCTTCTTCCCAGCCATTGTTTTGACAGATGACATGACGATGCTCATGTCGATTTGCGCATGCGCCGACAGTTCTGTCAGTTTGTTAGCTCTGACGTCACATGAACACCGGCTAATCGGTTGTTTGCTCTTTCAACGTCAAATTTTGTTTCAAATCAATCGGACGAATTTTGCCATTTTTTGCAGTCGTAAAACCGTAACACAGATGGAGCCATAAAAGATGTCAGTTCTCTTGGATATTGAGGAAAATGAAATTTTAGCGGTATTTACTTAAAAGAAACTTTTTGTTTTCTTGGTGCATCTTTCAAACGAGTCCCCGTCAAGTATAAACTATTACAATACCAATTGCTACAATACGACCCAAGCTGGGATGGCAATTTAAAAAATAGAGTAGAGTACTACAATTAGGTAACTCTGATCTGCTAAAAAAAACCTAAAATGGTTAAATAAACATTTCAATACATGGTTACTATACAAAAAAGGGCAAGCCTCACCAAATTACTAGTAATACTCATCTTAGTCTTTAATCCTCATTCTTTATTTACTTATACAAATAGGTACATTAGTTAAACTTACAGAAATTTATTCTTACTTACTAATACTGCTTATTATTATTACCTCACATGTTTATTTATATTACTTGGTTGAAATTTAATAGTTCTAGATTTAGATGTTAGCATTACTATGTGTATCTGATGAATTTTTGGTTTTATGAAAATATTTAAATTCCATGTAAATTTATAACAATATCCAATAATTCTTATTTGATTATATTTACTCATGTTTTTAAATATAGGTAGGTGGATGATTATGAATACGTATATGTGTGTATGTGTGCATATATGTGAAGTCTTACCACTTTTCGTAGGATATGTGCATTTTATAAAAAGAATGTTTTTTGATTTGTAACAATCTTACCAATATAATTTTTGTCACATAGTTATCTGTTGTCCGTATAATGTATTTTTGTCTAGTAATCTTTTTTTCCCCCTTAAAATATATTTGTAAAAATATAACTGTATCTCTAAATTGTATTTATATATATATTTTCTTACTAGATGTATGTACAAAAATTGCATACATCTAAATAAATATTAAAAAACAAAAAATATATATATGTATTTTTTTATTTTAACTTTATGAGTAAAACTTCAAATTGTAATATTTAATTAAATGAAGACAATTTAAGCGACAATAAGAGCAAGAGGTCCTGGGTTCGAGTCCCAGAGGTGTCAATATCTTTTTCTGATTTTTCTGTTTTCAGATTTTCGATTGAGTTTCGCTTATATTGTCTTCATTTAATAAAAAAAAATATATATGTATGAATGTGTAAAAGTACGTATATATATATGTACCCGTCACAGAACAGATATAGTCTAGTGAGGCGGGTTACTTGTTTGTATTATAATATTATTATAACAATAAACCCCCGGGTTGCCGGCATTAAAAAAAAAGCTTTGTTGGGAAATTAAATTATAAGATTATCTGATAAATAGGTTGCTGTATATTTTTACTGAAAAGTATTCATACATTTCGTAGATTGTAGTATTGGAAACCGTAATTCTTATATTTTGAAAATGAGAAAAATGCTGATAACATTTTTATGTATTTATTTACAAAAGTGAAATGACTTACCAATTTTGGAGTTACCTAGATTTATGAATTACCTCACGATATTATTATAAACAAATCAAATCAATAAATCAAATCTACATAAGCTAATAAGGTTTTTTACGAATGCAGTTGAAGATCGAGTTCATAGCTTCGGGTTTAAAATTGTTTGCGTGTTATTATCATAAACCTTTGAAGTTTGTAACATGATTATGATAAATGCATTATGTTATCTGAAAACGTAAGTTCAAATGTTATCACGAGGTCTCTTATTGATTTCACCAAAGGCAATATTTGACACATTTTTTACATTTAAATAAAGTTTGTTCTTATTGGCCCGTTAAGGTGTTGGATAATATATAATTCGCAAAAAATAATGAGCAGTTTGAGATAATCAGCAAAAAGCAAGCAAGAGGCATTTTGATTGATCAATATCAAGAATAGTCTAGGACACAAGTTAGACCCCTGTGGTACTCTTGAAAAAAACACTGCTGACACTTATCACTGGTTCTGTTGTAATATCTCCCAGGATAGCAGAAGTACTGAGGGATAAAATATGCATAGGTATTTCGTCGTAGGAAGCGGGTGGTTCGAGGGGCTAGAATTCAATAAGTCACCTGACTTAACCATTTAGCCGGTATCGCGTGCCAGAGCTCGGGGGCCTGTAGTATCAGGTATCGGCCCTATCCCACGTGTATTACGCAGGAGAAATTATTATTGTTGTTACTCTCGATTCTTTAATAAAAGTTTAACAGTATTGCCTTTGTGGGAACTACAATGGCAACAAAGCTCCATGCAACTTTTGAACAGCGGAACAACAGAAAGCTATCACAAAGCAGAGTGTACGCAACATACAGGGTGTTTACAACATACTGCATTGAAAAATTTTGGCCGTTTATTTGTAATTTCTTTTTGTTTTTGGTTGAATTTTGAGATCATTTTTTTTGATAAAGCAATCTCTTATTGATAATTTGCTTACTTGATAAAGGTATAAGCGAAACCGGTAGGTGATTGATAAAAATTAATCAGTAAATTAAAATGTTTGTTTCATTTTAAAACTAATTGCTTTTAGTTTTGATGCAACCTCACCCGCGTTTAAACTTTTTTTTGTATTTTTTCCTGTTATATGGATATGTAAAAGTTTCATAGCTTACACTGTAAGTAACGTTGTTAGTTGAAATGAGTTGCGTTGACTTGAAGTTTAAAAAGAAGAAGAAATTGGTTTGAAAGGTAGATATCTACACTATATATTTACAATTCGGGAGGCGGGAATGGGTACTGCTACCCCAGAAACCATTTATTGGATTACCAACACCTCTGTCACAGGTCACCCCAAGAGTTTCGATACGTTTTGTGACTTAGCAAGGGTGCCCGGGTTCTTGGAATGAAGTTTGTCTAGGTTTTGGCGGACACACCTAACCCCCGATTCCTACCCACCCTTCATACCCTTTTCCCTCCCAGAACTTTCTCTTCTTCCTTTCCTTGAGAAAGACCTTCCCCACAGCATCCCCAAAGATGAACATTGGCCATGAGGATAATTATTTTCTTCAGGGCCTCCAGTATGGAGCTAATGTAAAAAGAAAAAAATGTAAATACGAATGTTGAAGGTAGCGCGCTAATATAAAAAAAATTATAATTTTGCGGATATTGTGAAAATATTTAATAAAATACGACTTATTTAAAATAAATTGTCTAAAATACCTACCATTTAAAGATACTTCCACTGTGATTTTTTCTTACATGTTAATATCAGAACAAAATGTGATTGTATTAATTTTCGGACCATACTTCGCAATTTTTTATTTATTTAGGGAATTTTATATAATTACCGTTTCATTTCATAAAATAACCAATTATTTTTTTGTGAACTTACATACTTAAGTGTTAACATCAAAATTTTCATTAAAACAAAATTAAACTGGATTCTACTTACTAAATAAGATCACAACCCGTTTTCTTAATTTAAAAAAAAAACTTCCTCAATTAAATGAAGACAGTATAATATATAATACAATAGGGACCTATTGGTCCCAGAGGTGCCAGTATCTTTTTCTGATTTCACTGTTTCCAAATTTTCAATTGAGTTTCGCTAATATTGTCTTCATTTAATTAAATATTACAATTTTAGGTGTTACTTATGAAAGTCGAAAATACATGTTAACTTCATTTATAAGTGTGTGAATGAGTTCTGGATTACCCGGTACTCTAGTACCACCACTAAACCCCTTTAAACTTCACCGCAGAATTCTGTATGATACCAATATGTAATTTAGGGAATTATGTTCCGTTTAATAAAAGAAGAATGAAGAGTAAGTTATATTATATCTGCGGGTTAGTCGTCACGCCATCTCCTTCCATAGTAACATCAGCCTTCTCCTACCACGGTATTAAGGTATTAACAAAGTACTGTAATTGCCGAACCGCAGGAACTTTCCGATATTACGTAACGCCTAGTATTCAAAAGATATGTGAAGCTTTTGAAATGTAACTGAAAATTTTTATATTCTTCTCATATTTAATTTGTATTTTTTATGACATTTTCATAATTTGAGTTTCATTGCTGAATATTTTTTGTATTGTATCAATATACATTTGCGAATATTTGTTCCGAACACAATTGTTGCGAATAAAATTAATTTTGTAGAAACCGACGACAGAGAAATTAAAAATGGAAACGAAATTTAAACTATTTATTAAATTCAAAAGACAGTCTAAAAAAAGCAGTGGTTATTGCCCGGTTTTGCAAGAGTTTAACACTATTTTTTTCGACATTGTCTTATTTTTAGTGAGTATGGATATTATAGAAAAATTCCCCACAGAAAAGCTGTGCAGATTTCTTTGAACAAAACTATTCCTTTATCTGCGAGTTTATGCTGCATCAGCACCGTTAGAGTGATTTAAAATTCGGATGAAACGGAAATGACTCACCACGGCAAACTGCGCTCAAGGCTCCTATTGGTTGAGATATTAAACGGAAACGACGATAGGTCTGCGCTCATTGGCCGCTTTGTTTTTTTGCGGGTCGTCGGAATATAATGCGGTAAATTCGCGCCTCGCCGAGCGCAGCGCTATTCCGCTGCGCTATGGATTTGAGATTTTTCGGATTGCTTTTATTTTTGAATATTTTTTTTGATTTCATTGGCCGCTGAGACTTGCGACGCACTCTTTTGCGTCGCAAATCTCAGCGGCCAGAGAAATCCAGCGGACGGAGATTCTAATCCTACGAAATCCAAAAAAAAAAAATTGTTTCTGTAAATCAATAATCTTCAAACCACTTTAAAATAAATAGGCAAAAGAAAGCGACATATAGCGACTTTCTGGTTTCACTTCTATCCCGTGTGATTTACTCTAATTTTTTTTGTCTGTATTCCTTTACACTTTACATCGACCAGTGGCTGAGGTGGCATCGCGTTTGTGTCCCACCCAGGAGTCGTGAGCTCTATTCCTCGGCTGGCTGAGTCCTTCATAATGATACAAGTAACATTTTCCGTTTAATTTGGTTGCAGTGGGAGACTTTCAAATACGGGTTATTCGTAATACAGGAATTTTCGTCTGTCTATTCAATAATAAAAAAAGTTTTTGTATTTATCTCCATCCAGAAAGTTGTAAGTTGGTAAAATCGATTCACAAATAACTCAACAAATCCTGGTTTAACTAAATTTCTAGTTACAAAAAAAAAAATAACAAAAAATACCTTAACCTTCCAGTAGTCGCACCCTTACGCCGAACACAAGCAGTCGCGCGCGGTCGGTGATTCCGCAACTTTAGGCGTCTGGTTTTAGAAGACGACTGGATATTTCATGGTATTGTATATAGCATATAATAAAAAAATGTTTTATCTGCATAAACAATAAGTTAAAAAACATTAATTGGTTATGACTTTTAACTTGTAGGTTACGTAATAGTTTAAGTCTGTGAAATCTCAATTTCTTAGACTTCTGACACAAAACTTCAAATACACAACCAGTCGCACACGGAATCTGTAATCGCAAATATAAACAAAAGAACACGTGCGTTTGCGACGAATGTCACTGGGATACTGAGGGGACGTACCTCACCCCCCCCCCCCACCCAAGAATATCACGAAAGCGCAATTGTCTATTGTTTATAGTTAGCGCGTAATCAGTAAAATAAGTTCGCTGCGGACTCACAGACCGCGCGCGACCGCTGAAAGGTTAACCAAACCTTCAAGATGAACTACAGAAGTCACGGAAAACGCTCAATTCAAAACTTAATTCGCCCCAGCACAGGATCTCCTTATATTTCCTCTCCTTATTTCTTCTTGAAATGAGAAAACTATGCAGTCATTATTAAAAAAAAAAAATCAAGTACCTACCTAACTAAACCACTATACCATGAAGGACATTGAAATCGATACACGCATCTCCGTAGCATCCCTTATAACATAACGGTACCCCCCGTAAAATAACAGCTTCAACAACAAAAAATTGGTAGGGTAGTTCTAATCCTTACTTCCACTGTTTGCTTCACAGATCAAAGAAGTAAATAACGGAAGATTTTTTCAGTATTTTGGGACCCATATTAAGTCAAAACCAATTTAGTGTTTCGCTCATAACGGATGAATAGATATTGGAAGTATTGGTAAATGTAGTAAGATTTTACCTTCCGTAGGAGCCTTATTATAGGCGCCAGGGGTGAAACTTGAAACAGGTGCTTAGGATCAAGGAACTAGGGGATGGGGTTGTATGATTTATGGAGAAATAAATACCTACGTTTTTATTTGTAATCTTTTCACACAATTATTTTTTTTTTTCATAATAAGCAATTACTTTGTGGTTAGACATTATATTATAAAAATAAATAAAACACTTTGTATTTTAACCACGAATTTATTATATTACATATCGACCGGTTTCGCTTACATCAAGCTTACATTTTTTTAAATAAAATTTCAGGAACTCGCATATTACATAAAAATAATATAGGTATAAAACTAGACAATTTAGAAGCTTTAGAGATTAGGAAATCATTAAATACAAATATGTCAGAATTCTTACTCAATAACCAAATCAATTTATCAAATCAAAAAAATTCACCTTTTAGCCCTATTTTTAACTTATTTCCAGCAATCCATCTTAACCCATGATATTATGTATGTGTTTTAGTGTTAGTCTGATGTCCTTCATTATTAATATTATCATATATCTAAATATCGTCCTTTATCTTATAATGTAAAATACATCAAAGTTTGTTTAATATCTCATTTATTACCGTTAACTGTTGGTTTTTATTTGTGATTAGATGTATATTGTTGTCTCCCTCCCACTAATTGATTATCCACTTTACCTCTGTCAAATACTTTGTCTCTTTCTAATTATGTTCTTGGTCATTTTCTTTCTCCCTCTGTCACTCAACTTATATATAAGCCATAGCTCTCACTGAACATTTAGTTATTATTACTTATATCCTGAAGAAGCTTGATGTAAGCGAAACCGGTCGATATGTAATATAATAAATTCGTGGTTAAAATACAAAGTGTTTTATTTATTTTTATAATCAATTATTTTTTATTTGTTTTGTTTACCTACAAGCTATTGTAAATTATTAACTAACTTACAAACCATCAGGACATTTCCAAGCAGGGGTTGGCAGAGAAGACGGGCCACTAAACACCTCTGTCTCGGCACACACTCCTCGCTTTATTCACATTCATACATCGTCTCATACATAACCTTACTCATTACACTTATATCAACCTTGCATTCTTTGCGATTTTCCATATTTTCACACCATCATACACGGTTTTACACACACATTTCTCAAGGATCTCATTTCGAAGGCATTCAGTCTACTTTAATACTTTCAATGCCTTACTGCTATACTTTGGAATAGATTTTTTTTTTAATTTTTATGTAGGTTTACCGCACAAGAGTCCCAACTGCTCCTGTCTGGAGCCAGTGAGACTATGGCATCCCCGATTGGGATATGTTGTGAGGCTGAAGGTAGTGTGAGGGGAAGGAGATGGGGAAGAGGAAGGTGGGGAAGCATCTGGCTATTCAGATCTAGTCACCAAACACGGCTAAAAGCCATTCAAGCAACGTTTCAATTCTGAATGGTGGTCTTACACTAGGGCGATACTGAGTATCTTCCACTCTGGAAGTTGTCGCAAATATAGATACTACCATAGACATCCAAATGGATAGACAAGCAGTTACAGATGAGGGGTAAAACCAAACTATGGAGAGCGAAGAGGGTAAAGATGACTGTCATTCGTTGAACAATCAATCTGACAGTATATAGGCATCTCGCATTACAATATCACCATTTAGTTCTTAAAAGCAAAATCTGCTTTGAATGAATAGACCTTTTTACATGGGAGCGCGAATTGCTTGCCACGTTCAAAACATATTTGCTAAGGCCAAATGCTCGCCCCAAAAAGACTCGCGCCAATACACATATCAATATTTTGTTTCCGTGTTTAGTTAAAACACTTTTACAAATGTTTCATAATTTACTTACCCCTGTAACCAGCGACGAGCACATTGGAGTACCGCCCACATTCGCTATGTGTACATTGATACGTAGATATATTGTATAGCACAAGCTGCCGTTATTTCGTTAAATGTATGGATGTCAGCTTCTCGCTGTTCACGGCAAGAATGATGACGTCACACATTTTAGATTCAAGCGAGGCTATATCCCCTCCCCATGGAGCGAGCCGGTTCCAAGGAGGAGCTACAGCCGGCGCCATGTGGAGGAGGAAATAATACGTTTTTATCACTTAGGGCAGGTCCAGATATATTCATATGTCCGTGGATACTACATATTATTTTAAATGAATTAATTGTGAAATAACACAAATTAACCAAATAAAAATTATTTGCCACGCCGGGATTCGATCCCACGACCTTCAGATTGCGAGTCAAGAGACTTACCGCTAAACCATGTCGGCCGTCTAGGTACCAGAATTTCATCGTAGACTATTAGCTAAAATGCAAAAAATGTAAAATTATATGAATATTTTAATCATTTTATGTTTCAATGAGTAATTTATGTGCCTCAGAGGTGAATATCGCATGTGGCGTTTGACTGTAGAGCGAATGAACGAGGAAAGGAGTGTAAGGAGAATATGACGCAAATATTAATAGTAGAAAAAGTAGAGGACGCCCAAGAAAGACATGGCACGAACAAGTGAATCAGATACTTGAGTCGGGCCATGTCAAGAGTCAGGATAATAGAAGAGATTGTATGAGACGTTGTATGAATGTAAACGAGGCAAGGAATGTGTGCCAAGACCGGGATGTTTGGCGGTCCGTCCTCTCTGCCTACCCCTGCGGGGAAACGGCGTGATGGTTAGTTAGTTAGTTAGCGTTTGACAATTTTTTCGATTTTTTTCCAATCACACACCTAATCACAAAGGGATGCACTTATCATAAATTAAAGACAAATTGGATTGTGGTATTTCGGGCAAAGCATGCATAGATGTACAGTTTCTAAAGACAAAAACTACACTCATTCGAAAACAGTTACCGGTATTAAAAATCAGTGTTCAACTAGCTTAGATTGAATGTTCCTACGTAACCTGCTCAATAATAAAAGAAGAAACCCCCAACAAATTGTCTGTCATTGTATTAAATAATGTAGGTAGATAGCTAACTGCATGCTATGCTTCTTCGCATAGAAGCTGACAAAACAAATGCCCGAAAAAATTTCACCAATTACTCGCGCAATCGCAAAGTACCTACACCAAATAATTGCAAAAAGTCTTGGTTTAGGCGTTTTCAATGACCCCTAGCGACCTCACTAAAAAGTATAACTTTATACATTAGTGCGATAATGTTGTATTGTATCTTCCCGTGTGATATTATTTAAAAATATATTAATTAATCAAAATTATAAATATACTAGCTGGTTCCCGGCAGGCGTTGCAATGCCATATTCAAAGAAATAAATTGTTTCTCCCTGCACGTCCTTTCCCGTGCGTCCCGTTTACTCCCGCGTCCCCTTCCACTTCCGCGATCCCCTTCCACCATTCCCGCCTTCTCTCTCCCCTCTTCCCTCCCTGCTCCCCGCTCCCCCGTCCCACCAACCCTCCCATATTCAGTCCCAGTGCATTTAGTTTTCAAACAGCTCGCGTGCCACCTATTGCAATTTTTTTTTAAATTTAATTTTTCATCTATACCACACATTCATTTTTGTACATTATAATAAAAATCAATCAAATTTTGTACCTTACATAGGTATCTACCTATTTAAAAAATCATTGACAATTCTTTTGTTACTGAATGTGAATTTAGCTGCCTGCTAACTTCAGATTTATCAAACGCGCGAACTGTCAAATGTGCGAAGTTAAAATAGTCGTTAAGTTTTTTTCTGCGCAATCTTCTTAATTTTTCTTTCCGTAAGAACATTCTACAAAGTATTAGAAAACTTATAAAAAAAAGATTAATGAAATAGGTAAAGTCGTTCTGAGGTTATGACGTGACCAAGGGAAACAGGGATTCATTTTTTATATACATAGATAGATGGATAACATTTTAAACAAAAGTCGCTCTTCAATAATTTCACCCATTTTGTTACATACCTGTATATAATATTATGAAACAAAAAATCGGTTTGCATGTCCCACCCTGGAGTCCTGGTACCTACCCTGATGTATGGCAGTGAGGCATGGAACTGGCAGAGGAAGGATGAAAGTAAACTGAATTCTGTTGGAATGAGATCCCTGAGGCATATATGTGTGGTAAAACATTGTATGATCGTGTGAGAAATGTGGATATCCGCAAAGAATGTAAGGCTGTTGTAAGCATAATGAGTAAGATTAAGAAAGGGACCCTCAGATCGTTTGGACATGTAGAGCAAATGGACGAAGAAAGTAGTGTAAGAAGAATATACGACGCAAATGTGAATGGTAAAAGAAGTCGGGGACGCCCGAGGAAGACATGGCACGATCAAGTGAATCAGATACTTGAGTCGGGCCATGTCAAAAGTCAGAATAATAGAAGAGAATGTATGAGACGAAGTATGAATGTGAGTGAAGCAAAGAGTGTGGGCCAAGACCGAGTTGTTTGGCGGTCCGTCCTCTCTGCCTTCCCCTGCGGGGAAACGACGTGATGGTTAGGGAACGTACCCATACTACGTGACCCACTTTTTGCAATTTTTAATCCCCCCCCCCTCCTCGCCCCCGGTGACCACGTGTAGTATATACCAAGACCCCCCCATCCCCCTACAGTTTTCACAAGTAGTAAATCATAAATATGGTTTTGAATCATTTCTTTTTTTTTACATGAGCTCCACACAGGAGGCCCTGAGGAAAATAATTTCCCTCAGGGCCTATGTCATCTTTGGGGATGCTGTGTGGAGGGTTTTTTTAAGGAAAGGAAGGAGAGGAGAGTTATGGGAAGGAAAGGGGTTTAAGGGGTGGGTAGGAATCTGGGGTTCAGTGTGTCCTGGTCATCCACCTCCAAGACCTAGACAAACCTCATCCCATGAACCCGGGCACCCCTGCTAAATCACCAAACGTAGCGAACCACTTGGGGTGACCTATGGCAGAGGTGTTGGTTATCCAATAAAGGTTCCCGGGGCGGCGGTACCCATTCCCGCCTCCCAAATTGCTAACAAAAAGTAATAAAAATATATATTTGGCTTATATTTGTCTTTATTAAACGGCGCTTGCTGCGTGATGGCAAGAGTGCATGCATACCTATAATTAAAAGTGATAAAATATTAAAAAGTTAGTGGAAAAAGTATAAAAAGATTTCTAGATTGACTACGTGATAAAAACCTAAGCCCCCCCCATCCCATTGTGACCAAACGTAGTATTTTGAAGATCCCGCCCCCCCCCCCCTAAACGGGTCACGTAGTATGGGTACGTTCCCTTAGTTAGTTGGAAAAAAAAGATAAACGTTCTGTGTGGTTTAGCGCAAGTCTTTTAGTTCTACAAAAAAACCATCGATTGTACTCACTATTAATAATAATAACCGGTTCTTAAGTAGACAGTAAGTAATTTACGAAGCAGCGTTATTATAATACTGTTCGGAGATACAAAGTTTTTTTTCTCTGGTCTGTCCTTGGATACCAAACAGAAGTATTGAGATGCTGCAGCTGGGAGAAGTACGAAGATGAATGCGAGGAAGAAAGAAGGGAAAGTGGAAGATAATTGGCCGCTCCAATGAGGCAGTCATTAACCAGAACTCCGGGATCACTTCCACTTGTTACTTATTACTTGGCGTGTATCGAAACTTTAATAGGAAGTCACTTACTTTCTTAAGTATCGACTAATAATAATAATAATATACTGTAAACTGTGCATCCATATCTAAATAAGTATTAAATAAATATTACTAACCTGATTTGTTATATTATGTTTTTTTCTTGTTAAGTACTTGCATACTGCTTTCTAACAACGTATGCAGGGACACTGGAGGTCTAGATTCGTTCAAAATAAATAAATGTAGCTACCTTTAACAAACAAAATAGAATGAAGACTAATCATTTTGTTATACACCGTTTATTTGATCAAAATTATCAACATGTTTCGAAGCAAATGGTTTCTTCATCGATAAAATTAAAATTAATAAAAATGTCAAAAACAAGATGACTATTAAAAGATATAATTTGGTCGAAACTTGTTGATAATTTAGATTAAACTAGTTGACCCGGCGAACTTTGTACCGCCTCAGAATCAATAACTGTTGTGTTAAATTATTAGCTGAATTAAATTCAATTTCTTTAAAGTTAAAATGAATACTTAAAATGAATTAAGTTCAATAAATGCACAAAAATCAAAATCATTTTTGTCCTTGTTTTGTTTCTGTTATGTGTCAAAGATGGCGTTGTTTACGGATTAATATATATATATTTTTTATTTTCTTAACTTTCCAATGCGCGAGAAACTTCGAGGCCGAAAAGAAAAAAAAATCATCAAAGTGTACGCTTTTATATTTGTGAGGATTCACGGTAACGGTACCGTGACGGCAAAAAAATAAATAAATATATATTTCTTATCGCTACGATGCTGCAAGCTCTTTCTTACACATTAAATAATGGCGAGACACATACAACACATGTGACCGTTTCCTCCAAAGTATTACTTTTTTCCGACAAGATTTTCTTTTAATTTTCTTTATACGTGTGAGAGAGATTTATGATAATGATTCTTTTGGGGGGTTGCAGAAATACGTTCACCGTTTGTCTCATTTTCGACTGTTGCCATTAAGTGGTAAGAAAGAGGGGCAGCATTATATGTTTAAGAACTAAAGCAAAACAATCAGCGCATTGACATATTACGTTTTTATTTTTTTGAATTCATCCACACTTCAATATTATCTTTGTAACAAAATTCCACACTTTCAAAGTTATCAACATGGCAGGCAGTATTGGTAGGGGTCTACGGAGACGTAACGGTGCGGTGTATGAGAGAAATGTAAGAAAATTATGACTTTTTTCCTTTGGAGGGAACAGACCTACGTACATTGTGTATCTCATCTTTTGAAAGAGCTGCAGGAATTTTGTGATACGTATAATATTGAAGTGTGTGTTAATTCTTAAAAAAAGCCGATTTTATACACAATGTATGAGAAAATGAATTTTCGTCATAATTTCTTTTTGTAAATTTTTCAGATATTTTAATAGTTATACTGCTATTCGGGGCGGAGACTAATCCAACCAATTAAAAGATCATAAAAATCGATCCGGCCGTTATTGAGTTATAAATGGTGTAACTAACCCGACTTTGTTTTATTTTCATATTGAAATGACGTTACAAAGTAAATTTTCGAATATTGAAGAAGTAGGTATATATATATTTTTTATAGAATGTATTCTCGACGGGTTCGCGATCAAGGGGCAATTCGATCAATCCGGAGTGCCCAAATAATTTGTTTTTGATTAATTTGTGTTATTTCAGAATTTATTCATTTAAAATAATGCGTAGCACATTTGCGGCACTTTCCAATGTGGAAGATACTCTATAACGCCCTAGTGTTCGACCACCATTCAGAATTTAAACGTTGCTTGAAATGGCGTTAGCCGTGTTTGGTGACCAGACTGAATAGCCTGGTAATTCCCCACTTTTTTTTCCCCATCTCATTTTTCTTACCAATACATTTAGCCTCACAAAATACCTCAATGGGGGCTGCCATAGTCTCACTGGCTCGAGCTGTTGCCACTCTTGTGCGGTAATCGCACGAGTAAAATCGATACTCGGTACTGTTACATTGTCTATTATAGTATTGTACTGTCTATGCCGTTGCATTGTCTATTGTGGGATTCCGGTCGGAGGATCTCTCTCTTACCGACAGCTGGCAAGACAACAGGTCAAATGTTCAATCGTGTATCGCCATATTAAGAATACATATTAATCTGATTAATCTGGACTTGTTATTTAATAAAAACCCGAGTCACAGAAAAACATGGTGTCAGAAGTGTTGTGATACAACTATTTGTCGAAATTACCTACATAATAGTGTCAAAAAATAGTGATTGCCAACGGAGACGAAAATACGTTCGAATAATGGCGGAAACACGTGAAAACTCCGGTACGAAATTAATGAATACCTTCATACCTACAGAATGGACGTCGTGGATTCAAAGCTTTGAAATATATTTAATGGCTACAGGAGCAGATCAAGAGGCAGAACACAAAAAGATTGCGAAATTACTGTACAATATGGGAAGAACTGGGTTACAAATTTACAATTCGTTTAACGTTGATATTAAATCAATCACGTATAAAGAAGTTGTGGACCTGTTTAATAATCATTGTGTGCCGAAGAAAAATCTAACAATGGAAAGACACATTTTCTTTAATACGAAACAGAGTGAAAACATGTCCATGGAAGACTTCATAGCGGAATTAAATAATAAAAGTCACAACTGTGAATTTGGCAATTTACGCTCGTCATTGGTATTAAATATATTTATTTCGAACATGCATTCAAGACACAATAGCATTAAAGAAAAATTATTACAAACGGATAAAATAACTCTGGACCAAGCCGTAGATATCGCGAAGACAATGGTGATTTCACAGAAGGATGCCGTACTATTGAGTGCTGAAGTACATGCCGTCGCAACCAGCAGTCATCACTTCGAAAGGCGAGGGAGGCCTTCAAGTCCATCTCTCCATCGTCAGCCGAGCAGTCAGTCGCCAAGGGGCAGAGAGCAGTACCACAGTCAACCACACGTCAGGTCACCGTCGCAGAGGAGAAATACGTCCCCCAGCAACAAAATATGTCAAAGATGTGGTCAGATACACCGTCATTCATGTCCAGCGACGAAAGTTAAGTGTAACACTTGTCATAAAATAGGTCACTTCAGTCGTTATTGTTTTAAAAATAAATCAGTCGTCTCACATGTCAGTCAGACAAATAAAAATAAATATTCTAATGAAGTTTATAATATAGAATCAGTCAAAATGTCACAAAACAATAGAAAACAAAATGTCAATTCTCTACTGTCAGTGTGGAATTTTAATTTAAAAATTAACAATAAAAATGTCACTTGTATTCTTGATACTGGAGCAATGGTGAATGTCATGTCTTATAATACTTTTAAGAATTTAAAAATATCCGATAATACTATCAATAATTACTGTCAAAAATTAGAGTCATTTTCTGGTAATAATATTCCTGTAAAAGGACATTGTATTTTATCTTGTCAATATAATGAAAATGAAATTTCAAATATAGATTTTGTAATAACACCCATGAACTGTCATACAATAATAGGTCTCCAAACATGTCAAGATCTGTGTCTAATACAAAGAGTATGTACCACTGCCAATGTCAATAATAATTATGTAAAAAATATGCTAAAAGTGTATAATGATGTTTTTCAGGGCCTTGGATGCCTGCCTCACAAATGTCACATCACCGTCGACCAAAACGCGATGCCTAAAATCAACGCCAGCAGACGCGTCCCGTTCAAACTACACACACGTCTAAAGGAGGAACTGGACCGCATGGAGGAGTTGATGGTTGTTCGAAAGGTCACAAAACCAACGTCATGGGTCAATTCAATGGTAATTGTTGAAAAACCTAATAAAAGTTTAAGAATTTGTTTAGATCCTAGAAATTTAAATCAAGCTATTAAACGCTCACATTTTCAATTTCCTACATTAGAAGAACTCAGATACAAACTGAACGGAGCCAATGTTTTTTCTAATTTAGATGCAAATTCAGGTTTTTGGATGCTGAAATTAGATGAAGAAAGCATAGATCTTTGTACTTTCCAAACTCCATTTGGGAGATATCAATTTTTACGTTTGCCATATGGTATAAACTCAGCACCAGAAATATTTTTTAGGGTCATGACAGAAATATTTTCAGACATAGAAGGAGTCCTAATATTTGTCGACGATTTTCTTGTTTTTGGAGAAAATGAGGAAATTCACAATCAACGTCTAGAAAAAGTTTTTCAGCGTGCTAGAGAAGTCAATTTAAAATTTAACATTGATAAATGTCATTTTAGTCAGTCGGAAATAAAATTTTTAGGTCACATTTTTAATAATAAAGGAATCAAGCCAGATAATGCCAAAATTAAAGCCATTAAAGAAATGCCTAAACCTAGTTGTGTCAAAGATTTACAAAGATTCTTAGGAATGGTCAATTATCTAGGCTCTTTTATAAAAAATTTATCGATAGAATCAGAAATTTTTAGGAACCTTTTAAAAAAGGATTCGGTCTGGTCATGGGATGCGAACCATGATCTAGCATTCAAACGTCTACAAAATATTATTTGTACTGCGCCAGTCTTAGCTCACTATGACATGAACAAGCCGATAGTTCTGTCAGTTGATGCTAGCCAGTCAGCGGTCGGAGCGGTAATTATGCAAGAAAATAAACCGTTAGCTTTTGGTTCTAAATCGCTTACGCAATGTCAGCAGAATTACGCGCAGATTGAAAAAGAATTATATGCGATTCTTTTTGGTTGCCAAAAATTTCACCAATACTTGTACGGACAGCTTGTGCAGGTTGAAACGGATCATAAACCGTTAGTCAGTCTCTTTAAAAAATCACTTTCGGATGTACCAATACGATTACAACGAATGATGATGTCGTTACAAAAATACAACCTCAATGTCGCCTATGTACCAGGCAAATATATGTATGTAGCAGACGCGTTATCTCGTGCACCCTTGCCAGAGACAGAGATAACGGAAGTAGAAAAAGAACTGCAGGTACATGTTAATTTACTGATTTCGAGTCTAGCAGTTTCCGACAATAAATTACAGGAAATAAAAGTAGCTACAGAACAAGATTTTACTTTAGGAATTTTAAAGAAATATTATGTAAATGGCTGGCCCGCAACAAAAAATAAATGTGAACCGTCAACTAAACCTTACTGGAACATGCAAGGTGAAATTCATGTCGTCAATGACTTAGTTTTCAAAGGTTCTAGTCTTGTCATCCCAAATATATTACGTCCTGTCATGCTTAACAAAATACATGAAAGTCACCAAGGCATATCAAAATCAAAATATTTGGCTAGAAACATAATATACTGGCCAAATATGAATTCGGATATTCAAAATAAAGTGGATCAATGTAATATTTGCAATAAATTTAAACCAAACAATAGAAAGGAACCACTTATTCCATATTCTATAGCTTCATTTCCTTGGGAAAGGGTAGGTGTAGATTTGCTTCAATTTAATAATACCATTTATTTAGTCGTCATGGATTATTATTCTAAATATATAGAAATAGTCTCTTTACATTCAGGTTATACAGCTAACCTTGTCGTCACGCATTTAAAAGCGATATTTGCTCGTCATGGGATACCATTACAACTTGTCAGCGATAATGGTCCTCCATTCACTTCAGCTATATTTAAAAATTTCATATATGAGTGGGACATAGAACATATTACAACTAGTCCTAACTTTCCGCAGAGCAACGGTCAAGCTGAAAGTGGAGTTAAAATTGTAAAGAATATATTAAAAAAATGTCACGAATCAAAAACTGATATATATATTGCATTGTTACATTATCGAAATACTCCAAAAGATAATTTACCGTCACCGTCACAACTTCTTATGTCAAGACAACTTAGAGTAAATATTCCAATTAAGTCAAGTCAATTAAAACCTAGAACAGTTAGTTTCCAAAAATACCAACAGGGGATGAGGAAAAATCAAAATAAAATGGAAAAATCTTACAACTCTCATACGAAGGAGTTACCACCATTGAAAACTGGTGATCCAATTTTATTCAAAAAGACTCCTCAAAGTCATTGGATTCCAGCAACTGTTGTTGAATTATTAACTAACTGCCCGCGTTCATATGTAATTAAAACTTTAGATGGTGCAACATACCGCAGAAATAGGAAACATCTCATGTTAGATAAATCTAGATTAAGTCAAAATAATTTAAGATATAATGTAAAACCCTATGAAAGTATTTTAACACAAAATGGCGATGATGACATCGAACAACTACCAACTTCGTCCAATGCTCCAGATAAAAATTTGGTCCCGGTGTCTGCGACAAGTGATACAGGCATCCGACACCAAACAAAGTCTGGAAGACAAATAAATAAACCAAAAAGGTTTACATTTTCTGAATTTGATTGAAAATTTTTATGTCTATAAGTAATGTAAGTTGTGTTATTTTTCTTTTTACAGTGTTAAATTAAATGTCATGAGTCATGAACAATATGTCTTAAAAAAAAAAAAAAAAAAAAAAAAAGGAAGATGTTACATTGTCTATTATAGTATTGTACTGTCTATGCCGTTGCATTGTCTATTGTGGGATTCCGGTCGGAGGATCTCTCTCTTACCGACAGCTGGCAAGACAACAGGTCAAATGTTCAATCGTGTATCGCCATATTAAGAATACATATTAATCTGATTAATCTGGACTTGTTATTTAATAAAAACCCGAGTCACAGAAAAACAGGTACAATAAAAATTAATTCAATAGCATTTTTAAACATGGTCACGGTTCGGTGCAATGTCAAAATCATACATTTTAGATCCCGTGCCAACTCCGCGTTGTGGATTTGTGAACATCTGCGTAGTTGCGAGTTCCCCTCAGTACAGGCTAGTTTCTGCTAGTCTCCCTTTGTGTTAACCTTCCGCCACAGCCGTAAGGAGCTTTAAATGCTTAATTCGATTAGCATCAGGCAAAAAGTCTCGCGATAAATGATTACTCAGCCTTTGAAGAAGCACAAAACCTTTTTTTATCAAGAGAGGCGATTTTTGTTTTCGTATTAATGAATACTAGCAGTTAAAAACCCGCTCCGCAGGTTTTTGCTGCTAGGCCCTGCGGGCGACTTTTAGTTCGGCTTCACCCAGTTTGAGTGTAGGTAACCATTTTACAAATCCGATAAAAACTGGTTCCAAAAATTGCCAGTTCCTCGGATCCACTGTGATCCAGTGACAGCTTGTCACTGAGTTAAAATAAACCGTGACAGACAATGATGCCATATGTAATCTCTCCATATCCGAAAAGATTCTTAAAATCTATAAATCCATAGTAGTTACACCTAGGGAAGAAACGTCCACATGTGAGCCGCTGACGGAAGTAGCGACATCTTGTGTCGAATTCTTGAATTAGAAACCTAATTATAAGAGTAGCTTTGTGTGAAATTTAACGTACACCGATGTTTTTTTGTGGCGCGGCGCGTATGGCGTGGCGTCCGACATGCACTCGTAGCTGGGATCTGAAATTCAACCACGCAGACGCAAGCCTATTAATACTGTTCGATTTAAACACAAAGTTTGCGGTTTCTTCAAAGTCCCCCTTAACCAGGGATTTCTGATCCGAAGTGGACTGTAGGTAGTAGTGTTGGTGTTATGTATATCATGATTTCCTCGTCTTCTTTTGACTTCATCATCTTCATGTTTTTTGATTTCATCACTTCATGTTTGTTGACTATGCTTGTTAATTTACTTGCCTTCATGTAGGTTGTCTATGTTTTTTTATTGCCTCACCTTCATGTTTGTTGATTTCCTGATCTTCATGTTTGGGGTCTATGTTTTTTGATTGTTTGTTGACTATGTTTTTTTTTATTTCCACATCTTCACGTTTGCTGACTATGTTTGTTAATTTCTTTATATTCACGTAGGTTGACTACGTTTTTTTTATTGTCTCACCTTCATGTTTGTTGAAAATGTTTATTGATTTCCTTATCTTGTTTTTATTTCCTCATCCTCTTGTTAGTTGACCATGTTTTTGATTCTCCCATCTTCATGCTCGTTGACTCTTCTTGTTTATTTCCTCACTACGTATGTCAACTATGTTTGATGATTTTTTATCTTCACATCTTCACATTTCCACGTCTTCATGTTTACTTTCCTCATCTTCATGTTCGTTGATTATGTTGGTTGATTTCCACATCTTCACGTTTGTTGACTGTAGCTTTAGCTTTGCTCTGACCACTGAGCTAATTTGACCCTCAGATTGAGAATAACCTGACAATCGTAGAATTCCACGTATTACCATCATACTAAGCGGCAACCCGACCGTTTGACTATTCCAATAAAATATCTTCATAGATATTAATTCGCATAACGAATCCAATACCAAGAGTTGGACACCTCTGACCATGATTATGTCATGAGTTAAATTGAGTCACAAAAAACAGATAGAGGGAGACAGTGCGCGCGTGGCCTTTAATTACCCCACCGGAGCGAGGGAGACCAACGGTAACACACCCAGTAATTAACGATTACACCTGTAGCTGTACCTGTTACTGTACCAACTACCAACAACGGCTCACACCTCCTAATTTATTCAACGGACGTTTAGGACACGCACGAATTTGGGTTAACTTTTCTGCACACTGTTTTTTTGAAAATAGAACTGTCTGTTACTGTATATTTTTTGTTTTGAATTTAGTTGACATTTTCAAAATTCATAGCGTTTCTGTGGAGAATCCAGATAATCGTTAAAGTAGCTAAATATATATTCAATTAAATGAAGACAATATAAGCGAAAGTCAGTCGAAAATCTGGGAACAGAAAAATCAGAAAAAGATATTGACACCTCTGGGACTTGAACCCAGGACCTCTTGCTGTCCGGGTAAGCGCGCTAACCACTGCGCCACGGTGCCGATATCCAATTCGGTCATTTTTAACAGTATCATACTTCGACTAAGAACCGCCCACATTCTCTTAACGCATATATTATTGCCAACTATCTTTATGTATGATTGCAAGATTCAAACCCGAACTAAATGCTCTCTAGATAGTGTCTGGATAAATCTTTATCCATTTTATTTTCATATGCGACATCTATTGACTTTTCTGCAAGTCTAGGATGAATATTTTTTTTTATTTTTATTTTAACTTTATGAGTAAAACCTCAAATTGTAATACTTAATTAAATGAAGACAATATAAGCGAAAATCAGTCGAAAATCTGGGAACAGAAAAATCAGAAAAAGATATTGACACCTCTAGGACTTCTTGCTTCCCGGGCAAACGCGCTAACCACAAATATATATTCAGTCAGGACTGAGTCATCCAGATACTCGCTTATACCTATATTGTATGCAGTTGGTAATACTTCAGAAGTAGTAGATATTTTCAACTGCATAGAATATAGTTAAAAACAGGCTATAATAACATACCCCAATAATAATAATCAATGTCAGCATAAAACCTACTATTTTTCTGTATGGGTTTTCCATAATTTAACCCCTCACACTAACCATTCAGATAGGTCTCATAGAAATCTTACTATCATAGTGAGAAAAGTTCCTTACTATCATAGTGAGAAAAGATCTTGGAAAGAAAAAATACCACGATCTATGTTAAAATCTAAAAGTTTACAACCAAATAGTTAAAATGTTCACCTTTATAAATTCAAAGTTTACGACCCCAATTTGAAAAAAATTTATGAATCTTTTGAATTTTTTATTAATTAGCTTTTATAATAAATACATTTGTCTAATAAAATAAGTGTGTTTTTTTTTAATTTTTTTTTGGTTACCAGAAATAATTTTAGTTAGAAAAAACGTAATCGTATTTTTAAAACTTTTAAGGTTGCATTCTTAAATTTTATATTTAAAAAAATACTTGATTATTTCTAATAGTAAATATTTTAAGTTTATTTTATAAACTTTCAAAAACAGTCTGTGGTTTTCGGATACATTCACAAATATTACTTTTAATTGGATTTGATTGCAAAATGGAAATATTCTGACCTACTGACAGAACATGGTCGAGGCGTGAGGGGTTAGTTAGCGTATTTTACTTTATGACCACTCTTCTCCAAAATAATTATGTTTATCGCATTTGGTAAGCGCAAAAACGTATATTTATATAAATAAATTTTAAAAAATACTGAGATAAATATTCTTCATATTAACCATAAAGGAAAACGCTTAGTTAACTTAGAAGCCTTGGAAATAAATAAAAAAATCCCTTAAAAATAATGAATCTATTATCAACAAACAAAAAATATTATCTTACAGCCCAATCATGGATATGTTCCTCCACCCACTCTTCATTAATACCTAGCAACGCCTCCACCCCTACCACAATCCTAAGTAATAATACATTGTTCCCATCCACTATTTTGTAATTGTCAAATCAGTATACGTTTGCCCTGAGGAAGGAACGGTCGTTCCGAAACCGGTCGGCTTTAAACAAATATAAAAGTGGTTCAAACAAAGTAACATTGTTTCATTTATCATTTTAAAAAAATATATATTCAATTTGGTTGTCTTTCGGCTTCAAATCCAAAAAATCTCTTAACCTCTTATCACTTTTTATCTTAAACGACGCGTATAACATAAACAGAGGGCTAGAATAAAATTCTCAGCGGCAGGACATGAATTTCGTCATTCGGGTCATTAGTAAGGAATGCGCGCGTGCTCCCAAAACCAAGCAGGTAGAATTAAATTCTGCCTTAGAAAAATCCCTACTACCAAGACCTGATGATCTCAATTATTCACGATTTAAACATAGCCACACGAAAAACTTGTGTGAATCCGCCGTCTTGATGAGAAAAAATAATTGAAATGGAATAATATATTTATTTGATTGCGTCCTTTATTCAGAAATATTCTTATTTATGGCAATTATATGTGCGCGCGCATGACGTCCATTGTGTTTTGAATTTCGAATTATTTTAGTTATGAAAAGGGCCGCGTCGCGCCGTGGGATTCCTTTTTTGAAAGAAAGCGGAAGGATCACTTCAAAAACGTCCGATAGAGTGGCGGGAATTTGACGTTCAACATTGCGTTTCTATACAAATTATGCGTTTTGGGTGGTTTTTTGATATTTGCTATTATGTTTTTTAATGTGATTATTTATGGAAGATTGTTGAGAGTTGGACCTCCCTCAGAGATGGCAAATCACCTGAGATTAAGGTTCGTAATTATTTAGCAAAACGACCGCATATCTAACTCGTCTCTCCGTTTTTTATTCAATTATGTTTTATGATGTAATAACATGATATACTCATTTAATTCTTACCGTTTTCTATGTTATTGTTACTTTTTAAAAGATAACCGCGGTAGATTGGCTAGTCCTTGACTACGTACCTACCCTGAGTTCGAGTGATAAAAACTCTTCTCGTTGTTAAAAAAAAATGTTTTTTGCGTATTCAATATATTTCTAGTAATATAATGAAATGCCTATGTGTGTCGACACATATCAAACTCGCCTAAGTCCCGTTTAAACAGTTTTCGGATAATGACGATTTTTTCTTGTTTCAACTTTTAGCTAGTAAAAACCTGTGAATATGACGTCATGTTATGAATATTGTACCTGGGAACACAGAAAAATAAAAATAAATTTCTTATAGTAAATTTGCATTTTCGATGATTTTTTAATGGACTTTGGCGCATTTGATATAATACCTATGGACTTAATCGATATTGAAATAGAATTACTGGACTTAGGCGTGTTTGAATTAAAAAAGTAGGACTTTGGTGAGTTTGAACAAACACAAATGGCGGCCATGACAGAGTGAAGACGATGTGTGATTGACTGTAATGGACTTTGGCTCATGTGATTGAAGCGGGTGTGGGACTTAGGTTGGTTTGAAAAAATCTGTTAACTTTCGCCCTTAATTTCTTTGGGAAACCGTGGACTTCGGTTAGATTCATCTAAAGCAAAAGATTCGTTTTTTTTGCTGAATCGAATTCACAAAAAAAAACAAAAATGGTTGGTGGTGGACTTTGACGATTTTGATATGTATCGACACATGTATATTTGCACCTTGTTATTAATTGGGGTATTTTTGAGGTCAAAAGTAGTGAGAGAAAGAAGATGGGGAAAAGGAATGTGGGGAAGTGCCTGGTTATTCACATGACTAAAGCCAATACAAGCAACGTTTCAATTTTAAATTATGGTTTTTCACCAGTGCGATACTGAGAGTAACTTTCACTCTGAAACGTGCCCCAAATATACTCAGTAGGTACCTTATATTATTAGTTATTCCTGAAATAACACAAATTAATTTCATCAAATTTAGTTGCGCATACCGGAATTTGATCCCGCGACTACCAAATTTGTAGTCAAGAGCCTTACCCCAGATGATAAGGATGCTTTAGTTTCATAAACCTGGGTAGTAAGGTGGACATTAAAAAATAGAACAAAATGTACTTCACGTAATTAGGTATACGAAGTTCCAAAGGAGAAGAAATCTCAGTATCGCCCTCGTGAGACACAACCCCTACCAGATTCAAAGTTGGACGAGGGGTACAAAGTGTCGGGTTCCCAATTCCCACCCAGGCGCAGGCGTTGCGGGTTCAATCCTGTGCCAGCTAAGTCTTAAAAAACTAGGGAGTTAATCCAATATTGTCAGATGACGGCCTCCGTGGTCGAGGGGAAAAGCTCTCAACTCGCAATCAGAAGGTCGCGGATTCAAACCCCGGCGTGCGCAATACATTTTGTTTGATTAAATTTTATTATTTCACAATTTATTAATTTAAAGTAATGTGTAGTATATTTGCGGCAGTTTCCAGAGTGGAAGATACTCTCAGTATCGCCCTGGTGCAAGACCACCATCCAGAATTGAAACGATGCTCGAAATGTTTTAGCCATGTTTGGTGACTAGATCTGAATAGCAAGGTACTACTCCACTTCCTCCTCCTCATCTCCTTCACCTCCCCGCTACCTTTAACATCACAACACACCCCAATTGGGAATGCCATAGTCTCACTGGCTCTAGACGGTTGGGTACAGTTGAGATTCTTATGCGGTATTCATAAAAAAAAGTTCATCATCATCATCATTATCATCTTCTTCCCCTTATCCTATTCAGGTCGGGAACCCATTGCATCGACAAGGCTCCTCCATATGTCCCTGTCTTGTGCTGATTGTTCGGCCTCTGTCCATGGTAGCCCCATCCTCTCCTCACACAGTTTCTGGAGTTGCCTCGCCCAACTGTGTCTGGGGCGGCCCACTGGACGTCTACCCTCTGGAATCGCACTCAGTATCTTCCTCGGAATTCGGTCATCAGACATTCTTAGTACATGCCCAAGCCACCACAGTTGCGATTTTTCTACGAAGAGTAGCAGTGGTTCAATGTTTAGATCATCTCGGATCGTGGAGTTTCTTATATGATCCCATTTCGTAACCCCTGCCACTCCTCTCAAGTACCTCATTTCGGCAGCTTGGACTCTAGAGCGTGTTCGTTCATTTAGCATCTTAAAAAAAGTTACTTTAATTAATGAATGACCAAATTTAAACAATCAAATTCTTCCAACCTTGATCTTCTCCACCCCAACTTCCATCCTCTCCACACTTTGCCCAATTTCACAAACTTATACAAACGGAGATGCCATAGTTCCACTGTCTCCAAGTATTAGGAACTCTTTTATAATTCCGCTTGTGATTACAAAAAAACTATTTAGTAAATTTTTATATTATTGTCATTTAAACCTTTTTTGTTATTTTTTTTTGCCGTTGCATTTTGAACCTTTTTCTTGCGATTTGTTGATGACAGCCAAAGATTGATTTCCAATTTACTACCCTTTTTTCCAGAATTCTGAAGGGGTCGAAATATTGAAATAAAAACCAAGATCTTGAGATATTTAGGGAAACACATTTTAGACAATGGCAGGAGATAAGTATCATGTGACACGACCAGAAAAAGATTCATCGATAGTTACGACCGACGGCTCCCGTTCAGAGATTATATGTTATTAATACGTATATTATATAGATTTTCAGCCGAATATATTTAAAAAATATATATATTTTAAAACCATTCAGAAATTTGGCGAATTTTTCAATTGGTTAAAATATTTCCGCTTTACAATAAAATTCAAATAAATCGAATACTTCGGAACGGTTTTTAAAGGTGATGAAATACGCTTTCAAATTTCATGATTAGAAATAATTTATGAAATATAAAAAATTTACATGCAAACATAAAAAGTTTTTAAAATGGCTGACCTTACGGCTTTTCTAGCTGAAATTACTGATAACGAAAAAATAATAAAATCATACATATTTTATTAGAAATATGTATTAAAAACGTTATTGTCAGCTCACTTTTTGTCGTTTCATGTGAAAATAATGAATAGAAAATTCCCAAAGTTTCAAAAATGTTTTTGAATATAAAGCGTGGAGTTTTGCCTTTCTAACACCGATTAAAATATATTTCTCACTAAGATAATAAAGGAGTTACTGCGATTTATATGAGACCTATGTGAGCTGGGACAAATTTGGTCTCCTGTGATTAACGGGTTAAAATGACTTCTGTCAAAGCCACAGACTTTAAAACAAAGGTTGTCCCTATAATTTGGGAGACGGGTGGTTGCGACCGCCCAAGGAACCATTTATTGGATGGGTCACCAAAAATGGTTTGTTACGTTTTGTGATTTAGCAGAGGTGCCCGAAGTTGTGAGGTTTGTACAGATCTTGCCGGCGGATACGTTTGCCCACATACTTCGTCGCGGGCTTGATCGGGAGAGACTGTTGAAGAATACCTTTTGACCTCTCCAGTCGGACTCTCGCGACCCATCTCCTAGCTCCACAATGGGAAGGATGGATTCGTACGACCTCCAGATTCCTACCCCACCCCTCATACCTTTTTCCTTCCTAGAATTTCCTCTCCTTTCTTTGCCTAAAACGACCCTCCACACAGCAACTACAAAGTTGACAGACCCTGAGGGAATTTTTAACACGAATTTTTATGTGTAAAAAAAACAAATAAATTAGAAATATCCCGGTATCACATCTGTATGTACGATCAGTAACGCCACTTTATATCGTAATTTTATACCGGTCGGTTTGTCAAACACCTACAACACCAAAACAACGAAATAATGTTATCTAGTATTTTTACTGGTTCTTCTTCTTCTTCTTCTTCAATGGCGCTACAGCCCATTTCGAGCCTTGGCCTCCTTAAAATAAGCCTCCACCGCCCTCTGTCCTCGGCCGTCGTCTTCCAATCTGCAACATGGAGTAATCCTCTTGCATCCTTCCTGACATCATCCTCCCATCTCAGTCTAGGTCTGCCCGCTTTTCGTTTACCTCCCGGGTGTCCTGTCAGAACCTTCTTCGGTACTCGTGTGCTTGGCATTCGGTGCACATGTCCGGCCCATCTTAATCTTTGGAGTCTTAAATGGGTGGGGAGTCTGGGAGCTTGGTAAATATTTTTACTGGTTAACTGCTTTAAACTTTGTCCATTTTATATACTCGTTACCAAAGCCTCTGTTTTTTCCTAATTTATTTACTGTCTTGCTTTTATTTACAGTGATGCAACAATTAGGGGGTAGCGCAACACGGCATAATTTCCCTAAAAACAAATCACAGTGATTTCACGTTCCGCGCAGTCCTGCCGTTTAGCACTTATTGTAACAATCTGCAAGCTTTTAAATCTACTTCATTTTACTTCACGCTATTAAAAACAGATTGCTTAATTTAACTGAACACTGACATCCGCGTGTCTCGATCATTTTAGTATACACACAGTGGCGTGCACAGAGTTTTTGATAAGGCTTTAGGAAAAACAGCGAATTAATTGATATTAAAAAAATACTTACCAACAAAGCGACCTGAAAAGTTTTCACTAAGTATGGCTAAGTTGCTGGCATTAGCTGATGTTTTTTGGGATTGGTTAGGATTACCTGTCACATAAAATATACAAATAACAGCTTCGTTTACGCATATATATTACAAAGCCAATTGCTGGATAGGTACTGAAAGAAAGGAAGAAATTACTGGAAGGTTCTGTTCTAGAACGGGAGACTGTCCTAGAACGGGAGACGTTGCTAGTTGGACAGTCAAAGCTTCTCTATACTGTTAAAATATTTTTTATAACAAATAAATAAATACATAAAATATACCTGAAGCACTTGTTCGCAGCATCCTGGAATATAGCTTCGTTGTTTGGGCCCTTTTTAACAAAACCACATCATAGAAATAGAAAAAGGTTTATGCGTTACCTGTAGAAGATGTATGAGGGAATATACATAGTACCTATCCATTCCTGTGTCCAATCTTGTTCTTTACAAGAATGCTTGATTTCAACATCTTAGAAGCCTGCCGAAAAATATTTTTAGGTAAATGTTAATCTCCAGAACTATACTCAATCCACCTATGTTGATAGAGGTTGACTTATAATATAATCCTCGTAATAAGTATACTCGTGGGAGATCCCATTTTACGCTCTGAAAGCGAGGACTTCTGCCTATCAGAACCCGCCAATAATCAGAGCGACTCGACTGCTAAACGATTCTGCATTGACCATCAATATTTTCAATGTCACTTACGGGACAGCACAGCAACAATCTCTTGATGCATGTCTCAAAATAGTAAAACTACCCCCATACCTTTTTAAGTGAAACTTTTTTAGCCCCGTTGAATTTCGGATGAAACGGAAGGGAGTCACTAATTTTTTTTTATTTGATGGGTCCTCGGTTCTAAAATAATGCGGTAATATTTAAAATAATTCACGGCTCCGCGCGAGCCTCATATAGCGTAGTGGCGTAAAGCTCGTGACAAATCTCAGCGCCCAGAAACTCCAGCGAACGGAGGTTCGAAACCTACGAAATCCAAAAAATATAATCATTTTTATTTTTGTAAAATAATTATCCAATCTTCAAACCACTTTAAAAAAACAGGCAAAAGAAAAGAAAGCGCATCTAACGAATGTCTAGTTTCACCTTACCGCGTGTAAATTGCACAATCAGATTTTTTAATTTTGTAAATTTCTCCAAGATATATTAGTGTACCTACTAACCGTTTTACGGAGGACATGAAAACATTTATAAGTACACAAATTTCAATATTTTGTCTTTCGTACAGTTGTACGCAAAGCAAGTTAAGTTATACTAATTAATTAATAAATGTGCCAACAAATGGCACTGATTAATGTTCCAAACCAAAAGGCACGGCCTTTTTAGACACTAACACAAACGAGTCTCCCCTTGAATGCGCATTACGCACACATACTTTTTTTGTATAGTACAGTCTAAATTTGAGTACGATATTTTCGTCATTTTCTAAAGTAAACATACGAGTAGTTCCTACTTTTTACACGTTTTAGTAAGGCAATTCGATTTAGCGCATATTTTTGAAAGTGCTGATTGATTTCTTGCAATAATTACATAATTTGTTAGAATAAATCGGTTCAACCTGAATCATCAAAACATCTATATACACATATATAAAAATCTCGCGTCACAATGTTTGTTCGAGATAAACTCCGAAACTACTAAAGTAATTTGGTCCAACTTAGAAGATAGGATAGTTATTTTTTCTTGATTATTGACCTCAATATTTGTTTGTTATGGGACAATGCTTTGTAATTATTTGTAAGTTCTACAAGATCTGAAAGATGGCAGTGTAAGTTAATTTATCGACAGAACACTTGGTTATCTAGGTTGGGTAACCATCCAGTAGATGGCGGTGTATTTCGTTGGCCACAGCAACGCGTGGCCAGGTAGCTGGTATTATATATATAAATTACGGAGATACAGAGCATATAAATGTAAAATAGAAGATGGAGTACGCAGTGGCGTAGCTAGCATGGGTGGCACCCGGAGCGGTTAACGTGGTGTCACCCCCCCCCCCCCCCCCCCCCAATTTCAACTTTTTAGAAAATTGGTCCATCCTGGCACAAAATTCTCCCAGTTTCCGGACATTTCGAGTCATAGAGCTACGAAAATATAAATAACACCGTATTCAATATTTTTGCGACAATATCCATCGTAATTATTTAACGGTCGGGTGTAGTATCACCCCTCGCCCCCCGCCGTCGGGTGGCACCGGGGGCGGTGCGCCCCCCTCGCTACGCTACTACCTGTGTCTGTACGGAATGCACGCCTCTGTCGATAGACGTTGTGTTGTGGACGCCCATTCTCGCCACCGACTCCGAAAAGTCAACAAGTCTTTATTATAATTATATCACGAGGTTCTGCTCGGTTTAAACTAAAGTGTTTGTCAGCGAGAGATGCAATCATTTTTTAATTTTGAAAATAAATAAAAGCCGTCAAGTTATCGACAGCAAAGTGTCATTTTCCCACGGCTGACATGCCACGCCATTTTACCACCATTTACCAGATGCTTATATCAAGAAGAACCAAAGAGAGCAAATACTTGTATTACGTTTGGTATAACATCACGATTAAAAAGGGGCTTACCTAGGTGCTTTTAGAAGCATCAAGGAACTTTGACGGAAGGTTAATAAAATTCGTAACGGAATTCCATGCGGTAGTGGCAAAGTATGAGCTCTGGTGACATGAAGTAGGTATGCTATAATTCTTTTTAATTTCAATTTTGGAGAAGGGTAAGGGTACCGACGCCACAGGAACCATTTTTGGATAACCAACACCACTGCATAGGTCAACCCAAGTGGTTCGCTATTTTTGATGATTTAGCAGGGGTGCCGGGTACATGGGGTGAGTTTCATTTAGGTCTTGGCGGCGGATGCGTCTGCCCATCTATTGCGTGGAAGGCTGGATCGGGAAGGTTATGGAGGTGGAGGGAATACGGTTGAGGGAGACCTTTTGAACTCCCCAGCAGGACTCTCTCGACCCATCACCTTGCACCGCAGTGGGAGGGTTGGATTCACACGTCCGTCATTCCTGGACACATTGACTCTAGATGACATAAGCTCCGAGAGAATTTTTTCCTCAGGGCCTCCTGTGTGGGCACCAAAAGTTCTTTCCATCATGAGCTATGAAGCTTTAAAATAATCATGTGAATATTAAAGCATTTATGTATTGAGTATAATATTTTAGTTCAACGTTTTTCAATGGGCCAAGTGCATAAAATTTGTTACTGGTTTTAAAAAATTGAGAAAGAACATGGAAGTGTCAGAAAGAGAATTGGGAAAATGAAGATAGAGAACAGATCTTGTCACCAAACATGGTTAAAGCCATTTAGAGCAATTTTTTGATACTGAAATGTATTTTGCTAGGAAGGTAGGTACTAAATGAATACATCACTCTCGAACGTGCCGCAAATATAAGTATAAGTATATTATTTTATAATAATAAAATGCGATTAGACAAATCTTTTTTTTTTCAAATATATGCACGCCAGGATTCGGACCCACGATCTCTGGATTCTTGTACTGAGATCTTAACCGTTCAACTACGGAGGTCCACATAAATAATGTCTATCATAAAATACCATTTGAGTGGAGATTCTAACAGCTACGCTTATAAAATGACACCAAGATGGTAGGTACCGGGAGTTAAGAGGAAACACAGGCGCCGAGAAATTTTAATAAGTGTTTTTTTTTTTTTTACATTCGTTCCACACGGGAGGCCGTGAGGAAAATAATTTCCTTCAGAGCCTTTGTCACCTTTGGGGTTGCTGTGTGGAGGGTTTTTTTAAGGAAGGAGAGGGGAGTTCTGGGAAGGAAAAGGGTTTAAGGGGTGGGTAGGAATAGGTGTCCTGGTCATCCGCCTCCAAGACCTAGACAAACCTCACCCCATGAATCCGGACACTCCTGCTAAATAACCAAACGTAGCGAACCTCTTAGGGTGACCTATGGCAGAGGTGTTGATTATCCAATAAAGGTTCCCGGGGCGGCGGTACCCATTCCCGCCTCTCAAATTGAATGTCGTGGTCTCACTGGCTCCAGATGGCTGGGATCAGTTGGAACTCTCATGAGCACATAAAAAAATACAATTGTGCACGCGGTAGAAGTAAACCTTCAGAAAACTAAAGTAGACAAGAACGGGAAGGCTATAAAACACAAAGAAGAGACCGATTATAATGTCTCATTCTCTCGCATGCCAAATCCCATTATGTTTGTCTCTTTTTAGCGTCGCTATTTTTCGTTTCATCGAATTTCAAATCACAACAGTGTTAAAGAAGTTATCACTTCAAAAAAGCAAAAGATAGGGACTCGTCATTTGTGGATTTCTATACTCCTTTAAACTAGTGTCAAATCCAGAGAGGGAATAGGGTAACTAGGTGTGTATAGACGGTTCCATGGCAACTCAGAATGAAACCAACTCAGAAAGGTCAATAAAAGCTATGAAAAAATAATTTTAAAGTAGCCGGTAACCCTAACCTAACTTAACCTATTTAACCAATTTTTTTTATCATCACTCTTTGTTTCGTGACAATGCACGGGGGTCAGAATAACCTTGCGGCCACTCTTTGCTATTTAAAAACGCTTATGGATTCGATACGAGCTATGCCTGACCACCAAACAAGATACGGTAATTCACAATTAAGTGGTACTCACAGCTATTGTGTCTTCTGGCTTGGTTTTCATTCGGGGACGTAGACACTTGTTACAATCATAGATATATCCATAAGCGCGCGATAATTGGGGTTATTTTATAATCCACGATAGAAATCTGAGTCACGAGTCGATTCACGTGAAGTTCGGAATAATGTGCGGAATTCCAAAATCTGAATTCCTCCGATCTTCTAGGCCGATCAGAACACAAATACGAATGAAACCCATCAGCGTTATGAAAGACTCTTAATGACCTTTCTGAGGTGATTCTGAGTTGGTTTCATTATGAGTTGGCCGGTCACCGTATAGACAGAACGCAGCCCTCGTTTCCTCTTAAGAAGAAGAAGAAGAAGTTGTAAGAACGCTGCTAATTCGTATATTGCGTGCTACTTGTTATGTTGTGCTACTCATCTCCCAGCACTTTATTAAAGCAAACACTTGACGCTAAATGTGTTTGTTTGAACTCCTTTTATTCGAAATTGACATTTAATTTGACGCAGATTCGACGTGTTCGTGATTATAAGTAATGGCTACATATATCATCTTTTTTCGCCGGTGTAAATCACTAAATTGCAAACGCCATTCGTTTTGTATAATGTGATCTGAATCATTGGGAGTAATATGTTGTTAAAGCAAATAGAGTTATTAAATAAAGTACGAATATCCATGGGTATGATAATACTGGGTTCGGGCGAGTAATTTTAATTCAACAAGTAATTCAAATTTTACATTTGAATTATTTGTGGCACTAGAATTAGTTACTAAAAACTTTTTTGGACTAGTTTTGGAACCTCCGCCCGCATTTCCCCCCTTACCACACATAAGCCAAAAGATACTGTGTGAGTATCGATGATTATCCGATTTAGTTCGACAATGTTTGATGGAGTCATAAGAAGTAAGATGGAGTATGCCAGTGGTGTGTGGACTCCGCACCAAGCGAAATATATTAATATGCTGGAACAAATTCAGAAAAAGTTCCTTAGGTAGGTATGTCTATATGCGGATACATGGAACGTACCCGAGATTCATGCACCATATGGAATTACTTGAGGCAACAAATAGATTTAGCTTGGAAACTAGACGTTATGCAAATCTTACAATTCTTAGTTTTAACATAATCCATAATCGTATTGACAGCCCATTCCTCTTGGAATGTTATGGCTTATACGTACCTGAAAATTTCAGCCGTAGTCGTCTACACGACTTGTTTAAAATACCATACGGCAGAACAGATATTCTAGCACAGCATAGCATGACAAGAGGAATGGTGCTGTTGAACGAAATATCGGAAACACTAGATATATATAACTCTTCTTTAGATAGCCTTAAGATTTTTTTGTATAATAATCATCTTCCTAGGTGTTAAGACTGTCAAAATGAGAAAATTGTACAGTAATTGGATAAAAATCTGTTGTACAATTTTAAAAAAAAAATGTTCTTTTACGGTTTTTTTGTTTCATTCTTCAGATTCCAAACAAAAACAAAAATTATAATTAAGTTCAATTATTTTTTATCCTTTTAGTACACCACCTATGATTTACCTACCTACCGTAGACGAGAGACTAGATTAATTGTGGAGACAATTGTTGCCACCAACTGTCTCTGCAACTAAAGTCCCTCGTCGGCGAGCGCTAATTGATTGTTAGTCTTCCTCTTAGTTCTTTCCATAACTTCTCTCCACCCTTTGCTAAAAAGGCCCTCCACACAGCATCACCAAAGATGACGTGAACTGCTTGATGAATGATGCTTATATGGAGACATATCCTCAATTAGATTCAAATAATGATTCAATTAACTCTATAGAATATTTTTCTCCTGTTACATTTAATGAAATTGAAAAATATATTGATAACCTAAAACCATCCAACTCTAAGGAAAATGATGGATTATCGTGTGATACGCTAAAAAAAATAAAACAACATGTCCTAACTCCATTGCAACATATTTTTAATTTATGTCTCAAAAATGGTCATTTTCCAGAGCAATTTAAAATCTCCACTATAGTACCTATTCATAAATCTGGAGATACGAATAAATTAGACAATTATAGACCAATATCTCTTGTTTCAAATCTCTCGAAAATATTCGAAAAATGCCTCAAGTTTAGAGTCATTGAACACTTAGAAAAATATAAAATTCTATCGAAAAACCAATACGGCTTTCGTAAAGACCTAAGCACCGAGGATGCGATATATGAATTGACAAAAAAGATATACTCATCTATTGATAAAAAAAAAATGTCTTGCCATATTCCTAGATTTAAGAAAAGCTTTCAACGCCGTAAATCATAATTTACTCATTACAAAAATAAATCAACAAGGCTTCAAAAAAGACACATTAAAACTACTCTCTAACTATCTTACAGACAGAACACAAAAAACAAAAATTGGGAATAATTATAGTTCAGAGTCAAAGATAAAAAATGGAGTTACACAGGAAACTGTGCTAGGCCCGATTTTGTTCTTAATTTATATTAATGATTTATGTAATTTTGTAATCCCTGGTAAAATTGTTTCTTACGCAGACGACACGGCAATAATAGTGGATGGTAATCATTGGAAAGAAACTTTTTCGAAAGCAACTGATTGTATTTCACTGGTTTCTACATGGCTAAAATACAACAAACTCGTTTTAAACTGTAGCAAAACATTTTATTTATCTTTTTATAAAACCATTAAAAATAAACCTACAAACAACCTTAAAATTAGAATCCATAATACTAGTTGCAATCAAGAAATGTGCTTCATGTGCAACGAACTCACTAATGTCGAAAATATAAAATATTTAGGAGTATCAATAGATATAAATCTTAATTGGAAATCACATATTAATCAAATCACTTCTAAATTAAGATATCTGACCTACATATTTTATAGACTTAAGGAAGTACTAAACACTGAAAAATTGAAAATGATCTACTTTTCCCTGGTGCAATCATCAATCACTTATGGCATTATAGGATGGGGTGGTGCACTTGATACATTTATTAAGCCTCTACAAATAATTCAAAAACACACAATTAAAGTCATATATAACAAAAATAAAACATTCTCGACCAACTTATTACACAAAGAAACTAAAATATTTAATATACGTAAATTATTTATATTACAAACTTTGAAATATGTATTTAAAAACAAAAATAATTTCGAAATAAATGAAAACAGAATGAGCAAAAGAATAAATAATATATTTTACACCCCACAAACCAATACTAAATTATTGCAGACACATAGCAGTTTCATTGGTCCTCGTTCATTTAACTTTCTACCGCTACAAAGTCAAATGATAAATAAAATGATAAAATATGTAAAAGAGGTAAAATTATAGTTGAATAATGTAGATATTGAAACGCTATTTCTATAAATTTATCCTTCCTTCTACAACTCACTCTCTGTAATTTTCTAAACTGTAGTACAATATGTTTTCTGTTTTTTTTTTATAATAACTAAAAAAAAAAAAAAATCAGTATGTTTTTCCATATTTTTAATTTTATTTTATAATAGTGAAATAAAAACTTTTTCACTTATTCTACCTGTGAAATACTAACTTTTTATACTAACTTTATATTTTATATGTTTTTTAAGTCTATTTTATACTTTGGGTACTTAGAAATATAGTATTTTGTTTTAATATTACCCACACTCAGGCAGTGCCTTAGTGGGTTTTCATTTCTTGTTCATACTATTTGTTTTTATATATTATGTTATTATATGTATACTATTTGCTATTATACATTATACTCGTATGTACAAAGAAATGAGAATAAATAAAGTTAAAAAAAAAAAAAAAAACTCTGAAGGAAATTATATTTCTCAGGGCCTCAGTGTGGAGCTAAAGTAAATAAAACTTGAGAGCAATAGATTAATAGAAAAATTAGAAATTTCACATATTTTCAAGAAAAATGTTTAAGCCGCCGCTACCTGAATTTCTACCGATTTCTTACTTATTTACCTTAAGCATTTGAAGTTTTAAATCTCTTAAAAAAATATATGTTATTTTCGAAGATAATATCTAGATGCGTTCCACGCCGAAGCGCAAATTATGTGAAATTCCCTCGATAGAAAAAAATCGCAAAGTATGCTCTCAAAATTATTATAAACACGTTTATTTCAGTTATTTTACAAGTAATAGTTGTGAAAAAATTCACAATGTTTCTTTAAATGATACTTAAGACGCCTTCCACGAGATTTTTGCTCTACTTTAAACGAGTCGTGTTTTATTAAACATTTTCACAATTTTCGCATCGATTTTATCGCTTTAAATATTCGCGCTCTCCTCTAACATTCGTAATTACATATATCTCCTTCTTCTTCAAAATAAGTTTCTAAAAGTCTGTTTAAGGTTTTTTTTGCAACCCCTTCGAAATAGTAAAGTTGCGCCCCCGTGTGGTCCAGAAACCCGCAGTTTTGAAAGGAGATTATATAAATGACCCACTGAGTCGATTAATCATTCTTCTTAAAAAATGGGCGAATTCCGTTCGAGTTTTTAAATTCCCCGCCAAGTTCCTTCACAACCCCCGGCGTTATATTTTGACAAATTCTCAAAATATACAAGTCATCCATCTTCATTAATCTTATTTTTTATTGCTAATGCGAATACGTCTCAATTATTTATTCATCTTGATGAATAACATCTCAATAAATCCACCAGTGTTCATTTCAAACTTTTTCTATTTCGAAAATATAGGGTTCCACTACAGTTGATCCTTCTACAGTTAGCCGCTCGGCATCTTATATACAATATGCAGTCGGTTTAGAGAAAAACGGTATACTTACTTTCACAAAATATAAATAAGTGTCTCCGAAGGGATGTGCAGAGAGAATGTGCCGCCGAATAACAAAAGTATAAAACATATTTTCATACAAATGCAACAAGGATAAAACTACTACTCTATATAATACAGGGTGTCCGAGGGTAAAGTGCATCAACTTCGGGTGAAAGTGATTCTACATAATGGTAGGAGTAAAAAAGATTAATAACTTTTTCCGAAATTCCTACATTTTTTTTCCCATACAAAAAGACGTACCTACTAAAAATCCTTAGTGTGAGGTACGATCTTACTAGCTGAGAGCTTGCCGAGCGGCGTATTTACAAAACCTATACCGATTCAGTCGCGGTAACGACAATTTACATTTTAAATATACCTCTACATTGGTTATTTTTATTACATTGCAAAAACAAAAATTGTTCTAAAATCTAAATAAAATAATTTTTTCTAACGTGTATATTAGAAATTAATAATTTTATTTCTAAATATTTAAATTTTAATATTATTCCCATATATTGTAAATACACCTTTATATTGATAATTTTTTATCACTTTGCAAAAACAAAAATTGTTCCAAAATCTAGATAAAATAATCTTTCCAATGTGTATATTAGAAACTAATAATTTTATTTCTAAATATTTAAATTTTGATATTGAAAATTTAAAGCGACTGAAACGCGGTAGGGATTGTAAATACGCTGCCGGGCGCCCGACTGGATTGTGATTGGCCTGTATTGTAACAGCGGAAAATAATAAATCTGGCCGTACACGCCGGACCAATTTTATCTTTTTACCTCAAAACTACCCCTAAAAGTTGGAATTTCGATCAAAGTTATTCATCTTTTTTACTTGTACTATCATGTAGAATCACCTCCCGAAGTTAATGCACTTTACCCCCGGACACCCTGTATAATAGAAAATATCTTACTCACACTTAATGCAAAAAAACAACATGTCTCATTTTCCTTACAAAAAAAAACCTGATCATAAAGTTAAGTTATTGTAATCCGCGACGAAAAATGTGATCACCCACTCTGTAAACAACATAATGCTATTTGTACCGTAATTAACTCTTCTTCCGAAATTAAATATATCGGTTTGATCATTGATCAAAACCTGAAGTGGAATTGTCACATTTCAGAGTTAGTGAAGAGAGTAAGGAAATGTATATATATATATATATTTGTTAGGTTAAGAAATGTGTAATATACCTTTATTCATTCTTTACTTACCTACGGAATTATAGGTTGGGGAGGATCTTACAAAAACAATCTAAACTCAGTAAAAGTTTCGCAAAGAATCATCATAAAAAAATCTACCTTCTCAACAGAATCACCTTATAAATTGTTTCCAGTACCAAATGTCAATGAGATATTCAAGCAAACTTCCATTATAAAAATGTGTTAAGAAAATAACAAAGAATATCAAGAATTTTACAAACTAATGAGAAATGGAAACCAATTTATTACACCTAATTTTAAAACAATTCAAATGCATTATCATCATATTTTCCAAGCCATAAAAAACTATAATAACCTCCCTTCTGAATTACGCTGTATCATCAACCAATCAGAACAAATAAATAAAATTAAAAAAAAATTCAAAAAAAAACTTTCAGTAAAAAGTAAATATTTTATACAAAACATATTATAACTTACAACGTTATACTATGCTTACAACCTAAGTAAGAATCGTGGCCCCCGATAAATGCATGACCAAAACGACCTTTAATATAATATTTTATAAAATATATATGTAACTCATATTTTGTTTATATTATAAAATAATATATCATTGTATGTATATTTGCGGCACGTAAAAGTATACGTATAAGTTCCATAGCGGAATAAACTCCCTGTATAGCGCTGGTGTAAGACCACCATTGAGAATTTAACTTTGCTTGAAATAGCTTTATCCGTATTTAGTGACCAGATCTGAATACCCAGGTTGTTCCTTACCTTCGTCTATCCCATCTCCTTCCCTTTCCCTCTTCCTTCAATCTCACAACATACATTCAATTTGGGAGGTGGGTATGGGTACCACCGCCCCTGAAACTATTTGTTGGATAACCACACCCATGTCATAAGTCACCCCAAGTGGTGCGCTACGTTTGGTGACTTAGCAGGGGTGTCCGGGTACATGGGGTGATTGGGGCAATTGCCCACCTACTGCGTGGCGGGCCGGATCGGGAAAGATTGGTTGAGGGACACCTAATCTAGACTTCTCCAGCTGGAATCTCTCAAACCTTGCATCGCAGTTGATTCCTACCCACCCCTTATACCTCTTTCCTTCTCAGAGCTTTCTCTCCTACCTTTTCCTGAAAAGACTCTCCACACAACATCCTCAAAGACGACATAGGGCCTCCGGTGTGTAGCTAATGTAAAAAAATACTCCTGGTTTCACGGGCTCCAGACGGTTTTGAGAAATTGGGGTCCGTGAACGGTATTTACATAAAACATCTTATATTCCTTTCAGAATCCAAGGAATTTAAAGAACTTCAAATGATATCCAATGATGATTTGCAAAATGTTGTGTCGTATTATTTCCCACTGTGTAATACTTTGTTGTGGTGTTTCCCATGTGTTGCAGCATTGTCTTAATGAGTTGATTTGAGTTGAAGAGTGTTTATTAAATCTCTATTAAGGTGAGTTTATTTAAAAGGTATTTTCTAGAAACTTGCAGAAAGTCTCATAGATTCGGCTACAACCAAACTGTTAAAAAGCATTGATGTACATAGGTAACACAATGAGGCACTTGCGTGATATTTATATTATTTCGCTTCATGTAGGATTTTTGTGGCATTCAGCTTTTATTATTCAAAACTGCAATAAAGCACTGCAAAAATTACCTTTTTAGTAACCAGAAAAGTGATAATTGATTTTGTGGTTAATTCGTATAACTCCATTTAATTTTGTTTTGTGAAAAAAAATTATCACGTTGTTATTAAGTTCTGCAAGTATTTTAGATTTTTTTTACTATTGTGATAGCTGTTTCGATATAAAGGTCATTAACATATAGAACGACATATATAAAAAAGAGGCTAAGATTGAATTTACTTGAACAAACGGAAATCAATAAAAGAACGGATGATCGTCATATACCTAACTTTAATTAAAAAAGTAACGAAATGATTTATTCCCCAATTCTCAGTATGTTGAATTTAAATTAAAGTCAATAGCAGACACGTCATTATTAAACAAATTTCGAAGTAACCCACAGAATATCCATCGCCATAATTATTTTATCCAATAATAAATCAGTTAAGAGGGCATTACCAGAGAAAGCCGGAAATACGTCATTTTCAAAAAAGTTTTTAGACGTATTGACTCTTCTCCACAAAAAATTATAAATTGATTTCGAAAGATTGTTCTTTTATCTAGCATAGTTATGTAATAAATTTTTAGATTTTTTTTTAATTTTTAGTATAATAAGGTTATTCCATAGGTCGTTGGCAGATTTGTTAAATTTTCAAAAAAGTTTTTGTATTATACCACACCCATTTCAAATAATGTAATCATGCAGTAAAATAAATCAATACATTATCTAGCAAAGTTATGTATTAGAATTTTAATTTTAGTTTCAATAAAATCATTAAAAAATATGTACGTACATGTGTTTCTTGACGAAAATTGGTCCATTTGTGTATTTATTTGCGCACTTACAAACTAATATATTTCAGATTTTTTTAACATTCTTATTAAATTTAGACATTATTGAAAAATGATAAATACTTATAATCAAAAAATACCTACAAAAAGTACATTATTTTAATAGTTTTATCATCACCCCTTTCAGCATTTTTGGATGAAGGTATAAATAAAAGTTAATTTGGATTGAAATACATTCGATATTGAGTTATAATTTAAAAAAGCTGGTACGGAGAATAATCAATCTTTCTCATTGTAACCGCCCTGCACGATCGGAAGAACAACTTTCGACGAAATGTGGATTTTCGTCCACTGGCTGGTTAAACGCTCTTAAGGCACCATAAAAATTAGGCGGATGTAAATAGATACATATAAATAAGCCGTCTCAACGTGACCTAACCATAGTTTGAAAATGGCATTGAACGCCGAAACAGCTGTCACAATAATAAAAAACTAAAATACTTGCAGAACTTAATACCTAATAACTTTATTAAATTTGATTTACATTATATTAAATAAAGAAAAGCAGTAAAATTATATTTACTGTTGTCAACACTTATCCTGTAAAATACACAATCAAAGTAAAATAACTGCTATGTGGATTTTGCCAGCAATAATAGGTTTCAAGATTACTTTCAAAATCGAATAAATAAAATTTAGTTTTAGGATTTCGTTAAAAGTACATGCTAAGCTAAAATTGTCAAATACCTAATAGTTTAAAAATTACAAAAAATTAAAGGCCTATCCAGTTTTGCGCTAAAAACACTTTATTTGTAGATTTAAAAAAATCATGAGCGTATCGAATCTGGTATTTTCATATACGTTTTAATATATTTATTCACACCGATAGTGGTTCACTGGTTCGTAATGTTTTGAAACTTTTTTGTTTTGTCTTTGCCGTCAGTCCTCCCTTACCCCGCAGTAGTCTTACGATACAGCATACCACTAAATAAGCTATAATCGGAATCAAATAATTCTATTTTGTTTTATTAATATATCCTCGTTCCTCATATCCTCTGTTCAAAAAAATATTCACATTTCTGAACCAATTGTAAATATGTGCAAGTTGCTCATTGCTTGGCACAGTTAACAAGGGAATGCACGATTTTTTTATTATCACAAGTCAACCGGTTAAATTCCCACGAGATTTAATTGAAAAATTAGCACTTTTTTCAAATTCAATTGCCGAAATAGGTTGTAATTATTTTAACTTTTTTGTCGGTACCCACCTACTAACATAAGTCATAGACAAGTGGATAAACATTATGCTGGTTAGCGATTTTTAATATAAATTGGTTGAATTTTTGTTTGTAGCAAAAATGTGTGTATGTTCCGTGAATTCTCTCAAAGAAATAGCACCGTCATCTTAGTTATAAAAAACTCCCACACTCAAGTTTAACTCGCATAAACGAATTATTTATTACACATGTATCTATGTGTACTCTGCACAGTAGGGCGGGTCACGACTGTATGGGGAAAAATTCTAGTTTTGATTTGTCTTATGGTGATAAAAGGGTGTTAAATGGAGATAAACAATCACGTAATTTTTTTAATAATATTTGGATATCATTTTCTTCCTTGAATTGTACGCAGCTTGCTGGAATACAATTCCATAGTTTGGTCCCCATATTATCAAATTCATATAAAAAATATTGAATGCGTGCAGCACAAATTTTTACGATTTATTAACTTCAAGTTACATATACCTATTCAACACGACATTGGATTGATTTTGAAATTTCACATAATAGAGAAACACCCACCCTTGTTAAATCTTAAAAAAATGTTAGATAAACTATTAAAAATGAACTATTTTAAATGAAACATGATATAGGGGGAATATTTTGATTTATTTATTAAAAAAATATTAATAAAATTCAAATTATCTCAAGGCAATGTGTATTCAAATACCAGCAAAATCCTTCTTACTCTCAAATTTCAGCATTATTTTGCGAGATTCAATCTTGAGACTATTGTACATGATTTTGTACAAATATACTATATTTGCCATGGAAGATTACAAACAATTTGGTTTGAAGGATTCATTGTAACTTTTAAATACACTAGAAATAACCCATTTTTTCAAAATTTTGAAGTGAATCTGGAGGAAGAAGATCGTATCAGAAATTTGAAAAATTTTAAACCTGTAGTTTTGAACCCATTTGGCACCCATTTTTCGCTTTTAGAATTTAAAAATAAAAAAATTTTAAATGACCCATCTTACTGTAAGGTAGGAGCGTTTATTTGCATCTATTATATTTTATATTTTGATGAGAATAGTTATTATTAGGATTATGTATGTAGTTTCAAGGTCCTTCAACACGTGTCGTTAGTATAGGTAGTTAATATAGTTTTGAGGTGAAAATCAGCGTTTTGAAATGTGTCGCGAGCATCTCCTATCCTTATCACTTATCATTTATTCTTCTTTCTCCCCTCCTCACCTAATAATTATTTTAATGACTCTAGAATACTCCATTTCCAAGCAACTTTATTAGCACAGGAGACTTTTTTGACTTGATTTAAGTTGACTTAAGTATTATTAATTGTTTTTGTGTTTTATTCGTAGAACTCCATTTAGTTTTTTAAATTAAATTTTAATAATGTTATAATGTTATTACCTATCAAATTCTGCAAGCATTTTAGTATTATTTTTGTTATAGCTAAAATACGCACTAAAATACTTTCAGATGATAATAACATTATACAATTTAATTTTAATTATTAAAAAAATTAACTTAAGTATATAACCTTGTACACTATGTACCTATGTATAAACTGTTTGTTTCTTCTAAATAATAAAAATTGAAAAAAATCGAGTGAAGTTTTTAAACTTTACCAAAACAATCTGAACCAATACTTGAAAAGTGAGGTCATAATGTCAGTGTTAATATTGTTCTTTAGGAATTGCTTTGTATATTTTTGTATATTCGTTATTTCACATTATTTAATTAATTTTTTAAGGACTCGTAAGGAACACTGTAGGTTAATTTTAAGTTTATTATAATTAAGCGCACTTGAAGTGAAATATCACAAAACTGCGCTATATAAATACTACGTTATTATTATTATTATAATCAAAGCGACCAATGAGCGCGGACCAGCGTAACTTCCGTTTCATATCTCAACCAATAGGAGCATTTAAAAGTGATATAATCAAAGCGGTCAACGAGCGCAGTTGATAGGTCGCAGGTGCACTAATCGTCATTTCCGTTTCATCCGAAATCCAAATCACAACCGTGCTATAGAAGTTTCCCTTGAAAAATGTAGGTACCAACTACTTTCAAAGTACCTATAACTCAAATTCCAATGAAGCTTTACACAACACTGCTCTGATTCAGCACGATTTTCACGCTTTCATTAAAAAACCTGAGAATGAATGTTTCTTTGAGAATCTTTGTAAATATTTTAAATCATTGTGACTATTGTATCAACATCAGCGTACATTGTCATTAAATCATCAAATGTTACATACACACACACAGCCCGTGTTTATCGCTGATGTTTTTTTTTTTTATTATGAAAGGTAACAGTTTAAAGCAGGGTTTCCCAAACTTTTTCTGCAATGGAACACTTTGCAAACCCATAAATTTTAACGGAACACCTGGCTCACTTTTTGGATTGGTTAATTCCTAATAATATATTTTTTTAAAGTTATTACACAATATTTATTAAGTATATCAACAATGTATGTATAAAAAATGGAATACCTACAAACAAAAAAATGGAATGTAAACAACAACAAAAAATGGAAAATAAACAACAAAAAATGGAATATAAACTTAAAAAAATGGAAAATAAACAACAAAAATTGGAATATGAAAAACAAAAAATGGAATATAAACAACAAAAAATGGAATATAAACAACAAAAAATGGAATATAAACATTAAAAAAATGGAAAATAAACAACAAAAAAATGGATTATAAAAAAAGGTAATATAAACAACAGCAAAAAATGGAATTAATAAAACAATTAATGACATTGATGATTTTGAGTCCTTGAATCGCATATCTTCTTGACATCAGGCATAATATTGGGAAGTTGAATTCTAATATCTGGTGTGGCGTCGAGCCTGTTCCTGCACTAGCACACATCGTATACAGCGCAGTAATAAATTTCGGAGATTTTGATTAGTAGGTATGTAAAATGAAGGTTTACTGCGATTACACCATAACCACCTTAGGTACGTAAAGCTTAGTCTCTCTATCTGGAAGGATCTAGTACCTACCTACTTAAGAAATTTTGTGAAATATTTATACAAATAATGAGAATAATATCAGTATTGTTGAAATATGAATATGTGTTTGTTTTATTAAATTAAATTCTTCCGACAAATTGTCGCGGAACCCCTGTACAGGTTCGGCGGAACCCTAGTGTTCCGCGGAACACAGTTTGGGAAACCCTGGTTTAAAGGAATAAAAGAAATATCCTGAAACCAACGCTTTTAAACGATGGGTGGGGAAGGCGTCAAGTGGATACAGGGCCGGACCGGAAGGAAGAAACTTACTTTTTGCAGTAAATTGAATCTGTTGAGTCGACCAATACGTTATAAAAAATATACAATAAATTAAGATTAGATAAAGCCTCAGAACTCATATTAAATTGTACAGCGCCCTTTAGGTGATTTTTCACAAAAACGGAAATCTACAATTTATCCAATTATTATTATCTATTATTATTGGAATGCCGCTCTCCCGTTATCTTGTACCTAATCAGTTACTCGAGTGCCAGGGGTAAAATGAAATCGCCCGCTGTAAGCCAGCTGACCCTGTTTTCTTAATTACTTAGGTACTTGTTTTTTTGCAAAATGATGTTTTTGTAAATTTAAAAGTACCGACTTACCAAATGCTTTTTTATGTACATCTATTAAAAATATATATATCTGTGTTATGTATCAGAAAATATTCTTGAATTTTATTAGATATATTTTCATGAAGAAATAAAAAATCTCCAAAATAAAAAAATAAAAATAAACAAATCATACGAAACTTTCCTGTAAATAAATACAGTACTATGTCATTATGTATAAAGCAATATATTGTCAATCGCACTCGAATGATCATTCCCCAATGCCAATGGGAAGTCTCCATTATTGTCTATGGCTTCGGTTGCCTCAGTAAATGATTAATTTTGATGAGAAAAATGGGGAATACGAAACCTCCTCGATTTTGTCGAATTTATTAAGGAATTATCAGCCTGAGGTGCAATTGCCCCTTTCGCTCAGTATTCGGGGGAGTCAAAGCGACGGTGACAGCAACAATTTGGAATAGTCAGTGGCGGATACAGCCTATACCCCTTGGCCACCCTAAATACAAGAAAATCTTTCTTCAATCATTCGCTCTACATGTCTAAACCACATAAGCGTCCCTTTCTTAATCTTACTTATTACGCTCTACATGTCTAAACCATCGTCGCCTTGCATTATTTTCATATTTTTCTCACACCTTCATACATGGCTTTCTATAGCATTTAGTCCTTTTTTTTACATTAACTCCACACAGGAGGCCCTGAGGAAAATAATTTCCCTCAGGGCCTATGTCATCTGGGATGCTGTGTGGAGGGTCTTTTTGAGGAGAGGAAGGAATGAACATTGGTCTTGAAGAGACCCATGTTGTAGGAAGGAGGAAACACAGAAGCCGGCAAATAATTCCACAGCCGAGCTGTTGAACACAAGAACGAGTCGAAGAAACGACCCGTTCTCATGTGACAAATGTCAACCGTGTACAAATTTTGGGCACGCATTTGGCGTGTTTCCCGACTATGCACCGGTGCCGAAGGGATCAATGACGCTAGTTCCTCGGAGCATCTGCCATTGTAATACCAGTAGAACAATGTTAGCATTCCCATCCGACGCCTGTGTTCTAAAGATTGCAATCCGTCTGTTAAGATGGAAGAATCTATTAAGCGGACCGCCCGTTTCTGCACAGAGTCGAGGGTATTTTTTAAGTATTTTGGAGCTCCAGACCGGAGGTGGCTGCCAAAATCATATAGTCGGTCTCCTCTTTGTGCGGTTCGTCGTATTCTCCCCGTTGTCTACTTTTTAGTTTTCTTATATCTTTAGCGCCCCCCCCCCTTGAGTTTTTTCTGTATCCGCCACTGGGAATAGTACATACCGTACATAGTACAACAGGGAAGAATGGAAGAGGAAACTAAAGGAAATTGCTGCAAACCAATCCCAGGATTGAAACCAGAGAGAGAGATTCAAATTATTAACGACTTTTCGTTAAGTGCGGTTACATTTCTTTAGACGGCAGCGAAAAAGTCGTTAATTTAAAGGATAAGGATAATTCCTTTGCATTAGGTAGATCCGGAATCACCGTTCATTTCAAGTTCCTTCCACCTTCCACCGGCCCTGTGAGCTTGGTATTGCCAGTGTAGAATATGAAGACGGCGCGGGCGGCTTCCCTACCGTGTAATTATTTGTCAAAATATTTATAACGCGGCCAAAACTCTGCCGTGGATCAAATTGATGAATTTAAATCAATTTAATGACTTTATTTGGGAGGTTTCATTTTATTATTGCATCGATTGAATACGATCAGACTGGTATTCAATTTGATAATCTATATTGGAGCGCGAAAACTTAAACACCGTGTAATTTTATAAGATGATCGTTATATTTTAACGCTATTAAAAATACGAACAATTTAATTTGTTATTTTTGTCTGGAGGTTTGGCAGAAATTTAACTTTGAAATAAAGTACCTAACTTAAATAATACACGCGTACCATTAAAAATGCATTCACTGTCATTATTTCATGTTACTTTTTAAAGGTGAAGAAAGACCCTTTGGCCTCTCCAGCTCGTCTCTCTCAACTCATCGTCTTGCACCGCAGCTGGAGGGATGGATTCACATTGATACGCTGACTCCTAGATTCCTACCCACCCCTCATACTTTTTTCCTTCCCAGAACTTCCTCTCCTTCATTTCCTTAAAACTACCCTCCACACACTATCCCTATGTATGACATAGGCCCTGGCGGAAATTATTGTCCTCAGGGCCTCCTGTGTGGGTTTAATGTAAAAAAAAAACTATTCAATCTCAATATAAGTGATTAAAATTACAGTGTACAAACCTGGGCAAGAATAAGATTTGTGAGATAATAAAAATATATTGCAGATCCCGTAGAAAAGGATCATAAGTCAAAAAATAAAATTTTACGGGAGAGCGAAAATAAATGATAATTGATGAAACAAGCGGTTCCGTCGAAAAGAGACACTAGCAACATCTCGCGGAGTTAGAGTGATCTAACGATGAAGCTATGCGAAATAATGCTAAATCATACAAAATCACGTGTTCTTGTTTTGAAAATTTGATCGCTTGGAAGTATTATAGATGCTTCAATTAAATACAGAGATTAGAGCACAAGTTGGCCTTAGAAAACATCGATAATTTTTTTAATATAACATATGTCTTTTAATCCACAAAATACAAAATGGACTTATACACACAAACACAACATTAATAAAAACATCACAAGTACACGAACATTATACTAGACAACACAATAAATTGTATACAAATACTGTCAAGACTGAAGGTGGCAAGAAAAGTATTGGCCACGAGGGAGTTCACATATATAATCTCCTTCCAGATAACCTTACAGCACAAAAGAATATAAAAACCTTTAAAAAAAACTATTTAAACTTAAGATGTTAGAACAAAATTAAAAATATTGCTACTACACCTGTACTACATATGCTCTGTACTTAAGTTAACAAAGCGAAATATTATATTTCTTTTAACTTAAAAAAAAAAAAGGTCTTTTAATAAGCCGAAAAAAATGAAGTATTAGGTTCATAAAAAATATATTTTTGAATGTAGCTATTACTTTGTGGTTATCCATTATAGAAAAATGAAATAATTTAACTTTGTATAAACCACTTATTTGATGCGCAAATCCGACCGGTTTCGGAACAAACGTTCCTTCGTCAGGGAAAGCTTATACTAATTTGACAGTTTCGAACAATGTTTTATTATGGTAGGGGTGGAGCTGTTGCTAGATAATAATGTAGATTGGGTAGGTAGGTATTAGTGTAGAGTGGGTGAGTAGGGGAACAAATCCATGATTGGGCTATTTGACAATATTGGAAAAACCACTCGTAATTTTGAAATCAGAATCAAAGAACATTTAAGGTGTCTTAATAATAATAATAATAAGTTTGCTAACCATATCATTGAAAATAACCATAGTTTTGAAAAAAATACAGGGATAAATATTCTTCATATTAATCATAAAGGAAAACGTTTAGATAACTTAGAAGCCTTGGAAATTAAAAAATCCCTTAAAAATAATGAATCTATTATCAACAAACAAAAAATATTGTCATATAGCCCAATCATGGATTTGTTCCCCTACTCACCCACTCTACACTAATACCTACCTACCCAATCTACATTATTATCTAGCAACAGCTCCACCCCTACCATAATAAAACATTGTTCGAAACTGTCAAATTAGTATAAGCTTTCCCTGACGAAGGAACGTTTGTTCCGAAACCGGTCGGATTTGCGCATCAAATAAGTGGTTTATACAAAGTTAAATTATTTCATTTTTCATAAAAAATACTTTCAAATGCAAATTCTCCTACTTATAAACCCCTTTTGGGATGGCTTTATTGTGTAATGTTGCAAATTCAGTTTTTTTTATAATAATCGCATAAAAATGATATTAATACCTGAACTTCACAAAAGAAGTGTTTGGCGATGTTCTTCTTCAGGAAATTAAAAGTGGTGTTACCCAATTGCATATTTCTCCCTTCATCCGCAGAAGGAATGAAAGCGCGTTGTATTGCCGCACTCACACTCAATAGTCACCCGGTCACCCGGATTTCGCGCCGAATAGACGTGTTTTGCTCTTCGCGTCGCTTTTTTCTATAAAAATGTATATGCGAAACAACAAATAAAGGCTATTGATTCGTCAACGCTAGTCGCTTGCTCCTCCCAATTCCAAATGGGTCTAGGACTAGGAAATCGTCTAAAATAAGGCTTTCGTTGAGTATAGATAATAACTTTACTATTCAGATATAAAGAGAAAATATTAGTTATTATTTTTAATTGTTAAACTAACGTTTAAGACAAGATTTTTATGCTATTATTATAAGCAATAATTAATAGTCGCGTTGGCGTCATGTATCTTTTCTCGGAAGATTTTTCAATGTGGATGAGTGTTTCAGGCTGATAATTATTGCTTATAATAATTGTTAGAAAATATTAGGAAAAAGAACATTTTTACTTACGACCCTTTTTTACCTGGTGTGCGATATGATAAAAGCAAAATTTCAGTGCACATTTAGATAAGATTAGAGAACATGTAAGATAAAAAACAACATTTAGATGAGGAATTATTATTATTTAGTTGAAAGAAAGGTTAGAATGTGGACATATTAAATTCGTAAATGTTTGCATTATTGTTGCGTGTCGGTACGCATCTCTTTACAAAATTTAATAAAAACTAACAAACTTTTAAAGAAATCCCGTTTGTTATACAAAATTTAATGGAAACTAACAAACTTTTAACGAAAGCCTTGTAAAAAATACAAAATTTTAAAACAAACTTTTTACAGAAGTCCGTTCGTTATACAACATTTAATAAAAAAAACTAAAAACTCTTTTCAGAAGTCCGTTCGTTATACAATATTTAATAAAAACTAAAAAAAATTTACGGAAGTCCGTTCGTTATACAATATTCAATAAAAACTAAAAATTTTTTTACAGAAGTCCGTTCGTTATACAACATTTAATAAAAACTAAAAACTCTTTTCAGAAGTCCGTTCGTTATACAATATTTAATAAAAACTAAAAACTTTTTACGGAAGTCTGTTCGTTATACAATATTTAATAAAAACTAAAAACTTTTTACAGAAGTCCGTTCGTTATACAACATTTAATAAAACCTAGCAAACTTTTAACGAAAGCCAATTTGAGCTTTTTTAACTCTGCTGATATTATTAAAAGGTATTATAAATCACACAAAAAAGGATTTTTAAACCAATATTATTTTAGAAACAGATTTTACTAATAATATTAAGACATTATCAATTTAAGAACCATTATTAAAACATTAGGAAGCAGGGGATGACTTAATTTGTGGACCATTATGTGCCTTTTATAAAGCGGGCAATGTTAACCCTAAAATTTGTTTGTTATTTTTTATGGATCTAAACGATGTTTCTGGTTAGAATGTATTTAGAAAATAATGTATACAGTTCATTATTTGCTACTGTAATATCTCCACAAAATAATTCGTAAGACTGTGCGATATTTAATATGATATATTTTAACGGGAAATCAAAAATAATCAGTGTTAGAACGATAGATCAATACCTACCTAAAACATCCCCTTAAGCTAATTTTTTCAGTTTTTGGAACAACTCGTATAGATCACATAGAAATCGTTGTATCTCCCTTGATATCATGGTTAGAAATATGATCTAAACGAGTTTAGAAAGAGCTTTATATTCAAATCTAAAAATTAACCGTTTAAAACTATTTAAAAAGTACACCTTTATGAAAGCAAAATTTCCGACCGCAATAAAAAAAATGAATCTGGAAAATTTTTATGAATTATTTTTACACGACAAAATAGTGAGTTGACGATAACGCTTATAATACATTTGCCTAATAAAATATTTGTGTCTTTATTTTTTTCGTTATCGTTTATAAAAAAACGTAAGGTGAGCCATTTTTAAAACATTCTTGTTTGCAATCAAAATTTTTATATAAAATTATACGTTTATTTCGAATTATAAAATTTTAAATCGTATTTGATCATCTTTCAGATCCTCTTTTTATTTTTCGGATACATTTATTTGGATTTTATCGCAATATTGAAATATTTTGACCTTCCGAAAAGCTAGACCATCAGAGGCCTGAGTGGATAAAATCACACATTAATATTTTTTGCCCGGTATAAATAAATTCATATTGATATAATTATTGCGCAACGGCAAAGTGCCAGACATCTAAATTATTATTGTAGTTCAGACAGTACCGGAACACCAAAAAAAAAATCCGCCGGTATTTGCAACAAAGGCCCTGTCCGGTGGATAGCGTGCACTTACTTCAACAATTGGCACGAGGAGAGGATGCACTTTAATAAATAATCTTCGATTAGTGGATTATTTCCACAAAACGTCTTTAAACAGCTTAATTATTAAAATAAATGGGATAAAAAAGGCGTGTGCAAACCGCGGTCGAACAGCTGGAAAAGTCGTAGAAAAAACCAAAATCACACCTTTCATGAATGTTTACTCTTTTTGGAAAAAACGTGATTTATGTTTTTATCTAACAAACGAGACAATAAATTCCTCTTCATAAATGTTGCCTTTGTCTCATTTGTTACAGGGATTAGATTGCACCCGGAACTTGCACTGAACAACTCAGCGGACCTGCAATCGTACCCAGGGCCGGATCTACGAAATCTGGCGCCCTGTGCAGTAGGTACCGATGGCGCCCCCCCCTACATTTTTATTTTGATTAAAAATTCGTCCACCCCAATTTTTATTTTTTTTTTTTTATGTAATTGTTATTTTTTTTTACACTAATTTATCAAATAAAATCAAGACATATAAAGGGTGTAACTTTTCTACGTGACCTGGCGGTAGCTCTCACACTCGTTTTTTTTTAAAGAGAGGGTCGCCAGGAGCCCTATAGTCTCTGAATCTATTGGGTAAACATAAATTATGGTGCTATTTTAATTATTTTAGGAAAAATACCTTTGCAAGATATGCTATAAAATAATACAACGAATTGTTTGTTTGTGCCCGTACCATGATTTAAAATATAGGTTACCAGTCAATGCGGGTGGTTTCGCTGAACTAGGTCCATTAGACATACTTGAGATTTACTGCCTATATACCCTACGCGAATATTAGAAAAAGTAAATACAAATACGTTCTCATGGCAACGTACAACACAAGAAAAGCATCTACAGCTTCTGACTAGCAACAGGCAGTCCCGACGAGAGACAGTGAGCAGTGATAATAAGAATATAACCTCAAATTTGTACGTTGCATTTCCGCTGTGTTGAGCGAACAAACACTAAACACTGACGTATGGTATCAACGGCTTACAAACAAAAATACCGCGCTGTGATTGGTTATTGAATTTGGATCGCACCTATTCGTCGTAAAAGACGGTAAAAGATATATGGAAAAATAGATCTTACGTTTAAACTAAATATATGGAATTTGTAAAAAAATTCTGTAACTGACTATAAAGTCGTAAGCCGTTGATACCAACCTGATGCGTGCGCATTCTGTTTCTTTGGAAAGTGTTGCTAGAGCGTAATAATTATTTCGTACTATGGGTAATTTTGAAACGATTCAGGGAATATTATAACTAAATTTTAATACAATATTTATTTTCTCACGGCGCCCCTTCGGAGTTGGCGCCAGGTTTCTGCACGTTTTTGAACGTATGGCAGATCCGGCGCTGATCGTACCAACAATATAAGTTTCAATGCCACCATGTACGGTATTTCTAATTTAACTAACAATAACATTCATCACTTACCATGTCAATTATTGGTAGGGATCTGAATATTTCTCGGTATTTTCCGTCCAAAATCTTTTGGGAAAAGCGGTGTTATTTTTCAGAAAATGTGGTGGTATTTTGGAACAATGGTGACATTTATGCTTTAAACTAGTAATAATAGTAATAATTTCAAATTTCAAAATAAATCAGTTTTTGCTGCGGATTTGGCGAAAAGTTGTGTCTTCCCCCTCCTTTATTCCCCCCCTCTCTGATTCCTCTCTCCATCCCTCCTTCCCTCCCTTCCGCTTAATACACTCATTTTTCAAACAACTTGCGCGCTATCCATTGCAATATTTTTATATTGCAATGGATAGATGAATGGTATAGGGCAGGGATAGTTCCGGAACATTATTTTATTAAATGATAAACAAATGTTATGAATAAAGGATTAACCAAGGGTTTTTTACAATATTAACGAGAAAAATGATATTTTTTGCCTTGGACTATCCTCCGAATTTTGGACTAAAGTTTGAATATGTTCATCATGGTTACGCACATACTAATACATACACATACCTACACAGCACATACATACTATCACTGCTTGGACTTGGTTTTAATTATTGTTGCAAGTCCTTTTGTCCTTATTCCCCCAATCGCTTACCCGCCAACCTTACCCAGTCTGCAATAAACTCCCGCTGCATATAGCCATCACTGTGCTCTGCTCACGAAAAATCCGCTATCAAAATAATTGCGCCGTGTACCTACTATAAAATAACGAACATTTACGCCTATTGTGATTGTGCCTCTTGGATGGGAAAGGAATCATACAAGTGCTTTACCCTTTTCCGGTGAGTCCTCTCCTTTTCTTTGCAACATGTATTTTTACCATTTTTAGGCAGTGATTAGTAACACAAAATTCAAGGTCCTTCGCCAGTCATTTTACAAAAAACACATAATCCACTCTCACCACATAAATAATCATACAATGTTAAGTCTGCTCGGGAATTTATTTTTAATAAAGTTCACTTACTTCACAAACATACGTTGACCCAAATAATTTTTTTTTAATTCTATTTATTAGCACAAACAATTTTTTTTCAAAACTCTTGACAAGAAACTTCCTGTTTTTGGTGTTTTAAAACTGTATTTTCTTGGAAATTCATCGTGTCCATCTGGAGAGCAGCTTCATTGTTCCATTCATCACCAGGATGCAGAGAGTAAATATTAGTGAGGAAGTCAACGACATTCTCTATTTCCTTAAGATCTGTGAAATTCCGCACCCCTTACCCACTGCGACGACTGACGATCTTGACGTTCGTTGGCGAATCGACGGCAGCAAAGACAAAGCGCGGGAAAAATGATCAAATTACGTACTCAAATTGCATGGTAAAATATTTTGTATTGTTAACACAAGGTACGCACCAAATAGGTCGGCGGTCCGGATCGGATAGAGTTCACCATTACATGAAGAAACCTTCCCGGGCATGCGCACGACAATATACCAAAGTTTCCTCTCAATCAGATGAACGGTTTGGAACGCATAAGGGACAAACAAAGAAACATTCATTTTTATATACATACTCGTATTAAGATAACATTACTTTCTTGTGTTAAAATACCATTAAAAATACGAAAATTTGTGTTGTCCGAAAATAGCGATCTTAAATTTTGCAGGTCTCAAAGTAGTGCATCTCTGATATAAAGTTTCCCCTCTATCCTCCTGTTTAGCGCGCGGTAGGTCTAAGTAAAACCAACCTACTGCCCTAAAAACAAATGAGGGATTAGTTAAATGAGGTAAACATGAGGAATTATTTAAACTGTCCTCATTAGCTGTGCAGTTTTAACTGGATGATTGGTCAATTGAAAACAATATGTAAAATAACCTCTAGGAGGGCTAATCATTATTATTACCCTTATTAAAGGTCCAGACCTTGTTACAACTCTTTCGTGTATACATCTCTTTTATTTTTATTTTTGGCTTTTTAGATTCAAGGTAATTTTAATGTTTTAGTGTTTTGGGTGGAATGCATTAAAATGGTAACCTGACGAATGGATCGCAGATGATAGATGTGGACGCTGTGTTTATTTAACTGGAATTTCATTGGGTGGTGCTCCGATGAACAAATCGGAACAAATGAACAAAACATCACAAATCTGTGATGTTTTATTATTATTTAAAATTATCAACGGATATTTGGATAGCCCTGAACTTGTGAACATGATAAATTATCAAGTACCTAACAATTACAACACCAGACTCCAAGCGCCATTTAACGTAGTTGCTTCTCGCACTAATTTTATGTTTAACTCCTGTCTTCAGAGATTGCATCGTGTGGGGAATGAAACTTGCTCTATCGATATATTTTTTTATAAAAACATCGCTTCCTTCAAAAAGCGTATATGTATGCAGATGCAAAAATCCTTAAATGTTCCAGATTGTTAAAAGTAACAAATTTAATACCCATTGCTCTGTAACTACTTTCATAGTATATACTTACTTCTTTATACATATATGTAATTGCTGTGTGCCTTTTATTTTATTTTTTTTCCTGATAATAACAAACTAATGTAAAAATCCTTAAAGGTTTCACATTGTTAACAGTAACAAACTTAATACCCACTGCTCTGTAACGACATTCATATTACCAACTTACTTATTTACATATGTAATTACTGTGTACCTTTTCTTTTTTTTTTCTTTTTCATAATAATAACAAACATACGTACATTTATGATAGCAAAAAAAATTATAATTAAAAAAATAATTAATTACAAGAAAATTACCTACTTTTATATTAATCGTTAAAAATGTTTTACACCACTGAAATACCGGTATGCTTCAAGTATATTTGGAATCACATTTTGTGTGATATTGTGACAATAATTATTGAATATAATGTAGCGTGAGCCCAAATACGAATCCGCTGGTTGAACTCCTTTGTAAACAATTACTCGAATATTGATACCTACTTATGTAAACCCTACTTATATCTTTCTAGCTCTGTTTATCATTTTATGTACTATATACTTAATTATGATACTGCATACTTGTTATAATGCTCCTGTACAATTTATTTTATATGTAAAAGCCATCAAGGCGTAAACAAACAAATAAATAAATTGTCATCAAGGGCGTATAATTTGGGCCTTCAATTTGGGAGGCGGGAATAGGTACCGCCGCCCCGGGAACCTTTATTGGATAACCAACACCTCTGCCATAGGTCACCCAAAGTGTTTCGCTACGTTTGGTGATTTAGCAGGAGTGCCCGGGTTCATGGGGTGAGGTTTGTCTAGGTCTTAGAGGCGGATGACCAAGATAAAGTGGAACCCCAGATTCCTACCCACCTCTTAAACTCTTTTCCTTCCCAGAACTCTCCTCTCCTTCCTTTCCTTAAAAAAACCCCCCACACAGCATCCGCAAAGATGACATAGGCCCTGAGGGAAATTATTTTCCTCAGGGCCTCCTGCGTGGAGCTCATGTAAAAAAAATATCTGTCATAGGTCATTTCACAATTTGGGTGGCGGGTATAGGTACCGCAACCCCGGAAACCATTTATTGAATAACCAACACCACTGCTATAGGTCACCCCTAGTGGTTCGCTACGTTTGGTGACTTAGCAGGGGTGCCCGGGTTCAAGGGGTAAAGTTTGTCCAGGTCTTGGCGGCGGACGCATCTGTCCATCTTCTGCGTGGCGGGCCGGATCGAGAGAGACTGGGTGAAAGAGGCCTTTTGACCCTTTCAGCTGGACTCTCAAGACCCATCGTCTTCACCGCAGTTAGAGGGATGGATTCATTCGTCCTTCATGCTTATACACACTAACCCCCAGATTCCTACCCACCCCTCTTACCTTTTTCCTTCCCAGAACTTCCTATCCTTTCCTACCTTGAAAAGACCCTCCACACAGCATCCCCTAAGATGATATAGGCCCCGAAGGAAATTGTTGCCCTCAGAGCCTAAAAGGGTAAAAAAAAGATCACCCCAAGTGATTCGCTACGTTTGGTGACTTAGCTGGGGTGCCCGGATTCATGGGGTGAGATTTTTTCGGGTCATGCGTGCCCACCAGCTGCAGAGAGAATGGTTGAGAGAGTCCCTTTGACTTTTCCAGCCGTACTCTCTGAGAATATCGCCTTGCACCGCAGTGGGAGGGATGGATTCATACGTCCATCATTCTTGAACACACTGACCCCCAGATTCCTACCCACCCCTAATACCCTTTTCCTTCCCAGAACGTCCTCTCCTTCTTACCTAAAAAGACCCTGCACATAGCATCCACGAAGATTACATGGGCCCTAAGGGGGATTATTTTCCTCAGGGCCTCCTGTGTGGTGCTAATGTATATTTAGGGGGGGGTTCAAACCGCTTACCTCATTAGCCTCAGTTTTGTTAGGAATAAAGAGAAGCGCGCAGAATCTTCAAAACTCCATAGCACATGATGGAATTGAATTGAGGCGCGATAATACTTCGCGTTGGTCCGTAAATTATAATCAGAAAATGCTGTGCTAATTTCGTGTCCACAAAACTCACCCCTGCTGCTTCAGCCAACAGATTTTAAACTTTTTAGTTTAGATATTTATTTCAGAAATAAAACAATTGTTCATAATTTTAGAATTAATTTAATAACATTCATAAATTAATAACTCTGAAATACTTTACTTAAACTATTAAATATTATTAAAAGTTTTTAGCGACGTAATAAAAAATAACAAAATATTTATCATCTATTCCTCTCCTAGTTACATAAGTAAATGCGTTTTCTCTTCTAAAAATATTATTTTAAAGCATTGAAAAAGTTATATTACATACAAACTCACATTAATATTTTTAAACAGATAATAATATACTTTAAAAATATATTCATTCTCTTGTATATATTTTTACGTAAGCAAAAAAACTAGTAGAAAATCTAGAAGGCATTCCTTAAAAAACTAGGTCTTAAACTATTTAACATTAAGTTTAAATATAATTTTAATAACTTAATAGCTATGTTTCTTTGGACTTAACTACTTAATTGAATCTTTAAGTTGACTACCTATAATTCGTTTGTCGGCGTTCGTTAATAGCAGGTAGGTACATTAATCCTTTATTAAAACCAATAATAATTAATAGTTCACGCAGGTAAAACGAATTTTTAATTGACAAATGATTATTTGCACATCTGAAACTAAATTGATTATGATGGGAGTTTTTCGTATGCAACTACTTTTTTCTCTGCTTAAAGAAGCCACAGATAATTAGCATATAAAATTAAGAATGGAATATTTCAAATATGTTTTTTATTCGGTTATTGAGGGTAAAAAACACACTCGAACCTATTTTTTAAATTAACCATGGATTCGATTTTTTTATTGAATACAAGCGAAAACTGGCATGCGTTGCAATGCCACTTAAAGAGAGAAAGTGTTTGTGTTTAATTCTGTTTATCAAAGTGCTTTTGGACACAATATTTTTGGTTTTTCCTGGTGCGTACTCGAAGAAATCAGAAGGTTTTCCGACGCATGAGCATATGAGACCACAAACGGCTTTCTGTGATTTCCAAATTTACTCCTGCTATCCCCTACCGTGACTACGTCTCCTTTGTAATCCCTCCCTCTGCCTCTCCCTCATTCCCCACCTCTCCCTCATTCCTCACCTCTCCATCACTCCAACCATGCGTGTCCTTTCCCATATGCCCCCGTTTTTGCCCCCTTTCAAAATTATTGTCACGGCAACAACGCATCTACGGAGACGTCACGGTGCAGTGTGAGAGAGATGCAAGAAAATTATGGCTTTTTTTCTTTGGAGGAATCATACCTACGTATATTGTGTATCTGATCTTTTGAAAGAGCTGTAGCATTTTTGTGTTAAGGCCAAGTGTAATCATTTTTTAATTTGAAATAATGATTATATTATTACGCAAATCGATAAACATAATGTTTTTAATAAGAAAAATATTTTTTTTACATTTTAAAAATTAACATAGGTTTAGCATTTATCAAAATCAAGTCAGAAATACGACCTTATTCTGACCATTTTTCGTATGTTTTAAAAAATATTTTTAATTGCTGAATATCCTCAAAGTATACCTTCAGGGGTTTTCTTTAAAACCTCGTAAAGGAATTTAAAGAAAGAAAAATTAATATGTTTTTAATAATTTTTTTTCATAAACACCAATTTACGTGTATTTTTAAACGCTGATAACAAATCTTCGGATTCGTTTATTTAAAAAAACGTTACGATAAATTGTTGGTATTATATTTTTCCATTTTTTAAAGACAATTTTATAATTTAAAACTTCAATTTAACAATGAAAACCGGGAACTTTAATTACTAGCAAAAGCCCTCTGTCGTGTGGCGCCCATTTATCTTTCTGTTTACGGTAAGATTTGAAACTAAAAGCTTTTTTCAAATTATTTCAAAAGATGGCAGTAATCAATCGCGGTGAAAATCTGATATATTATTATGTTCATTTTTGGAGAGAAAATTTCATCCATCTGCCTATACATGCAGGTACCTATTCGTTTTATGGTATGATTTGTGCATTATGTTTTACCATTTGAGAATAATTGTGCATGGTCAATGGTGTTTGACCATCATAAACGATAATAAATCAGTAGGTATAGGATCATAACTCCGTGCTAACAATTAATTCTGACGAATCCGACGGAAACATAAAATGTGATCATGATCCGTTGTTAGTTTTTTACGGTTTTTTTTGTAGGTTTCAAAGGGCATTTTGAAATAGATGGATTGTAAAAAAAAGTTTTTGGTGGACTAATTTTTAAAAGTTTCTTGATGTGTAATGGCTTAGTACGATAAAAAGTTATAAATGTACATATTTATATTTTTGTTTGTGGTTTTATCAAATAGGTCCATAGTTAGGTACCTATTGTCCTAATACAATCCTTATTTGTATGTACCTACATTAAGTTTAAAACATTTTTTTTAAATTGAATCAATTACACATGTCGGTAAATTAGAGTTAAATTTATTTACATTTCCTCATAATTTTATTTGCTTTGGTATTATAAAAATAATGAAAATAGTGAAGAACAGGACGTAGTAGGTAGTTACTCTCAGTATCGCCCTGGTGTAAGACCACTAAACAGAATTGAAACGTTACTTGAAATGGTTTTAGCCGTGTTTGGTGACCAGATCTAAATAGCTAGCTACTTCCCCACCTTCCGCTTCCCCATTTCCTTCCCCTTCCCACTACCTTCAGCCTCACAATATACCCCAATTTGGGGATTCCATAGGCTCATTGGCTCCAGACGGGAGCAGTTGGGGCTTGGGGTGACTTATGGCAGAGGTGTTGGTTATCCAATAAATGGTACCGGGGCAGCGGCACCCACACCCACCTTCCAAATTTATTGGATAATCAGCAACAAGAGGTTCACTACGTTTCCTGACTTGTTTGTGACGTCACACTAGAGGGAAGGGGGTCCCACAATTTTTTTATATGAATACCGCACAAGAGTGCCATTGAGTCTGCTCCGGTCTGGAGCCAGTGAGATTATGGCATCCCCGATTGGGGTATGTTGTGAGGCTGAAGGTAGCGGGAAGGGGAAGGAGATGGGGAAGAGGAAGGTGGGTAAGTACCTATTATTCAGGTCAGCAAACACGGCTAAAAGCCATTTCGAGCAACGTTTCAATTCTGAATGATGGTCTCACACCAGGTCGATACTGAGAGTATCTCCCACTCTGGAACGTGCCGCAAATATACTATATATTATTTTCAATGAATTAATTTTGAAATAACACAAACTAATCGAATAAAATTTATTTGCTGTGCCGGGATTCGAACCCGCTACTTTCAGATTGCGAGTGAAGAGCCTGACCGCTAGACCACGCCAGCCGTCAAATGTCAAATGCCAAATGTGACGATGCGTGACAGGGACGGGGGGGGGGTGGGGAGGGTCAAAAAATCATAAAATTCATGTGACGTAATTTGTAGATGGCCCCTTTATGAGGTATTCACAATGAAAATAAAAAAAGTTACTTTTTTATTTTCGTTATGTAGGCCTATCGCTAGGTATTTATAAGGTCTATGTATATAACAATCTGAATTCGGAAACGTGGTCTTTCAACAGGGTCATTTAGGTAACATACCGTGCACAAATCATGCCATTGCCACGTGGTCGTGAGCTTTCAAATGTTTTGAGTCTAAGAGTGCGTTTTTCAAAAAGAGAATTCTCATTGATGTTTGTTTGTGTCGTAAAAAAAAGAATTTTGAAGTATTTATAGTACCTACGTCAAATGTGCTAAGTACTAATACCATACTTACGGCACGTTCCAGAGTGGAAGATACCAGTATCGCTGGTGTAAGACCACCGAACAGAATTGAAGCGTTACTTGAAATGGCCTTAGACGTGTTTGGTGACCAGATCTGAGGTACTTCCCCACCTTCCTCTTCCCCATCTCCTTCCCCTTCCCACTACCTTCAGCCTCACAACATTGGGGATGCCATAGTCTCACTGACTCCAGACGGGAGCAGTTGGCACTCTTGTGCGATATTCACATAAATGTTTTTTTTAATCTACAAAACGGTCAAGGTATAATTTGGGAGGCGGGTATGCAGACGCATCCGTCGCCAAGACCCGGACAAACAACGCCCTTGCAACGAAAATATGAAAGAGAAAAAGTCCCATTTGTGACCGTTATCTTTTTGTATTTTTCTGTGCCCCGTCCTCTTCCTCCCTGCCGCTAAAATATATAAAATACATGTCGTTGTAAAGGACCACCACGTCCAAGTTTTGCTATGGTGATAAAATTAACGAAAAAATATAATTTCATGGAGTTCAGGTAGTAGGACACGTACGCTGTAGCATCTGGTAGCAACCCGTAGCAACCCTAGCCGCCCGAATCCTGCTGTGACGTGACCACTCGGTGATAGGATGTGTGACATGTTGAAATAAATATAATATTTATTTTTCTAGTGGCATCTTTCGGATTTTAACGAAACTTTTTGAAAACAAAATAATCTCAAAATGAATGATAGAGACCGTTTTGTCCGCCAGATTGCTCTGATGCTGTTTTGTACTAATATTATACCTATTCCTCTTCGCGTTAAGTAAAGTATATTTTTTGCCATTTTTGCCGTCACGGTATCGTAACCGTGAACATCACTGTAATTATAAAATCACACAAAGAGAGGATATATTAATCTCTCGTTTGTGACCAACTGCATCAATTACCTTATATTTTGTGCCCCATGTTACGTGGCTAAAAGATCTAAGCTTTCTAATAAAGAAATATATGTATGTCTTCTCCATGTCGACGACCTGTATTTTGTATTTCTACATAAAAATGTGTGAAATGTGATTGTAAATTTAGTTTTTTAATAGAAGTATATTTAAAATAAAGTATTTACCCCGTTATGAATCATTAGACCCGGGTCAAACACAGGAGCGGATTGCCATTAAAAATGGCCCAGAAAATACTGGAAGAACATTTAATGGATTTTTTTTCTGGTAATAATAATCAAAATCTATTAAATCGTTAATTAAAACATACAAATCGTTTTTATTTGTACTGTTGCAATAATAGGATATGACAGCTTTCGACCTCTACTTCTGGGGGTATAGCACGGTCGGTCGATAAAACCCTATGTCAATACGATATTGACCACATTCGTCATCCATGGTCAGTTGATTAGTTCACCTAAGAAGCGATCAATTTATTCCGTTCGATCTTGGAGAAACAAAAGTGGTTAAAATATGACTAAAGACCTCAATAACTAAATAACTATTAAGTCCTACTACATACTTACTTTAACCAGTGTTTCCTGACATTATTTGGAATAAAAACGTGAACGAAATTTTGGTCTCCGGTGACATTTTTTTTGTGCAACTAAAAACATATATAATTCGCACATATTGAACAGTTAGGTGCGGGTGAGGAGTTCGTAGGTTACTAAGTGATCAGTAACCAATGGGTGGAAGAAAAAAAGTGTGATTTCCAAGAAAAAAAAACATTAAAAAAGTCACAGGAGTTAAAATTTCGTTTACATTTTTTACTCCAAATGATGTCAGGAATCACTGGTTAAAGTAAGTCAAGTACCTACCTACGTCTCTTAAGGTTCGATGACACTGAGCGAGTTTACAAGCTACTATCTACTAAGATAAGTTTTAAGATTTTCACGGCCAAAAGCATTTTCGTTATTTGTTTTTGGGGTGTTGTGCCGTGTTGCGCTACCTCCTTCTTTAGCCAACGTTTCGGACATCGTTGCAGTGTCACATCTACCGGATCTGCCGGATCTGCCGGATCTGCCCTGATGATGGACACTGCAACGATGTCCGAAACGTTGGCTAAAGAAGGAGGTAGCGCAACACGGCACAACACCCCAAAAACAAATAACGAAAATACTATCTACTAAGTTTAAAAGCGGGTAAATCGGCGAGTGAGATTTTCATGATGACACACAAAACTGTCCACTCGCTCAGCAGCGTAGGAAACTGAGGTCGCTGCTAGCGCCAGTAACAAGAATAACGACGACTGCATGAAATAACTCTGTAATGTTTGACAGACGAAATCAGCTGTTTATTGGCAGCCATCTTGAAAAACATAAATAAACCAATCACGAGCAAGCGTGTGGCGAATAAAGTTGACGACCTTTCAACTTTTTTTGTAGATTGTCAACATTCTGCTAGTTTGCAAGTAACACGATGACACTGAGCGAGTTTACTAACAGATAGTGAATTTCCCAGACAGTAGCTTGTAAACTCGCTCAGTGTTATCGAAGCTTTAACGACCTGTATACTGTAGTCTAGTATTTTACGAAAGAATTCAGATTAGTTAATTCAAAGATTTAAAAAAAAATAACATTTAATTGCAAATGATAATTTCGGAATTAAGGAAGACTTCGGTGGCTGGGTCATGTGGAGAGAATGACCGAGCATCAAGCACCAAAGTCCCTGCTGAACTCAAGACCGATAGGGCGAAGGAGCCTGGGAAGACCAAGACTAAGATGGAGCGACAACGTCCTCAAAGACATATCTATCTTGGAGCTTCAAAACTGGAGAGAGCTGGCTCAAAACCGAGATGAGTGGAGGAAGACTCTTGAGGAGGCCAAGACCCACCAGGGGTTGTAGAGCCAATAATGATGATGATGATGATGATAATTTTTTAAATATTGTTCACGGTCTGCAAGGTTTGTTGGCTAAATGGCTTTCTTGTTCTCCCTGCTCCCTGGCCCAGTCTGTCCCTGGCCTAATGGCACCATACGCCTTCCGTAACCCAAGTCGGATAAAATATAATATTCACGCAAATTAAACGCGGGATTTTTATAATTATTTGGATTGAAGATACCTCTACTTGCGGTGAACTTGAGAAAAAAAAACATAGAGCGCTAGAAGACAGATGTTTTACTCGCCAAATGTTATTGCCTATTTAAGTAGGTAGGTACTGTAGTATGAACTCTTTGGATTTCAAATGCATCTATGCAATTAATTGACACGATAATATAAAGTTGAAGAAACTGCTTTTTTTACCTCTTTTGTATCAAATTTGTCGAAAGGCCTACTCTACGTTTTGGAGTAAATCTCGCTTGAAGGGTTGTGTCGTCATCAATGATGGTTAACTTATTTTTTACAAGAGTAAGGGGTGAATGTATTGAGAATCTACTAAAGTTGGTGAATCAGCATTATATTATGCAAAAAGTCGTAAAATACGACCTGGAAACAGTGTGTCTCCTATTATCGGAAAGCAATTTTTCAGCCTCAAATAAGAGCATAAGTTCAGTTTTTTCAATTACCAGGCAAGGGCGGATTGTGGAGATTCCATCACAGTACAGAAAACTGTATTTATTAAACATTTAATTTTTCTATTGTTTTGATACTTTTATAAACCTTCCTTTACATACTTGAACTTATAAAAATGAACTTGAAGTATGATACTTCAAGTTTATTTCTCACAGTAATTGTTGATTTTTTTGGGTAAATATTCGGAACAAACGTCAACGGTTGTGTCATGGGATTGTGTATGTTATCTTTACTTTAAAAAACAGCCTACGTTTTTGAATGGTTTGTTTGGCTACGCAGGGTTTGTGTAGCGGGTTTGTGTATATTATCTTAATTTTAAAAGTTTTATCAAAAAAACTGCAAACAGAGTGATTTGACAGTGTGAAAGCAAATTTTCAATTTACGTAAATAAAATTAAAAATGTAACATTTTCAACCTCCCCCAATGCAAATAGTTGTCTTTTATGGTAATTAAGAAGAATCTAAAAGTTTTATAAAAAAAAGTGCGTATTAACCGTTGACGTTTGTTCCGAACAATTACCTTTTTTTGCCCGTCCGCCCCTTGTGCTCCCCCCAGAAAAAAATCCTGGATCCGCCCTTGTTACCAGATAAGTAGATACGTATCTACTCAAAATTTTGTAAAAATACTTAAGAAATAACAGAGTGTATTCCAATCTAAAAAAATGCAATTACTAACTACTTATTACAGTGTTTTATAAACTTCTGCCATTTACCTCACGATATCTTCTCGTTCAAAGCGAAATCTGTTTGTTATGACGACATTGCTTGAATTCACATTCAATAAAGACGACTTTAACTATAATATTTCCTTGCAAATTGTTATGCATTATAAAGCGTTTCTAATCATTCCCACGATACATAAAAAATATATGTTCAGGAATTAAAATTTTCACTGAGGGGCATTTTGGTTACCACTACTGCCATCTGGTAACGACGAACTGCGACAAACTCCTTTTTCAACCGCCGTGAAGAAACCTGCATTACCGACCGCCACAGCGCCCCCTGTCCGACCGGCTGACACTATCGACATGTTCGTTTGCGATCCGCCATTATCTCCCGCCGTTTGAATACTGGCGGGACTTGGTCCTGGATTCGGATTACTGTGCAAATTTACTAACAAACTTTGCCTGCAGAGTCTTGTAATTGTATTCAATTTTTCCATTTCTTCATTCTTTTCTGCGTTTTTGCTCTGCTTCCCTTTTCGCATGCGAACTTTTCTGAATTTCGACGCGATATTAGACAGTCCAAATTTGCTGCTTTTTGATGCGTGGTCTTTAGTTTCTTGACTGGATTGGTTGCGGGGTAGAGACTCATACCCCTTCTCTCTATTGAACTTGTCATAAGCTTCTCGTTCTAAATTAATCATGCCGACCGATGCTGATTTCATCAGGAGACCATCTTGATCCCTTGCATTTTCTTCGTAGCTCGTTTCGCTGCCACAACTGATTTGACTGAGCCTGAAATAAAATATATCAAAATTGAGTCAAATTTTCGTACTCCGCTTACTTCGTAGTACGCACAAATTGATCAAATAATAACTAGGTTTAACTTATGAGAGTTTTAACTTATCCAAAAGTAAGGTCTCTATGTTTTAGAAATACATTTATTATTTAATAAATTTACAGCTTTTGCCTGAACAGTATTTCTTTGTATTTAAAAAATAGGAGGCCTTACTTTTCTGATTACCTCGTAATTTAACAAAACAACCGAATTTACGCCGGGGGAGATGGTAAAAGATGCGATGACCGGACAATTCAACAATGCAACTTCATCACCCCTTTTGGAAAGTCATTAAAACTTACGATAAAAATATTTTTAAAAGTACTTGAATAAGTTACGTTAAGTATATTTACGTTTTTTTTATAACTTGTAATGAATTTTTAAAGGGTTGAAATGATAACTCTTTGTTGAGTTATTGTTGATATTTCTCTTGTTTCGATGCCACCGTGAGAATGATTTGAAGTTTGCCGAAAAATCCCACTTCAGTCAAAATGAGCACAAATTATTTAATATTAGTTTTCCCGCGACTTCGCTCGCATGGTATGAGGGGGGTACCCACTCCACCTCCTCCACCTTCCCTCTCCCCACTCCACTCCCCCCTCCCCAAGATATTAGTAAGATTCCAAACTAAGAAGCAAACAAACTTTTTCTGTTATTTTTTTTCCATGTTTTCCTATGTATTTTCATCCCCTCTACTTAAATAGGTGTTTCTTGAACTAAGAACTATATCGAAAAAAAGTTTTATTTCATAATTTGGGCAACATGAAAATTTTACACAAAATTGAATTGAATGAATAACGAAACTCAAGTAAACGTTCGGTAACTACCCGAATCCAAGAAAAGCATGTCACTTGGCAAACAAATATAAAAAATAATTCCTACCTGTTTTCTAATAAGTCAACGTTACTAGAAGTGGATCGATTTCTTCGTATTGGGTTTTCATCTCCTTCCTTCGTATCTGATGCCAGAAATTGGTCCCTGGCTTTCTTCAATCTCATGGCTCGACTTCCAGTGCGGTTTATGGAAACCTTCTCGACTTCCATCAACAGCATTGGAGCGCAAGGAGTGGACATGGCTCTTTTTAAGAGTTCTGTATCAATCTTTCTCTTATAATACAGCTGTTTTTTATGGTCCAAATTTGCCTGCTCTTCTCTACGTCTTTCGTCGTTGATATTTTTAATATCTTCTCGATTCTTATCATTTTTCGGAGCCTTGTTTAAAATGCCTTCTTCTCCTTTTCGTATTTCGTTTTCGTTCGACTTGCTTTCATTCGACTTTGCTTCATTAACTGTAGTTGGAATTGTACCGCTTTCATAATGATCTTGTATTATGGGTTGCTCATCAGCAGCAGACATATCTTGTATTCTGTTGGTGTGTTTAGTAAAATCTTTTCGTGGACAAATTGGTGATGTGGTTTTCAATGATCCCGCGCTAAAACTTTTCAAAATTCCTCTGAGTAGTTTCTTTGGCATTGGTGGTGTCATTTCTGAACTGTCACTAATGTTATCTTTAGATAACTCTTGATTTCCTACTCTCACAGGCTTTTGTTCACTCTCGGAATGCGTAGGTTTTTTCATTATTTGTGAAGCGCTTGCTGATTTCTGAACTTCGCGATTAAAGAATGGATTATTTCTGGAAACAAGAACATTGAATATATTTATTAACATTCAAATATTGCGTTCAACAAGGAATTTAAACATTAAAAGTATGTCGGTAATATTTTATTTATGCTCAACCGACCTGACAGTAGAAGAATGAAGAACTCTTTGAACATCGTGTGGAAATCGTTCTTGAGAGCGAGGCGATCGCCAAGGTGGCGTATTAGAACCTCCTTGAGTGGGAGGTTTAGCATCACCAACTAGAAATAAATCGTAAGAAAATTAGTTCTAAGGTTTGCCAATTAAGTAAAACATATAATTATTAACTATGAAATTTAGATTCTACCTTCTTCGTTTAGCCTCATGTTATACTTTTGAATCATAATCCGAATAGATGGAGACGTATCCTTAGCTTTATCTCTTCGGACCGAGGGTGGTGATGCCGGTAAAGGAGGCAGTGAGGAAGATGCGCAGTTTCCCGAAGTACTGGACCTGGACAGAATGGGACTTCCCTTACAGCCTGTAAATCTCTCGCCAGAACCACGCCTGATTGGAAACACTTCTTTCGATTGATAGATTGACTCCTCTGATGCATTGCTACTACCCAATAAAGTCTTTGAAGAGTTGTTTGGCGTAGGAAACTTTCTACTGACAAGTGGAGATGGAGTGTGAGATCTGATGCTGCTCAAAGACTCGCTGTTTGTTATTGAAAACTGTCTTCTATTTTCATCAAATCTACTAAACCCTTGCGATTCCAAAACCGTGGGTAGATCACTGACGGATGTTTTGCCCGAAATTTGGTCAGCCGCTTCAATGTCAGCTTTTTTAACCTCACTGTTGAATATTATGTCTGGAAGATTTTCTTCATTGTGGTCATCACCGCAGTTCGTCATATCTGCTCTTCTTTTTTCTATCGAGTGGGCAATTTCTTCCAAATCGAATCCAATTACAGCTTTTGGTTTTCCTTTGCTGTCCCTACTCACCGGTGAAAATATTTTTCTGGTAGTTTTAACGAAAATGTCTGGTACTGTGTTTGTGGTCTGAACCTCAATCCCATCTACAGGAATTTCGATGGAGAATTGTTCTGGAGATATTAAGATTTGAACAGATTCTTCTGTATCTAAGCTCTTGTTTGATTTGGACAAAGAGCTGTCAAGAGATCGCTTTTTCACAGCTTTTTTAATATCTTTCTCTACCATCGGAGATTCTTTTTCATTGCCGGAATGGTCTGTCTGCGGATTTGATTTCAATTTCAAGACGAATATGTTGTTTTCTCCTGAGTCAGTATTCGATTGTTTATCAAAACTGTTCTGTCTAGGATAAGCCACGTGAGTATCCGACGTTCTTCTGGTTCTTACGAGTTTTCTTCGTCTTGGAAACTCAATTGTGACGGTGCTTACTTCTTCTCCTGAGTCACTTTCAGATTGAAGAGATTTTTCTTTTTCGAGCCTTTGTCGTGCCTTAGCTTTACGCTTTGCACTATTTGTTGCCCCTTTTTCAACCACTTCTTTCGTTTTCTTTTTAGCGCCTTTCGAAGTACCATCTGATTCTTCGTCTGACTTTTTGCTTTCAACGACAATCAACTTCACAGGTTTCTCATCTATAGTATTTTCAATAGGATCACAGACTACGTTAGAAGGTTTACTTGAAATAATGGAAGGTGCATTTTCCAGTTGTATTCTTTCTTCCGGTGCAGAAGTCTTCACTACAATCTCAATTTTATTCTTCTCTAGAGGTTCTTTAACTTTGGGTTTTTTAACCTTGTACGATACGCAAATATTACTGTCTCTTCTTTTAACGTTACATTTTTCACATTCAGCTTGAAGGCTTTCAATACTTCTCTGAATATTTCTCAAATCATTTGAAAAATCATCGCAGTCAGTTTTACCAGTACAGATTTTATTGACCCGACTGTTGCTTTGCGCACTGAATTGATCAAACTATAAATAAAAGAAACACAAGATTACTTTCATGAAGTTCCCTTCTGGAATGGCAAGTAAAAGGGATAACTGATCAGATAAGCCACACGCTTTTCATTTCGTGGAAAAATTAAACATACCTTTTCGATTAAATCGACTGCAATAGCGAGCAATGAATCCGATGATTCTTCGCATCTAGCTTTGAAAATGTCGATGTTTCGTCTCATTTCAATGACGGCATTGTTGAAGAAACTGGCTCGTTCTCTGACTGAATTCTAAAAACAATAATTAAGTTTTAGTTCAACTGATTCATTACGCTAAACAACTGAAAATTTAAAATAGGATATTTAATACCTGAATTATTCCCTTTTCTTTGGCAAGACGTGAAACCCTTCTTTCCAGCTCACACAATCTGGCCACTGATCTGTTTGGAGAATCTGCGGAAATTACAAAAAATTATGTATTTTGTGGCGAATGAACCAAATATAATCGCTAATGTTGTTTGAATTTCAGGATGTTAAACCATGTTGCGCATCCTCCACTTTCTAAAGCCAATATTTCAGATCACCTTCCAGTGTCCCTTACCAGATCAGGGCAAATAATGAATGCTTCTAGGCTTTGGTTGAAACATTTAACGAATGAATCAAGAAGAAGGAGGAGGTGCAACATGACTCATTACCCTAACAATCAAACAACACCATTGGACGAGGGAATCTGAAACATATTGCCTCAAACAATACCAAGCATCTCAAAACCCGATTAGATAAGATCCGAATAGCAAACACAATCAAATGGGTGCTTTATAGAAACTTTATAGGTGCATTTATAGAAACAACACAGAGGCAGACCAATTAAGAAGTGGACTAACTACGTGGAGAAGTATTGAGGACTAGAGGTGAATAACAAGAAACCGGAATCAATGGAAAACAATTGAGAAATGTAGAAGCATAAAACGATATTGTGCACGGTGTGTATTTACTTTTTAGTTCGTGGATTTGGCGCGTGACATCTTCGCACCTCTCGGATATGTTTCTGTGTCCCTGAACAAGCTTCTGAAGAGCCTCTTCCTCCTGAAGGAGAGTGGATGCAGCGCAAACCATCACCGCTATTTGGTCGGTACCGGGATGGGGAGGAACTGGCACGGCGTGAGCTATAGGGGATAGTTTCCCTTCGTTGTTTTCACTGGAAATAAAAATAGATAAAAAAAAAACAAATAAAATTTAATTATTAGTGAAAAGACTGGCAGTTTGTAGATACGGATTTTAGGATCTAGCGTATTTAGATAGGCATGCTTAAATGATTTTAAAATTTTATTTATTTATTCAATGCTTATGGGGTTTTACACAATACAGTTCATCTTTAAAGTGATACATTATATGTTAGAACATGAGAAAAAAAAACTAAAAATAAAATTACTATAGATAAAAATAACAAGAAATAAAAATAGAAAAAATAGTGAAATAAAAGAAGTGGCAAAGTGTAGGAAGGGAAAGCCGGAGAAGCAGAGGAATGTCACCAATCCAATGCTGAGACCAGGGATCACTGGGTGGGTGTAATAGGGTGTCCTTGACTCTCCACGCAGCGCAGAACCGCGAGAAGTGGAGGTGCCTTCACCATGGAAATTGGAGTGAGGGTTACAATACTCAACACCAAGGAAGAAGATTGCAATGTACTCACCAAGCTCTGTGCCTCTCCTGCGCCTGCCCGTAGCGATAGACCGGGGTCTGAGGGGCGGGACGCGGGATACACGCCACCAGGGGGGCTGCGGTCTCCTCTTCCTCGTCTTCTACCTCCACCAGCAGGGCTGCGGGGCCCCCATCCGAATCGGACTCCGTGCCGCCGCGGGGGCCCGACTGTTCCCCGTCTGATACCTACATATTAGAATAAAAAATTGGATAGAGTTTAAAGGTGATGCAATCAACTACCACTAAGTGTTTCTGTCTTTTATTGGGGTGTTTCAAACTCTCAGACCGTTCAATTATTGAAAAATCAGAAATGGAGATTATCGTCTATTTGTTGGCCATCAACGTGATGGAGTTTGACCAAATGGAGAAAAAAACAGCTTACCAAAATCATGATTCATCAATCTTAGGCGCTCTTAAAATGACAAATAAAAAATAAAACCCATGAGTCACAGCAGCAATGATGTTTTCAGATTACACCGAATATCTCACAGATTCGGTGTATAATTAACTGTAAGGGAATGTGCGTAATACAACCGAGATGCTATTAATGAGACAGCATGACATTAAAAATGCAGTACGAGCGTTGAAGCGTATGACTGCTCTTTTAAAGTTTAGCCCTACACAGGAGACCGTGAAGAAAATAATTTCCCTCAGGGCCAATATGTCATTTTAGGGGATGCTATGTGAATGGTCTTTTAATCAGGGAGCCAGTTTGTCCAGGAGTTACAGACGTATGAATCAATCCTTCCAACTGCGGTGCTAAGCGATGGGTCGAAAGAGTCCGGCTGGAGAGGTCATTATGGAAAAAAATAGAGGTTTTGTATTTCCTATTTATTTTCTCCTTTAAAACTGGACCAATCAGGCAATTTTTAAGATTTTTGGAAGGTCCTAACTCGAAGAAGTAGCTAATCAAAAAATTAAAAGGTAGAGAGACATGTTAGAGGTTGATAATTGTCCCTCATTAGAAAACGTTGACCATATAAAGTATCTGGGTCTAAAAATTGACCGAAATTTAAAATGGACGGAACATATTACCTGTTTAAATAATAAAATTAAAAACAACTAAGTTAGTTTTTCAAAACTATCAGGAATGTCCTAATTATAAAAAAGACTTAATCAAGATTTACATGGCTCTCTGCCAATCACTGTTAGAATACGATATTATCGGATGGGGCAGTGCAAATAAAAACAGACTAAATCCACTAATTAAAACTCAAAAAGCCATAATGAAAATTATACTGAAAGTTCCAGTAAGAAATAGCACTGACGAAATCTCCATCAATCTTAATATCATGTCAATTAAACAACTATATTCTAAAACTATACTCATTTACATTCATAAGTACAATACCCAAGAAATAACAACTAACACGTATATTAGAAACACTAGATCTCATGGTCAAAAACATATCCAACAAGTAACTACTAACACAACATTTGGGCAGAAAAGCTTCTTATATTATGGCATCGAACTCTACAATAAAATATCACTCTCACTCAAAAACCTCAACATTATGACATTTAAATTTCAAATAAAAAGCTGGATACTAAATATAGGGAGATCAGAAATAGAAAATATACTGATATCAAATACAGACTAAAACCGAATCTCATACAGAAAAAAAACACTATCTTATTTACTTTATAATTATTAAAAAAAAAATACTACGTGATATATGTTATGTCTAATTCATATTAATTTCTTATAATAAAATTATAAAAATGAATTTCTCAGCACGGGAAATCCCAGTGAGGATATCATTATCTCTACTTGTTACTAAGAAATGAAGACAATAAATCATTATTATTATATTATTATGATATGTATATAAATTTTAAAATATTCGAAATAGTGTGAAAACCCAGATAGGAAATTGGCGAATATGTTTATATGGACAAAAGGCCGCCCGCGTTTCATTTTAATAATTATTACTACACTCCAATAAGAAATTGAATTTGTGATCGATATTAATATTTGAAAAGTAGCAATCAGCACACCAACCTGGTCATCCTTGCACTCATCCAGTCGATTGAGTGACAGACTGGAGACCTGCGCGGGGGCCAGCTGGTCGGGGGGCGCAGCACCCTCCTCCCGCACACTCCCCACGGACTGGGACCTCTGCAGCCTGCCTAGACCCAGGCCCAGTCCTGCTCTGTCGGGCCTGTCGAGTCCTGTCGAGAGGGGAGCGAAACCTGGAAATAAATCGTTGGTAACAATATTCATAGATTTATTAATTTGAAAGGATCTATTTATTGGATAACCAATGGTTCGCTACGTTTGGTGATGCCTGGGTTCATGGAGTGAGATTTGTCCGTGTCTTGGCGACGAATGTGTTTGCCCACCTTCTGAGTGGTGGGTCGGATCGGGAGAGACTGGTTGATGGAGTTCTTTTGACCTCTCCAGTCGGACTCTCTCGACCCATCGCCTGGCACCGAAGTGGGATGGATTCAGACATCCGTCATTCCTGGACACGTTGAACCCCAGATTCCTACACACCCCTCATACCTTATTCCTTCCCAGAACTTCTCATCTCATTCCTTTCCTTAAAAAGACCCTCCACACAGTATCCCCAAAGATGACATAGCTCGTGTATAGAGCTCCTGTGTGGAGCTAATGTAAAAATATAAAATTATGAAATATGCGGTAAATTTTTTTCACGCGCCGTAATTTGGATGTGTACGAACATTTTGGGTTTGTAATAAAGCGAATTTTTCTGGAAAATTAGTCATTTTTACGCGAACAACTAAATTTCGTAATTTTCTGAAAAATAATGCAAATTTTCATAACTTCACGTGATTTTCTGATATTAAATGAGAAAGTATACAATTTCACGCATTCTGCTGTAAATCCGGATTGTCTCCCAAACACTTAAATAAAAACTCCGGGTCAACCAAAAACTAGGACTTTTATTGGTGACAGATTATAATAACTTCGGTTCGTTTTATTAGCATGCGGTAGCACTAATTCTGGGTCTCGACCTTACGCCTGCAACTATATTTATTGATCCGTTATATTTTTTTTATTTTATTTTTTATTTTTTATTTATTTATTTTAGCATATAAAATATAATATACATTTAGATAATGTAGTAATTTGCGTACATGTTCATTTTACAATACGTTAATACCACTCTTCCATGGAAGCATTAGCTTGTGTCTGGAAGAGTAGTGTACATTTTTAATGCTATATTTAAGTTCTTAAATTACAATGTGAATGTAAAAAACAATAAGTTGTAAGTTCGGTGATATGTAAATAGTTGCTAAAAACAATACAAAATTTAACTTATTTGAAGAACAGAGTATCACTTGGAAACTGAGTTATAAGTAGTTGTTCTTGAGATTAGATTAGTCGGAAACTTTTTTTTTTTGTTTTTTTTTTTTTTATATTATCTTTAAAATATTTTTTAACAGTGTTTATTAATTGGATTTTATCATTAATTTTTCTAATTTCATCCGGTAATCGGTTGAAAATAATTCTTCCTTGATAAGTATAATAATTTTGTGCAAAGGAAGTGTTTAATTTTGGGCATGAAAAATATATTTATGTCTAGTACGGTTTTCAGTTATAAATTGATATTTTTCTTTTTCTTTTATAGTTTGAATCAATGCATTTCTATTGTATAGATCTTTGAAAGATGTTACTTGGAATTCCTTAAATAATTGATCCGTTGGGTAGTCCGAAGGTTTTTTCAATATGATTTTAATTATTAGCCTCTGCACAACTTCAATTGGGGAAAGATTAGTTTTGTATGCGGATCCCCAGCTAATGATAGCATATTGTAAAGTTGATTGAACCAAAGCGTAATATATTAGATATAAGTTTTTTACAGATAAAAAATTTCTGATTCTTAAAAATACATAAATCAATTTTCTAATTTTTTTTACAACTTGACAAATTTGTTCCTTCCATTTCAAATTTTTATCGATAATGACTCCTAAATATTTGATTGTGTTTGTTGTTTTTAATATTGTGCAGTTTTGGATACAATAATTTTTACTATGTGTTTTGGAATTATCATGGAGGATGATGTCAATGTTTTTAGGGGTATCATTTTTGTGTATTGCAAATGGAATTACAAATGTTTTATCACCATTTAGTGATAGTAAATTTACGTCGAAGAAATTCTTTAAAATATTTATGTCTTCGGTGGCTTTAAATGTTACTTTTTCCCAAGTTTTATCGCTAATTATTAATACCGTATCATCGGCATATGAAGTAATTTGGCCATGTAGTGGTTGAAAAAAAATGTCATTAACATATATGGTGAAAAGGATTGGTCCTATTACTGTACCTTGAGGGATTCCAAAGTCTGATATTTCTTTATCGCTATTAATCTGATTTATTTTTACGACTTGCGGTCGATTTTTAGGTAGTTCGAAATCCATTTAATTGCATTGTCTTTTATACCTATATTGTTTAGTTTTTTTAGTAGAATCTCATGGGATATACTATCAAAAGCTTTTCTGAGATCAATAAATATACCGGCACATTTTTCACCTTTATCCAATGATTCGTTGATGTATGAGGTTACATTAGCAATAGCATCTTGTGTGCTGAGTGACTTTATAAAACCAAACTGGTTTTTGTGAAGAATTTTATTACTTTCTAGGAAACTGACTAATTGATTTTTCACAATTTTTTCAAAAATCTTTCCAATGTTTGAGATTAGACAAATTGGGCGATAGTTAGTTACTTGTTGAGGATCTCCAGATTTATAAATAGGTGAAATAATTGTATTTTTATAGTTTGTCGGAAATATTCCCTTTGTTAAACTTAAGTTTATCAAATGAGTAATTGGTTTCACCAAATGAATTTTCATGGATTTTAGAAAATGTACTGTAATAAGGTCAAATCCGGGAGACGAACCTCCTTTCATGCCTTCTATTATTTTTAAAACTTCACTTTCTGAGGTTTTTTCAAATTTTGATAAATTACTATGATTTTGTACATTTTCAATCGTTTGTGTTTTCGGGTTAAAAGATTTATTGATATTTTTCGCAAGATTTTTTCCTACATTAGCAAAAAAAGAATTAAAGATGTTTGCACATTGTTTAGGTTGATTATTAGCATCTATGATTTTATTTTCATGTTCAATGTATTTTATTTTTTGTGTTTTTTTAGTGTTATCCATGGCTAAGTTAACTGTTTTCCATATTTGTTTATTGTTATTGTCTGTAGAAAGTATTTTATTTTTGAAATAGTCTTCTTTATTTTGTTTGATACAGTTTGTTAATTTATTTTTAAATTTTTTGTAAAAAGTGTATGCTTTTTCATTTAGAGGATTTTTCAATGTTGTTTTGTAAAGTTTTTCTTTGTTTCTAATTGATATTATAAGTCCTTGTGTTATCCAAGGCTTTAAAATTCTTAGTTTAGATTTAATGCGGACTGTAGTTTCAGTAGTTGAATTTTTTATGTGTTGAGACAATATATTTTCAAAGTTTTTTGAGCAAGTCTCGGTATCATAACTATTTAACACGTTGTTCCATTGTTCATTTCTTAGTTTTTTGGATAAAATAGTCATATTTGTGTAGGATTTTGTCTTTGTTAGATTAAATTTTTTATGTTTAATTTTGTTATCATAGAAAAGAATGCATGCATGGTGGTCAGTTATATTCGTTTTCCAAACAATTGATTTCATTTTGTCGATATCTTTAATATTTATGTTAGTCCATATATGGTCTAAACAAGATGGAGTGTGATTTTTTATCTCTCTCGTATTTTTGTTAATGCACGATATGAAGTTAAATTCAGTCATACAATTAATATATTCATTTTTGAAATTATTTTCTACGTTTTCATTAATGTTTATATTAAAATCTCCTGCAACAAAGCAAAGTTTATTTCTAAATTTTAACAGTATGTGTTTAAATTCATTTATAAATGACGAGATATTCGAACCGTGTGTTCTGTAAACAGCTATTATGTGGTAGTTTGTTTTGTCGAGTTTTAATTGTATTTCAATACAGTTTACTAGATGTATAGGATGTTCAGTTAGTTTGACAATACTAAATTTATCGTGAATGAATATGACGAGACCACTATTTTTATTGATGTTTATTTTGGTTGTAACATAATTATATTCTGGTAAATGATAGGTGGGTGATTCGTCATTAGTAAAAGTTTCTGATAATATTAGGATGTCAGGTTTTTTATTTAGATTGTTTAATTTTAGAATTAATTCATCCCAATTTCGTTCCATACTTCGTATGTTAATATGAAAAATGAAAATATTGTTGAGATTCTTTGAGATTATGTCATTACATGAATCGGTGTATACACACTCATATTCTTGTATTTTAAAATTATTTTCTAATTCATTAGCTATGAAGTCATCCATTTAGTAAAAATATTAATGTGATATTGATTTCTTTTAAATATTGTATAGAGTATTTTCAAAGTAGAGTGTGACATAGAGTTAGTAATACAAATACGGATTTTATAATGTGTAGATTGTTGAAGAATATTCCGGTTTTTATTGATCATATATTGATTGATCACATCTTTATCATTACTAGCATAGTCATTTACAATATTTAAATGCATATCTCGTATAATAATATTATATATATTTCTAAAATTCAATAAATGTTTTTTGATTCTACTATAAATTGTTGTACTGTAGACTTATGTGTAGGATAAATAGCAATATAATGCGATAATTTATTTACGTCTTTAAATTTTATATTTAAAATATTAACATCGTAATCATTAAATACTTCATTAATATTGAGAACATTATACTGGTTGGAAATAGATATTCCAATATCAGAGTTTTTGTTTATACTTATTATTGTTACCTGGTACCCTGGTATGGAGTAATTAGTTTCACCAGTAGAGTAGGTCTTTGTAAACCCAATCAAGCCCGGGAAAAAAATTATTTCTTTTAAAGATATTATTAATTTTTCAAAAAAATTTTTTACACTTTTAATATTTTTATGAAATTGAGTAAATCCTTTTTCAGTGCATATAAAATAGAAATCTCTTATAGAGTGATGTAAGTTTTCTTCAATACATATTTTTTTACCTAATGCGTTACATAAAAAATCATTCATTGTTAATTTATAGATAAGAGTTTGAGGAAATGAAAATTTACAATATTTATTCGTAGTCAATGCGTTCTTTAGCAATTCGAATCATTTTTTGCCGGTAAAGGCATTATATGCTATCGACTCTATGATCGGTGGAATAGTTCATATCAAACCTTTTGTTTTGGACACAGCAGTTGTTGCAGATTGGAGTTTGTTCTTTGTTTTCACATTTAGATAGTATATGTTCCTTAGTGCAATGAGGGCAAATGGGAGGCTGCGTCCTGGCGAGACATCTTTGAGCTGTGTGGCCGAACTTGAGGCAATGGTAACATTGTGTGATCGGGCTGCAGTCGTTGACGTACACTCTTTGGAAATTGATGTTTATTTTTTTTTTTCTATAAGTTTTTTCCTTAATTTTCCCGTTGTTTCGATAATGTAGTTAGTGGTGTCGTTTTCTTTTCCTTCATTGTACTTATTTTTTAATTCCTTGATAAGCTTAATGTCTTTTTTGTCTTCTAGGGTTAATCCTTCATTTTGTTGTACAATCCCGTCAATAATTTCTTCTTCAGTCAATTGGCATTGCAGGCTTTTCAACATTAAGCACGGTTTCCTTTTTTTTATTTCTTCGGCCGATACTTCTTTTCCAATTACTTTATTTATCTCTTCGGTTAATTTTTCTGCATCTTCTTTTTTTTGGCAAGAAATCACTAATTTTTGTTCTCCGATCTTTTTTACTCCATTTACTCCAACTTTTGTTTTTGTTAAATTAATATTTTTTTGAATTTTTATTTTTATGTCCTCGGCCTTCAAGGTGTTTTTTGAGGTAATTAAAATGACGTATTTCTGTTCTGCATTATATGAAGTTTCTACGAAGTTTTTATTGTTACTTAGCGCACTTGCGTATGATTTTTTGTTATTTTGATGAATTTCTTCAAGTTTCTGTGTGTAGTGATGATTATTTTTAATATTAATTTCTTGTAATTCTATGATCTTCTTTTGTAGACTTATTAGTTCGTGTTGAATTTTTTCTTCCAGTGATACAATATTTTGTTCCAGTGTTAATTTTATTTTTGAGTCTTTCACTGAAGTGATCTTATTAACTAAGTCTTTAATATTTTTAAAAATTTCTTCGGTTTCCGTATTTAATTAATGGAATCGCCCAGGTGGGCGAGTTATTAATGTGAGTAACTATATTTATTGTTTTACTTCTTACAAAATAATGCGACTGTACTCGTTCGGTGCTGAGCGAGAATGATATATATTGTTATTGATCCCTGCTTTATTATTACATGGAGGTTTAGCATGGCTGCTCGATAAAACCTTATATCAATACTATATTGACCAAATGCATCATCTATGGTCAGTATTAATATTTAAGTATATAATATTTACGAGCACATTTGATTAACAAATAGTCCGACCGACGATTGGTAAATGTTACCGCGGCCTCCATATACGGTGACCGCACAACTCAGAATGAAATCAACTCAACCCTCGTTTGAAAATTCATTAAAAGTGTGGAAGAAATACATTTAAAAAAATGGTTCAATGGGTTACGTTAGGTTAGGTTATGGGCTATTTTTCTTTTTTTTCATATCTTTTAATGACTTTTCAAAAAAGTTTTGAGTTGATTTCATTCTGAGTTGGCATGGAACCATCAATATGTACATGTTTTTAAGTTATGTAAAATTACTGGTTTATTTAATGAACGTATTGAACTAACGAAACTCTTAGAAATGAAAGAAATCATATACGCTAATCATTATGGACGTATATGCTATCCATGGATAAAGGTCTAATTAACTCCCGTTTAGTGTCAAAAAGTAAATGCGGACCGCCAATGCATATTGACATAAGTTAAAATTTCAATTCAACATATAAAATTTATGAATATGTTCACGTAATTGTTTGGCATTAGACATTTCATAGTGTAAATTCATAGAAAATACCTTCATTGTTGCCAGCGTTTATCGATTTAGTATTTATTTCCTGTCAATGTCGGTTCAGCTGTCAACGTTAAAACCGTGCTACGAACATCGATATAAAAGTTGTTTCTATCGATCATGCTAAAGCTCCTGTGCCATCTGTGAGTAACTTTTTTAAACACAGGAGATAAATTTGTCCCAGTTCACAGATGTCTCATATAAATCGCTGTATCTCCCTTACTCTCATAGTGAGAAACACGATTTAAACGGTGTTAGAAAGAGAAAACGCCAAAGAAACGCTTTATATTAAGAAATAACCCCAAAAAAGTCAAATGTACACCTTTATGAAACCAAAGTTTCAAATGGCAATTTGCAAATTTTCTATTACTTATTTTTACATAAAACGACAAAAAAGCGAATTGACCATAACGTTTATAAATACATTTTCCTATAAATTATGTAATTGTATTTATTTTTGTTTCTTTTCAGTAATTTTAGTTAGAAAAAACGTTACGTGAGCCATTTTTAAAACTTTTTTAATGTTTACAAGCAAAATTTTTGTATTTCAAAAATTACGTAAATTTACGTTTTTCTAAATGTATCTGAAAACTGTAAACTGTTTTGGAAGGGTGTATTTCATCACGTTTTCCGATACATTTTTAAATCTTCCATTTATTTGGATTTTACTGAAAAACGGTTATGTTTTACCCTCTGACAAAATACGGTCAAGGCCTGAGGGGACTACAATCAAGGATATCATATTATACAAATATTTATTTAAAAACCCAAAAAAATTTAGTTGTCTAGTAATTAGGTAAATTGAATTTGAATGGAAGGTATCTTACCGGTTGCTCTGAGGCCCGGCAGGGGAGGTCTGGCGAGGGACTCCCTCAACAGGGCGGAAGTGGAGGCTTCAGGCGCGATACCACGTGACTTCTCCCACTCGTGAAGCTTCCGCGTAAAGGACCGGGAAATACCTGCAAAAATAACAAATTATATTCCCTTGCTTTGTGTGAATACCGCACAAGAGTACCAACTGCTCTCCGCTAATCTCTCAACTCTCTCCGTCGCTCCACCTCCGTCTCTGGATACCCGCTACTTCTGATGTTATCTTTATACTCAATTTATGCTTAGTGTTTATATGTACATAAATTTGTCAGAGAAGGCAAAACGCCTACTTTTGTTTTTCTTTATTATTTCCATCACTTAAAAGAGGTCAAGGTAATATTTTCATTATACTATCCTTACAAACTAACAATTGTACATAGTAGCACTTGCATACTGCTGCCTAACAACGTTTGAGAGGACATTGGAGGTCTGGTTTCGTTATCAAATGTATAGAGTCGTTTTTACCAAAAAATTAGAGTCCTTGCAAGAGCCTTGAAGGGGTAACCATCAGTTACCTATACCAGGGCGGGTAAGTGGTGGGTCCTCCAATGCTCTCTGCTAACTGGAGCCAGTGAGACTATGGCATCACCAGTATGATAATACCACCATGATAATACAATATAATACCAATACGCTTTGTGACTAAAGGGTAAAGGGAGAAGAACGAGATGGGGTAACGGAAGGTTGAAAATTACCTGGCCATTCAAATCTGTTCACCAAAACGTGTAAAGCACCAATTTGATTATATTTAGAAGAAAAAGATAAATAACTTTTGTCGAAATTCCAACATTTTAAGGTAGTTTTTGGGTAAAAAAATCCAATTGTTTGTATGGAAAAAATAATATTCTTCTAAGGAAAAATATTTTTGTACGGGGAAAAAAATGGAATTTCTAAAAAAGTTATTTTTTATTTTTACTCTACGATCATGTAGGATCACCTCCCGAAGGTTGTGCTCTTTATCCCCGGACACCCTGTATGCCCTGGGGTGCCCAGAAGCAGTTGCCCTTTTAGGATTGGCAATGGTTTTTTTTTTTTTTTTTTTTTTTTTTTTTATTAGAGGAAAAAAGTTATACAATATTATAGGAAATCAAATAAAATAAGATATTACAAAAAAGAAAAGTCCCAATAAACTACTTTTAAGTAGTTTGTCAATGGGTGCTTTTACTTTGAAGTTTTTTTTTTTTTTTTTAAATAAAACTTATAATGCAGTTAGACATTTTTTTTGTGTTACTACAAGAATTTTAATACAAACTTTTTCTTTCGGCGAGCCAATTTTTCAATATAATATTTGTTCTTACATTATTTGTACATTTTTTAATTTTAGCAGGTAACATATTTAAGCATGTAGGTATCATCATGTAGTCCAGCGTTCTTTGTCCATATTTGTTTAAGTGCTTAGGTACGATTAGTCAGGTGAGAAGCATATATCACGCTACCTAATTGAGGTTATAAATATATTATAATTTCCTTACCTTCAAATCTAAAGAATCCCGCTCCAGTTTGTACTAGAACTTCCTTCTTGGGGGTTGCCACCTTTTTGAATTTCGTATGCCTAAATGAAAACAAAAATGAAACATTAAACACACTAATTTAGATTGTCGGTGCAAGCGTGCGTGATGTGAAATATTCCTATCTAATGAGTAAAATTATTCTAGTTCGATGAACTTTTTATTTGATTAAACCATATCAGACAAGAAATAAAATATGTAGCAAAATTAGTTTGTTCTTAATTTTATTGCGACAGTTTTTTTATCAAATGTTTTTGGCTTTCACCCTTCAAGGGGAGCCTAGAGTCCTAGAGCCTAGAATCTAGGACTCTAGTCCATCATTACAAATTATAGATAAAGGAAAGATGAATTTAAATATTAATTTTATTCAAATGGGCAAATTTCAAAATTATATGAAAGATTGGAGACGAGTTCAGACTTACATAGAAGATATGAGGTATTGATTGGGGGGAGGGAAAGATGATAGAATACACGGGGAAGTCAAATTTAGTAAAGGCTTGATAGAAGAGAGACATCACTTGTCGATTTTTCAACCGCCATGCTAGGCTCATGTCCGTGTTATGATGGTCGATATGGCGGTTTAAAGACGGACAACCAATATGTGATCTAAAGTTTTCACTTCTGGACGACAAAATGTACAATCTGGGGAATTAAGGAATTGAATTTTAAGAAGGTGAGAAGGAACGGAACAATGTCCAATTGTCATATCTTTTTTTGGAAAAATGAGGGAATCGTCAAAACCACGGTTTTGATGGGATAGTCTCCCTGTAGTTATGGAGACGGTTAGGTTCAGTTAGGACAGTTAGAACAGAGTGCCAATACTCTGCCCAAACATTGAGGATGGAAATTTTGTCAGATAGGGGAAAGTGATTTACGAGGGTAATAATAAGAAATCGTAATATCTTTACCCACGATGCTAACATGTCCAGGATTAAAAATAAGAGTTACGATTGTTCCAGGGCTTTGAACGGAGGCTATCAGCACTCTAATAATAATACAAAGTGATCATCAGGATAAAGAAGAGGACTGGATTTAAGTTTTTGGAGGGAACCGAGAGAGTCGGAGAGAACAAGGGAATGTTAAAAATGATGTTTGATTATACCTATATTTGAGAGATTCAATTATTGCAACACAAATGGCTGAAAATTTTGAAAATTGGTTTGGAATTGAATGAAATACTCTGTCATTAGAATTATTGAATTTGACAATATTTGAAAATCTCCTACTACCATCACAGTAAGCAGAAAAAAATGCTTTTATCGTGGTGGAGGACTTAGCCAGCCGAGGAATAGAACTGACCTGTCCACTGACAGTCTAATACTTATTAATTCGAATTTTGAAAATTAAAAGATTATTGAACTTGATTAATTTCACGCATTTCGCAGGAATATTTCTCATCACGCACGCATGCACCGACAACCGAAATTATTTTTAAGATATCAAATTCCTCTCGTTTATCAAAACATATTTTGCAAATAACTAGCTCTTTGATTAGAGGGCAGTAATACTTCTTTCAAAGACAGTTCGTAGAACAAAATGTCAAAAAACCGAAAATATCGTTTTCCCGCTAATTATATTTATCATTTCCAAGAACAACGAAGTCAAAATTAAATGCATTGAAACCAGAACGAATGAAGGGGTGTTTTGATTCAATGTTTTCCTTTTGCATTTCAGCAAGTGCAACTCGTTCTCTTCTTTACGAAGTGCAACAGTGCACATTCTTCGATTCTAAATACCGTACCAGATCAGTTACGGACTCTGACAACTAATTATATTCTTCACCAATTATACCCGTCATTCTAACAACCAGATAATGTTCTGCAAAATCGATATCTGAAAAGTTTTTTATTCCCTCGGGATTGTCAGGTTTCAGTCGTATAACCGGCAGATCATTAAAATTATTGAATATAAACCAGTAACATATTGGTTATTTCCTTTTGGGGTATTATGCCGTGTTGCGCTACCTCCTCCTTTAGCCAAAAGGAGGAGGTAGCGCAACACGGCATAATAAAAGGAAATAACCATAAAATTATTGGCCGTGAAAATCTAAAATCATACCAGTAACATATTGATTTAAGGTTGGCCTATTTCTTTTTGACGGCTGGCGTAGTCCAGCGGTAAGACTCTTGACTCGCACACCAAAGGTCGCGGGATCGAATCCCGGCGTGGCAAATAAATTTTATTTGATTAATTTGTGTTATTTCACAATTTATTCATATAAAATAATATATTTGTGGCACGTTCCAGTGTGGAAGATACTCTCAGTATCGCCCTGGTGTAAGACCACTATTCAGAATTGAAACGTTGCTTGAAATGGCATTAGCCGTGTTTGGTGACCAGATCTGAATAGCCAGGTACTTCCACACCTTCCTCTTCCCTATCTCCTTCCCTTCCCCCACTACCTTCAGCCTCACAACATACCCCGATTGGGGATGCCATAATCTCACTGGCTTCAGACGGGAGTGGTTGGGAGTTGGGACTCTTGTGCGGTATTCATATAAAAAAATTCTTACATCAAAAATTTACTGGTTTTAAAAAATATAAACAACCCGGTCTTCTAACGGGAATATAAATCAAAATATCCGGAAAAATCTATAGAATTTTCATGAGGCCAGAGTTCACCGTTTGAGAGAATTTCCTTCAGTACCTATAATGATTTCGACACATTTTTTGAATAGTTTTACTTTGGCCTTAACATGTGTTACTTAAATTTATTTTTTTGTTACCGGTTTCTACACATATATGTCATACATTAGCATTCACTGCTTATTAGTTATAGTTAGTTTTCAACTGTTTTAGTTATTCACTAGTTTTAGTTAGTTTTATTCACTAGTTTTAGTTAGTTTTAAGTTTGCTAGTGAATGACACGGATGTATCAAAACCGGTAGCAGAATTTTTAAAAATTTAAGTAATAAATGTACAAGGAAAGTAACTCTTAAAAACAAAATATAAACCAGCTGAATTACCCAGCATTGCCCGGGCTTTTTTTAGTTTTAAAGCGGCACAATACTCCAATGATGGGGGTTAGCTCAAGGCTCACATGTTAATTAATTCCGCCGAATTCGTAACTATAATACCTTTTTTATTCAGACTGATACCTACGGGTAAGTTATTTATATTTAAGACTAGCTTTTCCCGCGGCTTCGCTCGCATGGTATTAGGGGTTTCCCACACCGTCACCTTCCCTCTCCTCACTCCACTCCCCCCCCCCCCCCCTTCGCCCGTCCCGCGAATCCCCCTCCCGAGTTCCCCTCCCCCCTCCCAGGTCCCCCTCCCTGGTTTCCCTCCCCCATCTCTCCCTCCCTCCCGCTTTCCATAGCAATAGCCGCTTCCTCGCGTGCCACCAATAGCATTTTTTTTATACAAATTTCATAATGCCAGAGCTCACCGGAAGTATAAAAACCTTGTCCTGACAATAACACACAAAAAAAAATAATTATCCAATTTGGTGCAGTCGTTCGAAAGTTATGCACTTAGCAACACATTCAGCGATTCATTTTTATATTATAGATGAATAAAAACAGTACCTTAGGTACTATTAAAATATTTTATATAAAACGGGTTTGAAAATTTTATAAAACGTTTTTCAACTTTAAATTTAGCGGTAAGAAATTCGTTCAGAAAATCAGAGATTTTTGTAATACGTTTATCAAAGCTAATTAAAATAAACCCCGCGGAAAGATGGTATTTCCAGGCCGCGATATATTTGTGTACACACCTTCTTCACTTAAGTCGTTAAGATTTGGGCTATATTTTATGGTATTATGGCCCCTAAAGGGATATGAAAAGGGGGTGGTTTTTAGACATCAAACTTATTTAAACAAATCAACTGTTTCATTCTGAGATTAATAAAATTTTGTGTAGGTACATGATTTTCAAAACAAGAGGAAAGACGCTGTATGTATGAGATTTCTAAAAATGTCCCCATCCCCTTATCCTTCCCCTTGAAATGGAATTTTTATACTTCTTGGTGATATTTTGCACACTTGACGTTCAAAATAAGAGGAAAATTACTGTCTACACCTGGTACGAAAATACTGGCGACGCGGGGAGTTCAGTTACATAATACATAGATAAAGAATGGTTACATAATATACACATAAAGAAATTCATTCTAGCCGCTTTCAACCAGAAGAAAAAATACAAACAAGTACCTACAATAAAAATAAAAGACGAAAGAATAAAAGATTGTAGTCTATATCAAAGATAACTACTATCTACACATATCTGGGTTTGCGATAACTGATCAAGGATACACTTTTGCTTGGGAAGAAATTGAGAGAAAACTATATTAATAAATTTTCAAAGAAATATTGGATTGATATTCTTCTTATTCTTGTGCCCTGTCCGTTCAAAAGACGTTGGCATCGTGTTGGCTATGTGGACTTTGTTTACTGCGGCTCGGAAGTAGACTGGCCAAACCACTGTCTCAGGTTTTTCAGCCATGTCGTTCTCCTTCTTCCAGGGCCCCGTCTTTGGCAATCTTTCCCTGCATTATGATAAGCAAGATCTCGTACTTCTCTGGTGGTCTTAACACATGTCCAAGATATTGAAGTTTTCGGATTTTTATAGTTTTAATAACTTCTTTTCTTTATTCATCCGAACCATGACGTCTTCATTCGTAACCCTGTCCATCCAGCTTATTTTAGGTATTCTTCTGTAGATCCACATCTCGAATGCCTCAAGTCGCCTAATTAGTTCTTCAGTAAGCGTCCATGCTTCCATTCCATAAAATAATATCGAAAACGCGAATTGATAAAAACGTCAGTATTTAAAAAAATTCGGTTTGGCTATGCGTTACTACCGGATAGTGTAGGGGATTTCGAGTTCAAGACCCAGTCTGAATTACTTCCTAATCATTTATTTTCTGTCTCCCTCTATTTTCAAATTTATTGAAAATAATAATTATTGATTTTTTAAGCTTTGATAAGTTATCTCTAATTAAAAATCTTGGTGTATAGTTGGATTTATTCTTAAAAAGCAATAAAGATCCGGCCCTGCTCGGGCTATTTGAGTCCCAAATTGTGGGTCTCTAGAACAACAGGCAACACGCTGCGTTGTGCAAATGTTTCATCGGGAAATATGACGCTATCAAAATAATACAGGAAATCAATGGGACCGCCAGCAGCGATGGCCATTTAGCCAGGAAATTCTTCGCTCTTTTTAGTTTCCAGTTCTCCAATGTGACGATCTTCTGGTTATTCTACGAGCGGAAAAGTCGTCATTGATACGATGAACGTTTTTCATCTCTGTCGGTTTTAACTAATGACGTTACAATACATCTAGAATTGTTATTTTCTTCAAAATTAAAATAAAAACTTAATTTTAACCACGTTTATTGTTTAAAAAACCGACATTATTCGTAAGCAATGCTTATTCTTCATCAGGGTAGTAGACAGGGTAGACGGCCGGCGTAGTCCAGCGATAAGGCTCTTGACTCGCACACCGAAGGTCGCGGGATCGAATCCCAGCGTGGCAAATAAGTTTTATTTGATTAATTTGTGTTATTCCACAATTTATTCATTTAAAATAATATATAGTATATTTGCGGCACGTTCCGTAGTGGAAGAAACTCTCAGCATCGCCCTGATGAAAGACCACCATTCAGAATTGAAACGTAGATCGAAATGGTATTAGCCGTGTTTGGTAACCAGATCTGAATAGCCAGGTACTTCCCCACCTTCCTCTTCCCTATCTCCTTTCCCTCCTCACTACCTTCAGCCTCACAACATACCCCAATTGGGGATGCCATAGTCTCATTGGCTTCAGACGGGAGCAATTGGGACTATTGCGCGGTATTTATATTAAAAAAGGGTTTACTAAAAACGTTTAATGTTTTAAGTAAACCCTGATGAAGAACCAAAGCATTGATTACGAAACATGTCGGGTTTTTAAACAAAAAAACGTGGTTAAAACTTAAAACTAAGTGTTCTATTAATTTTCAATTAAAATGGTGCCACAAAATAAGTTTGCTGTATTTGATGAAGTTGTTATTGTCTCACAAACTCAAGTTAAAACGTGACAAGTAAGAAACACTTTCCCGTAAAATTTTTATTCAAACGTTGTTCATATATGACAAAGAGAGTCATTCAAAGAACATGTGCGCATGATTGAAATAAACGAAAGGACCGGGCGGCGTTTTCGTATTCAAAAGTTGCATCGAATACTAAACACCTCAAGGCCAACTAGAGCAAGAGGCCTGGGCCCCTGACGGATTTTAAGATGTCGAGAGATTAGGTCAGCACTGTGCCATTATAAGCAACAATATTTTGAAGATAGAGTCGATTGTTGTTGATACTCGTTGTTACTGCTGATTTGTATGTTTTACTGCAAGCATGTAAATAAACAGAGTAATTAGACTTTTTAAACAAAAAAAGTTTACTTAGCGACAGCACCGACTTAATCGGCTTTTGCACGCCCAGACCATGTACTGTAGTCGGCGTTGCATTTTTTCTAATAACGCTTAAAATCTTGGAGTCAGAAAAAATTGTTTTATAAAAATCGATAATAATAATAGTTTTACCATTGGAATTACTCACGGAATTACTCATGGAATTACCCAGAGGGAAATAACTAGACAAAACCGGAAATGTGTCATTTATTAAATCAAATTTTAGACGTATTAACTCTTTTCCACAAAAAAAATGATTTCGAAAGACTGTTCTTTTGTCTAGTAAAGCTAGGTTTTAAATTTTAAGAAAATATGTTTATTTTAATACAATAAAGTTTTAACGTAGGTCGTTCGCAGATTTGTTAAATTTTCAAATAAAATTGTGTATTATACAACAAACATTTCAACCAATAAATTATTTGGGAAAGCTACTTTTCAGAATTTCAATTTTTGTTAAAACAAAATCATTAAAAATGTAACGAAAATACTTCAGTTTGTCTATTTATTTACGGTCTTACAAACTAATATATTTAAAAAAAAATTACATTCTTATTTTGCTTAGACAGCATTGAAAAATTATAAATACTTACGATCAAAAAGGACATTACAAAAGGACATAATTTTAATAGTTTTATCATCACGAGTTTGACCATTTTTGAAAGCAAATTTTGAATGAAATAAAATCGATATTGAGTTATTACGTTAAAATGTTGGTATGGAGAATAATTAATCTTTCTCATCAGAACTGCCCTGTACAGTGGCAAGGGTACGATCACAAGATCATCGTTCGACGAAATTTAAATTCTCAGCCGCTGCTAAATAGCAGTTAAAATGATCCAATTATCGAAATATTATTATCAAACATCGTACGGAATGAATTTGCGAGTAAGCAAGTACAAATAATGGCGATGTAAGCAGTATAATTTTGTTTTGGCGCCGAGTCGTACGTAACTCCGGTTGTTTATTAATGTATTTATACATCCCGGTTATATTTGAGGTCGGCTTAACATCTTTTTAACGCGATATTATTTAAAACAAGATGGCCAACATTTACATTGGGGATATTTTCCGCGCTGGAACATCTGCTCTGCGGCTCTGCGGCGGCCGAACTTGAAATGGATCCATAAATCAGACTGTCCTAAAAATCTAAAATTACGATTACGCGGCCAATTACCATTGAAGAAATATCAACAAAAAATCGCAAAATTTAAGAATAATACACATTTTTTTACAAAATAACGCAAATATTGCCGTTTTCTACTTATTGTTAAGAGCTTTTTTTTTAAAATCCACATTTCATCGAAAGTTGTTCTTATGATCGTGCAGGGCGATTACAATGAGAAAGATTAATTATTCTCCGTACCAGCTTTTTAAAATTATAACTCAATATCGATTTTATTTCATTACAAATTTGCTTTAATTTATACCTACATCCAAAAGTGCTGAAAGGCGTGATGATAAAACTATTAAAGTAATGTACTTTTTGTAATTATTTTTTGATTATAAATTATAAGTATTTACCATTTTTCAATGATGTCAAAGTTAAATAAGAATGTTAAAAAAATCTGAAATATATTTATATTAGTTTGTAAGTGCGCAAATAAATACACAAACGGACCAATTTTCGTCAAGAATCACATGTATGTGTTTATTTTTTAATAATTTTATTTAAACTAAAATTAAAATTCTAAAACATGCGATACCCAGATAACGTATAGATTTATTTTACTGGATGATTATATGATTTGAAATGGGTGTGGTGTAATACAAAATCTTTTTTGAAAATTTAACAAATCTGCCAACGACCTATGGTATAACCTTTTTATACTAAAAATAAACATTTTTTTCTCAAAATTTATAACATGCGAATGCTAGATAAAAAAACAATCTTTCGAAATCAATTTATAATTTTTTTGTACAAAAGAGTCAATACGTCTAAAATCTGATTTAAAAATGACATATTTCTGGTTTTCTCTGGTAATACCCCCTTAAGCCGCAACAATCACACAGCCGCCTTTTTCTTTTTTATTCCGAGCACGCATAGTTTTTTTTTATATAATTCTTCATAGTTATGTACTAATTGTCCGAAGCAATTGTGACTATAGACTCGCTGTCGATGACAATGCATTCTATCCATTTTTGGTGGCGATCACATACCCCCGCGGACATCTTACTAATATTATAAAGGCGAAAGTTTGTATGGATGTATGTGTATTTGTAACTCTTTCACGCAAAAACTACTGAATGGATTTTAATGAAACTTTACAATAATATAGCTCATACATCAGAATAACATATAGGCTATATATAATGGTAAGCTCTGGCGTTATAAATTTTGAATAAATGAAAATGTGTGTATTTCATGTATTTAATATATTCAAAAATTTGATTAAAATTTCCAAAAAAGTTTTTTTTTTTGTTCTGTACGTGATTCCAACAAATTCATCAGTTTCCCGCTTCTTTTTTTATATTAGCTCCACACAGGAAGCCCTGGGGAAAATTATTCCCCTCAAGGCCTATGTGTGGAGGGTTTTTTAGGAAAGAAAGGAGAGGAAGTTCTGGGAAGGAAAAGCCTATTAAGGGTGGGTAGGAATCTGGGGGTCAGTGTGTCCAGGAGTGACGGATGTATGAATTCATCCTTCCCACTGCGATGCAAGGCGATGTTCCGAGAGAGTACGACTGGAGAAGTCAATGGGACTCCCTCAACCACTCTCTCCCGATCCGGCCTGCCATGCAACTCGTGGGCAGACCAGCTTCTATCATTAGTTTCGTTGTGATATATTCGCTGCACAAAACAACTTGACTCAATCCAAAATACAGATTTCGATTGTCGCTCGTTTTCATGCATGAAATCTGGTTCAATGAACTCAAATTTGTTTTGAATTTAATTGGTATTAACAAAATTGGTACTGATTTTGTGTAGAATTCAGGTTAGTGATGAAGTAGGTATCTACATGAAATCTGAGACAATGAACTCAATTTTGTTCGGGATTTAATTAACATTTTAAAAATTGAAACTAATTCTTCAAAGCATTCAGACAAGAGATCAAGTAGATGTCTATCTATTCAAGATTATTTATTTTTATGTCCGTGCTGTGCGTTAGATAGTCCCGCGTGAAATCTAGTACCAATTATCTCAAATCTGATTTGAATTTAAGTGTCATTTTCAAAAGTTGGAACTGATTGCATGAAGAATTTGGACAAAGATTTTATTATATTTACATATTTTATTTTATTATAATATTTTTTACAGAAAATTATTTAAATAGTAATTCAAACATGGAACTGATTTGACAAGAATTTATCTCAATCTGTCTGCGCTAGTAATAATATACAAGGTGTCCGGAAACTCGTAGTACAAGCGGGAAACTGGAGAATCCACATCACATTTGGAGTCGATTTTGTGGTTTAACTTTTTTTGATTTGAGCTTTCGTTTTCGAGTAAATCGGGTCCGAAGTTGGAATTTTTTTGGTTAAATTTGAAAAAAATTTTCACTAGGGGGTTGATTTCAGCTGTGTAATGTCTTATAAAATGCAACGAAGGGTAAACCGGGCTTAAATTTTTTTTACCCCTTTAGTTGCCGAAAAAATGGAAAAATAGAAAAAAAATAATATTAAAATCGAAATGCTTAGATCGAAAAAAATAAGTTTTTTGGGTTCTCTACGTGATGTAGATTCACCAGTTTCCCGCTTGTACTACGAGTTTCCGGACACGTTGTATTAACAGAAATTTAGACCGGTCAGTGGTTGAGTGGGCATAGCGCTTGGATCCCACCCGGGCGTCGCGTGTTCGATTCCTCGGCTGGCTAAGTCCTCCATCCCAACACATTCAATATTTTCGGCTTTCTGTGGTGGTAGTAGGAGATTTTCAAACATGTTGGGTTATTCGTAACCCGGGAATGTTTGTGTTTCTTTAAAAAAAAAAAAAAAAGGAAATTTTTGAAAATTTTATTTCCAAAATTGTACAATATGACGTTAGCACGGGCTTTCCAAGTAAGACAAAATTTCTGACAAAAAAATCAGAGTGCGCAATTCACACGCGGTAGAAGTGAAACTAGAAAGTCGCTAGATGTCGCATACTTTTATTTTGCTGTTTATTAAGTGGTTTGAAGATTGTAAAAGATTTGAATAAACATTTTTTTAAATTTTATTTCGTAGGATTCGATCCTCCGTTCTCTTGATGTCTGTCTCTCTGACTTGTCAGGCATCGTGCCCACTGGACTATGGAAGGCACGCGCCGAGGTGCGAATTTACCGCATTATGTAGAACTAAGTTGTGACGAATTTCCGTTTCATCCGAATTTCAAATCACTAACAGCGCTAAAGAAGTTTCAATTAAAAAAATATTTGAATAATTTTAAAAAACAAATAAATATGATACGTTACTTTTCATCTCGTTCATGGTCCCTAGGAGGTCTCTCAGCTTCGTCTCCCGTGTAGTGCGGCACTGTGTTGGTGGCCTTCAGTCTTTTCCATTCCTCTGGAAACAAAACATCGCATATTAGTCATATTAACTCATTAGTCATATCAACTCATTAGTCATATTAACTCAACTATATAAATAAAAATGAATCACGCCATAACTTGGTCACGCCATAACTTCAGAACGACTTTATCTATTTAATTCATATTTTTTCTTAAGTTTTCTAATACTTTGAAGAAGGTTCTTACGGAAAGAAAAATTAAGAAAATTGCGTAGGAAATTGGATAATTTCAGAAAATTTAACGACTATTTTAACTTCGCACATTTGACAGTTCGCGCGTTTGATGAATGTGAATTTAGCAGGTTGCTGTTTTTTTTTTGTAACAAAAGAATTGTCTACGGATTTTTCAAATTATGGATATTTTAAATAGGTACCTATGTTAGGTACTAAATTAGATTGACTGTTCTTATAATATACAAAAATAAATTTTTGAAAATATATGAAAAATGAAAATTTGAATTAAAAAATTGTAATAGGTGGCACGCGAGCTGTTGAAAACTGAATATATGGAACGCGGGAGGAGGGTTGGCGGGACGGGGGAGCGGGATAAGGGAGAGGGTAGGTGGGGAAGGTGGAAGGGGAACGCGGTTAGGAGGAGCGGGATAAGGGAGAGGGTAGGTGGGGAAGGTGGAAGGGGAACGCGGTTAGGAAAGGGATTGAGTTAATATGTCTCATTAGTCATATTAACTCATTAGTCGTATTAACTCATTTAATTAAAGTGTTTTGATTTTTTTATGTTTTTGTTGCTCGTATGTGGCACCCGGGGCGGATAACGTGGTAGTGGTAACACTCCCACCCCCCAAAAAAATTAACTATCCAATCCACTTACTTTGTTTTTTCAACACTAACACTAACAGAATAACAACTTTTTCAACGACCAAGTACGTTTTTCAAGTACGAAAGAAATGAGAATGACACAGGTGATAAGCGAGGAACGAAAATATAAATAACAGACCGTTCATGTGTAAAATATTTTTGTGGCAGTATTTTTTTTTCCACGGTCGGGTGTCACCCCTCATCGAGTGGCACCCGGAGCGGGTAATAATTTGCCCACCTCAACATTATGTACTTTTATTATTAATTAAAAAATCGTGTCAGTATTTACGATTATTTGCCAAAGTTTCATTAATTTTTTCAAATCATGTACCGATTTGTACCTCTAAATGAAACAATTTGTATACAAAACCATTCTTTATCTATCTTTTCTTATAGAATTTGTCTGCTCTTACGTGCCTTTTTGACTTTTATTACGTCTGTACCCACGATCTATGATTTTGATATTTTGGAGTTGTTAGAAGAAAAAAGGCACGTCATAGGTGAATTGCGCTGCAACATTGAAGTTTTATGATTTCATTGATTTGATTTTTATGATTTTCTTTATAACTTTATTTTTTTCTACGAAAATAATTTCACGAGAATCGAGGAAAATTTACTAAAGAAGCACGTCGCTTCACGTCTATAAATCTTTCGTAGAAAATGGATTTAAGTCGGAAGAAGTACTTAAAAAGTTAATTATGAGATGTCATTAGTTCTTACATTATTCCACTACAAGAATATTATCATTTCAAGAGTGACGATAGCGACTCGGCCAGTACTTCGTCAACAAATGTCATTTGGTTTTATTCCTTTATCATGTTATAAATAAAGGGGAAGGGGGAAGGGGGAAGGGGGAAGGGGGAAGGGGGAAGGGGGAAGGGGGAAGGGGGAAGGGGGAAGGGGGAAGGGGGAAGGGGGAAGGGGGAAGGGGGAAGGGGGAAGGGGGGTCGCGGGATGTGGAAAGAGGGGGAGAGTGAAGGTGGAGGAATCCGAGTGGGAACGAGAGAGGGGAAGGAGACGCGGAGAGGAAGGGGAAGCGGAAGGGGAGGCGGAAGGGGAACGGGACGAATGGGAAAGGACACGCAGGGAGAATCAATTTCTTTATTAAATGGCATAGCAACGCATGCCGGGGACCAGCTAGTAAATAATATTTTTAAACTAATTACCTAGAATAAGCACACTGTTGACTTTTTTGAACCATTGTACTACATGTGTTGTTTTAGTATTTTATTTTGATTCGTGGTAAAAATAAATAAAATCTGTAACAGTGGTTAAAATAAATGTATATTTTTTTTTTATATATTGTGACCCTTTTGCAACGTATGCCATGGAAAAATATTTTTGTCTGGCTAGATTGGGTTTTGGGACCACTGTGCACCGCCCCAGAATCCATTCAGTAAATAACCAACACCTTTGTTACATTGTAAAGTTCCCTCACACGTATAAAGAAAATATTCCTGTCGCCATAGCTTAGGCGTAATAAGATATATCTGTTTCCTTCAAAGGAAAAAAAGTAGAAGGTACATGACACACGTATATGGTGTGTCTCATCTTTTGTCTCACCATTATTTAATGTGTAAGAGAGAGCTGCAAAATTATTGACATAAATAACGTATGTTTGAGGCTTTTTTATGCCGTCACAATACCGTAGAACTGGGTCGGACGGTAATGATAAAAGCGCTCATTGACTGGGTACCGGGAGTTTGGTAGTTCGGGAGAAATAGCTTATGATTCCACTGCTTACGGTTTGAAGTTAACTGGGATCAGTTAGGGATAAGTTATTTGTAAATAATTCAGTAGTGTTTATAAAATTGAATTGATTTTATAAAATTAGACCAGTCTAGATCAATCTGTATTTGTGTAGGGCTGTTTATACAGGGTTTAGTATAAATAACTTTTATAGATTGATCAAATCGTGGAGTTTCTGTACAAATCTATCTATAATCTATACATATAAAAATTTCGTGTCACGGTGTTTGTGGTCGCACTCCTCCGAAACGGCTCGACCTATATTTGGTGGGTATGAGAATAAGTCATAAAGTATATTTCATACCGCTGGGTGATTAGGGTGTCCATATCCAGAACAGACGAGCGGGATGGCAAGCGGGCGGTGTGGTTTTGATTTGTATGCTAATTAACTAATGGCGGTGTGAGTCAATTTATCGTGTAAAGTTGGGTAACCATCCAGTAAATGGCGTAATGTTTCATTAGCCACAGCAACGCGTGTCCGGGTCAGCTAATCTATCGATCTATCTATAAATCTATCTTCTATATCTATATCTATAATAACTATATAAATATAAATAAAAATGAATTGCCGAAATATATGTACGCGCATAACTTCCGAACTTGCATCAAATTGGATAATTCTTTTTTTTAGTGCTCGTTATTGTCAGGACAAGGTTTGTATAAAACTACTGGTGAGCTCTGGCATAGTGAAATTGGTATAAAAAATGCAATAGGTGGCACGCGAGCTGTTTGAAAACTGAATGTATCGGGACTGACTGCATGGAATGCGGAAGGGGGGAGGAGAACTTGATAGGGGGGTTAGCGGGGCGGGGGAAGCGGTGAGGGGAGTGGGGAGAGGGAAGGCGGAGTGCGAACGCGTGAGGGGAAAGGGAATGCGGTAGAGAAAGGAGAGGCGGAAGGGGAACGAGATGAATGGGAAAGAACACGCAGGCAGAAATAATTTCTATATTAAGTGTTATAGCAACGCATGCCGGGAGCTCGCTAGTAAATATATATTTTTAGGGAGGTTCAAAAATTACGAAGACAGTGGATCGATGAACTTTGACAGTTTGCAGGAAAACTGAGGTCCCTGGGGCTAAAGGATTATCTATCCGTACTATAGCAGTAGATTATTTTATGAAAAGTAACAATCGACATGACAAAGGCCTTGTTATTACCTAATTCGTTTCGCTCAGGGCCTTTTTATTTTTTACACTTATATAATCAGTATAAATATGTATATAAAAATATATAACTAATAATTATTATAACTTATCATCATCATTACATAAAATGAAGTCGCTCAAAATGTATGTGCGTGTTAATCTTTTAAACTACCCAACGGATTTTCGTACGGTTTTGACCAATAGATGGAGTAATTGAAGAGGAATGTTTATATGTATAATACATGTAAATTATATTAGAGAAAAGCCGAGAAATTTAAAAAAAACATATTTTTGTACGATTTAAAACGGCTGGCGGGCCGTAATATAGTCACTTTTGAAATTCGTTCCACGGAAGAAATTGGAAAATAGATGTCCTAGAGCAAGTAGGTATTTGATTTTCCCTTTTCAAATATCCAGTGTTGCATTGCAAGCATTGTATAATTAGTGGCGAGTTAATTAGTTTATATGTATAACTAGCAGACCCGGCCACACGTTGCTGTGGCTAACGAAACACAACGCCATTACCCAACCTTTAAAAAATCCACACCACCCGCTTGCCAGCTGCCTGCTGTCAGCTGCCTGAATTGAATATTTGAATTTCTCGGCTTTTCTCTACTATAATAAGCATGTATTATAAATATAAACCTTCCTCTTGAATCAACTATATTATTATTATTATTTTTTATTTATATAATAATATAGTTAGCGATCGCCACTAATGATACAATGCTTGCAATGCAACACTGGATATATGAAAAGGGAAAATCAAATACCTACTTACTCTTGGACATCCATTTTCCAATTTCTTTCGTAGAACGAATTTCAAAAGTGACTATAGTACGGTCCGCCAGCCGTTTTAAATCGCACAAAAATATGTTTTCTTTGAAATTCTCGGCTTTTTTCTAATATAATTTACATGTATTATACATATAAACATTACTCTTCAATCACTCTATCTATTGGTGAAAACCGTATGAAAATCCGTTGCGTAATTTAAAAGATTAACGCGCACATACATTTTGAGCGACTTTATTTTATACTGTGTATGTATTGATACATGCTTATTATAGTAGAGAAAATCCGATAAATTCCAACATTCAATTCTGGCAGGGGGCAGCGGGCAGCTGGCAAGCGTGTGTTGTGGATTTTATAAAGATTGGGTAATGGCGTTGTGTTTCGTTAGCCACAGCAACGTGTGGCCGGGTCTGCTAGTATAATATAAATAACAGCTTACCTGTCGAACGTTGTTCTGCCAAATAAATTATTTCTAGTGAATATTTTGGTTTTAAAAAAAAAATAATAATGGGAGAGCGGGGGTAGGAGGGTTGGGGTAGAAGGGTGAAAATTTGGGGTTAAATGTATTTTTAATACTAAATTTAAAAATATACAAAAAAATTGTCAAAAAAAAATCAGTTTTTCTGGATAGGGATACCCTAATCACCTAATGGTATGAAATGTACTTTACGACCTATTCTCATACCTACCAAATATACATAAAAAAAATCGGAGTTTCGGAGGAGTGCGACCTCAAACACTGTGATACTAGATTTTTAAATAGATTTTAACTAACATAAATAAAATTCCACACAGAAAAATATTTTTTCTAAGGGCTTACATGATCTTTAGGGATGTTGTGTGGATGGTCTTTTTAAGGAAAAGAAGAATAGGAAGTTCTGGGAAGAAGAAAGTTATGAGGGATGGGTAGGAATCTGGGTGGTCACTGTGTCCAGGAGCGACAGAATTCTGCAGTTGTTAGAGTGTTGGGCGGAGGAGTTCAAGAGGTTTCAATAAACCGGTCTCTCTCGATCCGGCCCACAACGCAGCTGGCGCGCAAACGCATCCGCCGCCAACGCCTGGACAAACCTTTCCCGGTGAAGACAGGAACCTCTGCTAGGTCACCGAACGCAGCGAGCTAGTTGGGATGATCCGTGACAAGGGTGTTTGTTATCCAATAAATGGTCCCCGGGGAGGAGGTACCCATACCCGCTTGCCAAATTGAAAATTATTTGTTCGTTACAATACGTTATCCTATGCATAAGCTAGATAAGAGGATGGTGAAATATCCCCTAAATCTAAGAAGTGTCTATGTATACCGATTGGCTAGAAAACTGATGTCGCCAGTTAGCATAATACCTTTCGATTCCTAGACCCCGAATAGGCCAGTAAAATTACAATATTTTATCAGTTTCTGTAGAAGTAAGGACAATTTGAGCTTACTCCTGACATGTCCACAATACACTTCTATTAGTGTATCCTCTCCGGTGGTTGATGTGGTTACCCCAGATGTGAATCTTGTTGTTCACCCTCTACAAGAAAATATATACAAATAATATTCTAAAAATATGCCAGAAATCCATGAAGAAGTGATACGAAAACAGGAAAAGCTTTTTATATGTTTATAAAAGTTTTCCAGACCTGACCCGTTTCGGTTTACGGCCAAATATTGGGAATGCGAAATCTTTTGACGGACTGTTAGTTTATTTGAGTATTCTTGGCGATTATTTACGTTATTCGGTGGTTGTTTAAGATATTTTCGTTTAAATGTAAAATAAAAGTAAACAGACTATGTACAATATTAGGGGCCAGCGCTTGGTGCGCCGCGGCTGTTGTGGAGCTTTATTATAATATTATTTGCATTAGGTGAAAAAAAAACTAAATATTTAGTATAATTATAATTAAAGTAAGTTAGTATTCATATGAAATTTGTACTCAGAAGGACCTTAATAAGTTTATGAACATATTATTACAACAAGTATTCCCAATTATGTCTTCTGTATCTAAATTTAAATTAAATAAACAGTGTTATTCTCAAGTGACCTCCCAAGTAAGTGTGGTCTCGTATATTTTCTGTCTGTACTGAATATACATATATATTTTTAAATATGTACTTTTTAACGCAGCATCGTGTTCATTGGTCAAATGCATTGTACATACGAGGGCTGTTCGTAAAATAAGGTCTCCAAGGTGCTGGGGTTGCGAGGAACAATTTTACGCGAGATCCGACAACGCTGGCGATAGCCTGGTTTCCCTACACCAAATCCCTACCACGCTGCATACTCTGCGATACTTATTCTCGGCGTGGCAGCCGTTTGCGGTGGGGTCTCCGCTCGCCGCACCCGCCAGGTGTGAATTATGCTCTGTAATTAGTTTGTTTTGTGTAAAGAACAAAACCCCAGTAGAAATTATTCATTCTCAGCTACTTGAAGTGTACGAAAAACAGTGTATGAGTGAGAAAACGTGCGCAAATGCTGCGGAGAATTTAAAAACGTGCCCGACGGCCATCGGTTTCAGACGGAAAAATTGCCAAAGTGGAAAAAAAATTATTGCAGATCGACGGGTGACGGTTCGGGAGCTCTGTCATATGATCCCTGATGTCAATAAGACTACTATTGACAAGATTTTGACAGAATATTTGGGAGACCACAAAGTCTGCCCAAGGTGGGTCCCAAAATGCTCAACGAAGATCACAAACAACAATAGGTTGAAGCAGGTCGCTAATTCTTTGAGTGCTACGACATTGATGACAAAGAATTCTTGGACTCAATTGTGACTGGGGACAAGACCCAGATACACTACACAACATCAGAGACAAATGAACAATCCGAGTAGCGTCATTTAGATCCGACGAAGCAGAGTTTAAAAACGAATTACAGAGCATATATACTCACACCTGGCGGGTGCAGCGAATGGAAGCTCCGTCGCGAACGGCAGCCACGCCGGGATTAAGCGTCACTGAGAGTGCAACGTGGTGGGAATTTGGCAAGGAGAAACCAGGCTATACGCCAGTGTTGCAAGATTGCGCGTAAAACCGTTCCTGGCGACCGCAGCACCTTTGAGACCTTATTTTACGGACATCCCTCGTATAGTTTTGTATTAGTGATCGATGTTGATAAAATAGTTTTTCTAGTCTGAAGTTAGAAGTAAGATAGAGCATTGTAGAAATATATTATAAGTTTGTTCAGTGCCCTTGACGGGATTTTTCACAAAAAACAGTGTTTTATGTATCATCCAAATATTATTATTTTTATTTAAGTGACTATATGAAATAATTCAATAAGTATACAAAGTTATGTTAGCTAAAACTCTAGTGTAATAATTTTTTTTTTTAATTTTTAAATTAATCTCACCAAGTTTCTTTCTGAAATCCTCCGAAAGCTGCGCGTGGGACAGTAGGGGGGTGGCGGAGCCCCGGGGCCTCTGGGTGTCCTGCAACCTCCGCCTGAAGTCCGCCTCCAGGCGCTCCTGGGTCTGCGGGGTGGAGCACGAGGGGGGTGCTCCGGGGGTCGGGGGGCTTGAGGCGAGGGAAGGCTGCCGGAGACCTGACAATTATTAAGACTCTAGTATTATTGCTGAATCTCTCTGGTTCTTTATTTTTTCGAAGTCAAAAAATATTTTTGATTGCAAAGAAAAAAACGGTTGAAAACAAATCTACACAGGTGTAGTATGCCCGAACGGTTAGGTACATAATCAAATTTCATAGGCAGAAATTTCACGTTACGGAAGAAATTACAAGAAGAATCATAATTCGACTTTAAGGCGATCCAATAATCCAGGTAAAAATCGAAATCGGAATTCACCTCCATTTATGGGAGGAGTTTAAAAATACTTGAAAATGCTTTTGTAAATGTTGGAAAAGGTATTTGAGATTTTTTTACAGGTGATTTCGTAAAGATCTGTAAAAAACATTAACTCCCTTTTTACTCATTGTTTATTGTAATAAAACGGAAATTTAAAATTGATTTCACGGAACCAAGCGACGCGGAGCTTAACATCTATTCTCCGCTCCGTCCGGGGCCGAACTGATAAAAAAAATGGGTGTGGCAAGCAGTGGTGGCTCGTGACTTTTGGGTGTGCTAGGGTGTTATTACTAAAAAATTGGCATTACGGATGTTGTCGTATGCGAAAAAAATTTTTTAATTTTTTTTTTCAAAAATCGGTTTTTGTATGAAGATTTTTCAGGAAATCCGTGCGGCGCACGGCCAAACTGAAACTTCCTGAAATTTTTCATACAAAAAATAATTTTCAAAAAAAAAAAAAAATTTTCGGCTACTACAACATCAATAATGGCATTTTTTGGAATATCAGCACTCTAGCACACCCAAAAGTCACGAGCCGCCACTGGTGGCAAGTATGTAGTCCTTGGGTGGATGGCATAGGATTCACTTTGAAAATCCAAATTCGTCGACTGCCGGCCGCATTGTAAAATAACAACGCGCAACAATCAATTTTTTTGCGATTATTATAAAAGAAAATGATGAATTTGCCACATTAAACAATGAAACCATATCCGAAAAGGGGTTTAGAAATAGGAGAGTTTGGACGTGAAAGTGTTTTTTATAGACCTTATACTTTTTTTTCTAGGCTTATTAAAAGACTATAGATATTTTTAAGGGTCAAAATATGTCCTAAACGCAGTATTTAATTGAAGCATCTATAATACTTCTAAAAAGCTATCAAATTTTCTAAACAAAAACATATGATTTTGTATGGCTTCATGTTAAGGGGTGGAAAAGAGGATAGGGGTGGTTTAGTTCTAAATCTTTTGTTGTTGCAACAACCTTTTCTTGTTTAAAATAAAACTGTGGATTAAAAATGAAACTGTGGATTTGTCTAAAAACAAACCCGCACGCCACACATGAATGCCTTAACTTAAATTAAACTGAACGTTTTGCATTTCAAATGTCTGTAAATTTGTTTGTACATTAAGATAGTGGCCGTCGCATAAAGATTATTTTTTTCAAATGTTAATCGTTATATTTATTTAGACCAGCATTCTTTCAATATTATGGTGCCCACATGAAAAAAATGCTGTTAAGATAGTGAACACTTCTTTGAACAAATTGGGTAATTCTTTAATTGAAATATTTTTAAAAAAATGTTACGTAAAATATTATATGGTTTATAATTAAGTACGCAGGTATTTAAATACCTATTTACAAAATGTATACGACTCTAAAATGAAAATTTGGAACAGAAAAATTAGAAAGATATATTTATCCAAGACACTATCTAGATTGCGCTTAGTTCGGGAATAATCTCTAAATGTTGTCTACAATGATTAAAAATATTACAATTTGAGCTTTTAATCTCTAAGTTATTTCCATAATAAGAATAATGCATTCATCCTTAACTTATAGAAAAGTTAACAGATGTCCCAATTTAAAATAAGCGTGGATATATTTATCCAAGACACTATTATTTAGATAGCATTTAGTCCGGGAAGAATCTGGCAAACACACATAAAGATAGCAGTTATGTTCAATGATTAAATATTATAATTTGAGGTTTTACTTATCAAGTTATTACAAAATAAAACGATATTACCTCCTTGATTTCTACCCTTATCCCATTCGTGGCTTCTCCCATCCCCCCTGGTAGGACTGGGCTGGCTGTTGTTGGCCCACCCCAAGGCCCTGTCGCTGAACTCCCTGCTCAGTCTGTTCTGCAACGCTTCGTAGTCTCTTCTGATCTCCTCTTCAATGGTGTTCTTTGGGCTGTCTGCCGGTCTTCTAGTGGTGATCTCTGATATGCCGCTGAGACCGAAAGGTTTGCCGCCGTACGCTGGGGTTACTGCTTGGCTGAAATCTCCGCTACTCAGTTCATCCCCATCTAAAAGAGGAAAAACAATTATTGTATTATTGGACATTAGAGTATAAGAAATTATACCTACACGCAGAACAAAACACGATTTTAGCGTGCAATTCGGCCGCTAAATCACACTTTTAGAAGCTGCCGCAGTGATTAAATTGAAATTTGCCTACATACTAGCATAGGTACTTTTGTCTCTCCAAAATGTACATAAATTGCCTTATTTTATCTCGAGGATTCGTCGAGCGATGAGATATTAATTTTTCCAAGAAAACTTCTTCGGAAAGGTTTTCACCTTGTGATGGCATTATTTATTGAAAAGACGAATAACTTATATTTATTAAAAAATTATCATAATTTTGACAAAAACCATGAACCAAAAATATTACATACGGGTTATAAGGCTTCACAGATAAATAAATATATTTAGAGATTTTAGAAATTAGAAAAAATGTTAATAATACAGCAGATATAATTAATAATCAGCAAATTTTTATAAACCCTCCTTTGAACCTTTTCCCACTTAACCGGTCTTTCCCTGCGAATGAATTTGAAATCCCTAATTTAAATGAACTTCCCCCACTCTTACCCCTTCCCGCTCCTTCTATCCCTTCCTCTCCTAAGTGATCGATGTTTAATTTTTAAGTTTAGTGTGCATTTAATCCTGATAATGTGAACATCATTCACGAAACATATTGATTGTATATAAATAAAAGTGACGTAAACAAGTTATTTTATGTATGTCTTTTCATTAAGATATTAATTGATGAAGGATGTTATTAATCGGTCTGTCGATTTTAAATGTTCGCCATAAATTCATGAAAAGTGCACAGTGACTCCAGCAAAACAAATACTACTTATTTATTTATTTGAGACACAAACAGGATATTTATACAACATTTTTGTGGGTAATATATAATAAATTAGAATACAAATATAAATATCCCTAGACTAATGCGTCTGCAGTAATCACATATGCATTTTAACATAAGCAAACTCATGAAAAACAACGCAACTATTATTTATACATAACTTGAAAACTTGAATATAAAATTGAAATACACAATCATAACAAGTATACAATATTTATAACGAAGTATTTACTGAACAGTAATAAACAACAAATTTTTTGTTTTTGTTTTTTTTTTAAGTGCACAAATTGTGGAGATATTTTTTGAAACATGTTATACTATTTACAAAAATATCTATGAAACTGTGTATTTTAAAAAGATCGTTGTATGATCGAGACATTCTAGACATAGGATTAAAATATCCAGTATTATTCGTAAAAATTTCGGTCCAAAATATGTTAAGGGTTCTTGTAGATTTGGGCCTAAGTTACTGTCTACACGATTATTCACAATTTTATAAAGCTTAGAGGTCATTTATGTTACGTCTCTTAACTAGACTCTCTAATTTGAAATTTTTAAGTCTTTGTTCGTACCCGTCTAGAAGATGATAGATACCTGATCGGTAAGACAAAGTCCGTGTAAATTTTCTTTGGACTGATTCGAGTCTAGATACCTTTGTAATATAATGTGGATTCCAGACTGTTGACCCGTACTCAAGAACACTTCGGATTAAGGAATTGAATAGATTTATTAGGATATTAGAACTCTTAAACAGTTTGGTTGATCTTACAATAAAACCAAGTACTTTATTTGATTTACTCACAATGTATTCAATATGTTGGTTAAAAGTTAGTTTGTTGTTAAATATTATTCCTAAATCTTTTATTGATTCAACTGTTTCCAGATTGTGACCACATATGCTATATGAATAAAGAATTTTGTTGGTGTCTTGGTGAAGTTTATAACTTTGCACTTAGCTATATTCAGTTCTATTTCATTGTCAACACACCAGGTAGATATCGTGTTAAGGTTTTGTTGTAAGAGTTCACAATCTTTCATAGATTTAATTGCTTTATATAATTTGAGGTCGTCGGCATATAGAGAAAAAATTACAGCGGAGTTTAAATGTAAGGTCGTTAATAAAGATGAAAATTAAGGGTCCAACGTGAGATCCTTGTGGTACGCCCGACGTAACTAATATTGGGGAAGAGTTAAATCCGATAACAGTAACTAATTGACTACTATGTGATAAATATGATTCTAACAAACGAAGCAAGTTTCCGTGAATGCCGATTTTATCGAGTTTATTCATTAAGATAGGCAGTGTTTTTCAACCTGTGGGTCGCGACCCCCTGGGGGGTCGCGAAGCCTCTACAAGGGGGTCACAGGGAGTCCAAAGTAAAATATAAAAAAAATAAAACAATAAAGCACAAAAATATTTTTACTATGAAAATATTAATTATAGGACATTTTGAAGTTAACATGAAATTTAAATTATAAAATTTCTATGGGTCAAAAATCCGTCAAAAGTCTCATACACATTAATGTGAAGGTTGCGCCTGTTTTTCGTCAATCAATTTCTGCCATCGCGGATCTGTTTTTGCAACATTTAGAATTAAGTCGTTTTCTAAATTTAATCGATTCCTCTGTTTGTTTTTTATTTGGGCCATTGACGAAAACGTCAACTCGCACAAGTAAGAGGTGGCAAATGGAATCAAGCACTTCAAAGCTTCTGTGGTCAATTCTGGGTATTCTAATTTTCTTTTTAACCAAAAGTTATCCAATTTAACAGACTTGAATTCCAAGTGCAACATTCCATCGGCAGATAATTCTAGCAGATTTTCTTTTAGGTTGGTTTCTAAACTTGCCTCATCTATAGCTGCATTCAAAACGAGTTTATGATCCACCTTTTCCCAGCGTTCTGTGATAGTTCTTGCACCGAGAAATAATAACACATTTCTTCTTTCAAATTCTGCAAGAAAATTTCCATACCAGGTATATATGCTTTGATGTTAATCTCAAGCCAAATTCTCTAGCCACCCTCCTGTTGGTGTTCACTGGGTGTCATTCTTTTTTCATTTCATTCAATTTGTGATTCTGAATTTCTCCAGCCACCCCCCCCCCCCTCCAGGAACCATAGTCATCAAAGGTAAATTGCAGGCGAAGGGTAGGGGTTCTCGAAATATTTTTTACATAATAAGGGGGTCGTGCCATGAAAAAGGTTGAAAAACGCTGAGATAGAGTGACTAACTTTGTCAAAGACTTTACTGAAGTCCGTGTACACGGCATCTACTTGTGTTTTCTTATTCATTGATTTACACAGAAAGTCCATATACTCTAGCGATGTGTCGGTTCAGCTGGAATGGGCTCATGTGATCCGCTCCTTTGCGGGAAGCGGTTCCTACTCCCACTCCTTTTTCAAATCGACTACTCCAAGAGAACCCTGTCCCGGAACTCGGACTCGTTTCCAAACCCGAAACTCGGATGCCTCCACCGGCCGGCGGGCGACTCCGTGTTCGCCGAGAGTACTCCGGTACTAATGAGTAGAACTGAGTAGTAGGAACTAGGAACCACCGTCCGGCGTCCCCGGCGCGCTACACTCTCCACTCCACTCACGAGTCGCGAGTCTCGGCGAGTGTCGGGTTCTTGGAACTGCGTGAATCGTGAAACACTCGAGCTACTCAACGCCGCAGCGCGAAGCCGCGGCACAGCGCCGGCTTTCCTAGCCATTCGAATTACATACTTACTGACCGCTTGGCGTAACAGTATACTGCTGCCTAACGTCATCGCGGAATTGTTTAGAATATTCGACTAGACACGGAGTCATTTTCAATTAGAGCGTATATTGGTATTGTTACTCAACGGGTGAAGTGCATTATAAAATAATAGTTTATAATAAAGCATTACAGCTAATTTACTTATTTAAATTCTCAATAAAAGCCCGTGCAATGTAGGTCCATTGAATGTACCTACATTGCACGGGTGACGGGTCCGAGCCCTCGTGTGGGTCTTGTCCTGCTCCAGGGTTCTGAGTTGTCGTGCGGGTTCTACGAGTAGGTCCTGGCTCCAAGTTCTTTGAACCCGTGCGTCCAGGTTCGGTGCACCGCAACAACATTCAGTGCTCAGTCCGCAGTGTCCGCACCTAAGAACTCGGACCCGGGACCTGCTCCTAGAACCCGTGGACTTTTAAGAGGAGGCAAGTCTCGGAGGCTTCCGGTAAAATGCAGAACTTACCCACCTCTAATATACTCGAGTAAATTAGTATTTGTGGATCTTTTAGCTACAAAGCCATGTTGGAAAGGACTAAGTATATGTGTAACATGGTTAAAAATGGTTTTATATACAATGGACTCGAATATTTTACCAAAACAAGATAAAAGGCTGATAGGACGGTAGTTAGTTACATCATTTTTACTGCCAGATTTGTGGATCGGAATTACGTGGGCAACCTTCCACAGATCCGGAAATACCCCATCGTTCAGACTTTTGATGAATATTTTGTGTAATGGTATTGCAAGCTGATCTGTACAACTTCGAATAAATAGTGGAGGAATTCCATCTAGGCCGGAACCCTTATTGATATCAACAGTGTTTAATTTCGCTTTGACCTCGTCTAACGTTATTTTGATATGAGACAGTGGATAATTATAGAGTGGGGATGAAAGTTTAGAGTCACTTTTGGAATTGGATGTTGAGCTAAAAACAGTGAGGTGCCTCGCATAAGACACCACCTTTGGTGTACTTTGTCCGGATCTTGGCGGCGGATGCATCTGCCCACCAACTGTGTGGCAGGCCAGATCAGGAGAGACTGGTTGAGGGAGATCTTTTGACCTCTCTTGCAGGACTCTCTCGGAACATTGCCTTGCACCGCAGTGGTAGGGATAGATTCATATGTCCGTCACTCTTGGACACACTGAAACTCAGATTCTTACCCACCCCTTATACCATTTTTCCTTAATAGAACTTCCTCTTCTTCCTTTCCACAAAAAGACCCTCCACACAGCATGTCAAAAGATGACACAGGCCTCCTGTGTGGAGCTGATGTAAAAAAAAACATGCTTATTAGTGTGGGTGACTATAACTTAAATCCATTATAACCAAAATTCACAAGATCTAAACCACTGGAGCGATCACGCGAAAAAAATAAATTTGCCTCGATTGCTCGATATTTTCCAGAAGGTCATTTTTAAAATTTTTCGCCAACGTTCAAAAAATCATACCTTCGAATTTTAACATAAACTTATTAAAGTGCTATACATATAGCCAATGAATAAGCCCGTATTTTACCGTTTATCTCATATTTGTAAGATTTATAAAAAAATTCGTTAAGTTTATAACTTTTATTTTTATTTTTTAGTTTGAAATTGCTGTGAGGGGTCAACATAGAATATTTTCGATTCCTGTATTGTCTGTGGTATACTTGATAATGATAGGAGCATATCTATGGAAAAAGGAGTTAATATAATGTTAAAATGATGCCACAAAGTGAGTTTGCAAAGGTTGAAGAAGTAATTTTGTGTCATTTAATTTTAATTATTGATTTTAAAAAAAATCTTCATTACAAGCACCCATTAAACTGCCAAAGCTATTTATTACAAGTTCATTACAAGCACTCATTAAACAGCAAGGCAATTTAACAATATTTACTTTGTTATAACAAACTTGTCAGCAGACACCACTCAGAAACACATTGTGATTTCCCCTTTGAGATAACAGTCTGGAATTACTTTTGTTGGTGAATCTAAACTCTTATATTTTTTAAGAAGATAACAATAATAATCTAAACGAAAATATGAAAGAGAACAAACCACAAAAAAATAGAAAAAGATAATGGTCGCAACTGGGACTCGAACCCAGACCTCTCGTCTAACCGGGACGTGCGCGTTAACCAATCTCATATTTCAAATATTAGAATTACCAATATTATCTTCAACTAATTCTTTCTTCCTTCAAAAGTTATAAATAGAGAAATTTTTTTATAAAAAATTGAATTTTATATTTCTGTTTAGTTAGAAGCAGAGTCAAGTGCAAGCTTTTCATTTCCTATGAAAGGAACTGAAATCAATAAGATAAGATATAGAATAATACGTGTAATGAATGACTCATAAATTCTTGACGTTGTTTATAATACTTTTTTAACACTTGAAATGAAATGAAAAATAATATTTTCTTGTTATTAAATCAGAGATAGCCTATCTTGACTCTTAGTCCAGTCAGCCTGTGTCGTAGAACACCAGTTGAAGGAACTAAATAGTATAAAGCTAATTTTTTCCCCATCGACTACTACCATTTAGACAAGTGTTTAGCAAAAAGTCCCCGCCCCTACCCCTCTTGCTTCCCCCCCTGTGCCCCCCCAAACATGAAAAGTGTAAGGGTTTCGTAAATCGCTTCTATCTCAATTACTAAACAACATATCGGATTGAAATTTATTTTATTCTCTTTGCTGTAACATTGTCTACAATTAATGTCCAGTTAACTTTCGTCGTAACTTTTACCGTTTGTTTGTAATTCGTATGATAAGGTAAAAATTTGCATATTTTTTGGCAAGTAATTTTACTTTTTGTCACATAACTTTTTACGCCAATATTTTATGAAAAAATATTCCCCACAAAAGTTGTAGTCCCTATTATTACCTTTAAAATGATATATTTTAATGTGTACTTTATGTACTAGTAAACGCCAGATATCAACCGTGAATGCTTGGTGCGCACCATCCCTGCGTCGCTCTGCGACACTGATGTTGGAACTTGTTCCCTCACATCCTAGACCCTGACTTATCCTAGCCTGTCCTGTGCCCTTTGTAGTACTAGTGGAAATCGTGAACGTGAAATAATAGTTATTCACTTTGCTGCTAGGCCCTGCGGGCGGCTTTTAGTTCGGCTTCGCCCGGTTTGAGTGTTTGTGACCATTTTATAAATCCAACAGGAACTGGCTCCTAAAATAGCCAGTTCCTCGGATCTACTGTAATCCTGTGACTCCAAAAACACCTGTGTCGAGTAATGTCCGAGTTCCACGTGTCAAGACATGCGACTTTGAAGGTAAATTCAATGTCCCAGTTTTAATGTATACTAAAAAGGAGAAAAGTGGCTTAAAGTCCTTAACAATAGAAAACATTTCTGAAAATATGCCCACTCAATGCCCGCTCAGCTCGTAACATGCTTTGGTTGTGTAGTTTTGCTTTTGTGCCAGTTTCACTACCTGGATGGTCTGGATCATGGAACTATGATAGGTCTGGATACATGCGAAACTGTTACGATGGTAGACAAAACTTTGAACCATCTTATGTACAGGCTTTGCTTTTTATAAGCATAGATCCAGGAAATCCGACTGCTATTTACTCTGCCCTTAGTTACGCTTCTAAAGAAAGCAAGTTAGCTGGCCAGCCGTGTATTGTGACATTTGACCAACCACTTTTCCTGAAAGCAGTAGACATTGTTGCAAGTTCTTTTATAGAAAGTGAAATATCTGGAGTAATCGTCAGACTAGGCGGATTCCATCTTCTAATGAGTTTCCTTGGTTGCTTAGGAAAGTTTATGGAAGGTAGTGGAATCGAAGAAATGTGTACCTCTGTTTATGGAAAATCAACGATTCCTCACCTTATGTCAGGACATGCTTACGCAAGGTCTTATAGAGCTCACATGATGACCCAGGCAGCTTTGATATTACTGCTATTCGACGAATGTTCATCTCTTAAAGAAATGATTACAAACGACTTTAATGATATTAATAACCAAACAATAAACAAACAAACAACTGTTGAAGACGCCATGAGAGATTGTAAAACAAATGAAATAATGACAAGACTAGAAGAAGTGTATGAATATTTGGTTAAAACTAGTAGAACTTCAAAACCGTGGCTACAAGAGTTTAAATTGGTGAATTTGGTTCTAGACTTTATTCTGGCAGAGAGAATCGGCGATTGGAATTTGCACATTAATACAGTCAAGTAAATGATACCGTATTTCCATGCTGCTGGACATTTGCTCTACGCCAAATCCGCACAAATATACTTACAACAAATGTTGAGTGTACAAACGAAAATGTCAAATGAAGACTTCGAAAGGTTCGTCAATAAAGGTTTCTTTACAGTTCGGCGTACAGATGGATTTTTCACCGGTATCTGGACGGATATGACCATAGAGCAGACATTAATGCGATCATCAAAATCCATAAGTGGGCTTACTCATGGACGAGGATTAAGCGAGAGGACGCTAACCAAATTCGTTGCTTGTGCTCCTGGATCCCTACAAATTTGTGAGGCTTTCGAGAAGTTCTCTGGCTGCTTGACTCAGTTTAACGAACAGCACACTGAACTAAGATGCAGTAGAAGAGAAAGGGACTTGCAAGATATTAGTAAATTTCTCGGATGGCTGCGTATTCATAATCCTTTCCGACAGAGCAAAGATTTAATGTCTTTATCCTCTGGTCTAGTAGTGACAAGTTCGGGTGTAAACTGCGATGAAGCGTATGATGTAGGAATGAACTGCTTGAAAGACATCGAAGGAAATAATTTTGCAGATGTTAAATTGAAAAGAAAAAATAAAGTTAAAACTATAGGCTCCGTAGTAAGTGGCATAAATGTGAGATCTGAAGAAGTGCCAATTAATCCTGATCAGCTGTTTAATATGGTTATTTGTATGTCTCAAGGAACAAATAATCTCAAACAATACTTCAACTATGAACTCAGCCCATACCCTTTGTCTTTATTTGAAAACAATAAAATGATAAGAAAGGGAACTAAATCAAGTCTTATGAAAATATTTGATAAATGGACAATTAGCAACGAAGTTTTTGAGAATTTGCTCCCAAAAATATATGTAGTAGATGGAGGGTATCTTTTGCACAGTGTTATTTGGCCTGACAAAGTAACATATAGCAGCATCATAGAGAAGTATGTTGATACTGTAATGAAACGGTATGGGAAAGATTGTCATGTTGTGTTCGATGGGTATCCTGACTATCCCACCACAAATGGGGTCGAACATGAAATAAATTTTTGGCAAATCCAAAAAACAAAAGCCAGCTTATTGAACAGCTCTCTCAAAAGCTTAATGAAGCAAACATTCCAACCATTGTGGCGGAGGAAGATGCAGATACTGAAGTGGTCGGAAGAGCAATAGATGTTTCCCAGATTCAAAGTGGGAGGCCTGTAGTTGTTGTCGGACAGGATACTGATCTTTTCGTTCTATTGTTAGGGCTACCACAGTGTCAAAATGTGCGACTATTCTTTCACAAACCCTCTGGCACACCATCAACGTATGACATCAGCAAGATTCGTGAAGAGATTGGTGATATGAAGGATGTGATATTATTTTTGCATGCTATCACAGGATGTGATACCACGTCTTATTTATTCGGCAAAGGCAAAATTAACGCGTACAAATTGCTAAGTTCATCAAATGATCTCCGCACAAAAGTTTTACAGTTTTATGAAAAACAGGCAGACAAAAATATTCTCAAAGAGGTAGGAGAGGCTTTTGTCTTGAAACTATATGGATGCACAAGGTCTGTATGTCTGAATGACAGTAGATATTCAATGTACCTTAAAGCTGTTGCAAAAATGTCATTAAAATCCAAATTTAATATGGCATCCCTCCCTCCAACATCTGGTGCTGCTGAACAACACGCCTATCGAAAATACTATCAGATTCAAAAATGGATCGGAGATAAGGAAATCACCGCTACGGACTGGGGATGGATTTTAACTGACAATATGCTGAACCCAGTGCACTCAAAAAAAACACCGGCACCTGAATAAGTTATAAACTTAGTTTCCTGCAACTGCAAAAAGGCTGGCAAAAATAATTGTAGCTACTTTAAAGCATCACTTGATTGCACAGAACTGTTCGGGAGCTGTGGCGTATCACGCAGCAATTTAACTTTGGTTGAAGTCGAGGAAAATGAAGAGCTTCTCATGGAAGTTTAAGATATCGTAAAATTAAGATACCGCAATTATTTTGTTCTAAAATAACATCTTTAAAAAATATTACATGCATTTTCAAACAAAAAAGTATTTAAAATATCTATTTTCGCTGAATACTTATTACTATTTGAAACAAATTTAAAAAGTGAGGAATTTAGGTTTTACCGAGACTCGATTAGTTTTATTTATAGAAAATTCAATAGTGTACCTTAAAGATAAAAAACACTCTCACTATACAACAATATTTGCATTGCAACGCCGCGCCGGCCGGCCCCACCTCGACCGAACCCGCCATGATAATCTCGCTGGATCTCCAACAAAGTAAGTACTATTTTATATCATTTTAAAGGTAATAATAGGGGCTACAACTTTTGTGGGAAATATTTTTTCATAAAATGTCGGCGTAAAAAGTTATATAACAAAAAGTAAAATTACTTGCCAAAAAAATACAAATTTTTACCTTATCATACGAATTACAAACAAATGGTAAAAGTTACGACGAAAATTAACTGGACATTAATTGTAGACAATGTTACAGCAAAGAGAATAAAAAAAAATTCAATCCAATATGTTGTTTAGTAATCGAGATAGAAGCGATTTACGAAACCCTTACACTTTTCATGTTTGGGGGGGCACAGGGGGGGAAGCAAGAGGGGTTAGGGCGGGGACTTTTTGCTAAATACTTGTCTAAATGGTAGTAGTCGATGGGGAAAAAATTAGCTTTATACTATTTAGTTCCATCTAAAAACACAGGCTGACTGGGCTATCTGTCAGTTTACATTTCCAGCAGGGCTCTCTGGACCCTTCACCTTCCTATGTATGGGATGATTTCAAATATCCGTCATTCCTGCAAACACTGAACCCCAAATTCCTACCCGCTCGTCATATTTTTCCTTCCCAGATCTTCCTCTTCTTCATTTCCTTAAAAAAACCATCCATACGCATTCCCAAAGATGATGTAGGCCCTGAACGAAATTATTTTACTCAAGGTCCTCCTACGTGAAGCTAACGTAAAAGAAAAAAAACCACTAAAAGGTGAGTAATAAAAATATAATTCGTTTTCAAAGTAAATTGAAAATTACCCAGAATGCAATGGAACTAACAGGTTTCCTTTTTTTTCTTACCGATTTCCAAAAACCTTTTGATAAAATTAACCACTCCATCTTGCTAAAAAAATATCAAATAGGAATACATGGAGACCTATTTCGTTGGGTGAAATGATAATTGAGAACTCCGGTCCAATTTATTTTTCCAAGACCTTCTAACTTAAATAACTGCATTTTTATTTTTATTTTTAGAGTTAGTTTAAAAGTCAAAATAATTTTCAGAGTTTTAATTTTTCAAGACCCCCCGAAAACTACAAACAACTCCAAAACTACAAACAAAACTGTATGGTGAATCGTGTGACGTCATCACTCCTGAAAAATTCTATAGGATCGGGGAATCAGCTGATCAACTGCCGCCATTTTGAATTCCGTTGTTCAAAGTATTCTCCCTAGAAATGGCATTACTATTTTTTTTTTGCAGTAGTCTTTAAATATTTTCAATAATAGAGATAAACTAATAAGAGATACCTTTATTTTTGAAACATTATTTAGGCCTGAATAATGTTTCAATAACACAACAACTATAATCTCTATAAACAGTTTGTAAATAAACGAATAAATTAATACGATGGCTTGTGTCATATCATACATTCCCATACAATGACTTTACGGTGAGGTCACCACAAAAATTTCATTAATGCCAACTTGACGGCGTATTTTTACGACCCGATTAAAAATGGACTTTTTAATCGTTTTTTAAAAACTCTGCGTTTAATATTATTAAATAAAACTTGTATATCGTCGCTGCACACATAATATGAACAATGTGACGTTTTTGACGAAAATGAACTAAATATACAGTTTTTTTTAGTTTTTTTTTCTCCACCTTCTACAATATGAGCCATGTAATAATAACCCATACTTAAGGAGATAGAAAACGAATCATGTGCACACAGTCAAAATTTTGCATCTCAAAAAGAACAATGTGAACTTATTTTCCATGGTTCATATTAAATGTACGCTTGTTTCCACATCTATGGTGACATGGTTCATAATCTACATCTGTGATTATACCAGGTTGGGATGTCTAGGGAAATTTCTTTAGATCTATGGGAGAAAAATATTTTTTAAGGAAAAGGGAAATCAGCACAGGTTTAGGGAAATTTCGAACTCTGCCCATTTTTAAAAAAAAAATATTTTTGAAGTCGTAATCTTTTATTTCCCGGTAAAGTACACAATTTCAGATGAAGGCATCGCTATTTAATGTATTGCTAATATTAGACCTTAACTGTTTAGGTACTCCATACACATGTTTTTTCCTAAATATTGCCCATTACTAACACTCGCATAATTACTAAAAACATTATTTCGTTTCAACTTAAATTTAAATTTGGTTTCGTTTTAATTTCAAACTGTAACATTTTTTTATTAGAAAATAATGCATTTAAAATATGAGTTGACACTCCACTAGCCGCTGCACTTTTATTAAGCACAGATTTTGAAAATTACATTTCAACTAAATTACTGCAAGAAACAACTAATTAAGTTTGGATAGATGGTAAAAGATGCATTAAAATTACATTTTTATTCAAAGTTCAAAATTTCCCATTTAAAACGATTCCTTTGGCGTCATTTAATTTTTTTTATGTATCATTGCGTGAGTTCCATTTCAGTCAAAACATGCTTGAATTATAAATTATGTATTTTTTTTTGTTTTTTAAAGAAAGACAAACATTCTCGGGTTATGAATAACCTGATAATATTTGAAAATTTCCAACTACCACCACAGAAATCGGAAATGTTGCTTGTGTCGTGATGGAGCCAGCTGAAGAATCGAACAATGTGACGCCTGGGTGGGACCCAAACACGATGCCAGCTCAACCGCTGACCGGACTTAGCTTACCCAAACTTAGAACCTAATAACCAATTTTTTATAACCTGAATACCTCAGAAGAGTCCCAACTACTCCCGCCTGGAGACTATGGCATCCCCAGTTTGGGTATGTTGTGATGCTGAAGATAAGTGGGGAGGGAAAGGTGATGAGGAGGAGGAAGATGAAGAAGTACCCGGATATTCAGATCTAGCCACCAAACATGGCTGTAGGAGCCATTTCAGGATCTTCGACTCTGGATTTTGTGGATGTAAATAGTTGTTTCTTGTAAAATTGTTAAAATGAAGTGGAATTTTTACCAAGAACCCAGTTGTAAGTTGTCACAATGGACTTGCAGAGTGTATTGTTATGTCCCAAACTACCGGCGTCTGCTGTAGGTATATTACAAACAGAAACTTCAACTGTTACGGTTACTGGTTTTAACTAGCAGAGCTCTAAGATTTTGTTGGCGCCAACGGCGTTCAGTCCTTCATTAATAGAGTTGCCTGCATTTACCTTTCTTTCGATATCTCTGTCAGCCTTCCCATCTCTCGTAAACATACTTCCCAAGTATACAAACTCATCCACCTGCTCCAAATACTCACAATCATTCACAACTATGTTGCACATTTTTTCATACTCTCCCTTTCAAATATCATGACTTTAGACTTACTTACATCCATCATCAACTCATTCTTCATACATACTTCGTTCATCCTAGATACGAGAGACTGTAGATCTTCCATACTGTTAGAAATCAGCACCGCATCATCATCAGAAGTCGGGGACGCCCGAGGAAGACATAGCACGACCAAGTGAATCAGATACTTGAGTCAGGCCTTGTGAAGAGTCGGAATAATAGAAGAGCATGTATGAGACGATGTATGAATGTGAACGAGGCAAGAAGTGTTTGTCAAGATCGTGTTGTTTGGCGGTCCTTCCTCTCTGCCTACCCCTGCTGGAAACGGCGTGATGGTAAGTTAGTTAGTTAGAGCTCTAAGATATTTTATAGATGGATTTTCTTCTGTATAAATATGGGTGTTGTGATGACCCAGAGATGAGTGTCATTAATATTTGGGAATGTTCAAATTAAAAGTTTCATTTATTCATTTTCAATTTAGGAGGCAGGAATGGGTACCGCCGCCCCGGGAACCTTTATTGAAGAACCAACACCTCTGCCATAGGTAACCCAAAGTGGTAACGGGTGCTCGGATTCATGGGGTGAGGTTTATCTAGGTCTTGGAGGTGGATGACCAGGACCCCAGATTCCTTTCCAACCCTTATACCCTTTTCCTTTTTAAAAACCCCTCTCCTTCCTTTCCTAAAAAAAACCCTACACACTGCATCCCCAAAGATGATATAGGCTCTGAGGAAAATTATTTTTCTCAGGATCTCCTGTAACTCGTGTAAAAAAAGTATGTGTAATTTATACTTTTCCAAAATATATAAAATAATATAATACGAAATGCCACATCCTCTGCACACATATATTTTGTAATAATAAATAGAGTCTCCAATTTATATCTCTCCTTTAAACAGAAGACTAGGGCCTGGTGGTCAGATTTGAATGAAATATTTGGACAGCTGCTATTGAAAATGAACAATGTGACGAAAACTATGCACAGAATATGAACCATGTGAACAAAATCGCATTAAAATGCGATTTTCTAATATAAAATTATGAATATTTGCAAATAATGTTTTCATAAACTGAATAAAATATGTTTTTCCTACTTTGTTCATAAATAGAATATTCGTTTTCCGTTTCGTTATTTTTTTAAACAGTTTTTATCGATTATCTCAGAATGTACTAAAGCTCACATTGTTCATATTATGTATGCAGCGACGATATTCAGAATCAGCGTTTATTGGTCTATGTGAACATATTTTTTTAAGGCCATAATATTTTTCACTGGAGTTCCTTATTATATTACAGAACATAAGCAGTGTTTATTAATGGATGCAATCATCCCCTATAGTTGTAACTTCTGGTGTATCACAGGGGTCAAATATTGGCCCCCTGTTTTTTGTTATATTCATAAATGACCTTGGTTCGAAATTAAACTGCGATTATGATTTTGCGCCAATGATCTTGAACTTTTTCATAAAATTAAATCTGTTTCAATAACTGAATTTTCAGGAAATAATTTTTAATTTAAAAGCATTTTCATATTTGATCAACAATAGTGTCTTAAAAAGTGCCTTCTATAAGATGTCATAGCATGTTTCACCTGAATACATTCAAATATAATATCGCCTATTTTAATCCTGTGGTGGGTCGATTATATAATAAGGTAGAGTGTGCTGAAGTAGACATTTGTTACCATCCGTTAGGTCGTGATAAAGTAAAACGCATCGAGGCGAGCTTCCCTTCGCAAACGCAACGTTTACTTTTAAAAAAATTCACCTGCGGCGCTTCTTCTTTCTGTACTGCCATAGGGTACGATCAGGTACAAAGCGGGTTTCGGTTTTCAGATTAACGGCGTTCGGTGCCCTGTTCCACCGGCGGCAGTTGACGCCGAGATGTGGACAAACAGAACGCGGATAAAACTTGCGCTACCTGCGCGGTAGCCTGACAGCAGCTGTCAGTTTTTACGAAATGTCGAGTTCGTAGACGACGATTATTTACTTTTGGAGAATCCTTTCTTAAAATTAAGGAATAAAACAATGGTATTTGGTTATTGGTATCTTTAAATATGAAAAAAACCTCAGGAGAACATGATAATATGTTAAGTACGTGTCTAAAAGAAATTCACTTGTGACATTTGAGGTTATTTCAAAATTTTATCTTTTTGATTTTTTCATTCCATCACTTGTCAACAACATTTCTGGTGGTATGTAATGTATTTCTTTTATCCCAGATTGGCGATTGATTGAAAATAGCGGCAATTAACAGGTCGCTCATTTTGATATCAGATTCTGACCGGCGTCACCGGCGAGCAGGAATTAAGAACTCATTCCGGTAAAGCTTATCGGCGCCGCCTCGCGCGGACATAAATCTGAACCTGCCTTCACTATGTTCGGCCTGATACGTTGACATACAAACATTCTTGTCAGCACGCCTGCGCCAGTCGGCCGCCCATGCGCCGACTAATCAGAAAACCGAAACCCGCTTTGTACCTGATCGTACCCATACTTCTGATAATGGAGGAGGGGGTGTTGTCGAAAATTATACTTTGAAAATGGGCGATAGGGCAGATAAGGTTGGGAACCTCTGGTCTAGGACCATCAACCAAGGAACGCGGAGGCCTTTTAAAATTTAGTATCTTCATAAACAATGTGTTTACTATTTTTGAAGTACGTACATACAATAAAATTATCTACTTTCAAGAAGTTTATTGGCTTGAGCTGAAGATAACAGATAAGACAGACAAGTACCAAAAATAGTATAAAAGGCTCCGTATTTTCTGTAACGACATTGGATTAAATTTACTCAATGTTAGTTCAGAAAGTTAGAGTGTCTCCTAAGAACGAAATCGAAATGTTCAACAATTTCATCATTGGAGTTTTGTTGGCGACTGTTTTGGGGGTTTGTAACAACTTTCTAATTTGAAATTGCATGTTTTGTATATTGTATACATATTTAAAATCTGTCATGTACAAATAAATCTAGTAACTAACTCATGCGCGCTGCGGCCTTTCCCCGCAGGAGTGGGCCAAAAACATAGTTTTTTTTTAGAAATTTATTTATACAAAATAAAAACATAATTGATAACAGAATAACAAATGTATAATACATGAATAATACATGTATAATACATGAAACATTTTGTTTTCCTTATTTTGTATCTATTTACATTTAAGAGCGTTTAACCAGCCAGCGGACGAAAATCCACATTTCGTCGAAAGTTGTTCTTCCGATCATGCAGGGCGGTTACAATGAGAAAGATTAATTATTCTCCGTACCAGCTTTTTTAAATTATAACTCAATATCGAATTTATTTCAATCCAAATTAGCTTTAAATTATACCTTCATCCAAAAATGCTGAAAGGCGTGATGATAAAACTATTAAAATAGTGTACTTTTTGTAGTTATTTTTTGATTATAAGTATTTATCATTTTTCAATAATGTCTAAATTTAATAAGAATGTTAAAAAAATCTGAAATATATTAGTTTGTAAGTGCGCAAATAAATACACAAATGGACCAATTTTCGTCAAGAATACGTACATATTTTTTAATGATTTTATTGAAACTAAAATTAAAATTCTAATACATAACTCTGCTAGATACTGTATTGATTTATTTTACTGCATGATTACATTATTTGAAATGGGTGTGGTATAATACAAAAACTTTTTTGAAAATTTAACAAATCTGCCAACGACCTATGGAATAACCTTATTATACTAAAAATTAAAAAAAAATCTAAAAATTTATTACATAACTTCACTAGATAAAAGAACAATCTTTCGAAATCCATTTATAATTTTTTGTGGAAAAGAGTCAATACGTCTAAAAACTTTTTTGAAAATGACGTATTTCCGGCTTTCTCTGGTAATGGCCTCTTAAAGATGTGTATGAGAGGAAGATGTTATTTACGTACTTAGTTTTTAATAATATAAGTAAATACTTTTATTACAATAGTTGTTGTTTGTTATGAAGCTTTAATAATTAGTAAAAGTTTTAATTTTATTTTTTGTTTGTAGTCTTCAGTGTATTTTTTATTGTTTTGAATTTATTTTCAATTTTATTTTTAAGGGAACCTTTATTTTTTGGCAATTTATTAAAGAAACTTCTTTCTAGATATTTGTAGTTCTGTTGAACCAAATTGTTTTCACATGTATAAATCGGTTACATGTATTTTTGCCTGAGATTAGTTGTGTCTCTGAATGGTTTGGGTTTGATTAAAACCTCTTCTTTATACACTTGTAAAGTTGAATGACAATTTGATTTTTTGACAATAAATTCTTTATGTATAAGTTTAGAAGGATGTAAAAGTGTTTTTTATTATTATTTTAATTATTAGCTTGTAGATATGCCCTATGTATATTAGCATATCCTATTAAGAGGGAATAACCAGACACATTCTAGACGTATCCACTCTTTTTGACAAAAAAATATTTCGAAAGCTTGTTAATTGAAATTTTTGCTATTTTGAAAGTATAGGTATATACCTATAATATATCGCCCTTACCCCAAATAAAATTTATTTATATTTTTGTTCTTTTCAGGTAAATGGTGTAGCGGTACCCCCATCACATGTCCTTAATGTCGTAGTGGAACAATACGAACAAGACATCTCCCAGCTTGTAGACGGATCTGATCTCCTTCACCAGCCTTTCGATTCTCTGACGCTTTTAAAGGACATCGCTTCTAACGAATTGGAAGGCAGTTATTACAATGCGATTGACCTTGAGAAAGTCAATAATTCGGTAGGTTAAATGATTATATATGACCTACATCTAGTCAAAAAATATTCTCATACTAATGCTCTACGAAAAGTTTGAAACATAATGAAAATAGAAAATATCTAATGTTGCGTTGTTTCACAGAAATTCTAATATAATTTTATTTTATTTATTATGGAAAATCAACAGATATATTACACTTATAATAACATTAATAATATACATAATATTCAATGACAGATTTTCACATAATTAAGATTATAATTAAAAAGTAAAACAAAAAAAGACCTTACGGTCCTGTACCCGTAAGAACAAAAATATAACCCTGAAAATTATTATAAAACAAAGATATAAAAACACAATATAAACTGTAATAATCTGCTTACAAAATTTCAAACATGAAGTAGTCAGAGTCAGAAATCTATTCTCACTTCACAACAGCAATAATAATATGTACATTGTACATACCTACAACTCAAGAGTGAATACAATAGTAAGTCGAATGACGAGTTTGCAACTGGAAAGGATTCACAGCAATAACATGGTAACTTGCAATACGGTCAAAAAATTACTTAATGTTGGCTATGACATACTTTTTTAAGGTACTTAAATTACATGAGAATATGTCTATATTATTAAAAATCAAATACATTACATGTTCTGAATATAAAAGCATTTTGTCTGAGATTAGTAGAACATTTTTGAAGATGAAAAAGGGATTTTTCTATGGTTCTAACGGAGGGGACTCTAAAATTAATCTCAGCCAAAAGGGGCGAACAATCAATAAAACCATTGATAATTTTGTTAAGATATATTATATCTGCGGAGTCTCTTCTATTTTTTAATGATTTAAGTCCATAAAGGTCCCGCAAGCTGTTTATGTTATGATAACCGATATAAAACATGAAATTTAAATGATGGACAAATTTTCGTTGGATGGCTTCAATGCGTTTAATATAAATATTATATTGAGGATTACAATAATAATATTGTCTTCAAGTGACCAATGAGCGCATTTTTTTTAATTAAAAAAGTTTCCTATTGGCGGTGCACTACTATTAGTAATGCAAAATCACGTGTTTTGGTTTGAAAATTAGATCGCTTAGAAATATTTAAGATGCTTTAATTAAATACTGCAAGTATAACACGCATTTGTCTCTGAAATATTGGAGTGTTTTTTATTGGTTTTTATATAAACCCAGAAAAAATAACGTATAGGGCCTATAAAAACGGCTTCTAACTTCAAAATCTTTTACTTACGAATTATTTTTGGTTATGGTTTTATTGTGTAATGTATAAAATTGAATTCTTTAGAAAATGATCGTTCAACATTTGAATATTTGCGCCTTAACTTCTCCAAATCAAATAAAACACGTTTTTTCTTTGAATAAATCAAAACAGGCGGTTGGTATTAAACAGGAATTTAAACCTTATCGCCATCTACATTAGGAGTGTTGTTATTAGCGGCCTGATCCCGAATTTTACACTACGTGGTGCATCGCCTTAAACGCAGTTTATAGGTCCGATCCAGATTTCCATCAAACTGTATTTTTGTTAATTATTTGCTATTTCTTTCAATCAGCTGACAATTACAGCAACTTAACGACAGTTATGACTTGCCCCTGGCTAGCATAAATACCACGATTTAGTGAACTTTCTATTCCGTTCCGCGGCAATGACGCCACTGCTTATCACGGTTATTTTGTACCGGTGAAAGTTAGTGGAGCTGGCGACACGGTATCGCTTCGAGGTAAATAAATACCACTAAAAAATACACATCACCGGGATCATCGGCCGATCGATCGATTCGTTCTTTGACTGCCGCCTGCGACAGTCGCTTTTCGAGACGAGAGCTTTTCCGCCCCCAAGTCGCTTTTGTCTGGCTCGTGTTTACACGGCCAGACACCTGCTACCTGTCAGCCGGTCGGCCCCCGACCGGCCCTTGACTAGGCCGCCGCGCCGCCAACTGCCTTTTTCAAGGCAACCAAGCCCACCAAGAAGAACCTGGCAACCAAGAAGAAGGACGACCTGGCCCCACCGAGACGACTCAACACAACATCCTCCATCCAGAAGAGGAAATACAAAATACCTGCCGTGCGGATGCTGTCCGCGCGGATGGAACTAGCTGACCCGGAGGATTCGCCAATCGAGATCCCCCCGGGCGCCCGCCAGTATCGACGGCAAACTAAGACGGGGACCATCCTCATCACCATCCCGGCCTCCCAGCCAGCAGAACCGAAAACCAAGCCGGCATCCATCTCCCTGCCGCCCCCCGAGATGCCCGAGGCCGCCCCCGCCCCCGGAACCAGCCGCCCCCCAGTAGGCCCTGCCTCGGGCTACGTTGCGCCCCCCAGATTCCAGCCCCCCGCCAAGGAGATGGAGATGACCCGCCAGGAGGAAGGTTGGATCAAGCCGACCAACACAGTTAAACGTCCCCTGTCCCCGCAAGGACCCCGGGCGGTTGTTATCGGAAACCGCTTTGGCAATTTGGGTGAGGTATCGGAAGGCGGCGATGCCGGTGGGGCGTCGCAAGCAAAGCGCCCGAATAATAATAATTCTGCTTTCTCTCACACAGGACCCACGAGCGCACCCAGGAAGGACCGCGTACCCCCGGTAGTGATGACCCTGGGGACCCTCTCTCACACACAGGTGACCTCAGCGGTGCAGGGCCACATCGGGCACCCGAATTTTCGCTTCCAATACAGGTCAGGCGGCAAAATCAACATCTTCGTGCACAGCATGACGGACCACTGCGCCCTCACCAACGGGCTGCGAGCGGAAGCACGCGGCTTTCGCACATACACGGCAGAGGCGGAAAAGCTGAAAAAGGCGGTCATCAAGGGCCTGCCTAACATCGAAACGGAGGAGATCGCGGCGGATCTCACAGAACAGGGCTTCCCCCCGGTGAAGGTCGTCAAGATGACAACCGCCGCAGCAGAGTACCCGATGTACCTGGCCACCTTCAATAAGGAAGTGAACATGGGCCAGCTGAGGGCGGCAGTCAAATACCTCTGCCACTGCAGGATCCGCCTGCAGAAACACCGAAGTAACCACCTGCAGCACGGGACACAGTGCTACCGCTGCCAGAACTTCGGGCACGGGTCCCGCGACTGCTCACACACCGCGAGATGTGTGAAATGCTTAGTGGAGCACGCCTCTGCCGAGTGCCCCAAGACCACCAGGGATGAGCCCGCCGCGTGCTGCAACTGCGGAGGCCCCCATCCCGCTAACTACAGGGGCTGCCCAAAGAGGATGGCATACGTTGCCGCGCTCCAACAACACCAGCGTAGCCCCCGGCGAGAAGCGCCAGGAAGAAGGACACATCCTCATGCGCATCAGACGACGAGGAATGATGGACGCACCTGGGCTGACGTAGCCGGAGGTACCTCGGGCCCCCAGCAACACGAGGAGCAGCACGAAGAGCAGTCCCGCTCGCAGCACCGCACGAACACCCGCACGCAGCAGCCCGAAAGAGAGGCAGCCGCAGTAGATGATGACGCCGCACTGATGATGGCCCTGCTCCAGGGACTGATCCGCGTGCGACCCCAGCTGGCCGCTTGCAACAGCGATCTTGAGAAGGCGATGATTCTCATGAATCTCATCAGGTCCACCGTCCATGTCTGATCCCCAGATGGTGAACGTGCTCCTGTGGAATGCCCACAGCATCCGAAATAAAATAGACGAACTGCTCGCTCTGGCATATAACACTAATATTGACATTATTCTCATTACAGAAACACATTTAAAACAAGGCACGCCGCTGAGAGTGCCCGGCTTCGAAGTACACCGAGACGACCGACAGGAGGGCGCCGGTGGCGGTACCGCCATATTCGTTCGTCAAACCATCACATCTACAAGAATACCTACTCCGAAGTTGAAGTATACTGAAGCCACGATTATCGATGTCATCATAGAGGATAGAACGCACACCTTCATCGCCGCCTACTGCAATAATGAAAACCGTCTGGTGACAGAAGACTTGGATAAATTAATTAATTTGCGCCCAATTGTTGTTTAGGAGGAGACCTGAACGCAAAACACAACTATTAGAATAACTACAGAGGCAACGCGAACGGGAAAACGCTCTTCACGCATATGCAGACACATAACTACTCGATAATGGCACCGGACAAACCGACATTCCACTCAGTACACGCAAAGTACCCCAGCACTCTGGACATCGTACTCGAGAAAAACGCTAAAACGATCTCGCCACTGCGCACGCTGGATGAACTTTCGTCGGACCACCTGCCCGTGAGCTTCAGTATTGGAGGGACAACTTCAAGGAGCCCGAGAAAACAGCGCAATTACAAAGACGCCGATTGGGAAGGTTTCAAGATAGAGATTAACGAACGAATATATCTCACGACGGCAACCATGCGCACGAAGAAGGAGATCGACGAAGCCGCAAGCACTCTCACGGAAATCATACAACATGCACAAGACACATTCATACCTCTCAAAGAAGCTCACACATACACGATCAAGCTTCCCGAGCACGTATTATCGCTCATAAAGGAGAAAAATCGCCTGCGACGCATCTATCATAGTACGCGCGACGGCTACTTTAAAACGGCTTACAACACGCTACAGCGAGAAATCAAGCAAGAAATCACCGACCTCAGACGCGAACTTTGGACGAAGAAAGTTACGTCACTCACGCCAAAGGACAGCCTATGGAAAATGGCAAAAGCGCTGAGACGCGAGGATCACACGATTCCCCCGCTAGAGAAGCTAGACGGATTAGGGCTGGCACTTTCGCTCGAAGAAAAAGCAAACGCGCTCGCCGACGGATTTGAGAGAGCCTACGCAGCCACGGACGGCCTATCGGACCCGGAGACGGATCGACTAGTAGAAGAATCTCTACAAAATCTCGAGCAAGCCGAGCAGACGAGCACAGCCGATATCCACCTCAGCACGCCGAGCGAAGTAGCAGTCATCATCAGACGATTGAAGACAAATAAAGCGCCGGGAAGCGATCAAATACACAACATTCTACTCAAACATCTACCGCAGAAAGCCATCATTTACATTACAAAGCTGTTCAATGCCTGCCTCATCATCGGACATTTCCCTCAGATCTGGAAAACGGCGACCGTGCTGCCCTTTTCCAAGCCAAACAAGGACAAGAAGCAGCCGACAAACTATCGGCCGATCAGTCTGCTCTCCACGCTGAGCAAGGTATTTGAACAGGTTATACTCAACAGGCTGCTTCCACACCACGAAGAAAACAACACTTTGCCAGACGAGCAGTTTGGTTTCAGAAAGAGGCACTCCACTACCCATCAACTCACCAGAGTAGCGGAATTCATCGCCAGAAGATTTAACGAACATCGCTACATCGCCGCTGCGCTGCTAGACTTGGAGAAGGCATTTGACACCGTTTGGATCAAAGGGCTACTGCACAAATTGCACAAAACAAACACGCCCATATACCTAACGAGAGTGATTCAAGAATACCTAAAGGACAGATCCTTCCGAGTTTGCATCAGGAACGCGCTGTCATCGGTACGTGAGATTCCAAAGGGCGTGCCGCAAGGAAGTCTACTCGGACCTCATCTTTTCAATATATTCACACACGACATCCCCCGAGACGAGAGATGCAAGCTATCTATATACGCAGACGACGTCAAACTTTATGTTTCCTCGCTGAAATCGGACATGGCGGCCATATACCTACAGAGAGCGCTCGACGCTCTCGTAGAGTACTACAAGCAATGGCGACTCAAACTTAACGAGGCGAAAACCGAAGTAATCATGTACACGAGGAAACGAAAAAGAAGAACACCAGACGTCAACATCGAAATGGGAGGACACGTCCTAGAATGGAAAGATGAAGTCGTATACCTGGGCCTGACAATGGACTCACGTCTCAACTGGAAATCTCACATAGCCAAGATGCACGCAAGAGCCAGAAAGGCAGTCGGCGCGATGAAGCCCATCTTCAACAGAAGGAGTCCGCTACTTCCCAAAACCAAGCTCCTGATCTACTACTCGCTCATCCGACCGGTACTGACATATGCTATTCCCGTGTGGAGTAGTATTTCTCGCACCGACCACTCGAAACTACAGACGCTACAAAATTTCTGCATTAAAATAGCATACAACACTAGAATCAGAACGAATTTAAAAAGACAACATGCAAGAGAAAACATTCCAACTTTATTTGAATACACACACCGACTGACGGACCGATTTTACAAATCTCTGGGACATAGCAAAAATAGACTTATCAAGGAAATCGGTCAATACAATGCACCTAGTGACTTTACTTTCAGATATACACATAGACTACCTAAACATATCCTGATGGACCTGAACCACATCTGGCATGAGCCAGATTCAGACGCGGACGACTGAGCGAGCAGTAGGTATTCCTAACTACCAGACGCCCCCCCCGTAACTTATGTTTATATATATATTTATATATCTAGATAATATTGTATAATATGTATGTTTATGTAAGTTTATTTTAAAAATTCCCATAAAGTATATATTTCACATAAAAACAGACACATACACCCCTCACCACAAAACGCAGGATTTCACGTGCTGAAATCACTGAAGGCCGCCCAGTTTCATGTTGACTGTCGGCCGACTCTTCCCGGATGAGGTTTTTCATGGTTTCCTCATTCCCGAAGGCAAATGCGGAAGAGCTCCAAATTAAAAGGACATGACCGCCTCCTTCCCACTCCCAACATAACACAAACAGACACGTATGTATATATGGTCTTCGACCTCTGATGATGAAGATTGATGTTGAGTCTGGACGAAACATGCAATTTTAGTAGGGTTTTTAGATAACAATTTTTCCCTACCGATGAAACACAAGGCCTTTAAGTCTATAATAGCCAGGTAACATTTTTAAATACCCACATGAGGTAAAAATTGCAAGGCGCAAATGACGCCGTTCTATTTATAAAGAACATTAACTTTAAATTCAGTAAATTTAAATGATTCATCTCTTCAAGATACATAAGAATCTAGTAAATGAAAAAAAAAAAAATACACATCACCGGATCTGCCCTGATGATGGACACTGCAACGATGTCCGAAACGTTGGTTGAAGAAGGGGGTAGCGCAACACGGCACAACACCCCAAAAACAAATAACGACAGTTGTCCTTTTTACTGATCACGATTTGTTCAAAAACTAACTAAAATGAAAAGTGCTAATTAGCTATTTGATGACAAGGGTACATTTGAATTTCTGTGAAACATCCTACCTTTTGGTTTTTGGAAGGTTTTGACATTTCGAACGAATTTGGGGAAAAAACTGTCAAATGATTTAATTGAATTACGATTTTTCTGAAACAGAACGGATTTTCTATTTTGGCGTAATTAAAAATAGAAACTTAGAACGGATTGTTGAAAAGGACTTTCACTGTACTTGAATATTAAATTCGAAATTTTATGAATTGTTCAAATCCGGTGAAAACCTGTCCCATTTGTTATAAAAAGCATTCTGTTATTACCACTTCCAACCTTTTGGCCAGGGTAATACTAAGTAAGAGAGAAAGAGCGCCTTATTTTCATTGGCTCTCTCGGGGCTAGAACCAAAAAGGACTAAGTTAGTGACTCCATCTGTTTCCATTCAAATCTAAATAGACGGACTTCTATTTGAAGGTGTGGTGTGATATTATCTATTTAGTCATTGTATTCAAGCATCAACCCATTTAGATAAGAGTCAAGTGGGTATATATGTTTTAACATTGTAATATTGTTTTGTATTTCTTAGGCATTAACTGTGAAACTATTTCTAGACATACTTTTGAATGTAGTTATAACTTTGTGGTTATCCATTATAGATAAATGAAACACTGTAACTTTGTTTGAACCACTTGTATATTTGTTTAAAGCCGACCAGTTTCTTTCCTCAGGGTAATCGTAAAGGTTTGCCCTGAGGAAGGAACGGTCGTTATAAAAAGCAAATAACAGCCACAGAAAATCACACAAATCTGACGGGAGATCTCGTCCGTCAGGAGATCTCGTTCCCACAAAAGATATAGAATCGCTCGGCAGATATCATTAGGTGAGAGTGGTGATTTGGGAGGGGGGAACGGTGGGAGGAGTAAAAATAACTAAGAAACGGTGTCTGGACAACTCAGCATCAAGTAACTTTAACACCTCCTTTGAAAATTCATTAAAAGTGATGAAAAAAACAAGTTAGGTTGGGTTATAGGCTATTTTTCAACAAAAAAATAACGTTTCAAACGAATTTTGAAATGCCACTTTGTTGGGTTATCGTGGAACCCTATGAAACATGATCAACAATTGCATTATAATATACGAGCCTGAGGTGTGTAAATAACCCCAGATCCTCTGAGCTTAATACTCACAGATTTGATTATGAAAATCTACTTGCGCGGACAAATATATTACAAAGAATGGCAATTGAAAACTCCAGGGAAAATAATAGACTCACCAACCTTGTATGCAGTTTTTATAGCTGTGGAGGCCTCCGTAAATTTGTCCACTTAAATTCCAGATTACTAATTCGTTGGTGACTTGAAACTTGCACAAGAGTTAGTTGTCAACGATACACAACTAGTTAGTTTTTCACAATGACAAGAAAATTTTCCATAAAACAGACGATGTCAGTTATTCACTTGTTTATGTACTATTTTTAAAAACAATTTCAGGTGTCTCTGTTAAATCCAAAGAGTGCGTAACTACCATTCTTGTGATATAAATATATTTATTTAAATTTTCGAACAAACAAAATTAACATATTGTAATGCCTAACCAACAATGGTGACTTACAGGGTTAAATGGTTTTGTTAATTTTTTTTGTTTGTTTATTTCTGAGGTTTCTAAGGGGGACATACTAAAATACGCATTAATATTGGAATGTTTAAACGTTCCCCAATTCTAATTTTAAAATTTCTGGTAGACGTGCGATATCAAAAAGATTTCAAATAAATAAGTTAAAGTTAAGTAACAAACGTACATGTGAATAAAATTTAAATAGTTGTTATTGTTCGTAGACCGTTGAATGCATCACTGAGCAAGCCAGCATTCTGAAGGAGACAATTGAAAAAGCCAAACAACAACTACAAAATTGTCTCGAAGAAGGAGCCAAGAGATACGCAGAGGCCATCCAACCAGTGGAGAAGGTCAAGGAAAAGGTACTTTAATATAATTCCCTTTTATTTTATTATATAATATTTCTTCTGATGCTCGTGACCCCTCTGCAATTTTCCTAGTAAATAACTATCATGGAACCATCCGTACTAGATTTTAAAGATACTAGGGCCAGTCAATAAGTAATGCCTCATATTTTTTTCTCATTTAATTGTCAAGTTATAAAAATGCAATTACAGGGGTCGAAAACCACACTATTGACGATTAATTTGTTGTTTTTCAATATATTCTCCGTCCATTTCCACAGCTTTGGTCTATTTTTTAATAAGGGCATGTATCATCACAGTGTTGTAAAAAGCACGATCATATCCAGAACACCTTCGTCATAACTTTCCCCACCGATCACACAGTTTTGATTTGTTTTTGTCCTTGGTGATGTGTGATGCCATTCCATTGAGTGCCTTTTTGATTCAGTTTAAAAAAATGAACCTATTTTCCGTCTCCGGTCACAATTTTTTCCAGAAACTATGAGCTGCAAGTGTTGTGAGGCCATTGTTTTTCTTGTTTCTTTTTTCCGGCTGGTTAAGTTTCTTGGTACCCACCTTACAAAACTTTTGTTGAAAAATCAGTTGTTGAATACTCGTTATCACACTGCCTTTACTGAGAGAGAGAATGCGACATCTGTAGTTATCTTGGGTCACCACGAATAAGTGCAGTCGCTGCAATCAACGGCCTGCGCCACTCCGCTTTTCCTCAGCCAGCAGTGTTTGTCCTTCAGCCCTCGTTACATTAACGAACCCATCGTCTAGCAGAGCTGACGTCCACTTTTGCATTATGGCACACATTATTCAATCTTTCATGAATGTGAATTTTGCGTTTCACCTTCTACAGTCAAGAATCAATCACAGAACGTTATCCATTACGAACATCGATGTCGGCCATTTTGCAAGCGACTGCAGTGCTGCCACATATTGACGCAAAAAGTTACTACTGCAGCAGATTGTTGAAGAAGGTTTGACGAATAGCACCAAATAAATAATTTTCATAATATAATATAGTGGTTTATACAAAGTGATCTGTTATTCATTATATAAATAATTTTCACTTAGCTAACTTTATTAAAGTAGAAAAAATAGGAGATATTGACCGACCTTCGTATATTTATGGCTATGTACCTACCCTTAACTATGGCTATGTAACCCATTTAAAAATTAATAAATAAACACAAAACTGGTTGCTTGCTGACTTTCCACACATTTCTAACCTACATACATAGTTTAGTTTCTTATATTTTTTATAGATCCAGATCCAGATAGCAGCTGGAAGAGAGATTGTGAAGAATTGCACAACTGAAAACGCCGGAGACGTTGTCGCCATCTTGAAGTGCATTGAAGAGAAGGTGAGATTAATCGACGATTTTACAAATACTACAACTAACGCATCGATATTATATCTGAAGAATTCACCAGACACTCGACATCCCTATTTTAAAATTTATAAGGCCGGTATGGGAACCATTTATTGGCTAACCAACACCTCTGCCATAGGTCACTCCAAGAGGTTCTCTGGGTTTGCCGACAAACCGGGGTGCCCGGGTTCATGGGATGGGTTTTCCGGATCTTGGCGGCGGATGTATCTGTCCACCAACTGCGTAGCAGGCCGGATCGGGAGTTATTGGTTAAGGGAGACTTTTGACCTATCCAGCAGGACTCTCTCGGAACTACACCTTGCACTGCAGTGGGAGGGATAGATTCATATGTCTGACACTGTTGGATACACTGATCCCCAGATTCATACTTCAAAACTTCCTCTCTTTTCTTTACTATAAAGACCCTCCATACAGCACATCGATGTGCTTCTCGGTCACAAAATAATCAATTGGATAATGATTACTTAGATTATTTTTTTCTAAATATTGAATTATGATATTTATTTACCAAGTAGTTGATTCTTCTGCTCAATAACTCGTCAAACCGACAAAATGATTTTTAATTACATCTTTTGCTTGTCGTATCTCACAGATTGATGGTGTTCTCTTGTTTAGGTTTTTGTTGTCATTTTTTGTATTTCCTAACTATGTATCAATTTCTATACGTTTTGTTTTGAAGAGCTTCACTTTCCATGTACATTTGTAACTTAAATTTTAATTTATCTGTTACCGGTTTCGACGCATCCGTGTCATTTACTAGCAAACTTAAAAACTTGAAACCGGTAGAAGATAAATTCAAATTTTAGTAACAAATGTAGTTTACTTGGAAAGTAAAACTCTTCAAACCAAAATGTTTTTTACTCACATGATTTTTAAAAAAAGTACTAGTTTTTTTAAGTGAAACTTCCTTAGACCCATTAGAGTGATTTGAAATTTGAAGCATCAAACTGCGCTCAAGGCTCATATTGGTTAAGATATAAGACGGAAACGACGATAGGTCTGCGCTCATTGGCCGTTTTATTTTTTACGGGTCGTCGGAATATAATGCGTAAATTAGCGCCTCGCCGAGCGCGTCCAATAGCGCAGCGGTATAGTGCGTCGAAAATATCAGCAGCCAGAGAAATCCAGCGGACGGAGGTTCGAATCCTACGAAATCCAAAAAAAATAAACGTTTTTGTTTTTGTAAATCAATATCCAATCTTCAAACCACTTTAAAATAAAGAGGCAAAAGAAAGCGACATCTAGCGACTTTCTAGTTTCATTTCTATCGCGTGTGAATTACATACTATTTTTTTTTCTTTCTGTTGTTACCCATTTCAAAAAAATCGAATGAGTTTATTTTTCTCTTTTATATTCATTCTAGTTTTTTGCCAATCTGATTTATAAGCTTTCAACTTTTGTCAATCCCTGATCTTTCCCTCTTACTTAGCTTCTAGTTTTCTTAAATGTTTTCAGTTCTAGAGAAAACTTCATTTATATCACTTAATTGCATTCCCGCTCTTCCCTACTCTCTACTTTCTTAACTATCTAATTCTCAAGTTTTTAGAGCAATCTTCTTTCCGTACACTCTATTTTATCAAGTAACACTTTTTGTAACCTCATTGCCTCTTTGCTTACTATTTTTCCCATCCCAACCTCCATTTCTTATTCACTTCTTTCTTGGCTACTAGCGATTAAGCCGGAGTCGACTCTTGAACTCGGGTTCTTCGCGGGAAGCGGATCCTGCTCCTACTCCTTTTTCAAATCGACTACTGCCAGAGAACCCGGGAAAAAAATGTTTTAGTTAATTTAAAAAAATAAACAAAAATGTTTTTTTTTTAATACAAGTTAGGAGGCCGATTGGATTCAGTGTCCCGGCCTTGTGATCTTGGAGGTTTTGCCCAAACCCGGCTCGAGTTCTTGTGCGGGTTCCGGCTCCGAGGTCCGGCTCCGGCCGAACCCGTGCGTCTCGTGCGTCCCGAACAACACCCAGTACTCAGTCCACACCCAAGAACTCGGACCCGGGACCTACTACCGGCTACTAGCTGTCCTAAACGCACCTCTTCTATCCCTATATTTTCTATTCCCAACTTACACTAACTTTGCCTAATTTCTATTTCTTTTAGGGACAAGATGTTCGCGAAGCCTTGATCGAATTGGCCGGAGAACTGAGAGACGAGATCCACAAGGCAGAGGCTGAGATCGCTGCCATCATACAGGACACCAGACAATGCCTGAGGACAGTTGTGGAAGAGGCACTGGTTATAATCCATGACATTATTGCAGAAATCAAGGAATGCATTGCTAACCAACCTGCTTAATAATTTATCTTTATTTTATGGCTATCTTTATATACGAGTATTTTAAATCGCTATCCATTGATAATCGCTAATGTTTTCGATAATATTAATTGATAAAATCAATATAAAATAGTTTGATATTGGAATTAAAAGTTTCAACGTCAGGACAGTTTAATATTCAGCGGTTAATTTCATGAATATTTCACGACTCCGGCAAACAAATACTAGTTAAAATTAGTGTCCTCGCGTCTAGCACCATGCTGATTGAAGTGGGGAAGTTTTTCAAAAATCAACTCAAAAATATATCAAACTAAAAATATTTTATATTCGAGTAATTATAGGTGACCATATTAAGTATTACGTTCCAAGCTGCGCTAAGCTCGACATTCCAACCAAGCCGAATTTAAAATCAACTGATTAACCGGGCCTATATGCATTATGGCTCTTGTTCTTTCGTAGGTATAACTTATTGGTTTCAAAAATGCAATATATTATTTGATAGTGTTGTATTATTTATAGAAATATCTAACTGTAGCCAGTAAATAGTTTCATAATTTTTGTTATAGTCTCTGCTATTCTAAATTTATAAAGCTTTCTAATAAATATTTTTCTTACTGATTGTATTTTTTTTTAAACTAGTAGTTTTACACTCTTTTTTCTTAAATTAAAACAAATCACTTCGTACCACACAACTTATTTAACTAAAAATTATCCAAATGTTTCAAAACCAATGTTTTCTATCTGGATAAAATTAAAATTTTAAACATGTTGATAATGATTTTTTTGATGATATTTTTGTTGGTAATTTTAATTAAATAAATGATGTTTTACAAAGTGATTGTTTTTAATTTGATTGAAATGACGCCACAAAGTGAATTTGCAAATATTGAAGAAGAAACTCTTTTTCTAAATACTGTACAAGCAAAAAATATGCAAGCAGTAAACATCTCATTTTGTCATATTTTTAATGGATTGACGAATGAAAAACTTTTGCTGCCTAAATAAGTATCTTGATCTAGAGATTTCATACCAAAAAAGATATTGATATAATTTCAACGTGTTTTTTAATATTCAGAAATCTTGTTCAATTCTAAAAATACGTGAACAATTCTAAAAAAACCGGAAAATCTATTTCGGATACAGTTTTTTTTTGGAGTATGACATTATTTAAACTAAAAATGTAGATGAAATTTTGATCTCCTGTGACATTTTTGATGTTTTTTTTTTCTTTTCTACAAAAACATAAAAAAGGGGGCGTTGGACAGTTGGGGGCGGCGTAAGAGGTTGGCAGATTACTCGGCTTAGTGGCGACTTGCCGAAAAAATTTTTTTGTTTGATTTGAAGAAAAAAAAATTTAAGTCCTCGAAAAAGTCACCGGAGACCAAAATATCTCTTACATTTTTTACTTCAAATAATGTCAGGAAATAACTAAATGGATGACATTTGGACGACTAGATCACTCTGAATCAGTGATAGAGTTAAATGGTTGCAATGTCGAAAACGTGGAAAGATTTAGATACCTCGGCAGTATTCTCACGGAGACTCTTGACCTAGATGTAAAGATTTAGATGCAGAATTAAAGCAGCAAGAACTGCGTTTATTAAAATGAAATCCCTCTTCTGCAATGACAACATCAGCTTAAAACTAAGGCAGAGAATGCTAAAATGTTATGTGTGATCGGTCTTGCTGTATGGATGTGAAACATGGACCTTGAAAGTAAATACCATGAACAGGTTAGAGGCTTTTGAAATGTGGCTTCACCGGAGAATGCTCAAGGTCCCATGGACCGACATGATCACCAACACAGAAATTCTCAGGCGGGCTAGAGCAGATAGAGAACCGCTTACATTATTAAAAATCAGGAAAATTTCATATCTGGGTCATATACTTCGAGGGGAGAAGTATCACTTGCTCCATTTAATATTGAAAGGCAAGATAGAGGGTTGACGAGGAGCCTGGTAGGAGACAAATGTCATGGCTGCGTAATATACGAGAGTAGACCGGCATTAGAAGTGTGGAGGAGCTATTCCGGGCAGCGCAAGACAAAGAGACATTTTCAAGAGTGATCGCCAACGTCGGGGGGGCCTGATACGGCACACAAAGAAGAAGAAGAATGTCAGGAATCACAAGATTAAGTCAACGTCCCTTAACACACTGTATATATATATATATATATATATTTTTTTTTTTTTTTGTAGTAACTATATAATATTTTTTACATTTTATGTGAAACATGTTAGTTAGATGTATATATAAAATAGAAAATATATTCGTAGTCCTCCTCACTAGGAGATCCTGTGCTGAGGGGGACTATGCTTTGGATAAGTTTTTCAGCGACTTCTATGGTTTAACTTCAATTTTTGGATAAGGTTTTCCAGAAACTTCTATGATGATGTTTTAAGTATAGTAGTAAGTTCATTTTCCGATAGTTCCTACAGCCAACATTTAATGTGCTTAATGCTATTTTTTGTTTTAATTTGTTTGATACTAAGTGGGAGTTTGTTATACAACTTTACTGCTAAAAATTCAGAACTTCTTTGACCAAATGAAGAGTTACACTTTGGTATATTAAGTATGTCTGTTTGTTTGGCTCTGGTTTTATGAGCATGTAAGGTGTCTGCCTCTGAATCATTTTTGTGGTGATGTACTAGAATGTTTTTGGCATAGATTTTCTGTATGCTTGGAACATCAAACTGTTTAAAAATTTCTGTTGTTGACGTCCTTATGGGGACCTTTAGAATGGTCTTTATGATGCAATTCTGAGTTATCTTAAGTTGTTTTAAATGATTAGATGCTGCTGAGCCCCATCCTATTACTCCATATTCCACTCGAGAGTGGCATAAAGCATAATATACCTTCTTTAGATCCCTCATCGACAAGATGTTTCTTAATTTGATTGGATTCTATGATTAAAATTACAGTTGATTTCATTATTATGAGCGATGAGCACCTGTTTTAATTCAAAATACTCAACACTTGAATGTAATAAATATTTACGTATTATATCTAGCTACAAAATAATTAATGTAGCCTGTACCAAAAGCTAATGAAAATTCAGTATACATTATATCGGATCGGTCATATTAAATCGCATGGAATTAATAGGTGGCATTCTTACATAATTTACAATTAAGAAATTACTCGCCATTTATCAACATAATTAGCCAATACGCTGCCAATGTGTTAACAGGGTGTTGAAGAGAGTGGAAAATAAATTGCATCATCTAAAGATAAGGAAAATGCGTCGCAGACTGAAATTTTGAAATTTAAGCATTTTTTGGCCGCAGTCAATCTAGTAATTGCTGTCAATTTCGCCTCGAAATATATATATATTTTTTTTACAACGTAAACGTCACAGAAACGCTTCAGGCGAAACATTTTATATTTCATAATACAGGAGAGGCTAGAGACTGGTTGACAGAGACCTTTCGACCTCTCCAGCCGGACTCTCTCGACCCATCATCACCTTGCACCGTATTGGGGGGAACCCAGATTTTCACCCATCCCTCAATCATTTTTCCTTCCCAGAACTTTCCCTTCTTTCTTTCCCTAAAAAAACCCTCCACACAGCATCCCCAAAGATGACATCCTGTGTGGATCTATTGTAAAAAAAACACTTCAAAATTTAAAATACAGAAATTGCTGTGGGGTACTGATTTCACCTGAGAATAGTTGTTTTTTTAATAAGGGGCTCACCGGCCTGAGTTCAACTCTAAAAGGGGCTTGCGTGAACCCCTCTAAGCCCCATCTAGCCCACTCCTGCTTATAGATTAATGATAATACATAGACAACTTATCTATGTATATATATATATATATATATATATATATATATATATATATATATATATGAATCCCTGTTTCCCTTGGTCACGCCATAACTTCAGAACGACTTAACCTATTTTATTTATCTTTTTTTTTAGTTTTCTAATACTTTGTAGAAGGTTCTTATGGAAAGAAAAAATTAAAAAATTGCGCAGAAAATTGAATAATTTCAGAAAATCTTTACGACCACATTGACAGTTCGCGCGTTTGATAAAATTGAATTTAGCAGGCAGCTGTTTTTTTTTGTATTAAAAGAATTGTACCAAATTTGATCGATTGTTCTTATAATATAGAAACATGAATATTTGTAATATGGAACGCGGGAGGGGGTTGGCGGAAAGCTGAAGCGTGAGAGGGGAGAGGGTAGGCGGGGAAGGTGGAAGGGCTATGCGGGAGGGGAAGGAGATGCGGGAGGGGAAGGAGACGCAAGGGAAAGGACACGCATGGAGAAACAATAAACATTTGAATATGGCAGTGCAACGCATGCCGGGAACCAGATAGTAATTTATATATACGGAAACAACGGCCAGCAAAACTTCTGTAAGCACTATGTCTTCTTTAGTCCACCAGCGTAGAGGGATGTCATTTGGTGCTTGGTAAACGGTTCTCATGTAAAAGTTACATGCACTAAAATTTAAGCTCTCTCGCACAAACTAATTTGTTTGTAAAACACTTATCTATTTGCCACCATTAGTGTATCGAAGCAAGTATAAAACACATAAGTTAAATATCCGGAATACCATTAGGATCTCAACACAACTTTCCCAAACAGGAAGCCCGAACGATGTTTACGTCTAACAAAATGCATTCTTAGCAAACCAATATGTTTCAACGGACTGACAGGTTCAAAGAGGTGTTAGATTAGGTTGGGTTAGGTTAGGTTAGTTGATGAAAATGTTAAGTGCAAGTGGGTGGGAGAACGTGACGGTGACGTCACAGATCACGATTTAGTGAATCACATACCTACTCAAATCAAATCACGCGAAGAGTTGAACGAAGCAGTGTGGAGGGATAGCAGTATAAGCGAGGGTTTGGTTGTGTGAAAGAGTTCAGATCGCTCTGATAAAGGACCACAAGTCTGAATAGAGAACTCCAGTCCAATTAAAAAAAAAATTAAATGAATAATGACCTCTTAACTTAAATAACTGCGTATATATATATAAACATTTTTAGAGTTAGTTTTAATGGTTAAAATAATTGTCAAAGTTTTAATTGTTCAAGATCCCCCGAAAACCACCGTATGTGTAGTGAATCGTGTGACGTCACCACTCACTTCAAGTTATTTTTATTTTCAATAGGTGTTCATTTTGTATGGCAGTTATACGGAAGAAAGTATGATACTATTCGATATGTTAAAACATTATTAAGATGGAATTATTTATTTATTATATTATTATATTTTTCAATATTATTACGGGAGAATGGTATAAAAATTGTTTGAAGTTATTATTTTTTTAGCTTTTAAAATCAATATTATCGAAAACGAAGCATCACCTGCACAATTGTAGGCAAATAAGATACGGCGCCGATCAGCTGTTCGATGACGACCATTTTGGATTTCGAAGTTCGCAAAGTTGGCCTTGGAGTAGGTAGCATTATGATATAGCATATTATACGATTTTTTCGTATAGTTTAAAGTTTTTCAATTTTCAATCATCAATATCAATATTCAATGAAACAACCAGTTCCAATTTTTAAAAAGAAACTTAAATTCAAACCGAATCTGAGCTCATTGGACCAAAGATGCGACCACTGAAATACAACCGAAATTTTTAGGACATGACTAACTTGCCAATGGTCACGCCAGTGAGGAGTGCAATCTTGTTGTTAAATAGATTCACTTCAAATATTGAAATATTTAACATCAGCCAAGCAGAAATTAGACGGCAAGTTTTGTTGCTGCTAGTATTAAGTCTGCTTTTACACATTTACCCCCACGCTGATGGGCATGTTTTGGACTTTGCACAGTTTATGCAAGTCAATTATGGTAGAGTTAGAAGCGCATTTATCAGTAAGGCGCTTATTTTTTAGTTTTTTTTTTATTATTATTATTAACTCCCTTTTTAGGGCTTTTACATTGAATAGTGAAAATTATGTAGTATTTATTGTACATAAATGAACTGCCTTAGTAACAACATTCTCTATTTGTTTATCGATAAATTGAAGATTGTCAGAAAGTCCATTGACTTGGTATAATTATTTCCCTCCATTAGTATTCTGGTCAATGGGGAATACTCGCATAATCCTCACTTCTAGTATTTTTGAGTGAATTTTGGAAAGCTTATTATTGCAAGCAATTCTGGACTATCAACTATACCATCCAGAATTATCCAGAATAATTTCTTCAGTTGTATCTCAACAGGAGGCTTGTCGCTGATCAGATGCTCCTGTACAAAATTATTAACTCGAAAGTTGACTGCCCGGAGCTGCTAAATAAAATAAATTTCCACGCGCCGACTCGATATAGCAGACATAATACCCTTTTCTACATTGATAGATGCAACACCAATTCCAACCAAAATGAATTTATGCAAAGGGCATGTAACTACTATAACATTAAATTTGCACGTTTAGAAACACTTGCTGACATATTCACTGCTAGTTACTTTCGCTACAGAATTTCATTGTATAACATTCTACTTGCGAATAATACATAACACATATTCATGATGATTAATTTAATTGTACCTAATATTTTTAAATTACCTGCGTCGCAACTTTCCCTTATCCCTGTCCTCCCCTTACCCGTCCTAATCCAAATACCTGTTTTGCACCCTATTTTCTTTACAGTTATAATCGCATTTATTTTATTGTTGTGTTTTTATATTTAGGTTTATCACTTGTTGAATCTACAACTGTATTATATATATTTTTTTTTTTAATTGCTGCTTTGTCCTGTTTTTTTTTTCTTTTCTTAAATATTCTAGTTTACATTCTGTTACTTTTATGTTTCTAAATACCTATCTGTGAACATTAATAATTGGTCTATTTTTTGTTATCCTCTTATGTATATTATGTTATTAAGACTGTTTATGTTCCTTAAATAAATAAATAACTCAGTCTACGGGATTTAGATTAATTTTTCTCCTTGACCACCCACTTTTGTGTTTAAGAATCTGTAATGCGTAACCTTTCTTTGTTCGTAATATTTTTCGTAGCTTACCTTGCTTATTAGAAATTTACGTTACGTGGTTAACAAATGAAAGATTTGATTGAAAAATGATGCCTAAGTCTTTAATTTGTGTTAATGTCTCAAGAGCATTGTTATAAATGTTGTAATTAAAGATCATTTGATTTGATCAGACATTTTGAGATATTTAAGTAAAGTCCATTTTCATTGCACCAAATTAACGATTTGATGACATTATCTTGAAGAATGTTAAAGTAGTCAATATTTTGAGTATTTCTAAAAATGTTGAGGTCATCAGCAAAGGTTAGCAACAAAGAAGTTTTTCATATAAAACTAATTGAAATATTGATTTTTTTTATGTTTTTAAAGTGAAATTGAGTTGAATTAGTATTTTTTTTGATGAACTGAATGATTTGTCTTCTACATCAAACGAATTACATTCCGAGGAAAACGTGCACTTAAAATAATAATTTATAGTAGAGACGATTATTTAAGTTGAACAGCCACTAGCAGACCGGCAGACCAGCAGACCGGGACCGGATGTAGATATCATCAGACTTCAGACAACAACTGACTGGATTCGTAAATACATCTATTGACTCATACCACTCTCATACTCCACTATACTTTTTTTTGTATATCAGAGAAAATGCACACGGGAATTACCCATTTTGGTACATTCTGGATCAAATGAGATACTATTTATTCTTGGTATTAGAATATTTTTTATTGTTTTCAAGTTTAATTTGTGGAACTCCATTTTATTTTCTACTAGCTGGTTCCCGGAATGTGTTGCAATGCCATCTTCATAGAAATAAATCGTTTCTCCCTGCATGTCCTTTCCCGTGCGTCCCCGTTCCCCTCCCGCTTTCCCCTTTCACCTTCCCCGCCTTGTATCTCCCCTCTCCCGCTTCTCTGTCACCCCCTCCAGCGCTCCATATATTCAGTCCCAGTACATTCAGTTTTCGAACAGCTCGCGTGCCACCTATTACAATTTTTGTATTCAGATTTAAATTTTTCATGCATTACAAATATTCATTTTTGTATATTATAAGAACAATCAATCAAATTTGTTACCTAACATAGGTAGATACCTTTTTAAAATATGTAAGTATGTATAATTCTTGATTCCATTCAAAGTATTAGGCCAGTAGATACTTCAAATAAATTCATTCATTTAAAGAGTTTCGAAAATTAAATTTTGATTTGACTAACATTTATTTGCAAAATGTCATTCTAAAATTTTGACATTTTTGACAGTTTCGCAAGAGTTTTTGTAATGATTTTTTCAGGTGTATTGTCATGTGGTTGTCATAATCCAGAAACCTTCGCGGGGGTTTAAAAAGGATATTTTTATAGTTTCAAACATTTCGTATGCATAGATAATATAGCAATACATAGACAATCTCATACACTCGCATATAAACCTACACCCAAGCAAGCATATTTTGATGTTTATATATATAGATTCATTTTTATGCATTCAATAATAATAGCGGTTTAAAACCTAGCACAAACTCTACGTAGGTACTAAAATGGTTTTATATAAAGCGCGGCGTAAGAGATGTACCTACTCGAAGTCGGGTTCTTAAATTTTAAACCGTACAGATGCTAGAGTATTAATACTGTCAGATAATCATTCAATTCAACACTTTATTTATAAACATGTTCTGCTGTGAAATTATGATTACGCGTGGCAGCCTTTTCGCCTTCTGAACACATTATTAAACTGTGATTGGGCCACTCACATATATTTTTAAATTACCTGCGTGGCAACTTTCCCTTATCCTTGTCCTCCCCTTACCCGTCCCAATCCAAATACCTGTTTTGCACCCTATTTTCTTTACAGTTATAATCGCATTTATTTTATTGTTGTGTTTTTATATTTAGGTTTATCACTTGTTGAATCTACACCTATATTTTAATTGTGCTTTGTCCTGTTTTTTTTCTTTTCTTAAATATTCTAGTTTACATTCTGTTACTTTTATGTTTCTAAATACCTATGTGTGAACATTAATAATTGGTCTATTTTTTGTTATCCTCTTATGTATATTATGTTATTAAGACTGTTTATGTTCCTTAAATAAATAAATAACTCAGTCTACGGGATTTAGATTAATTTTTCTCCTTGATCACCCAATTTTGTGTTTAACAATCTGTAATGCGTAACCTTTCTTTGTTCGTAATATTTTTCGTAACTTACCTTGCTTTTTAGAAATTTCCGTTACGTGGTTAACAAATGAAATATTTGATTGAAAAATGATGCCTAAGTCTTTAATTTGTGTTAATATCTCAAGAGCATTGTTATAAATATTGTAATTAAAGATCATTTGATTTGATCACACATTTTGAGATATTTAAGTAAAGTCAATTTTCATTTCACATTTAGGAGTATTTCTTTTATTTCTATGTAGGTATCTACCTATAATGAAAAACTTATTGCTTTTATTTTTATTACCTATATGCCTGGGCCTATCCTTATAGCAGGAAGCACTATTATTAAATTAAGTCAGGCACGTCTCTTAAAACCCTATGGGTAATGTCCAGTCTTAGTAGATTGAATACCCATGCGCGTTTCCGGGCGCTGCGGGAGTACCAAATACTTATTGTAGACCCATTGAATCATTGCTGACTATGTCTTAAGACTCGGAAAGCCATTGACTGCAGTCAGTAACCTGATATTCTGCACATGCGGACAAAAATACATGGTTACTGCTATGTGCCATGTTTTCTGTCTAGCCCAAAATAGGACTACGATATTGTCATCAGTCTCCAAAAACCCATATGGATACGAAGCATTATCTTATGAAAAGAAATCGTAAAAAAAAAGCAGAGACAAATAAACAAATTATTAGGTTTACTTTTAGTCTACGACCAGTTATGAATGAAGGTAATCTGAAAATGTACTGAAGTACCGCACCGCGTCGAAAACTCGACCATCCAATGTCGGTGTTACTTGTTGCACACTTTGTTAATAATAAATGATCTCAATGAAGCTATGTGAAGCAAGAATCAAACCAAATTAGGAGGCGGGTACTGTTACCGCCGCCCCTGGAAACATTCATTGGAAAACCAACATCTCTACAGTTGGTCACATAAAATGTGAGTCCGTGTTTGTGGAGTGAGGTTTGTCCAGATTTTGGCGACGTATGTGTCTGCCCACCAACTGCGTGGCACGCCGGATCGAAAGAGGCCGGATGGGAGACCCTTTGACCTCTCCAGCCGGAGTCTCTCTTGACTCATCGTCTACCAATGCATTGAGACTGATTTCCAGGTTCTCGCCCACCCCTAGTACATATTTCCTTACCCAGAACTTCCTGGCCTTTCTTTCCTAAAAAAGATCCTTCACTCAGAATCCCCAAAGATGACATAATCCTTATGGAAAAATATGTTTCGCAAGGCCTCTTCTAAGGAGTGGTAAAGCTCCGCAACCGGGCTCGAAAAGAAGAAGATGGAGAGATATTAAATTACGAATGTTAGAGGAGCGCGCTACTATTTAAACCGACAAAATCGATGCGAAAATTGTGAAAATGTTTAATAAAACACAACTCGTTTAAAATAGAGCAAAAATCTCGTGGAGGTTGTCCTAAACAACACTTAAAGAAACACTGAATTTTTCCATACATAAAACTTCCATAACTGAAACAAACTTGTTTATAATAATTTTTGAGCATACTTTTGCGATTTTTTTCTATAAAGGAAATTTTATATAATTTGCGTTTCGGCGCGGGGAATGTCTAGATATTATCATCCAGAGTAACATATATTTTTTAAGAGCTTTAAAACTTAACGTGTTTAAAGGAGATATGTACGAAATCGATAGAAATTCGGGTAGCGCGGCTTAAAATAAGAAGTAAGAATGGAATGAAACAGGATCTACCGGTCTTTTCCAGCACCATTTCGATTCCAAGAGGCCTTCCGGACAAGGAAAAACTAAAATGGCTCTATAAATTGTAAACCTCATTCTCAACTCACTTTTCGACAAGGGGACACGTTATTTTTTTAATGAATACTTCCTTGATTGTGAATAATTATAGTAAAAAGAATATGCAATAAAGAAGAATATGCAAGAAGAAGGTGCAAGGCTTACCATAGTCTGCAAAGAAGGCTGAATGTCTGGAAGGGCTTGAAGGGGTAGACATCGAAGCTGAAGTCAGGAATGCCTTCTTGACCTTCTTCCACTTGGAATCTCTTCTTTGTGCAACTGGAGAACCTGTGTCCGCATCACTAGAATCTTGTACCAAGCCTGGTTGCTGCCTCGAAGAAGGTGTAGGTTTTTTAACCATGTCCAAACTTTTCTGCTTCCTCAAAGCCAAATGTTGAGTTGGCGAGCGGGTCCCAACATAAGACTGGCTTGTGCACTTGGTCAAGTCTTGACTAACTTTTGGCCTTGTTTCCACAGGTTTGTTCGCTTTTGCGAGTTCTTCTGAAGACGGCATGGTTACTGTCAATGTTGGAGTTGTCCTCTTTAGCATTTCTAAGGATTCTTGTCGCAGCATCGCTTCAGTTTTCTCCTGACTAGAAGTCTTCCGTTTGGGAGGTTTTGTGGAGAGATCCTGGATGATTTCAGCCGACTCGGAATGGGAGACACAGCCTCCGTCGGAAAGGGAGTGGTTTTCGCTGGTTTTGCCATCGGAATTTGATTTGACGCTGTTTCTATTCTGCTTGTTTTTGACGGACTCTTTTCTGGTTTGGATGATGTCTTTCATTTTGCCCCACGGCGTTTTGTGCATCTTACTGCTGGAGGGACTTGACACTTCCTCGTCCTGTTGAAAAAAATGCTAATGAATATTGAGGAATCTTTTGCAATGCTCATTCTACAACATTAAGGGTATACTCAAAAGAATTCATAATCTGCTCATCATAGATGGTGCTAATTTAATTATTTTATAAAAAACACTTTTTGCAAGTTACGCTTTAAAATAGTAAAATAATTTATTTAAAGCCCCTATATAAGCAACTATATTCAAAAAGTCAGAGGGCAAACCAACAAAAATGCTTTTGATACTTATTTTTCGGAAAGTTAGTTTCTGAACAAAATTCAGCCGAAAATCCGATAGTATTTTTCTAAGTGAAATTAGTATTAGTCGAATGTCGAATCCCATTCCATCGACCCAACCCCCCCCCCCCCCCTTCTCCTGCCGGATGATTGGAGGTGGTTGTTGTGAGCTTTGCATTATGGGGCCTAAATCACTGCACCGATCGAAAAAGCAGAAGTTTTGAAAATACTGCAAGCGCCCACGCCCTACGGCCGATCACCTGAGATGCGCCCTTTAAAAATCTTGCCCCCTCGGCTTCAGCCTAGTGACTCCAAGGGTTAATCGGGCCCTGGGAATAAGTTAAATTTACCGCTTTCTATTTCTCTGTCCCACGAGTTTTTATAAAATCTTTTTTTTTTAATATGGCGTAACGTGTTTTTAATATATATTGTGATAAATCCGTACGAAAGTCATCTGCCCGAATCTAGTAGGTTGATGAAAACCTTAAATTAGAAACGTATCTAATGTTGTAGGTACATAAGACGAAAAAAATTATTTATTGTGTCAAACATTTACAGAGTGTTAACAATTATTTCATCAATGAAATTTCCATTGGTGTGTCCATAGATATTAGCACTCCAATTAAAAATGTTCACAGCTGGCGTAAATCAAGGTTTAGCTGTTATTAGGCCGATATGCTGTTAGTGAAATAATAGAAACTAGCAATTTAAAACCCGCACCGCAGGATTTTCCTGCTAGGCCCTGCGGGCGGCTTTTCTTTCGGCTTCGCCCAGTTAGTGTTGGTGACAATTTTATAAAACCATGATCCAATGTCATCCAGTAGTCACCGGGACAAAGTAATGGGATGGGCAATGACGTCATATGCAAATCTAGCCGTGTGATACAACTAAGTACTATCGTCAATCATTCCATATTCTTGAATTCGAAACCGAATTACAAAGGTAGCTTTGTTTGAAATTCCACGTACACAAGTGTTATTTGTCGCGCGGCGCGTATGGTGTGGCGTCAGACATGCACTTCTAAAATTCAACCACGCAGACGCTAACCTATTAATGCTGTTCGATAACATTAAGCAAACATGTAGTTTCAGTCGTATAATAGCTTCATTAAGTCATTCTCAGTAACGTTTCGTTTCTTAAAGTGATATAAATAAATCATGAATGAACCTTTGACATCTGGTCCCGGATGATCGAGAAGCCACGTCGATCCACAAAAATTTGATCGTTAAAGTTATTATTTCTACTATTTTTTGTGGTTTTTGAAGTTGTGAGCGTTACCCCGCACATTTTTTCCATCAAAAAATTTCAGCCATTTCTCGTAAATTATGCTTACGAAATGTTATCCAGCGAATTTCGTAACAGAATTTACGACTTTGAGGATTAACAAATAGTGTTTATTCATAACGCAGTAAATGCAACAGAAATTTTTTTGTCAGCATTATAAATGCTTTCCATACGAAGTTCAAACGCCAGCGTTATATCTCACACACAGTGGCGGCTGGTGCTCACAAAAATCGGTAGTGCGCTAAAAATCTTGTACATGTACCTACTCTAATTAAAATGAATTTCATTGTGAAAATAATCTTAACTATTTGTAGGTTAGGTCGATTCTCCGTTGACTCTTTTTTTTAAATTGCACTCTTGTTTAATATTTAAAATGAGCCGTGGTGGGCCACTATTTTTAACTTCTAATCGTTTTTCAAAGTTCAGCGTATTGTTTTTTATAAAATGAACATTAATAATGGAACTCATTTTTTACTCTTCCCGACTCATCCAAAAAACTAATAACAATGGCGTATTGACCTGCGACCTGTCACAACGGGTCTCATTGTTTATGTTGGTTGGTATGCTGTAGAGATAAGAAATGGTCGATGCTGAGCGGAACATTGACTAAAAAAGAGTAGATCTTAATTTAAACACACAATATCAATAATAAAATGACACGACCGCGTCCCCAATTAAGATGCTACTGAACAAACGGTCCTTTTGACATGGTGGAAATTCCCGGATCGCCGTCCATGGGTTATTTAAATTTGCAAAGGATTATACCTCCCTACGATTCTGGCTCGTGGAGAATTGTGTAAGTATTCTCCTCGATTCTGTGATCGCTTTGGCAAATGCACTCCCGGCCTGAATATAGGAACAAAACGTTCTGCTTCTGTTATCTCAGTATCTGTTACGCGAGCGGGTATACATAGACATCTATATTATGTATGCATTATAACTGTAACCAAAGTGTGTAATGTGATTTGTGATGAGGCGTGTCGGAATTATAGTATGTTTTTCGGTGCTCGGGAATTTTTAGATTGGCAGAAATTTTGGGAGTGCGTTGCACCGCCGCACCTTAGGGCTGGCCGCCACTGCTCACACATAACGATTTATTTAAACTATTAAGCTGAACAAGGCGATGTATATTTCGATATGGTAAAAATCCTGACCATTTCGATCTTTAGATTGTCCAACAAAAAACAGAAATGATTTTGGGACCTTTTATAAAATACTGCAATAGTATACCTAATCCACTGGAGCCACAAAGACCGTTTTTTTTTATTTTTCGCCAACATTAAAAAAAATCATATTTTCGAAGTATAACATGTAGGTATAAAAAATTATTATAGTGCTATATAGCCAATGAATTAACCTGTATTTAATCGTTTGTCTCATATTTGTAGGATTTATAAAAAAAATATAAAAAAATCGTAAAGTTTATAACCGCGAATCCTGCATGTTTTTTTTACTTTGAAGCTGCCGTGAGGGGTACTTATTCGAGTCAACATAGAATATTTTCATTTTCTGTATATTGTCTGTGGTATACTTGATAATTAAAGGTGCATATCTATGGAAAAAATGACTTATATTTAATAGTGAACAGCTGATCAAAAATTTGGCGGGAAGAAAATATTTAAAAAATATATTTTTAACATCGTTTTAAAATAGTCTATGAAGTTCGGATTTGCGAAATCTATGGTCATAATAGATAAAGAATTTCAATAGATTCGTTTTAAAATAAATGGCTGGCCAGGAAAATATTTTAAATAATTACAATAAATGTTTTACGAATGGTAGAAAAATGTGGTCTAATTTTGGACCGCTATCAATCGCAGAAAAATATAAATGGTCCATTGTTCGACCATAATCGCTCCAGTGGTTATGAATGTAGATGTCTTTTCACAAGCCTACATGGAAAAACACATTATCAGGCCTCTACGAATAACTGTAATAGGTATTCTGTTACCTACTTCCTCTGATGAACAATACTTTGCTGACGATAAAGTGTTTCAATGATTCTCGGTTTGTCAATTACGAGTCGCGTTTATTATCGTCTTATCTACAATGAATATTTAACTGGACCAAAAGTCCATTTTAATGGATGCTCTTAGTTTATCTGAAGCAGGAAAACTGGTCACTAAAGGTGCCTAGATGTCGATCGAATCATCGGCTGCATCCGTAATCGTTCGGGGATTAGACATGAACGGGCGACAGTTAACTCTCTTATATAGTACAACTTTACTGACATCTGTTGAGACACCTCACAACTATGTATAAACTACCTATACTAACAATATCTCTTGAAAGCAGTGGCGGTCCTTCCCTCAGGTCAATTGGTCTAAAACTCAAATCATAAGATCGTAAGATGACATATTATGTTTTACTGTCAACATAAGATGACAGTAAAGCAGTCATCATAAGACGACAGACATTATGAAATATTAAGCAAATAAAAACAACTGGTATTATTTTAATGTATTTTAAATGTACCGCGAGAAAGCAGGCAGCGGCAAGCAGTGACATCTAACGTTTTAAATAGAAGCTTTCTTTCCCACGCACTATTATTGGCTAGGTCAAACTATTAAATGCCTCGGTATCATGTGTTCTGTCTCGTTATCCATCATACAATAAATGAAATGGCACTATGTCAGCTAGTAAAAAGTTTTCGGATTCTGAAGACAGTTTGGGTCATGGCCGTGAGGGAGAGAGGGGATGCTGAATAGTATGCGCCTAAAGGGTTGGTTTGATAAAAGTAGATTGATTTTGCATATTTTGCGTTTGTCGCATGAAATAATTTACTATATTAAATGTAATTTGATTCTGAAACTCGTGAGTTAATATTATCGTATTTAATTTGATATTGCATCACAATATCATTTTGTTTAAATGACCTTCCACTTGTGATGGTTCACCCCCCTCCTTAGTGAAAACTTTTAAATATTTCTTCTTCTCGTGCGTTCAGATCTCCGGTTGGTAGATCTTCCTCTCGTACCTACTGAATGATTCGCCATTAATATTTTGAATCATGACTCATTTTTCCCACCCCTGTGACTGAACACAGTAAAAGGTAGTTTTCCGGGAAATTCTTACAATAAACCCTTTTCTCCACGTTGTGTGATTTTTTTTTTCGGAGCTCCTAGAACATCTAGGATAGGTATTTAATGTCTTTCGTGGTAACTTTTGGTTCTTTTAGGTAAGGTGTGAAGGAATTTCTCTGTATCTCTTAAACGATTGAAGGACACGCCCTGTCTAAATTATCCTAAATTTGTCCCCGCTATGATCCTAATAGGCTATAAAATTGATCTCCCTCCCTCTACGTTCTAATGATTTTTAATGTACGTACCTGGAATGTTTCATTTCATGTGGATAATTGGCGATTCTCTGCACCGCTCTCCATGGCTATATCCTATACATAATCGTGATAATATGTTATGTTGTTAGTAAACACAAACTTATACCTAGGATGGAAGTATAAGGACGGGATAGAGGATAAAATGGATGTGATGTGGAAGGAATTTTTTTGCAAGCAAATACTGGCTCCTCCACTTGACCAAGTTGACTAGGTGGTCAGCTCTCAGAACACGACCCTCCGACCAATGCATGATGAGGCTATACCCATGGCACCCGGAAAATCTCTTGACGATAAACCAGATACCCGGACCCCTCCATAACAAAAGAAGAACGGCATGCCTTCAAACCTTTCCCAGACAACTCCAGTATCGAACACCTCCGGAACTACTTTACTGGCTCTAGAAGGGGTAATCTATTTCGTCCCTTATCAAGACTCTATTCACGGTACAAGTGGGGTAAGCTTGTGACAGGCAGATCCGTCCTCCCACGTGACCGACCTAGCGTTACACTCCACCTCCAGGAGCTGACATAATCCTCACCTTGTGGGCATTACGTTTGCTTCTGGGTCGACAGGACTAAAAAATGTGATGATGCTACAGGAACCCGTCCCACAGATGACCTGTTGGCGCATTTCCATACTACCTTGCAGGCAACGCGAGATGCTTTCGGCCAAACGCCTCCGTCTGCGAACCATGCCCTGTCTTACCATTGGCATCTCATTTCACACGACCCTGTTGCGCCCATTCGCTCGACATAGTCCCGCGAAAGGGAATTGCTTCCAGCACCTCGCGAGACCCGATCAGTCTATGGAGGGCAACCCTCCTCCTCCCTAACATGACAATGTGGGAAGGACCCTTACCACTCGACCACCAATTTCTCACATAATGTGTAGTCTCGGTGTCACCAACACATTCGTCAATCATGAAGAACTTAAAAAGCGTAATTCAAGAAGTAGGAATTCAGCAGAGTACCTGTTAGTTTTATTTATTTCATATTTTATATCGTGATTCTGCTCTTCTGCTCCCTTGTCTAAAGATGTCTGTTCGGGTTGCAGGTAATCGCCTCCAATTTGATATGTTGTACTCTCGAGACGCTCCCCATTTGGTTGACTGTATTCTCTGTGTCAGGTTCATTTTTTGTGTCAGCTCGGCATCAGCCGAGTGCCGAGAAAAGGTCACTGTCCAGGGTGGTGACTGGTAACATCTGTGAAATACGCCTAGTACCTATTCTGGGATAAAAGTACATCAATCTATTCGATACAGACACTCATGCAATTAACTGTCCAAGATTCGCGTTCTATTCACGTCACTCTGCAAACAAGTACATGTACCTAATTCAATTATAGATTTATAGGTTCCGGTACCGGGAATCGAACCCGAGCCCACTGGGCGAGAGCCAGGTATCCTCTACGCTGGTTCCGCACGTGTCAACCCCTTTTGGTCTAGCTCGGCATCAGTTGTCTGCCGAGAGAAGGTAGCTGTTCTTGTTGATAACATCTGTGAATTATGCCTGGTACCTATTCTGGAATAATCAAAACATCAGTTCATTCAACGCTGGTACAGTTAAATAATACAGGGTCAGCGTTCTCTTCACTCCATCCTGCAATCAGTGAGGTCCTGTAATATAGGTTAAAGTTATTTGACTTACCAAGAACATGGTTGCTAAAACCGCGACTCCCGGTAGGGTAAACGCAACTCCGCGTCTTAATCACGCGTCCTCCCTATAAATGATCAAACTCCCTACTTGCTTTCCTTATCATCGTACAAGGTCTTAATGCAGGCACTGTAATTTTAAAACCCCTTTTTCTCTAAGCTGCATTGTGGGAAGATCTTCTCTCACGTCCTGTGGCCCCTTACCAGACTATTGCGCAATCATAACTACCAACCCCCCCCCTGACTATACACGGTAACGTCAGACCTACTTTATATTTAAAAAGCCTCCTTTCAAAACTGCATTTCTAGCTTTCGACTGACTGTACATTTATTATCTAAACTCTAATTATTCTGGCTAAAACTTCTCAACCGGATTAACACCATTTTTCCACTATTTTTATTATTATCATTATTTTATTCGTTGCACTGTCCTTAAATGAAGGATGGAATGTTTTCTACGGGATTATTATTATGATCCGGGACCATTGTCGTTACTCAAGATAAATATTTATTGTTATATTTTTGTCTCTACATAATGAATGATAAGTTGCAATTATTATTTATGTAACCAATCTATTATGTGATTACATTTCAATGTAGGCCTGTTTACGAGAATTATAAGTCGACTTAAAATTTACGGCCTCAACACGGCTAGTCCAGTGGCGGATTATTGGGAAAACCTATATTATAACCGTTTTATATTCTTCACTTATCTAGTGTTCGTATTTAGGGTTTTCAGTTGATATCCCCTTTTGTACTTATGTAATTTTAAAACCACTGTAAGCATTAACACTGAGTCTGTATTTTTTTATTATTATCTCGCAGATCTCGTTCAATAAGGATATTATTGTTATTATTATTAATTATGACAGGAGTCCAATACTTTAATAAGTCTCTATTCCCAAATTTAAATGTTTATCGCGCGGCAATCGCGAATTTTAACAACGATTATCTTTATTAAGTAACACAACACCGAACTTCTTTATCTTACACCATAAATGCAAAATCTTCACTGAAGTTAGTTTCAACAAACACTTTTCGTTTTCGCTAAGTCCACAGCGAGCCACAACACTCTTTTCGAAATTCCACGACCAGCCTGTTCTCCGACTCAAGGATGTCTATCCAATCTACCCTCCTTCCAACTCGCATGTCCAATGTCAAACCTACCTTCCAACGTTTTTTACATTAATTTATCACTCATAAGTTCTCAGAGTTATGCGAACTGCACTTCAGGAAAAATACTTGAATTTGCACATAATTTAAAGTTCTGACAGGACATTAATTTTTATTAGTTTCACTAATTACTTTCTTGAATCTCGTACACGTAAAATCAAGAGATAAATTCAGCTTTAATGTATCGATCTTGACAACCCACTCAAATACAAGGGATCGAACACATTTTTCATCTGCGTTATCTAAATAACCCAAAATTCAATCCGAAACCTTAGCTTTCCTAACCTATTCCTTGCAAAACTCCCGACCCTAGATTTGAAACCAATCGTTGCCGACTCCGTTCTCTTTCCTACAAATGCGATTTATGACTCATGATTTATGACTCTTCCTTCCACTTAAAATAACTATTCCCTAAAACGTGGGACAATATTTTGTTCTAAATCCACCAAGAGGCATCAGATCTCGCTCTTTCCTGTGATTGATGGGACGCCCCTAATATGGTTCGATACTTATTCTGATTTGTTGAATGCTTTCGTTACCCCAGTAGATAAATCCTTCTTCGAAAAGCCAGCCCCAATTGCTTCAGACCCCTTTAATTCCGCTTTCAGTAATATTTGTTATTTAAAAATAAAATTTATTCGCCAACCATCTGACAAAGCAGGTTCATCACACACTCCAGGATCCCTAGAGCCGCCTCTGGTTAAAAGACATTGAAATTACATATATACCTACATATTCATTCACACTTCATTACGTGGTAAAAGGAATATGCAGAAGAGAAATGAGAGAGATTGGATTTGTAGACAGAAAATGGATGGTCTTAAAGCATTGGATGCACTTACATTGGGCAGGTGTCCAGTAAAGGGGTCTAAAATAACAGAACTGTCCAGGGAGCGACTTCTCCGGGCACTTTCATCTGCGAACAAAACAAACTTTTAGTTATAATCAATGTCACCAAAATATTATTCCTGGAATATGCGGAAGACGCCTAGAACATTTTTCAAAGTATGTAATATTTTTAATAAAAAATTTAAGACATCAAAATATAAAATACTATCAGAGTTAGAGTAAGTCAAGTATATCCCGACATCCTGAGTATACGAAAATATTTGTGTCGTCATATAAATCCCAGAAAGAAAAAACTATACAAATTGGAAGACGCCATAGCTTACAGTTCGAGAGTTTCTTCTTTATAGGTGGTCGAATTTAGTTTATGCAGATGAAGATTGGGCAGATCAACATTTAAACTGTAAACACCCAGTCTATGCTGCATAATGAAAACAACGGAGATGGGCCATGAAACATTATTAGTATTAGTGTCGCTAACATCTTTCACGAACACAGGAACCCAGAGAGATGTCATGTGATGTCATCGTTCTAATATATCCTATTTTTTTTCGTTTTCATTCAAGACGAATGAGAAGGAAGATTTTTCGTCAATGACTTACCCACGACCTCTCTCTGGGATTACTATTCTACTGCAAACGCACCTACGCACAGCGGCGCCCCGCCTTTTTTTCTACCAGCACACCAAACGCATATCTTTCATTGACTCCACCGCTTCGATAGTTCGCTCAGTATGGTTGAAGCTTGGCGACAGTCGGAACGCTTCCCTTACATATCTCCATGTTTCTTTTATCTATCTATAGTAGGTAGGTACAGTGGCGGATTTGCAGTCTTGGCCGCCCTAGGCCCCAGGCCATAAAGTAAGTGCAAGCCGCCCCTTTCTCAATACCTATATTAGTCGTATAGAATACATAATGAATTTACGTTATTGCCAACTTTTATCGAAATCGATTTAGAAATTTAGTTAACTATAATAGCTGCTAGTTTGTAATACTTTCTAAGGTTTCAAGGATAATTGCACATTTAAACAAAACATTAAAACGGTTTAAGGTTTTATTTATTTAACTAGTTTAACTACAGGTTTATTCTCTTACAATATATAATTAGTGTTTCACAATGTGTTACAAAACTCGACTGCACAGTACAGCAAAATCATTAATTAACTCTTCGCAATCCTATTTCCTTAAAAATCTGCTTCTATGTTAGGGAACATACCCATACTACGTGACCAACTTTTTGCAATTTTTAACCCCCCCCCCCCCCCCCCCCGGTGACCAAAATCCTAAGCAACCCGCCGCTCATTTGTATGGAGCGTGACATTTTGAAGACCCCCCCCCCCCCCCCCCCTAAACGTGTCACGTAGTATGGGTACGTTCCCTTAAGAGCGTTTAACCAGCCAGCGGACGAAAATCCACATTTCGTCGAAAGTTGTTCTTCCGATCGTGCAGGGCGGTTACAATGAGAGAGATTAATTATTCTCCGTACCAGCTTTTTTAAATTATAACTCAATATCGAATTTATTTCAATCCAAATTAGCTTTAATTTATACCTTCATCCAAAAATGCTGAAAGGCGTGATGATAAAACTATTAAAATAGTGTACTTTTTGTAGTTATTTTTTGATTATAAGTATTTATCATTTTTCAATAATGTCTAAATTTAATAAGAATGTTAAAAAAATCTGAAATATATTAGTTTGTAAGTGCGCAAATAAATACACAAATGGACCAATTTTCGTCAAGAAACACATGTACGTACATATTTTTTAATGATTTTATTTAAACTAAAATTAAAATTCTAATACATAACTCTGCTAGATAATGTATTGATTTATTTTACTGCATGATTACATTATTTGAAATGGGTGTGGTATAATACAAAAACTTTTTTGAAAATTTAACAAATCTGCCAACGACCTATGGAATAACCTTATTATACTAAAAATTAAAAAAAATTCTAAAAATTTATTACATAACTTCACTAGATAAAAGAACAATCTTTCGAAATCCATTTATAATTTTTTGTGGAAAAGAGTCAATACGTCTAAAAACTTTTTTGAAAATGACGTATTTCCGGCTTTCTCTGGTAATGCCCTCTTAAGCAAAGCCAGATCGTTTAACCTTTGCTCCGTCATTATTTTTTTTTTTTTTATTTATTTATTTAGGAGAAAATACAGATACAGATATTAATTGGCAAGAATATACAAAACATCAACTAGAGAATTCACCTGCATCCAAACTATTTCTCACGAATTGACTTAAACAGCAGTTAAAATTGTGCGTAAATAAATTTTAACTTATTGCAAGTAAGAGAACGATCGTTCTGCAGAACAGTTACTGGCGGGAGTACACACACACAAACGAAAAGCAATATCCACGTTTGGATAAATGATGTGACGACCTTCAGTTCGTTACCATTTCACTGTTTCGATACTCATTTTTCACACTGCAGTGAGCACGAAAATGGAGACATTCTTCTGAAAAATTGTCTTCTAATTCAGTAGAATAAACGTTAGTAATTATGTTTTATTTTTATTTCTTGTCATCATCAGTGACTTTTTGTCGTGATTGGCCGCCCCTAATATCTGGCCGCCCTAGGCCCGGGCCTACTTAGGCCTTAGGGCAAATCCGCCACTGGGTAGGTATTAGCAGAATCTACTGAGAGACATCTCTTAAGGTGAAGCACTACTAAGCAATGAAACACCATGCAATTATGTTTTAAAATAAGATCACTTAGAAATATTAAGATGCTATTAAATTCTGAAAGCAGAACACATATTTCCCTTTGAAATAATTGAATTTTTTTATAAGCCCGGAAAAATAAAGTATAAGGCCGATAAAAACGGTTTTAATTTCAAAATCTCCTAGTTACGAACCCCTTTCCGGTTTTTGTTTTATCCAATAATGTTGAAAATTAAATTCCTTCAGAAAATGATCCGAAAACATTTACATAAATATTTGTGACGGAGCATCGCAAAATAAAATAAAACACGCTTTCGGCGATGTTTTTTTCGATAATAAATCAAAACAGGCAGTTGGTATTAAACGGGAACTTAAATCTTATGGCTATTTACTACATAATATTTTTATTTATTTTTTTTACTAAAAAAAAGTTCCCTATTCTTTTTTATTTTTTTTTTACTATTTTATTTATTTATTTATTTATTTATTTATTATAGATACAAAAGAAAGTACACATTTCAATTAGGAAGCTTTGCCTGTCCAACTAGGAAAGTATCCCGTTCCAGGACAGACAAATTGACATGTTAGTTCATATTATACCTGAAATGTACATAATTACATAACAAAAACAAAAAAAAACTGAAAATTTAATTTTTCTCTGAAGCTAAGGTGTGTAATAAAGAAAATGTATATAAAATATATAAATATACATGACAAAGTAGAAAGGTAATCTGGTAGTAAATAGTATAATCGGATTTACCGAATTAACCTGTTAACATATGTATAATACATTCAGATTTACAATATGGAGGAATTAAAAGAACAAGATGGAGGAATTACAAAAGATTTACAACATAAAGAAATGAAATTATATTAGGTTATGTGTTTAGGAGTTTGAACTTTTAATACAAGTACACTTATTGGAGAAACTATATTAAAATTTACAATATTACATTTATAATAACGAACGTAATAGTCTATATGATTTTTTTGAGCGATGAAACTGCAATGATTTTTGTAGCTACAAATTATTTTCACTGATTTAAAACATGTTTATACAGTATTATATTATAAGTACGACAGTATGTTTCTCCTGCTAAAATATAAAAACAATAACTATAAATATAGATAGAAATATAAACTATGAATATAATATAATATAATATAATAAAATAGTACCAAATTTAGTGCTACTTTGGTGAAATTGGTGCATTACTTCGTACGCCATACATGTTTTGTTATGTAGGTATTATTTGTTTATTATAAATCATTAATCATTACCGTTGTAAGGTACCAAGTTTCACACAGAGTTAAACCAACATTCCCGGGTTACGAATAATCCGACAACATTGTAAATCTCCTACTTCAACCACAGTAAGCGGAAAATGTTGCTTGTGTCGTGATGGAGATCTTAGCCAGCCGAGGAATCGAACATGGGACGCCTTGGGTGGGACACAAACGCGATGCCAACTCACCACTGACCGGTCAGATAAGGAGTGTTCTTGTTAGCGGCCTGATCCCGAATTTTACACGACGTGGTGCATCACTTTAAACATTGTAAGAATGCATCTCTAAATTTCAGTAGGTTTATTTCTCAGGAAACCTTTGTGGTTATTATAATATAATATACAGGTACTGGGATTAATAAGCCTGAAACAAAATCATGAGATTTTCCAACTGCGATAAATAAAAAAAAATATTAATGAACCAAATACTGGGATCATTTGATTAAATGGATTTTTCGGCGTAAAGAAATTAGCAAAACATTTTTGAAGGTAACTGCGTATTTGCAAATTGCATTTTGATCGTGAACTTTAAACCATTTAATTTAACTGTCAACAAATAAAAGACGCCATGTTGTTTTTCCGTGATTTTATTCCAATTTCCGGGAAAACCGGCTAGAAAAGTTAGTTGGTTATAAAAGTTTTCCAGTGTTTTGGCACAACGTAATGTAAAGAATAATAATATTGTGTATCATTGTTATGTAGGTACCTAGTATAAGTTTGTACCTATTATCGGATGAAGAAGAAATTATAACATGATTATGTAGTGCGCTCAGCTGCCGCCAGGCGGTGGCGGTGGCCGAAAATAGCGCGGGTATTTCGGGCGCGCTCCAAAATAAACAAGCCAAGATGGCCGCCGCTGTCACACGGCGAAGTGCCCGCCTATCCAATATGGTATTCGTAATAATCATAATCCTCTCTCCGGATGATCTCCCGCTCCCGCCAGACACCCGGTCTCTCGGCTCTCGGTGACAGGTCAACCCACCCCGATCCCGTTTTGTGGAGATTAAAGAGTTGGGCGGTGCGGGAAAATGGAGCAACCGGAAATTGAGATTGGCGCCACTGGTCACGGTGGGTGACAGCTGTCATATGTCACCCTTGCAGTAGGCGGGAAAACAATGAATAGTTTAATAGTTTTAACCTGTGTGTTTGTTTTGTAAATATACGGTTTTGCGATTTCTTTCAGAATATGGGAGATGTTGGTTATCCAATAAATGGTTCCTGAGGAAGCGGTACCAATACCCGCCTCCCAAATTATAAATTATTTAATATTATTGCGACATTTTAGGAAGATAAATATCCTATCATTATATATTATATTATACAATATTATAAAGGCGAAAGTTTGTATGGATGTATGGATGTGTGTTACTCTTTCACGCAAAAACTACTAAATGGATTTTAAAAATTCTTTAACTAATAGAAAGCTACATTATTTGCGATACTATACTATAGGCTATATATATTGGTAAGCTTTGGCGTTATGAACAAGCTCTGGCGTTATGAAATTATTTATTACTTATACCTTTTTTGCCCAGACGAAAAGCAAAGCTTTGCTAAGAAATTGTTTGACGGATGTAAAATAGTTAATATTTGTTTTAACTTGTTTCACTGTGTAGCAGTTTGTTGTATGCCATGTCAAGAGTCAGAATAATAGAAAAGCATATATGAGACGATGTATGAATGTGAACGAGGCAAGGAGTGTGTGCCAAGACCGAGTTATTTGGCGGTCCGTCCTCTCTGCCTACCCCTTCAGAGAAACGGCATGATGGTTAGTTAGTTAGTTAGTTCACTTGACTTACTTTAACCAGTGATTCCTGAAATTATGTGGAGTAAAAAATGTAAATGAAATTTTGGACTCAGGTGACATTTTTGATATTTTTTTGCCACTAAAAATATTTTAAAATCAGTAGGTATTGAACAGTTAGGGGTTACTCAAAATGATGAGGATTTTTTTATTGTTTAATTTTAAAATATAATATTTTGAATATAAAAAAGACGTTTAAAAGTCACCGCAGAACAAAACTTCATTTACAATTTTTACTCGAAATTACGCCAGGAATCGCTTGATATATTAAGTCAAGCACGATCCTTACGTATATATAAATCGCTTTCCAGTTAAAAATTCAGGGCTTCTTTGTCCTAAAATAATATTATAATTAGAAATATTTAGCTTGTTATGTTATTCACATGGTATCCTGACAATAGTGGCACAGGCGGAAAACTGGTTCAAAAGAGTTCCAAAAGTTTTTCTTAACCATTTTGCAAAAACGTTAAAAATAAAACAATTCGAAATACTCAAATCGAAAAAAATGGTTTTAGGGTTCTTTATTCAGATTCACCAGTTTCCTGTATATCCCACATGTTTCCGGACACTGTATATTTGTATCTCTGACTGGTGCTACATACCTCTAAGAAAAACAAAACATTAAAAAATTTATGTGTTTTTTTGCGACGAATTAATGTTTTGAATTATTCGGCCATTAAATCGTGTGGTAAGATGCTAAACATGTTCTGATTGATGGCGAAACTCGATTAAATAATCGTTCAGATGAGTTAAATTTCGGTTGGCAGATGATGTGGTTAGAGAGAAGGACGTTCAGAAAAATCTCTTTCAATTTGGGATGCGGGTATGGGTTCCGCCGCACAGTTGATTAAAAACTAAATATTTTTATTACGCACCAGATTTAAATGGGTTAAATTTTCCCCACAGGAAAAACTAAACCCTTTTACACACTTCCCAAATGATCATCTAGTATCTAGTCAATCCACGCTATGCAATTGCACTATATAAGTATTATAAATACAAAACAATACAAGAAAAACATGTCAACCTACTAGAGACCTAATGGGAATATAATTCACCGACTCCAGATATTTTAATATCAGAGAGTTCGGCTCTGCGGAACTCCTACTTGAACCTATAAATCCAACTGATCCCTCAACATAAATATTTAAAAAATCTTTTGTAATCCTGCATGTATTTAGAATGACTGATTTTTGCATTTTTACATATAAATTCTTTGACAAATCTAATAAGCCTAAATTTTGAATGAGAGACCTAGGTATAATGCCAGTAGCCGAAATAACAAATGGTAATATTTTTATAGTCTGAGAATGCCAAATTCTTTTAATCTCATTTCCTAAATCTGTATATTTTCTTATTTTTTCAGAAACAGACTTTTGAATATTACAGGAATTTGGAATAGCTACATCAATGATATATAAGTAATTTTTTTTAAATTTTGTCGTGTAAAACTATATCAGGTCTATTATGACTAATTGTTTTGTCTGTTACTATAGTTTTATCATAATATTTCATGTTTTTATTTAGTGAATTGTTATTATTTTGATATTAAACATGTCATTTCAAAAACAAATTTATAGTTTTTGGGTACTGCGACAAGTTAATTTTCTGATAAAAAAGAACAGCTTCAGATCCGTTTTTAAGCGCTGTTAAATAGATTTTTTTTAAATATTACACATTTTGTTCTTTTATCAATGACTCTATTGATGAAAATGTCACTGCTCAGCTACAATTCAGGATTTCTCCTGGAAAGCAGCTGGTTTTCAGCAGTGCCTCCAATAAAAAACAGAAAATAAAACAAAAAATTAAACGAAATTAAAATAAAATAAATAAAATTACATTAAAAAATAATTAAACCAAATCTCTAATTCAACGCCCACAACTACAATGCAATATAAATTAATATAGGGGTCGTCCATTAATCACGTGAGGCTCCAACGGGGGGGGGGTTCGGAAAAAATAATGAAATATCACGACGGGGGGGGGGGGGGGGTAAAATGAGATATCACGTGTATTTATTTATCGTGATAATATTCTGAAAATTTCAAAATACTCTGTACTAAAAAAAATACACGTGATTTTAAGGGGGGGGGGGGTCTAAATCGTCACCACATATCACCGTAGGGGGTTGAAAAGTTGCTAAATAAAACATCACGTAATTAATGGACGACCCCTAACGTATTTAAATATGTAATTAAAAAATAAAAACAAATTAGATAATAATAAGTATTCAAATTAAAGCCGATAATCTGAATACTAAAAATCGAATACAAAATAAAATCATTTCAAACAAAATATAATCAATTCGAATTCAAAATAAAATCAATTCAAGGGTAAAATAATGTATAATCAAAAATATAGGCAAAATAAATAAAATGTGATCAAATCAAGTATAAAATATAATCAAAATAAATAACTTAATCAAATCAAGTATAAAATGTAATCAAAAATAAAATCAAAATAAATAATGTAATCAAATCAACTGTCAAATGTAAACAAATCAAGTATAAAATATAATCCAAATAAATAACGTAATCGAATCAAGTAGTCTATGGTTATAAATGACAGATGTCATGTTTTATACTGCTCCATTTAAAATAGTGAAATATATTAAAAAAAACTGATTTATACGACATAAAACGCTATTAACAGTGACAGTGTAACGTTTGTAGTAAGCTGCAGAAAAGGATGTGTACAAAATCCATCCAAGTAGCCTGTTAAGCGCTGATACGATAATCAACCGAAAGTGTGTAAAAAAGTGAATTCGAACATATAAACTTGTAAAATAGTGGAGTTTTGTGCGGGCTATAACGGTGTACTTTTATCTTTCTCGGTATCCCATCGGAAAATATCACAAGTGAAACTTTCTTATTAGTGATATTCTATCGAATAACAATAATACATTCAGAACCGGGTAGTGTTTAAGTAGCTGCATGCTGATTGGTTGAAAGTGAGCTCACTTTTGTTTATCTTTTACAAGTGCTAGCCGATTTGCGGATAACAGGCGTAATTCCTATACAAATAAAGTGCTAGTCCGATTGCAGACAAATAGGCGTTATCTATTAAAACCAGCGAAAATGTCATTCAGTGAACCCGAAAACGACAGGATGCTTCCTGAAGAGAGAATAAAGAATGCTCGAGGCATACAAAAGGAAATCGATAATTTATTAGTGTCTAACATCCTAACAAAAGATCAACGGACAACCCTAAAAAACTGCGTTAGCTGCTTAATAGATCACCTAGTGGAGATGGCAGAAAATTTTTCGCAAATCCACTACGAAACACCTTTAAAAAATGTTATGAGAAGCATCGAATCGCTTTCCAATGATATTAATAAAATCAATAAAAAGCTGGACCAAACCCCTCAAGCTACAACGTATGCGACTGTTGCAGCTAGGCAGAAAACAACCCTTCAAAATCATGCCCTAATAATAAGCTCTGACGACCCACAGAAAAAATCAGCCGACATTGAAAAACTCATCAAAAAGCACGTAGATGTTCGCACTCTGGGGATCGGTGTTGCACGCATGCGAAAATCGAATAACAGTGACAAATTAATCTTCAACATGGCCTCCCTGGAAGATAAACATAAATTTAAAAGAGAATTGAATAAAGGTCTACAGGGCAAAATAAATATAGAAGAAGGAAAAAAATTGAATCCTTTGGTTATTATTAAAGGCCTTATCAAGGGAGCTACTAATGATGACCTAATGCATTCCCTGGAGAAACAAAATAATGGGATAGGTATTGATTTCTCGGAAAAAATATCCATTAAGTACAAAAAAAATCACAGGAATACACTTCTCTGCAATACGATATTAGAATTATCGCCAAAAAATTGGAAAAGCTTGATAGAAGCTGGGCATATCAATGTGGGATACCAACGTTTAAAAGTGGAGGATCAGTCACCATTGGTCCAATGCTATAAATGTATGGGTTTCGGACATACCCAATTGTTTTGCAAGGAAGAAACGGCCTGTGTTCACTGCGGGGGCAACCACAAATTCGAGGCCTGCCCTAACAAAAAAGAGCAGCCTACATGTACCAATTGTAATAATTTAAATCATAACGACCACAGAGCCACCAGCTCAGAATGTCCAATCTGGAAGATGATGGATGAACGTGTTAGGGAAAAAGTGGACTACGCCGGAATTTGTTGAAAAAGATGGTGACCAATCAATCATACAAAGGAAGTACCAATCGGTAGATGATTATATGCCTATAAAAAATAGCTTGAGAGTCCTGTACATTAATGCCAGAAGTATTAGAAACAAAATAGACGAAATAGAAGAAACGCTCAAAAGAATAACGGATACTGTGCACGTTTTAGTTGTCACCGAAACTTGGCTGGGAGATGGAGAAGGATCTTTGTTCAACATCAATGGCTATCAAGGCAATTTTGCTTCCCGGACTACTGGAAGAGGAGGAGGAGTGGCGATATATACTCACAATACATTTAACTGTGAAGTTATTGAAAAGTGGTCAACGAATAACTCTTTTTTAGGAGTTAGGGTACAATATAAACATTTTAAACCTTTAAATATATATGCTATATACAGGAAACCTAACAATAATATAAATGATTTTCTAATATCTCTTGAATCTATTTTACAAAAAAGTAGCGTAGATACACTCATCTTCGGGGATTTAAACATTAATGTTCTAAAAAAAAATGATACAACAAAAAAATATATCAACACTTTATTTTCATATAACTATTTCATATGTAATAATACACATCCCACGAGAGTCACTGAAACCAGCAGTTCTCTATTAGACCATATTATATCAAATAGAGAAAACATATCTTCAACGACCTCCAATATTGATAATCAGATAAGTGATCATAGTATAATGATGTTAGACTACCAAAACTCTTTAAAACACCACTCTAACAACAGAATACCACCAAACATAAACATCAGCATCAATAAGAGGGCTTTGAGAACATATCTTGAGACCCAACCGTTTTCTCATGACACCACCAATATAACCGAAAATTTTAATAAATTTTTTAAATATATCGAAACAGCAATTGACACTTGCAAATTTAAGCCAAAGATACGAATAGGAAACCCTAAGCAGGGTAATACACCATGGTTTGACAAAAAACTGGATCTCCTTATTAGAGAACGAAATGCTAAATACAAACAATGGAAGAAAGATCCACAAAACAGTCTTCTTATATCACAAAAAAATAAGTCAAGAAATTTGGTTACTAATTACAGACGTTTCGCCAAAACAAAATATTACACAGATATTTTTAAAGAAAACATACATAATCCAAGACAAACCTGGAAGACAATAAATTCAATCATAACTAACAGTCCAAAGAACTCTACAAATAAAATTGAAACTCTTACCATCAATAATATAGACATAAATGACCCGAAGCAGATATGTACAGCGTTTAATGACTTCTTTACATCGGTTGGTGAAAATTTAGCTGCGAGTATCCCATCTTATGCAGATGATGTAAATACAATAAACATGGAACCAAAGCCATTACAGTCCCTCTACATGGCCAATACAAACAAACTAGAAGTTTTAAAAATTATCTCAAAACTAAAAACTAATGCATCTCCAGGAGTCGATGGTATGACAACCAACTTACTCAGATTCTGTAAAGAAAAATTAGCGGATCATCTTGTTATTCTCATTAATCAGTCATTAGTGAGTGGACTATTTCCGGATCAACTAAAGCTTGCAAAAATCGTTCCAATTCACAAAGAAGACTGCAAAAAAAATCCATCTAATTATCGTCCAATATCAATACTCTCAGTCTTCTCCAAAGTATTTGAACATGTAATCAAAAATAGACTAACAAAATATCTCACAACTAATAATATTCTTACGCCTCAACAATATGGGTTCAGAAAATTCTCCAACACGAAATGTGCTGCCTTTGATTTTATACTAACTCTTCAAAAACACTTAGATCAAGGAAAATATGCAGCGGGCATTTTCATTGACCTCAAAAAGGCGTTCGATACGGTTGATCATAAGATTCTGTTAAAAAAGCTTGAACATCTGGGCATAGTGGGCAACAATCTAAAACTTTTATCTAGTTATCTTACGGGTAGGTGCTGTTCGGTTGTTATTGGAAAAGAATCAAGTGATCATAGAAATATAACATGTGGTGTACCACAGGGCTCGATTCTCGGGCCATTATTATTTTTAATTTATATAAATGATATTGCAAAATGGGGAGTGAAAGGTACACTTCAACTTTATGCTGATGACACAATATTATTCTATCATAATACTAATTTAAACGAAATGGAAAAGGACATGGAAAGAGATTTGGCTCATCTAGCCGAGTGGCTGAGAATTAATAAACTTAGCCTTAATATTAAAAAGACTCACTATGTGCTATTCGGGAATAAGAGAGAACAACGCCTAAACATATCCCTTGGACTAAACAAACTGGAACAAACAGATGTCGCAAAGTATCTAGGACTTTTAATTGACTCACGGCTTTCATGGAAAAATCATTTTGACCATGTTAAATCAAAGATTGCTCCGGTGACCGGTGTAATGTACAGGTTACGTAGATTGCTTCCCACAGCCATACTGCGATCATTGTACTATGCTATGATTCACTCCCACTTGGCATACCTTTCGGGTATCTGGGGTTTTGCTACCAAAAAATTGATATCGGAGGTGCAAATAATCCAAAATAGAGCCCTACGTAACATTTTTGGCTTGCCTTGGGATACACATGTTAAAGATATTTACCGTCACGCACTTGTATTACCATTTAAGATTGTTCCTAGCTTTGAGATAACAAACACCATCTTAAATATTATTCAGTGCAACACCCACACAAATATAAAACTGAACTATAACAACGACGTTCACCAATATAATACACGACAACACAACAAACTACATATATCAAAAATACACTCAACAAAGTTCGGACTGAAATCATTAGAATACATTGCGTACACTAACTATAACAAATTGCCTGAAGAATTAAGACAGGTATATGCCTCTAACAAATCTCGAAACGATATATTGAAATCCTATTTTTTCAAATGTTATTTGGAAAACGAGTCATAAGTAGGTACAAACTCTGTTCATGGGCGCAGTTTATATCTTTTTTAAATCTTATCATGTATTTTTTTATGTAAACATCTTGTTTTAGGTCTGTGTATTTTTGAGCATGTACCTTTTATTGTATTTTTCCTGATTTGTTTTTTATGCATTTCTATAGTCCATCATGGAGGATACTTTATTTTAACTTTGTGACACCAACAGTACATAAATCAAATGAGTGCTTATAATATTATTCACAAAATCTTATAAAACATGTTTCTGTGAAATATTTGTAAAGTGATTCTTCATATGTTTGTTTCTGTATGTTGCTTCTGTAAAATGTTTTGTAAAATTTTTCTTCATTTATTGTGTCTGCATATTGGGTTGGGTTGGGTTTATCTTTTCAAATGTACCAATTGGCGATCCCTTAATGAGTTTTGATAACTCATGGGAATGCAACTTCGTTGTATGTTTTATTTAAATAAAAAAAAAAATAAATAAATAAAAAAAAAAAAAAATAAAATAAAAAAAAAAAAAGTATAAAATGTAATCAAAAATAAAATCAAAATAAATAATGTAATCAAATCAACTATCAAATGTAATCAAATCAAGTATAAAATATAATCAAAATAAATAACGTAATCAAATCAAGTATATAATGTAATCAAAAATAAAATCAAAATAAATAATGTAATCAAATCAACTGTAAAATGTAATCAAATCAAGTATAAAATATAATCAAAATAAATAACGTAATCAAATCAAGTATAAAATGTAAGTAATCAAAAATAAAATCAAAATAAATAATGTAATCAAATCAACTGTCAAATGTAATCAAATCAAGTATAAAATATAATCAAAATAAATAACGTAATCAAATCAAGTATAAAATGTAATCAAAAATAAAATCAAAATAAATAATGTAATCAAATCAACTGTAAAATGTAATCAAATCAAGTATAAAATATAATCCAAATAAATAATGTAATCAAATCAAATAAAATCAAAAACACAAGAAAGCATTCCTTCAATTGTAAATATCATTAATTAAGCAATACCTCGGTTGATACGAGTATATACTGATGATGATAGCTACTTATCTATTGATTTGATTGAGCTTTATTAATCAAAGAAACTTATTTAGAGCCGGTGCCAAAAATTACGCAAAAGTCGAACCAAATAATTATGTAGTGGTCGACGGTGGTAAGAAAAAGATCACCGGCGAGGACAAATATAGGGTTGGCCATAAACAACTGCACTTTTGAAATAATCATGAAAAAAATACAGATTGTATTTAAATAGATGATTATTGATAATAACAAAAATATACTGGAAAATTATTTCGTAAAAATAATTTCGTCAAAAGGGCCGCCCCGTCTCGCCGCTCACCGCTGGCATTCTTTAAATCGGGCCCTAAGATTTTCGAAAACTTTCAACACAAATCTCGGGGTATGTTGACCATTTCTTGATGGATGTTCTCCTTTGTTTGGAGTATAGTCGCTGGTTTATTTACGTAGACTCGACATGTAATATAAAATATATATTTTTTTGAATGTGGCTATAACTTTGTGGTTATCCATTATAGAAAAATGAAACATTTCAACTTTGTATAAACCACTTATATAATGCGTAAATCCGACCGGTTTCGGAACAAACGTTCCTTCTTCAGGGAAAGCTTATACTAATTTGACAGTTTCTACATTAATACCTACCCACCCAATCTACGTTAATAACTAGCAACGGCTCCACCCCTACCATAATAAAACATTGTTCGAAACTGTCAAATTAGTACAAGCTTTCCCTGAAGAATGAACGTTTGTTCCGAAACTGGTCGGATTTACGCATTATATAAGTGGTTTATACAAAGTTGAATTGTTTCATTTTTCTAAAATATATATAAACACACACATATCCCATTAAAAAAATAATCTTCTCCAAACTTCGCAAATTTATTTTGTGGCATCATTTTTCATATAATGAATAACTTATTACTTTGTATAAAACCACTATTTTTAAAACAATATCAACATGTTTCGACAACAATGTTGTCTTCATCAGGAAAATATAAGAAAAAGTTTTTTAGATCTTTTGTCTATCCACATGTTTTTGAAAATTATAATAATTGGAGAAAAATTTTATTTTTAAATAATAACATTTCAAATTTAATAATTAAAAACATGCCAAATAATGTACAACCAGCTTTTTACACAAACAACAAATTAAAAAATTATATATTAAATAATAAGGATAAATGTGATTTTTTGAACAAATCTGGGGTTTATAAATTAATTTGTAATGATTGTAACTTTTTTATATTGGAAAAACTTCTAGAAATTTTAACATTCGAGTTAAGGAACATATAAGATGTTTAAATAATAATAATTATTCTGAATTTGCCAACCATATTTTGGAAACAAGTCATTCTTTTGATATTAATACAGGTCTTAAAATTTTACATACTAACACTACGGGCATACAATTGGATAATTTAGAAATTTTAGAAATTAGAAAAAGCATTAATAGTAAATTAAATATTATAAATAACCAAACCTTTTTTAAAAATAGCCATCTTTTAAATTTATTTTCTTATTAATACTTACAACTAATTATAATTATTGATTTTTTGATTTAGACTAATTATTTTAATTAATTATTCTTAAAAAAAAATTATTATCTAAATGCAATTGTAACATATCTATTTCATGAGCAGGTACTGCTCAAAATAGGTACCGTTTATTGTCTATGCTTTATTTATTTTTCTTTTTTTTTTAACTTTGTTGGTTGGCGAAACTGCAACGAGACCGGAAACGGGATTCGAGGAAAGATGGCGGCGGACATCACGTAATTTTTTGAGGCGGGAGGAGATTTTTGAGGAGAAGTTTGGTTGTAAAAGATTCTAGTGCAATGTAGCCTAGAAAGTTTTTTTTTTTTCGTTCTGTGAGTGTGGGACGACTTAAATGGCATAGAAGCCTTATTTTTTTGTTGAATTCCTCGCCGGATGCCGGGAGATTGCTGTATCCGCATGCGGAAGAAAATTTAAACGGTAATCAACGGGGATGTATTGATTACTTGGCTGTTCCTTGGCCGGTGGGATTTTTACACGCCGCTTGATGGGTGTAGATCCGCCGTGTGCCTGATTGTTGGGTGGAATCCCTTTAAATGAAGCAGCTTTGCGACTCTTGAAGACTGCGCCGACGTTGCTGTTCCTTGGCCGGTGGGATTTTTACACGCCGCTTGATGGGTGTAGATCCGCCGTGTGCCTGATTGTTGGGTGGAATCCCTTTAAATGAAGCAGCTTTGCGACTCTTGAAGAGTGCGCCGACGTTGCTGTTCCTTGGCCGGTGGGATTTTTTTACACGCCGCTTGATGGGTGTAGATCAGCTGTGGATTTCCTTGAAACTGGTGGCCCCATGACGTGCTGGACGGTGTCTAGGGGTTGGCTGTCGTCGTTTGCAGGAGTGTCACGACTATCACGGCGACGGGACGTGTGCGGAATTAATAATTAAACGTAATTAGCTGACTCTCTCTTTCTACCACAGTTAATAGTTGCTCAAGGTATTTATGTATTGTTTACTTTTCCTTGGTTCAATTTTTCTCTTGCAAAATGCAATAAACTTAACATTAATTTTCACTAGTAAAACCAGCGTTTTTTATATGCATGACCTCAAAATCCTTTTCTCCACTATCCTGCGAAGGAGATCTTCTTGCTCTGGGAAGACAGCGGTCGGATGACAAAAGGTATAGGTACCTACACTAAATGCTATTACCTTAAATAATAATTCACATTACATTTGAATTCACATTACATTTGGCGGCCCAACAAAAGAGATTTTTAAGTTTAATAACTGGTGCTCGGATGGGATTTTCAGTTCATGCATATATCAATTAGGATGGTATTGATAATTTGTAAGTTATCTGTATTTTACGATGTATCTTTTATAGAACGCATCAGTGTGTGTAGTTTTTAGGTTAGGAACATGTTTTCTTATACGCATTTATACTTGTTTGACGTTTCTGCTTAGTTTATGTGTTGCCACACAGATAAATGCGTGATAATATATTGTTTTTGACAATTTAAAAGTACTTTGTTAGCAGTGACAAACTTACGAATTTGTGGGGGAAAATATTTCATCTTTACTGGCAATACATGAATTTCAAATGTCAACTGTCACCTGCCAAATTGACGTGTTTGTTTATCAACATACCTTGTAAATACGTAAAGCAACGTATAATTTTTTTAAACAACATACTCCCAACGTACAATATATGAAATTGTTTTCGAATTAATTATTCTTTAATTCTGTATTCATCGGTTCGATTTATTCACGGCTTTACACGGTGTCCGGTGAGCTACATACATTATAAAATGTCCGGTGAGCTACATACATGAAAATTTTTTTTTTTTTTGGAAAATAATTTTGATATTTTTTTTTTTTTTTTTTTTTTTCTAATAATTTTTTTAATGAAGGATAATTTGCTTTACAGGGTGTCCGGTATTTCAAACTATAAAGTACATTTTTTTTTTTTAAATTAAATAATTTTAATTATTTTTTCTCAAATTTAAAATTAAAAAACAAAACAAAATGGCGATTACTAATATTAACGGTGCAACTAAGGAGGAGATGATACAGATGTTATCTGAATTAAATATCACTCCAGAGCCTACGTTATCAGCTATGCGGGAACAGGCTCGTATATATAATAAAAGTTTAAAACAATCAAGTAGTGATTCTCCACAACAAAATGAAGGCAATAGTGATAATGCGAGTCAGACTACAAACATAGTCAATAATTATTATCAATCGATAAATACAAATACGTCCGTACATTCTTGGGGTATTAAATTTTCTGGTTCTTCTGATGTTAGGGATTTTATACAACGTGTGGAGGAATTATCTAGATGCCGTCATATAGAACTGTCATCGGTTGTGACGTCCTTTGCAGATCTTTTGGAGGGGAAAGCTCTCTCTTGGTATAGGACTATTTATAAAGATTCATTATCTTGGCCTGAGTTGAGAAATCTCCTCATTGCACGTTTTGACCGTTGTATTAATCAAACAGAGGCCCTAAAAGCTTTATTCGCGATGAAACAGAAATTTAACCAAAGTGTTGTGGATTACGTTGATGAAATTAAATTAGCTAATCTCAGATTAGACGTTCAACTTACGGAGGAACAGTTGGTAGACCTAGTTTCTGATAGTCTGTTACCTAAATACGCATTGGCCATCGCATATTTTGCAGAAAAGGAATTATCTTCTTTGGTAAATGTGTGTAGGAGATTTGAAAAGCACTCCGTAGATAAACCCTTACCGCATTTTACTTCTCCTCAAGCAACATCCTCTTCTCCTACACATTCTTCTTCTTCGAATAGTAGAAAAACTTTAAATTGTTTTTATTGTAAGGCGCAAGGTCATACAAAACCTTTTTGTAGAAAATGGAAGTTTGATTCTCAGAAGAATTCTGACAAACGCCGAGATGACCCCGCTCGCACAAATCCAAAAAACTAGAGTGTGATCCTCTGCGTCCTGCTAGCAAGGATGCCAGGAGATCATCATCCTTGGTTTATAGCTCCAGTAACCGGTTCTTCAGGCGTGACATGGACGCATGCATGCCGATGGCTAGTTCTGGACAAGATATAAGACCCCATGCGAATATTTCGATTCAAAACCTTGTCTTTTCAGGTCTTTCAGACAGTGGTGCGACTGTCAGTTGTTTTGGCGGTTCTCTTTACAACTTCTTTATTAGTTTAGGGTTTAATCTACATAAGTTAGAATCGTACGTTACCACCGCTGATGGTGTACGTCAAGATGTAATTGGTACTATGCGAGTACTAGTTACTTATAATAATTTTAAGAAATATGTTACCTTTTTTGTTATTCCTTCTCTTTCACCTGTGATTGTTTTGGGAGTCGACTTTTGGAAACAATTTGACATCGCTCCTCAATTGTTTTCAAAGGCCAACAGCGGTCGTGATGTTGAAAATACTATAGGTGAAATTCGCAAGATCACGTCAGCTTCCCTACTGTCCCCTCAAGACAATCATAGGTTAAATAATGTAATTGATAAATTTAAGTCAATTTCTTTTGAAAAATGTGGATTGGGTCGTACTCATTTAGTTCAGCACAAAATTAATACGACGGGAGATCCCATTAAGCAACGATATTACCCGTTGTCTCAAACACGTCAAAAACAACTTGAAGCTCAACTTAAAGAAATGCTTGACTTAGGTGTTGTTCGACGTTCGCGTTCGGCTTGGTCAAACCCGGTTTTGATTGTGCCTAAAAAGGATGGTTCTGCAAGGTTCTGCTTAGACTCCAGGAAGCTTAACAGCGTCACGACAAGAGATTCCTACCCCTTGCCGTATATTTCGCGTATTTTAGACAAGCTACGTGGTGCACGCTTCATATCTTCTATTGACTTATCGAAAAGTTTCTGGCAAATCCCTTTACATAAGGATTCTTGCTGCAAAACGGCTTTTGTAGTACCTGGACATGGCTTGTTTGAATTCGTTAGGATGCCGTTTGGGTTAAAAAACGCTCCTAGTGAACTTCAGCGTCTGGTTGATGCACTTTTTGGTCCAGAGTTCGACGAAAACGTTTTTTGCTATTTGGATGACCTAATTATAATTTCAGAAGATATCGATTCACATTTAGAGCAATTAAATAGGGTTTTCTTGCGTCTGAAAGAAGCAGGCTTAACTGTCAATTTGAAAAAGTGCGAGTTTTGCAAGGATGAATTGAAGTATCTCGGTTACGTTGTGGATGCAAAAGGACTTCGCACAGACCCAGTTAAGTTGGAATGCATTCGTACTTACCCCATTCCAAAGAATTCTAAACAGGTAAAAGCTTTCATTGGCCTGTGCGGGTATTATAGGCGTTTTATAAAGGATTTTTCAACCATTGCTGCTCCCTTAACAAAACTCACTGGTTCAAGGAAGGGAATTAGTAATTTCTCTTGGTCTCCTGAAGCGGAGTTGTCTTTTAAGAAATTAAAGAAGGCGTTGACTTCTGCCCCTGTTATTAATTGTCCGGATTTTTCGCTTCCTTTCACGATTCACTGTGACGCGAGCAACGTTGGGATCGGAGGTGTACTTACACAAATTTTTGAAGGAGAGGAGCACCCTGTATCTTATTTCTCTAGGTGTCTTAATGGGCATGAACGAAACTACGGCGTGACGGAGCGCGAACTCCTAGCGGTGTTAGATTCAGTCAACCATTTTAGGCCCTACATAGAAGGTGCTCACTTCACTGTGGTAACGGACCATTCTAGTCTACAATGGTTAGTCTCATTATCTAATCCAACAGGTCGGCTTGCTCGCTGGTCTACTCGGCTGTCACAGTACTCTTTTGATGTTATACATAGGAAAGGTAAATTAAATACGGTTCCGGACGTTCTTTCACGTAAAGACGTTTCTTTAATTTCGGCCGTTGATTCCGCTCCCACGAGTACAGATACTTGGTATAATACCTTATTTTCTAATTGTAAATCAAATCCACAACGTTTTAATAATTTTCAAATTAAGGAAAATAAATTATTTCGTCACACTAAATCTCGTTTCGCTCTGCAGGAGGACACAGCTTGGAAGCTTGTTGTTCCTTTTGAGGACCGTAACGCTGTTCTATCTAAAGAACATGAGTCGGTTATCTCTTGTCATCCAGTAGTTTTTAGAACATATAAAAAGGTTCAACTTCATTATTTTTGGCCAGGGATGTATAATGACGTCAAAAATTTTGTCAATAGATGTAAAACGTGTAAGGCACATAAAATTAACACTGCTGCGCCGGCAGGCATTTCTACGAACCCGAAAATAGTCACAAGACCTATGCAAATGCTGTCTATTGACCTTGTCGGTCCTCTTCCGCGTAGCTATGCAGGATTTATGTATATTCTAACAGTCGTTGATGTATTTTCTAAATATACCTGGATTTTCCCGCTTAGAAATGCAACTACTAAAAGCATTGTTAAAAACATTGAACAATACATATTCCTTGTACACGGGGTACCGCAAACGTGCGTCTGCGACAACGGGAAACAATTTATTTCAAAAGACTTTAAACAATTGTTAGCAGAGTATAACGTACCTCCGCCTTTTTATAATGCTTTTTATACTCCCCAAAATAACGTGGTCGAACGCTATAACCAAACCATTGGAACTGCTTTGTCTATTTTAACCGAATCTGACCAGCGTAATTGGTCCAGATTTCTGCCTCAAATTCAATCAGCTCTCAATAACACGGTTAATTTTGCAACCGGCTTCACCCCCTTCTTCCTCATGCATGGTAGGGAACAAATTATTGACGGAAACTTTCATAAAAATAACTTATCTTCTGGTGTCGTAGACACTACGTTGCAGCAATCTAGGGACGAATTTGCTAAGAAGTTGGAAGACTTAGTTCCAATTTATGAACAAGTTTCAAATGCTTTGTTACAAGCTTTTAAGAAAAATGCCCAACACTACAATTTACGCCGTAAGACGGTTAATTATGAAGTAGGCGATGTCGTTTGGAGGAAGAATTTCGTTCAATCCAGTGGACCGAATTATTTCTCTCACAAATTGGCCCCTAGATTCGTTCGCAATGTTATTAAAGGTAAAGTCTCTAATTTGGTCTATACTCTAGCTGATATGAACGGTAAAATTGTTGGAAATTTTCATGTAAAAGATATTGTTCGCATTGATTAAATATTTCTTACTCTTTATGTATAGATGAAACCAACGTGATAGTATGCGGGGCTACCAACCCTGCATGCTGTTCCATTTGTTTCGTCAGTATTTTTCTATTCACTTGCTTTTGGGGCTTGGTAACCTCAAGAGGTTGGGACTAGAATTTTCACAAAAAAAATTTTCTTCAATCTTGCTACCATATTTTTTTTATTTTTTTTCTTTAAATTCTTCGGAATTTTTTCTATAGGAGACGTCGTTTATAATGAATGTCGTTTCCTCTGATCCGTGTGATCAGTGGCGCCCAATATTTTGTCTAAGTCATATTTTGTAATTGACTTAGTCTTTGACGAGATTTTTTTTTTTTTATTTAAAATCTAAATAATTTGTTGTATGAAATGAGTCGTTTCGCCTTCCTTATAGGCTACAATTATACTTACACACTGATGGGTTCGTAAAACAATAGGTTATGTTGTACTGTTTTAGCGTTTAAGTCTGAATCCTTCTTCTCAAGTTCGTTGGAATTTTCTCCCGAATAATGACTTTCCAAGCACTTGGAAAGAATGATTCAAAACTTCTGTTTATGAGAGATTTGAGCGACTTTCTTATGTACAGATTGTTAAAATTTCAACAATTAGTGATTAAGTAAAGTTTTTCTTAAATATACCATAGCTATGTTAAATAGATTAAGTCTGGTATAACTTTCCTTAAAGTCAGTTAGTTAAGTTTGTTAAGAATATTTGTTAAGAATTTTTTTTTTCTTGTCACAAACAAAGGTGGTACTGCTCTGGCATACCTACCCATTAAAGTAACTCATATTTGAAGTTTATCACCTTACCTCTAATACAGGAAAGTGTATTTTGTCTTTTAGTTCTAAGTTAACATTAAGCATTTACATTTTTTTTTTTTAATATGTTTATTTATTTATTAATTGTACAATAATTTCTCTTACTTAAATCTTACAAAACTGATCAATCAGTTTGATTGTAAGAAATCTCTCATTTTTCCAATTTATTTACTTACAACATATAAAATGTTTGATATCTTGGTGCTTAATACATATATAGTAATTATTTAATAATATAATACTTAATATTAAAATACTTAACTAATTATTATAATGCTTATTGTAACATAAATTTTATTTTGAACAATGGTTAAAAGAACTAGGTCTATACCTATTCGATCAAAATATTATTTGTTTTTCATAGATTTAGGTATTTTTTTTCAATATTTTAGTTTTCATATTCTATTGAAGTGGAATGATCTAACTTTAGTTTTGATTTTTGAATATGATGTCTCGTTTTTAATATTTTCAGGTAATGCATTAAATATTTGCGGAATTTTATGCCTTTTTGTTCTATCACCGTATACATTTTGAGATTTATTAATAATAAACATTTCTGCTTCTCTATGCCTAGTGGGGTAGTTATGGTTTACAGGTTTTTTGAATTCTGTATTCCAGAATTCATCTAGAGTTAATTGGTAATCTACCCTACTATGTATAGAGAGCACATTACACAAGGAGAACATTTTTTTATAATCGCCATCACATAATTGAACTTTTTTTTTGCCTGATATCAATTTTAGGAAACGGATTTGTAGTTGTTCTATTTTATTTAAGTACGTTTTGTACGTTAATCCGTAACTATTTATTCCGTATCCTATAATTGATTCTGCTAATGCGTTATATGTACAGTATAATATATTTTTATTAACGAAGTTTTTTAGGTGATAAAATTTCCCTAATATAGATCTTAATCTATTACATACATTTTCAATATGAATTGACCAGTTAAAATTGACATCTATTGTAAGACCAAGGTATGTATATTGGTACACTTTTTCTATGTTTGGGCAATTACACTGCAGGGATTGGTTTTTTGTGTGTAAGCAATCATATGAATGACTTTTAATGTGCAATTCCTTATCCTGACAGTTTGCATGTGGTGAATGTATAAGCATGTATTTGGTTTTTTTTGCGTTGATAATAATGCCATTGTCGTGGGACCATTTTATTATATTATTTAGGTCTGTTTGTAAAATTTCCTGAATTTTTTGTGGATTTTTGTCAGCACATATGATGCAAGTATCGTCTGCAAACATGTAGCATTTACAACGTTTTATTACGTTTGGTAGACTGTTTACTTGCATAATATAACACGTAGGTCCCGATATCGATCCCGTAGCTACCCCAGTGTTTGCCAACATTTCATCACTTAAAATTCCGTCAATTTTAACTTTAATTTTTCTATTAAACAAATAATTTTTAAAAAATTTATTTAAAGGACCTCTAATACCACATTCCTCCATTGCCCTTAGTAATGTTTCATGGTCCAATGTGTCAAAGGCCTTTTTAAAATCTATAAAAATTATGCCTACATAATATTTTTCATTCAAATGACAATTTATATGGTCAGTGAATTTAGAAAGTAATTGTGTAGTACTTTTTTGTTTTTGAAATCCGTACTGTATGGGATTTATGATTCTATTTTTTTCTATAAAATTTTGTATTTGATTAAAGATAGCCCTTTCAATAATTTTATCAATACACGAGAGAATCGCTATTGGTCGATAGTTTGTGAAATCTTTGTGGTTTCCTGATTTATATATAGGTCTGATGATGGATGTTTTAAGTTCGTCAGGCATGATACTTTTACTAACACAAAGGTTAATTAGTTTAGTCAGTACTGGGATTATATTATCAGCAATTAACTTCAGGTCTTTTATTCTTATTTGGTCATTGCCTTCTGATTTTTTAACATCCATATCATTAATAATTTTTTTAACATCTTTTTGTGATACAGGTCTAAATCTCATCGACATAATAGCAGGAGTTGTATACGTGTTACGATCTAGGAATTTTTTAGTACAATTATGTCTTATGTCTTTTATTTCATTTACAAATGTTGTGGCAAATTTATCGCATAAAAACTTTGTATCTCCTTGACTTCCCATATGTTGAAGGATTATTTTATCTAAATTTTGTTTAGGTTTACCTATTAGATTATTTATTTCATCCCAGAGTTTCCTCGGGTTGCCGTTTAAGCTATTTATTACGTTTTTATGGAACGTGTTTTTAGTAATATTAATATGTTTGTTTGTTTTGTTTCTATATCGCGTATATTCTAAACGAAATACCGGGTTATTTGGGCTATTCCTGCATTTTCTGTAAAGATAATCTCTTTTTTTAATCATGTTCTTAATTTCTTCAGTCACCCATGGGTTGTTGTGCCTAAGATTATTTTCAAATAATTTTTCTTTTTTCGAGGAAGCATATATATTATCAAAAATATTTTTTAAATTATAGTACAGTTCTGAAGGACATTCAGTTTGTAATAATTTCCCCCAATTTACTAGTTTTAATTTCGAATATACCAATTTATTATCAATAATTTCAATTTTTTTATTTAAATCCTTTGTAAGTACCTCTTTACCTATTGCAACTCCTGTTATATAATGGTCGGATATTTTGTTAGTCACAATACATGAAAATACAGTGTTATTACGGTTGCGAATTGCAATATGATCAATACATGAATACACATTTTTTCCGTTTAAAATTTCATCCCGAGTCACATCTAATATTACATTTTCTAAACCATTTTCACTGAGTAGATTTTGATATTCTGTAATTACACTATTTTTGGTATCCAATAAATTCAAGTTAATATCACCACAATACAAGTAGTTTGAATCAGATGAAGTTAATTGTAATATTTGTTTTAGTTCCTTCAAGTATATTTTCTTGTTGCTGCTCGGCGGACGATAAACTGCAAGTATATTTATGACATCTTGATAAACGGTGGTGATTTCTCCAGATATTGTCTCGCAGCTTTTAAAAGAAATGTTTGTTTTCTTAAAAGTATGATGGTTTTTTAAGTACATGATTAATCCCCCTCCTCTTCTATTCTCTCGAGTATTTGCAATCGATGTGAAGTTTGGTATATTGAACATAGGTATTATTTCGTTTTTAATATTTATTTCCGTTAGAAAAATTACATCTATAAACTGCAGAACGTCGTTTACTTGTGCAATAAATGAATTAAAATTCTTTTTCAACGATCTTATATTTAGATGAATAGCCACAAACCTCATTTTGATGTTTTTATCGTTTATCCAGTTATCCAAATTATAGCTCTTGATAAATTTGTGAGTTTGAAATGGTGTCGTATCTTCCATGACGTGGATTTAGTAACTGATAAAATAACTGTTCCGAGTCAAAAGGAATTTATATAGGTCTCTCACTGCTTAAACCAGTGTTGTACTGTTAATTTTGTCTACTAGTGTCGTTCATTTGGATATTGTTCGATCACCCCTTACCTAGTGTCGATTATCTAATAAGTATATTCGATCACCAAAATATCATTGTTTGTTCAAGAAATTTATGACTTTTCACTTACTTGATGTATTAAGTGTTATTTTTTTTGAAGGAATGCCACCTGGGTTTATCTTCAGTCTTTTCTTGCACAAGCAACGTCCCCTGAGGATGATTTATCATAGTTACATCTTGTATTTTTGTATAAAATCAAGAGTACCTTTTGAGGTTCACTTTTATAATAGCTAGGTGTTTTGTTTAATTGTAATCCCTAAGCTCTAAGCCTAACATTCTAGATCCTGTTTTGCTTCTGTGTTCCTAATGATTTTTTCATAATTTTGATGGATAGGTAATTGTAATATATAAACCCTACTCTGACCACTTTGTAATTGACAGTTTTTTTATAAAACTTGTTATACGATGGACAAGTAATAATTGTATTATACTTGATCTGATTTTTTTTTGACAGATAGGTATGTCTTTACATATAAACCCTACTCTGACCACTTTGTAATTGACAGTTTTTTTATAAAACTTGTTATACGATAGACAAGTAATAATTGTATTATACTTGATCTGACCTCCTAGACATCAATTTCAAATTGAACGAGTTGATTCTGTATATTTGTTTATACCTTGGATTAGTTTTAGTTGATAATTTAAGACGCATTGAGTATAATTTGTATGACGTTACTTTTTCCATATATCATTTTGGTTTAGAATATAAGGATAGAGAAAGAGAGAGTTAATTATATGTTAATAATAACTAAGTGTTGCTTTTTTCTATAAAGGAAAGTGGGAGCTTAAGTTCTCCATACTCACTAGTGTTTTCTTGAGAGATTGTATCTCGTCATGTGAGTAACGTGTTGGTAATCTTACAAGCGAGCTTGTAAAAGTGGAGGTATTACCTCATTTTCAAGGTTTTCTTTTGTATGCCATTCTGTGAATGGGTGTTTGTTTTTAATTTGCTACTTTGGTATATCTTATGTTATTGTTTTTCTGATACTGTGATGTATTATTTTTTCTTTTAACAGTTGTGGAAAGAGAGTCTTGTTGGGCGGTGTCCTAATAATTTTACTTCACTTCGCGGCGTAAAATTTTCGGGGGTTGCGGGGAAATGTAACATATCTATTTCATGAGCAGGTACTGCTCAAAATAGGTACCGTTTATTGTCTATGCTTTATTTATTTTTCTTTTTTTTTTAACTTTGTTGGTTGGCGAAACTGCAACGAGACCGGAAACGGGATTCGAGGAAAGATGGCGGCGGACATCACGTAATTTTTTGAGGCGGGAGGAGATTTTTGAGGAGAAGTTTGGTTGTAAAAGATTCTAGTGCAATGTAGCCTAGAAAGTTATTTTTTTTTCGTTCTGTGAGTGTGGGACGACTTAAATGACATAGAAGCCTTATTTTTTTGTTGAATTCCTCGCCGGATGCCGGGAGATTGCTGTATCCGCATGCGGAAGAAAATTTAAACGGTAATCAACGGGGATGTATTGATTACTTGGCTGTTCCTTGGCCGGTGGGATTTTTACACGCCGCTTGATGGGTGTAGATCCGCCGTGTGCCTGATTGTTGGGTGGAATCCCTTTAAATGAAGCAGCTTTGCGACTCTTGAAGACTGCGCCGACGTTGCTGTTCCTTGGCCGGTGGGATTTTTACACGCCGCTTGATGGGTGTAGATCCGCCGTGTGCCTGATTGTTGGGTGGAATCCCTTTAAATGAAGCAGCTTTGCGACTCTTGAAGAGTGCGCCGACGTTGCTGTTCCTTGGCCGGTGGGATTTTTTTACACGCCGCTTGATGGGTGTAGATCAGCTGTGGATTTCCTTGAAACTGGTGGCCCCATGACGTGCTGGACGGTGTCTAGGGGTTGGCTGTCGTCGTTTGCAGGAGTGTCACGACTATCACGGCGACGGGACGTGTGCGGAATTAATAATTAAACGTAATTAGCTGACTCTCTCTTTCTACCACAGTTAATAGTTGCTCAAGGTATTTATGTATTGTTTACTTTTCCTTGGTTCAATTTTTCTCTTGCAAAATGCAATAAACTTAACATTAATTTTCACTAGTAAAACCAGCGTTTTTTATATGCATGACCTCAAAATCCTTTTCTCCACTATCCTGCGAAGGAGATCTTCTTGCTCTGGGAAGACAGCGGTCGGATGACAAAAGGTATAGGTACCTACACTAAATGCTATTACCTTAAATAATAATTCACATTACATTTGAATTCACATTACACAATTTTATTTTTCCTTAAATAATTTTTAAATTTAATTTTGTATAACTATTTTTATGATTAGTAAGTAATTAATCACCTCTACTTTTTAGTATTTTGTCTATGTTATAATTTATTCTAATTTGTCTATACTTGTTTATCATTTATCATAGTAACATATCCTGATGAAGACAACATTGTTGTCGAAACATGTTGATATTGTTTTAAAAATAGTGGTTTTATACAAAGTAATAAGTTATTCATTATACAAAAAATAATCAGCTGGGGTTAGATCCGGGCTGCGGGGAGGCCATGGAATATCCTCATGGAGATCAGTTAGTTAGGGAAAATTTCTTTAACGAATTTCTTTTGCTCCATGGCCGCCCTGTTTGTTTTCCTGTCGGTTTCTTTGAAATTTTTAAACCATGATTTAATTAAATTAACACTTGGGCACTGATTAATACTCTGTAATTGGTGATGCAAACGAAATAGGTGGCGTTCATCATTGTACTGTAAAACAGAATAGAATCATTGTTGAACAGAAAAGAACAAAAACATTGTTTTATTTCATGATTTACCCAGAAAGCGCGTTGCTCTCCCGTAAAGCGGTCCATTATTGACTAAATTTCCAAGAAACGAGGAGCCACGCATAATTGACCCCGTACTCCTCCCCCCGTTCGGAATCCCCGCTAGCACGATTAAAAAAGTGCAAATGTTTATCACCCACCCTACAGTGCATGTTAATTATTATGTGTTCATATGAATAGTAAACACCACTCTTATTTTTTTATATACTTATTGGGGACCGGGTTTCGCTACAACCATTTTCAGGGCAGTATATTTAATACTCTACTAAAATCTACTAGTTTAGTGACATGCTTTATTTTTTAATATGAATACCTTAGAAGGTCTCAGCTGCTCCCGTCTGGAGCCAGTGAGATTATGGCATCCCCAATTGGGATATATTTAGAGGCTGAAAGTAGTGGGGAGGAGAAGGAGATAGGGAAGAGTAAGGTCGGAAAGTATAAGGCTATTCAGATCTGGTCACCAAACAAGGCTAACGCCATTTCAAGCAACGTTTCAATTTTGAATGGTGATACTGAGAGTATCTTCCACCAGGGCGATACTGAGAGTATCTTCCATTCTGGAAAGTGCCGCAAATATACTCGTACTATTCATTGTTTTAAAATGAATTAATTGTGAAATAACACAAATTATAACTTAAAATTTAACAATTATTATAAGCAATATTTATCAGCCTGAAACACTAATCTACATTGAAAAAATCTTCCGAAAAAGATACTTGCCGGCAACGGGACCTGAACCTGTGTCCTTCTGATTGCCGGTCAGTCCCGTTGGCGGCGAGTATCTTTTCTCGGAAGATTTTTTCAATGTAGATGAGTGTTTCAGGCTGATAATTATTGCTTATAATAATTGTTACCCTTTGTGCTATGCATAAAAATCTTGTCTTAAACCTTAGTTTATCAATTAAAAAATAATACTTAAAATTTATTTGCCCACGCCGGGATTCGATTCCGCGACCATCGAATTGCGAGTCAAGATCCTTACTTCTAGACCACGCCGGCCGTCTGTAATATAAATGTCTTATAAATAATGTATTCCGCTTTCCCAGTGGTTTAAAAAGGGGAGTGGGGGAGATGAGAGTAAATATTAGCGCGCTTTTTCTAAATTTCATATTAACATATTTATCTCTCTTTCAAACCATCTTCTTCTTCTTTTTTAACGCTTACTAAAGTATTTATGTTAAAGCACGTTTCACGGTAAATATATTTTCAAATCCTGAACTTTAACCACCCCCAAAACTGTCAATTTGAAGTGGTGAGTAGCGTTGTCAATAAAGTCGACTAGAGTACAGGCAGTGCTGTCTCTAAGTAAACTTCACTGTTTAAAATAATATTTACAATCACTCGGTTTATAAAAAATCGGCAGTAACAATGAGTATCTCAACTGCAACCAACTGACGTTGCTCGATAGCATTAACTTAACTCCAAGCGTAGTCCAGCGGTAAGGCTCTTGACTCGCATTCCGATGGTCGCGGGGTCGAATTTTATTTGAATAATTTGTGTTTCACAATTTATTCATTTAAAATAATATAAAGTACATTTGCGACACGTTCCAGAATGAAAGATACTCTCAGTATCGACAGTACCTAAGACCACCATTCAGAATTGAAACGTTGCTTGAAATGGCTTTAGCCGTGTTTGGTGACCAGATCTGAATAGCCAGGCACTTCCCCACCTTCCTCTTCCCTATCTCCTTCCTCTTCCCACTACCTTCAGCCTTACAACATACCCAAATTGGGGATACCATAGTCTCACTGGTTCCAGACGTGAGTAGTTGACTCTTGTGCGGTAGTCATATCTTATATATAAAATGAATCGCTGAATGTGTTGCTAAGCGCATAACTTTCGAACGACTGCACCAAATTGGATAATTCTTTTTTTTTGTGTGTTCGTTATTGTCAGAACAAGGTTTTTATAAAACTTCCGGTGAGCTCTGGCATTATTAAATTTGTGTAAAAAAATTGCTATTGGTGGTACGCGAGGAAGCGGCTATTGCTATGGAAAGCGGGAGGGAGGGAGGGATGGGGGAGGGGAACCAAGGAGGGGAGGGGAACCTGGGAGAGGGGAGGGGGACCTGGGAGGGTGGAAGGGAACTCGGGAGGGGGATTCGCGGGACGGGGGAAGGGAGGGGAGTGGAGTGGGGAGGGGAGAGGGGAACTCGGGAGAGGGGTTCGCGGGACGGGGAAAGGGGGGGGGGGGAGTAAAGTGGGGAGAGGGAAGGTGGAGAAGGTGGGAACGCGAGAGGGAAAGAGGACGCAGGAGAAGAAGGGGAGGCGGAAGGGGAACGGGACGAATGGGAAAGGACACTCAGGGAGAAACAATTTCTTTATTAAATGGCATAGCAACGCATGCCGGGACCAGCTAGTAAAAAATAAAAATAAAAACTTTATCTCATGACACTTTCAACGTGCGCCCAGGCCTGTACTCTAGTCGGCCTTGGTTGGCATTCTTCCTGTTCGATGACATCCCAGTCGGTAACAATGACGTCAGAAGCCTCACGATTTAATAATTTATTAAGATCGATTCATTACTTGTACTAATAACCACACAATATAACTTACATAAGAACATATTCAAAATCATTGACTTCTATATATACCTACTTATTTATTTATTTACGCCCTTTTACGGGGCTTTTACATAAGTATGATATTTACAAATTACACTTTGATTAAATAATATATAAATACTATATATTTCTTTAACAAAGAAATATAATTGGTATTTTGCAACGAAATATATAGTATTTATTGTACATAACTGAACCGCCTCATTAACAGTATTTTGTATTTGTTTAAAGATAAATTGAAAATTTCCACTGACATGGTATAATTATTGCCCTCCATTAGTATTCTGGGCAAAGAGGAATACATATGGTAATTAGCTCCAGAATTTCTACACTGAAATGAATCCTGACTTCTGGTATTACGTAGTGGAATCCGGAAGCTTATCAATTCAAGCAATACCGGACTATCAACTAAAATATTTAGAATTTTATACAGAAATATCAAATCATTGAAATTTTTTCTGTCCGACAATTTGAGCATATTCATATAATTTAAAATAGTGTTGTAGTTTAAAAAATAATTACTGGAATACCCATTTTAAAATTTGGAAAACGTAAGAATTTGTTTTGTATTCTTTCAACAGCTTGTACATGTATATTATAATATGGGTTCCAAATGGGAGAATTGTACTCAAGTTGATTTCTAACATATGCAAAATATAACAGTTTAATACACTTTATATTGTTAAAATTTCTACTTAGCCTAATTATAAATCCCAACATTTTTAAGCCCTTGTTAGAGATTTGTTATGTGGTTAACAAATGAAAGATTTGATTGAAAAGTGATGCCTAAGTCTTTAATTTGTGTATATAGCCAGTATAAGATTGGGCCAAACTCGTTACAGCTTTATCCCGTGTCCAAAATAATCCATAACAAATTCCAAGTTAAATTATTTGTATCCAAAGACATAACTAGCTGACACCGTTAGAATTTTACGGTTTTCCTTGCGACGATACAAACCAATAATATTAAATCATTGATTTTCCGATGAAAATCACTTAAATCGACAAGGTAATAAATCCGTAAATCTTCATTATACATTATTATGGTACGCAGTAAAGTTATCACCGGAAACTATAATAGATAATAATTAATATTTTACTGAATAACTTATTGGCTAGCCACTTAAATTCACAACGACAAATATATATATAACATAATATTACGAGGGTAATAAAGGAACTCTCCGAAAGTACTCTTTACTCCCCGAAAGTACTGGAGAACTCTGAGAAATGCCTTCTGGTCTCAGGTTTGAGGAAAGGAAAATCCTGATCTATTTCCTTCTCGTGGTGGGGAGTGAGCAACGACCTCGTGTCGGCAAATATAGACAGGGACTGAGCGTTGGCCGGAATAAGCTGACCACCAACTTTCGCCCTACCAGGCGTCTGTTGTCTAGGGCACCCTCTTGTCCTGGAGAAGTAAATAATCTCCAAAGGCTGAAGAACCTTCGAGGTCAACGGCATAGGATGTGGAAAGAAACGGGAAACTACCACATTAAAGGTCTAAGTGGCATCCCAAGAACCAGCAAAACATGAATACCCAATCTCAAGTAAAATTCTCTGGAGGTAAAATAGTCCCCCGTTCGGATCTCCGGGTGGGGACTGCTCGAGATGCTAGAAACACAAAGTCAAAGTCAAATACAAAGAACCAAATAGCGAGATGGGCAACGTGGAATGTCCGCACATTACTGCAAAACAGCAAACTGGATAATCTGAAAGCTGAGATGCAAAACGTAAATTTGAATGCCCTAGGTATAGCAGAGATGAGATGGCCCAATTGTGGAGACTTCTGGAGTGGCAACTACAGAATCATCCACACAGGATGCATAAAGGATAAACCTGGCCAAGGAGGAGTAGGCGTTGTGCTGTGCAAGGAATGGGGAAGACGGGTTAAGGGATACGTGCAATATAGTGGAAGAATTATTCTAGTCAAAATAGAAACTAAGCCTGTAGACACTGTAATTATCCAAGTATATATGCCAACATCTAGTCACAGCGAAGAAGAAGTGGAGGAGGTATACAGTTCACTAGATAAACTTATATTAGAGATAAAAGCAGGTGAAAATCTGATTCTCCTAGGAGATTGGAATGCTGTTGTAGGAGAAGGACGTGAAGGAACTTGCATTGGGCCCTTTGGACTGGGTGCAAGAAACGACAGAGGAAACAGATTGACAGAATTCTGCGAAAAACACAAATTAGTGATAGCAAACACTTGTTTCCAACACCACCCAAGACAGCGATATACCTGGAAATCCCCTGGAGACAGACAAAGACTGCAAATAGACTATATAATGGTTAGACATAGATTTAAAAACCAAATAAAAGACTGTAGAAGCTATTCCAGTCCAGATATAGATAGTGACCATAATATGGTAATGGCCAAAAGTATTCTAAAACTGAAAAAAAATAAAAAAGAGAAAAAATTTCAAATGGGATACAAAAGTATTAAAGATAAAAGAGATCAGCGACAGTTTTAGGGAAAAAACGCAAGAATGCAACCTAATGGAAGAGGAGAACGTGAATGCGATCTGGAAAGTGATAAAGAAGAAGATCATAACTACGGCAGAGGAAACTATAGGCAAGGAAAAACCCCAAGCAAGGAAGGAATGGATAACCGATGAGATCCTAAATATGATAAAAGATAGAAGAGAGCTCAAAAATGATAAAAGAACTGAATCACAAGAGAAATATAAAGTACTGAGAAACAGAATAAATAGAGAGTCAAGAATAGCCAAAGAAACATTCTACCAGAATAAATGCGATGAGATAAACGACGACCTCAAGAGAGGAAATATAGAAAGAGCTCACGCTGCGGTGAAAGACTTCTTTGGGATGAGAGTTGGAAAGGGTAATGCAATAGAAGGAGAAGACGGCAAAATACTTTTCGAAAATGACCAAATAGGAGAGAGATGGAAAAGATACCTCGAAATGCTGTACAATGGGAAGGGAAATAGTGACAACGAAACATTGATAGAAAGAGAAAATGAGGTAGACGCAGATGATTTGGGAGATCCCATCACTAGAGAAGAGTTTGATCTCGCACTGAAAAACCTCAAAAACGGGAAAGCACCCGGAATCGATGACGTTCCGGCTGAACTAATTAAACCAGCAGGAAAAGGAACTATAGATGCCCTGTTTAAAATGATACAGACAATGTATAAGACTGGAAAGATACCAGAGGATTTCGAGAAATGCCTAATTGTTACATTACCAAAGAAAGCAGGCACGACGAAATGTGAACAACATAGAACTCTTAGCCTAATATCTCATGCCTCAAAAATATTGACTAATATCATTCTAAAAAGAATCGAACCAAAAGTAGAGAACATCCTTTCCGGAGATCAGTATGGCTTTAGAAGAGGTGTAGGAACCAGAGAAGCAATATTGTCGCTACGAATACTACTTGAAAAAAGAATAAAAAGAAACCAAAACACATTCATCGCATTCATAGACCTGGAAAAGGCTTTCGATAAAGTAGAATGGAAAAGACTCTTCGAGATTCTGAAGAGAATTGATATCAAATATAGAGATAGACGAATAATCCAGGCGCTATACAAGAATGAGGCCGCTATAATTAGATGTGACAATGATACAAAAGAAGCCAGTATAAGACAAGGGGTGAGACAGGGATGCTCTCTGTCACCTGTTCTTTTTAACGCTTATATACAAAGTGCGATTGACGACTTGAGAGAGAGAATGAGTCACAGAAAAGGTGTAAAGATACACGGGCAAAAGGTGGATATGATAAGGTTTGCTGACGATATTGCATTGGTTGCTGAAAGCGAAGAAGAACTGCAAGAGGCCTTAACAACCATGCAAAGCATTCTCCAAAATAACTATAACATGAAGATAAATAAAGACAAAACAAAGCTGCTGACTCTAGGCCGAACGCAACATCAGATGCGAATAGAGATGTCAGGAGTTCCACTAAAGAACGCCAAGGAGTTTGTCTATCTCGGGAGCAAAATAACATGGGACGGTCGGTCTAAGAGCGATGTCGACAGCCGTATACACCAGGCTAGGCTTGCTTTCAATAAAAGGTCGAAAATAATTGAATCAAATAATATAGACCTAAAGCTGAGAATACTCCTCATCAAGACCTATGTATGGAGTATCTTGATGTACGGCTGCGAAACATGGTGCCTATCCAAAAGAGATAAACGGAGACTAGAGGCTTTTGAGATGTGGTCCTATAGAAAACTATTAGGAATTTCCTGGAGAGACCACATTACAAATGAGGAGGTTCTCCAAAGAATCGAAGGAGGAAGGCACCTGCTCAGGACCTTGTCCGAAAGGCGTGCAAGATGGATCGGCCATGTAATACGACAAGAAGGCCTCTTGCATTCCATAATGGAGGGTATGACCGAGGGGACAAACTCTAGGGGACGCCCACGCCGAGAGTACCTGGAAGACCTGCTGGTGGACGTGCGCTGCTTATCATATGCAGACCTCAAAAGAGCCGCACAAGACAGGGAAGAATGGAAGAGGAAACTAAAGGAAATTGCTGCAAACCAATCCCAGGATTGAAACCAGAGAGAGAATAAAGGAACACTTATTTTTCAATTATTTTTTGCAGATTTTAAAGCTTACACGTTTATTTATTATAATTTCGGCGAACTGGTATACAAAAATTGCCACAGCGCACAGTGTACCGTCCAATACAAGCTAAAAGGAAATAAACCACTTTGGAATTTTTTAACGATGACGCCATGGGAGTATTGCTACGTAGTCAGTGTGACAAATGCATTTTAATTGGATTAAGTAATGCACGGGTTGATTAGTAACAGATAAATTAGTTAATGAATTGATCAGTTTCTTTGTTGTTTATGAGCTTAAAGGGTTTTGATTCGATTTGAAAAAGCGTAGACTATTTTAGAAGTTATTTAGAATAGTTTTTTTTATAAAACTTTAATATAAATCAATTCAGATTTTTCTATACATAATATTTAACTTCCGTGTTTTACGTGGTTTAAAAAATATTTAATTTCTCACTATTCGAGAATTTATTTTGGAGAGTATATCAAAATCCCAAGATATATTTTTTTAAACACAACAACTGATTTTCTAGTCAAATCAATTATTTTGTCATTTTACAGATACCACATGCGAGATTTCCATGCAGGAAGTTCGATACATGGAAGAGTTTTCCCAGTTTGCCGAAGAAAGAAAAGCTTCATGAAATGTATAATAATATTTTAAGTAAGTATGTTTGAACTTGAAAAGCTCGCTTGTTACAAGTAGGTTGATTGATGTGTTAGAGTTTTTTTCCGTCTAGCTTGTGTGAAACGAAATACTGTGCAGCTCTTACAGAAATACTTCGACCGAATGTCGATTATGTGGAATAATAAATACATTTTCAAGCTTTAAAACATGGAAAACTTATAAAATAATAAATAATAGTATATTTGTATTTCTAGAAAACATGAGACCTTATTCAATATTGAAACCGCGATTATCCTGCATTAAATACAACGATTAATCTGCAAAATTTTATATTATTATTTTGCTAGCTGATTCCTGGCATTCGTTGCAATGCCATATTCAAAGAAATAAATTGTTTCTCTCTGCATGTCCTTTCCCGTGCGTCCCCGTTCACCTCCGGCGTTCCCTTTCCTTCCCGTGTTCTTCTTCCACCTTCCCCGCCTACCCTCTCCCCTCTCCTGCTCCCCCGTCCCGCCAACTCTCCTCCCGCGTTCAATATATTCAGTCCCAGTTCATTCAGTTTTCAAACAGCTCGCGTGCCACCTATTTTTTTATACAAATTCTCATTTTTCATATATTATAAATATTCTTTTTTGTATTATAATAACAATCAATCTAATTTGGTAACTAACATAGGTACCTATTTAAAATATCTATAAATTTAAAAATCCATAGACAATCCTTTTGTTAGAAAAAAAACAGCTATCTGCTAAATTAACATTCATCAAACGCGCAAAATGTGAAACGTGCGAAGTTAAAATAGTCGTTAAGTTTTCTGAAATTATTTAATTTTCTGCGCAATTTTCTTAATTTTTCTTTCCGTAAGAACTTTCTACAATATATTGGAAAACTTTAAAAAAGAAAGATTAATGAAATAGGTAATGTCGTTCTGAAGTTATGGCGTAACCAAGGGAAACAGAGATTCATTTTTATATATATAGATAAAAAAGTTTCTTTTGTGTTTCTGTTGTGTTTTCGGGTTGTTCTTTTAAAACGTGAGTAGTTGAGTACTATCTAATTGTATAAAAAATCTTAGGTTTTACTTACTTAGGAACTATTTGAAACAATAATCATTAAAATCCCTCTTTTGTCCTTTATAGTTTATCAGATATTTATATCTTAGAGACTTCGAATATTATCCCTGGTTATATCCATCAGCTTTTCTGTACGGCTGGGTAGGTATTAATAGCCTCGCCGATAGTAGGAAAACTGCTTTGCTGATGACAGCATGTAATCTTCTGAACGGTAATATCTGTATCCCCGATATAATACAAAAATTTGAGTTTTTATGTTCCCTACATCTTCACAAGAGCGCGCAGACACAGGACTTTTGTTGTTCCGAGATGCAGAACCAACCTACCATTGGTAATAACGCTCGGAAAAATGATTCTGTTATTAAATTACTTGTCCCTTGACGTAGAAATTTTTTAACTGTTTGTTCAACAATTAAAAAATGTTTTCTTCAAATTTTGCAAATTTACTTTGTGGCACCATTTTATTAATAAAATAATTAAAAACACTTTGTTTTTACCACGATAATCCTTATTTAAAAAATCAACATGTTTCGAGAACGATGTGCTCTTCATCAGGACATTATATGTACTAAAAACTAAATTATCAAGTATAAAAAGACAGGCGTTTGTATAAATGGAAGTAGTGGGGGGGGAGAGAGGTAGAAAGGGGAGGTGCTTAGAAGATCAACAGTGGGGAGGGGGTGGGGAGAGGTGGAAAGGGGGGTGCTTAGAAGAACAAAGACAAAAACCCCCTGAAAAGAAAAGAACAAAGACCCCCTGTTGATCTTCTAAGCACTTCCCCTTTCCACCTAGGCTAGTTTTGATCTAAAGGTGAAGAGCTCCTGAAAACCTAAATACTCACCTTCGGCACAACTCGGCAACGAGACCATGTGATCCGAAGAGCCCTTATGCCTACAATACACGACATCTTTTTTCAGCCCAATTCCAATAAGAGACCAAAATCAAAATGTTTCGCTTTACGCGATTTTCATCTCTATTTTGATATCTACGGTTTCAATTGTCATCACTGCAAACAACACACGAAACATGCTGTTTGCTGTGATGCCAACTGAAATCGTAGTATGAAAATAGAGATGAAAATAGCGATCGCGTAAAGCGAAAAATGTTGACTTTGGTCTCTAATTGGAATCGGACTGAAAAAAGATGTCGTCTTTAGTAGGCATTAGACTACTATACTAAAGTAAAAATACTAGATCATATACTATTATATGTTACAATTCCACAACATTTCTCTTTAGAATCCACTTTATTGTTGTTAATATATGTTTCTCAGGTCATTAACTATTTGCCATCGATATCAAGACGTGCAAATTCCTGAAAAGATGGCTAAATAAATCAAAACATTACACCCTACCCAACTACTGGTATTCAACCACAGAAGATAAAACAAAGTTTAAGACAGCCGCAAAAGTAAAACTCTTGTAAACATTACAGTGGCTAATTTTCTAACAGTCTGACATTAAACTATTGACATTGTATTGCAAATGGAGGAACCGGCAAACATTCCGTCGAATTCTTGGCCTTCAGCCATTGGCATATTTGTTTTTATCGACCTATTAATTAAACTGCGGCGATCTGCGTGTGTTTTATATTTCCCATTTAAATCGATTTCCGCAAATCGCATTTCTTTGATCGTTGATTTAAAGCAATGGAAACGCTTGAATAAATAATTACATTTGGTTGGTACCATCGCACAGTACCTACTCTATTTCTCAAAAGTATGTGCCAATCAATCAAGTCGCTTATAATATTTGATTTAGAATCTTAAATATTAAGCAGATCTTTTTTTATGTGAATACCGCACAAGAGACTGAACTTGGGAGGTTGGTACGGGTACCGCCGCCCCGAGAAAAATTTATTGGATAAAGCGTCGATGACACGTGGCGAGTTTACAAGCTACTATCTACTTGTTGGATGTTGTGTGTTGTGATTGTCCTATTTTATATTTAAATTCATTTAGCACTGAACACTTTTACTTATCATTTATTCTAATCTCGATGTGTAGAGCCTCTTACCTTAAACTTTCGCGTCTACGCCACCTCTTACTAAAATATTGCAATAAAATGTCTGTCTATAATCTCTTTTGTCTATGGCCGTGTCAAACTTTCTCTTTTGTGTTTATAAAAAGGCGTGTTTGGATTTCTCTTGTCACTTATTAACATTATCTCTTGTTATTCTTCTCGATTTACTAAACTCTGCTTGTTTAGCCGTAAATCAAATCGTCTTTCGCTTCTGTAACTTAAATTATTGTCGTCAGTCAAGTGCTCAGACCAAAACCACTTTGTACAAAATTATTCACCAGAATAAACAGAATCATATCCAGTACAAAACACAAGTGTTTTTACTATACAAGGATAACCTCAAACTCAACAAACTCTACTCTCTCATCTCAATGTACGTTCCATGGTGTGGAACAGAAGGAAGCCTATAAAGCAGCTCAACCTTACAACCTGACTGCAGACTATCTGGAGAGAACCACACCTGGACCTACGCACTACTAAGTTTAAAAGCGGGTAAATCGGCGAGTGAGATTGTCATGATGACACACAAAACTGTCTACTCGCTCTGAAGCGTAGGAAACTGAGGTCCCTGCTAGCGCCACTAACAAGAATAACGACGCCTGCGTGAACTAATTCTTCAGATGTTTGACAGTCGAAATCAGCTGTTTATCGGAAGCCATGTTGGAAACATAAATAAACCAATCACGAGCAAGCAGAGCAAGCGTGTAGGCGAGTAAAGTTGACGACCTTTGAATTTTTTTTTCGTAGATTGCCAACAATCTGCTAATCGCTGCTAGTTAGCAAGTAACACGATGACACTGGGCGAGTTTACTAACAGATAGTGAATTTCCCAGATATTAGCTTGTAAACTCGCTCAGTGTCATCGACGCTTAACCAACACCCCGGCCATAGGTCACCTTTAGTGGTTTGCTGGATGACTTAGCAAAAGTGCCCGGGTTGACGGAGTGAGGTTTGTATAGGTCTGGGCGGCGAATGCATATGCCCACCCGGTGCATGACGGGTCGGATCGGAAGAGACTGGTTGACGGATACCTACCCATCCCTCATATCCTTTTTCTTCCCGGAACTTCCTCTCTTTCCTTTCCCTAAAAAATCCTCCACGCAGTATCCTCAAAGTTGACATAGGCCCAAAGGGAAATTATTTTTCTCAGGGCCTCCTGTGTGGAACTAATAATGACATTCAGATCTGGTCTCAAACTCGGCTAATGCCATTTAACCTCTTATGGGCCAGGCTTTGGCTTTTTCCGGAACAACACGGAAATTTGAATAAAATTTGAATTTGAATCGAATGTTTTATGGATTAATTTCGTTCGCCACCTCGCGGCCACCGGGTGACGAACGGCCCATAAGCCACGTATGAATGGTATTCATACCGAGAGAATCTTCCATCTGGGAGGCGGGTATGGGTACCGCTGCCCCGGGAACCGTTTATTGGATAACCAACACCTCTACCTTGGTGACTTAGCAGGGGTGCCCGGGTTCTTGGGGTGAGGTTTATCCGGTTCTTGGCAGCGGATGCGTCAGCCCATTAGCTGCATGGTAGGCCGGATCGGGAGAGAATGGTTGAGGGAGTCCCTTTCACTTCTCCAGCTGTATATGCTCTCCCGGAACTCTCTCAATGGAGGGATTCATACGTCCGTCACTCCCAGACACACTGACCTTCAGATTCTTACCCACCCTAAAACCCTTTTCCTTCTCAGAACTTCCTTTCCAAAAAAGAAACCCCACAGAGCATTCACAAAGATGACATAGGCAGTGAGGGGAATTATTATCCTCAGGGCCTCCTGTGTGGAGCCAATGTAAAAAAAAAAAACAAAATACGTCCGGGTTCATGGGGTGAGGTTTGTCTAGGTCTTGGAGGCGGATGACCAAGACACACTGAACCCCAGATTCCTACCCACCCCTTAAACCTTTTTCCTTCCCAGAACTCTCCTCTCCTTCCTTTCCTTAAAAAAACCCTCCACACAGCATCCCCAAAGATGACATAGGCCCTGAGGGAAATTGTTTTCCTCAGGGCCTCCTGTGTGGAGCTCACGTAAAATCACTCCTGGACACACTGAGCCCCAGATTCCTTCCCACCCCTCATACCTTTTTCCTTCCCAGAACTTCCTCTCCTTCACTTAAAAACATCCTCCAGCGTCCCCTAAGATGACATAGGCCCTGAGGGAAATTATTTTCCTCGGGGCCTCCTGTCTGGGGGTAATGTAAAAAAAATCTGTGGGCTGAATCTCAATGAATTTCACACAGCTTTTATGTTCGAGATTTACAGCTCCAAGAAACATCACTGTCACTTAGAAAATTGATATCCAAGTACTAAACTTTTTAAAATAACACAAGAGGACGCCATTATATGGTTTGTTACATATGTTTAATTATTAAGGGAAAAGATTGCGTAGACCGTTTCATATAAATCTTAATTTTAGATTTGAGGCCAAAATACCTAATCAAACTGAAAAATATTTTTTGTAGTCAAAATGTATATCAAATATCTAGTAAGGATATGAGTTATCTATAATATAAAAATGATTCGCTGAATGTGTAGCTAAGCGCATAACTTTCGAACGACTGCACCAAATTGTATAATTCTTTTTTTTGTGTGTTCGTTATTGTCAAGACAAGGTTTTTATAAAACTTCCGGTGAGCTATGGCATTATGAAATTTGTATTAAAAAATTGCTATTGGTGGCACGCGAGGAAGCGGCTATTGCTATGGAAAGCCGGAGGGAGGGATATATGGGGGAGGGGGATCTAGGAGGGGAGAGGGAAACTCAGGAGGGGGATTCGCGGGATGGGGGAAGGGGGGGGGAGTGGAGTGGGGAGAGGGAAGGTGGAGGTGACGGAGTGGAAACGCGAGAGGGGAAGAGGACGCAGGAGAAGAAGGGGAAGCGGAAGGGTAAGGGGACGAATGGGGAAAGACACTCAGGGAGAAACAATTTCTTTATTAAATGGCGTAGCAATGCATGCCGGGACCAGCTAGTTAGGTATATTATATATTTGTGTTTTAAATCATAAAATACAGGTCATTAAAGATTTCAATTATTCATGATTTTAGAGGCAACTTCGTCAAATATTTGTGAGTAAATGATAAATATTGAAAAAAAAATATTTTTCTCTATCTCAAAAATTAAAAATTAAAATGATTAAAAAAGCATTTTGATTTGGCGTAAATTAAAATTATAAGTGATCTATTTATGTCCGAACACAAATTTTTCGAACGTAAATTAAAAACGCATTTTCACTATGATCTATTTATTAATTTATTTTTCATCTAAATTTATTAATTATTAATTTTTTTTATCTCTGGTTTGCCGTTTGTCACCCGGTGGCCGCGAGGAGGCCGCGGCACTTTGAAATGCAATTTTGACCCTTATGTATAAAGAAAGTGTGTGAAGAACAAGGTCAGAAACCCTTGCTCTATTATCGTCCTTTACCATAGCGAAACCCGCAGTGCGTCTAGTCACTCGGAATAATTTATATTTAATTTGCCGTAGCGCGGGTATATGAGCAGTTTGTGCGCATGCGCGGGGAAAAAATACGATTTTCTACGATTTTGACCCTTCTATGTGTAAAATTTGTATAAGGACAGTGTCAGAATCGCTTGCGCCAACATTCCCCATGGGATGGGTAAAGATTTCATTCACCTTGTAACCCCAGAATATTTTTAAATAATTTTTATCTGTGAACATAGAAATGTCACTTTTGCCGCGTCACAATTTACGCGTGTTCCTCTAAAACATCGTAAAACCTATCAATTTACGTAATTAACGCAAGTAATGTTGTTTTGGGACATAGTTTATTGTTATAGGAATGTGTTTCGGTCAATAAAATATACGATAGGTAAAAATTAATCCACAAAACATTCAATTCAAATTCGTTCAAATTCACAATAGATAAGGCACGCTATTTTTCTTTAATAATTAAGATTAACTTACAAAAATTCTAAAGTTGCCCCAAAATCAAACAAAATTTAATTATCTTTTTTTTTTTTTTTTTACATTAACTCCACACAGGAGGCCCTGAGGAAAATAATTTCCCTCAGGGCCTATGTCATCTGGGATGCTGTGTGGAGAGTCTTTTTGAGGAGAGGAAGGAATGAACATTGGTCTTGAAGAGACCCATGTTGTAGGAAGGAGGAAACACAGAGGCCGGCAAATCATTCCACAGCCGAGCTGTTGAACATAAGAACGAGTCGAAGAAACGACCCGTTCTCATGTGACAAATGTCAACCGTGTACAAATGTTGGGCACGCGTTTGGCGTGTTTCCCGACTATGCACCGGTGCCGAAGGGATCAATGATGCTAGTTCTTCAGAGCATCTTCCATTGTAATACCGGTAGAACAAGGATAGCATTCCCACCCGACGCCTGTGCTCTAAAGATTGCAATCCGTCTGTTAAGATGGGAGAATCTATCAAACGGACCGCCCGTTTCTGCACAGAGTCGAGGGTATTTTTCAGGTATTTTGGAGCTCCAGACCAGAGATGGCTGCCAAATTCAACCGTGGGGCGTACTTGTGATTTGTACAAGGTTAGCAGTTGTGTACTATTAAAGTATCTGCGGGCCCTGTACAGTACGCCCAGTTTTTGGGAGGCTAACTTTACTCTGGCTTCGATGGAGCCCCCATACCTGAGCTGGTCACTTAGGGTTACACCAAGCATATCAATGGAGGGCCTGTTCGGAAGATTGCTTCCGTTGAAAGAGACTAGATTTTCATTTCGATCCCTTTTAGACGTAATCAGACAAGATTGGGTCTTTGAAACATTAAATTCAACGAGATTATTTTTACCCCAAGAGAAAACACTCTCGAGGTAACCGTCCATTCTTTGCTTCAAAGCCCTACGAGCTGTTGGAGTTTGTGAGCCCTTTGGGGGCTTGTCAAACAAAAAGCTATCATGAACTGTACTGTCATCCGCGTAACAGTGAATTGGTGCACATGACAAAAGGTCGTTGATGTGCAACAAAAACAAAGTCGGAGACAGAACCGATCCCTGCGGGACGCCAGCATTTATCGAGTGTGAGGAAGAAGTGAAACCATCGACTACCGTCTGAATCGACCTCTCCCTCAAGAAGTCGGCAATCCACATACACAAGGATGCGGGAAGTCCGTAAGAATGCAGTTTGTTGACAAGTCCTCGGTGCCAAACCCGGTCAAAGGCCTTGGAGATGTCCAGTGCAACCGTTTGGGTCTCACCGAAACGTTCCAGGCATCGTCCCCAAACATGCGTCACATACGCGAGAAGATCACCGCACGAGCGGTTCCGCCGGAATCCGTATTGACGGTCGTTAATAATTTTGTTCTTCTCGAGGTATGTGAGCAGTTTGTCGTTGATCACACGTTCCATCACCTTAGACAGAACTGATGTGATCGCTATGGGGCGGTAGTTGGCCGGGTTGGAGCGGTCACCCTTCTTTGGAATAGGATGGATAACCGCTTTTTTCCAACCAGAGGGCACAGAGCCAGTCTTCAGGGACAATTTAAAGAGCTTCGTCAAAATTGGAGCTATTTCTGCAGCGCACCTCTGCAGTACCAGGGCAGGTATTCCGTCAGGCCCACTAGCTTTATTAACATCAAGCCCTCGTAAAACATGGAGTACTTCCCGATGACGAATCCTCAGCTTTTTCATACGAAAACCGCAGTGAGGAACCGACGTCGGGACAGCACCTTGGTCATCGAGGGTTGAGTTATCCGCAAACATTTTACCTAATAAGTTTGCCTTTTCGGTGGCGGTGTTTGCTAGTGAGCCGTCAGGTCTGGTGAGAGGTGGCAAACTGGATTTGCAGAAATTGCGACCTATTGAGCTCGCAAGCGACCAGAATTGCCTGCTGCCATGCGGGCATGCAGCCAGCTTTCTGCTGATCTGCAGGTCGTGCTCCAATTTCGACCTATTTATGATTCTCTTGGTTTCCTTTGCCATTTTGTTGTAAGCTGTTCTGTCTTCGGATGTTCTAGATGTGTTGTAGGCTCGGTAAGCCGCGTTTTTTCGTCGCACTGCTTCAGCGCATTGTCGACTGAACCACGGCTTTGAGCCCACACCAGTTTCCTTAACAGTAGAATGGATGAAGCCATCCATCGCGGATGTGATGACTTCACCAATTTCCTGGGCACATCTTGAGGGATCCGAAGTCCGAAAACAGACAGCTGACCACGGAAAAGCATTAAAATGTGCCCGCAGACCGAACCAATCTGCTGACCTATAGTGCCACACTTTTCTCTTCAGCCTCTCGTTTGGTGGTCTGAAGTTTACAGGGATTGATGTCGTCACCAGGCAGTGGTCGGACGATCCTAAAGGCGCTGTGACTTCAATCCTGTAACCGTGTGGCACAGTAGTTAAAAATAGATCTAACAGATTGGAACGGTGAGTCTGGACATCAGGAACCCTTGTAGGCTCCTGAACCATTTGTTCCAATCCGTAGCAAAGGGCAAAGGATTCCGCTTGGCGTCCAGCCGAGTCTGTTGATCCTGAGAACTTCAACCAAGGTTCGTTATGAACATTGAAGTCCCCCAGGACCACAAACTCTGCCGTAGGGTGGCGGGGCAAGAGGTCATCAATAGTATCGCTTAAGTGTTTGAAGAGCTCGGACGTGTCTGATTCGCTAAGGTTCGGTGAGCGGTATAAACACGCGTAGAATCTTACCGTACTGGCAAGATTGACGCGTACCCACATTACGTCGAATCTGGAGTTTTCCAGATTCAACAGTCGCACACAGTTGACGTCAGCTCGACTATAGAGACAGACACCTCCTTTAGGTCTGAACTTGCCTGCGAGGGTGAAGCCCGGGCAGTTCAGATAGGAGGTGTCTACAGGCTCAGCTATCTGGGTTTCAGACAGGAAAAGTAGGTTTGGGCGTTGGGAAAAAAGGTGGTGGTGGACAGAATTTAAATTGGTGTGCAGGCCGCGAATGTTGGTGTAATTCACCAACAGTTTTGGCCCGCACCGGGGACGCCTACTCCTCGCCGCTGTAATGACGTTATTTGTTGATGGTTGTATATTCATGATTTTATTTGTAGGGTTATTTAAGTGTGATATGAGGGGAAGGAAGGTCAGGGAGGGAAAAGGTAAAGGGGTGGGTAGGATGCTGGGATTCAGAGTTTCCAGGAGTGACGGACGTATGTATCCAACCCACCCACTGCGGTGCAAGGCGATGGGCAGGGAGAGTCCGGCTGGAGAGGTCGCCCAATGCGCCCCAAACGCTACTGCTGGGTCCCCTCCGGTCACGAACCGGCACAACAGCAGCGGTGGGGTTTTTACACTCGTTGATGGGGCAGCCCACCCTCAGTCGTGAGCCTGAGGGTCGGGCCCCTGTACTACCGAGCGACCCGGACAGCGGTAACCGGTTGTAAAGGGTCTCCCTCAACCAGCATCTCCCGATCCGGCCCGCCACGCAGAAGGTGGGCCGACGCACCCGCCATCAAGGCCTAGACAAACATTACCCCAAGAACCCGGGCACCACTGCTAAGTCACCAAACGTAGCGAACCACTTGGGGTGACCTGTGGCAGAGGTGTTGGTCATCCAATAAATGGTTCCCAGGGCGGCGGTACCCATACCCGCCTACCAAATTGTAATATCATCATTGTAATATCATATATATATCATCATTTAAAACAAAAATAAATAAATCACCACTTATCCGTAATAAGTATTTAATATAGCTTTTGATTAAAAAAAAATCATGGTGTGGAATTCACACGCGATAGAAGTGAAACTAGAAAGTCGCTAGATGTCACTATATTTTCTTTTGCCTGTTTATTTTAAAGTGGTTTGAAGATTGGATATTGATTTCACAAAAATAAACATGTTTATTTTTTTTTGGATTTCATTAGATTCGAACATCCGTTTGCTGGATGTCTGACTCTCTGGCCGCTGAGACTTGTCGAGCGCCTTGCCAGCCATGCTATCGGAATCTCGTGCCGAAGCGCGAAATTAGCGCATTGTATTAGAACCGAGGACCCGCCAAATAATAAATTTCAGTGATGCATTTCCGTTTCATCCGAATTTGAAATCTCTATCGGGGCTAAAGAAGTTTCACTTCAATAGTTATTCAGTTTGTTTGGGTATTTTAGCCTCAAATCCAAATTTAAGTTTTATATGACAACCGTTCCTTCTAATAGGAAACTCGGTAGCCGAGAAATTTGAACAATAGGTATTTTACCAAACTACATATTGCTGTCACTGTCGCTCTTACTTCCCCGAATACTGAGCGATGGGGACAACTGCACCTCAGGCTGATTATACCTAAATAATATCATCAAAATAGAGGTTTTGTATTCCCCATTTTTCTTCGATTTTTAATTCTTTTTTACTCATCATCTTTCTTGGCTCTACAACCCCTGGCGGGTCTTGGCCTCCTCAAGAGTCTTCCTCCACCCATATCGGTTTTGTGCCAGCTCTCTCCAGTTTAGAAGCTACAAGGTAGATATATCTTTGAGGACGTTGTCGCTCCATCTTAAACTTGGTCTTCCTCCTTCGCCCTGTCGGTCTTGAGTTCAGTAGGGACTTCGGTGCTTGATGCTCGATCATTCTCTCCACGTGACTCACCACCGAAGTCATCCCAGTTTTATAAATTTTGTGACGTTTAGCTCCAAACAGAGTATAGAGCTCATTGTTGTAACGTCCGCGACCAAATCCATTTTCTAGAACCGGTCCGAAGATACGCGTCAAAATTTTCCTTTCAAAAACGTCCAGTGCTCGCTTATTCCTCTTAATTCATACCCAAGTCTCAGCTGCGTACGTGAGCACTGGTCTAATAAGTGTTTTGTACACTAATATCTTGGTGTTTCTGGACAACAGTCTGGATTTTATCTGCTTTTGGAGGCAGAAAAAGCAATTCTTTTTTACTAACTGTACCTAAAGAAAAGACGTCGGTAAGTTTTGCTTTTTCAAAAAACATATTTTCTAGTTTGTATACTGAACCAGTGGCGGATACAGGGCGCGCGCCCCCTGCGCCCCCCCCCCCCCCCTTGGCCACCCTAAATACAAGAAAATCTTTCTTCAATCATTCGCTCTACATGTCTAAACCATCTGAGCGTCCCTTTCTTAATCTTACTTATTACGCTTGTATCAACCTCGCATTCTTTTCATATTTTTCTCACACTATCATGGCTTTCTATAGCATTTAGTCCTTCCTCGCTTTCGCTTCTTTCGACAGTTTTTTGTTAGCGCCAACGGCGTTCAGTCCAAGACTTATAGCAAAGGTGTTGTTTATCCAATAAATAATTCCCGTGGCGGCGGTACCCACACTCGCCTCCTAAATTTAAACTTTTGCATCATTCACATTCATACGTCGTTTCATGTACAGGTACCCTTAACACGGTCCGACTCAAGTATTTGATTCCCTTGATCGTGTAATGCAGCCCTACTGCTCCTTGTGGCCAGCCAAGTTTTAAATGTGCGGTCCGTCAATCTTTTAATTATTTATTGAAGTGGAAACTTCTTTAGCACCGTTGTGATTTGACAAACACATGCATCTGTATGTTTTAGCCTGCGAGAGAATGAGATAGTATTTTTTTTACATTAACTCCACAGGAGGCCCTGAGGAAAATAATTTCCCTCGGGGCCTATGTCATCTGGGATGCTGTGTGGAGGGTCTTTTTGAGGAGAGGAAGAGATGACATTGGACTTGAAGAGTGTCCATGTTGTAGGAAAGAGGAAACACAGAGGCCGGTGTTCACAGCCGAGCTGTTGAACACAAGAACGAGTCGAAGAAACGACCCGTTCTCATGTGACAAATGTCAACCGTGTACAAATGTTGGGCACGCGTTTGGCGTGTTTCCCGACTATGCACCGGTGCCGAAGGGATCAATGACGCTAGTTAATCGGAGGATCTTCCATTGTAATACTGGTAGAACAAGGATAGCATTCCCACCCGACGCCTGTGCTCTAAAGATTGCAATCCGTCTGTTAAGACGGGAGAATCTAAAGCGGACCGCCCGTTTCTGCACAGAGTCGAGGGTATTTTTCAGGTATTTTGGAGCTCCAGACCAGAGGTGGCTGCCAAAATCATATATTCGGTCTCCTCTTTGTGCGGTTCGTCGTATTCTCCCCGTTGTCTACTTTTTAATTTTCTTATATCTTTAGCGCCCCCCCAAGGGCGTAGCGAGGTACGGGCAGGGGGGGGGGGGCTGCTGCCCTCCCCTAGAAGGTGCAGAAATGCTCACAAACCGTAAAGTTTACGTCGGTAGCCTATTGTTTGTGAGAATCAATTTAATTTTTATTATTACCTTTTTAGTTCGTCATGATTAATGAAGCATCAAGAAAACGTGCCTATCAACTGATAGTTGATATAATGTAACTACATTGCGCTGTTATTAAATCAGTTTTCATTATATGTGTTCAACTGATAACCAAGTACTCGGGCATATTGGAACCTATTGCCAATGCTTTACAATCGAAAACTATCAATATGTACGCATGTATGAGTCATATTAATGGTTTAATTTCTGTTATAAATGATCATCGAAGCAACGTAGACATAGAGAGCCAAAATATTTTAGATATTTCAATTAGAACTGCAGCTGCCTTTGGAACTGATATACAGGGTGGCGCAGATGGATCGGGTGGTTTTGAAGTGGACTGTACGTCTGGAGTGGGGGAGCCAGGTGTTCGGCGGTCTTCGTGCTGTGGTGGTGGGGACGGGAAGTTTCAGTTGCAGGTTGCAGACTGGCAGTCAGTCGCGATGGCTACGTGGTCCGCTGAGCATCGTGTTTTCGCAGTGGAAGAGTTTATACGCAATTACGAGTCAATTGTTGCTGTGACGCTTGCCTTTCGCCGACGTTTCAACATCGTAGTGTTCCTAAGCGAGACACAATATTAAGTTGGGTGCATAATTTCCGCACTGCTGGTTCATGTGCTCCAAAATGGACGTCTAGACCTCGAACAATAAGAACGCCTGAGAACGTGGAGCGTGTGAGACGCGATGTCATTACGAGCCCACGTCGATCAACGAGACATCGTGCTCAAGCTCTTGGAATGTCACGTCGGAGCCTTCAAAGGATTCTTAACAAAGAACTCTAATTCCACCCCTATAAAATCATGGTGGTCCAAAAGATTCTCCCGATTTCAGAAGATTCTCCTGATTCTCCAGAAGATTCTCCCGTCTCTAAGAATGCGTCGCTCGAGAAGGAGGGCATTTGATGGATGTAATTTTTAAAAACTAACTTTAAATTTTTTTGTTAATAAACTTCCATTGTAACTACACGTTTTGCACTTTATTTCAATCCAATACCTTTAAAATTGACAGTTTGACAAGTATTTTAAAACCACCCGATCCATCTGCGCCACCCTGTACAAGTCCCACGCATTACATCCTGCCAACAACATCGGTCCAATTACCTTGCTGAGAATTATTATTTTAAATTGTTAAATTGTTACCTTGCTGAGACTTAATGCAATTTTTGGAAGCGATCGATTATCATTCCTTATTTAGATTCCTTAATATCTGCATTGGAGCAGCGTTTTCGTGACCAAAATTTGCCTGCTTTCGGATTAATGTCGCTACATCCCTGTACAATGCATTGTTGAATACGTCATTAATTGATTTTAAAGAAAAAGCACAAAGTTTTTGCCTATACTACGATTTACTTAATTTTAATCAAGAAGCCGAACTATGATATAAAAATGACAGAACAAGGGTATGACCAGAAAAGATCACAAAAAAATAGATTGTACTGAATTGTTTCAGGAGGCGAACATTTTCTTTCCCGCAACAAAAAAAGCAATACTTATTTCCGTGGCACAACCTTGCACTACAAGTAAAATAGAGAGGTCCTTTTCTACACTGCGTCGTGTAAAAACATGGCTGAGATCAACGATGACTAAAAACCGTTTGAACGCCGGAGAGGTGACACTACTAAAGATATTGTCATATTGAATACGGTGTTATTTATATTTTCGTAGCTCTATGGATCCTCGTGGAATGTCCCGAGAATTTTGTGCCTGACGGTCTTTTTATAGACGAAAATAGCCTATTTCTGAAATTCTCTAGCCACCCCCCCTCCCCCAGTGGGTATTATTTTGTTGCATTTACATTAGATATATTCTTGGTTTGTCTACACCTGCCCCCCCCTTAACAAAATCCTAGCTACGCCCTTGCGCCCCCCCTTTGAGTTTTTTCTGTATCCGCCACTGTACTGAACGTCTGTTGATGGCGTTCAAATCAGGTCGTTTTTACGATTTTGTACACTATCAGGAATGAATTCATGTGCAGTATGTGCACCAAAACACACAAACCTAAGTTTATGTTATTTGGGTCAACTCTAATAACACGACCTATCATACGTTATACGTTTATACTTTTTTGCGATGTAGACTTCTTTAGATTTACAGTAAAACCGCCCGTGACACTAAATAATTAATTTTGAAGCAATATCACAGCATATCAGTGTTGATATACTTAGTTAATAGTATTCGTAACTACTTCGACGTGAATCGTTTGGCAACTTCTCAGTATTTTTATATCCTTCATATCGTGGGTGTCCAATTTACGTTTACACCCTGGCTCAAATATTTCAAGCATTTGACATAATATATTATAACACTTTTACGCGCTCCAGTTTGCTAAATGCTGGTTGGGAAAAATCATACATCGCATCCCGTGAAATGATGTTGAGAAGTGGACGTTAATAAACAGACGTACGAACCTATAGATTGCGCAATTATTAGAACATTTGACCCAATGAACACACATTTAGAATCGTGTGTGTATTATCGGGTAAGACAAGAATAATAGCCTTCCAACAGTGATTTTCTTGAGAAACGTCACAGTCTTTTGTCTTGAAAAAACCACAATTCTAGGTATATAGGTACATATAAGTAGCCGGCCGGCGTAGTCCAGCGGTAAGGTTTTTGACTCGCATTCCGAAGGTCGCGGATCGAATCCCGGCGTGGCAAATAAATTTTATTTGATTAATTTGTGTTATTTCACAATTTATTCATTTAAAATAATATATAGTATATTTGCGGCACGTTCCAGAGTGGAAAATACTCTCAGTATCGCCCTGGTGTAAGACCACCATTCAGAATTGAAATGTTGCTTAAAATGGCATTAGCCGTGTTTGGTGACCAGATCTGAATAGCCAGGTACTTCCCCAACTTCGTCTTCCCTATCTCCTTCCCCTCCCCACTACCTTCAGCCTCACAACATAACCCAATTGGGGATGCCATAGTCTCACTGGCACCAGACGGGAGCAGCTGAGACTCTTGTGAGGTATCACCATAAAAAAATAATATATATACCTACCTATATATAAATATAGGTATATGTTTTTTTACATTAACTCTAAACAGGAGGTCTTTTAGAGTGTTCTATGTCATCTGAGAAGCTGTACGGAGGGTCTTTTGGAGGAGAGAAAGGAATTAACGTTGGTATTGAAGAGGCCCTGTTGTAGGAAACACAGAGGCCGGCAAATTGTTCCACAGCCGAGATGTTGAACACAAGAACGAGTCGAAGAAGCGACCCATTCTCATGTGACAAATGTCAACCATGTATATACGTTGAACACGCGTTTGGCGTGTTTCCCGACTATTTACCGGTGCCGAAGGGATCAATTACGCTAGTTCCTCGGAGCATCTTCCATTAAAATATAGGTAGCATTCCCACCCGACGCATGTGCTCTAAAGATTGCAATCCGTCTGTTAAGATGAGGGAATCTGTCAAACAGACCACCCGTTTCTGCACATAAAAATAATAATAATAATTGTATAATTTGTATCTTGCCGTTTTTGTGAAAAAATGACCTCAAGGGCGCTTTACAATTTATTATTGGTTCTAAGGCTCCATCTAATTTTATTATTTACAGACACAGAAATCATAATTACCTGGCTGGTCATTTTTGATAAACACACTTTTATTAGAAATTTTGTGTTTGGAGAAGATACGACTTTGTAGGCAGAGAACACTATACTTAAAACACTGGACGTTGCATGATTTCATATTTGCTGCCTTCCATTGCTTTTGATATTATATTAGAAGATTATTGCTAGAGTTGGTATTTATTTTGAAAGACTGGTAAATTTAGGACTATTTAGGACTGGAGATGAGACTTTATAAGGCTTACAATTTGTATTTGCTTACATTTTTATGGGATTTAAAATGTCGCTGGCTGTGAAGGTGAAAAGTTTTTGACCTTATAGATACGACTGTCTGAAAAGGTGGGTTTTAAGTTTAGCTCTAAATTTCGCCAAGTCTGTGATCATTCTTAAATCATGTATAGTGGCAGTCCATCAGGCTTTATGTCCTGATACTCTGAAAGCACCGAACTTAGTATCTTGTGTGCGCTTTGGTTCCTTCTACCTTACTGCTGCCTTACCTTACTTTGGTTCCTTCTACCTTACCTTACAGCTGATGATGCTGCTGACCTGAGGGTTGACTGTCGAGAGTCTAAATTTTCTGGAATACACATTTCCGATAAATAAGCCGGAGCCATTCCGTTAGGGACTTAAATACCAACCAGCAGAGCTTGAACTGGATACTTTCAGAATATTTGAGCTAGAGAAGATGTAGGAGATGTGGGAACATGTAGATAAGCCGGTGATAAGTCTTGCCGCGTAATTTGTTGACTTGATATTTTGGGAACTTGCACATGTTCCGTTGCAATAATCTAGATGTGAAACAACATACGAATTGACTAGTAATTTCGTCATCTCTTTAATTGAAAGAAATACATATTGGGGTAATGGTAAACCATTCTAAAATACCATCACTGGTTATCAAACTATACAATAAATAATGGTAATATATCATATTATCGACATTTTGTATGTTTGTCAAGGAATTTAAAATATCATAATAATTTACGAATTTTATTCATTATTTTATTACCTTACGAGCTCAGAATCGTGAAAAACCACGGGATATTATAATTGTGGGATTTATGAATCTCACCGCCTTTCGAAAACCAATTTTATGAACTTCTTTTATTATATATTTTTTGTTGACAAATTAAAGAGATCTAATAAATGTAGTAATTAATAACAATTGTAATGGAGGATAAAACAGCAACTACAAATCATGAAACACACTGAATTTTCCTTTGCATGCAAAGTCATATCTTTTCCAAGCTTAAACTCTCTAATAATCTATCTTCTACATATTATATACCTATATATAAAAGTCAATTGCTGTTCGTTTGTCTCGCTAAAACTCGAGAACGGCTGGGGCAATTTAGCTGATTTTGGTTTTGAAATGTTTGTCGTAGTCCAGGGAAGGTTTATATGGTGATAAAATATGGAAAAATTGCGAGGGAAGATGGTAAAAAAAACAATTTCATTTTCCCGTATAAACTGTTCCTGTCAAACATTTGACGGTACGATAGACTCGGGTCCACTCGAATTGAAGCAAATAAAATAATAATAATATTGTAAGCTTTTCCAATACTTTGTAGAAGATTCTTAAGGAAAGAAAAATTAAGAAAATTTCTCAGAAAATAGAATAATTTCAGAAAACTTCGCACGTTTGACAGTTCGCAAGTTTGACGAAATAAATTTAGCACGCAGCTGTTTTTTTTGTATTAAAAATGAGTATCAGTCTTTCATGAAGCATAATTAGTGTTGCCCGCTAAAAATCTATGGTTCACTCAATTATTTTCTACTTTTTATTGCCAGAATTAGTTTGATAAACCATGAAAATATCAATGCCTGACATAACTGATCAAAATTTTCTGCCATTTTAGCGAAGGGAGAGTTTTAATGTCGTTAGGATAGGTGATACGAAGTACACCGGGTCGCGTATTTACAATACCTACCGCGATTCAGTCACGCTAGCGACTGAAACGCGGTAGGGTTTGTCGTGCGTAAATCACCAACAAACACTACCGCGTTTCAGTCCCGCTAGTGACCGAAATGCGGTAGGGATTGTTATGCATAAATCACCTTACAAACACTACCGCGTTTCAGTCGCTTACGCGCTTCGTTGCTCTATCTGTTTCGGTGAGGGTGACGACCGTAATTATAGAGAGGTTAGCAGAGAGGATGGGCAGCGTTTTTTTAGTTAGCATTTTTTTTTACATTGAAAATTTATTTTTAGTTAAAAAAACGCGGGTTTATTTTTTTAACTGAGGGTGACGACCGTAATTATAGAAGGGTAAGCAGAGAGGATGGACCGCTTTAATTTTTTACTTAATTTTCTATGTAAAAAAAAACATTAGCAAAAAATTGACGCGGTCCATCTTCTCTGCTTACCCTATATATTTAAAAAAATATATATATAGCATGGAATGGGGTCAGTCAATAAATTTTCTATGTAAAAAAAAAATTAAGTAAAAAAAAAACGCAGTCCATCCTCTCTGCTTACCATTTTATAATTACGGTCGTCACCCTCAGTTAAAAAAAACCCGCGTTTTTTTAACTTAAAATAAATTTTCAATGTAAAAAAAAATGCTAACTAAAAAAACGCTGTCCATCCTCTCTGCTAACCTCTCTATAATTACGGTCGTCACCCTCACCGAAACAGATAGAGCAACGAAGCGCGTAGGCGACTGAAACGCGGTAGTGTTTGTAAGGTGATTTATGCATAACAATCCCTACCGCATTTCAGTCACTAGCGGGACTGAAACGCGGTAGTATTTGTTGGTGATTTACGCATGACAAACCCTACCGCGTTTCAGTCGCTAGCGTGACCGAATCGAGGTAGGGATTGTAAATACGCCACCGGGTCATCTATAAATAATATTTATTGATCGAAGAATCTTACTAATATTATAAAAACGAAAGTTTACATGGATCTGTGTGTGTTTGTTACTCTTTCACGCAAAAACTACTGAAGGGCTTTTAATGAAACTTTACACTAATAAAACTCATACATCAGAATAACATATACGAGCTCTGGCATCATGAAATTTGTATAACAAAATTGCAATAGGTGGCACGCGAGCTGTTTGAAAACTGAAAGCATCGGGAATGAATGTATGGAATGCAGGAGGGGGAGGGGAACCCGGGAGGACGGAGGGGAACTCGGGAAGGTGGAGGGAAACTTGGGAGGGAGATCCGCGGGAGAGGGGACACGAATACCGGAGGGGGGAGGGGAACTCGGAAGGGGGTTCGCGGGACGGGGGAAGGGGGGGGGGAGTAGAATGTGGAGTGGGAAGGTGGAGGAGGAGGAGTGGGAACGCGAAGGGGAAAGGGACGCGGGAGAGGAAGGGGAAGAGGAGAACGAGAGTTAAACGGGACGATGGGAAAGGACGCGCAGGGAGAAACAATTCCTTTATTAAATGGCATAGCAACGCACGCCGGGTACCAGCTAGTAAAAAATAAATAAGTGAATTATTAATTAATAAAATTATTTTGCTGCTTCACCACTTGTCTGATACTATTTACACTTATCAATTTAAATTACGAATATTAAAATTAAGATGTCATTGAACTTTAATAATTTTTCGTTTTACGCATTAGGAATAAAATTTCAAATCATGAATGCATCCATGCACCGATAACCAAAATTAGTGACACATTTTCGTAACTATCCTACAGAATTTACAGATAAATCATCTGTAGGTAAGTACCTACTATCGCTTGGTTCCATGACAATTGAACCGACAGTTGGCCCCCGGCATAGCCATACGCAATATGCAATGCAGTTGTTTAGGAAAAAATACTGTATACCTACTTACACTAAATATAATTAAATATGTTTAAAAATAAAATTATAAAACATATTTTCATTCAAATGCATCAAGGAAAAACTTCGTTATTTATTTTTTATTTTTAACTTTATGAGTAAAACCTTAAATTTCGATTGAGTTTCGCTAATATTTTCTTCATTTAATTAATGATGAACTTCTTGTCTGTATACTGTATTTATTTATTTTTATTTATTTTTTATTATTTCATAAATGATTAAATGTTACATTTTAGGTCATTTTTGACTACCATACTAGGCTATTGCCCGTGTTGTGGTAGTCATACATGTAATATAATTTTATATAAACAGATAATAAAATATAAGAAGAGAAAAGAAAAAAATACCATATTTAGGGATAAATAAAACTAAAAACAGATAAAAATATAAGAATTGCAAGTTATCTAAGAAATAAAGAAAATTTAAAGAAGATGAAATAAACATTGTTGAGCATTATTCTTCTTGAAATAAAAATAGAAATAAAATTTGGTAAGTAATCTTCTGCACGAGAGTACATGTTTGTAGTCATTTTTGATATTCGTTCTATGAAAGAAATTGGAAAGAGTGTTAGAGAAAGTAATTTTTTGTTTGATTTTTTTAAAATGCAATATTAAGTTAAAGTAATTGATTAAATAAATTTGTAATATTTTTTTAATTAATATTAATATTATTTGTTTTTATTGTAATATTAAGCTCTCATGTGTTGTTTGAAGAAATCTCTTCCCTTTTCAAATATCCAATGATTGATACGGGATTTAAAGAGAGATTTAGAATTATGTGACTTTATATCGACACTCAAAGCATTATACATTTTAGGAGCGATATACCAGAATTGTCGTTGAGCGAAAGAAGTTTGAGTTTTAGGGACCAGATTTAGTTGTATGTACGAGCACATAAAAATAACGAATGTTTTTATCTTCCTGTAGGGATATTGATATCTTCACTGAGATCTCTCGTTCTGAGGATTTCATTTGCATATTAAAATTTAATTATATGAATAGTAATATGAAGTAATTAATTATAAAATAAATTAGAATATGTTTTTTAAGGCAGTTGAGTGGTTTAGGTTTCAGACTGTATTTGTTGTCTGTATATTTTCTATTTCTGATCTCTCTATATTTTGAAACCAGCTTTTCATTCGATATGGTTTTAAAATGTTGTTGTAGTTTTTGAGTGCGAGTGGGTTTTTACTGTAGAGTTTAGTACAAGAAACTTTTTTCCCAAATATTGAATATAAATATTAAAAAAAACACTGTAAATAGATTCATTTGATAATCAAGCCAACTTCTTATTAAAGGTAATTTGAAGTCGATATTAGGTTTGAAATTGGTAAATATTAAACAAAAAATTATACTTCTTTAAATATTTGTAACTTTGGAAGGCCAATTGTTTAGGGATCAGCTGTCAGGTCACCGTCTTGCTTATATTAACAATTCACAAAGTGGCGGTTAGCACAATTTTTAAATGCTGACCCTTAACTTCTAATCCCACGATTATGTTATTGTTTTTCAACTGCGCTACGTCACTGTGATTCTTAGACGTGTCAAACTTTAGCATCTACGAAAACATTTATAGATTACAAGCGTGACATTTGTCATATTTAATGGCATTTTTAACGAAAAAACACTTCTGAACCCCTTCTATGATAAATTGGTGTTGGTAATAGCCCCATCAAAACAAATATATCACCAATTAATGTCGCATTTATCGAAATACCTATTAACCCACATAAATAACATTAATGGATTTTTTTGTTCATACATTAATTATATTAAGTTTTTTTATATACTTTTCATTATTTCATGTATGTATTATATGTATTGTATCAAAAAATTTCAATAAAAAAAAAAAAAAAAAAAAAAAAAAAAAAAAAAAAAAAAAAAAAATAATATACATAAGATTTTAAATTTAACCGCAGGTAGGTATATCTGAGTGCCAGCATCAAAATCCTTCAAAAGCTCACCGTGTGAGTGATCTTTCGTATGTGTTCGGGCGTCGTGGAATTCGTACGTCTTTTATGTCTGGAATTCACAGGTAGATGCAACCATTTGCTGTTCAGAATATTAGATTAATCATTGTCATGTCAAAATATATTTATGAACCTACGTCACCGTCAAATTACAAGACAAGAAGCCTATTGTTTGATCGTTCGATCCGTGTTTTTCAATTCGTTTAATAAAATTTAACATTTTGAAATGAGAGCAGAGAAATATTTCATGAAAACCTAGTCTGCTTTTAATTTCTTAAGAACGTTCTTTTTCAGTGATCTCTATCTCTATCTCTACATATTATATCTCTACATATTATAAATTAAAGTCCCCCGCGTCGTCTGTCAGTCTGTCTGTTCGCGATAAACTCGAAAACTACTGAACAGATTTTCATGCGGTTTTCACCAATAGATAGAGTGTTTCGTGAGGAAGGTTTAGGTATGTAATTTGTCAAGGATTTGTGTAAATTGGTTGAAACATAACGATAATTGTTAGAAGTGTGGGAAAAAGTCAAGCCGCCTGGTAGCTTTCATCGAAAACGCTGCCTAATCCTATTGGGATACCTGTAACAAAACAATGAATGGTGGAATAGATCTACAAAATATTTTATAGATCTACAAAAAAGTCCACGAAGGCATATATCTATCTTTTACGGATAGCTTACTATACCCATTCTATCTTCTAAAAAAATGGTCCCGTACATTGCGGTAATTGAAAAGTTATTTAGACGGATAACATATTATATATTATATATTAAAGTCCTCCGCGGCATCTGTCTATCTCTTCGCGATAAACTCAAAGACGGCGGTGGCCGGGTCAGCTAGTATATCATAATTTCCAATCAACCGGTAAAACCACAGAATCCACAATCGAACGAGTTTGGAGAGAAACCAATAATTTTATTTTTTTACATTCTTTACACATGAGACCCTGATGAAGATTAAGATAAATTATATGTAATTTGTACTCACGTCGTGCGCAATGTCGATCAATAGATCTATCATTCGGTTGGTCAGTCAATTCCTCCACTGAAGAAGCCGAGGAGATGGATCCCGGAGTAGGAGACAGGGGCGTCACAGATTGAGAGGGGGCAGACAGGCTCTGATGGACGCTTGTCACCATGGGGTGAAGTGCTTCTGGCACCACCCCCGTGTGAGCTTTCTCCCACTTGAACGCGGCTTTCACCCTTGTCCACTTGGATATCTTAGACTTCTCATCACCGCCTTTCATATCTGATGCCCTCCTTCCTCTCCCTCTGTAAGGAACTTCCAAATGACTGATGTATTCTGCGTCTCCATAACTACATCCCTCCAATTCTTCTCCTCCCATGGATCTGCTCCTCTGTTTTCCAACTAAAGACTGCCTGATCTTAGACCTTGAAGGACTTTTCCACTTTGCTCTTTTTAAACTCGCGTTTCTACCGGCAGCCAACATGCTGTCAAGTAACGCTTCTGTGTACTCGTATTCTTCCTCCAAATCCATGCAAGTCGCTTCATTACCAAATAAAATGCTTATATCAGTGGTCTTGGCTCGCTGGATCTCCCTTTCAATCTGTTTGTGCATGTCTTGCAAGTTTTTCAAATATTCCAAATCTCTGACGCGTCTTTGCAGTTTTGAATTTTGATCTTTTAGGGTCAAAAGTTGGTCCATGAGTTTGTAAAGCTTGTCAAGGTGGTCGAAAGCTTCTTCTGTGGCCACGATGGCTGTAGCGGTTGAAGCCGATCTTTCAGAAAGGGGTCGAAGTTCGGGTAAGGCCGGACCTTCGAGCCTGAGTTTTTCTCCGAGGTCTTCACAGAACCGTCTCGGGTCATCTGGTTTCTTTATGGTTAAGTTTGCTTGAGGTAAGGTAGTTAAACCACGAGGTAGTTCTTTGTGTTTAGCATCAAATCTTCTTTGATGCAATGGAATTACTTCCGCGTTACTTTCTGCTATCTCTCCCGTCACATCCGAGGATTTCTTTCTGCTTTTCCCGTGCTCTTGGTGCTCGCTTTTTGATGTTGAAGGTTTCTCCATTTTGGAAACCTTCAAATCTTTTTAATAAATAATATTCTAGCAGGTACTTGTAATTGTCGTTGGTTTCTGTCATTTATTTAGAAGCCATGCAACAAAAGTGGAATTCAAAGAGAAAATATAAATATATTCGTGTGTGTATCTTATAATATTTATGTTATTTTCTGAGAACTTTAAACATCAGGTGTAAGATAAATAAACAAGTGCATATTTTGGCACAAGCTGCGATCCTTTTCAGTTTTCTGGAAATATCTCAGAGAACAATAAAATACTTTTCACAGTGATGAATCTACAGCTTCTTCTGATATCACAATTAGTCACTGCCGATGTGTTTCAACATAAACAAACCATTCTCACAAAGTCGGCGAACTTTCAACAGGCTGGGAAGAATAAAACTGGAATACTCCGATTAGTACCTATTAAAATATTCAGCGGGATACTGCTCGCAGCACGTGTATACAATACAACGGAGTGAGACTAAAATACTGACATCATTTTAAGCTATTATTAATTTTATGTGGTGAAACTTCTTGTATGCAGCTCGCCATACTGGAAACTGTGAAATTATAATCACCGAATCACGCGGAAACTTCGCTAATTCATTTCATAAATTATTTAATACTGTAACCATTATAAACCACCATTAACTGGCACTGTTTATTATCAATTCACTTTGAAATTATAACACTGCACTTGAATGTAAAAGTTTTGTAAGTTTATGATGGTTTTTGTAGCGATGAACTAGAAAGAAGTTCGCTCTTGTTAGACTGTGTTGTAACGTAACAGAACAGAACAGAGCAAGTAGAGAATAGACGTCTGCAGTGTATTTAGCGTCTCCGTCGCGACGCCTGCCGACGCACTGAGCTAAGAGTTTCATATGCCTCAGGGCTTCAGACGACGCTCAATGGAAGTATTCATTTAGCCAGTTTTTATTTCGGGAACCGAGTGCGGCGCGTTGAACCGTTGATTACCGACACTTTTTGCTTTTTAACTTGACAAAACATTTCCATTCGGATATCTATCACTTCTGCTGTCTCGTGCTTCCTATCACTTCCTCTTCCTACTTTTTAATATTCAAATAGGCTCTTTGATTTTAGATCGCAAAGAATTTCAATTACGTAGGTGGGTACCCATTTAGATCCCACGACGTTTTAATGTCTCAATCAATCTTTAAAACTATGTAAGTAATTACTTACGAGAATTTTGTAATTTTATTATACTTGAAGTTTGAAATTGTAATTCGAAGATAATTGGCATTATTGGCAAGGTTAGGTATTGGTTACAAAACTATCTAACTCAAAAAGGTCCAAAGGTAAAATGAAATAAATCACTAAGTGAAGATGAATTTCTGGAATTTGGAGTTCCCCAAGGGACTGTCGTTGGGCCAATTTTATTTATAATTGTTAATAAAATGTTTAAATTATCATATTATTACCAATGCAGCCAATCAAGACATGAAGGTAAGAATTCGGGGACGTCCGAGGAAGACACGTCGTAATCAAGCAAAATCAAATAGTCGGTTTCAAGGGTTTCTATGAGACGATGCATTAATGTGAAAGAAGCAAATTTGACACAAGGCCGAGTTTTGTAAGACTCTCGTTGGGTCCATTTTTATTTGTGATGCCTCACAAGAGAATTCATAATGCTCAAATCTGGTGGAAACTACACAAAGCTAAAGCCGAACAGGCCTTCTATTGATATGTTTGGTGTAAATCTATAGGTATATGTGACCAATTCAGGTGCCTACGGGGGCTCCATCGATGCCAGGGTTAAGGGAACGTACCCATACTACGTGACACGTTTAGGGGGGGGGGTCTTCAAAATGTCACGCTTGGTACAAATGAGCGGCGAGTTGCTTAGGTTTTTGGTGCGCGGGGGGGGGGGGGGGGGGAAATTGCAAAAAGTTGGTCACGTAGTATGGGTACGTTCCCTAAGTTGGATTCTCATTAGCTGTGCGTACTGCACAGGGCCCGCAGATACTTTAATAGTACACAACTGCTAAACCTGAATAAATAGCAAGTGCGCCCCATGGTTGAATTTGGCAGATACCTCTGACTCTGTTCAGAAACGGGCGGTCGATTTGATAGATTCTTCTATCTTAACAAACAAATTGCAATCTTTAGAGCGCAAGCCTCAGGTGGGAATGCTGTCCTTGTTGTATCGGTATTTCAATGTAAGATGCTCCAAAGAACTAGCGTCATGGATTCCTTCGGCACCGATGCACAATCGGGAAATACGCCAAACACGCGCCCAATGCTTGTACATACACACAGGTGACATTTGTCACATGAAAACGGTCGTTTCTAGGGCATATTCTTGAGGTTATAAGTTCGGCTGTGGAACGATTTGACGGCCTCTGATTCCTGTGATTTCTCCCTCCTACAACATGGGTCTTTTCAAGACCCAGGTTCAGCCTTCTTTTCCACAAAAAGACCCTCCACACACCATCCGCAAAGATAACATAGGCCACTTCGGACCTTATTTTCTAATTAATGTAATAAAGAGTAATTTTTCTTCACAACTTGTGACCGGCTAGTAATCTAGCTTTTACAAGACGCGGTAGGTTCTAACTTATCTGCTAGCTGAGTCTTCTGTCGTTATCCAAGCAACATTTTCTACTTACAATATTGGAAGAAAATCAATATTGTCGGATTATTCGTACTCTGGGAAGTTCTTTCTCTTAAAAAACTTCTACTGTAGGAGTTTTTAATTTGTAAAAATAAAGGTAAATTGTACTTTCCGGAAAACCATGCTTAAACGCAATATTTTCATTAAAAATTTCAGGATCTCAACACGTCTAGTCCCAGTTTTGAGAAGTTTACTGTTCTGCCACTTCTCTAAATGAGAAAACTTATATTCAAAATATTATTATGTGTTTATTGTGGTTCCATGCCAACTCAGAATCAAGTCAACTAAAGAACTCTTTGAAAAGTCATTGAAAGCTATGAAAAAAAATATTTTAAAATAGTCGTTAACCCTAACCTAACGAAACCTATTTAACCATTATTTTTTTTTCATCACTCTTTATGATCTTTCTGAAGTGGTTCTGAGTTGGTTTCATTCTGAGTTGGCCGGTCACCGTTTATTACATTCAAATATTTAATTAAACAAAGACAATATTAGCGAAAATCCGGAGACAGAAAAATCTGATAAATATATTGCCACCTCTGGGCCTCGAACCCAAGACCTTTCACTTCCGGGTGACAGCTCTGACCACTGAGCAGCTAAGTGGTCAGAGCTGTCGCCCGGCAAGTCATAGGTCCTGGGTTCGAGTCCCAGAGGTGCCAATATATTTTTCTGATTTTTCGCTAATATTGTCATAATTTAATTAAATTTTACAATTTGAGGTTTTACTCATAATGTTAAAAATTAAATTAAATAAACAATTCAAATGATGCAAACTATTTCAGGCCATTATTATTACATTACATTAAAATTTACAAATACCGATTGCTCTTTTCTGAAAACTAACTGCGTTGAAGATGGCCTTGGTTTATTCTGTTAGTTTTGCATAAATAAATTGCTGGCGCTACCACAGAAATGCTAAGAATGTAAATGCACTAAACATTAAATAATGGTAAGTTCTCAGAATTGCTAGGCCATAATAACAATCTAAAGTGGTCATTAGCAAATTTATAAATTCCTTGGAGCGTCGATTAATCGATTAAAATAGCAGTACGATCATAAAAATGCATATTAATTTCTTTAATTACCCACATTTTTTACTTGCACGCATTACTTAAGTTTATGATCGAGAATGGTGTAAACCATTCGCTAGAAGTTTGCGAGCTTTTACATACAACAAGATATATTTAATTACACATATTTGCAATTTATTTAGGCGAGTTTATTGTCTGCTTTCTATTTTTTATATCAACGTACATTTTATAATATAGAAGTGTATAGGTTAGTCAATTAGTTTCAACATCCTCCAATAGATGTCGTTAGTTATGCGAAGGTTTACGATATCCCAACAGATGTCAGTTAAGTATTGTAGCTATCAGAACAGTATCATCTATCGTCGTCCACGTCTATTGAATGAATGGCTCCGATGATTGCCGAAGGCATTGGATAGTCAAGCAGACACCATCACTCAAAGGTGGCAACTTGGAGCCTCAGAAATACTTTGAACCAATTATTATCACTTATTTCCAACCTTGCTGTCCCCATGTTGTTATTTTTTATGTGACACCTCACAAGAGCGCCCCCGTCTGTACAGTGTAAAGACAGGGGAACTATGTCGCCAACCAGTTGGACAGCGTTGTGAGACGGGTTAAAGTAAAGGCAGTAGGAAGGGTTTTATTAAATCTGATCTTGAAAAGGCCCGGATTATATGAAGGAGGAAAAACATATTCGGTTAGTTCATTCCACATACGAGTCGACTTACAAAAACGAGACAAAGAAACGACCCATTCTCATGAAACCAACATCAAAACGGGTGTGCCGCTAGTGTCTGTCGAGTTTCACGCACGGGGATCAATGCTGCTAACTTGTTAGAGCAGGCTCCATTAAAACACATGTAGAACAGGCTCAGCATGCCCACATAGCAAGAGATGTCGGTAATTATTCGGAACAAACGTCAACGGTTAATACGCACTTTTTTTTATAAAACTTTTAGATTCTTCGTAATTACCATAAAAGACAACTATTTGCATTGGGGGAGGTTGAAAATGTTACATTTTTAATTTTATTTACGTAAATTGAAAATTTTCTTTCACACTGTCAAATCACTCTGTTTGCAGTTCGGAACAAACGTCAACGGTTAATACGTACGTTTTTTTGGTAAAACTTTTAAAATTAAGATAATATACACAAGCCCGCTACACAAACCCTGCTTTACCAGACAAACCATTCAAAAACGTAGGCTGTTTTTAAAGTAAAGATAACATACACAATCCCATTACATAACCGTTGACGTTTGTTCCGAATATTTACCGAGATGTCTATCGGTCTGTTAACAACGGATTGTCAATCAGACAGATGCACAAGAGTTGTAAAAACCCACACGGAGTCAGTCGAAAATTGTCGTGATAAATAAATAACCGTGTTCACATCCATATTGAGATCTCTTGAAATTCGTATAAAAAAAATACTATAATCAAACATAATAAAGTGACGGTGAAGTGACCTAACCTTGTGGCACCCAACCTGGAAGATTGCGTTATCATCAACAGTGGATATAAGCAGCAGACTTCATAAAAGTTAGGGCTTCTTCCCTTCATAAATCTCGTCCTGTGATCGATATAAAAACACAACCAATTATTGTTCTTCCACTCAAATTTAAAGATTAACAGTCCACCCTCGAGTGTAACGATATCGGTCGTGACAACACAGCTTCCTCTAAGATGACGTAGGCACCAAAGGAAATTATTTCCCTCAGGGCTAGAGTAAAAAATATGGGAGTGGTGCGATTTGCGTTTGAAGGTCCATCGTTTCTGCCACGATCGTATCTGCATCGGAAACGGCCTGATGGTACGAGTCTCGTATTAAAATCCATTGCAATGACATTTATATTATGAGACGATGTATGAATGAAACAAGGAGTGTGCGCCAAGACCGAGATATTTGGCGTTACATTCCCTCGGCCCGATCGCGATGGTTACTTAGTCCCTGACACCTAACGATTCTGCAATGTACATAGCAAGAGAGTTGTGAATATTGCATGAGTGAAGCACGGCCGCATCGTTGATAGTCAGATGACAGGTGATAAATAATAAAAAATCGGTCTATAGATTTACATTTATAAATGTAAAACGACTTCAGTAAATACTAATAAATTTACAATTTCGAATTGAAATACTCACTTTTATACATTGGCCATTCGTGTTTAATTTCTGAGACTAACCTGGCATAAATTAGTTAATGAGGTCTCTAGTCACATTTCAATCATTTTCTTTTATCCGTAATCGAACGGAATAAATGTATCCGTTTTAAACGATTTATTTAAGTCTATGGAGTCACTTCGCGTAAGTGTACCTACGATTTCTTTCAATTCGTCAGTTCACCTCGCGGATAAGAGAAACAAAGATTTCTCTCAAAGATATTCAAATACAAAAGAGATATGCTATGATGTCCGCGCAACTGTCGGCGGACTACAACCTAATCAGGGTAGTGTGTAGTGTGCATACGAAAAGAATTTGTTCATTTCGTTGATTTTTTGGAGGTGTGCATTAGTATTGGTTAACAATATAATGTGAATGCGGAAAGCATTCGTTCATTTAGTTTAACGTTCGTTCGATTTATTCGTTAATTATTCGTTCATTTAGTTTATTTGTTAATTGGTAAACAATATCGGCGACACCCGGAAGCGCAGTCCCACCTAGTAAAAACTGCAGATAGCACATCTATTTTATTTCAATATTTTTGGTTTCTCTTATCTGTGGTTCACCTCCATTCATTAATAAGCCAGTTATTTTGCGTAACGAACGACATTATTCAAAATGTTTTATATATTGACAGCTTTCTGACACTCCAGAGGCCGCGCTGAAATTCGTTATTCGTCGGTCGGAATATCGCTTATCAAGTGTTGACCGTACCCGCAATTAACTGAAGTACTCGAAGTATTGAAACTGAAGATAGATGACAGATTTAGTCAATATCGTATTGATATAGGGTTTTATATTCGTTATTTGTTTTTGGGGTGTTATGCCGTGTTGCGCTTCCAGATGCCGACAGTTTTCCCGTCGGTAATTTGCATAAAACCTTTGCTTATAACGTTGCATTGTTAATTCCCTCGACTAATTTTTTAATTAACTGTGATGACCGTGACCGGTTATCATCATGATATTCTGGAAGTGGGTGGCATTCTGGACTCCTTGTGATGGATCCAGATTCCTCTCGATACAGGGTGTGGTTACAATAATAATACGTAGGTAGTCTATTGTGGTTTATTCCGAGATAATGTACAGTGGTGCTTCGTAGGAAGTCTAAAGGCAAAGAGGACAATGGACTGCAATCACACCCTTTTATATGTTCCTCATGCTGTCTCACTCATACACGGATGTCTCTTTCATACTGCAAGACATACGTTCACCACATCCCTCCACACTTAAATCCGAAGACACTTACACAACATGATGATGAAATAATATTTACAATACATACATTCTATTATTTACAACATTGTATCATGTTGAGTCGAGAGCTGAGTCCTGTCTTCATTGACTCATTGGTGTGTTCGTGGTCGTAATTGGTCTTTTCAGTTTCCCGACGTGGAAGCCACCGGTTCACTGGAGCTGTAAGTAAAAGGAGAAGTACCCATTAGATTGTCATCCGGCACAAGGCTGGAGACATCGTAACCATTATACGACAATCTCATTGTCTCAGACGCGACAGAATTATTAGGGTCATTATCCCAAGCTACACATAGCTTTGACAACTGATCACAATGTCTTTTCCAGTAGGTACATAAGTTTACCATTCAAATTTATCTCAATTAAATAAAGTTTTTTTCCTAATTGTTTGTGTACTTTCCCTAGTACCCATTTATCCTTATTTTGATCCCTAAAATCCCTTATCATTACACTTTGATTAATTGAAAAACCCTTGGATTGTTTATTATTTCTCTTATAATAGTATTTCTGATTTTCCTGACATTTATACATTATTTTTAGTTTCTTTATTAATTCTATTATCCTTATCTCTCCCCCCTCTCGGTACCAAATGGTTTAAATTTGACCTTAATTTCCTTCCAAACATTATGACTTAAGCCAAACATTACGACATTAAGCCAGTTGTACAGTGTGGTGTATTTCTGTAATCAACTAGAAAACTTCCTAAGTTTTCCTCATAACCTGATTGAAACTTATTTCCTATCATCATTTTTTTTTTTAATTTACAAGTTTTCACTGCGTTTTCAGCTAACCCGTTCGATTGTGGATGATTTATTGGCGTAGTCAAATGTTTGATGTTATACATCTCACAAAACTCTTTGAAGTCCGCTGACATAAAAGCGGCTCCATTATCTGACACTATTATTGTCTGTACACTCCCGAAATAACTAAATAAACTGTTTAATATTTTAATAGTGTTATACAAATTTGGTGAATTTACCTCTACATAGTCCAACCATTTTGAGGTTCACATCACAAAAAAATACTTATTTGCAATAGGACCCTCATAATCCATATGCACCCTACTCCAAATTTCATCAGTTATAGGCCACGGAGTCAAATCGCTCTTTGGTTGAGATGGTTGAATCTCTGAACAAATTTCGTATCCTCTCGCTAACAGTTCAATTTTCCCATCTATCCCTGGCCACCAAAAATAGCCCCTGGCTAACCCTTTCATCTTAGCTACGCCCAGATGACATCTATGGAATAAGTTTAATTTTTTTTTTCACTAACTGGAATTACTAGCCTATGATTAAAAAAAAACAATCATCAATTATAGATAATTCAGTCCGTTTAATCCAGTAAATCCATTTTGGATCATCCTTGTTAATTTTATTTGGTCACCCTGTTCTGAGATAATTTTTAATTTCGGGAGGAATGCAGATCCTGCCAATGTCTGGAAATTAAATAAAAAGGCATTTTCTAGATGAGAAAAGTGTGGAGAAGCTGAATAAAACAAAAATTAAGGCGCGTTCGGCAAAATTGAGGGAGATACAGCCGTTCAAAGTAGGTATAAATAAAATTTTACTTCGCGAACCGATACTGTCAGTCCGCCCGCCATTTTAAAAGACGTATAAATCTGTAAACTAAAAACTACCTTAAAGTTGGTAGCACTCGTAATCGTCCTAAAGAAAGTGCCCCTTTATAACGCCTACTCGCGTCAAGGCAAGAAAAACATCCCAGATTTCAAGTAGTTCAGCGGCTACGCTAGGTTTGTGTAACATGGTTTGTGATTCAAAAGAAAGTACCCCTTTATAACGCCTACTCGCGTCAAGGCAAGAAAAACATCCCAGTTTTCAAGTAGTTCAGCGGCTACGCTAGGTTTGTGTAACATGGTTTGTGATTCTGGCGTACTATTAATTCTGTTTTTCATAATTACGCGCCTTATCATTTATCCCACGAAGTCGGCTACAATCGTATCTAGGTTTGTATTAGGTCTGGGATACCAACATAAACAGTGAAAAAATGGCGAACGGACTGTCATAATATCAGTTCGCGAAGTGAAATTTTAAATACTTTGAACGGCTGTATCTCCCTCAATTTTGCCGAGCGCGCCTTAATTTATTTTTTATTCATCTTCTCCACACTTTTCTCATCTAAAAAGTGCCTTTTTATTAAATTCCCAGACATTGGCAAGATCTGCATTTCACCCTTAATTTCCAATAAAATTTTATCTGTATTTGATTTTGATTTAATCTCCTCAATATCTACTGGTATATCTCAATTATTTTTGAACAAACATAGAATTTCAAAAGGTATATTTCTCGGTTTGCTCTTTTATTTCCGCGTTCTCTTTTAATATTAAATTCACTTTACTTTTATTAAAACTACCCACTTTCTCCGAAAAAACCTCCGGGAATTTTCGAATTAATTTGTTCACTTCGCTTCTACCATTCTCAAAAAATACATTGTGAGAAAAAATTCACTACCCTCCTGGAATGAAATTGATTGTAACCCCGTGAATCCAATATTTTTTTATATAGCCACGATCTAGAACAGTAGTTGTTCTATTTTTAACTACGCAAAATTCTAACATTTCTCTATAACCATTATAATCAACTAATCATGAAATACAACCCAATAAATTCAACTTAGAGTTAGCTGTAATTTTTTTTGGAAAACATAAATAAATTAACAAATTTATTGTCTCTGCGTGTAAATGGGATATTAAGACCGCTCTCTTTTTCTCTATCGAATTAATTTTGTCATCATTGACAAGGATGAACTGTTCGTACTGTAACACGAATGTCTCCAGTTTGTCCCTCAAATGACAAAACCTGGGCAGTTCCCCTCTTTCCATCTTCACACAGATGCAATCAATAAAAAGCAGAAAAAATTAACAAACAGCACTCAACTCACGACTCTATTGACTTGATACTGCCCCAATGTCGCCCTTCCGCGGACCGTCTCCTGGCTCCTGAACCCTGGTCTTCCTTCTAATGCCCTTCCGTGAGGTCCGCACCTGCCCTGCTCTTCTCTTGAAGATCCGGACTTCCGTATCCCCGCCTTACGAGAATACTCCTCCAGGTTCTCAGCACTGAATAACCTTTATCCAGCGCCTTAATGTTCCTTCTTAGGATGCCGATTTCCGGTAACTATGTATTTACAGGTACCAACCATCTCTAGTTTCGGGACTTCAAGCTACGTCACAAGCCCGATGCGTTTTTTTTCCGAAAAGGGCCTGGAAAAGCTAACCTTGTTAAATATATTTTCTACGAACCTTGATTTACCATTGCATGCAAAATATGAATCCAGAAAATGAAAATAAAATTAATCAGTTCTATCGAAATGGTATTTAATTGGCATTCGGGAATTGGCAACACATGGTTACATGGGCAACACGCAACACTGATGGTCGCCATCTTGTCAATCTGTCACAAAAAGTGCGGTTCGGTGCGTATTGGGGCCGGTTCGTTTCGTTATAAAACGACATAAAAATAAACGTCTAACTCGTTTTACACTGGCATAACATCCAAAATGCCTGTTCTTGAAACAGCTCACAAACAATCTGACAATGAACAAGAAGAAGAATCTCCACCAATCGGGCCGACTATCGGCATTATCTATCCTCCTCCGGAGGTTAGGAGTATCCTTTGACATTTGAGTTTTTAACATGTACATACCTTTATTGTTTGTTTACAGGATTCTGGAATACTTTGAAAATATATTTTGAGTTCCGAAGTATTTTCCTGAACGTTTTTCAGATATCGTCGACAAAACTGCGAGTTTCGTAGCCCGAAATGGGCCGGAGTTCGAGGCTCGTATTCGGCAGAATGAGTTAGGCAACCCTAAGTTTAACTTTTTGAGTTCTGGGGACCCTTACCATGCATACTACCAGCACAAGGTCAAGGACTTCCGTGAGGGGAAAGGTTTGTCCAAACATTCAACATCCTAATAATTAGGTTATATTTTGGCAGTGTTTACGAATACTTTCATTAATAAAATACACTTCATATATAAATCTGCCAGTACGTGTTGGGTCAATGCGCTGGCCCAATGTATACCGGATCACTTGGTGTACATTGGCCGTTGCAACGCATTGGCCGCCAATATTGGCGACCAACCAATAATTTATTATCAGCATTTCGTGCACGCAACTTGGATCTTGGCGCTAACAAAGTTCACACGTTTCCCTCATCTGTCATATTTGTCATACTTAGCATCCACCATCTTCTTTTGCCTCATTTTTTTGTCGCCTTTCTTTGGTACACATTATTCGCTGTACATTGTTGTGGCTGTGATAGTTTCCATATCCATCTTGATCAAATGACCAATGAATGTTTGATCAACCGCATTGGCCCAACTTGTTCTGGCAGCATAATAACATAATTTGCATTGTCTCCTTAGTTACCTGAGGGCAGTGGCGTGCACAGAACTTTTGGTGAGCTAGAATGCTAAGATTAAAAAAAACGACATTATTGATGTTGTTGTAGCTGAAAATGAATTTTATTTTTTTTCGAAATTTCAATTTTTTGTATGAAGATTTTTTATCTAGGGTAGGCATATGCCTACCCTAGGGAATGCAATCCCGCAAGACCATGTCAATCCAGGTATTTGCGGGACAGAACAATCTTAGTCCCGCTGGATCCAGGTATTTGCGGGATCCAGCAGGGTGGACTTAGATATCTAATCAATCGTATAATAAAGACCTAATACCTCGATCTACCAACTTTGTTTTTAGAGTTTTAAATTTCTTCCTAATGAAACAAGTTCTTTGGGACATTTTAAAAGGTTTATTAATATACCTTTAGTTAGACATAGGTAAATTTTAAGTCATAAATTGGCAAAGAATAAGATAAGACTTAAATTTATTTAATAACTTAAATTTAAATAATAACGTTCACACGATAAACAATATTCTTGTACAATAAGCATCATAAGTTTAAACATTATTTTGGAAATAGCTTCTTAAAAAAGTTAAAGTATTAATTATGTCGTCTGATAAACGGCTTCTGATATTGGACACAAGGTAGCCAGCGGCTGAAAAAGCTCGTTCAGCTTCCACGCTGGTTGGCACAATAGTCATTAGCGCATTGTGAGTGAATTAAAGGTATGTGCCTTTTAATCCACCGGACTCGAAGTATGTACTGACCGGACCGTAAGTATAATTTCCTTCTTTATCAAAATCTCAAAGTTGCTCATATTGCCAGATTGTTGTTGGGCTATTGATCTCGAGCTCTTCATACTAATCAAAGTAAGTTCGAGTTCGTCTTGAAGTGACATTGGTGCTGCTAACACGTATGAACTACGCTTCTCTGTAATCCCGCCAGTCCAGCGGGATCCCGCAAAATTTTCGACCGAGATTAGTCCCGCAAAATGTTTGCGGGATCTCGGTATTTCGGGATCCCGGTATACCGGGATTGCATTCCCTAGCCTACCCTGAGTAAAAAATCTTCATAGAAAAAATCAAAATTTCGAAAAAAAAAAATTCATTTTCAGCTATAACAACATCAATAATGTCGTTTTTTTCAATCTTAGCACTCTAACTCACCAAAAGTTCTGTGCACGCCCCTGCCTGAGGGTATAAATCCTCGACTACATGTCAGAAACTGCGGGAGGAATGCAGATCCTGCCAAAATTTGTTTTTTTTGCCAAAAACCATGTTTTCACCGCATTTTAAGTTGGGAACTTTAATTTGGAAGGTGAAAAAAAGTGCGGAAAGCAATAGAAATATTTTTTGAGTAATTTCAATTTTCAATTGCGTTAAATAAAATTTCACTTCGCAAACCGATACTATGACAGCCCGGCGGCCATTTCGTCACTATTATGTTGGTATCCCTGATACAAAGAAAAGCTAGATACGATTGTAGCCGACTTCATGGGATACATGATGAGGCGCGTAATTATGAAAAACAGAATTATAATGTTAACAAACCTCTATTCGTATATATTTAGAATGGTTTGTTTGGCAAAGCAGGGTTTGTGTAGCGGGCTTGTGTATATTATCTTTGCTTTAAAAAACAGCCTACATTTTTAAATGGTTTGTCTGGCAAAGCAGGGTTTGTCTAGCGGGCTTGTGTATGTTATCTTTACTTTTAAAACAGCCTACGTTTTTGAATGGTTTGTCTGGCAAAGCAGGGTTTGTCTAGCGGGATTGTGTATGTTATCTTTACTTTAAAAAACATCCCAGGTTTTGAATGGTTTGTTTGGCAAAGCAGGCTTTGTATCTACCTCTTGTTTGTATCAGGGATACCAACATAACAGTGACGCAATGGCCGCCTGGCTGTCACAGTTACATTTTCTCAATACTTTTAACGGCTGTATCTCCCTCAATTTTCCGAGCGCGCCTTAATTTTTTTTTTATTCAGCTTCTCCACACTTTTCTCATCTAGAAAGTGCCTTTCTATTAAATTTCCGGATTTTGGCAGGATCTGCATTTCACCCGAAACTGCCGTTGCGCAAATAAATTTAATTTAATTTATGTACGTTACTTGACATATTCAAGTAAAATATAGTATAATTGCTGCATGATAAGACTATCAGTTAGAATGGAAACATGGCTTGAAATGGCGATAGACACATTGGTAATTATTTACCTAATTGCTGCACTTTTAAGCACAGATTGTGGAAATTACACTTCTTTTCAACAATTCCTAAAAGAAACAACTATTTACATGCATAAACGAAGGTTATTAGTTTGGATTAATTAGGTAATTTACGAGTATTTCGCATTCATTAATTTATACTAGAAAATTCCAAAATAGCGTCAAAGGGTTCGTTTTATAATTTTGAACTATGATTTAATAAAAATAGAATTTTAATAGTAGTAATTAGTTGAAACGATGTGTAATTTCCATAATCTGTGTCTATAAAAGTGCTGCGGTTAGGTAAATATTTACTAACAGTGACCAGATAGGAATAGCTAGCTTCTCTTCTTCATCTCAATCACCTCCCCACTCCTTTTAATCTCACAACATTACCTAAATGACTGGCCCTGGGTCTTAGGGACTCTTATGTAGTATTCTCATAAAAACAAGAAAAAACACTTGAAAAAAGTTTGAACATACAAGCATAACTTGATTTAAAATAATGTAACTAATTGGTTAATTTGTGACAGCTCAAGAGCCCTCCGGTGCTGGAGGGCTGGGGGGCGCCATGCAGCGCCTGGCCGTGACCCCCGCGGCCGCTCTGAGGCAGCAGGAGCTGCTGAGGGCTGCCGCGGCCGAGCCCCCGCCGCCCACCGAAGCGCCCCCGGACTTCGAGTTTATCGCTGACCCGCCTTCTATCTCAGCTTTAGACCTGTAAGAATAAGACTCACTTTATTGTTTAAATTACCAGACAAATTTGGGAGAAACAACTTTAGAGGTTGTGCGAAGGGAGGAAAGGCCGGGCCTCTTATGAACGTAGGCCGCTGCAATAGCTTAGAAGAGGTACGTTTGGAGGTCCCTTTTCGAGGCATTGGATCCTCGACCTGATTAGTACAAGGGGTAACGCTTTATTAACTTTTGGTATGCCGTCGCCTCCAATTCTTGTCTCAATAAAAGCCTCAGTAGTTAGTGTGCTGCTCCGATTCAACCCCTAATTACCGATTTATTCAAATTATAGACTACTTTCTTAGTTATGACTGGTTTAGAGATGTAAAATAGAAAATCCTTATTAGCCAATTATTTAAATGAAACACTTACCTCGCAGGTTCTTGAAAAAAGTCCTGCATTTCTGTGGTTAATAGGCCCTCTACAATAGTGACATAATTCTTCTAAAAGTATTACACCCCGTCTTTGTTTCTTCCTACACACCAAACATATAACCTTTGTCGGCTACACTGCTTTGATAATCTGTGCTGTTTTGTCGTATCTTACCTTCTTTGCCATAACCTTTATTTGTGTGCATTTTCCAGCGACATAGTGAAACTGACAGCCCAGTTTGTGGCCAGGAACGGGCGGCAGTTCCTGACTAACCTGATGAACCGGGAGCAGAGAAACTACCAGTTTGACTTCCTGCGCCCGCAGCACTCTCTCTTTCACTACTTCACCCGTCTGCTGGAGCAGTACACCAAGGTACGCTATCACTTCTAACAAATTGATCTTAACTGTCTCTACATTCTTGTTAATCTTGGAATCTTAGATTCAATTATTTTTAGGGTACATATGTTTGGCGATCAATTCCCGGATTACGAATAACCTGATAATACATATGAAAAAAATGGTATAAATTCTTGCTCTTTTCTAGCTTCTTTACAAGAGTAAGTTTTTCTCATTATCGTCCTGGTAAGAGACCACCATCCAATATTTCCATATAGTATTTCTTGAAAATGGTTTAGAGTTGGATCTTTAGATTTGCTTTAGCTAAAGACCTTGTTTCCTAGTGTTGCTTGGAAAAAAAGGGAAGTGCTAGCAAGCCACCAACAAGCGCTAGTGAACTACTAATAAACCACGCCCTTACTGCGCATGGCAAGAGACATGCATGTGCGCACCCCCTTTTATACCTAAGCTGAATCAAGGCAGTATATTAACAAGTTTTCAGTTTATAATATATATTTTTTTTTTAATTGAAATTTTTTGATACAATACATATAATACATACATGAAATAATGAAAAGTATATAAAAAAACTTAATATAATTAATGTATGAACAAAAAAATCCCACAAAGGCAATGCAAAAGGTATAATATAGATTTTTTACTTTTATTTCTATGGTTATAGTGAATATTTTAAGTATACATAAATAAGGGATTTAAAAAAAAAGTAACTGAATAAATGCATTTAAAAACTACAGCATAATAACAGTCTGCACTGTTATTATTGTATTTGTAAGTTTTGTAAGAATAGATGTTACAAGTGCAATTGATTTGATAATGTAAATATATCTTGATCTAAATTAATATGATTTGTTGTAGGTCCTCCTCCCCCCCAAGGAGCTGCTGCCCAAGCTGACAGAGGAGGCGGGATCCACTCAGACGGTGCTGAACCTGGCCAAGACCCGTGCCGCATGGCTCGCCCATCAGCTGGCTCAGAAGCACAAGGAGGAGCAGCGCATGGAGAGGGAGAGAAGTCAGTTCATTACACCTATTTTTTTAATTTTTTTTTTTTACATGAGCTCCACACAGGAGGCCCTGAGGAAAATAATTTCCCTCAGGGCCTATGTCATGCTGTCTTCTTTGGGGATGCTGTGTGGAGGTTTTTTTTAAAGGAAAGGAAGGAGGAGATAGTTCTGGGAAGGAAGAGGGTTTGAGGGGTGGGTAGGAATCTGGGGTTCAGTGTGTCCTGGTAATCCGCCTCCAAGACCTAGACAAACCTCACCCCATGAACCCGGGCACCCCTGCTAAATCACCAAACGTAGCAAACCACTAGGGGTGACCTATGGCTGAGGTGTTGGTTATCCCAGGGCTTCCCTAACTGTGAGGAATGATACCGGAAGCCCCGGGGCGTCGCGGTATCATTCCAGGGGCGTCGTGAGGCAATCTTTATAGCGTCTCCCACACGCACACTTCGGAGCGACCGAGTCCCGCGCCACTTATTGATCAAGAATATCGTTCCATCAGCACTGCAGCATTGAGGGTTTTATTACCGTTTGCGACATCATACGGCCTCCGTAGTCCAGTGGCTAAGACTCTTGACTCACATTCCGGAGGTCGCGGGTTCGAACCCGGCATGCGCAAATAAATTTTATTTGATTAATTTGTGTTATTTCACAATTAATTCATTTAAAATAATATATAGTATATTTGCGGCATGTTCCAGAGTGGAAGATACTATCAGTATCGCCCTGGTGTAAGACCACCATTCAGAATTGAAACGTTGCTTGAAAATGGCTTTAGCCGTGTTTAGTGACCAGATCTGAATAGCCAGGTACTTCCCAACCTTCCTCTTCCCCACCTCCTTCCCCTCCCCGCTACCTTCAGCCTCACAACATACCCCAATTGGGGATGCCATAGTCTCACTGGCTCCAGACGGAAGCAGTTGAGATTCTTGTGCGGTATTCACTGTAAAAAAAAAAAAAAAAAAATACTTGTACGAGACAGGTTTCTCTGCAGTTGCAGTAATTAAGAACAAGTACAGATCGAAAATAAATTTGGAGGCAGAGACGAGAGTGGTAATTTCGAAACTTCAACCTCGTTTTGAGAAACTATGCCCAGAAAAGCAAGCACATTCTTCTCATTAATACCAAAGAAAAAACGGTGTGGTTGCTTTTTTTATCTTCTTTGTTTGCTTCCATTTTTGTTTTTATGTTGTGTTCTTTATTTTCTAATAAAAAAATTAGATACTATTTGGAGTTTTTCTGACAAATTATTTTCTGTTATTAGGGAACGTACCCATACTACGTGACCCGTTCAGGGGGGGGGTCTTCAAAATACCACACTTGGTACAAATGAGCAGCGGGGGGCTTAGATTTTTAGCCACCGGGGGGGGGTGGGGGGGGGCGTCGCAAATCCCAAGGGCGTCACAGTTGAAATAAGTTTGGGAAGCCCTGGGTTATCCAATAATATATACAGCCTTACTATTAAAAAACTCTTCACGACCGTTAAATGGTGTTTCTGTTCGGTGACCGTTAAACGGTGTTTCTGCTATGTTACTAATAACATAATGACATTTTTATGTTGGCTGCATTAAACAAACACTACATTTTTATGTTGGCTGCGTTGGTAGATTTGCACAAGTGCGGCTGCCATGTTTTATCATTAATTTGCGTCAAATTTTTTTTTGTGACATGTGGTATTTTACGCGCAATTCATTTAATGTTTTTGAATATGATTTCCATTGTATTGATCAATTCACTATTATATTAGTATAATTGAACATAATTACTATTATTTTTGTCAGTTTTAGTGCTTTAATTATTATTATGATATTTTTTATTATTATTATGGCATTATGATATTTCATGTTGTTAATTTAATTTTGTTAAGATGAAGTCATAGTAAATAATGCAAAATCATATGTTTTTGTTTTGAAAATTTGACCGCTTAGAAGTATTGTAAATGCTTCAATTAAATACTGCGTGTAGAACATACCTTGGCCCTCAAAAATATCGGTCATTTTTTTTTATAAGTTTTTTAATAAGCCTATAAAAAAATAAAGTATAAGGTCTAAAAAACACACTTTCAAGTCCAAACTCTCCTATTTATAAACCCCTTTTCGGATATGGTTTTATTGTGTAATGTGGCAAATTCAGTTTATTTTATAATAATCACAAAAAAAGTTGATATCTTCCCAAAATAAAATAAAATATGCATTTTCGCGTTGATATTTTACAATACGGCCGCTAGTCGACGAATTCCGTTATTCAAAGTGACCCCTATGGCGTCCACCGAAGAACTACTGTCCACGGCACAGTAGTGAACTAGTGGATCGCCTTAAAACATAAAAATATAGGTTATTTTGGATAAATAATTTTTTTTTTTCCGTTATTGAAACTTTAAATATGGCAATTTTTAAAAATTAAAGTGTATTTAAAATACAAATACACTTTAGGTAATTTTATCCAGTTTCTAAAAAGGTATTTGTTTTTACGACACTTTCAAAAATAAGAAATATACAATCCATTTAACCGGTGAGAGGCCGGGACCCGGAATATGCGGGCCTACAATGCGCATGCGCGAGAAAATAATTCAAATATTTGAATAATATTGTCTTTAAAAACTTTTGGTCTGTGATTTTGACCCTTATATGTACGAATTTGTATGAAAAACAGTGTCAAAATCGCTTGCGCCATCATTACTCTAGGTAGTGTTAAAGATTTCTCTCGAATTGGCACACTGGATTATTTTTAAAACGATTTCTTCTATGACGATGCGCTGTCAGATTTTGCCGCGGAATTAACGGTCGCAATTACTGCGTGTATCGCGAATAAAACGTCGTAAAACCTATTAATTTACGTAATAAATGCAAGTAATGTGATTTTAGTGGATAGTTTATTGAGTTGTGAACGTGTTTCAGTCAATAAAATATACAATAGCTTAAAATTTATCAACAAAACATTCAATTCAAAATTCAAAGTGGTGGTTTTTTGGTGTAGTTCCGCGAATTTCCGCAAAATGTTCCGACCTCTGACCGGTTAAAGCACGTTGAAAATTCCAAAATTCAATCAGAAATTATTAATAAAACAAGTACAGTAGAATCCATTTATTATGATTCTGCCTATATTGACCAACTGCAATATGAAGTAATTACACAGTGAAGTTTGGTTTTCATATAAAATTCTTTATAACAAAGTCGGATATAATGACTTCGCTTAAAGTGACATGTCGCTTATTATGACCCATTTTTAATAAATTATGTCCTAATTTCATGGAAAATTATGTCGGTTATAGTGTCCGACATGATTCCTAACACCTTCAGCAGTGTTCGGGAGGGTCACGTGACGCCCGACGACGTTCGGCACGTGGCATATCATGAATCTTAATATGCTGTGTTTCTCTCTATTAAAATAAATACATACATATATACCTAACAAAAACAGGAGGTTGTTTATTTTCTACAAAATGCTTTGTATGACGTCTGCTTAGTATGACGTGTTTGTCATTTCCCTTCGATGTCATTATAAACGGATTCCACCGTATATACAATAGATAAACAACCCCCTTTGGCTGTGTAAGCAATGTACATATCTTTCCATGAAGAATTTTTTGTCATTTTTTAATAAGTAATGTTTTCACATCCACTGTCGTTTATCAATTGAATAAAATTTTCACTACCTTTTTTAGTAAGGCTGATATTATGGTGGTTTAGCAGACAGTGCAGGCCAAGACCCGCTCCGGATGGCTCGCCCATCAGCTGGCTCAGAAGCACAAGTAGGAGTGATAGATTACTGCAAACGAATGGAGATTTGATACGTGTTATGTTGTATGTTCCAGTTGCCTACGCCTCCATAGATTGGCACGACTTTGTGGTGGTGGAAACGGTGGACTATCAGCCCATGGAGTTGGGTTCCTTCCCGCCGCCCACTACTCCGGATGAAGTTGGAGCCAGGGTTCTCATGCAGGTTACTAAATTTCTTTACACCCCCATTTACTTAGACCCATATAAATATTGGTTCTTCACGCAATAATAAACTGTATTCCCTGATGGTAGATGCAACATTGTCTGCGGCCTTCATACTTAGGTGATTTTGGCATTCGGTTGAGCTGCGCAAGTTTAAAATTATTATATGTATACCATTTTTTGTTGGATTTTGGGTTATTTATTTATTTATAATATTAACGCCTTTCGGCTTTTACATAATGTAACATAATACAAGGTATAGCAACAACATGAAAAATACAGCTCTAATGAGCTTGTAAAACAGTAAGAAATAGTTGAGACAGACATAATATGAAGTTGTGCAGATAACAAATCAAAAATGAATAATGCCATACTTAAATATTACAATATTGCAACAATGAAGAAATGTGTGTTGCATATGATAATATTGATTAGTGTTATAACTTTGCATTCGTCAAGATTGAATCCAAATCCACTATTATGTTATAAAATGTGTAGTTGTAAAATATTCCTTTACCTGAATATGATACAATTAATTATAATTTATTTTTATTGGAATAACTTTTAAATGTAGTGTACTAATGTAGTGTACTAATAAATCTAAATGAAACATAAAACAGAAACAGATAAAAAAAAAACAAACAACCCACACAACTGGGAATCAAACCCAGGATTAGGGAATGCGATCTCGTTCTCGCAAGATCTCGCCCTTTTTTAGCGAGATTGATCTCGGACGAAAAAAAGGCAAGATCTCGTGAGTTTAATGAGATTGCACTTGAGCATAAAAACGTCTTATTCGAAGCGCGGACTGACACGGACGGAGTTGCGATCTGTCGGTTTCGTTCGGTGCATGTGAGGCTGCGGCCTGAGGTAGCGGTCGCGGGACGAGGTGTCTCTCAGATTCGCATGCGATTGGTCGAAAATTGATCCGGCGTGCAGCGTCATCAGCGCGCATTTGTTTTGTTTACTGATAGTTGTTGTTAGCTTACGTGTTACGTGATTGAGTTTGATTTAATTTGAGTATTTTTTTGCTTATTTATGCAAAAAAAAGTTTCTTATGTGAAGTTGTTAAGTTTCATTTTTTTTGACTTCTCGTTGTTTTGTTTGTTATAAAAGAACTGTTTTATTACTAAAAGATTTTTGTTTGATATTAGAAGAGAAGACTGGTTTCTTTCATTTATTATTTGATAGATACGTACGTCAAAGTTTACTACTTAGAAGTTTATTAAAAAATTATAGACAAATACGTCAAACAATGTTTGATGCATAAAAGTATATTGAAAAATTTGTGAAAATAAATGTTTATCTTATAATACTTATAATTTTTATTATTTTTTTCCTAATTTATTCAAATATTGTGATTATTTGCAAAAAAAACACACAAAACTGCCAATCTCGCGAGATCTCGAAATTGACGAGATCTCGCAGTATTGTTATTCTAAACTTGCGGGATCTCGCTTGAGCCCCAATCTCGCGAGATTTGCATTCCCTACCCAGGATCTCTGTCTTACCGGGACAACACCTCTAACCACTTGGCCATTTTTATTTTCTGTGTCTTGTTCTGTTTCTTGTTTTGTTTAGATTTATTAGTACATATTATTATTATCTTTTTCAATGATTAAATAATATTTATTTCATTGTGCGTAGAAGCAGACACAGTTGTAGTACGGCACTATCTGCGGCACCTCACTGACTTCATTCTTCTTAATTGGAAAACAAATCTACCATTGAGGACTGTTATTCATTTTTATTACTTTAATGGATATTTAAAGGTTCTATGGAAAAGACAGTGAGAGCTAAAATTAGAAAGGAAAGGCATGGGAGAGTTACGATTGATGTTCATAATGGTTGTGTTTTGCAGGAACGTATTGAAGACGGCGGTGTGGAGGAGATTGAGATGCAGCTGGAGTCAGACGACGAGAGGGAAGAAAAGGACAGCTCCAGTGAGGAGGAGGGACTCTCCAAGATGGAGGACCGCACGCACCATCGCCAGGACAGCAGGCCAGATAATACTCAGGTTACATTCTAAATTATTATGCCTACATCATTTTTAGGATGCTTCGAGTCTTTTTAAATAAAGGACCGGGCGGCAAACAACTCCACAACCGAGCTCTTGGAGACAAAAACGAGTTGCAGAAGCAACGCATTCTCTTCACAACTGTTTAAAAATGTTGGGCTCATGTTTGGCGTGTTTTCCGACTGTGCACCGGTGCTTAATGGATCAATTACGGTAGTTCCTCAGAGCATCTTCTATTGAAATACTATTAGAACGATCCCCGTACATTGTTTGTTTTTTACATTAACTCCACACAGGAGGCCCTGAGAAAAATAGTTTCCCTCAGGGCCTATGTCATCTTTGGAGATGCTGTGTGGAGGGTCTTTTTAAGGAAAGGAAGGTGAGAAAGTTCTGGGAAGGACAAAGGAATCTGGGGTTCAGTAAGTCCCAGTAGACTTAGACAAACCTCACCCCATGAACCTGGGCACCCCTGCTAAGTCACCAAACGTCGTGAACCACTCGGGGTAACCTATGGCAGAGGTGTTGGTTATCCAATAAATGGTTCCCGGGAAGGCGATACCCATGCTCCCTCCCAAATATATGCTCAAAAGACTGCAATCTGTTTGTTAAGATAGGGAAATTTATCAAACGGACCACCAATTTCCATCCTTCACTACATTCAGCCTGGCAACGTTTTCCCTAATTCCACTGTTTCCTTCTAATGAGTTAACCAATCCCGCAGGTCCAAGACATGGAAGAGGAGAGCTCCTCGTCGGATGACTCGGATTCCGACTCGGACTCGGAGGGAGAACGCAGGAAAGGATCTTCCGCCATGCAGCCTCCACCAATGCCCCCGCAGCTGGACAAGGTGGTGGTCAAGAAATATGATCCTAAACAAGGTATGCACTAACAGTTTGTACGGCATTTAGGTCTCAGCTCTAGACCAGTGGTTCCCGACCTCTTTTTGACCAGGGACCACCATGATAATTATTTGTTCTCACAGTGACCAGAATGAGCTCTTCTTGGACTTCTTCAGCTACCTCTCCAACACTAATACCAAAAGGGTTACCAATCAGCTTTTTGGATACCTTTTGATTCGGTTTTATAGTAAAATGAACAAATGTTTCGCTTACCACATTTTAGATCTCGCAGACCACCTGTGGTCCACGAACCACTGCTCTAGATCAAGAGCAATGGCTGCTAATACGTTCATTCGCTAGCTTGATTCAGTTTCTATCCATTTCCAATAGATGGCAGTAGTGGTCCTTTCCTCTGATTTTTTATGTACAGTGAAGCCTTCTTGAAGTTTTCCTGCTAAAGAAGTTTGGTTTTTTCGGTCCTTTGAAGACGAAATGGTCCAATTTATCCCACATATAAGGATTTCCAACTTAACCCTTTAAAATTTGGGCCTATTTTGTTAGCAGGTAAAAATACTTCCACTTTGCAATAAAATCCAAATAAATGAAATTATATTTGTGAACATATCTAAAAACTCAAAATTGTTTTCGAGAGTTGATGAAATACTTTCAAATTTTATTATTAGAAAAGACCGTGTAATTTTTTGAGTATAAAATTTTTTAACTTTTTCCACGCGATCGTAACAACAGTTGATACGGCAAAAGCCATGCCTCACACGCGCCCGTATCAGCCCTTGCTACGCTAACTTCGACTGCCAATATCACAGCGCTACTATGTCACAGTATTTTTTCCCGCTCGCTAGGGCATTTGTGTAACTATCACGATGCTGACATCTTCAGGCATATTTCGAAAGTAAAATTGTATTTCGTAAAAAAACATCTATAATCAAGTGAATGTATCCTCGTACCTTTGAATGCAAAGTTCTCAATTTACTCCACAGATGGCGCTAGTAGTTTGCGCAGGCGCTCCATGCGATTCCGACTGACCAAATTGGACAAGCGTCGATAACATTTATTATCGAGATCGCGCGTATTCGCACACATTTGTTTATGTTGTGAAAGTGTGATTTTGAATTTACATAAAAATTTTATTAATTTTAGTGTCTATAAGTTTTAGAACTTGTTTATACGAATTAATTATGAGGTACCACTTGTGTCTATCAACACAGTGTCCTGAGTACACGCACGCGGATAAATGGCGCCGTCTTTAAGATAATATGGGTACATTTTTTACGTTTTTTGTTTTTTATAAACATCTAGGAGTGTTTACAGACGACGATTTGGTTTCAAATTGTAGATAATAATCTCATCTGTTTATATAGTATGATAAATCATGCCATAATATGCTGTAATTTGACATAAAATTGGTTGGATAGGTATTTGAAATATGACATATACATGTACCGCGTATGGGTATTGAAAAAACGGAGTAGTTCAACGCGGGGAAAAGGTTAAAGTAAACTTTAAAAAGTTTTAAAAATGGCTCACCTCACGTTTTTCCTAACTAAATTTTTTTTTTTTTTATGTTAACTCCACGCAGGAGGCCCTGAGGAAAATAATTTCCCTCAGGGCCTATGTCATCTGGGATGCTGTGTGGAGGGTCTTTTTGAGGAGAGGAAGGAATGAACATTGGTCTTGAAGAGACCCATGTTGTAGGAAGGAGGAAACACAGAGGCTGGCAAATCATTCCACAGCCGAGCTGTTGAACACAAGAACGAGTCGAAGAAGCGACCCGTTCTCATGTAATAAATGTCAACCGTGTACAAATGTTGGGCACGCGTTTGGCGTGTTTCCCGACTATGCACCGGTCCCGAATGGATCAATGATGCTAGTTCCTCGGAGCATCTTCCATTGTAATACCGGTAGAACAAGGATAGCATTCCCACCCGACGCCTGTGCTCTAAAGATTGCAATCCGTCTGTTAAGATGGGAGAATCTATCAAACGGACCGCCCGTTTCTGCACAGAGTCAAGGGTATTTTTCAGGTACTTTGGAGCTCCAGACCAGAGGTGGCTGCCAAATTCAACCGTGGGGCGCACTTGTGATTTGTACAGGGTTAGCAGTTGTGTACTATTAAAGTATCTGCGGGCCCTGTACAGTACGCCCAGTTTCTGTGAGGCTAACTTTACTCTGGCTTCGATGGAGCCCCCATACCTGAGCTGGTCACTTAGGGTTACACCAAGCATTTCGATGGAGGGCCTGTTCGGAAGATTGCTTCCGTTGAAAGAGACTAGATTTTCATTTCGATCCCTTTTAGACGTAATCAGACAAGATTGGGTCTTTGAAACATTAAATTCAACGAGATTATTTTTACCCCAAGAGAAACTTGAAACACTCTCGAGGTAACCGTCCATTCTTTGCTTCAAAGCCCTACGAGCTGTTGGAGTTTGTGATAAAATTACTGATAAATTTAAAAAAATAAAAACACATATGTACATATTTTATTAGACAAATGTATTATAAAGTTTTTTGTCTCATTTTTTGTCATTTCATTTTAATTATTTTGTGGTTGACTTTTAGATTTGGACATAAAACCCGGTGTTTTCTCTTTCTAACATCATTTAGATCATATTTTGGTAGAAAGCAGTCACTTCGTGGTTTGAAATCGTGGTTACAACCAAAGTTATTGTTTTATTTAATTTAGATGATATTTCTAACCATGATATATATAGTAAGATAGTTACGATTTCTATGAGACCTATGTGAGTTGTTCCGAAAAATGAATAAATTGACTTTAGTGGTTGAAAAGGGTATTTACTACAAACTAAAAATTAAAAAAAATAAATATGTATGCACAATATTTAATAAATATGAAATGTTTGTAGAATGAATCACAATACAAAATTTTTTGCTCGTAATTTCAACTGCCACTTGTTAAACCATACATTTTTTTACCACCTCGAGTGAGGGCTATCTTACACTGAGATGGGATTTATTAGCTTTTTCTATGTACAACATACGTTAATTGAATAATACTTGCAAGAATTCATGTTTAAAATGATCTAAACAAAAATATGTGACAGTAAATATGTAAAAATCACACAAATCTGACAGGGGATCACGTTCGTTATCTCATAACGATCCCACAAAAGATATAGAATCGCTCTTCAGATTGATAATTTTTAAATATATTGTAAAAATAACCCTTTAAGCTTGGATACGTTTTTAGATTTTCACAGCCAAAAATATTTTCGTTACTTGTTTTTGGGGTATTATGCCGTGTTTTTTCGCTACCTCCTTCTTTCGCCAACATTTCAGACAATGTTAAGTACAGTGTCCGAAACGTTGGCTAAAGAGGAGGGTAGCGCAACACGGCATAAACCTTTAACTTGTTGAGGGCCAGGCTTTTGGTCAGAACAACACGGAAATTTCACGATCTTCAATTGAATGTTTTGTGGATTAAATTTTACCTATCGTATATTTTATTGACTGAAACACATTTCTACAACAATAAACTATTTACCAAAATAACATTACTTGCGGTATTTACGTAAATTGATAGGTTTTATGATGTTATTTGAGGTCACGCATCGGCATTTTGTGACGCGGCCGCCACAATGACAGTTCGAGATGCCCACAGATAAAAATTATTCTAAAATATTTTGTGGCTACAAAATGAATGAAATCTTTACCCATACCATAGGGAATGTTGCCGCTAGCATTTCTGACCGTGTTCTTATACAAATTTTGTACATAGAAGGGTAAAAATCGTAGTTCAAAATATATTTTTTTCGCGCATGCGCAAGACCTGCGCACATCCCGCCCGACGGAAAATAATTCATATAAATTATTCGGAGTGACCGGCTGCATTGCAGCTTTTTCTATGGTAAAGGGCGATAATAGAGCTAGCGATTCTAATCGAGTTTTTCATACACTTTCTTTATACATTAGGGTCAAAATCGCATCTCAAAAGTGATTTTTTCTTAAAATAACTCGCGTGTTTACCGGGTCACAAGCGGCCCCCAACAAGTTAAGCTTGCTTCGCAATCTGTGATTTATTTAGTGTCTAAAAATAAATTATAATTTAAAAATATATCTTATTCAATATAATAAACTTTTCAATAGGTCTCTTTTATACATGCAGCAATGTAATGTAATATGTTTGTTTCCAGTAAAACGCGATGCCGGCCCCCCCGGGGCTGCGGGCGGCGAGGAGTGGCTCATCAGTCCTATCACGGGCGAGCGCATCCCGGCGCACAAGGTGCAGGAGCACATGCGCATCGGTCTGCTGGACCCCCGCTGGCTGGAGCAGAGAGACAGGGCTCTCGGGGACAGGGGGGCTCAGGACGCCGTGCTGGCTCAAGGTAACATATTCAATAACTGTTTATACTTGTTAAAATAGGCAGTTTCATAGATATTCTTGTAAATAATATAACATGTTTCAAAAAATATCTCCACAATTTGTGCACTTAAAAACAAAAAAACAAAAAATTTGTTGTTTTATTACTTTTCAGTAAATACTTCTTTATAAATATTGTATACTTGTTATTATTATGTATTTCAATTTTGTATTTAAGTTTTCAAGTTATGTATAAATAATACTTGCATTGTTTTTCATGAGTTTGCTTGTGCATATGTGAAAGTGCATATGTGATTACTGCAGACACATTAGTCTAGGGATATTTATATTTGTATTTTAATTTATTATATATTACCCACAAAAATGTTGTATAAATATCCTGTTTGTGTCTCAAATAAATAAATAAATTATACATAATTGAAACGTATTCCCTCCATTTGTATTCTGGGCAATGAGGATTACATATGGAAGATATGTTTATGGGTTTTTCCGCAAAAAAATAATGATTAATCAGCACACGAAATTCACTTTTTTCCACTTTCTCCTCAAATTACGCGGTAGTCTGCTATTAATGGCTGTCAAACACAAACTAAATAACGCAGCTTGTTCAAATTTTGACAGGAGTCAACCGACAGATGCCTGTTGACAGGAGTGTTGTTGCCATTTCAACTAAGAGTCCGGAAATTCAAAAAGTCACGAACTTATTGACTCGCCCTCGTATTATTTAAAAGAGTGTTGTGCCTCAACTTGCTGAAATATCCATTTTAAACCTTAAAAAATGTTAGAATTTATTTTGTATTTTTTTAGTAGCTTGTACACGAATGTGTAAAATGGGTTCCAGATGGGAGAATTGTACTCAAGTTGACTTTTAACAAAAACGAAATATAATGTATAAATCCTATGTTTTGTAGTAGGTTTCTACTAATATCATTGTTGTAATTGTGCATAGGATCTGCCATCGAGGCTTCCCTCAAGCAGTTGGCTGAGAGGCGTACGGATATCTTCGGTGTGGGAGACGAAGAAACGGCCATTGGTAAGAAGATTGGAGAGGAAGAGGTTCGCAAGGATGACAGGGTGAGTTTTCTTTTATTCCTTCATGAATACTCTTTACCAAATTATTGTTTTGTTCCCACTGTGACGTCGTGGGCTCTATTCCTCTGCTAACTGAGTTCTCCATCATTGCACAAGCAACATTTTTCACTTATTATGATGGTAGTAGCAGCTTTTCACATAATAATCAATTTTTACTGCAATAACTCTTTTTTTTTTAAAAAAGAAAGACAAACATTCCCGGGTTACGAATAACCTGACAATATTTGAAAATCTCCTAATACCACCACAGTAAGCCGAAAATGTTGCTTGAGTTGTGATGCAGGACTTAGCCAGTCGAGGAATCGTACACGGAATGCCTGGGTGGGACCCAAACGCGATGCCCATTCAACCACTGACCGGTCTTGTTATAATAACTTTTGAAGATTGTACCCACCAATGTAATATAGCATTGAATAAGAAGATGCATAATATTAATAAATCTATATGAAAGTTGGTTAAGGCGGTGTTCCGATAAGACAAGATATCCTGGTTTCGAGTTCCAGTTGCGACTGTTACCATTTTTCTGTGTCTTGTTCTTTTTCATTAATTTTCATTTAGATTTATTAGTATTATCATCATCTTCAATAATGATTATACTATTTAGGGGCATACATTAATTATGTGAGCAGTTAGGTAAAATTTTAAATAAATAAAAAATATTTGAAAAATTTATTTTTAACATCATTCTAAAATAGTCTACGAAGTTCGGATTTGCGATATCTATGGTTATAATAGATAAAGCATTTCAATAGCTTCGTTAAAATAAATGGCGGCTGGCCATAGAAATGTTTTAAATAATTACAATAAATGTTTTACGAATGGTAGGAAAATGTGGTCCAATTTTGGACCGCTATCAATCGCAGAAAAATAAAAGTGGTCCATTTTTTTTACCATAATCACTACAGTGGATAAGCAGATTTCTTTGTGGATAAATCACTAATCACATAAATGCAATGTGAGTTCATTTGCAAATCACTGTGAGGTAGACATTAGTTTCAGAGAGATGCTAGTTTCTTCCCCTCCACTTTAGTGGCATATTTGATCTGTGATGCAATGAATAGTAATTAATGAATTAAATTGACCAGGTGACCTGGGACGGCCACACCTCCTCGGTGGAGGCGGCTACCCGCGCGGCCCGGGCCAACATCACCCTGGAGGAGCAGATCCACCAGATCCACAAGGTGAAGGGGCTGCTGCCCGATGAGGAGAAGGAGAAGATCGGTCCCAAGCCGGTGGCGGGCGGCGGAGGGGGCGCACCGAGCGGCGGGGGCGGCGGGAAGCCTCCGCAGAACATGCAGAAACAGCAACAACAACAGCAGCAACAACAGCAGCAGCAGCAACAACAACAACAACAGCAGCAAATGCCGCAGATGGTGATCATTTTGTATTATTATTGTTTTTGCTTTATTTATCCTTTGAAGTCTCTGTAAATATTATGCATTTGAGATTTCGATTCAATCGCGCTCATTACAAAAATCATATCTCCGAATATTATTACGGAAACACATTGACGCTGGAAAGGAAAAAATGACTAAATCACAGTACAGCTGTGACATTAACCGGTTAAAGGCCAGGCCATTTCATGAAAATTCCCTTACAAAGCACCACTTTGAATTTTATTTTTATTTTATTTATTTATTTTATTTAAGTTTTTATTCCAGCAGGACTGGGAGGGTAGTGCAATCCCAGTCTGCCATATTACATAAACAACTATAAAAGAAAAAAAAGTTTAAATATTAGGTAAGTACCTAATTAAAACATAAAATGAAAACAAAATTCATCACACAAATAACAAAAAATAAACATAAAATTAAAATAAATAATAAGTAGACAGAATTAAAAATAAAAGATAAAAAGATATTTTGGGATCGTCCATCATGGAGGTCGCCTCATCATCTGCATCCATCGCTCATTTATTGGGGAACTGAGCCACTCGGATGCAGCCACGACAATGATATTGGTTGAAGTTCGTATCCTGCTCCAGAAGCTGGCTAGTCGGTGGCGAAGTAAGGCTGGGAATGAGTGCACCCTCCCCTCGGTAAACATCGTGGAGGCACTGCAGAACCTCGGTAGTTGCATAAGTTGCCTGTATGCGTTATTGTAGCACACTCTCAGTTTGTCCCAATGCGCTGCTGGGTATTGTGTCCACAGTTCAGACGTATACAGGGCAGTACAGTATGTCTTGAATAATAATTTTCTGACATCTTCGCTACAGTGGTAGAACCGCCTTGAGAGCATTCCGGCTCGTATGTTAATTGCTCTTCTTTGTCGTTCCATATCTTCTATATCCTTCATGTCTTCGGTTAGGATATGTCCCAAATACTTAACCTGTGAGGCCACAAGCAGTTCATTTCCTTCTAGATATTTTGAATTGAATGTTTTGTGAATTAATTTTGAGCTATTGTATATTTTATTGACCGAAATACATTCCTAGAATAATAAACTATGTACCAAAACAACATTACTTGCGTTGATTACGTAAATTGATAGGTTTTACGATGTTTTCGACAAGTAACACGCATCGACTTTGACAGAAAGAATCGCGGCAAATTTGACATTTTGATGCCACAGATAAAATCATTTAAAAATATTCTGGGGTTGCCAGGTGAATGAAATTTATGCCCATCTTATGGGTAAATGTTGGCGCAAGCGATTCTGACCTTGTCCTTCATACAAATTCTGTACATAGAAGGGTCAAAATCGCAGACAAACATATTTTTTTCGAAAATTTTTGCGCGCGCATGTGCACAAACTGCGCGTGGATTCGCGTCTCCGGCCAATAAGAGGTTAAAGATGAACTTACACAAGTTTCAAGTTTTTTTAAGTTTCCCACATGTTCTGAGAAATTCTACAAAACTTAATTTGATGAACACAAGCAAAAATAAACAATATAGCTAATTGTGTAGGTTATTTTTTTAAGGCACAGCATGGCACTTTAGCCATTTTTCCTTTCCAGCATCATCGATATGAACTTCTTATTGGGGTTTGAAGCCAATGAATCCACCTTAGATTTCACCCTTTATCCCATGTTTTCAGGTTTTATAAAAAAAAATCATAAAAATCACCTATCCCAATTTGGGTACACACAAGGAAATAATTTCCCTTGAGGCTTATGTTATCTTTGGGGGTGAATGCTGTGTGGAAGGTTTTTTTGAGGATCAAGCTTCATTTTGTAGGAGGAAAGAAACACAGAGAGCGGCCTATCATTCCACAGCCGAACTATTGAACATAAGATTGATTCGTTGAAGCGACCTATTCTCATATAACGAATTGTTACTTTGGGATTAAGTGGCAACAATGTACATTATTGAAATGCTAATTATTATGAGCAATGTGGAATTAACATGGCAAATGAAAGGATTAGCTTTTAATTTAAAATGGCCGCAAGTCCTGGAGGGGCCACACACCTTCACCATAAATATAGTGTGTATAAAAAAAGGGTGCAAATGCTTTTATGTAACAAATAGTCAGATTTTTTGGGGCTCCAGACTAGAGTCTGCCTCCAATGATGTTGATTCACATATAATAACACATGTAAAGGTCTGACTGACATTTTCCAAACATTTCCAACTTGTGAGTTCCATAATACATTGATATTTTATTAAATGGTCAAGTGTCATGTAGTGCCATTTTGTGATTCAATCACCTCAAGGGCGCTTTACAATTGAATGTATCGCCCGAATAACGTTGCAAACAACAAAAACAAGATTTTTCAGAAACAAGAAAAAACGTTTTTTAAATGATTTTTTATTAGAAAACATCCCATTTTTTACAGTTTTATATTACTTAGACATAAACAAGGGTACATGTGAAAAAATATTTAAAAAAACCATTAAAATAAAGGAAATAATCAACATAAAACAAAAAAAAAATGTGGAATAACGTTGCTTAAGCTGCCACTTGCAACGTTTTTCCACTGTAGTGCATACATTTACTGAGCCGGTAGGTTTTCATAAAAGCTTCTGTTGATTTTTGGTAAGTATTGAGACATACCTACTGTACAGACGACATGTCGGCTCGCGCAACGTTTTTCCACTGAGACTGGCTCCCCAGCGCACTTTGGATGCTACTAAAAGAGGGAGATAGATTTTTTTTCATGATGTGAAAGAGTAGGATAGATAGGTATACACATAAAGAACATTATTCCACCAAAAAATCACTTTACGATTTTTTGTTGTTTGCAACGTTATTCGGGCGATGCATTCAATTGTTGTTGGCCTTTCCAAAACAAGTGTGTTTTTAAATTACTAAACTTTTCAAAAGCAGTTCAATAATCTGGTAAACATACCATAACTGTTATTGCTTTGGCTGTTGTAATTGTGTATTTATTTGTCTCTTTATGTACAGATGGCGCCCCAGTCAGTGCCCCCCATGGGGAGTTTGATGCCCTCGCTCATGGTCATGTCCCCCATGAACCCCATGCCTCAGCGCCCTCCTATGATGGGTAAGACACCAAATGTATTATGTTTAACTTATCCACTGGAGCGCTTTTTGCCACAATATGGCACTATTTAAAATACCTCGGATTGCTTTGCTGCCAATTTTGGCAAATTTTTCCCTATTTGTAAGTAATTATAGTCTGTCAAAAAACAGTAGAAAATATAAAAACTGGAACTACTAAATTTGTAGACTGCCAACACCAATTCAACTGTCAAATATTTTTTTGAAGTGCAATGACACTGAATGTATAGAACACAGTAAACCACATTTTAAAAAACATTTTTTCTTCATGACATAAATTTGATAAAAAGGTGATTTATAAAGCGATTTGCTTTAATTTAATTTAACATAAATTTGAATTTAATAATAGATAGAAAGGAAGAATCACTAATGGTGAGTTTAGTTACACTACTTTTAGATCTGAATGAGTTAAATATATTCAGATCTAAAATTAGAGACATGATCTAAAGCCCAGGCAACGCTATGTACTTTATCTAGTATTAAATAAATGTGAGCAATTTCTAAACTGTGCTTTATATTTTATTACAATAATTATTCTTCATTATGTTAACACAAAATTGCAAAAGTATAATAATAATATACCTATATGCAATTCTAATTTTGAGATCGGCGGGTATCTATAATGCAATGAAAAAATATTTTTTCCACTATTATGCCGTTTTAATTTTTTATAAAAATGTAGGTTACACAGCTTTACTTTAACACCATGATTGATGTGTTTAGTATTGCCATTTGATCAACAGTGGCGCCCTCATATATTTTCTACTCTTATTTGACAAACTGTAAGTAAAGTTTATGATTTTATAATATTTTTTTTATAAATCCTACAAATATGTGATAATCGACAAAAGATAGATGAAACCATTGACTATATAGAACTACATATAATCAGTTTGTATGTCTCCATAATAAAATTTGGAGGTATGATTTTTTTAATGTGGGCGGAAAATATTCAACCAAAAAATCTCGAGCAATCGGAGAAAAAGTTTTAAATTGCGCTGTCGCTCCAGTGGTTAGAACCACTCAGGTATTTTGGCATTGTGCAGGTTTTTTTGTCTTAAACGAACTGTCAGATTTATAAAAACTTTGTGTTATTTCCACTTCGCAATTAAAGCTCTATAAATGAAATATTTCTGAACTTAGCCGAATACTAAAAACTGTTTTTGAAAGGTTATGAAACAAGCTTACAAATTATATTATTACAAATAAATATTAACATTTGTAAATATTAAAATTTGGAAGGTAAACATAAAAAAATTGTAAAAATGACTCACATGATGTTTTTATTTGAAAACGGTACTAAAATCACAGATTATGTAAAAAAAAGACTTATTCTGTTGTATAAATGTATGATAAACAATTTTGTCACCTCACTTTTTTACCATTTCATTCAAGATTATTTAATAAAAAAATAACAATGTCTAACGGCGCTTATGCGATTGATGCGGTGAAAATTGTTTCTACAAAATAAGTATTTTTTTATGTATTTCTATGGACAACTTTGAATATAGATGTGAAGCTTGATTTAATATGGATCTTCTACTTTTTGTTTTAGGGTTGTCACTAGAACAATAACGGAATTATAACGATTTTTGTGGGAACACAGGCGTTAGGTTGAAAACAAGCTTATTGCACTTGACTGCTATTGTTATATTGTCTTGTAAAAAAGCTTAGGGGTCGGAGTGTTTAAATTATTTACAAACTGGATAATGGCATGATAGATGGCGATACTTAGTAATTTATCTGATATTATTTTATATAATCTGGTAATTGTTCCCATAGGTGGCTTCCCGGGCTTTGCTCCCCCTGCACCCCCCCAGCAGCTGGAGCCTCCTCCGGTGCCCCCGCCGGCCCCGCAGAGGGACCAGGACTCCGGAGAGCCCCCGGCCAAGAAGGCCAAGACAGAGGATCAGCTGTTGCCGGAACAGCACTTCTTGCAACTACATCCGGTGAGGAACAACTTCTTTTTCAACAACTTTGTCATTCAGCTTTATACTTACACAGGTCTTCAAAACTTCTATCTCACACTTCGAGAGCTTCATGATTACCTCCTGCATTGTGGAGCACAATACATTTGCAAAAATCAGTAGTTGATAATTCAAGTGTAGCTGTGGGGAGAGCTAAATGGAATATTTTACATATTCACCAGACAAACCTCACCTCACCCCATGAACCCAGGCACCCCGGGTGACCTATGGCAGAGGTGTTGGTTATCCAATAAATGGTTCCCTGGGCGGCGGTACCCATACCCGCCTCCCAAATTGGATTGATTGCGTGATATTTAACAAACATTAGTTTGGCATTTGAACATTATATTAAAGTGTCCTTCCTTTTTCTCAGGGTCCAATCTCCTTCACGGTGCTGGCGCCCAACATGCCCGACAAGCCGGAGTGGCGCCTGTCGGGCCAGCGCATCCCCCTGCGCCTCGCCGGCAACTCCACAGTGGCCACACTCAAGGCACGTCTGCACTCCGCACTGGGCATGCAGCCTGCCAAGCAGAAGCTCAACATGGAGGTAACTATTGAGTCGTGTACAGTTTGTCAAATAAGAGTAGAAAACATGAGAGGGCGCCACTGTTGTTCAAATGGCTATACTAAGAATATAACTCATGGTGGAAATGGAAAGCTGTGTAATAGGGTTCATTCCCGGGAAATCGTTGGGCTTTGTTCCCGGGAAATCAAGCTCGAGAAAAGTCGAGAACTCGAGAAATCATGTACCTATGTAGAAATTAAATCGTCATTTTTATTCTAATTAACATGCCATAAATGGTGCTGTTATTGTAATTTAATTCTAATTTACATTTATTTTCTACCTCAATTTTAGATACATATTAACGTTTTCTTTCATGTTATTTTTTTTTTTTGTTTTATAGAAGCTATTTTTGTTTACAAGTTTTAAGTTGTTTTTTTTTTCTAAATAACCTGCCAAAAATGGTGCTGTGATTGTAATTTAATTATAAGTTAAGATATTAACGTTTTCTTTCATGTTGATTTTTTGTTTAGTTTAATAGAAGCTACTTTTGTTTATAAGTTCTAAATAACCAGCCAAAAATGGTGCTATAATTATGAGTCTGAATAATATTATTTCTGTATTTTTTTTTTAAAGTTAATTAGCTTATTCATAAGATTAATGTTTTTGAATATAATCAATAAAAGTTTTATAATTAATTAAACCCGAGAAGCCTCGAGAAATTAGCCTCGAGAATTCTCGAGACCTGAGAATTTGAAAAGCTCGAGAAATCATGAACCCTACTGTGTAACCTACATTTTTATAAAAAAACTAGCTGATCCGGCGAACTTCGTACCGCCTCAGAATCTAAAACTGTTGTCAACTTATTAGCTGAATGGATCTAAATTGTTTCTCCCTGCGTATACCATACCTTGATCTAAATTGTTTCTCCCTGCGTATCCTTTCCCCTCTCGCGTTCCCTCTCCCTCTCCCCACTCTACTTCTCCCCTTCCCCCGTCCCGCTAACCCCCCTTCCTGAGTTCCTTTCCCCCCTCCCCCCTCCCCCCTCCCCCCCTCCCCCCCTCCCCCCTCCCCCCTCCCCCCTTCCCCCTCCCCCCTTTCAGAAGATCATTTTTTAAATTATTAACATAAAAAAATTTATACCTTCAAATTTGAACATGGAGACATAAAAACTTATTATAGTGCTATATAGCCAATGAATTAACCTGTATTTTACCGTTTATCTCATATTTGTAGAATTTATATAAAATATATAAAAAAAATCGTAAAGTTTATATCCGCGCGAATCCTGTGATTGTTACTTTGAAACTGCCGTGAGAGGTATTTATTTGAGTCAGCATAGAATATTTTCGATTTCTGTATATTGTCTGTGATATACTTGATAATGAAAGGTGCATATCTATGGAAAGAGGACTTAATTTTAACCATAAACAGCTGATCAGAAATTCTGCTTGAAAAAAGTATTTAAAAAAATTATTTTTAATATCGTTAAAAAATAGTCTACAAAGTTCAGATTTGCGACATCTGTGGTCATAATAGATAAAGCATGTCAATAGCTTCGTTTTAAGTCCAAAATAACAAATAATTAAAAAATAAATAAATAATAATAAATGTTTTTTTTTTAATTTGCCGAATCAAGAAGATAATTTCCTTTTTTTATCCGAAAGCAATCGGAGACATTCAAAATGGTGCCAATATATGGCAAAAATCTAATACACTTGTTCATGTTCCAGGGTCTGTTCTTCAAAGACTCCAACAGTCTGGCCTTCTACAATGTGTCCCCCGGCTGTGTGGTGCAGCTTCAAGTCAAGGAGAGAGGAGGCAGGAAGAAGTAAATTACGTACATTTATCTCTTATCTTCAGCAAATAATATTAAAACATCCTATTTGTAGTTTATTAAAAAAAAAAAATTGTCAGGTTAATTTTGCCAGTTTCTTATCTTAACCCTCGACCCGTCGCGTGGGGTCTTTAAAAGCCCATGTTTAACAGAAATGCTAATTATGTTCATTTTAAATATTCCCACTGATTTCTTACTTTAGGTAGCTTCCTAAAAGGGACTATACTTGACGCAAGCGCCGAGAAAATTTAGTTTGCGCATGTGCGATGTGAGATACAGACTTGTGTTTCGGCGTGAGGCTAAAAAAATCAACAAAATACCATGAAAAATCAAGTTTATATGTTTTTTTTATTGTATTTTGTTGATTTTTTTGTTGTAATAATAATAAGTCTATATCAACCTCAAATTGTATGAGTTTGATGGAAATTGGTTAGATTTTTTTTTTTAATTTTCTATTAAAAAATATGATTCCAAATTTCAAAAAAATGTTCCTTGATGATTTTTAAGCTCTTGCTTTGAAAATAAATAACTAATTTTTAACATTTCTTTTTATTTCAAAGCAATCATTATCACCTGACTGTGATCAGTTAAAATAACATATAAAATATATGCTACAACAACAATTTAATCATATTTATTTTTGGGGTCCTAAGCGACCCCACGCGACACCTCGCGTTACAAAAAAGGCGCGATGGGTGGAGGGTTAAGAGTGGTTACAAAAATTTTGTTTTTAATTTGTTAAAAACCTTTCTTTTCTTAATTTCAATTTCCTAGGTTTATTGATTTCAACAGTTTTTTATTGTTTTTTTTTTTTTTTTTATCAAAACACCCTTTTTATAAAATTAAACAAAATTCATAAATCTTTAGTCTTACATCTAAAGCTAACCTTTTAAAATGTATTTTGAGTTAGTAAAACAATAAATTGGTAATCAAAATATAAACTGTTTTATTAATTTGCAATTTTTGTAATATAAGAAACCTTTTAAAATACTTCATCATTTCTACAGTTACCGTACAGTACAGTAGTACAATGCTTTTAAATGACAGTAAATAACAATCTAAAAAAAAAATCACAAATCTTATCAACTAAGGCCAAAGTTTCCAGTACAACGCATTCACCATAGGTAATAGAAACAAAGGAGATGTGGCATGGAAGCACATCGACTGCTGCTGAGTTACGACCAAATTTTTTTTTTTACATTAGCCCCACCCAGGAAGCCCCGAGGAAAACAATTTCCCTTAGGGTGTCATCTTTGGGGATGCTGTGTAGAGGGTTTTTTAAGAAAGGAATGAGAGGAAGTTCTGGGAAGGAAAAGGGTAGGTAGGTAGGAATCTGGGGGTTGGTAGGAAAAATGAGGTGTGGGTAGGAATCTGGAAGTCAGTGTGTCCAGGAGTGACGGACGTATGATTCCATCTCTCCCATTGCGGTGCAAAGTGATCTTCCGAGAGAGTACAGTTGGAGAAGTCAAAGAGACTCCCCCAGCCATTTCTCGATCTGGCCTGGCCATCCGCCGCAAAGACCCGGACAAACCTCACCCCATGAACCCGGGCACCCCTGCTAAGTCACCAAACATAGCAAACTACTTGGGGTGACCTATGGCAGAAGGTGTTAGTTATCCAATAAATGGTTCCCGGGGCAGCAGTGCCCAGGTCCGCCTCCCAAATCGGACATAATATCGAAGCGACGGAGCCAGTGAAAATTATGCGTTTGGTATGTAGGTAAAAACTAAGGCAGGTCGTTGTTGTGCTTAATGTGGTTTGCAATTGTATGAGAGAACAATGTTGGTGACACTTTTATCCACGTAGTTTCTCACTAATTACGGTTAATGGCTCAGCTCCTTTGTTTCTATTATCTGTGGATTACAAATTATGATAGATTACACTGTTATGATGTGGAGTACAAAATACTGTAAACTCTATAAAGTTTTTGAAATGAAACTTCTACATCATCTTCTTCCATTGAAATACCGGTAGAACAAGGACTCCATTCCCACCCGACGCCTGTACTTTAAAGAGTTCAATTCTGTTTGTTAAGTTAGGAGAATCTATCAAATGGACCGCCCATTTCTGCATAGTCGAGAGATTTTTTCAGGTATTTTGGGGCTCCAGACCAGAGGTGGCTGGTTCAATTCAACCAAATTCAACTGCAGGGCGCACTTGCGATTTGTACAGGGTTTGCAACTGTGTACTATTTTAAAGTATCTGAAGGCCCCGTGCAGTACACCCAGCTTCTGAGAGGCCAGCTTAACTCTGGCTTCTTTGGAGCTTCTATGTGATGTAGATTCACTAGTTTCCCGATTGTACTGCGAGTTTCCGGACACTATGTGTGTATGCAGGTTTTACTGTAATATCTGGTTTTGAAAGTTGAATGTCTCACTGATAGTGATGAGATTCCTAAGGCATATTTTAATGTGTTGAGTTATTTGGTTCACGTCCACATGATGTATATTTTGTATGTGTTGTGTTATTTGGTTCAAATCCACATTATGTAGGTATATTTTATATGTGTTCAGTTATTTGGTTCAACACATGATGTATATTTTATATGTGTTGAGTTATTTGGTTCAAGTCCTCACAAAGTATATTTTATGTGTTGTGTTATTTGGTTCAAATCCACATGATGTATATTTTTATATTTATTTAGTTATTTGGTTCAAGCCCACGCGATGTATGTTTTATATGTGTTGAGTTATTTGGTTCAAGTCCACATGATGTAAATTGCAATCTGTGAACCCATCGATGCCTTCAATTTTGAAATCGTGGGTTTCATTCAAATTCTCATCTTCATTCGGTCGATGTTTGACAAAAAATACCAAAGTGGATCCTCCTGGAATATAAAAATACATTAATTTAGTTTAGACTTCGTCTTGGAAGACATTTATTATTAACGGACAAATTCATAGCAAGGAATAATATTAAAACATCTTCTGAACCATAAAGTATAAAATCTGTATGTAAACAGCAATAAAAACCCTAGAATTGTGCACTTATACAACATGATATTTGTATCATACATCTTATGTAACTAATAACAGATAGTCAGTGTGTACGATGAAGTGATAGCTCTCACACTGTGAGCTGTGGCTTCATAAAATTTGCACGGATTTTCTGTAAGAAATTTGAAACTATTTTCGCTGTGTTAAGATTCGCTGTATTTCCTTCATAAGCTATGGCGTTTTAAAATAACCATTTTACTGTCCGCATTTAACAAATTTGCAAAAAGAGTGTTGCAATCTCATGTTGGTAAAGTAGTACATAGTTTGATAATGACCTATTGAAAGTGCGGCCACCAGAAAGATGGGTATCTGACAGGAGAAGTCCATAAAGGATCCGAAGAAGAGGTTGCTGCAGATGGAGCCCACTCTTCCCGCCAGGGTGGCGATGCAAACCGCCATTGAACTGAAATCATTATAATCAAATGTAACATTGTCATCAAATGGCCATTTTGTTTTTTAACAGTTGAAAAGTCAGCGTCAAATGCCGATTCTAAGTTTGTTTCAGCTTTTGAACAAATTGTGATCAGCAGAAATGGACAACTATCATCAGAATTGGCATTTAAAGTGATACTCAAAAGTAATTATCAAAAGTATCTGCCCTTTCATAGATGGCGCTAGTATAATTATTTTAGGAAAAAATGCAGTGGTTGAGGTTAGAATTTTCAGTTTTATCAAAATTTTTTAAAAATAAATTAAAACCTATGCATACCAAAGTATTATAGCTACTCATAAAATTCATACAACCGAAGGATAAAGTTTTGTATGTGAATGTTTGCAAAATGGCATTTTGTTTAGCAACCTGAACATTGAATATGCCATTATCCTCTTGCTTTGGAAATTCATACAATTTTGTTTGTGTGCCGCATTATTGTTGTAAGGAACATTTTGTTTGTTCACGTATGTAGTGCAATGATTATTCTTCTTTCAAGCTATATAGCTTCTTTCAATAGATGTCAATAGTTTAGTTAGGAATATGAAGTTCTGCATATCCCAACAGATGGCAGAAGAGTACCATCTATCGTCATTTGTGTCTTACGAACAGTTACAATGATAGCCGAAGGCATCGGCGAGATTGGGTGGGCTCCTACATTCCGCTCGCAGCAGCGGCAGAACTACTTAGAACCTAGTCTAGTAAGGTCGTCTGTCCAGTTTAATATTCAATGTAAATATTTATAACTAAATAAACCAACTAGTAAAAATATAGGATCGGAGGAATCCAGATTTTGGAATTCTGCACATTAAGGGTACCTACCTACACGTGAGACAGGAGTCAAGTACCGCATTATCGCCAGTCTGTCGACAACCATCGCAACATGACATTTGGCTCTACGTTGAAATATTATTTATCAATCGGAAGTATGTAATATGAAGCATAACTTATATCGCCGTCGTTCATCTTATGCTTTATGAGAACTGCTTATGTTAATCGTATCATGACTCAAACTTTATCGTGGTTTTAATAACCGACCAGAACAAACTGTATTGCGCGCTTATGGATACATCTGTGACTGTCACCGAATGGATAACAAGCCAGAAGACACAATAGCAGTGAGTACCACTTAATGTGTATTACCGTATCTTGTTTGGTGGTGGGGCATAGCTCGTATCGAGATCCATAAGCGTTTTTTAAATAGCAAAGAGTGGCCGCAAGGTTTTTCTGACCCCTGTGCATTGTTACGAAACACTAGCTGAAGATGACAACATTTGAAATTCAAAATTTCTGTTATATTCTGTTGCCAGCGTGTGATTTTATTTAATCTTTTTTTTCCTCACAATACGGAAAATTTTTAGTTAATTGTTTCACACATTAGGGGTTTTTGAATAAGGAGTGAGAAGTTATTTATAGATAAGCATTATTTTATTTATTTACCTCACATTTGATGGAAACGCATCCATTACCAATCCCACGATGACGATATTCCCCGTGGTCATGGCGGACTGGAAGACGCTCGCCGCAGTCAGGCAGTAGAGCGGTGAGCTGACCCAGACGAAGGTGGCGGCGGCCACTCCAGCGATGGCCAACGATATCGCCGGCAAGACCTTGGCGCTTACCCAGTCCGATACGTACACTGAGATAACATTGTACAAGAGGCAAGCCATGCCGATCGTCATTGTATCCTTAAACCCCTGGAATTTTAATTATAATTATTTCTTGTGAGGTTCGTTTCAAGTCTTTATAAGATTTTTATGTCTGTACTTGACAATGTATTGTCTCGAGTAGTTGATGAGGGAGAGGCATTGGACAACCGTTGACACTCTTTTACAGTCTTTTTGTCCCTGTCATGCCGTTACATAGGTAAACAGGATATAATTTACCTGATAATCCATAATATTTTCACATTTTTTGTCCGCAACATCTCCTGCGTCATAGTAGAAGTCAAAGTCCTTGAAGTTGGTGTTGTTCCCCAGAATATGTGAAGCCGTTACATTGGGTCTTGCCAAAATGGCAGAATTTGTCAGTTGGCAAACTGTGGTCACAGAATTTGTATTTAAGTTGCTGTATTTTCTGAACCGTGATAACAATTCTGGTATCCACAGTCCAAATCCGTAACATCTGTAATTTATTAAAAATTATAATTATTATTTGCTTATTAGTTGCTCACTTTGTTGGAAAAGCTCGTAAAAACCTCAAGGGCGCCATGCATACCTATTTACCTACCATTTGTATTTAAATGTACAGCTTTTTGCTGCATTGTATTGTAAATGCCACTTTCTAATATTCTACATCTGCAGTTTCTAATTCTTACCCAATTTCGACTTGCATACCCCTTACAGCCGTTGTGTCCAACCTATGCTCAGCCGAGATCTCCGCTCAGCCCTGCTCAAATGCCCAAATACGCTGTGTCGAAACACAATGATCGTCCCACCACACTCAAATGTAAGGAAGGTAGCCGGGTGGATTAAAGTTGCTAAGGAAGACCTACTTATAAAAACTGACAACAGAGCGAAAACAATCGAGCTGTCAATGTCAATTAATTATCGTAATTATCTGTCATCAGTTCACTCTTTTGTCGGCTTTTTTATTTGGTTTTTCAATTTGAAATATGAATCCTATATTGAATATAGTGAATATGGTTGAATGGGCAGATATGCTTGATGATAATATTGGATTATATAGGCGGCGGCAAGATGCCGATATAAATTTTATGGAAGTATTAAATGACGGCGATTTTTATAACCGCTTTAGGATGACAAAAGCATGTTTTTTATATGTTTTGAGCCAAGTAGAAGATAATTTAACTTACGCAAGTGAAAGGTAAAGTTTTGACTTATTCGAGTATCATTTTTGTAATAATTGATGAACTACCACTGTTGAAATCGAGGACAATGTCATTCCAAGCAGCTTCTTTTGATTTTACAAGCGTAGCGTAGTTTGGGCCACCTGTCGCTTTCGACAAAATGACCTGCGACGAGGTAACTAGGTCTACAAGTCTCATTTTTTCGTTTGGCGTAAAATTTTTCGAACGCTTCGCCTTGTCCATTTTGAATACAAAATTTCAACTGATTCTAATGTCAAACTTCAAACGCACGTAAACAAAAAAGTAAGTCAATTAACACCTTATTTTTAACATATTAAATACGTTTGTTTTAAAAATGTAAAATGTCGGTTTATGTATTACACTATTTAAATTAAAATATCTGTATAAATAATAAATAAAATTAATTAACGTTTCGGTATTAATTTAACATGTAAAGTTCCTAACTTGATGTCATTTTTTGGTGTACGAAAGCAAATGGGGCTACACATCGAGCGCTACGATCAAGTTGTTGGACACAGCTAAAATGGAGCATTTTTCTAACATACCTTAGCTTAGCGGCGCAAGGCGCTAGGCTCAGCTTCACTCGGATTAATCATCCGAAAATGTTGGACACAACGGCTGTTAGCAACCCATTTTACTAAAATGTACCCCTCAAATTACAAAAATTATTTAGACATACATATTAGGCTTAGGTACAGTAAGCTTCAAACTTTAATGCCGATCTGATGTAGATAGAGAAATTGTTGCAATAGGCGAGTTTGAGGTCTGAAAAGTTGCATGCCTTTCCACCCACGCCTTTCCCTGTGTGCGACATGTATTACCATCTTTCTCTTTCGCTTACGGCCATTATAAAGACAGTAAAGTGACTGTAACTTCACGAGAATGGATTATATTCGGCATTAAATTTGGTGCGTACTGTTTTATTGTGCATCTGCTATTATTGATCAGATGTATTGGTTCGGTTGCCAGTATTCATTTGTATTCCAGTTTTTCACCCCCTCAGATTTAGAAAAAAATATAATATCGTGTCGTCGAATATTTCCATTTGACATTCATTTTCAAATAAGTTTTCTATTTTTGAATGTATCCCAAAATGAAATACTGTTTTTGAAAGCAGATGAAAGACTCTCAGTTTTTAATATTACAAACCGACATATGTAATTAAAAATATGCAAATGTAAGGCCTCATTCTCACGGGAGCTTTTTGAAAACAGCGTTCAAATAGAACAAATGCATTTCCAAGTATATGTTCATACGTCAGCGCTTTTAAAATGCGACGCTTTTTTATCGAGCAGTGTTGCATTTTGAGCGCTGGGCGTTGGGCGTTAAAAGGAATAGATCATATGAAACTTCGTATTATTATTCACACAAACGGTAAAACAGCGCCGGTGAATCAGTCTTCATCCGTGAATCGTGGATATCCATCTAAAGTAATTAGGATTCTAGAGAATCGTTGATATCGCCTCGCTAATTCAACAGCACCAAGTTCTAGGCCACACTCCGCACAAAGCTTTTTTACCACTGCTGATTGTCAAATTTAATACCTAAGTTGTTAATATATGAAAATTGTTTTGTAATTTTGTAATTATTGTTTTATTTACCTCAGTGTAACAGCTAGTCGTTATACATGTACAGTGTACAGGTGGTATTGCCAAACGCATGTTGGTATCTTGAATTGTTATTCGAGGCCCCACTATCGTCAAATGTTGTAATAGACATTCGAAAATAACTAAAAAAATCTATCGGAGTATTGCCTCAATTCTTCGTACAGTGTCACAAACTGCCCTTTTAAGTATCTCAGTTCATTCAGAGGATGAACCCAGAATGCCTTTTGTTTTCTTTTTCGGTTTCTAGCAACACAAATCGTTATTGCTATTAATTTCGCAGCATTTCCGCGTCTTACTGAAGCGAGAAACGAAACAAGAGTGATTTTTAAGCGTTCGTATGAACAATCATATCGAGAACGTTATAAAAGCGCCAACGCCGAGTTTTAACGCGACGTTTTTTTAAGTCTCATACGAATTACGCCTAACTAAAGTTTTTAAAATCGCATGCAGATGTTTTTTTTGTAAACTTTACCACTTTACTCGAAATTAAAAAAAAAGCATTACACAAACATTAAATTTTATATAATAACTAGCTGGTACCCGGCATGCGTTGCTATGCCATTTAATAAAGAAAATGTTTCTTCCTGCGTGTCTTTTCCCATTTCCCACTTCCCCTCTCGCGTTCCCACTCCACCTCCTTCACCTTCCCTCTCCCCACTCCACTCCCCCCTTCCCCGTCCCACAAACCCCCCTCCTGAGTTTCCCTCCCCCCTCCAGGTTCCCCTCCCTGGTCCTCCTACCCCCCTCCCACGAACCCCCTACCTGAGTTCACTCCCCCCTCCCGCATTCCGTACATTCACTCCCGGTACATTCAGTTTTCAAACAGCTCGCATGCAACCTATTGCAAATTTAATAATGCCAGAGCTCACCAGAAGTTTTACACAAACCTTGTCCTGACAATAACGAACACACAAAAAAAAGAATTATCCAATTTCGTGCAGTGGTTCGGAAGTTATGCGCGTACATACATTTCGGCGATTCATTTTTATTTATATAGATAGGTAGATAATTATTATAAAATTGGCAAACCTTGACGAGGTGAACTGTTTGGCGGTTTTCAGTTTTATAGAATTGTTTCAAATTATACAGGAGCATCCATGGTAAACTTTTAAATGTAAAGAGAAAGCTTGGTGTTCTCTCTTTCTAAATTTGTTTATATTAATGGGCTTGTCATTTGGTGACAGATATAGCACTACGTGACCCGAGTGCCACTTACTGTAATGTATTAAAACAGCTTCTAATGGCAAGTGTTGCTGACAGATGCCAGTAGGGAAAGTGTGTCTATCGATTGCCGACAGGGGTACCTGAGTAGGCGATGGCTGTCGAAACTGGTTCTGACCAGATTAAATTAGGCACTAGTATAGACAGGTCGTGTGACTTGTAGCATAATTATTGTAAATACATAAAGTCATAATAAACCAGTTTGTTATCAAGAAACTATAGTTATTTAGAAATACCCCCACAGAACTAATAGTGTTTGAATGTAAATAATACCAAACATTAAACTTACCCGAACATGTTTGCGAAGAATATGAACATAACCATAATGGATTTAATGGTGAAGGGTTTCTTGAAGATGGCCGTGATCTGTGTCAAGATGTCCCGCAGCAGTCGGCTCACCCGCCCCCCGTTCAGGCTGATAGACATTTGGCTGTTTTGTGTGATGCTGATGCTGCGCTTTCCGGGACAGTTGATTGCGTGCATAACCTGTCATCAGTAATCATAATTACTAGTAGTTAAAAATCCACTCCGCAGGTTTTTGCTGCTAGGCCCTGCGGGCGTCTTTAAGTTCGGCTTTGCCCGGTTTGGGTGTTTGTGACCATTTTATAAATCCGATAGGAACTGGTTCCTAAAATAGTCAGTTCCTCGGATCCACTGTGATCCAGTGACAGCTAGTTACCGTCGGTGACTCACCGAGACAAAGTAGCAGTGACAAAGTAACAGAGACAAAGTAACCGAGACACGCAATGATGTTGTATGTAATTTATAACAACTTCGTCAAGTATTGCCGTCAATCTTACCAAATCCGGAAAGATACTTAAAGTATATAAATCCGTAGCACTTATACCTAGAGGGGAAACATCCACATGCCAGCTGCTGACGGAAGTAGAGACATCTTGTGTCGAATTCTTGAATTTGAAACCTAATTATAACAGTAGCTTTGTGTGAAATACCATGTACACAGATGTTATTTGAGGCACGGCCATTAAGCATGGCGTCCGACATGCACTCGTGGCTGGGTTCTGAAATTCAACCACGCAGACCCTAACGTAATAATACTGTTCGATTTAGCTGGACTTTGTGGTCAAGTATTTTTGGTCTAAAATCCAAATTTAAGCCACGCAGCTGCTTCTTTTAATTTTTTTTTACATTAGCTCCTCACAGGAGGCCCTGAGGAAAAAAAATCCTCAGGGTCTATGTCATCTTTTGGGGATGCAGGATCTTTTTAAGGAGCACCCTTGAGGTGATTTTAACAAAAAATGGCGCTACACAAACCATCCAAATATCATTATTATTATTAAAGGACGACGAGGAACTTCTTGGAAGGTAAAGGTATGAGGGGTTGGTAGGAAATTGGGAATCAATGTGTCCAGGAGTGATGGACGTATGAATCCATCCCTCCCACTGTGGCGCATGGTAATGAGTCGAGAGAGTCCGGCTGGAGAGGTCTAGAATAGGTTTCCGTCAACCAGTCTCTTCCGATCCGGCTCGCCAAACGCAGTGGGCAAACGCATTCGCCGCCAAGACCTAGACAAACCTCACCACATGAACCTGGGCCTTCTTGTTAAGTCACCAAACGTAGCGAACCACTTGGGGTGACCTATGGCGGGGGTGTTGGTTAACAAATAAATGGCTTCCTATGGACTATACGACTGCACGCCAAAGTAACATTCATTCGTTGACTTCCTTACCAAATACTCCTTATCCGATCTACCGGTGTTGATGCTGAACATGCTCTTGAGCACATTGGTAGCTTCCTTGTTGCGTTTGTTGGCCAGGAGAAGTCGGGGGCTCTCGGGCAGTTTGGAGAACAGGAAGACCGACATGATGCTGGGCAGCGACGACACCAGCAGGTACAGTCTCCACGAGTTGAATTTCACATTGCCCGTCATGTAGATTTGGAATTTCAGGGGCATTATGAGGAACGCCAATGCTGAAAAATAAAATAAATATCAATTTACTAATTTGTAATCTTTTGATGAATAATAGCTCCGAAACTAACATAAAGCGTAAGCTTAGGGAGTGTGACGAACCCATCGTTCAGGGAGTGGAAACACGACCTGCAATTGTCATCCCAAGCCGAGGTGTGAGCTACCGTGCTCAGGCTGAATGACCTGGGGAACAGTGTCACAAACGGTGCCTCCGAGGTGCAGGAATTCATTCGGAGTATTTAGATCTTACCCCAGCACTCGGGGCTCTGCTGGAGTGAACCTTCTATTTACCTTGATACTCGTTGAATGACAAATTGAACCATTAAAAAACCAAAAGGAGGAACCTTGGAGAGGAGAGCTGAGGCTGTGAAATCTTCCCTCGTGGGACCTTCAGGGGGGGTGGAGAGGAGAGATGAGACCCTCTTCCCTTGTAGGGCCTTTAGGGAACCAAGGACGTGGAGAGGAGAGATGATACCTGGGAAGACACGTTGTGGAACCAGAAGACATACACCAATGACAACCCTGGTGAATTTTATGGAATGGACCGGGTTAGTGTTAAAGGAATGAGGTAAAATGGGAGATAGCACAATTAACCTATGGCCCAGGTGGTAACGGGAACTATACACACAAGTCACCCCCCATACACACAAGCCCTGCTTATTTATGGGGGTACATCAAATACATGTATTATGTAATTAATTATAATATATTATAATTTATGTATCTTTTTGTAAATAAATAAAAAAAAATAATAATAAAAAATAAAAAAATATGTAAACCATCTCCAATATTATAATGAAAAGCTAACATAAAACAAGTTGTGACTTTTGAATTTCTTGATTAATATTAATTTGTGCGTTTGTGGTAAGCCAATAATTAGATTGAGTGTGATGTTAACCCATTGGCCTCCAAATTGTTAAGCTAAAAAATTGTCCTTCACATCTGAATTAATTTTGTACCAAACATTTTAAATGTATTTAGTATTGTACTAATAATCTAATATAAATTTTTAACTACATGTTTAATCGTAATACATACAGAGTGTTATAGGACGTACTTGACTTACTTTAACCAGTGATTCCTGACATTATTTGGAGTAAAAAATGTAAACGAAATTTTTTTTCAAAAATTTTTTCTTCAAAATCAAACAAAAAAAAAATTCTTTCGCATGTCGTCACTGGACACTCAGCCGAGTGTCCGACGAACCCCTTACCCCGCCTCCAACTGTTCAACAACTACCATTTTTTTATATTTTAGTAAAAAAAAAAAAAAAAAAACATCAAAAATGTCACCGGAGACCAAAATTTCATTTACATTTTGAACTCCAAATAATGTCAGGAATCACTGGTTAAAGTAAGTCAAGTACGTCCCTTAACACCCTGTTTATTTTTAAAATTTACTAGTGTACTGAATTATTAAGTACATCATCAGGGCACACATCACATCTGCCCTGATGATGGACACTGTAACGCTGTCCGAAACATTGGCTAAAGAAAGAGGTAGCGCAACGCGGCATAATCCCCCAGAAATAAATCACTATAATATTTTTGACTGTGAAAATTTAAAATCACGCAAGACCGCGCAAAATCACGCATGCCGATATATTACGTTTGCAATTAAGTGGTACTCCACACACTTAGCACGACTTATATGGTTTGAATTCCAACAGTTTCAGATTGCGTCCTTTATCCATTAACAGAAAAGATGGCAATTATGATATTATTACGGAAAATGTATCAGAGGTTGCCCACAGGCAGTGATAGGCTAAAGTCCTGAACAGAACTGCCGATTACGGATATAAAAGCCACCAAGAACTGGTAAAACATGAGACATTTTAAGGGAGGTCTTATTATACTCTTGAGACAAGCGATTTTTCAAAATGAAAATGTGCATTATTTCTTACCTGGTAGGAAAATCCATGACAAGATGAAACAAAACCCAATATAACAAATATATTTAGTTCTTCTTTTTAGTGGAATCATATCTCCTAAATATGTAAATACAAGACAGCCGGGTCCACCAATGAAGAAGCCATTAAAGAAACGCATTATCAGAAGCATGCTGTAATCCTGGGACAAAGCCGAGAGAATTGTGACAAAAGAATCGGCTATCAGAGTCGTTAGTAGTATCTTTTGCCTTCCAATCATGTCTGCAGTTATCCCCCAAAGGCAGGCACTTGATATTCCACCTGAAATCAATCATAATTATTACCGGTGACCCGGGTTACTTTAGCCCTGGAGGGTAACATTAACCCAAAGAGAAAAGGGTTTGTAATTCTTGCCACACCACAACCTATCACATCATAACCATCGTAATAATTAAATTGGCCTCGATTGCTCACGATTTACCAGAAGATCATTTTTTAAATTTTTTGCCAACATTAAAAAATCATACCTTCGAATTTTAACACGGAAACATAAAAACTTATTATAGTGCTATATAGCCAATGAATTAACCTGTATTTTACCGTTTATCTCATATTTGTAGGATTTATAAAAAAAATATAAAGAAATCGTAATGTTTATGACCGCGCAAATCCTGTGTGTTTTCACTTTGAAACTGCCATAAGGGGTACTTATTTGAGTCAACATTGAATATTTTCGATTTTTGTATGTTGTCTGTGGTATACTTGATAATGAAAGGTGCATATCTATGGAAAAAGGACTCAATTTTAACCGTAAACAGCTGATTAGAAATTCTGCATGCAAATTTTTTATTTTTAACATCGTTCTAAAAGAGTCTACGAAGTTCGGATTTGCGACATCTATGGTCATAATAGATAAAGCATTTCGATATCTTCGTTTAAAAATAAATGGCTGGCCGGGGAAATGTTTTACGAATGGTACGAAAATGTAGTCAAATTTTGGACAGCTATCAATCGCAGAAAAATAAAAATGGTCCATTTTTCGACCATAATCGCTCCAGTGGTCAAGAAAAGAAAACTGAATGTTCCTCATTTGTTACTACAATATACATACAAATAAATATTAAACATTTACAATTTTGTTTGCATTTTATTATTACTATTGTTCAAAATTGAAAGAAGTTGATTTTAACTGTAATATTTACAGGGTTGGAAATTTTAACTGCTGTACTTGGCTTTTTAATGGCAATTTTGAAAAAAATAAACTCTATAAAATGCCTCATGCATACCTATCATGAAGGCAACATTCACATATCCAATCTGATTTGTAGAAATGTTGAGATCGCATTTAGCTGATGGTAGCAAATACGCTGTGACTCCATTTTGGAATCCAACTGCAAGAAGCCCAAATGCACACGCAGATAGAACCATGTGACTAAACTTTCCATTTCCTGCAACAAATACACAACATTTACACAGGGTTTTCTATTCAAATTATTTATTGTTCTTATTTATAGCTAGTGGTAGAAAGTTTATTTAGTAGTCATACAGTTTGAGTTCAGGTAGATACGGATTTACAATAAAGTTTAAGGTTTAAATTTTTTTATTTTTTATATTAACTCCACACAGTAAAATAATTTCCTTCAGGGGCTAGGTCATCTGAGATGCTGTGTGGAGGGTCGTTTTGAGGAGAGAAAGGAGTGAACAATGGTCTTGAAAAGACCAATGTAATTGTGGCGGTCACTTAACCCGTTCTGCGAAGTTTACCGCTGCGCCACTGACGTCCACAGAATACGCTGGAAGATACGGCATACCTACCTTCAGCGAGTACACCATAACGTAGTAGAAATAATAATCCGCCACCTACGCGAAAGAGCTAGAACGTCTGGCTGTACCGTTCAAGTGCCCGCAGAAAGTTCGAGTGATATCTCGCCTTTGTGTGAGTTCACGCATTACCTACCGGGAGACTAATTACTTGCCACGAGTATATAAGCCGCGCTCGCTTGCTCGGAGCCAGTCAGTCAATACTTTCCATTCATCGAATAAGGAACACAGTCCAAGCAGTGCAGTAACTCTCTACCTGCCGCGCGCGGGGCACGGGCCTCGCGCAGTCAACAGTGAACACCATTTATCCAGCGTGACCCAGGAACATTCCAGCACCTTCGAGGCACTTCTCCAACTACCATCTCGACATGAGATGGCAATCAACATCCTGCAACGAGCAGCAACAACAACCGGTGTAACAGACGTATCAGCGTCGCCACAAGACTGAAAAATAGTACCGGGTCTCAGTGCACGAACAGGATGAAAAATGAAAAAATAATAATGCTACTGACCTCCCGTGCACCCAGTGCCTGATGAGTTGAGGACACTGGATGTGCCTAATCCTCTGCCCAGTCCTGGTGCGTGGCGGTTGCCTGAAGTAGGGCCGGCTTTCTAGAAGAGACTGATGGCACCAGGAGCAAAGCCTAGGCAGAGGTCGGCGGGGAGGCAGTGGTGATAATAAACTTTTCCCAGTAGGAAATAAGAACATGAGTTGACGTTGATGGAAGAACTGATTTATTATGAGAAATGGCCGGGTTTATATACCCGATTTCCGTGACAAAACCGGTCACGTGGTACACTTTTAGGGTGGGAGGTTTTACCTAGCCCTTTGTGTATAAAAGGTGTGCCTTGCTGTGGGCCACCCATTTCTGCAACTATTTGCTCGAAAGTGGCTGTCTAAATTTAGTTTTTACAAATAATTATACAGGTCAGGTTAATGTATTTACAATGTTTTCCTTAAAACTAAAGTGGTTCTACGGATATTCTCTATCCGTAGAATTTTTGTTTGCTGAGTTTGGGTTGATTTTAAGGAAGTTTGAATTTTTGTCGGTAGGTATTTATGTTTAAAAGGGGAATCTGAAGAGTTACAAAGAAGTTAGTATTTTTCCCAGGTCCCCCGTAAGCTTGGCTATTGAAACCTTTTGGTTCCGTCGCTTTACGAGGTCCTGGGATTTTTAAAATGGAGAAAAAGTGAATTGATGCTAAAGTCTCGAAAATCTGCGCAAATGCTGATAGCGCTGGCAGTTTAAGAGTTACAATGTTTATTTATGGCTCTATGGATGCCCCGTAGGACTCTGCACTGAAACGTCTTAGTTTCAGCGTCCTACGGGGGTTGTAAATGAAGTTATATTAAAAAATGATGTGTTTTTAACCAATATGAAGGCCCTTAATGGGGCCGCCCAAACTGGTTTTTTGGCTTTGTAGCCGGAAAGATAGCCCTGAAGGCGAAATGTTAATGACTCTAGTATGTCTCCCGGTGGCAACCTGGTATACAAGTTTTACTTGTTGCACCGGGGCATTTGTGTGTAAAGCAAAAGAACATTTTAGAAATGGTAAAATGTGTGTGGCAAAGGGTCGTTGCTGGCGGCACGGTATTCATGAACCGTGGCCAGGACGAAAAGGCCCTGAAAGGGGGCGACATAATTAAAAAATAAAGAGCAGCCCGCTTGGCGGCGCTGCCGCCTCCTGCAGTGCCATAACAGCAGAACGGCAAGGGAGGGAAGGCAAATGGCCTGGTTGCCTTGGAGGCGTAGCCGATCCTTTGGAGCCGGAAAAACGGCCCTTCTCAGGGGTATAACATATAACATATAGCTAAAATTAAGCATGATTAAAGGAATATAGGAGTCTAGAATGTCTCCCGGTGCAAACTTGGCACACAAGCTTTATTGGTTGCACCGGGGCATTGTACATAACAAAAAGACATATAAATTAAAAAGTTAAAAATATGAGGGAGAGCAACACGTCGGTTACAACCGGCAACGCGCCAGCATCCTCATCCTGCAACGAGCAGCAACCACAACCGGCAACGCGCCAGCATCCTCATCCTGCAACGAGCAGCAACCACAACCGGCAACGCGCCAGCATCCAGCATCCTGCAACGAGCAGCAACCACTACCGGCAACGCGCCAGCATCCTCATCGCCTCTCAAGGTCCCTTCCTGCGTCACGTGTGTGCTCCGACCCACTGGACACACAGCCGCCATATCCCGTCAACACGACGTCGATCGACCGCCTGGACCAAGGTCACGTCTACACCGCCACGGTGTAGGGCAACACGCCGGCTTCCTGAAGACCTGTGATCTTCACCGCCGTAGTGTCCTGACCTTCATCTTCACATCATCGCGCAGCAGCATCACTACTGTCACTCCGCTCCCGCTCCGCATCGACCTCCGCTACGTAGCCACAATAAAGACTGACTCACACATCGACTGACGCCTTTTATTTCTCGTCCCGACTCTACCGATACGGACCGCTCCCTCATAATGAAGGAGGAAACAGAGGCTGGCAAATCATTCCACAGCCAAGCTGTTGAACTCAAGAACGAGTCAAAGAAGCGATCCGTTCTGATGTGACAAATGATAACCGTGTCATTGGACGCGAGTGTGGCATGTTTCCCGACTATGCACTGATGCCAAGGGGACCAATGACACTAGTTTCTCGGAGCATCTTCCATTAAAATACCGGTAGAACATGGATAGCATTCCCACCTGACGCCTGTGCTCTAAAAATTGCAACCTGTTTGTCAAGATGAGAGATATTTCAAACGGATCGTCCGTTTCTGCACAGAATGGGGTTTTTTCAGGCATTTTGGAGTTTCAGAGGCGTGTGCTAAATTCAACCTTACAGTGCGCCCAGTTTTTGGGAGGCTAATTTAACACTCGATGGAGTCCCCGTGAAGGAGACTAGATTTTAATTTCGATCCCTTTTAGACGTAATCAGACATGATTTGGTCTTTGAAACATTAAATTCAACGAGATTATATTTACCCCAAGAGAAGACTTTAAATCTAAAACACGTTATTTCGATGACCTACCAAAATAAAAATTCAAGTATTGTATGTACTAACCTGTTAAATCCAAAGACACTTCGTAGTTGCTGGTTTCGATCCAAATAAACTGGTCTCTTAATTGTATTTCTTCTAATGTGTTGGCTTTTAATTCTGAAATGAACATACTCGTATGTAATATGCATTATTTAACACAAATCTTTCAACGAACAAGTTGTTCTATAACAAGAGAGTATAATCGTTTATGTACCAAGCTTTTTCCTCTTATGTCCCATTATATTTGGTTTGAAAACAATTATGTACTGCAAAATATCAGAAAAAAATAGAGAATCTTTGTTCCACAATGAGAATGACCACTCGCAGGGAAAGCCTTTTCCATTCTGAATTGGTTCTACGAACCGCATTGCAAATAAGCCGCGACGCCACAAACTTGACCATTTACATTCCCAAGGCAAACAGTTTGATCACTTAATTGGAAGAATTAGGGGAGGTAAGCAAGTTAGTCCAAGGGCTACAAACTCATTAAAATGCTACATATAAGTTATGATGTTGATTCTAGTGGCAGAGAAATGATGGAGAAAGTTTTTTTTTTTACATACTTACATCGAAGTCCCATTAAACTGCTGTATGTAAAATATCTTCTATTATTGGTGGAATCCTAAGATACTAGCTGGGGTACCCGGCTTCGCTCAGGGAGTTGGTATGAGATTGAACTGACGTTTGAACCCACGACGGATCTTGCTTTATATACCCCCACCCATACAAAAAAGGCTTCGAATGGTCTACAATATTCCAGAACATTCCGCAACATTCGAGAATGTTCTGGAATGTTCCACCATGATCTGGGATGATTCCAGACTATTCGCGAACATTCTGGAATATTGTGGATGTTCTGGAATGCTCTTGAATACTCTCGAATGTTCTGAACTGTTCTAGAAATTTTTAAAGGACGAAACTTCCAGCCCTTATATCTTCTATCTTCAAAAGCAAGCCCTTCAGGTAAAACGGGAACCATCTTCGTGGATGGGGGATAGAAGGCTACCACACCATATTACTCCCTTCAACGCACCGGGACTCGTTTATGAGTTTTAGCGGCACGCACATTGTACACATTATTTTATAATATACTAGCAGACCCGGCCACACGTTGCTGTTGCTAACGAAACACAACGCCATTTACCTAACCTTTATAAAATCCACACCATCCGCTCGCCAGCTGCCCGCTGCCCGCTGCCCGTTGCCTAAATTGAATATTTGAATTTCTCGTCTTTTCTCTACTATAATAAGCATGTATAATTTATTTATTTATTTTATTTATTTATATTTTTATTAACGCCCTAGTGGGCTTTTACAAGAAAAGAAGCAAATATATAATTTATTAACAATATTAATTACATGTATTACATAAACAATAAAACAGAATAAATATGAATGCAATCGACTCGTTAGGTAAAGAATATTACAACATAAAAAAGAAATGAAATGAAATAGTACAAGTTGTACTTACAAAAAACTAAAACAATTCAGCTTTAAATATTTATACATATTATTAACAATAATAATAAGACCTGACATAGAACAAAGTGTAAATAGAACTGCAAAAATATAAACTAATTAACTCGCCACTAATTATACAATGCTTGCAATGCAACACTGGATATTTGGAAAGGGAAAATCAAATACCTACTTACTCTAGGACATCTATTATCCAATTTCTTCCGTAGAACGAATTTCAAAAGTGACTATAGTACGGCCCGCCAGCCGTTTTAAATCGCACAAAAATATGTTTTCTTTGAATTTCTCGGCTTTTCTCTAATATAATTTACATTTATTATACATATAAACCTTCCTCTTAAATCACTCTATCTATTGGTGAAAACCGCATGAAAATCTGTTGCGTAGTTTAAAAGATCTATGCGCACATACATTTTGAGCGACTTCATTTTATACTATGTAATGATGATACCTACTACAAAACTTAAATTTCTACTCATATAATTTGGCACTTACCTATCTTATTAAAAAAAAAACTCAAAAATGCATCTTTGACCGATTATCTCTATCTCTACATATTATAAAGTAAAGTCCCCCGCGCCGTCTGTCTGTCTGTTCGCGATAAACTCGAAAACTACTGAACGGATTTTCATGCGGTTTTCAACAATATATAGAGTATTTCGTGAGGAAGGTTTAAGTATGTAATTTGTTAATGATTTGTGTAAATTGGTTGAAACATAACGATAATTGTTAGAAGTGTCAGAAAAAAGTCCAGCCGCCTGGTAGCTTTCATCAAAAACGCTGCCTAATCCTTTTGGGATATAACAAAACAATTAATGGTGGGATATTCCTCTATTATAGATCTACAAAAAAGTCCGCAAAGGCATATATCTATCTTTTACGAATAGCTTACTATACACATTATACCTAATATGCAATTGATAAGAATAATAAGATAAGAAGATAGAATGCGTATAGTAAGCTATCCGTAAAAGATAGATATATGCCATCGCGGACTTTTTTGTAGATCTATAAAAGAGGAATATCTCACCATTCGTTGTTTTGTTATATCCCAAAAAGATTAGGCAGCGTTTTCGATGAAAGCTACCAGGAGGCTGGAATTTTTCCGACACTTCTAACAATTATCGTTATGTTTCAACCAATTTACACAAATCCTTGACAAATTACATACGTAAACCTTCCTCACGAAACGCTCTATATATTGGTGAAAACCGCATGAAAATCCGTTCAGTAGTTTTCGAGTTTATCGTGAACAGACAGACAGAAAGACGGCGCGGGGGACTTTACTTTATAATATGTAGAGATATATTATATTGACTATGCAATAAATACATGGGGACATTCAATAAGAACAAATCTTAATTTAGATCAAAATTTACAATTTTTCAAAGTCAAATTACTCTTAACCCTAGAGTGCTCGTGCAATGAGCATTTTGCCGCCCATCATGTTACTTTGGACACGGTGCATTTGTCAAGGTCAAGCATCCTAGTAGCTGACCCCCGTACCTCACCTCCCTGTTTTAGAAATTAGAAGACACTTCACCCTATACCTCACCACCTTGTTTTAGAAATAAGAAGAAATTTGGTGCACGGATGACCGCACGAGCCAACGGTTGTTGTAGGCAGCTGACCGGCAATCAGCAGGACACGGGTTCAAGTATCTTTTCTCGGAAGATTTTTCAATAATAATTAAGGCTAATTGTTTTAATTTCTGTAATTATTTGTTTTAAGCAAAATCTTTTGTATTTTCTTACAGTACTATAATGAACCTACTTAGACCAAATAATAATGAGAGATAATTCAATCATTATAGAAAAAAAACATAAACCACTTTGAAAATAGCAAAATATAAAATGTCTTCTTTGGAATAAAATCACATCTCTACATTGTTCGGTCTCTTTCTACTACAAATTTAGTCATAACAATTTGAATAAAGGTGCTTCATGTGCTCTCTACAAATTGGTTTGTTTCATTTTACACAAAAAACTGGTTTTTTCAATCGTTTTTCCGGTTACACAGGCCGTTATCGCCTTCTTGTTCGGAAACCGATTCATGCTCACTTATTTCTAAATAGTCTTCAGTCTCAGAACAGTCTTCGTTTTCCATTTCTTCATTGAGATATTCTTCTATTTCATTAGGTCTATAAAACCTATTGGTAGCCATTTTCTATGAAATCAAGTTTTAAAAAAGTTACGTAAAAAGTAATAATATGATGGAAAAAACACTTATGTAATTAATTGCTACCTTTTACTTTTACTTCCGTAGCACTCACCCACAGCGCGCTAACTGACTACTTAGATCGTCATCTGTCGTGCTAGACCAGTGGTTCCCAAATTCTTTTGGATCCCTATTGTGGGCGGGCGTTTCAGACTTTCAGGGGGGCGATAGGAGACCCAGAGAAACCCATCTCACCCCATCCCATGTTCCATCCTACCCCATCCAATCCCCATTATGCCCCCCCCCCCCTGTTGTGGGGTGGGCCGTGGGCAAAAAAAGATTGAGAATCTAGCGTGGACCACCTGACGTTGTTCAGGGACCCCAACTCAATTATAATTTTCCACGGACCCCCTGAATGATCCTAGGGACCCCTGGGGTCCGTTTGGACCACTTTGGGAACCACTGTTCTTGACTCTCGTTGAAAGGTACTAAGAGCGGCAACTTCACAAATGCCAAAGTTACTAAACAAAATACGAAGAACTGGGTCCGGTAGACCCATTAGCGAGACCTTAAGTGTTAATTGTAGATGAATATTAATAGGTTCGTTATTTCAATAATTTCACTCTTCTACCTTCACTCCTATAGAAGGTTCGAATGATGCTTCATTAGAGATTTGCTTTGTTAATCAATTAACAAATTCGATAAAAAATTAACAGTGTCAAGATCGGTCCTATAAGGTAAAAATGTTTCTTTTTTGAGATCAAACATTATAATTGTATCTATCGTCAGCGATTCACTGTTTTTCAAAAAATTGTCAACTTTTTAGATATCAATATAGTTTACACAATTCAGTTCAAACACAATTAAATTGCGAGCATGCAAAGGTAGGAGAAAATTTATGATAGTGTTCCCCACATTAATTGAGATTAATTCCTACCATAATATTTTTCTTGTATTTATAGTTCAGGTAACTTATTTAGGTAAGGTAATAAGTTATTACCTTACCTATTTTCGAGTTATTACCTTAATATTTATTAGGCGCGTAAGTCAACTCCTGGGATTAATATAGGAATAGGGTATTTTAAAGTGAAAAGAGCGCATCTGGTTCTTGAAGAAACTGTGTTGAAGAGATGGAAACAAAAGAGCAGAAGATTAAATAGTGTGTCAGCATTTCTATTTTTGATAACGACAATTCGTGTTGGAATTCCTTTCCATTATAATAATATAATTAAACACATAATTTTTTATCACTTAATTTATTTTTTACCTTAATCGCATACGATTTTTTGTATGTTATACTCATGTATGAAATAGTTCAATGTTAACCAAAATCTAATTCTATGTGTATGGCACAAATATTAGAGAAATATATAATATATTTATACATGTATGCTTATAGAAAGAGCTAAAAAGAAAATTGTAATGTAAATTTAATAATTTATTGTGTGTTACATTTATCTAAGAACCAGTGGCGGTTTTCTCTAAAGTGCTTTTGTGCGGTGAACCACCATTAAAAAGATGAGAAAATAAAACAAACTTGTTTTAAAATAATATTATAAACATATAAAATATGTGACCGTAAAAATAAATATATATAATGTAATAATATAATATGAACCAAATTCATTTTTACAAAATGAATTTTATAAAATATATTATGATAAAACTATACTAACAGACAGAACAATTAGTCATAATAGACCTGATATAGTTTTACATGACAAAATTTAAAAAAATAACTTATGTCATTGATGTAGCTATTCCAAATTCCTGTAATATTAAAATCTAATCTAATCTGTTTCTGAAAAAATAAGAAAATATACAGATTTAGGAAATGAGATTAAAAGAATTTGGCATTCTCAGACTATAAAAATATTACCATTTGTCATTTCGGCTACTGGCATTATACGTAGGTCTCTTATTAAAAAATTAGGCATATTAGATTTGTCAAATAATTTATATATAAAAATGCAAAAATCAGTCATTTTAAATACATGAAGGATTACAAAAGATTTTTTAAATATTTGTATTGAGGGATCAGTAGGATTTATAGGTCAAATTAGGAATTCCACAGAGCCGAACCCTCTGATATGACCTCACGTGCCACATTTATTAGTGTTTTTATTTAAGGTTTTAAAATATCAAATATATATTCTATGTAATTATTCTTGTTGAAAAAACAATAATAATTAGCAACGTATATTGAAAAAAACATTAAAAATTTAATTTTTCTCGTTATCTCGTTATTATTAATAATTGTGTTGAGTGTCAAGTGATTTGAAAACAATATTATGTGGGTACCTCTCCCACTTTTGTTGTGTGAGTGACGCTGTATTCGAAGGACAACATAAGTAAATTTTGATTAGATATATCTTCTCTTGAATTTCTGAACCCCCCGTTAAAAAGACCACGAACCGCCACTGCCACGAACCACTAAAATATGATTTAAAATCTAATTGCATGGGTACGGCACAAATTACCAAGAGCTACATATTACACATGTATGGTTACAGAAAGAGCTACACACAAAATTATAGTGTGTATTTAATAATATATTATTATTTATATATATTATGGTGTATAGCAAGACTAGTGGTACAAAAGATTGTAATCAGTTTAGTTAAAATTAAAATTCATATACTATGTACAACACACATAGTTAAAAATACATTTACAAAAGCAGTTCTATTTTTTTTCAAATGTTTCTGGTATTCACCCTTGGGCCATCATTAGGCCATCATTTCAAATTATTGAGAAAGGAAGGTGAATTAATATAATAATTTTATAGGCTCTGCAACCGAGCCCGAAAAGAAGAAGATGGAGAAATACGAAATTACGAATGTTAGAGGAGAGCGCTAACATTTACAGCGACAAAATCGATGCGAAAATTGCGAAAATGTTTAATAAAACACGACTCGTTTAAAATAGAGCAAAAATCTCATGGGCATTATCTTAAACAGCATTTAAAGAAACACTGTGAATTCTTTCATACATATAACTTGTAAAATAACTGAAACAAACATGTTAATAATAATTTTTGGAGCATACTTTGCGATTTTTTTCTATCGAGGGAATTTTATATAATTTGCGTTTCGGTACGGGCAAAGTCTAGATATTATCTTCAAGAATAACATATATTTTTTTAAGCGCTTTAAAACTTACCGTGTTTAAGGGAAATATGTAATAAATCGGTACAAATCCGGGTTGCGGGCCCTTAAATGAGCAAATTTCAAAATTAAATGGAAGATTGGAGTCGAGTTCAGAGATAGAAGAGATAATATGAGATGTTGAAAAAACTAGATTTTTTCCGAAACTTGCCGAAACCGAAACCGAACCTTCGGTCGGTCACTAGTTCCCTCTTTCTGATGTGTCATTCTGCCCACCTAATATTACGGTCAACCATGTCGCAGATTATTACCGACAAATAAAGAGACAATTCAAAAATTACAGTGTTCATATTTATTACTTTGTGATTCATTGTTTTTTAAATAAAATATTCATGAATGTGTATTTTAGAACTAATCATGTTTGTGGTATGTATACATAAAAAATATTGATATGTATACATAAAAAATATTTGATAAAACCAATTACTCATTTGATAAACTTAAGCAGTTCTATTTTATTATAATTTATAAGGGAACGATGAGAAGTGAAAAAAAATATTTATGAAGAATAATAAAGTAGAATAGTAAAGTAACCGAAGAAAAGGTTTATATGGGTATTATAAAATAGCCAAGAAAAGCTATACTTTTCTAAAAATCATTGGTAATTTTATAAGAAAACCATCTTTGGTTATATCCTCCACGTCCAGGTTTATCAAGTTGTGTGCATACAAAATCCCTTTCCAATCATTGTTCGGTGTCATTGGTGAAAGGTGGCTTGTTGAGTAGCGTGTGTCAATTATTTCAATTTTTGAATTCAGAAACGCCCGGGGTCTCAAAAGTTGCGTCTTGCAAAGAAAATGAGAACTGCATTTAAATTTATTTTTTAAAAAATGGTTATTAGCCCGCTAAAATGCATTGAAAATCAGAAAACAAACCTAAAACCATTTTTTTTTTCAATTTTTAATAATTTTTTTTTCAGTAATCTAACCTTATAACGTTGGTTTATTATTAAAAAATGCGTATAACTGACAAAAATGAAAAAAAAGTTCAACTTTATGAATACAAGTAATTCAACAAGAATTCTGATTTTATCCAGAAAAAGTGTTATTTTCCCCTTTTATTTTTTTAACCAACACATCACATATGTTTCAAAAAATTTTTTTTTTGGTTCTTTGTACTGCAGTTATGCAATGAAAAATAAGTTTGGTGCAAAATATAAAATATTAACCCTTTGTTTCATTTTTTTTCCGAATCACGAAATCTATTTTTTTTTCGAAACTTCCGGCCATTTTAGCGGGCTAATAGTGAACAATAATTTAATTTTTTTTTAAGTTTTCGAATAGCTACAGATCATACAAAACTTTTGAGACCCCGGGCGTTTAAATATAAGGTCATTTGTTTTCTCTCTATGGAGAGCGACACACGCTATTGTTGAGTAACTCGATGGTGTGGATGACAGTACAGCTGCCTTAGACATAACAAACTTCAGAGCATGACTGAGTGAATGATACATGATACCACTGGGTATCATGTATCACTCAGACATGCTCTGAGAAAATAAATTATTATTGTCATCTTCTTCTTCAATGACATATAAGTCAATGACATATTATTGTCATCTTCTTCTTCAATGACTTTATTTACATATAATTTCGTATAGGTAGATAAACATACCGATACCTCTTTATACACATACGCCTTAAGGATCAAATCCCGAGTGTATTCCGGATAATGTCGTCCTTATACTCTTCGTTAATTGATTTTTCTTCAATTTCAGTCAATTTGTTTTAATATTTTAATTGGTTAAATTAAATTAAAACAGCGACGAAAGTTATTTAATTTTTTAATACGATATTTCACCACAATATAGAACTTGGCATTTATTACAATATTTTCTCAAAAAATACACAACTTTATTATAACCACCCTGTAACGGACGACAAGTTGAAACAATTTGCTGAGAAAATATTGTAATATTAATTATCTGTTATGTTTTCCTTAAAAAATTTTATCCTTTTCCACAGTTTACATCTTTATGCATTTTGTCTGAAGAAATCTCCTAGAAAACCACTAAAATAACTTGGTAACTAGCATAATTATAAGTGAAGATATTTACTTTCGTGGCGCTACGAACGAACGAATGTTTGGAATGAAAGCAATCACGTGGTCCTCCGCTGCGCTGCTATTGGCTGTGTGGTCTGTTAGAGCAATACGCCCGGAACCGAGAGTTTGAATTTCGCACGTTGGCTAAGATACAGCTTGGATGTTGGAGAAATTCCTATGAAATTTGACTGAACGGCCGGATTAAAAACGGGAGTCCTTTTGGCCAAAGTGTGGATGTTGGATAAATACGCTCGAAATGTTGTTTCATTTTGGAGGACGTAAGACAAAGTGCGTTTTGAAAACCCCCTAAATAATTTTTTTTTAATTTTTTTTTCACTTGCATTGTATACATAATAACTTTCTGAGAACTACTGCATACTTAACTCAATTTCGCTAAAAATGGTCTGTTGGAGTAAAACGAACTAGTGCGACGAATTGCTAATGTAACCTCATACATCAACGAATCATTGGATAAAGGTGAAAAATGTGCCGGTATATTTATCGATCTCAGAAAAGCCTTTGATAGTATATCCCATGAGATTCTCCTAAAAAAACTGAACAATATAGGTATAAAAGACAATGCGATTAAATGGATTTCGAACTACCTAAAAAATCGACCGCAAGTCGTAAAAATAAATCAGATTAATAGCGATAAAGAAATATCAGACTTTGGAATCCCGCAAGGTACAGTAATCGGACCAATCCTCTTTACCATATATGTTAATGACATTTTTTTTCAACCACTACATGGCCAAATTACTTCATATGCCGATGATACGGTACTAATAATTAGCGATAAAACTTGGGAAAAAGTAACATTTAAAGCCACCGAAGACATAAATATTTTAAAGAATTTCTTCGACGTAAATTTACTATCACTAAATGGTGATAAAACATTTGTAATTCCATTTGCAATACACAAAAATGATACCCCTAAAAACATTGATATCATCATCCATGATAATTCTACAACACATAGTAAAAATTATTGTATCCAAAACTGCACAATATTAAAAACAACAAACACAATCAAATATTTAGGAGTTATTATCGATAAAAATTTAAAATGGAAGGAACAAATTTGTCAAGTTGTAAAAAAAATTAGAAAATTGATTTATATATTTTTAAGAATCAGAAATTTTTTATCTGTAAAAAATTTATATCTAATATATTACGCTTTGGTTCAATCAACTTTACAATATGCTATCATTAGCTGGGGATCCGCATACAAAACTAATCTTTCCCCAATTGAAGTTGTGCAGAGGCTAATTATTAAAATAATATTAAAAAAACCCTCTGACTACCCAACGAATAAATTATTTAAGGAATTCCAAGTACCTTCTTTCAAAGATCTGTACAATAGAAATGCATCGATTCAAATTATAAAAGAAAAAGAGAAGTATCAATTTATAACTGAAAATCATACTAGACATAAATATATTTTTTCATGCCCAAAATTAAACACTTCCTTTGCACAAAATTATTATACTTATCAAGGAAGACTTATTTTCAACCGATTACCGGATGAAATTAGAAAAATTAATGATAAAATCCACTTAATAAACTCTGTTAAAAAATATTTTAAAGAAAATCTCAAAAAAAAAGTTTCCGACTAATCTAATCTCAAGAACAACTTATAACTCAGTTTCCAAGGGATACCCCATTCTTCAAATAAGGTAAATTTTGTTTTGTTTTTAACAACTAATTACAATAACTCAAGATACATTATTCTAATAGTAAAATTGTTTATTAGTAGATAAATATTTTTAATTACATATCACCGAACTTACAACTTATTGTTTTTTACATTCACATTGTAATTTAAGAACTCATAACATAATATAGCATTAAAAATGTACACTACTCTTCCAGACACAAGCTAATGCTTCTATGGAAGGGTGGTATTAACATTAGAACATGAACATGTACGCAAATTATTACATTATCTAAATGTACATTATTTTTTATATGTTAAAATAAAAAATAAAAAAAAATAAAAAATAGTAATGATTTTTCATTGCAGAAGATAACAATAAATCAAAACAAAAATATGAAAGAGAACAAGATACAGAAAAACGGAAAAAGACAATGGTCGCAACTGGGACTAGAACCCAGACCTCTCGTCTAGCCGGGACGTGCGCGTTAACCAATTTCGCTATTGCCACCTTCTGTCAAACCGTGATATTTGTCAATCTCATATTTCAAATTTAGAATTAACAATATTATCTTCAACTATGTAATTATTATTTTTCCATATTACGGGCAACTACCCTTTTTATTGGAAACAATCATTCTAAGAATTGGTTTGTAACCTATATAGTGTCTCGGATAAATATATCCGAATTTATTCATGTGGAACTATTGACTTTTTATAAAAGTCTAAAGGAATATTATGTTTTTATAAGAAAAACTCTCTTTTTATGACTTTTGAAGATTATTCCCATCAATGTAATAATATGTCATTGAAGAAGAAGATGACAATAATAATTTATTTTCTCAGAGCATGTCTGAGTGATACATGATACCCAGTGGTATCATGTATCATTCACTCAGTCATGCTCTGAAGTTTGTTATGTCTAAGGCAGCTGTATTGTCATCCACACCATCGAGTTACTCAACAATAGCGTGTGTCGCTCTCCATAGAGAGAAAACAAATGACCTTATATTTAAACGCCCGGGGTCTCAAAAGTTTTGTATGATCTGTAGCTATTCGAAAACTTAAAAAAAAATTAAATTATTGTTCACTATTAGCCCGCTAAAATGGCCGGAAGTTTCGAAAAAAAAATAGATTTCGTGATTCGGAAAAAAAATGAAACAAAGGGTTCATATTTTATATTTTGCACCAAACTTATTTTTCATTGCATAACTGCAGTACAAAGAACCAAAAAAAAATTTTTTTGAAACATATGTGATGTGTTGGTTAAAAAAATAAAAGGGGAAAATAACACTTTTTCTGGATAAAATCAGAATTCTTGTTGAATTACTTGTATTCATAAAGTTGAACTTTTTTTTCATTTTTGTCAGTTATACGCATTTTTTAATAATAAACCAACGTTATAAGGTTAGATTACTGAAAAAAAAATTATTAAAAATTGAAAAAAAAAATGGTTTTAGGTTTGTTTTCTGATTTTCAATGCATTTTAGCGGGCTAATAACCATTTTTTAAAAAATAAATTTAAATGCAGTTCTCATTTTCTTTGCAAGACGCAACTTTTGAGACCCCGGGCGTTTCTGAATTCAAAAATTGAAATAATTGACACACGCTACTCAACAAGCCACCTTTCACCAATGACACCGAACAATGATTGGAAAGGGATTTTGTATGCACACAACTTGATAAACCTGGACGTGGAGGATATAACCAAAGATGGTTTTCTTATAAAATTACCAATGATTTTTAGAAAAGTATAGCTTTTCTTGGCTATTTTATAATACCCATATAAACCTTTTCTTCGGTTACTTTACTATTCTGCTTTATTATTCTTCATAAATATTTTTTTTCACTTCTCATCGTTCCCTTATAAATTATAATAAAATAGAACTGCTTAAGTTTATCAAATGAGTAATTGGTTTTATCAAATATTTTTTATGTATACATATCAATATTTTTTATGTATACATACCACAAACATGATTAGTTCTAAAATACACATTCATGAATATTTTATTTAAAAAACAATGAATCACAAAGTAATAAATATGAACACTGTAATTTTTGAATTGTCTCTTTATTTGTCGGTAATAATCTGCGACATGGTTGACCGTAATATTAGGTGGGCAGAATGACACATCAGAAAGAGGGAACTAGTGACCGACCGAAGGTTCGGTTTCGGTTTCGGCAAGTTTCGGAAAAAATCTAGTTTCGGCATCAGTTTCGGTTTCGGCAGATTTTCTACCGAACCTTCGGCTGTACCGAAACTCTGCAAAAGATCTCAATAAATGATAAATTTAGTCTTAAGAATGTTGTAATTGTAAACACAATTTTAATTAAAATGCTCAATTAATGAGGTCCTTCATTTGTAATGTACATAAGTGTTGATTATTGACAAATTTTTATTCCAACGTAATTTTTAGTAATATAAAAAAAAAAATGTTTTTTTCACATACTTCAATTATTGCGTTGCAATTTGGGAGGCGGGAATGGGTACCGCCGCCCCGGGAACTTTTATTGGATAACCAACACCTCTGCCATAGGTCACCCCAAGTGGTTCGCTACGTTTGGTGATTTAGCAGGGGTGCCCGGGTTCATGAGGTGAGGTTTGTCTAAGTCTTGGAGGCGGATGACCAGGACACACAGAACCCCAGATTCCTACCCACCCCTTAAACCCTCTTCCTTCCCAGAACTCTCCCCTCCTTCCTTTCCTTAAAAAAAAACCTCCACACAGCACCCCCAAAGATGACATAGGCCCTGAGGGAAATTATTTTCCTCAGGGCCTCCTGTGTGGAGCTCATGTAAAAAAAAAAAATTGCATTTTTATTTCATTAAACACATAATAACTGTTTGTATAAGTGTAAAAAATAAGTCAAATTTCAGTAAACAATAGATTTTTAACATGTCTAAAAAAGTTTCAGTTTCGGTTTTGGTTTCGGCTGAAACTGAGACAGCTACCGAAGATTCAGTTTTGGTTTCGGTTTCGGTAGAAAGTCCTGTTTCGGTCGGACACTAGAGGGAACCCTTACCTAAATTCTGGCATATGTTTCATTTAAGTGGCGGACGATGGTACTTTAGATATTTGCATCTTGAAAATGACATCGGAATACGATGGCAATTGTTTTATTCGGCCTCTAGCAAAAACTGACTTTTGCTTCAATTTATTTGCTTTTCACATTCTTACAACCGTAAACCGTCTATGTAAAAGATTACTACATTAAGAATTATTGGTATTATTCACAACCGATAATTTAATAGCGCCAGTAAGAAGAAATGCATTTTTTCACTCGAATAATCATATCTGCCACATGGTTCTTCTCAATATTATGTCGGCAGAACGACATATTCATAAAGAGGGAACTCATCCTGAAATTTTGACATCGGTTTCATTTGGGTGGCGGATGTGATATTTTATGATCTCTGGAGGTTATCTTTAAGGTCGTCTGGTACTTCTTCCCATACAGAAGTTGGCAGAACACTTTTTTTGTCTAACTATTAAAATTAGCCGTCAACTTTGGCGTTAGTTTCGGTAATGTGGCAGGTCGGATATTTTCTTTCCGAAAATGACACTGCAAATAGTTTCTTTCCAGGATACCTCCTGAGTGGAAATCTTTGATTTTTTTAAGTTAAAGCCCAGTAGGTAGTCATTTGGTGCATGTGGCCTGTCGGATAGTCACGGATGGATGCGGTCGCACTATTAATACTTTATTGATCAGTGAAGCTGGTGGTCTCTACTCCGGTGGGTGTTTTCTTAGAATATTCAGATGATTGACCAAATGAACTCATGTTTGAACGGCATCTTGACCTCTGAGTGTCAGAAGCCTAAGGTCCGTAACGCAGAGTGTTGTATCTGAAAATATACCAATAACATTAGTCTGACTTAGCCAGGTGTATTAACTAAGATTAGGAAAAGTAGGAATTCTGAATCATTTTAGAATTTTAATATTTCTGTTCATGGGCTGAGCGTAAAGCAGGTATGCAGTGCCGTAAATAGCCTTTCCTGCGCCCTGTGCGAGCTTCTATAACTGCGCCCTATTTAAGTGGACCCTTTGCCTATTATTCCACCCACTGTGTCTCACTCACTAAAACTCAAACGCAAGTTCACTAGTGCAAATGCGTTGCCCACCCTGATGCTTAAGATTTAATTTTTGGGCCACTTTGGTCTTCATACTTCTATAATAATACCCTGCAAAGTTTCAGTTAACTGTAAATTAATTTAATTTAAAGTTCTTGGTGTGGTAGAGTTTTGAATAACGAAGGTAGCATAGCGTAATATAAATTGAGTTTAAGTATGAATTGGTGAAAAAACGTTTATTCGAAAATATTTGCAAAGATTATTCACAATTCACAACTACACAATACACAAATGAATGAGACCACAAATGAATAAGTTCAGATAGTAAAGATTTAACTTTTTACCCGCGTTGATCTACTCCGTTTTTTCAATACCCATACGCGGTATGTATATGTCATATTTCAAGTACCACGAGGCACGAGGACACATTCACTTGATTATAGATGTTTTTTACGAAAAAAAATTTTACTTTCGAAATATGCCTGAATATGTCAGCATCGTGATAGTTACACGAATATCCTAGCGAGCGGGAAAAAATACTGTGACATAGTAGCGCTTTTATATCGGCAGTCGAAGTTAGCGTAACAAGGGCTGATACGGGCGCGTGTGAGGCATGGCTTTTGCCGTATCAACTGTTGTTACGATCGCGTGGAAAAGGTTAAAGCAAGCCATAAACTTTTTTAAAGATTTACTTTTCGCGCTTTCTTCATTGCGAAATCGTTGATAACCTTTTCATACGACAGGCACCGTCCTATGTCACGTTCAACTGACAAAATCGCTAGGCCGGTCAATCTTTCTTGGCCAATCGTCGAGCGCAAGTAAGTTTTTATTCATTTGAGCTTACTGAATGATCTTTCGCAGGAAGCTACAGCCAATGGCACTAAAAATCTTTATAGCAACTACTACATTGGGAAACATCTCCTTTAAGTTGTTATAGCTTTAAGAAGACCCAGACTTGAACTACGGTCACATTTATCAAATAATGTAGTCGTTTCAACTTGACTCTTTAAACACTAAACACAAATATGCTCGTGCGCTGCCAAAAAAATGAGCGCGATGTTTTTTCTAATTGAACAGACGTTTTTGATGTTACTGGCATGTAGATACGTATGTGTTGGAATCGAGCACTAGTTGCGCAGCGGGGCCGGGAACTTATCAGGAGCAATCAGGAGCAAAATGAAAAAATAATAGTCCTGTCTAGTTTGGCCATTCTTGCGCCCCCCAGAGTTTACGGCCCAGGCCCTGGGCACCGGTGGCACCGCCCTATTTACGGCACTGCAGGTATGCCATGCGGTGAGTTTATCTCCTTCTCCATTGCTCAAACTGTTTGTTAAAATTGCTCAAAATTGCACAAGAAGTACGCAAAATCAAGACTGGTCACAATACAATGTATAGTCTAAAATAATTATTTCTAAATCTTCGGATTTTGGACAAACTTGAGGTAAGGAAAAGTGTTACGCAGGCATTGTGATATTTTGTTTACTTTTTAATTTTTCCACACAGGAGGCCCTGAGGAAAACAATTTCTCTCGAGGCCTTTGTCATCTTTGGCGATGGTGTGTGGAGGGTCTTTTGAGGATAAAGAAGGAGAGGAAATTCTAGGAAGGAAATAGGTATGAAACCGGGGTCAGTGTCCAAGAGTGATGAATGCATAAATCCATATCTCCATCTGCCGGTGTACGGCAGGAAAAGGTCTTCCTCATCCAGTCTCTCCCGATCCGGCCCGCCATGCATAGGTGGGCAAAATGCATTCGTCGTCGAGACATAGACAAACCTAACCCTGTGAACCCGGCAACCCCTGCTAAGTCACCAAACGTAGCGAACCACTTGGGGTGATCTACAGCGGGAGTGTTTGTTATTCAATAAATGGGACAACACCCATACCCGCCTCCCAAATTACCAATTTTTGGTTGTCAGCGCTCACACTTTCTGTTTCGCTTGGAAAGAATGAACAACTACCGGTAGATTTTCCCAAATCTAGGCAATGTTTGAATTATTGTATTTTTCATTTTATATCTCATTCTAAACATTTTGGATCACAATGGATGTTCTTGAAGAGATGAAACTCCTTTACTAATGTATAAATTTATCTAAAATGGTTACATTTTTTAGATCTTCATGGCCAAAGTTTTTTCGTTATTTGTTTTTGGGGTGTAATGCCGTGTTGCACTACCTCCTTCTTTAGCCACAACGTTTCGGACATCGTTACAGTGTCCATCATCATCAGGGCAGATATGTGCCATAACTGCTCTAAAACTATTTACATAATAACCTTTAACAATTTCGTGGGGGTTCATGAGTTTTCAGTGAAAATGATTTTTTTTTTTTTCAAAATTTCTACTTCTTGTAAGGTAAGTATATATAACTGGTAATACACTTTTGTATATGTGTGTATATGTGTATATATGTGTGTATATGCATATATATGTACCCGTCTTAGAACAGACATCGTCAAGTGAGGTGGGTTACCTATTTGTTTGTATATGATAATGTTATATCAAGAAACGCCGGGGTTGCCGGCAAATAAAAAATAAAATCGTACCTTTTAATGATGAGGTTTTTGACCTGCTTCTTCCAGACGAAAGTAAAGAAGATGAACACGCCCAGAATGGTATTTAAGAGGTCAGTGGCAATCGAGATATTGTCGGAGCCTCCGATGAGGAAGCTAATTACTTCTGTTATCCAGCTTATTCCCATGAAGATGAATAGTTTGAGATATACAAAGAACCTGAAATCAAATTGATAAATCATTAAATAAAAAAACTTGAGAGCAAAAAGACGTGAGCCACAGTAATGCGCGTTTTCATCCCGCGAAAAAATATCCCCGACAAAATATTCTACGGACAAAACATCCCCCAACAAAAAATCTACTAAAACCTAACCTAACCTTACTTTACAGGATGTCGGTATTATTTTTGTCCCATTTTTTTGTTAGGTTAGGTTAGGTTTTAGTAGATATTTTGTTGTGGAATGTTTTAGAGATACAGCATTTTTATGAAACCTTTTTAAACAGTTTCTATGTTGATTTATCCTTCGGCAAAACTTTGAACGCGTTTCTCGAAACCACGTTTTTCAACCTGGTTGACAACACATTAGAAAAACTATACATCCGATTTGCTTGCACCAAGTCTTAAACTGTTCGAAAATTCAGTCACTTTTCCTTTTTTTAGATATCAAAATTCCCCCACATGGCCATGGATACTCGATTTTCGAATAGTTTAAGACTTGGTGCATGAAAATGGGATGTATAGTTTTTTTCAATATGTTGGCAACCAGGTTGAAAAATGTGTTAAAAAGTTTCGAGAAAAACGCATTCAAAGTTTTGCTGAAGGATAATTTAACACACAAACTGTTCACATAAAATGCTGTATCTCCGTCAATTTTTGGAATTTCTTTAAAACATTTGGTAAGATTGCCGCCTCTACGTTTTCGAAATCTCCTCCTTCCTCTTTTTCCTTCAATCGGAATGTCTAAGTTCGACATTTTTTCACTATTTGGTTGCGTTGATGTTGAAAAAATTTTTGAATAGCTTTAATTTTTATTACACACTTCACCAATGATAGCCCAGATTTTTGTATATACTTTTTTGTCTGATTAACTTCTTCTAGGACTTCACACCAAAAGGAAAGATAGCATAGAAAACTGAAGTCACACAAAGCTGGTACGAGTTTTGATGCTGCTTCTCTTGTTTTAACGCTTTCTTTGCTGGTGCTGGGATCACACATCTCTTCGAGTGTTGATATAAGCTTCCAAAAATTATTCTTCAGTGGTTTAACAGCGTCGTGATGATCACTCCATCTTGTCTTTGATAGTCATTTAACGGATACGCCTACATTTTTCATTAATATTTCACACCACGCTCGATGTTACACGCGGTATAAGGTCAGAACGAGCGCAACATGAATTTATTCTTTTGGGTATTAGAAATTATATTCGAAAAAAAAAATATATGGTTGCGATGCGTTTCCAAATATGATATTAATATGTAAGTAGCTAGGTACAAGAGTAGGTAGTTGAATATTGATATGTCTTTATAGAGGGATATTTTGTGCACATTATTTGGCTCTACGAGTGAGTTGTCGTTGTCACCCCTTGGTGCTTGGCACCCGGGGCGGACCGCCCCCTCCGCCCCCCCCTTACGCCGCCACTGTCCGTAAGGCTGTGTATGCAACTGCCTAGGGGCTCCGCATCGACTAGGAGCCCCTATGGTAAAGGGGCCCCGAGACGTGCTTTGCATTGCCAAGGAACCCCGACATATTTAATCCGACCGTGAGTACGACACCACGTAGGGATTATTTTATAAAGGGCACTCTTCAGTTTTTTTTTATGGTGAAAATTTTCCATAAAAAATCCAAAATAAAATTAGCTGTTCCGCCATTTTTTCTTTTTTTTTTTGATATTATCGAAATTCCCTTACATTATTATTATTATTATTATTATTATATAATGAGCAGGCAGCATTCTGCTGATGCGCTCATATCTAATTTCAATAGTTTGACAGTAAATTTAATTTTCAACTAAGTTAGTCCTTTTTTCTCTCCAAATATGAATCCAATAGAGCTTTAAATTGGTTTATGTTAGTTGCATCGATGACATGTTGTGGGAGTTTGTTCCAAGCATCCACCACTCTATTTGCAATGAAGTGTTTTCTAGGATTAGATGCAAAAGGTGTTTTGGTAATTTTTTTCGAGTGTCCACGGAGAATTATATTTTTACTAGTAGTGAAGATTCCTTGGATGCCAGGGCAGCTGTAATGTCCAGATAATATTTTGAAGGTCTCGATCAAGTCACCCCTTTCTCTTCTATCTTTTAAGGTTGGTAATCTTAATTCCTTGAGTCTATCTTCATATCGCCGATCTTTCAAAGCTCTTGGTATTTTAGTAAAACGTCTCTGTACTACCTCTATCAGATTTATATCCTTTGCGAAGTAAGGACTTCATATTTGGAAAGCATATTCCAGGAGAGGTCGCACATATGTTTTGTATATTTTTAACATCATGTCCGGTGTTAGGTCAAGGAATGCTTTCCTGATTAAATATGTTAGTGAGTTTGCTCTTTTCACAATCCCAGCGATGTGCGGTTCCCATTTTAAATCTTGTGATATGGTAACTCCTAAGTCTTGTTGTAATGTCACTGCTTTAAGTGGCGTTCCATTAAGTTTGTATGCAAGTGTAGGGTTAGTTTTTCCAACATGTAGGACAGTGCATTTTTCGACATTAAGTTTTAGAAGCCAATCATTTGTCCATTGGTATATTGCATTTAGATCGTTTTGCAGTTGGTCGTGATGTGTGTGTGGGTTGGCATAGAATTTTGTATCATCTGCGAAGCAGCTGGAGTCTGATTTTATTGTACTGTGCAGGTCCGTGATATACAAAATAAACAGAACTGGACCGAGAACTGATCCTTGAGGGACACCACTGGTCACGTTTCGCTCAGATGACAGTTGGTTGCCAATTTGAACTTGTAACTTTCTCTCAGTGAGGAAGGATTTGATCCATTCGAGAAGTCGTCCTCTTATGCCTAGGAATTTAAGTTTGGCCAACAGTCTATTGGTTGGAACAGTATCGAAGGCTTTCTCAAAGTCGAGATAAATTATGTCAGTGGGAATCCGTTTGTCCCACTCGTTTGTCCAATAATCTATGTTAAGAATGAGATTGGTAATTGTGGATCTTTTTGGCACAAATCCATGTTGTTTATTTGAGATTATGTCAAGTTTGTTCAAGAACGAGCGTATCTCGTCCACTATTATCCTTTCCATTGTTTTGCAGATGATACTAGTGAAACTTATAGGCCTGTAATTTGCTGGTTTGAGTTTATCACCTTTTTTGTAGATGGGTGTAATTATAGCTCTCTTCCAATCTCTAGGGAGTTTCCCATCTAAAAACGATTGTTGCATAACCAGAGCTATGGGATGACTGAGAGTTGCTGCACACTTTTTGAGAACAATAGCGGGAATATTATCAGGGCCAGCAGCACTATCTTCTCGCAACCCCTTCAAAATATTCTCAACTGCTGATGGAGTGAATTCGATTTCGCATAGTGAGTTATCTACATATAGATCTTGACTAATAGTTGGTATACTGGTATCTGGTAAGGGAACGTACCCATACTACGTGACCAACTTTTTGCAATTTTTAACCCCCCCCCCCCGGTGACCAAAATCCTAAGCAAACCGCCGCTCATTTGTATGGAGCGTGACATTTTGAAGCCCCCCCCCCCCCCCCTAAACGTGTCACGTAGTATGGGTACGTTCCCTAAGGGTGTTCGCTATGTCTATTTCACTGGTAACTGTTTCGTTAGAGAAGTTATATAGTATGGTTGGAGTAGACACTTTCGAGGCAATCTGTTTCCGTATGTAACTATAAAATGGTTTCTGACCGCTGTCAATCAATTTTTGCTCAAAGTTTTTTCTGGTATTTCTTAGTTGGGACACAAGGTAGTTGTTTTTCCGTTTGTATTCTCTGTAATACTCATTTTCAGTCTCATTTGAATTCTCCACGTGTTTTCTGGATAATCTATAACCATCCCAGGCTGCCATACATGGTGCCATAGACACTGGATTTTCCCCTACATGGTACCATAGACACTCAAACAGTTTAAGAATAGGTGCATGCAAATCGGATGTATAGTTTGTTTAATATGTTGTCCACCAGGTTAAAAAAGTTTCGAGAAAAGCCCATTCAAAGTTTTGCTGAATGATAATTCAACATAAAAAAACCTTTTCAAAAGGTTTCACATAAAATGCTGTATCTCTGTCAATTTTTCGAATTTCTTTAAAACTTTGATGAGAGCATTCTTAACAAGTGCTTCTTTCAGAAAATGGTATAAAAAATTGTCAGTTTATTTTTTATAGTATCCTGGTGCCTTAAAGTGTTTTTATTTTTATTATTGAGGAAGGATTACTAAGGTTAGTATTAAGTATCTTAACCTCTAACTATGGACGTGCGGTCTCATAGACCGCTTGCAGATTGCGAATCGCGTGCCCCTCTCCTCCCGCATACCTTAAGCGTCTGTCCGCCTCAGTAGTCAGTAGCTTCGGTTTTAGTGGCAAAACGACTGTCGAGAGTGAAGGTTACGTCGCCAGCTGTATTTTGGGTGAGCTATTTCGCTTAATATTTTGATTGCAGTCTGTAGGACCGCGCATCCACGTTTGTGTCATAAATTGAGCTCATGGTGATTTTCTTTGTACTAGACTAAATTAATCAAAAATGTTAGAAAACGATCAACCTAGCAACAAATGTAATGCAATGCAACGAAGCAGACATTCTGGCCCAGCACAGAATGACAAGAGGTATTGTTACCCCAGTTCCTCCGCCTTCCGGAATTAAGAGTGTGTCTTATGTTAATTGCAATTAAAAGATAAGCTACGGGTTAAATTTGAGATTGAAAGATATGTGAGTAATGTATGATTGTATCTGCTAGCTTTATTTAAGGGCGCCACTGGTTGTTAAACCAGGCTAACAGACGGTAAAGCATAATTCTCTATCAGGGCCTTGGGGATTAAATACTTTATGATCAATTAAGACTTTTAATAATGAAAAGAAAGACAGTATTCATATAACAGAGTTGATATTATATTTCAAATATAACAATTAAAATCCAGTTAACCAAGAACAATTAAAAATTATAATAATGTAACACTCACCCAAGGATCAACCAAAAATCTATTCTAGCTAAATTTATACTTAAGTCCGATAGCAACAAGGATTGTTGTATGATGCTCTCTGCTTTGCTGCTGTACATCATTCGTCTTTAAAGATTGATCCAGAACCAGATCAAGACCAGTGCCATGGTCAAATTAGCCGCTTTCCATGCATATAATTGATGGATCTTCAAGTTTATTTTAATTTTTCTCCAAATATGTCCGATAGACGGTTACAACGAAGAAATTTCCGAGTTTGTAAAATATTATTTTTATTTAAATTTCTTTCACTGCAGGAAAAATACTGTTGAATCCCGGTCAATTAAATTCTTTATAGATTCTTTCGGTTTCACGCCATTTAATCTTGTAGGTAGCGGAACACACGGGATATAATTTTACATTCCGTAAGTTTTTCAACAAATATCAATATGGTTTAATGAAACTGCATTTTAAATAAACTCGGAAAATATACAATGACCCTTTCGAAAAGGAGTCCACCTCTCTAGGCTGCTTCCCAAAAAAAGTGCCCAGCTCTAAGGAAAAAATGACTTTTTATAACCTCTGATTTCAAAAATAATTGAATGGCCCAAAGTTCTATATTTAAAGAAAAATCAACTGGCGTTTTAAACTAAACAAATATTGAAAAAATAAGGGGTACGTGACTAGACTTAATTGTGATGAAATGTAATTAAATATTTCATAACATTATGGTGCTGCTAAATGATATCTCTAGGTTCCTTGACATTTTCAACATTAGTCTTGAAGGTTTCAAGAGTAATTTTAGGCATAAACTCTAAAATGTGTAATATTTTAATTTTTTTCTTTTCATTTAAAGTTATGTATATTGTAATAGGATTATATTAATCTGTACCTAATGCACAAAAAATAAATAAAATAAAGTTCTAAGCCATTATGCTAAGACTGCCAATAAATATGCACAGGTTGGGCCTTTGTTAAAAAAAATTGTTTTGTTTTAAGAAGTTAATGTTAGATTTTTAATTTTTTTTTTGTTATTTATATTTTATTATAAAATTAGTGAAACTTACTGAAAAATTAATTTTCTTGGATAATGTTCCTACAAAGTGATCTCGAGTAAAAATGACCGAAAAGTGCCTTTTATTGTTAAATGGTTAATTTTAGTTTAAAATAAATATATTTGAACTAAAATGTTTTGTTTTATTTACATTTGGTAAAGTCCGTAAATAAATAAACACAATTATTTTAGGTACAATCAGTACCGGATTATCCCTAAGGCAGAGTAGGCAACTGCCTAGGGGCCCCGCACGGCTAGGGGCCCCGCGTCCCGAGAAAAAATGACTTGCTTCAATTAGTGAGTCAGCTTTCAATATGTATTTATTTTTTTTTTATTTGGAACATTTACAGGTTAATAACATTAGGTACACGCATTAAAGAAAACAACAAAGTATAATAATTAGGTTATAACCCAATAAATAACTAATGTTCATGCACAAATAATAAATAAAAAGTCTATAATTAAAACAAATATATAAACATAGTTGTATTTTACTTTTCGTTCCTTCTATTTGTTGCAACATTATTTATTATCTGAAGTCATTTAAGGTGCCGTGCGTGGTTTATATTGGCATTTGTTTTGTTTGATTTCTAATTATATGTTTAATATAAATGTTGTACAAGCTTCAGTATGCACTACCTTTCTGCTTGCTAAAATTCTTTGGGAAAGGTTGTCTGGAAAAGATCACTTTAGTGACAAGACGGCTCATTGTAATGTTTTTTTTTAAATAATATATATTTTCGTTTCTATGTATGTGTCCTTTTATGTGCAATAAAGGGTTATTGTATTTGATTATATTGTATTCGTTTTTTAATGAATGAGGTGATGGCCTTCCTTTCGTAATGTAGAAAAATATCAGATTAATTATGAATAAAATTACGTTTTCGTAGAAAAAAAGTATCGGTCGAGTCAAGTCAAGATTTTGAGTTATGATGTTCACGAACTTCAGAAATGTTGTTTGCGAGAAAACCGATTTAAATTTTTTAATACTCGAAATATACTTGTATCGAACATGAGGGTCGGTCGCTTAAAACGCTGTACCTTCGTTAGTTTTGCTCTGATTTACTTCAAATTTTGACACAATACTCAATATACTGACATGTTTTACATACATAAAGCCTTGTTAAGGATTTGATCAAGGGAACAAGGAGGCGTTTGGAGGCCCCTTCAACCCCCCCCCCCCCCCCTCCCCGTTAGTCCGCCATTGGTAAAGGGGCCCCGAGACGTGCATTGCCTAGGGGCCCCGATATGGTTAATCCGGCCCTGGGTACAATACTTAATATTTTAGGTATAATACTTAAACTAGATAGATTCCGGCCTTTAAAGATAGCGGTCTGTGAGACTGCACGTCCATAGTGGTGTAACAAAAATGTAACATCCATAGTTAAAGGTTAAGTACTAGGTAAAAAAAAACTTTTTACCACTGCTTTTCGTTGGTGGACTGGTCGTTCCTTCTGTTTCCCGCGATGCTCAGCACTGCAGTTTCACGCTTTGTCGTTAGGATTTTGTAGCTGGTAATGCTGAACATGAGTAGGTTAAATACCAACAAAATTAATACTGGTAAGTAGAAGTAAAAAAAAGTTGATTCCCAATCTGAAAACAATACATACTTGCTTATATTTAGTGTTGTATGAAAAGTCTTCGAGAGCTGCAATCGTGTGTTAATTACAATTAATTTATTATTTTATTAATTTCAATTCCTGATGGGCTTTTACATGAATAGTGTATAATAAAGTGACACAAAAAGATAATACATAAACATTATATGCATGGTAGGTATAAAGATAAATGAGCAAAAGTAATGTATAAGTTTTTAAATTGCAGATGGCATAGAAATAAAATTAAAAATTATCTGCAATTTAAAAACGTATACATTATTTTTACTCATTAGATGGCATAAAAATAATAATATAATATTTTCTATGCCTCTATAATCTCTTTGCCTCATTCACATTCATATATCGTCTCATACATATTCTTCTATTATTCTGACTCTTGACATAGCCCGTCTCAAGTATCTGATTCATTTGATCATGCCATGTCTTCCTCGGGCGTCCCCGGCTTCTTCTACCATTCACATTTGGGTGATATAATCTTCTTACACTACTTTCTTCGTTCCTTCGCTCTACATGACCAAACCATCTGAGGGTCCCTTTTTTAATATTACTCATTATGCTTACATCAGACTTGCATTCTTTGCAGATCTTCACATTTCTCATACGATCATATATACACATAAAATTTGTGCTGCACTTGTGCAATATTTCTTATATGAATTTGATAATATGGAGACCACACTATGGAATTGTATTCCAGCAAGCTGCGAACTAGTGACAAGTGTACGATTTTAATAACTTCTAATGAATCAAAGTCTTTGTGATTATTTTGATTATAAATTCTAGTGTCTTCACTCCTTTGTTAGTTATTTGTTGTATGTGATTTATAAAATTTAATTGGGTGTCAAATATAACTCCATGATCCCTATTTTTTTTAAATTTTTCTAAGATTTAGATATCGAAAAAGTTCACAGACTTACCAACGAACCAGCAACGCGTTTGTCCCAACCCTGGTTTAATATAGAACTCTGGCAAGTCTTTTTTGAATTGCATGAAGGCTAACAGAGCAGTGAGAGGCAAGGGGGCCCCCCAGCCGTACAGGCAATAGAGGATATAACGCCGTCCCTCGGCTTCCCGTCGGCCAAAACGATGCACGCTGACTGATTTCCTGTTAAAAAGGTGAGTATAAGTTAAGTCATTTGACAATACCGGATATTATTTTTAATGAAAATAATCACAGTTGATTTGTTTTCATCAGTATCAACTTGTATGTTGGATGCCGAGCGAATCTCAGTTTGAAATTCTAATTTCGGAACAGAAAACCCACTTCAATTTTACCAAAATTTAAACTCTAAAATAATACCAAGGTACTTTTTTTATCTACTAACTATGCATTCTAAATAATGTTTTTTTATTTAGTAACTATATAAGGGGGCGTTCAAGTATTACGTAACGCAATTTTTGAAGATTTTTGACCCCCCCTCCCCCCCCATGTAACGCGCCGTAACGTTTTTCCGTATCACCCCCCCCCCCCCCCCCCCCCCTAAACGTTACGTAACGCCCAAATGACAATTTTTACCTGAAAGTCAAAATTAAGTTGCGCAAAGTACTGTAAAGTCGCTTAAATATTTTTTTCTTCTTTTAATCGCGTTTGCGGTGATAAATAAAACAAGAGATTTCGAGAACGAAAAGGATTGCCAACTTGGAAGATTTTAAGTAACTAGTTTTTTTTATCTAAATAAAGAAAACCATGTTACGTAACGTGTTGTTCGAAACCCCCCCCCCCCCCCCCCCGTAACGCACAGTAACGTTTCACAAGACCCCCCCTCCCCCTCCAAGTGCGTTACGTAATACTTGAACGGCCCCTAATATTTTTTTCATTTTTCAATGAAAAATGTTAGTTAGATGTAAATATAAAATAGACAATATATTCGTAGTCCTCCTCGCTAGGAGATCCTGTGCTGAGGGGGACTATGCTTTGGATAAGTTTTTCAGATAAGTTATCTTATAATATGAAAATGACGACATGAAATTTGAAAGTTTTAGTAATAATCTAATAGCCACAAAGAATTTGAAATGTGACTTAGAATGATTAAACAATGTTAACATGAAATAGAATAGGATAGATAATATGTATGTATTTTTTATTTTAGCCTCCTCGAGGATACTTTCTGACCACAATTTACACCTACATATTTTTCACATAATACCAATGAACTGGTAATATTTGAAAGTTATTTCATGTATTGATCATTCGATTAATGGTAAAATTATATTATGTGTGTCGTTGCTTATCCAGAATATATAATGTGAGATGGCGCTCATTTTCACGCCAGCGCCAGTCGTATCTGCTGCTATATCTTGAATTTCCCGCCTTTTTATGTAGCTTCCTTCAGATGTATATTTGTCACCTAAGCAGTTGGCATTCTGATACGCCGTTTTAAACAATTTTGGCGTTGTTTCACCTACGTCCGGTCGTGAAATTTTTCGTTCGTAATTGTTTAACGAAAATAATATCTGTTGCTACCCGCAAATGCTGTAATTTTATGAAAATTTAGTGCAAGTGAATAGTGCGAACATTTTTGACAGATTAGCGTATTCCTAATTCCTACTACGCTATATAAATCTGCGTCGCTTGTTTCTCGTAAACGGGATGACGACGCGCCGATTTCGCAATCGCTTCTCGGCCTGTTGGCTAAGATAAGTGTATTATCTATCCTATCAGCTTAATATCTGATAGTTCCCGCAATACGGGACCAGTTTATTGAACTGGTTTTTGGAATGTGACAGGATGTTCGGGGCTTGCTCCACTCCTGTCGCTAGTTGGCCTGGCCGGCATGCGTGCCGCCGGGATCGGCCCATTCCATACTAACGATAAATTAAGCTGAATGTATTGTCTTACTAATTACCTGATTTATGGATCAATTGTAGACACATTTAACTATTTTTTTTCCACCTTTGGAATTAATGTAAACGATTTTTGAATGAAATATGACCATCGGTGATGTCATATTACAATATTCAAATTACAAATACGAATTCATGTTCGTCTGATAATCGTTTGACGCAATTTGATGTTTAAAATTAGACTTATCTATAAGTGCGCCTACCTCAGGGTAGCCACTCGGTGCACAACCGCCCTTCAATATCTAAGGAGGTTGTTGCCTTTCCCCCCAAGCAAACATCAAAGGAAAATATGGCATTTCCCTCGTTTCCCAGGTGGGCAGACCACGGGAGAGACCCCCAACATTCCTCTCGTACGAGGGATAAGGGGAGGGAACAGAAGCGTGGCGCGAGGGGGCAGACCTCTCGTGGCCGCTTCAACAAGTGTCGGCGCACAGCCGCCCTTCAATATCTAAGGAGGTTGTTGCCTTTCCCTCCAAGCAAACATCAAAGGAAAATATGGCATTTCCCTCGTTTCCCCGGTGGGCAGACCACGGGAGAGACCCCCAACATTCCTCTCTTACGAGGGATAAGGGGAGGGAACAGAAGCGTGGCGCGAGGGGCTGACCTCTCGTGGCCGCTTCAACAGGTGACTATCAACCATTTCGGGAGGGTCAACTACAGGATTATTGGATAGAATGGCAGGCCCTAGATGCCCCAGAGACCATCTTACATATGATAAGAGGATACCGCATACCATTCATCTGAGAGCCCTTGTTGATAAGTCCAAGCCAAGCTTCCGCAAGGAGGTTCAAAACGACAGTAACCCTGGAAATGACAATGATGAGAGATGGTACATGGAAATAGCTGGCGACAATGCCACCTTCCTATCAACACTTTTTCTGGTTCAAAAGAGTGACGGCTCGAAACAGCCGATCTTCAATTTAAAAGCTATCACAAATTGGATTGCAGAAATCCTGCATAGGCAGTGTATCAGGATCATTGTGTACCTAGTAAAAAGACTTTCTCCTGGCTCATCAGACCAGAGAGGTCCTCAGTCAAACATGAGAAGCTCTTTAATTGTTAGAGCGGTTAGGTTGGTCGGTAAATTTCCAAAAGTGTGTCCGTCAGCCAGCACAGTCAGTGGAATATCTTGGAATTGTGTAGAACCCCCATCTGAAACAGAAGTTCTTAACCAAATACAGACGCCAAGGTCTTTGGAACTCACTTCAGAGCTTCGTGACAAAAGGAAGATGGACTCTGAAAGAAGCTCAGAGTATTCTCTGAAAGTTGAATTTTGCTCCCTTTGTGGTCCCCAGAGGTCGACTCCATACTCGGCTGATTCAATTACAGTTAATGCTGAAGCTGACCCCTCAGCAAAAGTCTCCGATAAAGAAGGAGGTCTTGTCGGAAATGAAATGGTGGATGATCAACTTAGATCATGTTTCAACTCTTCATTTTCCCAGCCCAACACATTTTCTGACTACGGATGCGGCAGATCACGGCTGGGGAGCCCTGATCGACTATGTACCTCTGTCGGGTTGTTGGACAGGCAGTTAGAGGGGGGGGGATATTGCAACATGAAGGAGATGACAGCAATCTTAAATGCCTTAACGTCTCTGACTCAGAATTTGAGAAGTTCTTCGTTACTCATTCAACCAGACAACAGGACAGTCGTAGCCTACTTGAGGAACGAGGGGGGGCACCAAGTCGATGGATCTCCTTCATCTGACATTTCAGATTCTTGCGCTTTTGGACAAGCACAGAATCTCTTTACAAGCGCAGTATTTGCCGGGACGCTACAATGGCCTCGCGGATCATCTATCCCGAGGGATGACATTACCAGAATGGCACCTTCTACCCCTAGCGGTAAGAGCTGTTTTTCACAAGTGGGGCAGTCCAGTAGTGGATCTATTCGCTTCCTCGAGGGCTCACGTCGTGGATCAATATGTCTCGATAGATTCCCACGACAAGAGAGCAATGCTTCACAACGTGTTCAGCAGGAGTTGGAATTTCCCCTTGGCATGGATCTTTCCTCCCCCCTGCTTAATGCCACGAGTGCTGGCACATCTGAACAAAAGTCATCAGGGATGTACCTGGTTGTAGCCCAAGTTGGCCAAAAGTGTTTTGGTTACCAGACCTAAAGAGAAGAGCCCTAGACCGACCTCACATAATACCCATGTTGGTCGACAACTTGATAGACTTATCGACAGGACTTCATCATCAGCAGGTCCAGACGCTCCGACAACAGGTGTGGAAGATTGGGGGTGGAGTGAAGCATTGAACGATTGGTCACAGCAAGAGAAAGCTCTGTTGAATGCGGGTTGGCGCAAATCTATGCTTTCAACCTTTCACATGGCATGGAAGAGCTGGAAGGAATGGTGTGCCATTAATAATATGTGTCTTAATAACCCTTCGGGATCTCAGCTGGCACGGTTTTTAGCATACCTAAGAGTGAAGAAAGGCTTGGCTCCCGGTACTATAGCGCTTCACAAGTCTGCAGTGTCGGTTTTGTGTGACCCCAATGGCGATTTGAGGATAAGTAATCATCCCTTGGTCAAGCGAGTGATGAGAGGTACAGGGAATTATGCAAATAAGAAGCCTAGAGCATTTACTTGGGATCCAGGACACTTGGTATCTTGGCTTTGTAAAAATCCTCCAAAAGGAACCGACTCTTTTCGAAGCATCTCGTAGATGTTCTGTTATTTACTTCTGGCATCAGAAATACGAGTACATGATCTGACCTTACTACATACTAGTGATGTAACGAATGTTATTTTTTTAGCATTCGCGAATGCGAATATCTGCTACGGACATTCGCGAATGCGAATGCGAATATTGAGTTTTTTTTTTAATTTGACGCTAATTACGTATGGCTTAGCGGCTCACGTTTGCATCTTGTTCCGAGAATTTCCGAGTTGATCTGAAAAAAGCCGATCGGTTGTTTTATTTCATTTGTCATCTGCTCGTAAACAAAAACAAGTGAATTTTATGGTTAAAGTGTGAACGATTAGTGATAAACAGGAGTAAATCAAAATTCTAGTGAAATTTGGATTTACTTTACACTTTGCGATGCTGAACGTGCTAAATTACCAAACATTAAAAACTTATGAGTTTGTAAAGACTGATAAAAGTTTCAGAGAATAATTTGTTTTTGTTTGTTTACATTACACTATTATATTTTATTGTTTTCTAAGTTCTAATGAGAACTTAATTTTTATTTAGTCGTGATCTGGAATCTTGGAAATAGATGGTAAATAAAAAATACCAAATGATAAAGTAAAGTGAAGATTGATAATGTGATTAGTGATTACGAGGTTAACTTACTTTTTCTAATAATAAAAAATAAATAAGAAATAAATGGATTTTTTTATGAACATAATATTATGTTTTTTCTGATGTTCATATTCGCAAAACATTCGCTCGAACTTTGCGAATGCGAATATGCAAAAACATGCGAATATTCGCGAATGCGAATGCGAATGCGAATATTCGTTACATCACTACTACATACATCTCCTGATAATCTTGTTGACAATGATGATCACATTATATTAAAGGCTAGTTTTTGGTTCTAAGACGGACACCTCTACACATAGACAGTCTGGTTGGAAGCTTTACAAAGCAGAGGATCGTAATATAGATCCTATATTTTGGTTGAGAAAGCTTATGTCTTTGGGTGAGAACAGAAGACATGAAGCTGGTGTTGAATGTCTGTTTATTTCCACATTGGGGCCTGCAAGGCCAGCCTCGAGAACTGTTATTGGTGGATGGATTAAAACAATTTTGAAGGATGCGGGGATTGATGCCTCCCCTGGGAGTTTGAGATCAGCAGTAGCTTCAAGAAGTTGGCTGGAAGAGTGTCCTATAGACACCATTTTGGAAAGAGGAAACTGGCGTTCAGAAAACACTTTCAAGAAATATTACAGAAAGCAAATCAGAGGTCTCAATGTTGAGTTGCTGAATCCTCCTATTCACTCTCAGTCTTTGACTAGGTTATTTGAAGCAATACAGAAATAGTCACAATTTTGGCTTTAGAATTGTCACCAAGCGATAACAAACACTTCTCACATTATATATTCTGGATAAGCAACGACACACATAATGTTGGAGTTTTACCTACCATTAAAACTCTTATTATGTTGTCTTGCTTATCCAGAATATACTTAAGCTCTGCTTGGTGAGTCCAAATTGATTAAAACGGCGTATCAGAATGCCAACTGCTTAGGTGACAAATATACAACTGAAGGAAGCTACATAAAAAGGCGGGAAATTCAAGATATAGCAGCAGATACGACTGGCGCTGGCGTGAAAATGAGCGCCATATCTCACATTATATATTCTGGATAAGCAAGACAACATAATAAGAGTTTTAATGGTAGGTAAAACTCCAACATTATGTGTAACTTTTGAGAGAACTAATGCAGAGGAAATAATTTTCCATAAAAGTTTAGTTTTTGCATTTAGTTTTGAGGAAACGAGTACCTAAATAGGTAATTAAAGAAAGAGTTCACCTCATTTATATAAAATGTAATCGAAGCCCTTGGAATAAAACCTCAAATTTTGCTAACAAATCTTTTTTGAAAAGAGGGAATTAAAGACGAATACATTTTGATATTAAATTAAAGCAAATCACTACGTAAAACACCACTTATTAAAAAAAAAAATATATATATATATATATTGTGGATAGAACTGAGAAACACCTCAGAAAGGTCATTAAAAGCTATGAAAAAATAATTTTAAAATAGCCGATAACCTAACCTAACTTAATCAATTTTTTTATCATGACCTTTCTGAGTTGGTTTCATTCTGAGTTGGCCGGTCACCTTTATTTTATTGTGAAACAAAAGAGAAGGGGAAAATATATTTTTATACCATTGAACCATTGAAGAAGATAATACTCAAGGCCGTAGCCAGGGGGGGATCAAGGGGGATTGATCCCCCCCCGAAATTGACATTGACACCGAGGAGGTAATTGATTTGTTCGCTGCAAAGAAAGCTAGAAGACTAAATTTAATTTTGTAATTATAAAAATACACGATAAGATTGAAAGTAACACCATTTAATTTATTTTATTAAAAAAAAAAATTTTAAGACATAACGTATTTCTATAAGGGAATGTACCCATACTACGTGACACGTTCGGGGGGGGGGGGGTCTTCAAAATACCACGCTTGGTACAAATGAGCGGCGGGGGGCTTAGGTATTTAGTCACCGGGACCGGGGGGGGGGGGGTTAAAAATTGCAAAAAGTTGGTCACGTAGTATAGGTACGTTCCCTAAGCACTGTTTCACCAAACAAAAACCCCCCGAAATTTTTTTCTGGCTACGGCCTTGATAATACTAATAAAAATATGAAAAAGAATAAGACACAGAAAAATACAATGTCTAGTTCAAACGCGGTAGAAGTGAAACCTTCAGAAAACTAAGGTAGAAAAGAGTGGGGAGGCTAAGAAGCGCCGCACAAAGAGGAGGCATTATCTCGCAGGCTAAATCCTGTAGATTTTTGTCTCTTTTTAGTGCCACTTTTTTGTTTCATCGAGTTTCAAATCACAACGGTGCCAAAGAAGTTTTCGCTTCCAAAAGTAGTGATCGCAATTGGGACCCGAACTCGAGGATCACTTGTCTTTATATAATATTGTCTTGTATTATAAAAAAAGTTATTCTAACAAAATTCATATACTTTTTAATGTAATAATATTGTATAAATCATCAATAAAATATTATTTATTTATTTTGACTTTTTAGGTAAATCCAGTCGCAATAAATTACGTAAGTGCATTAAATTTATGTACTTATACATTTTAATAAGTCAGGCTCGCCTCATACGCCATTCATATTCACATGTCTCGTAATATTATATTATCATAGACCGCACGGAGCAGAAACGGCGTGCATTCGCCGCCAGCTCGGAAGTTCCAATGAGCGCGACCGAGCGCTTGCCGCTTGTGGCCAAATTATCCGACCTCGCCGGATCGGTGGCAAGCTCTCGCAAACTCTTGCAAGCCTACGCAAACGCGCGCTCCAGACGTTGGGACTTGTGGACGCTTGCCGAGGCTCGCCAAGCATTTGGACCCCGCTTCAGAAAGGAAAAATTTTAAAATTCATTCCTGGTTATTCGCTGGTTTGGGCTGCTGTGCGCGGGGATTACTATCCTCATATTTCACCCTCCGGTTTAAATTTATTGTCGTATAATATAACTTATACCGTATAATATAACTTATACCATATATAATTTATAATGTAGCTTTGTTTAACAAAAAAATTAGAATCTTGCAAGAGCTTTGAAGGAGTAACCATCTGTTACTTATACCAGGGCGGGTAAGTGGTGGATAACCTCCACTGTTCCCGACAACATTCGAATTCTCCCTGCATCATTCCAAGCGGAAAGTATTCTTTAGTAAGCAGAGGAACGAACCCACAATGATAGGTAATCCGATGACTAATTATATATAATAACGAAATACAAATAAATACAAGTGCGCCAATACAGTGCTTTAGTCACCAGATAAAAAAAAATGAATGCGGTTTTAATACCACAAAATGACGGAATCTTTGCCACAAAACTTTTATATTTAAACATTGAAGACAATCTTAGTAACTCTCATTCGAAAATTTGAAACAAAAAAATCAGACAAAGATATGGTCACATCTAGGAATTGAATCCAGGAACTTAGCCTCGCCGGGGCTCTGCTCTAGCCCAGCAGCACAGTCCCGGAAAGGCTAAGGTCTTGGGTTCAATTCCTAGTGTGACCGTATCTTTTTCTAATTTTCTGTTCAAAATTTTCGATTGAGATTCACTAAAATTGCCTTCAATGATTAAATTTACAATTCGAGACTTTGCTCATAAAGTCATTCTAAAAATACACAAAACTTTTATGTTTAGAAAAGTTTATGGACAATGGAAATGCTGGCAACGCCGCTTAGCGGATTCTTGTGGGACTGCCAGGTGACATTGGCGGGAGTTTTAACTGAGAATTTCACACGAATATTGGTAAGAAACGTCGATTTGGCTGCAAAATGATAATGTTTATCTCACTATATAGGTTTTAAATAAAGCTAAGTACATAATATAAGTTTTGTTGTAAGGTAAAACTTTTGCAACTTTGCTCATAAAGTCATTCTAAAAATACACAAAACTTTTATGTTTAGAAAAGTTTATGGACAATGGACATGGTAGAAATAATTTTCTAACGTGAAAACTTTTCCAAACTGGGGAGATTTGTGAGTCAGGTTGAAATGGAGAAGGAAAGAAAAACGAAAATTTGGTATTACCCTAATTCTAGTCTATTCATTTACAGTTGAGAAATGAAATATTGAGAATTAAAACAATGCGCCGATACTGAAAGTTATTATGAAGATATATTATGAGGTGGAAAAGTCGAGGGAGGCAACAGCGCCCATATGAATGTATTGTGCCTGGTGCCAGAACCACTTTGAAATTCGTGGTGAAAATGAACTCAGGGCCAGCATTTTTCAATAAGGTAGGAATCGTAATAGCGCCAATAGAAGAGAATTTGACAATGGATTCGGAAGGCGAAACAGCTATCATGTGTTACAATCCCGAGTAATCAGTTTGATTGTAAGAAGTCTCTTAGTTTAGCATTTAATCAGGGTATTCTTATTACTTATTCGAAATTTTTAATTATCTTTTCTCTTATTCGAATCTAACAGTATTAGTATGTAACTTTGTTTAGAAATGGCCTAATACTAGTTCTCTTTCGTCCCAAGGTTTGCTTACAGAATAGAGGTGTGATTGTATTTACTTTAACGGTAACGAAAACTGGTACTGCGGTACGGAAGGTAACGATAAGCCACCATAGTATACTCTCACACTTCAAACAAATGCAGAATGTTCACAAAGAAACAGTATTCTTACGAGAGGAGAATGACAAGAAAAACACCAGAATCTCTTCCCTGGAAAGTCGACCTGCTGAATTAGAGCAAGAGAAGCTCTCCGATAGTGTGAAAATGGCGGGGGTGCAGCTGCAGCCGGGAGAACAACCCACGGAAGCCATAGGTACTACTAGGACTAAGCCACTCACTAGGACTGCCCCTGCTACAACAAGACACTCGTATGGTGACCAGGACAAAATATCGCAAACGGAACACCCTGAATAAACTACACATTACCTTCGAACCTAAGCTACACATTACAAGGAACTTTTGTAGAAAACTATGCAAACGTCTAAAGAAACCCTCTACCAATTTGTGTGGTTTAAATCTAGCAAATTGCTTGTCCGCAAAGCAACTGGGTAAAAAATTATCGAAATCAAACATGAAAATATCTGAAAAAAGGGGGAAAACTAATGTAGATGACTAAGCCCTCTATTGCAATAATTTAATAAGGCCAAATTATTAAATACGAACTTAACTAGCACTCACCAACATTATCCAACTAATGACAAAAAACTATGTGATTCTATTTTATATAAGATCCCTCAACAAAAACTATGACGAACTAGACAAACTCTTGTGCGATCCATTATCACATATGGCATCCTGGCTTGGGGAAGTGCAGCGATCACAGCAAATGACCCAATAGAAAAAATAAAAAATGCAACACAAACTCGAATGAAATTTATGAAATACTAGTCGTCATGACAGTAAGGCAACTTTATGCCAAATCTGTACTACTATACTTCTTTCAATATAATCTCTACTTTCCAAAGCAACCTCAAACAGCAATTAAAACCAGGGCCTCTACAAAAAAAAAACAGTAAATAGATAACACATACCTCACACAGACAGTACTACCACACAATCAAAATATACAGGGTGTTAAGGGACCTACTTGACTTACTTTACTTACCGTAGACCACAACTTTATTTACATTTTTACTCCAAATAATGTCAGGTTAAGGAAAGTCAAGTACGTCCCTTAACACCCTGTATCACTGCATGCCCACCACACTGAAACAACTACTAAATACACCTATATCTATAATTATTCACAAAAACATAATCACATGTTGGATCAAAAACAAGGTATTCACTTAATTCAAAACATAACTTTATATATATATGTATATATTTTTTTTTTACTATATATTGTAAAACAGAATTATTCCAATTACAGTACAATTTAGTTATCATATCAGCATTTAGGCAGGTGACTCTTCAATAATAGTTTTAAGGCATATCTTATAGAGAACAGTCACTTACATCCAAATGGTTTGCTAGTTCATTTAACCCACCACTCCCCTCATCATGCTATACTTTGCCAGGACATCTGTTGTGCCATTCGGTATTTTAAATAAATCATAATGTCGACCTCCAGCTGTAGTGGTTGGGTACATATAAATCACAACATCCCAAGAGAAATGAGCTATCGATGAAATTTTTCCAAATTTTGAAAGACAGAATAGCAAGATTTGCTTTCCGCCTAGTTTCTAGACTCACAGAATCAGTTTCCTCAAGTAAGTCAATGTGGTTCATGAACCTTGGATAGGTTCTATGCTTAAGCAAACCTGAGGAATTTCTTCTGGATTTGCTCCAACGTATCAATGTACTTCTGGTGGTACGGTGCCCAAACATCGCTCGCCTACTCCAGCTTACTTCTCAGTACGCCATTGAGATGCATAAGCCAATGTTTTTATTTATTGTAACACCTAACCAAATGTAACCCAACCCAAACAATTAAAAAATAAAAACTTTGTTTTGGGACAGAAAATATTTTACCACAATATTATTTATACTAGTGGAATGTGGTCCATAGAAAAATATACCTAAGTACCTGTTTTCCAAGATAAGTAATTATTTATCTAACTCTAACTGCCACTAATCTTAAATTTGTGTAGACGATACTGCCGCCATGATCCCACCCACAGTGCCCTTCTTGACAATATCAAGGAGGATACTGTGTTTTTACTTATGCCTATATAATAACACTTAATTCTAAAGATGCGAACACCCAGCAAACACTTCAGCACAGGTTCTCCCGGTGAGGTGTTCACAAAATGCTACAAATAACCTTTTTAAATACAGCTTCTGAATATTAAAATTTTTTGGTACTAATATGTAAACTAGAGATGAAACAGATAGTTGTTTGGCTGGATACCGGATACCGGATATCCAGCCAGCTGCGAGGCCGGATGGCCGGATATCTGGCGGCTGGATATTCGGCCCATTGTCTCGTTGCATATCGTGACGAGTTTAGCTTAGAATGCGATCAGATCAATTCGGGCGGTTTCAGTTGCCATTGTGAGTATTCATGAGTGATCGCGAAAATATTCTCTTTGATTAGAAGAAGAACAAGAGGTATATTATGGTGCTTCAATGTCAGTATTTAATCATTTTAATAATCTCTGTGTTTATTACGATTTTTAGCTCACTATAATGGTGATTGTGATTATTTATTTTTTTATTTTATTTTAAATACATAAACGGCTATACTGCCTTTTATAAATAAACATATAATAGAGTACAAAAGTAAGAAAAATAATATCATTACATAATAATAGCTTTAAACTTAAAAATAACATACAATTATTTTATGTATCACAACAAAAAAGAACAATGAGAAATATCATCATTTCATTTCAACATGTCCATATTGCGTATATAAAGTTACATTATGGAAAAAATAAAAAACTTAAAAACTGAAACTTCAAAATAACATACAATTATTTTGTGTATCACAACGAAAAAGAACAATGAGAAATATCAACATTTCATTTCAACATGTCCATATTGCGTATATAAAGTTACATTATGGAAAAATAATTTTTGAGTGCATGTTTATATTGCGCTAATTTTAAGAAATAAATGTCGCCGATGTTAGCATATTCATTTCCCAAAATGTGTAATCGACTGATTGGTGAGTAATAATGCGATAATGTATGTGTGTTATTATAGTAGAACGGTAGAGTCAGTCTATTGTTAGCGCGACCAGGGCAATGAAATCGTATTAGTTCTATTAAATCAGGGGTATCCAAGACCGAGTGAATTATTTTATATAATATTAATAGATCACAGATTTTTCTGCGATCTGATAAATTTACGAGATTAGTCCAGTTCAATAACAAATTATAGTCCACGGATTCTCTTGGAATACCTAATTTAAAATTAATATACCTAAGGAATCTATGCTGGACTTTTTCAATCGCTTGAATATGGATATTGTAGTGTGGAGCCCAAATCGTAGAGTTATATTCTAAAATGCTTCTCACTAGCGTTATGTATAAAATATATTAGTTAATCAATCATGTTAATTTATGTTGTCGCTACTCTGCAAAGTTTTTGTAAGTTTTTACTAAAAGTTTTTAGTTTAGATATTTACTATTTATGTATTTAGGGGCCGTTCAAGTATTACGTAACGCACTTGGGGGGGGGGGGGGGGGTTCAAAGGACGCGTTACGTAACATGTTTTTCTTTATTTAAATGAAAAACTAAGGAATTGAAATCTTCCAAGTTGACAAGCCTTTTAGTTTATGTTGTACGGGGAATCCCTCGACTGTATTGTGCGTCATTTTCATTTTATTTTCATTGTCAGTATTCGTTAGTGTTTTAAACACGAAATACGCATAAACACAATTTGCTGTAGTCAGTGTTGTTAATGTGAGTTTTTAGCAATTATAATGTCCTCCAAACCGGGAGATTTACATCATCAGCTGTTATTGGCCTATAAAGGCTCTCATGCTGACTTGCCAGCGCAGCTCAACCAAAAAATGCCAACCAAATTTGGAAGACAGCAAAAGAAAAATAAAAAATTATGCAACATATGAATGATGTTATACGAGAGTTTTTGGTAAGAACAACGCTTTTTTAGTTATTACACACAGGTTAGTTAACTGCTAAAATTTAATAATATTACCTAAAGCTAGGTTTCGTAGTAAATGCATAGTTACACTCAGAACATGAAAAAGGTTTTCTTCACTCTGAATCGTTCTGTGGATTTTTTAATCTCCCTTTCGAGAACTTGAAATACCACGCTGGGACAAAAAAATAGTTTTGTCTGCTGAATGTGATTTTTCATGCCTCTTTGTAGAACACGAATAGTTGCAGTAGAAACATGTAAGTGGTTTTGTAGCACTGTGAGTCAGCAAATGATTTCTAAGAAGTTCCTTTGTACAACATGAATAATTGCAGTCGGGACACGAAAAAGGTTTTGGTCCAGTGTGGGTAAACATGTGAATTTTTAGATACCGTTTTGTAGCGCCTGAATAGTCGCACTCGGGACAAGTAAAAGGTTTTTCATCACTGTGAATTAGCAAGTGCCGTTTTAGTTTTTTTTCGAGAATAAGAATAGTTGCAGTCAGGGCATGAAATGGGTTTTTCACCACTGTGAGTAAACATGTGATTTTTTTGTTTCTCTGAATAGTTACAGTCGGAACATGAAAAATGCTTTTCTCCATAATGAGTAGAGTCAGCAAAAGAATTCTTGGATATCCCTTTTAAGAACACAAATAGTTGCAGTCAGGACATGTAAAAGGTTTTCTCTTCTGTAAATCGCACGGTGGATTTATAAATTGTCCTTTTGAGAACTTGTATAACTGCATTCTGGACAGGAAAATGGTTTTTGTCCACTGTGCGTTAACATGTGATTTTTGGTGACTCTTTGTAGAACATGAATAGTGCAGTAGAAACATGTAAAAGGTTTTGTATCACTTTGAGTAAGCAAATGATTTCTAAGAAGTTCCTTTGCACTACATGAATAATTGCGGTCGGAACATGAAAAAGGTTTTTGGCCAGTGTGGTTCAACACGTGAACTTTTGGGTACCGTTGTGTAGCGCATGAATATTCGCAATCGGGACAAGAAAAAGGTTTTTCGTCACTGTGAGTTAGCAAGTGCCGTTTTCGTTATTTTTTTTCGAGAAGTAGAATAGTTGCAGTCAGGACATGAAATGGATTTTTCTCCACTGTGGGTAAACATGGGTAATTTTTAGATTTCTCTTCGTAGTACATGAATAGTTGCAGTCGGAACATGAAAACGGTTTTTCTACACCGTGAGTCAGCAAGTGACTTCTTAGATATCTCTTTAGAGGACACGAATAGTTGCAGTCAGGACATGAAAATGGTTTTTTTCTTCTGTGAATCATACTGTTGATTTTTAAATCTTTCCTTTGAGAACTTGCATAACTGCATTCGGGACGTGGAAAAGGTTTAACTCCACTATGAGTCAGCTTGTGAATCATAGTGGAGTAAAGTGTTGCTCCACAGGGAAAACTTAGAGAAATTACTTTCCTCAGGGCCTCCTCACTAAAGCTAATGTAAAAGAAAGTATGTGTTGTAAAACCATGTAGGTTTATTATGTATCCTGAACCGTCATTTAAAACCTATATTGAGAGAAGCATTCTCAAATCCCCTTTCGCGTGGCCTTCCCCGATCTTTTTTAGTACCTTGTAGCTGTCAAGTGGTCACCAGATGCTAAACCAAAGTATCATACATACACCTAACTTTTGTTTATGGCATTTTTTCTCATTAGCGGCATTAGCGTGCATTAGCGTATTAAATTTCGTCGCTGGCATTTTCGTTTTGTAATAGCTCCGAATTTATAACGATTTTTCCCCAAAAAAGCAAGAATTATTTCAAAATCATACTTTATGTTATAACAGCGAGGCTGTTCGAAGTATTTTAAAATTAATAACAGAGTTTAAGACCGATAAATGACAATATATATGGTAAACACAACAAAAAAGATTGTCTGCATTTTGGGTCCTTTGTTTTCTTTGTTTGTATCTTTGTATCTTGTGTTGTGATTTGTGATTGACATCTGGTTGTGTTTGATTCAATGGCGGGTCCGAAATTTCCTCATCCGATTCGATAGAGATGACAGTAGAGGAAATAAATAAAGTGATTTGCCCAAAAGAGTCAAAGTGAAAGTTGCCGAAATTGGCGAAAAAACAAGTGAAGTGAAGCATATATTATAAGCTCATTTATTCAAAACTTTATGGCTTCAAAAACGAGCTTGGTAAAGTATGGACAAGCCGCCGCATGCCGCTACACACACAGGCATAAAATTTGAAAAGGATTTGACATTTGCGAAGTTTCGTTTCAAACTAAAAATGCATGAATTACTTCATTTACCTACCTAAACTATGAACCTAATAACCTATTTTATGTTCGTGAATGGTTGTTTCTTGTAATAATTGTTGAAATGAAGTATAATGTCCGTAATCTGTGCATAAAAATGCGGCGGCTTGTCCATGAATTAATATGAGCATGACTCAGAAGATCGGAAGATGCACTGGGAGAGTGGTGCATCAACTTCTCTAGGGATTGGTCTCGTTAATCCTAGATAAATTCTGTGGGGCATTGAGCCATGCCCTCTTTCTGCAGAATGAGTGCCTCAGAAAATCTCTGCAGGAACTGTGAACTGGAGAGTAGAGGAAGGACTCCGGATACAGAGTAGCAGGCAGTGATTACAGGTGTTCTGTAGATGGTCTGCGGTAGGAGAGCAAACGCGATCCAGCATCACAGGGACGCAATCCTCAATGAAGTAAAGAGTCAGTATGTACGGGAAGCGGTTAAAAATATTCCTCCAGCAGCGGGTTATCTTTTTGACCCAAGCAAATTAGAATCTCAGATTAAGCGAATGGGAGGGCTGGATAAATGCTTCCCATATTCGAGCTTCGCCCCTCAACCATCAACCAGCACGCAGTTGCCCAAGTATAAAGGGCCAGTGAGGAAGCCTTTTCGCGAGAGGAAGCCCTTTCGGGAAGGCAGGATATTTCGCGATAGCAAAGCCTTCCGTGGTGGGCGAACCAACCAACAGGAGTCCAGAGGAGGAAGAGAGGACCAACCAGGCCAATTTTGGCAACAAGGATAGTCTGACTATCCAGTTCCTAAGCAATTGAGATGATTTAGGAGCCCCATCGACGCTGTTAACAATGTTGCGAGGGTACAAGCTACCCTTCTGTCAGAAATCCACGCTAAGTATACTGGCAGACACGGTAAGTTCCACTTATAAAACTCATATCACAAAAGAAATGACGCGACAAACAGACAAAATGAAAAAGGAAAAGATATTGGCATCGCCTTCAATATCTCCTTCATTTCTGTCACGGATGTTTCTCATACCGAAGCAAGACGGGTCATTTAGACCGGTTTTCAACCTTCGTCGCTTGAACAATTTCTTAACTATTGGCAAATTTAGTGTGCCAGTCGCAAGCTACCTGCATTTAATAAGATTGCACCATTTATTCAACCGAGGGACTGGATGGTTAAAGTGGAACCATCGTCGTTTCTTGAGACTCATTTTTAAGAAGAATTACTTCAAATGAGATGTTTGCCTTTACCTTTGGACTATTATCTGCTCCAAAGGTTTTTACTTATCTTACCAATGGGATAGCGCAAAAATTAAGAGATAAAGGTCTCAGAATAATTGTCTACTTAGAGAATTTTTTGATAGTGTATTAATATATTGAAAATTCATAAATTTGAAACTATTTCAATGTTACAAACTCTGGGGTGGATAACACAATTCATTAAAGCCACTCACGGTCCAGTTCTGAAAATTGAATATCTGGGAATTATGTGGAATTCAAAGGCTGACTTAAGATCTCTCACAAGATAAAAGAGTGAAAATAACAAAGTTACTGAAACAATACATTAATCTAGGTAGATGGTCACTTGAGCAGGCCCAGAGCCTCTTGGGTACCCTCAATTTTGCTAGTTTCGCCATTCGTAGAGGCAGGCTTAACCTTTGCATGTTACAGTGGGTCAGTCGCAAGCTACCTGCATTCAACCCAGACGACTTCATCCCATACCTCGAGCAGCGATAGAGGAGCTGAGGTGATGGAGCAGGTCCCTGCAGATGTGGTCACTAATGCATCAAGCAACAATTCGCCACACCCTCACAACCGATGCCTAGGACGGGGGATGGGGCGCGCAGCTAGACGACCTCAGGTTGAATGGAGCTTGGTCCCAAACACAACAACCACTCCACAGCAATGTCAAGGAAATGCTCGCCGTGCTGGCAGCACTTACTCCTCACGGGCCAGAGCTGTCAGACTCGGGTCTTCTTACCCAGTCAGACAATAAATTGGTGGTCGCATACCTTCGCAACGAAGGCGACAACAACAACCACTCCACAGCAATGTCAAGGAAATGCTCGCCGTGCTGGCAGCACTTACTCCTCACGGGCCAGAGCTGTCAGACTCGGGTCTTCTTACCCAGTCAGACAACAAATTGGTGGTCGCATACCTTCGCAACGAAGGCGACACACGATCCAAGACATTGCTCGAAACGACTCGTCAAGTCCTTCGAATGGCAGACACGTATCACATTTCACTGTCTGCCCACTACTTACCGGGAAGGTTCAACGAGGTAGCAGATCAACTCCTGGAAACGTGAACCTCCGAAAGGGAATCTTTTACCGGTTGCAACAAAATTAGTTTTTGCAAAATGGGGGACGCCAACTATAGACCTGTATGCACCAGAGACAGCCCACGTCGTCATAGAAGATTATGTGTTCCTCAATGCATTCGACAAAGAGGCAAAATTTGTCAATGCTTGGACTCAAGAGTGGGATTTTCCTCTAGCTTGGGTGTTCCCCCCGCCGTGCCTTATGCCGAGAGTTCTAGCACACCTGAACCTGGCCAAGGACCTATACTTGATTCTAGCCCCAAGAAGGTATTCTGGAGACAAGACTTAAAAAATCGAGCAGCAAGTCCTCCGTTCACCATATTGAAACTGATAGAAGGCTGATAAACACGAGAACCTTGAAACCCCCACCACAAGTAGAGGATTTCATTTTGGAGGTGTGGAAGTGCCGGGGTGGAGTCAGTCATTAACAGATTGGTCGGACAAACAGAAAGATTTTTTAACGGGTTGGAGAGAGTCCACCCTTGAAACATACAAACCGGCATGGCTTAGGTGGCAAAAGGGGCATTAAATCATGGGGTAAACCCGAATGTCCCTACAGGAAGCAACCTTGCACGATTTTTAACAGATTTTAGTCTAGAAGATAGTCTCTCTCCCAGCACAGTTCGACTTCATAAATCGGTAGTAACAACTTTCAGTAGCCCTGAAGAAGGAAACCTAAGTTCACATCCTCTAGTCAGACAAGTACTCAAAGCCGCAGCATTAAGACATCCTAAATTGGCTAAACCTCCTATCTGAGATCCTTGAGTGGTGTTGACCTGGTTAGAAGCTAACCCACCCAAAAAGTTGAATCTCTTTGAAATATCAAGCAGGGCAGCGACTTTACTATTAGCTTCGGGACGAAGAGTGCATGACCTGACCTTGTTACAGTGTTCACCAGACATATTATCCATAGATGAGGAAGGGGTCTGGTTATGGCCAGTTTTCGGTTCCAAAACAGACTCCGCTACGTTCCAACAGTCAGTCAGGTTGGAGGCTGTTAAATAGCAATCAACCAAATATAGACCAAACATACTGGATTAAGGAACTGGTTGAAATCTCCAAAGAACGGACAGAAACAAAGCAGAATTTAACAGAACTCTTCATCACTACATCAGGAGCAGTTAAGGCAGCTTCAAGAACAGCCATCGCCCGTTGGGCGCTGCAACTGTTTAGCTGCACCGGGAAGCGTACGGGTAGCAGTGGCATCACTTAACTGGCTGGATAATTTTAGTCTGGATGACATCCTGGCTCGAGGGAACTGGAGGAGCCGGGACACCTTTGCCAAATTCTACAGAAGAGAAGTTAACACTTCTCTAGAGGTAAATAGGGCATTGTCTGTGACTTCTCTATTCCACCAACTGTAACACGTGAGTAGGTATTCCAGTGTTTAACATATTTTAATATCATCACATTAGCGTTAGTGGTCACCAGTCGATAACAAACAGATCTCAATATAGGTTTTAAATGACGGTTCAGGATACATAATAAAATAGTTTTACCTACCAATAAAACTTATATTATGTACCTAACCTCATTTAAAACCTAGGCAATCACTGCCTGGTGAGAACTAATGAGAAAAAATGCCATAAACAAAAGTTAGGTGTATGTATGATACTTTGGTTTAGCATCTGGTGACCACTTGACAGCCACAAGGTACTAAAAAAGATCGGGGAAGGCCACGCGAAAGGGGATTTGAGAATGCTTCTCTCAATATAGGTTTTAAATGAGGTTAGGTACATAATATAAGTTTTATTGGTAGGTAAAACTATTTTATTCTAGGTCAGACAGTGTTAAATTGTGGAGATCTGGAAGGAATACAAGGCCGATAAAAATAATAATATTCTCAATTTTTTTTAAAATGACAATATGAATATATAAAATGTATATAATGTATCGCGAGTTAGAAATCTATTGTTTTATTTATTACCGCAAACGAGATAAAATCAAGAAAAAGGGTATTTAAGCGACATTTCAGTACGTTGCGCAAAAAATTGTTACTTGGGTGTTACGTAACGCTTAGGGGGGGGGGGGGGGGTTGAACAGGAAAACGTTACGGCGCGTTACATGGGGGGGAGGGGGGGTCAAAAAATCTTCAAAAATTGCGTTACGTAATACTTGAACGCTCCATTATCATAAGAGTTAATATTTAAGAAGAAAATTTTAGTTTTTTGGAAGGCCTTATGGCTTTTTTGTAACTTTTTCGACTTTAAATAAAAGCCGTCATAATTATAAACCATTTTATTGATATTTACCTCACAAAGATTAATGTATTGCATTTTATTATAGGAAATTGTCGTAGTTTTTCAATATCCGGTATCCGGCCGAATATTGAATACTATCCGGTATCCGCACGGACAGCAAATTAGGCCGGATAGGCCGGATACCGGATAGTAAAGTTATCGGATATCCGTTTCATCTCTAATGTAAACCACTGTAATCATTTGTAAAATGTATGTTCAAGAATATATATATAAATAAATAAAATACTCCCGATCACAATCCTCAACAACGAGACACCGACAGTAGAAGAAGCAATGTAAAAAAAATCCAAAGCAACAAACCTACCTGAATGTCATCCAGACGTCGATACACATGATGTTCAACCAGAAAAAGCTCACCATGAAGAAGAAAAAAGTGAAAAATGCTGTAACAAGAAAAAATCTCATTCAAAATTAAAAATATTATGATGACAGTGGCGGATACACATGGGGGGCGCGGGGGGCAAGCGCCCCCCCCCCCCCCCCCCCCTTGGCCCCCCCTAAATATAAGAAAATCTTTCTTCAATCATTCACTCTACATGTCTAAACCATCTAAGCGTCCCTTTCTTAATCTTACTTATTTCGCCTTGCATTCTTTGCATATTTTTCTCACACTATCATACATGGCTTTACCACACATACGCCGCAGGGATCTCAATTCTATAGCATTTAGTCTGCCAGTTTCATGCTTCACTGCTATACATCAGGGTTGGTACTAGCACTCAATTGTGGACTGCTAGCTTCGTTTCTTTCAACAGTTTTTTGTTAGCACCAACGGCGTTCAGTCCTCCATAAATGCGGAGTTACCTGCATTTACCCTTCTTTCAATATGTCTATCGGCCTCCCCATCTCTCGTAAATATACTTTCCGAATGCACAAACTCATCCACTGTCATTTTTGGGTAACTATTACAAATTGTCTTTGGAGATGCTATGTAAAGGGTCATTTCAAGAGAAAGGAAATAGTGGAAGGAAAAAAGTATGATAGGTGGTTAGGACTCTCTGGGTTAGTGTACCCAGGAGAGATGGATGTATGAACCTTTCCCTCCCACTGGGATGCGAGGAAATGGGTCGAGAGATTCCTGCTCGAGAGGTCTGAAAATGGTCTCCCTCAACCAGTTCTTTCCAGCTCGCCACGCGGTACGTGGGCAAATGCATCCGCCGCTACCTTGAAAAATCACATCCCATGAACTCAGGTATCCCTGCTAAGTCTACAAACTTAGCGATCCACTTGGGATTTTTTTTTTACATGAATACCGCACAAGAGTCCCAACTGCTCCCGTCTTGAGCCAGTGAGACTTTAGCATCCCCAATTGGGATATGTTGTGAGGCTGAAGGTAGTAAGGAGGGAAGGAGACAGGGAAGAGGAAGGTGGGGAAGTACCTGGCTATTCAGATCTGGTCACCAAACACGGCGAAAGCCACTTCAGGCAACGTTTCAATTCTGAATGGTGGTCTTACACCAGGGCGATACTGAGAGTATCTTCCACTCTGGAACGTGCCGCAAATATACTATATATTATTTTAAATTAATAAATTGTGAAATACACAAATTAATAAAATAAAATTTATTTGCCACGCCGGGATTTGATGACTTATAGCAGAGGTGTTGTTTATCCAATAAATAATTCTCGTAGCGGCGGTACCCACGCTCGCCTCCTAAATTGAAACTTTTGCTTCATTCACATTCATACGTCGTTTCATGTAAAGGTACCCTTAACGTGGCCCGACTCAAGAATTTGATTCCCTTGATCGTGTAATAAAGCCCTACTGCTCCCTGTGGCCAGCCAAGTTTTAAATGTGCGTTCCGCCAATCTTTTATTTATTTATTGAAGTGGAAACTTCTTTAGCACCATTGTGATTTAGTAAACACATCCATCTATATGTTTTAGCCTGCGAGAGAATGAGATTGTATAGTCGGTCTCCTCTTTGTGCGGCGTTTCGTATTCTCCCCACTGTTGTCTACTTTTTAGTTTTCTTATATCATTAGCGCCCCCCCCTTGAGTTTTTTCTGTATCCGCCACTAGTACCAGATTTGATTGATTATTCTTATAATATACAAAAATGAATATATATAACATATGAATAATAAAAATTTTAATAAAAAAATTGTAACAGCTGGCACGCGAGTTGTTTGAAAACTGAATGTACTGGGACTGAATATATGGAACGTGGGAGATGGTAGGCGGTGAAGGTGTAGTGGAAGGGAAGGGGGGGGAAGGGAATGCGAGTGGGGAACGGGGACGCACAGGAAAGGACATGCAGATGACAATTTATTGCAACCAAAGGTTCCACCAAAACTGAATGTATTTTGTAATTTGTATTTTGTATTTGAAATTAAAAAATGGTTAAAATACTGTATTTTGTATTTCAAATACACAACTTGAAAGTATTTTGTATTTAAAAAAAAAATACATGTGAAAAAGTATTTTGTAATTTGTATTTTAATTACAGCAAAGCATGTATTTTGCCCAGCCCTGACTGTAATGACATGTGACCCAAGTGCAGCCTGCGCTAATCCCCACGTAAAATATTTGGCACTTTTACAACAAAAGGTCGCCGACCCATGATCTAATATATGTGTTAGTTATGTTAATCCTTTAACCGCTAAAAAATATACCTAAGTCGCCCCCCACGCAGCATATTTTTTTCTAATATTATTTTTATGAATGAAGTCAGCCGCCGCGCGGTGTGAGCCACTTGATGAAATGACTTAGGTCAACCGCCGCGGGGAAACGGTTAATGTAAGTACGTATAATAAAAACAGACAATACTCACCCGTGACAACACAACCAGTTTTATCCTGATCGTACGAGGGACTCTGCATAATAATTAGGGAAATGAAGGCCAGGATGAGGCCTGCGATATAGTTCATCAATGTCTTTCCTTGAAGATTCCTCAGCTCTGGGACAAAGGCATACACCAGGAAGGTTGCCAAAAGGAAAGGGATAGATATCGCAAGACCTGAAAAATAAAACTTTATTATTACGACCATCTACGTATGCCAGGTGCCTTTTGGGGTGTTGATCCCATCAGTGATACAATCGTCAAACGTTGTTCGTGAAAATCCTCAATTTTTTGTCTATTTTATTAGCTGTATGTATACTTGTGTACTCTTCTATTAGCTAATTCTTATTTTTAATATTCATATTAATTATTTTTTGCCTTTTGGGTGTTGATCCTATCAGAGCCACAACCAAACCCATTTTATTCGTGAGAATCCTCAATATGTCTACTTGCTTTTTCGGAAAAGTGCTACCGAATTAGGTATAGAAATACCGGCCAGAAGAAGTTGAGGTATTTTATTGCTGACAGGGGTAGCTTATCAACGTGCGCATGTTAGTAAAATAACATTTCGATGGGGCCTGAATGATCTGAATCGTAAGAACAAGTGCGATATCATTAATTTGCCTACTTATTACGCTATATGTACACTCTAACGTTTTCAAATTGCCTTTTTGGGATGTTTAAAATAATTAAGTTAAGAAATGCCGACCATAAGAATAAATTTAGATGTTATTTTGCTGACAACCCAAGGTCTGAGGTAAATATGTCGTCTGAAGCTGCTTGGAATATGGGAAAAAAATTATTTCATTAGGGCTAGAACAAGTGTAATGTTTTCTGAGTACTTACTGTAGTTAGATGGTAGGTGGATTGAAACATACGGCACCCCAGGATATCTAGCATGGTCGATCGATATAGGTTTTATCTAAAATGTCGGTAACTTGACAACACTCCTGAGCACGATTGCAGGCTGCTAACGATCAAACAACAGTTCATAACGACTAAGGGTTCCTAATTTACTTGACATGAACTGTTGTTTGTTCATAAGTGGCCTGCAGTCGTGCTCGTGACATTTTCGATAAAACCTATATCGATCGACCATGCTAGATACCCTGGGGTGCCGTATGTTTCAATCCACCTACCATCTAATGACTAAGGGTTATTTGACGTGATATGTTGTTTGCTCGTTAGCGGCCTGCAGTCGTGCTCGGGAGCGATCAAAAATTACCGACATTTTCGATAAAACCTATATCGATCGACCATGCTAGATTCCATGGGGTGGGGTAAGTTACAATCCATCTAACGACTAAGGGTCCTAATTTAGTTAACGTGATCTATTGTTTGTTCATTAGCGGCCTGCAGTCGTACTCGGGAGCGATGACAAGTTACCATGCTAGATACTCAGGAACACGCTGTCATGTTCCTAGCGCCATTGCGTAAGAGTGGTCGTGGTCAGCATACAGTTTCAGAATAACTGTCAGAAGCATCCACTGTATAATATTAGATTTATATACATAATTTGTCGATTTGAAAAGATCGCTACGATACGATCTATGCCCGAATCTGGACGTCATGAAGAAGAAATTCATAAGTCTGATAAAGCTGTTTGATCTTGTGATATCAAATGACCGTGGATCTTCACTTTCCTTGTGTGTAACTGGCAGAAGAAAACTTGTAGATATTGGACTATGGATATATACTTGCCTGCCATTAAATAGGGAAAGACATCTTTATTCGGCTCAAGTGATGAATTCTCATTACAGATGTAAACCAGGTATCTTGTGGTCCAGTTTGCAGCGAGTTTGGGGACCATGTTACCGACCAGCACGGCGGGCTTGGGCTGGTCGATAAAGGCATCCAAACAGTAATCCGTTGGACCTAATTGATCTAAGTGATAATCAAGACCAGGCAAGTAAAGACTTCCATTCTGAAACAAATAATGTTTATTAACTGTGGACAGAAATAAAACCGAATTATTTGGGTAACGTCCCCTTACTGCCTTGAAGTATTTACTGTCTTCCAAATCTCGATATCGATTGCTTGTAGCAGTCCGTGTATTTTCAGCACAATATCGCAAAGTTTCTTTGTGTAATGTCTATTTTCACTTCTCACTTTCAATTATTCTACGAAGCATCGCATAAAGAGTAGACCGATAGGCTAGAAAGCACCGCACAAAAAGGACAACGATTAGTCTATCATATTCTATCGCAGGCTAAATCCTATAGATGTATGTGTTTGTTCCTTTTTAAGTGTCACTCGTTTTCATTTCATCGAGTTTCAAATCACAAAGGTGCTAAAGAAGTTTTCACTTCAGATGTGGGGCAAGTGCTGTTTCTTATGAGAAGCACTAACCTCTAGCCAGTGGCGGCTACAGAAAAAAACTCAAGGGGGGTGTGTAGGACGTATTTGGCATATTATTTATTATGTATTTGGCTATGTAAAATATTGTGTTCAATTAATAAATTGTCAGGGGGAGGCGAGCGAGCAGAGGGAATTTTGATGCCATCGGGCGCTTTCACTGGATTCTCGGAATCCGGACCCGATGGCCAACGTCTTTAACCGGTAAAGGCATTAGAGCGTCAAAAGACGAAAATATAACAATAGCCGTCGAGACATTAGAGCGTGTTTTGACGTAAACGCGCGAGTTTTTCCAAAAATTGATTTATTTGCATCACTAGTTCATTTTATTTAGAAGGGCAAATATTTATTTATAATAATACAATGTGATAGTGCATTTCATAATCTTTCCAAAACAGTTTTTAGAATTAGGCTACGTTTCCCAAAACGTGATTTATGATGCTTTTAGTAAACATCGTGAATAATACCAAAATTTTAATTTTTTGACAGTTTGCAATGTCACACCTATGTACTATGCAAAATAGGTTATTAGACAGGTTAATGGGTTCTACGAATCCTTCCTACGCATAATGGCCCAACAATGACATAGCAACGGCAGAGTGCTCTAGCATTCTAATTCTACCGTGGCCTAATAAATAGGGTCTAGAAGCCCTTCCAAACCAGTACTCAACTAACCATCTTCGCGTCAACATCTCTCTCTCTCTGCCTGCCCGCCCTTGCTCTGACCTGCTTCCATTCGCCTCTTTTCTTTTCTGACCATCGCCTTACCCCTGGACCTCGGACACTCTACGCTCTACGGACCAGACCCGGCTAGTTAGAAGAAACTACCTTGGATCACCTTCAGACAAGCTCTCTAAGCGGACAGCCCTGAGACGCTCTCCCGATATCTTAACGCCTTCGTGGATCGGAACCTCCCCCATATTTCTAGTCTTGTGTGCCTCACCCTGTGTGGTACAGGGGGGCGCTAAAGATGTAAGAAAACTAAAAAGTAGACAACCGTGGGGAGAATACGAAGCACCGCACAAAGAGAAGACCGACTATACTATCTCATTTCCTCGCAGGCTAAAACATATAGATATATGTGTTTGTCAAATCACAATGGTACTAAAGAAGTTTTTCTTCAATAAAGAAGTAAAATATTGGCGGACCGCACATCTAAAACTTGGCTGGCCACAGGGAGCAGTAGGGCTGCATTACACGATCGAGGGAATCAAATACTTGAGTCGGGCCAAGGGAATTATTTATTGGATAAACAACACCTCTGCACTACGCCGGCCTGGGATGACTTGTAAGTCATCCCAGGCCGGCGTAGTGCAGCGGTAAGGCGCTTGACTCACATTCCGAAGGTCGCGAGATCGAATCCCGGAGCGGCAAATAAATTTTATTTGATTAATTTGTGTATTTCACAATTTATTAATTTAAAATAATATATAGTATATTTGCGGCACGTTCCAGAGTGGAAGATACTCTCAGTATCGCCCTGGTGTAAGACCACCATTCAAAATTGAAACGTTGCCTGAAGTGGCTTTTGCCGTGTTTGGTGACCAGATCTGAATAGCCAGGTACTTACCCACCTTCCTCTTCCCTGACTCCTTCCCTCCCCACTACCTTCAGCCTCACAACGTACCCCAATTGGGGATGCCATAGTCTCACTGGCTCCAGACGGGAGCAGTTGGGACTCTTGTGCGGTATTCATGTAAAAAAAAATCCCAAGTGGTTTGGTGACTTAGCAGGGATACCTGAGTTCGTGGGATATGGTTTTTCAAGGTAGCGGTGGATGCATTTGTCCACGTAGTACGTGGCGAGCTGGAAAGGACTGGTTGAGGGAGATCATTTAACCTCTCCAGCAGGAATCTCTCGACCCTTTGCCTCGCATCGCAGTGGGAGGGAAAGGTTCATCCATCCATCTCTCCTGGACACACTAACCCAGAGAGTCCTAACCACTATTTCCTTTCCCTAAAATGACTCTTCACATAATAATAATAATGATTTATTGTCTTCATTTCTTAGTAACAGCAGGGATAATGATATCCTCACTGGGATTTCCCGTGCTGAGGATTTCATTTACATATTATAATTTAATTACATAGCATTTCTAAAGACAATTTGTAATATGAATAGTTACCCAAAAATGACAGTGGATGAGTTTGTGTATTCGGGAAGTATGTTTACGAGAGATGGGAAGGCTGATAGAGATATTGAAAGAAGGGTAAATGCAGGTAACTCCGCATTTATGGAGGACTGAACACCGTTGGCGCTAACAAAAAACTGTCGAAAGAAACGAAGCTAGCAGTCTACAATGGAGTGCTGGTACCAACTCTGATGTATGGCAGTGAAGCATGAAACTGGCAGACTAAATGCTATAGAATTGAGATCCCTGCGGCGTATGTGTGGTAAAGCCATGTATGATAGTGTGAGAAAAATATGAAAAGAATGCAAGGCTGATGCAAGCGTTATAAGTAAGATTAAGAAAGGGACGCTTAGATGGTTTAGACATGTAGAGCGAATGATTGAAGAAAGATTTTCTTATATTTAGCGCGCCCCCCGCGCCCCCCATACGTATCCGCCACTGCCTCTAGCATGGTGAAATCGATAACTTTACAATATCCGAAAGATAGGCATAACTATATATATATATATATTCGACTACCATAATACGGGCGTGTGCCTAGTGTGGCAGTCGAAAAACTTGAAAAACTGTATACCTGAAAAAATATATGTTTATATGTTTATGAATAAAGAAATAATAAAAAAAATTTAAAAAAACTTCCCATGATTTTATATCTACGTTCTTAGCACGCTTTCACCGTTGACAGCCGAACTGATATTGACAGGGAATAAATAAAAAATCGATATACGCTGGCAACACTAGCGGATCTGCCTACGAATTCACATTCCGAAACGTCAAAAGCCAATCAATTATTCAAAATTATTAATAATTTGGCAATGTTTAATTAAAATACAAAATCTAAACATGCATTGGCAGTTCGCATTTACTTTTTGACACTAAACGGAAGTGAATTAGTTAATCAGGTCTTTAGTCATATTTGCCATATTTCAACCACTTTAGTTCCTCAAAGATTGAACGAAATGAATTGGTCGCGTCTAAGTTGAAATATTTAAGTCTATGGATTGCGTATACAATTTCTTTCAATTCTAAAAGCTTTGTTAGTTAAACTCCATGTTTTACATAACGAATGACATTATCCAAATAATAAATAAATGCATGTATTGACAGATAACCGAAACTTATAGTAGGGGAACCCGAGAGGCTAAATGGGTAGTTACTCGAGCGTTGTGGGGACCTTTTAAAAAGTTTATATGATATATGCCCTTTCACTTGTGGGGGGAGCGAGTGTAAATTTTCAAAAATGTAAAAAAATATAGTCACAATGACATACGAGTACCAGAGCACGTCAGATAATTCAAGGCCGTAGCCAGAGAAAAATTTCGGGGGGGGTTTTGTTTGGTGGAACAGGGTTTATGGTCCAGTCCATTACTGTGCAAAAGGTCATGTAGGAGCGATTATGATATATATTGTTTAGATTGGGACTCTAACGAAAAAAATAAAATTTTAAGAAGGGGGGGGGGGTCGAGCTCGAGCCTCCATCTAGGATTGAAGGCGCCAAAATTGTGAGTTTTTTTAATTGAGGTTTTGTCAAAATAATTCTTCAACGGTTGACTTTCCAACGAAAATATCTACCGCAAACTTAAAGAAGACTAAATTACGTACATTTTTTGTTTGAAGTTTTTTTTATAAGTCTAATATATAATGACTTAAGCGGTAGAAAGGAGAAAATTTTGACAAAAAATCGTAAAACTCAAGTTTTTTTGATAAATTTTGTTAGAACATACGAGTACAATAAATCATTTTAACGTTTTTCCATGGGCAGATTGACTTTCTTGATATTGGATTTCTGAGACGTTTCAGAGAACAGAAAGTCCTTTCAGGGGTACATGTGGAAACAGGTAGTGTCACCAAGATTTTTAAAAGTTTGTGAATGTTTTGAAATAAGGTCTGGTCTAGGATGCATTCTCCGAGAGCTTCAATAGCACAAAATTTAATCACGTTGGTCGATTTAGTTCAGATTCGTCCAGCCATTTTATCTCCCACTTTTCTAATCCAGCTTTTACAGAGTCCCATTCCAACTATTTTTATAGAGTTTAAAATAGTCTTCTTGATAATTAAGTTTGTCTTTGCAACACACGGGCGGAATTAAAATGTTGATAGATGATAATGTGGATCTATGATTTTGGAATCTCGAACGAAGCTGATCATCATTATTAAACCATTGTAGGCCAGTTGCTGCATGAAACTGAAATAATCACAGAACTTGAATAGAACTTACTTAAAATTAACTTAAAATATTTGATGAATTCATCAATTTTTTTGAAACATCCTATCCTTATAGCAAAATCGGGTAAAGTTCGGATTATGGGCGAAATTCCTAAAAAATAAAACTAGTTATCTTTATACTAACTTTGGGCCGGGGAATCCGAATCTGAAAGAATTAGGTTGGGGCAAGCAAATATAAACTGAATTACACGACTTAAAAATTTTCGATACACAAACAATCTGCAATAAATTAATGACACATCTTTTTATGGGCGATACTCCGAATGAAGAAATTTAATTATCTTTAAACTAACTTTGGGTTGGGAAATCCGAATCTGAAAGAATTAGGTTACACTCGGCAATATTAACTGAGTTAAACAACTGTACAATTTTGAATTTACACACAATATAACAGGCCATTTTGCCCCCTTTCTGAGAATAAAGATTGATAAAGATTATAGCATAAATATACTAACCCCGATCATAGAAAAAACTAAAGATATTACATATTACCACATAAAATTAAGTGTTGCCATTAAGCAATAAAATCAATAACGTAAAAAAACATGTTTATAATTTCAGTAATTATTTTTTATAAATTTTATTCACTTTTGTATCACAAACCATGTTACACAAACCTAGATTAGCCGCTAAACTACTTGAAAACTGGGATGTTTTCTTGCCTTGACGCGAGTAGGCGCTACGAAGGGGGCACTTTCTTTTGTATCACAAACCATGTTACACAAACCTAGCGTAGCCGCTAAACTACTAGAAAACTGGGATGTTTTCTTGCCTTGACACGAGTAGGCGCTACGAAGGGGGCACTTTCTTTTGTATCACAAACCATGTTACACAAACCTAGCGTAGCCGCTAAACTACTTGAAAACTGGGATGTTTTCTTGCCTTGACGCGAGTAGGCGCTACGAAGGGGGCACTTTCTTTTGTATCACAAACCATGTTACACAAACCTAGCGTAGCCGCTAAACTACTTGAAAACTGGGATGTTTTCTTGCCTTGACGCGAGTAGGCGCTACGAAGGGGGCACTTTCTTTTGTATCACAAACCATGTTACACAAACCTAGCGTAGCCGCTAAACTACTTGAAAACTGGGATGTTTTCTTGCCTTGACGCGAGTAGGCGCTACGAAGGGGGCACTTTCTTTTCTATCACAAACCATGTTACACAAACCTAGCGTAGCCGCTAAACTACTTGATTGGTGGTTATTGTGCCTATGCTTACTGAAAATTCATATGTATGTTGATTGTTTAGTTGGAATTTATATACTGCAGCGTCGACAAGCAATTATTTGTTAATAATGCCTAAAGGAACCAAAAATAAAAAGGGGTACTGGCAGAAGTACACCAATAAGTACAAGTAACGCGATGCTACCCAATATATATTTGTTTTTTTTTTGTGTTTTCAACAACATTACAGTAGGTATATCATTTATCAATTATTATTGAAATATCCTTAAAAAAAATTTTAGGGGTTTTTTTCAAGTAGTTGGCGGGTTTTTTGGGGTTTTTGATTTAGTTTTAGGGATAAATATTTTGAGAATTGGTAACACTGCCGGCACATTTTCCATAAAATATCTTTGGTTTTTTCTATGGCATTGTTGAGAGCATCAAAAACGTCAAAATTACCTGTAAACTGTGTATGAATTCAAAATTTTGCAGTCGTGTAATTCAGTTTATATTTGCTTGCCCCAACCTAATTCTTTCAGATTCGGATTCCCCGGCCCAAAGTTAGTATAAAGATAGGGTGAGTTGGGGTAAATCCGGATTTGGGGGAAGATCGAAAAACTCGATTTTCGCGGTACCCTGGCAACCTATAAAATGCCCCTATACCTCTAGAGGAGCGCTATTTCATTACGCATAGAACCCCCTTAGGTCGGCTCTAAGAAGCTAAAGCGTTAGGTTGTGAGTCGCGTTTTTTGAACAGGTTAAATTTTGCGGAAAATTGTGAGATAATCGATCTTACCCCCATCATAAATATCTACGGATCCAGGTAGGCTATTGAATTGATTACAAATCCATTGTGTATTATTTTTAGATAAAAAATAGTTTAGGAAGGTTCCAGTGTCTAATCTGCTTCGGTTGTAGCTTTCTTTTCGATCTTACCCCTTTACATATTTCCCGGGGAAAGATCGGAATATGACCCTTCCGACCTTACCCCTTTTGCGGTTTCCATACAAATAGCCACGTATTCTCAAACTAAGAGGTTCGTGAGGGCGCATTTGTGGTGGTGGTGGTGGTGCTAGTGCAGGAACGAGCTAAAGTCACAGCGCTGTACCGGGCGGACGCCGCTATTCCCGTAGATCATTCATATTAGAATGTTTATATAAATGATATACTTAATAGTTAAAAAAAATTTAAAATGTGTAGCTTTTCATTTTTTCAAGGTTGTTATGCCGCGGAACTACTGCAGAAAGACTGCTTTTATTTACTAATGAAGACATAAATAAAGAAGATCATAAAGTGTGGAATATCAGTTTCTACTCTACATGACCGCGTTAAAGGGAAAATAGCTTCAAAGAGTGATACTCTTGGAAGACCAAATTATTTATGTTGTTCTTTTTAAAAAAAATATGCACAAGCTACATGTATGCTTTATAAGTATAAACACCACACAAATATATATATATATATATATAGATACATACATATATATAAATACAGTAGAACCCCATTAATTCCACTGGACATTGAAAATAAAATTTGAAATCAACAAATTCCCGCGTAATTCGAAATTACATGAAGAAAAAAAGACTTCAGATACTAATATCTACAGCCTGTATGTCTGACGAATATCTACAGCTCATATGTTGAACTAATATCTACGAACTTCAGAGTGTTGATTAATATCTACAAAGCTTAGGTTGAACTAATGTCTACAGAGCATAGGTTGGACTAATCAGCTAAATGTGTCCAATAGTCCGATATTAGGGATTTTTACATACATACTTACATAAATTAAGTTTTTTAAACTGCATACGCAATATTACGTTATTCCAATATGCTATACACAATTGCAAATCCAACCTCTGCCAGTGCTGTAGATATTCGTCAACACTTTGGTTCTCATAGATATTAATCAACAGTTTGAGCTGTAGATATTCGTCAACACTTTGATTCTCATAGATATTAGTTCGATTTTTTCAGTTTTTGGAATTCCTGTAGATATTAGTAGACGCCTCCGAAAAAAATCGCCGAAAATGAGTAATAATATGACTTATTCCCTTGTAAATCGAATTTTTAAGCGCAGCGATTTGCCCCACATTCGAAGTAAATTCATAAAGACATGATATTTTCCGAGTAAATCAAATTTTGCGGCCGGAAAACGTCGCGGCGGTCCTTTTAAACTTATAAAAATGAGAAATATTACCACTTAAAACGAATTTTCCCAGCCTATTTCCAACGCAGCCGGCCCTATGAATTCAGGTACTCGAAGTAAATTCGTAAAAATATGATATAGGTATTTCGCGTAAATCGAAATTTCGCGACCAAATCCCGTCGCGGCCGGCCCTCTAAATTCATATCCTACCACCTATTCGAAATAAATTCACAAAAATACCGTAAGTAGGTAAGTTCCGGAATAAACGAAATTTGGCGGCCGAAACTCGTCGCAGGCAACCATTCAGATACCCATTCAAAATAATTACCTAAGAAAACCGCATAACTTCCGCGTAAATAATATTTTTGCGGCTTATTATCGCCGCGGCCGGCTCTTCAAATTTAGATATTTGAAGTAAATTCGTGAAAATACGATATATTTTGCGTAAATCGATACGGTACGATACGATTTCGCGAACGAATCCCATCGCAGCCGGCCCTCTAAATTGAGATAGATACCTACCTATTGGAAATAAATTCATCAAATTCAATATATTTCCGCGAAAAGCGAAAATTCTATTTGGCCGATTTCTATCGCAGCCGGTCACTCTAATTCAAATATTCGAAGTAAATTCGTAAAAATACCGTTAATTTCCGCGTAAATCAAATTTTGGCGGCTAATTACCGCCACGGCGCAAGCCCTTCAAAATTCGAATATTCAAAGTAAATTCATAAAAACACTATAAATTTCTTTGTAAATCGAAATTTCGCAGCCAATTTCCACCGTAACCGTCCCATTAAATTAATATTTCGAAGAAAATTCGTAAATATACGACATTCCAATGTTAACCAATTCAGATTTAGATGATAATAATACGAATTAGAACGATGTTAACCGCATAAATCGACATTTTACGGCGTTTTACCACCACTGTCTGTCAAATTCAGATTAACGAAATTATATATACCTATATTTTTTGTTGGAGTGATTTATAATTTTCCACTAAACTAAGTGGGCATTTAAAAAATAGGTTTTTTCAGATCTTGTTTCCAAAACATTTTGAGAACACTTTGCCGATCTTACCCCGCAAGGGGGAAGACCGGTATACCAAAATTATAAATGGCCTATTTTTGTTGTATAGGTAAACAATTAAAATGTTACACATGCTAATTTTGCAACAAAAGGTAAGATGAAGTGTCGTTATTAGCAAATCTTACGTCTAATATGCTTAATTGCAATTTTAGAATGAATGCCGGTCTTGCCCCAAAAAATCCGGATATTACCCCACGTCGAAAAATAATTTACAGGAAGTTTTGATTGGCAGTTTTTGGGTGCTTTACTGTGGATAACTCGATTAATAAAAATTTACTCACATAGTTAAGAGCTAAAGGTAACATTCGAACAAGGCAGAAGAGAATGTCTAGGGAATGTCTCAAACAATTTATAACAAACGCTGAACTTAATATATCCCGTGATCCCAAAAAATTCTGGTCTTATGTTAAAGGAAAAAGAAATAATTCTAGTTTACCTCATGTAATGAAACTGGGCGACGTTACTGCTGTTAATCCTTTTGCAATATGCAACCTGTTCTCACAGCACTTCGTCTCCACTTTTAATTATAATACTACCTCCGATGTACACTCTACCAACCATCATAATATAAATAACCAAGTTAACATCTCTTCGGTATCAGTTTCAAAAGAAAAAATAGAAAAAATAATCGATACTATTTCTAACTCATTGGGTGCGGGTAGTGATAAAATTCCAGCATTCTTTATCAAAATGTGTAGCAAGGCAATCTCGAAGCCCCTATTATTGCTCTTTCAATCCTCATTGAAAGAAGGCATCTTTCCGGATCGTTGGAAGTGTGCTCTTATCACACCAGTATTTAAGTCTGGGCCTAAAAATGATGTCCAGAACTATCGTCCGATATCTAAGTTACCAATCTTCAGTAAAATTTTTGAAAAAATTGTTCACGAACAACTTTATAACTGCGTCCAGTCTGTAATACTCGTGAACCAACATGGCTTTATGAAAAAAAGATCGGTTGTCTCCAATCTTGCCATATTCATTGAAAATATTACGAAATCAATGGATGATCAAATCCAAGTTGACGTAATCTATACAGATTTCTCGAAAGCGTTTGATAAAATTGATCACAGCCTTCTTTTATCCAAATTACTAGCTTTAGGAATTCACGGAGATTTGTATCGATGGTTAGTCTCTTATCTTAATGGGCGCACTCAAGGAGTAACAATTAATGGCTTCATCTCTGAGTTCGTAAATATTCCTTCTGGTGTACCCCAAGGATCTCACCTGGGACCGTTACTATTCACAATTTTCATCAACGACATTATAAAATGCTTTAATTATGCAAATGTTCTACTCTTCGCTGATGATATGAAAATATATCTTCCGATTAACTCTATCATTGACTGCATTAAATTACAAGAAGATCTTTATAGGCTTAATGACTATTGTATAATTAATAAACTCAACATGAACACTTCAAAATGTTATGTGATTACCTTCACTAGAAATAAAATAAAATTTGATCATAACTACCATATAGCCAGCCAATCACTCAAAAGGGTTACTCAAATTCGCGATTTAGGTGTTCTACTTGATAGTAAACTTACATTCGAGGCACATATTAATATGATTGTGAAGAAAGCCCTTAGAATGTTAGGATTCTTATTCCGTATTGGAAAAGAATTCAAGAACATCCAAACACTTAAAATATTGTATTTTTCATATGTTCGCAGTCATCTTGAATTCGCTTCTCAAATATGGAATCCTCAATATAATATTTATATTAAACGCATTGAAGCCATCCAAAGAAAATTTGTTCATCATTTAAATTTCAAGTTTAATATTGGTTATCATAACATTAATAGCTTGCAGGACCCTTATGGACTTAAATCATTAAAAATTAGAAGAGACTCTGCAGATATAATATATCTTCATAAAATTATCAATGGTTTTATTGATTGTTCACCCCTTTTGGCTGAGATTAATTTTAGAGTCCCCTCCGTTAGAACCAGAGAAAAATCAATTTTTCATCTTCAAAAATGTTCTACTAATCTCAGACAAAATGCTTTTGTATTCAGAACATGTAATGTATTTGATAAGAATTTTAATGATATAGACATATTCTCATGTAATTTAAGTACCTTAAAAAAGTATATCATAGTCAACATTAAATAATTTTTTGACCGTATTGCAAGTTACCATATTATTGCTTTGAATCCTTTCCAGTTGCATACTTGTCATTCGACTTACTATTGTATTTACTCTTGAGTTGTAGGTATGTACAATGTACATATTATTATTATTGGTGTTGTGAAGTGAGAACAAATTTCTGACTCCTACTTCATGTTTGAAATTTTGTAAGCAGATTATTACAGTTTATATTGTGTTTTTATATCTTTTTTTTGAATAATTTTCAGGGTTATATTTTTGTTAAGTTCTTATGGGTGGGTACAGGACCCTCACTTTTTGTTTTACTTTTTAATTATAATTTTAATTATGTGAAAATCTATCATTGGGTATTATGTATATTATTATTGTTATTACTACAAGTGTAAAATATCTGTTGATTTTCCAAAATAAATAAAATAAAATAATAAAATTAAAAACTTTGCGGGAATACCACGAATTCTTCATTAAAAAATTCCAAAGTGGACCAATGATCAAAAAAATTCATCTCATCAAAAAAGCACACGGACTTACCCCAACTCACTATTTTTTAGGAATTTCGCCCATAATCCGAACTTTTTCCGCAAAATCACTTGAAACAACTGATCTCAGAAAAGAATTAGCCTTTGATGATGTTTCAGAATCCATGTCATGTCTGAGCAGTGTATCAACAATAGCTTTATAAATTTCCTTGAATCTTATCAACCCATCATAATTTTTAACCCAACGGATCTCGCACATTGCCGTGAGGGTTTTCCGTTGTTTTTCCGGGAATTTTTTTCGGTATTTTCTTTTAAGCGCTTGGTTAAGGACTTGATAAAATTTCCAACCGATTTTATAGTACCAATAGTATTTCGAATAGGCTGAACCTGGCAAGAATGATATAGACTCAAATTCAACTGCAGTGAGCTGCAATTGAATTAGTTTCATCGGTTTTAGTTAAGTTATTAGCACAATAATCGTACCTACTTTGAAAGTTGAACTGTCAGAAAATTGTTTTATAGGTTAGGTACATAAAAAATCAAATTTACATTTTTTAAATCAGATTTTATGAGAATTTCTTAAAAGTGATGTTTTTTATAATATTAATAATAACTTATACATGTATTGTTAAACGTATCACAGAAATTAACGTCTTTAGAGATCCAAGAAATCCGTTTTAAATGTCGGTTTTTTATTAGGTTATTTTTTTGGGATTGCAAGCTTTGAAGTATCTAACTATCTTTTTTTTTTTGAAAAAGGTTTCCTCCCAAATTCATTATATAAAAGAACTGTGGTTTTAAAATTTTGATTTTTTTTAAATTTTGATAAGATTTTTTTAATCTTTTTTTTCCGTATTTGAATCTTAAAATATGGCATTTTTTAATACTAAAGTATATATTTTAAATACACAAATCTAAAAGGTAATTTTTTCTAGTTTTCATAAATGTAATTGTTATTACGACATCTTCAAAAATAAGAAATATATAGAACATTCAAAATACTTTGGAAAAATTCTCAAATTCGTTCAAAAATCATTACCTAACAAAACAGTTGTACACATGAGATAAACTACCCTCTCAGGCTGTGTAAACAATGTATACTTCTTTCTATGAACAATTTTATAATTAGTAATGTTTTCACATACACGCTCGTTTATCAATTGAATAAAATTTTCACGGGGTTTTTTAGTAAGGCTGATTATCTTTTAGCTCTGCATATCTCACACAGATGGACATTTGTTCTTGTCTTGCGGTGAAACATCAGTAGTTTCGTCAAACAAGGACTGAAAAACATTTTGCAGAATTCAATCTTTGAACCAGTTTTTTCTGGACAATTTCACCACAAATTGTAAAAAGTTACCACAACGGAGGGGGTAGAACGGGGTAGGATGGGGTGGGGCGAAACGGAATACAATAATGGCCACTGACCACAAGGTACAATAATGATAAACTAATATGGTCCCGATTTTTTTTATTCAGACTTCTCGACCAGGGACCGTTCGCGCGCTGGTTCGTTTATTGACCAGTGGACTATCGCGGACCATCTTCTAGTCTCTTGCGGACTACTTGTGGTCCGCGGACCACAGGTTGGGACACCCTGTTCTAGACTCACCGACATACTCCTCTACTCCTTCCAGGACTTTTTACAGCTTTATCGAACTTATAAAACTTTCCGGAACCTTCTATTCTAGACTCACCGATGTACTCCACCACCCATTCCAGAACTTTCTACAGCTTTATCAAACCTTATAGAACTTTCTGGAACCTTCTAGACCCACCATCACACTTCGCCACTCTTTCCAGAACTTTCTACAGCTTTATCGAAATCTAGAACTTTTTGAAAAACTTCTAGACTTACCGACGTACTCTGCCAGAACTTTCTACAGCTTTATCGAACCTTATAGATGACCGACGTACTCTGCCACTCCTGCCAGAACTCTCTACAGCGTTATCGAAACTCATAGAACTTTCCGGAGCCTTCTAGACTCACCGACATACTCCTCTACTCCTTCCAGAACTTTCTACAGCTTTATTGAACCTTATAGAACTTTTCGAAACCTTCTAGACTCACCGACGTACTCCGCAACTCCCTCCAGAACTTTCAACAGCTTTTTCAAACCTTATAAAACATTTCGGAACCTTCTAGGCTCACCGACACTGCCAAAATTTTCTACAGCGTTATTGAACCTTATAGAACTTTCCAGAACCTTCTAGACTCTCCGACATACTCCGCCATTCCTTCCAGAATTTTCTACAGCTTTATCGAACGTTATATAGGGTGCGGCAGAGAGGACGGACGGTTTTAAAAAAATCATAAAATAGTTAATTTTTACTCAAAAACAAATTTATTGATGGAATCAGGTTCGAAAGGAAATAGCATTTGAGACAGTCAAGTGTGGAAAATCACATCAGGCATGTGGTGGCCGAAATCGTTGATGCAGTGCTGGAGGCGTTCTTGGAAGTTCGCGTAGACTCTCTCCAACATCGCTCTCTCAACTTGGGCGACTTCCACGCGAATTGCGTCCTTTAATTCGTCCAGAGTTCGGGGCTTGTTCTCGTATACTCTAGCCTTGAGGTGTCCCCATAAGGGGGAATTTGCCCTTTATGGCATATCAAATTCCCGCTATCAATATGACCGGTCAATGGCTGAGTTGGCATCGCATTTGTGTCCCACCCAGGCGTCCCGTGTTCGATTCAACATTTTCCGATTACTGTGGTGGTAGTAGGAAATTTTCAAATATTGTCGGGTTATTCGTAATAAACCCGAGAATGTTTGCATTTCATTTTTTTAATTAAAGAAAAAAATTAATTAAATTTATATACATCAATATTTAATTCATTAATTTATTCGAAAATAACAAAATCCTCGCTTTTTTTCCTTTCATCTGTGTATACGTTTCAAGAATCTTTAGTAATTATTATGGACAATTTTAATAATTTAATTCAAATTTGCACTATTTTTTCAACAACAAAAACACATCAAATTTTGGATACGTTTTTTAGATTTTCACGGCAAAAAGTATTTTCGTTGTTTGTTTTTGGGGTGTTATGCCGTGTTGCGCTACCTCTTTATTTATCAACGTTTCGGACAGCGTTGCATTATCCAACACCAGGGCAGATCCGGCAGATCCAGCAGATCCGGCAGATGTGCCGGATCTGCCGATAACACCTCAAAAACAAATAACGAAAACATAAAATTTTCGTTAAATGTTCAATCCTTTATAACTCGGTTAGACTTTTGTTTGCAATTCATTTATTCTCTCTAAAGCGATTATTTTATGCAAAGATTTATTGGTACCTACTTACTTCTTGCAAATAAAACGCGTCTTCCGGCGTTTCCGGGCCTGGATTAAGAGTGAACTTTATGAATCCTTTGCGGCAAAAGTGATTGTGAATAATACCAAAATGGTTCTCCACCGTCAATTTGGAAGTTTCGATGCCTGTGAAAATCTGTGGATTGAATTTTTTCACTAAATCTTCTTCACTCTGTACGCAGGTGTTATTTTTCAAACCTTGACCCATAGGACAGCATTTCCTCATGCAGGTTTTAACCGAACAGATACATCCCCTCGTTTGATTTCGTTTTTCTTCATCAATAAAGTTGAAATATTGTTTAGGAGAGTATCTGAGTCCGTTGTGGTCTATGGTACCGTTGAGTAATTTAGATCCATTAGTTATATCAACACTCAACAGAAAATCGCACGGATCCTCACAATCACAGTAAAAAAACAACACAGAAATATAAACTATTACAGTCAGTATTTTGGGTTCACGCATTTTGGTTACCGACTACAACACACCGACTTGTTTAGAGTTATCGGTTCATGTAAAAAATAGAATAAGAAATATTTTCGAAACACTTTCTCCTGTTCCTGCACTCGTGTGAATGTGTTGCGAAAAGGGAAAGAATTTAATTGACGCCGACTTTTATCAGGATAGCTTTGGGTCTGCGGTCACTGGTTATTTGTTATGATCCGCCCACGTTTAGTCCAGTCAACGAATGATCCAAAAGGAGGTGTAGAGTGCGTGACCAGGAACCTAAGCGATTCCTTCAGAAACTTGTTTAGGGTGCTTAGGGTGTGAACATACTAAAAGTCCTGACGTCTAGGTGGTGAGCTAGGGGGGGGGGAGGAGGGGGGGAAGGTCCTGATTTTCGGGTTTCCGTTTATATCTCGAAAACGGTGCGTCGCAGAGGAAAACTTTTTAAGAATAAGTAAAAGCTCATAAAATTATCTACAACTTTTATTCTATACGTAATTTTGAAAATCCCAGCCGTTTTTGAGTTATACGCTTCACAAATGTCAATATTTTCGAAAATAAACAAAAATTTAAACAAAACAAAAAAACGACTTCAAAAATGCGCTAAAAAGTAAAAAAATAATTTCGTATTCTTCTACAACTTCATAATCGACTTACTTTTTCTACTCATCAATATGTAGGTACGATTGTCATTTTTGGAATCGGTGTCAGTCATGGTAGGTTTGTAACTACATACATAGTTATAGGTGAGATGTGCTTGTGTCGCACAAGCGACTTGACGAGGCGAGAGCGGGGCCGCGGCGTGAGGGGAGCTGTCAAGTAAACACGCCGCGCCGGGCCGGGTACCTTTGCTGACACCGACTCCAAAAATAACAATCGTACCTACATATTGATGAGTAGAAAAAGTAAGTCGATTATGAAGTTGTAGAAGAATACGAAATTATTTTTTTACTTTTTAGTGCATTTTTGAAGTCGTTTTTTTGTTTTGTTAAAATTTTTGTTTATTTTTTGATTTTTAGTGAATCTGAAGTAGACTAATTTGTCTGAATATGGGTAGATCTACTAAACGTGCTGCTCATATGAGACAGACATAATTTGACCATAACGACATTAGGGTCAAATTAAGAGATTCGGCTGAGTTTCGTTAATTTGCTCCTAAAAATTGAAGTGTTCCGTTAATCAGAACCTAACCAAACTCTCATCAATCTATCCTTAAAGTTCATCCTTTCCAATAAAAAAAGAATCATTGAAATCGGTTAGCGTGATATTAAGTTATTCGTCCATTTGTCGCGCACATACTTTATGCAAGTTTAAGACTTATATGGTTTTCTCATGGATGCCATTGTCAGAACTAAACCAAATTAAAATGGGACCACATATGAAGCACCAGCTTTCAAATAAAAAAAGAATCATCAATATCGGTTCACCCAGTCGAAAGTTCTGAGCTAACAAACATAAAAAAAAAAAAAAAAATACAGTCGAATTGAGAACCTCCTCCTTTTTGAAGTCGTTTAAAAATCATTTTACCTTACATTTTTTATCAAACATTCCTTCATATCGTCTAAAATATTCATCCAAGAAAGAAATTTATTTGAAAGAAGTTGTAAATAATTAAATAACCTTATAGAATATATATACATATACATGTAAATAAATCTCCAACCAGTAAATATTTACAGCAATTTTAAGTTTTTTCGTAAAATGTCATTTTCAGAAAAAGCTGTTTTTTCTTACCAAATTATTAAGACGGGTTTTTTCTTCGGGGGAAATTCCTTATTAATTTTTGTAAGAAAGCAGCTAAGTTATTCTTGAACAGATGATTAGTGGAATTCATTTTATACCTAATCATTATTATTGTGATGGGTGATTAGGTTAGTCGTCGGAGATGCTACAATAACGTGCTACGATGCTGTTCGAGTTGGTGAAAAGGCAATGAATGCGATATAATAGTGGGCTTGACATTCTCAGACATCAAGTTGTCCCGCAAAGATCGGGCATTTCCAATGTCTTCTATCAGCTCGTCGATAAAAATTCACAGTTGACCCAACATTGCTGTTTCAGCGGATGTGTATAAGAAAAACGATCAGATGAGGATTTGATGAAACTCTTTGAGTATGAGTTGGCCCCATTTCCCTTGGCACTGTTCAATGAAAGTGGGATGCGAAAGACAACTAAATCTGTTCTGTATAGCTTATTCGAGCCTACCAAAAAAACTGTTCTACTGTCTCAGATGAACATAGTTGTGGACGGAGGATTTCTACTACACAGAGTAATTTGGCAAAAAGATGCCTACGTTGCCGCAATTTGTGATCGTTATATCACCTATGTCAACCACCACTATCCTGGAATTACTCGCGCTGTGGTATTTGATGGGTACGCAAACCCAGCCAATAGTAGGAAATCACAAGAACAGATGCGACGATACAGACTGAGAAGGTCAGCTGACATCAATTTGACATGGAGCAAATCAATACCCATTAAACAGGAAGATTTTTTATCCAATCCTACCAACAAAAGTAACTTCATCTCCTTACTACAGCCAAAGTTTCGGGAGAATGGTATACAGAATCTTCAGGCCACCGATGATGCTGACGTCCTTATCGTGAAGACTGCTGTGGAACTATCCTTTCACAACTCTGTGGCTGTCGTTGGTGAGGATGTGGACCTCACTATCCTTTTGATTGCTTCCCCTCCTCCTATCCAAGATATTCTGCTGCTGAAATCCGGACGAGGGAAAACCAAAACAACGGCACTGTCCATTCAAGAGATGCAACATCGTGGATTTGAACACATCTTATTTTTACATTCATTTACCGGCTGCGATACAACGTCTGCAACTTTCAGGAGAAGCAAGGTGGGCTTTTCAAAATTGTACTTGGAGTCAGGAATGATCAAGCAAGCGGCAATGATCTTTTACAACCCCTCCTATACTCACGACGAGATTGAAGAGGCTGGAAATAAATGCTTCCTGAAATGGTATGCGGCTTCAAAAAGACAGACCTCCCTTAACCAGTACCTACCGCTTCCAGTCGTTCACAAGGTCTCCAACAGAGAGTGCAGCTAAACAGCATTCCCGGCGGACATACCACCAAGTTCAGCAGTGGCTCGGGATTGAGCTGCACCCTGAAGAATGGGGGTGGAAACACGAAGGAGACACCCTGGTACCAATTACAATAGAAGATCTACCAGCACCGGAGGTCCTTCTGAAAATGATATTTTGCCGCTGCACCAAGGATTGTGCAATTGGCAAATGTGGTTGCCGAAAAGCAATGCTGACCTGTTCTGCAGCGTGCCTTCACTGCCAATGGAGATGCCTCAATAGCGTGCCTGTTATGTTAGTTTTGATTAACGAGGAATATAAACGCTAGAAATATTTCGAATCTCATGCCTGCAAAATTTAAAATCGAGCGTCTTATTTGCACGAGGCAAGTAAGCGAAAAAGTGGTTGTTGTTTGTTTTATGCATAATTTTATAAGAACGAAAAAAGTTAGAACATGGAAAACCTCAAAAATAGTCTTAGCCTTAGTGGGGTATTTTATAAAAAAAAAAATTTGTATTACTTCATAGTTAAGTCGTGAAAAAAAAAATTTTTTTTGTGGTTTATGCTTAAGTATATTTTTTTTTACGTAAATAATTACTTAACCAAAGCAACTGAGTTGCAGTCGTCCGGCAGTCCCGCCGAGGATAAGCGGAGCCATCAGTCCAGTCGCAAGCGGGACTCGGTGTCCGCGCCCCTAAGCCGGCTTCCCGGTACGCCCTCGTAGAAAGTGTTGGAATTAAAGAGGGAAAGACATATATAAGAAATATATCTTAGATTTAGAAAAAAAATAATAAAAGGAAAGTAGCAAGGTGTAGTATATAAGGGTAAGGTTATTAATAATATCTAGTTAAGAGAAAGAAAACAATGATTAAAAAGCAAGAAATAGAGACAAATTTTAGATGTTAAAGAGGCTGTTGAAGATGGTACCTAAGAAAGCATGATACATAAATACACGAATGAACAGTTTCAGTGGACATTTTAAACGGACGAATTTTTTTTTCCTATTTAATCTTAATCGATTCTTGATGACTCTCGCCATCGGAAGACTGCAGTATCTATTTAAAAAAATGAATCCAAGAACAGCCTTACTAACAAACGTGATGCAAATTTTAAACAATTGATAAAAACCTTACTAATAAACTAAATTGACCAAACTGATATCAGTCATAAAATGACACTGTTTACACAGCGGAAGACGGTAGGTTATTGGTTGAATAAATTTAAAAGTTCTCATTGAATTTCGGAATATTTCCAAGGTATTTTAAATGTACTACCTATACAAAAATCGCGTTGCTAGGCCATGACTCGGCGATAAGAATAATTCATTCCAGCGGTTGAGAGTTTTATGAAAATAATTATGACACGTTTGTACAAACCACAATCTACGTAAAAGAAGGCACAACATTTACTTACCTCTGAGCCAGGGGCGTATCAATGATACGGGGCCCCCGGGCTACAGAGGGCCTTAACGTGTGTAAGCAAAAATTAATAAAATGTTATCCACAATGTCACTGAATCTCGTGCTTCCCGGGGAAAAAAACATATAAAAAACTGTCATACTTGCCTATAGAGTTTTCACTTCAGAAATGACATAAACAAAAATTTTAACAAAACAAAAAAAAACGACTTAAAAAATGCACTAAAAAGTAAAAAAATAATTTCGTATTCTTCTACAACTTCATAATCAACTTACTTTTTCTACTCATCAATATGTAGGAATGATTGTTATTTTTGGAGTCGGTGTCAGTCAAGGTAGGTTTGTAACTACATACATAGATGAGATGTGCTTGTGTTGCACAAGCGACTTGACGAGGCGAGAGGCGAGAGCGGGGCCGCGGCGTGAGGGGAGCTGTCAAGTGAACACGCCGCCCGGGTACATTTGCTGACACCGACTCCAAAAATAACAATCATACCTACATATTGATGAGTAGAAAAAGTAAGTTGATTATGAAGTTGTAGAAGAATACGAAATTATTTTTTTACTTTTTAGTGCATCTTTTGAAGTCGTTTTTTTGTTTTGTTAAAATTTTTGTTTATTTTTTGATTTTTAGTGAATTTGAAGTACACAACTAATTTGTCTGAATATGGGTAGACCTACTAAACGTGCTGCTCATATGAGACAGACATAATTTGACCATAACGACGTTAGGGTCAAATTAAGAGATTCGGCCGAGTTTCGTTAATTTGCTCCTAAGAATTGAAGAGTTCCATTACTTTGTCATGGATCCGATAATCAGAACCTAACCAAACTCTCACCAAACTACCCTCGAATTACATCCTTTCCAATAAAAAAAAGAATCATCGAAATCGGTTGGCGAGATATTGAGTTATTCGTTCATTTGTCGCGCACTTACTTAATGCAAATTTAAGACTTATATGGTTTTTTCATGGATGCCATTATCGGAACTAGACCAAATTAAAATGGGACCACACGGAAAGCACCAGCTTTCAAATAAAAAAGAATCATCAATATCGGTTCACTCAGTGGAAAGTTCTGAGGTAACAAACATAAAAAAATATATTAAAAAAAATACAGTCGAATTGAGAACCTCCTCCTTTTTGAAGTCGTTTAAAAAGTCAAAATAAGCAATTTCTTTTTTCCCGGGTTAAGCGTGCGTTCAAAATTTGACAACATCCTACATCGGTTATTGCGGGATTCCCCCATTTTGTACAACGACAAACCACGGAGAGCAATATTTTCGCGTTTTATTTCATTCTGTTTTATTTCATTCCAATTTATTACATTGTAATACAATGCAATCTTGTTCTCATGATTGTTTATTGGTTAATTAGTTTGATTTATGAAAGGAATAGAGATTATCCCCGTGGAGCTATGAAAAGAAAAAGTTAACAGAAAAAGGAGGAGGTTATAAAAAATGCCCAAAATTTCTTGTGAACTTTTTCAAAATTAAAATTGCTAAAAAATTACCCAAGGACTTCGATGGGACAGGAGTGGCTATCAGACTTGTCACTATTGTCTATAGAGGCAGAAATTTCAGAAAAACTGAAATCGTCTTCAGCTATAGATGATTTAATAAATCAATTTGCCGAAAAAAAGGCAAGAAAAGTGTATATTTAATTTGAATTGTTTGGCTAGCTCAATTTATAGGAGGAAGTGATAAATTATAATAAAAAAATATGTATTTTAATTTAATGCAAGCATTTTTGTTTCTTTTGTGAGGAATCTTTACTCTTCATTTGGGCCCCCAACTAATTTTGATACAGGGCCCCTCCAAGGCATGCTACGACATGCCACTGCGCTGAGCCTTCTTCTTTTTAAATATATCTTTTAAATTTGGGAGGCGGGAATGGGTGCCGCCGCCCCGGGAACCTTTTTTGGATAACCAACACCTCAGTCAAAGGTCACCCCAAGTGGTTCGCTACGTTTGGTGATTTAGCGGGAGTGCTCGGGTTCATGGGGTGAGGTTTGTCTGGGTCTTGGAGACGGATTTTTTTTTTTTTTTTTACATTAACTCCACACAGGAGGCCCTGAGGAAAATAATTTCCCTCAGGGCCTATGTCATCTGGGATGCTGTGTGAAGGGTCTTTTTGAGGAGAGGAAGGAATGAACATTGGTCTTGAAGAGACCCATGTTGTAGGAAGGAGGAAACACAGAGGCCGGCAAATCATTCCACAGCCGAGCTGTTGAACGAGTCGAAGAAACGACCCGTTCTCATGTGACAAATGTCAACTGTGTACAAATGTTGGGCACGCGTTTGGCGTGTTTCCCGACTATGCACCGGTGCCGAAGGGATCAATGATGCTAGTTACTCGGAGCATCTTCCATTGTAATACCGGTAGAACAAGGATAGCATTCCCACCCGACGCCTATGCTCTAAAGATTGCAATCCGTCTGTTAGGATGGGAGAATCTATCAAACGGACCGCCCGTTTCTGCACAGAGTCGAGGGTATTTTTCAGGTATTTTGGAGCTCCAGACCAGAGGTGGCTGCCAAATTCAACCGTGGGGCGCACTTGCGATTTGTACAGGGTTAGCAGTTGTGTACTATTAAAGTATCTGCGGGCCCTGTACAGTACGCCCAGTTTTTGGGAGGCTAACTTTACTCTGGCTTCGATGGAGCCCCCATACCTGAGCTGGTCACTTAGGGTTACACCAAGCATATCAATGGAGGGCCTGTTCGGAAGATTGCTTCCGTTGAAAGAGACAAGATTTTCATTTCGATCCCTTTTAGACATAATCAGACAAGATTGGGTCTTTGAAACATTAAATTCAACGAGATTATTTTTACCCCAAGAGAAAACACTCTCGAGGTAACCGTCCATTCTTTGCTTCAAAGCCTTACGAGCTGTTGGAGTTTGTGAGCCCTTTGGGGGCTTGTCAAACAAAAAGCTATCATGAACTGTACTGTCATCCGCGTAACAATGAATTGGTGCACATGACAAAAGGTCGTTAATGTGTAATAAAAACAAAGTCGGAGACAGAACCGATCCCTGTGGGACGCCAGCATTTATTGAGTGTGAGGAAGAGGTGAAACCATCGACTAAAGTCTGAATCGACCTCTCCCTCAAGAAGTCGGCAATCCACGTACACAAGGATGCGGGAAGTCCGTAAAAATGTAGTTTGTTGACAAGTCCTCGGTGCCAAACCCGGTCAAAGGCCTTGGAGATGTCCAGTGCAACCGTTTGGGTCTCACCGAAACGTTCCAGGCATCGCCCCCAAACATGCGTCACATACGCGAGAAGATCACCGCACGAGCGGTTCCGCCGGAATCCGTATTGACGGTCGTTAATGATTTTGTTCTTCTCGAGGTATGTGAGCAGTTTGTCGTTGATCACATGTTCCATCACCTTAGACAGAACTGATGTGATCGCTATGGGGCGGTAGTTGGCCGGGTTGGAGCTGTCCCCCTTCTTTGGAATAGGATGGATAACCGCTTTTTTCCAACCAGAGGGCACAGAGCCAGTCTTCAGGGACAGTTTAAGAAGCTTCATCAAAATTGGAGCTATTTCTGCAGCGCACCTTTGCAGTACCAGGGCAGGTATTCCGTCAGGCCCACTAGCTTTATTAACATCAAGCCCTCGTAAAACATGGAGTACTTCCCGATGCCGGATCCTCAGCTTTTTCATACGAAAACCGCAGTGAGGAACCGACGTCGGGACAGCACCTTGGTCATCGAGGGTTGAGTTATCCGCAAACATTTTACCTAGTAAGTTAGGCTTTTCGGTGGCGGTGTTTGCTAGTGAGCCGTCAGGCCTGGTAAGAGGAGGCAGACTGGATTTGCAGAAATTGCGACCTATTGAGCCCGCAAGCGACCAGAATTAAGGATGACCAGGACACACTGAACTGACTGAACCCCAGATTCCTACCCACCCCTTAAACCATTTTCCTTCCCAGAACACTCCTCTCCTTCCTTTCCTTAAAAAACCCTCCACACAGCATCCCGAAAGATGGCATAGGCCCTGAGGGAAACTATTTTGCTCAGGGCCTCCTGCGTGGAGCTCATGTAAAAAATATCTAATTTATTTTCGATTTTGTTTTCGTGAACCAATGAAGTCATCAAGGGCTGATCCAGGGGGGGGGTCATGACCCCCCCCCTGGGCTGGGTCCAGGACCTATGTGGACCTACTTTTTAGTTGTATCTATTATTATCAAAATTAAATTATAACTTCTTGTGACTTGACCACGACTATGTGACCCCCCCCCTGGCGCTATGTGACCCCCCCCCCCCCTGGCGCCAAAGCTGGATCCGCCCTTGGAAGTCATATCTTGGAGATGGAAAATAACCCACTTACCGACAATCGATCGGGCTGAAAGTCGGTTGATAGACTCGTTGTGGATGACAATGCATTCTATCATCTTTTGGTGGCATACGGACATACATACCTAAGCATATACACGTAAAGGCCAGGCATTCCGAATTTCTTCCGATTTATAGCATATTTTCATTAAACACTACGTTTTTAATTCTTAAAAATTGTTATTTTTGAAGATAATATCTATACATTTGCTTAGCCGTAACGGTAACTATATGATATTCCCTCAGTAGAAAAAATCGCAAAATGTCCTCCGAAAATTATTAAAAACAAATTTTATTTAACATATTACCTTTATATACAATATATAAATCTCGAGTCACGGTGTTTGTGGTCGCACTTTTCCGAAACGGCTCGACCGATTTTTATGACATTTTTTTATGTAGGTATATTTGGTAGGGATGAGAATAGGTAGTAAAGTATATTGTATATTTCATACCGCTGGGTGATTATGGTGTCCCTATCAAGATTTTTTTTTTCTATTTTTTTTTAATTTGGCATTAAAAAATACTTATGACCCCAAATTTTCACCCTCCCATTTTTTAATCGCAACCCTATCATTTTTAATCGCGATTTTAGTATTTTTCTCCGTTACTTTAATGAAATTACATTGAATTGAGAAAATGAATGGTAGGTGTTTTTTTTGTTTTTCGAAGCAAGATTTTAAGCAAGGTAGAAAATGCGTTATGAGGGGGTAGAGAGGTGATTGGCTAAAGATTGGTGACTTAGCTTGAAGTCCATGATAAAGGCCCGTATGAGCTAACCTTGTTGAAAAATTATTCTTTTATATTAATTAAACTGTGAATCAAAATTACTAATATTTTGTTTAAAAAGAAAGACAAACGTTCACGGGTTTCGAATAACCTCACAATATTTTTTGAAAATCTTTTGCTACAATTCTGCTATTCGGAATGTGTTCCAGGCGCGGATCCAGCCCTCGAAAAAGGTTGTGGGCACCCGGCACCAAGGGCGGATCCAGGGGGGGGGGTCATGGGGGTCATGACCCCCCCCTGGGCTGGGTCCAGGACCTAGGTGGACCTACTTTTTACTTGTATCTATTATTATAAAAAATTAAATTAGGGGCTAAATTTCGGTTTACGGAAGGTCTTCCTAAATAATAAAACTTTTTTTTTATACTAACTATTGGCTGGAGAATCCGAATCCGAAAGAATTTTTTTTCGGAAAGCAATATTAACAAAGTTACACGACTTTAAAATTTTCTATACGCACACATGAAAATCGACATTTAGGAAGCATTCTGACAGTTTAAAGTCATAGAAATAGCCATACCAAAGATATTAAACCACATAAAATTAAGTGTTGCCATATCAATAACTAACTTAAGTAATTATTTTTTATAAATTTTACTCACTTTTGGCGTAGCCGCTAAACTACTTGAAAACAGGGATATTTTTTTAAATTGACGCGAGCAGGCGGTATAAAGGGGCACAAACCATGTGACACAAACCTAGCGTAGCCGCTAAACTACTTGAAAACGTAGGCTGTTTTTTAAAATTGACGCGAGCAGGCGGTATAAAGGGGCACAAATCATGTTACACAAACCTAGCGTAGCCGCTAAACTACTTGAAAACGTAAGCTGTTTTTTTAAATTGACGCGAGCAGGCGGTATAAAGGGGCACAAACCATGTTACACAAACCTAGCGTAGCCGCTAAACTACTTGAAAACGTAGGCTGTTTTTTTAAATTGACGCGAGCAGGCGGTATAAAGGGGCACAAACCATGTTACACAAACCTAGCGTAGCCGCTAAACTACTTGAAAACGTAGGCTGTTTTTTTAAATTGACGCGAGCAGGCGGTATAAAGGGGCACAAACCATGTTTATTATTGCATGGTAACATTTAATTTTGTGTGGTAAAACATCTTTCTAGTTTATCTATGACTTTAAACTGTCATAATGCTTCCAATATGTCGATTTTCATGTGTGCGTATAGAAAATTTTAACTTTGTTAATATTGCTTTCCGAAAAAAAAATCTTTCAGTTTTGGATTTTCCGGCCCATAATTAGTATATATAAAAAAAAATTATCTAGGAAGACCTTCCGTAAACCGAAATTTTTCCAAATTAGGGAACGTACCCATACTACGTGACCAATTTTTTGCAATTTTTAACCCCCCCCCCCCCCGGTGACCAAAATCCTAAGCAAACCGCCGCTATTTGTACCAAGCGTGACATTTTGAAGACCCCCCCCCCCCCGAAGAGGTCACGTAGTATGGGTACGTTCCCTTATAACTTCTTGTGACTTGACCACGACTATGTGACCCCCCCTGGAGCTATGTGACCCCCCCCTGGAGCTATGTGACCCCCCCCTGGCGCCATAGCTGGATCCGCCCTTGCCCGGCACACCCACCCGTAAATCGGCCAAGTGCGAGTTGGAATTCGAACTCGCCCATGAACAATCATGAATCATGACTCATAAACGAGTTTTGAATTTGATTATTTCCGTTTTTCCGCGCATCAGGACTTTTGCCTTAGGAATGGTAATAATCATTGAAGGAATTCAGACTCGATTTCGTCAAATTAAATAAACGGGTCTCCACACCATCCAATTTCTAGTGACTGCGGCAGTGACTGCAAAGAGCGTGGAGTTGAGCGAACTAGCGCTGTCTCGTTTGTTAAAGGGCCGCTAGAACGAGTCAGCGCTAGTTCGCTCAACTCCACGCTCTCTGCAGTCACTGCCGCAGTCACTAGAAATTGGATGGTGAGGAGGGCGCCTAATCATAGAGTTTTGATTAAATTCCAAACCAATTTCAACCAATATATTATTATTTTTTTTTCTCTTTTTTCTAGTAGCCAGTAATAAAGCCAATACAGGGACACTAGACTGTGTTAATGGGTATCTCAAAGCTGTCTCAGGAGTCATAAGTATGACCAGCAAGTGAGATGTACCAGGCGACACTTAATTCGGCTACCAATACTATTACAGCCACTGAACCGATTTTGATATTTTGTTTAATCTTCAAAGGATAGGTATGAGGTATTACATACATCACAGAAAAGAGAAAGACAATAAAATTTGAAAAATGAAATGAAAATCGAAATTTTCAGTTGAGAAATATAAAAAGGTACTTAGTTTGGGCCGTTTAAGTATTACGTAACGTAATTTGGGGGGTCGGGGGGGGGGGGGGTCTTTTAAAACGTTACTGTGCGTTATCGGGTCGGGAGGGGGGGGGGGGTTCGAACAAAGTGTGACGTAACATGTGTTTTTATTTAAATTAAAACTAGGAAATTAAAATCTACCAAGTTGGCAACCCTTTTAGTTAATGTTTTACGGGGAATCCCTCGATTGTATTGTACGAAATTTTTATTTGTTCTCCCAAGTTAGCAACCCTCGATTATGTTACGGGATCATTTTTATTTTATTTTCGTTATCAGTAAATCAGTATTCGTTAGTGTTTTAAACACGAAATACGTATAAACTCAAATTGCTGTAGTCAGTGTTGTTAAAGTGAGTTTGTAGGTACTATAATGTCCGAAAAGCGTGAGATTTACATGTCAGCGTGTCAGCTTTTCTTGGCCTATAAAGGTTCTCATGTTGACTTGCCAGCGCAGCTTTGCCAAAAAAATGCCAACGAAATTTGGAAAACAGCAAAAGAAAAAAGAAAAATTTATGTACCATATGAAAGATGTTATACGAGAGTTTAAGGTAACGGCCACGAAGAAGAAAACAACAACGCTTTTTGATTATTACATACAGGTACCTAAGTTTTGTGCTAAAATGTAATAATATTACATATAGATAGGTATACAATGCATAAACTAAATCTATACTTTTCATATAAAAATATTGGAATATATTGCATATATATTTACTTAATTGTTTGAAGCATATTGACATTATAATGCTATGTGAAACATCTATTCAAACTGAAAGTACGTGTTTGTACAATATTCCCGGATATAATGCATATAACTACTGCAGGACTGATAAGTCAGGAGGAGGGATTATATTGTATATAAGAAATAAATTTGAATTTAGGCCAAAATCGTTCCAATCACTGCATTTTGAAAATATGACAGGAAAGCTCATATTCCAGGACAAAACTAAAGTTAATATAATAGCTATCTATAGACCTCCTAATTTCAGTAAATCTTTATTTTTAAAGGAATTATCATCATATCTTGATACAATTAATAGTAAGAAAAATATTATCTTACTTGGAGATATTAATCTAAATTTGCTTAATGACCTAGATTATATCATAACTTCATATGAAAACTTACTTACTAACCATTACTTAACTAAATGCATTAACGTAGTAACCAGAGAAGCTGTATTAAATGGACAAATTACTCGCACGTGCATTAACCATATATTTGCTAAATTTAGAGGCAAGAAAATAACTGCTTGTGTCTGTGAAAATAATATTGCCGATCATTTTATCACTGCTATTAATATAAAATCTCATAAACGTCAGGTAGACTTTGCAAATAAGTATATTAAAATCATCTCACAAAAGGCTATTGATTGATATATCAAAGATTATAACTGGAAACTTATAGAGGAGAGGGATTGTATTTCATTATATGAAAAAATAAAATCTTTATTTAACAAATTTTACAAGAGTAGTTCTAAAATGATAGTTCAAAAACCGAAAACACGACCTTATGCAATAAATGAATGGGTAAGCAGTGAATTATTATGTCATATAAATAAAAGGGATAAACTTTATAAAAAATGGAAAAGTACACCAACAAACAAAACATATGAAACAGAATACAAAAAAACACGATACCTTGTCAAAAAACTTATAAATAAAGATAAAACTAACTACCATAATAATAAATTTAAAAACTATTTTAATGATACAAAAAAAACCTGGGACGAGATAAATAATATTTTAGGACGTAAACCCAAAAACGATTGTGATGAAACTATAACACGATATATGTTAAAAGATAGAACTGAGGATTCTGTGTCAAATGATTTTGTAAATTACTTCTCGGATAGCATCAGCAACATGTTACATACATGCAATCACAAAGCTACTAATATAGTACTCGAAGAACTATCTCACATTCTATATATACCAAGAGCTACTATAACTGATATTGAAAATATTGTAAAAAAAATTTAAAACTCTAAAAGCACAGGTATTGACAATATAAGAATGTTTGATTTAAAGAAATATAAAAACTCTTGGGCCAATAATTACTCATTTAATCAATATGATAATAAAGCAAGCAAAAATTCCACAAGAATTTAAATGTAGCATTACTAGACCAATATTTAAAGGTGGAAAACACATTGAACTGGGAAATTATAGGCCTATTAGTATACTACCAGCATTAGAAAAAATTGTCGAAATTTTTTTATCAAATAAATTAAATAATTATATTGAAAAATTCACTATCATAGATCCAAATCGATATGGCTTCCAAAGAAAAAAAAACTGAAAAACTACTGCAAGATTTTTCCAATTACATAAATAATCAATTAAATGATAAATTACATGTTATTGTTTTATTTATCGATAACTCTAAAGCTTTTGACACAATTAACTCTAAAAAACTGCTGAAAACTCTAGAAAAAATTGGAATAAGAGGAAATGTGTTATTTTTATTTAAAGATTATCTTAAAGATAGAAAAATATGTACGAAAATAAATAATACTTTTAGTAAAACAAAAAAATGTATCTGCAGGAGTTCCACAAGGTTCCATATTGGGGCCTACACTATATGTATATAATTTATGTAACTATAATGAAAAAACTTTTCTCTTTTGTTAAACATTTTGTATTCGCAGATGATACGGCATTGGTCATATCACATAAAGATCTAAAAATTGCAATTGAACTCATGCAAATTGACTTTACTCAACTTTTTAAATGGTCACATGATGCAGGACTATTAATTAATGCTAAAAAAACCAAAGTAATGCATATAAGATCACCTAATGCCAAATTTCAATTTAATACTAATATTATTTCTCATAATTTTGATTGCATCCATAAAAATATTCCAACTAATTGTAAATGTGAAAGCTTAGAATTAGTTACGGAATACGTGTATCTTGGTGTTATAGTAGATTTTTTTTTTAAATGGTACAAACATATAAGAAAAAACCTGCAAAAGACTCAGATCAATTGTTTATTATCAGCCTATCGATCTCAATGGACCGTGAAAGTGTGACGTTACAAGTCTATTAGGGTTGTGGGCATGCCCACCATGCCCACAACGGTGGATCCGCCCTTGAGCACAGGTAAGCTACCCAGTGAGGCCGACATTGCTGAATTGTATTTAAAAATGTTAGATATTATGTCAAATAAATAAATAAAGTTTCATCGGAGTCGGATGAATGGTTTAGGTACCGCATAAGGGACAAACAAAACAACATTCAATTTTATATACTCGTATTAAGATAATTTAGACATTCGTTTTATACGAAAAAGTCCATTTCTGTAAAAATGGTTATTCGGCTGGCAAATAAAATATATTTTTAACAATAATTTATTTGTTTCACATTAACATTTTTTTCCAGATTCTTTTTAACATTTAGGGACTCGCGCATCAATTTGTAACACAAATACTTGCTACCGGGTGCGCTGTACAGCCGGGTGCGCTGTACAGCCTGTACCTAGTGTAATATCACATGTTTATTCCAAAACTGCTCAATAAAAGTGAATTTTTCACTTTCTTATAAGGATAATGGTGAATAAAAAAGACAGTATTCAATCAAATACTAATATTTATTAACAAATACAAAAAGTCAGTACAAAAATAAAAGGAATTTTACCATATTTTTATGGCAAGATTAAGGCTAATTGTTTTAATTTCTGTAATTATTTGTTTTAAGCCAAATCTTATGTATTTTCTTACAGTACTATAATGAACCTACTTAGACCAAATAATAATGAGAGATAATTCAATCATTATAGAAAAAAAAAACAAAAACCACTTTGAAAATTAGCAAAATATAAAATGTCTTCTTTGGAATAAAATCACATCTCTACATTGTTCGATCTCTTTCTACTACAAATTTAGTCATAATAATTTGAATAAAGGTGCTTCATGTGCTCTCCACAAATTGGTTTGTTTCATTTTACACAAAAAACTGTTTTTTTCAATCGTTTTTCCGGTTACACAGGCCGTTATCGCCTTCTTGTTCGGAAACCGATTCATGCTCACTTATTTCTAAATAGTCTTCAGTCTCAGAACAGTCTTCGTTTTCCATTTCTTCATTGAGATATTCTTCTATTTCGTTAGGTCTATAAAACCTATTGGTAGCCATTTTCTATGAAATAAAGTTTTTAAAAGGGTACTTAAAAAGTAATAATATGATGGAAAAAACACTTATGTAATTAATCGCTACCTTTTACTTTTACTTCCGTAGTACTCACCCACAGCGTGCTAACTGACTACTTAGATTGTCATCTGTCGTGCTAGACCAGTGGTTCCCAAATTCTTTTGGATCACTATTGTGGGCGGGCGTTTCAGACTTTCAGGGGGGCGGTAGGAGACCCAGAGAAACCCATCTCACCCCATCCCATGTCCCATCCTACCCCATCCACCCCCCCCCCCCCCACCCCCGATGTGGGGTGGGCCGTGGGCAAAAAAAGATTGAGAATCTGATTGAGAAAAGATTGAGAATCTGATTGAGAAAAGATTGACCACTTTGGGAACCACCGTTCTTGACTTTCGTTGAATGGTACTAAGAGCGGCAACTTCACAAATGCCAAAGTTACTAAACAAAATACGAAGAACTGGGTCCGGTAGACCCATTAGCGAGACCTTAAGTGTTAATTGTAGGTGAATATTAATAGGTTTGTTATTTCAATAATTTCACTCTTCCACCTTCACTCCTATAGATGGGTCGGATGAAGCTTCATTTGAGATTTGCTTTGTTAATCAATTAACAAATTCGTCAACAAAATTATTGGAGTTTTACCTACCATTAAAACTCTTATTATGTTGCCTTCCTTATCCAGAATATTCCTTAGTGAGAGATGGCATCTCTGTTTCTATCCGATTTCGGTCTTTCTTCTCCTTTTACCTTCTTGAAATATTCAAATTTCGCGCGATTTTTCGTCCCTCTATGATCGCAATCACTGCCGCCAACAGCTAAGCGTACGCAAGCATCGGCGCGACGCCATTTTCCTCAATTGTAGTCTCACCAGACAGGGGATGAGGAATATTCTGGATAAGGAAGGCAACATAATAAGAGTTTTAATGGTAGGTAAAACTCCAATATTATGTAGTGCCGTTCCTTATCCAGAATATTCCTTAGTGAGAATTGTCTGCTATCGTCTGGTGGCAGTGTTGATGCCAATTCAGTTCAATTCAGTTTCAGTCATAAATATACCAATCCCGTTTCAGTTCAGTTTCTGTCGCCGTGCAGATCGCACGCCCAGAAATTACGATAAACACAGTAACCGATAAATACAGTGCTAAGCAGTTAAATATATTGTTGTTGTAAATTTAGCAGGCTGACTGACGTTTTTATTCGCCAGACAGCCCGCATAAAAGTAATAACACATTATGGACCGGAACGTACAAGGACTAATTGACTCTATTAAAAACGAAATTAAAAAATGCTCAAGTATCAAAGAGGCGAAGCAGAGAATTATCATAGAGCAAGATATATGCCAGTTAGAAGAAATATGGTGCAAGGAAAAACTTCAATTACAGGAGAAAATAATTGAGCTACAAAATAAACTGATATTAAATGAAGAAAAACATTCAGAAAAAATTGAAAATTATTTAAAAGAAAAAAAAAGAATCAATTAATACAACATATAATAAGTCAACCTTTTCAATACCTTTACCAGAGGCCAAGTACTCACTAATAATTGCAAGTGAAAATACTAATTCAACATCTGATGATATTCGAGATATGATAGTTAAAAAAATTAAAACATCGCAATTGGGTATTGCAGTTAATGGGGTGCAAAAAGCATCAAACAATAAACTAATTATCTCTTGCCCTAATAAAGATCATTCAAAAAAACTTACAGACGAAATAAATACGGTTTTCAAAAACAACCTAACCGCAAAAGAATTAGAAAAAAAGAATCCGAAATTATTCATAAGAAACCTACCAGTCAACTTATCAGAAGAAGACATAATGGAATCATTATGTCTATGTAGAATAAAAATCATAATGGATGAAAATCCAAATAAAAATACCGTTAAATTAGTAAAAATGCTTAAACCAAAAGCACAAAATAATCTTACGAACTACATAATAGAAACCAGTGGTAAATTAAGGAAATATCTTATATCTAAAGAGAAAATAAATATTGGATACTACAGAGTGCGGGTGGAGGACGCAAACCCAATTATGCAATGCTATCATTGCTTGAAATTTGGTCACTCAGCTGTCAACTGCCTAAATAAGGACAAGAATGCCACGTGCCTACACTGCGCCATGGATCATCCTTGGAAAGACTGCCCTAATAAAAACAAAGAAGAAAAATGCAAAAATTGTGATCTCCAAAACAACACATTCAAGTCTACAAACAGTACAAATCAAAAAGCAAACAGCAAAAACTGTCCGTATTTAAAAAAAATGATGACTATTGCACAAGGGCGTATAAATTATGAATAGGTATGCACCTACTTTTATTTTCTTAACAATGTTAGCCCTCATGGTTGCTCAAATATTAAAAACTCAAAATCAATATTTATATGTTTGTATAAAAAACGCTTGTTTTCTGAAACTCTCTACAATTTTAGTTATAATTTTCTGTAAAACTTTAAACCAAAAAAAAAATCATAAAAATATTATTAACCTACCATCAAAGTGTTAAAGATTCATCAGAAATATTGAAAAAATATTTAATTATATTTTACTGTAAAATTTTAAAACAAAAACAAAGCACTGAAATTTTAGCCTACTCTCAAAGTGTTAACGATTGTGGAATATTATATACTCAAAACAACATTATAACACTACATACTATGTATCTTATTTATAACATTATCACTAGAAATATATTGCCAGGTTATTCTTCAATATTGTTACCAAAACCATTTCAAGTCAACCTTGATATTATTATTTATGAAACATTATTGGAAGTGAATCATGATTGTTCATTATTATTATTGCTGCGAACTTATTTATCATTTCATTTAAAATCAAATTCAAATTTAATAAATAGTTGTAATAAATGCATGTATCAACATGAGATGCCAATGCCAGGGAAAAAAATGTATACGAATATTTTAATTATTAAGTACTTTATTCACAAACATTATGTCTTTTAGTTATATTGATGATGACAGTGATATAAATTTTTGTAAGGTTAATGACCTGTGTGAATGGTTCAGAAAACAAAATACAATGAAATGTGAAAATAATAAACTTAATTTTGTGGAACTAAACTTAAGATCAATTTGTAAGTACTGGGACCTATTCCATGTTTATTTTAAAGACTGTTTAAATCACATTGACGTACTCATGCTTTGCGAAACTGCAATTCGTAGTGAACTTGTGAATCTTTATGATATCCCCGGATTCAATTCGTATCACTATTGCAGAAACCATAAAACTGGTGGAGGCATTTTGTTATTTGTAAAAAATAACCTTTCCTTTTCGCAAATATTTCTGGACACTAAATATTTTGAGAATGTTTTTGGAATATTGACACTTCCAAATAACAACACTTTAAATGTCTTAGCAATATACCGACCCCCAAATCTAAATAAGCAAGCATTTTTGTCAGAAATATCCATGGTGTTTGAAAACAATATTAAATCAAATGAAAGTGTAATATTTTTCGGCGATGTAAATTTAAATTTATTAGATAAAAATGATGCTATCATTATAAATTATGAAAATATCCTCACAAATAACTATTTAAAAAAATGTATAAATAGTGTTACAAGGGAGGTAATAGTTCAAGAGAAAATTATCAGCTCATGTATAGATCACTTTTTTGTCCGATTAAGCGGAAAGTTACCCAATGGAGTAAGCAGTACAATCTCAGCATGCGTGTGTGATTATAACATTGCCGACCACCACACAACAGCTATTAGTATACACTATAACACGGTAGATAATTTCGACTCTAAAGATACTTATAACATTCAAATTCTTTCACAAAAAATGATCGATAAACATATTTGTAATTATGATTGGAAATCGCTTCTACAGGAAACCGATTGTTCTGTTATTTATTTAAAAATTAAAAGTTATTTTGATGACTTGTATAAAAACAGCACAATTAAAATAAGCAAAAAATGTAAAACCCGGCCTTATGCTATAAATGATTGGATATCTAATGATACACTATATAAAATTAAAAAACGAGATTATTTATATAAACGTTGGAAAAATACTCCAACAAACAAATACTATGAAAAAGAATATAAAAGTTTTAGAAATGTTTTAAATAAATTGTTAATAAAATTAAAAACCTCATACTATAATGATAAATTCAAAAATCTATTTCAAGACTCAAAAAAGACTTGGGATGAGTGTAATCAAATTTTAGGAAAGAAATGTAAAAATGATTGTGACCAAATTGCCTCCAAATATCTGATGAAAGATCGGACCAAAGAAAATGTAACCAATGATTTTGTTAATTATTTCTCCGACAGCGTCTGCAATATGTTACACAAATGTGATTACAAGACAACTGTTTTTGAACCAGAGGAGATGCCTCAAAGCATGTACCTACCAAGGGCCAAAACTGCTGATATAGAAAGCATTGTGAGGCAACTTAAAAACTCTTCTCCTGGAATTGATAATATCAGAATGTGCGATATTAAAAAACACATAATAATATTAGCTCCAATTATAGCTCATTTTGTAAATAGAATCTTACTTGAAGCCAAAATTCCAGATGACTTAAAATGCAGTATTATCAGACCTATTTATAAAGGAGGTGATCACACTCTACTGGGTAATTATAGGCCGATTAGTATTTTGCCATCACTTGAAAAAATTTTAGAAAAATACATTCAGCTGAAATTAATCAAATATTTAGAAGATTTTTCGATTATTGATACCAATCAATATGGCTTCCAAAAAAAAAAGGCACTGAAATGCTACTTCAAAAATTTGCCAGTTTAATAAATAATGAATTGAATAGTAAAAATCATGTATTAGTTTTATTCATAGATTATTCCAAGGCATTTGACACTATTAATCATAGAAAATTATTGCAAATACTAGAAATCATAGGAATAAGAGGAAGACTTCTAAAACTCTTTGAAAATTACTTGAACAACCGATGCATGAAAATAAAGCTATTGAACACCTTAAGTAAAAAAAGAAGAATTTTAGCAGGCGTTCCTCAAGGTTCCATATTAGGTCCAATTTTATATATCATTTATGTATCTTTTATTAAGTACATTTTTAAACATGTAAAACACTTTGTGTACGCGGATGATACTGCATTGGTAATTTCATGCAGTGATCTGCAATTATGTATTAAACTCTTACAAGAAGATTACATTGAACTTTTGAAATGGTCTCATGACTCTGGTTTAATTATAAATGCAAAAAAAACTAAATTGATACACATTAGATCACCCAATGCTAAGGCAAATATTATTACACCTGAAATTAAAACACACACTTCAGATTGCTTACATGTCGGTATCTCTACATTGTGCACATGTGAAAATATTGAACTGGTTAAAGAATATGTTTATTTAGGAGTTATTATTGACTGTTTTTTCAAATGGGATTCACAAATAAATAAAGTCTGTGAACGACTCAGATCTATTGTTAGCAGATTATATAAATTAAAATTCTATGTTCCAATATGCACACTTCGAATAATTTATTTATCATTAGCTGAATCTATTATAAGGTATGGAATTACAGCCTGGGGACTTTCCTGTAACACAAATGTAAATCATGTTCAATCGGTTCAAAAATCATTAGTTAAATTATTAGCGCATAAAAGTTTATACGAACAAAGACATAATGTTCCGTACTTTTACCAGAATCTCAAAATTCTCTCAGTAAGAGCAATTCTGTGGTATAAAATTATATCTCAGCATATGAATAGCCCTATATACATACATAAATTGGATCACATTTACAATACCCGTTTTACGCTAAATGAAGGACTAATTGTACCTAAGCACTTGAACAAATATGGACAAAGAACGCTGGACTACATGATACCAAATTTATTGAATATGTTACCTGCTGAAATAAAAAAATGTACAAATGGTAAAACAAATATTATGTTGAAGAATTGGCTCGCCGAAAGAAAAAATTTGTATTAGACAGTAGCACAAAAATTGTAACTGCAAAATAAAGTAAAATAAGTTTATTTAAATCCTCAAAGTAAAAGCACCCATTGACAAACTACTAAAAAGTAGTTTATTGGGACTTTTCTTTTTCTGTAAAAATATTTTTATTTTTCCTGTCATATTGTATTTACCTTGTCTTTATTATTACAAATAAAAAAAAAAAAAAAAAAAAAAAAAAAAATGTGATCACCTTCATAAAGAAGCGCCGGTTGGAGGTCTGCCCTCACAATGATCGCTTCTCCTTCTGTCTCCAGAAATGGAGGGCCTTTGGGGGTCTGCCCCCCTCAGGCGAATGATTGGTTTAAACAGGCTTGTCAAGGATGACGAAGTCCCCGGCTCCTGAATATTGGACTGCCTTATTTCTTTTTTATAATATTTTTGGAAGGTATTTTCACTCTGCCAATTTCCCTTTTCCAAAATGTCCTCTATTGAACAGTTTTCAAACCACTGAAGTGAAGCCACTGCTGACCTAGTGCTCCCCGCAGAGGCCTCAATACCAGCATCTCTAAGTATTGTCTTGACCCATCCACCGATAATTGTTCTAGAAGCTGCTTTGGTTGGACCTGATGTGGATAAAAACAAGTTATCAATATTGGGTGCCTCTTGTCTCCTGTCCTTTGAGAGAACACACAGCTTCTTAAGCCAAAATACAGGATCGGTAGATTGATTTGATGAGGAGTTTAATCTCCATCCTGACTGTTGATACTTTGCAGAATCTGTCTTTGAACCAAATGCAGGCCATAAAATAATGTGATCATCCATATCAATAAAATGTTCCGATGTTAATCTCAAAAGTGTCAGATCATGCACCCTTCGTCCTGAGGCTAACAGGAGTATGACTGCACACCTTCTGGATGCTTCAAATAAGGTTATAGTTTCTGGATTGTTAGTCTGAAGCCAAGAACATATCTGTCTCGGGTCCCATATTGTATCCCGTTGCACTTTAATCGAGCTGTTTACTATTCCTTTCATTACTTGCTTCACCACAAGATGGTTACTTAGTCTATTTTCATTATTTGGATTGCATAAAGTTGAAATAGCCGATTTATGCAAAGCTATAGTGCTAGGAGCTAAATTCAGCGATATTTTGAGATGTGCTAGAAACTTTGCCAACTGAGCTCCCATTGGATCTCTGAAATTAACATGGTTGGATAAACACCATTCACGCCATCTAATCCACGCTGCTTTATAAGAAGCTTGCGTTGAAGTTCGCCAGCTGGATTTTAAAATCCCTCTTTCTCTATCAGACCATCCTTGCAATGCATCATCCCAGCCCCAATTTTCCACACTTGCAGTTCTAGTTGAAGTATTTGCTGGGGATGAGAGCCTGTGGTGGTATCTATCAGTATCTCTTGTAGATTCTTGATCTCCTGAGGTAGGCACAAGGCTCTCTGTTTCAAGTCTGGTAGCCAAAATACTTTCGTCCATTTGGGAGCTACTAGCAGATAAATTCCTGTGGAGTTGTTCAGATGAGCAAGCACTCGGGGAATTAGACAAGGAGGCGGAAACACCCATGCCAGGGGAAAGTGCCAAGGTCTGCTGAAAGCATTGTGAAATATCGCCGCTTTGTCTTTCCTGTCTATGGATACATATTTGTTCACTACATGAGCCGTGTGAGAGGCAAACAGGTCCACAGTGGGTCTGCCCCATTTGTGAAATATCTGTTCTGTTGCAGGAGCTAGAAGGTGCCACTCCGGTAGGCGGGTTCCTCGGGACAAATGGTCCGCAAGACCGTTGTACCGACCTGGTAGGTAGTGAACTTGCAGGGTTATATTGTATTTGTCTACTAGAGACAAAATCTGAAAGGTCAGATGAAGTAGACTCAAGGATCTCGTCCCTCCTTCGTTCCTCAAATAAGCGAGAACTGTTCTGTTGTCTGACTGTATTAGAACGGTAGAACTCCTCAAACATTTGTTCTGGTATTTCAAGGCATTTAGTATGGCAAACATCTCTTTCAAGTTGCTGTGCCAATTCTGCTGTTCCCTGGTCCAATTTCCCGCAATCGGAGTATCGTCCACTTGAGCGCCCCAGCCATGATCTGCTGCATCGGTCGAGAGGAAATGAGAGGCAGCGGGGACGTGTAGTGGCATAAAGGCCTTTACATTCTGTGCCCACCATGATATGTCTTTCATCACGGGTTCCTTTATGAGAATTCTCGTTCGTATGGGAAGTTTCATCATGGAGTGCATTTGTAGTTGCATCCTTCGGCAATGAAGACGACCTCTTGGGGTGACGAACGATGCAAAATTTAGTTTTCCCAGAACTCTCTGTGCCTCCTTCACATTCCACTTCTTCTTCTTCTGAAGCCTTTGAAGTGATTGTTGAAGGTCTTCGCACTTCCTCCTGTTCAGCGACTTCCGACCGCGTTGCGTGTCCCACATTACACCCAGATACTCCACTGTACCGGCTCGCTGACGCATTTTTCCAAATTGACGGTCCAACCGAGGTCTCTCAGTAGATTCAGAAATAGAATTGTTTGGACCTTCAGAATTTCCCTGTCCTGGTGGGCCAGAAGGAAATCGTCCAAGTATACAATGATCCTCACATTTTGATGACGTAGGGTCTCCGCAACCCAATTGGTCACCTTGGCAAAGGCTTGTGGAGCACTGCTCAAGCCCTGGGGAAGGCATGTCATTTGCAAAAGCTCTCCTTTGTACACAATCCTCAGAAAACGACGGTGAGACTCTGCGACTGGAATGTGAAAATATGCGTGTGATATGTCTATTTTTGTCATCCAGTCTTGTGGTTGGAGAAATTCGGGAACTTTCTGATGTGACATTAAAGAAAATCTTCTTACAGACACAAAGTGATTGAGACCTTTCAGGTTGAGGATAGGTCTGTTGCTGCCGTCCCCTTTTCGGACCAGGAACATTTGGGAGAGAAAACCGGAGTCCTTGACTGCCGGTTCCAATATATTCAGTTTTTTGAGAATTTCTATTTCTTTTGTCATTTCTGGGGTAGTCTTTGTCACAAATTTTTTCAAAGTTAAGGCAGTTGGGCGTAATAATAGGGGCTTTGTAAAGAAGGGGATTCTGTATCCCCCTATGATCTTTTGAATAACTTTGGGAGCATTTAGAGCTGCCCATTTGTTTTTGAAATTCAGCAACTGCCCCGCTCGAAACTTTGATGGCCTCCGGTCATACACCCCTGTAGTAACGTCGGTTAGAGGTCTGCCCTCGCACCGATCGCTTGCTACTATCCTTTCCCCCCCTTTTAACACCAGAGGTGGAGGGCTGGGGATACCTTTGGGGGTCTGCCCCCCTCGGGCGAAAGGATTCTCGGGATGGAAAAAATTCTCGAGACGGAATAAAATCTCGGGCCGGAAAGGAATCTCGGGCCGGAAAGTATTGAACTGATTTTGAAGCTTTTTTGTACCAGACCCCTCCTTTGGTGGACCGGTTGAAGTGATGGCTTGTGGGAAGGGCCTAAAACAATTCTTTACTCCTCTCAATTTCTGCAATTGGGTAGAGAGGGCTTCCTCATTGAAGAGATGAGAGGAAGTTGGAGGGATCTGCATAAGAACTTTTTTGTCTGATTTCTGTTTACAGGAATTGAGAATCCTGTCCCTTCTAAATTCAATTATCTCTGCCCGTTTTCCGCATGTGATTTGCAGCAGGTCATCAGAACATTTTTGCAAGTCGTTCTGACCTCCAAACAACTCATTAACTTTCTCGTACAGGGTTTCTGGAGAGATATTCTGTACTTCGAACCCCCATTCGATCAATTGCTGCAGAGACTGCTGCAATTGCTCCCTGTGCTTGAGAGCTGCATGTGTTATCGCCGCGAAAGATCTTTCAATAGCGACTTGTTGAGAAGACCCAGAATCATACGGTTGCAACTCAAAATTCACCTCAAGCTCCTTAAAGCCCGGATCAGCAAGGTGTTCCTTAATGACCTTGTTATATCTCACATTGGTCCAATCTTTCTGATTAAATCGTTGAAGACGCTCTAACACTTCGAGTCTGTCTCGAGGAGGGGCAGACATTAGGGGTTCTTTAAGCGAAATGGTGGGACTTGGCATTTGAAAAACACAAGTATTACGCCCGGATACTGTTGAGCACTCTTTCTCAGATTCTGCAATGGACATATTCTCTGAGGCTGCATTCTCCGCGAATCTTGACCTCGGTGCTTGCAAAATAAAATTTTGTAGTCTGCCTACTTGTTCAGTTAATTTTTTAATAGAACGGGCCATTCCTCGCCTTCTGGAGCGTGAAGCCCTGCTTGAAAAGTTCATGGAAGTGGAGCTGTCGGAACTTGGTGAGCGTCGGCGACGCCTTCGCCTTTTACGTTTATTGTCACAAACGGATTCATTAGAGGAACAGTCAGAACACACATTCTTTCGTTTCGTTTTTCGTATTTCGTCGTGGTTGACACTCGCGGACGCGGGAATCTCAACCGCTTCGAGAGACACACTATTTTTTGACATTGCGTAATGATTTTTGCAAAATTTTTCGGAGAAGAAAATCTAGTTTCCAGTTTATATCGCAACTAGATGACCGCACGCGATAGAAATTAGACGCCAATTGAGGAAAATGGCGTCGCGTCGCGCCGATGCTTGCGTACGCTTAGCTGTTGGCGGCAGTGATTGCGATCATAGAGGGACGAAAAATCGCGCGAAATTTGAATATTTCAAGAAGGTAAAAGGAGAAGAAAGACCGAAATCGGATAGAAACAGAGATGCCATCTCTCACCAGTGGCGGCTCGTGACTTTTGGTTGTGCTATGGTGCTAATATTAAAAAAAATGGCATCATGGATGTTGTCGTATGCGAAAAATAATTTTTTTTTTTTTTTCAAAAATCGGTGTTTTGTATGAAGATTTTTCAGGAAATCGGTGCGGCGCACCACCAAACTGAAACTAACCTGAAATTTTTCATACAAAAAACTGATTTTCAAAAAAAAAAAAAAAATTTTTTTTCGGCTACAACAACATCAATAATGCCATTTTTTTAATATCAGCACTCTAGCACACCAAAAAGTCACGAGCCGCCACTGTCTCTCACTAAGGAATATTCTGGATAAGGAACGGCACTACATAATAACAGTGTTAATATCGGTCCTGTAAGGTCAAAATGTTTCTTTTTTGAGATCAAACATTATAATTGTATCTATCGTCGGCGATTCACTGTTTTTCAAAAAATTGTCAACTTTTTAGATATCAATATAGTTTACACAATTCAGTTCAAACACAATTAAATTGTGTGCACGCAAAGGTGGGAGAAAATTTATGATAGTGTTCCCCACATTCATTGAGGTTAATTTCTACCATAATATTTTTCTTGTATTTATAGTTCAGGTAATTTTTTTACGAGTTATTACATTAATATTTATCGCACACGTATGTCAACTCCTGGGATCAATATAGGAATAGAGTATTTTAAAGTGAAAAGAGCGCATCTGGTTCTTGAAGAAACTGTGTTGAAGAGATTCAAACAAAAGAGCAGAAGATTAAATAGTGTGTCAGCAATTCTATTTTTGATACTGACAATTCGTGTTTCCATTCCATTATGTTTTGATTCCATTCCATTATAATAAAACACATAATTTTTTATCACTTAATTTATTTTATAACTTAATCGCATACGTTTTATTGTATGTTATAATCATGTATGAAACAGAACAATGTTAACCAAAATCTAATTCTATGTGTATGGCACAAATATTAGAGAAATATATAATATATTTATTCATGTATGCTTATAGAAAGAGCAACAAAATTGTAATGTGAATTTAATAATTAATTGTGTGTTACATTTATCTACGAACCAGTGGCGGTTTTCTCTAAAGTGCGTTTGTGGGGTGAACCACCATTAAAAAGATTAGAAAATAATACAAACTTGTTTTATAATAATATTATAAACGTATAAAATACGTAACCGTAAAAATAAATATTTATAATGTAATAATATTATAAACACGATGTTGCTTAGCAACGCAAGCCTTGACGTTTGCTTGTATTTTAGCTCTCTGATTTTTTTACTGTATCAGATAGAAAAGAATTAGCTTTGATCCCAAAACATATAAATATTTGAAAATAAGTATATTAGATAACGTAATAAATAAACTGCCAGTGGACCGTAGGATATTTAGGTAAATAAATACAAAATAAATTTTTCCTTTTGTGAGGACTTCAGTAACCAAGGTAAACAACTATATTTTGAGATTACGTTGAAATATATTTTGTAGGTAAATTTAATTATATATTTTATTTTGATAACATTATTCTACAATATAATATATATTATAGATTTGTAGTATTGAAGGGTAGTTTACATTAAAATATTTAATTTGGAGATATTGAAAACTATTTGTTGACACTAGGTAACGACGACAGTTGCTTGGTTACTGGAATGTAGGAATTAATAATAATTAATAAATCATTTCCAAGTTGTTTTGAAAGGTGACACAATGTCATTTTCAACCAACGGAAATGAAAATGGGTTTATTATGTCATCTATACAGATGAACATTGATAATCTGAGACCCCAAAAAACAAAAGCAGGTATTCCTAGGCAGCGTATGAAATGGACGAACGATGTCAATATGTTCATCGTTCGTTCATATTTTTATGTAACTAAACTAGAAACAGATATGTTATTGTATAGGAAAAAATTACATTTACTTTTCTCACAAAATTATCCGGTTGCCCAAGTAAACGAACAAAGATTAGCTGACCAAAAAAGGTCAATTTTCAAAAATAATTTAATTCCTGTAGTAACATTAAATGAGATAAGAAAAGAAGTAGCAGATAGATTGCAATTGGAGAATAATTTAGATCAAATTAATACGAGTAGTAATGTTATATTAGATGCATTGAATGAAGATAGTTTAGCTAATATTCTAGTAGAAGAATCCAATGATATTAGAGTAGATTCAAATAACTTAGACATTATTCATAATCTTAGGGAAATCAATATTGCAAATTTAAACTTACTAGATGATAATGTAATAGAATTAGCTAACTTGCTTCAAAATAATATAAATAGATATATAGATATAGAGCCCACAGTTAGACCAAAATTACCAAAATTGCATACGTCAAAGAAATTATCTAAATTAATTTCTGAATTAAATAATTTAATTTTACCAAAAATAATATTTGACGATATTAGTTTTTTAGATCTTCATACAATAGTGTACGCTAGTGCTATCACTATATGTAATAAGTTAGGAGTTAAATTAATATCCTCTGATGATAGATCATATAGTTATAGTAAACCAGAATGGCAGATTAGATTAGAAAATGATGTATTATTTTTAAGAAGTAGTATAGCTAGAGTAATTGAATATAAAAATGGAAATAGAAGTAGGAATATTTTGAGATATGTAGATGAAATTGGGAGAAAATTTGGTTATAGCATTGGTAGTAATAATAATGAAAATATAATCAATGATTTATTAGATTTATTAAAACAAAAATTAGGTGTAAAAGCTAGTAGATTAAAAAGATATAATTATACGTATAATAAAAGAAATAATAATAGATTATTTCAGAAAAATGAGAAAATATTTTATTCCAAACTTGACGATAAACAGAATATTATTTCGAATAATAATATTCCGTTGCCATCTGAATCAGATATGCGCGATTTTTGGACAAACATTTGGAGTAAAGATATAAAACATAATGAGGCAGGTAACTGGATAGAAAATGAAGAACTCAATTGTTCAGACATTGAACAAATGAGTTTTTCTGATATATCGGTTGAATTGTTAGCCAAAATTATAAAAAATACTCATAATTGGAAAGCCACGGGTTGCGATTGGATACATAATTTTTGGTACAAACGTCTAACTACTTTACATCCTCTTTTTGCAAAAAATCTTTCAAAACTTGTCAGAGAACCTCAAAATTTTCCTAATTTTCTAACTAAGGGCATTACTTATATGTTGCCTAAAAGCGAACATATTAATAATCCCTCTCAATATAGACCCATTACATGTCTACCGACAATATACAAAATTTTAACCTCTTGCTTGACAGATTTAATATATACTCATTTGGATGAAAAAAATATTTTATCTGAACAACAAAAAGGTTGTCGCAGAAAACATATGGGATGTAAAGAACAGTTAGTTATTGATTCTGTAATTTTAAAACAAATTCAAAATCAAAAGCGTAATTTACATACTTGTTATATAGATTATCAAAAAGCTTTTGATAGTGTCCCGCACTCGTGGCTAATCAAAATATTAAAAATATATAAAGTTAACCCAATTATAATTAGCTTTTTGAAAAATATTATGTCCTTTTGGAATACAGATTTGCTAGTTAATTTAAAAGGTAAGAAAATAGTAGTACCGGGCATTTCAATAAAAAGAGGGATTTTTCAAGGAGACTCATTGAGCCCTCTTTGGTTTTGCTTAGCATTGAATCCCCTTTCTAAAATGTTAATTAAAAGCAAGTTTGGAATAAAAATTAAGGGTAATACAAGAGAGAGTAGTGTAGTTTCACATCTATTATATATGGATGATATAAAATTATTTTCAAATTCTGAATCAAATTTAGAGAAAATGATTAAGGTAGTTAAAATTTTTTCAGATGATATTAAAATGACTTTTGGTTTAGATAAATGTAAAACTATCCATATAGAGAAAGGCAAAATTGTAGATGGAGACGAGGGTATATTTAGAAATTTCAAAATTCAAAGTATGAAAGGGGATGAGGTTTATAAATATTTAGGATACCCGCAATCGAATAGATTAGATCACACTAGTATTAAAAATGATATTAGGATTAAATTTCAAACTAGGATCAGAAAAATTTTAAAATGCAATCTATCTGCTAAAAATTTAGTAAAAGCAATAAATACTTGGGCAATACCTCTACTAACGTACTCATTTGGCATAATTAAATGGTCCAATACAGATTTAGATAGTTTAGAACGATTAATTAGAACTACGTTAACAAAATTTAATTGCCATCATCCAAATTCAGCTATAGAACGAATTAATTTACCTAGAAATTTAGGAGGTAGAGGTGTAGTCAAAATAACATCTTTGAAACACAATCAGGTAGAAATGCTTAGAAATTTTTTCCATAGGAAAGCTAATAGCTCAGAAATGCACAAAATAATTTGCAAGGCAGATAGAAATATTACACCTTTAAATTTATATGACGAGAATGCCAACATTCTTATAAATACTAACCAGGAATTATTAGATTCCTGGTCAAATAAAATTATTCACGCAAAACACTTCAATTATCTCAACCAAACGTATGTTGACAAACTTTCGTCAAACAAATGGTTGAGTATTGGAGAGTTGAGCGCAGAAATAGAAGGATTTATGCTTGCCCTTCAAGATAGAGTCATTAATACTAAAAATTATAGAAAGCATATAATCAAAGATATAAATCAAATTGATGATTTATGTAGAAAATGTTTGGCTTTTCCCGAAACTATAGAACATATTATATCGGGATGTTCTATATTAGCGCCTTCCGAGTATACATTTAGGCACAATCAGGTTTTAAAAATAATTCACCAAAGTTTGGTAATTAAACATAACTTGATTGATTGCCGTAATGTAGTATCATATTATGAATATGAACCAAATTCATTTATAGAAAATGAATTTTATAAAATATATTATGATAAAACTATACTAACAGACAGAACAATTAGTCATAATTGACCTGATATAGTTTTACATGACAAAATTAAAAAAATAACTTATATCATTGATGTAGCTATTCCAAATTCCTGTAATATTCAAAAAACTGTTTCTGAAAAAATAAGAAAATACACAGATTTAGGAAATGAGATTAAAAGAATTTGGCATTCTCGGACTATAAAAATATTGCCATTTGTTATTTCGGCCACTGGCATAATACCTAGGAAACTGATTCAAAATTTAAGCATATTAGATTTGTCAAAGAATTTGTATATAAAAATGCAAAAATCAGTCATTTTAAATACATGTAGGATTACAAAGGATTTTTTAAATATTTATATTGAGGGATCGGTAGGATTTATAGGTTCAATTAGAAATGCCACAGAGCCGAACCCTCTGATATGAAAATATCTGGAGTCGGTGAATTATATTTCCATTTGGTCTCTAGTAGGTTGACATGTTGTTCTTGTATTGTTTTGTATTTATAATACTTATATAGTGCAATTGCATAGCGTGGATTCACTAGATGATCATTTGGGGAAGTGTATGAAAGGGTTTAGTTTTTCCTTCTTTTTTTTTTTTTTTTTTTGGGGGGAAAATTTAACCCGGACATTTAAATCTGGTATATTATAGGTAGCGCGCCATCAAATACGTTATTCCCATTCGGTGCGTTTCAAAACGCGCACCAAATGCTCCGTACAAAAAAATGTTACTCCTGCAAACCGCTCTGACGGTGATTTTAACAAAACTTGGGCTTTCTGTATGCAAAATTCACATACCGTTTTGCGACGATCCCGATTATGATGTCCGAACACAATGTCCGATGAGACGAGTGTCGCGATGCCCGAGATACTGCGGGAGCGCAGAGCAGGGCCGGATCTACGAAATCTAGCGCCCTGTGCAGTAGGTACCGATGGCGCCCCCCCCCTACATTTTTATTTTGATTAAAAATTCGTTTACCCCAATTTTTTTTTTTATTTAACTTTTTTTTTTTTTACACTAATTTATCAAATAAAATCAAGACATATAAAGGGTGTAACCCTATCTAAAGTTTTCGAATAAATAAGCCACGATCTATGTAATTCTTCTCCATTAGGCAGTTTCTTGTAATAATACTTAGTATTAAATTTACGCTTGTTCGTAATAGGAAAATGAAAACCTTTCAATTGTACAGGACCTTCCTGAACTAATAAACTAATGGAATTTTGAGATAACTTTGGCCAGCATCCGGGATCTTTCAATTCAAGCTCTGAAAACAGAATTAAATTTAAACTGCTATCAGTGACGTTATTTTTATCTTCTAATAATTCGACCGGAGGAATTTGTGCGATAGTTATCTGTTTAGATGTGCTCGGGACCATTGTAACGTCATTGCGCGGGACATCACTTTTTATCGGTGCTGGAGAAATTGGAATAAAAAATTCCCAATGGAAACGAGTTTTTTTATGTCATTATGCTCTTTAATTCTAAGTTTTAGATTCTGCGAGCCTGAAAGTTTTTTTTTAATTATTGTTCTATTCATTGTAATCCACAATCCACAACCTCTAACAACCAATAGAAATGTAGTTATAAATTAAAAAATCTAATAATAATAATAATATAATAATATAACCTCAAATTTGTACCTTGCATTTCCATTTCCCCTGTGTTCTGTGTTGAGCGAACAAACACGAACGTATCTATGGTATCAACGGCTTACGAAAGACGCTTACACTGATTATTACTGACTGTAAAATAACAAATCTAATAGAAATTAATTGTAGGTACATTTAACGAACTTCAACTGTCAAATCAATGATGAAACTGTTCTGTTGCAAACCATGCGATGTTTATGCTAATGGAATTTACTGAAGATTTCATAAGAAAATGGTCTTTAAGTCCCTTCTCCTAGAGACTTAATTCGTACAAAAGCATTTTGAAAGGCGCCGACGGTTGGTTTGTTCTCTTGAATAAAAGTACGGCGCTGTGATTGGTTAATGAATTTGGATCGCACTCATTCGTCGTAAAAGACAGTAAAAGATATATGGAAAAATAGATCTTACGTTTAAACTAAATATATGGAATTTGTAAAAAAATTCTGTAACTGACTATAAATTCGTAAATCGTTGAATTTCGTTGAATTCAAATCAGATGCGTGCGCAGTCTGTATCTTTGGAAAGTGTTGCTACAGCGTAATAATTATTTCGTACTATGGGAAATTTTTAAACGATTCAGGGAATATTATAACAAATTTTTAATACAATATTTATTTTCTCACGGCGCCCCTTCGGAGTTGGCGCCAGGTTTTTTGCACGTTTTTGAACGTATGGCAGATCCGGCGCTGGCGCAGAGTGACCGTTGACCTTTAAACCATAGATTTTTGATTTGAGTTTTTGTATTCATTTTTTTAGATAAGACGATATATCCTTCAGTTACATTTATGATGGTTAGTATAGAGATTAGAGAAGGAACTATTGATAACCTCTATTCCTGATTTTAATACCCGCGTAATTGAAGTGTTTTCAAATGCAAAAGTCGGCGCATGCATTTTTTGTATACCTAAGTGAAAAAAATAATTTAATTTTGCACCACCTTTATTTGTGTTTTTTGTTTTTATTTAATGTTTTAAAATATCAAATATATATATATTCTACTTATTCTAGCGACGTTTATTAAAAAATAAAAAATTTAAATATTAAATTTTTTTCGTTATCTCTACATATTATAAATTAAAGTCCCCCGCGTCGTCTGTCTGTCTGTTCGCGATAAACTCGAAAACTACTGAACGGATTTTCATGCGGTTTTCACCAATAGATAGAGTGTTTTGTGAGGAAGGTTTAAGTATGTAATTTGTCAAGGATTTGTGTAAATTGGTTGAAACATAACGATAATTGTAAGAAGTGTCGGAAAAAGTCAAGGCGTCTGGTAGCTTTCATCGAAAACGCTGCCTAATCCTTTTGGGATATAACAAAACAATGCATGGTGGGATATTCTTCTTTTATAGATGTACAAAAAAGACCGTGAAGGCATATATCTATCTTTTACGGATAGCTTACTATACCCATTCTATCTTCTAAAAAAATGGTCACGTACATTGCGGTAATTGAAAAGTTATTTAGACGGATATAGTATTAATCCTTATTAACTTAAATACGTTAGTTACCCTAAGCATTTCATGCACATTATTATAATCTTTCACACCATCTCTACGTATTATAAATTAAAGTCCTCCGCGGCATCTGTCTGTTTCTTCGCGATAAACTCAAAGACGGCGGTAGTTATAAAGGTTGGATAACCATCCAGTAGATGATGTTGTGTTTTATTAGCCACAGCAACGCGTGTCCGGGTCAGCTAGTTATTAATAATTGTGTCGAGTGTCAAGTGATTTGAAAACAATAGTATGTAGGTACCTCTCCCACTTTTGTTGTGTGAGTGACGCTGTATTCGAAGGACAACATAAGTAAATTTTGATAAGATATATCTTCTCTTGAATTTCTGAACCCTCTGTTAAAGACCAAGAACCGCCACTGCCACGAACCACTAAAATATGATTTAACTCTCGACAGGCCAAGATGCCAAACATGACGTCCGTAACCGTGGGGGTCGGCTGATGACCCCATGCATTTTTTTTTTCTAAACTTTTAAACCAAAGAAAACACTTTTTCTTTTTTTGATATATTTTTTTTGCTATTTATGTTTTTTTTTGTTATTTGTCCATTTATTGGGTAGGAAATATTACCTACCTATATTTGACAAAATATTTTTTCCTGCGATCAACGATTTTTTCACATTTTTTTTTAAATGGCATATTATGTATTAATCTTTTGCGCAGGAATACCTAAAATATATTTCATGTATTTAAGTAGATATAAGAAGGATAGTTATTTTGGGGTCTACCTTCGGCCCCAGTTGGCTGCGGGAGAGTTAAAATCTAATTGCATGGGTACGGCACAAATTACAAAGAGCTACATATTACACATGTATGGTTACAGAAAGAGCTACACACAAAATTATAGTGTGTATTAATATATTATTATTTATATACATTATGGTGTATAGCAAGACTAGTGGTACAAAAGATTCTAATCAGTTTAGTTAAAATTAAAATTCATATAATATGTACAAACACACGTAGTTAAAAGTACATTTACAAAAGCTGTTCTTTTTTTTTTTAATATTTCTGGTATTCACCCTTGGGCCATCATTAGGCCATCATTTCAAATTATTGAGAAAGGAAGGTGAATTATTATAATAATTTTATTTAAATGAGCAAATTTCAAAATTAAATGGAAGATTGGAGTCGAGTTCAGACATAGAAGAGATAAGATGAGATGTTGAATGGAGGGGAGGCAGTTTTAGATAAGGCTGAGGGAGCGGGCCTCCAGTTGAAGGAGCGGGCCGGATCGGCAGAGACGGCAGACAGAAATGAAAGGCGTCAGTCAAAGATGTGAGTCGTTTTTATTGTGCTACGTAGCGGTAGTTAATGAGCCAGGGGCGTAGACGGAAGAGCAGACAGTGATGGTGCGCTGTAAGATGTGATGATGGTCAGGAAGCTGCAGTGGTGAAGATAACGCCTCTTCAGATCACTAGAGTGGTAGATGCTGACCAGTTCCAGGCGGTCGCTCGACGTCATGAGGACGGAGATGACGGCTGTGACTTCGGTGAGCTGGAGTCACACGCAGGGCAGGAAGAACACCTTGTGAGGCGATGAGGAGAATCTCTGCGGCAGCGAAACATGACAGGCTTCGGAATGCCGGAGATCGAGTTACTTCCCAAACAGAAAGCACGGCGGGCTTTGCGGGAGAAGACATCTCAAGTCGTGGTGCGGCGGACCGGACTGCGAGACAGCGGTGGTGGATGAGAGCCTCGAAGGTGTTACGGAGAGTCCGAGATGCTGCGCTGGAGAATGCGTGTAAATCACATAGCGTCTGTATAACGTCTAGACGGTTCCTCGCTTGCCGGCAAGCATTGACTAGAAAAATTTACAATCCTATCGGAAAAAACGAACGTGACAAAAGAACGGGACCATTTGTTTTTTCTTGATGTTCTAAAAACTATGGACAGGGAATTTGAATGTTTCGGTACTTATTTCAAATGGCGAAAGATAATGCGTCGCCACAAGGCTTTATAAAAGAGAGGATGTTTGTAAGGGAGGGACAACCCAAAAATAAAGTTCCCACTTCTAGACCACAGGATGTACAATGAAGGAACGAGAATTAGAAGGAATGGAACCAATTTATTTTTAGTACAAACGGTCAAATTGTTGAAACCACAGTTTTGATGGGATAGTCCTTTGTATTGAGGCATAGCAGGCTCCCCTGGATTGACTAGCAATGTGCCAATCAAAGACATTGAAATATAAGTAGATGTGCTATCTGCCGTTTTTACTAGGTGGGACTGCGCTTCCGGGTGTCGCCGATATTGTTTACCAATTAACAAATAAACTTAATGAACAAATAATTAACGAATAAACCAAACGAACGTTAAACTAAATGAACGAATTCTTTCCGTATTCAAACTATATTGTTAACATATTAGCACATATTCAAAAAATCAACGAAATGAACAAATTCTTTTTGTATGCAAACTACTCTAATTAGGGCGTAGTCCGCCGACAGTTGCGCAGACATCATAGCATATCTCTTTTGTATTTGAATATCTTTGGTGCCAATGCTTAAGCAGTTCTATTTTATATAATTTATAAGGGAACGATGAGAAGCGAAAAAAAAAATTTATGAAGAATAATAAAGTAGCAAACTAATTGAAGAAAAGGTTTATATGGGTATTATAAAGTAGCCAAGAAAAGCTATACTTTTCTAAAAATCGCTGGCAATTTTATACGAAAACCATCTTTCGGTTATATCTTTCAAGTCCAGTTTTGTCAGATTGTGTGCATACAAAATCCCTTTCCAATCATTGTTTAGTGTGAGATTAGTAGAAGATGAGTTTTCTGGTGGTGTGATACCAATACTTAGCCTTAGACATAATGAACTGGAGGAAGACAGCAGGAGATTAGGTTAGGCAGGATTGGAGGCGTTTCTTTGAGGTGGCCAAGACTCTCCAAGGATTGTAGTGCCGATGATGAATGCATATACGAGTACCTACAGGAATTAATGGGCTCTGCCATCGCTTGAAAATAAGATGTAAAAATAATAATAATAAATAATTATTTTCTCAGAGCATGACTGAGTGAATGACAACCACTAAGTCGATGGGTTGGTAGCATCGCGGCATCAGAACCTTCTCAATGGTTTTAAAACTGCTCTTTATCCACTGAGCTACGTTGGCTTACGTCCTACGCGCCAAATAATTCAATATATACATACCAGTGTTTCATTCAACAATTACTGCATATTACATTTTTCCACCTGAAAACTTCTTCTTCTTTGTGTACCGTATCAGGTCCCCCCGACGTTGGCGATCACTCTTGAGAATGTCTCTCTGTCTTGTGCTGCCCGGAATAGCTCCTCCACACTTCTAATGCCGGTCCACTCTCGTATATTACGCAGCCAAGACATTTGTCTCCTACCAGGCCCTCGGCGACCCTCTATCTTGCCTTTCAATATTAAATGGAGCAAGTGATACTTCTCCCCTCAAAGTATACGAACCAGATATGAAATTTTCCTGATTTTAATTAATGTAAGCAGTTCTCTATCTGCTCTAGCCTGCCTGAGAATTTCTGTGTTGGTGATGATGTCGTTCTATGGGACCTTGAGCATTCTCCGGTGAAGCCACATTTCAAAAGCCTCTAACCTGTTCATGGTATTTACTTTCAAGGTCCATGTTTCACATCCATAGAGCAAGACTGACCACACATAACATTTTAGCATTCTCTGCCTTAGTTTTAAGCTGATATTGTCATTGCAGAAGAGGGATTTCATTTTAATGAACGCAGTTCTTGCTGCTTCAACTCTGCATCTAACCTCCACATCTGGGTCAAGAGTCTCCGTGAGAATACTGCCGAGGTACCTAAATTTTTCCACCTTTTCGACATTGCAACCATTTAACTGTATCACTGATTCAGAGTGATCTAGTCATCCAAATGCCATCCATTTAGTTTTATTGAAAACAACCAACTTTATTTTTCGTGAGCTCAGGCTAACAATTATTGCTTATAATAATTGTTACCCTTTGTGCTATGCATAAAAATCTCGTCTTAAAAATTAGTTTACCAATTAAAAATAATTCTTAACGGTAACATCCAGAAGCAATAAAATATCTCATCCGCCACTCGAATAAAACCTCTTTACGAATATATCGTTTTCCCATTGAGAAGCTTGTGGCAGACGCGATTATTCAAGTGAAAAAATGCCTTTCTTCTCACTAATAATACGAAAGTTTCATCTTATATTTATAATATACTTAGTAGTCTTTCAGGTAGATGGGTTTATACATCAATATGAGTGCCATGAGGACGTGAAAAGCCTGAGCGCATTATTCAAACGAAAGTATTGCGAAATCACAAAACCATGCCTAAACCTACTCTATAAAAAGTAGCACAAGCGTCAACCATTTTGTTGATTATTCTCGTGCGGTTTTTTTGTTTAGACGTAAGTATATATTTTTTGGTGATTTGTTTTTTTCAATGAAAGATTTACAAAATACAACCATACCGGAATGATTTTTATTAATAGTATTTTTGACCAATGTGTTTTATAATATAATTTATTTTAATTAACCAAGACGATATTAGCGAAACTCAATCGAAAATCTAAAAAAGAAAAATCTGAAAAATATACGGACAATACGAGCTCTACCAACTGAGCTAATGTGTTCCTATCTTACTGTATCTTACTTCGACTGAGACCTTCCAACATTATTTTCATTTTCTTATAGCATATTTTTATTGGCTGCTATCTTTATGCATGATTGCAAAACTCAAATCCGAACTAAATACTTTCTAGAACTTGTCTTGGATAAATTGAATCTAAAATCTTGGATAAATTTATCCATTTTTATTATGTGACATCTATTGGTTTTTCTGGTCAAATATGTATTTTTATTTTTTACTTAATGAGTAAAACTTCAAATTGCAATATTTTAATTAATGAAGAAAATATTAGCTACACTCAATCTTAAATCTGAAACAGAAAAATTAGAAAAAGATCGGGTACATCTAGGACTCAAACCTAGGACCTACGCCTTGCCGGGGCGGGGCTCTAACAATTAGTTTGATATAATTTTTTGTAAATAAGTGAAAAATGATAAATTTTTTATTTGAAATATGATATTTGTCAATCTCATATTTCAAATTTTAGAATTAACAATATTATCTTCAACTAATTTTAGTAACTAATATAAAAACATAATTAATTTAGATGGCAAAAATGGATAACACAATAACAACAAACTTACCTAACTTATCATCCATAAGAAATAATTTTAACATAATGCATCAAAACATTAGAAGTATTAATAAAAACTTTGACGAACTACAAATATTGATAAAAAGTTTAAATCTAAACTGGGATATAATTATTCTTACTGAATGTTGGTTAACTGATAAGTACTATCCCCTACAAATCGATAAATATGTTCCTTACTCTACAATTATGAACTATACAAAAAATGATGGTGTCATTGTATATATTAAAGAAGATATTGAAGCTGATGTCAGAGAGATCGGTATTAATAATGCAAACTGTCTAAGGATATCAATCGGCAATGATACAACAATACTCGCAATTTACAGATCTCCATCTACAAAAAATCTGGAGCCATTTCTAAACTCCTTATCCTGTGAACTGAGTTTACTAAAAAACACTAAAGATGTATTTATTATCGGTGATATAAATATTGATATCCTTGAAAATGGCCACCCAAAAAAATATGATTACATGCAGACACTTGCATACCATGGATTTGAAAGCCTAATTGAGGAACCTACACGTGTATTTAATGATAGCAAAACTTGCATTGATCATATCTTTAGTAAAACTAATAAAAAAACTCAAGCCATTATTTATACTACCACATTGACAGACCATTACACAATAATTCTATCTATAACAAAAAATAACTCTTATGTAAACCAAAATACGAAATCACTCCTAACGAAGTCTGAAACAAATTGGGAAAACGTCAAAAGGGAGTTATCAATGAATGACTGGACCGCCCTTCTGGAAAAAGATGATACTGATACTGCTTGGAGTTATTTTGTAGAAATTATACAGCACAGTATTCTATCTAACACCAAAACCACAGATAAAAAGGTATCTCATAAAAATATTCACATTAAACCATGGATCAGTCAAAATATTATAAACTCAATCAGAAAAAGAGATGAACTGCACAGAAAAGTAAAAATCAACCCTTATGATGTCCATACACTTCGATTCTACAAAAGATATCGTAATACATGTAAAAATGTAATTCGTTATGCTAAAGAATCATTCTATAAAAACAAAATCGATGAATGCAATAATGATTCCCGTAAACTCTGGCAGATCATTAATGAAATTACAAATACTAAAGCATCGCATAAAGACAAAAACATTAAAGAATTAAACATTGATGAGATTCCCACATCTTTTATGAAACACCCAGACAAACTTCTTGACTTTATAAACAACTACTTTTGCAATATAGGCTCTAACCTTGCAAATAAAATTAAACAAAATTCTACTACTGTTGAAAACACAATGAGAAATGATGATGTAAATCATGAAAACAGCCTCAATATAGTCAAGATAACAAGTGACGAAATAAGAAATATTATAACCTCCTTAAACACAAATACCTCATCGGGAAATGAACTGATATCAAGCAAATCAATTAAATACCTACAAAATGAGTTAATTCAACCACTGACATACCTTGTAAATCTATCAATATCTAAAGGTGTTTTTCCCGCTTGTCTTAAAATTGCTACGATCATACCATTATATAAAAATGGTCCCAAAAATGATATTTCAAATTATCGACCAATTAGTATTTTAACTCCTCTATCGAAAATATTGGAAAAAGTAATAAAAAAACAAGTTCTTACATTTTTGGATACCAATAAAGTATTATCACCTACGCAGTATGGTTTTAGGAAAAACCTGGGTACTGGTGATGCTATAGCTAATGTAACTAATACAATTATTAGAAAGCTGGATGAAGGCAAAAAATGCTTAGCAGTTTTCATTGATCTTCAAAAAGCTTTCGATACAATTGATCATAAAATACTGTACTTAAAACTAAAAAAAAATGGAATAACTGAAACAACTCTAAACCTACTTAGAAGTTATTTAACTGGAAGAGAACAAATTGTACAAATTGGTAAAAGAAAGAGCAAATCTCTTCCAATTAAATTCGGGGTCCCCCAGGGAAGCGTATTAGGACCAATACTATTTCTCATATATATAAATGACCTTATGAATCTTCCCATAAATGGAAACATAATGAGCTTTGCAGATGACACTGTTATTATATTCCACGAACAAGATTGGACAAGAACTTACAAAGAGGCGGAACATGGCCTGGCTGTACTTCAAAACTGGCTAAAAGTAAACTCCCTTACATTAAATGTAAATAAAACTAAATATCTCACTTTCTCCAAAAACAAAAGAGGACAACCAATGAATGTGCATACCCTCAAATTACATGAATGTCAAAATACTTTTCCACAATGTTCCTGCCCGTCTATATCCCAAACAAAAAGTATTAAATATCTTGGGATTGAAATTGATGAAAATCTACAGTGGAATTCACACATTGATCTTACCTCAAAAAAGCTAACAAAACTCATCTACTTCTTCAAAAAATTAAGAAACATCTTGTCGATGAGGGATCTAAAGAGAGTATATTATGCTTTATGCCACTCTCGATTGGAATATGGAGTAATAGGATGGGGCTCAGCAGCATCTAATCACTTAAAACAACTTAAGATAACTCAGAATTGCATCATAAAGACCATTCTAAAGGTCCCTATAAGGACGTCAACAACAGAAATTTTTAAACAGTTTGATGTTCCAAGCATACAGAAAATCTATGCCAAAAACATTCTAGTACATCACCACAAAAACGACCCAGAGAAAGAAACCTCACATGCTCATAAAACCAGAGCCAAACAAACAGACACACTTAATATACCAAAGTGTAACTCCTCATTTGGTCAAAGAAGTTCTGAATTTTTAGCAGTAAAGTTATATAACAAACTCCCACTTAGTATCAAACAATTTAAAACAAAAAATAGCTACATTATGGACATTAAATGTTGGCTGAAGGAACTACCGGAAAATGACCTTACTAGTATACTTAAAACATCGTAGAAGTTTCTGGAAAACTCTATCCAAACAAGTTAAACCATAGAAGTCGCTGAAAAACTTATCCAAAGCATAGTCCCCCTCAGCACAGGATCTCCTAGTGAGGAGGACTTCGAATATATTTATATTTTACATATACATCTAACTAACATGTTTCATATAAAAATGTAAAAAATATTATATAGTTACTAAATAAAAAAAAAAAAAAAAAAAAAAATATTTTTTCATATTACGGGCAACTACACTTTTTATATCAACAATCATTCTAAGAATTGGTTTGTAACCTGGATAGCGTCTCGGATAAATATATCCGAATTTGTTCATATGGAACTATTGACTTTTTATAAAAGTCTAAATGAGTATTAATTTTTTTATAAGAAAAACTCTCTTTTTATAACTTTTGAAGGTTATTCACATCAATGTAATATTTTTATTTTTTTTTTTTTTACAGTGAATACCGCACAAGAATCTCAACTGCTCCCGTCTGGAGCCAGTGAGACTATGGCATCCCCCAATTGGGGTATGTTGTGAGGCTGAAGGTGGTGGGGAGGGGAAGGAGGTGGGGAAGAGGAAGGTTGGGAAGTACCTGGCTATTCAGATCTGGTCACCAAACACGGCTAAAGCCATTTTCAAGCAACGTTTCAATTCTGAATGGTGGTCTTACACCAGGGCGATACCTAGTGAAATAACACAAATTAATCAAATAAAATTTATTTGCGCATGTAGGGTTCGAACCCGCGACCTCCGGATTGTGAGTCAAGAGTCTTACCCACTGGACTACGGAGGTCGTCAATATATCATTGAAGAAGAAGTAGTCCTGGGTCGGTCGTGAATAACCCGCTCATTGAAACCCGCTCACGGACCACCAAAGAGCGAGCGGGTCATCTTTTCGTCAGCACCCGGGTCTCGCGACCCACTTCTTGCAACCGCTCTACTACTGCAACCTGAGTTTCGGGTGCGGGTGTGGCGGGGCGAGTGACGATAGATAGATGTATGAGAGAGCGAACGGGATGTCAACACCCGGGTTTCGCCAACCGCTCTCTCGACTCAGGTAGTAGAAAGTAGCTGGGTGAAGCGTAATCGAGTTTCATATTTTGTGTCGCGAAAAGAGTGGGTCTTCGCGACCCGCTCGTGAGCGACCCGGATCGTGTAAAACGATCGATTGACCCAGGACTAAGAAGAAGATAACAATAATAATCTAAACGAAAATATGCACGTCCCGGTTAGACGAGAGGTCTGGGTTCGAGTCCCAGTTACGACCATTGTCTTTCTCTATTTTTGTGTGTCTTGTTCTCTTTCATATTTTCGTTTAGATTATTATTGTTATCTTCTTCTTCAATGAAAAATGATTGCTATCTATCAATATTTTTTATGCATACAAACCACAAACCTGATTAGTTCTAAAATACACATTCATGAATATTTTATTTAAAAACAATGAATCACAAAGTAATAAATATGAACACTGCAATTTTTGAATTGTCTCTTTATTTTGTCGGTAATAATCTGCGACATGGTTGACCGCAATATTAGGTCGGCAGAATGACACATCGGAAAGAGGGAAACCTAACCTCAATTCTGGCATATGTTTCATTGAAGTGGCGGACGATGGTACTTTAGATATTTGCATAAATGTAAATAAATATTCTTGAAAATGACATCGAAATACGATGGCAATTGTTTCATTCTTTTTTCGGACTTTTGCTACGATTTATTGCTTTTTACTTTCTCATAGCCGTATCTATGTAACAGATTACTAAGAATATTTTAAATATATAATGCATATTTTGTATTATTCACAACCTATTCAATAGATAATTTAACAGCGACAGTGAGAAGAAATGCATTTTTTCACTTGAATAATCGTGTCCGCCACATGGTTTTTCTTAATATTATGTCGGCAGATATATTCGTAAAGAGGGAACTCATCCTTAAATTTTGGCAACGGTTTCATTCGGGTGGCGGATGAGATATTTCATGATCTCAGGAGGTTATCTTTAAGGTCGTCTGGTACTTCTTCCCATACAAAAGTTGGCAGAGCACATTTTTTTCATAACTAATAATTAGCCATCAACTTTGGCGTTTGTTTTGGTAAAGTGGCAGGTCGGATATTTTCTTTCCGAAAATGACACTGCGAATAGCTTCTTTCCAGGATACCTCCCGAATGGAAATCTGGCAGAACTCTGGTTTTTTTAAAGTTAAAGCCCTTTAGGTACTCATTTGGTGCATGTGGCCTGTCGGATAGTCACGGATGGATACGGTCGCACTATTAATACTTTATTGATCAATGAAGCTGGTCTCTACTCCGGCGGGTGTGTTCTTAGAATGTTCAGATGATTGACCAAATGAACTCGTGTTTGAACGGCATCTTGACCTCTGAGTGTCAGAAACCGAAGGTCCGTAACGCAGTGTGTTGTATCTGAAAATATACCAATAACATTAGTCTGATACGAAAGCCAGGTGTATTAACTAAGATTAAGAAAAGTAGGAATTCTGAATCATTTTAGAATTTTCATATTTCTGTTCATGGGCTGAGCGTAGAGCAGGTTTGGCATGCGGTGAGTTTATCTCCTTCTCCATTGTTCAAACTATTTGTTAAAATTGCTCAAATTGGCAGTACGCAAAATCAAGACTTGTGACAATACAATGTATAGTCTAAAAAAATTATTTCTAAATCTTCGGATTTTGGACAAACTTGAGGTAAGGAAAAGTGTTACGCAGGCATTGTGTTATTTTTAACTTTTCCACACAGGAGGCCCTGAGGAAAACAATTTCTCTCGGGGCCTTTGTCATCTTTGGCGATGCTGTGTGAAGGGTCTTTTCAGGATAAAGAAGGACAGGAAATTCTAGGAAGGAAATAGGTATGAGGGTAGGAAACTGGGGTCAGTGTGTCCAAAAGTGATGGATGCGTAAATCCATATCTCCATCTGCCGGTGCATGGCAGGAAAAGGTCTTCCTCATCCAGTCTCTCCCGATCCGGCCCGCCATGCGTAGTTGGGCAAATGCATTCGTCGTCGAGACATAGACAAACCTAACCCTATGAACTCGGCAACCCCTGCTTAGTCACCAAACGTACCGAAACACTTGGGGTGATCTACGGCAGGAGTGTTCGTTATTCAGGGGCCCGGGGTGGCGGTACCCCTACCTGCCTCCCAAATTATCAATTTTTGGTTGTCGGCGCTGACACATTCTGTATTGCTTGGAAAGAATGACCAACTACCGGTAGATTACCCTGCCAAATCTAGGCAATGTTTGAATTATCGTAAGTTTTCATTTTACATCTCATTCTTAAACATTTTGGGTCACACTGGATGTTCTTGAAGAGATGAAACTCCTTTACTAATGTACAAATTTATCTAAAAGTGGTTTGTGTTTTTAAGTTCAGCTTTCTAATAATTTGCATATTTCTGAAGGTCACCTGAGATATTTAAAATTTTTTGTGAAACATATTATAGTTAACAATTATTATAAGCAATAATTTCAGCCTGAAACCCTCATCTACATTGAAAAAATCTTCCGAGAAAAGATACATGACGCCAACGGGACTTGAACCTGTGTCCTTCTGATTGCTGGTCAGGTGCTCTCACCACTGAGCTATGGCGGCTTATCTAATACCCGCCAAATAATTCAATATATACTAGTGTTTCATTCAACAATTACTGTTTATTACATTTTTCCACCTGAAAACAACCAACTTTATTTTTTGTGAGAGACGCATTGTTAGTGCAAAATCTCTCGCTCTGACCGGCAATCAGAAGGACACGGAAGATTTTTTCAATGTAGATGAGTGTTTCAGGCTGATAATTATTGCTTATAATAATTGTTACCCTTTGTGCTATGCATAAAAATTTTGTCTTAAACCTTAGTTTATCAATAAAAAATAATAATTAATATTTGACAAGTTAAAGTATTTCACCAAAAAAATGTAGACATAATTTGTCTCGACGCCACCTAGCGATAACCTTTAACAGTTTCCAATATTTTTTTGTAGATTTTACATACTTATGTTTTTATACGCGTATGTATGATTATGTGCATGCATGCGTGTAGTATGTATGTAAGTGTGTATGTATGTGTACAGAGTGTCCCAAAAGAAAGTTGATATTTGTTTGCTTTCTGTGTGAACGTAACTTTTCCGAGGGGTGCAGGGGGTATGTCAATCAGTAGTCTGGCTCTTGGGAATTTACTCGCTATGAAGCATTTCTCGGGAGCGACCGCGCGTTGTGCGTGCGTGAGTTTTACAAAAATTGCCAATCGGCGATTAAGTCAATCGTCAATTCAATAATGCGCCAAGCATTCCTCTCATCTGAAAATGGGTCAAAAAGTTTGAAGAGATCGGTACAACTCTGGCAAAACCAAAATCCGGGCAACCAAGGTTATCGAGAACGGTAGAAAACGTAGAGAGTGTTTATCAGTCTTTTCGTGACGAATCAAACTTTTCGATTCGGAAGCGCGCAAGTGCTTTAAATGTGCAAAGACCTAATGCTGCACCCCTACAAACTTACTGGCTATAACCATGGTTCCAGCAAGACGGAGCAACATTACATACGTCCAATACGTCTCTGCCATGAGTTCGTGAAATTTTCCTTGGCAAATTGATCTCCAGGAGAGGTGACATAAATTGGCCTCCTCGTGGTCCTGACCTAACCCCCATGGACTTTTTCCTGTGGGGTTATCTCAAATCTAAAGTGTACGCCAAAAATCCGACTTCCCTGATGCAATTAAAAGAAAATATCAGTCACGAAGTGGCAGCCATCACGAAGCCTACCTGGCGAGCCGTCATAAGAAATTTTACTCTTCGATTAAATGAATGCCGCGAACGTGAGGGTTTACATTTGGACTATATTATTTTTCAGAAATAAATTCCCAAATTGTGTATTTTAGTATTTAATAAACATTTTTTCTTTTTTTAAAATCGATCCATTAAATATCAACTTTCTTTTGGGACACCCTGTATATATCAGTGGTGATCCGTGAGTTTTCAGTGAGGTAGAGTATTATAGTATATTATACTATAGTATAAATTTGAAAAATATGACGTTGTTGATGTTGTAGCTGAAAACTAATTTTTTTTTTTTCAAAATTTTAACTTTTTATATGAAGACTAGCTGACCCGGCGAACTTCGTACCGCCTCAATCAATAACTGTTTGTGTTAACTTATTAGCTGAATTAATTTCATTTTTTAAGTTAAAATGAATACTCAAAATGAATTTAGAAAATTTATTTACACGGCAGCAAGGCGAATAATTAATAAGCGAATCGAAATGATTCACGTGGCATTATTGTACTACTTTCTGTTAAACTATTTGCTGAATGGGTTGCACTTGGTTCGATTCCCTTCATTGAAGCACCTTATGATATACGATATTTTTCGTTTTGGTATCATTAGATGTCTTTCCCTGTTCCACCAGGCGCATCGAGGAAAAATAAGTCACCATTTCCATCATCAATTGCCTTCATTAACGTATCGTACACTTCCTTCTGTTGAGAGTTCAACAGTGGTACATTCGTTCGAACTGATTGGTTCAATGCATCTTGATCATATTGACGTTCACGTTCCAATTCTTGATGACGTTCACGTTCTAACTTGACTAACAAACTGCCGTACATAAGGTAATACATGTCTTCGATCAAAAACAAAGTCTGTTTTTGTATTTTCTCATTCACCTCGAGATCAGGATTCCCTGAACTGAAATGAATTCGATGTAAAATGTCTTCTGACATGTCATCCTTGTACTTGTTCCATAGTTCACGTGGATTCGATGAGAAACATGTCGAAATAATGATTGCAAATAACGTGCGTATCAGATTGGAGATGCAGAAACAATTGCTTCAGCTAGTGTCATTGTCATGTCCCAATGAGTATCGTTTTCAAGCAAATTGACCTCTTGACTTCCAACACGAAATGTTGGGCACACTACACCATTGACTTGTGATTCAAATGATGTCGGCTCACGAACATTCACCAGCAACAACCGTAAGTAGAAGCATTCATCATTTTTTAGATGAACTGTGTAAATGCAACCAAGAGCATCAGTAAACGCACAACCGGATGATCAGTAACCACATCGCTGTGGTTCCGACGTGGAAATCTCTTTGTCGAAGCGTTCCAATTGTAATAACGTGGCATCTCAGAGTAGAGCAACATTCGGGCAAACAGATCGCATTGGCTAATCGAAAAGAAACTGGTCAATGTTGTTGCTGGAGGTGTTTTGATGCAATGAAATAAACTCGTTGACCATTCTCCAGATGCACCGCCAAATGCACAACAATGGGATGTCATTCATGAATGGGGAATGAGAATATACGTCAAATCGCCTCATTGTAGCTCACCAACCTGGTAGCGTGTCTTTCGACGTTTTTTATTTGTAGTTTGAACGCCAAAAAACCGCCATATCGCTGACTTTTGTGACAAATTTGCAGTTGTATTTGATTGACTTCACCGAATTGCAAACTCCACGTTGTAATATGCCTTGAATGTTTTGGAAAGAAGTGGCTCTTTTCCTGGAGTTGTGCAGACATACGTTCACCGTTGGTCTCATTTTCGACTGTTGACATTTAGTGTGTAAGAAAGAGAGGCAGCATTATATGTTTGAAAACAAAAGCAATACAATCATCGCATTGACATTTGACGTTTTTGAATTATTGGAATTCACGCAAACTCCAATACTAATACAATATTGCTGCAGCGCTTTCAAAAGATGAAAATTCGTTCCATACAAAATGTATGAGGAAGTGAATTTTCTTCATAACTTTACACCCTTTACTTTTAGGGGTATGAAAAATAGATGTTGGTCGATTCTCAGACCTACCAGATAAGCACACAAAATTTCATCAAAATTGGTCCAGCCGTTTCGGAGGAGTATGATAACAAACACCGTGACACGAGAATTTTATATATTAGATATACTAAAATGTGGATGTGGTGCTTCCCCAAACTGAATAAATCCTGAAAATCTTTATACAAAATATTGAAATTTTGAAAAAAAAATCATTTTCAGCTACACCAACTTCAATAACGTAACATTTTTCAATCTTAGCACTCTGACTCACGGACCGTATATATATGTGGGTATATGTTTGTATATGTGTGTATATAATCTTTGTAATCTGCAACGCAAAATCTTTTTCCAACACAGCTGTCATAAAAATGCTCTACATCACTCTGGTTCGCAGCATTCTCGAGAGTGGATCAGTAATATGGGGACCCGAAGATGCCCTCTACTCAAATGATGTTGAAAAGGTGCAAAAAAAGTTCATGCGGTACCTGTACATGCGAAAGTTTGGGTACTACCCTTTGTTGTATCCCTCTGATTTTCTCGCGGGAATGCTGGGACTAAATCGTCTCGACGTTAGGAGAAAAATTGCAATGGTGCTAGTAGCACACAAGCTGCTAAACGGGAACATTAGCAATCCTGATGTTCTGGAAAGGATTTCACTTTATGTCCCCGATAACTTCACCAGAGCAAGGCAACACAGACTTTTTACTTTTCCTAGAGGCAGGACCAACCTACCAATGGTCATGCCTCTGGGGAGAATGACCTCACTATTAAACCTTTCTTCTGAAATTGACATTTTTCAATCGAACTACAATCATTTCAAGAGCGAAATAAAGGTATTCTTTAGCACCTGTCATTATTAATGTACCTATATAATTAATGTATTACACTATTAACTAAAAATTGTGAAATGTAATTGGATATATATGTTAACTGTTTTTCACAATAAAAAATAAATAAATATGTGTGTATATGCATATATATGTACCCGTCTCAGAACAGATATCGTCGAATGAGGCGGGTTACCTATTTGCTTGTACATGATAATGTAATATCAATAAACGCCCGTGTTGCCAGCAATTAAAAAATAAAAATCGTACCTTTTAATGATGAGGTTTTTGACCTGCTTCTTCCAGACGAAAGTAAAGAAGATGAACACGCCCAGAATAGTATTTAAGAGGTCAGTGGCAATCCAGATAATGTCGGAGCCTCCGATGAGGAAGCTCATTACTTCTGTTATCCAGCTTATTCCCATAAAGATGAATAGTTTGAGATATACGAAGAACCTGAAATCAAATTGATAAATCATTAAATAAAAAAACTTGAGAGCAAAAAGACGTGAGTCATGGTAATGCGCGTTTTCATCCTGCGAAAAAATATCCCCGACAAAATATCCAACGAACAAAACACCCCCAACAAAAAAATCTACTAAAACCTAACCTAACCTTACTTTACAGGATGTCTGTATTATTTTTGTCCCATTTTTTGTTAGGTTAGGTTAGGTTTTAGTAGATATTTTGTTGTGGGATGTTTTGGAGATACAACATTTTACATGAAACCTTTTTAAACAGTTTCTATGTTGATTTATCCTTCAGCAAAACTTTGAACGCGTTTCTCGAAACTACGTTTTTCAACCTGGTTGATAACATATTAGAAAAACTATACATCCGATTTGCATGCACCAAGTCTTAAACTGTTTGAAAATTCAGTCACTTTTCCTTTTTTTAGATATCAACATTCCCCCATATGGTGCCATAGGTACTGGATTTTTAAATAGAAGACTTGGTGCATGAAAATCGGATGTAAAGTTTTTTTTAATATTTTTCCAACCTGGTTGAAAAATGTGTTAAAAAGTTTTGAGAAAAACGCATTCAAAGTTTTGCTGAAGGATAATTCAACATACAAACTATTCACATAAAATGCTGTACCCCTGTCAATTTTTTTAAAACATTTGGTAAGAGTATTCCACCACTGGAGCGATTTTGGTCGGAAAATGGACCACTTTTATTTTTCTCCGATTGATAGCTGTCCAAAAATGGACCACATTTTCCTACCATTCGTAAAACATTTATTGTAATTATTTAAAACATTTCCTTGGCCAGCCATTTATTTTAAAACCAAGCTATTGAAATGCTTTATCTATTATGACCATAAATGTCGCAAATCCGAACTTCGCAGACTATTTTAGAATGATGTTAAAAATAAATTTAAAAAATATTTTTTTCCCACCGAATTTTTGATCAGCTGTTCACGGATAAAATTAAATCTTTTTTCCATAGATATGTACCTTTAATTATCAAGTATACCGCAGACAACATACAGAAATTGAAAATATTCTATGTTGACTCGAATAATAATCCCTCACGGCAGTTTCAAGTAAAAAACTCGCAGGATTTGCGCGATTATAAACTTGACGATTTTTTTAACATATTTTTTTATAAATCCTACGAATATGAGATTAACGATAAAATACAGATTAATTCATTGGCTATATAGCACTATAATAAGTTTTTATGTCTCCATGTCAAAATTCGAAGGTATGATTTTTTTTAACGTTGGCAAAAAATTTTAAAAATGACTTTCTGGGAAATCTCGAGCAATCGAGGCAAATTTATTTTTTTGCATGATCGCTCCAGTGGTTTTATCAAATACATCTCAAACAGGCCCGGGGCGGGCCGCCTCTTTTCTGCCCCCCCCCCCACCACTGGCAGTGGTAGTAATTTTATTTTAAAAATTGTAAATTACCGTTTTAGGCTGTATTTATTTATTCCTATTTTATCTGTCTGGGTTGACATTTGTATGGGACCTCCCATCTCCAAGCCACCTCTTAGATAGGTACTAAGCATATTTTTAGTAATTACACTAAAAAAATAAAATGGTCACGTTTTTATTTCATTTTATAAAAGTTGCATTTGTTAATAATGCTTCCACCAAATGTTGTAAGGAAATTCGTAAAATTGACGGAGATAGCATCTTATATGAAATCGCTTTAGAGAGTTTGTATGTTGAATTATCCTTCAGCAAAACTTCGTTTTTCAACCTGGCTGACAATATATTAGAAAAACTGTACATCTTATTTACATGCACCATGCACCAAGTCTTAAACTGTTCGAAAATCCAGTCACTGTGGCCAAGGCCGTATTATCCGTAAGGCTGTGTAGGCAACTGCATAGGGCCCCGCATCGGCTAGGAGCCCTATGGTAAAGAGGCCCCGAGACGTGCATTGCCTAGGAGCCCCGACATGTTTAACCCGACTGTGAATACGACACCACGTAGGGATTATTTTATTAAGCGCCCCCTTCAATTTTTTTTACGGACGATGAAAATTTTCCATAAAAAATCAAAAATAAAATTTGCTCTTCCGCCATTTTTCCTTTTTTTTAGATATCGAAATTCCCTTACATGGTGCCATAGACAATGGATTTTCCCCTACATGGTGCCATAGACCCTTAAACAATTTAAGAATTGGTGCACACAAATCGGATTTATAGTTTGTTTAATATGTTGTCACCCAGGTTAAAAAAGTTTCGAGAAAAGCCCATTCAAAGTTTTGTTGAAGGATAAATTAACATACAAACGTTTTCAAACGGTTTCACATAAAATGCTGTATCTCCGTCAATTTTTCAATTTTCCATAAAACATTTGTTGAGAGCATTCTTAACAAGTGCATCTTTCAGAAAATGAAATAAAAAAGGTTATTTTCTTTTTTATAGTGTCCGGTGCCTTAAAGCTTTGTTTAGGATTTGATCAAGGGAACATGGAGGCGTTTGGGGGCCCCTCAGGACCAGGGGCCTGGGGCGGGCCGCCCCCTCCATCCCCCCTCCCTTAGTCCGCATCTGGTCACAGGTCGAAGTTGTTTTTTTATTATTGAGGAAGGATTACTAAGGTTAGTATTGAATTTCTTTAGTACTAGGTAAAAAAAACCTTTTTACCACTGCTTTTCTTTGGTGGACTGGTCATTCCTTCTGTTTCCCGCGTTGCTCAGCACTGCGGTTTCACGCTTTGTCGTTAGGATTTTATAGCTGGTAATGCTGAACATGAGTAGGTTAAATACCAACACAATTAATACTGGTAAATAGAAATACAAGAAATTAGATTCCCGATCTGAAAACAAAAAATGCTTGTTTAAAGTATATGTTGTATGAAAAGTCTTCGAGAGCAGTAATCGCATGTTAATTACAATTAATTTTTTTATTTTATTATTCTTTATTAATTTCAATTCCCTGTTGGGCTTATACATGAATAGTGTATAATACAGAGACACAGTTTTTGGATAAAAAAATATAAGAAATAAACATCATATGAATTGTAGGTATAAAGATAAATTTAAGTAAAAATAATGTATTATAAGAGAAATGATGGCGTAGAAATAATAATAAATGAAGGTTAGTACCTAACACAAAATTCACAGGTGACTGACTGTGAATAATACGTGACAAAGTGCATATACAAAAAAAAGAAAGAAAAGAGGAACATATTATTATTATATAATATTCTTCCATACAGCCTGCCGACTGAACGTGGCAGGCTAATAGCCCTATGATTCCCATATTCCATAGGTGACCTTTTACCTTCGTATAACGGCATGATCACAGCCCTTCTCCAATCTAAAGGCATGTAACCCTCCTCTAAACACTGGTTAAAAATATTTTTGAATGTAGCTATTACTTTGTGGTTATCCATTATAGAAAAATGAAATAATTTAACCTTGTATAAACCACTTATTTGATGCGCAAATCCGACCGGTTTCGGAACAAACGTTCCTTCGTCAGGGAATAAGATAAGATATAAATAAGATATTCAGTATAAGCTTTCCCTGACGAAGGAACGTTTGTTCCGAAACCGGTCGGATTTGCGCATCAAATAAGTGGTTTATACAAGGTTAAATTATTTCATTTTTCTATACTGGTTAAAAAGTTTGCACAACCATGTGAGAATAATATGGCTCTCTCCTATTCGGCAGAAACATTGTCGAAACCGACAGCCTTACCATTCTTCATGCATTTAGTCGATTTTTTATTTCATCCATGCTGATTTTGACAACGTTCACTCCGTCATCGTTCATACCTGATTCGCCGCTGGAATCACTATCACCCGGTGGTTAGGCATTACAATATGTTTATTTTGTTTGTTCTAAAATTTAAATAAAAATATTTTTATCACAAGGATGGTAGTTAGGTAGGTACTCTTTGGATTTAACAGAGACACCTGATGGTTTGAAAATAGAATTCAAACAAGTAAATAACTGACTTCATCTGTTTTAATGGAAAATTTTCTTGTCATTGTGAAAAACTTACGAGTTGTGTATTAATTGACAAATCTCATCTCTTGTGCAAGTTTCAAGTCACAAAAGGATTGCACTGATTGAACTTAACTATTGATTGGATGAAATTACGGAGGCCTCCAAGCTATAAGAACTACAAAACAAGGTTGGTGGATCTGTTATTTTCCCTAGAGTTTTCTTTCTGCCATTCTTTGTGATATATTTGTCCGCGCATGTAGAGTTTTCATAATCATATCTTTGGGTATTAAGCCCAGAGGGTCTGGGGTTATTTACACACTTCAGGCTCGCATATTATAATGCACCCGGGTTGCTTTCGAAGACTTCCTCAAAATACTTCATCCATCTCTCTTTTATTTCTTTCTCATTCGTCAATATTTTTCCATCTTTCGATTTTATCACTTACAGACTTCCGTTCTCTGGACCGCTCTGGAACCTTTTGACCTCCTTCCAAAACAGTTTAAGGTTTTCTTGGAAGTGTTTGGTAATTTTTATTCCCTTTTCCTCTTCCAGGCGTTTTTTTAATTCTTTCACTCCAACACTTACTCTTTTTTTGCATGCCTTATATACTTCTTTCACTCGATCTCTCTCTTTAGCCGCGTTCAGACGTTTCGATTATTGTTGATCCACTTCTATTTAACGTAAAAAGTTGAATAAGATTATGTTCACACGTTTCAATTTAAGTTGAATTGAATTTGACATTCAAGATGGCGTCAACGATCATGAAAAGGAGTGAATTAGGCACATCCAACACCATTTTGAAAAAGATGGCCCTAGGTTCCACAATACCCATTTCAAAAATATTATTATTTATTGCAGTATCACGGGCATTTCTATTTTGTACACTTCTTGCTTTTGATCCCAAAGACAGGGATGGCTTTGGTACAGATCCATAAATCTGAACATCGAATCATCCGACCATTTCAGATATTTTTTCGTTGAAACGGATTCCATGACGGTAGAAACTAGGAATGTCCAACGAAAATTGACATAAATGAACTAAGTTTGACGTCTACTTTTGCCCGCGAGTAACTAAGAATAACAAGCGAGTGGAAACATGCATTCATACGCGTCGATTCGGTATGAAACTCATGGCGATGGTCATACTCGAACATCAAAAGTAGACGGGCTATCAACTTTAGCTAGTCAACAAAACTACATAAAAATATCATTCAGGTATTTCTTAAATATTGGTGAAGTTATAAAATACGTCGATATTTGTGGTGAATTTGTTTCCAAGTGAATGAAGGCTAGGTATAGGAGCTTGTACGGTATGTGGCAGTTGGTTCCAGAATTATTGTTGCAGAATAATATATTTTGCCTTGTTGCTCGGTTAGGTACCTTGAAGTCGACGAGATACGGGAGTTCACAACTGTCTATTTCAGAGTGAACAATTTTAAACAAAAAAGTAAGTCATTTATTTTTCTTCATGTTTTCGAGAATGCAAATTAAGCTTATTTAGTAAGAATGTATAGTTAATGTGTTGAATAGGTACATAATATAACTTGAAGTTAATAAATCGTAAAAATTTGTGCTGCACTCATGCAATATTTCTTATATGAATTTGATAATATGGAGACCACACTATGGAATTGTATTCCAGCAAGCTGCAAACTAGTTACAAGTATATGATTTTCATAACTTCCAAAGAATCAAAGTGTTTGTGATTGTTCTGATTATAAATTTAGTGTCTTCATTCCTTTGTTAGTTATTTGTGATTTATAAAATTCAGTTGAGTGTCAATTATAACTCCAAGATCCCTAATTTATTTGACTTTTTCTAAGATTTAGTTATCTATTGTGTATTTGAAAGATCGTTCGGTGTTTGTTCGACAAAATGTTAGTGTCTTAAATTTATCGATATCGAGGAATAAGTTGTTAGTGATACACCAATTATGTAATTTGTCGATGTTTGACTATAGGTTAGGCAGTTACTTGGATTGGATATTTCTTTATTTAATTTTATGTCATTGGAAAAAAGCAGAACAGCTACGTCTTCGAAACAACTTATGAAATTCATATATGAATGTATTTAATGACATAAATAAGCCAACCATTGGCCGTGAATAAACCACTTGGAACCGGTGCCGTAAAAAACATTGCAGAAAATTATGTTAACAGTTAAGCTTACACACAAATTATAGTTTTAGAAGGGGACCCAGCATCGTGCCTCGTGGAACTTCACAAATCACGAGGATTCGATTACATCATTAATCGTAATATATTCCTGAATAAGAAAAGTTTCTGAGTAAGGAATAGGTGGCTATCAAAAGGTCTATCAAAATATCAAATAGAGGAAGATTTTGACAATTGGGACAAATATCAAGGTCTATCAAAATATCAAATAGAGGAAGATTTTGATAATTAGGACAAATATCAAGGTCTATCAAAATATCAAATAGAGGAAGATTTTGATGATTAGGACAAATATCAAGGTCTATCAAAATATCAAATAGAGGAAGATTTTGATAATTAGGACAAATATCAAGGTCTATCAAAATATCAAATATAGGAAGATTTTGATAATTAGGACAAATATCAAGGTCTATCAAAATATCAAATAGAGGAAGATTTTGATAATTAGGACAAATATCAAGGTCTATCAAAATATCAAATAGAGGAAGATTTTGATGATTAGGACAAATATCAAGGTCTATCAAAATATCAAATAGAGGAAGATTTTGATAATTAGGACAATTATCAAGGTCTATCAAAATTTCAAATATAGGAAGATTTTGATAATTAGGACAATTATCAAGGTCTATCAAAATATCAAATAGAGGAAGATTTTGATGATTAGGACAAATATCAAGGTCTATCAAAATATCAAATATAGGAAGATTTTGGTAATTAGGACAAATATCAAGGTCTATCAAAATATCAAATAGAGGAAGATTTTGATGATTAGGACAAATATGAAGGTCTATCAAAATATCAAATAGAGGAAGATTTTGATAATTAGGACAAATATCAAGGTCTATCAAAATATCAAATATAGGAAGATTTTGATAATTAGGACAAATATCAAGGTCTATCAAAATATCAAATAGAGGAAGATTTGGGAGGAATGCAGATCCTGCCAATGTTTGTTTTTTGCCAAAAAACATGTTTTTACCGCGTTTTAAGTTGGGCACTTTAATTTGGAAGGTGAAAAAAAGTGCGGAAAGCAATACAAAATTTTTTTTAACTGTTTTTCACCGCAAAGCATACTACTACGACAACCCGCCAGCCATTTTGTCACTGATATGTTGGTATCCCTGACCTGATACAAACAAGCGCTAGATACGATTGTAGCCGACTTTGTGGGATACATGACGAGACGTGTAATTATGAAATTTTTATAGCGGGCTTGTGTATGTTATCTTTACTTTAAAAAACAGCCTACGTTTTTAAATGGTTTGTCTGGCAAAGCAGGGTTTGTCTAGCGGGATTGTGTATGTTATCTTTACTTTAAAAAAACAGCCTACGTTTTTGAATGGTTTGTCTAGAGGGATTGTGTATGTTATCTTTACTTTAAAAAACATCCCAGGTTTTGAATGGTTTGTTTGGCAAAGCAGGGTTTGTATCTACCTCTTGTTTGTATCAGGGATACCAACATAACAGTGACGCAATACGCAATGGCCGCCGGGCTGTCATAGTTACATTTTCTCAATACTTTGAACGGCTGTATCTCCCTCAATTTTGCCGAGCGGGCCTTAATTTTTTTTTATTCAGCTTCTCCACACTTTTCTCATCTAGAAAGTGCCTTTTTATTAAATTTCCAGACATTGGCAGGATCTGCATTTCACCCGAATATTTTGATAATTAGGACAAATATCAAGGTCTATCAAAATATCAAATAAGTAGAGGAAGATTTTGATAATCAGGGCAAAAATCAAGGTCTATCGAAATATCAATTAGAAGAAAATTTTGATACTTAGGACAAATATCAAGGTCTATCAAAATATCAAATAAGTAGAGGAAGATTTTGATAATTAGGACAAATATCAAGGTCTATCGAAATATCAAATAGAGGAAGATTTTGATAATTAGGACAAATGCGCCCTTGAGGTGATTTTTCACAAAAACGGCGCTCTATAAATTGTCCAATTATTATTATTATTATTATTATCAAGGTGTATCATGAAAAATTACACAGACTTACCAGCGAACCAGCAACACTTTTGTCCAAACCCTGGTTTAATATAGATCTCTGGCAAGTCTTTTTTGAATTGCATGAAGGCTAACAGAGCTGTCAGAGGCAAGGGGGCCCCCCAGCCGTACAGGCAGTAGATGGTATAACGCCGCCCCTCGGCTTCCCGTCGGCCAAGACGAGGCAGGCTGACTGATTTCCTGTTAAAAAGGTGAGTATAAGTTAAGTCATTTAACAACACCGGATATTATTTGGATATTTCACAGTTGGTTTGTTTTCATCAGTATCAACTTGTATGTTGGATGCCGAGCGGATCTCGGTTTGAAATTCTAATTTCGACACAACTCATTAACGAAAACCCAGTTCAATTTGACCAAAATTTAAACCCAAAAATAATACCAAAGTATTTTTTTCTCTACTAATTATGCATTTTAAATAATGTTATTATGGCAAGGTACTGTTTAATGTACAATTTATTTTATGTACTGGCAATTTTGAATGCTGGTTACACCGGAAAGACTAGATGTAGTTCCAAATGCTACCGCAAAATCATTCCGTCCCGAATTGTCCTGGTGTGTACAGCTATCAGATTTAGCCCCGCAACTTTCTGATATTTAATATTGTGTCGCGATTGTGTTTAACTATTATAATAAAAAGAGAATCTATCACAATATTCTAATCATTTATTTAACTCCCGTGACACATATGGAAGTGTTGATTTGGTAAGAAAAACACCTTTCCATATTATCTTATAATATGAAAACGACGACATGAAATTTGAAATTTTCAGTAATAATCAAACCACAAAGAATTTGAAATGTGACTCAGAATGATTAAACAATGTTAGCATGAAATAAAATAGGATAGATAATAATATGTGTGTATATATATTATTTAGCCTCATTGAGGGTATTTTCTGACCACAATTTACACCTACATGTTTTTTACATAATAACAATAAACTGGTAATATGTTTAAGTTATTTTATATATTAATCATGCGGTTAATGGTAAAATAATTTTATTATGTGTAATTTTGAGAGAACTAATGCACAGGAAACAATTTTTCATAAAAGTTTAGTTTTTGCATTTAGTTTTGAGGAAACGAGTACTTAGGGAACGTACCCGTACTACGTGATCATAGACATATGAATGTTAATAGACCTGCCCTAAGCGATAAAAGCGTATTATTTCCCCCTCCCCATACTGGGCTGGGATCGAGTATGGCTTCGCGTGAATCTAAAAAATGTGATGTCATCATTCTTCTGCGAGCCAGCGTCGAGCACTCATCGGTGCATTTTACGAAATAACACGGCAAAAATAGTGGCTTGTGTTTTGAAAACGTGTAAAAATAGAAGCGAAAAATAGAATAAACCCAATTGTCGTGTTACATTCTATAGGAAAGCATTATTTTACTTTATTATAAGCTTATTCAGATCACATAATATGGTCGTTTTTGTAACACACACTATCACTCGAGACACATGGCGTGTGCTCGTCGCTGTTTTATGGGGTAAGTAAATTATGAAACATTTGTAAAAGTGTCTTAACTAAATACGTCAACAAAATATTGGACTATGAAAATAGGCGAACTTTACTTTGCTGTATTTGGAATTTGTAAATTTGTTCATTTCGCGGCGAGCAATTCGCGCTCCCATGTAAAAAGGTCTATTCATTAAAGAGCATAGTTTACTTTTAAGAACTAAATGGTGATATTACAATGCGAGATGCCCATATACTCTCAGATTGAGTTATTGAAGAATCACATATCACCGAATTCATCTTCCCGCTCTGCGCCCCGCTGTAGTTGGTTTCTTCCCCTCACCTTTATGTTCTGGTCTATTAATATTCATATGTCTATGTACGTGACCCACTTTTTGCAATTTTTAACCCCCCCTCCCCCTCCGGTGACTAAAAACCTAAGCCACCCACCGCTCACTGTGACCAAGCGTGGTATTTTGATGACCCCTCCAATGAAAACAAATCACAAAAAAAAAATATTTTGACATTTTCAGTGTTTCATTATAATAAAAAAATAATCGCAATAGGTACTTGACTTACTTATCAGAGATGTGTATATGTGTGTTGATACTGCGACATATATGTATATATCCACTATTCACAGGTTCGAGTACCGAATAGTAAAATCGGCATTTTTATTAATAAATAAATCACTAACCCTAAGTAGAAAATAATATTTAATTAAACGAAGACAATGTTAGCGAAACTCAATCGAAAATTTGGAAACAGAAAAATCAGAAAAAGATATTTGCACCTCTGAGACACGAACCCAGGACTGACTGAGGTTTTACTCTTTAAATTAATAAAAAAATAAATAGAAAAGAATACATTTCTCCAGACAACATTCAAATTCTCCCTACTTTTATTATTCGAAGTGGAAAATATTCCTTAGTAAGCAGAGGACTGAATGATAGATAAACCGATGACTAATTATTACAGTTATATTTAATGTTTAAAAATAATGAAATACAAGTACGTCAATACAGCGTTTTAGTCACCGGATAAAAATAATTAATGCAGTTTTAATACCACAACACGACGGAATCATTGCCAAAAAACATAAACATCGAAGACATCTTAGTGACTCTTAACCCATTGGCCACAGAATTAACGAGCTAAAAAATTGGCCTTCACCACCAAATAAATTTTGTACCAAAAATTGAAAACCTGGATTGGTGCACTAAATCTATTGTAACTTTTGAACCATATTTTAAAATGAATTAATTTCTTTAAATTTGTTTACCTGTTGGATTAAGGTAAAGAAAAATATAAAAAATATATTTTTTTAAATATTAAAATATGTGTAAATTAGGATACAAATATAACCTTCTTTTTTTTTTTGTAAGTTTTTTTCCACATTTTTATTCATAAAGTTACAAAAAAACACAATATTCATAAATCGAACATTAATAATTTAGTATTTTTTACATACATGTTTACTAATAACTAATAAAATAATTTAGTATGATAGTCCTCAAAGGAATCAGGGACGTGCAGGGTCACTGCCAAAAGTCTAAGGAGTGACGGTGGTGCAGTGAGTGTTGCTCGGTGTTGCTGCATAATGATGGTCAGGAAGCTGCGGTGGTGAAGATCACAGATCTTCAGGGAGCCGGCGTGTAGCTCTACACGGAAGCCGGCGTGTAGCTGGTTGCTGGTTGCTTTCAAATCACATAATACTGATTACGCGGGTGGCCCCGCGAGGGCTTTGTACCATGTTGCGGCACTGCACTATTATAATCATTTCTCAGTGTGAGTCAAACGACGAATTGAGACTAGACTGTGCTAGCGTTGAGTTGCAGCGCTTACATAGCCGACCGGTAGAGTAGCTACCCAGAGCGCCTGGTAATGTTGCGAATTCACGCAAAGCAAAGAAAGTGCTTGAACGTTCTGCTGCCGTAGTGATGAACGGCCGTTGACTCGAGGTCTATCGATGTGTTTCCCGAAATGTCACATGGTTCGGACGGCATGTACTGACGGCGCCTTACGCGATGTAGGTGGTAGGTATCTTCTGGTGTGTTCTTACAGAGCCAGTGGCAGCGCAATGAATTTGGCAAAAGTGGGTGCTGAAATTGATGGCGAAAATAATGGTGTCGCCACAAACATATTATTGCCAATTCTACGAAATGAATGATTAATTACCTACAGAGCGTTAGGTATTTAAAATTTTATTAAAAAATGTCACAGTCATGCTCGTTTTCCGTTTTTTGGCGGACCCGTCAGCGCCCGGGGTTTGTGGTTAAGTAACTGAATTACACACAGCCCGTCAGCGCACCGGGGTTTGTGGTTAAGTACCCGAGTTACACACCCGGCAGGCTGCCGGGGTTTGTGGCCAATGAGTTAATTGAAAATTTAAAATAGAAAAATCAGACAAAGACATGGTCACAACTAGGAATTGAGTACAGGACGTTAGGCTCGCCGGGGCTCTGCCTGGCTCGGCCCGGCAGCACAGTCCCGGCAAGGCTAAGGTCCTGGGTTCCATTCCTAGATGCGACCGTATCTTTTTCTGATTTTCTGTTCAGAATTTTCGATTGAGAGTCACTAAAATTGCCCTCAATGATTAAATATTACAATTTAAGATTTTGCTCATTAAGTCATTCCTTGATTAAAAATAAACAAAACTTTTATGTTTAGAAAAGTTTATGGGCATGGTAGAAATAATTTTCTAATGTGAAAGCTTTTCCCAAATGGGGAGATTTATGAGGCAGGTTGAAACGGAGAAGGAAAGATGAAGGAAAATTTGGGTATTACCCTTATTCTAGTCTATTCATATACAGTTATGAAATATCGAGAATTAAAACAATGCGCCGATACTGTAAGTTATTATGAAGATATATTATGAGGTGGAAAAGTCGAGGGAGGCAACAGCGCCCAAATGAGTTACTGTCGGGGTAGTAAACTTCAATGACTTAGCAAAAAATAAACATGTCGCCGCCATCTTAATCCCGTTATTTTTTCGAGAAAAGTTAAAGTATTGTGCCTGGTGCCAGTACCACTTTGAAATTCATGGTGAAAATGAACCTAGGGTACTGCCAGCATTTTTCAATAAGGTAGGAATCGTAGTACCGCCAATAGCAGAGACTTTGACAATAGATTTGGAAGGCAAAACAGCTGTCATGCGTTACAATCCCGAGTAATCAGTTTGATTGTAAGAAATCTCTTAGTTTAGCATTTAATCAGGATATTCTTATTACTTATACGAAATTTTTTATTATCTTTTTCCTTATTCGAATCTAACGGTATTAGTATGTAATTTTGTCTAAAAATGGCCTAATACTAGTTCTCTTTCGTCCTAAGGTTTGTGTCCAAAATAGAGGTGTGATTGTAAATAGATCAACTTTAACGGTAACGGTAACTGGTACTGCGGTACGGAAGGTAACGAGAAGCCACCGTAGTATACTCTCACGCTTCAAACAAATGTAGGATGTTCACAAAGAAACAGTATTCTTACGAGAGGAGAATGACAAGAAAAATACCAGAATCTCTTCCCTGGAAAGTCGACCGGCAGAATTAGAGCAAGAGAAGCTCTCCGACAGTGTGGAAATGGCGGGGGTGCAGTTGCGGCCAGGAGAACAACCCACGGAAGCCGTAGGTACTACTAGGACTAAGCCACTCACTAGGACTGCCCCTGCTACAACAAGACACTCGTATGGTGACCAGGACCAAATATCGCAGACGGAACACCCCAGATAAACTACACATTACCTTTGAACTTAAACTACACATCACAAGGAACTTTTGTAGAAAACGGCCAAAGAAACCCTCTACCAATTTGAATGGTTTAAATCTATCAAATTGCTTGTCCGCAAAGCAACTGGGTAAAAAATTATCGAAATCAAAGAAAATATTATCACAATATTATTTATACTAGTGGCATATGATCCATACAAAAATATAATGTTTTTAAAGATAATTATTTATCTAACTTTATCCACTATTAATCTTAAATTTATTTATACGACACTGCCGCCATGGGTCCCACCCACAGAGCCCTTCTAGACAATATCAAGGAGGATACTGTGTTTTTACTTATGTCGACAGAATGGCACTTCATCCTAAACATGCGAACACCCAGCGAACACCTCAGCACAGGTTTTCCCGGTGAGGTGTTCACAAAATGCTACAAATAACCTTTTTGAATACAGCTCCTAAATATTAACATTTTTGGTACTAATATGTAAACCACTGTAATCATTTGTAAAATTTATGTTCAAGAATATACTTGTAAATCTTCGATGGCGCTACAGCCCATATCGAGCTTTGGCCTCCTGCAACAGTCGCCTCCAACTCCTCCTGTCCTCAGCGGCTGACTTCCAATTTGGTACCTGGAGAAGCTGTGCTGCATCCCCTCTTACTTCGTCTTCCCACCTCAGTCTGGGTCTTCCCACTTTTCTCTTTCCACCTGGGTGTCCAGTCAAAATTCTTTTTGGGACGCATGTATCCGGCATTCTCTGTACATGCCCAGCCCATCTCAGCCTGAGGAGTCTCATATGTGTTGAGATGCTAGGTGCCTTATATATATCATACAATTCTGTATTGTGCCGGATGCGCCACTGTTCACCCTCTTTCACGGGTCCACATATTCTTCTCAGCACTTTTCTTTCAAAAGTATCCAGCATTTCAGCCATCTTTAGCCTCAGTGTCAGCGCCTCACATCCATATGCCAATACAGTTCTAATAATGGTTATTTTGGCTTTTCTGTAGACACTACGTGACTTAAACACTGGCAGCAAAGAGAAGTATGTTTTGTTGGCTGCTGTGATTCTCCTTCTGATTTCTGCTGGATCCTCATTGTTCTCTGTCAGACTGGAGCCCAGGTAGGTGAATTGGTCGACCACTTCGTATGAGTAGTTGTCTTTGAATTGTGCACTACTTCTTCTTCTGTGTGAAGGGTTCCTGCTCCTAAATACTTATAAATAAACAAATAAAATATACACGGTCACGAACCTCAGCAATGAGGAACCGACAGAAGATGAAGCAAAATGTAAAAAAATTCAAAGCAACAAATCTACCTGAAAGTCATCCAGACATCGATACACATGATGTTCAACCAGAAAAAGCTCACCATGAAGAAGAAAAAAGTGGAAAATGCTGTAACAAGAAAAAATCACATTCAAAATTAAAAATATTATGACGATATATAAATAATTAGTGACCGATCAAAGGTTCGATTTCAGTTTCAGTTTCGGCACGGTTCGGCAAAAAAAATCTGCCGAACCTTCGGTCGCACCGAAACTATGCATTCGTGAATTATTGCACGTCGTTCGGCTGACTTCGGGTGAGTTCGTGGCTCGTGTGTCACCCACCATCATCAGCTGAATTCACCGGCCGGTCTGGCGTGATTGTGTTGTGAGGTTATATGACGGCCGGCGTAGTGCAGCAGTAAGGTGTTTGACTCGCATTCCGAAGGTCGCGGGATCGAATCCCGGCGTGGCAAATAAATTTTATTTGATTAATTTGTGTATTTCACAATTTATTCATTTAAAATAATATATAGTATATTTGCGGCACGTTCCGGAGTGGAAGATACTCTCAGTATCGCTCTGGTGTAAGACCACCATTCAGAATTGAAACGTTGCTTGAAATGGCTTTAGTTGTGTTTGGTGACCAGATCTGAATAGTCAGGTACTTCCCCACCTTCCTCTTCCCTATCTCCTTCCCCTCCCCACTACCTTCAGCCTCACAACATACCCCAATTGGGGATGCCATAGTCCCACTGGCTCCAGACGGGAGCAGTTGGGACTCTTGTGCGGTATTCATGTAAAAAAAAAAAAATGTTATTTCTCGCACATACATGTTTGTTATGTACGGTTAACAAGGTTAACAGTTAATTTCATAATTTTTGTTTGTTTTATTAAAAATATTTTTTTTTTTCATAAACTTCAATTATTGTTTTTTATTTCATTTACTACCCCCATGAACCGGATATTCTTACCTATGCTAACGATAGAGGTCTCAGCTAGGTCGAGGATTGAACCTGCGATGTCTGGGTGGAAACCCGATATTTTGAACTGCTCGACCATCTAATGCGTGGGTCGGCAACCAGCGGCCCGCAAGATTGTCGTAGCAATGCACGTGACGGATAATATCATACACAACGGAGTGAAAGGGAGCAAGAAAGCGAGTGAAGGGGAAGCGGGGGAAAGGGAAGGGAGGCAAGGATGCCACAGCATCTTGCCTTATTCCCTCAACGTGATAGATTTGCAAAGTGATACCCCACTTAGAATGGCTTTTAATAAGCCATGTACGCCTCATATGTCATACATATGTCTGGTAATGTTATATTATAGTGAAAACAAGCTTATGGGTATGGGTGGTTAAGAAAAAAGGAACTTGGTGTATTTTTATGGGAACTACAAGGAGTTACAAGGTTTGCTCAGCAAATAATTAAGGGAACGTACCCATACTACGTGACCAACTTTTTGCAATTTTTAACCCCCCCCCCCCCCCCGGTGACCAAAAACCTAAGCCCGCCGCCGCTCATTTGTACCAAGCGTGACATTTTGAAGACCTCCCCCCCCCTAAACATGTCACGTAGTATGGGTACGTTCCCTAAGTTTTTTTTTAACTTTTTTTTTATTTTCATTTTAAATGAAGACAATCGAAAATCGAAAATCTGGAGACAGAAAAATCAGAAAAAGATAATGGCACCTCTGGGACTCGAACCTCAATATCTTTTTCTGTCTCCAGATTTTCTGAATATTGTCTTCATTTAATTAAATAATTAAGCAGTATGTTTGTTAGTACATACAAGTAAACAGTGGCGTAGCTAGCGTAGGTGGCGCCCGGGGCAGATAACGTGGTGTCACCCCCCCCCTTTCGACTTCGCAAATGTGTAGAAAAGTGGTCCATCCTGTGGGGGGGGGGAGGGGGGGGTTGACACTACACCCTATCGTTAAAAAATTACAAAGGATATTGTCACAAAAATATTGAACACGGTGTTATTTATATTTTCGTAGCTCTATGGCTCTCCGTGGAATGTCGAACTGTGTGCCTGATGGTCTTTTTATTGACTAAAATAGCCTGAAATTCTCTAGCCACCCCCTCCCCCCCAGGATGGACCAATTTTGACAGACGGGGGTGACACCACGTTATCCGCCCCGGGTGCCACCCATGCTAGCTACGCCACTGCCTACCACCTTTGCGTTCAGTCTTAATTTTTTTTGGGACGCATGTATCCGGCATTCTTTGTACATGCCAAGCCCATCTCAACATGTCTCATTTGTTGTGCTGGATGCGCCACTCTTCCCCTTCTTTCATGGGTCCACATATTAGCCAAATTTGCCGTCAGTGTCAGTGCCTCCCATCCATATGCCATATAGTTCTAACAATGGTCTTATATGTATGGTTATTTTGATTTTTCTGTGGACGCTATGTGACTTAAACACTAAAGCGCCGATGACGCAGGGCTAGTTTACAAGCTACTATCTGGGAAATTCACTATCTGTTAGTAAACTCGCCCAGTGTCATCGTGTCACTTGCTAACTAACAGCAACTAGCAGATTGTTGACAATCTACGAAAAAAAGTTGAAAGGTCGTCAACTTTACTCGCCTACACGCTTGCTCTGCTTGCTCGTGATTGGTTTATTTACGTTTCCAACATGGCTTCCGATAAACAGCTGATTTGGACTGTCAAAAATCTGAAGAATTAGTTCATGCAGGCGTCGTTATTCTTGTTACTGGCGCTAAAAGCGACCTCAGTTTCCTACGCTTCTTAGCGAGTGGACAGTTTTGTGTGTCATCATGACAATCTCACTCGCCGATTTACCCGCTTTTAAAACTTAGTAGATAGTAGCTTGTAACTCGCCATGTGTCATCAAGGCATAACAGCAAACAGAACTACGCGTCTCCACTTCAAAATTTCAAGCAAACATAAAAAAAAAACTTACAAGTCAAATGCAACCACAAAAATTTCATGGATTTTAGTATATAAATGTCGTAAAAATATACAATAGCGTTTTATTTTTAAAACTTAAATATTTGTATGCAAATATTGTAGATATGCTGTAATGACGACATGTGACCCAAGTGCGGCCCGCGCTAATCCCCACGTAAAATATTTTGGCACTTTTACAACAAAAGGTTGCCGACCCATGTTAATGTAAGTACGTATAAACAGGCAATACTCACCCATGAAAACGCAACCTCTTTTATTCTGATTATACGCGGGACTCTGAATAATAATTAGGGAAATGAAGGCCAGGATGAGACCTGCGATATAGTTCATCAATGTCTTTCCTTGAAGGTTCCTCAGCTCTGGGACGAAAGCATATACCAGGAAGGTTGCCAAAAGGAAAGGGATAGATATCGCAAGACCTGAAAAATAAAACTTTATTATTACACTACCTACGTATGTCAGGTGCCTTTTGGGGTGTTGATCCCATCAGCGATACAATCGTCTAACGTTGTTCGTGAAAATCCTGAATTTTAAATTTTAGTTCGTGAAAATCCTGAATATTAGCTGTATGTATACTTGTGTACTCTACTATTAGGGAACGTACCCAAACTTTGTGACCCGTTCAGGGGGGAGGGGCATCTTCAAAATACCACGCTGGGTCACAATGAGGGGCAGGGGGGCTTAGGTTTTTATCACATGGTCAATCTAGAAATCTAATCTAGAAATCTAAATCTTGATAACATTTTTTCCACTTGTAATTATAGAGGTATGCATGCACTCTTGCCACCACGCAGCAAGCGCCGTATTAATAAAGACAAATATGTATACTTATATAATTATGGGTACGTTCCCTTGGCTAATTCTTATTTTTAATAACTAGCTGACCTGGCAACGCGTTGCTGTGGCTAATAAAACACAACGTCATTCAATGGATGGTTATCCAACCCTTATAACCACCACCGTCTTTGAGTTTATCGCGAAGAGACAGACAGATGCCGCGGAGGACTTTAATTTATAATACGTAGAGATGGTGTGAAAGATTATAATAATGTGCATGAAATGCTTGGGCTAACTAATGTATTTAGTTAATAAGGATTAATACTGTATCCGTCTAAATAACTTTATAATTACCGCAATGTACGTGACCATTTTTTTTAGAAGATAGAATGGGTATAGTAAGCTATCCGTAAAAGATAGATTATATGCCTTCGCGGACTTTTTTGTAGATCTATAAAAGATGAATATCCCACCATGCTTGTTTTGTTATATCCCAAAGGGATTAGGCAGCGTTTTCGATGACAGCTACCAGGCAGCTCGACTTTTTCCGACACTTCCTACAATTATCGTTATGTTTCAATCAATTTACACAAATCCTTGACAAATTACATACCTAAACCTTCCATACGAAACAAATCTATTGGTGAAAACCGCATGAAAATCTGTTCAGTAGTTTTCGAGTTTATCGCAAACAGACAGACAGACAGACGACGCGGAGGACTTTAATTTATAATATGTAGAGATATTCATATTAATTATTTTTTGCCTTTTGGGATGTTGATCCTATCAGCGCCACAACCAAACCCATTTTATTCGTGAGAATCCTCAATATGTCTACTGGCTTTTTCGGAAAAGTTCTACCGAATTAGGTATAGAAATACCGGCCTTTTCTATATTTAATATCTATATTTAATATATAAATATTAAATATATATTAAATATATAAATAGAATCGTGCAATATCATTAATTTGGGAGGCAGGAATGGGTACTGCCGCCCTGGGAACCTTTACTGGATAACCAACACCTCTGCCATAGGTCACCCCAAGTGGTTCGCTACATTTGGTGATTTAGCAGGGGTGCCCGGGTTCATGGGGTGAGGTTTGTATAGGTCTTGGAGGCGGATGACCAGGACACACTGAACCCCAGATTCCTACCCACCCCTTAAACCCTTTTCCTTCCCAGAACTCTCCTCTCCCTCCTTTCCTTTAAAAAACCCTCCACACATCATCACCAAAGATGACATAGGCCCTGAGGGAAATTATTTTCCTCAGAGCCTCCTGTGTGGAGCTCATGTAAAAAAAAAAAAAAATTGCCTACTTATTTCGCTGTATGTATACCCTCCCGTTTGAAAATTGCCTTTTTGGGAAGTTTAAAATAATTAAGTTTAGAAATATCGACCATAAGAAGAAACTCAGAGGTTATTTTGCTGACAACCCAAGGTCTGGGGTAAATATGTCGTCTGAAGCTACTTGGAATATTGGAAATAAATAATTTTATTAGGGCTGGAACAAGTGTAATGTTTTCTGAGTACTTACTGTAGTTAGATGGTAGGTGGATTGAAACATATAGCACCCCAAGTTATCTAGCATGGTCTTATAACGACTAAGGGCTCCTAATTTACTTGAAGTGAACTGTTGTTTGTTCGTTAGCGGCCTGCAGTCGTGCTCGGAAACGATGACAAGTTACTGACATTTTCGATAAAACTTATATCGATCGACCATGCTACCCAGGAACGCGCCCAGGAACGTCATGCTCCTAACGCCATTGCATAAGAGCGGTTGTGGTCACCATACAGTTTTAGAATAACTGTCAGAAGCATCCACCGTATAACATTAGATTTATATACATAATTTGTCGATTTGAAAAGAACGGTTGGCTTCGGAAGGGTGAGAGTTGCAAAAATTGAGGGAGGCCTATGCTCGAATCTGGTCGTCATGAAGAAGAAAAACATAAGTCTGATAAAGCTGTTTGATCTTGTGATATTAAATGACCGTGGATCTTCACTTTCCTTGTATGTAACTGGCAGAAAACTTGTAGATATTGGACTATGGATATATACTTGCCTACCATTAAATAGGGAAAGAAATTTTTCTTCGGCTCGGGTGATGAATTCTTAATACAGATGTAAACCAGGTATCTCTTGGTCCAGTTTGCAGCGAGTTCGGGGACCGGTTCGCCGACCGTCACGGCGGGCTTGGGCTGGTCTATAAAGGCATCCAAACAGTAATTCATTGGACCAAATTTATCATCAATATTTAAGGAAGGCAAGTAAAGACTTCCATTCTGAAACAAATAATGTTTATTAACTGTGGACAGAACTACAAAATTTTACAAAAATAAAATCGAATTATTTGGGTAACGTCCCCTTACTGCCTTGAAGTAATTACTATCTTCCAAATCTCGATATTGATTGCTTGTAGCAGTCCGTGTATTTTCAGCACAATATCGCAATGTTTCTTCGTGTAATGTCTATTTCCACTTCTCACTTTCAATTATTCTACGAAGCACCGCACAAAGAGAAGACCGATAGGTTACGAGACACCGCACAAAAAGGACACCGATTAGTCTATCACATTCTTTCGCAGACTAAATCCTATAGATGTATGTATTTGTCTCTTTTTAGTGTCGCTCGTTTTCGTCAAATCACAAAGGTGCTAAAGAAGTTTTCACTGCAGATGCGGTACAAATGCTGTTTGTCTTATCAGAAGCACTAGCCTCTAGCACGGTGAAATTGATAACTTTACAATATCGGACAGATAGGCATAACTATATATATATATATATATATAGATTCGACTACCATAATACGGGCATGTGCCTAGTGTGGCAGTCGAAAAACCTAAAAAAACTGTATATCATCGCCCCAGTTCTTATTTGTCCAATAGACCATTTTAGTTTTTGTTCAATCTCCATTTTAAACTTAAAAATAAGGTATAAAAAATGATAGTTAATCACTTAACTAAGAATAATTTAAAATAAAGAGACCTTTACCTTTACGGAAATGGCTTTATCTTACACCTATCATAATGTTTCATTGAAATAATGAAAGAAAAATTTCTCCTTCTGTAAAATTTTCTAATGGTCTGTTGGACAAATACGAACTAAGGCGACGATATGTGAATAAAGAAATAATAAAAATAAAATAAAATAAAAACTTCCGATGATTTTATATGTTGACAGCCGAACTTATATTAACAGGGAATAAATAAGAAATCGATATACGCTGGCAACAATGGCGGATCTGTCTACGAATTCACATTCCGAAACGTCAACACCAATCAATTACTTAAAAATATTAATAATTTGGCAATGTTTAATTAAAATACAAAACCCAAACATACATTAGCAGTCCGCATTTACTTTTTGACACTAAACGGGAGTGAATTAGTTAATCAGGTCTTTAGTCATATTTCAACAACTTTAGTTTCTCAAAGATCGAATAGAATAAATTGGTTGCGTCTTGGTTGAAATATTTAAGTCTGTGGATCACATATACGATTTCTTTCAATTCTAAAAGCTTCGTTAGTTAAACTCCGTGTTTTACATAACGAACGACAATATAATAATAAATAAATGCACATATTGACAGATAACCGAAACTTATAGTAGGGGAACCCGAGAGGCTAAATGGGTAGTTAACTTTTTACCCGCGTTGATCTACTCCGTTTTTTCAATACCCATACGCGGTATGTATATGTCATATTTCAAGTACCACGAGGCACGAGGACACATTCACTTGATTATAGATGTTTTTTACGAAAAAAAATTTTACTTTCGAAATATGCCTGAATATGTCAGCATCGTGATAGTTACACGAATATCCTAGCGAGCGGGAAAAAATACTGTGACATAGTAGCGCTGTTATATCGGCAGTCGAAGTTAGCGTAACAAGGGCTGATACGGGCGCGTGTGAGGCATGGCTTTTGCCGTATCAACTGTTGTTACGATCGCGTGGAAAAGGTTAAGTTACTCGAGCGTTATGGGGACCTTTTGGATTGCGAAGATTAGATGCTTAAATTATTATTATATGATAAATTTTCAAAAATGTAAAAAAATATAGTTACAATGACATATAAGTACTAGAGCACGTCAGATATTAATAGCATATGCGCCCTGCGTGTTTCTGGTAACGGAGAGATATTAATCCGACGACTTCATTGGTGGGGGTGGCCGTACGAAGAGGTAGAAAATTGAAAAAAATTTATTCGAGCTTGTCAGATATTCAGTAGGATAGTGTGAATCCTAAAAGATATATTCAAAAGACTCACGATTTGGACGTAACCAAAACTCATGGCTGATTTTTTAAAATGTAAAAAAAATCGTGTCCTTGAAATACTCAAGCTTGTCAGATTTTTATACAGAGGATTCAGTTTGATGTCCTTGTCGTGCTGACCTATATTCTGACAATTTTCTTAATCTGACAGTTTAAATTTTTTATTTTTTTTTATTACTTAATAGAATTACAATGAACAAAAAATAATAAATAATGATAAAAATAAGTATATATGTCACTGTAAAAGCCCGAACTACGGTAAATCCTAAGATTTTCCGGTAAATCCAAAGATTTTCCGGTAAATCCTAAGATTTACCAACTCTTAATGGTAAAATTCCGAACCGTTCTATAATCATCGTTCACCAACCTAACCTAACCTAACCTAACTTAACCTAACCTAACCTAACATGTACTAAATTCTAATGGTAAAAGCCCGAAAAAATCGTTTATAATATTTAAATAAGAAACGATTTTTTCGGGTTTTACCATTAGAATTTAGTACATGTTAGGTTAGGTTGGTGAACGATGATTATAGAATGGTTTGGACTTTTACCATTAAGAGTTGGTAAATCTTAGGATTTACCAATATTCGGGCTTTTACGGTAACATATATACATAAAATTTTATTATGTATTTGAAAGAAAATCGCTTAGTAAAAAAAAAGGTTATGAATGAGTTTTTTAATCGTCGTCATCATCGGTGCAATCACCTTCGTATTGCAAGATCGAATCGATTTGGTCACCTTCATTAACGTTTTGCGTATCATACTTTAGTGATGATTTTAGCTTCTTCGGCTTGTAGAAATCGTCAGATTATATCATTTCTGTGATCCTTACTTGAGATCCTTCAAAATAAAAAAAAATTAATAACTCTTGAGTATATCCACGAGACGTTTTTTTTAGCAACTTTGTGACTCGCCAATTTGTTTATGTCACATTCAAATCGACAGATTATTGAAATGTAAACTTTTCTGCATATAACTCACTTTACCTTTATCTAACACCCGAGTATTTTTGGGGATCGATTTTTTTTTGCTAATCTTAATGGTTGTCCTAGACGCACCCCCCTATATTAAGGATTCATATATGGTGGTAGTTCATAACAGGGTGCAAGGTATCTACCCTTAGTTATTCTGTCGCACTTGAGTAAATCCCAAAATCCACGCTTAGGCTTCCCTACTATTATCTGATCCTACCTAGTCCGGACCAAAATTTTTCAATTGTCGGCATCGCGTCGGTCAGAAAATCTCTTACCGAATTTTGACCGTGATCGCAAATAATGATAACTGACCATAGATGAGGAATTTGGTCAATATTTTTTTTTTTTACAAGAGCTCCACACAGGAGGCTCTGAGGAAAAAAATTTCCCTCAGGCCCTATGTCATCTTTGGGGTTGCTGTGAGGAGGGTTTTATTAAGGAAAGGAAGGAGAGGAGAGTTCTGGGAAGGAAAAGGGTTTAAGGGGTGGGTAGGAATCTGGGGTTCAGTGTGTCCTGGTCATCCGCCTCCAAGACCTAGACGAACCTCACCCCATGAACCCGGGCACTTCTGCTAAATCACCAAACGTAGCGAACCATTTGGGGTGACCTATGGCAGAGGTGTTGGTTATCCAATAAAGGTTCCCGGCGGGCGGCAGCTGGAACCAATATAGTATTGATATAGGGTTTTATCGATCATGCTAGGCCTGCAGGTAAAGTTATCATCCGTCCGGATTAATCCGGACATGTTCGGACTTTTAGTTTTTTGCACGGACTTCGACCGGCCCTTTAATTTGTCCGGATTTTTTGGTTTAGATGGAATATGGACGATGGACGGGCCCTGTCAAACCCCGCACCCCGCAACCGGTACCGGATTATCCCTAAGGCAGAGTAGGCAACTGCCTAGGGGCCCCGCATTGTCCCGAGAAAAAATGACTTGCTTCAATAATTAGTGACCAACGAAGTTTTGGAAAAAGTCAGCTTTCAAGATGTTTATTTTTTTTAATTAGGAACATTTACAGGTTAATACATTAGGTACACGCATTAAAGAAAACAACAAATTATAATAATTAGGTTATAACCCAATAAATAACTAATATTCATATCATGCACAAATAATAATTAAAACAAATATATAAACATAGTTGTATTTTACTTTTCTTTCCTTCTATTTGTTGCAACATTACTTAGTATCTGAAGTGATTGAAGGTGCCGTGTGTGGTTTATATTGGCATTTGTTTTGTTTTGTTTTTTGCTTTTATTTCTAATTATATTTTTAAAATATAAATGTTGTACAAGCTTCAGTATGCACTACCTATTTGCTTGCTAAAATTCTTTGGGAAAGGTTATCTGGAAGAGATCACTTTAGTGACAAGACGGCATGTAATGTTTTTTTTTAATAATATTGGAGTTTTACCTACCATTAAAACTCTTATTATGTTGCCTTCCTTATCCAGAATATTCCTTAGTGAGATGACATCTCTGTTTCTATCCGATTTCGGTCTTTCTTCTCCTTTTACCTTCTTGAAATATTCAAATTTCGCGCGATTTTTCGTCCCTCTATGATCGCAATCACTGCCGCCAACAGCTAAGCATACGCAAGCATCGGCGCGACGCCATTTTCCTCAATTGTAGTCTCACCAGACAGGGGATGAGGAATATTCTGGATAAGGAAGGCAACATAATAAGAGTTTTAATGGTAGGTAAAACTCCAATATTATGTAGGGCCGTTCCTTATCCAGAATATTCCTTAGTGAGGATTGTCTGCTATCGTCTGGTGGCAGTGTTGATGCCAATTGTGATCACCTTCATAAAGAAGCGCCGGTTGGAGGTCTGCCCTCACAATGATCGCTTCTCCTTCTGTCTCCAGAAATGCAGGGCCTTTGGGGGTCTGCCCCCCTCAGGCGAATGATTGGTTTAAACAGGCCTGTCAAGGATGACGAAGTCCTCGGCTCCTGAATATTGGACTGCCTTATTTCTTTTTTATAGTATTTTTGGAAGGTATTTTCATTCTGCCAATTTCCCTTTTCCAAAATGTCCTCTATTGAACAGTTTTCAAACCACTGAAGTGAAGCCACTGCTGACCTAGTGCTTCCCGCAGAGGCCTCAATACCAGCATCTCTAAGTATTGTCTTGACCCATCCACCGATAATTGTTCTAGAAGCTGCTTTGGTTGGACCTGATGTGGATAAAAACAAGTTATCAATATTGGGTGCCTCTTGTCTCCTGTCCTTTGAGAGAACACACAGCTTCCTAAGCCAAAATACAGGATCGGTAGATTGATTTGATGAGGAGTTTAATCTCCATCCTGATTGTTGATACTTTGCAGAATCTGTCTTTGAACCAAATGCAGGCCATAAAATAATGTGATCATCCATATCAATAAAATGTTCCGATGTTAATCTCAAGTGTCAGATCATGCACCCTTCGTCCTGAGGCTAACAGGAGTATGACTGCACACCTTCTGGATGCTTCAAATAAGGTTATAGTTTCTGGATTGTTAGTCTGAAGCCAAGAACATATTTGTCTCGGGTCCCATATTGTATCCCGTTGCACTTTAATCGAGCTGTTTACTATTCCTTTCATTACTTGCTTCACCACAATATGGTTACTTAGTCTATTTTCATTATTTGGATTGCATAAAGTTGAAATAGCCGATTTATGCAAGGCTATAGTGCTAGGAGCTAAATTCAGCGATATTTTGAGATGTGCTAGAAACTTTGCCAACTGAGCTCCCATTGGATCTCTGAAATTAACATGGTTGGATGAACACCATTCACGCCATCTAATCCACGCTGCTTTATAAGAAGCTTGCGTTGAAGTTCGTCAGCTGGATTTTAAAATCCCTCTTTCTCTATCAGACCATCCTTGCAATGCATCATCCCAGCCCCAATTTTCCACACTTGCAGTTCTAGTTGAAGTATTTGCTGGGGATGAGAGCCTGTGGTGGTATTTATCAGTATCTCTTGTAGATTCTTGATCTCCTGAGGTAGGCACAAGGCTCTCTGTTTCAAGTCTGGTAGCCAAAATACTTTTGTCCATTTGGGAGCTACTAGCAGATAAATTCCTGTGGAGTTGTTCAGATGAGCAAGCACTCGGGGAATTAGACAAGGAGGCGGAAACACCCATGCCAGGGGAAAGTGCCAAGGTCTGCTGAAAGCATTGTGAAATATCGCCGCTTTGTCTTTCCTGTCTATGGATACATATTTGTTCACTACATGAGCCGTGTGAGAGGCAAACAGGTCCACAGTGGGTCTGCCCCATTTGTGAAATATCTGTTCTGTTGCAGGAGCTAGAAGGTGCCACTCCGGTAGACGGGTTCCTCGGGACAAATGGTCCGCAAGACCGTTGTACCGCCCTGGTAGGTAGTGAACTTGCAGGGTTATATTGTATTTGTCTACTAGAGACAAAATCTGAAAGGTCAGATGAAGTAGACTCAAGGATCTCGTCCCTCCTTCGTTCCTCAAATAAGCGAGAACTGTTCTGTTGTCTGACTGTATTAGAACGGTAGAACTCCTCAAAAATTTGTTCTGGTATTTCAAGGCATTTAGTATGGCAAACATCTCTTTCAAGTTGCTGTGCCAATTCTGCTGTTCCCTGGTCCAATTTCCCGCAATCGGAGTATCGTCCACTTGAGCGCCCCAGCCATGATCTGCTGCATCGGTCGAGAGGAAATGAGAGGCAGCGGGGACGTGTAGTGGCATAAAGGCCTTTACATTCTGTGCCCACCATGATATGTCTTTCATCACGGGTTCCTTTATGAGAATTCTCGTTCGTATGGGAAGTTTCATCATGGAGTGCATTTGTAGTTGCATCCTTCGGCAATGAAGACGACCTCTTGGAGTGACGAACGATGCAAAATTTAGTTTTCCCAGAACTCTCTGTGCCTCCTTCACATTCCACTTCTTCTTCTTCTGAAGCCCTTGAAGTGATTGTTGAAGGTCTTCGCACTTCCTCCTGTTCAGCGACTTCCGACCGCGTTGCGTGTCCCACATTACACCCAGATACTCCACTGTTTGTACCGGCTCGCTGACGCATTTTTCCAAATTGACGGTCCAACCGAGGTCTCTCAGTAGATTCAGAAATAGAATTGTTTGGACCTTCAGAATTTCCCTGTCCTGGTGGGCCAGAAGGAAATCGTCCAAGTATACAACGATCCTCACATTTTGATGACGTAGGGTCTCCGCAACCCAATTGGTCACCTTGGCAAAGGCTTGTGGAGCACTGCTCAAGCCCTGGGGGAGGCATGTCATTTGCAAAAGCTCTCCTTTGTACACAATCCTCAGAAAACGACGGTGAGACTCTGCGACTGGAATGTGAAAATATGCGTGCGATATGTCTATTTTTGTCATCCAGTCTTGTGGTTGGAGAAATTCGGGAACTTTCTGATGTGACATTAAAGAAAATCTTCTTACAGACACAAAGTGATTGAGACCTTTCAGGTTGAGGATAGGTCTGTTGCTGCCGTCCCCTTTTCGGACCAGGAACATTTGGGAGAGAAAACCGGAGTCTTTGACTGCCGGTTCCAATATATTCAGTTTTTTGAGAATTTCTATTTCTTTTGTCATTTCTGGGGTAGTCTTTGTCACAAATTTTTTCAAAGTTAAGGCAGTTGGGCGTAATAATAGGGGCTTTGTAAAGAAGGGGATTCTGTATCCCCCTATGATCTTTTGAATAACTTTGGGAGCATTTAGAGCTGCCCATTTGTTTTTGAAATTCAGCAACTGCCCCGCTCGAAACTTTGATGGCCTCCGGTCATGCACCCCTGTAGTAACGTCGGTTAGAGGTCTGCCCTCGCACCGATCGCTTGCTACTATCCTTTCCCCCCCTTTTAACACCAGAGGTGGAGGGCTGGGGATACCTTTGGGGGTCTGCCCCCCTCGGGCGAAAGGATTCTCGGGATGGAAAAAATTCTCGAGACGGAATAAAATCTCGGGCCGGAAAGATATCTCGGGCCGGAAAGGAATCTCGGGCCGGAAAGTATTGAACTGATTTTGAAGCCTTTTTTGTACCAGACCCCTCCTTTGGTGGACCGGTTGAAGTGATGGCTTGTGGGAAGGGCCTAAAACAATTCTTTACTCCTCCCAATTTCTGCAATTGGGTAGAGAGGGCTTCCTCATTGAAGAGATGAGAGGAAGTTGGAGGGATCTGCATAAGAACTTTTTTGTCTGATTTCTGTTTACAGGAATTGAGAATCCTGTCCCTTCTAAATTCAATTATCTCTGCCCGTTTTCCGCATGTGATTTGCAGCAGGTCATCAGAACATTTTTGCAAGTCGTTCTGACCTCCAAACAACTCGTTAACTTTCTCGTACAGAGTTTCTGGAGAGATATTCTGTACTTCGAACCCCCATTCGATCAATTGCTGCAGAGACTGCTGCAATTGCTCCCTGTGCTTGAGAGCTGCATGTGTTATCGCCGCGAAAGATCTTTCAATAGCGACCTGTTGAGAAGACCCAGAATCATACGGTTGCAACTCAAAATTCACCTCAAGCTCCTTAAAGCCCGGATCAGCAAGGTGTTCCTTAATGACCTTGTTATATCTCACATTGGTCCAATCTTTCTGATTAAATCGTTGAAGACGCTCTAACACTTCGAGTCTGTCTCGAGGAGGGGCAGACATTAAGGGTTCTTTAAGCGAAATGGTGGGACTTGGCATTTGAAAAACACAAGTATTACGCCCGGATACTGTTGAGCACTCTTTCTCAGATTCTGCAATGGACATATTCTCTGAGGCTGCATTCTCTGCGAATCTTGACCTCGGTGCTTGCAAAATAAAATTTTGTAGTCTGCCTACTTGTTTAGTTCCTCGCTTTCTGGAGCGTGAAGCCCTGCTTGAAAAGTTCATGGAAGTGGAGCTGTCGGAACTTGGTGAGCGTCGGCGACGCCTTCGCCTTTTACGTTTATTGTCACAAACGGATTCACTAGAGGAACAGTCAGAACACACATTCTTTCGTTTCGTTTTTCGTATTTCGTCGCGGTTGACACTCGCGGACGCGGGAATCTCAACCGCTTCGAGAGACACACTATTTTTTGACATTGCGTAATGATTTTGCAAAAATTTTTCGGAGAAGAAAATCTAGTTTCCAGTTTATATCGCAACTAGACGACCGCACGCGATAGAAATTAGACGCCAATTGAGGAAAATGGCGTCGCGCCGATGCTTGCGTACGCTTAGCTGTTGGCGGCAGTGATTGCGATCATAGAGGGACGAAAAATCGCGCGAAATTTGAATATTTCAAGAAGGTAAAAGGAGAAGAAAGACCGAAATCGGATAGAAACAGAGATGTCATCTCACTAAGGAATATTCTGGATAAGGAACGGCACTACATAATATATATTTTTGTTTCTATGTATGAGTCCTTTTATGTGCAATAAAGGGTTATTGTATTTTATTGTTTTGTATTCGTTTTTTTATTGAATGTTGAAACAAATTTGTAAGTTAGAAAAGGGTAAAGTGCAGTGGCGGACTAAGCCCGTCAGAAGCCCGGGGCGGCAAAGGAACCCTCCTCCCCTTAGTGAGCTTGATGTAATTTTACAAGTTTTTTATTCAGTTCTCACGGGCCTCTGACTCTGGGGGGCCTCCAAACGCCTCCAAACGCCTCCATGTTCCCTTGATCAAATCCTAAACAAGGCTTTAAAGACACTGCAAAAAGAATTGTTATTTTTTTAAATTCATTTTCTGAAAGATGCATTTGTTAATAATGCTCTCACCATTTGAGGAAATTGGTAAAATTGATGGAGATACGGCGTTTTAAACAGTTTGTATGTTGAATTAACCTCAGCAAAACTTTGAAAGCTTTTTTCTCGAAACTACGTTTTTCAACCTGGTTGACAGCATATTACAAAAACTATGTCTTTAACAGTTAGAAAATCCAGTCACCATGGCACCACTTGGGGATTTTTTTATAAAGGTCTATTTTTTTTAAGAACAATCAAAATTTTCCATTAAAAATCGAAAATAAAATTCGCTGGTCCGCCATTTTTTACTTTTTTAGATATCAAAATTCCCCTATGCCATAGACAGTAGATTTTCGAACAGATTAAGACTTGTCTTGGTGCAATGGTGCATACAAATCGAATGTATAGTTTTTTTTAATGTGTTGTCAATCAGGTTGAAAAACGTGTTAAAAAAGTTTGCGAAGGATAATTCAACATACAAACTGTTTCAAATGATTTCACATAAAATGCCTTATCTCCGTTAATTTTTCGAATTTCTTTAAAACATTTGGTGAGAGCATTTTTAACAAATGCATCTTTCAGAAAATGAAATAAATTTAAAAAATTACAAAAGAATTTTTTACGGTGTCCTGGTGCCTTGGGGGGTAAGGTTTTAAAGGCGAAATAAAGGCATATTGTCATGATTTCTTTTGAGATATGAATAATGTTGGTTTTATTTATTTTATAGACACTTTATAGTATAACATCTGAAGTATCTTTGAAAAAATCAAATAAAAATATGAATAAATAAGTCCGTGAAAGCGAACCTCCGGAGGCGCCTCGAAAAAAAGTTGTTATGCGGTGAACTCCATAACTCGTGACCGGATCATTTGAAACAAAAAAATCGAAATGCGTTTAAAAGGTAATATTAAAATCGAAATGCGTTTTCCTAGGTAGTCAGAGGGAGTATTTTTTTCGATTTTTTTTTGGCAGCATTTTGAAGTGAAAAACGCGATTTTTGCTAAAAAAATTCGGTGAATATCGATTTTATTTCATTCAAAATTTGCTTTGATAAATACTTACATTCAAAAATGCTCAAACACGTGATGATAAAACTATTAAAATTACATATGTAGGGGAGAAGTGGCATGAAAGAGCCAGTTTTCTAAACGGAGCAAAAAAATATACTTTTAATGAAAGAAATGATGTTTTTTTTCTTAATTTATTATTTATTTAATGGAGAAGGTAATTTTATACGAAAAAACCTTGAATACTTTAAACAAATCAACGAAATATTCATTTTTAAAAAATGTGTCTTTTGGCTCTTTCATAACATTTCGGTATTGAAAGAGCTACTAAAAGTTATGAAAGAGACAGTCTGTATTATAAAGTGTAATTGGGAAAATTTTGCAAACTAATAATAATTGTGCAAACTAATAATAATTGCCATATTAAAAAAAATAAAAAGACGATTCCAACAAATCATTTTTCGAAACTAATGACATTTTAAAGAATTTTTTTAATTATAACAGTCATAAAAGTAATTCTAAAAAACGCTTTATTCTTAACATATTATTCAGTCATACCTATTATATATATAATCTTAAAATATCAGAGGCAGATTATTTTTTATTAATAACAATCTCGAAAATTAAACAAAATGGCAAATAATATATTCTATCAAAAACGCTAAGCTCTTTCATGGCCCATTCACCCGGCTCTTTCATAACTTATTCGTTAAAGAAATATAACCTTCAAAATAACAACATTATAAAAAATTGTGTTGCTCAGTTTTCACACGGTTGCAAGACCAAATATATGTACAAACCCAATCTACAAGCCATTTACTTACATTTGTTCACAATAAAATACGAAAAAATCTTAAATGAAACAAAATACTTTCTTTGTAGTGACAAAAACTTTGACTCGGTGTCCCGGCGTCCGTTGGTTTAGGCGAACTGTCTAATGTTTGTGGGTGATGGGAAATCAGTTTTGTGACTTAAAAATAAAGTTACCAACCACATCCGTTCCTTAACTACCAAGATAATGCAAGTGGCTCTTTCAAAACTTGGCGCCTTCATGCCACTTCGCCCCTACTTTTTGTAATTATTTTTGATCATAAGTAGGTATTTATAATTAGTGTCCGACCGAAACAGGACTTTCTACCGAAACCGAAACCGAATTTTCGGTATCTGTCTCAGTTTCGGCCGAAACCGAAACCGAATCCGAAACTTTTTTAGACATGTTAAAACTGTATTTCTTACTGAAATTTGGCTACATTTTTACACTTATACATACAGTTAACACGTGTTAAATGAAATTAAAGAAACAATAATTGAAGTATGTGAATTTTTTTATTTTTATATTACTGCTATAAAACAAACAAAAAATATAAAAATTAACAAAACATGTTAACTACTTCTTGGAACAAAAAAAATCAATAATCAACATGAACTTTTCAAAAGATTTGTAATATGGTTGAATAAAAAGGAAAGAACAGACATTCAAAATATTCTAAATAAATAACATTTCATACAAGTTCTCACGAAATTATATAATATTCAAATAAAACAAATACGAGAAACTGCAATTTTGCAATATTAATTATTATGATTAATTATTAATTATTACTTCTATTATGTAACCGCTATATTCAACTGTCACAAAATTTTAATTTACTTTTATCTAAAAAACAAAGTATGTATGTAAATATTTAATATACCAACATATAATTTATCTTTTTTATCTTTTTACATACATATATATATATTTGTTTAAATACACACATTTCTTTTGGAACAAACATAATACCTATGTGATTTACTCGCCTCGGAACAGACTTTGTCTAGTGAGGCGGGTAAAAGAAAAGAAAACAATGTAAATAACCATGAAACTAAATAAATTCCCGGGTTGCCGGCACTGAAACTGAAAAACTGAAAACTGAACATTATAAAGGAATGACCTCATTAATTGAGTATTTTAATGTAATTTCGTGTACAATCACAACATTCTTATTACACGTGTTAAAAATGAAATAAAAACTATAATTGAAGTATATATGAAAAAAAAATTATTTATAAACTATTAAACTATTTTCTAACACAAATTCACAACGCAATCACCGGCCAGCGAACTCTGCTGAAGATGGCGGGTGACACACGAGCCACGAACTCACCCGAAGTCAGGCGAACAACGCGCGATTCAATTCGCAATTCACGAACGCAGAGTTTTGGTGCGGCCGAAGGTTCGGCAGATTTTCTGCCGAAACCGAAACTGATGCCGAAACTAGATTTTTTTGCCGAAACTTGCCGAAACCGAACCTTCGATCGGTCACTATTTATAATTTTTAAATAATGTCTAAGGAAAATAAGAATCTATTTTTTTTAATATATTGGTTTGTAAGACAAAAGGCCGAAGGTTCGGCAGATTTTCTGCCGAAACCGAAACTGATGCCGAAACTAGATTTTTTTGCCGAAACTTGCCGAAACCGAACCTTCGATCGGTCACTATTTATAATTTTTCAATAATGTCTAAGGAAAATAAGAATCTATTTTTTTAAATATATTGGTTTGAAGAGACAAACTGAAGTATTTTCTTCACAAAACAAGGGCGCAGAATTTTTTTTATGATTTTATTAGAACTAAAATTAAAATTCTGAAAAGCAGCTTTCCCAAATAATTAATTGATTTATTTTACTGCATGATTATATGATTTGAAATCTATGTTGTATAATACAAAATTTTGTTTAAAAAATTAACAAATCTGCCAACGGACCTACGGTAAAACCTTATTGTACCAAAAATAAACATATTTTCTCAAAACTTAAAACAAAGCTTTACTAGATAGAAGAACAGTCTTTCGAAATCAATTTATAACACAGGTCTGCAAATTGACATTTTAAATTTTTTTTAAATGGCAATGGGTGAATTATGTGTATTTCGGTAAGCTGAATTTTTTATTTTTTTTTATTTATTTTTTTTTAATTTTTTTTTTTTTATTATTTCATAAATGATTAAATGTTACATTTTTGGCCATTTTTGACTACCGTACTAGGCTATTGCCCGTGTTGTGGATATGAATAATAATAATTCGAATATGCCATCCATTTCGACCCATCACGTAAGAATTTTCCGCAAAGTGGAAATTAAAATATAGGCAAAACCCGCCTTACACGACTTCTGTAGGGAATGTACAAAAGAAAAAAAATCATAAATTAATTACACGAATTTATTTAATTTTAAGTCATAAAATATTTTAATTACAATTATAAATCTTTATAAAATCTGCTCTTTTTAGTTTTGATGCTTCGTTTTGTGCTTTTTCTTTTGTGGGACGTTGTATTTTCCATATGCAGCATCCAGCAGTAGTCGCCCATCATATTTGTATCCCATCGACCTTGATACCTTCTTTCCATATCCTTGATATCTTAGTGAAACCTCTCACCTTGCTCTTCACTAACTGCACCCAGATTTTCCGGGAAGTATTCCAAATGGGAATTCAAAAAATGGAGTTGTAAACTTTTTAAGCATCCCAGATTTAAAAAAATAAATTTGTTTCACTTTCTGATGATGGCAAATCGTCTAGGCTTTGGGGTGCTTGTGGTGTAGGAATGCCAGGTCCGTGAGGCACTGGGCGGAGTTCCGAATCCATGTTTGGGTAACAAATGTGTTTTTTTTTTAAATTTTATTTTTGGTACTATACCCTTGCACATTGCACGAACAAAAGTAGCAGTCATCGCTGTGGTTTCGAGGCTCTCTCCAGATCGTAGGAACACCAAAAAGAAAGGATTTAACTTTACCTTTTGACCTCATTCTAACACCATATGCATAGTCGGTTCCTCGAGATTTCCTCCACTCGACTGTGACTCGATTCAACCTCAAGGATAAATTCGGTATGCAGAATTGAAAAAACTATCCTCGACTTAAGCTAATTCCTCAATCGAGTCCAGTAAATGAACTGTCAAACTCAAGGTACGTCGCGATCTACCTTGAGGTCTCCTCAAAGCTTGTTAACAGCGCGCACCACATTCTTTCTGAGGTCATTTCAAATTTTATTATGAAGATTTGTACCAATATCGTCCTATAAAGCGGTATTTACGGGATGCAGAAAATCCGCTGGAATATTTTGATGATGTGGAATTCCGAAGAAGATTTCGATTTATTACATTAAACATATTCTCTTCATATTTTTTAATGTAGCTGTAACTTTGTGGTTATGCATTATAGAAAAATGAAACAATTCAACTTTGTATAAACCACCTATAATGCGTAAATATGACCGGTTTCGGAACAAACGTTCCTTCTTCAGGGAAAACTTATATATATTCTATTCAGTTTGCCAACATAATAATAAGAAATTTAATGACGTCATTCCTTCACTCAACCTCAACTCGACTTACTGGAGGTTCCTTACTGGAGGGTGAAGCCGTAACTGAACATACTGATTTCAAGGAAGTTTTTAAGATTTCCTTGAGGTGACCTCGATTAAGGTCGAGTGGAGGAGGTCTCGAAGAACCGACTATGCATATGGGTGTAATAAGTCCTTCAACATACTCTGAACAAACTCCATGAGGGGCCCAAGATTTGTCGTGGTCCCCTATCTTCAAAATACCTAAAATACACTTTTTTAACAAAATCAGTAATATTTCTTTATTGTTTTTTCACTACAAATTCACCCAAATAGCGAAAACTCTCAAAGGAATTTACACAACCTCTTGAAGTTATTTTTGAAACGCATGTTACGAAAGTTGGAACAGAAATAAATAAATGAAAGAGCATGGAAGGGAGTGGGCACCTTGGGAATAGGCCACTTGCATGGACTTCATAACGACTTGGAAAAAATCGTGTGGATAGAGTTTTTTACTAAGATTACGAAAATGTTAGTAAAAATTTTTAGAAATGTACAGTTTTTTTTATTTTTAAACAAATAAATCCATTATTTGGGCTCGTGACGTCACTACATGAAAATGTCCCGTCGCCGAAAATGTTCCTATTAATTTTATAAAATTCCACACTGATTTATTTTTTTATATGGCATCACTTTGATTTCAGGCGAATTTTTGAATTCGTTCACTAGATTTATTGTTTGTTCTCTGCGAACTTATCATTTGGTTTGATTTTTTGACAGATCTTCTGAAGAGAACCCCGTACAATTAATGGGTACGGGGTTCTCTTCAGAACGTGAAGATGTTGTCGGTACATGTTTTAGAGGTATAATGATTATGGTGCTGATTTTAACAAAATAAAATTTTATAATATTCTTATTATTATTACAATTTACAAGTTCAAGTATATTACATTGATTTTAGTAATATAGACGCTGTACATTATAATGATTTATGATCAATAAGATGGATCAAGGAAAAAAATATTTATGAGATGTAATATTTTTGGTATGCCTCGTTATTCTCCTGTGCCATTCGTGTGGAAAACGTTCTTTTTTTTTTAAATGATTTTCAGCTATGTAATTATCGTTTTTTCACACCTATAAAATTATGTCCCGTCTTTCCGGTTTATAAAAAATGGTCTGATTTTTCGGTTTGAAATTTTCAAAAAATCCCCAGGGTTTCAAAAATACGTTTAAAAAATAAAAAAAAAATACAGACTGTCTTAGAATATTTGCCTACACCGGAAAAAAATTTAAAAAAATGTGATGCAAGTGGCCTATTCCGGCATTCTCTCATCAAACTTAGCATGGAAAATCCCGATATATTATATTTCAACGCTGACTAATTTTATCGTCACGAGTTTCTAAATGTTTTGTTTCAGTCTATAAAACATAACATTATCTTATAATAAGTTGGAATTAATAAAAAAAATATATTTCGGCAATAAACCTCGTTTTGCGCCTCAAGATAGGCAATCCCACAGTATTTTACGTTTTGCGGAAAAACCTTACGTGATGGAATTTTTTTGATAATTTTCCCGAATTCAGCAACCAAAAACACATGGGAATTGCCTCTTATTTCAAAGAAAAAAAAATGTCGCAGACCTGTGTAATTTTTCAAAGTGAAATAATTTTCATCTGTAAAAAGATTCAATACGTCTAAAATTTGATTTAAAAATGACATATTTCCGGTTTTGTCTGGTTATTTCGTCTCAACTATTCAGTGAAGCCAAAAGAAAGTTTTTTATTTTTTCAAAAAAATCATACCTCGTGAATTTGTAGACCTATAAATGATTTTTCATTATAAAACTAGCGAGTAATGCCACCCAAAGAAAGTATTATTTTTATTTTTTATTTAAGTACATAAAACAGGCGTTATGCCCAAAAATTTATATACATGGATGGTTTAAATTACAAAAATAATATCAGTAATAATTAGCTACTCGTAAATATGCATAAGTGAATGACGAACAAGAATGAGTAAAAGATAGAGTACAAAAGAATCACCAACAATTTATTATTGGCACCTGTGCTGATGGGATAATGATTTAGTAGGTACAATATTTCCTGTCTTTGAATAAAGGGCTTCATCACAATATCAGCTTTATACGATTGATGGTAATGTGTTTGTGTGTTAATTATGTGAAGTCCTTTTTGATACACAATATTTTTGTTTTTTTTTTCATCTGGTGCGTACCCGAATAAATCAGAAGGTTTTCCGACTAATGATCAGGCCACATACAGCTGTCAATGTGAGATTTATGGATTTTTAAATTTACCCCTGCTGTCCCCTACCGTCATTATGTCTCCTTTGCAATCCCTCCCTCTGCCCCTCCCTCCTCCCCATCCATGTGGTTCCTTTCCATGCGTCCCCCTTCCCGCCCCCTTTTCCCTTTATAATATAGTATTTCTTCTTATAACAGTAATTAGTTTATTTTTAATTTTTCAGAAAAAAATGCAATGCGTCGTAAAAGATGCACTTAATTTCCTAGAAATATTTCGAAAGAGGAAAAAAGCGGAGAAAATTACATATTTAAAAATTTATTAGTATTACCCTTTATGGCATATCAAATTCCCGCTAATATTATAACCGGGCAATGGCCGAGTTGGCATCGCGTTTGGGTCCCGCCCAGGCGTCCCCGTGTTCGATTCCTCGGCTATCTAAGTCCTCCATCACGACACAAGCAACATTTTTAATTCAAATTGAGACAGCCTGTAATTGAAATCCGCTACAATGCATTAATGTCTGATCTGAACCTACCACTACTTTCTACCCGGCGTACTATTAATGACATTCTTATACTTTTTAAATTACTGAACAATCTCATAGACTGCCCTCAAATGTTAAGTGTTATAAATATTCGTGTCCCTGTTAAATCAACTCGACTCCACCACCTTTTCCACAGTGACAATCATAGCACTAACTATTCCTATCATTCACCGCTAGTGCGTTTTCACCGAACTGCCAATACGTATACAGACCTTTTCGATATTTTCAAAACCTCATCATCTTGCATCAAAGCAAAAATAACTAGTTATTTATGTAACTGATATGTTTGTAAAATGATAAATATTTGTTGTACTAATATTCAGTTTTTTTTTCAGTTTCAGTGCCGGCAACCCGGGCGTTTATTTAGTTTCATGGTTATTTACATTGTTTTCTTTTCTTTTACCCGCCTCACTAGACAAAGTCTGTTCCGAAGCGAGTAAATCACATATTATGTTTGTTCCAAAAGAAATGTGTGTATTTAAACAAATATATATATGTATGTAAAAAGATAAAAAAGATAAATTATATGTTGGTATATTAAATATTTACATACATACTTTGTTTTTTAGATAAAATTAAATTAACATTTTGTGACAGTTGAATATAGCGGTTACATAATAGAAGTAAGAATTACTCATAATAATTAATGTTGCACAAATTGCAGTTTCTCGTATTTGTTTTATTTGTATATTATATAATTTCGTGAGAACTTGTATGAAATGTTATTTATTTAGAATATTTTGAATGTCTGTTCTTTCCTTTTCATTCAACCATATTACAAATCTTTTGAAAAGCCAATTCAAATTATTTGGGGTGACGTAAGTTTTTGTTTGTGTTAGGAAGGTATTGAAAATGTGTGGTGCTAGGTAAGATTCGTGTTTTTTTGCAAAAGTTGATTTGATATGGGGAACTTGAAAGTGCTTATTAATTTTTGCTCTTGTGTTTTGTGAGTGAGGTATGTGGAGATGTGAAGTTTTGATACAGTTTTTGTAAATGATCTTCCTTATGAATAGTTTATTTACGTCTAGTAATTTGTTTCTGATCATTAACTGTTCCGTCGGATGTTGGTAAGGTTTATAAAACATAATTCTAATTATTGTTTTGTGATTTATTTTAAGAGAATTGAGGTAAGTATCTGCTGCTCCTCCCCAAACTGAAATTCCATACGTTAAAATACTTTAACAGAGTGCGAAATATATATTTTTTAGTTGATTTAATGACATGATGTTTCGTATTGTTTTGAAGATGTATGATAATTTTCGTATTTTTTTTGATAATATATTAATATGGAGATCCCATAATATGCATCGTATGTATGTACTATATGTTATTCTATATATATATAATGTTTGTAAATGTTCGATACACTTGTATTATGTATGTAATAGCCCTATGTACGGGCGTTTAAATAATAAATAAATAAATTTTCCGCTTACTGTGGTGGTAGTAGAAGATTTTCAAATATTGTCGGGTTATTCGTAATAAACCCGAGAATGTTTGCATTTCTTTTCAATTAAAGAAAGAAATAAATTAAATATGCATCAATATTTAATTTATTAATTTATCCAAAATAACAAAAGCTTCACTTTTTTCCTTTCATCTGTGTACCTATACGTTTCAAGAAGCTTTAGTAATTATGGACTATTTTTATAATTTAATTAAATTTTGCAAATAACGTTGTTACTATTTTTTCAACAAAAAAAAAATCAAATTTTGGATACGTTTTTTTGATTTTCACGGCCAAAAGTATTTCCGTTATTTGTTTTTAGGGTGTTACGCCATGGTGCGCTACCTCTTTCTTTAGCCAACGTTTTGGACAGCGTTGCAGTGTCCATCATCTGGGCAGATCCGGCAGATCCAGCAGATGTGCCGATAACACCCCAAAAACAAATAACGGAAACATCAAATTTTCGTTAAATGTTCAATCTTTTATAACTCGGTTAGGCTTTTGTTTGCAACTCATTTTTTTTTTTGTGTATTACAGATTAATATAATCCTATTACAATACACATAGAATATAGATTGGATTATGTACATGTAGGTACATTGTACATACAACATAAAAACATTCAAGGGCGGATCCAGAATTCTTTTCTGGGGGGGCACAAGGGGCGGACGGGCGAAAAAATCAACTATTACTGTTAGAATTTGTTTCTGAGGGGGGGGGGGGGGGGGCAAAAAATCAACAATTACAGTTAGGATTTTTTATTGAGGGGGGCACAAGGGGTGGACGGACAAAATATCAACAATTACTGTTAGGATTTTTTTCTGCGGGGGCACAAGGGGCGGACGGTCAAAAAATCAACAATTGCTGTTAGGATTTTTTTCTAAAGGGGGGGGGGGGGGGGGGGGAGCACGAGGGGCGGACGCACAAAACAATCAACAATTACTGTTAGGATTTTTTCAGGGCGGGCACAAGGGGCGGACGGGCAAAAAATCAACAATTACTGTTAGAAATAAACTTGAAGTACTTACTATAGGAAGGTTTATGAAAGTGTCAAAACAATCGAAAAATTAAATTTAATAAAGACAGTTTTGCTTCTAACTATGTACTGTGATGGAATCTCCACAGTACACAAAATCCACAGTACACAAAAATACCGTGCCCCTCGTGCCCCCCCCCCCCCTCCCCTAAATCCGCTACTGAATACATTATTGTGGATCACATCATCTGATTGCATAAATAAAATTACAATAATAAGTACTTTAGAGCTCTTGCCTAAAATTACTCTTAAAACGTTCAAGACTAATGTCAAAATGTAATTTATTCTCTCTAAAGCGATTATTTTATGCAAAAATTTATTGGTACTTACTTCTTGCAAATAAAACTCATCAGGATTAAGAATAAACTTCAATAATCCTTTGGGGCACGAGCGATTGTAAATAATACCAAAATGGTTCTCCGCCGTCAATTTGGATGTTTCATTGCCCGTGAAAATTTGTGGATTGAATTTTTTCACTAAATCTTCTTCACTCTGTACGCATGTGTTATTTTTCAAACCTTGGCCCATAGGACAGCATTTCCTCATGCAGGTTTTAACCGAACAGATGCATCCCCTCGTTTGCTTTCGTTTTTCTTCATCAATAAAGTTGAAATATTGTTTAGGAGAGTATCTGAGTCCGTTGTGGTCTATGGTACCGTTGAGTAATTTAGATCCATTAGTTATATCAACACTCAACAGAAAATCGCACGGATCCTCACAAGCACAGTAAAAAAACAACACAGAAAGATAAACTATTACAGTCAGTATTTTGGGTTCACGCATTTTGGTTACCGACTACAACACACCGGTTTGTTTAGAGCTATCGGTTCATGTAAAAAATAGAATAAGAAATATTTTCGAACCACTTTCTCCCTTGTTCCTGCACTCGTGTGAATGTGTTGCGAAAAGGGCAAGAATTTAATTGACGCCGCTTTTTATCAGGACAGCTTTGGGTCTGCGGTCACTGGTTATTTATTACGATCCACCCACGTTATGATTAACGCATTAACGTCTAACTTAAGGCGAGTTACACAGTGTAGCAAATATCATATGTCAGAAAGTTTAGGGCAATACGTATCAAGGAATTCCAGCGACAGATTAACTTCTTCAAGAGTTTCTTCTGCAAAACGAACAGTGGAGGTTATCCACCTCTTACCCGCCCTGGTATAAGTAACAGATGGTTACTCCTTCAAGACTCTCGCAAGATTCTAATTTTTTTTGTTAAACAAAGCTATATTTATTTATTTTGAACGAATCTAGACCTCCAGTGTCCTTGCATACGTTGTTAGTAAGCAGTATGCAAGTGCTTAACAGGAAAAACAAAATGCAAAAAATAGGTTTGTATGACAAAGATAAATTAAATAGGGCAAAAGAAAAACTCATTTATAAGGCTCCATGAGGCGGCATTGCATCTGTAAAAACCTGCAAGCACCTGCATAAAATAGAGAACATAAGTAATACTATTAATCTCAAATCAATTGGCAAGTAGGTACCAACAAAAATGTGTATGGCTTTCGGTCTGACCATAAACTACACTTAGCTTCCGTGTCCTTTAGCCAACCACTCAGTGAAGCCTCAAAGAATGTTAACTGAATATTTGGGGTAAAATACCCGAAGACTAAAAGAAAATTCAGCGTTGCACATGTTTGTGTTCGTTGAAAAACGAACACAAACATGTTCCTGTTTAATCGATTCTTGATGGCTCTCGCCATCGGAAGACTGCAGTATCCATTTAAAAAATGAATCCAAGAACAGCCTTACTTAATTTTAAATAATTGATAAAAACCTTACTAACAAACTAATTTGACTAAACTGGTATTTAACAGTCCATAAAAGGACATTGTTTACACAGCGGAAGAGGGTAGGTTATTTGTTGAATAACCTTAAAATTTTTCATTGAATTTCGGATTATTTCCAAGGTATTTTAAATGTACCATATATTTCTTCTTTCTGAAGATGTCGAGAAGTGCTTCACATACAAGTTGGAGGTGGCGTAAGTATGAACTAACGATTTTTTTTTATTATTTCAAAACTGTATCTCTTTATTCACTATTCATGTAAAAACCCAACAGTTCGTTGAAATTAATAAATAAAAACTTTATAATATTTTAATCTGGCCACCATTCCTTTTATTATACGTGTAGCACCATGGGGCTCGATGGGGCACCATCGAAACCAGAGTTAAGTTAGCCTCTCAGAAACTGGGCGAACTGTACAGGGCCCGCAGACACTTTAATAGTGCACAACTGCTAACCCTGTACAAATCGCAAGTGCGCCCCACGGTTGAATTTGGCAGCCACCTCTGGTCTGGAGCTCCAAAATACCTAAAAAAAAACCCTTGACTCTGTGCAGAAACGGGCGGTCCGTTTGATATATTCTCCCATCTTAACAGGCGGACTGCAATCTTTAGAGCACAGGCGTCAGGTGGGAATGCTGTCCTTGTTCTACCGGTATTACAATGGAAGATGCTCCGAGGAACTAGCGTCATTGATCCCCTCGGCACTGGTGCATAGTCGGGAAGCACGCCAAACACGCGCCCAACATTTGTACACAGTTGACATTAGTCACATGAGAACGGGTCGTTTCTATGACTCGTTCTTGAGTTCAACGGCTCGGCTGTGGAACGATTTGCCGGCCCCTGTGTTTCCTCCCTTCTACAACATGGGTCTCTTCAAGACCCGTGTTCACTCCTTCCTTTCCTCAAAAAGACCCTCCACACAGCATCTTCAAAGATGACATAAGCCCTGAGGGAAGTTATTTTCCTCAGGGCCGCCTGTGTGGAGTTTACAGGGTGGCCACAGACCTGGAATACCTGGAAAACCTGGAATTATCAGGGAATTTTACCGAACCTGGAATTATCAGGGAAATGTCAGGGAATTTCGAAAAAAATTTATATTATCAGGGAATTCCAAAAATAAAACTATATTCGTTATTTTGCAATTTGTGAAACCCCAAAGTTGTGTTTTATTACTTTTACTTACGACTTGTGTAACAAAAGATATGCCGACAAAGACAAACTAGATAGGTATTTTTTATTATTATTAATGCCCTTGCAACACAATCATGTCATCTAGTTGATGTGTGTGTGTGTGTTTTTATTTTGTGTGTGTAGGTATTTTAACATTTAAATCAAGGTTTTTAGTATTTATAAAATTACATTGCATCACTATTTATACCATAGCTTCGTGTAAATACATAATAAACCTCTTTCTAAACTTTAGTCGAATGCTTATGGTTCAGTTTTCTCTGAACCATATGCATTTTCTTATGGTTCAGATATGGTTTCTCTTTTCTTTTCTTTTACCCAAAGGGTATATTGTTTTAATTATTAATATTCTAAATCTAAACTGTTCCCTAGTATTGTTGCTTGTTTCATGTGATATTTTTTTTTGTATCTCTTCTAATGTTAATGTTTTTTTTGTTGTTTATTTTTCTATTTTTTCTGGTCTTTTCATTTCTTCACAAATTGTCTTCAGGCGAAATATCATAAATTTGTAACAAGTGTATTTTGTGTTTAATAGATTATTGTAATGCAAAGAAATAATTTATGCTATAGATGACGGAATTCCCTTTATTATTTATTTAACAAACGATATCCCCATAGGGAACGTACCCATACTACGTGACCAACTTTTTGCACTTTTTAACCCCCCCCCCCCCCCGGTGACCAAAAACCTAAGCCCCCCGCCGCTCATTTGTACCAAGCGTGGTATTTTGAAGACCCCCCCCTGAACAGGTCACGTAGTATGGTACGTTCCCTTATATCAAATTAAACATATCATGGAAAAATGTAGAAACTGCCCTGGAAAACCTGGAATTATCAGGGAATTTTGAAATCCGTTTTTTGTGGCCACCCTGAGTTAATGTAAAAAAAATAAATAAAATAAAACCATTTTAGAAAATAGTAATTAATTTTACTAAAATTAACAAAATAATCATTGAAATTGCAATATTTTCCATTTTACTAACTGTTATCTAACTACCACAATTTTTATTTTATTTAAAAGTGCATATTTAACGTGTCCCTATATTGTAAATATTTACCATGATAGGTAAGTCATACCTAGAAATAAAATTTCCAATTCACGATTTTCTCCATCGTAAAGCATATTTTTTATTGATTTTACAGATTCAGGGCGACGTTCAGGGCAGAGAATTGTCTTCTTCGCCTCCCGCTTTCCCCTTCCACCTTCCCCGTCTTCCCTCCCTCGTCGCCCCTCCCGCTAACCGCAACTCCTTCGTTACCCTCTCCTCCTGCCTTCCTCCCTGCCGCTGCAATATATATGAAAAACACACAATTTCATTTATACAAATTAATGAAATTGTGTGCGCGAAGGTTATAGGCTATATTATATATAATATAATCATATAATATAATAAGGTTATAGGCTATATTATATATAGCCTATAACCTTCGCGGGCGTGCCCACAACAAATAACCAAAGTTTCATCGCAATCGGATGAACGGTATGGCAGCCCATAAAATACGAACAAACAAATATTGATTTTTATAAACTTATAAGAAGATATGTTTTAACTATTTAATTAAATGAAGACAATATTAGCAAAACCCAATCGAAAATCTGGAAACAGAAAAAAGATATTGGCACCTCTGGGACTCGAACCCAGAACCTTCTGCTTGTATGGCAACAGCTCTACCAACTGAGCTAAGGTGTCTATATCCAATTCGGTCACTTTTAACTGTATCATACTTCGACTAAGAACTACCAACATTTTCGTAACGCATTTATTATTGGCTGCTATCTTTATATATGATAATGAAGATAATGTCGGTAGTTCTCAGTTGAAGTATGATACAGTTAAAAGTGACCGAATTGGATATAGACACCTTAGCTCAGTTGGTAGAGCGGTTGCCATGTAAGCAGAAGAGGTGCCAATATCTTTTTCTATTGATTTTCGATTGAGTTTCGCTAACATTGTCTTCATTTAATTAAATATTACAATTTGAGGTTTTGCTCACAAAGTTAAAAATACACTTATTTTTAATATTTAATATTTTTAATATATTTCTAACTATTTATTTACCGCCACGACGAAGTTTATTCGATTTGTCATTTTTTTCAGTTTCAATAGCAAAATGAATAAGGATCATAGACATATGAATATTAATAGACCAGAACATAAAGGTGAGGGGAAGAAACCAACTACAGCGGGGCGCAGAGCGGGAAGATGAATTCGGTGATATGTGATTCGTCAATAACTCAATCTGAGAGTATATGGGCATCTCGCATTATAATATAACCATTTAGTTCTTAAAAGTTAACTCTGCTCTTGAACGAATAGACCTTTTTATATGGGAACGCGAATTGCTCGCCGCGAAATGAACAAATTTACAAATTCCAAATACAGCAAAGTAAAGTTCGCCTATTTTCGTAGTCCAATATTTTGATGACGTATTTAGTTAAGACACTTTTACAAATTACAAGTTTCATAATTTACTTACCCCACAAAACAGCAACGAGCACACGCCATGTGTCTCGACCATATTATGTGATCTGAATAAGCTTATAATAAAGTAATGCCTACGGAATGTAATACAACAATTGGGTTTATTATCTTTTTCACTTCTATTTTTACACGTTTTCAAAACACAAGCCACTATTTTTGCCGTGTTATTTCGTAAAATGCACCGATGAGAGCTCGACGCTGGCTCGCAGAAGAATGATGACGTCACATTTTTTAGAATCACGCGAAGCCATACTCGATCCGAGCCGGTTCCAATGGAACCGGTATGGGGAGGGGGAAATAATACGCTTTTGTCGCTTAGGGCAAGTCTATTCATATTCATATATCTATGATAAGGAAAATTATTTCTTCAAACACAGCAAACTTATTAAGAATATTTATGGTCAGGGGATTGTATCGTCGGCTAAATGCACAGTCGCTAATTCTCAAAAACGTCAATCGGAGATATTGAGGATTGAAGTTTGGAATTGATATCATAAAATGATTTATATTATTACTAAACCAGCTTAAATAAATGTGTACGTTATTTTTAATAATCCATACTTCCATACTAATATTATTAATGCGAAAGTGTGTGTGTTTGTTTGTTACGCTTTCACGCCTAAACCACTAAACCGACTTTAAAGATTCTTTCACCAATAGAAAGTTACATTATCAGCTAGTAACATAGGCTGTATATAATATATAGATATTATTATTATTAGGTAAGCTCTGGCGTTATGAAATTTGTATATATGAAAATGTGTGTATTTTACGAGTATATATTTTAGCGGCAGGGAGGAAAGGCAGGTTGAAAAGGTGGGGTTCGCGGAGAGGGAAGAGACGAGGGAGGGGGAAGGCGGGGAGAAAGGGCATGCAGGGAGAATCAATTTATTTCTTTGAATGTCATTGCAACGCATTACGGGTACCAGCTGGTATGTAATAAAAATAACTGGCAGGGTACGCTCGGTTTACAATTAAAGTTTTTCTTATATTTAACTCAAAAATTCAAATTCGCGACTTTGACATTGGACCAACTATTTTATAAATGTCCATTTGAGAGAAGAACATAATTTGGGAGGCGGGTATGGACATCGATTTAAAAAAAATAACAGATCTAAATGGTTCGGCTCGACTCTGATTTCATTCGATTGTGACCGGGACGCCCATATGAATCATCACGCACGTAAAAATAATGGGAAAAATAGAGTTTAAAATGACAATAAGAGCATTGATAAATAATTACAAGGATCATCTGAAGAGCGATTCTATATATTTTGTGGAATCGTTATGAGATAATTTTACTGTCACATATTTTAGTTTAGATCGTTTTAAACACGAATTCCTGCAAGTATGCATGATAAAAATCACACAAATCTGACAGGAGGTCACGTCCGTTATCTCATAACTATCCCACAAAAAGCTCTTCTGATTTCCTTTTAGTTTTACTTGGCGCATCAAATTGGACCCGTTCGGACGAGAAAATAATATTCACACAGTATTCAATTTTTAATGTTATTTTATAAACACTGGAGCGACTAAGGTCAAAATATGGACCGGTTTTATTTTTCTGCGATTGACAGCGGTCCAAAATTGGACCACATTTTATTTGGACCAAAGTTAACGATTTTATATACATTTAATTACTCCTACAAATATGAGATAATCGACAAAGAGAAGGCGTCTACTAATATCCACAGGAATTCCAAAAACTGAACAAATCGGACTAATATCTATGAGAACCAAAGTGCGTACGAATATCTACAGTTCAAACTGCTGACTAATATCTATGAGAACCAAGTTGCGTACGAATATCTACAGCTCAAACTGCTGACTAATATCTATGAGAACCAAAGTGTGGACGAATATCTACAGCACTGGCAGAGGTTGGATTTGCAATTATGTATAGCATATTGGAATAACGTAATATTGCGTATGCAGTTTAAAAACTTAATTTATGTATGTAAAAATCCCTAATATCGGACTATTGGACACATTTAGCTGATTATTAAGGATTTGGGTTTTTGTTTTAACAGCTTTCTTTATTTATTTATTTATTTATTTACGGACAAATAGTCCAATTAACAATATAACAATAACACGAACAGAAAAGAAAAAAAGAGAGATCACAATGAAAGGAGATTACGGAGGCGTCTACTAATATCTACAGGAATTCCAAAAACTGAAAAAATCGAACTAATATCTATGGGAATCAAAGTGTTGACGAATATCTACAGCTCAAACTGTTGATTAATATCTATGAGAACCAAAGTGTTGACGAATATCTACAGTACTGTCAGAGGTTGGATTTTCAATTATGTATAGCATATTGGAATAACGTAATATTGCGTATGCAGTTTAAAAAACTTAATTTATATAAGTATGTATGTAAAAATCCCTAATATCGGACTATTGGACAGATTTAGCTGATTAGTCCAACCTACGCTCTGTAGATATTAGTTCAACCTACGCTCTGTAGATATTAATCAACACTCTGAAGTTCGTAGATATTAGTTCAATATATAAGCTGTAGATATTCGTCAAACATACGGGCTGTAGATATTAGTATCTGGAGTCGAGATTACATATAGATGAAGAGCATTGACAAAATACATATAATATAAAAGTACATAGAGAAGATAACTACAAGTAGCTTGAAGATGGATTTAAAAAGACTTTAAAAAACCACATTGCGTAACGACTGCCGAAATTCATTTAGGCTTACACCAAAAAATCCAATGCTTTGATTTGTATTGACAAGTCTCGACATTCTGGATAAAGGAGTGGTAATAATGGTAACTTAACTTGGTACTTATTTACTTTTGGTTCAAGTTCGTAATTTAGATAGTTAGAAACTTGTATTTTGGGTCGATCCAAGGAAGGTGAGTTTTAAGATCTGTTAATATGTTTAATTGTCCCAATTAATTTTATTATGTTATAATAAATCTTTTATTTCGTATTTCTTATCAAGGAGGCGTCTACTAATATCTACAGGAATTCCAAAAACTGAAAAAATCGAACTAATATCTATGGGAATCAAAGTGTTGACGAATATCTACAGCTCAAACTGTTTTTTAATATCTATGAGAACCAAAGTGTTGACGAATATCTACAGTACTGTCAGAGGTTGGATTTGCAATTATGTATACCATATTGGAATAACGTAATATTGCGTATGCAGTTTAAAAAACTTAATTTATGTAAGTATGTATGTAAAAATCCCTGATATCGGACTATTGGACACATTTAGCCAATATCAATGCATTTAGCTGATTAGTCCAACCTATGCTCTGTAGATATTAGTTCAACCTACGCTCTGTAGATTTTAGTCAACACTCTGAAGTTCGTAGATATTAGTTCAACATATGAGCTGTAGATATTCGTCAAACATACAGGCTGTAGATATTAGTATCTGGAGTCCTTATCAATACTGTCTATTTTATTTAAAAATCCTTCTATTTTAACCGTAAAGTTTGCATACCAAAGGCCCTGAGAGAGGATTATTGCTTTCCTATCTGCTAGCCTGGTTAATCAACCAGTGGCGCCCCTTTAAAAATAAAGCTGGCAGATGTTTTTTACCCTTTAACATCATATTTTATTAAACAATTATTACACCTGTGATCCATTAATCATGTTAATATTTGCGTAACAATTTAGGACTTGTAACTTAACTTAACTTGGTACTTATTTATTTCGAGTGCTTCTAAATTATTTAGTCTGTTACCATGACCATTTCTATGTCAGTTAGGTTAGGTTAGGTTGTGGTGCCGTGTATTTCGAAATAAATAAATATCTTTGTATTATGACCTCCATGTTTGTTCCATAAATTATTGTCCTCGTAAACAGCAAAATAGTAATATTATGCAAAAACTTCATATATACGCACTTTAAACGTTTAAGCCTTTACATACGTAATTAGTAAATACGTAATTGAAGTAATTTATGCTTTTCCGTACAACCTCTTGCTCAGCTGCCCTTTGTAGATATTAGTCCAACCTACGCTCCATAGTTGTTAGTCACCACTGGGACCGTCATAGATATTCGTCCGACCTTAGCTCTGTAGATATTAGTCCAACATATGAGCTGTAGATATTCGTCCGACATACAGACTTTAGATATTAGTATTTGGAGTCGACAAAGATAGGTGAATTCATTGGCTGTACAGAATTATAATAAGTTTGAATGTCTCCATATTAAAATTAGGAGGTATGATTTTTTTAATCTGGGTGGAAAATATTTTTAAAAATCACGAGCAAAAGTTTTAAATCGCGCTGTCGCTCGAGTGGTTAAGCGTTTCTCTCTGCCACGGCGCGCCGCACAGTGATTCGTTTCATACAAGCTAGACGCTAATAAGTCACTTTTGAATTCCCAAACAATGACGTCATGGCGACATTACCAGATAGACAGGATAATAAATGCATGCTTAATTGGGGTGATTAGTGCACCCAGTGACTCATACCAGAGGCCTAAAGTCGAATAATGTGTTTTGAAATTATCATTTGCATTTATTCGCTTGTCGCAGCTCGACGTTTAAAATTGTGTAACTAAGTTTGAAAAGTGTTTTTTTCGATTCTGTAAAATGGTGGCTACTATGGAAGGTATGTTTTAAAGTTTTTTTTCTTAATACTTTAGTGTAAATAATTTCAGTTGTTTTTTAAATAATAAATAAGTTTTGTGTTTTTTTTTGGCGTAAAAAATATTAAATTTATAACTTCTCCAGAGTTTATCTCAGAGAGTATATCAAAATCGCAAGAAAATTTTCTTTTTTTTTTAAATAGTGCAACTAATATTCTATTCATATCAGTTTCGATATTAACCCACACCAATCCACATTATTATTATTTTTTCATTTTACAGGAACCACATACGAGATTTCCAGGCTGGAATTGTTCATGACATGGAAGAGTTTTCCGAAGAAAGAAAAGCTTGAGGGAATGTTTAACAAAATTTTAAGTATATTTGAACTTGATAAGTTCAGTGCAAGTGGTGAAAAAAAGTTGAAAGACCGAATAAGGCTTATATCTTTGAATGTAAGCAGAAAATGGAACGTAATTTTAGCAATTTATTACACTCAAAATACACTTTTTTTTTTTACTTTTTACATATTCGTTTTATTATAAACATCACATACTCTATTAATACATTATTTAAAAATTAAAAAAAAAAATTTAAAAAAAACGATAGGAAAAAAAAATCATTTTTAACACTAATTTTCACAAAATTAGTATTGACTATACCTCAATAGAGGGTTAAAAATAATTTAATCATGTTTAAGAGTTTTTAGCGTTTAGCATGTATGAAACGAATCACTGTGCGCCGTGATGACAGAATATGGATTCTATTTTTTGTGGTCTAGTTTCCAAATTGATGAGTGATGACTGAACGGTTAGCAGAAGCTTACCGCAATATTTTACCACTCTTTTAAATTAAGTACTTACTGATTTAATTTGCGTTGCTAGGCCATGACTCGGTGATAAGAATAATTCATTCCAGCGGTTGAGAGTTTTATGAAAATAATTATGACACGTTTGTACAAACCACAATCTGTGTAAAAGAAGGCACACAATTTACTTACCTCTGAACCATCTTCTTTTTAAATATATCTTTTTAAATTGGAAGGCGGGAAATTACTGTTACCGCTCCAAGTCAAGGGCGGATTCAGGATTTTTTCTGGGGGGGGGGGGGGGGGCACAAGGGGCGGACGGGCAAAAAAATCAAAAATTACTGTTAGAAATAAACTATCATACTTCAAATTTATTTCTACAAGTTCAAGTATGTACAGGAAGGTTTATGAAAGTGTCAACAATAGAAAAAATAAATGTTTAATAAAGACAGTTTTTGCTTCTAAGTATGTCTCTCTCTCTGGTTTCAATCCTGGGATTGGTTTGCAGCAATTTCCTCTATTCGTCTCTTCCACTCTTCCCTGTCTTGGGCGGCTCTTTTGAAGTCTGCATATGATGAGCAGCACACGTCCACCAGCAAGTCCTCCAGGTACTCACGGCGTGGGCGTCCCCTAGAGTTTATTCCCTCGGTCATACCCTCCATTATGGCATGCAAGAGGCCTTCTTGTCGTATTACATGGCCGATCCATCTTGCACGCATTTCGGATAAGGTCTTGAGCAGGTGCCTTCCTCCTTCGATTCTTTGGAGAACCTCCTCATTTGTAATGTGGCCTCTCCAGGAAATTCCTAATAGTCTTCTATAGGACCATATCTCAAAAGCCTCTAGTCTCCGTTTATCTCTTTCGGATAGGCACCATGTTTCGCTGCCGTAAATCAAGATACTCCATACATAGATCTTGATGAGGAGTATTCTCAGTTTTAGGTCTACATTATTCGATTCTATTATTTTCGACCTTTTATTGAATGCAAGCCTAGCCTGGTGTATACGGCTGTCGACCTCGCTCTTAGACCGACCGTCCCATGTTATTTTGCTCCCGAGGTAGACAAACTCCTTGGTGTTCTTTAGTGGAACTCCTGACAACTCTACTCTGTTTAGTACTGGCATCTCTACTCTGTTGATGTACTTTAGTGGAACTCCTGACATCTCTACTCTCTACGGAGTTCAGTTCTAACTTCTGTTAGGGATGCTTTCATAACTAGCTTCGTTACGCGCGTCTAAGTTCGTATTTTACTAGTGACGCTAGCGACCAAGTCACGGGAGTGGAAGGACGCATCTCTGCGTTCTTGAGCGGTGACCCCGTGCGAGTAATTACGTTACTTTTTTGGAAAAGGTAAGCTTTATCGCAAAGTACCAACAAAATGCAAGAAATGTACAAGATTTGTGTGCAATGATCACTCTGAAATATACTGTCAACAGAAGAGTGATTCGGAGAGTTCCTAATCTCAGTATACCTAAGTACCTACAAATTGTTAATTATTGATAATTATTTTAGTTTAACTAGTTTTTGTATAATTAGTTACTAATTCATATTATTACTTATAGATATTACAGAATAAACAAAGCACGTTAAAAATAAAATAGTTTCATTTAATTATATATTTCAATATATATTAAAAACTACTCATACTATTTGGGGTCGACTCCAGTTACTAATATCTACAGCCTGTATGTCTGACGAATATCTACAGCTCATATGTTGAACTAATATCTACGAACTTCAGAGTGTTGACTAATATCTACAGAGCGTAGGTTGAACTAATATCTACAGAGCTTAGGTTGGACTAATCAGCTAAATGTGTCCAATAGTCCGATATCAGGAATTTTTTACATATATACTTACATAAATTAAGTTTTTTAAACTGCATACGCAATATTACGTTATTCCAATATGCTATACATAATTGCAAATCCAACCTCTGCCAGTACTGTAGATATTCGTCAACACTTTGGTTCTCATAGATATTAGTCAACAGTCTGAGCTGTAGATATTCGTCAACACTTTGATTCTCATAGATATTAGTTCGATTTTTTCAGTTTTTGGAATTCCTGTAGATATTAGTAGACGCCTCCTTTGGGGTCATCTGTGACCCCATGCGAGCAGTTATGTAATATTCTTTGTGTTTAAGGCCTCTTGCAGTTCTTCTTCGCTTTCGGCAACCATAGCAATATCGTCCGCAAACCTTATCATATCCACCTTTTGTCCGCGTATCTTTACACCTTTTTTGTGACCCATTCTCTCTCTCAAGTCATCAATCGCACTCTGTATATAGGCGTTAAAAAGAACAGGTGGCAGAGAGCATCCCTGTCTAACCCCTTGTCTTATACTGGCTTCTTTTGTATTATTGTCACATCTAATTATAGCGGCCTCATTCTTATATAGCGCCTGGATTATTCGTCTTTCTCTATATTTGATGTCAATTCTCTTCAGAATCTCGAAGAGTCTTTTCCATTGTCCATTGTCGAAAGCCTTCTCCAGGTCTATGAATGCGATGAATGTGTTTTGGTTTCTAAGTATGTACTGTGATGGAATCTCCACAGTATACAAAAATGCCGTCTGGGGGGGGGGGGGGGCACGTGCCCCCGTACCCCCCCCCCCCCCCCTAAATCCGCCCTTACCCCAAGTGGTTCGCTACGTTTGGTGATTTAGCGGGGGTGCCCGGGTTCATGGGGTGAGGTTTGTCTGGGTCTTGGAGGCGGATGACCAGGACACACTGAACCCCAGATTCCTACCCACCCCTTAAACCATTTTCCTTCCCAGAACTCTCCTCTCCTTCCTTTCCTTAAAAAACCCTCCACACGGCATCCCGAAAGATGACATATGCCCTGAGGGAAACTATTTTGCTCAGGACCTCCTGCGTGGAGCTCATGTAAAAAAATATCTATTATTAATTTTTTAAACTTTTATGAGTAAAATCTCAAATTATAATATTTAATTAAATGAAGACAATATTAGCGAAACTCAATCGAAATCTGGAGACAGAAAAATCAGAAAAGATATTGGCTCCGCTGGGACTCGAACCCAGAACCCTTTTCTTACATGGAAACAGCTCTACCGATTAAGCTACGGAACCCATATTAATTCGGTCACTTTTAACTGTATCATACTTCGACTAAGAACTACCAACATTATCTTCACTTACTTAACGCACATATTATTGGCTGCTATCTTTATATATGATTACAAGATTCAACTCGAACCAGTCCTGGATTTGTCAATAGGCCTTATAGGCCGCGGCCTAGGGGCGGCAGAGTTCAGGGGGCGGCGCTCGCTCTGGTAAGCCGTTAATTTTGTGTACGATTATACCTAAATAACAAAAAACTCACTGTGGATAGATAGAGTTTTCTATTTATTAACCTTTAGACGCCCAGTGGTCCCGTACGGAACCGCGGATTTTTGTCGTTCAATGCCCAACGATATAAGGGGAGAAATAGGTGTAGGACTTCGTGTTTTTAATGATTTTCGTGAATTTTTTTAACACATGAGGAATACATATATTTTATTTATACCTTGCGGTCATTTTACACATACATATTCAAGAGTTTATTCTAAAATTTTCAAATATTTTTCTCAAAAAATAACGGAGATATCAACTGCCGCGCATTATAAGTCGCCACTCGGCTGGACAATTTGTGTAACTCCTGGAGGTCACAATTTTCATCCGAAATCAATTTTTCAAAAAAAAAAATTAGTTTTTTATTAGTGTTTCTTCTATTTAAACCTCACTTTTTACAAAAAAAAATCGAAAATCAATATTTTTTCGATAAATGTGAAAATTTACGATTACTTACGATTTTTTAACATTCTTTTAAACTTTCTGCGACAAAAAATAGTTAAAATAAAGATATTGTTTATGATTAAATAGAGCGCATTTATATAAAGAAACTATGTCCTTAGTCCTTAGTTTGATAACGATTGATCAAAAACTGTAGGAACTAGAGATTACACAAATTCGAAAAAAGCAGTTTCAAGAAAAATGCGTTTGAAAATAAAGGTGGCAGTAAAATGGTGGTAATTCGACCGAGGGACACTCACTCAAACGCATATAACTTTTAAATGGCGTAAATTTTTGGTTTGAAATTTTCAGAAAATATTTTTGAATAGTTCTACCATCGATTTATGAAAAAAAAAAGAATTTTTGAAGCCTCTACGCCTATTTCCTATTTCCCCCTTAAAGGAACCTTTAGACGCCCAGTGATCCCGTACGGGACCGCGGATTGCGTCGTGCGATTATGGTGCGAATATTTCACAAAAAATGTTTGGGCAGTGGGCTACCTTTATTTGGCTACTAATCGTATTTTGGAATGCTATTTTGGAAAGACTAAATAAAGTGAGTACTCAGATTCAGAGCTCATCTGTTGATGTACTGACGGCATCTGATTTTTATGGATCTCTTCTCGAGTATATTATACCAAAGCAAGAAAACTTTGATTATTTTGAAGAAAGTGCAATTGAAATGAGCACACTTTAGCAATATCACGGCGACATTCAGAGTAAGATGACCCTAAGAGAAAAAACTTTATAGACGAAACATCAAATGAGGATTTCTTGACTGAGATCTGAATTAGAGGTAAGGCATAATGCAAGGCATAATACTTCAAAGAAAAAAATCTTTTGTAAAAAAATGGGTGAACTTTCAACACAAAGAGTCTCAGAAAAAGCTCAGTCTCTTGTGCAATGATTTAGAAGACGATTTAGTTCAGGAATGGGTACACTTTCAAAGTCACATTTCCTCTAATAAGATGGCAGAGAAACCTGAATCTACATCATTACTAAATCTTTTTAAGGAAAGTTTTTGAGGAAACCATCTCTGTGCAACGTTTACCCAAACTTGGATATACGAGTAGCTCTCCGCGTCGCACTTTGCACTCCGGCCACAAATTGTTCTGGAGTTTTCATGCTTAAAAGGAATGAAGAAATACCAAGGTCAAATAAAAAGGTCTTCATTATCCCAAGAAAAACTTTACTCTTCGGATCTTCTACGCATAGAAGGAATACATGAAGCTATTGTAAATGATTTCTTTAAATAAAATATCCGTAAAAAATTGTAATTCTTGTTTCATGTTACACTTTTATTTTACAAATAATTCATTCTTTATTTCATTTTTGAATACCTACTTAACCTTTGTTTGAATATTTATTTTTAAAATAATTGTGCGTCACCTAATAAAAGCCTACAAGTGAGTGATGATAGGTGGCCACTTCTAAGAAGGAGGAAGGGGCGGCGCAAATTAAGTGGCCTATACCAATGAAAAGTGTAAATACGGCCCTGACTCGAACTAAATGCAATCTAGATAGTGTCTATCTATTTTATTTGTAATACGCGACATCTATTGACTTTTTCTGCAAGTCTAAGATGAATATTTATTATTAATTTTTTAAACTTTTATGAGTAAAATCTCAAATTATAATATTTAATTAAATTAAGACAATATTAGCGAAACTCAATCGAAATCTGGAGACAGAAAAATCAGAAAAGATATTGGCTCCGCTGGGACTCGAACCCAGAACCCTTTTCTTACATGGAAACAGAGACACTATCTAGATTGCATTTAGCTCGAGTTGAATCTTGTAATCATATATAAAGATAGCAGCCAATAATATGTGCGTTAAGTAAGTGAAGATAATGTTGGTAGTTCTTAGTCGAAGTATGATACAGTTAAAAGTGACCGAATTAATATGGGTTCCGTAGCTTAATCGGTAGAGCTGTTTCCATGTAAGAAAAGGGTTCTGGGTTCGAGTCCCAGCGGAGCCAATATCTTTTCTGATTTTTCTGTCTCCAGATTTCGATTGAGTTTCGCTAATATTTTCTTCATTTAATTAAATATTAAAAAAATATCTATTTTAATTTCGATTTTGTTTTCGTGAACCAACGAAGTCATATCTGAGATGGAAAATAATCCACTTACTGACATTCTATCAGGCTGAAAGTCGACTGATAGACTCGTTGTGGATGATAATGCATTCTACCATCTTTTGGTAGCATACGGACGTACATAAGCATATACACGTAAAGGCCAGGCATTCCGAATTTTTTAATTTTAATTTAAAAAAAATTATATGTTATTTTTGAAGATAATATCTATACATTTGCTTAGCCGAACGGTAATTATATTGCGATAGAAAAAAATCGCAAAATATATACTTACTATAAATAAATGTCGGTCACGGTGTTTGTGGTCGCACTTCTCCGAAATGACTCTACCGACATTTTTTATTTATATTTGGTAGGTATGAGAATAGGTCGTAAAGTATATTTCATACCGCTGGGTGATCAGGGTGTCCCTATCCAGATTTTTTTTTCTATTTTTTTTTTTAATTTGGCATCAAAAAATACCAATAACCCCTAATTTTCACCCTCCTATGATCACTCTCCCATTTTTTAATCGCGATTTTAGTATTTTTCGCCGTTACTTCAATGAAATTACATTGAATTGAGAAAATGAATGGTTGGCATAGACATCAGAATGAATAGACCAGAAGATACAGGTGAGGGGTAAAACCAAACTACGGGGGGGCGAATAGAGAGGAAAGATACTGTGATTCTATGGTTATTTCCTTTTGGGGTATTATGCCGTGTTGCGCTACCTCCTCCTTTAGCCAACGTTTCGGACAGCGTTACAGTGTCCATCATCAGCCCTGAGCGTTACAGTGTCCATCATCAGGGCTGATGATGGACACTGAAACGCTGTCCGAAACGTTGGCTAAAGGAGGAGGTAGCGCAACACGGCATAATACCCCAAAAGGAAATAACCATAAATTTTTTGGCCGTGAAAATCTAAAATCATATCATACTGTGATTCGTTGAAAAATCAATCTGACAGTATATAGGCATCTCGCATTATAATATCACCATTTAGTTCTTAAAAGCAAAATCTGCTTTGAATGAATAGACCTTTTTACATGGGAGCGCGAATTGCTTGCCACGTTAATAACATATTTGCTAAGGCCAAATGCTTGCTCCAAAAACATTCGCCCCAATTCACATAGCAATATTTTGTAGCCGTGTTTAGTTAAGACACTTTTACAAATGTTTCATAATTTACTTACCCCTGTAACCAGCGACGAGGACACTGGAGAACCGCCGACATTCGCTATGTCTATATAAAGGAAAAAAGTCAGAAATAGATAATTACAGACCTGTAGCTGTGTTGTCAGCACCCGCAAAACTTTTAGAAACCATAATTTATTCACAGATATATAACCAAACAAAACACGCACTCACCGAAAATCAGCACGGATTTCGTCCCACACTGTCACCTTCAACGAATCTTATGAATCTCACCACCTATATTAATAATTCATTTGAAAATTTTGTACATGTTGATGTGATTTATACAGACTTCGAGAAAGCATTTGATAAAGTTGAGGGAGCGGGAGACAGAAATGAAAGGCGTCATGTCGATGTGTGAGTCAGTCATTTATTGGGCTACGTAGCAGATGGTCGGTGGTCGGTAACATGATGTAATGCGGAGTGCCGTAGATGATGCTGCAGGCGCACGGAGGTGGAGATGGTGTGGTGAAGGTCAGCGCGTTGCTCGACACCATGGCGGTGGAGATGACCTATATTCCAGGCCGTTGCTCGACGCTTTAAGTCGCGGAGGTAAACGGTGTGTGGCTCGGTGAGCTGAGCCACCAGCAGGTAGTCCTGGCGAGGTGGAGCGTGTTTCCATGGCAGCGAAGCACGGTGGGCTTCGGGGTGCCATGAAGTGGTGAGCTGATCCCTTGGCTGAAGGTGCGTCAATCCTTATAAGTCGCGGGATGCAGCTGTTCTCAGGAGCTGAAGACACGATGGGCCTTGTAGCTGAGACGTGGTGATGGACCTCGGGAAGCTGCCCTGGATGTGTGCCATGCAGGAGCACTTGTTACATGTTGAGATATTGGCCGACTGTTAGTGTGCGACTGAACTGGACTGAACTGCAGCGGGCGAGCGATCGGCTGCTTATATAGCCGCGGTAGAGTAACTACCTCGCGGTAGGTAATACGAGCCACTTCGAGAATATTCGGCGCCGTACAGATATTGTACGGTGCTGTCTCGAGACCTTTCTAGGCGGGGCGATATTATTATCGTCGGGCTGGCACGGCAGACGAGAAAGTACATCGCGGCCAGTATAGGTACGAAGGTACCTAGGCAAGTAGGTTTGCCGATGCGCGCGGATATTAGGAGATGTTTCTCAAATGTTCTTTTGATGGCGATGATAATAATGATGTGTCGCCACACACCCCCTTCCCAGTGTACGGAGTACAGGGTTGAAAGATGATGCCAGGAGTCGCAGGAAAGCCGGGTTGATGCTGCTGGTCGGTGCGTCCGTGCTGATGCGTCTCTACCGATTCCCTCGTTATTGCGGTGTTACCGGTGTGTCGTGGTAACACACATGTCAGGATGCTGTATGCTGCGTATCCACATCACGTCGGGGTCACCAGTTGAGGGAGCGCGACGTGATCACGTCGGGGTCACCAGTTGAGGGAGCGGGAGACTGAAATGAAAGGCGTCAGGTCGAAGTGGTGAGTCAGTCTTTATTGGAGCTACGTAGCAGATGGTCGGTGGTCGGTAACATGAGTAATGCCGGGTGCTGTAGATGATGCTGCAGGCGTATGGAGGTGGAGATGGAGTGGTGAAGGTCAGCGAGTTGCTCGACACCATGGCGGTGGAGATGACCTATCTTCCAGGCCGTTGCTCGACGCTTTGAATCGCGGAGATGAACAGTGTGTGGCTCGGTGAGCTGAGCCAAAAGCAGGTAGTCCTGGCGAGGCGGAGCGCGTTTCCATGGCAGCGAAGCACGGTGGGCTTCGGGGTGCCATGAAGTGGTGAGCTGATCCCCGGACTGAAGGTGCGTCAATCCTTATAAGTCGCGGGATGTAGCTGTTCTCAGGAGCTGAAGACACGATGGGCCTTGGAGCTGAGACGTGGTGATGGACCTCGAGGAAGCTGCCCTGGAGCGTAGCGATGCCATGCAGAGATCGTTACATGCTGAGATGTTGGCCGACTGTAAGTGTGAGACTGAACTGGACTGAACTGCAGCGGGCGAGCGATCGGCTGCTTATATAGCCGCGGTAGAGTAACTACCTCGCGGTAGGTAATACGAGCCACTTCGAGAATATTCGGCGCCGTACAGATATTGTACGGTGCTGTCTCGAGACCTTTCTAGGCGGGGCGATATTATTATCGTACGGCAGACGAGAAAGTACATCGCGGCCAGTATAGGTACGAAGGTACCTAGGCAAGTAGGTTTGCCGATGCGCGCGGATATTAGGAGATGTTTCTCGAATGTTCTTTTGATGGCGATGATAATAATGATGTGTCGCCACAAAGTCGACCATGATATTTTATTAAAAAAATTAAGTGACATCGGATTCTCTCAGAATTTCCTCGCTTTTGTGGCTAGCTACTTACGCAATCGTCGTCAGTATGTCAGTTACGGACACCATCTCTCTCACGAATACAAAACTAACTCCGGGATTCCCCAGGGATCGAATCTAGGACCCCTTCTCTTTCTCTTATTCATCAATGACATTGGCAACACCATAAACCACTCAAAATATCTCCTTTTTGCTGACGATATAAAACTTTTCAAAGCAATCAAAAGTTACATCGATTCCATTCTTCTGCAGAACGATCTTGATTCTCTTGTCAAATGGTCGGAACTGAACAACTTACCCTTCAGCATTCAGAAATGCAGTGTCGTTACATTTACAAGATCCAAAGATACATTCCTGTACCCCTACCACATTAATAAACATGAATTAACTCGTAAAAATGAGATTCGTGACCTTGGCGTAATTTTTGAAGCAAATCTCTCTTTCAAATCCCATATATCTGATATTGTCTCCCGTACCAACAAAATGCTTGGATATGTTCTTCGTAATTCAAGATCATTTACCAACGGAATCGCAATCCGAAGAACGTATGAAGCACTTGTTCGCAGTATCTTGGAATATAGCTCCATTATTTGGGCCCCTTCTGAGCAAAACCATATTCTCGAAATAGAAAAAGTACAAAAGAGATTCATGCGTTACCTATATATGAGGGAATATATGTACTACCCTTTCTTGTATCTTATCCTTATTCTTAGCAGGAATGCTCGATCTTAATACATTAGAAGCCCGCCGAAAAATATTTTTAGGAAAACATTTTTTTAAGATAATCTCTGGAACTATACATAATCCACCTATTTTGAAAGAGATTAACTTATATGTCCCAGACAAGTATACTCGTGGAAGGTCCCATACCCTTTTTTATGCTCCAAAAGCGAGGACTTCTGTCTATCAGAACGCGCCAGTCAACAGAGCGACTGAACTGCTCAACGAGTCTGCATTGACCATCGACATTTTTAACGTAACCTACAGGCAGTTTAACAATTATCTTTTGACGTATGTCACAAAGTAGTGAAACTGACCTTTTTATGTGTTTTGCTATACTTTTTGTCTAATTTGTAATCTTCTCCATAATGTATTGGTGAATAACCGTTTTACGGAGAACATGGAAAATAAATAAATAAATAAATAATATGTACCTATAATGTATAGCGCAAGCTGCCGTTTTTTGGCGTGTTATTTCGTAAAACGTATGGACGTTAGTTTCGCGCTGGTCACTACAAGAATGATGACGTCACATATTTTAGATTCAAGCGTGGATCTCTCCCCTCCCCATGGAGCGAGCTGGCGCCAAGGCGGAGCTAAAGCCGGTTCCATGGGGAGGGGGAAATATTACGTTTTTATCACTTAGGGCAGGTCCAGATATATTCATATATATCTGTGATGGTTGGTGTTTTTATCGGCGGTCATCGTCTACAGCGCTCCATCGCATCCCCACACACTTACAATGTATTCGTTATTTTTTTATTTACCAACCAAAATATTCACTAGAAATAATTTATAAGGCAGAATAACGTTTGCCGTGTCAGCTAGTATAAATATGAAAAAGTCCCCAGTGTTCCTGTGAGGTATTTGACATTTGCGGGAGAGGAAGTGAACGTGGGAGGGGAACAGGGGCGGGAAGGGGGCCCATGGGAAAAGACACAACGGCGTTGGAGGACATGAGAGAGGCAGAGGGAGGGATTGCGAAGGGTGACATAGTAGCGGTAGGGGATAGCAGGGGGTGAATTTGGAAAATCCACGCTTCTCACACTGACAGCTGTATGTGGCCTGCTCACGGATGGGAAAACCTTCTGATTTACGCATCAGATAGAAAAACAAAAAATATTGTATATCCAACAGGACTTCGGCGTGGTCTAGCGGTAAGGCTCTTGAATCGCAATCCGAAGGTCTGAATTTCGAGTTTTTAAAATGATACGGTAATAAAAACATTTTGTAACACAAACTTTCGTATTACATCCGTTATATTATATTTTAACAACGTGATCCCAAAATAGAGTTAATTCAGGCCCTTTTAAACTAAATTGAGCAAGTGACAGTTCGTAACCTAACTTCCCTGTCATAAGATGATCTTTATTGGCCTATTGGCCATTCTACAAGTAAATTTCCTTATTTTAAGTGACAACTAATTAACCATCACGCCGTTTCCCCGCAGGGGTAGGCAGAGATGATCGACCACCAAACAACTCAACCATGGCACACACTTCTTGCCTCGTTCACATTCATACTTCATACATCGTCTCCTCATACATGCTCTTTATTTCATTTTAAGTGAATACCGCATAAACGTCCCAACTGCCCCCAACCATCTGGGCTTTATAAAGCTATTTCCAGCAACATTTCAATTCTTAATGGTGGTCTTACATCAGGGCGATACTGAGAGTAGGTATTTTCCATTCTGGAACGTGCCGCAAATATACTACCTACCTCAGTGGCGTAGCTAGCAAGGGTGGCACCCGGGGCGGAAAACGCAGTGTCACCCCCCCCCATAATTTTTTTTTTTGAGAAAATCAAAACACAAATTTTGACTTCCTAAAATATAAAAAAAACATTTCTAGCTATGCTATTTCATATATGCTATAGGTATGTAAAAAAAATTGTTATCCTCAAAATTAAAACACCTTTAAAAACAATAAAAGAATAACAGCTTTTTCAACAATCGATAGGTGATTATTTCCTTCGCGAGTTCCCGTCAATCACAATGTACGAAAGAAATGCTAATGACACTGGGGAAAGGAGAGGAAAGGCGAGAGCTAGGAACGAAAATAAAATAACAGAATTTTTGGGGAATGCTGACCGACCAAGCCATATAGCTACAAATAACAAAGTTCCGTGTGGAGTCTTCAATTCAAAATCTGAAGAAAACCATTTGCTGTTATGAAAACATAATAACCAATACTTATGTTAAAACCAGTTTTGTGTTCAGAGTGTAACGATAAAATTTCAATCGTGAAATAGTAAAGGGGGCGTTCAAGTATAACGTTACGAGATTATTGAAAAATTTTGACCCTCTCTCCCCCCATGCAACGCGCCGTAATATTTTTCTGCACCTCCCTCCCCCTAAACGTTACGTAACACCCAAGTGACTATTTTTACCTAAAAATCTCAATTAAAATTGCGCAAAGTACTGGAAAGTCGCTTAAATACCTTTTTCTTGTTTTAATCGCGTTTGCGGTAAAAATAAAACAAGAGATTTCAAACTCGCAATAGGTCCATGCGTATATTGTTTATTTTATTGTTTTAAATTGTAATTCATACACAAATTGGGAAAATATTATTATTTTTAACGGCCTTTCATTTCTTCCGGATCTCCACAATTCAATACTGTCTTACCTTTAATACACCTACATGGTTTTACAACACATATTTTGTTTTACATTAGCTACACTGAGGAGTCCCTGAAGAAAGTAATTTTACAAAGGTTTCCATATAGAGCAACACTTTACTCCACTATGATTCATAAGTTTACTCAGAGTGGAGTAAAACCTTTTTCATGATCTGAATGCAGTTATGCAAGTCCTCAAAACGAAGATTTAAAAGTCCACAGTATGATTTACAGAAGAGTAAAACCTTTTTTATATCCTGATTGTAACTATTCGTGTTCACAAAAGGGTTACATAAGAAGTCAGTTGCTGACTCAGTGTAGAGAAAAACCTTTTTCATGTTCCAACTGCAACTATTCATATACTATGAAGAGAAATCTAAAAATCACACGTTTACCGACAGTGGAAAAAAGCCTATTTCATGTCCTGACTGCAACTACTCTTATTCTCGAAAAAATAACTAAAACGGCACTTGATAGCTCACAGTGATAAAAAACCTTTTTCTTGTCCCGACTATAACTATTCATCCGCTACAAAACGGTATCTAAAAATTCACATGCTTACCCATACTCGACAAAAACCTTTTTCATGTCCCGACTGCAGTAATACAAGTTTTCAAAGGGAAGATTTAAAAATCCGCAGAACGATTCACAGAAGAGAAAAACCTTTTTCATGTCCTAATTGTAAATATTCGTATTCTCAAAAGGGATACATAAGAAGTCAGTTGCTGACTCAGTGCGGAGAGAAACCTTTTTCATGTTCCAACTGCAACTATTCATGTACTATGAAGAGAAATCTAAAAATCACACGTTTACCGACAGTGGAAAAGAAACAATTTCTTGTCCTGACTGCAACTCTTCTTATTCTCGAAAAATATAACTAAAACGGCACTTGCTAACTCACAGTGATGAAAAACCTTTTTCTTGTCCCGACTGTAACTATTCATGCGCTGCAAAACGGTATCTAAAAATTCACACCTACCTACCTTGTTTTTCAAACTGGTCTTTCAGCACTAATAAACACGCTAACACAATAATAACTTCTTCACTAATTCACGTCAGTCCATCGATAACAATTCAATTCACCAGTAATAATTAATCACAACATAGGAACGAAATTAGAATGACACAAGGAATATTTCAGGGAAATCCCCGACTGAGCTAGGAACAAAAAAAATCATTTTTCGGGAATCCCCGACCAACCAAGCCATAGAGCAAAATAACATCCTGTGTTAACGTTTAAAATATTTTTTACGGCAATTTTGCACTTTCGTATGTTTTTTCTCCACGTTCGAGTGTCACCCCCTCCTCGGGTGGCACCCGGGGCGGTCCGCCCCCCCGCCCCCCCCTCGCTACGCTACTGACCTACCTACATATTATTTTAAACTTATAAATTCTGAAAAGCAATACAACTTATTCAAAGACCGATCATAGGCTGAGTTGGCATCGCGTTTGCTTGGGTCCCACCCAAATGTCGCGTGTTCGATTCTTCGGCTGACTAAATCCTCCATCACGACGCAAGCTACATTTTCTTATTTTTGTGATGGTATTAGGAGATTTTAACACGTTGTCAGATCATTCGTAAACCGGAAATGTTTTCTTTGTTAAAAAAAAACATATACCTAAATAAAACCTTATAATTATTGTTTACATACAAATATTCTTGATCACGCCGGAATTGCTAGTCGAGAGCCTTACCCCTCGACCATAGAGGCCATCGTTATTGTGTAGATATCCATCTTACGACTTATGAATATAAATAGTCAATGACTAAATGCTTTTTATTGTAATGTCAAAATTGGCAAGCTGGCTCCGTCGAAGCCAGATTCAAGTCAGCATCTCAGAAGCTGGGGGAATTGTACTATAGGGCCCACAGATACAGCAGATAGTACACAACTGCTGACCCCGTACAAATCACACGCCCGCCTGTCGAATTTGGCAGCCACCTTTGGTCTAGTGCTCCTAAAATACTAGAAAAACAAAACTCATGACTCACAAAGCAGAAACGTGCGGTCCGATCGATAAATTTCGTTTTCCAACAAACGGATTGCAATGTTTAGCGCACAGCCTTCAGGGGGGATTCCTTGTTCTACCGGTATTTCAATAGAATATGCTTCGAGGAACTAGCGTTATTGATCCCTTCGGCACGGGTGTCAAACACATTAAATGCACGCCTTTGAAACGGTCGTTTAAACATTTTATATTGGGTTTTTCTTATAGTATTTGTATACATTTGTACCATATATGTTTCGCAAGTAGGAAGATGTAGGATAAATATAACGATATAATTCGAGCAAACTTGATGTAAATAAATAACACCAACTGCAAATTATGAACTGTCCAGTCACTTCGGCGGCAATCGCGAGATGTTCGGCGGCGGTGACGTCACGGAGCCATTGGGCAACCGCAGGGTGAGAAAACATCGCAAGAACTGAAAAAAAAATCCGATAAAACGTTATAGAAAATTTATTCATCGTCATGAAAATAAAAATTCCGTTATCATCGTAATTTAAAAAAAAAACTGTGAAAATACCTAGAAATATATTTCATGTCTTTAAATAAAAATAAGAAGGGTAGTTATTTTGGGGTCTACTTTCGGCACAGTTGGCTGCGGGAGAGTTAATATAAGGCGGCCAACTTTGTAAAATATCAATGCGGGACACAGTGGCGTGCGGTGTCGCCGGGGGGAATCAGAATATGAAAATGGTTTCTCTTTGATTCTGGCGGCACATACGTAGTCTGCAACTAGAATTTTATAACAGCACTTCGAATAAAAGAATGTTTTCCGTCGAAATATGTCATCAGATGAATCCAACTGGAATTTAACATTCTGAACACAAAACTGGTTATTTATAAGTAAGAATATCTGTATGCGGCGCATTAAAACTATACTCACACTTTTACAAGAAAGGAAATTCTTTTTGAAAGTCAGTGAACTTACAAATTCGCCTTTTCGCGGTCGGCGACATGATCAACAAATTATTTGATTCTTCTTTCGTATGGTGGGGGGTCAGAGGGGGACATCTAGGTCTGCGAGCCAGTCTAGGGCCTCAGGCGTTGCCCTGTGGACCTCATAAATCCCGCCGGGGAATGAATGGAGCGGGCATTCGTTGACTACATGTTCGGTGGTCTGCACCGCACCGCATTCACACGTCGCCGACTCTTTAAGGCCCCATCTATGCATCATGTGAGCACAACGGCTATGGGAGCACCTTATTCTATTGATGGCAGTCCAGAGTTTGCGAGGCAATGAGAACCCAGGCTGTCTCTCAGTGGGGTCTTGCACGAGATCGGCGTTTTTGACGTTAGCTGATTGCCACTCAAGCTTCCACCTATCTTCTGGGGTGAGAGGTGTTCGAAGGAGTCTTTCTCCTTCCGTCCAGAAGGGTTTTCGAGACTTTAAGCGGCATGCCGGGTGAGAAACGACATCATCGTGCAAGGGTATTTCGCTTTTTTGCAGCGCCTTCTTGTATTCCCTCAGTGTTGCAATCTCTCGCCTGATATTTGGCGGGGTTATATTTGCAAGTACGGGGAGCCAAGGAAGAGGAGTCGATTTTAAGGTTCCGCTGATGGTTCGCATTGTGGCATTAAGCTGAACGTCGACCATGGAAGTGTGGGCGCTTCTGGCCCATACTGGAGCACAGTATTCAGCTGCTGAGAAAACCAGGGCAATGGATGCCGTTCTGAGCGTGTTGGCGTCGCATCCCCAGCTAGTACCAGCCAGCTTATTGACTAAGTTTAGTCTTGTCCTGGTTTTTTTGCCCACTGTTTCCATGTTGTGTTTCCGGTAATTCAGGCTCCTGTCCAAAGTTATTCCAAGATAGCGGGGATGGGGGTCATGGTAAATATTTTTTCCATCAAACTGAACACAGAGTTTTGCGTTTGCTTGTGAATTACTGAGATGGAAAGCTGTCACAACTGTTTTCGACCCATTTGGCTTTAGTCGCCAATTGAGGAAAAATTCTTCATTATTTGATTTGATTTAAATGACAAATACGGCAATTACGTGTCACGGCTTGCACCTATTCAATACGGTTCCATGGCAACTCAGAATGAAACCAACTCAGAAACACCTCAGAGAGGTCATTAAAAGCTACGAAAAAATAATTTTAAAATAGCCGGTAACCCTAACCTAACTTAACCTATTTAACCAATTTTTTATATTTTTTTTATCATCACTCTTAATGACCTTTCTGAGGTGCTTCTGAGTTGGTTTTATTCTGAGTTGTCTGGTCACCATTCAATACTACACTCTACACTGGCGCTCTTTGACTCTTGCTTGACTTACCTTAATAAATCAATCCTTAGATCGATATCTCGGGCCTTTTCTAGGGACAAAGATTGTCATCAACTTAACCACAGATGAATAGTCCAGTCAAGTTAAACATGAAAAGGGGGTTGTGCTTGCAAAACGTCCGGTCATTTTGAATTTTTTATATGTTGTTAGGACCTACACCAGTAATAAAAAAAAAAATTTGCAACTTCGAAAGTGCTGTGCGAGCGGCGGTGGACCCAAAAAACCAAGAAATTTTCGGATTTTTTCAGTTTTTGCTCAATATCTCAGTGAAGGAAGGGTCTGACCGGTATAGTTAGTATACACACTTTAGACAAAGTCAGACACAAAGTAGACTAAATTTGCTATAATTTGAGACCAAAGCAAGCTATATACAGCCATTGGTTTTCAAGATACAGTTCTTCGAAAATAGGCCATTTTTTTCAAAAAGTGAAATTTTTTCGAAGTGGTCACTTATTTTGTAAAATATTTTCTAAAACACGTATCCCACGTCAAATATTACATGAAATAAAATTGTAGTAAATTTAATTAGCTTTCATTTAAAACTATATTGATATCTGTAGACTTAACGGTTCTCTCAATAACGCCAGATAACCAAAAACAGTCATAGGCGGGTTTTGGGGGGAAATGCAAATAAACTGTTCTCACGTCTTTTTATGGTTTTATTTATGTTATTATTTTGTTATTGTTAACACATTTTTGATGAAAAAAAGAAAAGATAATACATCTATCGGGAATTACGTCATCTTCAAACATTGTTTTATATACCTACAAACTAAAATGCTTGTACAAACATCATGGTACCTATTGTAAGGACAAGTTATATGTACACAAAAAATAAAACTAATATAAATCATATAGGTATTGTGTCTTGGTTGCCAAATCATGTTTTTCTTTTTATCTTAGATGGCCCGGGCTTAGGCTCGCACGAAGAAGGTGTCTCGATATCTGTGATGGACGCTGGGAGAAGCGCCCAGTCTGTAGTCGGGTCATCTTCATCATCCGAGCATTTCAGCTCCACATCCGGAACGTTATTGCACAATTTTCCACCGCCCAGCCTTTCTGCACGAGCAGCTCCCAGAGCATCCTTTCTTGCATTTACATGAAATTTTTCGCAGAAGGGCAGGAGGTGCGGGATCCATCGTGGTGGGGATGGGGGTGAGTTCTTGAGAAGATAGCTTCCACCCCCATTCAGTGGGATTCAAGTTGATTCCTCGCCACTTCTGTACTTGGAGGTAGCACTTTGCTGCATGGTGGCCTGCGGCATCATCCGTCGGTGGCAAACGGGCGAGGTTTATGCTTGTTGAAGTGACAAACGTCTTATACCTCAGGAAATCAAAGTATCCCTCGCGATGTCACCCCCATATAGAGCCACAAAGCACTTGATGCATGCTTCACTTATGGCTTGTGGGTTGGAGTCTGGCCGAAGGAAGACCTCCATTTGCTCAGCAAGTGGTTCACTCTTGCTCAGAAGTGTGGTGATTTTGGTCTTTCCTTGGCCAAACAATGCTGAGGTGGTATCGCACCCGGTAAACGCGTGGGTGAATAGTACCGTTCCTGGTAATCGCCGGAAGCCCTGGTGATTGTAGGAGGTCGTAGAGTAGTGACAGCCACCAGCTTCACCCTTGGTGCTCTTCTGAAGATAGACGTTTGTCTCTTCAGCACCTAAACCATTGAGAAGAACGAGCAGGTCGACGTCTTCTCCCACTATGACGACCCGATCGGCTACTGCTCTTTTTGAAAGCGCCATCATGACGATCTCTCGATCCGCATCTTCTTCGGCAACAGCTACTTCTACTCCATCCTTCTGAAAGGCGTCACAGAGAAGAGTTATAAGGCGTCTCTTATTGTTCTCATTGCCCAATACATGCTCTTGAGCAATTCGAATTACTGTGGATTCATCGAACGTCAATTCGTAGCCGGAATGAGCTGCGTAGCGCCGGAGTCTTTCCGCTGTTTTGGTGTTTTTTTTGGTAGCATCTTCGGTGTAGCCGTCAAAAACGATGGAGACGTTCTTCCCAAAGTGGTTTCGGACGTAGGTGGTATAACGTGTCAAAAGTGCTCGAACCGTACTCTACCGCTGCCACACGACCTTGTGCAAGAGGTAGCCACCATCCAAAATGACGTGAGTGCTGGCATCTATCGGCGTGTGGCTGGAAAGAGGAGTGAAGGCAGAGTACAGAGTAGATTTTGTGCCCTTGCGCATCCCTTGTTCATTGAACAGAGACATCGGGAACGGAGCCAACTCATACTTGCCCACACACACGCCCGGACGGATAGACATTTCGCAACACACTGAGAGCTGCCCTGAAAGGGCCGGGTGCGGGTAAGGAGGTCAAGGGGGGGGGGGGGGCAATGAAAACATTTTGCTAAAATATTAATGGTTCTTTTAAATTTGAGTTAAGTAAGTTTCCCAATTATTGTATTGTTTGACTAAAGGTCGTTATACTGGTCGATAATTATGCCATAAAATAAACCCATGATGTCTCATGGGTATAGGTACTAATGGGTACTTGAAATTTGAAATGGTCATAATTATTGATACGAGCATGAAGAGTGACCCAAAACCCCGTCACTAAAAAAATAAACGCAAAGGAAATCAGCCTACCTAGAGAGCTACCCAGTGTAGTCTATGTACTTTCGTACGGTGGTTACACAAATCCATTTTTTTTTAAACGCACCAGAATTCGAATTGAATTGTTTTGATTTTTTTTTTTTTGACAGATAGGAGTTTTTTTTTCAGAAGGGATGTGAGACTGTAAAAAACATTAACTGATTTTCTGTGTAACTTGTAAAATAAACTATCGTACCGAGATACTTGTATTTTGTTTCTGAGCCCACTAAATTGATACTCGACCCTATCATTATATTATTACCCTAGGATAAACCCACAATGACTAATGGAATACTTCACAGCACAATAAAACCATAAAATGACGTGAGAACAGTTTATTTGCATTTCCCGCCAAAACCCACCTATGACTGTTTTTAGTTATCTGGCGTTCTTGAGAGAACCGTTAAGTCTACAGATATCAATCTAGTTTTTAATGAAAGCTAATTAAATTTACTACAATTTTATTTCATATAATATTTGACGTGGGATACGTGTTTTAGAAAATATTTTACAAAATAAGTGACCACTTCGAAAAAATTTCACTTTTTGGAAAAAATGGCCTATTTTCAAAGAACTGTATCTTGAAAACCAATGGCTGCATATAGCTCGCTTTGATTTCAAATTGTAGCAAATTTAGTCTACTTTAAACGTATGTGTACTAACTATACCGGTCAGACCCTTCCTTCACGAGATATTGAGCAAAAACTGAAAAAAATCCGAAAATTTCTTGGTTTTTTGGGTCCACCGCCGCTCGCACAGCATTTTCGAAGTTGCAAAATTTTTTTTTTTTACTGGTTTAGGTCCTAACAACATATAAAAAAATCAGAATGACCGGACCTTTTGCAAGCACGGATGTTCATCTTGACTGGGCTAGAAAGGAAATGGGTAAAATAGACTTAACATAGAGAAAGTTTATTTGTCTACCATTACAAAAATATAGAATGCGGGACATGCGGGACTATTTCATTAAATATTTCAATGCAGGACAACAACCGTCAATGCGGGACGGTCCTGCAGAATGCGGGACGGTTGACCGCCTTAAGTTAATAATCAAAGTCCACTGGTATGTTTTACCTAATTCTCACGTCTATCACTGTTCTTATTTTGTTCCTCGAAACCATATTTTTGTACTACCTATAATTCCTTTTGTAAAATACGTATTTCTACCCAGTGGCCACTTTTTTTTAGAAAAGGGTGAAACGCTTCTCCAGTGGAAAAATTCCCATAATCCTGAGTTGATTTCAAATTACATTTGATACCCACTGCGTCAAATCCATATCATTGCATAATGTTAAATCTGAACTCGAAGAAAGATTTTAAGCAATGTAGAAAATGCGTTATGAGGGGGTAGAGCGGTGATTGGCTAAAAATTGGTGACTTAGCTTGAAGTCCATGAAAAAGGCCCGTATAAGCTAACCTTGCTGAAATTTTTTTCTTTTATATTAATTGAACTGTGAATCAAAAATACTAATATTTTGTTTAAAAAGAAAGACAAACGTTCCCGGGTTTCGAATAACCTGACAATATTTTTTGAAAATCTTTTGCTACAATTCTGCTATTCGGAATATGTTCTTGTGTCGTGATGGAGGATCTTGCCAGCAAAGGAATTGTACTCACAACGCCTGGGTGGGAACCAGAGGCGATGTCAACTCAGCCACTGAACCGTATAAGCAGTTAATAAAATAGTATAAAATTTGTTTTCGACACATTTAGTTTGAAATAATACGATATAACTTTGTTTTGTAAATAAAACAAAGAGATTTTGCAGTTTTTATTAGTTTGTTTAAGTCATAAACACAAATAGATCTTACATACATACTGCTTTTTACAATCTTTAATGTAAGTGTTGGTACCTTGTGAAACCCCAACAGTAAGCATGATAAGTAATATAAGCCAATTTCATGTACGATTTCTAAACAATTGACAATATATATATGAGTTTCAGTCAGTACAATGATATGAATATTGTTTTGTTAAGACGAACATGAATAAGGTTTTTCTCCAGTATGGGAAAGCATGTGACGTTTTAAAAATTCATTTCGTGAACAAGAATAACTGCAAACGGAACATGAAAAAGGTTTTTCTCCAGTATGGGTAATCGCGTGAAGTTTTAAACTTCTCTTACGAGAGCATGAATAGCTGCAGAGAGAACATGAATAAGGTTTTTCTCCAGAATGGGTAAGCATGTGATGTTTTAAATATTCTTTTCGAGAACAAGAATAACTGCATACGGAACATAAAAAGGGTTTCTCTCGAGTATGGGTAAGTATGTGAAGTTTTAAACTACTCTTACGGAAGCATGCGTAGCAGCAGTGCGAACATGAATAAGGTTTTTCTCCAGTATGGGTAAGCATGTGACTTTTGAAACGTGCTTTATCAAAACATGAATAGCTGCAGTAGGAACATGAATAAGGTTTTTCTCCAGTGTGGGTGAGCATGTGACGTTTTAAATATTCCTTTCGATAACAAGAATAACTGCAGTAACAACATAAAAAAGTTTTTTCTCCAGTATGGATAAGCATGTGAAATTTTAAATATTCTTCTCGATAACAAGAATAACTGCAAACGGAACATAAAAAAGATTTTTTTCCAGAATGGGAAAGCATATGAACTTTTAAATTTCTCTTATTAGAGCATGAATAGCTGCAGTAAGAACACGCATAAGGTTTTTCTCCAGTATGGGTAAGGATGTGATCTTTTAAATGTGCTTTTTCAGAACACGAATGGCTGCAGTAGGAACATGAATAAGGTTTTTCGCCGGTGTGGGTAAGCATGTGGCGATTTAAATTTCCCTTTTTAGAGCACGAATAGCTGCAGTAAGAACATGAAAAAGGTTTTTCTCCAGTATGGGTAAGCATGTGAAGTTTGATAGTTCCCTTTCGAGAACTTGAATAAATACAGATGGAACATGAAAACGGTTTTTCTCCAGTATGGGTGAGCAAGTGTTGCTTAAACGTTGACTTATGAGAGCAGGAATAGTTACAATAGTGACAAGAGTGTCGCTTTTCCCCAGGATGAGTCTTCAGGTTTGTCGGTAAGTCTGAAAAATATTACAAATAAAGCTAATTAAGCATAAGAATAGTAAATTAAAGAGAAATCACTAAAATGTAGGTATAATAGAATGGAAGAAATTGTCTGATTATTTCCGTGATTGCGTCATTCGTTTCTGAACATTCTTAAGCTCTATACATATAAAGACAGCAATCATAATTTTGAGTTATAAAATTTTGAATAAGTATAATAAAAATAAAAACATTATTTGATGAAATCGTATTTGTTGAATAAGGATGATATGAAATTATGTGTCACACGTAGCTATAAAAGATAAAACATCGTTTGGCTTGACGTATTTCGGCATATCGCTCGCCGTACATTCCCAATGGTAATATGCTGAAATAGGTCAAGCCAAATGATATTTTATAGCTGAGTGCGGTCGCCACTTTAGTATAAAAATTTGGTTTTTTGGGAGATCCGATGCACTTTCGCAAACGGGTTTCTTGCATCTGTCACGAGTGTCAATTGTAAGTTTATATAACTTATATTTTTATTTATAGTATTTACGTCTTTTAGAAGTTTTATTTACGGGACGGGAACTTTTACCTGCAACTAAAGTTGCTCTTGTGCGACAAACTGTAGAAGAATCCTGTCCACCAACTTTGCAATTCATACGGGTTCGTTTTAACAGTCTGATTGGATTACCGTTTAGTTAATCCTGTACCTTCATATGAAAAATACTGGATATACGAGTTTATAATAAAATACAACAAGGAAATTTGGCTTACCCGCGGTTTGGTGAATTATTTCAGAGGGCTCGAACCATTCCTTTTTAATACCAGGGACCTCGATATTAATCTCAGCACATGAAATTTCACTTCTTTTGCTGGCGACTCCTTCTAGATTTGAAGGCTCCGTTAAACTCACTACACCTGTTAAGAGGAAATACTTTCTTATAATATGGAACCATTAAACGGGATGACACAGACCAAAACAACGTGCCTTCTAAACCATTCATAGTCTATGTCGACTTCATCAGAAAGGGTCGTTTCAAGGATTCTTTTGGTGAAAAACGGCTAGTATGTGGGTGGCTCTACCAGCATCTACCTTTCCTACATCTTTGAATGCAGGACTCTTCAAAATCAAAAATTACAGAAATTGACTAAAAGAAGAGTTACAGATTGAAAATTAAACTGTTTTTTTCCATCGTGATTATTCACCTTATATGCCACATGACGTTTCAAATGTTGTTTAATAAGTCAGGTACGCCTCCTACATTTATACGTATGTTTGGCAACAATAAATTATCGTGAAAACGAGCTCCGATTGGTTAAGTCCAAAAGCAGAGTTGCAGTCAGAACATGAAATGGTTTATTTCCATTGTGAGTTGACTCTGACGGTTCAAGTATTGTTTTTGGTTAAAAGAAGAGTTGCAGACTGAACAAGAATACGGTTTGTCTTCATTGTGAGTTAGCGTATGACTTTTTAAAAGTCCTTTTTGAGAACTCGAATAGCTGCAGTAGGGACAAGAAAACGGTTTGTTGTCACTGTGTGTTAATAAATGACGGTTTAATGCGCAAAAGAAGAATTGCAGACTGAACACGTAAAAGAGTTTTCTCTGGTGTGAGTAAGCATGCGATCTTTTAAATTTACATTTCGTAGTTAAAAATAGTTGTATTGCATACCATGAAAAGGCCTTTCTCGAGTGTGGATGCGGAAATGCCTTTCTAAAGATACTCCCCAACCCTGCTTTGTGAGAACACGAAAAGCAGCAGTAGGGACAAGAAAGAGGTTTGTCTCCACTGTGAGCAAGCATATGACTTTTAAATGTTGTTTTTTACTAAAAGAGAGTTAAAGATTTATTATTAAACTGTTTTTTCCCATCGTAATTATTCACCTTATGTGATATGTGATGTTTTAAATGTTAATTAATTCCAAAAGCAGATTTTTTATTTATTGTTATCAAGTTTATTTTTTAGAACTCCGTTTTAATTTTTATTTATTTTATATATTCATTAATATTATTATTTAATCTAATATAACAATTTATTATAAAAAAAAGTTCTGCTTTATAATTAGGCGAAACAGATAATAATATTACATAGCAGAACTTGTTTATAATAAACTGTTTTTATGGATAAAATAATATTATTATTGAATATATAAAAGAGAAAAAATGCAAAAGCCGTGTTGCAGTCAGAACATGAAAAGGGTTTATTTCCATTATGGGTTAACATGTGACGGTTTAAATATTGTTTTTGGTTAAAAGGGGAGTTGCAGACTGAACATGAATAAGGTCTATCTTCTCTGTGGGACATGAAAAAGGTTTGTTGCCACTGTGTTAGCAAACGATTGTGTAATGTCTGTTTGGCTCCAAAACAAGAACTGCAGATTGAACACGTAAAAGATTTTTCTCATGTGATCTTTTAGATTTACATATCGTAGTTAAAAATAGTTAGTATACTTTCCCTGTGCTTGGAGAGTAAATAAGCAATTTCCTTCGACGTTTTTCTTTTTAACAACTTTCGTTCAAACATTGTTTTTGTCAAAAAACGTGAGATTTCTTCATAATACACCTCTTACACAATGAAAAATCTGCATTTATATTTTGATTAAAATCATTCAGTGTAATATATTCTTGTATTTCGTTATCGATGACACTGACTACGACCTCCGTAGTCCAGTGGCTAAGACTCTTGACTCACATTCCGGAGGTCGCCCGGCATGTGCAAATAAATTTTATTTGATTAATTTGTGTTATTTCACAATTAATTCATTTAAAATAATATATAGTATATTTGCGGCATGTTCCAGAGTGGAAGATACTATTAGTATCGCCCTGGTGTAAGACCACCATTCAGAATTGAAACGTTGCTTGAAAATGGCTTTAGCCGTGTTTAGTGACCAGATCTGAATAGCCAGGTACTTCCCAACCTTCCTCTTCCCCACCTCCTTCCCCTCCCCACTACCTTCAGCCTCACAACATACCCCAATTGGGGATGCCATAGTCTCACTGGCTCCAGACGGGAGCAGTTGAGATTCTTGTGCGGTATTCACTGTAAAAAAAAAAAAAAATTGATATTCCACTCGACTGGGTCACAACGAACGATATTTTGTGACTGCCTCACAACTTCTAATGCAAACGGAGAAGGCGGAATGAGCACGGACAAATGTTGTTCTTTAGAACTAATATGAATTTCGCTTTGAATAATGGCGGTAGTAGACGCACTGTGAATTGCGTTAGAAGATTCCGAATCATCATTTAATTCTGAAAAAAAAATGTCTCAATGTTTCGTTTGGTTTATTACATTTTGATATTTTTCTCCTTTTTCCTTAGCCTTCTTTTTATATTCTGCACCACCAGGTTTTTTCTTCAATTTACTCATTCTTTGAGTAATAAACTAAAACGTAATACACTAATTAAATTCACACAAATACCGCTGCGAAATAATACAAGAATACGTAAACAATAGTAGCGCGCGTAACCGACGACAAAGAAGCTGAAAGTGGTGCTCATAAATAAACCAATACGGTGGTTTTTTCGTTATTTGTTTTTGGGGTGTTATGCTGTGTTGCGCTATACTGCAACGCTGTCCGAAATGTTGGCTAAAGAAGGATGTAGCACAACACGGCATAACACCCCACAAACAAATAACGAAAATACTTTTGGCCGTGAAAATCTAAAAATGTATTCATACCGACCATACCGTGGTACTTGTCACTGTTACCCAGGGTTGGTATGTCAAAAAAAATTCCCTTGGTTTTAAGGCGAAATTTCCCTAGATCTCGGGATACCACCATAGAGAGGATACATACGTTTGTTGGGCATAATTATATTCCACTAACCGCCGCATTTTTAGGCACAGATTATAGAAATTACAAGAAACAACTATATATGTATAAATTCTAGAGGCGCCCCTTTGTAACCTTGCGCCCCTAGGCACGTGCCTACTTTGCCTTAGGGATAATCCGCCACTGATCATGGTGAAATAACGACATTCATAATCGAATGTGTTCATTGACCAGCTTGGAAGAGTCAGATAATTCGAAACCTTCCTTTTTCTCGTTTTCTTCCCCTCCCCACTCCCTTCAGCATTACGAAATTAAGAATGTCACAGTTCCTTAGATCCAAAAAAATAAGTAAGTACTTACGACACATTTAATTAAGTTTTCCAATCACAATATCGACCCATTGTTATTATTCCAAAGGATTGATATTACAAAAGAAAATCAGCATGAGTAACCATTTAAAAAAAAAAGAGAAAAACAAAATGAATGGAGATATTTTGCTTTGAACATACAGTAGAAAACTGCACGAAATGCAATAAAAATTGGGCATTGAACCGAATAAAAGCGCACGAAAACGAACAAAGAACCAAAACAGTATGTGACATACCATAAAATGCATTGATATTCATCGTATTCACTATTGCATTGCAGAAAGAAAATGAAACAATTCTAAAAACACAGTAACGTTTCCCAGCAGCAGAACCCAGCAGAATAGCGTATGTATGAGCTTATCGATACGGCCAAGCAAAAACCTGCAATTTTATTTTCGAATAAGTTTTGCGCCTTTATAACAGTTATGTACCAAAAAAGACATTAATTATATATTACATAAAGACAACACTATACCTGAATTGTTTTGGGAAATGGATTCCGGACACTCTTTTTCGATAAAGGGATAGTCTATATCGATTTCCATAAGCATCACAGCAACATTCTCCTCCGCACTTGTGCCTGTTTCTAACTTGGTGGCGGTGGAATCCATGCTTTTTTGTTAGAATCTGGCAGTTCTGTTTTACTTTAACTTTTTAAAGAGGTTGAAGGATTTCGTAAGAGATTAATTGTTTCGTCCAAGAAGTAAAAGTAGTAAAACCAAATAACAAAGTGACAGGAAACATTAAGTTTAACCATAGATTTAAGAATCTACAGATACGGAAAAGTAAATTTTTTTTGAGTTTATGGTGAAATCCAAGTGTTGCCAGTTTAAATTTCCAATTTTTATTTGTTCAGACAGTATTTTGTGCGAGTAAGAAACTAGTGTGATATTTCACTGGCGTGTAGCCTGGTTTGTCCTTATCAAATCCCCACCACCATGCACCCTTTGTGACGCTTAATACATTTAAAATGGCAACACATAGATTTCATTATAGACTCGAAAACTAATTTCTTTTCTGTGATATCTATGGATAAGATCACTCCGAGTGCTTGCTGTCACTTTTAGTTGGATACAATTTGTACACCTTGAACGAGAACAATCAATCCTTCCTTATAAATCCTCCAACCTCGTTAAAAGTTAAAGTAAAATAGAAACATTAGATCTTTATGTAACAATATGAATTCCACCGCCATCAAGTTAGAACCAGGCACAAGTGCGGAAGAGAGTGTTCCTGTGATTCTTACAGAAATCGATGTAGAATATCCTTTCATCAAAAAGGAATGTCCAGAATCCATTTCCGGAAACAATTTAGGTATTTCATAATTTATTGGTACCCGCGTGGGTGGTTTGTATATTTATGGTACCCGCATAACTATTATACAGGCTCAACACACAATCGAAAATACAAGTGCAGGTTTTTGCTTGGCTTTATCGTCATTCTCACTCCTACATATCGATTCTACATACTTTATTCTGCTGGGTTATGTTAAGCATATTTATTTTAATTTTAATGAGATGCCTGACACCTCACGGGAGTGCCCCTTATACGATGTGCAGAGGAAACTGCATCGCCCCTAAGTTGGGCAAAATTGTGAGGGGGTTCTGGAAAAAAAGTGTCGGTGAGAACTTCTGTAATACGAATCCTAAAGAGGTCTGTATTAAATGCTATGGGAAAGGAAGGTGTCGATTGGGAGTTCTGCATACGAGCCGTTTTAAAAGAGTCTATGAAACGACCCGTTCTAATGCAATCCACATTTACTTTGAACGGTTTAGAGTGGTAAGCACAATATAACCGTGAACATGTCAATACAGTCACCCAAAAAACGTTATAATTAGAGCAAATTATAATAAATATTTTATTTAGAATCATGTTTACAATGAGCATCCTGTTTAGTGTAAGTATCCGATTTTTAAGAAAGTTTTTCTGTTATCAGGTGAAATTAGTACAACGGAGCATTCTAATCTCGAGGGAGTCACCATCAAAGCAGAACCAGAGACTAAAGAAGTAGAAGAAATTGAAATTTCGTGTTCAGAAATTGGCATCGACCTGCCAGACATTAAAATGAAAGGCATGGAACACTCTGAAGGAATTCACCAAACGGCAGGTAAAATTGTTTTTTGAAGCGAAAATTTCTTTAGCACTATTTTGATTTGAAACACGGTGAAACGAAAAATAGCGCCTTTCATTGGCCTTGTGTTCTTTATGAATCTTAATGTTTTTCGCACGGTCATACATGTTACAAGAAGGCCTCTTGCATGCCATAATGGAGGGTATGACCCAGGGGACAAACGCTAGGGGACGCCCACGCTGAGAGTACCTGGAGGACCTGCTGGTGGACGTGCGCTTCTCAGCATATGCAGACTTCAAAAGAGCCGCACAAGACAGGGAAGAGTGGAAGAATCGTATAGATGAAATTGCTGCAAACCAATCCCACGATTGAAACCAGAGAGAGAGATACATGTTTATACGGTCGTACAACAAATACGCCTCAGGGATCTCATTTCTACAGCATCCTCTATTTTTATCCTTCCTCTGCCTGTACCATGTCTCACTGTCATAAATATACCAAACCACCCACCTCACTGTCATACATTAGCTATGACTGCTAGCATCGCTTTTTTGAGCGCCAACCGCGCTAATTTCTTCATATTTCCCAAATACACAAACCCATCCGCCTGCTTCAAGTCTTTCATATTCGCAACCACATTGCACACTGTGAGCTTAGATTTGCTTACATTAATCATTCTTCATTCACGCAACCTTCATCCTAGACACGAGAGGCTCTCGATTGATGATACTGTTCAAAATTAGCACCGCATCACCAGCCAATAGGGCAATGAACTTTGCTATCAGGCAATTAACTTTCAAATTACTCAGTTCCGCGTCAAATCCACTTTTTTAAATTTTTGCGTACAATAATAAATTATCGTCGTATACATTGAATAGCCACGGTGACATTACGCAGCCTTCCTTAACACATTTTGTGATTTCAAATCACCCTATCTTTTCACCATTCACCCTAATACATGTACGAGATTCTTAATCACTCCATATTTAGACAACACCTTCCATAGCTTTTTTCCTATCAACCTAGTCATTTTCCTATCAACTTAGTATCCCACCTATAAGTCAGTCCCGAGATGTTTGCGTTTGTTTGAGATGCCTTAATTGTCCTACAGTGGTTTATTTCATTATTCCGTGTACTTCTACCTACCTCCTTATTTAGCTAAGTATTCGGACAGCATTACAGTGTCCATCTTCCTCAAAGTAGACGCGTGTTTCATCAATGACACATGTATTACAACATGTGTGGTATTACACCATACATATGTGTATTACATCATTTGACGGCCGGCGTAGTTCAGTGGTAAGGCTCTTGACTCGCATTCCGAAGGTCGCGGAATCGAATCCCGGCGTGGCCAATAAATTTTATTTGATTAATTTGTGTTATTTCAAAATTATTCATTTAAAAAATAATATAGTATATTTGCTGCACGTTCCAGAGTGGAAGATACTCTCAGTATCGTCCTGGTGTGAGACCACCATTCAGAATTGAAACGTTGCTTGAAATGGCTTTAGCCGTGTTTGGTGACCAGATCTGAATAGCCAGCCCACCTTCCTCTTCCCTATCTCCTTTCCCTCCCCACTACCTTCAGCCTCACAACATGCTCCAATTGGGGATGTCATAGTCTCACTGGCTCCAGACGGGAGCAGCTGAGACTCTTGTGAGGTATCACTATAAAAAAGTGTTTTTTGTAGATCTACCAACGTTTAGTCAAGTTTCTGTTTTTTTGCCAGAAACTTCTCAGTGAGTATTCGCAATGAAAAATATTGGTTCGTGCTTTCCCTCCACATTATTCATGTTTATCATTCGTTTCCATTTATACCTTTTCAATCAATATTCTATCATGCTACTTGCAAACTGAACTTAGAATAATATCCCTGCGATTCCCACTTTTTTTAAATGCATGATCACAGCCCTTCTCCAATCAATAATGGTTTATAAAAATAGATGCATTTCATTCATAAATATTTATTTTCTTCTTTCTAGTAACTTTCACACATCAGAGGTCATGCAATGAGTATTTTTATATTGTTTTTTCTAGGTGCCGCATTCGGAGTAAGGAACATAATTTTTTCTCAGCATCACACCGGAATGGATTTTGACAGGTCTCAAACCTACCTTTGCTCCAAATGTGACAAAAAATTTCTTTCAAAACCCGGCCTAATGGCTCATTTACTCACTCATACTAAAGAAAACCCACTTTCTTGTTCTTACTGTAAATATTCATGTTTATGGAAGTCACACTTAATTAGACATATGCGAACTCATACTAAAGAAAAACCATTCGCATGTTCTTACTGTAACTATTCATGTTTACAGAAGTCAAACTTAATTACACACATACGTACTCATACTAAAGAAAAACCATTCTCATGCTCTTACTGCAGTTATTCGTGTTCTCGTAATTCAGATTTAACTAGACACATTAAGCGTACTCACAGTAAAGAAAAACGGTTCTCCTGTTATAACTGTAACTATTCATGTTCAGATAAGTCATACTTAATGAGGCACATTCGTACTCATGCTACAGAAAAACCATATTCATGCTCTTACTGTAATTATTCATGTTTAAATAAGTCTCGTTTAACTAGACACAAGCTGACTCATAATAAAGAAAATCCGTTCTCATGCTCTTACTGAATGTATTCATGTTCAAAAAAAGCTCACTTAACTGTACACATTCGCACTAATTCCATCTTATTCTCCCCCCCCCCCCTTCGTCCCTTAATTATAATCCTATGTTTCCCCCAACACCCTCTCAACATAGTTTATTACTGAAAAATTTATAAATATGTAGCGACCCGCTTTTGAAAAATTCATTGCGGCGCCACTAGACCATAACACACCAGAAATACTTTCATATTATTGAGGCGCCGAGTACTTATATACCTACCAGTGGCGGTCAGTGAGTTTTCAGTGAGCTAGAGTGCTAAGATTGAAAAAATACGATGTTATTGATTTTGTTGTAGATGAAAATGTCTTCGCTAAAAATAATATCATTCTAAATAATTAAATTACTGTAAATAGTTAAATTAATATAAAATTATAAATATCTAATCGCTGACAATAAACTTGCTATAAAACGCAGGAAAACCATTCACGTTTTCTGAGTACAATATAATTTACGCTGGTGGACTGGTGGGCTCCTACGCAGATTCATTCCTAAGTTAAAACCCTTCTTGTGTTCATAATGCAAATTCCCGTTGCGGATTCATCTGTTGACACATTTCGGGAAACAGATTTAATTTGAAACAGTTAATAACAAGTAAACATAAATTAAATAACAAGTTGCAGATTCATTGAATGAAGTCATTCTCAATTCTCATGTACCGAGTGAACTTTACATTTGAGTCGCACACTATAATTTTGGGAGTTGCACACTATAATTGACTTTTCCGTGCGTAACTATTACGTTTGTGAACTTTTACGCAGAATCAATCTTATTGTGTTCCAAAATAATAACAATAATAACAACCATAATACTCGTTTTAACTTTAATGAAGGACTAATTGTACCTAAACATACAAATAAATATGGACAAAGAACGTTAAATTACATGATTCCCAGTTGTTTAAATGTGCTTCCAGCTGAAATTAAAAACTGTACCCAAAACAAACAATTGGTGAACTTACTGAAGACTTGGCTTATGGAAAGAATTCATTTGTATTAGCTTACAATAACATATTACTTATTCTAAAGACTTTAAAATTGTTATTCATGTTTTCATAATTTTTTTTTTTCTCTAAGTATATTTCTGTAAAAAATTTAATTTTATCTTATATCTATAATTGTAAAAATGTATCTGCTTAAGTATATTTCTGTAAAAAAAATTAATTTTATTTTATATCTTTAACTGTAAAAATGTAACTATTTAAATCTCTATAATAAGATCTTTATTGTAAAGAACCCGTTAGACAAACTGCTAAAAAGTAGTTTATCGGGACTTTTTGTCTTATATTTGTAAAATGTATAAAATAAATAAATAAAAAAAAAAAAAAAAAAAAAAAAACACAATGTAAAAAAATCGATGCGAAATGCGAAATACTCTACTGGCGCAATTCAAGGGGGTGACCGGACAACTCGGAATCACGCAACTTCAACACCTATGAAAATTCATTAAAGTGATGAAAAAAAATGAAATAGGTTATCATTATCTTTTCAAAGGGGTGTTGAAGTTGTATGATTCGGAGTTGTCGTGGAACCAATCTCGCTTTCCGAGAGCAGTTGCAGAATTTGTGTATTAAATGATTTTTTTTAACAAAATCGGTACCTTTTTGGTAAATTGAGGTAATAATAAAACAAATGAGGATTTTCACACCCCCCCCTGTTTAAAAAATATCCAAATGGCCTCCGACCACTCCGACGGCAAAAAGGTTGCTACTCTAAACTAAAATATGACAGTTGACATCTGAAATCGGCTCACGTCACCCATAGAAAAAGCAATTAAAAGTCATAGAAAATCACACAAATTTGACAGCCGATTCCTTATATGAGATATTTCCGACTTCACTAATTAGGTCCAATGCAATGTTCGAAGGTCATTATTTTGGACATTATTACATTCATTGGTGTAGGATAGAAGTGCAAAGAAAGTGTGGTTTTTAGATTTTTATAATCCGTAGGGAAAAAATGATGGAATTTGGTTGGGAAATTCGGGTAAACTAAAATCTTCTATGTAAATATTGTATTTGGTAACCAGTTCAAACGATAAGTCTGAGGCTAAATAAAGTACTTACAGAGGTTACTCGTGTTTTTTTTTTACATGAATACCGCACAAGAGTCCCAACTGCTCCCGTCTCGAGCCAGTGGGACTATGGCATCCCCATTTGGTGTATGTTGTGAGGCTGAAGGCAGTGGGGAAGGGAAGGAGATAGGGAAGAGGAAGGTGGGGAAGTACCTGGCTATTCAGATCTGGTCACCAAACACAGCAGAAGCCATTTCAAGTAATGTTTCAATTCTGAATGGTGGTCTTACACCAGGGCGATACTGAGAGTATCTTCCACCCTGTAACGTGCCACAAATATACTATATTTTATTTTAAATGAACAAATTGTGAAATACACAAATTAATCAAATAAAATTTCTTTGCCACGCCGGGACGATCCCGCGACCTTCGGAATGCGAGTCAAGCGCCCTACCGCTGCACTGCGCCGGCCGTGTTATTGCTATTTTTAGATACTTTGAAAGATACCCATCGATTAGTGGTTAATGAATATTTTGTAGGATGTAGGTACTTAATTCAGTTGTTTAGAATCCATGTTCGTTTTGAAATGTCCGTCCATTTGCTCTATGGTAGGAAGGTATTTAAAATGGCAACACTTTTCCGTAGTATCTATGGGTGTTCATTTATATATCTATGGATAATCTTACTCTGAGCTACCTGTCACTTTTTTGCTGGTTTTAATATTTGGTTTTACTACTATCGTCAATTTGTAAATCTTGGACGAAAACAATCAATAACTTCTCTCTCAACCTCGTTATAAAGTCATGAATTCCACCGCTATCAAGTTAGAACCAGGCGCAAGTGCGGAAGAGAGTGTCGCTGTAATACTTACGGAAATCGATATAGACTATCCTTTTATCAAAAAAGAATGTCCGGAATTCATTTCTGAAAATAATTCAGGTATTACGTTGACTTTTATTTTTTTATGCACAACTGTTTTACAAACGCAAAATACAATCGAAAATAAAAATGCAATTTTACGTCGACAAGTTCATTTCTACATATCGATCCTACGTACGATATTATGCTAGATTATGTTACCTGTGTTTATTATTTTATTAAACGGTAAATGTTCCAAAAAAATTGTGGAAACTTACCTTACATAATAGTATACCGATAGTCTTATTCTCTCAATTCTGCACTATGAAGACACAGTGTATGGTCTCTCTTTATTGAAAAAAAAACATAGACAAGTGCAACGTGTTTAAAACGCATGCGTTTGATATTACTAGGTACAATTTCGCGAGCATATCTCGCTTTACATCTATCGGCACCGGATACTAAATATGTCGATCAAAAGGAGGTTACATCACTTGTGTCAAATGTACAATTTGATGAATTCAAAGGTAACTGCCTACCTGTGTAGTGTGTACTGTGTAACTGTCCTACTCATGTACACAGTACACGCCAAAGAGACCATGTACTCGTTCTTCCCGACACATAAAACTGCTGTATTTGAGGGTAGTTTCAACTATTTATCATCAAAATTTTAGAATGAAATGCCACTATCTAAGTATTCGAATATCCAAATCGTTGCAGTGCTTCAGAAGCTCTGCGGCGAATGGTTGCTGACTGCACAGACATCCACGCAATATCACGATAGAAAATTTTTTACAATTAAAGTGATCCTACTTGTGTTTGTAATTATATTATTTGCTCTAATTTGAATTCTGATTGTTTGTTTCAACTAAAATTTCATTTTAATTATTTATTATATATTAGAGCACTGCTGAAAACTAGCTGTATTGCGGGAGCAATCCTGAATGTATAACTGAGCAGTTACCGTTTTATTAATAGAGATAAAGCAATTTAAAAAAAATTAAGGTGTTTAAATATGTAAAAATAATTATTGCATTACCCCTTTGTTGGGTTATTATTATTATCAGGGGTTCTGGGAAGAGGGTGTCTGCAATTCGGACATGCATGAAATAATGTAGAAAAGGTAGATGGTAGCAGAGTACGTAAACCTTTTTCCACCAATACGAGTCGGTGAAACTACTTAGGCATGCGCAATGCGACAGGGAGAACATTAATAGAGTTACCCAAAATACTTATGTTATATTTTTTATGATATTTTACGACTGTATCATACCGTTTATTGGTTCCATTTTATTAGTAAGTATTTTCTCTTAATAGGTGAAATTACCTCAACGGAGCCCTCAAACGTAGAGGAAGTCACCATCAAAGCAAGTAAAAGCTTCTTTCCTGAAATTGATATCGAGGTTCCTGATTTTAAAAAGGAATGCATTGAGCCTTCTGAAAGAAATCACCAAACGGCGGGTAAGCCTAATTTCCTTGATGTGTTTTATTATAAACTCGCAATTTTATTATAAACTCCAGTACTTAGGCTGAATTTAGTCTCACGCTGACCACACGCGCACCGTCTACGCTGATGGTCGAGATATATGAACTTCCAGGAAGCGTTTTTGAATGACGCGTAGCTATCAGCGCGCAAGGTGGTCAGCGCTGATATCAGCGCGCAAGGTGGTCAGCGCTGATAGCTATGCGGCCGTACGCATCGCGCGTCGGCGCCGCGTAGCTGTCGGCGCTGACGATTGCACGAGCGCCTCTGCTTTCAGTGAGCGCTCTAGTGTCGAGCGGAGCGGACGTCGTCAGCGTGTTCAGTCTTGGGGAATCGTTTTTATTTTTTTTGGGATAGGTAGTACAAAGCAGCAATAACTAATACACTGCGCATTTTAGTCTTCGTCTGTACAGTAAGGTGGTCAGTACGATACTGAAACGAGCCACGCTGAGCCTCAGCGCTGACGAACTACGCGCTGATCTATGAGCGCTGACGGTGAGCGTGAGACTAAATTCAGTCTTATTCTTCAAATTAAGGTACAAATAAATAACAAACCAGACTGTTTAAACTTAAACCGTCCTGTAAGAATTGCAAAGTTGAGGGAAAGGACATCGTGCTGAAACTGCATACTTGTACCGACTTGCGCAACTTTCATTCGAGCAACTTTAATTACGGACGATAGTTGCGTCGCTGTCTTCCAATTGAGCGCGCACATGGGGAGCAACTATATTAATTAATAATTAGAGAAGTCAATTTTGCAATGGCATCTTGAGTTCCAAATTTAGGTCTAAATCCATATTGGTTAGAATGCACAATTTTTTTTCTTCTAGAAATAGGAATAGTCTCTTTTTATCATTTTTTCAATTATTTTAGAAATGTTAGATGTCAGAGATTCAATTGTTTAATGTTTTATTTTGTATTGCATAAAAAATACACCACGAGTATGACAGTCGCTGTCTTTCAAGTTATGGAGCAATTAATGATTAGGTTTTAAATATTTTTATTGTAGATATTATTTTTAACGACCTATGGGAAATGATGGGTAAAGACAATGATAGATTTTCATTTGACAGTGGCAACCAGTAGCGGTGGCATATTCCGAGCGCTAACTGAGCAATAAATAAGTGCCGGCGGTAGGTTAGGCATGTTGCGTGTGGCCCTATTTTAGTAGTTTTCATATTTGAGTTAAAGTTTTGCCAACAGCTTTTTAATTTCCCTAGTATGTAGTGATTTTCCTTTCCACTTGCAAAAATTAACCCCTATATCTAGGAAAATTTTCCTTTTACCATTAGGGAGATTTACCACCACTAACAGTCACCAAACAAGGACTTCAATACTTATTTCTCTCCGGCAACTTGTAGCAATTGAGTGGACCGGAGTATGTTGCCGAAATTGCTACTCGCTATTTGCCTCGGCATATTTTTTTATTTTTTTAATTTTTTTTTTATTTAATATCTAATATATAAAATTCTCGTGTCACGGTGTTTGTTATCATACTCCTCCGAAACGGCTGGACCAATTTTGATGAAATTTTGTGTGCTTATCTGGTAGGTCTGAGAATCGACCAACATCTATTTTTCATACCCCTAAAAGTAAAGAGTGTTCCACTCCGAATTTTTATTTTATTTTTTTTGGAATTTTTTTTTATTTTTTATATTTTTTATGGTGAGGCATTAAAAAATACATGCAGCCCTAAATTTTCACCCTTCTACCATTAATCCCTATTTTTTAAAAGTGATATTAGTAATTCAAACCGGTGTCACTTCTGACCCGATGAGAACGAAGCCGGCCTCTTTTCTCTAATTTTAAATTTTTTACTAATCAATTACTGTTTGATATTGTTACTACAAACATGATTCACGGTCCATGCGGTAATTTGAATCGTTCATCGCCTTGCATGGTAGACGGAAATTGTACACATGGTTTTATTAAAGATTTCACCAACGATACGATTACACAATACATGTTGAAGGATATGCAATATATCGTCGAAGAAATACCGATAATGGCGGACAATCATTCATTAAAAATATCAGTAACGTAGACATTGACATTGATAATCGTTGGGTGGTACCATATGCACCTCTGTTGAGTAAAAAAGTGGGAAGGAAAAAGGCATGAGGGGTGGGTAGGAATCTGGAGGTCATTGTATCCGGGAGTGAATCCATCCCTCCAACTGCGGTGCAAGACCATTGCCTTGAGCGGAATTGACCTTTTACCTTGACCTTTCCAGCCGGACTCTTTCGACCCATTGGTCGAGAAAATCCGCCTGGAAAGGTCAAAAGGCCTCCCTCAACCAGTCTCTCTCGATCCGGCCCGCCACGCAGCAGGTGGGCAGATGCATCCGCCGCCAAGACCCGCACAAAAGTCACCCTTGTTAAATCACCAAACGTAGCGAACCGCTTGGGGTGACCTATGGCAGAGGTGTTGGTTATCCAATAAATGGTTCCCGCGGCGGCAGCACCCGTACCCGCTTCCTTTCAAAAATTCCCATAAGTAAGTGGAAAGGTAAGAAAATCACAAAAAATATAAATTCATACACAACGCCATCTCTGATACTGACAAAAACAAAACACGGACAGTTGGGCATCGATAATTGCTTCATTGTGTAATTTTTAACTTAATAAAAATACTTAATTTAATTCAACAGTTATTGATTCTGAGGCGGTACGAAGTTCGTCGGGTCAGCTAGTATAGATATATAATTGTACAGTGGAGTTATATAAATTACAAAATATCGGTACAGAAATTATTTAAAAATTGCAATCTCACCAAAGAAGAAACTAGTTCTTGTGCTTGATGAGCGAGTTACACTAATTATAACTGTAATAGAATAACTAAAATATTGTGCACTTAGGCGAAATTCGAAAAATCTAAATAAAATAGGGATTAACATTAAACAAATACAAGATACACACAAATTCAAGTCGTCACTAAACACTTTCCTTGTTAATAAATGTCATTACACGTTGAGTGAATACCTCACGTAAATGAAACGCCTATTTTTATTGGTATATATATTTGTATTTTTTTATTTTTTTCATTAGTATATTGTTATTTTATCTGTATAAACATTGTAATTATAATAAAATAAATAATATTATATAAACATTGTAATTAAATAAATGTGGTTAGCTGGAAGAAATGGGGTCTACCCATAAGCTACACCTTTTGTAATTTTTATTTTACAATAAATATTTTTTGATTTTGATTTTGATTTTTGATTTTGATTAGAAAGAAATAGAAAAACAGGTAATTATTTAGTTAATTATTGCTGATGAAGTGTAGCTTCAGTTTAAGTTTCAGTATTTGTATTATTTCTTTGGTTTTTTTTAATTTCAGTGGGAAGGTTGTTGAAGAACTTTATTCCTAAATAGATATAATTGTTTTGCATTAAGTTTGGTATTAAATTTTGGCATTTTGATGTTGTCTTCATATCTTTTTGATTGGTGAGTTTCAAATTTTTTGATGATATTATCTTTGTAAATTTGGATAATTGCATTTTTCTTGAAGATATTCTCTACTCGAGGCACCGTGAAATCTGCGAAAAGCGTTTCTGTTGGATTAGTGGAGGGTTTCTTTAGGATTACTTTAATGATTAGTTTCTGGATCACTTTGATCGGGGTTAGTAAATTGTTGTATGACCCCCCATCCAATAATTCCATATTGAATTAATGACTGGATTAGTGCATAGTATACTCTTTTTAGATTGTTGAGTTTTAAAATATTTCTTAATATTATGAATATATACATACACTTTCTGATACGCTTAACCAATTCACAGATATGGCTCTTCCACTTCATATGTTGTTCTATTATCACTCCGAGATATTTAATTTCTGATACTGATTGTAATGTTGAACAGCCTTGGATACATGTGATTTTATTACATTTGTTATTGTGGATAATTATTTTAGTGTTGGGGAGTGTTTTTAGTTTGTTGATTGAGAAGTGTATGTAGTATGTTTTGTTAGTGTTCAATGAGAGAAGATTTGTATCAAACCAATGTTTTAAGATGTTCATGATATTATTTGCTTGTTCGTTTACTCTATTCCAGTCGATCCCATTCACTATGATAGCTGTGTCATCGGCATATGATATAATGTCTGCGTTAAGTGGTAGTTTAAAAATATCTTTGACATAAATTATAAATAGTAGGGGGCCTAGGACTGTGCCTTGAGGTATCCCAAAATTACTTGTTAGTGGTAGACTTAGGGAGTTGTTTATCTTGACTACTTGGTGTCGTTCAATAAATAGCTTTTTATCCATTTTAGAGCTTTATCGTTTATCCCAACACCGTTTAATTTTTTAATAAGTTTATCATGAGAAATACTATCGAAAGCTTTTTTAAGATCTATGAAGATTCCGAGGCATTTCAAAGATTTGTCTAATGTGTTCTGAATAATGTTCGATAATTTGCCAATCGCATCTTGGGTACTTCTATTTTTTATAAATCCATATTGGTTGTCGTGAATTATGTTATTTTTGTTAATAAATTCAGTTAATCTTTTTTTGACAATTTTTTCAAGATTTTGGCAATGTTTGAAATCAGTGATATTGGACGATAATTTGTCACTTCTTCTGGGTTGCCAGATTTATGAATTGGATTGATGATGGTTTGTTTATATATCGTTGGGAATATTCCGCTTTGAAGACTAATGTTGATTAAAAATGTGTTAATGATTTTGAAATATGTTTTTTGATAGCTTTTAGTGTTTCGACAGTAACTCCATCGAAACCTGGTGCCGATCTTCCCTTCATGCTTGAAATGATGTGTTCGATTTCCTGGGTTGAAGTAAGGGGAAACATGTCAATTTTGTTTGAGATATTGACGTTAATGTTCTGTTCGTCATTAGACGGTATTTTTTGTATTTGATTTGCAAGATTTTTGCCTACATTTGCAAAAAGTTGTTAAATATGTTAGCGGCAGCTGATGGTTTTTCTTCGCGTCGTATTTTGATATTATTTTGTGTAATACTATTTATTTCATTTTTTTATGTTTTTTCTTATCTATGATTTCATTTACAACATGCCAGACTTTTTTTGCATCGTTCTCCGTTGCTTCTAGTTTTCGCCGAAAACAGTTTTCTTTTGTGTTTTTTATTAAATACGTAAGTTTGTTTTTGTATGCTTTTAGGTATTTTTTAAGGTTTCGTTTGTAGGTTGTCGGATAAATTTTTTGTATATTGCTTCTTTGTGTCTGATTGATACAATTAATCCGAAAGTTATCCACGGTTTAAATTTTGATGATTGTTTTCTGAAATCAATAGAATGTGCAGTACTTACGTGCATTGATAATTTTTTTCAAATAGTTCGAAGCATTCATTCGTATCATTACAATTAAAAATATCCTGCCATTTCTCTTTGTCTAGATTATGTACTAGGGCATTTATGTTGAGCGTTTTGCGTCGGCCGTTTTCATTCTCCGGAGATTGAGTAGGTAATGGTGAACATTTGTTGTCATAATTGTACGTAAAAATCAATGTAAGTGTCGTTGTTATTTTTTCAGGCGGCATTGATGTGGAGACTAGTACCATGAAGGCCGAGCCAGGAACCCGAGAAAAGGGTGGAGGGAGAATTTCTTTCATGGAAATTGATATAGTCCTCCCGGATGTCAAAAAGGAATGCTTGGAGCAGACTGCAGGTAAAACAGATAAAACAATTAGGTCTCTTTATGATTTTTGCGTTTGTATGAATTTACAGTACGTATACTTATTACGCTTTATCTGTTACCCTTTTCAGGCACGTTGACAAACCTGAAGACGCATCCTGGGGAAAACCGGCACTCTTGTACCCATTGTAACTACTCCTCTTCTCATAAGTCAACTTTAGAGAGACACTTGCACACCCATACTGGAGAAAAACCCTTTTCATGTTCCATCTGTGCTTATTCATGTTCTCGAAAAGGAACTATAAAAATCCACATGCTTACCCATACTGGAGAAAAACCTTTTGCATGTTCTTACTGCAGCTATTCATGTTCTAAAAATGGAAATTTAAAACGTCACATCTTTACACACACTGGAGAAAAACCTTTTGCATGTTCTTACTGCAGCTATTCATGTTCTAAAAATGGAAATTTAAAACGTCACATCCTTACACATACTAGAGAAAAACCTTTTTCATGTTCCTACTGCAGCTATTTATGTTTTGAAAAAGTACATTTAAAAGGTCATATGCTGACCCATACTGGAGAAAAACCTTATTTGTGTTCACAATGCAACTGTTCATACTCTCAAAAGAGAAGTTTGAAACATCACATGCTGACCCATACTGGAGAAAAACCTTATTCGTGTTCACAATGCAACTGTTCATACTCTCAAAAGAGAAGTTTGAAACTTCACATGCTGACCCATACTGGAGAAAAACCTTATTCATGTTCACAATGCAACTGCTCATACTCTCAAAAGAGAAGTTTGAAACTTCACATGCTTACCCATACTGGAGAAAAAGCTTTGACATGTTCCGCTTGCAGTTATACTTGTTCTCGAAAGGAAAATTTAAAACTTCACGTGCTTACCAATACTGGAGAAAAACCTTTTTCTTGTTTTTCTTATTAAACAAAACAAGAAAATAATATATTCCTTATTGTACGTACTGAAACTTATATCAAACAATGTCGATTTTTTAGAAATCATACTTGAAATTACTTTATATTTCTTATAATGATTACATTACATATTCGCTTCATAGATTTTCACGACTAAAAGTGTTTTCATTATTTGGTTTTTGGGGTGTTAAGCCGTGTTGCGCTACCTCCTTCTTTAGCCAACGTTTCGGATAGCGTTACAGTATCCATCATCACATACACATCTGCCCTGATGATGGACACTGTAACGCTGTCCGAAATGTTGGCTAAAGAAGGAGGTAGCGCAACACGGCTTAATGTCCCAAAAAAAATTTACGGAAACATTGTAGGTTATTTATTTTCTCTTTATTTTAACAATTAATTGTCAAAACAAATAACCACTTAGCCATTTTTTTAAATAGGTCGTACCTTTATTGTACATTATAGCGTAGGGAGTATAAACACGACTTGCAATAGTTGTCCCAAGACAAGATGTGAGTTACCGCCCTCAGGCTGAATGACACCGGGGAACAGTGTTACTAACGATGCCTGTACACCTCTACAGGCTCGCATCTCGGAGTATTAAGACCCTAGCACTCGTGGCTCTGCTGGGATGGATTTTTGATCCCCTGAACAGGGACAAAAAATTGACCATTCAAACAAAAAAACTAGGGTTCTTTAGGGAACCTATTGGAGAGTTGAGAAAAGAGCTGGACTCTTCAACTGGAAAGTCGCTTAAATACATTTTTTCTTGTTTTACTCGCGTTTGCGGTAATAAATAAAACAAGAGATTTCTAACTCGCAATAATACATGCTTATATTGTTTATTTTAATTATTCAAATTGTTATTTATGAAAAAAAAAATATCGGCCTTGTATTCCTTCCAGATCTCAACACTTCTTACCTATAACATACCTACAAAAAAAGGTACTTTTCTTTAAAATATGATTTTTTTCTCTCTTTATTTTTAACTAACGTGCTTTAAGTATTTCTTAATTTTTATTTAGTATGTTTCAATAAAATAGTATTTATTAATTTCTATTTAAAATATTAAATGTATTCTAGTGTGGTAGAAAAAAAAAACAAAAATACCGTTACTAATAAAATTTTATGAAATAAAAAAAAAATCAAAAACCTACGTGGTTTTAAAACACACTTTTTTTACATTAGCTCCACTAAGAAGCCCCTGAAAAAAGTAATTTTCCTAAGTTTTCCCTATGGAGTAACGCTTTACTTCACTGTGATAGTGGAGTAAAAAAAATTAATGTTCCGAATGCAGTTATACAAGTTCTCAAAAGGAAGATTTAAAAATCCACAGTATGATTCACAGAAGAGAAAAACCTTTTTCATGTCCTGACTGCAACTATTCATGTCCTCAAAAGGGATATCTAAGAAGTCACATGCTGACTCATGGTGGAGAAAATCCTTTTTCAACTTCCGACTGCAACTACATTTACTACGAAGATAAATCTAAAAAACACATGTTTACCCACAGTGGAGAAAAACCTTTTTCATGCCCTGCCTGCATATATTCTTCTTCTCGAAAAAAAACTAAAGCCGCACTTCGGACTCACAGTGATGAAAAACCTTTTTCATGTCCCGATTGCAATTATTCATGTTGTTCAAAGGAACTTCTTAGAAATCATTTTCTGACTCAGAGTGACATAAAACCTTTTACATGTTTCTACTGCAATTATTCTTGTCCTACAAAGAGGTACTAAAAAAATCACATGTTTTCCCACAGCGGAAAAAACTATTTTCTTGTCCCAAATACAGTTATTCAAGTTCTCATAAAGGAGATTTAAAAATCCACAGCGCGATTCACAGTGGAGAAAAACCCTTTTCATGTTCTGTGAAACTATGCATCTACTACGAAACTTATCTTTATGTAATATTATTATGTTTTAGCAGTAAACTTACCTGTATGTAATGACTTCACCTTGAACTCTCGTATAACATTATTTATATGTTTCATACATTTTTCTTTATTTTTTCTTTTACTGTTTTCCGAATTTCGTCTTTATTTTAAGTCGACAAATATAAATAAAAATAAAGTGGTCTTTAAACAAAGTACTTGTTTCAGACTATACAATTATTAATTTACTTCAATATTAATTTAACAAGAAGGGCCAGGTCTAACTCGAACTCCAACCTTCCAATTCGAACTTCCAACACACGAACTACCCCTCCACAAAATTGTCCAAACCTTTGACGTCACGAGGCGTTCCGATCAAAACGTTGGGAACAGGCAAATTTGAGCGTTTACCCAGTGGCGTAGCGTGGGTTTCGGCCGCCCGGGGCGGAGGAAAATTTTGCCGCCCCCCCCCCCCCCACCACCCTAACTTCTACAGGTAGTTCTTCCGCAGATTTTCAAGCGCAGACCGGGGGGGGGGGGGGGGGGGTTAGATATCCTATTTTTAATGCCGATTTTTATAATCCCATGTGCCGAGTACTCTTCCAATAAAATCACGCTTATAAATTCTACTACAAATTGGTATGCTTGTAATAGAATTTCGCATCTTCATCACGCATAAGTATGGAATGCAACTCAAATGCAAAGCTTCACTCGGTTCACTATGAATCGGCAACTTATTGTTATATTGATAATACAAAACTGCTTTAAATTAAACTAAATATGCGGTGTATCGAAACTACACTCAGAACAAAAAATGGTTTTCTTTGATTCTAGCGGCACTTACATTCTGAACATAATCCTGGTTTTAATTTAAAAATCTGTATGCGGTGAATTAAAACTACACTCAGAACATATCGTTTTTCTTTGATTCTGCCGGTACTTACATTCTGAACACAAAACTGGTTTTAATTAAATCTGTATGTGGTGAATTAGAACATTAAAATGGTTTTTTCTTTAATTCTGCCGGCACTTACATTCTGAACACAAAACTGGTTTTAATTAAATCTGTATACCGTGAATTAAAACTACACTCAGAAAATGAAAAAGGAGGAAAATTTCGCCACCCCCTAATTTGGGTACTTCAAGCGGCGGGGGGGGCGGGGGGGGGGGGGGGTGGGGGGTTGTAAATATCCCATTTTTTTATTACGACCTATTTATAAACGAGCGGATTTTTTTTATCACATTTGACATGTATCCTTTCATCGAAAATCATGTTTATAAATTCTACTCCAAAGTTGATTGATTGATACTGCGTTAGACTCCTCAAATAATAGTTACACACGCAACAATCAATTTCTCAGAATTTTACAGCATTATATAACTCAAATGTTTTCCTGCGAAATGCGTCAGCAGATGAATCCAACTGGATTTTTACATTCTGGTGAATTAAAACTACACTCATAACATAAAAATGTTTTTTTTTTTATTCTGGCAGCACATACATAGTCTGCAAATAGAATATTATAACTGAACTTCCAAGTAAGAGGATGTTTTTCTTCGAAATGTGTCAACAGATAAATCCACAACTGAAAATTTACATTCTCAACAAAAAATTGGTTTGAAGTAAGTCTGTATGCGGCGAATTAAAAGTACACTCAGAACATGAAAATGGTTATTCTTTGATTCTGGCAGCACATACGGAGCCTGCGACTGGATTTACAATTTTACATTCTGAATAATAAGAAAAAAATATCTACAAACTTTTGCCTGTCAATGCTTGTGCACTAAATTTCCGGTTATTCCCATGCATTTTAAATGTTTCTTTTTATTCTTTTTTTTATTCTTTTGCAAAAAACAATGTTTTTCTAAAATCTAGTTAAAGCAATTTTTCCGACGTGCTTATTAGAACATTATTGTTTAAAATATTAAAATTTTGATATTGGAAATGTGAATTAGCTCAAAAATACACGCCTGCGACTATTCGAATTAATGTACCTAAAATAGAATAAACTTAAAATTTTAAATACAGATTCCTTTTCTTAAAAAATGTAAAAAAACTACGTCTTAAATTTTCATCGCTATCACAAATTTATTTTAAAATTAAATGTGTGGGACATAATTTCACAATTTTATTTTAAAATTAAATGTGTGGGACAATTTGCGTCTCATGTGATTAGACGGGTTAAATTAAATCTGTATTTGGCGATTTAAAACTACACTCAGAATATGAAAATGGTTTCTCTTTGATTCTGGCAACAAATACATAGTCTGCAACTAGAATTTTATTACTGCACTTAGAATATTCTGTGGCACATTCTGTGGCACATTCTGTGGCACTGCGAGATCATGACGGATGCTAGAGACGAATTACTGGATGGTTTGCAAGTGGTTACGAGACCGGTTTGGAACTCCGATCTCGTATTGAACAAGGTTAATATTGAGTGTCTGAAGAAGTTTACAAGGCGATGGGTTGAAAGATGGTCTGCTCTTAGAGTCGAAGATTAGTGTAAAATCAATAGACACCAGGTGTACTAGCTCCTGGACCAACTGACTACGATTTGAACTTATTTTATTATTGTTTATGCTTTCCTTCTTTCTATTATTTCATGTTTTTCCTTCTCTTAACCATTTTTATGTACTTATTGCTGCCTTTCCTGAAGCCAATTTCATGTCACTATTGCCTTCCACAAGGAATGCCCCCCTTGAAATCACTAGCCTGTTGTTACTTTCTTAACAATCCAAAAGCCGGTTTCGGGCTTGGTATGCAACATTACACTTTATTATTTCCCCTATCCAAAATTAGTTATCACTATAATGGAATATTCTTGATTACTTCACTTTTTGTGTTATCTGATAATAGTATTTACTGAGAGCACCTACAGTAGCCACTTCTGTTTCCTTTCTTACCGTTTCTATAATTATATTTATTTAGTTTTCTTTGTTTTGTGTACTTGATTTTTATTGGTTTTGTAATTGTTTATTGGGTACCCGGTTAACATTGCAGCGGAAAAATTCTTTAGAAACTCCCAGAGATGAAAGCTGAACCAGCGTTATGTCTCGTCCATATCCCCACTATTGGGGGTGGTTTGTGACCCAGTCCCTGCATGCGGATACTGGAGAGAAGCCGACCCGGAGCGCTGTCTCATGGATCGCCCGCGCCTCCCCTGGGGAGAGGTGTGGGTCGTAAGGGTGTCTCGCGCGAGTAAGGGGACCCTCCGCCCTGCCTCCGACAACCCGACGCTGTCCTTCCTAGAGTCTTTGGGGTTCTGCCACCCACTTCCAAATAGCAGTGTCGTCAATGCATCACCGGGAAGTTGGCTTAGGGGCGCGGAAACCGACCCTCAAGCATGACTTTCCTGAAAACATGCACCTCTCAACAGGACTGCCGGGTGTATCTGTGACACATTCCCTCCCTACCAGCAACCACATGAAAATTGAGTGATGTCTTTTATGTACAATAAATTGGAAGGGTAGGCATCCCGCCTACACTTGAAAATTTTATTTATCCCCTCTGCTTTTCCCCAAAGAAAGAGGTAATATATATATTTATTTAATTATTTAATACTAACCTGTACATATAAAGCACTTGCATACTGCTCGCTAACACCGTATGCGGGGACATTGGGGGTCTAGCTTCGTTTAATTAAATGTAGAGACGTTCAATTAAAAAAAATTAGCTTCCTTGTGAGAGCCCTGAAGGAGTAACCATAAGTTACTTATACCGGGGCGGGTATGCGGTGGAAACCTCCAGTGCACTTAGAATAAAATAATGGTCTCTTTTGAAATGTATCATCAGATGAATACACAACTGAAATTCATTCCTTAATACATTCTGTACACAATTCTGGTTTTAATTAAGAGTGAATCTGTTTGCGAGTTATCAACTTAAAATAGTATTACTCTCATAATAATATGCGTACGGTTTTCCTACGAATTGCGAAATTTGCAGCATAAAAATATATAATTATTAATATTTTTAACAAATAATAAAAAAAAGTTGGATTCGTAAACGAAAGTATTGCAGAACATTTTCAAATAATGATTTGAAATGTTTTAAAATTTTCCAAGATAATAATATTATTATTTATTGTGAAAATTTGCCGCCCCCCTTAAAAGTGCCGCCCGGGGCGGGCCGCCCCCCCCGCCCCCCCGCGCTACGCCACTGAATTCTTGTCCCATCCCATTAAAAAATATTTATTTCCTTATCCCTACACGCCCCCAACGTCGTGGCAAATGTAACCCCGTCCAGAGGTCCTAGCATGGTCGATCGATATAGGTTTTATCGAAAATGTCGGTAACTTGCCATCGCTCCCGAGCACGACTGCAGACCGCTAACGAACAAACAATAGTTCACAATGACTAGGGGTTCCTAATATATTTGACGTAAACTGTTGTTTATTTGTTAGCGGCCTGCAGTCGTGCTTGGGAGCGATCGCAAGTTACCGACATTTTCGATAAAACCTATATCGATCGACCATGCTAGGTGGCCTGGTATCCCATTACGCCCAGTTCATCATTATATCCCGTTACCCCCCTTCGTCGTGGCAAATGTGACCCTGCCGTGGTATTCCACTACGCCCCCTTCGTCGTGGTCAATTGCTGTGTCGGATTGGTGAGTTAGGGGGCGCTAGAAATAAAATTGTTCTCAAAGTGGGCGGTGGGCAAAAAAAGGTTGAGAATCTATGCTTTAGATCAGTGGCGTAGCGTGGGTTTCGGCCGCTCGGGGCGGAGGAAATTTTTGCCGCCCCCCCCCCCCCCCCCCTAACTTCTACAGGTACTTTTTTCCGCAGATTTTCAAACGCTGACCGGGAGGGGGGGGGGTAGATATCCTATTTGTTATGCCTATTCTTATAATCCTATGTGCCGAGTATAAACTGTATATAACTGCTCTCAGAAATCGAGAATTGCATGCTTGTAAAAGAATATCGCTACTTCATCGCGCATACGTATGGAATGCAAAGCTTTACTCGGTACACGATGAATCGGCAACTTATTGATATATTGATAACGCAAAAAAAACTGGTTTAAATTAAAATAAATATTCGGTGTATCAAAACTACACTCAGAACATAAAAATGGTTTTTTTTTTATTCTAGCGGCACATATATTCTGAACACAAAACTGGTTTTAATTACATCTGTATGTGGTGAATTAAAGCTATACTCAGAACATGAAAACGGTTTTTCCATAAACATAAAACTGGTTTTAATTAAATCTGTACGCGGTGAATTAAAACTACACTCAAAACATGAAAAGGGTTTTTCTTTGATTCTGCCGGCATTTACATTCTGAACACAAAACTGGTTTTAATTAAATCTGTTTGTGGTGAATTAAACCTACACTCAGAACATCGGGGTGGAGGATAATTTCGCCGCCTCCTTATTTGGGACCTCAAGCGAGGGGGGGGGGGGGGTTGTATATGGAAATCCTATTTTTTTATTACGACCTATTTATAAACGAGCCGGATTAATAATCACATTTGACGAGTATTTTTTCAACGAAAATCATGATTATAAATTCTTCTCAAAAGTTGATTGATTGATACTGCGTTAGAGTCCCCTTACACACGCAACAATCAATTTCTCACAATTTTACAACATTATGTAACTCAAATATGAAACTTCACTCGATGCAGGATGAATCTGCAACTCGTTATTTAATTTATCGTTGTATTCTGAACACAAAACCAGTTTGTATTCGGTGAATTTAAACTACACTCAGAACATTAAAATGGTTTTTCTTTGATTCTGGCAGCACATACATAGTCTGCAAATAGAATATGATAACTGAACTTCGAATAAGAGGATGTTTTCCATCGCAATGAGTCAACAGATGTATCCACAACTGGAAATTTACATTCTCAACACAAAATTGGTTTGAATTAAATCTGTATGCGGTGAATTAAAAGTATACTCAGAACGCGAATATGGTTTTTCTTTGATTCTGGCAGCACATACAGAGTCTGCAACGAGAATTTAATAACTGTACTTTGAATAAAATAATGTTTTCCTTTGAATTGTGTCAGCAGATGAATTCTCAAATGGAATTTTACACCCTGAAAACTGGTTTAACCCTTCGAATAATAAGAAAAAAATATCTATAAACTTTTGCCTGTCAATGTTTGCGCACAAAATTTCCGGTTCGTCCCATGCATTGTTCGTTTTTATAAAAACAAAACTGTTCTAAAATCTAGATAAAGTAATTTTTTCGACGTGCTTATTAGAACATTATTGTTTCTAAACATTAAAATTTTCATATTGGAAATGTGAATTGGCTCAAAAATACACGCCTGCGGATATTCGAATTAAAGTACCTAAAATAGAATAAACTTAAAATTTTAAATACAGATTCCTTTTCTTAAAAAATGTTATAAAACTGTAACTTAACTTTTTTTATTGCAATCACATATTTATTTAAAATTAAACGTGTGGGACATAATTTCACAATTTTATTTTAAAATTAAATGTGTGGGATAACTTGCGTCTCCTGTGATTAGACGGGTCAAATTAAATCTGTATTTGCCGAATTAAAACTACACCCAGAAAATGAAAATGGTTTCTCTTTGATTCTGGCAGCACATACATAACCTACAACTAGAATTTTATAACTGCACTTCGAATAAAATAATGGTCTCTTTCGAAATGTATCAGCAGATGAATACACAACTGAAATTCAGTCGTTAATACATTTTGAATACAATCCTGATTTTAATTAAGAGTGTTTGCGAGTTATCAGCTTTAATTAGTATTACTCTCATAATATGCGTACGGATTTCCTACGAATTGCGAAATTTGCAGCTTAAAAAAATATTGTTATTGATATTTTTAATGAATTAAGAAAAGAGTTGGATTCGTAAACGAAAGGATCGTAGAACATGTTCAAATAATGATTTGAAATGGTTTTAATTTTTCCAAGATAATGTTATTATTTATTGTGAAAATTTGCCGCCCCCCTTAAAAGTGCCGCCCGGGGCGGGCCGCCCCCCCCCCGCCCCCCCCACGCTACGCCTCTGCGTTTACCTATCTGAGTATTTGGACAGTTGGACACAACGGCTGTTAGTCCCTGATCCTGTGCTGAGGCGTTCTAAGTTATTTAAATCTATTTCATTTTTCTTCTATGCCGTGTTTAGTGTTTTTTTTTGTTTTTTTTTCGTTGATTTCTTTCAGCCAGATATTTTTTTTCTTCATTTGTACTCTTTACATTTTTCTATTAGTTATTTATTATCTGGGGGTGGAAGTTATGAAGTTTTCTTGCAAAATAAAAATAGTATCTTTGCGGTTTTATAACTTGGATTGTTTTTTTGTCATTTTGATTCGACACAGTGTGGCGGATACGCGGTCCGGTAGAGGATTGCGTATTTTTTAATAGTTTCAAAAGTACATTTTTGGCATATATATTTGTTTTACCTTTAGTATGTTTAAATTATTGAAAATTTCAATCGAAGGCTTTCTTATGGATATGATCCTTAACAATTGGAGCGATATTTGCCATATACTCCCGCCATTTTAAATGTCTTCGATTGCTTTTCGGATAAAAAAACGCAATTATCTCCTTGATTCGGCAAATTAAAAAAAAACAAATATTTGTAGCTCCCACGTTTGTTATTTTGGCGTTAAAACGAAGCTATTGAAATTCTTTGTCTATTATGACCATAGATGTTGCAAATCCGAACTTCGTAGGCTATTTTATAATGATATTTAAAAAAATTTCACGCAGAATTTTTGTCCCTTTTCCATAGAAATGCACCTTTCATTATCAAGTGTACCACAGACAATATACAGAAATCTAAAATATTCTATGATGACTCGAATAAGTACTTCTCACGGCAGTTTCAGGGCAGTTGCAGGGCTAGGAGGGTAGTGCAAACCCAGTCTGCCATATTACATAAACTATAGTATAATATATTTTACAGAGCAAATAAAAATCTAAAAGAAATAAAATATGGTAGTAAAAATTAATCACAAAATTAAATTCAACAAAAATTAAACAGAAGTTAAAATTAAAAAAAGAAATATTAGTTTTTTTATCGTCCATCGGGGAGGTCGCCTCATCATTTGCATCCATCGCTCATTTAGTGGGGAACTGAGCCACCCGGATGCAGCCACGACAATGATGTTGTTTGACCTCCGTGTCCTGCTCCAGAAGCTGGCTAGCCGGTGGCTAAATAATGCTGGGAATGAGTGCACCCTCCCTTCGGTGAACATCGTGGAGGCGCTGCAGAACCTCGGTAGTTGCATAAGTTGCCTGCACGCATTGTTGTAGCACACCCTCAGTTTGTCCCATTGCGCTGCTGGGTATTGCGTCCACAGTTCAGACGTGTACAGGGCAGTGCAGTATGTCTTCAAGAGTAATTTTCTGACGTCGTCGCTACAGTGGTACAACCGCCTTGAGAGCATTCCCGCCCGTATGTTAATTGCTCTTCTTTGTCGTTCCATATCTTCTATATCCTTCATGTCTTCGGTTAGGATATGTCCCAGATACTTAACCTGTGAGGCCACAAGCAGTTCGTTTCCTTCTAGATATATTGGAGGAATATTTAATGGCTCCTTGTTGTGTTTGAAAGCGACGATGACTGACTTTTTAGAATTGTACAACAAGTTATGAGAGTTTGCGTACTCTTCGCATATTTGTATGTATGTACTGAACGATTTTTTAAAATATTTTTTTATAAATCCTACAAATATAAAATAAACGGTAAAATACACGTTAATTCATTGACTATACTGCACTATAATAAGTTTTTATGTCTCCGTGTTAAAATTCGAAGGAATAATTTTTTTAATGTTGGCGAAAAATTTTTAAAAATGATCTGCTGTAAGCCTCGAGCAAACGGAGAAAAAGTTTTAAAAGCGTTGTCGCTCGAGTGGTTATGATTCCTTTTCGACTTGTATTCAGGTTACGTACATATGTACTTAGACGAAGCACATCCCCCTCCCATAATTCCGCAATAGATTCGGGTGTGGGATTATCGAACGATTGGAATCTTTTTTCACATCCTTTATATCCTTTCACCACATTTCTTAGATTTTTAAAGACACGTCTTGTGAGTTTTTTCGGTAATACCTTTTCACAGTGGCGTAGCGTGGGTTTCGGCCGCCCGGGGCGGAGGAAAATTTTGCCGCCCCCCCCCCCCCTTAACTTCTACGGGTACTTTTTCCGCAGATTTTCAAGCGCTGACCGGGGGGGGTAGATATATATATTTTTTTATGCCGATTTTTATAATCCTATGTGCCGAGCACGCTTCCAATAAAATCATGCTTATAAATTCTACTACAAATTTATATATAACTGCTCTCAGAAATCGAGAATGGTATACCTGTAATAGAATTTCGCATCTTAATCACGCATACGTATGGAATGCAACTCAAATTTAAGGCTTCACTCGGTATACTATGAATCGGCAACTTATTGATATATTGATAACACAAAACTGCTTTAAATTAAAATAAATATGCGATTTATTAAAACTACACCCAGACCATAAAAATGGTTTTTCCTTGATTCTAGCGGCACTTATATTCTGAACACATAACTGGTTTTAATTGTATGTACTGTATGTGGTGAATTAAAGCTACACTCAGAACATGAAAATGGTTTTTCTTTAATTCTGCCGGCAATTACATTCTGAACATAAAACTGGTTTTAATTAAATCTGTACGCGGTGAATTAAAACTACACTCAAAACATGAAAAGGGTTTTTCTTTGATTCTGCCTGCATTACATTCTGAACACAAAACTGGTTTTAGTTAAATCTGTATGTGGTGAATTAAAACTACAATCAGAACGCCGGGGCGGAGGCAAATTTCGCCGCCCCCTTATTTGGGTACTGCAAGCAGTGGGGGGGATTGTATATGTCAATCCTATTTTTTTATTACGACCTATTTATATACGAGCCGGATTTTTTAAATAATCACATTTGATGAGTAATCTTTCAACGAAAATCATGTATATAAATTCTACTCCAAAGTTGATTGATTCCCCAAACTCAAATGTAAAGCTTTACTTGATGCAGGATGAATCTGCAACTCGTTCTTTAATTTATCGTTGTATTCTGAACACAAAACCAGTTTGTATGCGGTGAATTAAAACTTCACTCAGAACATGAAAATGGTTTTTCTTTGATTCTGGCAGCACATACATAGTCTGCAAATAGAATATCGTAACTGAACTTCGAATAAGAGGATGTTTTCCTTCGAAATGTGTCAAGAAATGAATCCACAACTGGAAATTTACATTCTCAACACAAAATTTGGTTTGAATTAAGCCTGTATGCGGCGAATTAAAAGTACACTCAGAACACGAATATGGTTTTTCTTTGATTCTGGCAGCACATTCAGAGTCTGCAACTAGAATTTAATAACTGAACTTCGAATAAGATAATGTTTTCCTTTGAATTGTATCAGCAGATGAATTTTCAAATAGAATTTTACATCCTGAAAACTGGTTTAACCCTTCGAATAATAAGAAAAAAATATCTAGAAACTTTTGCCTGTCAATGTTTGGGCACAAAATTTCCGGTTCTTTCCATGCAATGTTCCTTTTTATTAAAACAAAACTGTTCTAAAATCTAGGTAAAGTAATTTTTCCGACGTGCTTATTAGAACATTATTGTTTCTAAACATTAAAATTTTCATATTGGAAATGTGAATTGGCTCAAAAATACACGCATGCAATTATTCGAATTAAAGTACCTAAAATAGAATAAACTTAAAATTTTAAATACAGATTCCTTTTTTAAAAAAAATGTTGTAAAACTGTATCTTAACTTTTTTTCGCAATCACAAATTTATTTAAAACTAAATGTGTGGGACATAATTTCACAATTTTTTTTAAAAATTAAATGTGTGGGATAATTTTCGTCTCCTGTGATTAGACGGGTTAAATTTAATCTGTATTTGCCGAATTAAAACTACACTCAGAAAATGAAAATGGTTTCTCTTTGATTCTGGCAGCACTTACATAGTCTACCACTAGAATTTTATAACTGCACTTCGAATAAAATAATGGTTACTTTCGAAATGTATCAGCAGATGAATACACAACTGAAATTCATTCGTTAATACATTCTGAACACAATTCTGGTTTTAATTAAGAGTGAATCTGTTTGCGAGTTATCAGCTTTAATTAGTATTACTCTCATAATATGCGTACGGTTTTCCTACGAATTGCGAAATTTGCAACTTAAAAAAATATAGTTATTTATATTTTTAATGAATTAAAGATTAAAAGAAGAGTTGAATTCGTAAATGAAAGGATCGTAGAACATGTTCAAATAATTATTTGAAATGGTTTAAATTTTTCCAAGATAATGTTATTACTTATTGTGGAAATTTGCCGCCCCCCTTAAAAGTGCCGCCCGGGGCGGGCCGCCCCCCCGCCCCCCCCCCACGCTACGCCACTGCCTTTTCATCAATTGCTACTCCGAGATATATTATGCTTTGTGATTTTTTTATAACTGGTCAGTGATACTGATATTATATCTATGGCATTTGTGTAAGTTTAGTTCTAGTGCTTTTATTCTCTAACATATATTTGATTCTCGCAAGGCGCAATCCGTTTGTATAGTTTTCCATGCGCGAGGTGCAGCCAATAATAATAATGGGTATGCTCCCTCCCCTTCAGATTGCGCCCCTGAATCAAACCTTACAGTGATTTCTTCAATTGAAATTAAGAAGATATCGATGTAATTGACCATGACGCCAATAACAGTGTGTATATAGTTAAAATTAAAACAAAACATATTACACGCCATTATCTTAGGTCTTCGACTATTCATGTATTTCTGGAACCTTTGTAGTTTTTTCCTTTCGTCGTTTTCTGAAACGATAAAATAAATAGTTTTATTAATTATTAACACAAAATAATGAAAGTGAAGGAAGTTTTGCTTGGCCTGAATACATAGATACTACATTATATGTTAGAAATCATTGTAATTGGTTTGAATTTTGAAGTAGGTTCTTTTGGTTATCTGAGAGTTTAATTTAATTTTATTTTTATTTTTACTTTTATGAGTAAAACCTCAAATTGTAATATTTAATTACATTAGGACAATATAAGCGAAACTCAATCGATAATCTGGAAACTGAAAAACCAGAAAAATATATTGAAACCTCTGTGACTCGAACCCAGGACCTCTTGCTTTCCGGGCAAACGCTCTAACCACTGCGCCACGGTGTCGATGTCAAATTCGGTCATTTTTAACTGTATCATACTTCGTCTAAGAACCATCCACACTTTTTTAATTTTCTTAACGCATATATTATTGGCTACTATCTTTATGTATTTATGCAAGATTCAAACCCGAACTAAATGCTCGTTAGTTGTCTGGATAAATCTTTATTCATTTTATTTAATATGCGACATCTATTGACTTTTCTGCAAGTCTAGGATGAATATTTTATTTTTATTTAAACTTTTACGAGTAAAACCTCAAATTGTAATATTTAATTAAATGAAAACAATACAAGCGAAATTCAATCGAAAACCTAGAATCAGAAACATCAGAAAAAGATATTGACAACTCTAGGACTCGAACCCAGGACCTCTAGCTTTCCGGGCAAACGCGCTAACCACTGTCATTTTCGGTAATTTTTAACTGTAGGTATCATACTTCGACTAAGAACCACCAGATTTTCGATTGAGTTGCGCTTATATTGTCTTCATTTAATTAAATATTAATTTTATTTGTTAGATATAGTATAATAATTCAGTATTCCTCAACTGTACCATCTAATATGACATGTTTGCTTCTAGATATTAAAAATTGTGTTTAAGTGTGTACTGTTGTATTTTATTCTTTAATCGATGGTTAATTTATTTTTTTTTTAATTTACCATATTTTTTTATTACAACGAAATATTGCTTGACATAATATTTTAAACACTCCCAATAAAGCGAAAGCTAGTTGAAAAGTTAGAGTGAAGTAAGATAATAATTTTTAATTTCCGATGTGAATTTCTAATCTAATAATATTTTATCATTTTATACGATAATAAAGCGGACAACGTTGATGGTTCTAAAATTCGACTATCGTGGAGAGCATTAGTTCCAATGTTCCCGATGGTTATCTCCGTCACCGACAGCATAGACTGTTTTATATCCCAGCTTGCAGAACTAACTAACTAACGGTCATGCCAGTTGGAAGAGCTGTCTATATGTTAAACATCGATGAAGCACAATGTATACGGCAAGCTTTGCTGCTGTTAATTAAATCTGCTCGTCTTAAGCGTCGACGACACGTGGCGAGTTTACAAGCTACTATCTGGGAAATTCACTAACTGTTAGTAAACTCGCCCAGTGTCATCGTGTAACTTGCTAACTAGCAGTGACTAGCAGATTGTTGACAATCCACGAAAAAAAGTTAAAAAATCGTCAACTTTACTCGCCTACACGCTTGCTCCGCTTGCTCGTGATTGGTTTATTTATGTTTCCAACATGGCTTCCGATGAACAGCTGATTTCGACTGTCAAACATCTGAAGAATTAGTTCACGCAGGCGTCGTTATTCTTGTTACTGGCGCTAGCAGCGGCCTCAGTTTCCTACGCTTCTGAGCGAGTGGACAGTTTTGTGTGTCATCATGATAATCTCACTCGCCGATTTACCCGCTTTTAAACTTAGTAGATAGTAGCTTGTAAACTCGCCACGTGTCATCGACGCTTTACCTTAAATATTTTCTCTCTTTTAGAAACACTTTGAAATGTTTTTAAAATGAATAATTCATTTCAATTGAAACGTATCCATAAGAAGAGATTAATTTTAAGAAAGCAATTTTATAAGATAATGTGTAAAAGTGTTAATCAGTATAAATAATATGTACATAATACATTAGAAATGATGAGCAAAACATAATATAGGTACCGGGGAAAAATTAAAACTATATGGTGTGGTGATACTACAATATTTTTATAAATTGTTTTTCTGTTCTTAGGTATATTAACCCTTCAGGTTATGGGCCCAGTAAGTGAAATATAAACAATTTCGTGAACAATTAGTGGGATTTGCAGTGTTATAAGCGAGAACAGTTTTTGCGTAAACAAAATTATAAAACGGCGCCATCTTGGTAGTGAGCATCGCTAAGGTGACGCGGACTTAGAAGTTACGTGCCGTATTGTTTACATCGTTGGAGTTCGTACGTTCATACGTTCGTTCAATTGTTTTGGAGTTGAAGAAACTTCGAAATGGCTGCTTCTATTAAAATTGATCAATTAACTGCAAATAACTATGACACCTGGAAGATACATATGCGTGCTATTCTAAAGAAAAATGATTTGTGGGAGTACGTATCGGGATCATTACCTAAACCGTTATCAATGGACCCTAAGTATGCAGAATGGATTAAAATGGACGGAAAGGCCGAATCGGATATATTATTGGCGGTCAGTCCGAGTGAGTTAGCTGCATTGGATGGCTTAGAAACTTCTAAAGCTATATGGGACAAGCTAAAGTCTATGTATCAGTCGAGTGGACCCGCAAGGAAGGCCTCTTTGTTGAAAAAAATGGTTTTGACTCGTATGCAGGAAGAAAGTGACCTACGTAAACACATAGCGGATTTCTTTGATGTTAAAAAAACTCAAAGAAATCGGATTGATCGTTATTGATGAACTTTTAGCCATATTATTGCTGTATAGTTTGCCGGATTCTTTCGACATGTTCAGAACGGCAATTGAATCTCGTGATGATTTGCCATCAACGGAAACGCTGAAGATCAAAATTATCGAAGATTTTGAGGGTCGTCAATCTAAAATTGTTGACCAAGGGGCTATGCTTGTCAAACGTTTCAATAAAAATGCCTTTCAGAAGAAGAATCATGACCACCGCGATAATAAGAATTACATTGAGTGTTACCGGTGTGGTCGTCGTGGGCATTTAGCAAAAGAGTGTAAGGTCAAAAATATCAGTGGCAATAAGTATAAACAGAGTGCACAACAGTTAGAACGCAATAGCAATAATGAGCAGAAGACAACAATGTTATTAAGCACCACCGAAGAGGTGATGTTGGGTGAGCAAATTTATCCTATTTGGTGTATTGACAGCGGGTGCACTAGTCATATGTGCAACCAAAAGCAAGTGATTAAGAATTTCACACAGATAAACTCTGAGCTTAATTTAGCAACTAATAGTGAAAAAACACAAATTACGGGTACGGGTAAAGTCAGTATCTCAGTGTACACGGGCAGTGAAGAACGCCAAATAGATATAGAAAAAGTGTTCTATGTATCGGATCTACGTACTAATCTATTATCAGTGTCAAAAATGACGGATTATGGGTTTGAAGTTCGATTCAGAAAAAATGACGCAATCGTGATTGATAAAAATGACAAAATTCACATGCGTGCTGACCGTGTTGGTAATTTGTATAATGTTCGGATGAGCGAAAATGCTGTCAATATAGCTGCGACCCCAGAGACACTTATAGATATGTGGCACCAGCGTCTCGGACACCTTAATGATAAGGTTCGACATCACATTCTTATATCCAAACTCCGACTGTTAGGCATCAAAGGAAGTTTATTGACATGGATTATCAGTTACCTCAGTAATAGAGTGCTTAGTATGAGGATTAATTTTATAGAATCCTATGTATTCGAGGCCACAAGTGGTGTCCCGCAAGGGTCCCACCTCGGCCCAATATTCTTCTTAATATTCATTAATGACATTGTAAACATATTTAAAGATGTACAAGTCCTACTTTTTGCAGATGATCTAAAATTGTTTAAAAAAATACGAAATATATATGATTGCCTAATTTTACAAGCTAATTTAGATGAATTTTTTAAATGGTGCGAACAAAATATGTTATTTTTGAATACTGAGAAATGTCAAGTAATACGATTTTCCAGAACTCATTCTCATATTTTACATGAATATAATTTAAATAATGTTAAATTAACACCAGTATTACAAATTCGCGACTTGGGAGTTATATTCGATTCAAACTTAACATTCACACCACATATAGATAATATAACTAATAAGGCTTTAAAGATTCTTGGCTTCCTTTGTAGAACCCTAACTGATTTTAAGTCCTTGGATTGCATGAAAACACTCTACATTTCATTAGTTAGATGTCAAGTTGAATATAATTCACCTATTTGGTCCCCTTTCTATAAAGTACACTCTAACAAAATAGAACGAGTTCAACACAAATTTCTTAGGTACTTAAATTTCAAACTCAAAATTCCAATAGAAAACATTAATTATTTAAGTTTAATGAATCGACTAAATTTAATTACGCTGTCTGACAGAAGAATCATTTCAGACCTAATTTTATTGTACAGAATTATGAACAACCTAATTGACAGTCCTGCCATCGTTTCTACTATTAAACTTCTTGTACCGACAAGGAATACTAGACAAAATATAACATTCTTTTGCAACACATACACAACTAACTATCAATCACACTCACTTACCAATAGGATGCATTATTTAGGCAACAAGTTTGGTGGTATTGTAGATGTATTTGCTGATTCCCTTTACATTCTAAAATGCAATTTAAACCAACACTTTGTTGAATCCTACAAATTATTGTAACAAGGGTATAATACATTTAACGATTTGATTTGTTATTGTAATGTTTATATTATATTTTGTTCTATGTTATTGTTAAATATTACATTGTTTAAATATTTCACGGGTTTTCACAAGATTATACAAGTGGTTTTTTTTTCTTTAAAAACTACTTGTATATTCTTAAAAGTTTTTTCACTTTTATAACTTTTGGTATAAATTCTATGTATGTGTTATCCTAGATATCTTAAATATTATTTTCTAATCTATGTAAAAGCCCCCACGGGCGTATAACAACAATAAATAAATAAATAAATAAATAAATAAATAAATAAATAAATAAATAAATAAATAAATAAATAAATTTGAAAGCCATGGCAAAGAGTAGCTTAGTACATGGGCTAAACATCAAAGACAGTGAAAATTGTCTCAGTGTGAGATTTGTATAAGAGAGAAGCAGACATGCACGCCTTTTTCTAAAGGATGTGAAGATCGCACAAGCGAGTTACTAGAAATAGTGCATTCGGGCGTGTGTGGTCCGATGAGACATGAGTCTTATGGCGGTAAGAAGTACTTCGTTACTTTTATCGATGACAAGTCTAGATGGTGCAAAGTCTACTTTATAGCTAACAAAAGCGACGTGTTAAGCGTGTTCAAATCGTACAAGGCTTTTGCAGAGAATTTGACAGGGAAGAAAATGAAATATCTTCAGTCAGATAATGGGCGAGAATACATCAACAATACATTCGACGAGTACTTAAAAAAAGAAGGAATTAGAAGAAGATTAACAGCGCCTTATACGCCTCAACAAAATGGGATTGCAGAGAGGAAAAACCGTACTCTGGTCGAGATGGCGCGCTGTATGATGCGACAAGCAGGAAGCCCTCCTTTTTTTTGGGCGGAAGCAGTGAATACTGCTAATTATGTGAGAAATAGGTGCCCAACTACAGCTTTAAGTGGCAATATACCAAATACACTATGGAATGGGAAGAAGCCTACAGTAATCTACATGCACGTGTTTGGATCTAAAGCATATTATAAAGATAAAGGACCTCAAAAAGGCAAGTTTGATTTGTGATGAATGGTAACTTCCAATTTACGAGAAAGCCTACGGGAATTTTTTTTAAGATGAAAAGCGCAGTACTACGACATCTGTATGGTCAAATTCAAAACTTGCTCGAAAATAGAGGTATTTTTAAGTTGTTTGATGTGTTATAGTTACCTTAAATATACACAGATGGTGATGAGATCGATATTTAACGGGAACCCCAGGTTTAGGGACGATTTTAAAACGCGAGAGTTGAGACAACCAATTAAATAGCAGGAAAAGCAATTAAAAATCAACTCAGCCTATCAGCAAGAAGGGGGTCGTGCCCATTTTGGACACAAAGGATTGGACTTTGACCCGAGTGATTAGTGAAGAAATTTATGGTCTAGACGTTCCCACAGAGATCAGGGTTGAATGAACTAAGAGATAAATATCGAATTATTCAAGGTCTTTAGTACAACGAACCCAAGTAATGTTATTAATAAAGGGTACCTTCAAGGGGTCGGGAGACCTTAGTTTCGAGTGCATTAGGGCGTTTTAGTTGCGGAAAAACACACTTGGATAACGATAAAAAATTTTATCAGTAATATATTGAGTGGAAAACGCGGGGACAACGGGGCATGCAATGCGGGAGGATTTTCAATTATAGAATAAGTACATATGACGGCTGAGAGGCAAAATTCGAGGAAAAACGTACGAAAGGAAAATGAATATACATAACACAATGGAAAATTATTGTTATCAATTCTAGACGGAACGGAGTGATTAGGAAAGCGAATTGGGAAGGAAAATTCAAAAAAATTTAGAGTTTAAGGATTGAACAAGAGGACGAAACAAGGGTTTGGTGCAGTAGCAGATGCTTGGAAAGGAATTGGAATAACATACCTAGGGGGGGGGGGTGGAAATACTGCAAACATTGCGATAGATTTAATTCATAAAAAGGAGTCATTTTACGTAATTAAAATAGTGATCATAACATAAAGTTACACGAGACTGCAAGGGAAAATGAGACATTTCAACGGTTGTCGACCCCATATGTATATTGTTGATATAAACAAGGAATATTCGGACATGGAAATTGTTTAGATTAACACCATTAGCTATTAAAAAGGGTCATAAAAATTAACATTGCTCTTACCTAGTATTTAGATTATAGAATTTCCCCTAAAATTTAATTATAAACACATTAAAATGGATTTATCGCCAGGTATGTAGAAATTAGGATGTATACACACGTCAGGGCTTATAGTTTATGGGATTTTGAGCGAGAGAGAGATGGAAAATTGGGCGGAATTTGATCGAAGTAGTTAACTTGACAGATATTCCAGGATAGGAATAGTTAGTGGGCCGGAAAACACCATAAATAATATATCAAAAAAGGAAAAAAGGGTTTTAGCGGGAGATGGAATCACGGCAAAAAGGCAAACGTCAAATTTCAATAAGGGATCATTGGGTTAGGAGTGGGGGGAGAGAACGAAAAACCGACATAACCGGAAAACTCAGATAAGGAAATGGGAAAAACTCAAAACGTTATAAGTAGAGTAGATACGGAACCAGGATATGATTCCTTATTAACAACGAAGGGAAAATCATCTAAGAATAGTTGCTAAAACACCGTTATTTGAAGGAAATTTAGGTGGGAAAAGCGAAAAGTTAAATATGCCACATAAATAATGAAAATACGGTTCTGAGACATAATTGCTTACGTAGACTAGGGGAAAAGAAATAATTTTCGTGGAAATTTATACAGGACAACTAGCGTTTAAAACTAGGAGACTGAAGAATCTACGTTTTCCCTAATATTTATGCCAATTAAAACACAGTTTTAGCAGATCACTTATGGGCATGTTCAAATTGAAAAAAAAAAAACAAGATTAAAACCATGTTTATAAAACATATTATGAAGACAGAAGACATGTGGAAAATGGGCAAACTGGATGGCAGCTTACTAAGTCCGGGACTAAAAACCTTAGAAAAGCGAGACAAAGTTGTGGGACGAACCGAGATTTAGGAAGAGGAAAAATCGAAAGATCTTATGTAGGGACAAACGATAACGAGATGGGTTTTCAAAAAATTTCGAGTGATTACAGATTATAATTCCTCGTCAAGGAATATACGATTATGCCCTTTTGGAGCTGTGATGGGTATAAATTAGCGTGTTTGGGATTATTCGGGGAGTCCTTCGACAACTGGCAAGGTTGCTTAAAACGTCGCGCGTGTCGTGAGAATTACCCTGGTGATTAATTAATAGAGTTTAGAATCAGTTCATACTTTGAAAATACAGTGGAAAAATAGCGTCAGTTTTACACTTTAAAAATACAGTGGAAAAATAGCGTCAGTTTTATACTTTAAAAATTCAGTGGTAAAATAGAGTCTACAATCAGTTTTATACTTTGATAAAACAGAGAGTGGAGTGTCCGGATACGGTTAATCGTGCAATTTAACGGAGTGTATGATCTTATAATAAATCTAAAAATCAGTGTTTGCAATAGCCTCCGATTCAAAAAAATCTAATAATTAATTAATTAATTAAAAATTCAATGCGGAAGGAGAGTTTAATAGAGTGTTTGAATTGATTTAAATTTGTTCTATGAAGGTTAAAATAAAGTTATTTATTCCGAGGTTATATAAAGAAAATTACAGTCTAATAAGTTTTATTAAATAAAAATTTACGTTAAGTCGAAAGTTGGAAATTTTATTACGAGATATCAATTATCGTTAGGTGACAACGCAATAATAATAATTGATCCGAAATCTGGAAAATACTTATCCCGAAGTTTAAATAAATAATCCAAATTATTAATTGTTGCTAAACGAAAGTGCTATAAAATAAAGTGGAAGTGGTCCTTTCAGTTTTGTTGTAAATTGGGTGAAGACTAATATTTAGTTATTCGTTATAAAAGGACTCTAATTTAAATTGGAAATAATAAATAAAACTTTAACTTTGTCCTTAAGTGGAATAATTCAAATTTAAAGAAAATATTTAGTTTTATAAAAAGGAAATATGATTTAAATTGAGAAAAAAAATAAATTAAACTTAAATATTTTATAAAGTGGAATAATACAAAATTAAAGAAAATTCGAATTAATAAATTAATTTATTAAAGAGTAAATAAGTATAGTTATATATATCAAATAATATTCGAGCGAACGATTATTAAGAATCGATTCTCTTCTTTAGATTGAAATCAAATATGGAAGAAAAGGGGAAGGGAAGGAAATGAATTCCGGGTCTTGTAGGGTTAAATCGTTAAAAGTGGGAAACCGAAATAAAAGTGAGATAAGTTACACAGGTAGTCTGGATGCTCTAATAAAATTCATATCGATGATATTACCCGATGGAGCTGAATTTAAGACATTAGAGCTTTGGTGAGTCCTTACAATATTTAAGCTTTTACAGGTTCCTGTGGATATCCTGACACTGATGAACGTAACGCCAAGTAAGGGTAAGTTAATAACTAACCAATTTATTAGCATTCGCATGTCACACCTCCCATACAGAATGAAGTGTTGCTAAACAAATACTTAACACATAATTAGATAGAAAAGCATCGCTTAATCAATTTTGGTATCTTAGCGTATTTACAAAGTAAATACCTATCGCTTCTTTTCACTAGCACGATTAGGGTATGGTTATATGACCTTCGATAGTGCACCAAAATTTTCGATTTGAGTTCAAGGCGATCCATTGACCCAGTCACCTAAATTCATTAACGAATAAACAAAACAGAACTTAACGTCAGGGACAAGTTTATCAATTATAGCTTGCGACGAAATCTGCGGTAAAAATGTGAAGACGACATTGACGCTAAATTCACTCAATTCTAAACGACTTATCTGTACTAGAGCGATCGCCAATAGGTAGCATTGTTTTAGCATGCAAAAATTTCGCAAAGTAAAGTACTGCGACTAGCTTCAAACTCTGAGAGAGCTCATCACAATTATTCAGGAGGTCATTGATTCAATGACAACTTGATTTATCTCATTTTTAAATCTTTCTTATAGGAAGTAGGTATCCAAGAACCCATAAATACCCATTATCCTAAATACCTAACATACGAGGAGCTAGTGACCTCATTTAAACAACACTGGTGTTCAAATACTCATACAATCCTGAATCCTAACTTGTCTTCGAATGTAAGCTTCAAGGCTTCTGTATGTAGGTATGAGCCATCTGGAAATGTAAGTGTCAACCTTTCTCGAACGGACGGCTTTGATCTTGTGGCGGTATTGTCGAGGTGGGCATGCGTGGAGGAGGAAGGACGTATGCGGACAGTACGCTGACGCAGCATTAAAGCCACAGGTTATTTGCATACCGTGAGTCTTGTCGAACCTGAAAGCAAACATAAGGTTCACGAGGTGAGTTTTATGTCAGCTAGTCAGAGGTGGAGTGTAACGCTGGGTCGGTCACGTGGGAGGAAGGATCTGCCCGTCACAAGCTTACGCCACATTTAACGGATAGAGGCATGATAAGGGAAGACATGAAATACCCCTTCTAGACTCAGTAGAGTTAAATTCAATCCGGCGGAGATGGAAGTCGGAGTGAGGCAGAAAAACGGCATGAAGACTTGGTATTCCCCCATCTGGCGTGAAGAGCCCCTTTCGTAACAAGAGACGCTCGTCGAAGAGAGTAAAACTCGGACTTAAGGATAAGCTTAGCAAACGTATTTGGGAGAATCCGGTTTGAAATTGTTGTTCATCGGTTTTCACTTGGTTAGCGGAGGAGCCGACTTTTCAGCAAACATATTATCCCCCTCCCCATATCCCTCCATTCCTGCTCTTTCAACAATTTTGCGAATACTAACCAATAACACTAACTATGACTACAAACACATTATGTTAGGAGAAGTTGCAGACAAGGACTTCAATTGAGAAAACTGGACCTTCGAGTACGATCATCCTACACCGGTAAGGTAAGGTCTGCTTTCTTGAAATGTTTAATTTATTAACTGTTGTTTATGTTATCGATGTATCAGCGGCGATAGGAAGAATTAAATAAACACACTAAATTCCTACGAAAATCAAATAGACACCAAGTTTAAGGCGGGGTTAGTTTATCAAGCTCGGTAAAAGATACTCAAATAATAATAATTAATAAATCGGAAGATTCTCACCCTTTCTCTAAAAGAATCTATGGGTTACCACACGTAATATATTATCTTCTCTACATATGTGTGCATACTAAGTATGCAAACAGATGTAAAATCTAAAATAAAAACTCACACAACGCAGATTATAGAAATAATGTGAACTAAAATCTTAAATCTTGATTACTGTGAGAAAATCGCAGGGATTTAAGAAGATAGGGTAGGTTTAGCTAGATTATAAGGTATAGGGGTTTAGAAATCACGAGCCTGAGGTAGGAATAAACCGAAAGGAGGGTTGAGTCAGGCCATCATACCTAGTGGTGTGATCAGTAGGACATAAGGGTAGAATTATGAGCGTGGCTACGAGACAGGAGCTACGAGATTTAAACTACGAGGTAGAAGCTTAGAAAAGTAAATCAGCTAGGTAGGGTTCATCACAATTGGTGTCAAAAGCCAGGAGTGGCGGAACATTACAGATTCAAGGTCACAATTAGGAGTTTTTGTGGGCTATGATACTCAATCTAAAGCTTGTAGAATACATGACCCTAAGACGAGAAAAATCGTTGTAACTCGAGATGTAAAATTCATTAATGAAACGGCATTCAAGGATGAGTACAAAGAAATACTTGATGAAAAAGAAGATACTGACCATGAACAAATAAATATAGAATTAAATGATCCAACCATAAATGATGAAATGAGAGAAAACAGTAGAACGCCTGTAATAGAAGCAGGTGAAAGTAGAGAAACTGGTCTGTTACAAAGAAAAAGAAAATCAACAGTCTCATGGGAACGATTAATAGGACCATCAAAAAGAGGACGAGGAAGACCACGTATAATACGTTCCGGTTCAGTGGGAAGACCGCGAAAGGAGCACAATTTAGTAAGAGATAATACTGAAAGTGAAAATGAATCAGATATTGAAGAGACTAATGTGCACAAGATAGCTGGGATAACTATTGTAGAACCGATTACTTGGCACGAAATAGAAAAGAGTAATGAAGTTGATGCATGGAAAGGAGCCATGGAGGACGAGTATTTAGCACAAATAAAGAATAAGACATGGGAAATAGTTACAAGGCCAAAACAACGAAAAGTGATCGGAAATCGATTTGTATTTAGCACTAAAACTACTGGGAAGAAAGTACGTCTCGTCGCAAAAGGTTGTTCGCAACGGCCAGGGGAGGATTTCCATGAGACATCGTCTCCGGTCGTGAGATCTTCATCAATAAGACTGATAGCTGCTGTATCAGCCGAGTTAGGATTAAATATCCATCAAATGGATGTAGTAACTGCATACCTGAATGGTACACTTGATGAAGAGGTTTACATGGAAGTGCCGGATCACCTAAGCGATGTTTTGAATAGATTACTCGCAAACCAAAAGATTGGTTCCCAAAGAAAAGTTATTAAAGATAAGAATCTAATTGAAACAGCTAAACGCTGGGACAAAGCATTGAGTGAATGTAGTGATAGTGTGTGTGTTTTAAAGAAATCTCTGTATGGTTTGCGTCAGTCAGGGTTACAGTGGTATAAAGAATTAGTGAGAACGCTGATGAAAATAGGTTTTGAAGCGTTAGCACAAGATCCGTGTGTATTCATAGCACAGAAAGGTGAGCGACTGATGTTGATTGCTATTTATGTTGATGACATTATTTTGGCAGGAAATGATGATGTATGGATGAAAAATATAAAGAAACAGTTATCAAGTGAGTTTGAAATGAAAGATTTAGGAAAGGTAAGTAATTGTTTGGGTATTGAATTTAGTCGTGATGATGACAACAGAGTGTTTCTTAATCAAAGGGTTTATATAGAGAACGTGTTAGAACGATTCCATATGAGTGAGTGTAAACCTGCAGTGACGCCTCTAGATGTTAATGTGAAATTAGAAAAACCGGTAAGTGTGAATAAGGACATAATGAAACAGTACCCATACCAAAGCTTGATAGGAGCGTTACTTTATCTGGCTGTATCGACTAGACCAGACATAGCGTTTGCCGTAAATTATTTAAGCCAATTTAATAGTAATTATAGTGTTGAGCACTGGAAGGCGGCTAAACGTATCATGAGATATTTAAAAGGTACATCTGACTACGGTTTAGTTTATGAAAGAACTGGGCTGCCTTTGTTCGGTGTGGTCGATGCAGACTGAGGAGCAAATGCCATAGATCGTAGATCATATTCTGGATTTGCATTTATTTTAGCCGGTGCCCCGATCAGTTGGGAGGCACGTAAGCAACGGAGTGTTGCGCTATCGAGTACGAAAGCCGAATACATAGCACTATCCGAAGCTTCAAAGGAAGCCATGTATTTACGTGATGTTTTGGGTAACGTTGGTATTGAAAGTGAGTGTGTGACGTTATTCAACGATAATCAGGGTGCCATAAAACTTGCTCAGAGTAGAAACTTTCATCCTCGCACAAAACATATAGCAGTGAGACACCACTTTATTCGAGATATGTGCGAACAAGGTGTAATTGATTTAAAATACTTATGTACTGATGAGATGCCTGCTGATGTTTTGACGAAAGGTTTGAGTGGATCAAAACATCATGATCGTCTGCGTAACCTAGGTATGATGGATGAGAGTATGTAAGAATAGGAATAGGAATACTCGCTCACGACTTCGACGGGAGGTGTTAAGATAATACGAAGCGACGTGAGCTCCATCTATATCAAATTGTGTGTACTTATAACTGTCAATTGTGTGTCGCGGCTCGAACTCTGAGCAATAAGATTGTCTCCCGATATATTTGATTAATATAAATAAATTCATTGCTTTAAAGAACTGTTGTTATTCATAACCCTTCAGAACCTACACCATGGTAGGAGTAAAAATGATGGGTAACTTTTTCCGAAATTCCAGCTTTTTCCGTACAAAAAGACAGATCTACTAAAAATCCTTGGTGTCAGGTACAAATTTAAAACTTAAACGACCTTTACTTAAACGAGCGCCGTTGTGATAACGTAGCATAGTTGTGATTGGCCTTGAAATTTCAAGTCTGGATGTGTTGCCAGAATAAAAGAGAACCCATTTTCACAATCTGAGAGTATTTTTAATTCGCCGCATATAGACTTCATTTAAATACATTTTGTGTTGAGAATGTAAATTTACAGTTGTGGAACCATCTGCCGACACATTTCGAAGGATAACATTATTTAATTCGAACTGCAGTTATGAAATTCTAGTTGAAGACTATGTATGTGTTGACAGAATTAAACAAAAACCATTTTCATGTTGTGAGTGTAGTTTTAATTCGCCAGAATACAGATTTAATTTAAACCAGTTTTGTGTTCAGAATGTTAAATTCCAGTTGGATTCATCTGCTGACACATTTCGAAGGAAAAAAATCTTTATTCGATGTGCAGTTTTGAAATTCTACTTGCAGACTATTTATTCGATGCTAGAATCAAAGGAAAACCGTTTACATGTTCTGAGTGTAGTTTTAATTCACCGCATACACACTGGTTTTGTGTTCAGAATACAACGATATATTAAATAACGAGTTGCAAATTCATCGTGTACCGAGTGAAGCTTTATATTAGGTCCTTACATATGAAGTTGTCGTTTTGTATGGGAGGAACATAAATTCGATTTTTTTTTAATATTATATTTATTTAATCAAAGTATGTACCATTGCTATCTATGCAGTTTTGGCATCTCATAGGTAGTTCATCGATCCCTTTACTAAAAAAAACCATTCGGACGGTAATCAATAAAATCTTTGAAGGCGGTTTGGACTGCCTCATCGGAGTTGAATTTTTTCCCTTGCAAGAAGTTATCCAAATTTCCAAAAACATGGTAATCTGTTGGGGCAAGGTCCGGAGAGTACGGTGGATGTCTTAGAGATTCCAATTGAAGCTCCTCTAATTTGGTAGCCATCTATTGTGCAGTGTGTGGTCTAGCGTTGTCATGAAGCAGCAATGGCCTAGAGCGATTAACCAGCCTCGGTTGTTTAGCAGCTAGCTTTTCCATCATGGTTTGCAGTTGCTGACAATAGACATTTGCCGTAATCGTCTGGCCAGATTTAAGAAAGCTGTAGTGAACTAGAGTGTAGAGCACTAGTCCACCAAATGCTCACAAGTAACTTTTTTGGAGTCAATTTTCGCTTGGGACATGGTTTGGCTGGTTCGGCAGGGTTCAGCCATTGCGATGAGCGCTTCCGATTATCGTACAGGATCCACTTTTCATCACAGGTAATGATTCGATTTAAAATCCCTTCATTATTGTGCCGGTTGAGTAATGCAACGCAGCAGTCAACGCGCGTTTGTTGATTTGCTTCACTTAATTCGTGAGGTACCCACCTTTCAAGCTTTTTCACCTTCCTAATTTGATTCAAGTGGATTAAAACAGTTTTATCACTAACACCGCAGCCTGCAGCTAACTCGGATGGGTTTGCGATGGATCCGCTTCCACAATAGCCTTCAATTCTTCTTTATCAACTTTGGTCTCCGGCCGTCCACAGGGCTTGTTCTGCAGGTCAAAATTTCCAGAACGAAAACGTTGGAACCAAAAACGCACTGTGTTTTCTTTTGCGGCACCGTCGCCATACACATCATTAATCCTTCGAGCCGTTTCTGCAGCACTGGTGCCACGGTGGAACTCGTACTCGTAAATAACGCGATATTTCAAGTTTTCCATTTTGTAAACTAAGTGACACAAAGAAAAAAAAACAATTAAGGAAAAAACAAATGAAATATAATTTTCGAAACACAAATACATGAGTAAATAGCTGTAAAAATTGAAATTTAGAATTCCTAACCAAAGAGAAGATATTTGAGATCAAAGTTGCCATTACGGCAAAACGCCAATTTCATATGTAAGGACCAAATATTTGAGTTGCATGCCAAATGCTGCAAAATTCTGAGAAATTAATTGTTCCGTGTGTAACCATTATTTGGGGACTCTAACGCAGAATCAATCGTAAGTTAAAACCTGTCTTGCATTCTCAATATGTTGTAAAAGTTCGAGAAGCGAAATCCTTTTATATGAATACAATTCTCGATTTCCAACACCAGTTATGAACTTTGTAGTAGAATTTATGATTTACTTTGGAAGAATACTCGTCAAATGTGATTATTAAAAAAATCGGCTCGTATATTTTTATTAAGACCTATGTATATACAGAGGTCGTAATAAAAAAAAATAGGATACAAAAATACACCCCTCCCCCCCTGCCGGCGCTTGAAGTACTCAAAAAAGGGGGCAGCGAAATTTTCCTTCGCCCCAGGCGGCCGACACCCACGCTACGCCACTAACTCCCACATCATTTCCATGCGTGTCTTATAATTTAAAGCAAAAATCAACTAATTAGACTAATCTAAAATTTATTAGACTAATCTAATAAATTTTATTTTTAATCTCTTTATTGACTGAATATTTTTTTGAAAATTTATTCCTGGTCATAATTATTATGTATCATAATTTAGAAATAATTGTATATAATGTAATTTTCCGATAAATCCAAGAAAATACATAATACTGAGTGATTGAAACAGGCGCAGTGATAGATCGCAAAATACTGATTTCACTCGCACCCGTTTGCATGCATATGTCGGTGGCCGATCGTAAAATCAGGCTGATCATGATGCGCCTAGTTACTTCATGAAGTGCCTGGCCGCAGATCGTGAAGTGCCTCAGGCGCATCATGATCGGCCTGAATTTACGATTTGCCTGCGACATATATACCTCGCGCTCGCACCTACGGTAGACTTTTAATGTGTCTGCCAAGGTGTAAGAACCGTCGAAACTGTCAGGTTACTGAGAAAACATTTTTTGATAGTCAAGTAACATATATAAAAATCAGCTTTTATACTATAACGTAAGTATAATTATACTAGCAGTTAAAAACCCGCTCCGCAGGTTTTTACTTCTAGGCCCTGCGGGTGGCTTTTAGTTTGGCTTCGCCTTAGCTCCGGCTTAGTGTTGGTGAGCATTTTATAAATCCGATAGGAACTAGTTCCAAAAATAGCCAGTTCCTGGGATCCACTGTGATCCAGTGACAGCTAGTCACCGAGATAAAGTAACCGTGACAAAGTAACCGAGACACGCAATGACGCCATATGTAATATTTATTTATTTTATTTATTAGCGTTATAAACAGTCTGTACAAAATTCATAAATGACAGTGATAAAAAATAAGTATGTCATAGACCAATAAAATAACGACAAATAATTTAGAACCGTAGGTAATGCAAAAATACACAATACCTATACCTGATATAAATTATTCTGATAAAGTGTATCTTCTTACTTATATCTACAAAAAGTAAATAACTGAGGTTTTTCAAGGGTTTACATTTAAATTTTGATTGATATAAATAATATATTTCAGGAAGCGATTGTATTTGAATTCCAACTGCAAAAAGTTGGAGAGAAAATGTGGTGATACTAAAAATAAAAAAGAGAAATACAGAAATCAATGAAATATTAAGTTATTAGTTAAACATGTGGCATCAATAGTGTTATTTTTAATTTATCAAGGTTTGTATTAAACACATCAATATTTGGGCATAATCTGTTAAATGTGCTACAGCTTCTTCTTACAAATACATTTTCAAGATAATTTGTCTTGCTCTTAGGGATATAAAAGGTGTCTGGAGATCGAGTAACTCTTAATGGACATCTAAAATGAATATTTTGTAGTAGGTACGGGCTATCAATGAAGTTATGAATAATCTTATAGAGCATTAACCCTCCCGTTGCTGAAAGGGGTTCCCATAATTTATAAATTTACTATTCTCCATGTAGAATTTTTAATAGAGACTTTACGATTTTGATATTTTTTGTATTCCTGCAAAACCGATAAACACATATTCGGCCATTAAAAAAAATATAAAATTGTCCTAGATTAAAGCGTAAAAAAATATTTTGTTACTGTGTAGGTATCATTCCTTGCCTTGTATGATATTTCTTGTTCGCTCGAACCACATCTACGACAAAATAAATTATGAGAAATGCTCCATCTCTCTCCCGCATTAGTTAGCTTATGGCTATAGTTCCCTGTTCTACTCTCACCTCGCCAATTTACGGCATCTCTTTCCCACGCACTACATCGAACGCTGCATAAGGGTGTAACGACATAGTGTCTTTTACCTAAACCGTCGCCGGTCTGGCTGACCCAACCAGCTGTATTTATTGGGGTTTAGCTACAGTGCGTGTCGAAACACTAAAGCGGACGGTAAAAAAATAATTTGAATATTGAAAAGTTTGAAGTGCGGTTTTTGGGGTATATCGTTCCATTCTTCTGATATTGCCTTTCAATAACTGTGTTCATAATGGCAAGGAGGGGGTCTAACTGATGAAGAATTATTGAATTATAGATAACGTTCGACCCACAAAATGTAGGCATTCAAGACAGAAATATCAACTAACTCCATATATATTCGAAATAGCCATCTCCTGTTTGCCCTTACACATGGATATTGTATCACCGGTGGTGTCAACTATCGGGAGGTGACAATTCCTCCCTTTGTTTTGTTGTAATGTAAGATAATATCGGGTATCTCCATAAAATAATTGTGTCATCTATGACAATAATGTAATTTTTTTCGTGAATCCAAATATTGTTGACAGTTCTTCCTTTTTTTATTACTACCTATGCACTTTTTCATCCATTTCTCTCAAATAATTTTATACTAAAAATAATTTAAAATATAACAATCTATGTATGTACGTACCTTCACAGTTTAAAAAATCAATAAAAGTTGGGTTACTTTGTTTGAATTTTATAAGATATAATTTATCAACAAAATGCGAGAGGTTAGCGACAGGCAATTATTATGTTTATTATTAGAATTTCCCACCATAGTTGGAAGGGTATTCCGAGTAATTGATAATAATTAGTGGCAGAAGGGTATTTTTAAAATGGACCGTTAAAAATAACATCAAGGCAATGCAAATAACATGAATATAATGACATTTGGGAAATAACTCATTAATAGTTTATTCTCTTGTACCTATAACAAGTATTATTATTTTCCAGATATTCATGGATTCCTAGGAGCATTACTTGCATATCATTGCTCTGGTACTGCCTTCTCAGAAATTTATAATGATTATTGCGGAACATAGAACTAACATTTTTCCCGTTTCATGTAAGCGGCACTTTAGGGGGTTATTTAAATTGTTTTATCTCAAAATGGGGTACACAATAATTATTTTTAGATTTTTACAGGCTCAATTGTTCGATTTATAAAACAGTTTAAATCCGTTCTTCAACTAGTTTCTAGTGTAGGTAATTTTATATAGCGTACGTTCACTTATAATAAATGATCTTTTATTTAAAGTGTTCTACTTCTTTCTTTTAAACCACTGTATAGTTATTGTAATTAACAGTATTTGATTCTTTGCATTTCTTTTATGTGTTACTTTGCCCTTCTTGGACCTTGCTAAATATCTGTTTTAGAAGATGATTCAAATAAATAATAAATATAATATTTTATTATTATATGCTGAATTTAAATAAATGATTAAATTGTTAAGTTTTTAAGTAATTATTGTGATACCGACAAATTTGTATGTATATCTTGCGTAGTTTAATGTTTTATAATTTTTGATATCTGTTTTTTTGATATTTTCTTATGTATGTAAATCAAATACCATACCCCAAATAAAATTTAAATAAAAATCGATGTTTAGTTTTTAATTTTATTTTTGTTATTTTGGAACCACCCGGTTACAATTCGCTCCGTCACACTGGCCTGCCGGCAGGTACCAAAGTACCGACTAGGAAGCTAGTCAAAGCCGTCATGGCCGGAGCGTTTGTTGAAGAATGATTTTATATAAAATTAACTAAATAGTTTTAATATTATGAAATTAACTGTATAATAATATTTTTTAACGGAAATACATTAAACATGTAGGCCATAAGAGTAATTTTCCATCAAACTTATGAATAACTGGGAAAAAAGGCATTGAAATGATAAAATCCCTGGGGTTGTAGCGTCACCCCTCATGGTACCCAACGTTTTGTTTTTCATGTTGGCATGCCGAAGGTAGGTCTCTGATATCTCGGCGTTGATCAAGAGATTTAAGGTTTACGGGGACATAGTTTTCATCATTTCGCACGCGATAAGAGACATATTTCATAAACTTTTTCTGAACTCTTTCTATATTTGCTTTATATGTAGAACAATGAGGGTTCCACACTGTAGAAGCATAGGTACTCCAGGTGGCTTCTAACATAGGATATGTAGAGAGTCTTAAATGTTTGTGGATTTTTGAAAGCTGAACTTACTCTAAGAATAAATCCCAACATTTTCAAAGCCTTCGACGTGATATGCTCGACGTGAGATTGAAAAAGAAGCTTACTATCTAACAGAACTCCAAGATCTCTTATTACATTTACTCTGTTTAAAATATTGTTCTTAATAATGTAGGGATATAATATTGTGTGTTTCTTTCGAGAATAAGATATAACACTACATTTATCTGCATTCAAAAGAAGGCGATTTTCTATACAATATACATTAACCAGAGAGTCAAGGTCATTCTGGAGCTCTAGACAATCCATCTTGGACTTAATGATTTTGACAATCTTTTTGTCATCCGCATATAGGTACCGTTGAGAGTTACGGATAGTTTTGTTAACGTCATTCAAAAAAATATTGAATAAGAGGGGGCCAAGGTGAGATCCTTGGGGAACTCCTGAGGTTACGGGGACGAAGCTAGAGCAGAATCCTTGTACAGTTACAGCTTGAGTACGATTGTCGAGATAAGAGGCTAACCAACGAAGGAGGTCACCATGTATACCCATTGCTTCGACTTTCTCAATTAAGATGCTGTGTGGGATTTTATCAAAGGCTTTGGAGTAGTCTGTGTAGACTACATCGACTTGATATCCGTTATCCTTAGCAACAAGGACTGTGTGAACAAACTCACATAGATTAGTTTCTGTTGATTTTTTGGTGACAAAACCGTGTTGATTCGAAATTATGTGTGGTCGTATGCAAGGAAAAATGATATCAAAAACTATTTTTTCAAAAAGTTTACCCATTACATTTAACTTAGAGATTGGTCTGTAATTTTCAATATTATGCTTGTCTCCTTTTTTGAATATAGGCACAACGTATGAACTTTTCCATTCCTGTGGAAAAATTCCAGAAGATAGTGAAGCTTTGAATATTAGACATAGCGGATAACATAGAACACTAGCGCAATTCTTTAAGAATACAGGGTGTATACCATCAGGCCCACTGCCTTTGGTAGGGTCTAATGATTTAAGATATTTACAAACCAATTCAGTGTTTATATTAACATTATTAAGATTGAGAACTGAGGTGTTTGGATTATATATTCGAGTTGTATACGAGGTGCACGGGGCGGGGGATTCGAAGTAGGATTGGAAATGCATGTTAAATAAGTTACTTATATCTTCCCCACCCGATACATGCTGAGAGCGAAGAAATATATTGTTAGGAATTTCAGAGTTTTTTTTGCGTATAGCCGTCTATAAATCCTAGTACTTATAACTAGGGAATAAATGTCCATATGCGAGCTGCTGACGGAAGTAGCGACATCTTTTGGCAGATTCTTGAATTAAAAAACCGAATGGTAGCTTTGGAAGTCGAGTTCTGGAATTCAACCACGCAGATGCAAGCGTATTAAAACTGTTTGATTACAATTTAATGGTGTCTGACAGGGGGTTGCAACTGTACTAAGTGTCTGACAATGGACGACGTGATTTCTAATATTATTCCAAAGAAAATATATAAAACCTGAGCTTTATATTCGAATTTGAGGTGCAATTTTATACACCTTTGCTACACCTGTTAACTTTTAAAGCCATCGTGATCCAAACTTCATAGTCGGGTATCGTTTTTACCTGTATTAGGGACATACACAGAGAAACTTTCAGGTTTTATAAAATAACGAAGGTCTGATCGTCACGGGCTATTGCTCTATAAATTTGAATCTGTATATTTTTCCCTCGGTGGTGTTATTTGTGTTAACTCTTAGAACAATTTTTAAATATCCATGTCAACCAGGCAAGTGCTCTAATTGTCATTTTATAAAGGAATAAAATCAATTAAGCATAAAAGCATTATGTAGGTGCGATAAGAAAAAAATATGAGTTTCCTAGATTGATTTTTATCGATCGTACCTAATATAACGCGTGTAACGTATAGACATGCACCTTATCGGCCTAGGAATACGTCCGCTTATAAATACTGTGTAAAGCCATCATCCGCATTCACATTTCAAAGAAGGCTGACATTTACATCATTTGTTATCCAAAATGCAATTGTTTTACCTTTTCATGATGGCGGTGATACTGGTGGTGATACTAAACTCAGCACAGGCAGATGAATTCATTAACATCAGACAAAGTAAGAAATTACATTTTTTCCGATTTTAATATTAATCAGTGTATTAAATAATTTTAATTAAAACCACAAACAAACTATTAATATTTAGAAATGCGGATTGTGGGGCAATGTTAAATTTATAATACCCTAGTATTTTTTTTTAGTAAAAAAAAATGGTACCAGATCATAATGTTGAAAGTGCTAGTAGGTAGGCTGAAAAGTAATGCACACATTCTTATAAAACACAACAAAAACAAATAGCAAGATCGGGCAAAAAGGACATTAAAGTATGATTCTTAAGTTTGTTCATATGAAGCGGATACTCTGTGATGTGACATTATTAATTTAAAATAAAACAATAACTTTGTAAACACCACTTTTATTTTTATACTTTATGCCGACCGGGTTTCGCTACAAACGTAGCTTCATCAGGGCAGTATAATACTCTACTAACATTAGGTTACATGTGTGTTATAATATATAATTTACCAAAAATGGGCTGGATTCGTCAAGTGGAGGAGGAGGAAGGAGGCATAGATGGAGAATTGGGAAGGGAACGGACGTGTTCTTTATCAATAGGGAACAATCTTAGTATGGGACTTTTATTTAAATTTAGTTGGTTATTAACTACCTTAGGGTACACTTGAACTTAGGAAAGCCATAAACACTAATAGTAAGGTAGTTAATAACCAACTAAATTTAAATAAAAGTCCCATATTAAGATTGTTCCCTATTGATAAAGAACACGTCCGTTCCCTTCCCAATTCTCCATCTATGCCTCCTTCCTCCTCCTCCACTTGACGAGTCCAGCCCATTTTTGGTAAATTATATATTATAACACACATGTAACCTAATGTTAGTAGAGTATTACACTGCCCTGATGAAGCTACGGTTGTAGCGAAACCCGGTCGGCATAAAGTATAAAAATAAAAGTGGTGTTTACAAAGTTATTGTTTTATTTTAAATTAATATGATTCTTAAGCTTCAAAATCATATATTTATTTTTCAAAATAGTCACCGTTAAGGCTAACGCATTTCTCCTAACAAGTTTTTTCATTACGTAACTGAAAAATTCTTCCGACATTTCTCGAATTCAGGACTTGATAGCTGCCTTCACCTCATCGTCCGAGGTGTAATGATTACCCTTGAAGTGTCTTTCGAGTAGAGGAAAAAATAAAAATCTGAAGGCGAAAGATCGGGGGAGTGAGAAGCATGTGGAGTCGATTCAAAATTCAGGTTTTGCAGAGGCTTTAATTGACGCTGTTTGTTCTCTTCTGTGAAACGGCGTGGTACCCATCTTCCACAGATTTTACGGTGTCCTAATTGATCAACAAAGATGCCGACGCGTTCCTTGGATATTTCAAAATCCTCTACGGTTTGTGATACGCTTTTGAGTGATTTGCCAGGCATTTTCAACGTGAATAGCTACTTATGGAGATGCTAAATCAATACGTGAATAATAAAAAAGGTTTTTTTTCAGGAATTTTTTCCAAGCGGGATGAAGGGTCGTATTGCCTAAAATCTCGGGACCTGTGCAGAGACCTGTGCCACTTTTTTGACTTCACTGACGGGCTATGTGTGGAAGGCGAAGACGAACTGTGTACATGCAAAAATGATGATGAACTCACAGCTCGCTTGGGGTCGGATGAGGGTTTGGAGGGCATGCAAAGAAAGTTTGCATTGGGAAAGCTTTTTAAAAAAATGTTAGTTCCAATTATAAAAGGAGCATTGAACGAAGTGGGGACAACGGCGATGGCGCAAGTTCTATCAAAGTTGTAGAATGGTGGGCCGTGAATTCAACGCGAAAACGCGAAGGATGTGACCACAACATAGAGAAATCAAGCAAGGGCCGGCCTCAGAACATCGATCTCCGTAATATGAATTTCAATATTATTTATTAGCTTCTTTTAAAATGGTTTAACCTATAATGTTCTTTTTTTTTATTATTATTAAGTTAAAAGAAATATAATATTTCACTTTCTTAACTTAAATACAGAGCATATATAGTATAGTAGTACAAGTATAGAAGTAATATTTTTAATTTTGTTCCAACATCTTAAGTTTAAATAGTTTTTTTTTAAAGGTTTTTACATTCTTTTCCGTTTTTAGGTTGTCTGGAACGAGATTATATATGTGAACTCCCTCGTGGCCAATACTTCTCTTGCCACTTTCAGTTTTAACAGTATTTATGTACAATTTATTGTGTTGTCTAGTATAATGTTCGTGTACTTGTGTTGTTTTTATAAATGATGTGTTTGTGTGTATTTTGTGGATTAAAGACATATATATTCGTACGATGTTCTTATTTTCAAAAGGTTCATTTCCTGGTATAGTTTTTTTGTGTGAGTGTCTGGGTTATAGTTGAAGAGTTTTTTAATAACTTTGTTCTGTATTATTTGTAAGTCGTTTAAGTACGTAATGTATGTGTTTCCCCATATTTCTATTAAATAATTTAGGTGGGACTGGATTAAGCTAAAGTATAAGCCCCTCTTTACCTCTGTTGGTAGAAGATGAGCAATTCTACCAAATACACCAATTAATGGGATGATTTTTGTTTTTAGTTTTTCTACGTGTTGTTTAAATGTCAAATGTTTATCAATATATAAGCCCAGGTATTTTTCGCTATCTAGAATATGAACTAGAATATATAATATATTATATCTATTCTTAACTATAATATATCTATTCTTAACTCATCCTTTCTCGTTGGGATGTCAACTTGCAACGAGATGGCGTCCATTCTTTTTATTCTAAGGCGGCCTCTAGACGATCAATTATATTGCTCTATATTACGAATTGTGCAATATTATTAACCGTTAATATTGAAGATTGCTCAATGATTGAAAAAAAGTTTGAGCGAGTTTAATTTTTATTGCACCATATTTTTCCATCGCATCGTGCAGGGTCAGTATTGCAAAATATTTTTTCAATTTTTCATTTTATCAACTCGAAAACATTGAGCAGTTCGTTGATTGTGCAATATAATTGATCGTTTTATTGTGCAATATAATTGATCGTTTGGATACTAAGCGCCTTTCAATGATATTGAACAATAAAATATATTGTACAATGTTATTGTAGCGTTTATGGGCCGCCTAAAATAACTTAAAATGAGACCGTATTATTAGTAATTAACTTAAATTCTATCAAAAGGTTTTCTTACAGCCTTTTGCAACCTTGAGTAATATCATTGTTTTGAATTATTTAAATTGAGTCTCACGCTAACTAGGTATATTGTGAATTATGTTTGAATCACTTAAAATAAATAAATCTATTTATTTTGGGCAAACTTATTTAAGTACTTATGTTTTTGTATTTCAGAGTTACACAATACAGTTATCATTTAAACACACATTTATTAGTTAGAATATACATTAAGGGAACGTACCCATACTACGTGACCAACTTTTTGCAATTTTTAACCCCCCCCCCCCTACGTCACGTAGTATGGGTACGTTCCCTAATATCAGCTACAATTTGACCCGTAACTTTGACATACATTACAGGCTGTTATGAGACATACGAGTAGATACCTACATGCCTGACTTACTGTGGTGAACGTATGTCTTGCGGTATAAAAGAGACATGCATGTATGAGTGAGACAGCATGAGTAACGTATAAAAGGGTGTGATTGCTGTCTTTCGTCCTCTTTGCATTCAGGCTTCCTACGAAGCACACCTGTACACAATCTCGGAATAAACATCATTAGTCTACCTACGACTTATTATTGACAATCTCACCCTGTACTGAGATCACCATCCCAAGGAATCTGGATCCATACCAAGGAGTCCAGAGAGTAATGTTGATAACCGGCCACGGTCATCACATTTGGCGCAGCCGATAAAGGAACTAGCAGCAGCCAAAATCACATTTGGCGCAGCCTATAAAGGAACAGATTTACGCAGCAGCCAAAATCACATTTGGCAACATCCGAGATTGAGGCTACAGTGGACAATAGGTGATCCGGTCTTCAAGAGAAGAGCTGGACCGGTGCAGACCTCACGGAAGGCGCATTAGAAGGACGACCAGGGTACAGGAGCCAGGAGACGGTCCGCGGAAGGGCGAGATCGGAGCAGCAGCATCAAGTCAACAGAGTCGTGAGTTGAGTGCTGTTTGTAAAATTTTCTGCTTTTATTGATTGTATCTGTGTGAAGATGGAAGGGGGAGAACTGCCCAGGTTTTGTCATTTGAGGGACAAACTGGAGACGTTCGTGTTGCAATACGAACAGTTCATCCTCGTCAATGATGACAAACTAAATTCAGTAGAGAAAAAGAGAGCGGTTTTAATATCTCATTTACACACAGAGACAATAGATTTATTGATTGATTTGTGTTTTCCTAAAAAAATTACAGATATTACGGTCGAAAATTTATTGTTATTACTAGAGAATCATGTAGGTATCAAACGAAATGTGTTCAAAGAGCGCGAAATTTTTTTTGCTACGAAACAAAAAAGTACAGAATCGGTTAATGATTTTATAGCACGGTTAAGAAATCTCGTTAGATTTTGCAAATTCGAGGACAGACTTGAATATAATTTAAAAGATGTTTTTGTCACCGGTCTTCGAGTGGGGCGTATTAAGGAGAAATTATTTGTAGAGGCTGAAAACTTTTCATTAAAAAAGGTTATAGAATGTGCTATTGCTATGGATTCGTTCGAGGTAATGAATAAGCAAATTAAAACGGAAAGTGTTGATAAAGTAAATAAATTTAAAAATAGATCGAACAATTTGTCACAAAAACAAAATTCGGCGGGTAAACATTTTTTTAGAACCACGGACAAGAATGTTACATCGTTCAGAGCGAGGTCAGCGGACCGAACAAAATGTAAACATTGTGGGAGTTATCACGATTCAGTAAATTGTAAATTGAAAGACGTGTTTTGTTATAGATGCAGAGGAAAAGGGCATATTGGGAAGATATGTCGCGGTTTAAATAATAATAACATTTCTTCAGTGTTCGTCAATACGCAGGAACATAAAAAAATGTTTCGGATAAACTCAGTATATTGTGAACCAATATTGTGCAAAGTTTTAGTGAATAATGTGGAACTAAACGGGTTATTAGACACAGGAGCTGCAGTCTCGATTTTAACAGACAAAGATTATGTTAAACATTTCAAACATTTGGATTTAAAATCAAAGGATTTAACCTTAACGGGTTACGCTAACTGTAAGTTGAATTTATTGGGTTGTATCTTATTAACAGTTGATTTTAACGGTTATAGGGATATGTTAAAATTTTGCGTAGTAAAAAGTGGAACAACTACTGTTCTAGGGCGTGATTTCATTAAAAAGTTTAATATTGGATTTACGGGGTTACAATCTACTTTATCCCAGGATGGAAGTGAAAATTTTTCTCACAATATGGTTGAGAATAATACTAGTGTAGTAGATAAGTTTTTTCGGAGAAACTGGGTAGATTCAATAAATATAATGTGCATTTGAAATTAAAAGAGAATGCGGAACCGAAATTCTGCAATCCGAGAAATATACCGTTTGCTTTAAAAGCAAAGGTTGAATCGGAATTGGGCCGTTTACAATCGGAAGGTATTTTAGTTCCGGTAAACTATAGTAAGTTTGCGTCACCAATCGTTCCCATAGTAAAAAGTAATGGGGAAATAAGGATTCGCGGTGATTATAAGGCAACAATAAATCCACAGCTAGTGGTAGATAAATACCCGATGCCACGGATAGAATGGTTGTGGAATAATTTTTTCCAAGATTGACTTGAGGCAAGCGTACCTACAATTAGAACTAGATGAGGAAAGTCAAGATTTCACAACTATATCTACTCATTTAGGATTGTTTAAATTCACGAGATTAGTGTTTGGAATTAATAGCGCGCCGGCTATTTTTTGTAAAACGATAGCTTCATGCTTGCAAGGTTTAAAAAAAACAGCTGTATTTTTAGATGATATTGTGGTAACAGGAGATTCGGAAGAAGAACATAATGAGAATTTAACAACAGTGTTAAATAGATTAAAAGATTGTGGATTTAGTGTAAATATTCACAAGTGTATTTTTAAGGCGTCATCAGTAACTTTTCTAGGGTTTGAAGTTTCAAAATAAGGAATTAAACCATTGAAAGACAAAACTATCGCTATTAGTAAAGTATCGCAACCTAAAGACATTACTGAATTACGAAGTTTTTTGGGGTTAGTGAACTTTTACAGGTCATTTGTACCTAATATGTCAGTACTACTAGATCCGTTACATAATTTATTGAGGAAAAATTCACATTTTGAGTTTAATCAAAATTGCTTGGAAGCTTTTAATAAAATTAAGTCAATTTTATGTGATGATAGAGTGCTAGCTCATTATGATCCGGATGTAACATTGAAGATTGTTACAGATGCCTCAACAAAAGGGTTGGGGGCGACACTTTTGCATTGTTACGATAATAATTTACAGAGACCGATTTCTTTTGTTTCTCGAAAATTAACTGAAGCAGAAAATAAATATTCAATTTTGGACTTAGAAGCAACAGCTATTGTGTTTGCATTGAAAATTTTTTTTGAGTATATTTATGGAAGGGAATTCATTTTAGAAATAGATAATGAACCGTTATGTAGAATTTTTGGTGATAAGAAAGGTATCCCAGTATTAGCGTGTAACAGACTTCAACGTTATGGTGTAATTCTTTCGTCGTTCAATTATAAAGTACAGTACGTGAGATTGGCATTGAACTGTTCGGATTATTTGTCTCGCGTTCCTGTCGAGGAACCAGTTCACGTAGAGAATGACTTTGATACTCAAATTCTAAGTTTATTTAAAAATAACAGAGATAGATGTCGAGGAAATTAAATCGGAATCAAGTACAGATAAAATTTTATCGGAAATTAAACATTATCTCAGAACAGGGTGCCCAAATAAAATTAACAAGGAGGATTCAAAATGGATTTACTGGATTAAACGGAATGAATTATCCATAATTGATGATTGTTTTTTCTGGAATCATAGGCTAATAATTCCAGTAATTTTAAGAGAAAATTTTTTAAACTTGTTACATAGATCTCTTCTAGGTATAGCAAAGATGAAAGGTTTAGCCAGAGGTATATTTTGGTGGCCAGGGATAGATGGAAATATTGAACTTTTAGCGAGAGGATGCGAAATTTGCTCAGAGGTTCAACCTTCTCAACCAAAGAGCGAATTGACTCCGTGGCCTATAACTGAAGAAATATGGAGTAGGGTGCATATTGATTATGCGGGCCCAATTGCAAATAAATATTTTCTTGTGATTATTGACTCAACCTCAAAATGGTTAGACTGTGTAGAGGTAAATTCTCCAAATTTGTATAACACTATTAAAATATTAAAGGGTTTATTTAGTTATTTCGGGAGTGTACAGACAATAGTTTCAGATAATGGAGCCGCTTTCATGTCAGCGGACTTCAAAGAGTTTTGTGAGATGAATAACATCAAACATTTAACTACTCCGGTAAATCATCCACAATCAAACGGTTTAGCAGAAAACGCGGTTCGAACGTGTAAAAATTAAAAAAAAAAAATTATGATAAGAAATAAGTTTCAGTCAGGTTATGAGGAAAAATTAGGAAATTTTTTAATTGATTACAGAAATGCACCACACTGTACAACTGGCTTAGAACATGCAGTTGTAATGTTTGGAAGGAAACTAAGGTCAAACTTAAACAGTTTTGTACCGAGAGGGGGGAGAGATAAGGATAATATAATTAAGAAAGAAACAAAATTTAAAATGTCTAAATGTCAGGAAAATCAAAAATATTATTATAAGAGAAATAATAAAGAATCGGTGGGTTTTTCGGTTAATAAAAAGGTAATGGTTAGAGATTTCAGAGACCAAAACAATGATAAATGGGTACCAGGGAAAGTATATAAGCAATTAGGAAAAAAACTTTATATAATTGAGGTAAATTTTAATGGTAAACTCATGTATTGGAAAAGGCATTTTGATCAGTTGTCTAAATTGTATGTATCATGGGAAAAGAAACACAGCAATCCTTATATCGCGTCTGAGACGAAGAGACTGTCGTATGACGATTACGATGTCTCCAGCTTTGTGCCGGATGACAGTCTAATGGGTCTTTCTCCTTCTCCTTCCAGCTCCAGTGATCCAGTGGCTTCTACGTCGGGAAATTGGAAGGACCGACTACGACCACGGACACACAGATGAGTCAATGAAGACAGGACTCAGCTCTCGACTCAACATTTTTTTTTTTTTTTTTAAAAAGAAAGACAAACATTCCCGGGTTACGAATAACCCAACAATGTTTGAAAATCTCCTACTACCACCACAGAAAGCCGAAAATGATGCTTGTGTTGTGATGGAGGACTTAGCCAGCCGAGGAATCGAACACGCGATGCTCGGGTGGGACCCAAGCGCTATGCCCACTCAACCACCGACCAGTCGAAATGAACAAATGACAAATGAATTACTTACAGTGTAAATATTGGAATATTTGTATGTATTGTAAATAATTATCAGTGACGTGTTGTGTAACTGTCTTCGGATTTAAGTGTGGAGGGATGTGGTGAACGTATGTCTTGCGGTATAAAAGAGACATGCATGTATGAGTGAGACAGCATGAGTAACGTATAAAAGGGTGTGATTGCTGTCTTTCGTCCTCTTTGCATTCAGGCTTCCTACGAAGCACACCTGTACACAATCTCGGAATAAACATCATTAGTCTACCTACGACTTATTATTGACAATCTCACCCTGTACTGAGATCACCATCCCAAGGAATCTGGATCCATACCAAGGAGTCCAGAGAGTAATGTTGATAACCGGCCACGGTCATCACACTTACTTTAAATATTTTTTCCTGACATTGTTTTGAAGTAAAAAATGTTAATTAAATGTCGGTCCCCGCTGACATTTTTAGTATTGTTTTTCATCAAAAACCGGTAAGTATTGGACTTTTGGGGTCGTTCTGGGAGGTTGAGCAATTACTCAACTGAATGACCAATGACAACATGTGAAAGAGGAAAAAAAATTAAAATACAAAGTGGAGGCCACTTTTTTAATCAAAATATGTCACGAATCTCTATTAGATGGTAGTCATCGAATAATTATTTTGTATTCGTTATTTAATTTTGGGATCTCATTTTATTAGTAATCATAGATACTGAAATGGTAGAAGATATTAAAAACTACAAATACAACAACTATTTATATATAATCTAATATTCGGCAGATCTTGAAGTTCGGCAGATATATGCAAAAACAATCCTCACTCATCTATACACAAATATACATAAATACTATGAAAAAAGATTAAATACTCGCTGTACTCGAAACAATAACAAAGATTTACTACAAATTCCCATAACTAATACTACTTTTGGTCAACGAAGCTTCAGATACCTTGCAACAAGACTTTACAACATTCTTCCAATTAGTATAAAAAAATGTGATTCACAAAAATATTTAAAAAAAAACATAAAAATTTGGATAAAAAATAATTTATTTATTTATTTATTGATTAACGCCCTTTTTCGGGGATTTTACATTACATTTCCTAGATAGTAATAAAATACTACACAAAAACCAGTTTGGTTTTATTAAATCGCTCAGCACACAAGATGCCATTGCTAACGTAACTTCATACATTTACGAATCATTAGATAAAGGTAAAAAATGTGCGGGTATATTTATTGACCTCAGAAAGGCATTCGATAGCATATCCCATGAGATGCTATTAAAAAAATTAAATGATATTGGCATTAAAGGCAACGCGATTAAATGGATCACAAACTACTTAAAAAACCGCCCTCAAGTGGTAAAAATCAATCATGTTAATAGTGATCAAGAGATTTCAAGCTTTGGAATCCCGCAAGGTACAGTGCTTGGACCAATTTTTTTTACCATATATGTAAATGATATTTTTTTTCAACATTTAAATGGTCAAATTACATCATACGCCGACGATACAGTATTAATAATAAGTGAAAAGACTTGGGAAAATGTAGAATTAAAGGCCACAAAAGACATCAACACGCTTAAGAATTTTTTCGACACTAATTTACTATCACTAAATAGTGAAAAGACATTTGTAATTCCATTTGCAATCCATCCAAACGATGCTCCCAAAAATTTTAACATTGTCATACACGATAATACTAAAATTCATAGCCAAAATTATTGCAAATCAAACTGTACAATATTAAAAACAACAAATAAAATTAAATATCTCGGAGTAATTATCGACAAAAATCTGAAATGGAAGGAACAAATATGTCAAGTAGTAAACAAAATCAGAAAATTAATATATATATTTTTAAGAATTAGAAATTTTCTGTCGATAAAAAATCTATATTTAATCTACTATGCCTTAGTTCAATCCACTCTACAATACGCTATTATTAGTTGGGGATCCGCGTATAAATGTAACCTTCTTCCAATAGAAATTGTACAAAGGACAATTATTAAAATTATATTAAAAAAATCGTTAGACTACCCAACAGAACGCCTGTTTGAAGAATTTCAAGTACCCACATTTAAAGATTTATATATTAAAAATTCATTGATTCAAATTATAAAGGAAAAAGATAAATATCCATTTTTAAATGAAAACAGAACTCGACTTAAACATGTTTTTCTATGCCCAAAACTAAATACGTCTTTTGCACAGCATCATTATACTTACCAGGGAAGAACTTTTTTCAATCGTCTACCAGAAGAAATCAGAAGCATTAATGATAAAACCCGAATACTGCTCTCTGTCAAGAGACATTTTAAAAATATTCTTAAGAAAAAAATTACTGTCAATTAATCTTACAAATATCCTTAGTTTTCCATTACATTCTTTCTTTTTTTAAAAAAATTCACACCATTATCAAACAAATACTGCAGCTCACATATATTTATGTACAATTAATTATTTAAGTACTAACTTATAACTAATAACTAATAGCATTTATGTACACTCCCCTTCCATACACAAGCAAATGCTTTAAATGGAAGGGTAGTAAAAAAAAATACCTGTAAAAAAAAAATAATATATTTGTTGTAAAATTGTAATTATAATAAATGTTGCAATAAATAAATTAAAAAAAAAAAAAAAAATATGAATAATAAGAAAATACAAAGAATTCAATGTACATAACTAAACTGTCTCAGTAACAATATTTTATATTTTATGGTTATTTCCTTTTGGGGTATTATGCCGTGTTGCGCTACCTCCTCCTTTAGCCAACATTTCGGACAGCGTTACAGTGTCCATCATCAGGGCAGATGTGTAAATGTTAGAGATGAAATGTGTGCTTAAGTACTTCGAAGCAATACCGTGTTGCCAGCACCAATCCACTGCGAGCTGGCATTACAGTATACTTCAAGATGGTTTTTTGTATTTAGCTTTGGTGTAGCCGTCAATTACCGGATACCAAGAACTATTGAGCTTAGCTCCGTCGTCTCTATTAATGTTAATAGGATTTTTATGAATTTCAATTGCCTCTGTAATTAAGCGTGCTCTATAGGTTTTGGGTCTTCCCAGGACTTCAGGAACAAATCCGAAGTAATGGCCGGTTTCAATTAAATGCTCGGCGATTGCCGATTTGTCAGGGTGGCCAAGTTTACATGCTCGAAAGTGTTCCGATATCCTTTTGGAGATCGTCCGCTCTGTCTGGCCAACATAGACCTTATCACATCCGGAACAGCTGAGTTTATATACTCCATCTGTTTCCAGAGGAAACTTGGTCTTTGCAGACCTCAGTAGGTACCGTACAGTAGATACCTCTTGTATTTTGGTCGTGGTTCATCATATCATATTTTATATTTGTTTAAACATAAATTGAAGATGTCCACTGACTTGGTATAATTGTTTCCTCCATAAGTATTCTGGGCAAAGAAGAATACATATGGTAGTTAGTCCCAGAATTTCTACACTGAAATAAATCTTGACTTCTAGTATTACGTAGTGGAATCCGGAAGCTTATCAATTCTAACAATACCGGACTATCAACTAAATCATTTAGAATTTTATATAGAAATACCAAGTCAGAGAAAATTCTTCTGTCGGACAATTTGAGCATATTCAAATCATTTAAAATAGTGTTGTAGTTCAACATATTTGCTGGAATACCCATTTTAAAATTTAGAAAACGTAAGAATTTGTTTTGTATTCTTTCAATAGCTTGAACATGTATACTATAATGTGGATTCCAGACTTACTTTAACTATGATAGAGCACTCACCCAAATTCGAAATTAGTATTGAACCAATGCTGTTATTATTGTACCAATTTTATTGTTATTATTAATGCAACCATTGTATTGTGTGATTTTATTCTAATATAAGTTTAGTGTAGGTATGTTCACAGTATAATAAATTGATGTAAAATTACTGCCTCAACACAGGCTAGCCTAGCCATTGTATTGTGTGATTTTATTCTAATATAAGTGTAGGTATGTTCACAGTATAATAAATTGACGTAAAATTACTGCCTCAACACAGGCTAGCCTAGCCATTGTATTGTGTGATTTTTTTCTAATATAAGTGTAGGTATGTTCACAGTATAATAAATTGACGTAAAATTACTGCCTCAACACAGGCTAGCCTAGTGAGGCAGGTTACGAGAAACCTAAATTTATAATTATAAATCTCTATTCATTAAGTACCTACTGTATATATGTATTTTGTTTTCTGTTATTAACTATTGTACTTATGCAACTTTTAAACTGTACTTTTACTGTACTTACATGTGGATACTGTCATTTTGCGGATACCTCTCTGATCATGCAGGAATTCCGGTTCCTTCTTGGGTATTTTTAGTTAACATTTACAAAAATCGACACAAACGTTGAACACTGCAAGATCATAGACTTTTTTGTTGCAACTTCATAAAATTCAGTTTTATTTTACCTATACTACGTGACACGTTTAGGGGGGGAGGTCTTCAAAATGTCACGCTCCATACAAATGAGCGGCGGGTTGCTTAGGATTTTGGTCACCGGGGGGGGGGGGGGGGGGGGAGGTGCTTATTTACTAACCAAATCTGAAAAAACACATATTTTGTAGAATTTTAGGGTCGGTGCACCACCTGAAGATGAAGTAAGAATTTAATGATATTTTGAGTACTTTACAGGGTACTACCAAAGCACCCATTAGTAATACAGGAAACGCGAAATTTGAAAAAAGTTTTTTCACTTTACCTTATTGTACATAACTCGGAATAAACGTAACTAGTCTACCCACGACTTATTATTGTCTCAACACCCTGTACTGAGATCATCATCAAAGGAATCTGGATCCAACATAGATTGGAGTCAAGAGTATCAGATTGTCGCATCCGGTTATCACACTGATGAAATGCATTGTGAATCGTTTTTAATAATGAACCTCTTACCACTGCTATATATAGTTTAACTCTGATGATAACAGAACGATGAAGTCATTTATACGGGCCCTTCCCACTCATAACCCAATCACAGGTGTTCTTGAATTATTACTCACCTCCTAAGGACATTTTTTTATTATTAGCTTGCCAACAAAATACAGTACTTAATAATTATTATAGTACTTAAAATTTTTAGCATGGTTTTTTTTTTTTTTTTTACAGTGAATACCGCACAAGAATCTCAACTGCTCCCGTCTGGAGCCAGTGAGACTATGGCATCCCCAATTGGGGTATGTTGTGAGGCTGAAGGTAGTGGGGAGGGGAAGGAGGTGGGGATGAGGAAGGTTGGGAAGTACCTGGCTATTCAGATCTGGTCACTAAACACGGCTAAAGCCATTTTCAAGCAACGTTTCAATTCTGAATGGTGGTCTTACACCAGGGCGATACTAATAGTATCTTCCACTCTGGAACATGCCGCAAATATACTATATATTATTTTAAATGAATTAATTGTGAAATAACACAAATTAATCAAATAAAATTTATTTGCGCATGCCGGGTTCGAACCCGCGACCTCCGGACTGTGAGTCAAGAGTCTTAGCCACTGGACTATGGAGAGATGATTCCAATTATAGGTCCAAGTAAATATATTATCAAAAAAAATTGATCTCATTTGATTCTCCAAAATATCGATTGAATTATTGATTCACTTACATTACTACAACTCATCCCTTTCAATATACCTTCCCGTAGACATAGACATAATGAACTGCTTTCCCTCAATGAACTCTTTGACTAAATATGGATATTATTCACCTGGGTCCAGATGTGTAGACTGGTCGACTCAAGTCAAGACCTTGACTTTTTTGGTATAATAATAATAATAATAATAATGTTTATTCCAGGATGTGGGGAGGATAGTGCAATCCCACACGTCCCATAAAGTTGTACATATTTACACAACAGATAAAGTAAAAAAAAAGTAAATAGAACAAACAAATATAAAAGACATAAGCGATAATAGAAATAAAATAAATAATCAATTATAATGTAGGACGTGGTCTGGAGCAGTCCTGGATTTGTCAATAGGCCTTATAGGCCGCGGCCTAGGGGCGGCAGAGTTCAGGGGGCGGCGCTCGCTCTGGTGAGCCGTTAATTTTGTGTACGATGATTATACTAAACAATAACAAAATATAGAGTTTTCTATCTATTAACCTTTAGACGGATTGTGTTTTGGCTGTAAAAAGTTTAGTGTGTTGGAATCTTCTCCCCCCTGATCTTCCAGGAGTCACTTCTTGCTGCTCATTTTCAGATATTTATATAATTTTTTTACTTCTGTCTCTTTTTATATAAGCTGTAATTTTTTGAACAATGGAGGAGGATTTCCCTCCTGTACCCCTTACAAAGCCCCCAGATCCCCCTCCTGACCCTCCAGATGGAGACATTTCAGATAACTTTGACTTTTCAGAACATTCAAACATTTCAGACAATGAATCTGTCATCCTAACCTCAATTAAAAAAAGAAAATTTAGTCCCCTTTCCCCAAAAAAACATGATTCGCCTTTGTCTTCTCAGTCCCCTCCAGCTCTTCCTCAACCTCCTCCAACAATCTTTTACTCTACTCATTCCCGTGGCCCCTACATTGTATATGCGCAAAAAACTGAACAAGGTAAAACCATCCATCCTCTTGAATTTGGTAAATTTCTTTCAAATTACAAGAACCTTTCGATTAAACCTGGAGGTGTTAAAGCCGAGGGTCGCTTCCGAATCTCTGTTGAATTCCTGTCAGGTTCAGCCGCCAACAACTTTATCAAAAATATATTTATTTCATCTAATTCTAAATTCAAGGCGTACATCCCAACTTTCAATGTCACTCGAATGGGCCTGGTCAGGGGTATCTCGACCGATCTGTCCATTCCAGAAATCCTATCCTCACTTTCAACCCCCCAACACATCGGCAATCCCATAAAAGCCAGGAGGCTAAATTATAAGGACACCTCTGAGGGCATCGTTTCCTGGAAGCCCTCCCAATCTGTCGTCATCACATTCGAAGGACAATCTCTTCCCTCCCATATTTATTTATTTTTCAACTCCTTACCAGTTGAAATGTACACTTATCCCACCACTCAATGTTTCAACTGCTGCCGTTTTGGTCATACCAAAGCTGCATGCAGATCCCCTCCCAGATGTTTCAAATGTGGAGAAAACCACTCGGCTGACCAATGTTCTTCTCTCTCTTCACCTAAATGTTTTAACTGCTTAGGCGCTCATTCCGCCATTAACTCTTCTTGCCCCGAACAATCTCGCCAAAAAAATATAAAAATTTCTATGGCCTCTGAGAACTTGTCTTTTCTGCAGGCTTCTAAATTATTCCCGCCTGTCGAAAAATCATTTTCCGAGGTTTTAGCCAGTAACTCTTCATCCAACCCTCTCGCCTCCTCCTCAACATCTTCCCGTTCAACAAAATTCACATACAAAAACCCTATCTCTAAACAGGCTCGTGGATACGATCAGCAACAACACAACTCACTTCTCTTAAATCCCAATGGTTCTCCTCTTTCACACGCCACAAATGGGTGCGCAAACAATTATAATTCATCTTCAACAAACTATCAAAAGCTTTCTGAACAACTCTCCCAAGATAATTCTTCATTTATTCAAACTCTTATTATGCTTCTAATTGACCTAATTTCTTCACAAACTAATCTACCGTCCAACGCTGCTTCTATTATTTCCACATTAAGATCATTTATTCAAAATGGCTCTTCAAGATGTCAGAATTCTTCAGTGGAATAGCCGCAGTGCTATTTCTAACAAATCAAACCTTCTTAACCTATTAAATTCAAACCTTGTTTCTGTGGCTGCTGTCTCGGAGACATGGTTTACTCCATCCACCCACTTTAATGTGGGAGGGTACTCCTGTCTCCGTGATGATCGCCCGGAAGGTACGGGCGGTGGTGCTGCCCTTTTTATTAAAAAATCCCTTCCGTTTTTCCCAATAAATAATATCAAACCCCCCAATGCTGACTTTCAAATGGTTGCAGCTAAAATAAAGGACACTTCCTTTGTTTCTATCTATCTTCCCCCAACATCGCACTTCAATAAACAAGCGTGGTTGCAAATTGTCCGTCAACTAAGCCCTCCTTTCTATTTATTGGGTGATTTTAATGCCCATTCCCCCGTCTGGGGTTCTGCTTTCTGTGATCGAGACGGTCGAAGTGTGATGGATTTCCTAGATGAATCCAACCTTTTTCTTTTGAATGACGGATCTCCTACTAGAATCTCTCGCCCCAACACAAACCCCAGTGCAGTGGATCTCTCCATATGCTCTATTAATCTGGCACCTCTCTCCTCGTGGGTGGTGTCCCCCGACCCCTGCTCCAGTGATCATTTCCCGATCACCATCACTTATCAAACTTCTTTCCATTCAGACAAGGCTCATATTTCGACAAAGATTAAAACAAAACACACCAAATGGGACGAATTTAACTCACATATGGATAAGTTTATACAAAATTTATCCTATACCGATACATTATCTGTCAAAGATGACTACGATAACTTCAAATCAATGCTCGTAACTGCAATCAATAAATCAAATCCTCCCCCTAAAACCAAATCTCTCAAAAAACTTCCTCCATCTCCCTGGTGGGATGAGGAATGTTCCAAAGTAGTGAGAATTCGGAAAGCTAAATCTCTTTCCTATCGTCACAATATGACTATGTAGAACTATCTCATATACAAAAATGCCGAAGCCAATGCCAAAAGGGTATTGAGGTCAAAAAAAAAATCCGGGTGGTACAACTTCTGCAGTTCAGTATCTCCGAACACTCCAATTTCGGAAGTTTGGTCTATGATTCGAAGATTTCGATCCTCCTTCAGTCCAACATCTCCTCGAGCTTCTCATTCTAAATGGATAGACGAGTTCTTGGACAAAATTGCCCCCCCTTCTGTACCTAACTTAGATGAAATAACTCCAATCCACAACACTCCTATGTCTGATCATTGGCTTGACTCTCCATTCACTTTAATTGAATTAAAAAATTGTTTATCAACAGTCAAGGACTCATCTCCAGGCAGAGATGGTATACCTTATAGCATTATCAAAAATAGTAATGATAATGTTCTAAATCACTTTTTAAGCATCTTAAATAAAATCTTCCAGACTGGCATAATACCTGATGACTGGAGTTCTCAAATAATCATCCCAATTCTAAAATTAAACAAATCACCCAATTCTGGATCCAACTATAGGCCAATTGCTCTTTCATCCACCCTTAGTAAAATTTATGAAAAATTAATTAAAAACCGGTTAGAATTTTTTGTCGAGAGTAATCATCTTCTCTCTCCATCCCAATTTGGATTTAGGAAAAAGAAATCTACACAAGATAACCTCGCCATCATCAGCACTGATATTAATTTATCCATTTCTAACAAAGAAGTATGTCTTGCAGTCTTTATAGACATAGAAGGCGCCTTTGACAATGTTTCCATCCCAATTCTTAAAAAAAAACTTTTAGGCCTTGGCTTACCCCTCATGTTTGTCCAATCTATTATTAATCTTTTTCTCGATAGGAAAATTTTCATTGAGCTACCAGATGTTACTCCTCAGAGTAGGTCAATTTGGAAGGGTTTACCCCAAGGCGATGTATTATCCCCCTTACTGTATAATATATACACACACGATATGCATGTCACCATTCCCCCTCAAGTAAAAGTTGTTGAGTTCGCAGATGACATAGCTTTCTTCTTATCATCCAAAATCATTCCTTCCGCCGTCAAATATCTTAATGAAGCCATGGATGCCCTATGCACATGGCTTACTTTAAATGGTCTTGAACTTTCAGTACAAAAGAGTCAGTGTGTTACCTTCTCAAATCGTCATAATAACCCCCCTGTTCAAATTTTATTTAAAAACTCTCCAATCCCCAATGCTTCCGAAGTAAAATTTTTGGGAGTAACATTTGATAGGAAACTTAAATGGTCTTCCCACATTAATAATATAGTTACTAAATGTGAAAAAAATTTAAATATTATCAGATCATTGACTGGCATTTGGTGGGGTGCTCATCCTATCTGCATTAAGTTGCTCTACAATGCACTTATTCGAAGTCATCTCGACTATGCCTGCCCACTTTTTAGTACTGCATCCAAAAATGCACTCAGTAAATTAGACAAAATTCAATCTAAGTCATTGCGAATAATAACTGGCGCGATGCAATCGTCGCCCATCAATTCCCTTCAAGTAGAATGTTCTGATCCTCCTCTTTATTTAAGGCGTCAATTATTTGCTGACAAATTTGTTCTTAAATGTTTAAATTCTAAAAGTCATCAGATTATTCCCAGAGTCTCGTTGTTCAACGACTCAACACATTCATCTACAATCAGAGCTCGAACTAAACCTCTCCCTGCCATCTGTAAAAATTTTCGCTCTCTCTCAGAGCTTCAAATTATCAAAAATGATCTTCTTCCTTTGTACAAATTAAAATATAGTCACGTCACCCTATCCCCAACGATATTAGAAGGGATCGGCATCCTTAAAAGTCATTCCAATCTCCCAGCCCGTACTGTCAATAATATGTTCAATGACATTATTTATTCTAAATGGCCCAACTCTTCTCTTTTATTTACTGATGGCTCCAAATCTCCGGACTCTCCTAACTGTGGTATTGGTATTAACGTTTACCACAATAATTCTAATGAAAGAATATTTTATTCAATTTCAAACCAATTTTCAATATTTTCTGCCGAGTGCATTGCGATTATTGAATCTCTCAAATATATAATAAAAAATAATTTTGAACATTCTCTTGTTCTCTCTGACTCTCTCAGTTCCCTCCAAAAACTTAAAACAAGTCCTCTTCTTCATCCTGATGATCACTTTGTATGTCTTATTCGAGTATTGATAACCTCCATTCAAAGCTCTGGAAAAACTGTCACTCTGATTTGGATTCCTGGACATGTTGGCATAGTGGGTAACGATATTGCTGATTCCTTGGCAAAACAAGGAGCGTCTAACCCTACCGTTACCCTCGTAAACCATATTCCCCTGTCTGATATTTTTTCCATCATCAAAGATAGATCCCGCAATGATTGGACAGAGTATTGGAACATTGCTAGTCAATCCAAGGGTGCCCGCTACGCCTCAATACAAAGGACTATCCCATCAAAACCGTGGTTTCAAAAATTCCCCCATTTTTCCAAAAAAGAAATCTCCTTACTTATTCGTATGAGAATCGGACATTGTTCCGTTCCTTCTCACCTTTATAAAATTCATGTGCTTGACTCCCCAGATTGTACGTTCTGTGGTCTAGATGTGGGAACTTTAGATCACATATTTTTTGATTGTCCCTCTCTAAATAAATATCCTCTCTTCTATCAAGCGTTATCAAAAATTGCCTCTCCTCCATTCAACATCTCATCTCTTCTAAGTCTGAACTCTACTCCAATCTTCCATAAAATTCTGAAATTTGCACATTTAAATAAAATTAATATATAAATTCACCTTTCCTTTCTCTGTAATTATAAATGATGGCCTAGAACACCCTTGAAGGGTGAAAGCCAGAAATAATTGAAAAAAAAAAAAAAAAACCTTTAGACGCCCAGTGGTCCCGTACGGGACCGCAGATTTTTTTCGTTCGATGCCCAACGGTCCAATACGGGACCGGTGCGGTGATTGTGATGCGAATATTTCACAAAAAAATGCTTTGGCAGTGGGCTACCTTTATTGCACGAGGTGAGAAATAGGCGTAGGACTTCGTATTTTTAGTAATTTTCATGAATTTTTTTTAACACATGAGGAATACGTATATACATTCTGAAGGATTTGTTGGAACTCGGCGCAATCCCGCAGAATCACACAAAAGTATGCGAGAATTTGATGGAACCCGGCGGAATCTCATAGAACATTCCATAGAGTCTCGGCGTGGGAACACATTTCCTAGCGGTCATTTTACACATACATATTCAAGAGTATATTCTAAATTTTCAAATATTTTCCTCAAAAAATAACGGAGATATCAACTGCCGCGCATTGTAAGTCGCCACCCGGCTGGACAATTTGTGGTCAACTCTTGGAGTTCACAATTTTTATCCGAAATCAATTTTTCAAAAAAATGTAGTTTTTTATTAGTGTTTCTTCTATTTGAACCTCACTTCTTACAAAAAAATCGAAAATTAATATTTTTTCGATAAATGTAAAAATTTAGTACTAACGATTTTTTAACATTCTTTTAAACGTTTTTTTGCCACAAAAAAATAGTTCAAATAAAGATATTGTTTAAGATTAAACAGAGCGCATTTATACAAAGAAACTATGACCTTAGTTTGATAACGATTGACCAAAAACTGTAGGAGCTAGAGGTTACACAAATTCGAAAAAAGTAGTTTCGAGAAAAATGCGTTTGAAAATAAGAGTGGCAGTAAAATAGTGGTAATTCGACTGAGAGATACTCACTCAAACGCATATAACTTTTAAATGGCATGAAATTTTGGTTTGAAATTTTCAGAAAATATTTTTGAATAGTTCTACCATCGATTTATGAAGAAAAAACAATTTTTGAAGCTTCCACGCCAATTTCCCCCCTTAAAGGAACCTTTAGACGCCCAGTGATCCCGTACGGGACCGCGGATTGCGTCGTGCAGTTATGGTGCAATTATTTCATGTTTCGGCAGTGGCTACCTTTATTTGGCTACTAAACGTATTTTGGAATGCTATTTTGGAAAGACTAAATAAAGTGAGTGCTCAAATTTAGAGCTCATCTGTTGATGTACTGACGGTATCTGATTTTTATGGATCTCTTCTCGAGTATATTATACCAGAGCAAGAAAACTTTGATTATTTCGAAGAAAGTGCAATTGAAATGAGCACACTTTAGCAATATCACAGCGACATTCATAGTAAGGTGACCCTAAGAGAAAAAACTTTATAGACGAAACATCAAATGAGGATTTTGAAACAACTTCCTGACTGAGATCTGAATTAGAGGTAAGGCATATGCGAAGGCACAAGGCATAATATGAAGGCATAATACTTCAAAGAAAAAAATCATTTAAAAAAAATGGGTGAATTTTCATCTCAAAGAGTCTCAGAAAAAACTCAGTCTCTTGGGCAATGATTTTGAAGACGATTTAGTTCAGGAATGGGTACACTTTCAAGGTCACATTTTCTCTAATAAGATGGCAGAGAAACCTGAATCTACATCATTACTAAATCTTTTAAAGGAAAGTTTTTGAGAAAACTGTGCAACGTTTACCCAAACTTGGATATAGTTCTCCGCGTTGCACTTTGCACTCCGGCCACAAATTGTTCTGGAGTTTTTCCTGTTTAAAATGAATGAAGAAATACCAAGGTCAAATAAAAAGGTCTTCATTATCGCAAGAAAAACTTTACTCTTCGGATCTTCTATGCATAGAAGCAACTATGAAGCTATTATAAATGATTTTGTCAAATAAAAAATCAGTAAAAAATTGTAATTCTTGTTTCGTGTTACACTTTTGTTTTACAAATAATTTATTCTTTATTTCATTTTTGAATACCTACCTAACCGATGTTTGAATATTTATTTTTAAAATAATTGTGCGTCACCTAATAAAAGTCTACAAGTGAGTGATGATAGGTGGCAACTTCTAAGAAGGGGGAAGGGGCGGCGCAAATGAAGTGGCCTATACCAATGAAATGTGTAAATACGGCCCTGGTCTGGAGTGAGCTCGGGCCCAGCGCTCGCTCAGGAGTGGCGCTTGGTGCTGGAAGGCTGCGATCACCACTATGTTATCGGAAGCCATTAGCCGCATCCTGGCTCCAGTGACCCGGTGTCTCATCAGACCGGCGAATCCGTGTAGTCCTAGCTCCGTAAACATTGAAGATGCGCTGCTGTATCTTCTGTATCCAAATATAATTCTGCAAGCATCATTATATTGGATCTGGAGTCGTTCTATTGAGCTGGTACGGTAGTGACACCATGTTTCACATGTATATAGGTTAGTGCAAAATGCATTGAACAATGTTTTTTTTACATTGTTACTGCATTTGAAGAATCTTCGGGCAATCATATTAGACAGTATACTGATACTTCTCCGCTGTCGTTCAATATCACCGTCATCCGAGAGGTCTTCAGTAATAATGTGTCCCAAGTATTTTACATTCTTAGATGCGTTTATGTTTTCCTCATTAAGTTTTACAGGGAGCATTTTCTCGGGATTTTTTCCATGGTGGAATGCGATTAGTTCCGTCTTCTTGGGGTTGTACATCATGTTGTGGTCATTTGCATATTCTTCACAGATTTTTAATAATGTTCTCAACCCCTTGATCGACGGAGCTAGGAGAATCATGTCGTTCGCATAACTTATGTGATTTAGGCATAAATTATTAATACGACAGCCCGCCCTGGTGTCCAGGCGATTTGATAATTCGTCCATGTATACATTGAACAGGATTGGGGACATACACCCTCCTTGCCTTACTCCTGATCGCAAATATATCGGTTGGGAGTACGTACTTGCCCACCGTACAACGTTTTCCTGCTGAGAGTGCCATCGGGATAGTGTGTTGATATACATAGTAGGTATATTTCTAGCTTTCAATTTCTCCCATAAGGTTTTATGACAGACCCTGTCGAACGCTTTGCTCAGATCTAAGAAGCATCCGTATACAATAGTTTTTCGTTTCTTGTAATATTCTATTATTTGCTTAGCAGAGTATATTGCCATATTAGTGGATAATCTGTACTTAAAGCCCATCTGATTGTGTTTAGAATTGAGTTTACCTTCTATTTCAATCAGAATTACCATTTCAAATAGTCTTGCAATTATAGTTGCCAGGGATATTGGCCGGTAATTGCTGGAGTTGGTCATATCGGGCTTTCCTGATTTCAGGATCGGGGTTATAATGGTTTTCGTCATTGCACTCGGTAAATGGTTGTGTTTGAGGATTGCATTGAACAGAATGTTTAGTAGTTTAGGTATGTATCTACCTCCGTACCTTATGTGTTCAATACTTAAACTATCATGTCCCGGAGATTTACCGGCCTTAGTAGCTTTGATGGCCTTCATTATATTATTTTCAGAGAGGAAGACGTTTTGTCCATCATATTCTATAATATCAGGAGCAGTCGGTGCTTCGTTTCCAGAAATATCTGCAAAGGTTCTTCTAAATGTCCTGGCGATTTCCTCCGTATTTGTGGACCCGTCAATTTGGCTGGCGATTCGAGCGTTTGGTTTGATCAGATTCAGAATGCGTCAGGCGCTCGGAGCAGCCTGACGCATTCTGGCCGGTCTCGTTATCCCTTATTAAATAAGAGGGATAATTAACATTTTGAGACCTTAAAAGTGTCAAATAATGTTTATTACTCTGTGTACATTACATATGTACTTACCGAAAAAGAATGTCTATTATAGCACAACAACGAATTGATTATGAGTAAGTTATGGACGATTTTCTAACTGAGGAAATTGATAAATTAACAGATGTTTCACAGTATATTTGCGACGATTCAAAACAATGTAACAAACTATTAAAAAAAGTCCCAAATGTTTTCATTGTTCTGCACCAAAACATCAGAAGTTTGCAAAAAAATCTGGATGAATTTGTAATAACACTAAACCTTCTCGAAATATTACCGGACATAATTGTTTTAACAGAAGCACACTTAAATATAAATAACGCTGCCGCACTGTACGACATCCCTAACTATACATATTATTCGTCCAAAATGCATATTAATAAGAACTGTGGTATTGCTGTTTTCATTTTAAATAAACACAATAACGTCACAATCACTGAAATCAACATGAAACTAGCGAACTGTCTAAAACTGAACTTAAAAGTAAATGAAGTTATATACAATATTATAGCTATCTACCGCACACATGGATCAAATCCAAACAGTTTCATTATAGAACTGGAACATTTATTGCTACAACTAAAAGGTACTTGTAACGTTGTCACAGGCGATTTTAATCTGAACATTTTAAAAGAGGTAAGCGGTAATCTAAAGGAAGATTATATAAATGTAATGACATCGCTAAACTATAAATCATTTATAAATAATCCAACACGGAATGTCAGAGGACAAATTCCTTCCTGCATTGATCACATATGGTGCAACTCAAATAACAATGACAAAAACATGTCAATATTATGGAAAACCAGCATAACCGATCACTACACCTGTATATTTGTTACCAACATTGATAAAAGAAGTACCAACTCTAATACAACTGACAAAAAAAAATATGAAAAAAAAAATTTAAATATGGAAATTTTAAGAACAAACCTTAAAACGGAAACCTGGACATCCATATTTGAATCGGAAAATCCAAATACCTGTGCTGAGAATTTCGAAACAGTTTTCCAAAACCACATAAACCTGTCCACACAAATAATTGTTTACAAACCAAAATCTAAGCACAGATTAATAAAGCCATGGATAACTCATGGACTAGTGATTTCAATCAGAAATAAAGAAAAATACTACCACCAGTGTAAAAAATTCCCAAATGATGAAAAAATCGCCACTTTCTACAAGAAATACCGAAACAAACTTGCGCTTTTAATTAGACTGACAAAAGAAAAATATTTTCGTGATAAAATAAAAAATGCTGGTCAAGACAGCAAAGGGTTCTGGAAAATCATCAATACAATAACGAACAAAAGCACAAAACAAAAATTATCAAATGAAATTACTCATCAAGGAATCAACATCAACACCGAAAAAAATCCAAAACTTTGTGGTAATATTTTTAACGATTACTTTGCAAATGTAGGCTCTAATCTTGCTTGTAATATTACACCAAACAATAGACAGACTCCCCAACCAGAGCAGAACTCAAATTTTGAAGAAGGTTTTCACACATTTGCTTCAGTAACTCAAAAAGAAGTTGAAAACGCCGTATTAAGTTTAAGGGGATCAGCAAGCCCTGGCTATGACAACATAACTGTACAAACATTGAAAGCCGTACGTGAGATAATCAGCAAGCCAATTGCACATATAATAAATGTTAGTTTGAAGAAAGGTATATTCCCGAACAACTATAAGAAAACTATTGTCATCCCTGTTTTTAAATCTGGAGACGAAAAAAATATTTCCAACTATCGTCCCATAGCACTCACATCAAACATAGCAAAAATCTATGAAAAAATTGTTAAAAAACAACTTAACAACTACATAAAATCAAAGAAGATAATGAGCCCAAACCAGTTTGGATTTAGAGACAATCTCAGCACTCAAGATGCAATTGCTAAATTAACTTCAACAATAATACAAAATTTAGATAATGGAGAAAAGTGTCTTGGTATATTCATCGACCTACGCAAGGCATTTGATAGCATATCACACTCCAAACTCAATGAGAAACTCATGCAAATTGGTTTGGACGGAACAGTACTGTCATGGTTCCAAAGTTATCTAAAAGAGAGATTTCAATCCGTCAAAATAAATGATACCCTAAGTGAACCCAAAACCTCATCATTTGGTATACCGCAAGGAACTGTCATCGGTCCAATCCTTTTTATTATATATGTTAATCAAATGTTCACTCTTCCCATAGTTGGAGATATCATATCTTATGCAGACGACACAGTAGTTATCACTAAAGGGAAATCATGGGAGGAAACGATGATTAAAGCAAATACAAATATAAACATACTCAAAACATGGTTTGACCTAAATTGTCTCTCACTAAATACAGAGAAAACTTATTTTATTCCATTCTCTTTGAAAGAAAAAAATGTCGAGAACAATATAACTATTAAAATCCATTCATCACAGTGTGAAAATAAAAGGGAATGCAACGATGACAATTGCCTACAAATAACATGCAAAAATAGTATTAAGTATCTGGGTGTCATTGTAGACAAACACTTAAAATGGAACGAACAAGTCGAAAATACGGTAACCAGAGTAAGAAAACTTATTTACATATTCATTAGATTGAGAAACATTCTATCATCTAGTATGATAAAAACTGTTTATTTCTCTCTTGCCCAATCTATTCTAGAATATGGTATAATCGGGTGGGGGGGAACTTTCAAAACTAACCTCCAACCTGTAGAAAGGGTACAGAGGTTGATTCTAAAAGTTATCACACGTAAACCATCTTTATTTCCAACAATACAACTATTTAATTCTTTTAGGGTACTCAGTTTAAATAAAATTTTCAAAAAGAACACACTGTTACAAACACACAAAGATCATTTTAATTCTACAACAACAATCACAAAAATAAGTAACCGTTCAAGATCACGTGGTAATCTAGAAATCCCTAAATTTAATACGAGTGCTTTTCAACAACATTATACTTATCAAGGCATAAAATTTTTTAATGCCCTACCATATAAAATTAAATCCGAAGAAAATTATAAAGTCTTTAAATTACTAATAAAACAACTGCTTGATCAACCAAACACTAATTATAAGTTTTAATTTCAAAGAAAGAATTTCTACGTATATTTTTTGATTACAATGTACTAATTAGTAAAAATTGATCAAGTCTTAATTATAATTTTATGTACTTTATTTCAACATTAATCACTTAACTCCATCATTAATTAACAAAAAATAAATTATAAATTAATGTAGTCTTCTTATTGATTGCACATATCCTCTTAAAATATTTCATCAACTTTCGAACTGAAATGTAAGCGATTATTGTCGTAAAATAACATTATGTACCTACTCCTGCAATATTATCAGTTAATCCCATTGTCAGAATCAACTATATGTACTTACCATCTCAATCACCTACCTATTAAGAGAAATGCAATAATATTATTTTTATTTTTACTACTTCTATTGTATATTATTACTTTTAAAATATCTATACTACATGTATATCTAATTTAGCAACTGCTACGTTAGTATATTTCTTTATTTAATATTTGTTTTTTATTCATAAGTTTTATTTGTTTCTTAATTTAAAAATATATAGTATATCTTATTTTTTATCTTTTTTCTGTAATGACACGACTCCCCAATTTAAACACGAGAAATTTTTTCTCTTTTAAATTGGGTAGATTCATTAACAAGAAATTATTTTATTTGTAATTATTTTTAAGAACCATGTATTTTCCTTATGTAAATCTGTTATATGTATGTATATTTCAAAATAAAAAAAAAAAAATATGTGAACTCAAAATAATTTTATCGTAATCAGTGTGGACGTATAACGAGTTTTAAGAATATGTGCATATTGTTATCGTGATTCATTAGATGCGAAGTGTTTAAAACCCAGGATGGGTAGCGAACATTTACCAGATGTGGTCATTTGTTCGGTCGTTGGGTGTCATAGCCGTACCCCTGCGCACCCCGCACCTTTACTGCAACCCCTGCTGCTCGCTGCTACGCCCGCAGTCGCTGTATTTATGACTGTGGAACATATGACCCGTTCGGTGTGTGGGCCACCGAAGTGGTCTTCTAAGAAATGCACCAGAGAAGAGAACCAACTGATGACCTCTGCAATCTCTGCATCCCTAGCTGCCCCCGCTACCAACCGCCCGCGCCTGCCCCCCGCCCCTAAGCACATGGACTAGAAAGTCATGGGACTGAGCCCGCGCCCTTCGGTTTCTACCAGTGCCGTACGTATGGAGTGATAAATGACAAATTAAAATACCTAAGAGATAGTGTTTAAAACAACAATCAATAATAATAAACAGTTCCCAGTGACAATTATTACAGTGTATTACGAGTATATACATTTTCGTTAGCGTTGATTACATGTTATTTTTATGGTTTCTTTGCAATTGTTGTTATGAACTGCAGATTTATTAAATATAGGTTTTGAGTATGTGTGAGTAAGATTAAGTTAGGTTAAGTTAGATTAAGTAGATTAAGTTAGATTAAGTTAGACTAAGGATATTAAGTAGATTACTAAATACATAAGGTAAATGTATTATTGGGGGGCAAGAATGCCAATAATCCATGCGCTTGATAGCTGAAGGACGAGTTGTTACCTAGACTCCTACAAAGTTAAGTAAATTAGAATACGTACGTATAAAAAGATATTTTATTTAATTTATTCGGGGGCTGGAATTCCAACAATCCATGCGCTTGATAGCTGCAAGACGAGTGGTTATCTAGCCCCCTACATAGTTAAGTAAATTGAAGTACGTACATATAAAAAGATATTTTATTTAATTTATTGGGGGGATAGAATTTCAATAATTAGCTGCAAGACGAGTTGTTATCTAGCCTCCTAAGTTAAGTAAATTCTAATGTAAAATTCATGCTAATTTGTACAGCGCTCTTGAGGCGATTTTTCGCAAAAACAGCGCTATATAAGTTGTCCAAATTTATTATTATTATTATTATTGCTTTTCTTCCAGAATTGAGCAAACTGTTTTGTGTCAAGCGATTTTACGATTTCGTCCATCTTTGTTTGTTCGGCAGAGTTTTGAGGGAGAGTTTTGCAGTGTTTGAGGGCTCTTTTAAACTTCTTCCTTTTCTGTTTTCTTTCATCCGCAATGGGGCCTTGTGATGGTCTCCCGTTTTGAATCCACGTCATCAATGCCGATCTGGATTTTTCGTATTGTTCCTTGACTTTTTGATTCCACCCGGAAATGTGACGATATGTTTTTGGTTCACTTTGATTGCTCTCCCGATAGAATACAATGTCGGCAGCCTTTTTTAGGGCTTCCACGATATCTATGTACATATTGTCCATGCTTTGCATATGATCGCATTTATCACATGTAGACTCAGAATTACATATGGATTCGGAGTGTCTTTGATATGTTACATGGAGTAATGGAGTAATAAGTCTAAATCATTTTGGACGGTCGCTAAACAATTGACAATGTTTTATAACCATGTAAGTATTTTTATTTCTAGCTAAGACTTGACTTTACTTGTCACTTCCATCTTCTTATACTTATGTCTGAATTGTTTCATTTATCATTCTTTAATCTTATAATTTACTCATTTTATAATTCGTGTACCTACTTTTTTTGTAAATCGGATGCACTTTTATTATTAAATAAGTGAGCATTCCATTTATGTTATGAATAGTTCCAATCAGTCAAAAATTATACTTTAAGAAACTATAGAAAAATAACTTTTTCTTACATATTCTTGACATATAAAACAAAGTCGGATTATTTACACCATTTATAAGTCAAGAACGGCTGGACCGATTTTTATAATCTTTGATTTGTTGGATTTGTCTCCACCGAATAGCAGAATAGCTATTAAAATATTGGTAAAATTCTCGAAAAAATATGAAAAAAAATCTTTTCCTCATACATTTTGTAAGGAACGATTTCTCATCTTTTGAAAGAGAATTTTGAAATATAATATTGAATATTGAGTGAATTCAAAAAATTCAAAAACATCAAATGTTAATGCGCTGATGTATTGTATTGTGTTTTGCCTATTGCTCTCAATGCGTACCATGACGTGGTGCGACTTCTTAGAATAATCTTTGTGTATTTGAAGCAGCGTATTTTTTATGTGTATTTTTAGAGGTGGTTAAGAGGTTGAATAATCTGATGGTTTCTAAGTAATAATTTTGACTATTAATATTTGAGTAATTTCCAGTGGCAAAATTGAGGTTTGTAAGCTCCCCCCCCACGCAACGATACCGTATTGTATTATTGAAAGGCTAGAGCGTAGTATATATTTTTAAGTTAAGTATATTTCTTAAATTAATGAATATGTATATAAGTGTTCTTAACCTATTTATAATATTGGTAATTTTAGTCTCCCACTTAAGGTCACTATCTACTGTTAGACCAAAATATTTTATTTATTTTCTATGCATAGACAGTCATTAATTTGGCATTTTAATATTTTAGTGGTGCATTTTTTTAATGAATTTTAATATTTAAGGCGAGCGATAGAAAGTTTTTTTTGTTACTTATACTAAAAAGTATATTATAGGTTTTTTCAATGTTTAATGTTAATAAATTTTTGTCGATCCATTCTTTAAAGGTGTTGATATCATGATTAGCAGTTATTTCAAGTTCATTCCACGAATTTGCTTGGAATATAATTGCAGTGTCATCTGCACATGAAATAAGTTTTCCTGTTATTGGTAATTCAAAGATATTATTAACGTACAAGATGAATAGAAAAGGGCCCAAAATCGTGCCTTGTGGTATTCCAAAGTCGCTTGTACTCAGTTCACTAAGAGTGTTTTTTTTATTCTTACATATTGATTTCCAGAGTTCAGGAAACTTTCTATCTATGTTTTAGCGTTATCTATAATTCCGATGTCGTTAAGCTTGTATAGTAATTTTTTGTGACTTACGCTGTCAAAAACTTTCTTGATTTGATTTTGATTTCTATGATTGCGTCCTCTATGGTTATTTTTGCGCGAAACCCAAATTGTTAGTTACTCAATATAATATTAATTCCAAAAAATAAAATATTATTTGCTTTTTTTACTACCTTTTAGCTACCTTTTCAAATTTTTTCAGATATTTTATAATACTGAAAATTGTTAGTTACTCAATATAATATTAATTCCAAAAAATAAAATATTATTTGCTTTTTAGCTACCTTTTCAAATTTTTTCAGATATTTTATAATACTGATGTAGGTCGGTAGTTATTAATTTCTTTAGAGTCACCTGATTTATAAATATAGTTTTTTTTATATGGATGGAAAGATTCTCTTTTTAAGACTTGTTTATAATATATGTAATAGGTTTTCTCAAAAAGATAATATTATTTTGATGTTTTGAAGATTTTTGAAGATAAGCTTATGTTATGTACGGAAAAAATAGCCTGCTGGTGGCTCCACAACATCAAGCATACATCCGCTTTTCATTAAACCTGGTATACGAGACCTATAGGCCTGCACAACAACTGTAAATAATAAGCGCCGGCACACAGAGACGGCCGAGAATTGCAATGTCTTAATAAAGATGTTTTCTCGCTTTGACGGCTGTTGAAGATCCGCAGCAGGCTTACTGTAGAATGCATATATATGTATTGTGAGGAGAGTGTCTGGTTACCGAAGCGTTCATCTTCCGCCGCGCATTGTGAGATGGAATGCTCTTGCATCGGAGCATGTAGGCTGCGGTAGACCTTGGTTGTTTATTCTAGAAGCGCTGTCAGTGGCCCAGTATAGTCAGGAGTGCGGCTAGCAATCGAGATGGGCTGCGCTCCAGATGTTGTGTGTTCTCGAGTTATAACGTATCCAAGGGAACAGCATTCAAGGCTGGCACGGTCGCAGCAACTCACAGGCTGGCTTATCAGTTGACAGGCGAGGCGACACCACCAGGCTAGAGAGGTGCCGTGCTCGGGGCATAGGGGCTCCGGGCTAGGAAGCCCAAAGCATGATGGCCAGGGAAAGCGCAGCGACTTCAAAGGCTTGGTAAGAAGCAGCAAGTTCAGAGGTGCCCGAGATAAGGGGGCTCCGGCGTCATCATCAGGGCAGAGAGATGCGAAGCTCGGTGCAAGGGGTCCCCGGCTAGCAGCCCGGAGTAAAATAGCCTGTGCTTAGGCATTAGCGTTTTGTAGGTGTTGTTCAATATGTGCGGGATGATGAAACCCGCACAACAGAAAGAGAGACTGGCGTCTTGATTAGGTAAGTCCAGTAAAAATGGATGTTTCTCCGACGACTGTTTGTGATGACTGAATAAACGTTATTTGCTGAACAGACCCAGCGCCGGATCTGCCATACGTTCAAAAACGTGCAAAAAACCTGGCGCCAACTCCGAAGGGGCGCCGTGAGAAAATAAATATTGTATGAAAAATTTGTTATAATATTCCCTGAATCGTTTAAAAATTACCCATAGTACGAAATAATTATTACGCTCTAGCAACACTTTCCAAAGATACAGACTGCGCACGCATCTGGTTTTAATTCAACGAAATTCAACGATTTACGAATTTATAGTCAGTTACAGAATTTTTTTACAAATTCCATATATTTAGTTTAAACGTAAGATCTATTTTTCCATATATCTTTTACTGTCTTTTACGACGAATGAGTGCAATCCAAATTCATTAACCAATCACAGCGCCGTACTTTTATTCAAGTGAACAAACAAATCGACGGCGCCTTTCAAAGTGCTTTTGTACGATTTAAGTCTCTAGGAGAATGTGGTTAAAGACCATTTTCTTATGAAATCTTCAGTAAATTCAAAATTCCATTAGCATAAACATCGCACGGTTTGCAAGGTTGCAACTTGTTAACAGTCTCATCATTGTTTTGACAGTTGAAGTTCCTTAAATGTACCTATAATTAATTTCTATTAGATTTGTTATTTTACAGTCAGTAATAATCAGTGTAAGCGTCTTTCGTAAGCCGTTTATACCATAGATACGTTCGTGTTTGTTCGCTCAACACATAACACAGGGGAAATGGAAATGCAAGGTACAAATTTGAGGTTATATTATTAGATTTTTTAATTTATAACTACATTTCTATTGGTTGTTAGAGGTTGTGGATTGTGGATTACAATGAATAGAACAATAATTAAAAAAAAACTTTCAGGCTCGCAGAATCTAAAACTTAGAATTAAAGAGCATAATGACATAAAAAAACTCGTTTCCATTGGGAATTTTTTAATTCCAATTTCTCCAGCACCGATAAAAAATGATGTCCGGCGCAATGACGTTACAATGGTCCCGAGCACATCTAAACAGATATCTATCGCACAAATTCCTCCGGTCGAATTATTAGAAGATAAAAATAACGTTACTGATAGCAGTTTAAATTTAATTCTGTTTTCAGAGCTTGAATTGAAAGATCCCGGATGCTGGCCAAAGTTATCTCAAAATTCCATTAGTTTATTAGTTCAAGAAGGTCCTGTACAATTGAAAGGTTTTGATTTTCCTATTACGAACAAGCGTAAATTTAATACTAAGTATTATTACAAGAAACTGCCTAATGGAGAAGAATTACATAGATCGTGGCTTATTTATTCGAAAAGTTTAGATAGGGTTACACCCTTAATATTGATTTTATTTGATAAATTAGTGTAAAAAAAAAAATTGGGGTAAACGAATTTTTAATCAAAATAAAAATGTAGGGGGGGGGGGGCGCCATCGGTACCTACTGCACAGGGCGCTAGATTTCGTAGATCCGGCCCTGAACAGATCTTTTTTAGTGGCAGCTCAGTTCGTTTCATAATATTTAAATAACTAACTAACTAACTAACCATCACGCCGTTTCCCCGCAGGGGTAGGCAGAGAGGACGGACCGCCAAACATCCCGGTCTTGGCACACATTCCTTGCCTCGTTTACATTCATACAGCGTCTCATACATTCTCTTCTATTATTCTGACTCTTGACATGGCCCGACTCAAGTTTCTGATTCACTTGGTCGTGCCATGTCTTTCTTGGGCGTCCTCGACTTCTTCTACCATTCACATTTGCGTCATATATTCTCCTTACACTCCTTTCCTCGTTCATTCGCTCTACATGCCCAAACCATCGGAGCGTTCCTTTCTTGATCTTACTCATTACGCTTACATCAGCCTTGCATTCTTTGCGGATTTCCACATTTCTCACACGATCATACATGGTTTTACCACACATACGCCTCAGGGATCTCATTTCTACAGCGTTCAGTCTACTTTCATCCTTCCTCTGCCAGTTCCATGCCTCACTGCCATACATCAGGGTAGGTACCAGTACTCCATTATGGACGGCTAGTTTCGCGTCTTTGGACAGTTTTTTGTTGGTGTCAACGGCGTTCAGTCCCCCATTAATAGAGTTACCAGCATTCACCCTTCTTTCAATATCTCTATCAGCCTTCCCATCTCTCGTAAACATACTTCCCAAATAAACAAACTCATCCACCTGCTCCAAGTATTCATCATTCACAACTATATTGCATACTGATTTCGTACTCTCTCTTTCAAACACCATGACTTTAGACTTACTTACATTCATCATTAACTCATTCTTCATACATACTTCGTTCATCCTTGACACGAGAGACTGTAGATCTTCCATACTGTTAGATATCAGCACCGCATCATCAGCATACAACAGGCAACATACTTCCAGATCACTCAATTTCGCGCCCAATCCCAAAATTTATTTAAATTATATTTAAATTCTTGTAAATATTCCTATTCTGGGATCATGAATCATGTCACGTTGAAAGCATTTCGCGAAATGAATGCAGGTAAATTTTAAATGCAGGATATTTTATCTTCGATAATAATGTGAGATATAAAGAGTCTATCAATTTTCATCTAGTTGCATAACACGTTCGATACATGTGGGTTGCGTGGTCCCTAAAACTAAAACCTTACTCGCTCAACGAAAATTCTGGTTCATCGCTCCTAAAATACATAATGCACTGAGTACCGACATAAAGTCAAATAATTCTAAAACCCTTTTTACTGCCCATGAATAACATTGGATAATTGAAAGGGGACGAGCATTCTTCAAAGAATACATGTTTTGTTAAAATTATTTTAAAAAAATGATCTATGACACCTTTTTTCCAATTTCTTTCATAGCATGAATTTCAAATGTGACCATAAACATGTACTTTGGAGACGAATACCTTCCAACTTTTATTTCTATATTCGTTAGAATATTTTTCCTTTCTTTTTCAGCTTTTTTAAATGTTTGTATTTGTATTTATTTTTACTTATCCATCCTGTTTTTTTTTTCCTTTCTTCTTACTTAATTTTCATTATCTGTTTCTATAAAATTATGTTTTTTGGATCTTATATGAATAATTTCATATATGTCTACCACAACATAAGCATGAGTATGATAGTTAAAGAAATCCCAAAAATTGCAACTTACAAAAATTTATTATGTGATAAAAAAAAAACTTTAATTATAGGCGGACGATGTTGCTAGTGTATTGATGGAAGAGTTAGCCAGAAGAAGAACTGATCCGTGAGGCCTCGGCGGGAACCAGATGCATTTGATAAAGTCACATACCTTAGTTCCCTCGCCGGAGCCTCCTTGAGGAGTTACCAGAGGTATTGTTGTTTTTACCTGCATAGAGGGACTCCTTTTAAATATAAACGCAATATTTCACATTGGTTTGTGGAAATTGCTGCCTGGCAAAAAGACCACTTGTAATAATACGTACTTAAATTTAAAAATATATATATTTACCCCTTCCTTAATCCGTCTTATAATGCTGCCCAACTGGGTGGCGACTAATTTCCCTGTCTTTACATATTGCCCAGGGGCACTCCACATCAAAAATAATTACACAATGAATATATTCTGATTCTTCCATATGTTTATATTTTTACATCAGCTTCACACAGGAGGCCCTGAGGAAAATAATTTCCCTCAGAGCCTATGTCATCTTTTGGGATGCAGTGTTGAGGTTTTTTTTAAGGAAATGGGAGAAAGGTATATGGGGTGGGTAGGAATCAGGTGGTCAGAGTGTCCAGGAGTGACGGACGTATGAATCTATCCCTTCATCTGTGGTGCAAGTCCATAGGTCAAAAATCTCCCTCAACCAGTCTCTCCAAATCCGTTAAAAAAATATTGAAGATTTGTTTAGGGGTGTGTGCCTTAATAACACAACAGGGATATCATGCCATTTGGGTATTTTATACCCTTATTCGAGATCCAGATAAATGAAAACATTCAAACGTAATACGCAGATAATAAGTACATAAGAAGAACATGATAAATCACTATAAGGGTATGTTTCAACTTTCAACCTCATGCTAAAAATAAACTTCTTCAATTTCAGGACAAATATCAGTATGGGAAATTCAATAAAAAAGATTTAAATTTAAGTTCGAACAAATTTTATTAAAATCAAAAAAGTATTAATATTATTTAACCATTATGATGCTTTCATATTATTTCATATTTTCACGGCAAATGTATTATCGGGCATTACTTCATATGACATTTTATTAAAAAAATATCAGTTAATAACCATTCTGCATTGTTTTAAAAGGAAAATATACGTATATCCTTCTGGGCAGCGTGACATTTGCTGAGCTCTAACCATGGTAAGTGGAATAGCGTCATTGTTAGGATAATCGGAATAGGCTGATGTTCTGACGTCCTTGGTGGCTTGAAGGTCATAACCAAAACGGGGGTCATGGTATGCTTGAATATCCTCTCTGCAACTCCAGTTTTCCATCAATGTATATCCATATGGACACGGGTACCGATACAGAATACCACTTGGATAGGTAGCACCAAATCCCACGAAAAGAAGCAGAAGAATCGCACTACTGATGAAACGCATTGTAAATCGTTTTGAATAATGAATCTCTAGCCACCGCTTTATATACTGGTAGTGCAACTCTCTTGATAAAAGAATAGTTTTTTTTTTTTTTTTTTTTTTTTTTTTTTTTTTTTTTTTTTTTTTTTTTTTTTTTTTTTTTTTTTTTTTTTTTTTTTTTTTTTTTTTTTTTTTTACAGTGAATACCGCACAAGAATCTCAACTGCTCCCGTCTGGAGCCAGTGAGACTATGGCATCCCCAATTGGGATGTTGTGAGGCTGAAGGTAGTGGGGAGGGGAAGGAGGTGGGGAAGAGGAAGGTTGGGAAGTACCTGGCTATTCAGATCTGGTCACTAAACACGGCTAAAGCCATTTTCAAGCAACGTTTCAATTCTGAATGGTGGTCTTACACCAGGGCGATACTAATAGTATCTTCCACTCTGGAACATGCCGCAAATATACTGTATATTATTTTAAATGAATTAATTGTGAAATAACACAAATTAATCAAATAAAATTTATTTGCGCATGCCGGATTCGAACCCGCGACCTCCGGAATGTGAGTCAAGAGTCTTAGCCACTGGACTACGGAGGTCGTCGTTAAGTCGTTTGTCTATTTATTATATGTACGGGCCTTTCCCATTCATCACGCAACCACAGGGTGTTCCAATACTAATAATTAATAACTATATGTTTTCACATGAGAGAATAAATGAGTACCGTTTTCACAAAGAAAAATATCTTCAAATTTAAAAAAAAAATGTTTTCACAACGCCAAATATCCTGTACATTTTTAATATATATTTTTTGATGAAAATGATAATCAATGTTTGCTTTCACTCTAAATACCTTCCACATCTGAAATATTTTTAATAATGTTCAAAAATATATTCTTTCCACATAATAACCGACCGTAAATTTGTCATGTGATCTGCCAGGTCTGCTCTAATGATGGACACTGCAACTCTGTCCGAAACGTTGGCTAAAGAAAGAAGTAGCGCAACACGGCGTAACACCCCAAAAACAAATACTAACGAAAATGATTGGAAGCTCTTAATAAATTTAAGTCAATTTTATGAGATTATATAGCGCCAGCTCATTATGATCCAGAAGTAACATTGAAGATCGTTGCAGATGCCTCAAAAAAAGGGTTAGGAGCTACACTTCTACATATTCATGATAATAATTTACAGAGACCTGTTTCTTTTGTTTCTCGAAAATTAACTGAAGCGGAAAAGAAGTATTCAATATTGGACCTCGAGGCAACAGCTATTGCATTGCGTAAAAAAAATTTTTGAGTACATTTATGGAAGAGAGTACAGTTTAGAAATAGATAATGAACCGTTATGTAGAATTTTTGGTGAAAAGAAAGGTATCCCAGCATTGATATATATACATAGATGACTAATGACCGCGCCAAAGCATTGCCACTGTACATATGTCCAAAAGCATATGCCCACCTAACGTCAGTTCAGTGCTCACTGAGACGCCGACCGAGTTCAACCGGAACAAAACTATCTTCAAAATGAAAGAAGAAATGCGATTCAAGATCAGGAAAACATAATAAAGCAAGGGGAATTACTTTCCAAACGTAATTTTATTGTTTACATATTCATATTTAATTAAAAAACGCAGAAATTTAAATAAAATGTCAAAGTACTCTAAAACAGGTTCAGTGTTGCCACTAAAAAGTCATTTTGGTTTTCCCACAATAATGGAGAATACTTAATTTATGGAATAAGTTACTATGGAGGTAACCATATTAAAATATTTTGGAAATAATAATAAAAATTGTTTTAATCTTCGTACAAAATAGTTTATTAAAACTTATTTTAGTTTACTAAATAATAATCTAGTACCTAATTATATTTCTTTATGTATTTTATTTATTTGTTTCTTTACATGGTACCTAGGTCTAATGTATACAATTCAGTTTGTAAACTCACTAGGTCAAGCCTGCGTTGAGGTTAACAACTCTACAATTTAATAAAATAACACAAAAATAATATTGTTATTGAAGAACAATATTGTGGCATGTGATTAATTATGCCGTCGTATTATTGAAAAAAAAATTCGGTTGTTTTTTGAAATTCTGATATTTTTTTATCGATGTTTTCCAAAATTTGGGTTTTTATTTTTTCTAATTTTAAATCCATGTAAGAAGTAAATTTTGAAAAAACATCCTCTTCTGTGTTAATTAAAACATGTCTTCAGGTAGTGTATTCATTTTATTTTTGGACCTTGTGGTTGTTTGCAGATTTTCTTGCAGTTGGGAGTCGGTTTTTGCTCGAACTCATGGTCGCCCTCGCAGTAGATTGTTTTTCGGCAGAACTAGTATAATGCGCAAGCGCGGCTAGAGACAGTGACGCAGCAGCTGTATGGTCAGTGTAAGAAAGATGGCGATGATGTTAGCCAATCACAAGGGCTCCAACTACCTTCACTTATATTTCAATTTCACTTGTCACTATTTTGCGATATTAATTTTTGGAAATTTACTTGAATTATCCAAAATATACAAAAAATTATATCACCATTAGTGTAGTGGTAGTGAATACTAGAGTGAAATCGCAAGTGTTTCGGATTTTGTTTTGTTTACTTAATATACACAATTATGCGAAGTTTCTGACGGATCACTTTCACTGTTATTATTCTCGTATTTTTGATTTGGTAGGTAGATAGGTAGTGATTTATATTAATAATAATATTGCAGAGTACCATAAAGATGCAGCACGCCATGAGAAGTGGGTGGAAATAGATATGATTTGGACACTGTAACGCTGTCCGAAACGTTGGCTAAAGGAGGAGGTAGCGCAACACGGCATAATACCCCAAAAGGAAATAACCATAATGGGTGGAAATAATTCGATTGCTGAGAAAAGAACTTTGAAAACACTTTTGAAACACTTTCCGTTTGAGAATTATATAATGTTGGTTCAATAAAAATATTGTAACAAAAAATGTCTTAAATATTTCATTAGTTATGCTTTCTTTAAGTCGTATAATAAAACAAGTATTAAAAATAATTTTAATAATTTTATGTTATTACAAACTAACGTTAAAAAAAACTCTATTTTATTATGTATGTTGGGTAAAATTTCAAAAGGTATGCAACACTAAACCGCAATCGCAGGTTTGTGATTCTATCTTTGTCTAATCCTCGCGGTGCGGTCAGGCGGTATAGTTCTCGTGACTTGTGTAAGTGAGACAAATATATGTTTACTTTGAAATGTTTAGTGGTTTCAAAGCTACGTCTCGTGGTTGTAGAGTGGTTACGCTTTTTTTGACGCGCGGTAATGAAGTTTGCTTCTCTATTTATATACCATACCTCAATGATGCCTCAATGTATCCCAGGGTTAGCGTGCAACAGACTTCAACGCAACGGTGTAATTCTTTCGCCGTTTATCTCAAAGTGCAGTGCGTAAAATCTGCATTGAATTGTTCAGATTATTTATCACGCGTTCATAGAGGAACCGGTTCGCGAAGATATGACTTCGATACTCAAACTCTATGTTTATTCCAAATCAACAGAGATATACCAATAGACGTCGAGGAGTTTAAATCGGAATCAATTACGGATAAAATTTTATTGGACATTAAAAATTATCTCAGAACAGGGTAGCCAAATAAAATTAATAAAGATAATCCAAAATGGATTTATTGGATAAAACGGAATGAATTATCTATAATCGATGATCGCTTTTTCTGGAATCATAGGCTAGTAATTCCAGTAAGTTTAAGAGAATTTTTTTTAAACTTATTGCTCATTATTGATCTCATCTGGGTATAGCTAAGATGAAAGGTTTAGCTAGGGGCTGTTTTTGGTGGCCAGGTATAGATGAAAACATTGAATTTTTAGCGAGAGGATGCGAAATTAGTCCGGAGGTTCAACCATCACAACCAAAGAGCGAATTGACTTCGTGGCCAATAACTGAAGAAATTTGGAGTAAGGTGCATATTGATTATGCGGGTCCCATTGAAAATAAGTATTTTTTAGTGATTGTTTACTAAACATCGAGATGGTTAGACTATGTATATTAAAGAGGTTATTTAATTATTTCGGTAGTGTACAGACAATAGTGTCAGATAATGGAGCAGCTTTCATGTCGGCGGACTTCAAAGAGTTTTGTGAGATGAATAATGCCAAACATTTAACTACACCGGTAAATCATCCACAATCACAGAAATGCACCACACTGTACAACTGGCTTAGAACGAGCAATTTTAATTGGATGGAAATTAAGGTCTAACTTAAACAGTTTTGTACCGAGATAGGGGAAAGATAAGGATAATAGAATTAATAAAGAAACTAAAATAAAAATCTCTAAATGTCAGGAAAATCATAAATATTATTATAAAAGGAATAAAAAAAATCCAAGGGTTTTTCGAATTATCAATAAGTAATGGTAAGAGATTTTAGAGACCAAAACAATGATAAATGGGTACCAGGGAAAGTACGTAAACAATTAGGAAAAAAACTTTATTTAATTGAATATTGTTCTTTCAAAATCTGTATAATTTTGTGTTATTTTGTTAACTTGTATAATTATTGTTAACCTCAACACAGGCTTGTCCTAGTGAGGTAACAAATTGTATTGTAAACATTTTTACCTACAGTGTAAAGAAACAATAAATAAATAAAATAAATAAATTGAGGTTAATTTAAATAGTAAACTTATGTATTGAAAAAGGCATTTAGATCAGTTGTCTTAATTGTATGTATCATGGGAAAAGAACCCCAGCGATCCTTTAACCGCGTCTAAGACTAGAAGATTATCGGCAGATGAGTACGATATTCAGGGCCGGATTAACCATGTCGGGGCCCCTAGGCAATGCACATCTCGGGGCCCCTTTACCAATGGCAGACTAACGGGGGGGGGAGGGGGTTGAAGGGCCTCCAAAGCCTCCTTGTTCCCTTGATCAAATCCTAAACAAAGCTTTAAGGGGGGGGGGGGGGGGGTAAGGTTTTAAAACTTTTATTAGAATGTAAAACATGTCAGTATATTGAGTATTGTGTCAAAATTTCAAGTAAATCAGATCAAAACTAACGAAGGTAAAGCGTTTAAAGCGACCGGCTCTTATGCTCGATTCAAGTATATTTCGAGTACAAAAAATTTAAATCGGTTTTCTCGCAAACAACATTTCTGAACATCATAACTCAAAATCTTGACTTGACTTAACTGATGCTTTTGAAATTTTGTACACTATTTCTACACATAAATCAACAGGTAGTCAGAGGGAGTTTTTTTACCATTTTATAATAACAAACTCACCGAATTTTTTTAGCAAAAATCGCGTTTTTCACTTTAAAATGCTGCCAAAAATAACAAAAAATCAAAAAGAACTCCCTCTGAATACCTAGGAAAACATATTACCTTTTAAAGAGCGGATGATACTTTCAGTATCGCCCTGGTGTAAGACCACCATTCAGAATTGAAACGTTGCTTGAAATGGCGTTAGCCGTGTTTGGTGACCAGATCTGAATAGCCAGGTACTATCCCCACCTTCCTCTTCCCTATCTCTTTCCCCTCCCCTCCACCTTCAGCCTCACAACATACCCCAATTGGGGGTGCCATAGTCCCACTGGCTCCAGACGGGAGCAGTTTGGACTCTTGTGTGGTATTCATGTAAAAAAAAAAAATACATTTTGATTTTTTTGTTTCAAATGATCCGGTGACGAGTACTTGAGTTCACCACATAACAACTTGCTTTCGAGGCGCCTCCGGAGATTTGCTCTAAACTTATCTATAGATATTTTTAATTGAAATTTCAGGACACTGTAAAAAAATACTTTTTTAAATTTTTTTATTTTTTATTTCATTTTCTGAAAGATGCATTTGTTAAAAATGCTCTCATCAAATATTTTAAAGAAATATGAAAAATTGACGGAGATACACCATTTTATGTGAAATCAATTGAAACAGTTTGTACGTTGAATTCAGCAAAATTTTGAATTCAGCAAAAAATTCAGCAAAACTTTGAATGCGTTTTTCTCGAAACTTTTTAACACGTTTTTCAAGCTGGTTGACAACATATTAAAAAAACTATACATTCGATTTGCATGCACCAAGTCTTAATCTGTTGTAAAATCGGCTGTCTATGGTATAGGGGGAATTTTGATATCTAAAAAAATAAAAAAAGGCGGACCAGCGAATTTCATTTTCGATTTTTTATGGGAAATTTAGAGTGTTCATAAAAAAAATAGACTTTCGTAAAAAAATCCCGAAGTGGTGCCATAGTGACTGGATTTTCTAACTGTATAAGGCTTAGTGCATTCAAATCGGATGTATAGTTTTTCTAATATGTTGTCAACCAGGTTGAAAAACGTAGTTTCGAGAAAAGCGCTTTCAAAAAAAGTTTTGCTGAGGATAATTCAACATACAAACTGCTTAGAACGGTTTCATATAAAACGCTGTATCTCCATCAATTTGACCAATTTCCTCAAATGGTGAGAGCATTATTAACAAATGCATCTTTCAGAAAATGAATTAAAAATAACAATTTTTTTTGCAGTGTCCTTAAAGCCTTGTTTAGGATTTGATCAAGGTGACATGGAGGCATTTGGAGGCCCCCCAGAGTCAGAGGCTAGAGGCCCGTGTGAACTGAATAAAAAACAATACAATAAAATACAATAACCCTTTATTGCTCATAAAAGGACACATACATAGGAACAAAAAAAAATATATATATATATAATAAGTTGAGAGGTTTAATTCCTTTCTATTAATTTATAAATAAAACACTTGTGTTGCAAAGTTTTTTTAACTAAGAAACGACATTTATGTTTATTTATATCACTTTCCTTTGAATGGTTTCTTATAACCAAATCTCATATTTTAAATCAAATAATAGAAAAACAAAACAAGTGACAAGTGTTCTAACTGACAGTACAGGATTCAAATTTAAATGGAATATATTTCCTTTACATCTCCCCCCCCCCGGGAAAGAAAATTATTTCAAAATTTTTCATTCATCTTCGATATCTTATTCATGATTCATCAATGCAGGTGCTGGAATTAACTTCGAGATGCGGAAAAAAATTGATTCTAATTTTTTTCGACCAGTTTTTAATTTTCTTGTAAATTGAGTATGATAATAATTTTTCTATGATTTTGTAGGGTCCGATTCTCAATTCATCGAGCTTCTTCCTATTAAGTTTGTTTCTATTCTCCACAAAAACAGTATCACCAACTTTGAAGTTAGTGTGTCTCCTGGTTTTATCGTAAATTATCTTGTTGTAATTATGTGACTTTATAGTATTTTCCAGAGCTTTTTTTCTGTCTTGAATCAAATCGATGTCGGTCTTCTTAACTTTTAACTCATTTGGCAAAATCGTAACATCTGTGCCGTTAAGGAGGTACTGTGGCGCATATCTAGTGACGGTGTGCTCCGTTTCATTACAGTTTTTTACACAATTACGCGCTATAGTTTTCCAAGCCACTTTCGAGTCATTTACATATTGGATTAAGGTAAAGAAAAACATAAAAATATATTTTTTTAAATATGTGAATAAAAGGATACAAATAAAACCTTCTCTTTTTTTCGTAAGTTTTTTCCACATTTTTATTCAAAAATTTACAAAAAACGTAATATTCGAAATATTCGTATAAATCGAACTATAATAATTTTTGATGTGTACATACATGGATACTAATCACTAATAAAATAATTGTGTATGATAGTCCTCAAAGCAATCAGGGACGTTCAGGGTCACTACCAAAAGCCTAGAGCGTTCGGCATTTAAAATTTTATTGAAAACTGTCAATTATTGGTTTGTGGTTAAGTACCTGAGTTGCACACCCGGCAGGCTGCCGGGGTTTGTGGCCAATGGGTTAAATACCTGTCACCTTATTACGAATTAAAGCATCAATTAATTCAGTACTTAATACACCCGCCCGTATTACAGTAGTTGGTGTCTGCCTCCATTATATCCAAGGCTTGTTTGACAATCTTCATTAAATTGGCTAGTAATAATGCGCTACAAAGTTCTAGTTTCGGTATTGAGATGCATTTTAATGGTGCTAACATAGATTTGGAAGTAATTAATTGAGAATGTCGCTCATCTTGTGGGTCCATTGATTTAATGTAGATGCACGCTCCATAAGCCTTTTCAGATGCATCACAAAATGCATGCGTGAAGCCTTGGATTGGCATACATTTTGCATAGGTAATTAATTTCGCTACTACAATCATTGGGCCGAGCAGCCCTAACGGATCGAATGAAGATGCGATGCACGACAGTATTTGACGCTTGTTCAGAGCTCGGTTCGTTGGTTTTGTTATTATGTATGAGAAATAATCCAAGTCATTGTTCCAAGTTAAGCCCAATTTTTTTTCATTATTGGATTTGCCAGAGGAATTTTTCTCAAAATTTCTTGTTTCGGCGATTCCAGCTTGTCCCGCCTCGGATGACAAATTCAGCACATTGGACCTTCACTTTCGTAAGGTCATACCAGCAGATTGCAGCAGGTTTATCAATTGAACATTTAAGTTTTTACAGAACTACTCGCCTCTCGTCAATAGGTCGTCCGTATAAAAGTCCTCCAGTTTGACTTAAGTAGCTTTAGGCAAAAATATTCTGATTATCCATACCAATCTGTAGTAGGCATCTGTTAGCCAGGAAAGAGTAAGGTACCAAACCATATGTGACAGTTTTCAGCTGGTAATGTCGAAGTTCATATTCTGGAGATTCCCGCCGTACGTAAGCTGCGATCAGCTGCACACACGTTTATCTTCCGATACATCTTCTCGATGTCAGCTGTCATGGCGTATTGACGTTTTCCGAAACGTAACAATTGGGTATATAAATCCTTTTGAATGACAGGTCCTACCGTCAAGGCATCATTCAAGGAAATTCCATTAGATGTTTTAGCCGAACCGTCAAACACAACCCTTACTTTGGTTGTCGTGCTAGACTCCTTCAGGACAGCATGGTGTGGTAAAAAATATATGAGTTATGATCTCCAACCAGTTTATCACCCCCCTCCATGTTACATAGCTCCTGATATTATCTCATAAATTGCACATACTGCGATTTTAATTGTTTATTTGATGGCAATTTCATTTCTAGGCCATTAAATTTTTTTTCCGCCGTTGACGATGAACTTCCTAGTTTATTGATACAAGGGCGGCTTGGTAAACTTACTATGCATTTACCGTTCTCTGACATGAGTTGCATTGAAACTTGCTTCGCAAGCCTTTTCCTCGTGATTTTGAAATTTTATAGATTTCAATCCTTTACCTTCCAAAATTTCTCAATTTGATTTGCTTATTTTATTTATAGATAAATTACAAGTTTCTAATACTGGTCTTTTGTTGTGAAAGGTATTAGTCGGTCCCGATACAATCCATCCCAGCTGTGTGTGTTGGAGCGTGGGGCTGGTATCCATTTTCTCCCGGTCATTCGTTAGGATGTTCCAGAATTCTTCCGCCCCCGGCAGGATGTCGATTGGTGCAGAAACGTTGAATTTTGGATCGGCTAATTCCAACCCTGACGGTAATTTAATCTCGCTCCTGGGTATGGTTGTTTGCAGTATATTTGTAGTTATTTCCTGTAAAATCAAGCAAGATATTTTATTTTTTATAATCGGTTTTCAAAGAATACAATTCTACCCGCACACTTTTTCTTGTGTGGGTGATATTGTTGTGAATTCCATGACACCGGTTTGTTAATGTGATTAAATTCTAAATTTAGTCTTTTTGCATAATCCTCTCCCATGAATTTGGATCAGGCTCCAGAATCTATCATTACTCTGGCTTTACAGACATTGTTGTCTTTAACGATGATACCAACCATTGCCGTGGACAACAATACTAATTTCTCCACTCTACCTACCGCAGAGTGATTGTTAATTGATAGGACTCTAGTATCTATTTCTGAATTCGAGAATTCTACCCCGAATCCTCCCCTATGCAGTGAAGTATTATGATGCTCACTATCACATCGTTTGCAATTAAAAGTTATCTTACAGTCATTTGCAAGATGACCCGGTTTCAAGCATTTGAAACATGCTTGGCTCCTTTTTATCGACTCTATACGATCTGGTATTTTTAATTTTTTTAAATTTTGACACCAATAAATAGGATGATCTCCATTGCAAAAATTGCATTTCCCCTTTTTTACGGATAAAAATACCGCCGAGTCCCTCTTTGGATTATTAATTTGAGGTTTATTTTGGATCAATGGCTTTATATCCGTTGTCTGTATTAATGATAAACACGTCCGAAATTCTTTTAAGATAGGTAGTTCGCCATCTATAGGCGTTTGCTCCCAATATTTCCTCGTATTTACATCTAGTTTATTTGAAATCACGTAAATGATTAAAGCAACCCAATGCTCGACTGGAACCCCTAAATTTTGCAATGCCTTTAGATTCACGTTGGTTCCGTCTATTAATCGTCGCAACCCTGTTTGGTCTTCAAATTTCACTTCTTTTAATTGCAAAACCGATTGAATGTGCTTATGTGCCATCGCTCTTAAATTAGTATATCTTTCGTGCAATAGCTCCCATGAAGCTTGATAGCTTAATTCTGAGATTTCTAAATTTGCGATGATCTTAGCTACATCTACCTTCAAGCATGATTGCAAATAATAAAACTTTTGGACGTTACTTACTGAATTATTGTTATGAACTAAAGCTTTAAATGTTTCCAAAAGGTGTTACAATTTTTTTGATCACCACTGAATTCTTGCAATTTTAGATTAGACTAGTTATTTAATTTCAAATTTTGTTTGTTCCATGGATTCTATTTTCCCCTTTTGCCACGGCCATTACCGTAAAAAATTGATTTTCAAAGGTTTCCCGTTGGATCTCGTCATCCGCGTCGCTTGATTCGGGAATATTGTCGATCTGATCTTGGATTATTTTTATTTATTTATTTATTTACATTTAAACCCGCTAAACTACTTATGTAGTTTGTCAACAGGTACATAATGACAACATTGGCACATTTTCAAACATTGTATACATGTATTGAACGTGTCATAGGAATACGTGTGCATTGAACGAGTGCGCGAAAGCATATGACAACCCTGGAAATTCAAGATTGGAATTTACGCTCTCACAGAGTACCATGCCGCTAGCACGACAATCTGAGTGCTGCTATTGGCTAGCGGAATAATGTGCATGTGGTGCCCCTTCCAAATGATTTGTCTACAACGCAATTATGTCCTTTAACTAACTAATCAATTGAAAACATAAATGAAATTGATAATGAATACATGCGGCAGCCTCATTGGATTGGAAAACACATCTGAATAACCACCTAATACTTCCACAAGGGACTCCAGACAGCAATGATCAACGCCAAGGAATTGGCTGACTATTTAAGTCACCCCCACCATGCGACCAGCCGAGCCACTATTGGTCAATTCTGAACAAAGGAAAAATCTGAATCGTAAATATTTACGACAGCGAATTCATGTTCCGAAAAATTTGGAGCTCAATTTCGAGAAATTGGGAATAATTTGGATCAAGAAATAAACATCATCACCTAAAAATAAGTATATGCTACAAAAACAACCCAAAAACTGACGTCTATCAGTGATTGTTGCACTTTAAGAAAAATATTTACTGTTTAAAATTGTACCTTATATCACATATGTATACTTGTACCTTTTCTTGTAAACACAATAAAAATGATGTGAGGCTTTGGTATCCTGAGTTGGTAAAATCATGGCAAAAACAATCACACATAATAATTTTGACACAGCTGATTTCCAATCGTAGCGACCAGGGAAATTACCTAAAACAAGTACCTTAGAAAAATTAAGGAGGTTCTGTCCCCCAAAAGTCCGACCTGAGTTTGCCCTATAAAAATAGAAGTCAAACCGGTAGGAAGTCAGTTCAAAACTATCAGCCAAGCAGAAACAATACTCAGATACCAACAGTCTCCAAGTTCAAACCTCTTTTCAAGTGTTTTAATCAGTCTTAGATTCAGTTTACCTCTCCCAGTATCCCAGTAACCTAAAATCCTAAAAACCCCAGTCTCCCACAGTCTCCAAAGTGAAAAATATTTATTTTAATCCAGTATAAAATCAGTTTTGCCATTATACCTAGAAGCATTTTTTGTCAAAATAGTAAATTCATTTAAAAGACCAGTGGCGTTCCAAAATCCACTGGTGTACCAAACTCCATTGGCGTGTCATTGTGGCCAGCTCCCTATTATATTTAGTTTATGTACAAACGTCTAGTACAATGCATATAATTTTATAATTTTGATGCTAAATATTAATTAAATAGATTATTTAAATTACGGAAATAGTATATACATGTAAGTAGCACTATAAGCCTTATATAATAAAAAAGTACAAAGGGATTTAGTATGAACAAATTAAATATAATCACAAGTAAATTAAAAGTTTCATGTACATGAGGTATTACAAAATTGTAAGGAATTTACCAACTCCTTCGAATGTGAATTTCAATAAAGAATACAAGGACTTCGGTAGGGCATCAATATAAATCATCCCTATCTAATAGCCATTTCCTTAGATTATATTTGACTTTACCATTAAAAACGTTATTATTTTCGATTGTCTTTGGTAGTTTATTAAATATTTTGGGTACAATATAGTATTTGTTTCGAATTCATCTGTTTTGATGATCTTCTGGTATTCATCTTTCATATTCATTTCCATCGTCTTGGCCGCTGGTGTTTATTTAAGCTTTTGAATCCAAATCGTTCGGCTCGAAGGACCATGTTAGGGTTTTGTTTGGGTCTTTTTTACATTTAAAAGACACTTTCTTTTCTTTTTGAGTCATTTATTTACAAACAGCACATATTTAATATAATTTTGACCGTTTTCCAATTCGATCTTTTAATCTCCAACAAAATAAGACAGCAACTAAAAGAAACAAACAAAAAAACAACAGCATTACTTTCTTAAATAACTGTCACCTTATTACGAATTAAAGCTTCACTTAATAACAGCCCATACTGGAAAAAAAACCTTATTCATGTTCACAGTGTAATTGTTCATACTCTCAAAGGAGAAGTTTGAAACTTCACATGCTGGAGAAAAATATTTGACATGTTCCGCTTGCAGTTATACTTGTTCTCGAAAGGAAAATTTAAAACGTCATGTGCTTACCCATACTGGAGAAAACCTTTTTCGGGTTTTTCTTATTGAACAAAACAAGAAAATAATGTATTGTTTATTGTACGTACCGAAACTTACGTCAAACAATGTCGATTGTTTAGAAATCATACTTGAAATTAATTTATATTACTTACTTATAATGATTACATTACAGATTCGTTTTTAGGTTTTCACGGCCAAAAGTATTTTAGTTATTTGTTTTTGGGGTGTTAAGCCGTTTAGTACGTGTTGCGCTACCTTCTTCTTTAGCCAACGTTTCGGACAGCGTTACAGTGTACATCATCACATACACCATACAAATCTGCCCTGATGATGGTAACGCTGTTCGAAACGTTGGCTAAAGAAGGAGGTAGCGCAACACGGCTTAACACCCCAAAAACAAATTGCGAAAACATTACAGGTTATTTATTTTCTCTTTATTTTAATAATTAATTGTCAAAACCAACAACCATTAAGCCATTTTTTAAAATAGGTATTTACCTATATGGTACATTATAGTGTAGGTAGTGTAAACTTGTAATAGTTGTCCCAAGACAAGATGTGAGTTACCGCACTTGGTCGAATAACATTGGGGAACAGTGTTACTAACGGTGCCTCTATACCTCTACAGGCTCGCATCTCGGATTATTGAGACCCCAGCACTCGTGGCTCTGCTGGGATGGATCTTTTATTCCACTGAATAGGGATCAAAAATCGATCATTCCAACAAAAAACGTAGAGTTCTTTTGGGAACCTGTGGGAGAGTTGAGAGAAGAGCTGGACTCTCCCCTCTTTAATGATGTAACTGAGTTCACGTTTTAATTTTATTTTAAACCGCTTAAGTGAATTGGTTGGGGAAGAGGAAGGAGGGGAAATACTTGGCTGTTCAGATCCGGTCATAAAACAATGGGTGAGGTGCAGTCCAATGATCGGCGATACCTTTTTTATTTTTAATTTAGCGACTATGTAAAAAATTGTACATTCAAAACATTACGGTGAATTTAAGTATAGTATTGGTATTTCTAACAGCCATTGTGTCCAATCCTAATGATCAACTGCTGAGCCGAAATCTCGTTCTTCCCAAAACGCGATCATCGCTATGCCACTACTCAACGTGAGGAAACTATCCTTGTGGTTAAACTTGCCTGAGGAAGACCTAGTCATAAAAACTGACAACAGAGTGAAAAAATACAGCGGAAACAATGTTATTTGTCATCTCGCAATATTTGGCAATTTAGATCTGAAAACGTGTTATTATGTTATTAGCTTATTTCTTTTTCAGAAACTGCCCAATTTTGCTATGCAATCAATTGCTTGCAGCTTTACGATTCTATGCAAATGAAATTGGAGCTAATTCTGCAGCTCACCTCTTCAATAAATAACAGGGCAGGTGTTCCGGCAGGCGCACTAGCTTTATTATCAAACCGGATGCCGGATCCTCAGCTTTTTCATATGAAAACCGCAGTGAGGAACAACCAAAATGTCACCACCATGCCAAAATACAATCCGTGTGTACCAGACAGGCGAAATGTGTTATACTAGATCCACACCGATTAGTTTTGCCATTTTGAATTTCAACTGAGTTAAACGTCAATCGTCACGCAAAGGAAAAAGAAATTCAAGCGTGACACTTAATTTTTCTTAACGCATTAATATATGAATATTATTATTTAATAAAACGTTTGTTTAAAAAACATGAAATGTCGGTTTATGCATTACACTATTTTAAAGAAATTATCTGTATAAATAATAAATACAATTATTAACTTGCTTCAATTTTAATTGAACATGAATGTTCCTTCTTTGACGTCATTTTATTATCTATGAAAACGGACGGCGCCACACAAGAGACGTTCCAATCAAAATGTTGGGATCAGGCAAATTCGAGTGTCTACCTTTGATCACTTAACTTAGCGGCGCCTAGCGGTATCCTCAGATTAATCAACGGATTTGGACATTTGGACACAACGGCTGTTAGTCTCCGATCCTGTGCTGAGGCGTACTAAAGTTATTTAATACTATTTAATTTGTCTTCTATTCCGTGTTTAGTGTTTTTGTTTTTTTTTTCGTAGATTTTTTTTCTTGATTTGTACTCTTTACATTTTTCTATTAGTTATTTATTATCTGGGGGTGGAAGTTGTGAAGTTTTCTTGCAAAATAAATATAGTTTCTTTGCGGTTTTATAACTTGGATTTTTTTGTCATTTTGTTTCGACATAGTGTAGCGGATGTGCGGTCTGGTAAAGGATTCCGTTTTTTTTTTTTTAATATTTTTTTCACCCAGAATTTTTGTCCCTTTTCCATAGATATGCACCTTTCATTATCAAGTATCTTCTTCTTTTTCTTCAATGGCGCTACAGCCCATTTAGAGCCTTGGCCTCCTTCAAAATAAGCCTCCACCGCCCTCTCTCCTCGGCCGTCGTCTTCCAATCTGCAACATGGAGTAATCCTCTTGCATCCTTCCTGACATCATCCTCCCATCTCAGTCTAGGTCTGCCCGCCTTTCGTTTACCTCCCGGGTATCCTGTCGTGTGCTTGGCATTCGGTGCACAGGTCCGGCCCATCTTAATCTTTGGAGTCTTAAATGGGTGGAGAGTGGAGAGTCTGGGAGCTTGGTAAATATCATAGAGCTCATTATTGTGGCGGATTCTCCATGCATCTCCCCCTCGCACCGCTCCTAAGATTCTTCGAAGTACCTTTCTTTCGAAGATGTTCAGCTGTTCCTGTTCCACTGACTTTGCTGTCAGTGTCCCGCCTCACATCCATAGGCCAAGACCGTTCTGATAATTGTTTTATATAAGGTTATTTTGGACGTTTCGGGATTTGAACAATGGCAGCAACGCGAAGTAAGTTTTGTTAGCGGCTGTAATGCGCTTTCTTACTTCTTACTGGGTCTTCATTGTCCTGCGTTATGATGGAGCCCAGGTAGGTAAACTCTTCGACCACTTCGAAATTATAATTGTCTTTAAATTTCACTTTGTCTTTTATTCTGCGGTGAGGGGTTCTGGTTTGCATCATGATTTTTGTTTTATTTTCATTGATTTGCAAACCCACCTCTCTTGCCGCAGTCTCCAAAGGGTCAAACATTTCTTCATGATCATGTATACCACGGACAATATACATAAATCGAAAATATTCTATGATGACTCGAATAAGTACTTCTCACGGCAGTTTCAAAGTTAAAAAAAACACGCAGAATTCACGCGGTTATAAACTTTACGATTTTTTAATATTTTTTTTATATTTATTTTATTGGCTATACAGTACTATAATATATTTTACATCTCCATGTTAAAATTAGAAGGTATGATTTTTTTATGTTGGCGAAAAATTTTAAAAATGATCTTCTGAAAATCCTCGCGCAAACGGAGGAAAAAGTTTTAAAATACGCTGTCGCTCCAGTAGTCATGATTCCATTTCGACTTGTATTCAGGTTACGTACATAATATGTAGGTATTGTTGCGGTCAGCCTTGAACCTCCGTTGCACACCAGGGCTGCGGTACTGTATACCTTAAAATTAAGCCTGCATACAACGGCAGAGTTGTGCATCCCAACTGGGGGCCACAATCAGGCCAGGACTCACCTGTAGGGACCTCGGAGTTCCGACTAGCTCACGGTTCGGCAAACTCCTTTTCTCGGGTCGTGGCCTCATTTAGCCCTACCTGCAAAGGGCGAGGGTTGCTTCACACAAAACACAGTGTTAACAAAAGGGCAGGTTTATTCAGCAACATAACATGAAAGGCAATTTTACAGTCACAAGTAAAACCTAGCTGAAGTTCCCTATCAAAAATTCTCTCTCTGCTCCAGGCCCACCGCATACGCGAGTCGAGTCGAATACGGTGGGTAAACAATATCAGGCACACGAGAATGTTTAAAGCACTTACAGCAATCCATCAAGGAGTGTGCTGGTGCGGGTTCCTGAGGAGTCCGGCTGGTTGGCCATCGGCGGGGCCGTCGACGAGTCCATCCTCGTGGACAACACTAATCGACCGAATTAACTGTGGAATTGTGGGTAAAAACCCATGATGGCGTGCAAGAAGTGCGGTATCCGAACGAATTTGCGCGGGCACTTTAGCGGGCCGGCGTGCGTGCGGCCTCTCTCGCTCGGGGCTCACATGGCTCCGCAAACCGTTGGCCGGTGCGAGCTTCTGGAATGTTTTTTTTTTTTTTTTTGATTCACTAGATTATTGTGTATCTTGAAGAGATGAATTATTTAAATTTACTGAATTTAAAGTTAATGTTCCTTATACAAATAGAACGGCGTCATATGCGCCTTGCAATTTTTACCTCATGTGGGTATTTAAAAATGTTACCTGGCTATTATAGTCTTAAAGGTCTTGTGTTTTGTCGGTAGGGAAAAATTGTTATGTAAAAACCCTACTAAAATTGCATGTTTCGCTCTGCTCCACAAAGCAATCTGAATTTAAGCCCAGTGGAAAAATATATACATACGTGTGTGTTTGTGTTAAGTTGGGAGTGGGAAGGAGTCGGTCATGTCCTTTTATTTGGAGCTCTTCCGCATTTGCCTTTGGGAATGAGGAAACCATGAAAAACCTCATCCGGGAAGAGTCGGCCGACAGTCAATATGAAACTATGCGGCCTTCAGTGATTTCAGTGAATGAAATCCTGCATTGTGTGATGAGAGGTGTGTGTGTCTGTTTTTATGTGATAGATACTATATGGGAATTTTTAGGATAAACTTACATATATAATGTTAGACAGAACAGACGGCCATTTGAATATCTCTTTCCTGTGTTTCCTAACAATACTTAGATGAAGCTGATCCCTTTCCCATAATTTTATAATAGATTCAGGTGTGGGATTATCGAACGATTATGTAATCTTTTTTCACATCCTTTTTTCCACATTTCTTAGATTTTTAAAGACATGTGTAAGGCTTGTGAGTTTTTCCCGTAATACCTTTGACGTGAAGGTCCTACCATTTTCATCAATTGTTATGAAGAAATGTAATGGTGTGCCTTTATCAGGCACGGGTGAACCCGCAAGTTAACTTTGATTTCATCTCTGGAAACCTCGGACGCCAAACTCAGACAACATGTCAGAGTATGTCAAAATGCGAAGTATTCTCACATACTCTGACATGTAGTCTGAGTATGTGAGAATACTCATATCTCAGAGCATGGGCCATTAATATTTACAGCATTCCTGAAAAGGCTTGTACAGGGATTCTATACAATAAAACAAGTGGTAGGGTAGTTACTTGGTTCACTGTATTGTGTTGATAATAAATATAAAAGTAAAATGTATGTACTCACCCCGGGACCAATTGCGTATTTTATGCTATGCCTAGCTAAACTAAATAAATTTACTGCCGCCGTACACCCGATGTCGTGAAAAACCATCACCTCCTCCTGGTGACAAGGGAAGTCCTAAACTCTGCGGAACAGCTTTTACCAGCGACCTCCACAGCGGTCGCATAGAAGGGATGATCGTCCGACCCTCGGAAAAAGGAGAGAGTACCCTGACTCTCCTCCAAATATGAAAGGATGGCTCATCAGCAATGGTGGCGGAGAATTGTTCGACTCCATAAATAATCCATAAATAATCCCCGGTGGGAATTCGTTAGATGCGCTGCATACAATCACGGGCGTGGCGTGTTATTATTTAAACCGATGCCTCGGATAATGAGGTACAATGATCGTTTCACTGGCACATCGCCATTATACTCGTAAGCTACTTTATGCCCATCGCGAGAACTCGCATTTTACGCGAATAAATCTTCTGAACTTATATATAAAAATACACGACGTGTTTTCTTCGCCCGAATGCAGATGCCCAAAAAACTCGGATTCAACTCACATTGTTTCAAAAACTTAAATTTTAAGTGACCGTTATTTGAACAGCGATCCGCATCAATCGCTACCCAAACGAGAGTTCGGAAACGGAAAAAAACGCCTCCTACCGCCGCGTTGAACAAAACTCTCCAGCCTTGCCAACCTACTCAACTAAAATGCATTAAAAATAGTACCTAACTACACGATAAATAAAATCGCTTCATAACACAATTACTAGTACTACTCCGAGATATTTTATACTTTGTGATTTTTGGTCAGTGATACTGATATTATTTCTATGGCATTTGTGTAAATTCAGTTCTATTGATTTTTTTTTATTCTATAACGTACATTTGATTCTCGCATGGCCCAATCCCTTTGTATAGTTTTCCTTCCGCGAGGTGCAGTCAATAATAATAATTGTTGGTATGCTCCCTCCCCTTCAGATTGTGCCCTTGAATCAAACCTTATGGGAATATCTTAGAATCTTCAATTGAAATTAAAAAGATAGCGATGTAATTAACCGTGACGCCAATAACAGTGTGTATATAGTTAAAATTAAAACAAAACATATTACACGCCATTATCTTAGGTCTTCGACTATTCATGTATTTCTGGAACCTTTGCAGTTTTTTCCTTTCGTCGTTTTCTGAAACGATAAAATAAATAGTTTTATTAATTATTAATACAAAATAATGAAAGTTAATGAAGTTTTGCTCGGTCTGAACACATAGATACTACATTATATGTTAGACATCTTTGTAATTGGTTTGAATTTTGAAGTAGGTTCTTTTGGTTGTCTGAGAGTTTAATTTTGTTTTTAGATTTCAGTATACCTCAACTGTACCATCTAATATGAAATGTTTGCTTCTAGATAAAATGGTAGTGGTTAAGTGTGTAATGTTGTGTTTCATTTTTTAATCGATGGTTAATTTTAATTTTAATTTTTATTTACTATATTTATTAATTTATCCATATTTTTATAACAACATAATAATATTGCTAGACTTAATATTTTAAACACTCTCCCGATAAAGCAAACGCTAGTTCTTAGGACACGAGAACTTATAAGTTACTAGATAGACTGTTTTATCTCCCGGCTTGCAGAACCAAGGGCGGATCCAGCTTTGGCGCCAGGGGGGGGGTTACATAGTCGTGGTCAAGTCACAAGAAGTTATAAAGTAAATGGATGAATGGTAGTTGAAAACTAAATATATATAGATACGTTTTAAGATTTTCACGGTCAAAAGTATTTTCGTTATTTGTTTTTGGGGTGTTATGCCGTGTTGCGCTACCTCCTTCTTTAGCCAACGTTTCGGGCAGCGTTGCAGTGTCCAACACAATATGATGATGGACACTGCAACGCTGTCTGAAACGTTGGCTAAAGAAGGAGGTAGCACAAACGGCGTAACACCCCAAAAACAAATAACGATAAATATATATAATTTAACATAAATACAATACGTAGTTTCCAGTAGTAACCCTATGTTTATAATTAGTTAATTAGTTAAGAAAACTGTTTAGGTGATTGGTTTACTTACAATCACTGAAATCTATAATGACACCGTGCCTAATAAAAATCGAAGGAGAGACCCAAATATTATACGTAATATTATTATTTAATGTACATAGTAATAATACTTAGGATTTTCCGAAAAACAGTTTAATAATGGGGGTAATTAGCGCAACGCAGAACTAAACATTACAAAGTTGATCTTTCTTTGACATATATGAGTTAAATATTGGATTCTGAAAGAAAAATTGACGAAAAATACAATCATTTCTTAAAACTGCAAGCACTGGGATGGCTGGCTATAGTTGGCGGTGATTTTGTTCCATGTACAAAAAAGACACAACAATAATGTACTTTTAAAATTGCAGTGAAGACTCGTGTAGTTGTTTATTCCTACTCCATTAAAGACAAAAAATTGGAAAAAAAATGTTTGGACCAAGACTACAGATATAATTTTTATGATTTTTTTTTTAAAGTCATTTAAATAAAGCACATATCTTAAAGAATATCTTCAGTGATCCTTAAAAATACTTTTTTTGTATAAGTACACAAACAACGCGATTCCGCACACCTCCAAACTCGCCAAGTTACAACAGCGTAATGGCGCGCCCGAACATCTCAGTTCTGTGACTAATTACCGACTAAGTAAGCTTCCGATGTTATTTTCAGAGAGTTTTGTTAGTGTTAGTGGTTAATTGAGAATACATTACTAAAAAAAAATCATTTCGGGAACATGCCAATCTGGGGGCAATGTCGCGCCAGCGCTCAAATTTCTGCAACTGTGCGGCGATGGAGAATGACTCCCCCGTCATTTTCATCGTTTGCGCGTGCAGTAATTCAATGACAAAATTATGCACAAACAATTTGGTTAGATAAGTCTGAACTAAATAAATACAACAATAATTAACATTAAGACCTTGAAGACTACAAGCACTGAATAAAGATTTTCTTTAAATAAGTCTTAATAAATTACACACTAAATTAACAAGTTTTACCATTTTACCTGGAAATTACCCCTAAAAGATGGAATTTTGACAAAAGTTGATTTATCTTTGTTACTTGTAAAGGGTTTTCCAATAAGAGGTGTTATTTTGATATTCAAAGAAAAATGCAATTTTTTAATATAAATGATCGGATGTTTATTTCTTTATAAAGAGGAAGGTATGCCGTTAATAGTGGAAAATAACATCAGGCAAATGACCACCACGACCACGCGACCACGAAAAGGACCATATCCTTTTCATGAAATTTTCCATAACCAAATCGCAAAGTGGCTGCCCTATGTCCTCGATAGCCTCACGAATTCCATCTTTAAGGTCTTGAATCGACGCTGGGCTGTTAGCGTAGACCTTCTCTTTCACGTGGCCCCAAAGGAAGAAGTCGCAAGGTGTTAAATCACAAGATCTCGGTGGCCAATTGTGATCACCTCTTCGAGAGATAACACGGTCCGGAAACTTTTCCCGTAAAAGATCAATGGTTTCGTTGCTTCTGTGGCACGAAGCGCCGTCTTATTGAAAATAAACGTTGTCCAGATCAATACCATCCAATTCCAGCCATAAAAAATCATTAATCATCTTTCGATAGCGCAATCCATTCACCGTATTGCTCCAGCCTCAATTTAATAATTTCAATGCGTTGTTGAAGCGTGTATCGTTCCATTTTTATTAATTGCGTAGTTTCTACTTGTCAAATGTCAAAAAATGACAGCTTCAAAAGTGACATCTACCGAAATAGCGGGCTATTCAAAATAACACCTCTTATTGGAAAACCCTGTAGTATCATGTAGAATGGGGCGTGTCAATTATTTCAACTTTTGAATTCAAAAACGCCCGGGGTCTCAAAAGTTGCGTCTTACAAAGAAAATGAGAACTGCATTTAAATTTATTTTTTAAAAATGGTTATTAGCCCGCTAAAATGCATCGAAAATCAGAAAACAAACTACATTTTTAACCAACACATCACACATGTTAAAAATTTTTTTTTTTGCTTTCTTTGTACTGCATTTATGGAATGAAAATTAAGTTTGGTACAAAATATAAAATATGGACCCTTTGTTTTATTTTTTTTTCCAAATCAGAAATCTATTTTTTTTTTCAAAACTTCCGGCCATTTTTATTCGAGTGAAAGTAGGGGTGATTTATAGATACTTGCCAATGATGCTGGAGAAGGCCAACAGCCTTCCGATGATGATCCTGGTGTTTTTGAACTCATCCACACAAGCCTCGCACACGGTTGCCAGGGCCAACAGTTTAATGAAACTGTGAATCCACCAAATTAAAATAATGATCTGATTGACTCCGCCCTAAAACAACAAATTTACTGAAAACAGGGAACCCATTAATCAGAAAAATGTATTTGTGTAATGTAGAGTAATTAAGTATTTTATATGGAAAGATTACGATAGATGGCGGTAAGCATTTAGCTTGCGCCATAGCTCGCCAGATGGCATTGGCGTACAAGAAGCAGTATCAGACTTAGACTTTACGAGCTCCCCAGGCAAGAGCCCAGAGATTTACCTATCACCGAATAGTAAACAGTCGTAGCTATCCAGCTAGGTTATTCAAGTAATAAACACATTTTATATAAAAGAACCTTTATTAATAATAAATATCTGCCGAGGAAAGGGCAGACATAACAATTTGTAAATGTAATAACTCACTGTACTGTTTATTAATTTTAAATAAATAAATTAAGTTCATCGAATATTCATTTAAAGTGTCTGGTGTTTAAGGCTCTGCAACCGGACCCGAAAAGAAGATGGTGAGATACGAAATTACGAATGTTAGAGGAGAGCGCTAACATTTACAGCGACAAAATCGATGCGAAAATTGCAAAAATGTTTAATAAAAACGACTCGTTTAAAATAGAGCAAAAATCTCGCGGGCATTATCTTAAGGGCCCGCAACCCGGATTTGTACCGATTTATTACATATTTCCCTTAAACACGGTAAGTTTTAAAGCTCTTAAAAAAATATATGTTATTCTTGAAGATAATATCTAGACTTTGCCCGCGCCGAAACGCAAATTATATAAAATTCCCTCGATAGAAAAAAATCGCAAAGTATGCTCCAAAAATTATTATTAACACGTTTGTTTCAGTTATCCCAGTCCCCTTCTTCTCCTGCGTCCTCTTCCCCTCTCGCGTTCCCACTCCGTCAGCTCCACCTTCCCTCTCCCCACTCTACTCCCCCCCCCCCTTCCCCCGTCCCGCGAACCCCCCTCCCGAGTTCCCCTCCCCCCTCACACGTCCCCTTCCCCTCCGGCGTTCCCCTTCCACCTTCCCCGCCTTCCCTCTTCTATTTCCCGCTCCCTCGTCCCGCCCACCCTCTTCCCGCGTTCCATTTATTCAATCCCAGTACATTCAGTTTTTAAACAGCCCGCGTGCAACCTTTTACAATTTTTATTCAAATTTCCATTTTTCATATATATTAAATTTGGTACCTAACATAGGTACCTCTTTAAAATATCTAAAATTCTTGATTCGATTAAAACTATTAGGGGAGTGCCTACTTTAAATAAATTTTTCAACTTTTCAAAAATAGAATCCTGATTGAACAATCATTCATTGTTTTGAAAATGTCATTCTCTAACACGCGAACGGTCAAATGCGCGATGTTTTCTGTTATTATCTAATTTTCTGCGCAATTTTCTTAATTTTTCTCTCCGTAAGAACCATCCTCGAACTTCAAGGAATATTCTAAAAAAAGAATTGGCGAAATCGGTTCAGCCGCTCTCGAGATTTGCGCTTACCAACACAGTTAGCGATTCATTTTTATATTATAGGAGATGGTGATGAAATTTGTATAACATAGGTGGCTAGCGAGTTGTTTGAAAACTGAATGTATGGATTGCGGGAAGGGGAAGAGGAATTCGGGAGGGGAACTCGGGAGGGGGTTCGTGGGATAGGGAAAGCGGGAGAGGAGAGTGGGGAAAGGGAAAAGAAGGAGAAGGGGGGTGGGAACGCGTGAGGGGAAGAGGATGCGGGAGAGGAAGGGAAGGGGCAAGGGGAGGCGGAAAGGGAACTGGACGAATAGGAAAGGACAAGCAGGGCGAAAAGATGTATGTATTTATTAAGTGGCATAGCAGCGCATGCCGGGAACTTGCTAGTTAACATGTAAACATCTTCAGTCATGATTTAAAACATAGATTTTGATGATATTTTTCCAGTGAAATCGATTGGTGATAGTTTATCTTTTACTTACCGAAGAAAAAAATGCAGATGTACACATTATCACGTGAAGTATGAACGGAAATGGGCCAAAGAGCAACTAAAAAAATTAAAATATAATATTATCGTAGATAGCAAACACTTTGTGGCTTGACATTATATAGAATGAAACAAGTACTTTTTTTAAAAACCACTTATTTTTATTTATATTCTTCGACTGGTTTCGGTTGAACTCAACCTTCTTCAGGACAATAAACTTATAAACTTTATAAGTTTATAAGTTTATTGTCCTGGAGTATTATTTGGAGTGCTATGATCTTTTATATTTATATGTTCAATCTGAACAGGCCTTAACCCTGATATTATAATAGATTATAGCATATTATAACATATTATAAACATATTATAAAATATTATAACGTATTATAACAAACATATTGTAACATGTTATAATAGCATACTATAACATTATAAAGGCATGAGCACATGCATATTGCATAGCCGGCCTTCAGTGGTTTCTTCCAGACTGGCTAGGCGTCTATCCGTCTATGGCACATTACATTTGAAAGACTCTATGCCAGTTGCTTTACGGTGACTATTATGTTAAGGCGCGGATCCCAGCAGTAACTCCTACGTGAATGCACGGAACCTTACAGTGGAACCCCTACGTGAATGCACGGAACCTTACAGTGGAACCCCTACGTAATTGCACGGAACCTTACAGTGAAATCCCTGCGTGAGGGCCGGAGCCTTACAATGTGTAATTTATTTATTTATAATATTAACGCCTTTCGGCTTTTATATGATGATAGTATAAGGTATAAGGTATAGCAACAACATGAAAAATACAGCTCTATTGATCTTGTAAAACAGTAAAAATAGTTGAGAAAGACATAGAAAGTGGTGAAGATTATTGAAGGGAGAGGTGGGAGGGAAGGAAGGGGAAGGGGAGGGGTGAAGGAAGGTGAGGGTGGTGGAGTGGGGAGGGGTATGGGATGGGGGAGGGGTCGGTGGAGAAGGAGGGGGAGGGAGAGGGGGGTTGATGCATGACTGGAGTGGGGAAAGGGAAGTATAAGATATAATATCTCTGCACCTATTCCGGCCTATCGTCCTTTTAAACCGCTGACAGAAAACGAGGGTGATGAGTTACCAAAAGCGCGCCGTTAACTTCGGATACCAAAATTGACAATATCATCACCAGTTGTTCCAAACTAGTCCAAGCTCAACGAATGAAATCCGAAGTCGGCAAACATTTTGAGCGAGGTCAACTTGAACTACAGAAGTGGGGTCGTAACAAAACGAAATTTCGCGCCATTTTACCACCGGATGATTTTTTTTGTTGTTTTTATTTATTTACAAAAAGATACATAAATTATAATATATTTTTTACAATAATTAATTACATAATACATGTATTTGATGTACCCCCATAAATAAGCAGGGCTTGTGTGTATGGGGGGTGTTATTATATTGGTTCAATTTATTATTTTTTATTCAGTTCAAATTTTCAGTACAAGTTTTAAGCTAAGTTTTAAATTTTTTTATGTTACTGTTCATGTTTCTGATTTTTTCAGGTAGTGAATTAAAAAAATTTAACTCCGAGATATTTATGATTTAACTGTCCTATTGTTTTTTACATTTTGGAATAGGAAGTATTGATGTTTGTCTAAGATTTCTGTTATTTTTGAAGGGTGCAACTTTATTTTGAATATTATCTTTATAAATTTGTAATGTTGCGTGATAAAAGTATAACGCACTTAATTTTCTGACCTTAAATTGTTTGAATAACAGTTCTGATGAATGAGTAGGGTTTTTTTTTAAATTGTTTTTGTGATATGTAAATTGTTTGTGTTTGATTTGTATATGTACCACCCCATCCTATAATGCCGTATTGTATAATTGATTGACAGAAAGCGAAGTATGTGGTTCTAAGTAATTTTTCGTTTAAAATATCTCTTAAGCATCTAAATATATATGTTAGTTTCCTTATTCTGTTGTTCAGAATATTTATGTGTGGGGACCATTTTAAACGCTGGTCTATTATTATGCCCAGGTACTTAATATCGGTCTTGCTTTTTATATTTGTACATAATATATTGCATTTGTATTTTTCTGTATTTGTCACAGAGTGGATTATTATGTTTAATTCTTTAGGTGTTTCTTGTTTTTTAATGGAAAATGGTAAATAATAGGTTTTTTAGAATTTAAAGTCAACAGGTTTTTATCAAACCATAATTTTAGTGCATTGATATCTGTGTTTGCCATTTTAATTCAGACCATGTGTTTGCTTTTAGTAGTAGGACTGTATAGTCAGCGTAGGAGACAATGTCTCCATATTTGGAAATATGGAATATATCATTGACATATATAATAAATAACAGTGGTCCTCAAACTGTACCTTGGGGTATTGAAAAGTCGCTATATTTTGAATCGCTGACTTGATTGAGTAATTTTACTTGTTGAGGTCTTTTATGTAAATAACTAGTTATCCATGCTAAGACTTTCCCATTAATTCCTATCGATTTTATATTTATTAATTTTTTATGTGATATGCTGTCGAAAGCTTTTTTCAGGTCTATAAATATTCCGATACATTTTTTATCGGAATCTAGGGCAGTATATAAATAGTTAGTTATTTTTGCTATCGCGTCATGAGTACTTGTATTTTTTTTTGAAGCCGAATTAGTTATCATTAATTATTTTATTTTCTTCTAAGAATGTCCAAATTTGTTTTTTTACAATTTTCTCATATATTTTTGATATGTTTGATGTGATTTCCAAGAATGTTGTCGATCATTCTTGGGATGGAAATGGAAGCCACCAGACACTCTACTCGATGACATTCGTCACGGGGTTCGATATATCGACCAATTATCGCTTTTAACAGCTCTTGCAAGTAATCTTTCACACCACGCATCAGTGATAACCAGGATATCGCTTCACGTGGCCAATCTACGGCCGATCTAATTCATAACATGTTATGGTAGGTGAAGCCCTCCGGGCTTGTCCAGCCATGCGATTCTCGGCCTATCTTTGATTGCCATATTGACAAAACTAAGCTCCGCTATGAGGAACTAGTTCAATCGTTATAGTCCAATAAGATGAAAATCTGCTGGACTTATTACCAAATACGTTCTTTCGTTTTCGGAAAATTCGAAGCATAGAGTTATTGTTATATTCGTTCATAACTATCAAAACAAAGCCTCTCATCGTTCGTATTTTTATTAAACTGTTTCAAAATTCGCGTTTTACTTTGACCAAATATTGCAAATCACTTTCTGTGGATGGATGATGTGCTTAGAATCCGAAGCTAAAATATTGTGCTTATTGCTACGCTCCGTACTTTCGATGGTCCGTTTCTTACAAGACCATAAACCAAATCATGTTCTATTGTCTAGTCAATGTGACTAATCATTATCGCTTTCGCGGTTCTTTTTATTTTTAGTTACGTTTAAATTAATCATGGCATCCAGTTTAATCCTTTCTTCGCTAACGCAACATTTCATAGCATTGCGTACTTTGGTTAAGGTTTAAAATTTTTCTTTAAAAATACACTTTGCAGTATTTGGTGGGCGGAATGCTTCGTAACCATAGACATTTGAATATTAGTAGACCTCCCCTAAGTGATAAAAGCGTACTATTTCCCCCTCCCCACACCGGTTCCTTGGAACCGGCTGGGATTGAGTATGGCTTCGTGTGAATCTAAAAAATGTGCCGTCATAATTCTTCTGCGAGCCAGCGTCGAGCGCTCATTGGTGCATTTTACGAAATAACACCGCAAAAAACATGGTTTGTGTTTTGAAAATGTCTAAATATATACTATCACTCGAGATACATGGCATGTGCTCGTCGATGTTTACGGGGTAAGTACATTATGAAACATTTGTAAAAGTGTCCTAACTAAATACGGCAACAAAGTATTGGAGACTGAAAATAAACGAACTTTACTTTGCCGTATTTAGACTTCGCAATTTTGTTCAATACGCGGCGAACAATTTGCGCTCCCATGTAAAAGGGTCTATTCATTCAAAAGCAGAGTTTACTTTTAAGACTAAATGGTGATATTATAATGCGAGATGCCTATAGACTGTCATATTGAGTTATCAACGAATCACATATCTCCAAAGTCATATTCCCGCTCTGCGCCCCGCTGTAGTTGGTTTCCCCCTCATCTATATGTTCTGGTCTACTAGTATTCACATGTCTATGTTCGTAACGTTAAATTGGATCTCGACAGGTTTGTACTGTTTCATAAGACAAGGACAGAATTCAAACTTGTTGGGTAGAATTCGCATGTTGGTTTCCTATACTGTCTGGTAGCGTCCGTGGACAGTCACGTCAGGTAAGCTAAAAAGTGTTTAGTCTTCCCATCGTAACGCTTCTTCAACATTTTTTTTTATCGTGACAAGCTAATTGAATTGCAAAGTAAAAATACCGCCATTATTCATCTCGATCGTTATATAATTGACTGTGACTGCCTATGGTTCATCCAGGAAATAGCGAAATAAAACAATTTATAAAATGGAATGTAAAAGCCCACTAGGGCGTGTAATAAATAAATAAATCTTAATAAGCAATATTTGTACGGCATCTTTGAGGTGAAGTTTCACAAAATCGGTGCTATTTAAATTATCAAATTATCATCATTCTGTATTAAGATTGCACTTACCACAATGTTGAATTTTTGATTTGTTAGCTCCAGATTATTAATCAGTTTATTGTATATTTTGAAAACGCCATTGGTTTTTAAAGTACTGATCTGGAACTCCTTCGGATTAGCAATATTATTTGTCGTTGTATATTGAAGAACATTCTTTTTAACAAAAATCATGACGGGGTCACAAAAAAAGTCATTGCTGATCTCGTACATTTGACATATTAAAGAGTTAAGCACACTAGTGTATGAGCTTGTCATATTTACCATGATGCAAAATTGGTATAATGAAAAATCTGTGGCCAAATTGTCCACTATTGTCCAAAGTAGAAAAAAAACTCCCGTCATTCCCGCCAAAAACAATCCATCCCAAAAATATATTACCTCAAAAATAAATTTAGAAAAGTAAAACAAATGTACAGCTACGTTCATTATATTATTACTACGCAGAAAATAATTTGTCCCTGGAATGGTGCTTTCCACAATGTCGAAATTATTAATAATTTTTAAAACATTTTTAGTGTTAGCGTTTGATATCCAATTCAGAATCAGTAAAGCTGAAACCGTTGTTTGCATCAAAATTGTGGCTATTAGAATGATAGGTTCTTTCCATGGTATCTGAAATATCGGTACGGTGTTTTGATGAAATGTATATAATTTAACGATGGATAAAGCGCTAATATAGATTTTCATCCGCCAATGTACTTCAGAAAAGTGTGAAGTTTCTTTTCTATAAGGCCTCAAACCCAAAATCAGATGAAGGGACTTTAATGGTTCTAATTTATAGTGAAACAGGTAACCGTTGGCGAATTTACGGCCATTATTTTGTTTCTTACGCTTAGGCGTGAATTCACCAGACATGCTCTGTCTTTACATCAGCCACTTGAATAAAAAGCTAGCCGTTATGGTGAAAAATACTTCATTTTTTATTAAGTAATTATAAACGAGGGAGGGTTTAGTACTAAACAGGTCGCGTAAGTGGATTAGCTTATTTTATTTAAATTCTAACTGTATCATTATTATAGTTGTCAGTCACTTTACATATATTTTTTTTAGAGTGGTGCTTGATACGTTACAGCCAATTCGGCCTTCTAAGTAATAAAAAGTATTACTCACAATTTTTTGTAATGGTGGTCATGATTATATTTGGAATTTTTTTTTCACATTATTAATAATATTTTAAAGACCATTGGTTCAGTAGGGGCTTGTCATATTGATCATGTTGCAAGTTGATAGAACGCAAAATCTGTCAAAACGATGAATTTGGAAAAGTTAAAACCATTATGGGGGTCAATGATATTCATACCTACCTAAAAGTATTAATAATTCTCGAATAATACGAGTGTTAGCGTTTGATATCCAATTCCTTAAAAGTAAAACTGATTCTGTTGTATGTACAAAAATCTCAGTTATTATTTTAATGATAGGTTCATACCATCGTACATTAAACACGGTTGACGTGAATCTAACTCTGAACATAATGCTAGAGAAACGCCGACGCCAAGACAATAAGATTTTCCCTCCACGCAGCATCCCAGATGACTTAGGCCCTGCGGGAAATTATTTTTGTCAGGGACTCCTGTGTGGAGTTAATGTATAAAACATATTATGTACGTATGTATATGGATGTGATGTGATAGTGCCAAGGGCGGATCTAGGATTTTTTTTTCTGGGGGGGGGCACAAAGGGCTGACGGGCAAAAAAATGAACAATTACTGTTAGGATTTTTTTCTGGGGGGGGGGGGGGCACAAAGGGCGGACGCGCAAAAAAATTTCAACAATTACTGTTAGAAATAAACTTGAAGTATCATACTTATCTACAAGTACAAGTATGTATAGGAAGGTTTATGAAAGTGTCAAAATAATCGAAAAATTAAATGTTTAATAAAGACAGCTTTAGCTTCTAAGTACGTACTGTGATGGAATCTCCACAGTACACAAAAATACCGTCTGGGGGGGGGGGGGGGGGGCACGTGCCCCCGTGCCCCCCCCTCCATAAATCCGCCCTTGGATAGTACAGAAACACATTACATTGAATACTTTTTAATACCTTGTATTTATTTTGGGGATATTATACCACGTTGCACATAGTTCTGAGGCGGTCAACTTTTAGATCAGCAACATCACCAGCTGTAGGCAGGCTGATGTAACTTAATTTCAAGCCAAATACTATGTTTGGACATTCCGCTTTCCGAATATAGTATATTTTTTTATTATTATTAATATAATGATACAATTAATTACATTACATGTTATTGTATCAAGTAAAGTTTTTCATTTAAAAGATACATTGATTAAATTCGTTTAACACCTTTTTGAAAGCAAAGCTCGTGTTAAAAAGGCGGAAAAACGCATGTAAACCGCAATTTGTTCTTTTTTAATTTTTAGAACAAATTATAAAAAATGTCAATAAAGAAAAAAAAAAATAATAAAAATACGAAAGAAATTACCTCATTCAAAATTTAGATTTGTCAATGCAAAAATCAGTCATTTTAAGTACATGTAGGATAAAAAAAGATTTTTTAAATATTTATGTAGAGTTGTAGAGGGATCAGTGGGATTTACAGGTCCAATTAGGAGTTCTCCCGAGCCGAACCCTCTGATATGAAAATAAAATACCAAACGGCAGAACAGTTGTTCTAGCACAGCATAGCATGACAAGAGGAATGGTGCTGTTGAACGAAATATCGGAAACACTAGATATATATATAACTCTTCTTTAGATAGCCTTAAGATTTTTTGGTATAATAATCATCTTCCTAGGTGTTAAGACTGTCAAAATGAGAAAATTGTACAGTAATTGGATAAAAATCTGTTGTACAAATTTAAAAAAAAAAAAAAAAATCCGGAGTCGGTGAATAATTTCCCCATTTGGTCTCTGATAGTTTGACATGTTGTTATTGTATTGTTTTGCATTTATTATAATTATATAATGCAATTGCATAGCATGAATTGAGTAGATGGGTCATTCCGCGGTTTCGTTCAAATCGCATGTTCTCGCAAAAAAGTCATATGAAAGTGAATGTTTTTCAAGAAAATTTTATTGGAAAATGTAGCTATTTAAAAAAGGAAAAAGGAGTATTTCCCAGATTAGCCATTTGTTACTTAATTACTTTATGATATACAAAAAACATGCTAAAATTTCATTACCTTCCCCATGAAAATGAGGGACCGGTAAATTGATCTACAAATAAGAACAGTTTACACTAGTAAAATTACTACATTCATTAATCGACCTATATGTACAACTAATTATGCATATTTATCTGTATTTAATTTATTTTTAAAGCTATTGTATCATAGAAAGAATTGAGATTTTGATTTTGTCCAGAGAAAATCGTCATAGTCTTCCGCGAAAGCGGTAATTAAAATTGTGACCGCGTTTGTCCTTGTTGGTCAGCTGTATCCCGCCTCGCACCTCCGTTACTAACCAGTGTATCACTACATCTAGACGGGGGAAGCCGTGCGTCGCTGAATAAAGAAATATCTGCGATCTCCGTGCTCGAAAACAACTTTGTCACCGACCAGGCATCATTACCTTCCAGCATTTTTTAAAGTAAGTACATGTTTTAAAAATTCGAATCATACGTCTATAAACTGTATTTAGTCGGACTATTTGATTGAATTATACAGATTTGTAATGTCAACATCAAGCGAGTAATTGAGAAAAAACTGTTAAAACTTCATTACCCTCCGATTCATTATCTTCCGTATCGTCAAAATTTTTGCCGGATGGTAATGTAGAGGTTTGGAAGGTAATGAAACTTTTTTAAGGGTTATTTTTACGAGCATCTGGGACCATGTTTAGGGGTTAATAAAAGCTAATATTATGAATAAATTCAGTTTCTTGCGTTCTGGCGTCGGACAATTTCGGTTTTGGTGAAATACATATTTTCGTTTTATTTTCTTTCTGATGTGGAAAAACAATCCGTTAAAAGTTACCCTGCAAATTTTTATTTGAAAATAGATTTTTCATTCAATGATATAATTATTCAAATGTAAACGAATATATTATACAAATGGTTAAACTATTCACCCTACAGTCTCAAGATCTTTCATTAGTTAGTTGTTTTTCAAAACTGACGAATTTTTACATAATTTCAAGATTCTAAACAAAGCCAAATTTAAACAAAAATCTACATAACTGGGCATCAAAAGTCCAACGTAAATTTCTTGATAAAAAACGGTATCACTTCTGTTACATTTTAAATCATTTAGGGTAAAAAATTATTAAACAAAGATATAAAACTGGTAACATTTTTTGGACTCTCCTGTAAAAGTTACCAAAATTAAATAATCCATTTTTGTTCTTCGACTTCTCACTTAATCCGATACTTATGATAATTTTTCTTTGTTATTTGTTACAGGCTTAACCACTATAAACCACAATGGCAAAGTTAAATAAAAATCTGAAAAATTAGGACAGACTATGTAAGCAACAAAAATATGCAGATATTAAAAACAATCCGAAACTGTACAGTCTTCAGAAAGCGAGAGAAAAAAAGATTCACTCTGCGAAAAGCTCAAAAAAAGATATGCAGCATTGAAGATAATAATTGATGGATGATTTGACAGCGCCATTTTCGTGAGAAAGATATGAGTGAAAGAGCCCAGAGAAAGCAAGAACGAAGATGGCGAAAGAACTCTCTAAATTATTTGAAGAAAAAAGAGGAGCAGTGTAAAATAGAAATGATTGTAGTAGAAAATATGCCTCCAATTAGTGACAATGTTAAGGAAGTACCCAATAATGTGCGATCCTGACCTCTTCGCAGTCGAGAATGAACAACGAATCACACAAAAAAACATGCATGGTCTAACGAATGTTAGAAAATTAAGGTACAGATCTATGAAAAACATTACCAAGTTGAAGGATGAGATAAACAAAATTAAGAAAGATAAAAAAAAACGAACAAAAGAAAATGGAAGCGTTGTAGCTACAAAACGCAAACATAGCAATCGAAGATACATTAGAGAAAAAAGTAAACGACGTAGCTACTATTGACTCGCCTACTAATATTGATGACATTATGCTATTGAGCGAATTCGACGGCTCCATGTTTTTGGACGATACTATTGCTTCATCACCAGAATCCGCTAAAACTATAGAAAAGAAATATAAAGTGAAAATACTCTCAAATGTCCCGTTCGACTGTCAGAATTATTCCTTCTATAAAAATAGTACCCAAGAATTCAATCTTTTCGATCAACGTGAGTTTGAGAAGTTCATCCAATCCCTAAGAGTGGAAGATCCTGATTTTAATTAATCAAAACAGCAGTCTCCCAAAACTATGGAAATCCCACACATGAAAATTGACGAAAAAAGCATAAGGAGGCACCATTCAAATATGACTTCGATGACGGGATAATGGTTCAATATAAAATAAATAACACAACACATTTCACTGGGAAAAGTATTGGGAAATATGAGTACACACTAGAGTACAAAGTATTTTTTTTTTAAAAAAGCTCAAGGAAATTCCAAAAAAATTGTCTGGCCAATTTCATTGCATTCTGGAATCACAAATTCTTCAGCGCTTGCAGGATCCATATGAGAATAGAAAAGGAACATTCACTTTAAAAAATTTGCCGATCTTTAATTTTAAATAGTTTTCGAGCAAAAACTTTCACAAAAATAGCAACTCGTGATCTCATTAAAGTTCCTTAAATATCATGTTCCTATTTAGATGTAAGACCTGTACCTAGTACGTATTAGTTATGTTGTGTTTGTTTAGTAGCGTTTCTGATGTTATTTTTAACTGCAATCCAATTGAGTTCTGTTCTTTTCTTATTTAATTATTATTTTTAATATTTAAATATTACTATTTTTCAATTATTACAATGTTTGCTCAGGAATGTGAAAATTTTGTATTTCTTGTGTCCAATACCCACTTAAAAAACTGAATTATAAAGAATTTGACTACGCGTTATAATTTCGGGGTAAGTAGTATAAGTAGGGAAATTTTTGTTGTGCCTGTGATGTTCCAGCTGCATTTTCTTCATTTGTACCTATTTTGATATTTTGTCTATTATTTTTCAACAATTATTTATACAAATATTGCAAAAGCATAAGTAAGCAGAACTGATTACGTAAAAAAATGTTTTTCTTGTCTCCAATACTCGAAAGTCTGAATAAAGCTAGTTTTTCACTATAATAGATTTTTCTTCCTTTTTCCTAATCCGCTCATCACGTCAGGTCAAATGATACTTGGCATGATTTGAAATCCATTTTATTATTCAATTTCAATTCATATTTCATTATTCATAGAAATTTTAAGAACCTTGAACGTTTTCACTGCCATCTATTAATATTTTATTACCAAACTTCATTACCATCCAAATTTATAAATTACCATCCAACAGTTTTTCATTACCATCCACACCTTCATTATCATCCATCAATTTTCTTCGTAACTAAGTGTCGTACAAAGGTGCCCTTTTCACCTCTCTACATCTGGTAGGTACAGGAACCCATTTCTATAAAAATATATAGTAAAAACGCAAAAAAAAAAATTCCGGGGAATCAGGCAAATTTGAACGAAACGGCGGAATGACCCAGATAATCATTTGTGGAAAAGTGTGTGGAAGGGTTTTGTTTATCCTGTGGGGAAGATAACCCGGTCATAAAGTCGTAAAATAAAAAAATAAAAATCCTCATATTATTATTTTTATTTTTTTTTCATATATAAAACAAATAATGGAATAAGTAATATTACTAAATAAGAAGAAGAAAAGAGAAAATTTTAACCCGGATTTAATTTAACCCTGACATAAAGCTGTAAAATTAAAAAAAAACCGTATTATTATTATTTTTATTTCTTTTACATATTATATAAAACAAATAATAGAACAAGTAATATTAAATATAGAAGAAGAGGAGATAAAGAAAAAGAGAGAAAGTTTTTTTACACATCTCCCTTAAATTTGAAGTTTTTAAATTGTTAAAAAAATATATGTTATTCTTGAAGATAATATCTATACATTCACCATGCCGAAATTCAAATTATATGAAATTCCCTCAATGGTAAAAAATCGCAAAGTATGCTCTGAAAATTAATAATAGGTCCTTACGTATGAAATTGGCGTTTTGCCATAATGGCAACTTTGATCTCAAATATCTTCTTTTTGGTTAGGAGTTCCAAATTCAAATTTATGCAGCTATTTACTCATGTATTTGTGTTTCGAAAATTATAATTCATTTGTTTTTTTTAATTGTTTTTTATTATTTGCGTCATTTAGTTTACAAAATGGAAAACTTGAAATATCGCGTTATTTACGAGTACGAGTTCCACCGTGGCACCAGTGCTGCAGAAAAGGAAAAACAGTTGTGTTTTTTTTTTTTTTTTTGTGTCGTTCACTACAGCTTTCTTAAATCTGGCCAGACGATTACGGCAGATGTCTATTGTCAGCAACTGCAAACCATGATGGAAAAGCTAGCTTCTAAACAACCGAGGCCGGTAAATCGCTCTTGGCCACTGCTGCTTCATAACAACGCTAGAACACACACTGCAAAAAAGACGGCTACCACATTAGAGGAGCTTCAATTGGACATCACCGTACTCTCCGGACCTTGCCCCAACAGATCACAATTTTTTTCGAAATTCTTGCAAGGGAAAAAATTCAACTACGATGGGGCAGTCCAAACCGCCTTCAAAGATTTTATTGATTCCCGTCCGAATGGTTTTTTTAGTAAATGGATCGATGAACTACCTATGAGATGGCAAAAGTGCATAGATAGCAATGGTACATACTTTGATTAAATAAATATATTATATTAAAAAAAATCGACTTCATGTTCCTTCCGTACAAAAGGCCAATTTCATATGTAAGGACCTAATATATTCACGTCGTTTCAGTTATTTTACAAGTTAAATGAGTTTCTTTATATGCTGTTTTAGACAGTTCCCAAGAGATTTTTGCTCTATTTTAAATGAGTTGTGTTTTATTAAACATCTTTACAATTTTCGTTTCAATTCCAATCTTCAAAAAATTTGTGCGCTCTCTCCAAAATTCGTAATTACATATCTCTCCATCGTCTTCTTTTTGAGCGGTGATACGGTGCCTTAAGGTTTGGAATAAACTCCCTCAGGAACTAAGATGCGTAACAGGTTCAACAGAATTTAGGTCCAAACTAAAAACTTACCCATTTTATTTTTATCAAGTTTCATTTTGTAGGTCACCATTTTATTTATTTTTAACTTTTATATATCATTTCATTACATATTTTAAAATGAAGTCGCTCAAAATGTATGTGCGCGTTAATCTTTTAACCTACGCAACGGCTTTTCATACGGTTTTCACCAATATCTAGAGTGATTGAAGAGGAATGTTTATATGTATAATACATGTAAATTATATTAGAGAAAAGCCGAGAAATTTAAAGAAAACATATTTTTGTGTGATGTAAAACGGCTGGCGGGCCGTACTATATATAGTCACTTTTGAAATTCGTTCTACGGAAGAAATTGGAAAATAGGTGTCCTAGAGTAAGTAGGTATTTGATTGAATTATTTTATTTGATGAAGTCGCTTAAAATGTATGTGCGCATAGTCCGCATAGATCTTTTAAACTACGCAACGGATATTAATGCGGTTTTCACCAATAGATAGAGTGATTCAAGAGGAAGGTATGTATGATTACATGCTTATTATAGTAGATAAAATATGAGAAATTCCAATATTCAATTCAGGCAGCGGGCAGCTGGCAAGCGCTGGTGTGGATTTTATAAAGGTTGGGTAATGGCGTTGTGTTTCTTTAGCCACAGCAACGTGTGGCCGGGTCTGCTAGTTTAATAATAAAATAATTCGATTTACAAAAACAGTTTATTTATAAACAAGTTCTGCTGTGTAATTATTATTCCTCATGACAACTGTTTTGCCTTTGAAGACATTATCAAACTGTGGTTAGGCGTACATGCGATATATTTATATTATTTCTGTATAGGTACGTATTGCTTTTATTTTTATTACCTATGCGCTTAGCGATTTCCTTATTATTGTCGGAAATTTTTAAGAAATGAGGTTTAAATTTGACTAAAGGTCATTAAGTATTTCCAAAGGATGACTTAGAGGTTTCTTTTTCTTGTTTACTTAAGTATTTTTTGGTCTGTAATAATTGAGCTTAGCTTAAACACATTTTTAGGAGTGTCATCAAACTGTCTTCTGGATTAGAATTTTTATTAATTTTCAACTGCTCCAAAACATTGAGTTTTTGGCCTTTATTTTGAACACGTAACGGAGATGGCTTATTATTAACACTGAGTGAGTGATTTTTATCTAAGAGATGTTTAGCAAATTGTGATTGTGTTTTATTATTATTTTAAAGTTCTTTGAATCTAGTATTAAAGGACAGGCCAGTTTGTCGAACACAAACAGCGTTGCATTCATCACACTGGAGTTTATAAATGCCGCAATTTTTTTAAATTTTGGGTACTTTACTTTTTGAGTTTTTAACAGATGACACTAAATTATAATAAGGCAATCCAAGCCACAACTTTTGAGAACCTTATCAATTTTTTATTAGATGTCAGTCCGACAAATTCCAAACATTCAAGTGTATTATTTGTTTATGAATCGCTGGATAAATTATTGAATTAATTAGTGACTTACATCTCAATCTGTCTCTTATCGCGGGACGAATCACATTTTATTACTCTTAAAATAAATAGCACAAATAAATAATAGCAAGTAAGTATGGTTCTGTATATTATCTACCTGTACAGAATATAAATAAATAATAATATGTGTACATTTTAACGCAGCATCACGTACATTGGTGAAATGCATTGCACCTATAGTTTCGCATTAGAGATCGGTGAACCAATGGATGCAATTTGTTAGTCATAAGTCATAAGTTGTTAGATTGTTACGATAGTAAAGTTTGTCTAGTCTCCAGTCTGTAGTTATTAATAGGAAAGAGAATTGTAAAAATATATTATTGTTTATTTGGACTCTTTTAGGTGTTTTATTTAGTCATCTGTATATAGACATATGCTTGGAATTGGTATTAATATTGTTGCAAGTTTCTTTTCCTACCCATCCCTATTTGCCTACCCGCCAATCTTACTCAGTCTGCAATAAACTCCCGTCGCAAGATAACCACTGTGCTCTGCTCCCGGTTACCGCCATTAAAATAACTGCGGCGTGTACTATAAAATAAACCAACTCACGACTATTGCTGTTTTGTGCCTGTTGGATGGAGAGAGAAAGCAGATGAGGGCATTGCCAGCTTACAAATTCTTGCATCCTTTTGGTGAGTCCTTCCTTTCTATGCCACATGTATTTTTATCATTTCAGGCAAGTAACTAACACAAAATCAAGGTCCTTCGCCAGTCATTTTTACACAAACACATAAATCCACTCTCACAACATAAATACCATTCACATATACAACGCAATTCAGGTGATTTCCACAAAAACCGCTCTATAAAATTCATCCAAATATTATTATTTTCAATGAATAAACATTGAAAAGGTTTTTTTCTGTGTTGAGAGTGAAAAGCTCTCTGTTTCTGTTTTAGCTAATGACTATTTAATAATGTTTCGTGACAACAATTATGAAGGTTCAATTGAGAGATTCTTTATTAAATTATGTACATAAATATATATGATTGGAGCCAGTGGGACTATCACAACCCAAATTGGGGAATGATGTGAGTTTGAAGGAATTAGGAAGGGGAGGGAGATGGGATGAGATGAGATAGGTCTGGTCACCAAATACGGCTAAAGCCATTTCAAGCAACGTTTCAAATCAGAATGGTGATCTTACACCAGGGCGATTGTAAGAGTATCTTCCACTCTGGACGTTCCGCAAATATATATTATGTTATTTTTAAATGATTAAATTGTGAAATAACACAAAACAATCAATAAAAATGTACTTGATTTGAACCTGCGACCTTTTGATCTGGTCGATAGCCTAACCTCTCGACCAAGGAGGCCGTCAAAAATGTGAATAAGGATACATAAATAATTAAAAGGCTGGTAAAATATCATACAAAGCATTACTGTTATAAAAATTAGTATTAATTATTATTATTTTTTGACTTACTTTATACTAAGTACATGAATATCATTACATAGTATAAAATGAAGTCGCTCAAAATATATGTGCGCATAGATCTTTTAAACTACGCAACGGATTTTCATGCGGTTTTCACCAATAGATAGAGTGATTCAAGAGGAAGGTTTATATGTATAATACCTGCTTATTATAGTAGAGAAAAGTCCAGAAATTCAAATATTCAATCAGGCAGCGGGCAGCTGTCAAGCGGGTGGTGTGGATTTTATGAAGGTTGGGTAATGGCGTTGTGTTTCGTTAGCTACAGCAACGTGTGGCCGGGTCTGCTAGTATACTAATAAACACAATGTAACATTTCATTTGAAAAATTTAAATATTTTTACGGTCAGTATAACATTTTGTTTTTAAATACATTCATTATTTCTTCATTCTTCTTTCTTTCAGGCATTTCATCATACATACATCTTTAGTCCTTTATACATTAGGCAGTTCTGTGTTTTTGATTTTTTCATGAGTGGCAATCTAACTCTATTTATATTTCTTGTTTCGTAATTATGAACATCTCTATTAATATTTTGGCATTTGGTTTTTCATGCACAAAAATTAACAATTTAAATAGCAGATTATAATGGGTTCCATGACAAATCAGAATCGTGCAATTTCAACACCCCATTGATAAGTCATTAAAAGTTATGAAAGAAATCGCCCGTAACGTAACCTATTTAAGCAATTTTTTAAAATAGGTTTTTTTATCACTTTTAATGACTTTTCAAAGGAGGTGTTGAAGTTGCATGATTGTGAGTCATCCAGTCACCGTTATAATGGCTCTCACCTTAAACTTTCTCATTAAAATTTCCTATTTCTAATACAATAAATGTAATCATTTCCAAAGTTAATCAACCCTTATGACAATTTCTTAGAATCATCAATTGAATACAAAAAGATTGTGATGTAATTGGACATGACGCCAATAACAGTGTGAATATATGTGAAATTAAAACAAAACATATTGCAAGCCATTATCTTAGTTTTTCGGTTGTTCATGTATTTCTGGAACCTTCGCAATTTTTTCCTTTCTTCACTTTCTGAAATGTTAAAATAAAAAGTTTTAGTGTTAGAGAATAATAATAATACAATCACATGTATCCAAGGCTGTTCAACATTGAAATCAGTACCAGAAATTAAATATCTCGGAGTGATAATAGAACAACATATGAAGTTGAAGAGCCATATCTGTGAATTGGTTAAGCGTATCAGAAAGTGTATATATATATTCATAAGATTAAGAAATATTTAAAAACTCAACAATCTAAAAAGAGTATACTATGCACTAATCCAGTCTTTAATTCAATATGGAATAATTGGATGGGGGGGGTCATACAACAATATTCTAACCCCTGTCAAAGTGATCCAGAAACTAATCATTAAAGTAATCAATCCTAAAGAAACCCTCCACTTATCCAACAGAAACGCTTTTCGCAGATTTCACGGTGCCTCGAGTTGAGAATATCTTCAAGAAAAATGCAATTATCCAAATTTACAAAGATAATATCATCAAGAAATTTGAAACTCACCAATCAAAAAGATATGAAGACAACACCAAAACACCAAAATTTAATACCAAACTAATGCAAAACAATTATATCTATTTAGGAATAAAGTTTTTCAACAACCTTCCCATTGAAATAAAAAAAACCAAAGACATCAATATACTGAAACTTAAACTGAAGCTACACTTCATCAGCAATAATTAACTAAATAATTACCTGTTTTTCTCTTTCTTTCTAATCCCTATTTTATTTAGATTTTTCGAATTTCACCTAAGTGCACAATATTTTAGTTATTCTATTACAGTTATAATTAGTGTAACTCGCTCATCAAGCACAAGAACTAGTTTCTTCTTTGGTGAGATTGCAATTTTTAAATAATTTCTGTACCGATATTTTGTAATTTATATAACTCCACTGTACAATTATATATCTATATATTAAATAAAAAAAATTTAAAAAAATAAAAAAAATATGCCGAGGCAAATAGCGAGTAGCAATTTCGGCAACATACTCCGGTCCACTCGATTGCTACAAGTTGCCGGAGGCAACTTGTAGCAATCATAGCTCATCAAGCACAAGAACTAGCTTCTTCTTTGGTGAGATTGCAATGTTTAAATAATTTCTGTACCGCTATGTAATTTCTATAACTCCACTGTACAATTATATAACTATATTAAATAAATAAAAAAATAAATAAAAAAAAAAGAATTAATAAAATAAAATAATAATTTTGAAATAAGCTCTGCCTAATCGGATTAGGCTAAGGAATACAAGTTAGAAATTCTTATAATTGATTTGATTTTTGAAGTAGGTATCTAATTTTGGTTGTCTGAGAGTTTAATTTAGTTTTGAGATAAAAATACAATTTTTTTTTCAAACACTAGTAATAACAATAATAATGATAATCGGAAAATTTTGTAGAGTCGTTTTTTTGTAAGGGCGATGGACAAATATGACTTCCTAAGCCAGCGGTCGACAATTAGTTTTTGTGGAGGGCACGAATAGGTAAATGTTTTTGGGGGGCTACGCGACCGTTGACCGACGACCACAACTCATGCGCGAGCGAGCCTGCTCAATCAGTGACCTTGTGACTGCCCGTCTGATCGCCTGTCGTTATCGTGCTTCGCGTCGTGCCTACCAACATCGTGTAGCGCAAACGTTCCCAACCTTCTCTGAATTATATTTTTCTTCAACACCCCCCTACCCCCCACCGCCGCATAAAAAAAGCAAAATAAAAAACACGAAAAAATTGACGTAAGCGAAAAAAAACTTAAGTAAAAATTACATAGCGTTGCTTAGTAGTAGGTTCCCACTCGTTACTATCCCAGATCAGTCCTTCATCATTGCAGAAGCCACTTTTTTCACGTATAATTATGGAAGTGGGTGGACTTTCAACATTCTGAGATTATCTGCTTATATATTATATATATTACATATTATATATTACCTTATTATAAGTATCAGGACATGCAGAAAAAATGCGTCAGGCGAAATTTTTTTAAAGTGGTCATTACATGTTTCGAAATTTCACGACCAACCAGTTCCACTCTACGACCAATCAGTAGTGTTGAACATAGTACATTGAGACGTTGCTCATTCTTAAAAACTTACCGTGCGGGCCAGAAGACCCGCAGGCCGCCAATTGCCGACCACTGTCATGTGCTATGTCCAATTAAAAAGTTTTAAATACATTTACACTGGTGTAAATATAAAATTAATAATAGTCGCTTCTTCAATATTCGCAAATTTCCTTTGTGGTGTAATTTTAATCAAATTAAAACAAAACGCTTCGTACACAGCGAATTTAATCAAAATTGTCAACATGTTTCGAAACCAATGATTCCTTCGTCAGGATAAAATTAAAATGAAAAAAGAAAATCAAATATGGAATAATAAGTACCTAGAGACAAAAAAAAACCATACAAAAAGTGGTAATTAATCAGTTAAAAGAAACATAAAAAAGCATTAGAATCACGGATATATGAATATATCTGGACCTGCCCTAAGTGATAAAAACGTATTATTTCCCCCTCCCCATGGAGCCGGCTAGAGCTCCGCCTTGGACCCAGCTCGCTCCATGGGGAGGGGAGAGAACCTCGCTTGAATCTAAAATATGTGACGTCATAATTCTTGTCCTGAACAGCGCGGAAGTAACATACATACATTTTTCGAAATAACACGCCAAAAAACGGTAGCTTGTGCTATACATTTAACCCACATATTATATGAACATAACGAATGTGGGCGGTTCTCCTGTGTGCTCGTCGCTGGTTACAGGGGTAAGTAAATTATGAAACGTTTGTAAAAGTGTCTTAACTAAACACGGCAACAAAATATTGCTATGTGAATTGGGGCGAATCTTTTCGGGGCGAGCATTTGACCTTAGCAAATATGTTATTAACGTGGCAAGCAATTCGCGCTCCCATGTAAGAAGGTCTATTCATTCAAAGCAGATTTTGCTTTTAAGAACTAAATGGTGATGCGAGATGCCTATATACTGTCAGATTGATTTTTTAACAAATCACAGTCATTTTTCCTCTCTTCACCCCCCATAGTTTGGTTTTACCCCTCATCTGTATATTCTGGTCTATTGAATTCTGATGTCTATGATTAGAATGGAAAATGGTTGCATTCATACATTATAAAATATGTGGTGTATACAAAATGCTTTGTTATCATTTAATTTAAGTAATAGTATTTGTTTACATTTATCACACATTTATTTATTCACAATGTCCGCGAAGGTGAAGTTTCTAACTTTATGTAAAGGACTGACTGAGAAGATGAGTTTTAAGTTTAGCTCTAAATTCAGGCGAGTCTGTGGTCATTCTTTAGTTTTTTCTAACCAACAGGTCCTGACACTAAGTTCAACACGCTCGTCGAACTTAGCATCTGGTGTACACTTTGGGTCTCTCTACCTTCCGATGGCGGACTAGGGGTATGACAAGTTTGATTTAAACATTCTAGTAGGTAATGTTTTCGATGGCTGGATGGTAGATACTTGCCCATAGTGCTGGAGAAGGCCAGTAATCTTCCGATGATCATCCTGGTGTTTTTGAACTCATCCACACAAGCCTCGCACACGGCTGCCAGGGCCAAAAGTTTAATGAGGCTTTGAATCCACCAAATTAAAACCACAATCAGCGTAGCAATATCCTAAAACAACCCAAACTATAAATCATAATATTTTGTGTTTTGAGCGAGGGTATGGCACTTTCTTCTGTGTGAAATCATTTAATCAATGCTTTGTTTTCAGATCGCAAAATGATTCGAGTTAAAAATAACTCAAACAGAAATGATGGTTCCATATTATAATTTTTTTTAATGATTTTTCATCCCATGGGAGTGTTCCATTCAATGTAAAGTAGAGATCTGATGATTGTGGAATGTTTGTAAGCGTGTAGGTTAATTTAATTTTGTAGTATTTACAAGTACCTTCCCACATTACGCAATATATGTAATAGAGTGCGGATTCTAATATAGAAATTTCGGTACTCTCAAATCATGATGAGTCACGATTTATAACATAGATTCTGATGATATTTTTTCAGTGAAATCGATTGGTGATTTCCTTTACTTACCGAAGAAAACATTGCAGATAAACTCGTTATCATGTGAAGTATGAACGGAAATGGGCCGAACAGCAACTAAAAAAATATATATTATTATTATTCACAAAATAAATATTGTAAAATGAGCATATTACATTCGAAAGTTTATTTGTAGTTCAGTCTTTTACATTCTTAAGAGGATATTATAAAATGATTTTTATGATAAAGCATACGGTGTTTCCACGACAAGCGATCTGCTAATTTGATGGTTTTGTTAACATCGAAACAATTTTAAGCTCTTTTTCCACTTTTTTTACTTTGATCGTTACCGGTTTAAGCCTATCATGGCATGGTCATCAGACTGGTACAATTATTCCTTGTACAATTATTGCACCATGGTTTAAACAAATTTTTTAGTGGGATGGGATGGGAGGGCTGAAGGGGGGGGGGGGGGCGGTTAAGGGGTACACAATGTATTTTTACAGTAATATGGGATTTCCTAATGTATTACATTACACTTCCCCCACCCAAATATTGTATATTAAACCTTCAAGATAGAATGAAACGTGACCGAGTGGAAAACGTTACAGAATGTTTTAACATATGATGGAATTCCACCTCGAATTGTCATTGTCAATAATATAAATATTAATATATTTTATATGTCCTGTCTGTCATGGAACGTGACCAAATCAAACCAATCCAATTTACATTTGATTACTAGTAAGAACTAATCATGCAAAAATGCCCTCTAAAAATAGCGTCGCTTTGGAATGTTTGTGAATTAAATTTTTAATTAAATTTGAAGTTTCGATCGTATTTTAAATGTTCACAAGCAAAGATGGAGATGGGAACATCAGTTAAAAGTTTGGAGGCAACAAGAAAAATCTTGGACTTACCGGAAAGACATCTTCTAAAATCTAAATGAAATATTTGAGCCAGGGCAGGGGTCATAGATTTCCAAACATTTAAAATATCATTTACACTAAAAATCCACAAAAATATTTTTATTATTTACTCTTACTATTTTATTTGTTGTTTTCCAAGTAATATGATATCCGCACAACTGCGAGGAACCAGGGAAGACTTAAGGCTCTGCAACCGGGCCCGAAAAGAAGAAGATGGAGAGATACGAAATTACGAATGTTAGAGGAGAGCGCTAACATTTACAGCGACAAAATCGATGCGAAAATTGCGAAAATGTTTAATAAAACACGACTCCTTTAAAATAGAGCAAAAATCTCGCGGGCATTACCTTAAACAGCATTTAAAGAAACACTGTGAAATTTTTCATACATATAACTTGTGAAATAACTGAACAAATGTGTTAATAATAATTTTTTGCGATTTTTTCCTATCGAAGGAATTTTATATGATTTGCGTTTCGGCGCGGGCAAAGTCTAGATATTATCTTCAAGAATAACATATACATATAAGAGCTTTAAAACTTTTAAGGGAAATATGTAATAAATCGGTACAAATCCGGGTTGCAGGCCCTGAAGACAGTGAAAATTCCTAATTCGTAGCGGGTGTGTGTATACATGTTCACGTTCAGTAATAGCAAATACTGTAAAAATGACATTGCCCAAGCGGTGCGAGTTCAGCGGGTTCGTTGCTTTTCTTTCATATATTTTAATCGATTTTATGTTATATAATTTCTTTTCGAAATTTTTAATTTCAGAAATCGAAAATTATAAAATAAATATTATTTAATTAAATGAAGACAATAAACGAGCCAAACTGAATCGAAAATCTGAAAATAGAAAAATCATAAAAAGATATTGGCACCTCTGGGACTCGAACCCAGGACCCCTCGATTTCCGGGCAAACTCGAAACCATTGCGCCAAGGTGTCGATATACAATTCGGTCATTTTAACTATATCATACATTGATTAAGAATCACCCACATTATCTTCATTTTCTTAACGCATATTTATTGCTGCTATCTTTATGAATGATTGCAAGATTCAAACCCGAACTAAATGCTATATAGATAGTTTCTGGATAAATCTTTATCCATTTTATTTAATATGCGACATCTATTGACTTTTCTGCAAGTCTAAGATTTTTTTTTTTTTTAACTTTATGAGTAAAACCTCAAATTGTAATATTTAATTAAATGAAGACAATATAAGCTAAACTCAATCGAAAATCTGAAAACAGAAAAATTAGAAATAGATATTGGCACCTGTGGGACTCGAACCCAGGACCTTTTTTTTGCTGGGTGATGTGAGAGAATGACCGAGCGTCAAGCACTAAAGTCCCTGCTGAACTCAAGACCGGTAGGGCGAAGGAGCCTGGGAAGGCCAAGATTAAGATGGAGCGACAACGTCCTCAAACACATATCTATCTTGGAGTTTCTAATTGGAGAGAGCTGGCACAAAACCGGGATGAGTGGAGGAAGACTCTTGAGGAGGCCAAGACCCACCATAGACCGGGAGGGGAGATAGGTAAACCCTACGTCATCGACTACACGGATGAAACTACTTTTAAGTGATAATGGGCATTTAGAAAACCTTAAAAAAGCTGGTCTGCCGGTGCGCCTCTTGGCAGGAGCCGCGCAGTCATGGAAATAGTCAGCGATTTTTTTGGTCAAAATTACGTCATCGACTACACGAACGGGAATGGTCTCATATGATAAAGGTCGATTAGAAAATGAGAAAAAAGCAGGTCTGCCAACCGGCAGCCTGGCAAGTTCGGAGGCAGCCGGCGTCAAAGTGGGGAAAAAATTGGTCGATTTTACGTCATCGACTACACGAATGAAACCAATGAATAACTATAGTCCAGATCATTCCATATAAGAATTTCGCGGTCTGCCGACCAGCAGCCTGGCAAATTTTTGTGTACGATTTTTTTAAGTTTTTTTTTTTTTTTTTTAAATTTTTCGTTTATCTTTATTATTATTTTTATTTCACTATATTTTTAAAAACTTTGAATGCCATATTTAAAAAAAATAAGCGAAAAAAATAAAAAAAATAATTTAAGAGTTCTCGGTGTACCCATCCGTCAGGCGAGCCTTCAGACGCCAAACCACTTACGAAACCTGCCGCGGTGCCCCTCACCGCTGTCGCGTGTTAATATTTTTGTACAAATTTATCATAATAATAGTCCTTTTAAGATTGCCTAATAGTCCATAGAAGTTGGAAGTTCAAACAACCAACCCACCGTCGCCGTAAGAGCTGCGTTCGTCCGAAAAACGACGGAAATTTCCGAACCTCGTCCATTTCATATCGGTTTCGCTTGCCCTGCTGCATCGATTACATCGAATACAAGATCGGAACTAACAAAAACCTGTAGTCTAAATCATCCCATTTATGATTTATTTCGTCTGCCGACCAGCAGCCTGGTAGTTTTTTGTGTACGATCTTTTAAAGTTTTAAATTTTTTTTTAATTAAATTTTTTTTTTTTCAATATATTTATTATTATTTTTATTTGAATATGGTTTTAAAAACTTAGAATGCAAGATTTTAAATAAAATAAGTTGTAATCATAAAAAAATAAATTTTGAGTGTTCCGATTGTACCCATCGGACGTGAGAGCCTTTCGACGCGAAACAACTTACTGGAAATTGGCCGCGGAGCCCTTCGCTGCCATTGCGTGCCCATATTATAGCCTGGTTGGTACACTCGAAACACTTAAATTATTTTTTTTATCATTGCCACTTATTTTTTTTTTAATTTGGCATTCCAATTTTTTAAAACCATATTGAAATAAAAATAAAAATAAATACAATGAAAATAATTTTAATAAAATTAAAAAACTTTACAAATCGTACGTAAAAAACTGCCAGGCTGCTGGTTGGCAGACCAAGGAAGTCATGAATGCAATGGTCTAGACTACAGTTTTTCGTTAGTTTCGATCTTGAATTCGGAGTAATCGGTGCAACAGGGCAAGCGAAACCGATATGAAACGGACGGGGTTCGGAAATTTCAGTCGATTTTCGGACAAACGCAACTCTTATGGCGACGGTGCGGTTGTTGTTCGAACTTCCAACCAGTATGAACTATTAGGTTATCTTGAAAAGACTTATATTAGAAAAGACTTATATAAATTGGTTTAATAATATGGGCACGCGTTGACGGCGAAGGGCTCCACGGCCAGTTTCCAGTAAGTTGTTTCACGTCGAAAGGCTCTCCCGTCCGATGGGTACACTCGGAACACTCAAAATTTATTTTTTTATGATTACTACTTATTTTATTTATAATTTTGCATTCTAAGTTTTTAAAACCATATTCAAATAAAAATAATAATAAAGATATTCAAAATACTTTTTTTTTAATTAAAAAAAAATTTAAAACTTTAAAAGATCGTACACAAAAAACTGCCGGGTTGCTGGTCGGCAGACGAAAGAAGTCATAAATGGGATGATTTAGACTACAGGTTTTCGTTAGTTTCGATCTTGTATTCGATGTAATCGATGCAGCAGGGCAAGCGAAACCGATATGAAATGGACGGGGTTCGGAAATTTCCGTCGCTTTTCGGACGAACGCAGCTCTTACGACGACGGTGGGTTGGTTGTTCGAACTTCCAACTTCTATGGACTATTAGGCGATCTTAAAAGTACTATTATTATTATAAATTTGTACAAAAATATTAACACGCGACAGCGGTGAGGGGCACCGCGGCAGGTTTCGTAAGTGGTTTGGCGTCTAAAGGCTCGCCTGACGGATGGGTACACCGAGAACTCTTAAATTATTTATTTTTATTTTTTTCGCTTATTTTTTTAAAATATGGCATTCAAAGTTTTTAAAAATATAGTGAAATAAAAATAATAATAAAGATAAACGAAAAATTAAAAAAAAAAAAAAAACTTAAAAAAATCGTACACAAAAATTTGCCAGGCTGCTGGTCGGCAGACCGCGAAATTCTTATATGGAATGATCTGGACTATAGTTATTCATTGGTTTCATTCGTGTAGTCGATGACGTAAAATCGACCAATTTTTTCCCCACTTTGACGCCGGCTGCCTCCGAACTTGCCAGGCTGCCGGTTGGCAGACCTGCTTTTTTCTCATTTTCTAATCGACCTTTATCATATGAGACCATTCCCGTTCGTGTAGTCGATGACGTAATTTTGACCAAAAAAATCGCTGACTATTTCCATGACTGCGCGGCTCCTGCCAAGAGGCGCACCGGCAGACCAGCTTTTTTAAGGTTTTCTAAATGCCCATTATCACTTAAAAGTAGTTTCATCCGTGTAGTCGATGACGTAGGGTTTACCTATCTCCCCTCCCGGTCTACCAGGGTACCTAGCATGGTCGATCGATATAGGTTTTATCGAAAATGTCGGTAACTTGTAATCGCTCCTGAGCACGACTGCAGGCCGCTAACGAACAAATAACGGTTCACGTCGAATAAATTAGGAACCCTTAGTGGTTGTGAACTGTTATTTGTTCGTTAGCGGCCTGCAGTCGTGCTCGGGAGCGTTGAGAAGTTACCGACATTTTCGGTAAAACCTATATCGATCGACCATGCTAGATACCCAGGGGTTGTAGAGCCAAGAGTGATGAAAATGTAGATGTAGTAGTAGGGAAAGGAAGTTGTTTTTCAGACATCATGGGAATAATCATCTGAACCATTGGCCTTATATGAACAATAGCGTACTTAAAATCTAACCAAAATAGTATTTAAAAGTTATGTTACAATATTTTAATTAATTTAAATCTAATCGGACCACTCATCTATTCTATGATTACCACTTACCACGAAGTTGTATTTTTGATTGGTCAGCTCCAAATTACTCATCAGTTTATCGTATATTTTTACCATGGATTTAATATCTAGTGAAACGATCTGAAACTCCTCCGTATTTACATAATACGACGAGACATATTGAAGGACACGATTTTTCACCAAAAGCATAAAGGGATCTCGGTAAACATAGTTATAGTCTTTGCTTTTGCATATTTGACACAACAAAGAGTTAAGGACATTTGTGTAAGAACTAATCATATTTATTACGATGCAAAGTTGATATAAAGCATATTCTGTCATCAAAGCATTTACTACTGCCCAGAGTTCAAAAACAAGGTTGCAGTCTTCGGTATTCAATGTTACAAAAAAATATATGCTTTGTCCCAGGATAATCATCAAGAAAACAGCATGAATAGAAATGTTCAAAACGTTATTATTGTGCAAAAAGCTATTTTTATTTGGAATAACATGTTCTATGATATCGAAATTTTTAATGATTTTATAAAGATACTTTGTCTGCGTATTAGAAATCAAACTTGTAGCAATTATAAGGACTCCAGTAATAATAATCAATACATGAGCTATTTTTCTTATAACAGAATCCCCCTCAACGCCATCCACTGTTGAATTATAACGTAAAGACAAATATAATTCGAATAATAATAAACTGTGAACATAGATTTTCATCCGCCAATGTACGTACGAAAACTGCGATTTAACTTTTCTATAACCCCTTAAACCCAAGAACCAATGGAGGCACTTTAAAGGTTCTAATTTATTGTGAAATAGGTAACCTTTACTAATTTCACAGGAATATTCGTTAGTTGGTTTCTTACACTTATCTGTTTTATACATAGTGTATCTTCACGTCGACTACCTGAACGAACTAAAGCTGATAACCAAATTAATAACATGCATTATGTGTACGGTACTGCTTAATACTTAACTTAATAAAAAAATACTCTTTTGGATAATCTTCGTTTGAATAATTAATTTTTTAATCATTACATATCCACATTCATTCGATAACATTATTTCAATAGTAAATGCAGCTTTTGTTGTAGGTACATACGAGTATAATATTGGTGTAAGCATTATTGTGGTGATGTTGGTTTGTGATATATTGAGTTTGTTTAAGTTTGCTTCGAGTAATTCAATATTGTAAAGTTTTAGGTCTTAACTTCAACAAGAACTCCAAAGCAGATCAAAATACTTTTTATTGTAGCAAAATAATGTACAACAATTTCCTTATAAATCCTGAAGTCTTAAACGGACCAATAATATAACGTTTCCTTTTTAAGGCAAACTAATGTAGAAGAGAGAGAAATAAATTAAATCATCCTATTTATTAACTTCCTGACATCTATGTGAAAACCTTGAACTATAATTATGTCTGACATCTTTGTCAGGGGCAGAGAAACATTTTACCTTTTACCTAATTAGTTTACCTAGCTTTGAGTCTATGCATTGGAGGTAGTCTAAAAGTATTGATTGTTTTTACTGTGAAAACACAGGCGTGTTTTCGGTTTTATAAATACGTTTATTTATTATTTTCACTTTCCTTTAAAGCTGTCTTAAAGCTAAGTCATACTTAAAAAAACCGAGTTTCATTATATTTTAAAATGAATTTTGGGTAAGGGGGAAGAGCAATACAGGATAAGGATAGGAGATGCACCGGGTACATTGCATTATCTCGTAATAAGTAATGATCATACGCTTTAATTCTGTTCCACATTCCTGAAGGTCATTGCTAAACATCATTGTCTAAATCATAGATTCTTAACTTTTTGTTGCCCACCGCCCACTTTAAGAATATTTTTTATTTCTAGCGCCCCCTAACTCGTGAATCTGAAATAGCATTTGTATTTATTTACCACAAATATAATCGTGACGACAAATGATCTTTAGGGGGGGGGCGTAATGGGATGGGATGACGTGGGATGGGTTTCTCTGGGTCTCATACCGCCCCCTGAAAGTCTGAAACGCCCCCAAGGGGGTATTATCGCCCACGTTAAAAACCTATGGTCTAAATTATTATGAAATTTGTTATATTGCGCACATATGAATATGGGGAATCGGGGATTGTTGGATTTAAATTTCTCGCCCTTTTTGTAGTCAACTCTAACTCGACCTTGTTGTGATTAAATGTATGTATATATATGTATATATATACTATGTACTGTATATTCTCGCTGTCACACTTCAAAGTGATTGTACTTCTTATCAGTAAATAAAACCAAATTATATAATTATTATTTTTTAATTTTTAAATTAACGTTTTTAAGACAAGATTTTTATGCATAGCACAAAGGGTGACAATTATTATAAGCAATAATTATCAGCCTGAAACACTCATCCACATTGAAAAATCTTCGGAGAAAAGATACATGACGCCAACGGGACTTGAACCCGTGCCCTTCTGATTGCCGGTCAGCTGCTCTCCCAATTGAGCTAGTTGGTTGTTTTCAGGTGGAAAAAATATAATAAGCAGTAATTGTTGAATGAAACACTAGTATATATTGAATCATTTGTCATAAGATAAGCCGCCATAGCTCAATTGGGAGAGCAGCTGACCGGCAATCAGAAGGGCACGGGTTCAAGTCCCGTAGGTATCATGTATCTTTTCTCGGAAGATTTTTCAATGTTGATGAGTTTTTCAGGTTGATAATTATTGCTTATAATAATTGTTACCCAAATTATATAAAACTAGCTGAAGTCCCCGGCGATGCCTGGGCTTTACATAAAGTTTTCGAAATCAAATGTAGACAGTGACCTTCCTTTGCATACAAATCAAATCCACACCGCCCGCTTGCCAGCCCGCTCGTTTCCCACGTACAGACATTCTCCTTTATATATTGTATATTTCAACCAATTTACCAAATTTACAATTAAGGTATATAAGCCTTGACAAATCATAAAACCTAAACTTTCCTCATGAATCACTCTATCTATTGGTGAAAACCACATGAAAATCCGTTCAGTAGTTTTTGAGTTCATCGCCAACAGACAGACAGACGAGGCGGAGGACTTTAATTTATAATATGTGGAGATAAGAGTTTATTTCTGTTTAAATCATTAGGGATTTGTTCTAATGTTGGATCTACGAGTACATGTGGTAAAATGAAATAAATTGGATTGATTGGTTGAACTTGACGGAATTCGATTTTTTATTATATTTGTAAGCTCGGGCGAGTCTATGCCATTATTCAGAACTTTAAATAACAAGATTTGACACAACAATTAAACGTTGTGTACGAAGGGAGTCGAAGTTGCAAAATTTAATGCATTCAGTGTTATTTGAAAAGTGTAAGTTTAGTTTCAATTTCAATTCACAATTCTCAGCCTTACTAATAAAAAATACTTCGCAACCGTTAAACGGTGTTTTAGTTACATATTAATTGAAGAGTGTACCATTTTCTATTTCGAATTATTACTATCATGCCGGCGCCAGACACGAGTTCAAAGAAGTGATCACTTCTTTGAAGACTTTGCTCACACATTTGGTCACATATTGTTGTATCTGCCAGATATGTGTTCAAAGATTTGATCACTCCTTTGAGCTCAAGTTTTCAAAAAGACTTCACAAAACATGGACGAAGAATTTTTTTTACATGAGGAGCTCCACACAGGAGGTTTCCCTCAGGGCCGATGTCATATTTGGGGATGCCGTGTGGAGGGTTTTTTAAGGAAAGTCAGGAGAGGAGATTTCTGGGAAGGAAAGGGGTTTAAGGGGTGGGTAGGAATCTGGGGTTAAGTGTATCCTGATCATCCGCCTCCAAGGCCTAGACAAACCTCACCCCATGAACCCGGGCACCCCTGCTAAATCACCAAACGTAGCGAACCACTTCGGGTGACCTATGGCAGAGGTGTTGGTTATCCAATAAAGGTCCCCGGGGCGGCGGTACCCATTCCCGCCTCCCAAATTTGGTCGTCAGGGTCGTCGTTCCAGGAGTCATTGACGTTATTTCGATGTTTATGCCCGTGACGTTTCGGATCCCATATTCTGGCTCTCCTTGCATCAACTCTATAAACTCGAAAATGCTCTATTATTGCACTCCGCCGTTAGTTCCTTTGGTTGTTTACGCACAACATCTTTACACGGCGACGCTCGCGCAACTTGGCTTCGCGCAGTGTGGCAGGCACACAAACATTTGGACTTTGATCCCTTTGATGTGTGCTGAAATACTGACACGGAACGGCAAAGCGCACTTAAGTGATCAAATATGTGACAACAGTATCAAATGCCCGTGCCACACATGTGGACACTTATTTGATCACTTCTTTGAGCTCATGTCTGGCGCCAGCATCAAAAATATCTTTAACTCGCAGCGATGCAACTGGCAGCATAGCTTTTAAGTATACTGGCTAATACTGGCGCATGCGTTATGCGCGTAATTTTTCTGGCAATTTTTTTTATTGAAATTTTTTTTGATACAGTATAATTACATAAAGTAATGAAAATTACATGAACTTAATATAATATATGTGCGAACAAAAAAAATCTCACCAACGCAAAGCCTGTAAACTGTGTGTGAGTATTATTATATTGATGCTTTTTTTGTACTTCTATGGTTAAGATGTAAATTTAGGTATCAAATATAAATTAAGCTATTTGAAAAGAGTAACTGTATGAATGCAATAAAAAACATAATAACAGAAACGTTTTAAGATTTTCACACCCAAAAGTATTTTCGTTATTTGTTTTTGGGGTGTTATGCCGTGTTGCGCTACCTCCTTCTTTAGCCAAAGTTTCGGACAGCGTTGTAGTGTCCATCATCAGGGCAGATCCGGTAGATGTGTAATTTTTTAGTGGTGAAATGTGTGCTTATTTACTTGGAAGCGATACCGTGTCGCCAGCTCCACTACAAAATAACAAATGACCGTGACCAGCATTCTACCGGATCTGCCCTGATGATGGACACTGCAACGCTGTCCGAAACGTTGGCTAAAGAAGGAGGTAGCGCAACACGGCATAACAACCCAAAAACAAATAACGATAAAACATAATAACGGTCTGCGCCGTTATTATTTCATTCGTGAAAGTTTTGTGATGAACTAAAGGTGCCTGTAAACGATCAAATTTGTTTGTCAAATTTACGTGTTTGTCAAATTATTTGAACGTCTACGGCCTTGTTTGATGTGCTTGTCAAATAAACTACGTGTTTGACGTGTTTGTCAGAAATTCTGATTGATGAAAAGGTTGAACGATATTTGACAACATATTTGAACGTTTGCGGGGGTGTTTATCAAACAAACGTCAGTTTCGTGTTTCCATCACTACGGAGAGTGCTGCGTCATCGAATATTATAAGCGAAAGAGACTTTTTATTGCATTTTATATCTATATATCGTGATCTGCCGCAACTGTGGAAAGTAAAATGCAGGGACTATATGGATAAAAATAAAAGAAACATCGGAATCAAAACAATAACAGATTTATTAGGTTGGGTTATCCATTCGCAGAAAGTTAACATAATCTTCTGGTTCTGTACGTAATATATCCCTAAGCAAATTTTCGTGGGTATATTTAGCTCTTAATTTTAGCCATTCTCTAGACCAACACCTTCTTTTTTCTTTTTAAGACACATAGCTAATGTCAACGCAAGAAATGCTTTATCCGTATCCGTCATTTTTAACAACACAAAATATTTCACTATTCACCTCACTTCAGACCGGATACAATAAATATCAAAAGACAGTTCCCGGCGAAAGCTGTAAATAAATGAACTAATATTTGACAAACTTCATTTGAACGTCTGCGGCCTTGCCAGGCCTTGCTCATCAAACACGTGACGAGCAAACGTAAAATTTGTCAAACAAATTTGATCGTTTACAGGCACCTTAATGTTATAAGTGTCATTAAAAGACACAAACATAGTAAACAATAAATCAACTCTGAAAACCGTCTAAGGGGCCATCCATAAATTACGTCACACGAATTTCATGATTTTTGACCCCCCTCCGTCCCTGTCACACATCGTCACCATTGTGAGACCCCCGTCGACGTCACACATTTTACAATTTTGACTCCCCCCCCTTAAGGTGTGACGTAATTTATGGATGGCCCCTAATGATAAATGTATTTAATGGCTTTGTTAAAACTTATAAGAAAAAATATCTGCATCAGTGTTTTTTAGCCAAGTTTTGATATATTTTTTAACAGATTAAAGATTTTGACACGTGGTCTCTTTAAAAAGGTTGTACATAATAAATTATACATTTTTGACATAGTAAAACTAATATGGGGTCGTCCATTAACCACGTGATGTTTTTTTAGCAACTTTTTACCCCCCCCCCCCCCCATGGTGATATGCGTTGAGGTTTTAGACTACCCCACCCCCCCTCCAAAATCAAGTGTATTTTTTTTAGTACAAATTATTTTGAAATTTTCAGAATATTATCACGAAAAATAAATACACGTGATTTCTCATTATACCCCCCACCCTCGTGATTTTTTCTGAACTCCCCCCCCCCCCCCCCCCCTTTCGAGCCTCACGACCCCTATGCCTTTGGGCCAACCTAGTTTTGCAGTACGGTACATCTTACTCGCAAGCGCCAAGTCTTTGACTGGAACGATTTAAAGGTATGTATGTACCTAAGTATACAGGGTGTCTGGGGGTAAAGTGCATTAACTTCGGGAGGTGATTCTATATGATGGTAGGAGTAAAAACGATTAACAACTTTTTCGAAATTCCAACTTTTTTTTTCCCATACAAAAAGATCTACCTACTAAAAATCCTTAGTGTAAGGTACGATCTTGCTTGCCGGGAGCCTGCTGGGCACGATCGAGGCAACATTGTATGGTGGTTATCGGCCCGTATCGTAACAGCGGAAAATAATAAAGCTGGCCGCGCACGCCGGTCTAATTTTATCTGTTTACCACAAAACTACCCCTAAAAGTTGGAATTTCGAAAAAAGTTATTTACCTTTTTTACTTATACTATCATGTAGAATCACCTCAGGAAGTTAATGCACTTTACCCCTGGACACTCTGTATAAGTTTAAAAAAGTATGTACTGATTTAGATCACGTTTTTGTTCTAATGACCAATTCACTATTATGTCTAGGTCTTGGCGGGGGATGCCTTTGCCCACCTAATGCATGGCGGGCCGGATCAGGAGAGACCGGTTGAGGGAGACCTTTTGATCTCTCCAGCCTGACTCTCTCGGCCCATCGCCTTGCACCAGAGTGTGGAAAATGAACCTGGCTATTCAGATCTAGTCACTAAACACGGCTAAAACCATCCCTAGTGATAAGACTAAACCTACGTACGCTGTACACCAGCGTAAAAATTTATAAAAATCGTATGATATAACTTTTTTTATCCGACTAGGACACGCTGCCTGAAAACGGGATTTTCCCGGTGAAAACGGGACGTCTGGTCACATTAAATTAGACCTCCTTCAGTCTTGTCCATAAACTCTGACTGGTTATACAGAGCAACAAAGAAGGAAGAAGGCCCATACGCTCGCATGCAGTATACACCTCTTTCAGTCTTGTCTATAATAGCCCAGTCAATAAACGCATTGAACTGGAACAAATTAAGGGAAAGCTGAATTTTTGCAGGTGGATAGTACTTCTTACAGGGAGTATTTTCACAAAAGTCCCCACCCCTCCCCCGCTTGCTTTCCCCCCTCCAAACTTTGAAATTGTAGAGTTCCACAAAATCCATTATATCTCCTAAACTATACAATATATCTGAAAAAAATTAACACCATTATACTTCTTAAAAAGCTGTCTACAAAAAAGATATATTTTTTTGTTATCTACTACGGTTTGGCAAATAATAATAATGACATTGTCGCCAAAAAAAATTTTTGGCGACAATTTTTTCGTACAATTTTGGTTTAAAGGTGAATATTTTTTTTGTCTGAGAGAACATGCAAAAACGTTTCAAATAAACTATTTGCCAAATTTAATAAGCTTTAAAACGATATATAACATTGCTTACTTTTATCCTTACTACTGGTCAAAATCCGACTCAACTGCAGGGCGGCACGGCGCCGCGGCGTGCGGGCAACCTAATCAGCTGTGATTGCAGGTGACCGATTTGTGCTTAGATAGCACTATTTATAGTTTTAAATTGAAACATCGAGTACTTTTTAATTTATTTACCATATAAAAATATTTTTAACACTTAATAGTATTTGCAATAAAAGTACGAAAAAATTCCAAGAAGTACAAAATTATATAACTTTTCGTAGGATTACAGAATATTTAACTGGGTATCACAGTCGTCTTCAAATATTTCATCAGTATTTTCAGATTTGTTACTGAAGGATAGTCCATTGCAGTGGCCACACATATCAGAACACTCTAGTCCTGCCCTCCGACAGCTGTACGACTTTCCGCGCGAGGTTTTACAGTTACAAGAATCAATTAGAAGTTCATTTGGATTCGCGGGACATGTCATTTGTATGTGTTAACTTATATTCTCTTCTTTGCCATCCCCATTCATTAGATGGTAGTTCATTTCCTGGCCATGTTTGAACTAGGAGGTATGTCCTCAGGAGATACTGGCGGGCCGCGTTCTTTACAGTTACACAGTTTTCCATAAACCTTCTAGTCGTAAAATAATTTTTGAAATTTCCGATGATCCGTCAGCCCCCGGTACCATTTCAATAGCTCGGAGAAAAAGTAGGTTGGTCGAAAGTTACAATGCATGTTTGATTGTTTTTTTTTACACTGTTCTGTTGGAAGACATAATGCAGTGTACACTGAGGATGGATTATTGGAATCAATATCAATAAATGGAACAGCCATTACTTAACTGGTTTCATAATCCACACAATCGTTCATAGCGACATTTATAAACCCGTTCCAGTCAACTTTTGAATGCGTGCCACTTAACCACCCTTGCGTGCCCTTCAGCGCCCTTGAGATGATTTTTCACGAAAATGGTGCTTTATAAAGCAGCCAAATATTATTAATTGGTTAAAGATACAAAATATAATGAATCGGCATGCTCTTTTCTAGAAGATGTACATTCACTGATATTTTTATGGTTACATATTTCAAGCTGCTTTTTTTTCTCTTCGCGTAGCAACGTTGAGGGATGTTTTCTTTTTTCCCAAAATTTCCACACTGAAGACGAGGTACATCTAGAGTTGTTGTCATATTAGAGGGCAGAGTGATACACTTGATTCCTCCCATGGCATGAAATGTATTTAGGCCATCTAACGTCGGAATTGTCAAACGATGTGTCATCTTCGATTATAGGAGGCCCAGATTATTAGAGATCTCTGGTATGTCACCTTCATGATAAGACGAACAACGATGCCAACATTTCTATTAAATGTTTAGATCCGTACATTCATTGTATATACACAAACTTGTCTGTATTTATGACAAAAAAGACCTAGGCCTTGCAGATGCTATTATGGCGTGGTTAATTACTAAACGTCTTCTCGTAATATCAGGTCCATTATCGTACAACCTCTTTTTTGTTACAGTTGACGTGAACAGATTCAGAGTTTCAGGAACTAAATCATAACCCCCACCAGTGATTTCCGGAATATCAGGATAGCTTTCACAAACATGTGGTATTTTTTGAATATCTTCTCTGATTATTTCTGCGGTAGCAAACGTTAAACGTTCCAGATTTGCTTTCATTTCTTTGTTTCTGCACCAGTCATCTAGTATCTTAAAACTTAAGTGTGACATTCATATGACAGTTTTTCTGCCAAAAATATACGTATACATCCGATCTTGAAAATTGTCGATTATTTGTTTTTTCAGAAATGTAGATACCTTATTACGGAAGATCAGTGCCACAAATATCTATTACTATTTCCCTTAATTTCTCTAAAGTAAACTGAAATTTATCAGTATTTTCTAAGAAATTACAGAGTTTAAGCTTTTTTTGGCTGAATTATCGTCTTTAGATGTTCCTACAAACTTACTTTTTGAGTTAGTTTACTTTTACAGAACTTCTTGAAACAACTGTTATGATAGCGAGCTTCTGCGGCGACCAAATTAAACACACTTAACAGTTTAGATTTTACTTTTGCACCCCATTTATCATCTTTTGTATTGCAAGCATTTATCAATATTTCTCTAATTTCCATTTTTAACACCAAACGCATTTGCTCGCGATATTTATGAGGTAGTGTATGAATAAAAACTTTTTTTTTGTCTCAAGTAATACAGTTCTCCATCAAAATAAATATATTTTCTAAATGACTTAGGAATCGCTGAGGTGTACTGGTCGATGAGCTACAATTAATATTTGTAAAAGCCTTAATACTGCTAGCCCTAGAATATTTTTTCTACAATCTATGTATGTGCACGGTTACGCTATCCAAACTAGTTAATTTAACATGATTATTGTCATCGTTTTCAATATTAGCGTTAATTTGCATTTGTAACCACTTCGTTACTATAACAACATTTCCTGTAAAGTCAGTTTACATAAAATACACAATAGGTTCTCTGCAGTTTGTTAATTTCTTGTTAATTAATTATTTCTCAATATTTTTACCCGATGTAGGTGGTAAAACGCACAAAAAACTTGAAAGCTTGGCACAATAACATCAAAATACAACGCACAAAACCCACACACCTTAATCTCAAGACAAAGGATATGAAACTGATCATTTTTATTTAATTTTTTCACGCGACAAGATCGTCAAACATAACACGCAGCTCCGTGTTACGACCAGCGCGCGTACTAAATTAAGCGCTTATCCACATATTTTCGATAGAAATTAAGTATGTAAGTAAACACTGTTATACACGCTTTTAAAGCTTATTAAATTTGGTAAATGATTTGTTTGAAATATTTTTTCATATTCTCTCGGACAAAAAAAAATATTCAACTTCAAAAAAATATTTTACAAATAAAATTATTTTTTTAACAACAATCTCATTATTATTGGCCAAACTAACACAGATAATAAAAAAAATTACAAGACATAATTTTTAGGCAATTTTGTAAGAAGTTAGGTGATGAAATTTTTTTTATGATGTATGTTTTGGTTTATGAGATATAATCGCTTTAGTAGAAGCCCACATTTTAATGTTTGGGAGGGCACAGGGGGGGAAGCAAGCGGGGGAGGAGTGGGGACTTTTGTGAAAATACTCCCTAGGGTACTTACTACTTACTTGCAAAAATTCAGCTTTCCCTTAATTTGTTCCAGTTAGGGCCTGTTTTTTGTCTAGATTGACTGGGCTATAAACTCTGACTGGTTATACAGAGGAAAAAAGAAGGAAGAAGGGCCATACCCCCGCATGCAGTATACACCTCTTTCAGTCTTGTCTATAAACTCTGACTTGTTATACAGAGAAACAAAGAAGAAAGAAGGCCCACACCCATCGCATGCAGTATACACCTCCTTCAGTCATGTCTATAAACTCTGACTGGTTATATACAGAGGAACAAAGAAGGTCCACACACTCGCATACAGTACACGTACACAACTCCTTCAGTCATGTCTATGTACTCTGACTATATTATATACCAGGGGCGGCCAACTTGATAAGACCCAAGATCTACCGCTTACTGACGAAACCCTATACGATCTACTAAGTTTCAGGTAATTTTATTTATTTATTTATTTATTTGAAAACATTACATATTACATCGTTATAATGATCTTTAGCTGTCCAACTAGACAATTTGCCCGTTTTAGAACAGTCAAAATGAACAGATTTTTTACATGTACCTAATTAGTGTGTTGACTATAATATTGTCTTGTACTTAAATATAACACTTGATAAATAATATTAAGATTTTGATGGTAGATACAAGAAGTTACGCATAAGTGTAAATTATATATTTAACAATAAAAAGAAAAAAATAAAATCTAGAGAAGAGAAATAAAAAGAACATTCCAAAAGAAAAATAAAAAAGAGTTTTTATTTTTATTAGCACTTATGCTTTTCAACCATTCCAAGAAATTTTAGTATTGATTTTGATGAATCTTTGATCGAAATTTGAAAAATCTGAAATTTGATAATCAACTCGAGAATCAAAAAATGGAAAAGAAATAAAATAATGGATTAAAAAAGAAAAAAAGAAAGTAGGGAAAAGAAAATGCAAAGAGAAAAAAAATTAAGCAATTTTTGAACTTAAATTGTAAAAAAATAATATTAAGGTAATACCAGTATAAATGAATGTCAAAAAAAAAGAAAATTTAATGGCTGTTGTTTAACATGTTTTCGCATTCAGCTCTCCCCAAGACCAGAAGCCAATCATTTACCAGATTACGCAGAATGCTATCACTTTTTGATTTCCAAGCATCGGGTATAAGATTAAACAATTTAGGGCCTAAGTATGAAAATTTTCTTTGAGCTAAGGATGAATAAGTGGTGGGAGGAACTACTGGGTTCTTCTTTGCATGTCTGGTGTCATGATAATGGTCTATGGAAGCGTAGTGGAGCCGCTGTTTTTGGGTATGTATTCTTCTTCTTCTTCGGTGGCGCTACAGCCCATATCGAGCTTTGGCCTCCCGCAACAGTCGCCTCCAACTCCTCCTGTCCTCAGCGGCTGACTTCCAATTTGGTACCTGGAGAAGCTGTGCTGCATCCCCTCTTACTTCGTCTTCCCACGTCAGTCTGGGTCTTCCCACTTTTCTCTTTCCACCTGGGTGTCCAGTCAAAATTCTTTTTGGGACGCGTGTATCCGGCATTCTCTGTACATGCCCAGCACATCTCAGCCTGAGGAGTCTCATATGTGTTGAGATGCTAGGTGCCTTATATATATCATACAATTCTGTATTGTGCCGGATGCGCCATTTTGGGTATGTATTATTACCAACAATTAAAAAGTTATCCACTAAAATTTAGTGGATACCTTTTTACCCGTGAAGAATAGCGTGTTTACCCCCCGGGGGGTAATTACCCCCGGGTTCGGAACCCCTGGTCTATATGAACATATTTTTTTAAAGCCTAATATTTTTCACTGGAGTTCCTTATTGTCAATCGTGATGATTTTTTTCAAATTGATTTGGCGTCCCCAACAGGAAACAGCCCAGGAAACATTTTGGTTATTGAACAGTAAAGTGCGTGGTCATTAATATGCCGATGTAATTGGTAACTACTCCGGCCATAGTAAAACTTAAGGAGAAATTAACTGGAACCATTCCGAACACTGTGATACAGGGCTGTCTGTCCACCAGGAGTCGGGAGAAATTTTTCAATTGTTGCCGTTCGCCTTTTCCTGTAAAAAACATCGTCTCTTTCAGTTTAATCTTTGCCCAGTTACAGCTTAAGTTCAGTTGATTTTTTTGATAATGTACATAACAATTAAGTACCCTTTACGAAATTTTTGGGTCAATATGTGATAAATAAATATTAACGACCAAATAAAATATAAATCTCGTTTGTTAGTCAATTGTGTGGTGTGGTCTCACTTGTCGAATTAAAAAAGAAGAATGACTATAGCGGAAGGCTAAGGCGTTAGGCTAGTAATAGTTCAAATAGAAGAAGATGGAGGGAGCGCGTTAATATTAAAAGACGATAACAGTTTAGTAGTGAAAAAGATGAAAATATTTATTAAAACACGAGTCGTTCACGTAGGGCAAGAATCTTTCAACAATACCTAAGTTGCATTTTAAGATTATGTGTTTTTAATAAATTTCTATCTCGGGAATTTAATATAATTACTGTTTCGGCTCTGCAAGATATTATATTAAGAAATAAGATATATATATATTTTTAAGAGAGATACAACTTTACTCGAATGTGTCTATCACCCCGCCCTCCTCGCAGCAATCATCGCTTCAGGGAGCCATATTCAAATAAGCAAGTTGCTCTGCCCCACCCTAACTATACATGTACATGCATATGTGTATGTAAGGTCTGAAAGTCGACGCGAATACTTTAACCTTCTTTATAGTATGTTTTTCTAGTAGGTAACAGATGATTTCATAATTTTATTGTTGATTTTGTTTTAAAATGTGTTTGCACCGAAACCGGTTGACATGTTCTCATGAATTAATAAAGTATTATAAAAATAAAACTAATAAAGTATTATAAAAATATGTCATTGAATCCCGTTAACTGTTGGTTGTTCATTTTCTTAGAATTAGATGTGTATTGTTGTCTCCCTCCCACTAATTGATTAGCCATTGTACCTCTTTCAATAGTTTGTCTCCGTCTAATTATGTTCTTTTGTCAAATTCTTTCTCCCTCTGTCACTTAATTTATATATAACCGATAACTCATAACATTTAGTTATTATTATATCCTGATGAAGCTTGGGTGAAGCAAAACCGGTCGATGTGTAAAATAATAAATATTCGTGGTTAAATACAAAGTGTTTGTTTTATTTTATAATATAATGTCTAACCACAAAGTAATTGCTTCTTATGAAAAAAATAATAAAGTTTTGCACTTACAGTTACAACTACAATAACAATTTAAAAAAATTCAGAGGAAAACCAGTAAACAGAAATATTTTTACCTACTCGTGACTCCGAAAATGCCAATATTTTTGCTAGCATTATTTTGGTGTTTTTAAACTCATCCACTACTGCCTCACTGGTTGTTGTAATCATCATGAGATATATCAACGAATGGACACAATTGGTGAATAAAGACACAAGGAGATGGCTGTCCTGCACAATAACAAAAATAATTATATTTACCAATTTTTCATTTTTAGAATTTTGGTTCAATTTCGTGACTCTGTCGATTCTGTATTCGAAAACACTACAATATCGTTGACATTAATTACCTAATAAATTTCCAAAAAAATTATATTATACTTTTGACTTTATGATATAAAAATATATACATACATACATGTAAACCTATGCATATTTATATAATTTTATAGGATTGGCAAATCTCATAAATAGTTCTTACTTACTGTTTCAAAAACTTTTGATATGCTAATTATCAAATGAATCGTGAATGATAAGGGCCCAAATAGAAGCTGAAATTTTATTTGCATTAAAAAAATTCAAAAGTTTTTAATATTTTTGTACAATGTGATGAGTTATTTCTCATGCATAATATTATTTAGAAAATGAATGCTTAAAAACAGATTTTGAACAACTTACAACGATATTATACTTATTATTAGTAATTTCAAGATTTTCCAGTAATTTAACGCACATTATCGATATTTCTTCAATATTAACAGTGCCTGGTATTAAGTCTTCCCTCCACTGATAATTAGATGCAATTCTAAAAACTTTATGTCTAATCAAGTTCATAAATGGATTCCTCTTTTCAGAATGGTACTCTGGTCTTTTATACATTTTACAAATAGATACGTTGATAACCCTTCCATAGGAACTTATCATATTTATCAAAATACAAAACTGATGCATTGAGAAAACCATTGCAATATCGAAGAACACAATTACTAAAAAATCTATGTACCTGGATTCAAAAAGATCATCAAAATGAACCACAACTATGTATGCCACTTCGAAAAAATGTAAAAAAATATTTAATTTATTAGAATGTTTAAAGAAGTAATTAATATTTGGTAGGGTCGATTCTATTGAATCAAAATTAAAAAATATTTTTATAATTTCTTGTGAGTTAATATTCAATAGCCATGTTATCATCATGTGAAGAATTGAAGTTATGTAAAGGCAAGTTTCTCCCAAACTTCCAAGACTAATTTGCCATTCATCAACCCAAAATAAAACCATAATTTTAAGAATATAACACGTAAATGCAGCAGATAGGAACACAAGGTAGATTTTTCCCCACCACGGCTTTATCTTAAAATTAGTCCCATCCCTTTGATAGCTCATCAAACCAAAAATTGAATAAAAACCTTTAATTGGTTCAAAAGTCTTGTTATACAAAGCACCATTTGTAATAAGTTTCACGTTATTTGTGTTATAACTTCGCAATTTACTTCTGAACATAGTCTTGCTTTCAGCAGTGCCAACACGTTAATATCAATTTATTATTATAGGTAATAGCAATACGACATTTAAATATTGTTTGTATAAGAATTTCCATACACTCGTAAGTACTACACCTTCACACGTATCTATGTATATGAATGATGTGATTAATTATTATTGGAGTTAGTAATGATAACAATTTAGAAGATTGACGTTAATTAATTATCATTAACCCTAAAACAAACAACATAGTTAACTCCGTTGCCACAATAAAATAATGTTCAACGTTCTGTAGTGGAGTTTCATGTCGTTTTCTGTGGTTTTCGGAAAAAATCGGTATGTCAGTACTGCTGCGAAAAGAGTTTTACTTTTCAGTAAAAAATATTCAACAAAAAAATTTCAGTAGCATTTGGAAACTTTGACGGCTTTTGTGGTCAAGGGGTAAAGGTCTCCAATACTAATCCGGAGGTCGCGGTTTGAAATTTCGGTGCACACATGTAAATTTTATTGAATTAATTTGTTTCGTTTCACAATTAATCCAAGGGTGAACAAAATGATTAGGCGGGTAAAATGACACAGCAGTTATTAGTGACCGACCGAAGGTTCGGTTTCGGTTTCGGCAAGTTTCGGCTAAAATATCTAGTTTCAGCATCAGAAAATTTGCCGAAACCGAAACCGAATCTTCGGTGTCTGTCTCAGTTTCGGCCGAAACCGAAACTTTTTGGATATGTTAAAAATCATTGAAGAAGAAGATAAAAAAATAATAATCTAAACGAAAATATGAAAGAGAACAATACACAGAAAACATGTCTAAAAAAGTTTCGGTTTCGGCCGAAACTGAGACAGACACAGAAGATTCGGTTTCGGTTTCGGTGGAAAGTCCTGTTTCGGTCGGACACTAGCAGTTATATCTCAACAACTACCGTAGTTCCATGACTACTACTGACGACTCGATCGTGTCCAAACCTGTACACAAACAAGCACCGAGATTCGCCACGACCCCACTCGCACTACTCACCAGTCTCACCACATTACACCAATATTTAGAAATACAGCGGTGAGGGACTGACGGGTTGTGACAGTTTTTTTACAACAGATATAAAATTTCGTCTCTCACCATTGTGAGAGACGAAACAACAACAAAGTCTAACAACAAAAACTTAAACAACGTCAAGAAGAAATAGATCAACGCCGAAGACGAATGCAAGTGCAACTTTTGAATAACCATGCTTCGTACCATCGAATTACTTTTTCATACGAACCAGATATTCAATACAATACCTCATGTAAATTTATTCAAATCGGTAAAATGGATCAAGTTTGTCCACACTGCAAAGCGATGAAATTTAAAGGAGAAACTGAAGGAATGTGTCGTGCGAGGGGCAAAGTGAAGTTACCTGAAATTGATCAGCCAATAGCACCACTGATAAATTTGTTGCAAGGAATTCAAACCATTTCCTCAAAAATATTAGAAACTACAATTCATGTTTTCAGATGACTTCATTTGGAGCTAACGTTACAATAAAAAAATTATGCCGACGTGCGCAATTACATTTTAATTGATTAATTTGTGGTATTTCACAGTTAATTCATTTAAAATAATATACTTGTATTTTATATTTGCGGCACGTTCCAGAGTGGATGATACTCTCCGTATCGCCCTGGTGAAAGACCACCATTCAGAATTGAAACGTTGCGTGGAATGGCTTTAGCCGTGTTTGGTAACCAGATCTGAATAGCCAGGCACTTCCCCACCTTCCTCTTCCTCTTCCTCATCTCCTTCCCCTCCCCACACATTCAGCCTCACAAAATATCCCAGTTGGATTGCTTTAGGTACTTCGCCCAATAGATTGTTTTCAGTTTCAGTGCCGGCAACCCGGGCGTTTATTTAGTTTCATGGTTATTTACATTGTTTTCTTTTCTTTTACCCGCCTCACTAGACAAAGTCTGTTCCGAGGCGAGTAAATCACATATTATGTTTGTTCCAAAAGAAATGTGTGTATTTAAACAAATATATATATGTATGTAAAAAGATAAAAAAGATAAATTATATGTTGGTATATTAAATATTTACATACATACTTTGTTTTTTAGATAAAATTAAATTAACATTTTGTGACAGTTGAATATAGCGGTTACATAATAGAAGTAATAATTAATAATTACTCATAATAATTAATGTTGCAAAAATTGCAGTTTCTCGTATTTGTTTTATTTGTATATTATATAATTTCGTGAGAACTTGTATGAAATGTTATTTATTTAGAATATTTTGAATGTCTGTTCTTTCCTTTTCATTCAACCATATTACAAATCTTTTGAAAAGCCAATTCAAATTATTTGGGGTGACGTAAGTTTTTGTTTGTGTTAGGAAGGTATTGAAAATGTGTGGTGCTAGGTAAGATTCGTGTTTTTTTGCAAAAGTTGATTTGATATGGGGAACTTGAAAGTGCTTATTAATTTTTGCTCTTGTGTTTTGTGAGTGAGGTATGTGGAGATGTGAAGTTTTGATACAGTTTTTGTAAATGATCTTCCTTATGAATAGTTTATTTACGTCTAGTAATTTGTTTCTGATCATTAGCTGTTCCGTCGGATGTTGGTAAGGTTTATAAAACATAATTCTAATTATTGTTTTGTGATTTATTTTAAGAGAATTGAGGTAAGTATCTGCTGCTCCTCCCCAAACTGAAATTCCATACGTTAAAATACTTTGACAGAGTGCGAAATATATATTTTTTAGTTGATTTAATGACATGATGTTTCGTATTGTTTTGAAGATGTATGATAATTTTCGTATTTTTTTTGATAATATATTAATATGGAGATCCCATTTTAGTTTATGGTCAACAGTTAAACCTAGATATTTAATATTGTCTGCATAAACAATTTTGTCACAAGTACAGCATGTGTTATTTGACGAAATATTGGTGCAGGGGTTAAGATGTAGTTGTGGTTGGCTATGTGGTTGACCAGCCTTTGTTTTGCTAAAAGTTAAATATTTTGTTTTTGAAATGTTCAGTGTTAGTAGATTATTTTGTAGCCATTTATTTACTACAGTCATCCCTGTTTCTGTGTTTTTGAATACCTTTTCCCATGATTGTGCCTTGAACAAAATTGCAGTGTCGTCTGCATAACTGATTACTTTGTACTCAATTTTTCCTAGGTTTATCTCAGTTAGACTATTTATATAAATGAGGAATAGTATGGGACCCAAGACGCTGCCTTGCGGTACTCCATACCTGATATCTGCTTTGTCACTGCTGTATTTATTTATTTTTACTATTTGTTGTCTCTTTTCAATGTAGCTGACAAACCATTTTAGCGGTTGACCAGTTATACCGATATTTTTGAGTTTTTGTTGTAGTAAGTTATGCGAAATAGTGTCGAAAGCTTTTGCTAGGTCTAAGAATACCCCAATCACCTTTGATCCGCCATCTATGCTTTTCACTATGTAGTTGGTTAATTCTGATAAAGCATCTTCTGTACCCATTTTGGCACGAAATCCAAATTGGCGGCTTGAGAGCAGGTTGTGTTTTTCAAGGTACGCAAGTAATCTTTTTTTCATGGCTTTTTCTAGAAGTTTAGATAGTGAGTTTAGCAGAGTGATTGGTCTGTAGTTTAATATCAGAGTTTTGTCTCCCGATTTATGTATTGGAGTGATACATCCTATTTTTAAATGATCAGGGACAATTCCGAGCCTAAAACTTTGGTTGAAAATGTGTTGAAGCGGTATAAGTATGTATTCACGTAGATTTATCAGTATTTGATTGGAAATGTTATCCGGTCCCATCGCGCAATTTGGTTTGAGAGATTTAATAAGATCCGATATTTCCTTTGTATTTACTTGATAAGCATTGAACGAGTGATTTGGTCGTATGGAAGAGCAAAGTTTGTATAAAGAGTCTTCTGATGTATAGTTTTTTGAAGAATTTTTTCCGCTAGGGTAGAGCCAACTTTTGCGAATTCAGTGTTAATAAAATTAGCTATTTTATTAGGTTCATTGTTTGTTAAGACTTTGTCTCCGTTTATTAATAGTTCTTTGATATGTGAATCTTTCTTCGGAGTGGAATAAGTAATATTTCTTACAATTTCCCAAATTTTTTTAGTATCATTTTTGGCGATTTTTATTTCTTTTTTGTAATATTTGTATTTGGCTTGTTTAATTAACTTATTACACAGGTTTCTATACAGTAAGTAATCTTGCTTTAGTTTGTTATCATTCGGGTTTTTGTGGACTCGCATATGCATTGCATCTCTTTTATGAATACTGTTGACTATTCCTTTCGTGATCCATGGTGTTATTTTTTTTTCTTTATGTGTGTAGTTCTTTTGCGGATTTTTTGTGGTGTGTTTGGTTATGTAGGTTTCAACCGTATTTATAAATGTGTTCAGCGCTGTGTTTGGGTCTATTTCATTTAGTACATTAGTCCAAGGTTCATCGTGAATATCCGATTTTAGGGACTTAAAGTTTATTTTGTCTTTCATGTTGCCATTTTTGTTTTTACTTTGTTCTTTGTTAAGAAGTATGTTTAATGTAGTTGTGAAATGGTCAGTGACAGTTGAGCGAATAATGGATGAAAAAGTTTTTTTTCTGGTTTTAGCAAATATATGATCGATGCAGGATTCGGAGTGTGATGTAGTTCTTGTTGGCGAGTTTATTGTAGATTTAAGTCCGTAGTGAGTAAAAACATTTAAGAATTCCGTAGTTTTTGGTTGGCAGTTTAATATGTTAATATTCATGTCACCAGCAATAATTATTTGTTGAGTTTTTTTATGTTGTTCAAGAAGTTTATTTAAGGAATTTAAGAAAGGGGCGAGATTGTTGTAGCATGGTGGTCTGTATATAGCAAATATAGAAATACATGGGCCAAGTGATATTTGAATGCAGTTTGCTTCAGTTATGTTAATTTCTGATATGGAAGATTTTATTGAATCTTTGACAAAGATTACTATACCATCATTTTGATTTAAGTGTCTTGTGGTCTGGAATGTGGTATAGTCATTTAAGTTTAAGTTGGTGTGAGAATCACCTAACCAGCATTCACTTAGGATAATGATATCGAAACTTATATCTATTTCATTTAGAAGGACACAGAAACTATCAAAGTTCTTTTGAATACTTCTTATGTTTTGACATATTATGCTTAAACTGTGTTTTCCTGAGACAAGGATTTTGTATTCTTTTGCTTGGTTAAAAGTGTATTCTGTGTTATTTATTGTTTCCAAGTCAAAATTCAGTGCAGAAACCATTTGTTACAAGGATGAAAAATAGAAGTTTTGGATGGAAAGCCATACATGATAACGTACATAAGATTTGGGAATGTTTAGAGTTATTATTAAGTACGAAGTAATATAAGGATACAGTTTGGCGCCTGTTTCAGGAACAATTTCTGGTTGGTTTTCCTCTAGTTGTTTTTCAATGAGGTTGGTGGTATTTTCTAAGTTTAATTGAATTGCTTGCGAGTCGATTGATCGAAGGCGAATATATACTCGCCTTGTTGTACTCCATAAGTAGGAGAAAAGGTAGTTTCTTGCAAATAGTTTGTAGAGATATAGTCTTATTGTTGTGTGCGTGGCTAGATATCCATTTATGTGTATAGGTTCATGTCGTCTTTCGTGTCCTGTTTTGTTAATGTTCCGTCTCACTTTATTTTTCTCTGTTTTTTTATTGGAATTTTTATCTGTTTCCAAAAACTCATCTCGATCATTTGTATTTTTAAATTTGATTATAATCAGTTTTGGAGTTGCATTTCTCATAGATGCTAGTTTTTTTGGTATATCAAGTATTGGTATATTACGGTTAATTACCGTTAAAAAATTGGTTTTTATTTTTGTAGAAGCCATAATAAACATATTGAGTAAATAGTGTACTAAGTTTTTTTTTTTTTTTTTTTTCTTTTTTAAATCATCTTAGTATGTAAATCGTTTAGGTGTCTTATTTCAACCACCTTTGAGTCATTTGTTTTCCTTACCAAAATTTTTCCCGATTTTACCCATACATACTTAAATTCTTTTTCTTGTGCCCTTTTTCTGACATTCCAGTGTAGATTTTTATAATAAGGTGTTAGTGCTGCATTGAGGTAAACGTGTTGGGCTCCTTCCCCGTTGAATTTTTTTATCGGATCACTATATTTAGCAGCTAACATGGTGTGAGCTTTTGTGATGTCTGCGAAATTTATCGTGATTTTTTTTTGATCATTTAATTTGTTGGTTATGATTTTGTAGGTATCCTCTGGTGCCATTTTGACGCCCGCGAGCTCCGCGATCCGCGTTACAGTATGGACTGGGGATAAGTTGTCTTGAAATTTTATACCGTTAATTTCTATACTGTTCAATAGGGCTGATTGTTCCAGATCTGCCAGGTGAACTTCTACTGCAGCCAATCTTTTTTCTTTTTCGGCTAGTTCTTCCTTGAGTTTATTTACTTGATTTGGTGTATCCATGATTTTTGACAGTTTGTGTATTATGTCATCGTATTTTTCGTTAACGAAGTTAGTAAAGCTTTTTATTTCTTGTAGCTCTGATGCAATTTTGTTGAGCATAACTTCCTTCATTTCTTCAAATTTGGAATTGATAAATTCCAAGATGGAGTCGCTGTCAATGTTAATCATCGACTGATGAGCCTCCGACGGAGAGTCCATTGTGCCAGGCGCGGTTGTTAGTGGTGATGATGTTGTCAGCACTTTCTTCACATTCGAGAACTTGCTGCGAGATTTGGACATTTTCTTGATGTTATATTTAATTATTTAATTCGTTGGAAAATTTCAATTTTTTGTTCATAAATGCCCCCTATTAAAATAATTTAAATTTGAATTATATAATTTAGTTGTTTAGTCTATGACAAAACGGCACTTGTTTTTCACAAATTCAAATCCATAAATTGTCTTTGGTTAACAATGACTTGTAATTTGGCATATATTTATTTTAGCAAAATGTGTAGTTATTTTACACTGCCACTACCGGATAAACTGTCACTTTGTTTTACGTAACACTGGTTTTTTGGTTTTTATTGGATTACTGTGTAGATTTGCTTAATTGTCACTTATTTTGGTATAAAGTTTGGAGCTGTCAGAATCAGCTGTTGTTTGTTTACGGTTATCCATAGAAGTGATTGTGTTACATTACTAAATTGATTTAAAATAATTAACAATACATACATTTTATTTTATTGGATTTTTTTTAAATTTCAATAATATTTTTAATCTTTAATTATTTATACCTATAATATTACCAATTCTAAAGTATTCCTATAGAATCTATCCAATCAATCTATCATTGTAAAATGTCCTCCACAATTTAGGTGAACTTCTAGCGTTGAGAACATTAAATATTAACAGCCTTACTAAAAAACCCAGTGAAAATTTTATTCAATTGACAAACAGCCGCGGATGTGAAAACATTACTAATTAAAAAATTGTTCATGGAAAAAAATACACTTGGTTTACACAGTCTGAGAGGGTAGTTTATCTCTGTTTTAGTAATGATGTCTGAACGAAATTTGGAATTTTCCCAAAGTATTTTGAATGTTCTATATATTTCTTATTTTTGAAGGTGTCGTAAAAACAAATACCATTTATGAAAACTAGATAAAATTAACTTTTAGATTTGTGTGATTGAAATATGCTTTAGTTTTAAAAAACTGCCATATATTAAGATTCAAACGCGAAAAAAAAATGGAATTTTTGTTTTACCAAAACATATTTGATGAAAGTGTACAGAAATTTATAAAAAAACAAAATTTAAAAAATACAGACCTTTTATACAATGAATTAGGAACGATACTGTAACCTCACTTTTTCCTCGTGCATACAATAAAAAAATAATAAAAAAATTTCAAAGTTTTTTTATTGCCAAAAAACTAACCTAAAAAATGATACCGACTTTTATAACAGATTTCTTGCATCTCTAAAGACGTCAATTTCTTTGATACGTTTAGGAACACATGTATTAGATAATAATATTTTTAAAAAACCTCACTTTTATGAAATTCTCATAAAATAAAATCCTACGTAAATTTTAATTTTCATGTTTTATATAAAATACTTTTTGACATTTTAATTTTTCAAAGTATGATTATTTTTATTATAACTTGACTAAAACTTATTAAAAACCACAAAAACACGGTAAATACATCAATTATACGAATATAATGGTGAATTAGTCATATTATTAGAAATTACGACCACATTTGAATAATATTACACACACATCTGAGGAGTGATTTTTTTTTCGCATTTCAGCCCGAACGACGAATGTGCAGGCGCCGCCACCTGGCGGTTATGAAGGAAAACAAACAATTTAGTGCTTACACTATGAAAAATTACATTGTTGCCAGATTTAAAATACATTTTAAGAACAAACCTTATTAGTAATATTTAATGTTTTAGTGTATTTTTGTTTTATTCATGTTGCTGCAGCAACACAGGTTATCGGACGTGCTGTGGTTTTTTTTAGTAAGGCTGTATGTATGTACACATATGCATAGTATGTTCATACAGTTTTCTTTTTGTTAACAGTTTTGATTATTCGGTAATTTTTGGATTAGATTTGGTTAACCATTCTCCATAGCACAACAGGAATAACACTGATAAACGATCGATTCCTTTCAAAGGGCATCATTGAACCGATCTGATCTTTATTGTAACCAAACCTGTAGCATAAAACTTTACAGTATTTCCATACATAGTCCAGTCAAGGAAGGAGGTGTAGAGTGCGTGAGCAGGAACCTAAGCGATTCCTTCAGAAACTTGTTTAGGATGCTTAGGGTGTGAACATACTAAAAGTCACCATTTTTAGACCATTCATTGACTGGACTAATAGGGATGCATTCGGTTTAGTGTACATTGTTATTTTTTGAGGTTTTATGCCTCGATGCGCTTCTCCTTCAGCCTTTTAGGCAGCCTTGCAGTATACGTACTCTGAAACTGAAAGGCTATCTGAAACGAAATGCGGAGAAAACACGTATTTAAAAATTGGTTTCATTTCTTTAAAGGTATATAATAAGAACCAGTTTATTTTTACACTAAATCAGAGTAGTGTAAAGTTGGGAGAATTCCAATCCTGATGAATGTTGCTAGGTTGGAAGGTTTTGTCCGTCAACCATTTTTGTGGGTTTCTAGTATTTAAAAATTCTTATCATTGACCTTTTTAATATTATGTTCTTATATTATTATTCATTGGTTAAATTATTAGCTGAAAAAAATTTATACAAAGAAAGGCATAATATTCCATACTTTTATCAAAGTCTCAAAATTCTTTCAGTGAGAGCAATTATGTGGTACAAAATTATATTTCAGCACATAAATAACCCTTTATATATAAACAGGCTGGAACACAACCATAATACTCGTTTTAACTTTAATGAAGGACTAATTGTACTTAAAGATACAAATAAATATGGACAAAGAACGTTAAATTACATGATTCCCAGTTGTTTAAATATGCTTCCAGCTGAAATTAAAAACTGTGCCCAAAACAAACAATTGGTGAACTTACTGAAGACTTGGCTTACGGAAAGAATTAATTTGTATTAGCTTACAATAACATATTACTTATTCTGAAGACTTTAAAATTGTTATTCATGTTTTCATAATTTTTCTTTTATCTAAGTATATTTCTGTAAAAAATTTAATTTAATTTTATATCTATAATTTTAAAAATGTATCTAAGTATATTTCTGTAAAAAAATTAATTTAATTTTATATCTTTAACTGTAAAAATGTAACTATTAAATCACTATAATAAGATCTTTAATGTAAAGAACCCGTAAGACAAACTGCTAAAAAGTAGTTTATCGGGACTTTTTGTCTTATATTTGTAAAATGTATAAAATAAATAAATAATAAAAATAAAAAAATGTTCATTTTAATTTACAATTTAATAAAAAAACCAAATTCAAAAATCTTTTTTTGGAAAAATAAGAAAATGTACAGATTTAGGAAAAAGAATTTGGCATTCTCAGACTATACAAATATTACCATTTGTAATTTATAGCTAGCTCTTTCATTCAAAATTTAGGCATATTAGATTTGTCAAAGAATTTATATATAAAAATGCAAAAATCTGTCATTTTAAATACATGTAGGATTATAAAAGATTTAAAAAAAATTATGTTGAAGGATCAGTAGGATTTATAGGTCCAATTAGGAGTTCCACCGAGCCGAACCCTCTTATATGAAAATATCTGGAGTCGGTGAATTATTTTCCCATTTGGTCTCTAGTAGGTTGACATGTTGTTCTTGTATTATTTTATATTTATTATACTTATGTAGTGCAATTGCATAGCGTGGATTGACTAGGTGACAATTTGTGGAAAAGTGTGTGAAAGGGTTAAGTTTTTCCTGTGGGAAAGATTTAACACGGACGTAAAATCTGAAGATTCTTTATTCCAGGATGTGGGGAGGATAATGCAATCCCACACGCCCCATGTAGTTAGTTAGGTATATATATTTATATGTATATTTACCAAGTTAAGAAACAAGAACATAAATAAAATAAAAATATTAATAACAAAAAAAAATTATCAATTATTATGCAGGGCGTGATTGGCGCTTGGTGCTGGAAGGCTGCGGTCACCACCGTGTTGTCGGAGGCCATTAACCGCATCCTGGCTCCAGTGAACCGGTGTCTCATCAGGCTGGCGAATCCATGGAGTCTTAATTCCGTAAACACTGTTGATGCGCCACTATACCTTCTGTATCCAGTGGTGTAGCGAGGGGGGGCGGTCCGCTCCGGGTACCACACGAGCGTTTTGAATTTTTCTCAAGTCAACTTTAATAGGGGGGGGGGGGGGTGAAACACGCCCCGGGGGGTAACATCCGCCCCGGGTGCCACCCATGCTAGCTACGCCACTTTACTTACTGAAGACTTTAAAATCTCTAATTTAATTTCTCTAATTTAAATCTATAGAATCTCTAATTTAATCATTTCAAAATATTAATTACCAATATAATGCTACGAATATTATCAGGGAGAACGCTTTTAATCTCCCATAGCGCGGTCGCCGAGCGCCCTCGTATCGGCCGCATTGGTGTGCATTCGGTTTGCAAACAAACGAAATCATATTTTTGTATGGGCAAAAAAAACATTGTAAAACATTGTAAGCGCGTCGTTTTCGTTATTTGTACCAGAATTGGGCTTCAATCAGTGTGCCACCCACCTAACATAATCCGATTCTTGCCGAAGTTTACCGATTGGCCATGAACCATGACCCTAGGTGATACGAATACAATCGAATTTTGGCGAAGATCGTACATATGTAGATCAGTTTACGTCTAGCCACAGTCTAGCGGTGCGCGCTTGGCCATTGTCATTGTTTTTTTTTTTTTTTGTATTGATTATATTAAATACCAATAACCTAATTTATTAATATTTAATTTTATTGCATAAATGAGTGCAACCAGTGTTGAATATATAAGATGAAATAACAGTTTGTTTGAAAATATATTAATTATTAAAAATTCCTAAATAATAATTTTTTGTCATAAGTAGGTACTGATTGTCAGTGAACCACCACATTCTCAGTGCAGCCGTCACTGGTGCCCGGGTTCATGGGTTGAGGTTTGTCTAGGTCTTGGAGGCGGATGACCAGGACACACTGAACCCCAGATTCCTACCCACCTCTTAAACCCTTTTCCTTCCCAGAACTCTCCTCTCCTTTTCTTTCCTTAAAAAAACCCTCCACACAGCACCCCAAAGATGACATAGGCCCTGAGGGAAATTATTTTCCCCAGGACCTCCTGTTTGGAGCTCATGTAAAAAAATATTATTATAAAATGTTAAAAACTTTGCAGATAAAAATTAAAACGTTATGGAAAATTCTCTGTTTGACTCTCATTATCCAAAAAGAAGAAGATGGAGAAATATGTAATTACGAATGTTAGAGGAGCGTACTAATATTTAAAGCGATAAAATCGATGCGAAAATTGTGAAAATGTTTAATAAAACATGACTCGTTTAAATTAGAGCAAAAATCTCGTGGAAGTCTTAAGTATCATTTAAACATTGTGAATTTTTTCACAACTAAAACTTGTAAAATAACTAAAACAAACTTGTTTATAATAATTTTCGGAGCATACTTTGCGATTTTTTTCTATCGATAGAATTTCATATAATTTGCGTTTCGGCGTGGAACGCGTCTAGATAATATCTTCAAAAATAACATATATTTTTTTAGAGCTTAAAAACTTCAAATGTGGGAGATATGTAAGAAATCGGCAGAAATTCGGGTAGAGGCGGTTTAAGCATTTTCGGTATTCTGTTATTAATTATTATCGAAAATGTTCACATTGCGCTATTCTAGATTATTTGAAGTTTTCCAAACTTCCTACATAGCGAAAATACTAGAGCAGTAGTATATGTGTGGTTTTTTTTTTTACATGAATACCGCACAAGAGTACCAACTGCTCCCGTCTGGAGCCAGTGGGACTCTGGCATCCCCAATTGGGATATGTTGTGAGGCTGAAGGAAGTGGGGAGGGGAAGGAGATAGGGAAGAGGAAGGTGGGGCTATTCTTATATTATAGGTGGGGCTATGGGGCTATAACCTGGCTATTCAGATCTGGTCACCAAACACGGCAGAAGCCATTTCAAGCAACGTTTCAATTCTGAATGGTGGTCTTACACCAGGGCGATACTGAGAGTATCTTCCACTCTGGAACGTGCCGCAAATATACTATATATTATTTTAAGTGAATAAATTGTGAAATACACAAATTAATCAAATAAAATTTATTTGCCACGCCGGGATTCGATCCCGCGACCTTCGGAATGCGAGTCAAGCGCCTTGCCGCTGCACTACGCCGGCCGTCGTCGTGAAAACATTGATACATAAATTCTTCCAAAGAAAGACCCCTTCTAAGCCTTTGTTTACAAAACAATGCGCATTATAAAACAATGGTGGATCTTGCACACAATACGCGCCTCATACAAAATAAAGGAATGAAAGTACCTGTGTTCCAAAACAAACATGGTAAAAAAAACCCCTTGAATATATTATACCATTATGTCCATTATTAATATTTAACAAATTGCCATACGAATTTAAAGAAAATTGCTCTATAACAAAATTCTCACTGAAGTTAAAATCATAGCTATTAGGGAGTAACCTTATATATTAAGATCATAACTTGCTCTTTCTTACACTAATGTAGTATGCGATTAACTACTAATGTATTGCTGTTATTATGTTGTTCAACTGTTTCATGATATTTAAAAAAAAAATATTTTCCTATTCCACTGTTTTTCACCATAAAAATGCTAATTTCTGAATTATTTTCAACATTTATATATCACAATGTTAGTAGGTATGTTATATGTTGTTACATAGGAATTTGTGTATGCTATTGCTAAACTAAAGTGCTAATGATTATTTAATTTTTTGTTGTAACTAATCTGTGGAACTAATCTCCTGCTGACAAGCTACTTGCAGTAGCTTAGCGGGTAATAAATCCCAATGTATGCAATTTTTATACAATAATAAAAAAAAAATTCTTCAAGATTATTTATTGAGTTTAAAATTATTCCCAATTACTTTATCTTATTAACATTTTACAAGTTTTAACCATCCATAATTACTTGATGACTTTCATCGTATTCTCAGTTACCAATGATCATGTACTTGGTTTTCGAGATATTTAATTTAAGTTTGTTCATTTTCGATTATCTGGACCCATTGTTTAGACCAGCATTGATTTTAATTCATAAAAATGTTCATTAATTTGATTATAGTAACAAAGTGTTACATTTTATTAATTATAAACGTACCCTATCTTAGCATATGCTAAAGTGATATCTGTTGAATATAAAATCATCATGTAATTAGTCATGGCTGCTACCAAAGTGAAGATATGTGAAAAGTTGTAGGAGAACATTTTATATGCGGTGACATTGGGTTTCCGCAAAATCAGCATTTTATAAAATCTCCCAAGGTGCCTTTTCTTTGGTGAGTCTGCAAGAAATATTTCAATATAGTGAAGATATGTGAAAAGTTGCAGGAGAACATTTTATATGCGGTGACATTGGGTTTCCGCAAAATCAGCATTTTATAAAAAAGGCCAGGGACACCAAATTTATGGGCCACCAAACCCCATCTTTAATTTCTGCCTTTAATTCCCACTGCTACTAAGTGACAACAAATAAAGATATCTATCGACATACGATATCCCATATCGCGCCAAAAACTCCGAATCGCAAGAAGCAGTTAAATGGGCTGAAAAAGGCACTTTAAGAAAAATTGACTTTAGCAATTACTTTAACGATAATTTTTGGTTTAGAAAGCGTTGAAAAAAATGGCCCTTAGGAACAGAAATATTTTTGGAATGTGCAAAGGAACTCATTGAGATAATTTTTGATATTGGTTTTATGGAAGATTTTACCTGATTCGGTGCAAGAAAAGGTCATCAACCGTTCAGTTATGAGTCTTGTGCTCTTCATTTCGTGCTGCAGCGCTTCACAGACCATTGCTATACTAAAAGTTAGCAGTATGTGATGGCTAATCCATAATAAGATGACGATCTGGCTTTGAATCTATTAAAAAAATAACATAAGTATTTTTATAAATTACTAGTATATTGTGATGGTACGGTAGGTAAAAATGTGTTAAAAATGGATTAACCTGGTTATTTTAATTAGGTACTTACCCAATTTCCTAATAAAATTCCTATACATTAATTTATAGGCATGTCCAAAAAATTGTGTTGCTTGGTGAAAGATATAGCTGTTGTTATAGCAAGTCGACATATTATGATTTCATTTATTTTAAAGTATTTTATTTTTACCTAACTAAATAAGAACTACTCACGTTGGTGCCTATAATAGGCATGCAAGTAACTGTAAGTATCACAAGAGGAAGTGGCCCGAAAAGTAGCTGAAAAAAATCATAGCATAAAAGAATCAAATGTTGGTTTAAAAGATGTTGGTGTTTAAAAAATTCAATAAAAACACATAATCCTACCATCGAATTAAATTTTGAATTGGTCTGTTCTATCGTGTTCAATAACTTATTATAGGTTCTCGTAATCGTTTCCACGGGTAGAGTCGAGAGAATAGGTTCGTTTATTTTTGTTACTTTGATAGATGTGTACCGTAAAACATTGTTTTTCAGTACGTTCATTAAAGAATCATTATTTTTCATAATTAAGTCGGGCTCATTGAAAATATTGCACAAACACCTGTTTAGTAAGTTGCTGTATGAACATATCACGTTTACAATATTGCAAAACTGGAACATTGTGAAGTCTGTCGTAAAAACAAATGTATAAATCCATACGTTGGAAAGTACCTGAGGAATTGACTTGATCGAATTTCCAATATTATACAAAATAAATGAAATTTCTAAAAAATGAACTAAAATAAACATGTAGCTCCTGTCGTGAACAAATCCATTTAGATTTGGTAGAACGCTTTCTATTTTGGCCAAATTGTTGAAGATATTCAAAAATGTTTTTGAGGTTGTATTTGACAGCCAATAGAAAACGGTATTTAACGTTCCCGTGCAGTAAATAATAACCCACCCCAAATAAAATACAGGAATACCAGATGAAGACATTTTTAGGAATATATCCGGAATGTAAATTATTGATCCCAAAGACAACAACCCAGAATACGCAATTAGTAGAACTTTTGTTGACCAGTGTATAGTTGTGAAATTATCCCCAACAACTCTGAAACTTCTCAAACCAAAAAAAGAATAAAGATACGGAAATGGTTCTAGTTTGTTAAGAAAAACATTACGTTTACTCATTTTTTTTACTTTTTAAACTCGTTTATTCCCGTGTGTAATTTTGTCAAGAAAGAGAACATTCGAATTTGTATGCTAAACAATGCAAACAACTTTAATATATATCAGGTTGAATAATTAATGAAGGGGTAGACTGTTTTTAATTACTTAGGTGTTTGTTTATATTTGTTATGGTTTAAAACCATTTTATACTAATTTGTGGAAAGTTAAATAATTAAATTAGTATAAATAATTTTGTATACACCAAGATACATTTAAAAGATTAGTAATTGATTTTTGTCTATTGCAAAACAGAAACTAAGCTGATCGATCGACTTCAAAGAGAATAGCCACATATATTAGGGAATTGTGGATGTCTTGTGATTTACATTGATAAGTTCCACTAATGACTAAAGCAGGGTTGCATTCTACAGCCTACAAGCATGGAAAGTAAACTGTTCACTAGCAAAATTGCGTTTTCTTTTTATATTTGACTAGCAGACCCGGCCACACGTTGCTGTGGCTAACGAAACACAACGCCATTACCCAATCTTTATAAAATCCACACCACCCGCCTGCCAGCTGCCCGTTGCCTGAATTGAATATTTGAATTTATGGGCTTTTCCCTACTATAATAATATATGTATTATACATATAAACTAATTAACTCGCCACTAATTATACAATGCTTGCAATGCAACACTGGATATTTGAAAAGGCAAAATCAAATACCTACTTACTCTAGGACATCTATTTTCCAATTCTTAATAGGAACATACGAAGCTTAAGAAAGCATTTTGATGAACTCTGTGTACTTCTCGAAAGTCTAGATTTTTCTCCGAGTATTGTAATTTTAACAGAAACACAGATGAAAGAGGTAATCCCCTATAACCTTCCAGGATATGTCACTATTTCATCTGTATGCAAACATACTGGGCACGATGGAATCACTGTATTTGTGAAAAATTGTCTTAAGAAAACAACCTTCAAAATTTTAGATTTTAAAACAGCTAATGCAATTGAATTAACATTCAACCACAATAACTGTAATTATCTGATATTAGCTATATATAGATCACCTTTTTTAAATGAATCACTCTTCACTAACGAACTTTAATATTGTTAAATTTGTTAAAATTGTTAACGTTAATATTGTTACTTTATAAGTGGGTATATATATTGATACAAATTTAAATTGGCAATCACAAATTAATAATACCGTTTCTAAATTAAGATATCTTACGTATATATTTTACAGACTTAAAGAAGTGCTGAATAGTGACAAATTGAAAATAATTTATTTTTCTTTGGTGCAATCTTCACTCATGTACGGAATAATAGGATGGGGTGGTGCGCTGGATGTTTTTATAAAACCTTTACAAACAACTCAAAATTATATTGTCAAAGTTATGTTTAATAGAATTAAAACATTTTCAACACATGCTTTATACAAAGAATCTAAACTATTCAGTCTCCGTAAACTATTTATACTGCATAGTTGGCAGTATAAATTTCTTTCTATAAAAACAGAAAGAAATTCGAAAAAAATGAAAACAGAACAAACATTAGAAATAATAATGTATTCTATACCCCTCAAACAAACACAAAACAAATGCAAACTCACAGTAGTTTTATTGGACCTCGCACTTTTAACCTTTTACCAAAAAATATCCAAGTTGCAACTAAACTTCCGCATTACATAAAAGAGTTAAAAATATGGCTATACCACACAGATGTAAAAACTCTATTTATTTAATTTTACATCAGTTTATGTTTCTCACAAACTTCACACTTATTATTACACTTATAACTGTTATTACACTATACACTAATTATTACCTTGTACACTATTGAACACACTTTTTGTACAAACTGTTTAAACTAATTTTAATAATTTTTTTGCTTCATATACCACTGTTTGTTTTTTCTAGGCACTAAAATAAAATATATTTAACTATAATATTACCCACGCATAGGCTGCGCCTTAGTGGGTTCCCATTATTTTTATTATATCTAAAATATGTAACTATAAAATGTAAAATTGGGAAAAAATAAAGGATTTAAAAAAAAAATAAAAAAATAAATTTCTTCCGTAGAACGAATTTCAAAAGTGACTATAGGACGGCCCGCCAGCCGTTTTAAATCGCACAAAAATAGGTTTTCTTTGAATTTCTCGGCTTTTCTCTAATATAATTTACATGTATTATACATATAAACATTCCTCTTCAATTATTCTATCTATTGGTGAAAACCGTATGAAAATCTGTTAAGTAGTAGAAGATAGATAGTTAAAAAGATAGTTTAAAAGATTAACGCGCACATACACTTTGAGCGAGTTAATTTTATACTATGTAATGAAGACGAAGTGGCTGAACAGTCTGAACATTGCTTGTTTAGAAGAAAGATTTAATGTGATTGTTATCACAAAACGTAGCTCTCTTTTCTACATTTGAAGGCGAAATGGCTAATGTACAGATCGTTCACATTCAAACCTTTTTGAAGTGAAACTTCTATCTTATCTATATTTGAATTTCGGATGAAACGGAAATGACGATTACTGCACCTGCGACGCACCAAATGCCGTTTTGATTATTCAAAACGGCATTTGAATAATCAAAACGGCCAACATCGTAAAATGTCACTTTGAAAGGCGCCTTTTGATCGAGATATTAAACGGAAATTACGTTATGTTTGAGCTCATTGGTCGCATTGATTATGACCTCACTTTTCAAGTATTGGTTGAGATTGTTTTGGTTATATTTCGCTTCTACCGCGTGTAAACGAGCGAAATTTGCGAAAATTCATTGCGATACGATTTTAACCCGTCAGCTTAGAAAACTATATTGAAGATTACATCAGAATCCTTAGACTAATAACCAGTGGCGGATTTACCAGCAGGCTGAATAGGCTTGAGCCTAGGGCGGCGGATTTTAGGGGGCGGCAAATTTGCCCCAAAATTTTTTATTGTCTTACAGAATAGTATTAGTAATAACCCTTTCCTTTCCACTTTTTTCATGAATGAAGCATCGCCAGATGATTCTATTTTACTAAGGTGTGAAATAAAAGGTTGATTGTTTGAAACTAAACATTATTAATCTAAAGGCAGATTCTAAAGGCAGATTTTTTCAAATTCTAAAGGCAGATTTTTTTATTCATTCGTTTTCAGACTGTGATTTTAAGAGTGAATCCAAAATTTCAGCAGGATCGGTGCCATAGGGCCGAAGTTATGACCGGCCCCAAATGTTACAACGACCGAACCCAAGTGCTAAAACAACCGACCCCAAGTGTTAAAACGATGACTTTTTTCAAAATTCTTCAACAGGCAGACTTTTTGATTGATTCGGGTACAGACCTTGATTATTTTTCAGTCGGCTCGATGCCAGAGGGTTTTTGTCATGTATTGTTGTTACAAGGGACCGAAAATTTAAAAAAAAAAAACTTCTTCTTTTTGCAGATTTTTGATTGATTCCTGAACAGAACATGATTCTTAGAGAGAAATCAAAATTTCAGCAGGATCTGTACCATAGGGAAAAAGTTATAACCGACCCTACATGTTTAATCGAACTAACACAAGTGCTAAAACAACCGACACCAAGTGCTAAAAACATGTTTTTTTTTTAATAATTCTTCTATAGGCAGATATTTTTTTTTCATTCGTGTACAGTCTGTGATTCTAAGAGTGAATCCAAAGCTTCAGCAGGATCGGTGCCATAACCCAAGTGATAAATCAACCGACCCCAAGTGCTAAAAAGATTTTTTATTTTAACTCTTCTAAAGGCAGATTTTTTTATTCATTCGTTTTCAGACAGTGATTTTAAGAGTGAATCCAAAATTTCAGCAGGATCGGGGCCATAGGGCCGAAGTTATGACCGGCCCCAAATAATATAACGACCGAACCCAAGTGCTAAAACAACCGACCCCAAGAGTTAAAACGATGACTTTTTTCGAAATTCTTCCACAGGCAGACTTTTTGATTGATTCGGGTACAGACCTTGATTATTTTTCAGTCGGCTCGATGCCAGAGGGTTTTTGTCATGTATTGTTGTTACAAGATCCCGAAAATTTAAAAAAAATCTTCTTTTTGCAGATTTTTTGATTGATTCCTGAACAGAACATGATTCTTAGAGAGAAATCAAAATTTCAGCAGGATCTGTACCACAGGGAACAGTTATGACCGACCCTACATGTTTAATCGAACTATAAAGGGTGAATGAGAGATTGTATGCTCCCATGCTAAACCTTTATGAGTATCAGAATGTCACGGGTTTATTTTTAAATAACAAGTCGAATTCTTATCTGCTCCAGATATATTTAAGATTCGGTAAATTACATTACGCCAATAAAATTTAAACCGCGGGTAGAACTATGAGGATAGTAACCTTCGCACACAGCAGCCGGAACCAACGAATAATCAAGAATGATCTTCGATAAATTTACTAATCTGACAGCGACCGGTAGAATGCGCTGGAATGTCAGTGTTGCCATTCTATAATAATATTTTTATGGCTGTTGGCTGCTGTGCCTAGGTACTACCCACATACTTCCCCCCCAGTCGACAGACGATAGAAAGAAGATAAATACTTAAATGTATAAACAGGAATTGTTTTTAGAATTTTTAAAACAAATTAAAATTATCTTCAATTGTTTACTGGAGCGCTCATTTATTAACTCAACATGTTTATGGAGTTTTATTGTAATTAAAGAAAACTAGACTGGGTATAGTTATCATCCAGAGTGAACCTATTATTTTTATTTTAAAGTTATTGCAAATAATTATTAAATGACTAATAACATTTATATGCTTCAGTAAACACTTGGAAAGAATTATGATATTATAAGTATTAAAGTTTGAACAACATGTTCTTGCAGTGCCAGTTGAAAACGATAGCAGGTTTATTAAATATATAGCAGACGATCAGCAAGTTTATTAAATATTTACAAAAAATTATTAACTTAACTATGTGTACAAGTTTTATTAAAATCTAAATATTTGAAATGACTTGACAAAAACAATAAAAGATTCCTAACTAGGAGCATGCTTCAACTAGTTGTTAATAGGTGAGTATACATCATTGGCAAAAAAAAAATTTTTTTTTTGTTATTTACAAAAGTTTTTGTTTGAATTTTTATAATAATGATAGTTATGAAACCAAAATGCATGTTATAATATCTAAGTTTCCTATAAGCTAATTAATATATTAAAGTTATTTAAAAACAAAAGAAATATGTATGTGTACATTATACTATTAGCCATGTATTTAATATAGTATAGAAATATGTTGAACTGATTATGTAGTGAAGTCATTGTAGGTACCAAAGTAATACTTCATATTTCTATATTATAATAAATATGTTACATCACATTTGTGATACAAAAGAATACCAAACATCACTCTAAATGTGGAAAATTTTCAGTAAAATTTTTAACTATTATTTATAATAAAGTAAGTACTTGTAAGAATTTACACTTATGTTTTTTAAATGTACTGTTGCATAATTTAAAATTTAATATAACAAAACAACTGTCATGTGTGCATAGAAGTTGATCAATTATTTGATCATTTTACGATACTAAATTTTATTATATTTAAATGCACACACAAGAATTGTTTTTGTTTTCCTTTTTTAGAAAAACGAATAAAAATTATCTTCAATTGTTTACTGGAGCGCATTTATCAACTCGACATACCAATGGAGTTTATTATTATCAAAAGGAACTAGACTGGGTATGGATCGTCCAGAGTAGATCTATTATTTTCTAAAAATTATTGCAATTAATTATTAATTGACTAATAGCATTTAGTCGCTTCCGTAAACAATTGAAAAGAATTATTACATAGTATTCATATAAAGATTCAACTAAGTGTTCAGTCAGATGGTGAGTATCATTTTAAAATACATCTGAGTGACCATGGTTAAAATTACCAAAGGTATCTATGCATGATTTGATAAAAGTTTTAATGTTTAAGTTGAATTAGGAATTGTTTTATATATGACATTTTTGGTAGTTAAAAGTTATTTAAACAATGTTATATACTAGGTTTGCTTAAAAATAGGTACATGATGGTACATGATTTGAAGGATGAAAATTATCATCAGTTTGATGATGCATCATTTCTATGGCAATGAATTGCCTATATTGTATTGTAATTATGTTGTTTGTAAAAATATTAAATTATGAATTATGATAAACAATAAAGCTCAAAATTTGTGTGAAATATTGTAGACTTTGTTATTTTTATTCTTTGTAATTTTTTAAAAAATAGTAATACCTTTGAGAGTACTTAAATATTATTTTACATAAATTTTGTTGTAAAAATTATAAAAGATCACGAAATTATATCATTGGTGAAATAAGTAGAATACATCAATGCAAGATTTACTTAAATAGTTTAGTTAATTTAATTTATTTAATTTATTATGCCTTTAGGGTATTGCCAAGTTATCATCGTAATTTGGGTAGGTTGATAGACTAGTCGAGATCGGAGTCATCTTTTGCCTTATAGATATCGTCGTTTTGACTCTGCGCTTTTCTCGTGCGTCTGTAGTATAAAGCAGTAGGGCTGTTTGTCTCTTCTGTATGAGACAGCGTGTCTGCTAGTATATAAAGATATTCGGAGATGTCGGAGATGTACCTGGTGCCTGTGTTGAATTGGGCGATAAAATCGAGTTGTCTCTCTTGAATGCGAGATAGTAGCTATTCAGTTGTCCGTTGGTATTCCTGTTTCCAGTTGCCTGTTGCCTGTTGGCTGGAGCGTGTCCAGTCGCCTATTGGCTGGAGCGTGTCCAGTTGCCTGTTTCCTGTTTGCTGGTGATGTCAGTTGCCTTTTGCCTGTTTGCTGGAGCGTGTCCAGTCGCCTATTGGCTGGAGCGTGTCCAGTTGCCTGTTTCCTGTTTGCTGAGATGTCAGTTGCCTGTTTGCTGAAGCGTGTCCAGTTGCTTGGTTGCTGGAGCGTGTTCAGTTGCCTGTTTGCTGTGATGTCAGTTGCCTGTTTGCTGAAGCGTGTCCAGTTGCTTGGTTGCTGGAGCGTGTTCAGTTGCCTGTTTGCTGTTGTTTGTTGTTGCTACAAGTGTTTTTATGTTACTTGAGCTTGATGGAAGGGACTGCTACTGATGACGAAATCACATATCCTTACTGTGTGGCGCCGTCGTTGTTTTTTCGATTTGTCGCTTTTGTATGTGCACGGTTGTTGGCATTTGAAAAGCTTTTTCTCCGAATTTGTTGTGGAAATGGCAATATGCTGTTAAAAGATTTTATTATTATTACTGCGTGACCTTGATTGTGGTTTTCATGAGAAATTTTGAGATGAATACTATGGTTGCCTCCATTCCGGCCGGTACTATAATTGCGGCGTTTTGTGGAGTGATGTGCCCGTCCATTGCTGCCGTTTTGGATCATCTTCAATTGTTTGACCTCCCGTGTCAGTGTGGCGATTTGTTCGTGTAGATTTTGGAGTACTGAACAGATGTTGGGGTCTTGATTGTAATCGTAATTCGCGAAAAATTGCGTTCTCCGCCGAAGCGGGACCAGCGAGTTCCATTGTGGGTGGATTGTTTCCATTGTTGGAAGTTGATTGATCATCCGTTGGGTTCATGTTTATTATGATGATATGGCAAGAAATAGGCAGCAAGGAACAATAATATGTTTGTGAAAAAAATATAGTGTAGGGCAAAAATATTAAAAAAAAAATTTTTTTAATAAAAGTTGATTGATGTCTTCCAATTATTTTCTAAAATCCCTTACAAGAATCAATGTTGAATATGCTATACTTATGCTATGCTATGAAAGTAAATGACAATTGCAACCATGCATTGTATTATTGTTAAGATTCCTCATTTTAAGAACATTTATTTTTCAAATCATGAAAATGGTACTATTATTGACCTCTGTGTTTTAAAATTTTTAATTATTTGCATAATCCAAGACTCAAACCATTATTATTGTAGTTTTCTATCATGTTGCAATCAATGAAATGTAAATTCTAGGTACATGTTAACTTTCAATTATCTGTAAGAATTTTAAAAATTTTGCAATCTCATCGTGATTTTGTAACATCTTATTGCACGGTAGGTATAAATGCATGCAAAAATTGGCACATTCCTGGAAAATATTAAATGTATTAGATTGAACGTTACGTCTTATGCTTCTTGTCACTCGCTGGTATTCCATTGATGCCTGGCTGTCAGCTCTGCTTCCCTGGTGACGGGTAGACTGCCCAGGTGGAAGACAGGTGCTCTGGTTGAAGTCCGCTGCTCTGGTGAAAGCTGATGGTGAGCTCGGGAATAGGCTGCCAACTGCTTTCACTCTGCTCATGAAGATCTGTTCGCTCGGATGTCCTTTGGCCGTCGACTCTGAAATTGATTTCTTTCGCAGTTAATGGTAGTTATAATCACGATTATTTTAAAAAACATTAGTTGGGATAATAATCATTAAGATATCAGGTAGGTATATATCATATCCGCAGATATGAGTTTATGGATTAACAGATTACTTCATTTTCGGTAACTCCGATGCAATCGAAATCGCAAAGGATGTACTACGTACATATTATATTAAAATTACTGAGAGCATTTAATTTCTAGACTACTGCAATGTAAATTTGAGAAAGGGTTTTTAAAATTGAAATTTAACTTACGTTTGCTGTCTCAGGACTCCTGATTAGCCGTTGGATCCGGCTGGCTGGTGTGCAGGATTGTGACATTTTTTTAGAAATTTAAATCGTGTAAAGTCGGGTCACCATTTATAAAGGGTGAATGAGAGATTGTATGCTCCCATGCTAAACCTTTATGAGTATCAGAATGTCACGGGTTTATTTTTAAATAACAAGTCGAATTCTTATCTGCACCAGATATATTTAAGATTCGGTAAATTACATTACGCCAATAAAATTTAAACCGCGGGTAGAACTATGAGGATAGTAACCTTCGCACACAGCAGCCGGAACCAACGAATAATCAAGAATGATCTTCGATAAATTTACTAATCTGACAGCGACCGGTAGAATGCGCTGGAATGTCAGTGTTGCCATTCTATAATAATATTTTTATGGCTGTTGGCTGCTGTGCCTAGGTACTACCCACAGAACTAACACAAGTGCTAAAACAACCGACCCCAAGTGCTAAAAACATGTTTTTTTTTAATAATTCTTCTATAGGCAGATATTTTTTTTTTATTCGTGTACAGTCTGTGATTCTAAGAGTGAATCCAAAGTTTCAGAAGGATCGGTGCCATAACCCAAGTGATAAATCAACCGACCCCAAGTGCTAAAAACATGTTTTTTTTAATGATTCATCTATAGGCAGATTTTTTTATTCATTTGTTTTCAGACTGTGATTTTAAGAGTGAATCCAAAATTTCAGCAGGATCGGGGCCATAGGGCCGAAGTTATGACCGGCCCCAAATGTTATAACGACCGAACCCAAGTGCTAAAACAACCGAACCCAAGTGTTAAAACGATGACTTTTTCAAAATTCTTCCAAAGGCAGACTTTTTGATTGATTCGGGTACAGACCATGATTATTATTCAGTCGGCTCGATGCCAGAGGGTTGTTGTCATGTAGTATTGTTACAAGGGCACGAATATTTAAAAAAAATCATCTTTTGCAGATTTTTTGATTGATTGCTGAACAGACCATGATTCTTAGAGAGAAATCAAAATTTCAGCAGGATCTGTACCACAGGGAAGTAGTTATGACCGACCCTACATGTTTAATCGAACTAACACAAGTGCTAAAACAACCGACCCCAAGTGCTAAAAACATGTTTGTTTAATAATTCTTCTATAGGCAGATATATTTTTTTCATTCGTGTACAGACTGTGATTCTACGAGTGAATCCAAAGTTTCAGCAGGATCGGTGCCATAACCCAAGTGATAAATCAACCGACCCCAAGTGCTAAAAAGATTTTTTTATTATAACTCTTCTAAAGGCAGATTTTTTTATTCATTCGTTTTCAGACTGTGATTTTAAGAGTGAATCCAAAATTTCAGCAGGATCGGGGCCATAGGGCCGAAGTTATGACCGCCCAAAATGTTATAACGACCGAATCCAAGTGCTAAAACAACCGACCCCAAGTGTTAAAACGATGACTTTATCAAAATTCTTCCACAGGCAGACTTTTTGATTGATTCGGGTACAGACCTTGATTATTTTTCAGTCGGCTCGATGCCAGAGGGTTTTTGTGATGTATTGTTGTTACAAGGACCCGAAAAATAAAAAAAACTCTTCTTTTTGCAGATTTTTTGATTGATTCCTGAACAGAACATAATTCTTAGAGAGAAATCAAAATTTCAGCAGGATCTGTACCACAGGGAAAAAGTTATGACCGACCCTACATGTTTAATCGAACTAACACAAGTGCTAAAACAACCGACCCCAAGTGCTAAAAACAGGTTTTTTTTAATAATTCTTTTATAGGCAGATATTTTTTTTTTCATTCGTGTACAGTCTGTGATTCTAAGAGTGAATCCAAAGTTTCAGCAGGATTGGTGCCATAACCCAAGTGATAAATCAACCGACCCCAAGTGCTAAAAAGATTTTTTTTATTACTCTTATAAATGCAGATTTTTTTATTCATTCGTGTTCAGACTGTGATTTTAAGAGTGAATCCAAAATTTCAGCAGGATCGGGGCCATAGGGCCGAAGTTATGACCGGCCCCAAATGTTATAACGACCGACCCCAAGTGTTAAAACGATGACTTTTTCAAAATTCTTCCTCAGGCAGACCTTTCGATTGATTCGGGTACAGAACATGATTATTATTCAGTCGGCTCGATGCCAGAGGGTTTTTCTCATGTTGTATTGTTACAAGGGCCCGAAAATTGAAAAAAATCATCTTTTCCAGATTTTTTGATTGAGTCCTGAACAGACCATGATTCTTAGAGAGAATTCAAAATTTCAGCAGGGTCGGTACCATAGGGCAAAAGTGATGACCGACACAACATGTTTAATCGAACTAACACAAGTGCTAAAACAACCGTCCATAAGTACTAAAAACATGTTTTTTTTAATGATTCTTCTATAGGCTGATTTTTTAATTCATTCGTATTCAGACTGTGATTTTAAAAGTGAATCCAAAATTTCAGCAGGATCGGGGCCATAGGGCCGAAGTTATGACCGGCCCCAAATGTTATAACGACCGAACCCAAGGGCTAAAACAACCGACCCCATGTGTTAAAACGATGACTATTTCAAAATTCTTCCACAGGCAGACATTTTGATTGACTCGGGTACAGACCATGATTATTATTCAGTCGGCTCGATGCCAGAGGGTTTTTGTCATGTAGTATTGTTACAAGGGCCCGAAAATTAAAAAAAAATCATCTTTTGCAGATTTTTTGATTGATTCCTGAACAGACCATGATTCTTAGAGAGAATTCAAAATTTCAGCGGGGTCGGTACCATAGGGCAAAAGTGATGACCGACACAACATGTTTAATCGAACTAACACAAGTGCTAAAACAACCGTCCATAAGTACTAAAAACATGTTTTTTTTAATGATTCTTCTATAGGCTGATTTTTTAATTCATTCGTATTCAGACTGTAATTTTAAAAGTGAATCCAAAATTTCAGCAAGATCGGGGCCATAGGGCCGAAGTTATGACCGGCCCCAAATAATATAACGACCGAACCCAAGTGCTAAAACAACCGACCCCAAGTGTAAAAACGATGACTTTTTTCAAAATTCTTCCACAGGCAGACTTTTTGATTGATTCGGGTACAGACCTTGATTATTTTTCAGTTGGCTCGATGCCAGAGGGTTTTTGTCATGTATTGTTGTTACAAAGACCCGAAAATTTAAAAAAATCTTCTTTTTGCAGATTTTTTGATTGATTCCTGAACAGAACATGATTCTTAGAGAGAAATCAAAATTTCAGCTGGATCTGTACCATAGGGAAAAAGTTATGACCGACCCTACATGTTTAATCGAACTAACACAAGTGTTAAAACAACCGACCCCAAGTGCTAAAAACATTTTTTTTTTAATAATTCTTCTATAGGCAGATTTTTTTTTTCATTCGTGTACAGTCTGTGATTCTAAGAGTGAATCCAAAGTTTCAGCAGGATCGGTGCGATAACCCAAGTGATAAATCAACCGACCCCAAGTGCTAAAAAGATTTTTTTTTATAACTCTTCTAAATGCAGATTTTTTTATTCATTCGTGTTCAGACTGTGAATTTAAGAGTGAATCCAAAATTTCAGCAGGATCGGGGCCATAGGGCCGAAGTTATGACCGGCCCCAAATGTTATAACGACCGACCCCAAGTGTTAAAACGATGACTTTTTCAAAATTCTTCCTCAGGCAGACCTTTCGATTGATTCGGGTACAGACCATGATTATTATTCAGTCGGCTCGATGCCAGAGGGTTTATGTCATGTTGTATTGTTACAAGGGCCCGAAAATTGAAAAAAAATCATCTTTTGCAGATTTTTTGATTGAGTCCTGAACAGACCATGATCTTAGAGAGAATTCAATATTTCAGCAGGATCGGTACCATAGGGCAAAAGTGATAACCGACCCTACATGTTTAATCGAACTAACACAAGTGCTAAAACAACCGACCCTAAGTGCTAAAAACATGTTTTTTTTAAATGATTCTTCTATTGGCAGATTTTATTATTCATTCGTGTTCAGACTGTGATTTTAAAAGTGAATCCAAAATTTCAGCAGGATCGGGGCCATAGGGCCGAAGTTATGACCGGCCCCAAATGTTATAACGACCGAACCCAAGGGCTAAAACAACCGACCCCAAGTGTTAAAACGATGACTTTTTCAAAATTCTTCCACAGGCAGACTTTTTGATAGACTCGGGTACAGATCATGATTATAATTCAGTCGGCTCGATGCCAGAGGGTTTTTGTCATGTAGTATTGTTACAGGGGCCCGAAAATTAAAATAAAAATCATCTTTTGCAGATTTTTTGATTGAGTCCTGAACAGACCATGATCTTAGAGAGAATTCAATATTTCAGCAGGATCGGTACCATAGGGCAAAAGTGATAACCGACCCTACATGTTTAATCGAACTAACACAAGTGCTAAAACAACCGTCCCTAAGTACTAAAACCATGTTTTTTTTAATGATTCTTCTATAGGCTGATTTTTTAATTCATTCGTATTTAGACTGTGATTTTAAAAGTGAATCCAAAATTTCAGCAGGATCGGGGCCATAGGGCCGAAGTTATGACCGGCCCCAAATAATATAACGACCGAACCCAAGTGCTAAAACAACCGACCCCAAGTGTTAAAACGATGACTTTTTTCAAAATTCTTCCACAGGCAGACTTTTTGATTGATTCGGGTACAGACCTTGATTATTTTTCAGTTGGCTCGATGCCAGAGGGTTTTTGTCATGTATTGTTGTTACAAGGACCCGAAAATGACTTTTACAAAATTCTTCCACAGGCAGACTTTTTGATTGACTCGGGTACAGACCATGATTATTATTCAGTCGGCTCGATGCCAGAGGGTTTTGTCATGTAGTATTGTTACAGGGGCCCGAAAATTAAAAAAAAAATCATCTTTTGCAGATTTTTTGATTGATTCCTGAACAGACCATGATTCTTAGAGAGAATTCAAAATTTCAGCAGGGTTGGTACTATAGGGCAAAAGTGATGACCGACACAACATGTTTAATCGAACTAACACAAGTGCTAAAACAACCGTCCCTAAGTACTAAAACATGTTTTTTTTAATGATTCTTCTATAGGCTGATTTTTTAATTCATTCGTATTCAGACTGTGATTTTAAAAGTTAATCCAAAATTTCAGCAGGATCGGGGCCATAGGGCCGAAGTTATGCCCGGCCCCAAATAATATAACGACCGAACCCAAGTGCTAAAACAACCGACCCCAAGTGTTAAAACGATGACTTTTTTCAAAATTCTTCCACAGGCAGACTTTTTGATTGATTCGGGTACAGACCTTGATTATTTTTGAGTTGGCTCGATGCCAGAGGGTTTTTGTCATGGATTGTTGTTACAAGGATCCGAAAATTTAAAAAAATCTTCTTTTTGCAGATTTTTTGATTGATTCCTGAACAGAACATGATTCTTAGAGAGAAATCAAAATTTCAGCAGGATCTGTACCATAGGGAAAAAGTTATGACCGACCCTACATGTTTAATCGAACTAACACAAGTGCTAAAACAACCGACCCCAAGTGCTAAAAACATGTTTTTTTTAATAATTCTTCTATAGGCAGATATTTTTTTTTTCATTCGTGTACAGTCTGTGATTCTAAGAGTGAATCCAAAGTTTCAGCCGGATCGGTGCCATAACCCAAGTGATAAATCAACCGACCCCAAGTGCTAAAAACATGTTTTTTTTTAATAATTCTTCTAAAGGCAGATTTTTTTTATTCATTCGTGTTCAGACTGTGATTTTAAAAGTGAATCCAAAATTTCAGCAGGATCGGGGCCATAGGGCCGAAGTTATGACCGGCCCCAAATAATAAAACGACCGAACCCAAGTGCTAAAACAACCGACCCCAAGTATTAAAACGATGACTTTTTTCAAAATTCTTCCACAGGCAGACTTTTTGATTGATTCGGGTACAGACCTTGATTATTTTTTAGTCGGCTCGATGCCAGAGGGTTTTTGTCATGTATTGTTGTTACAAGATCGCGAAAATTTAAAAAAAATCTTCTTTTTGCAGATTTTTTGATTGATTCCTGAACAGATCATGATTCTTAGAGAGAAATCAAAATTTCAGCAGGGTCGGTGCTATAGGTTCAAAGTTTTGACCGACCCTAAATATTTAAACGAACTAACACAAGTGCTACAACCACCGACCCCAAGTGCTAAAAAGATTTGTTTTTTTAACTCTTCTAAATGCAGATTTTTTGATTGATTCCTGAACAGAACATGATTCTAAGAGAGAAATCAAAATTTCAGCAGGATCGGTACCATAGTGCAAAAGGGATGACCGACCCTACATGTTTAATCGAACTAACACAAGTGCTAAAACAACCGACCCCAAGTGCTAAAAACATGTTTTTTTTAATAATTCTTCTATAGGCAGATATTTTTTTTTTCATTCGTGTACAGTCTGTGATTCTAAGAGTGAATCCAAAGTTTCAGCCGGATCGGTGCCATAACGCAAGTGATAAATCAACCGACCCCAAGTGCTAAAAACATGTTTTTTTTTAATAATTCTTCTAAAGGCAGATTTTTTTTATTCATTCGTGTTCAGACTGTGATTTTAAAAGTGAATCCAAAATTTCAGCAGGATGGGGCCATAGGGCCGAAGTTATGACCGGTTCCAAATAATATAACGACCGAACCCAAGTGCTAAAACAACCTACCCCAAGTGTTAAAACGATGACTTTTACAAAATTCTTCAACAGGCAGACTTTTTGATTGATTCGGGTACCGACCATGATTATTATTCAGTCGGCTCGATGCCAGAGCGTTTTTGTCATGTAGTATTGTTACAAGGGCCCAAATTTAAAAAAAAAATCATCTTTTGCAGATTTTTTGATTGATTCCTGAAGAGACCATGATTCTTAGAGAGAATTCAAAATTTCAGCAGGATCGGTACCATAGGACAAAAGTGATGACCGACCCTTTATGTTTAATCGAACTAACATGCTAAATCAACCGACCCCAAGTGCTAAAAACATGTTTTTTTTAATAATTCTTCTATAGGCAGATTTTTTTCGTGTTAGATTCATTCGTGTTCAGACTGTGATTTTAAGAGTGAATTCAAAATTTCAGCAGGATCGGGGCCATAGGGCCGAAGTTATGACCGACCCCAAATGTTATAACGACCGATCCCAAGTGCTAAAACAACCGACCCCAAGTGTTAAAACGATGACTTTTTTCAAAATTCTTCCACAGGCAGACTTTTTGATTGATTCGGGTACAGACCTTGATTATTTTTCAGTCGGCTCGATGCCAGAGGGTTTTTGTCATGTATTGTTGTTACAAGGACCCGAAAATTAAAAAAAAATCTTCTTTTTGCAGATTTTTTGATTGATTCCTGAACAGAACACGTTTCTTAGAGAGAAATCAAAATTTCAGCAGGATCTGTACCATAGGGAAAAAGTTATGACCGACCCTACATATTTAATCGAACTAACACAAGTGCTAAAACAACCGACCCCAAGTGCTAAAAACATGTTTTTTTTTAATAATTCTTCTATAGGCAGATATTTTTTTTTTATTCGTGTACAGACTGTGATTCTAAAAGTGAATCCAAGGTTTCAGCAGGATCGGTGCCATAACCCAAGTGATAAAATTAACCGACCCCAAGTGCTAAAAACATGTTTTTTTTTAATAATTCTTCTATAGGCAGATTTTTTTTATTCATTCGTGTTCAGACTGTGATATTAAAATTGAATCTAAAATTTCAGCAGGATCGGGGCCATAGGGCCGAAGTTATGACCGGCCCCAAATGTTATAACGACCGAACCCAAGTGCTAAAACAACCGACCCCAAGTGTTAAAACGATGACTTTTACAAAATTCTTCCACAGGCAGACTTTTTGATTGATTCGGGTACCGACCATGATTATTATTCAGTCGGCTCGATGCCAGAGCGTTTTTGTCATGAAGTATTGTTACAAGGGCCCGAAATTTAAAAAAAAATCATCTTTTGCAGATTTTTTGATTGATTCCTGAACAGACCATGATTCTTAGAGAGAATTCAAAATTTCAGCAGGATCTGTACCACAGGGAACAGTTATGACCGACCCTACATGTTTAATCGAACTAACACAAGTGCTAAAACAACCGACCGCAAGTGCTAAAAACATGTTTTTTTTAATAATTCTTCTATAGGCAGATATTTTTTTTTCATGAGGGTACAGACTGTGATTCTAAGAGTGAATCCAAGGTTTCAGCAGGATCGGTGCCATAACCTAAGTGATAAATCAACCGACCCCAAGTGCTAAAAACATGTTTTTTTTAATAATTCTTCTATAGGCAGATTTTTTTTATTCATTCGTGTTCAGACTGTGATTTTAAAAGTGAATCCAAAATTTCAGCAGGATGGGGCCTTAGGGCCGAAGTTATGACCGGCCCCAAATAATATAACGACCGAACCCAAGTGCTAAAACAACCAAGTGTTAAAACGATGACTTTTACAAAATTCTTCAACAGGCAGACTTTTTGATTGATTCGGGTACCGACCATGATTATTATTCAGTCGGCTCGATGCCAGAGCGTTTTTGTCATGTAGTATTGTTACAAGGGCCCAAATTTAAAAAAAAATCATCTTTTGCAGATTTTTTGATTGATTCCTGAAGAGACCATGATTCTTAGAGAGAATTCAAAATTTCAGCAGGATCGGTACCATAGGACAAAAGTGATGACCGACCCTACATGTTTAATCGAACTAACATGCTAAATCAACCGACCCCAAGTGCTAAAAACATGTTTTTTTTAATAATTCTTCTATAGGCAGATATTTTTTTTTCATGAGTGTACAGACTGTGATTCTAAGGGTGAATCCAAGGTTTCAGCAGGATCGGTGCCATAACCTAAGTGATAAATCAACCGACCCCAAGTGCTAAAAACATATTTTTTTTTAATAATTCTTCTATAGGCAGATTTTTTTTATTCATTCGTGTTCAGACTGTGATTTTAAAAGTGAATCCAAAATTTCAGCAGGATGGGGCCATAGGGCCGAAGTTATGACCGGCCCCAAATAATATAACGACCGAACCCAAGTGCTAAAACAACCGACCCCAAGTGTTAAAACGATGACTTTTACAAAATTCTTCCACAGGCAGACTTTTTGATTGATTCGGGTACCGACCATGATTATTATTCAGTCGGCTCGATGCCAGAGCGTTTTTGTCATGAAGTATTGTTACAAGGGCCCGAAATTTAAAAAAAAATCATCTTTTGCAGATTTTTTGATTGATTCCTGAACAGACCATGATTCTTAGAGAGAATTCAAAATTTCAGCAGGATCTGTACCACAGGGAACAGTTATGACCGACCCTACATGTTTAATCGAACTAACACAAGTGCTAAAACAACCGACCGCAAGTGCTAAAAACATGTTTTTTTTTAATAATTCTTCTATAGGCAGATATTTTTTTTTCATGAGTGTACAGACTGTGATTCTAAGAGTGAATCCAAGGTTTCAGCAGGATCGGTGCCATAACCTAAGTGATAAATCAACCGACCCCAAGTGCTAAAAACATGTTTTTTTTAATAATTCTTCTATAGGCAGATTTTTTTTATTCATTCGTGTTCAGACTGTGATTTTAAAAGTGAATCCAAAATTTCAGCAGGATGGGGCCATAGGGCCGAAGTTATGACCGGCCCCAAATAATATAACGACCGAACCCAAGTGCTAAAACAACCAAGTGTTAAAACGATGACTTTTACAAAATTCTTCAACAGGCAGACTTTTTGATTGATTCGGGTACCGACCATGATTATTATTCAGTCGGCTCGATGCCAGAGCGTTTTTGTCATGTAGTATTGTTACAAGGGCCCAAATTTAAAAAAAAATCATCTTTTGCAGATTTTTTGATTGATTCCTGAAGAGACCATGATTCTTAGAGAGAATTCAAAATTTCAGCAGGATCGGTACCATAGGACAAAAGTGATGACCGACCCTACATGTTTAATCGAACTAACACAAGTGCTAAAACAACCGACCGCAAGTGCTAAAAACATGTTTTTTTTTAATAATTCTTCTATAGGCAGATATTTTTTTTTCATGAGTGTACAGACTGTGATTCTAAGAGTGAATCCAAGGTTTCAGCAGGATCGGTGCCATAACCTAAGTGATAAATCAACCGACCCCAAGTGCTAAAAACATGTTTTTTTTAATAATTCTTCTATAGGCAGATTTTTTTTATTCATTCGTGTTCAGACTGTGATTTTAAGAGTGAATTCAAAATTTCAGCAGGATCGGGGCCATAGGGCCGAAGTTATGACCGACCCCAAATGTTATAACGACCGAACCCAAGTGCTAAAACAACCGACCCCAAGTGTTAAAACGATGACTTTTTTCAAAATTCTTCCACAGGCAGACTTTTTGATTGATTCGGGTACAGACCTTGATTATTTTTCAGTTGGCTCGATGTCAGAGGGTTTTTGTCATGTATTGTTGTTACAAGGACCCGAAAATTTAAAAAAATCTTATTTTTGCGGATTTTTTGATTGATTCCTGAACAGAACACGATTCTTAGAGAGAAATCAAAATTTCAGCAGGATCTGTACCATAGGGAAAAAGTTATGACCGACCCCACATATTTAATCGAACTAACACAAGTGCTAAAACAACCGACCCCAAGTGCTAAAAACATGTTTTTTTTTAATAATTCTTCTATAGGCAGATATTTTTTTTTTATTCGTGTACAGACTGTGATTCTAAGAGTGAATCCAAGGTTTCAGCAGCATCGGTGCCATAACCCAAGTGATAAATCAACCGACCCCAAGTGCTAAAAACATGTTTTTTTTAATAATTCTTCTATAGGCAGATTTTTTTTATTCATTCGTGTTCAGACTGTGATTTTAAAATTGAATCTAAAATTTCAGTAGGATCGGGGCCATAGGGCCGAAGTTATGACCGACCCCAAATGTTATAACGACCGAACCCAAGTGCTAAAACAACCGACCCCAAGTGTTAAAACGATGACTTTTTTCGAAATTCTTCCACAGGCAGACTTTTTGATTGATTCGGGTACAGACCTTGATTTTTTTTCAGTCGGCTCGATGCCAGAGGGTTTTTGTCATGTATTGTTGTTACAAGGACCCGAAAATTTAAAAAAATCTTATTTTTGCAGATTTTTTGATTGATTCCTGAACAGAACATGATTCTTAGAGAGAAATCAAAATTTCAGCAGGGTCTGTACCATAGGGAAAAAGTTATGACCGACCCTACATGTTTAATCGAACTAACACAAGTGCTAAAACAACCGAACCCAAGTGCTAAAAACATGTTTTTTTTAATAATTCTTCCATATGCAGATATATTTTTTCATTCGTGTACAGACTGTGATTCTAAGAGTGAATCCAAGGTTTCAGCAGGATCGGTGCCATAACCTAAGTGATAAATCAACCGACCCCAAGTGCTAAAAACATGTTTTTTTTTAATAATTCTTCTATAGGCAGGTTTTTTATTCATTTGTGTTCAGACTGTGATTTTAAAAGTGAATCTAATATTTCAGCAGTATCGGGGCCATAGGGCCGAAGTTATGACCGGCCCCAAATAATATAACGACCAAACCCAAGTGCTAAAACAACCGACCCCAAGTGTTAAAACGATGACTTTTTTCAAAATTCTTCCACAGGCAGACTTTTTGATTGATTCGGGTACAGACCTTGATTATTTTTCAGTCGGCTCGATGCCAGAGGGTTTTTGTCATGTATTGTTGTTACAAGGACCCGAAAATTTAAAAAAAATCTTCTTTTTGCAGCTTTTTTGATTGATTCCTGAACAAAACATGATTCTCAGAGAGAAATCAAAATTTCAGCAGGGTCTGTACCATAGGGAAAAAGTTATGACCGACCCCACATATTTAATCGAACTAATACAAGTGCTAAAACAACCGACCCCAAGTGCTAAAAACATGTTTTTTTTTAATAATTCTTCTATAGGCAGATATTTTTTTTTATTCGTGTACAGACGGTGATTCTAAAAGTGAATCCAAGGTTTCAGCAGGATCGGTGCCATAACCCAAGTGATAAATCAACCGACCCCAAGTGCTAAAAACATGTTTTTTTTAATAATTCTTCTATAGGCAGATTTTTTTTATTCATTCGTGTTCAGACTGTGATATTAAAATTGAATCTAAAATTTCAGCAGGATCGGGGCCATAGGGCCGAAGTTATGACCGGCCCCAAATGTTATAACGACCGAACCCAAGTGCTAAAACAACCGACCCCAAGTGTTAAAACGATGACTTTTACAAAATTCTTCCACAGGCAGACTTTTTGATTGATTCGGGTACCGACCATGATTATTATTCAGTCGGCTCGATGCCAGAGCGTTTTTGTCGTGAAGTATTGTTACAAGGGCCCGATATTTAAAAAAAAATCATCTTTTGCAGATTTTTTGATTGATTCCTGAACAGACCATGATTCTTAGAGAGAATTCAAAATTTCAGCAGGATCTGTACCACAGGGAACAGTTATGACCGACCCTACATGTTTAATCGAACTAACACAAGTGCTAAAACAACCGACCGCAAGTGCTAAAAACATGTTTTTTTTTAATAATTCTTCTATAGGCAGATATTTTTTTTTCATGAGTGTACAGACTGTGATTCTAAGAGTGAATCCAAGGTTTCAGCAGGATCGGTGCCATAACCTAAGTGATAAATCAACCGACCCCAAGTGCTAAAAACATGTTTTTTTTTAATAATTCTTCTATAGGCAGATTTTTTTTATTCATTCGTGTTCAGACTGTGATTTTAAAAGTGAATCCAAAATTTCAGCAGGATGGGGCCATAGGGCCGAAGTTATGACCGGCCCCAAATAATATAACGACCGAACCCAAGTGCTAAAACAACCGACCCCAAGTGTAAAAACGATGACTTTTTTCAAAATTCTTCCACAGGCAGACTTTTTGATTGATTCGGGTACAGACCTTGATTATTTTTCAGTTGGCTCGATGCCAGAGGGTTTTTGTCATGTATTGTTGTTACAAGGACCCGAAAATTTAAAAAAATCTTCTTTTTGCAGATTTTTTGATTGATTCCTGAACAGAACATGATTCTTAGAGAGAAATCAAAATTTCAGCTGGATCTGTACCATAGGGAAAAAGTTATGACCGACCCTACATGTTTAATCGAACTAACACAAGTGCTAAAACAACCGACCCCAAGTGCTAAAAACATTTTTTTTTTAATAATTCTTCTATAGGCAGATTTTTTTTTTTCATTCGTGTACAGTCTGTGATTCTAAGAGTGAATCCAAAGTTTCAGCAGGATCGGTGCCATAACCCAAGTGATAAATCAACCGACCCCAAGTGCTAAAAAGATTTTTTTTTATAACTCTTCTAAATGCAGATTTTTTTATTCATTCGTGTTCAGACTGTGAATTTAAGTGTGAATCCAAAATTTCAGCAGGATCGGGGCCATAGGGCCGAAGTTATGACCGGCCCCAAATGTTATAACGACCGACCCCAAGTGTTAAAACGATGACTTTTTCAAAATTCTTCCTCAGGCAGACCTTTCGATTGATTCGGGTACAGACCATGATTATTATTCAGTCGGCTCGATGCCAGAGGGCTTATGTCATGTTGTATTGTTACAAGGGCCCGAAAATTGAAAAAAAATCATCTTTTGCAGATTTTTTGATTGAGTCCTGAACAGACCATGATCTTAGAGAGAATTCAATATTTCAGCAGGATCGGTACCATAGGGCAAAAGTGATAACCGACCCTACATGTTTAATCGAACTAACACAAGTGCTAAAATAACCGACCATAAGTGCTAAAAACATGTTTTTTTTAAATGATTCTTCTATTGGCAGATTTTATTATTCATTCGTGTTCAGACTGTGATTTTAAAAGTGAATCCAAAATTTTAGCAGGATCGGGGCCATAGGGCCGAAGTTATGACCGGCCCCAAATGTTATAACGACCGAACCCAAGGGCTAAAACAACCGACACCAAGTGTTAAAACGATGACTTTTTCAAAATTCTTCCACAGGCAGACTTTTTGATAGACTCGGGTACAGATCATGATTATAATTCAGTCGGCTCGATGCCAGAGGGTTTTTGTCATGTAGTATTGTTACAGGGGCCCGAAAATTAAAATAAAAATCATCTTTTGCAGATTTTTTGATTGAGTCCTGAACAGACCATGATCTTATAGAGAATTCAATATTTCAGCAGGATCGGTACCATAGGGCAAAAGTGATAACCGACCCTACATGTTTAATCGAACTAACACAAATGCTAAAACAACCGTCCCTAAGTACTAAAAACATGTTTTTTTTATTGATTCTTCTATAGGCTGAATTTTTAATTCATTCGTATTTAGACTGTGATTTTAAAACTGAATCCAAAATTTCAGCAGGATCGGGGCCATAGGGCCGAAGTTATGACCGGCCCCAAATAATATAACGACCGAACCCAAGTGCTAAAACAACCTACCCCAAGTGTTAAAACGATGACTTTTACAAAATTCTTCAACAGGCAGACTTTTTGATTGATTCGGGTACAGACCATGATTATTATTCAGTCGGCTCGATGCCAGAGGGTTTTTGTCATGTAGTATTGTTACAAGGGCCCGAAAATTAAAAAAAAATCATCTTTTGCAGATTTTTTGATTGATTCCTGAACAGACCATGATTCTTAGAGAGAATTCAAAATTTCAGCAGGGTCGGTACCATAGGGCAAAAGTGATGACCGACACAACATGTTTAATCGAACTAACACAAGTGCTAAAACAACCGTCCATAAGTACTAAAAACATGTTTTTTTTAATGATTCTTCTATAGGCTGATTTTTTAATTCATTCGTATTCAGATTGTGATTTTAAAAGTGAATCCAAAATTTCAGCAAGATCGGGGCCATAGGGCCGAAGTTATGACAGGCCCCAAATAATATAACGACCGAACCCAAGTGCTAAAACAACCGACCCCAAGTGTAAAAACGATGACTTTTTTCAAAATTCTTCCACAGGCAGACTTTTTGATTGATTCGGGTACAGACCTTGATTATTTTTCAGTTGGCTCGATGCCAGAGGGTTTTTGTCATGTATTGTTGTTACAAGGACCCGAAAATTTAAAAAAATCTTCTTTTTGCAGATTTTTTGATTGATTCCTGAACAGAACATGATTCTTAGAGAGAAATCAAAATTTCAGCTGGATCTGTACCATAGGGAAAAAGTTATGACCGACCCTACATGTTTAATCGAACTAACACAAGTGCTAAAACAACCGACCCCAAGTGCTAAAAACATTTTTTTTTTAATAATTCTTCTATAGGCAGATTTTTTTTTTTCTTTCGTGTACAGTCTGTGATTCTAAGAGTGAATCCAAAGTTTCAGCAGGATCGGTGCCATAACCCAAGTGATAAATCAACCGACCCCAAGTGCTAAAAAGATTTTTTTTTATAACTCTTCTAAATGCAGATTTTTTTATTCATTCGTGTTCAGACTGTGAATTTAAGTGTGAATCCAAAATTTCAGCAGGATCGGGGCCATAGGGCCGAAGTTATGACCGGCCCCAAATGTTATAACGACCGACCCCAAGTGTTAAAACGATGACTTTTTCAAAATTCTTCCTCAGGCAGACCTTTCGATTGATTCGGGTACAGACCATGATTATTATTCAGTCGGCTCGATGCCAGAGGGCTTATGTCATGTTGTATTGTTACAAGGGCCCGAAAATTGAAAAAAAATCATCTTTTGCAGATTTTTTGATTGAGTCCTGAACAGACCATGATCTTAGAGAGAATTCAATATTTCAGCAGGATCGGTACCATAGGGCAAAAGTGATAACCGACCCTACATGTTTAATCGAACTAACACAAGTGCTAAAACAACCGACCCTAAGTGCTAAAAACATGTTTTTTTTAAATGATTCTTCTATTGGCAGATTTTATTATTCATTCGTGTTCAGACTGTGATTTTAAAAGTGAATCCAAAATTTTAGCAGGATCGGGGCCATAGGGCCGAAGTTATGACCGGCCCCAAATGTTATAACGACCGAACCCAAGGGCTAAAACAACCAACACCAAGTGTTAAAACGATGACTTTTTCAAAATTCTTCCACAGGCAGACTTTTTGATAGACTCGGGTACAGATCATGATTATAATTCAGTCGGCTCGATGCCAGAGGGTTTTTGTCATGTAGTATTGTTACAGGGGCCCGAAAATTAAAATAAAAATCATCTTTTGCAGATTTTTTGATTGAGTCCTGAACAGACCATGATCTTAGAGAGAATTCAATATTTCAGCAGGATCGGTACCATAGGGCAAAAGTGATAACCGACCCTACATGTTTAATCGAACTAACACAAGTGCTAAAACAACCGTCCCTAAGTACTAAAAACATGTTTTTTTTATTGATTCTTCTATAGGCTGAATTTTTAATTCATTCGTATTTAGACTGTGATTTTAAAACTGAATCCAAAATTTCAGCAGGATCGGGGCCATAGGGCCGAAGTTATGACCGGCCCCAAATAATATAACGACCGAACCCAAGTGCTAAAACAACCTACCCCAAGTGTTAAAACGATGACTTTTACAAAATTCTTCAACAGGCAGACTTTTTGATTGATTCGGGTACAGACCATGATTATTATTCAGTCGGCTCGATGCCAGAGGGTTTTTGTCATGTAGTATTGTTACAAGGGCCCGAAAATTAAAAAAAAATCATCTTTTGCAGATTTTTTGATTGATTCCTGAACAGACCATGATTCTTAGAGAGAATTCAAAATTTCAGCAGGGTCGGTACCATAGGGCAAAAGTGATGACCGACACAACATGTTTAATCGAACTAACACAAGTGCTAAAACAACCGTCCATAAGTACTAAAAACATGTTTTTTTTAATGATTCTTCTATAGGCTGATTTTTAAATTCATTCGTATTCAGATTGTGATTTTAAAAGTGAATCCAAAATTTCAGCAAGATCGGGGCCATAGGGCCGAAGTTATGACAGGCCCCAAATAATATAACGACCGAACCCAAGTGCTAAAACAACCGACCCCAAGTGTAAAAACGATGACTTTTTTCAAAATTCTTCCACAGGCAGACTTTTTGATTGATTCGGGTACAGACCTTGATTATTTTTCAGTTGGCTCGATGCCAGAGGGTTTTTGTCATGTATTGTTGTTACAAGGACCCGAAAATTTAAAAAAATCTTCTTTTTGCAGATTTTTTGATTGATTCCTGAACAGAACATGATTCTTAGAGAGAAATCAAAATTTCAGCTGGATCTGTACCATAGGGAAAAAGTTATGACCGACCCTACATGTTTAATCGAACTAACACAAGTGCTAAAACAACCGACCCCAAGTGCTAAAAACATTTTTTTTTTAATAATTCTTCTATAGGCAGATTTTTTTTTTTCATTCGTGTACAGTCTGTGATTCTAAGAGTGAATCCAAAGTTTCAGCAGGATCGGTGCCATAACCCAAGTGATAAATCAACCGACCCCAAGTGCTAAAAAGATTTTTTTTTATAACTCTTCTAAATGCAGATTTTTTTATTCATTCGTGTTCAGACTGTGAATTTAAGAGTGAATCCAAAATTTCAGCAGGATCGGGGCCATAGGGCCGAAGTTATGACCGGCCCCAAATGTTATAACAACCGACCCCAAGTGTTAAAACGATGACTTTTTTCAAAATTCTTCCACAGGCAGACTTTTTGATTGATTCGGGTACAGACCTTGATTATTTTTCAGTTGGCTCGATGCCAGAGGGTTTTTGTCATGTATTGTTGTTATAAGGACCCGAAAATGACTTTAACAAAATTCTTCCACAGGCAGACTTTTTGATTGACTTGGGTACAGACCATGATTATTATTCAGTCGGCTCGATGCCAGAGGGTTTTGTCATGTAGTATTGTTACAAGGGCCCGAAAATTAAAAAAAAATCATCTTTTGCAGATTTTTTGATTGATTCCTGAACAGACCATGATTCTTAGAGAGAATTCAAAATTTCAGCAGGGTTGGTACTATAGGGCAAAAGTGATGACCGACACAACATGTTTAATCGAACTAACACAAGTGCTAAAACAACCGACCCCAAGTGCTAAAAACATGTTTTTTTTAATAATTCTTCTATAGGCAGATATTTTTTTTTTCATTCGTGTACAGTCTGTGATTCTAAGAGTGAATCCAAATTTTCAGCCGGATCGGTGCCATAACCCAAGTGATAAATCAACCGACCCCAAGTGCTAAAAACATGTTTTTTTTAATAATTCTTCTAAAGGCAGATTTTTTTTATTCATTCGTGTTCAGACTGTGATTTTAAAAGTGAATCCAAAATTTCAGCAGGATCGGGGCCATAGGGCCGAAGTTATGACCGGCCCCAAATAATATAACGACCGAACTCAAGTGCTAAAACAACCGACCCCAAGTGTTAAAACGATGACTTTTTTCGAAATCCTTCCACAGGCAGACTTTTTGATTGATTCGGGTACAGACCTTGATTATTTTTCAGTCGGCTCGATGCCAGAGGGTTTTTGTCATGTATTGTTGTTACAAGATCGCGAAAATTTAAAAAAAATCTTCTTTTTGCAGATTTTTTGATTGATTCCTGAACAGATCATGATTCATAGAGAGAAATCAAAATTTCAGCAGGGTCGGTGCTATAGGTTCAAAGTTTTGACCGACCCTAAATGTTTAAACGAACTAACACAAGTGCTACAACAACCGACCCCAAGTGCTAAAAAGAATTTTTTTATAACTCTTCTACATGCAGATTTTTTGATTGATTCCTGAACAGAAGATGATTCTAAGAGAGAAATCAAAATTTCAGCAGGATCGGTACCATAGTGCAAAAGGGATGACCGACCCTACATGTTTAATCGAACTAACATTAGTGCTAAAACAACCGACCCCAAGTGCTAAAAACATGTTTTTTTTAATAATTCTTCTGTAGGCAGATATTTTTTTTTATTCGTGTACAGACTGTGATTATAAAAGTTAATCCAAGGTTTCAGCAGGATCGGTGCCATAACCCAAGTGATAAATCAACCGACCCCAAGTGCTAAAAACATGTTTTTTTTAAATAATTCTTCTATAGGCAGATTTTTTTTATTCATTCGTGTTCAGACTGTGATTTTGAAATTGAATCTAAAATTTCAGCAGGATCGGGGCCATAGGGCCGAAGTTATGACCGGCCCCAAATGTTATAACGAACGAACCCAAGTGCTAAAACAACCGACCCCAAGTGTTAAAACGATGACTTTTACAAAATTCTTCCACAGGCAGACTTTTTGATTGATTCGGGTACCGACCATGATTATTATTCAGTCGGCTCGATGCCAGAGCGTTTTTGTCATGTAGTATTGTTACAAGGGCCCGAAATTTTAAAAAAAATCATCTTTTGCAGATTTTTTGATTGATTCCTGAACAGACCATGATTCTTAGAGAGAATTGAAAATTTCAGCAGGATCTGTACCACAGGGAACAGTTATGACCGACCCTACATGTTTAATCGAACTAACACAAGTGCTAAAACAACCGACCGCAAGTGCTAAAAACATGTTTTTTTTAATAATTCTTCTATAGGCAGATATTTTTTTTTCATGAGTGTACAGACTGTGATTCTAAGAGTGAATCCAAGGTTTCAACAGGATCGGTGCCATAACCTAAGTGATAAATCAACCGACCCCAAGTGCTAAAAACAGGTTTTTTTTTAATAATTCTTCTATAGGCAGATTTTTTTTATTCATTCGTGTTCAGACTGTGATTTTAAAAGTGAATCCAAAATTTCAGCAGGATGGGGCCATAGGGCCGAAGTTATGACCGGCCCCAAATAATATAACGACCGAACCCAAGTGCTAAAACAACCTACCCCAAGTGTTAAAATGATGACTTTTACAAAATTCTTCAACAGGCAGACTTTTTGATTGATTCGGGTACCGACCATGATTATTATTCAGTCGGCTCGATGCCAGAGCGTTTTTGTCATGTAGTATTGTTACAAGGGCCCAAATTTAAAAAAAAATCATCTTTTGCAGATTTTTTGATTGATTCCTGAAGAGACCATGATTCTTAGAGAGAATTCAAAATTTCGGCAGGATCGGTACCATAGGACAAAAGTGATGACCGACCCTACATGTTTAATCGAACTAACATGCTAAATCAACCGACCCCAAGTGCTAAAAACATGTTTTTTTTAATAATTCTTCTGTAGGCAGATTTTTTTATTTATTCGTGTTCAGACTGTGATTTTAAGAGTGAATTCAAAATTTCAGCAGGATCGGGGCCATAGGGCCGAAGTTATGACCGACCCCAAATGTTATAACGACCGAACCCAAGTGCTAAAACAACCGACCCCAAGTGTTAAAACGATGACTTTTTTCAAAATTCTTCCACAGGCAGACTTTTTGATTGATTCGGGTACAGACCTTGATTATTTTTCAGTCGGCTCGATGCCAGAGGGTTTTTGTCATGTATTGTTGTTACAAGGACCCGAAAATTAAAAAAAAATCTTCTTTTTGCAGATTTTTTGATTGTTTCCTGAACAGAACACGATTCTTAGAGAGAAATCAAAATTTCAGCAGGATCTGTACCATAGGGAAAAAGTTATGACCGACCCCACATATTAAATCGAACTAACACAAGTGCTAAAACAACCGACCCCAAGTGCTAAAAACATGTTTTTTTTAATAATTCTTCTATAGGCAGATATTTTTTTTTTATTCGTGTACAGACTGTGATTCTAAAAGTGAATCCAAGGTTTCAGCAGGATCGGTGCCATAACCCAAGTGATAAATCAACCGACCCCAAGTGCTAAAAACATGTTTTTTTTTAATAATTCTTCTATAGGCAGATTTTTTTTATTCATTCGTGTTCAGACTGTGATATTAAAATTGAATCTAAAATTTCAGCAGGATCGGGGCCATAGGGCCGAAGTTATGACCGGCCCCAAATGTTATAACGACTGAACCCAAGTGCTAAAACAACCGACCCCAAGTGTTAAAACGATGACTTTTACAAAATTCTTCCACAGGCAGACTTTTTGATTGATTCGGGTACCGACCATGATTATTATTCAGTCGGCTCGATGCCAGAGCGTTTTTGTCGTGAAGTATTGTTACAAGGGCCCGATATTTAAAAAAAAATCATCTTTTGCAGATTTTTTGATTGATTCCTGAACAGACCATGATTCTTAGAGAGAATTCAAAATTTCAGCAGGATCTGTACCACAAAGAACAGTTATGACCGACCCTACATGTTTAATCGAACTAACACAAGTGCTAAAACAACCGACCGCAAGTGCTAAAAACATGTTTTTTTTAATAATTCTTCTATAGGCAGATATTTTTTTTTCATGAGTGTACAGACTGTGATTCTAAGAGTGAATCCAAGGTTTCAGCAGGATCGGTGCCATAACCTAAGTGATTCCTGAAGAGACCATGATTCTTAGAGAGAATTCAAAATTTCAGCAGGATCGGTACCATAGGACAAAAGTGATGACCGATCCTACATGTTTAATCGAACTAACATGCTAAATCAACCGACCCCAAGTGCTAAAAACATGTTTTTTTTAATAATTCTTCTATAGGCAGATTTTTTTATTCATTCGTGTTCAGACTGTGATTTTAAGAGTGAATTCAAAATTTCATCAGGATCGGGGCCATAGGGCCGAAGTTATGACCGACCCCAAATATTATAACGACCGAACCCAAGTGCTAAAACAACCGACCCCAAGTGTTAAAACGATGACTTTTTTCAAAATTCTTCCACAGGCAGACTTTTTGATTGATTCGGGTACAGACCTTGATTATTTTTCAGTCGGCTCGATGCCAGAGGGTTTTTGTCATGTATTGTTGTAACAAGGACCCGAAAATTAAAAAAAAATCTTCTTTTTGCAGATTGTTTGATTGATTCCTGAACAGAACACGATTCTTACAGAGAAATCAAAATTTCAGCAGGATCTGTACCATAGGGAAAAAGTTATGACCGACCCCACATATTTAATCGAACTAACACAAGTGCTAAAACAACCGACCCCAAGTGTTAAAACGATGACTTTTTTCAAAATTCTTCCACAGGCAGACTTTTTGATTGATTCGGGTACAGACCTTGATTATTTTTCAGTCGGCTCGATGCCAGAGGGTTTTTGTCATGTATTGTTGTTACAAGATCGCGAAAATTTAAAAAAAATCTTCTTTTTGCAGATTTTTTGATTGATTCCTGAACAGATCATGATTCTTAGAGAGAAATCAAAATTTCAGCAGGGTCGGTGCTATAGGTTCAGAGTTTTGACCGACCCTAAATGTTTAAACGAACTAACACAAGTGCTACAACAACCGACCCCAAGTGCTAAAAACATGTTTTTTTTAATAATTCTTCTATAGGCAGATTTTTTTTATTCATTCGTGTTCAGACTGTGATTTTAAAATTGAATCTAAAATTTCAGTAGGATCGGGGCCATAGGGCCGAAGTTATGACCGACCCCAAATGTTATAACGACCGAACCCAAGTGCTAAAACAACCGACCCCAAGTGTTAAATCGATGACTTTTATCGAAATTCTTCCACAGGCAGACTTTTTGATTGATTCGGGTACAGACCTTGATTATTTTTCAGTCGGCTCGATGCCAGAGGGTTTTTGTCATGTATTGTTGTTACAAGGACCCGAAAATTTAAAAAAATCTTATTTTTGCAGATTTTTTGATTGATTCCTGAACAGAACATGATTCTTAGAGAGAAATCAAAATTTCAGCAGGGTCTGTACCATAGGGAAAAAGTTATGACCGACCCTACATGTTTAATCGAACTAACACAAGTGCTAAAACAACCGACCCCAAGTGCTAAAAACATGTTTTTTTTAATAATTCTTCCATAGGCAGATATATTTTTTCATTCGTGTACAGACTGTGATTCTATGAGTGAATCCAAGGTTTCAGCAGGATCGGTGCCATAACCTAAGTGATAAATCAACCGACCCCAAGTGCTAAAAACATGTTTTTTTTTAATAATTCTTCTATAGGCAGATTTTTTTTATTCATTCGTGTTCAGACTGTGATGTAAAAGTGAATCCAAAATTTCAGCAGGATGGGGCCATAGGGCCGAAGTTATGACCGGCCCCAAATAATATAACGACCGAACCCAAGTGCTAAAACAACCTACCCCAAGTGTTAAAACGATGACTTTTACAAAATTCTTCAACAGGCAGACTTTTTGATTGATTCGGGTACCGACCATGATTATTATTCAGTCGGCTCGATGCCATAGCGTTTTTGTCATGTAGTATTGTTACAAGGGCCCAAATTTTAAAAAAAATCATCTTTTGCAGATTTTTTTATTGATTCCTGAAGAGACCATGATTCTTAGAGAGAATTCAAAATTTCAGCAGGATCGGTACCATAGGACAAAAGTGATGACCGACCCTACATGTTTAATCGAACTAACATGCTAAATCAACCGACCCCAAGTGCTAAAAACATGTTTTTTTTAATAATTCTTCTATAGGCAGATTTTTTTATTTATTCGTGTTCAGACTGTGATTTTAAGATTGAATTCACAATTTCAGCAGGATCGGGGCCATAGGGCCGAAGTTATGACCGACCCCAAATGTTATAACGACCGAACCCAAGTGCTAAAACAACCGACCCCAAGTGTTAAAACGATGACTTTTTTCAAAATTCTTCCACAGGCAGACTTTTTGATTGATTCGGGTACAGACCTTGATTATTTTTCAGTTGGCTCGATGCCAGAGGGTTTTTGTCATGTATTGTTGTTACAAGGACCCGAAAATTAAAAAAAAAATCTTCTTTTTGCAGATTTTTTGATTGATTCCAGAACAGAACACGATTCTTAGAGAGAAATCACAATTTCAGCAGGATCTGTACCATAGGGAAAAAGTTATGACCGACCCCACATATTTAATCGAACTAACACAAGTGCTAAAACAACCGACCCCAAGTGCTAAAAACATGTTTTTTTTAATAATTCTTCTATAGGCAGATATTTTTTTTTTATTCGTGTACAGACTGTGATTCTAAAAGTGAATCCAAGGTTTCAGCAGGATCGGTGCCATAACCCAAGTGATAAATCAACCGACCCCAAGTGCTAAAAACATGTTTTTTTTAATAATTCTTCTATAGGCAGATTTTTTTTATTCATTCGTGTTCAGACTGTGATATTAAAATTGAATCTAAAATTTCAGCAGGATCGGGGCCATAGGGCCGAAGTTATGACCGGCCCCAAATGTTATAACGACCGAACCCAAGTGCTAAAACAACCGACCCCAAGTGTTAAAACGATGACTTTTACAAAATTCTTCCACAGGCAGACTTTTTGATTGATTCGGGTACCGACCATGATTATTATTCAGTCGGCTCGATGCCAGAGCGTTTTTGTCGTGAAGTATTGTTACAAGGGCCCGATATTTAAAAAAAAATCATCTTTTGCAGATTTTTTGATTGATTCCTGAACAGACCATGATTCTTAGAGAGAATTCAAAATTTCAGCAGGATCTGTACCACAGGGAACAGTTATGACCGACCCTACATGTTTAATCGAACTAACACAAGTGCTGAAACAACCGACCGCAAGTGCTAAAAACATGTTTTTTTTAATAATTCTTCTATAGGCAGATATTTTTTTTTCATGAGTGTACAGACTGTGATTCTAAGAGTGAATCCAAGGTTTCAGCAGGATCGGTGCCATAACCTAAGTGATAAATCAACCGACCCCAAGTGCTAAAAACATGTTTTTTTTTAATAATTCTTCTATAGGCAGATTTTTTTTATTCATTCGTGTTCAGACTGTGATTTTAAAAGTGAATCCAAAATTTCAGCAGGATGGGGCCATAGGGCCGAAGTTATGACCGGCCCCAAATAATATAACGACCGAACCCAAGTGCTAAAACAACCGACCCCAAGTGTTAAATCGATGACTTTTATCGAAATTCTTCCACAGGCAGACTTTTTGATTGATTCGGGTACAGACCTTGATTATTTTTCAGTCGGCTCGATGCCAGAGGGTTTTTGTCATGTATTGTTGTTACAAGGAACCGAAAATTTAAAAAAATCTTATTTTTGCAGATTTTTTGATTGATTCCTGAACAGAACATGATTCTTAGAGAGAAATCAAAATTTCAGCAGGGTCTGTACCATAGGGAAAAAGTTATGACCGACCCTACATGTTTAATCGAACTAACATGCTAAATCAACCGACCCCAAGTGCTAAAAACATGTTTTTTTTAATAATTCTTCTATAGGCAGATTTTTTTATTCATTCGTGTTCAGACTGTGATTTTAAGAGTGAATTCAAAATTTCAGCAGGATCGGGGCCATAGGGCCGAAGTTATGACCGACCCCAAATATTATAACGACCGAACCCAAGTGCTAAAACAACCGACCCCAAGTGTTAAAACGATGACTTTTTTCAAAATTCTTCCACAGGCAGACTTTTTGATTGATTCGGGTACCGACCATGATTATTATTCAGTCGGCTCGATGCCAGAGCGTTTTTGTCATGTAGTATTGTTACAAGGGCCCAAATTTTAAAAAAAATCATCTTTTGCAGATTTTTTGATTGATTCCTGAAGAGACCATGATTCTTAGAGAGAATTCAAAATTTCAGCAGGATCTGTACCACAGGGAACAGTTATGACCGACCCTACATGTTTAATCGAACTAACACAAGTGCTAAAACAACCGACCGCAAGTGCTAAAAACATGTTTTTTTTAATAATTCTTCTATAGGCAGATATTTTTTTTTCATGAGTGTACAGACTGTGATTCTAAGAGTGAATCCAAGGTTTCAACAGGATCGGTGCCATAACCTAAGTGATAAATCAACCGACCCCAAGTGCTAAAAACAGGTTTTTTTTTAATAATTCTTCTATAGGCAGATTTTTTTTATTCATTCGTGTTCAGACTGTGATTTTAAAAGTGAATCCAAAATTTCAGCAGGATGGGGCCATAGGGCCGAAGTTATGACCGGCCCCAAATAATATAACGACCGAACCCAAGTGCTAAAACAACCGACCCCAAGTGTTAAAACGATGACTTTTTTCAAAATTCTTCCACAGGCAGACTTTTTGATTGATTCGGGTACAGACCTTGATTATTTTTCAGTCGGCTCGATGCCAGAGGGTTTTTGTCATGTATTGTTGTAACAAGGACCCGAAAATTAAAAAAAAATCTTCTTTTTGCAGATTTTTTGATTGATTCCTGAACAGAACACGATTCTTAGAGAGAAATCAAAATGTCAGCAGGATCTGTACCATAGGGAAAAAGTTATGACCGACCCCACATATTTAATCGAACTAACACAAGTGCTAAAACAACCGACCGCAAGTGCTAAAAACATGTTTTTTTTTAATAATTCTTCTATAGGCAGATATTTTTTTTTTATTCGTGTATAGACTGTGATTCTAAGAGTGAATCCAAGGTTTCAGCAGGATCGGTGCCATAACCCAAGTGATAAATCAACCGACCCCAAGTGCTAAAAACATCTTTTTTTTAATAATTCTTCTATAGGCAGATTTTTTTTATTCATTCGTGTTCAGACTGTGATGTAAAAGTGAATCCAAAATTTCAGCAGGATGGGGCCATAGGGCCGAAGTTATGACCGGCCCCAAATAATATAACGACCGAACCCAAGTGCTAAAACAACCTACCCCAAGTGTTAAAACGATGACTTTTACAAAATTCTTCAACAGGCAGACTTTTTGATTGATTCGGGTACCGACCATGATTATTATTCAGTCGGCTCGATGCCATAGCGTTTTTGTCATGTAGTATTGTTACAAGGGCCCAAATTTTAAAAAAAATCATCTTTTGCAGATTTTTTTATTGATTCCTGAAGAGACCATGATTCTTAGAGAGAATTCAAAATTTCAGCAGGATCGGTACCATAGGACAAAAGTGATGACCGACCCTACATGTTTAATCGAACTAACATGCTAAATCAACCGACCCCAAGTGCTAAAAACATGTTTTTTTTAATAATTCTTCTATAGGCAGATTTTTTTATTTATTCGTGTTCAGACTGTGATTTTAAGATTGAAATCAAAATTTCAGCAGGATCGGGGCCATAGGGCCGAAGTTATGACCGACCCCAAATGTTATAACGACCGAACCCAAGTGCTAAAACAACCGACCCCAAGTGTTAAAACGATGACTTTTTTCAAAATTCTTCCACAGGCAGACTTTTTGATTGATTCGGGTACAGACCTTGATTATTTTTCAGTTGGCTCGATGCCAGAGGGTTTTTGTCATGTATTGTTGTTACAAGGACCCGAAAATTAAAAAAAAAATCTTCTTTTTGCAGATTTTTTGATTGATTCCAGAACAGAACACGATTCTTAGAGAGAAATCACAATTTCAGCAGGATCTGTACCATAGGGAAAAAGTTATGACCGACCCCACATATTTAATCGAACTAACACAAGTGCTAAAACAACCGACCCCAAGTGCTAAAAACATGTTTTTTTTAATAATTCTTCTATAGGCAGATATTTTTTTTTTATTCGTGTACAGACTGTGATTCTAAAAGTGAATCCAAGGTTTCAGCAGGATCGGTGCCATAACCCAAGTGATAAATCAACCGACCCCAAGTGCTAAAAACATGTTTTTTTTAATAATTCTTCTATAGGCAGATTTTTTTTATTCATTCGTGTTCAGACTGTGATATTAAAATTGAATCTAAAATTTCAGCAGGATCGGGGCCATAGGGCCGAAGTTATGACCGGCCCCAAATGTTATAACGACCGAACCCAAGTGCTAAAACAACCGACCCCAAGTGTTAAAACGATGACTTTTACAAAATTCTTCCACAGGCAGACTTTTTGATTGATTCGGGTACCGACCATGATTATTATTCAGTCGGCTCGATGCCAGAGCGTTTTTGTCGTGAAGTATTGTTACAAGGGCCCGATATTTAAAAAAAAATCATCTTTTGCAGATTTTTTGATTGATTCCTGAACAGACCATGATTCTTAGAGAGAATTCAAAATTTCAGCAGGATCTGTACCACAGGGAACAGTTATGACCGACCCTACATGTTTAATCGAACTAACACAAGTGCTGAAACAACCGACCGCAAGTGCTAAAAACATGTTTTTTTTAATAATTCTTCTATAGGCAGATATTTTTTTTTCATGAGTGTACAGACTGTGATTCTAAGAGTGAATCCAAGGTTTCAGCAGGATCGGTGCCATAACCTAAGTGATAAATCAACCGACCCCAAGTGCTAAAAACATGTTTTTTTTTAATAATTCTTCTATAGGCAGATTTTTTTTATTCATTCGTGTTCAGACTGTGATTTTTAAAGTGAATCCAAAATTTCAGCAGGATGGGGCCATAGGGCCGAAGTTATGACCGGCCCCAAATAATATAACGACCGAACCCAAGTGCTAAAACAACCTACCCCAAGTGTTAAAACGATGACTTTTACAAAATTCTTCAACAGGCAGACTTTTTGATTGATTCGGGTACCGACCATGATTATTATTCAGTCGGCTCGATGCCAGAGCGTTTTTGTCATGTAGTATTGTTACAAGGGCCCAAATTTTAAAAAAAATCATCTTTTGCAGATTTTTTGATTGATTCCTGAAGAGACCATGATTCTTAGAGAGAATTCAAAATTTCAGCAGGATCGGTACCATAGGACAAAAGTGATGACCGATCCTACATGTTTAATCGAACTAACATGCTAAATCAACCGACCCCAAGTGCTAAAAACATGTTTTTTTTAATAATTCTTCTATAGGCAGATTTTTTTATTCATTCGTGTTCAGACTGTGATTTTAAGAGTGAATTCAAAAATTCAGCAGGATCGGGGCCATAGGGCCGAAGTTATGACCGACCCCAAATATTATAACGACCGAACCCAAGTGCTAAAACAACCGACCCCAAGTGTTAAAACGATGACTTTTTTCAAAATTCTTCCACAGGCAGACTTTTTGATTGATTCGGGTACCGACCATGATTATTATTCAGTCGGCTCGATGCCAGAGCGTTTTTGTCATGTAGTATTGTTACAAGGGCCCAAATTTTAAAAAAAATCATCTTTTGCAGATTTTTTGATTGATTCCTGAAGAGACCATGATTCTTAGAGAGAATTCAAAATTTCAGCAGGATCGGTACCATAGGACAAAAGTGATGACCGATCCTACATGTTTAATCGAACTAACATGCTAAATCAACCGACCCCAAGTGCTAAAAACATGTTTTTTTTAATAATTCTTCTATAGGCAGATATTTTTTTTTTATTCGTGTATAGACTGTGATTCTAAGAGTTAATCCAAGGTTTCAGCAGGATCGGTGCCATAACCTAAGTGATAAATCAACCGACCCCAAGTGCTAAAAACATGTTTTTTTTTAATAATTCTTCTATAGGCAGTTTTTTTTTATTCATTCGTGTTCAGACTGTGATTTTAAAAGTGAATCCAAAATTTCAGCAGTATGGGGCCATAGGGCCGAAGTTATGACCGGCCCCAAATAATATAACGACCGAACCCAAGTGCTAAAACAACCGACCCCAAGTGTTAAAACGATGACTTTTTTCAAAATTCTTCCACAGGCAGACTTTTTGATTGATTCGGGTACAGACCTTGATTATTTTTCAGTCGGCTCGATGCCAGAGGGTTTTTGTCATGTATTGTTGTTACAAGGACCCGAAAATTTAAAAAAATCTTATTTTTGCAGATTTTTTGATTGATTCCTGAACAGAACATGATTCTTAGAGAGAAATCAAAATTTCAGCAGGGTCTGTACCATAGGGAAAAAGTTATGACCGACCCTACATGTTTAATCGAACTAACATGCTAAATCAACCGACCCCAAGTGCTAAAAACATGTTTTTTTTAATAATTCTTCTATAGGCAGATTTTTTTATTCATTCGTGTTCAGACTGTGATTTTAAGAGTGAATTCAAAATTTCAGCAGGATCGGGGCCATAGGGCCGAAGTTATGACCGACCCCAAATATTATAACGACCGAACCCAAGTGCTAAAACAACCGACCCCAAGTGTTAAAACGATGACTTTTTTCAAAATTCTTCCACAGGCAGACTTTTTGATTGATTCGGGTACCGACCATGATTATTATTCAGTCGGCTCGATGCCAGAGCGTTTTTGTCATGTAGTATTGTTACAAGGGCCCAAATTTTAAAAAAAATCATCTTTTGCAGATTTTTTGATTGATTCCTGAAGAGAACATGATTCTTAGAGAGAATTCAAAATTTCAGCAGGATCGGTACCATAGGACAAAAGTGATGACCGATCCTACATGTTTAATCGAACTAACATGCTAAATCAACCGACCCCAAGTGCTAAAAACATGTTTTTTTTAATAATTCTTCTATAGGCAGATATTTTTTTTTTATTCGTGTATAGACTGTGATTCTAAGAGTTAATCCAAGGTTTCAGCAGGATCGGTGCCATAACCTAAGTGATAAATCAACCGACCCCAAGTGCTAAAAACATGTTTTTTTTTAATAATTCTTCTATAGGCAGTTTTTTTTTATTCATTCGTGTTCAGACTGTGATTTTAAAAGTGAATCCAAAATTTCAGCAGTATGGGGCCATAGGGCCGAAGTTATGACCGGCCCCAAATAATATAACGACCGAACCCAAGTGCTAAAACAACCGACCCCAAGTGTTAAAACGATGACTTTTTTCAAAATTCTTCCACAGGCAGACTTTTTGATTGATTCGGGTACAGACCTTGATTATTTTTCAGTCGGCTCGATGCCAGAGGGTTTTTGTCATGTATTGTTGTAACAAGGACCCGAAAATTAAAAAAAAATCTTCTTTTTGCAGATTTTTTGATTGATTCCTGAACAGAACACGATTCTTAGAGAGAAATCAAAATTTCAGCAGGATCTGTACCATAGGGAAAAAGTTATGACCGACCCCACATATTTAATCGAACTAACACAAGTGCTAAAACAACCGACCGCAAGTGCTAAAAACATGTTTTTTTTTAATAATTCTTCTATAGGCAGATATTTTTTTTTTATTCGTGTATAGACTGTGATTCTAAGAGTGAATCCAAGGTTTCAGCAGGATCGGTGCCATAACCCAAGTGATAAATCAACCGACCCCAAGTGCTAAAAACATCTTTTTTTTAATAATTCTTCTATAGGCAGATTTTTTTTATTCATTCGTGTTCAGACTGTGATGTAAAAGTGAATCCAAAATTTCAGCAGGATGGGGCCATAGGGCCGAAGTTATGACCGGCCCCAAATAATATAACGACCGAACCCAAGTGCTAAAACAACCTACCCCAAGTGTTAAAACGATGACTTTTACAAAATTCTTCAACAGGCAGACTTTTTGATTGATTCGGGTACCGACCATGATTATTATTCAGTCGGCTCGATGCCATAGCGTTTTTGTCATGTAGTATTGTTACAAGGGCCCAAATTTTAAAAAAAATCATCTTTTGCAGATTTTTTTATTGATTCCTGAAGAGACCATGATTCTTAGAGAGAATTCAAAATTTCAGCAGGATCGGTACCATAGGACAAAAGTGATGACCGACCCTACATGTTTAATCGAACTAACATGCTAAATCAACCGACCCCAAGTGCTAAAAACATGTTTTTTTTAATAATTCTTCTATAGGCAGATTTTTTTATTTATTCGTGTTCAGACTGTGATTTTAAGATTGAATTCAAAATTTCAGCAGGATCGGGGCCATAGGGCCGAAGTTATGACCGACCCCAAATGTTATAACGACCGAACCCAAGTGCTAAAACAACCGACCCCAAGTGTTAAAACGATGACTTTTTTCAAAATTCTTCCACAGGCAGACTTTTTGATTGATTCGGGTACAGACCTTGATTATTTTTCAGTTGGCTCGATGCCAGAGGGTTTTTGTCATGTATTGTTGTTACAAGGACCCGAAAATTAAAAAAAAAATCTTCTTTTTGCAGATTTTTTGATTGATTCCAGAACAGAACACGATTCTTAGAGAGAAATCACAATTTCAGCAGGATCTGTACCATAGGGAAAAAGTTATGACCGACCCCACATATTTAATCGAACTAACACAAGTGCTAAAACAACCGACCCCAAGTGCTAAAAACATGTTTTTTTTAATAATTCTTCTATAGGCAGATATTTTTTTTTTATTCGTGTACAGACTGTGATTCTAAAAGTGAATCCAAGGTTTCAGCAGGATCGGTGCCATAACCCAAGTGATAAATCAACAGACCCCAAGTGCTAAAAACATGTTTTTTTTAATAATTCTTCTATAGGCAGATTTTTTTTATTCATTTGTGTTCAGACTGTTATTTTAAAAGTGAATCTATTATTTCAGCAGGATCGGGGCCATAGGGCCGAAGTTATGACCGGCCCCAAATAATATAACGACCAAACCCAAGTGCTAAAACAACCGACCCCAAGTGTTAAAACGATGACTTTTACAAAATTCTTCCACAGGCAGACTTTTTGATTGATTCGGGTAGCGACCATGATTATTATTCAGTCGGCTCGATGCCAGAGCGTTTTTGTCATGTAGTATTGTTACAAGGGCCCAAATTTAAAAAAAAATCATCTTTTGCAAATTTTTTGACTGATTCCTGAAGAGACCATGATTCTTAGAGAGAATTCAAAATTTCAGCAGGATCGGTACCATAGGACAAAAGTGATGACCGATCCTACACGTTTAATCGAACTAACACAAGTATTAAATCAACCGACCCCAAGTGCTAAAAACATGTTTTTTTTTAATAATTCTTCTATAGGCAGATTTTTTTATTCATTCGTGTTCAGACTGTGATTTTAAGAGTGAATCCAAAATTTCAGCAGGATCGGGACCATAGGGCCGAAGTTATGACCGGCCCCAAATGTTATAACGACCGAACCCAAGTGCTAAAACAACCGACCCCAAGTGTTAAAACGATGACTTTTTTCAAAATTCTTCCACAGGCAGACTTTTTGATTGATTCGGGTACAGGCCTTGATTATTTTTCAGTCGGCTCGATGCCAGAGGGTTTTTGTCATGTATTGTTGTTACAAGGACACGAAAATTTAAAAAAAAAACTTCTTTTTGCAGCTTTTTTGATTGATTCCTGAACAAAACATGATTCTTAGAGAGAAATCAAAATTTCAGCAGGATCTGTACGATAGAGAAAAAGTTATGACCGACCCTACATATTTAATCGAACTAACACAAGTGCTAAAACAACCGACCCCAAGTGCTAAAAACATGTTTTTTTTTAATAATTCTTCTATAGGCAGATATTTTTTTTTTATTCGTGTACAGACTGTGATTCTAAGAGTGAATCCAAGGTTTCAGCAGGATCGGTGCCATAACCCAAGTGATAAATCAACCGACCCCAAGTGCTAAAAACATCTTTTTTTTAATAATTCTTCTATAGGCAGATTTTTTTTATTCATTCGTGTTCAGACTGTGATTTAAAAAGTGAATCTAAAATTTCAGCAGGATCGGGGCCATAGGGCTGAAGTTATGACCGGCCCCAAATGTTATAACGACCGAACCCAAGTGCTAAAACAACCGACCCCAAGTGTTAAAACGATGACTTTTTTCGAAATTCTTCCACAGGCAGACTTTTTGATTGATTCGGGTACAGACCTTGATTATTTGTCAGTCGGCTCGATGCCGGAGGGTTTTTGTCATGTATTGTTGTAACAAGGGCCCGAAAATTTAAAAAAATCTTCTTTTTGCAGATTTTTCGATTGATACCTGAACTGAACATGATTCTTAGAGAGAAATCAAAATTTCAGCAGGATCTGTACCATAGGGAAAAAGTTATGACCGACCCTACATGTTTAGTCGAACTAACACAAGTGCTAAAACAACTGACCGCAAGTGCTAAAAACATGTTTTTTTAAATAATTCTTCTATAGGCAGATTTTTTTATTCATTCGTGTTCAGACTGTGATTTTAAAAGTGAATCTAAAATTTCAGCAGGATCGGTGCCATAGGGCCGAAGTTATGACCGGCCCCAAATAATATAACGACCGAACCCAAGTGCTAAAACAACCGACCCCAAGTGTTAAAACGATGACTTTTACAAAATTCTTCCACAGGCAGACTTGTTGATTGATTCGGGTACCGACCATGATTATTTTTCAGTCGGCTCGATGCCAGAGGGTTTTTGTCATGTAGTATTGTTACAAGGGCCCGAAAATTAAAAAAAAAATCATCTTTTGCAGATTTTTTGATTGATTCCTGAACAGATCATGATTCTTAGAGAGAATTCAAAATTTCAGCAGGGTCTGTACCATAGGACAAAAGTGATGACCGACCCTACACGTTTAATCGAACTAACACAAGTGCTAAATCAACCGACCCCAAGTGCTAAAAACATGTTTTTTTAAATAATTCTTCTATAGGCAGATTTTTTTATTCATTCGTGTTCAGACTGTGATTTTAAGAGTGAATCCAAAATTCAGCAGGATCGGGGCCATAGGGCCGAAGTTATGACCGGCCCCAAATGTTATAACGACCGAACCCAAGTGCTAAAACAACCGACCCCAAGTGTTAAAACGATGACTTTTACAAAATTCTTCCACAGGCAGACTTTTTGATTGATTCGGGTACCGACCATGATTATTATTCAGTCGGCTCGATGCCAGAGCGTTTTTGTCGTGAAGTATTGTTACAAGGGCCCGATATTTAAAAAAAAATCATCTTTTGCAGATTTTTTGATTGATTCCTGAACAGACCATGATTCTTAGAGAGAATTCAAAATTTCAGCAGGATCTGTACCACAGGGAACAGTTATGACCGACCCTACATGTTTAATCGAACTAACACAAGTGCTGAAACAACCGACCGCAAGTGCTAAAAACATGTTTTTTTTAATAATTCTTCTATAGGCAGATATTTTTTTTTCATGAGTGTACAGACTGTGATTCTAAGAGTGAATCCAAGGTTTCAGCAGGATCGGTGCCATAACCTAAGTGATAAATCAACCGACCCCAAGTGCTAAAAACATGTTTTTTTTTAATAATTCTTCTATAGGCAGATTTTTTTTATTCATTCGTGTTCAGACTGTGATTTTAAAAGTGAATCCAAAATTTCAGCAGGATGGGGCCATAGGGCCGAAGTTATGACCGGCCCCAAATAATATAACGACCGAACCCAAGTGCTAAAACAACCTACCCCAAGTGTTAAAACGATGACTTTTACAAAATTCTTCAACAGGCAGACTTTTTGATTGATTCGGGTACCGACCATGATTATTATTCAGTCGGCTCGATGCCAGAGCGTTTTTGTCATGTAGTATTGTTACAAGGGCCCAAATTTTAAAAAAAATCATCTTTTGCAGATTTTTTGATTGATTCCTGAAGAGACCATGATTCTTAGAGAGAATTCAAAATTTCAGCAGGATCGGTACCATAGGACAAAAGTGATGACCGATCCTACATGTTTAATCGAACTAACATGCTAAATCAACCGACCCCAAGTGCTAAAAACATGTTTTTTTTAATAATTCTTCTATAGGCAGATTTTTTTATTCATTCGTGTTCAGACTGTGATTTTAAGAGTGAATTCAAAATTTCAGCAGGATCGGGGCCATAGGGCCGAAGTTATGACCGACCCCAAATATTATAACGACCGAACCCAAGTGCTAAAACAACCGACCCCAAGTGTTAAAACGATGACTTTTTTCAAAATTCTTCCACAGGCAGACTTTTTGATTGATTCGGGTACCGACCATGATTATTATTCAGTCGGCTCGATGCCAGAGCGTTTTTGTCATGTAGTATTGTTACAAGGGCCCAAATTTTAAAAAAAATCATCTTTTGCAGATTTTTTGATTGATTCCTGAAGAGACCATGATTCTTAGAGAGAATTCAAAATTTCAGCAGGATCGGTACCATAGGACAAAAGTGATGACCGATCCTACATGTTTAATCGAACTAACATGCTAAATCAACCGACCCCAAGTGCTAAAAACATGTTTTTTTTAATAATTCTTCTATAGGCAGATATTTTTTTTTTATTCGTGTATAGACTGTGATTCTAAGAGTTAATCCAAGGTTTCAGCAGGATCGGTGCCATAACCTAAGTGATAAATCAACCGACCCCAAGTGCTAAAAACATGTTTTTTTTTAATAATTCTTCTATAGGCAGTTTTTTTTTATTCATTCGTGTTCAGACTGTGATTTTAAAAGTGAATCCAAAATTTCAGCAGTATGGGGCCATAGGGCCGAAGTTATGACCGGCCCCAAATAATATAACGACCGAACCCAAGTGCTAAAACAACCGACCCCAAGTGTTAAAACGATGACTTTTTTCAAAATTCTTCCACAGGCAGACTTTTTGATTGATTCGGGTACAGACCTTGATTATTTTTCAGTCGGCTCGATGCCAGAGGGTTTTTGTCATGTATTGTTGTAACAAGGACCCGAAAATTAAAAAAAAATCTTCTTTTTGCAGATTTTTTGATTGATTCCTGAACAGAACACGATTCTTAGAGAGAAATCAAAATTTCAGCAGGATCTGTACCATACGGAAAAAGTTATGACCGACCCCACATATTTAATCGAACTAACACAAGTGCTAAAACAACCGACCGCAAGTGCTAAAAACATGTTTTTTTTTAATAATTCTTCTATAGGCAGATATTTTTTTTTTATTCGTGTATAGACTGTGATTCTAAGAGTGAATCCAAGGTTTCAGCAGGATCGGTGCCATAACCCAAGTGATAAATCAACCGACCCCAAGTGCTAAAAACATCTTTTTTTTAATAATTCTTCTATAGGCAGATTTTTTTTATTCATTCGTGTTCAGACTGTGATTTTAAAAGTGAATCTAAAATTTCAGCTGGATCGGGGCCATAGGGCCGAAGTTATGACCAGCCCCAAATGTTATAAGGACCGAACCCAAGTGATAAAACAACCGACCCCAAGTGTTAAAACGATGACTTTTTTCGAAATTCTTCCACAGGCAGACTTTTTGATTGATTCGGGTACAGACCTTGATTATTTTTCAGTTGGCTCGATGCCAGAGGGTTTTTGTCATGTATTGTTGTTACAAGGACCCGAAAATTAAAAAAAAATCTTATTTTTGCGGATTTTTTGATTGATTCCTGAACAGAACACGATTCTTAGAGAGAAATCAAAATTTCAGCAGGATCTGTAACATAGGGAAAAAGTTATGACCGACCCCACATATTTAATCGAACTAACACAAGTGCTAAAACAACCGACCGCAAGTGCTAAAAACATGTTTTTTTTTAATAATTCTTCTATAGGCAGATATTTTTTTTTTATTCGTGTATAGACTGTGAGTCTAAGAGTGAATCCAAGGTTTCAGCAGGATCGGTGCCATAACCCAAGTGATAAATCAACCGACCCCAAGTGCTAAAAACATCTTTTTTTTAATAATTCTTCTATAGGCAGATTTTTTTTATTCATTCGTGTTCAGACTGTGATTTTAAAAGTGAATCTAAAATTTCAGCAGGATCGGGGCCATAGGGCCGAAGTTATGACCGGCCCCAAATGTTATAAGGACCGAACCCAAGTGATAAAACAACCGACCCCAAGTGTTAAAACGATGACTTTTTTCGAAATTCTTCCACAGGCAGACTTTTTGATTGATTCGGGTACAGACCTTGATTATTTTTCAGTTGGCTCGATGCCAGAGGGTTTTTGTCATGTATTGTTGTTACAAGGACCCGAAAATTTAAAAAAAATCTTATTTTTGCGGATTTTTTGATTGATTCCTGAACAGAACACGATTCTTAGAGAGATATCTAAATTTCAGCAGGATCTGTACTGTTAAATACAGACTCGAGTGTAGGCGAGGTTATTTATAATAATGCGCGTATTGGCGATATGGATATTTATTATAAGTAATGGCTATAAATACGTCCTAACTAACGTGTTGGCGGTTGGAAAAAGAGAGTGAGGAGAGGCCTGCATCTCCTTTTATATGCGGGATCACCTGTCTCGCTCTTGTATGGCCGGAAACAGGTGTGCCACCCTAAAACCTCTCTCACATCCTCCCCTACTTAAACGGGAGAATCCTGGCTACATAAGTGATACCTATAGCTACATATTTCATACAATATATTTTATATTTCATATTTCACATTTAAAATTAACACATTACATTTAAAATTAACAAAACATTTGTTTTTGTTCTTTCTGTTTCCCTTCTGTCCATTTCTGTCCATTTCGACTGCGAAGTGCTGTCACCTGGGCCGAAGCCTTCCTTGCCATGGGTTAGACCTGAAACATGGAGAAACAGAATTAGAGACACTTCTATTACGTAACATACCGGAGAGATCTAATTCGTCCGTCGACAATTCCAACGTGTCAGACGCGAATTCCTGGTTATCTTCCTCCTGCCATGAAACATGTAATTCCTTTAGCTGGTCTAAATGTCTTTTCCACACCATATTAGACTTGTTAATTTTTATGAAATATATTTTACTACCTTTTTTATCAACAATAACCCCAGGGACCCATAACCTATTACCCTGAGATCTGAAATCTCTAGTCATTACTTTCTGACCTATATTAAAACCTGATTTAACTCTACCCTTATATTGTCTTTTCTGATTGTTTTGGCTCTGAGTAACCTTTTTTATTACTTTGTTTCGTCGAGTAGAACCTGAACTACCCGTTCTATCCTCAATTTTCCTTGGAATCAGAGAGTCAAATACTGTTCTAATTTTTCTACCCATTAATAATACAGATGGCTCACATCCTGTTGTTGCGTGAACTGTATTCCTATAGTCTGCTAAAAAGTTACCTAACTTTTCTTTATAATCTGAAGGAAATCCATTATGTTTACAAATTTTTTTAAGGAAATTTTTACAAGTCTTTACTGTAGCTTCAGCTTGCCCGTTGCTACTAGGGTGATTGACTGGACTAGTGATATGTTCTATCCCATTTTTCTTACAAAAATTTTCAAAATCCTCAGAACAAAAACACGTACCATTATCACTAACTAAAGTTGCAGGAAAACCAAATTGCGAAAATAATCTATGAAGTATTTCGATATTTTCTTTTGAAGACAGACTGTTTACTTCCAGACACTCAATCCACTTTGAAGAAGAGTCTACCACCACTAAAAAATTTTTGTTATACAAACTACCATGATCAATATGTACCCTGAACCATACTTCAGGTTCATATGGCCACACTGCTAAAGAACTCTTTTGTGATTCTGGTTTAATTTCTAAACAATCTCTACAATTTTCCGTTATTTTCTCCAAATCTTGATTAATTTTTGGCCACCAGACAAAGCTTTTTGCAATACCTTTAGTCTTAAAAACCCCTAAATGAGATCTATGTAACATCTTTAAAACCTCTTGTCTTAAAGACTCAGGTACAACAACCCTATGTTGATATAAAACACACCCATTTATCAAAGACAATTCTAACCTTTTTTCCCAAAAAATTCTAATAAAGTTACCACTTTGTGCCTTTTTTACTGATGCTGGCCAACCTTCGATAAGAAAATTTTTTACTTGACCTAACACATCATCCTTTTCGGTTTCGCTTTTTATCACGTCTAAAGACAAATTAAACCCATTATTCTCGAAATAATTAATGTAATCAGACTCTATCTCATCTTCACAGCTAACCTTTTCAATCGGACACCTGCTCAGAAAGTCTGAACAATTATTTTTCGATTTTACATATTCAATTTTAAAATTAAACGAACCTAACATAATAGCATATCTCTGTAACCTTGACGCGGCAATCTTAGGTACTTCTTTATTTTCACCTAAAATTCTCACTAACGGCTGATTATCCACAGCTAAAATAAATTCTCTGCCGTACAAATATTGATAAAACTTTTTAATTCCAAAAATAATTGCTGTTGCTTCAATATCTAGAATAGAATAATTCTTTTCCGCTTTAGTTAAAGTTCTGCTTGCGAACCCGATCGGTCTTTCTACGCCATTTTGAAATCTATGAAGTAATGTTGCTGCTACCCCATTAAAACTACCATCTGTGACAAGTTTCACAGGTATATTTTCGTCAAAATGCGTTAAAATCCTATCCGAAGTTAATATTCTTTTAATTATCGCAAAACTATTTTCTTGTTCCGTACCCCATTGAAACTTAACATCTTTTTTAAGTAATTCGTATAATGGTGACAATATATTTGCCATATTTGGAATAAAATTACGATAATAACTAATCATACCTAATAAACTTCTTAAATTATTTAAATCACTAGGTGCTGGTGCATTTAAAATGGCTTCTTTATTCCGTTCACACGGTTGAATCCCTTGTTCACTTATTTTATAACCTAAAAACTCAATAACTTTTAAATTGAATTCACACTTGTCACTATTCACTGTTAGATTACAATGTTTCAACCTTTCTAACACGACACATACGTTTTTCTCTAAATCGTCTTCGTCTTCCCCTATCACGATAATATCATCCAAATAAAACGTCATGTTCTGTAATCCTGACAAACAATTTGCCATTGCCTTTGCAAATATAGCTGGCGCGGGAGATAACCCGTACACTAACCGCTTATACTGAAACAATCCTAAATGGGTATTGATTGTTGTAAAACGCCTACACTCCTTTTTTAAAACAAATTGACTATACGCCGATTTAAGATCGATTTTTGCAAAAACTTTCCCACCATTTACTTTCGTTAATAGCTCCTCTATCCTAGGTAATGGATATTTGTCAACTAATAACTGATTATTCACTGTCGATTTATAATCACCACATAATCTAATACTACCGTTTTTCTTAATTACTGGAACAATTGGACTTGCAAACTCACTAAACTGGACTTGTTCTATAATACCGTCTGACAGTAAACTATCTAACTCCCTTTCGACTTTTTCTTTCAAAGCGAACGGCATAACTCTGTGATTACGAAATATCGGAATAGCGGTCTCTTTTAAAGTTAAATTTACTTCGTACTTATTAAATTTTCCTAGTTTATCCGTAAAAACTTCCGGGAATTTTTTTACTAATCGCTGCTTCAAAGTATTCTGTTTTATACTGTTTACGATTCCGTTAATCCCGACGTTAAAAAGATTCATAAAATCACGCCCCACTATCGATAACGAAGCACTTGTGACAACAACAAATTTCAAATTGTGACACTGACCGTTAAATTCCACTTGTGGCGTAATTGTACCTACCACTTTCACGAGCGTATTGTCAAAACCCCGTAGACTAATGTCTTCGTGCACTAGCTTGATTCTACTGAATTTACTGAAATAACACTCCTTGGAAATTACGCAACAAGATGCTCCAGAATCTACCATGAATTTACTCTTGATCCCGTCTAGTGAAACTTCAATAAAAAATGGTTCGACACTATTAACTTCACCCAACTTTGTGTCCGACAACAAAGTATTCACACTCTTACGTGTTGAGGAACGCTTGCACTGTTTTGCGAGATGACCCTTCGTACTGCAAATTTTACATAAATAATTTTTATATCTACATTCCGTCGCGATGTGATTATTGTGACCACAAACGGTACAATTTTGTTTCACAGCGTTCGCTGGCGACTGTGACCGTGCCCTGTTGCTATGCCCGAAACGCTTCACGTCTCTGTCTTTCACACGCGAATTATTAAAAGAGAGTCGACCGGCCTTGAGCTGTACATTAGCGTAAACCGTATTATCAACTCGGGACTGCGCTTGAGTTGAAGCTACGAGGTCAATGCACTCGGCGACTTGTAAACATTTTTCGAACGAGTATAATTCACCCTCGAGAAATAATTTTTCCCTTACCTTTCCTGGTTTACAACCTAAAACAAAGAAATCCCTTAAATTTACTGATAAACTATTCCCAAATTTGCAATTAGTAGAAAGAGACTTTAACCGCACTGCAAACTCACGGATTGATTCGTCATTTCTTTGTTTAGCACTGTAAAACTTAGATCTCTCTTCAAAAAAACATTTCGTTGAACAACAATACTCATCAAGTTTAGATATCAAATCTTCTAACTTAATATCTGTTACCTTTTTAGGAATGCACAAATTAACCAATAAGGAAAAACAATCATCTTTCAATGCATTCAGGAAAATAGCCCTTTTTTTATCATCCGATGCAAACTTTTCATCATTCACGAGGAGAAATTGTCCGAGGCGGACCTTGAAGTTCTCCCAGTTCCCGTCACGCAAACTGAAGGACTCCAATCCTCGAGACTCCATGTTCCCAATGCCCAGAAGGTACCCAAATAGAGAGAAAGAAAACAGAAAAAACAAAAACTTCCCAATGAGGCTTCTTCTTCTGCCGTCTGCTCCCTGGACCCTGCTCCGGAAACTGCTCCTTGACCCTGTGAATTGATGGCTCCTTCCAGACCCGTCACACAGTAACACCGATGGCTACCCCAGATCACTCCTGCGACCTGGATCTCCGATCCTTGACCCTCAGAGATGTCGATTGACGCTGGACCTCCCGTGCTTCCCCCTTCCGAAAAGCTGGCTGGCTCCAGTGTCTTCTTGCACTTCACTCCTTGCAGTGAAGTGTTGGAATAATTTCGGTCCGGCCTTTCTTACCGACCCGAAATAATAATGTTACCGCGTATTTTTGCCAAATTTTTGTGCCAAATTTTTTGCGCGTCGATTCTTTACGCGATCTGCCGTATTGTCAGAATCGTGTACCGTAGGCTGCGCCACTGTTAAATACAGACTCGAGTGTAGGCGAGGTTATTTATAATAATGCGCGTATTGGCGATATGGATATTTATTATAAGTAATGGCTATAAATACGTCCTAACTAACGTGTTGGCGGTTGGAAAAAGAGAGTGAGGAGAGGCCTGCATCTCCTTTTATATGAGGGATCACCTGTCTCGCTCTTGTATGGCCGGAAACAGGTGTGCCACCCTAAAACCTCTCTCACATGTACCATAGGGAAAAAGTTATGACCGACCCCACATATTTAATCGAACTAACACAAGTGCTAAAACAACCGACCCCAAGTGCTAAAAACATGTTTTTTTTTAATAATTCTTCTATAGGCAGATATTTTTTTTTTATTCGTGTACAGACTGTGATTCTAAGAGTGAATCCAAGGTTTCAACAGCATCGGTGCCATAACCCAAGTGATAAATCAACCGACCCCAAGTGCTAAAAACATGTTTTTTTTAATAATTCATCTATAGGCAGATTTTTTTTATTCATTCGTGTTCAGACTGTGATTTTAAAATTGAATCTAAAATTTCAGTAGGATCGGGGCCATAGGGCCGAAGTTATGACCGACCCCAAATGTTATAACGACCGAACCCAAGTGCTAAAACAACCGACCCCAAGTGTTAAAACGATGACTTTTTTCGAAATTCTTCCAAAGGCAGACTTTTTGATTGATTCGGGTACAGACCTTGATTATTTTTCAGTCGGCTCGATGCCAGAGGGTTTTTGTCATGTATTGTTGTAACAAGGACCCGAAAATTAAAAAAAAAATCTTCTTTTTGCATATTTTTTGATTGATTCCTGAACAGAACACGATTCTTAGAGAGAAATCAAAATTTCAGCAGGATCTGTACCATAGGGAAAAAGTTATGACCGACCCCACATATTTAATCGAACTAACACAAGTGCTAAAACAACCGACCGCAAGTGCTAAAAACATGTTTTTTTTTAATAATTCTTCTATAGGCAGATATTTTTTTTTTATTCGTGTATAGACTGTGATTCTAAGAGTGAATCCAAGGTTTCAGCAGGATCGGTGCCATAACCCAAGTGATAAATCAACCGACCCCAAGTGCTAAAAACATCTTTTTTTTAATAATTCTTCCATAGGCAGATATATTTTTTCATTCGTGTACAGACTGTGATTCTAAGAGTGAATCCAAGGTTTCAGCAGGATCGGTGCCATAACCTAAGTGATAAATCAACCGACCCCAAGTGCTAAAAACATGTTTTTTTTTAATAATTCTTCTATAGGCAGTTTTTTTTATTCATTTGTGTTCAGACTGTGATTTTAAAAGTGAATCTAATATTTCAGCAGGATCGGGGCCATAGGGCCGAAGTTATGACCGGCCCCAAATAATATAACGACCAAACCCAAGTGCTAAAACAACCGACCCCAAGTGTTAAAACGATGACTTTTTTCAAAATTCTTCCACAGGCAGACTTTTTGATTGAACAAGGACCCGAAAATTTAAAAAAATCTTCTTTTTGCAGATTTTTTGATTGATTCCTGAACAAAACATGATTCTTAGAGAGAAATCAAAATTTCAGCAGGATCTGTACTATAGGGAAAAAGTTATGACCGACCATACATGTTTAGTCGAACTAACACAAGTGCTAAAACAACTGACCGCAAGTCCTAAAAACATATTTTTTTTAATAATTCTTCTATAGGCAGATATTTTTTTTTCATGAGTCTACAGACTGTGATTCTAAGAGTGAATCCAAGGTTTCAGCAGGATCGGTGCCATAACCTTAGTGATAAATCAACCAACCCCAAGTGCTAAAAACATGTTTTTTTTAATAATTCTTCTATAGGCAGATTTTTTTTATTCATTCGTGTTCAGACTGTGATTTTAAAAGTGCATCTAAAATTTCAGCAGGATCGGGGCCATAGGGCCGAAGTTATGACCGGCCCCAAATGTTATAACGACCGAACCCAAGTGCTAAAACAACCGACCCCAAGTGTTAAAACGATGATTTTTTCAAAATTCTTCCACAGGCAGACTTTTTGATTGATTCGGGTACAGACCTTGATTATTTTTCAGTCGGCTCGATGCCAGAGGGTTTTTGTCATGTATTGTTGTTACAAGGACCCGAAAATTTAAAAAAAAACTTCTTTTTGCAGATTTTTTGATTGATTCCTGAACAAAACATGATTCTTAGAGAGAAATCAAAATTTCAGCAGGATCTGTAACATAGGAAAAAATTTATGACCGACCCTACATATTTAATCGAACTAACACAAGTGCTAAAACAACCGACCCCAAGTGCTAAAAACATGTTTTTTTTTAATAATTCTTCTATAGGCAGATATTTTTTTTTTATTCGTGTACAGACTGTGATTCTAAGAGTGAATCCAAGGTTTCAGCAGGATCGGTGCCATAACCCAAGTGATAAATCAACCGACCCCAAGTGCTAAAAACATCTTTTTTTTAATAATTCTTCTATAGGCAGATTTTTTTTATTCATTCGTGTTCAGACTGTGATTTTAAAATTGAATCTAAAATTTCAGCAGGATCGGGGCCATAGGGCCGAAGTTATAACCGGCCCCAAATGTTATAACGACCGAACCCAAGTGCTAAAACAACCGACCCCAAGTGTTAAAACGATGCCTTTTTCAAAATTCTTCCACAGGCAGACTTTTTGATTGATTCGGGTACAGACCTTGATTATTTGTCAGTCGGCTCGATGCCGGAGGGTTTTTGTCATGTATTGTTGTAACAAGGGCCCGAAAATTTAAAAAAATCATCTTTTTGCAGATTTTTTGATTGATTCCTGAACAGAACATGATTCTTAGAGAGAAATCAAAATTTCAGCAGGATCTGTACCATAGGGAAAAAGTTATGACCGACCCTACATGTTTAATCGAACTAACACAAGTGCTAAAACAACCGACCGCAAGTGCTAAAAACATGTTTTTTTTTTAATAATTCTTCTTTAAAATATTTTTTTTCATGAGTGTACATACTGTGATTCTAAGGGTGAATCCAAGGTTTCAGCAGGATCAGTGCCATAACCTAAGTGATAAATCAACCGACCCCAAGTGCTAAAAACATGTTTTTTTTTAATAATTCTTCAATAGGCAGATTTTATTATTCATTCGTGTTCAGACTGTGATTTTAACAGTGAATCCAAAATTTCAGCAGGATCGGGGCCATAGGGCCGAAGTTATGACCGGCCCCAAATGTTATAACGACCGAACCCAAGTGCTAAAACAACCGACCCTAAGTGTTAAAACGACGACTTTTTCAAAATTCTTCCACAGGCAGACTTTTTGATTGATTCGGGTACAGACCATGATTATTATTCAGTCGGCTCGATGCCAGAGGGTTTTTGTCATGAAGTATTGTTACAAGGGCCCAAAAATTAAAAATATCATCTTTTGCAGATTTTTTGATTGATCCCTGAACAGACCATGATTCTCAGAGAGAATTCAAAATTTCAGCAGGATCGGTACCATAGGGCAAAAGTGATGACCGACCCTACATGTTTAATCGAACTAACACAAGTGCTAAAACAACCGTCCCCAAGTACTAAAAACATGTTTTTTTAAATGATTCTTCTATAGGCTGATTTTTTTATTCATTCGTATTCAGACTGTGATTTTAAAAGTGAATCCAAAATTTCAGCAGGATAGGGGCCATAGGGCCGAAGTTATGACCGGCCCCAAATAATATAACGACCGAACCCAAGTGCTAAAACAACCGACCCCAAGTGTTAAAACGATGACTTTTTTCAAAATTCTTCCACAGGCAGACTTTTTGATTGATTCGGGTACAGACCTTGATTATTTTTCAGTTGGCTCGATGCCAGAGGGTTTTTGTCATGTATTGTTGTTACAAGGACCCGAAAATTTAAAAAAATCTTATTTTTGCAGATTTTTTGATTGATTCCTGAACAGAACATGATTCTTAGAGAGAAATCAAAATTTCAGCAGGATCGGTACCATAGGACAAAAGTGATGACCGATCCTACAAGTTTAATCGAACTAACACAAGTATTAATTCAACCGACCCCAAGTGCTAAAAACATGTTTTTTTTTTATAATTCTTCTATAGGCAGATTTTTTTATTCATTCGTGTTCAGACTGTGATTTTAAGAGTGAATCCAAAATTTCAGCAGGATCTGTACCATAGGGAAAAAGTTATGACCGACCCTACATGTTTAATCGAACTAACACAAGTGCTAAAACAACCGACCCCAAGTGCTCAAAACATGTTTTTTTTAATAATTCTTCCATAGGCAGATATTTTTTTTTCATTCGTGTAGAGACTGTGATTCTAAGAGTGAATCCAAGGTTTCAGCAGGATCGGTGCCATAACCTAAGTGATAAATCAACCGACCCCAAGTGCTAAAAACATGTTTTTTTTAATAATTCTTCTATAGGCAGATTTTTTTTATTCATTTGTGTTCAGACTGTTATTTTAAAAGTGAATCTATTATTTCAGCAGGATCGGGGCCATAGGGCCGAAGTTATGACCGGCCCCAAATAATATAACGACCAAACCCAAGTGCTAAAACAACCGACCCCAAGTGTTAAAACGATGACTTTTACAAAATTCTTCCACAGGCAGACTTTTTGATTGATTCGGGTAGCGACCATGATTATTATTCAGTCGGCTCGATGCCAGAGCGTTTTTGTCATGTAGTATTGTTACAAGGGCCCAAATTTAAAAAAAAATCATCTTTTGCAAATTTTTTGACTGATTCCTGAAGAGACCATGATTCTTAGAGAGAATTCAAAATTTCAGCAGGATCGGTACCATAGGACAAAAGTGATGACCGATCCTACACGTTTAATCGAACTAACACAAGTATTAAATCAACCGACCCCAAGTGCTAAAAACATGTTTTTTTTTAATAATTCTTCTATAGGCAGATTTTTTTATTCATTCGTGTTCAGACTGTGATTTTAAGAGTGAATCCAAAATTTCAGCAGGATCGGGACCATAGGGCCGAAGTTATGACCGGCCCCAAATGTTATAACGACCGAACCCAAGTGCTAAAACAACCGACCCCAAGTGTTAAAACGATGACTTTTTTCAAAATTCTTCCACAGGCAGACTTTTTGATTGATTCGGGTACAGGCCTTGATTATTTTTCAGTCGGCTCGATGCCAGAGGGTTTTTGTCATGTATTGTTGTTACAAGGACACGAAAATTTAAAAAAAAAACTTCTTTTTGCAGCTTTTTTGATTGATTCCTGAACAAAACATGATTCTTAGAGAGAAATCAAAATTTCAGCAGGATCTGTACGATAGAGAAAAAGTTATGACCGACCCTACATATTTAATCGAACTAACACAAGTGCTAAAACAACCGACCCCAAGTGCTAAAAACATGTTTTTTTTTAATAATTCTTCTATAGGCAGATATTTTTTTTTTATTCGTGTACAGACTGTGATTCTAAGAGTGAATCCAAGGTTTCAGCAGGATCGGTGCCATAACCCAAGTGATAAATCAACCGACCCCAAGTGCTAAAAACATCTTTTTTTTAATAATTCTTCTATAGGCAGATTTTTTTTATTCATTCGTGTTCAGACTGTGATTTAAAAAGTGAATCTAAAATTTCAGCAGGATCGGGGCCATAGGGCTGAAGTTATGACCGGCCCCAAATGTTATAACGACCGAACCCAAGTGCTAAAACAACCGACCCCAAGTGTTAAAACGATGACTTTTTTCGAAATTCTTCCACAGGCAGACTTTTTGATTGATTCGGGTACAGACCTTGATTATTTGTCAGTCGGCTCGATGCCGGAGGGTTTTTGTCATGTATTGTTGTAACAAGGGCCCGAAAATTTAAAAAAATCTTCTTTTTGCAGATTTTTCGATTGATACCTGAACTGAACATGATTCTTAGAGAGAAATCAAAATTTCAGCAGGATCTGTACCATAGGGAAAAAGTTATGACCGACCCTACATGTTTAGTCGAACTAACACAAGTGCTAAAACAACTGACCGCAAGTGCTAAAAACATGTTTTTTTAAATAATTCTTCTATAGGCAGATTTTTTTATTCATTCGTGTTCAGACTGTGATTTTAAAAGTGAATCTAAAATTTCAGCAGGATCGGTGCCATAGGGCCGAAGTTATGACCGGCCCCAAATAATATAACGACCGAACCCAAGTGCTAAAACAACCGACCCCAAGTGTTAAAACGATGACTTTTACAAAATTCTTCCACAGGCAGACTTGTTGATTGATTCGGGTACCGACCATGATTATTTTTCAGTCGGCTCGATGCCAGAGGGTTTTTGTCATGTAGTATTGTTACAAGGGCCCGAAAATTAAAAAAAAAATCATCTTTTGCAGATTTTTTGATTGATTCCTGAACAGATCATGATTCTTAGAGAGAATTCAAAATTTCAGCAGGGTCTGTACCATAGGACAAAAGTGATGACCGACCCTACACGTTTAATCGAACTAACACAAGTGCTAAATCAACCGACCCCAAGTGCTAAAAACATGTTTTTTTAAATATTTCTTCTATAGGCAGATTTTTTTATTCATTCGTGTTCAGACTGTGATTTTAAGAGTGAATCCAAAATTCAGCAGGATCGGGGCCATAGGGCCGAAGTTATGACCGGCCCCAAATGTTATAACGACCGAACCCAAGTGCTAAAACAACCGACCCCAAGTGTTAAAACGATTCCTTTTTTCAAAATTCTTCCACAGGCAGACTTTTTGATTGATTCGGGTACAAACCTTGATTATTTTTCATTCGGCTCGATGCCAGAGGGTTTTTGTCATGTATTGTTGTTACAAGGACCCGAAAATTTAAAAAAAATCTTCTTTTTGCAGATTTTTTGATTGATTCCTGAACAAAACATGATTGATTCGGGTACAGACCTTGATTATTTTTCAGTTGGCTCGATGCCAGAGGGTTTTTGTCATGTATTGTTGTTACAAGGACCCGAAAATTTAAAAAAATCTTATTTTTGCAGATTTTTTGATTGATTCCTGAACAGAACATGATTCTTAGAGAGAAATCAAAATTTCAGCAGGATCTGTACCATAGGAAAAAAGTTATGACCGACCCTACATGTTTAATCGAACTAACACAAGTGCTAAAACAACCGACCCCAAGTGCTAAAAACATGTTTTTTTTAATAATTCTTCCATAGGCAGATATATTTTTCATTCGTGTACAGACTGTGATTCTAAGAGTGAATCCAAGGTTTCAGCAGGATCGGTGCCATAACCTAAGTGATAAATCAACCGACCCCAAGTGCTAAAAACATGTTTTTTTTTAATAATTCTTCTATAGGCAGATTTTTTTTATTCATTTGTGTTCAGACTGTGATTTTAAAAGTGAATCTTATATTTCAGCACGATCGGGGCCATAGGGCCGAAGTTATGACCGGCCCCAAATAATATAACGACCAAACCCAAGTGCTAAAACAACCGACCCCAAGTGTTAAAACGATGACTTTTACAAAATTCTTCCACAGGCAGACTTTTTGATTGATTCGGGTACCAACCATGATTATTATTCAGTCGGCTCGATGCCAGAGCGTTTTTGTCATGTAGTATTGTTACAAGGGCCCAAATTTAAAAAAAAATCATCTTTTGCAGATTTTTTGATTGATTGCTGAAGAGACCATGATTCTTAGAGAGAATTCAAAATTTCAGCAGGATCGGTACCATAGGACAAAAGTGATGACCGACCCTACACGTTTAATCGAACTAACACAAGTGCTAAATCAACCGACCCCAAGTGCTAAAAACATGTTTTTTTAAATAATTCTTCTATAGGCAGATTTTTTTATTCATTCGTGTTCAGACTATGATTTTAAAAGTGAATCCAAAATTTCATCAGGATCGGGGCCATAGGGCCGAAGTTATGACCGGCCCCAAATGTTATAACGACCGAACCCAAGTGCTAAAACAACCGACCCCAAGTGTTGAAACGATGACTTTTTTCAAAATTTGTCCACAGGCAGACTTTTTGATTGATTCGGGTACAGACCTTGATTATTTTTCAGTCGGCTCGATGCCAGAGGGTTTTTGTCATGTATTGTTGTTACAAGGACCCGAAAATTTAAAAAAATCTTATTTTTGCAGCTTTTAGATAGATTCCTGAACAAAACATGATTCTTAGAGAGAAATCAAAATTTCAGCAGGATCTGTACCATAGGGAAAAAGTTATGACCGACCCTACATATTTAATCGAACTAACACAAGTGCTAAAACAACCGATCCCAAGTGCTAAAAACATGTTTTTTTTTAATAATTCTTCTATAGGCAGATATTTTTTTTTTATTCGTGTACAGACTGTGATTCTAAGAGTGAATCCAAGGTTTCAGCAGGATCGGTGCCATAACCCAAGTGATAAATCAACCGACCCCAAGTGCTAAAAACATCTTTTTTTTAATAATTCTTCTATAGGCAGATTTTTTTTATTCATTCGTGTTCAGACTGTGATTTTAAAAGTGAATCTAAAATTTCAGCAGGATCGGGGCCATAGGGCCGAAGTTAGGACCGGCCCCAAATGTTATAAGGACCGAACCCAAGTGCTAAAACAACCGACCCCAAGTGTTAAAACGATGACTTTTTTCGAAATTCTTCCACAGGCAGACTTTTTGATTGATTCGGGTACAGACCTTGATTATTTTTCAGTTGGCTCGATGCCAGAGGGTTTTTGTCATGTATTGTTGTTACAAGGACCCGAAAATTTACAAAAATCTTATTTTTGCAGATTTTTTGATTGATTCCTGAACAGAACATGATTCTTAGAGAGAAATCAAAATTTCAGCAGGATCTGTACCATAGGGAAAAAGTAATGACCAACCCCACATATTTAATCGAACTAACACAAGTGCTAAAACAACCGACCCCAAGTGCTAAAAACATGTTTTTTTTTAATAATTCTTCTATAGGCAGATATTTTTTTTTATCCGTGTACAGACTGTGATTCTAAGAGTGAATCCAAGGTTTCAGCAGGATCGGTGCCATAACCCAAGTGATAAATCAACCGACCCCAAGTGCTAAAAACATCTTTTTTTTAATAATTCTTCTATAGGCAGATTTTTTTTATTCATTCGTGTTCAGACTGTGATTTTAAAAGTGAATCTAAAATTACAGCAGGATCGGGGCAATAGGGCCGAAGTTATGACCGGCCCCAAATGTTATAAGGACCGAACCCAAGTGCTAAAACAACCGACCCCAAGTGTTAAAACGATGACTTTTTTCGAAATTCTTCCACAGCCAGACTTTTTGATTGATTCGGGTACAGACCTTGATTATTTTTTAGTTGGCTCGATGCCAGAGGGTTTTTGTCATGTATTGTTGTTACAAGGACCCGAAAATTTAAAAAAAATCTTATTTTTGCAGCTTTTAGATTGATTCCTGAACAAAACATGATTCTTAGAGAGAAATCAAAATTTCAGGAGGATCTGTACCATAGGGAAAAAGTTATGACCGACCCTACATATTTAATCGAACTAACACAAGTGCTAAAACAACCGATCCCAAGTGCTAAAAACATGTTTTTTTTTTAATAATTCTTCTATAGGCAGATATTTTTTTTTTATTCGTGTACAGACTGTGATTCTAAGAGTGAATCCAAGGTTTCAGCAGGATCGGTGCCATAACCCAAGTGATAAATCAACCGACCCCAAGTGCTAAAAACATCTTTTTTTTAATAATTCTTCTATAGGCAGATTTTTTTTATTCATTCGTGTTCAGACTGTGATTTTAAAAGTGAATCTAAAATTTCAGCAGGATCGGGGCCATAGGGCCGAAGTTATGACCGGCCCCAAATGTTATAAGGACCGAACCCAAGTGCTAAAACAACCGACCCCAAGTGTTAAAACGATGACTTTTTTCGAAATTCTTCCACAGGCAGACTTTTTGATTGATTCGGGTACAGACCTTGATTATTTTTCAGTTGGCTCGATGCCAGAGGGTTTTTGTCATGTATTGTTGTTACAAGGACCTGAAAATTTACAAAAATCTTATTTTTGCAGATTTTTTGATTGATTCCTGAACAGAACATGATTCTTAGAGAGAAATCAAAATTTCAGTAGGATCTGTACCATAGGGAAAAAGTAATGACCAACCCCACATATTTAATCGAACTAACACAAGTGCTAAAACAACCGACCCCAAGTGCTAAAAACATGTTTTTTTTTAATAATTCTTCTATAGGCAGATATTTTTTTTTTATTCGTGTACAGACTGTGATTCTAAGAGTGAATCCAAGGTTTCAGCAGGATCGGTGCCATAACCCAAGTGATAAATCAACCGACCCCAAGTGCTAAAAACATCTTTTTTTTAATAATTCTTCTATAGGCAGATTTTTTTTATTCATTCGTGTTCAGACTGTGATTTAAAAAGTGAATCTAAAATTTCAGCAGGATCGGGGCCATAGGGCTGAAGTTATGACCGGCCCCAAATGTTATAACGACTGAACCCAAGTGCTAAAACAACCGACCCCAAGTGTTAAAACGATGACTTTTTTCGAAATTCTTCCACAGGCAGACTTTTTGATTGATTCGGGTACAGACCTTGATTATTTTTCAGTTGGCTCGATGCCAGAGGGTTTTTGTCATGTATTGTTGTTACAAGGACCCGAAAATTTAAAAAAATCTTATTTTTGCAGATTTTTTGATTGATTCCTGAACAGAACATGATTCTTAGAGAGAAATCAAAATTTCAGCAGGATCTGTACCATAGGGAAAAAGTTATGACCGACCCTACATGTTTAATCGAACTAACACAAGTGCTAAAACAACCGACCGCAAGTGCTAAAAACATGTTTTTTTTTAATAATTCTTCTTTAAGATATTTTTTTTCATGAGTGTACAGACTGTGATTCTAAGAGTGAATCCAAGGTTTCAGCAGGATCAGTGCCATAACCTAAGTGATAAATCAACCGACCCCAAGTGCTAAAAACATCTTTTTTTTAATAATTCTTTAGGATAGGGGCCATAAGGCCGAAGTTATGACCGGCCCCAAATAATATAACGACCGAACCCAAGTGCTAAAACAACCGACCCCAAGTGTTAAAACGATGACTTTTTTCAAAATTCTTCCACAGGCAGACTTTTTGATTGATTCGGGTACAGACCTTGATTATTTTTCAGTCAGCTCGATGCCAGAGGGTTTTTGTCATGTATTGTTTTAACAAGGACCCGAAAATTTAAAAAAATCTTCTTTTTGCAGATTTTTTGATTGATACCTGAAAAGAACATGATTCTTAGAGAGAAATCAAAATTTCAGCAGGATCTGTACCATAGGGAAAAAGTTATGACCGACCCTACATGTTTAGTCGAACTAACACAAGTGCTAAAACAACTGACCGCAAGTGCTAAAAACATGTTTTTTTTTAATAATTCTTCTATAGGCAGATATTTTTTTTTCATGAGTGTACAGACTGTGATTCTAAGAGTGAATCCAAGGTTTCAGCAGGATCAGTGCCATAACCTAAGTGATAAATCAACCAACACCAAGTGCTAAAAACATGTTTTTTTTTAATAATTCTTCTATAGGCAGAATTTTTTTATTCATTCGTGTTCAGACTGTGATTTTAAAAGTGAATCTAAAATTTCAGCAGGATCGGTGCCATAGGGCCGAAGTTATGACCGGCCCCAAATAATATAACGACCAAACCCAAGTGCTAAAACAACCGACCCCAAGTGTTAAAACGATGACTTTTACAAAATTCTTCCACAGGCAGACTTGTTGATTGATTCGGGTACCGACCATGATTATTTTTCAGTCGGCTCGATGCCAGAGGGTTTTTGTCATGTAGTATTGTTACAAGGGCCCGAAAATTAAAAAAAAAATCATCTTTTGCAGATTTTTTGATTGATTCCTGAACAGACCATGATTCTTAGAGAGAATTCAAAATTTCAGCAGGGTCTGTACCATAGGACAAAAGTGATGACCGACCCTACACGTTTAATCGAACTAACACAAGTGCTAAATCAACCGACCCCAAGTGCTAAAAACATGTTTTTTTAAATAATTCTTCTATAGGCAGATTTTTTTATTCATTCGTGTTCAGACTGTGATTTTAAGAATGAATCCAAAATTCAGCAGGATCGGGGCCATAGGGCCGAAGTTATGACCGCCCCCAAATGTTATAACGACCGAACCCAAGTGCTAAAACAACCGACCCCAAGTGTTAAAACGATTACTTTTTTCAAAATTCTTCCACAGGCAGACTTTTTGATTGATTCGGGTACAAACCTTGATTATTTTTCATTCGGCTCGATGCACGAGGGTTTATGTCATGTATTGTTGTTACAAGGACCCGAAAATTTAAAAAAAATCTTATTTTTGCAGATTTTTTGATTGATTCCTGAACAGAACAAGATTCTTAGAGAGAAATCAAAATTTCAGCAGGATCTGTACCATAGGAAAAAAGTTATGACCGACCCTACATGTTTAATCGAACTAACACAAGTGCTAAAACAACCGACCCCAAGTGCTAAAAACATGTTTTTTTTAATAATTCTTCCATAGGCAGATATATTTTTCATTCGTGTACAGACTGTGATTCTAAGAGTGAATCCAAGGTTTCAGCAGGATCGGTGCCATAACCTAAGTGATAAATCAACCGACCCCAAGTGCTAAAAACATGTTTTTTTTTAATAATTCTTCTATAGGCAGATTTTTTTTATTCATTTGTGTTCAGACTGTGATTTTAAAGGTGAATCTTATATTTCAGCACGATCGGGGCCATAGGGCCGAAGTTATGACCGGCCCCAAATAATATAACGACCAAACCCAAGTGCTAAAACAACCGACCCCAAGTGTTAAAACGATGACTTTTACAAAATTCTTCCACAGGCAGACTTTTTGATTGATTCGGGTACCAACCATGATTATTATTCAGTCGGCTCGATGCCAGAGCGTTTTTGTCATGTAGTATTGTTACAAGGGCCCAAATTTTAAAAAAAATCATCTTTTGCAGATTTTTTGATTGATTCCTGAAGAGATCATGATTCTTAGAGAGAATTCAAAATTTCGGCAGGATCGGTACCATAGGACAAAAGTGATGACCGACCCTACACGTTTAATCGAACTAACACAAGTGCTAAATCAACCGACCCCAAGTGCTAAAAACATGTTTTTTTAAATAATTCTTCTATAGGCAGATTTTTTTATTCATTCGTGTTCAGACTATGATTTTAAAAGTGAATCCAAAATTTCATCAGGATCGGGGCCATAGGGCCGAAGTTATGACCGGCCCCAAATGTTATAACGACCGAACCCAAGTGCTAAACCAACCGACCCCAAGTGTTAAAACGATGACTTTTTTCGAAATTCTTCCACAGGCAGACTTTTGATTGATTCGGGTACAGACCTTGATTATTTTTCAGTCGGCTCGATGCCGGAGGGTTTTCGTCATGTATTGTTGTTACAAGGACCCGAAAATTTAAAAAAAATCTTCTTTTTGCAGATTTTTTGATTGTTTCCTGAATAGAATATGATTCTTAGAGAGAAATCAAAATTTCAGCAGGATCTGTACCATAGGGAAAAAGTTATGACCGACCCTACATGTTTAATCGAACTAACACAAGTGCTAAAACAACCGACCGTAGGTGCTTAAAACATGTTTTTTTTAAATAATTCTTCTATATGCAGATATTTTTTTTCATGAGTGATTGTGATTGTGATTTTAAGAGTGAATCCAAAATTTCAGCAGGATCGGGGCCATAGGGCCGAAGTTATGACCGGCCCCAAATATTATAACGACCGAACCCAAGTGCTAAAACAACCGACCCCAAGTGTTAAAACGATGACTTTTTTCGAAATTCTTCCACACACACACTTTCGTGTACAGACTGTGATTCTAAGAGTGAATCCAAGGTTTCAGCAGGATCGGTGCCATAACCCAAGTGATAAATCAACCGACCCCAAGTGCTAAAAACATCTTTTTTTAATAATTCTTCTATAGGCAGATTTTTTTTATTCATTCGTGTTCAGACTGTGATTTTAAAAGTGAATCTAAAATTTCAGCAGGATCGGGGCCATAGGGCCGAAGTTATGACCGGCCCCAAATGTTATAACGACCGAACCCAAGTGCTAAAACAACCGACCCCAAGTGTTAAAACGATGACTTTTTTCGAAATTCTTCCACAGGCAGACTTTTTGATTGATTCGGGTACAGACCTTGATTATTTTTCAGTTGGCTCGATGCCAGAGGGTTTTTGTCATGTATTGTTGTTACAAGACCCGAAAATTTAAAAAAATCTTATTTTTGCAGATTTTTTGATTGATTCCTGAACAGAACATGATTCTTAGAGAGAAATCAAAATTTCAGCAGGATCTGTACCATAGGGAAAAAGTTATGACCGACCCTAAATGTTTAATCGAACTAACACAAGTGCTAAAACAACCGACCCCAAGTGCTAAAAACATGTTTTTTTAATAATTCTTCCATAGGCAGATATTTTTTTTTCATTCATGTACAGACTGTGATTCTAAGAGTGAATCCAAGGTTTCAGCAGGATCGGTGCCATAACCTAAGTGATAAATCAACCGACCCCAAGTGCTAAAAACATGTTTTTTTTTAATAATTCTTCTATAGGCAGCTTTTTTGATTGATTCCTGAACAAAACATGATTCTTAGAGAGAAATCAAAATTTCAGCAGGATCTGTACCATAGGGAAAAAGTTATGACCGACCCTACATATTTAATCGAACTGACACAAGTGCTAAAACAACCGACCCCAAGTGCTAAAAACATGTTTATTTTTAATAATTCTTCTATAGGCAGATATTTTTTTTTTATTCGTGTACAGACAGTGATTCTAAGAGTGAATCCAAGGTTTCAGCAGGATCGGTTCCATAACCCAAGTGATAAATCAACCGACCCCAAGTGCTAAAAACATCTTTTTTTTAATAATTCTTCTATAGGCAGATTTTTTTTATTCATTCGTGTTCAGACTGTGATTTTAAAAGTGAATCTAAAATTTCAGCAGGATCGGGGCCATAGGGCCGAAGTTATGACCGGCCCCAAATGTTATAAGGACCGAACCCAAGTGCTAAACCAACCGACCCCAAGTGTTAAAAACGATGACTTTTTTCGAAATTCTTCCACAGGCAGACTTTTTGATTGATTCGGGTACAGACCTTGATTATTTTTCAGTCGGCCCGATGCCGGACGGTTTTCGTCATGTATTGTTGTTACAAGGACCCGAAAATTTAAAAAAAATCTTCTTTTTGCAGATTTTTTGATTGATTCCTGAATAGAATATGATTCTTAGAGAGAAATCAAAATTTCAGCAGGATCTGTACCATAGGGAAAAAGTTATGACCGACCCTACATGTTTAATCGAACTAACCCAAGTGCTAAAACAACCGACCGTAGGTGCTAAAAACATGTTTTTTTTAAATAATTCTTCTATATGCAGATATTTTTTTTCATGAGTGATTGTGATTGTGATTTTAAGAGTGAATCCAAAATTTCAGCAGGATCGGGGCCATAGGGCCGAAGTTATGACCGGCCCCAAATATTATAACGACCGAACCCAAGTGCTAAAACAACCGACCCCAAGTGTTAAAACGATGACTTTTTTCGAAATTCTTCCACACACACACTTTCGTGTATAGACTGTGATTCTAAGAGTGAATCCAAGGTTTCAGCAGGATCGGTGCCATAACCCAAGTGATAAATCAACCGACCCCAAGTGCTAAAAACATCTTTTTTTAATAATTCTTCTATAGGCAGATTTTTTTTATTCATTCGTGTTCAGACTGTGATTTTAAAAGTGAATCTAAAATTTCAGCAGGATCGGGGCCATAGGGCCGAAGTTATGACCGGCCCCAAATGTTATAACGACCGAACCCAAGTGCTAAAACAACCGACCCCAAGTGTTAAAACGATGACTTTTTTCGAAATTCTTCCACAGGCAGACTTTTTGATTGATTCGGGTACAGACCTTGATTATTTTTCAGTTGGCTCGATGCCAGAGGGTTTTTGTCATGTATTGTTGTTACAAGGACCCGAAAATTTAAAAAAATCTTATTTTTGCAGATTTTTTGATTGATTCCTGAACAGAACATGATTCTTAGAGAGAAATCAAAATTTCAGCAGGATCTGTACCATAGGGAAAAAGTTATGACCGACCTACATGTTTAATCAAACTAACACAAGTGCTAAAACAACCGACCCCAAGTGCTAAAAACATGTGTTTTTTAATAATTCTTCTATAGGCAGATATTTTTTTTTCATTCGTGTACAGACTGTGATTCTAAGAGTGAATCCAAAGTTTCAGCTGGATCGGTGCCATAACCCAAGTGATAAATCAACCGACCCCAAGTGCTAAAAACATGTTGTTTTTAATAATTCTTCTATAGGCAGATTTTTTTTATTCATTCGTTTTCAGACTGTGATTTTAAAAGTGAATCTAAAATTTCAGCAGGATCGGGGCCATAGGGCCGAAGTTATGACCGGCCCCAAATGTTATAACGCCCGAACCCAAGTGCTAAAACAACCGACCCCAAGTGTTAAGTCGATGACTTTTTTTAAAATTCTTCCACAGGCAGACTTTTTGGTTGATTCGGGTACAGACCTTGATTATTTTTCAGTCGGATCGATGCCAGAGGGTTTTTGTCATGTATTGTTGTTACAAGAGCCCGAAAATTTAAAAAAATCTTCTTTTTGCAGATTTTTTGATTGATTCCTGAACAGAACATGATTCTTAGAGAGAAATCAAAATTTCAGCAGGATCGGTACCATAGGGCAAAAGGGATGACCGACCCTACATGTTTAATCGAACTAACATTAGTGCTAAAACAACCGACCCCAAGTGCTTAAAACATGTTTTTTGTAATAGTTCTTCTATAGGCAGATTTTTTTTATTCATTCGTGTTCAGACTGTGATTTTAAGAGTGAATCCAAAATTTCAGCAGGATCGGTGCCATAGGGCTGAAGTTATGACCGACCCCAAATTTTATAACGACCGAGCCCAAGTGCTAAAACAACCGACCCCAAGTGTTAAAACGATGACTTTTTTTAAAATTCTTCCACAGGCAGACTTTTTGATTGATTCGGGTACAGACCTTGATTATTTTTCAGTCGGCTCGATGCCAGAGGGTTTTTGTCATGTATTGTTGTTACAAGGGCCCGAAAATTTAAAAAAAATCTTCTCTTTGCAGATTTTTTGATTGATTCCTGAACGGAACATGATTCTTAGAGAGAAATCAAAATTTCAGCAGGATCTGTACCATAGGGAAAAAGTTATGACCGACCCTACATGTTTAATTGAACTAAAACAAGTGCTTAAACAACCGACCCCAAGTGCTAAAAACATGTTTTTTTTAATAATTCTTCAATAGGCAGGTATTTTTTTTCATGAGTGATTGTGATTGTGATTTTAAGAGTGAATTCAAAATTTCAGCAGGATCGGGGCCAAAGGGCCGAAGTTATGACCCACTCCAAATATTATAACGACCGAACCCAAGTGCTAAAACAACCGACCCCAAGTGTTAAAACGAAGACTTTTTTCAAAATTCTTCCACAGGCAGACTTTTTTATTGATTCGGGTACCGACCATGATTATTTTTCAGTCGGCTCGATGCCAGAGGGTTTTTGTCATGTTTTGTTGTTACAAGGGCCGAAAATTTAAAAAAAATCTTCTCTTTGCAGATTTTTTGATTGATTCCTGAACAGAACATGATTCTTAGAGAGAATTCAAAATTTCAGCAGCATCGGTACCATAGGGCAAAAGTGATGACCGACCCTACATGTTTAATCGAACTAACACAAGTGCTAAAACAACCGACCCCAAGTGCTAAAAACATGTTTTTTTTTTTAAATTCTTCTATAGGCAGATATTTTTTTTCATTCGTGTACAAACTGTGATTCTAAGAGTGAATCCAAAGTTTCAGCAGGATCGGTGCCATAACCTAAGTGATAAATCAACCGACCCGAAGTGCTAAAAACATGTTTTTTTTAATATTTCTTCTATAGGCAGATTTTTTTTATTCATTCGTGTTCAGATTGTGATTTTAAAAGTGGATCAAAATTTCAGCAGGATCGGTGCCATAGGGCCGAAGTTATGACCGGCCCCAAATGTTATAAAGACCGAACCCAAGTGCTAAAACAACCGACCCCAAGTGTTAATTAAAACGATGACTTTTTTCGAAATTCTTCCACAGGCAGACTTTTTGATTGATTCGGGTACAGACCTTGATTATTTTTCAGTCGGCTCGATGCCAGAGGGTTTTTGTCATGTATTGTTGTTACAAGGGCCCGAAAATTAAAAAAAAATCTTCTCTTTGCAGATTTTTTGATTGATTCCTGAACAGAACATGATTCTTAGAGAGAATTCAAAATTTCAGCAGCATCGGTATCATAAGGCAAAAGTGATGACCGACCCTACATGTTTAATCGAACTAACACAAATGCTTAAACAACCGACCCAAAGTGCTAAAAACATGTTTTTTTTTAATAATTCTTCTATAGGCAGATATTTTTTTTTCATTCGTGTACAGTCTGTGATTCTAAGAGTGAATCCAAAGCTTCAGCAGGATCGGTGCCATAACCCAAGTGATAAATCAACCGACCCCAAGTGCTAAAAACATGTTTTTTTTAACAATTCTTCTATAGGCAGATTTTTTTTATTCATTCGTGTTCAGACTGTGATTTTAAAAGTAAATCTAAAATTTCAGCAGGATCGGGGCCATAGGACCGAAGTTATGACCGGCCCCAAATGTTATAACGACTAAACCCAAGTGCTAAAACAACCGACCCCAAGTGTTAAAACGATGACTTTTTCAAAATTCTTCCACAGGCAGGCTTTTTGATTGATTCGGGTACAGACCATGATTATTATTCAGTCGGCTCGATGCCAGAGGGTTTTTGTCATGTAGTATTGTTACAAGGGTCCGAAAATTAAAAAAAAATCATCTTTTGTCGATTTTTTGATTGATTCCTGAACAGACTATGATTCTTAGAGAGAAATTAAAATTTCAGCAGGATCTGTACCATAGGGAAAAAGTTATGACCGACCCTACATATTTAATCGAACTTACACAAGTAGTGCTAAAACAACCGACCCCAAGTGCTAAAAACATGTTTTTTTTTAATAATTCTTCTATTAGCAGATATTTTTTTTTATTCGTGTACAGACTGTGATTCTAAGAGTGAATCCAAGGTTTCAGCAGGATCGGTGCCATAACCCAAGTGATAAATCAACCGACCCCAAGTGCTAAAAACATGTTTTTTTTAATAAATCTTCTATAGGCAGATTTATTTTATTCATTCGTGTTCAGACTGTGATTTTAAAAGTGAATCTAAAATTTCAGCAGGATCGGGGCCATAGGGCCGAAGTTATGACCGGCCCCAAATGTTATAACGACCGAACCCAAGTGCTAAAACAACCGACCCCAAGTGTTAAGTCGATGACTTTTTTTTAAATTCTTCCACAGGCAGACTTTTTAATTGATTCGGGTACAGACCTTGATTTTTTTTCAGTCGGCTCGATGCCAGAGGGTTTTTGTCATGTATTGTTGTTACAATGGCACGAAAATTTTAAAAAAATCTTCTCTTTGCAGATTTTTGATTGATTCCTGAACAGAACATGATTCTTAGAGAGAATTCAAAATTTCAGCAGGATCGGTACCATAGTGCAAAAGGGATGACCGACCCTACATGTTTAATCGAACTAACATTAGTGCTAAAACAACCGACCCCAATTGCTAAAAACATGTTTTTTGTAATAAATCTTCTATAGGCAGATATTTTTTTTTCATGAGTGTACAGACTGTGATTCTAAGAGTGAATCCAAGGTTTCAGCAGGATCGGTGCCATAACCCAAGTGATAAATCAACCGACAGAGAGAGAAATCGAAATTTCAGCAGGATCTGTACCATAGGGAAAAAGTTATGACCGACCCTACATGTTTAATCGAACTAACACAAGTGCTAAAACAACCGACCCCAAGTGTTAAAACGATGACTTTTTTTAAAATTCTTCCACAGGCAGACTTTTTGATTGATTCGGGTACAGACCTTGATTATTTTTCAGTCGGCTCGATGCCAGAGGGTTTTTTGTCATGTATTGTTGTTACAAGGGCCCGAAAATTTAAAAAAAATCTTCTCTTTGCAGATTTTTTGATTGATTCATGAACGGAACATGATTCTTAGAGAGAAATCAAAATTTCAGCAGGATCTGCACCATAGGGAAAAAGTTCTGACCGACCCTACATGTTTAATCGAACTAACACAAGTGCTAAAACAACCGACCCCAAGTGCTAAAAACATGTTTTTTTTAAATAATTCTTCTATAGGCAGATATTTTTTTTCATTCGTGTACAGACTGTGATTCTAAGAGTGAATCCAAACTTTTAGCAGGATCGGTGCCATAACCTAAGTGATAAATCAACCGACCCCAAGTGCTAAAAACATGTTTTTTTTAATATTTCTTCTATAGGCCGATTTTTTTTATTCATTCGTGTTCAGACTGTGATTTTAAAAGTGAATCTAAAATTTCAGCAGGATCGGGGCCATAGGGCCGAAGTTATGACCGGCCCCAAATGTTATAACGACCAAACCCAAGTGCTAAAACAACCGACCCCAAGTGTTAAAACGAAGACTTTTTTCAAAATTCTTCCACAGGCAGACTTTTTGATTGATTCGGGTACAGACCATGATTATTATTCAGTCGGCTCGATGCCAGAGGGTTTTTGTCATGTAGTATTGTTACAAGGGTCCGAAAAATAAAAAAAAATCATCTTTTGTAGATTTTTTGATTGATTCCTGAACAGACTATGATCATTAGAGAGAAATTAAAATTTCAGCAGGATCTGTACCATAGGGAAAAAATTATGACCGACCCTACATATTTAATCGAACTTACACAAAGTGCTAAAACAACCGACCCCAAGTGCTAAAAACATGTTTTTTTTTAATAATTCTTCTATAAGCATATATTTTTTTTATTCGTGTACAGACTGTGATTCTAAGAGTGAATCCAAGGTTTCAGCAGGATCGGTGCCATAACCCAAGTGATAAATCAACCGACCCCAAGTGCTAAAAACATGTTTTTTTTTAATAAATCTTCTATAGGCAGATTTTTTTTATTCATTCGTGTTCAGACTGTGATTTTAAAAGTGAATCTAAAATTTCAGCAGGATCGGGGCCAAAGGGCCGAAGTTATGACCGGCCCCAAATGTTATAACGACCGAACCCAAGTGCTAAAACAACCGACCCCAAGTGTTAAGTCGATGACTTTTTTTTAAATTATTCCACAGGCAGACTTTTTGATTGATTCGGGTACAGACCTTGATTTTTGTTCAGTCGGCTCGATGCCAGAGGGTTTTTGTCATGTATTGTTGTTACAATGGCACGAAAATTTTAAAAAAATCTTCTCTTTGCAGATTTTTTGATTGATTCCTGAACAGAACATGATTCTTAGAGAGAAATCAAAATTTCAGCAGGATCGGTACCATAGTGCAAAAGGGATGACCGACCCTACATGTTTAATCGAACTAACATTAGTGCTAAAACAACCGACCCCAAGTGCTAAAAACATGTTTTTTGTAATAAATCTTCAATAGGCAGATATTTTTTTTCATGAGTGATTGTGATTGTGATTTTAAGAGTGAATTCAAAATTTCAGCAGGATCGGGGCCAAAGGGCCGAAGTTATGACCCACTTCAAATATTATAACGACCGAACCCAAGTGCTAAAACAACCGACCCCAAGTGTTAAAACGAAGACTTTTTTCAAAATTCTTCCACAGGCAGACTTTTTGATTGATTCGGGTACAGACCTTGATTTTTTTTCAGTCGGCTCGATGCCAGAGGGTTTTTGTCATGTATTGTTGTTACAATGGCACGAAAATTTTAAAAAAATCTTCTCTTTGCAGATTTTTTGATTGATTCCTGAACAGAACATGATTCTTAGAGAGACCGGCCCCAAATGTTATAACGACCAAACCCAAGTGCTAAAACAACCGACCCCAAGTGTTAAAACGATGACTTTTTCAAAATTCTTCCACAGGCAGACTTTTTGATTGATTCGGGTACAGACCATGATTATTATTCAGTCGGCTCGATGCCAGAGGGTTTTTGTCATGTAGTATTGTTACAAGGGTCCGAAAAATAAAAAAAAATCATCTTTTGTAGATTTTTTGATTGATTCCTGAACAGACTATGATCCTTAGAGAGAAATTAAAATTTCAGCAGGATCTGTACCATAGGGAAAAAGTTATGACCGACCCTACATATTTAATCGAACTTACACAAAGTGCTAAAACAACCGACCCCAAGTGCTAAAAACATGTTTTTTTTTAATAATTCTTCTATAAGCATATATTTTTTTTTATTCGTGTACAGACTGTGATTCTAAGAGTGAATCCAAGGTTTCAGCAGGATCGGTGCCATAACCCAAGTGATAAATCAACCGACCATAATTGCTAAAAACATGTTTTTTTTTAATAAATCTTCTATAGGCAGATTTTTTTTATTCATTCGTGTTCAGACTGTGATTTTAAAAGTGAATCTAAAATTTCAGCAGGATCGGGGCCAAAGGGCCGAAGTTATGACCGGCCCCAAATGTTATAACGACCGAACCCAAGTGCTAAAACAACCGACCCCAAGTGTTAAGTCGATGACTTTTTTTTAAATTATTCCACAGGCAGACTTTTTGATTGATTCGGGTACAGACCTTGATTTTTGTTCAGTCGGCTCGATGCCAGAGGGTTTTTGTCATGTATTGTTGTTACAATGGCACGAAAATTTTAAAAAAATCTTCTCTTTGCAGATTTTTTGATTGATTCCTGAACAGAACATGATTCTTAGAGAGAAATCAAAATTTCAGCAGGATCGGTACCATAGTGCAAAAGGGATGACCGACCCTACATTCTTAATCGAACTAACATTAGTGCTAAAACAACCGACCCCAAGTGCTAAAAACATGTTTTTTTTTAATAATTCTTCTATAGGCAGATATTTTTTTTTTATTCGTGTACAGACAGTGATTCTAAGAGTGAATCCAAGGTTTCAGCAGGATCGGTGCCATAACCTAAGTGATAAATCAACCGACAGAGAGAGAAATCAAAATTTCAGCAGGATCTGTACCATAGGGAAAAAGTTATGACCGACCCTACATATTTAATCGAACTTACACAAGTGCTATAACAACCGTCCCCAAGTGCTAAAAACATGTTTTTTTTTAATAATTCTTCTATAGGCAGATATTTTTTTTTTATTCGTGTACAGACAGTGATTCTAAGAGTGAATCCAAGGTTTCAGCAGGATCGGTGCCATAACCCAAGTGATAAATCAACCGACCCCAAGTGCTAAAAACATGTTTCTTTTAATATTTCTTCTATAGGCAGATTTTTTTTATTCATTCGTGTTCAGACTGTGATTTTAAAACAGAATCCAAAATTTCAGCAGGATCGGGGCCATAGGGCCGAATTTATGACCGGCCCCAAATGGTATAACGACCGAACCCAAGTGCTAAAACAACCGACCCCAAGTGTTAAAACGATGACGTTTTTTAAAATTCTTCCACAGGCAGACTTTTTGATTTATTCGGGTACAGACCTTGATTATTTTTCAGTCGGCTCGATGCCATTTTATATTATTCATTTTAAAAAAATCTTCTTTTTGCAGATTTTTTGATTGGTTCCTGAACAGAACATGATTCTTAGAACGAAATCAAAATTTCAGCAGGGTCGGTACCATAGGACAAAAGTGATGACCGACCCTACATGTTTAATTGTACAAAAAAAATGTGCTAAAACAACCGACCCCAAGTACTAAAAACATGTTTTTTTTAATGATTCTTCTATAAGCAGATTTTTATATTCATTCGTATTCAGACTGTGATTTTAAAAGTGAATCCAAAATTTCAGCAGGATCGGGGCCATAGGGCCGAAGTTATGACCGGCCCCAAATGTTATAACGACCGAACCCAAGTGCTAAAACAACCGACCCCAAGTGTTAAAACGATGACTATTTCAAAATTCTTAAACAAGCAGACTTTTTGATTTATTCGGGTACAGACCATGATTATTATTCAGTCGGCTCGATTCCAGAGGGTTTTTGTCATGTATTGTTGTTACAAGAACCCGAAAATTTAAAAAAAATCATCTTTTGCAGATTTTTTGATTGATTCCTAAAAAGACCATGAGTCTTAAAGAGAATTCAAATTTAAGCAGGATCGGTAGCATAAGGCAAAAGTGATGACCGACCCTACATGTTTAATCGAACTAACACAAGTACTAAAACAACCGACCCTAAGTGCTAAAAACATGTTTTTTTTTAATAATTCTTCTATAGGCAGATATTTTTTTTTTCATTCGTGTACAGACTGTGATTCTAAGAGTGAATCCAAAGTTTCAGCAAGATCGGTGCCATAACCCAAGTGAAAAATCAACCGACCCCAAGTGCTAAAAACATGTTTTTTTTTTAATAATTCTTCTAAAGGCAGACTTTTTGATTGATTCGGGTACAGACCATGATTATTTTTCAGTCGGCTCGATGCCAGAGGGTTTTTGTCATGTATTGTTGTTACAAGGACCCGAAAATTTAAAAAAATCTTATTTTTGCAGATTTTTCGATTGATTCCTGAACAGAACATGATTCTTAGAGAGATTTCAAAATTTCAGCAGGGTCGGTACCATGGGGCAAAAGTTATGACCGACCCTACATGTTTAATCGAACTAACACAAGTGCTAAAACAACCGACCACAAGTACTAAAAACATGTTTTTTTAATGATTCTTCTATAGGCAGATATTTATATTCATTCGTATTCAGACTGTGATTTTAAAAGTGAATCCAAAATTTCAGCAGGATCGGGGCCATAGGGCCGAAGTTATGACCGGCCCCAAATGTTATAACGACCGAACCCAAGTGCTAAAACAACCGACCCCATGTGTTAAAACGATGACTTTTTTAAAATTCTTCCACAGGCAGACTTTTTGATTTATTCGGGTACAGACCTTGATTATTTTTCAGTCGGCTCGATGCCAGAGGGTTTTTGTCATGTATTGTTGTTACAAGGGCCCGAAAATTTAAAAAAATCTTCTTTTGCAGATTTTTTGATTGATTCCTGAACAGAACATGATTCTTAGACAGAAATCAAAATTTCAGCAGGATCTGTCCCATAGGGAAAAAGTTATGACCGACCCTACATGTTTAATCGAACTAACACAAGTGCTAAAACAACTGACCCCAAGTGCTAAAAACATGTTTTTTCTAATAATTCTTCAATAGGCAGAAATTTTTTTTTCATTCGTGTACAGACTGTGATTCTAAGAGTGAATCCAAAGAGTTTCAGCAGGATCGGTGCCATAACCCAAGTGATAAATCAACCGACCACAAGTGCTAAAAACATGTTTCTTTTAATATTTCTTCTATAGGCAGATTTTTTTTATTCATTCGTGTTCAGACTGTGATTTTAAAAGTGAATCCAAAATTTCAGCAGGATCGGGGCCATAAGGCCGAAGTTATGACCGGCCCCAAATGGTATAACGACCGAACCCAAGTGCTAAAACAACCGACCCCAAGTGATAAAACGATGACTTTTTTTAAAATTCTTCCACAGGCAGACTTTTTGATTGATTCGGGTACAGACCTTGATTATTTTTCAGTCGGCTCGATGCCATAGGGTTTTTGTCATGTATAGTTGTTACAAGGGCCCGAAAATTTTAAAAAAATCTTCTTTTTGCAGATTTTTTGATTGATTCCTGAACAGAACATGATTCTTAGAACGAAATCAAAATTTCAGCAGGGTCGGTACCATAGGGCAAAAGTGATGACCGACCCTACATGTTTAATTATACAAAAAAAAGTGCTAAAACAACCGACCCCAAGTACTAAAAACATGTTTTTTTTAATGATTCTTCTATAGGCAGATTTTTATATTCATTCGTATTCAGACTGTGATTTTAAAAGTGAATCCAAAATTTCAGCAGGATCGGGGCCATAGGGCCAAAGTTATGACCGGCCCCAAATGTTATAACGACCGAACCCAAGTGCTAAAACAACCGACCCCAAGTGTTAAAACGATGACTTTTTTCAAAATTCTTCCACAGGCAGACTTTTTGATTGTTTCGGGTACAGACCTTGATTATTTTTCAGTCGGCTCGATGCCAGAGGGTTTTTGTCATGTATTGTTGTGAATAGGGCCCAAAAATTAAAAAAATCTTCTTTTTGCAGATTTTTTGATTGATTCCTGAACAGATCATGATTCTTAGAGAGAAATCAAAATTTCAGCAGGGTCGGTGCTATAGGTTCAAAGTTATGACCGACCCTAAATGTTTAAACGAACTAACACAAGTGCTACAACAACCGACCCCAAGTGCTTAAAAGATTTTTTTTATAACTCTTCTAAATGCAGATTTTTGATTGATTCCTGAACAGAACATGATTCTTAGAGAGAAATCAAAATTTCAGCAGGATCGGTACCATAGTGCAAAAGGGATGACCGACCCTACATGTTTAATCGAACTAACATTAGTGCTAAAACAACCGACCCCAAGTGCTAAAAACATGTTTTTTGTAATAATTCTTCTATAGGCAGATTTTTTTTATTCATTCGTGTTCAGACTGTGATTTTAAGAGTGAATCCAAAATTTCAGCAGGATCGGTGCCATAGGGCTGAAGTTATGACCGACCCCAAATTTTATAACGACCGAACCCAAGTGCTAAAACAACCGACCCCAAGTGTTAAAACGATGACTTTTTTCAAAATTCTTCCACAGGCAGACTTTTTGATTGATTCGGGTACAGACCTTGATTATTTTTCAGTCGGCTCGATGCCAGAGGGTTTTTGTCATGTATTGTTGTAACAAGGGCCCGAAAATTTAAAAAAATCTTCTTTTTGCAGATTTTTTGATTGATTCCTGAACAGAACATGATTCTTAGAGAGAAATCAAAATTTCAGCAGGATCTGTACCATAGGGAAAAAGTTATGACCGACCCTACATGTTTAATCGAACTAACACAAGTGCTAAAACAACCGACCCCAAGTGCTAAAAACATGTTTTTTTTTAATAATTCTTCTATAGGCAGATATTTTTTTTTCATGAGTGTACAGACTGTGATTCTAAGAGTGAATCCAAGGTTTCAGCAGGATCGGTGCCATAACCCAAGTGATAAATCAACCGACCCCAAGTGCTAAAAACATGTTTTTTTTTAATAATTGAAGAATTAATTAGAAGTATAGGCAGATTTTTTTTTATTCATTCGTGTTCAGACTGTGATTTTAAAAGTGAATCTAAAATTTCAGCAGGATAGAGGCCATAGGGCCGAAGTTATGACCGGCCCCAAATGTTATAACGACCGAACCCAAGTGCTAAAACTACCGACCCCAAGTGTTAAAACGAGGACTTTTTTCAAAATTCTTCCACAGGCAGACTTTTTGATTGATTCGGGTACAGACCTTGATTATTTTTCAGTCGGCTCGATGCCAGAGGGTTTTTGTCATGTATTGTTGTAACAAGGGCCCAAAAATTAAAAAAAAATCTTCTTTTTGCAGATTTTTTGATTGATTCCTGAACAGATCATATTTCTTACAGAGAAATCAAAATTTCAGCAAGGTCGGTGCAATAGGTTCAAAGTTATGACCGACCCTAAATGTTTAAACGAACTAACACAAGTGCTACAACAACCGACCCCAAGTGCTTAAAATTTTTTTTTTATACCTCTTCTAAATGCAGATTTTTTGATTGATTCCTGAACAGAACATGATTCTTAGAGAGAAATCAAAATTTCAGCAGGATCGGTACCATAATGCAAAAAGGATGACCGACCCTACATGTTTAATCGAACTAACATTAGTGCTAAAACAACCGACCCCAAGTGCTAAAAACATGTTTTTTGTAATAATTCTTCTATAGGCAGAATTTTTTTTATTCATTCGTGTTCAGACTGTGAATTTAAGAGTGAATCCAAAATTTCAGCAGGATCGGGGCCATAGGGCCGAAGTTATGACCGGCCCCAAATGTTATAACGACTGAACCTAAGTGCTAAAACAACCGACCATGATTATTATTGCGTCGGCTCGATGCCAGAGGGTTTTTGTCGTGTAGTATTGTTACAAGGGCCCGAAAATTTAAAAAAAATCGTCTTTCGCAGATTTTTTGATTGATTCCTGAACAGATCATGATTCGAGAGAATTCAATAATTCAGCAGGATCGGTACCATACGGCAAAAGTGATGATCAACGCTACATGTTTAATCGAACTAACACAAGTGCTCAATCAACCGACCCGAAGTGCTAAAAACATGTTTTTTTTAATAATTCTTCTATAGGCAGGTTTTTGTTATTCATTCGTGTTCAGACTGTGATTTTAAAAGTAAATCCAAAATTTCAGCAGGATCGGGGCCATAGTGCCAAAGTTATGACCGATCCTAAATGTTTAAACGAACTAACACAAGTGCTACAACAACCGACCCCAAGTGCTTAAAAGATTTTTTTTATAACTCTTCTAAATGCAGATTTTTGATTGATTCCTGAACAGAACATGATTCTTAGAGAGAAATCAAAATTTCAGCAGGATCGGTACCATAGTGCAAAAGGGATGACCGACCCTACATGTTTAATCGAACTAACATTAGTGCTAAAACAACCGACCCCAAGTGCTTAAAACATGTTTTTTGTAATAATTCTTCTATAGGCAGATTTTTTTTATTCATTCGTGTTCAGACTGTGATTTTAAGAGTGAATCCAAAATTTCAGCAGGATCGGTGCCATAGGGCTGAAGTTATGACCGACCCCAAATTTTATAACGACCGAACCCAAGTGCTAAAACAACCGACCCCAAGTGTTAAAACGATGACTTTTTTCAAAATTCTTCCACAGGCAGACTTTTTGATTGATTCGGGTACAGACCTTGATTATTTTTCAGTCGGCTCAATGCCAGAGGGTTTTTGTCATGTATTGTTGTAACAAGGGCCCGAAAATTTAAAAAAATCTTCTTTTTGCAGATTTTTTGATTGATTCCTGAACAGAACATGATTCTTAGAGAGAATTCAAAATTTCAGCAGGGTCGGTACCATAGGGCAAAAGTGATGACCGACCCTACATGTTTAATTGAACTAAAACAAGTGCTTAAACAACCGACCCCAAGTACTAAAAACATGTTTTTTTTAATGATTCTTCTATAGGCAGATTTTTATATTCATTCGTATTCAGACTGTGATTTTAAAAGTGATTCCAAAATTTCAGCAGGATCGGGGCCATAGGGCCGAAGTTATGACCGGCCCCAAATGTTATAACGACCGAACCCAAGTGCTAAAACAACCGACCCCAAGTGTTAAAACGATGACTTTTTCAAAATTCTTAAACAAGCAGACTTTTTGATTTATTCGGGTACAGACCATGATTATTATTCAGTCGGCTCGATGCCAGAGGGTTTTTGTCATGTATTGTTGTTACAAGGGCCCGAAAATTTAAAAAAAATCATCTTTGCAGATTTTTTGATTGATTCCTAAAAAGACCATGAGTCTTAAAGAGAATTCAAATTTAAGCAGGATCGGTAGCATAAGGCAAAAGTGATGACCGACCCTACATGTTTAATCGAACTAACACAAGTACTAAAACAACCGACCCTAAGTGCTAAAAACATGTTTTTTTTTAATAATTCTTCTATAGGCAGATATTTTTTTTTCATTCGTGTACAGACTGTGATTCTAAGAGTGAATCCAAAGTTTCAGCAAGATCAGTGCCATAACCCAAGTGAAAAATCAACCGACCCCAAGTGCTAAAAACATGTTTTTTTTTTAATAATTCTTCTAAAGGCAGACTTTTTGATTGATTCGGGTACAGACCATTATTATTTTTCAGTCGGCTCGATGCCAGAGGGTTTTTGTCATGTATTGTTGTAACAAGGACCCGAAAATTTAAAAAAATCTTATTTTTGCAGATTTTTTGATTGATTCCTGAACAGAACATGATTCTTAGAGAGAATTCAAAATTTCAGCAGGGTCGGTACCATGGGGCAAAAGTTATGACCGACCCTACATGTTTAATCGAACTAACACAAGTGCTAAAACAACCGACCACAAGTACTAAAAACATGTTTTTTTAATGATTCTTCTATAGGCAGATTTTTATATTCATTCGTATTCAGACTGTGATTTTAAAAGTGAATCCAAAATTTCAGCAGGATCGGGGCCATAGGGCCGAAGTTATGACCGGCCCCAAATGTTATAACGACCGAACCCAAGTGCTAAAACAACCGACCCCAAGTGTTAAAACGATGACTTTTTTAAAATTCTTCCACAGGCAGACTTTTTGATTTATTCGGGTACAGACTTTGATTATTTTTCAGTCGGCTCGATGCCAGAGGGTTTTTGTCATGTATTGTTGTTACAAGGGCCCGAAAATTTAAAAAAATCTTCTTTTGCAGATTTTTTGATTGATTCCTGAACAGAACATGATTCTTAGACAGAAATCAAAATTTCAGCAGGATCTGTACCATAGGGAAAAAGTTATGACCGACCCTACATGTTTAATCGAACTAACACAAGTGCTAAAACAACTGACCCCAAGTGCTAAAAACATGTTTTTTCTAATAATTCTTCAATAGGCAGAAATTTTTTTTTCATTCGTGTACAGACTGTGATTCTAAGAGTGAATCCAAAGAGTTTCAGCAGGATCGGTGCCATAACCCAAGTGATAAATCAACCGACCACAAGTGCTAAAAACATGTTTCTTTTAATATTTCTTCTATAGGCAGATTTTTTTTATTCATTCGTGTTCAGACTGTGATTTTAAAAGTGAATCCAAAATTTCAGCGGGATCGGGGCCATAGGGCCGAATTTATGACCGGCCCCAAATGGTATAACGACCGAACCCAAATGCTAAAACAACCGACCCCAAGTGATAAAACGATGACTTTTTTTAAAATTCTTCCACAGGCAGACATTTTGATTGATTCGGGTACAGACCTTGATTATTTTTTAGTCGGCTCGATGCCATAGGGTTTTTGTCATGAATTGTTGTAACAAGGGCCCGAAAATTTTAAAAAAATCTTCTTTTTGCAGATTTTTTGATTGATTCCTGAACAGAACATGATTCTTAGAACGAAATCAAAATTTCAGCAGGGTCGGTACCATAGGGCAAAAGTGATGACCGACCCTACATGTTTAATTGTACAAAAAAAAAGTGCTAAAACAACCGACCCCAAGTACTAAAAACATGTTTTTTTTAATGATTCTTCTATAGGCAGATTTTTTTTATTCATTCGTGTTCAGACTGTGATTTTAAGAGTGAATCCAAAATTTCAGCAGGATCGGTGCCATAGGGCTGAAGTTATGACCGACCCCAAATTTTATAACGACCGAACCCAAGTGCTAAAACAACCGACCCCAAGTGTTAAAACGATGACTTTTTTCAAAATTCTTCCACGGGCAGACTTTTTGATTGATTCGGGTACAGACCTTGATTATTTTTCAGTCGGCTCGATGCCAGAGGGTTTTTGTCATGTATTGTTGTGACAAGGGCCCAAAAATTTAAAAAAAATCTTCTTTTTGCAGATTTTTTGATTGATTCCTGAACAGATCATGATTCTTAGAGAGAAATCAAAATTTCAGCAGGGTCGGTGCTATAGGTTCAAAGTAATGACCGACCCTAAATGTTTAAACGAACTAACACAAGTGCTACAACAACCGACCCCAAGTGCTAAAAAGATTTTTTTTATAACTCTTCTAAATGCAGATTTTTGATTGATTCCTGAACAGAACATGATTCTTAGAGAGAAATCAAAATTTCAGCAGGATCGGTACCATAGTGCAAAAGGGATGACCGACCCTACATGTTTAATCGAACTAACATTAGTGCTAAAACAACCGACCCCATGTGTTAAAAACATGTTTTTTGTAATAATTCTTCTATAGGCAGATTTTTTTTATTCATTCGTGTTCAGACTGTGATTTTAAGAGTGAATCCAAAATTTCAGCAGGATCGGTGCCATAGGGCTGAAAGTATGACCGACCCCAAATTTTATAACGACCGAACCCAAGTGCTAAAACAACCGACCCCAAGTGTTAAAACGATGACTTTTTTCAAAATTCTTCCACAGGCAGACTTTTTGATTGATTCGGGTACAGACCTTGATTATTTTTCAGTCGGCTCGATGCCAGAGGGTTTTTGTCATGTATTGTTGTAACAAGGGCCCGAAAATTTAAAAAAATCTTCTTTTTGCAGATTTTTTGATTGATTCCTGAACAGAACATGATTCTTAGAGAGAATTCAAAATTTCAGCACGGTCGGTACCATAGGGCAAAAGTGATGACCGACCCTACATGTTTAATTGAACTAAAACAAGTGCTAAAACAACCGACCCCAAGTACTAAAAACATGTTTTATTTAATGATTCTTCTATAGGCAGATTTTTATATTCATTCGTATTCAGACTGTGATTTTATAAGTGAATCCAAAATTCGATCGGGGCCATAGGGCCGAAGTTATGACCGGCCCCAAATGTTATAACGACCGAACCCAAGTGCTAAAACAACCGACCCCAAGTGTTAAAACGATGACTTTTTATGAAATTCTTCCACAGGCAGACTTTTTGATTGATTCGGGTACAGACCTTGATTATTTTTCAGTCGGCTCGATGCCAGAGGGTTTTTGTCATGTATTGTTGTAACAAGGGCCCGAAAATTTAAAAAAATCTTCTTTTTGCAGATTTTTTGATTGATTCCTGAACAGAACATGATTCTTAGAGAGAATTCAAAATTTCAGCACGGTCGGTACCATAGGGCAAAAGTGATGACCGACCCTACATGTTTAATTGAACTAAAACAAGTGCTAAAACAACCGACCCCAAGTACTAAAAACATGTTTTATTTAATGATTCTTCTATAGGCAGATTTTTATATTCATTCGTATTCAGACTGTGATTTTATAAGTGAATCCAAAATTTCAGCAGGATCGGGGCCATAGGGCCGAAGTTATGACCGGCCCCAAATGTTATAACGACCGAACCCAAGTGCTAAAACAACCGACCCCAAGTGTTAAAACGATGACTTTTTATGAAATTCTTCCACAGGCAGACTTTTTGATTGATTCGGGTACAGACCTTGATTATTTTTCAGTCGGCTCGATGCCAGAGGGTTTTTGTCATGTATTGTTGTTACAAGGGCCCGAAAATTTAAAAAAATCTTCTTTTTGCAGATTTTTTGATTGATTCCTGAACAGATCATGATTCTTAGAGAGAAATCAAAATTTCAGCAGGGTCGGTGCAATAGGTTCAAAGTTATGACCGACCCTAAATGTTTAAACGAACTGACACAAGTGCTACAACAACCGACCCCAAGTGCTAAAAAGATTTTTTTTATAACTCTTCTAAATGCAGATTTTTTATTGATTCCTGAACAGAACATGATTCTTAGAGAGAAATCAAAATTTCAGCAGGATCTGTACCAAAGGGAAAAAGGTTTGACCGACCCTACATGTTTAATCGAACTAACACAAGTGCTAAAACAACCGACCCCAAGTGCTAAAAACATGTTTTTTTTAATAATTCTTCTATAGGCAGATTTTTTTTTTTCATTCGTGAACAGACTGTGATTCTAAGAGTGAATCCAAAGTTTCAGCAGGATCGGTGCCATCACCCAAGTGATAAATCAACCGACCCCAAGTGCTCAAAAGATTTTTTTTATAACTCTTCTAAATGCATATTTTTTGATTGATTCCTGAACAGAACATGATTCTTAGCTAGAAATCAAAATTTCAGCAGGATCGGTACCATAGGGAAAAAGTTATGACAGACCCTACATGTTTAATCGAACTAAAACAAGTGCTAAAACAACCGACCCCAAGTGCTAAAAACATGTTTTTTTTAATAGTTATTCTTTAGGCAGAGTTTTTTATTGTGTATGTGTATGTGTTCAGACTGTGATTTTAAAAGTGAATGAAAAATTTCAGCAGGATCGAGGCCATAGGGCCGAAGTTTTGACCGGCCCCAAATGTTATAACGACCGAACCCAAATGCTAAAACAACCGACCCCAAGTGTTAAAACGATGACATTTTTCAAAATTCTTCCACAGGCAGACATTTTGATTTATTCGGGTGATTTGATTAACCCCGATTATTTTTCAGTCGGCTCGATGCCAGAGGGTTTTTGTCATGTATTGTTGTTACAAGGGCCCGAAAATTAAAAAAAAATCTTCTTTTTGCAGATTGTTTGATTGATTCCTGAACAGATCATGATTCTTAGAGAGAAATCAAAATTTCAGCAGGGTTGGTGCTATAGGTTCAAAGTTATGACCGACCCTAAATGTTTAAACGAACTAACACAAGTGCTAAAACAACCGACCCCAAGTGCTAAAAACATGTGTATTTTTCATAACATTTCTAAAAGCAGATTTTTTTTATTCATTCGTGTACAGACTGTGATTCTAAGAGTGAATCCAAAATTTCATCAGGATCGGTGCCATATGGCCGAAGTTATAACCGGCCTCAAATGTTATAACGACCGAACCCAAGTGCTAAAATAACCGACCCCAAGTATTAAAACGATGACTTTTCAAAATTCTTAAACAAGCAGACTTTTTTATTTATTCGGGTACAGACCATGATTATTATTCTGTCGGCTCGATGCCAGAGGGTTTTTGTCATGTATTGTTGTTACAAGGGCCCGAAAATTTTAAAAAAAATCATCTTTTGCAGATTTTTTGATTGATTCCTGAAAAGACCATGAGTCTTAGAGAGAATTCAAACTTAAGCAGGATCGGTACCATAGCGCAAAAGTGATGACCGACCCTACATGTTTAATCGAACTAACACAAGTGCTAAAACAACCGACCACAAGTGCTAAAAACATGTTTTTTTTAATAATTCTTCTATAGGCAGATTTTTTTTTTCATTCGTGTACAGACTGTGATTCTAAGAGTGAATCCAAAGTTTCAGCAGGATCGGTGCCATAACCCAAGTGATAAATCAACCGACCCCAAGTGCTAAAAACATGTTTTTTTTAATAATTCTTCTATAGGCAGATTTTTTTTATTCATTCGTGTTCAGACTGTGATTTTAAAAGTGAATCTAAAATTTCAGCAGGATCGGGGCCATAGGGCCGAAGTTATGACCGGCCCCAAATGTTATAACGACCGAACCCAAGTGCTAAAACAACCGACCCCAAGTGTTAAAACGAAGACTTTTTTCAAAATTCTTTCACTGGCAGACTTTTTGATTGATTCGGGTAGAGACCTTGATTATTTTTCAGTCAGCTCGATGCCATAGGGTTTTTGTCATGGAGTATTGTTACAAGGGCCCGAAAAGTAAAAAAAAATCATCTTTTGCAGATTTTTTGATTGATTCCTGAACAGACTATGATTCTTAGAGAGAAATCAAAATTTCAGCAGGATCTGTACCATAGGGAAAAAGTTATGACCGACCCTACATGTTTAATCGAACTAACACAAGTGCTAAAACAACCGACCGTAGGTGCTAAAAACATGTTTTTTTTAATAATTCTTCAATAGGCAGATATTTTTTGTCATGAGTGATTGTGATTGTGATGTTAAGAGTGAATTCAAAATTTCAGCAGGATCGGGGCCATAGGGCCGAAGTTATGACCCACTCCAAATATTATAACGACCGAACCCAAGTGCTAAAACAACCGACCCCAAGTGTTAAAACGATGACTTTTTCAAAATTCTTCCACAGGCAGACTTTTTGATTGATTTGGGTACAGACCATGATTATTATTCAGTCGGCTCGATGCCAGAGGGTTTTGGTCATGTAGTATTGTTACAAGGGCCCGAAAATTAAAAAAAAAATCATCTTTTGCAGATTTTTTGATTGATTCCTGAACAGACCATGATTCTTAGAGAGAATTCAAAATTTCAGCAGGGTCGGTACCATAGGGCAAAAGTGATGACCGACCCTACATGTTTAATCGAACTAACACAAGTGCTAAAACAACCGACCCCAAGTGCTAAAAACATGTTTTTTTAATAATTCTTTTATAGGCAGATTTTTTTAATTCATTCGTGTACAGACTGTGATTCTAAGAGTGAATGCAAAATTTTAGCAGGATCGGTGCCATAACACAAGTGCTAAAACAACCGACCCCAAGTGCTAAAAACATGTTTTTTTATAATTCTTCTATAGGCAGATTTTTTTATTCATTCGTGTACAGACTGTGATTCCACTTGTGAATCCAAAATTTCAGCAGGATCGGTGCCATAGGGCCGAAGTTATGACGGGCCCAAATGTTATAATGACTGAACCAAAGTGCTAAAACAACCGACCCCAAGTGTTAAATCGATGACTTTTTTCAAAATTCTTCCACAGGCAGACTTTTTGTTTGATTCGGGTACAGACCATGATTATTTTTCAGTCGGCTCGATGCCAGAGAGTTTATGTCATGTATTGTTGTTACAAGGGCCCGAAAAATTTAAAAAAATCTTCTTTTTGCAGATTTTTTGATTGATTGCTGAACAGACCATGATTTTTAGAGAGAAATCAAAATTTCAGCAGGATCGGTACCATAGGGCAAAAGTTATGACTGACCCTACATGTTTTTTCGAACTAACACTAGTGCTAAAATAACCGACGCCAAGTGCTAAAAACATGTTTTTTTTAATAATTCTTCTATAGGCATAGTTTTCAGTCATTCGTGTACAGACTGTGATTCTAAGAGTGAATCCAAAATTTCAGCAGGATCGGTGTTATAGGGCCGAAGTTATGACCGGCCCCAAATGTTATAACGACCGAACCCAAGTGCTAAAACAACCGGCCCCAAGTGTTAAAACGATGACTTTTTTCAAAATTCTACCACAAGCAGACTTTTTGATTATTTTTTAGTCGGCTCGATGCCAGAGAGTTTTTTTCATGTAGTGTTGTTACAAGTCACGAAAATTTAAAAAAATCTTCTTTTGCAGATTTTTTGATTGATTCCTGAACAGACCATGATTCATAGAGAGAATTTAAAATTTCAGCAGGGTCTGTGCTATGGGGCAAAAGTTATGACCGACCCTACATGTTTAATCGAACTAAAACAAGTGCTAAAACAACCGACCCCTAGTACTAAAAACATGTTATTTTTAATGATTCTTCTATAGGCAGATTTTTATATTCATTCGTATTCAAACTGTGATTTTAAAAGTGAATCCAAAATTTCAGCAGGATCGGGGCCATAGGGCCGAAGTTATGACCGGCCCCAAATGTTATAACGACTGAACCCAAGTGCTAAAACAACCGACCCCAAGTGTTAAAACGATGACTTTTTTCAAAATTCTTCCACAGGCAAACTTTTTGATTGATTCGGGTACAGACCTTGATTATTTTTCAGTCGCCTCGATGCCAGAGGGTTTTTGTCATGTATTGTTGTAACAAGGGCCCGAAAATTTAAAAAAATCTTCTTTTTGCAGATTTTTTGATTGATTCCTGAACAGAACATGATAATAGAGAGAAATCAAAATTTCAGCAGAATCTGTACCATAGGGAAAAAGTTATGACCGACCCAACATGTTTAATCGAACTAACACAAGTGCTAAAACAACCGACCCCAAGTGCTAAAAACATGTTTTTTTATGATTCTTCTATAGGCAGATTTTTATATTCATTCGTATTCAGACTGTGATTTTAAAAGTGAATCTAAAATTTCAGCAGGATCGGGGCCATAGGGCCGAAGTTATGACCGGCCCCAAATGTTATAACGACCGAACCCAAGTGCTAAAACAACCGACCCCAAGTGTTAAAACGATGACTTTTTTTTTTAATTCTTCCACAGGCAGACTTTTTGATTGATTCGGGTACAGACCTAGATTATTTTTCAGTCGGCTCGATGCCAGAGGGTTTTTGTCATGTTTTGTTGTTACAAGGTACCGAAAATTTAAAAAAAATCTTCTTTTTCAGATTTTTTTATTGATTCCTGAACAGAACATGATTCTTAGAGAGAAAACAAAATTTCAGCAGAATCTGTACCATAGGGAAAAAGTTATGACTGACCCTACATGTTAAATCGAACTAACACAAGTGCTAAAACAACCGACCCCAAGTGCTAAAAACATGTTTTTTTTTTAATAATTCTTCTATAGGCAGATATTTTTTTTTCATGAGTGTACAGACTGTGATTCTAAGAGTGAATCCAAGGTTTCAGCAGGATCGGTGCCATAACCCAAGTGATAAATCAACCGACTCCAAGTGCTAAAAACATGTTTTATTTAATAATTCTTCTATAGGCAGCTTTTTTTATTCATTCGTGTACAGACTGTGATTCTAAGAGTGAATCCAAAATTTCAGCAGGATCGGTGCCATAGGGCAAAAGTCATGACCGACCCTACATGTTTAATCGAACTAACACAAGTGCTAAAACAACCGACCCCAAGTGCTAAAAACATGTTTTTTTTAATAATTCTAAAGGCAGATTTTTTTTATTCATTTGTGTCCAGACTGTGATTCTAAGAGTGAATCCAAAATTTCAGCAGGATCGGTGCCATAGGGCCGAAGTTATGACCGGCCCCAAATGTTATAACGACCGAACCCAAGTGCTAAAACAACCAACCCCAAGTGTTAAAACGATGACTTTTTTCAAAATTCTTCCACAGTCAGACTTTTTGATTGATTCGGGTACAGACCATGATTATTTTTCAGTCGGCTCGATGCCAGAGGGTTTTTGTCATGTAGTGTTGTTACAAGGGCCCGAAAATTTAAAAAAAAAATCTTTTTGCAGATTTTTTGATTGATTCCTGAACAGACCATGGTTCTTAGAGAGAATTCAAAATTTCAGCATTATCGGTACCATAGTGCACCTGATCGGTGCCATAGGGCCGAAGTTATGACCGGCCCCAAATGTTATAACGACCGAACCCAAGTGCTAAAACAACCGACCCCAAGTGTTAAAACGATGACTTATTCAAAATTCTTCCACAGTCAGACTTTTTGATTGATTCGGGTACAGACCATGATAATTTTTCAGTCGGCTCGATGCCAGAGGGTTTTTGTCATGTAGTATTGTTACAAGCGCCCGAAAATAAAAAAAAAAAACTTTTTTTCAGATTTTTTGATTGATTCCTGAACAGACCATGGTTCTTAGAGAGAATTCAAAATTTCAGCATTATCGGTATCATAGTGCAAAAGTTATGACCGACCCTAAATGTTTAAACGAATTAACACAAGTGCTACACACCCGCCCCCAAGTGTTAAAACGCTGACTTTTTCAAAATTCGTCCACAGGCAGACTTTTTGATTGATTCCGAAGATTTCTTTTGAAGATTTTTTGATTGATTCCTGAACAGACCATGATTCTTAGAGAGAATTCAAAATTTCAACAGGGTCGGTGCTATGGGGCAAAAGTTATGACCGACGCTAAATGTTTAAACGACCTAACCCAAGTGATAAATCAACCGACCCCAAGTGCTAAAAAGTTTTTTTTTAATAACGCTTTTAAAGGCAGATTTTTTTATTCATTCGTGTACAGACTGTGATTTTAAGAGTGAATCTAAAATTTCAGCAGGATCGGTACCATACGGCAAAAGTTATAACCGACCCTAAATGTTTAAACGAACTAACACAAGGGCTAAAACAACGACATGAATATAAATACTATAGGAGAAGTATTGCATAGGCAGTCCGACGACTACTTATGTGCTATGGCTGAAAGTAATTTTATTTCCAATATTAATTCTCCAACTAGGGTACAAGGTAGCTCAAGTTCATGTTTGGATCATATATATACCAGAAATATAACAAATTCAAATGCATTTGTAATACATAATACAATCACTGATCATTACACCACTGCAATCAGTATCCCAAACTCAACACCCAAAAAACATAAAATTAATCACAAACAGATTATCGATTATGAGGCTTTATTAAATGATCTTAATAATAAAAATTGGGAATATGTTTATAAAGAGACTGAAGTTAACAATGCTCTAAACTTTTTTATTAATGAAATCAATACATTCATAACAAAACACACAATAACTAAACGCATTCCATATAGTAAAATACATCTCACCCCATGGATTACCAACGGCATTGTTAAATCTATACACAAAAGAAATCACCTTCATAAAATAGCTAAACGAGACCCATTGAACGATACTAAACAGCAAAACTATTACCGATACCGTAATATTTGCAAAACCGTTATTCGCAAATGTAAAGAGCGTTATTATAAATTCTTACTTGATAAGGATAATTCCAGCAAAAACATGTGGAATGTTGTCAGAGACATAACTAAAAGTAAAAGAAATACCAGTACATCTGTAACTGAATTAAATACCGGAAATTTGATTATAACTGACAATCAATCAATTGCATGTCATACTAATCAATATTTTGCATCTGTTGGATCAAATCTAGCAAAAAAAATTTATTAGAAACCCAGAAAACGGAAGACTCTTTAGCATCGACAATTGAAACAAAGGAACAATCTTTTTCATTTGATATTAAACCAACTACTGTAGAAGAGGTCTTAAAAATAATCAACAGCCTTAATACTACACATGCAAAGGGTCCAGTTAGTCTAAATGCACAAATACTAAAAAAAATTAAAAATCAGATTACTGCTCCGCTATCATATATTTACAACTTAAGTTTTGCATCAGGCGTATTTCCTGATCACTTTAAAAAATCAATTATTCTCCCAATTCACAAAAGTGGACCTAAATCTCTTGTAGAAAACTATAGGCCAATATCACTTTTAAGCGCGATATCCAAAGTCATTGAAAAGCTTTTCAAAACTAGGTTAAACGAATATGTGGAGGAACATAACATTCTAAGTCCAAACCAATACGGCTTTCGGTCGGGTAAGGGAACGGATGATGCCATCGCATGTCTCACGGAAACTATTGCAGGGAATATGAACCGTGGCAAGAAAACTATTGCCCCTTTCCTGGACCGGGCCAAGGCATTTGACACAATATCTCATAAAATTCTTTTACAGAGACTTAGAAATATAGGAATAAAGGGAAAAGCTTTTCAATGGATAGAAAGTTATATATCTAATAGATTTCAACAAACCAGAATTAACGAGGCTATTAGCACTTCACTAAAATACACTTTTGGGGTACCACAAGGAAGTACACTTGGGCCCCTTCTCTTTATTATATACATAAACGAACTTTGTAACCAACACATTGGTGGCAAAATTATCACGTTCGCTGACGATACAGTTATTTTGTTTGAAGGAGATGATTGGAAAGAAACACACCACCTTGCGAACACAGGTATAAACAGAGTAAAACAGTGGCTGGACAGTAATTTGCTTACACTAAACATACAAAAAACAAAATATCTCACATTTAGCGCTACCCTTGCAGGTCAACCCAAAACACCTCATCACCTCACAATACATAATATTAAGTGTAGCCTTGGAAATAATAACCATACTTGTAAATGCGAAACCCTTGAATGTGTTAAATCTATTAAATATTTAGGTATAATAGTGGATAACCACCTTAAATGGAAACAACAAATTGAAAACACAGCTAATAAAGTGCGCAAGCTTATTTATATATTTATAGCATTGCGGGAAATTATAAAAACTCAAGACATTAAAAAAATATACTACGGGCTCTGTAACTCCGTCATAACCTACGGTTGCATTGGATGGGGTGGAACAGGATTAACAATATTATACCCGCTACTGAAGGCACATAAATCCATTCTACGCGTTATTATGAAGAAACCCTTCAGATACTCGAGCGACGCTCTCTTCAAGGAGTTTAATGTGCTTGATGTTCGACAGTGTTACATAAAAATAATAACAATCTGCGTCCACAAAAATATAAACAAAACGATAACAGTCGATCATAATCATCAAACCAGAAGTAAGAGCAGAAACGACCTTTCTATTCCAACAAGCAATACTGCGGCTTATCAAAAAGTTTTCTCATACCTGGGACCAAAAATATACAACAAAATCCCCTCTCAATTTAAACTGTGTGAATTATCATCCTTCGGTACTAAAATTACAAAATGGTTATTAGACTTAGGTAGGACAGATTCCGAAAAATTATTAAAAAACGTAGTCTGAGTTGATTTCTTCGATTTTGTATTTTGTATTTTCCTAAAAAATATTTTTTTATTTTTCTTTCTTACATTTATATATTATATTTTTATTTTATATTTTACATGTACCTGGATTTTATTGTTTATTACTGCTAATTTGTATTTTCCTAAAAAAATACTTTTTTTTATTTTTCTTTCTTACATTTATATATTATATTTTTATTTTATTTTATATTTTACATGTACCTACCTGGATTTTATTGTTTATTACTGATGTATACCTAGAATAACACAACTTATATCTGATATTGTACCTAATATCTAAGTAACTCCCCCAATATGTACCATTTTTGTTAATTATTATTGAATCCATTAATGTGAAATTATGTACACGCTACCTGCCAATTTGACTGTCCTAAAACGGGAAACCTTCCTAGTTGGACAGTCAAAGCTTCCTTTTATATTGTTATATCTTGTATGTAATAAATGTAATAATAAATAAATAAATAAATAAACCGACCCCAAGTGCTAAAAGCACGTTTTTTTAATAACTCTTCTAAAGGCAGATTTTTTTAATTCATTCGTGTACAGACTGTGATTCTAAAAGTGAATCCAACATTTCAGCAGGATCAGTGCCATAGGGCCGAAGTTATGACCGTCCCAAAATGTTAAAACGACCGACCCCAAGTGCTACACAACCGACCCCAAGTGATAAAACGATGACTTTTTTCAAAATTCTTCCACAGGCAGACTTTTTGATTAATTCGGGTACAGGCCATGATTATTTTTCAGTCGGCTCGATGCCAGAGAGTTTTTTTCATGTAGTGTTGTTACAAGTCCCGAAAATTTAAAAAAATTTCTTTTGAAGATTTTTTGATTGATTCCTGAACAGACCATGATTCTTAGAGAGAATTCAAAATTTCAGCAGGGTAGTGCTATGGGGCAAAAGTTATGACCGACGCTAAATGTTTAAACGACCTAACCAAGTGATAAATCAACCGACCCCAAGTGCTAAAAAGATTTTTTTTTAATAACTCTTCTAAGGGCAGATTTTTTATTCATTCGTGTACAGACTGTGATTCTAAGAGTGAATCCAAAATTTCAGCAGGATCGGTACCATACAGCAAAAGTTATAACAGACCCTAAATGTTTAAACGAACTAACACAAGTGCTAAAACAACCGACCCCAAGTGTTAAAAGCATGTTTTCTTTAATAACTCTTCTACAGGCAGATTTTTTTAATTCATTCGTGTACAGACTGTGGTTCTAAGAGTGAATCCAAAATTTCAGCAGGATCGGTGCCATAGGGCCGAAGTTATGACCGGCACCAAATGTTATAACGACCGAACCCAAGTGCTAAAACAACCGACCCCAAGTGTTAAAACGATGACTTTTTTCAAAATTCTTCCACAGGCAGACTTTTTGATACATTCGGGTACAGGCCATGATTATTTTTCAGTCGGCTCGATGCCAGAGAGTTTTTGTCGTGTTGTGTTGTTGTTACAGGGCCCGAAAATTTTAAAAAATCTTCTTTTCAGATTTTTTGATTGATTCCTGAACAGACCATGATTCTTAGAGAAAATTCAAAATTTCAGCAGGGTCGGTACCATGGGGCAAAAGTTAAGACCGACCCTAAATGTTTAAACGAACTAACACAAGTGCTAAAACAACCGACCCCAAGTGCTATAAACATGTTTTTTTTTTAATAATTCTTCTAAAGGCAGACTTTTTGATTGATTCGGGTACAGGCCATGATTATTTTTCAGTCGGCTCGATGCCAGAGAGTTTTTTCATGTAGTGTTGTTACAAGTCCCGAAAATTTGAAAAAATTTCTTTTGAAGATTTTTTTATTGATTCCTGAACAGACCATGATTCTTAGAGAGAATTCAAAATTTCAGCAGGGTCGGTGCTATGGGGCAAAAGTTATGACCGACGCTAAATGTTTAAACGACCTAACCCAAGTGATAAATCAACCGACCCCAAGTGCTAAAAAGATTTTTTTTTAATAACTCTTCTAAAGGCAGATTTTTTTAATTCATTCGTGTACAGACTGTGGTTCTAAGAGTGAATCGAAAATTTCAGCAGGATCGGTGCCATAGGGCCGAAGTTATGACCGGCACCAAATGTTATAACGACCGAACCCAAGTGCTAAAACAACCGACCCCAAGTGTTAAAACGATGACTTTTTTCAAAATTCTTCCACAGCCAGACTTTTTGATCATTCGGGTACAGGCCATGATTATTTTTCAGTCGGCTCGATGCCAGAGAGTTTTTGTCGTGTTGTGTTGTTGTTACAGGGCCTGAAAATTTTAAAAAATCTTCTTTTCAGATTTATTGATTGATTCCTCAACAGACCATGATTCTTAGAGAAAATTCAAAATTTCAGCAGGGTCGGTACCATAGGGCAAAAGTTAAGACCGACCCTAAATGTTTAAACGAACTAACACAAGTGCTAAAACAACCGACCCCAAGTGCTATAAACATGTTTTTTTTTTAATAATTCTTCTAAAGGCAGACTTTTTGATTGATTCGGGTACAGGCCATGATTATTTTTCAGTCGGCTCGATGCCAGAGAGTTTTTTCATGTAGTGTTGTTACAAGTCCCGAAAATTTGAAAAAATTTCTTTTGAAGATTTTTTTATTGATTCCTGAACAGACCATGATTCTTAGAGAGAATTCAAAATTTCAGCAGGGTCGGTGCTATGGGGCAAAAGTTATGACCGACGCTAAATGTTTAAACGACCTAACCCAAGTGATAAATCAACCGACCCCAAGTGCTAAAAAGATTTTTTTTTTAATAACTCTTCTAAAGGCAGATTTTTTTATTCATTCGTGTACAGACTGTGTTTCTAAGAGTGAATCCAAAATTTCAGCAGGATCGGTACCATACCGCAAAAGTTATAACCGACCCTAAATGTTTAAACGAACTAACATAAGTGCTAAAACAGAAAACAACCGACCCCAAGTGCTAAAAGCATGTTTTCTTTAATAACTCTTCTACAGGCAGATTTTTTTAATTCATTCGTGTACAGACTGTGGTTCTAAGAGTGAATCCAAAATTTCAGCAGGATCGGTGCCATAGGGCCGAAGTTATGACCGGCACCAAATGTTATAACGACCGAACCCAAGTGCTAAAACAACCGACCCCAAGTGTTAAAACGATGACTTTTTTCAAAATTCTTCCACAGGCAGACTTTTTTATTGATTCGGGTACAGACCATGATTATTTTTCAGTCGGCTCGATGCCAGAGGGTTTTTGTAATGTAGTGTTGTTACTAGGGCCCGAAAATTTAAAAAAAAATCTTCTTTTTGCAGATTTTTTATTGATTCCTGAACAGACCATGATTCTTAGAGAGAATTCAAAATTTCAGCAGGGTCGGTGCTATAGGGCAAAAGTTATGACCGACGATAAATGTTTAAACGACCTTATGGCGCGTTCAGACGTTTCAATTTTTGTTGATCCACTTTTATTTAACGTAAAAAGTTGAACGAGATTATGTTCACACGTTTCAATTTAAGTAGAACCGAATTTGACATTCAAGATGGCGTCAACTGAAATTGTCAGTGCGTGCGTCTCTCTAACTTCTGATGTTTTGCGAGATGAGCTAAAGATTATGAAAAAGCATAAAAAACGTCGTATTTGGGCGAGAAAATGGATCATGAATTAGGCGCATCCAACACAATATTGAAAGAGATGGAACTAGAAGACTCCGAAGGATATGGATGACAGAAAAACAATTTGATGAGCTGCTTTCCAAAATTGGCGATAAAATTTTTCAGAGATGTTTAAATTAATAATAATTACTACTAACTACAATAACCGGAGAAGCAAGGAAATAATCCATATTTCGTTAAATTAGCTTTACCATAACCTAAAAACAACAACGCCAAACGTCATACTTTGACATAGGTAGGTAGTTATTGTTATTAGATTTGTACAAAGTTTTTTTTCTTTTAATTTATGCGTATTAATGGTGACGCATGCTCTGAATATTTACCGTTATTTTTTTGTCATTATAATATATTGGGTAGGTAGTGTAAATGAAACACATATTATTTATTGCATTATCACGGGCATTTCTATTTGTGTACACTTCTTGCTTTTGATCCCAAAGACAGGGATGCATAAATCTGAACATCAAATCATCCGACCATTTCAAATATTTTTTCGTTGAAACGGATTCCATGACGATAGAACTAGGAATGTCTAACGAATATGGACATAAATATTTGACGTCTAGTTGTGCACGCGAGTAACTATGGTAATCAAGATGGCGCGATCATACTTGAACGTCAAAAGTAGACGGGCTATCAACTTTAGCTAGTCAACAAAAAACTTGTTCAACTTTGTTGAAAGAAGGTTCACACCTGTCAATATGCTTTCAAGTGTCGAGTTGATCAACTAAAGTTGAACCGTGTGAACCGGCTATTACCCAAGTGATAAATCAACCGACCCCATGTGCTAAAAAGATTTTTTTTTTAATAACTCTCCTAAAGGCAGATTTTTTAATTCATTCGTGTTCAGACTGTGATTCTTTTTCATGAATGTAGCATCGTGAGATGATTCCACGTAACAAATGTAGGGAATAAAAGGTTGATTGTTTGAAACTAATAACTTTAATCTAAATATTTTACACGCGTAAGTTTATCAAAAGGTTTGAAACACGAGGCTTTGAATGAAATCTAAAATTTTTTTTTTAATTTATTTAAATAAAGCCTACAACGAAGTTGCGTTCCCATGAGTTAGCAAAACTCATTAAGGGATCGCCAATTGGTACTTTTGAAAAGTTAAACCCAACCCAACCCAATTTGCAGACACAATATATTAAGAAAAATTTTACAAAACTTTTCACAGAAGCAACATACAGACACAACATATGAAGAATCACTTTACAAATATTTTACAGAAACATGTCTTATAAGATATTTTTATGAATTATTATAACCACCCATTTGATTTTTGTACTGTTGATGTCAAAAAGTTAAAATAAAGTATCCTCCATGATGGACTATAGAAATGCATAAAAAAAACAAAATCAGGAAAATACAATAAAAGGTACGGGCTCAAAAATAAAATTAAATAAACCATTTGGGATAGTGATTTCTGAAGTGTGTTTTATTTTTTGTAATGCGTTTATAAATAATATCCCATAAAGTATCGTAGAATAATTGCACCTAATTGTTGACATTCGAGTAAAAAGACTAATCCAATCAACAATTATTAATTTCCTTTGTAATTTCCTTGATTCGTGTACAGACCATGATTCTTATGGTAAGCCCACACTGCGGCCAACGTTCCAACTTCAAACGTTTGGACGATCGTGTGGAGGGGTGTTCGTGCGTTGGAAGTTCGAGTTGGAAGGTTGGAGTTCGCGTTGGCCCGGGATCGCCTTCGAGGCGATCCCGACGGCCAACTCACACGAACCAGCCTGCCGCAGCTGTCCACACCGTGCCGCTTGCTATTAAAATGACTATATTATTACGGAGAGTGGTATAACAATTGTTTGAAAACATGCCGTGTATATAAGTATATTATTATACGCACGTAATAATAGTAGGCAACTGAAAAAGATACAGCGTAGCTACAGCTGTTTCATGTCGCGTATTTACAAAACCTATACCGATTCAGTCGCGGTAACGACAATTTACATTTTAAATATACCTCTATATTGGTTATTTTTTATCACATTGCAAAAACAAAAATTGTTCTAAAATCTAGATAAAATAATCTTTCTGATGTTTTAGAAATTAATAATTTTATTTCTAAATATTTAAATTTTAATATTATTCCCATAGATTGTAAATACACCTCTATATTGATAATTTTTCATCACTTTGCAAAAAAAAAACTGTTCTAAAATCTATATAAAATAATCTTTCCAATGTGTATATTAGAAATTAATAATTTTATTTCTAAATATTTAAATTTTGATATTGAAAATTTAAAGCGACTGAAACGCGGTTGGGATTGTAAATACGAAGCCGGATCGGTGCCATAGGGCCGACGTTACGACCGACCCCAAATGTTAAAACGACCGACCCCAATTGCTATAACAACTGACCCCTAAGTGTTAAAACGATGATTGAAAAAAAATCTTTTGACAGAATTTTTTGATTGATTCGTCCACAGACCATGATTCTTATGGCGCGTTCAGACGTTTCAATTTTTGTTGATCCACTTTTATTTAACGTAAAAAGTTGAACGAGATTATGTTCACACGTTTCAATTTAAGTAGAACCGAATTTGACATTCAAGATGGCGTCAACTGAAATTTTCAGTGCGTGCGTCTCTCTAACTTCTGATGTTTTGCGAGATGAGCTCGAGATTATGAAAAAGCATAAAAAACGTCGTATTTGGGCGAGAAAATGGATCATGAATTAGGCGCATCCAACACAATTTTGAAAGAGATGGAACTAGAAGACTCCGAAGGATATGGATGACAGAAAAACAATTTGATGAGCTGATTTACAAAATTGGCGATAAAATTTTTCAGAGATGTTTAAATTAATAATAATTACTACTAACTACAATAACCGGAGAAGCAAGGAAATAATCCATATTTCGTTAAAATTAGCTTTACCATAACCTAAAAACAACAACGCCAAACGTCATACTTTGACATAGGTAGTTATTGTTATTAGTTTGTACAAAGTTTTTTTTTCTTTTAATTTATGCGTTTTAATGGTGACGGATGCTATGAATATTTACCGTTATTTTTTTGTCATTATCATAATATATTGGGTAGGTAGTGTAAATGAAACACATATTATTTATTGCAGTATCACGGGCATTTCTATTTGTGTACACTTCTTGCTTTTGATTCCAAAGACAGGGATGCATAAATCTGAACATCAAATCATCCGACCATTTCAAATATGTTTTCGTTGAAACGGATTCCATGACGGTAGAACTAGGAATGTCTAACGAATATGGACATATAAATGTTTGACGTCTAGTTGTGCACGCGAGTAACTATGGTAACCAAGATGGCGCGATCATACTTGAACGTCAAAAGTAGACGGGCTATCAACTTTAGCTAGTCAACAAAAAACTTGTTCAACTTTGTTGAAAGAAGGTTCACACCTGTCAATATGCTTTCAAGTGTCGAGTTGATCAACTAAAGTTGAACCGTGTGAACCGGCTATTAGAGAGAATACAATCGGCAGCAGCCGGATCGGAGCCATGGGGCCGAAGTTACGACCGACCCCAAATGTTAAACGAACAGAGGGTTTTAGTCATGAAATTTTGTTACAAGAATTGTTACAAGGGCCCGTAAAACGATGATTTAAAAAAATCTTCTTTTGCAGTTTTTTTGATTGATTCCTGAATAGACCATGATTCTTGGAGAAAATCTAAAATTTCAGCCGGATCGGTGCCATAGGGCCAAAGTTATGACCGACCCCAAATGTTATAACGACCGAACCCAATTGCTAAGTCAACCGATCCCAAGTGTTGAAACGATGATTTTTTTAAAATCTTCTTTAGGCAGTTTTTTTTATTGATTCGTGTACAGACCGTGAATCTTAGAGAGAATCCAAAACTTTTGCCGGATCGGTGGTATGCCACCAATATGTAGGGCCGTATGTTGGGCCGAAGTTATAATCGAACATAAATGTTTTATCGACCGAACCCAACTGCTAAAACAATCGACACCAAGTGTTAAAACCATGATTTTTTTTAAATACTTCTATTGGCAGATTTTTTTGATTGATTCGTGTACAGACCATGATTATTTTTCAGTCGGCTCGATGCCAGAGGGTTTTGTCATGATCGACCACAAGTGTTGTTACAAGGGCCCGTAAAACGACGATTTAAAAAAAAAATCTTCTTTTCCAGATTTTTTGATTGATTCGTGAACAGACCATGATTCTTAGAGAGAATTCAAAACTTTAGCCGGATCGGTGGCATAGGGCCGAAGTCATGCCGAAGTTATGATCGAACATAAATGTTTTATCGACCGATCCCAATTGCTAAAACAACCGACCCCAAGTTTTAAAACGATGATTTTTGTATTAATCTTGATATCTATAATGGGAAAAAATAAAGGAAAAAATAGATCAATTTTAATTAATCAAGGTTTTGCAAATTGTTATTTTAGTACGCCATACCTACATTAAAAGCAGATAATTGATATGTCATATTTAAATTGGTGGGTTATCATAATATGATGGAATGGTGACTTGAATTCTATATACCTAATTAATTGAAATTTTTATTTAACCTTTTTCAACTGAATGCGAAACACCGTCGGTAAAATGTCGAACGGTGTCGAACGCATTTCGGTGATAAATTTACAGGAGAAGTTGAATAACAAAGAAACACCGAGGATTATTTCTGAAAATTCTAGTAAATTGGATATTACCCTCATTTTCAAAAGTTTTCATATAATCTTTTTCGTATTTGGTCTTCAAAGGGTTTCTTTTGAAGGACTCAGAATTACAGCGCTAAAAAGTAGAGCTAAAATATACCCTTTTATTTTATGGATTGTGGTTGTTTGTATGTATTGCTACGAATCAATGAACATAAATGAAGACAGCATTTTAAAATTCAAAACTCTCTCATCCCTCGTGGTTTTTATATTTATGGCAATAATTAATGCCATTTCGATTTTATCTTCAGTATTTAAAAATACAGTTGCTAATTTCACACTTATCCAAAACATTGTTTATTTTGACGAGATATTAAGAATTCCTGCATCCTGGTACAAAAAAAAATAAAAAAAGACTGATAGCTATTTTTGTTTTATATGCAATTTTCTTAGCATTTATGGCGACGTGCAATATTGTATTGAAGAGCCTGCTGAAAACGAAAAATGACGGTCTCATATATATGCGTTACATTTTGGTAATGGTCGGAGATATGATAGTTTTTGAATACTTATTTGGGGTCTGGATAATAATTAATCGATTGGAATCACTTACTAATCAAATAATTGACATGGTTATGCCAGCTCTACGCAAAGAAGATAACATTAACATGGATTACCAGACTAAACGTTTAATCGAAATACCGGCGAAATACCGAGGGAAAAAGTTAGTCAAAATTTTGAAGTTGGTATCCTGCGGTTGATGTCTGTTTACGATAAGCTTGCAGATAATATTGGTATTATTAACAAAACTTATGGGATGCAGGTGAGAATAGTCATATTAATCCCTTGGGGGCCAAGGGGATACCGGTGTCCCCTATGAAATTTCAAAAACAAAAACTTTTTGTATGTGATTTTGACCCTTATGTATGAAGAAACTGTATGAAAACAAGGTCAAAATCGCTTGCGCCAAATATCCCTATAGGTAGGGTAAAAGATTTCATTCATGTGGCAACTCTAGAATGTTTGTAATTAATTTATCTGTGACTTCAGACCGCTGTCAAAACCAAAAAGTCGTGAGTTTTTGCATTTTTGTTCCTCTTTCAAATGCATACAAAGATATTGGGAGGAATGCAGATCCGGGCACCACTTTTTTTTGGCAGAAAACCATGTTTTCACCGCGTTTTAAGTTGAGAACTTTAACCTGGAAAGTGAAAAAAAGTGCGGAAAGCAATAAAAAAAAAAATGAATAAGTAATTAATTTTCAATTACGTTAAGAAAAATTTCACTTCGCCAACTAATACTGTTAGTCCACCTGCCATTTTGTCACTAACCTAAAAGAAAATCAGTGTTGCCAACTCTCAAAAATATTTATCCCTAAACTAAACTCGAAAACCCCTAGAAACCGACAAATTACTTGAAAAATTTAAAAATAATAATTTTAAAATTTTTAATTACTAGCGGCTAGGTACGCTAGGTTTGTGTAACATGGTTTGTGATTCAAAAGAAAGTGCCCCTTTATAACGCCTACTCGCGTCAAGGCAAGAAAAACATCCCAGTTTTCAAGTAGTTTAGCGGCTACGCTAGGTTTGTGTAACATGGTTTGTGATAGAAAAGAAAGTGCCCCCTTCGTAGCGCCTACTCGCGTCACGGCAAAAAAACATCCCAGTTTTCAAGTAGTTTAGCGGCCACGCTAGGTTTGTGTAACATGGTTTGTGATAGAAAAGAAAGTGCCCCCTTCGTAGCGCCTACTCGCGTCACGGCAAAAAAACATCCCAGTTTTCAAGTAGTTTAGCGGCTACGCTAGGTTTGTGTAACATGGTTTGTGATAGAAAAGAAAGTGCCCCCTTCGTAGCGCCTACTCGCGTCACGGCAAAAAAACATCCCAGTTTTCAAGTAGTTTAGCGGCTACGCTAGGTTTGTGTAACATGGTTTGTGATAGAAAAGAAAGTGCCCCCTTCGTAGCGCCTACTCGCGTCACGGCAAAAAAACATCCCAGTTTTCAAGTAGTTTAGCGGCTACGCTAGGTTTGTGTAACATGGTTTGTGATAGAAAAGAAAGTGCCCCCTTCGTATGTATACTAAAGCGCCGTTTACACGCACACTTCAGAACGATCGAATCCCGCGCCACTTCAGGCACTGGTTTGTCTAGCAGGATTGTGTATAATACCTATTATCTTTACTTTAAAAAACAATCTACGTTTTTAAATGGTTTGTCTAACGGGATTGTGTATGTTATCTTTATTTTAAAAAACATCCCAGGATTTGAATGGTTTGTCTCCATTCCAGTACCTACGCGCCTTATTATTTATTCCCTACAATCGTATCTAGGCTCTTGTATCTGGTATCCCTACCAACAAATTAGTATCAAATGGCGGACACAGGCGGACAATATCTGTTCATGAAGTGTCATTTCATACATTCTTTAAACGGCTGTATCTCCCTCAATTTTGCCGAGCGCGCCTTAATTTCTTTTTTATTCAACTTTTCCACACTTTTCTCATCTAGAAAGTGCATTTTTATTAAATTTCCAAGTGGTGCCCGGATCTGCATTTCACCCAAGATATTTATTTATTATCAATCACCTTTGAAGTGTGTTTTTTCACGTAGGATGTCTATTCAGGTTTATGTAAAAATAACAACATCAGTTCATTTTCGTATTTAAACGGATATTTAAGCAAAATTCGGGAAGCAAAATTTTCGCGCCTTTTTTTCAAATTGGGCCATGCCCTTGGCTACCCAGGGGTAAAAAATATAAATATGTGTACTTAGATGTATATTTTTCCCATCAAAATGAATTAACAATATTCGAAGTGTCATAATAAATATAGAGCATGTTATTTTTTAGTTACTTCTAATAACAGTCAACTGTTTGTTCATCACATTGACAGTTTGGAATGCCATCCTTGACGGCCTTACAGGAGAATATTACATTGTAAGTAATCATCTACGAACATTCATTTTTTTCCCGGTGTTTAACATGATTAAAAAATAGGTACGTGACAACAGTTCAGCCTTTAGAGAGGGCGTTGCTGCCAAACTTTGACAGTTTGATAGGGAAAAAATTCGGTTTAGGGGCGAGAGTCCTAGATAATTTTTTTTTTTTTATACTAATTATGGGCCGGAAAATCCGAATCTGAAAGAATTAGGCGTCGGCAAGCAATATTAACTGAATTACACGACTTTAAAATTGTCTATAAACACAAAGGAAAACCAGCCATTTTTAATGCATTGACATTACAAGTCATAGAAAAACAAGAAAGATGTTACACCACATAAAATTAAGTGTTGCCATTAAGCAAAAATATCAATAACGTAAAACTTTCTGACACGATACTTCCTCACATGATAATTCATCACATAACACATTAACCTGATGAATTATGACTATCTCAACGGCCGTATTCTTAGACCAAAAGTATGAAAATTCGTAGTCTTAAAAATGCGTAACCTAACCTAACGCTAGGTTTGTGTAAGGCTACGAACGCACAGGCAGGCGGCTTGCTTAGCGCCTAGCGCCTAGATAGGTAGTAGATAGCCGATGGATAGCCGCTTAGCGTGTATCCAGGTAAACCAACGTGTTGGTTTTTTGCCACTAGGCGCTAGGCGCTAAGCCAGCCACCTGCCTGTGCGTTCGTAGCCTAACATGGTTTGTGCCCCTTTATACCGCCTGCTCGCGTCAAGGCAAGAAAACATCCCAGTTTTCAAGTAGTTTAGCGGCTACGCTAGGTTTATGTAACATGGTTTGTGATACAAAAGTGAGTAAAATTTATAAAAAATAATTACTTAAATTATTAATTTTTGGGGATCGTTGGAAATGGTTAATACGCACTTTTTTTTAAAAATATCTTTTGATTCACCTTAATTACATTAAAAGACAACTATTTGCACTGGGGGAAGTGGAAAATATTTCATTTTAAATTTCGATTACGTAAAATTAAAATTAGCTTTCGTCTTGTGAGATTGTACGCCATTATGGTTATTATGGGTTATTAGTTCATTCGCTGTCATCACTCTGTATGTTGGTATTCCTGATACACTTGAATGTATAACGAACGGCTAGAAGATTTTGAAGGTACCACGAAATCTGGAAAGGTAAGTACTAAATTATCGGAGTTTTGGGAATAAAATGACGGAAAAAAATATGTTTTTAATTTCGGTAATTATTTTTTATAAATAATACATTCACTTTTGTATCAAAAACCGTGTTATATAAACCTAGCGTAGCCATTAAACTACTTGAAAACTGGGATGTTTTTTTGCCGTGACGCGAGTAGGCGCTACGAAGGGGGCACTTTCTTTTCTATCACAAACCATGTTACACAAACCTATCGTAGCCGCCAAACTACTTGAAAACTGGGATGTTTTTTTGCCGTGACGCGAGTAGGCGCTACGAAGGGGGCACTTTCTTTTCTATCACAAACCATGTTACACAAACCTAGCGTAGCCGCTAAACTACTTGAAAACTGGGATGTTTTTCTTGCCGTGACGCGAGTAGGCGCTACGAAGGGGGCACTTTCTTTTCTATCACAAACCATGTTACACAAACCTAGCGTAGCCGCCAAACTACTTGAAAACTGGGATGTTTTTTTGCCGTGACGCGAGTAGGCGCTACGAAGGGGGCACTTTCTTTTCTATCACAAACCATGTTACACAAACCTAGCGTAGCCGCTAAACTACTTGAAAACTGGGATGTTTTTCTTGCCGTGACGCGAGTAGGCGCTACGAAGGGGGCACTTTCTTTTCTATCACAAACCATGTTACACAAACCTAGCGTAGCCGCTAAACTACTTGAAAACTGGGATGTTTTTTTGCCGTGACGCGAGTAGGCGCTACGAAGGGGGCACTTTCTTTTCTATCACAAACCATGTTACACAAACCTAGCGTAGCAGCTAAACTACTTGAAAACTGGGATGTTTTTTGCCGTGACGCGAGTAGGCGTTATAAAGGGGCACTTTCTTTTGTATCACAAACCATATCACATAAAATTAGCGTACGTAGCCGCTCAACATCGCAGAAATAGTTGATTTATAAAAATAAAATTTTAAAGTCAAAAAAAATTTAAGCTATTAAATTTTAATCAACGCACGCAATACATGTGTATTAGATAAGTACCTACTAATTAGGCGGAATTTCAGTTTTATAACATTAAAAAACTCCCGCGCGATTTTGTCTCTAGCCGTTGGTTTTACGAGCCGAATTCCCATGAAGTCTGCTACGATTTGCTCTAGCAGGTTTTCGTAGAGTAACAAGAATACCAACATTACAAAAAAATTACATTTGAAAATAATGTTTGAAAATGGACGGTCTCGTTTCACAGAATGAAAGCTAATTTTAATTTTACGTAATCGAAATTTAGAATGAAATATTTTCCACTCCCCCCAATGCAAATAGTTGTCTTTTAATGTAATTAAGGTGAATCAAAAGATATTTTCAAAAAAAAGTGCGTATTAACCGTTTCCAACGATCCCCAAAATTTACCCTTAAATTAGTTATTGATATTATTGCTTAATGGCAACACTTAATTTTATGTGGTGTAACATCTTTCTTGTTTTTCTATGACTTGTAATGTCAATGCATTCAAAATGGCTAGTTTTCCTTTATGTTTATAGAAAATTTTAAAGTCGTGTAATTCAGTTAATATTGCTTGCCGACGCCTAATTCTTTCAGATTCGGATTTTCCGGCCCATAATTAGTATAAAAAATAAAAAAAAAATTATCTAGGACTCTCGCCCCTAAACCGAACTTTAGCCGTTTGATAGTCAAGTCTTTATCAGTTTGTGAATTTAATTATAAAACGCCAATATTAAATCATACATTTTTTTGTTGTTCTGCTAGTTAATCATTTTTTTTATTCGTCTAGTTACAAAGCAACAAAAAACCAATTAAATGCGTATCTCAACAATTCCAAATTTCTGTTATAGTTTTGTGGAACTTTATTTTATTTCCTCTCAGGAGGAAATTTTCCTCGCAATCCAAAGGTCGCGGGATCGAATCTCAGCAAAGATATTGAAATATAATAAATGTGCTATCTGCAGTTCTTACTAGGTGGTACTGCGCTTCCGAGTGTCGCCGATATTGTTTACAAATTAACAAATAAACTAAATGAATGAATAATTAACGAATAAACCAAACGAACGTTAAACTAAATGAACAAATTCTTTCCGTATTCAAACTATATTGTTAACCAATACTAATGCACCCCTTCAAAAAATCAACGAAATGAACAAATTCTTTTCGTATGCAAACTACCCTGATTAGGTCGTAGTCCGCCGTATCTCTTTTGTATTTGAATATCTTTGAATCCCAGCATGGAAAAATAAATTTTATTTGGTTAATTAGTGTAATTTCACAATTAATTTATTTAAAATAATACATAGTATATTTGCGGCACGTTCCAGAGTGGAAGATACTCTCAGTATCGCCCTGGTGTAAGGGGGCATACATTAATTATGTAAGCTCATAAGGGGGGGGGTCCAGCAAAATCTCACGTCTACTTGAAAAGAATTAGGTACGAAGTGGCCCAAATTTATCTCACGAAGGAGGGGGGGAGGGTCTGGATTAGAAGAAAAACTGCTCACGTAATTAATGTATGCCCCCTAAGACCCCCATAATACATAATTGAAACGTTGCCTGAAATGGCTTTAGCCGTGTTTGGTGACCAGATCTGAATAGCCAGGTACTTCCCCACTTTCCTCTTCCCCATCTCCTTCCCCTCCCCATTACCTTCAACCTCACAATTTACCCGACAAATGGGAGCAGCTGGGACTCTTGTGAGGTATTCACATAAAAAAGGAGGTTATTAAAAGGGAGGGATTCTATTAGAAGGTTCTGACTGAGGGTGGTTGCCCATATATGGAGACTTGAACGGCATATTGATTTCCAAATGTTCAATAGTTTAGTACGTATGGGTCTGCTTCCAGGATTCTTTGGCACGATTTGATTTGATCAACTGGTGTCTCCATAGTGTCCTACTCTTCTCGTCATACGTGGTGATGGCAGAAATACTTCAGGGCGAATACATTCAAGCCGTGATCGTCATCAACAAACTTCAGATTTACGACTTCATTGGTGAGTTCTTTTAGAATTTATAAGATCAAAGTTTAAAGATACGAGTACTTAGTGTTCAAGATTTACAGCCACACAGGTATTTTTTTAACATCAACTCCACCCAGAAAGCCCCGACGAAATAAAATTCCTCACGGCCATTTCATCTCTGGGGATGCTGTGCGGAGGGTCTTTTTGAGAGCAGGAGGGAGGAAGAACGAAAATCTTTTCACAACCAAACCGTTGAACTCAAGAATGAGTCATAAAAAAGACCTGTTCTCAAAAGATAAATAATGTCAACCAAGTATAGCTGTTGGACGCGCATTTGGCGTGTTGCCCGACTATAAGTCTGTGCCGAAGGGATAAATTACACTAGTTCGTCGGAGCATCTTCTATTAGTATTAGAACAAGGACAGCAATCCCACCTGACTTAATACATTTAAAGCTATTTAATATTTCATACCTCACAAGTGGACTACATTCTTATTTATTCGTTTTAAAGGTTTGAATTACACAAAATTAATATTGTTACTGTATACGCACACACTTGCTTTTCTACATAATGCTTTCCTTTACTTACTACATCAGACTTTTTATGATTCAGATCAGAGATTTTATGTCCGTGTTAAATCTTCCCCACGGGTAAACCTAAACCCTTTCACACACTTTTCCACAAATGATCATCTAGTCAATTCACGCTATGCAATTGCACTATATAAGTATAATAAATACAAAACAATACAAGAACAACATTTCAACCTACCAGAGACCAAATGGGAAAATAATTCACTGACTCCAGATATTTTCATATCAGAGGGTACGGCTCGGTAGAACTCCTAATTGGACCTATAAATACTACTGATCCCTCAATATAAATATTTAAAAAATCTTTTATGATTCCTACATGTATTTAAAATGACTGATTTTTGCATTTTTATATATAAATTCTATGACACATCTAATATGCCTAAATTACAATTAATCATCGTATTAACATTTTGCTAATTTGCCCAAATTTCATTATGCACATATGTGTTGTTTTCTTACGAATACTACAACAATATTTGTCATGTTATAATTAAATACTGTAATCAATTGTAAAATTTTCACGCTAGGGCTAACGCTAACCAAAATAATAATATAAAATATGCAAGTTTAAATTGGGGGAAAATCACAACATTTACGGCGGTGGTGACATCACGCCCGCCAGCATTTATACGCGATATCGGGTACCGGTGGTGGTAATGTTGCTGGGGGTCAGTAATCTACCTAGGCGGAACTGAACCAATCAGCCAAACGTTGAATCATTTGAATTTTTCTGTTTTTGTTTCAGACGAATCAAGACGAAAGCGGCTGTCCAGTTTCGAGAACCAGATAAAATCCCGTCCCATAGCACTCACAGCTTGTAGATTTTTTCCAATAGACGCCACACTTGCCTCTAATTTTATTGGAACAATTGCCACTTACACAGTCATCATATATCAAATGAAATCTCATTGAAACTGTCCAAAAAAGTATTCATTTTACCTAAGAATATCTCGTTTGAAAAAATAATAAGCGAAAAGCCACGATGTGGCTGTTAGTTCGTATGCGAATAATACTTCACTTGGAACATAAAGATTGAGTATGTGTCGTTTTATATTACATTTATAATTTCATTTACCACTGTTTGTTTCCTAAATAAGCTATAATCATGGACATCCAAATTTAATAGACCAGAAGATACAGATGAGGGGTAAAACCAAACTATGGGGGCGAAGAGGGGAAATATGACTGTGATTTGTTAAAAATTCAATCTGACAGTATATAGGCATTTCGCATTATAATATCACCATTTAGTTCTTAAAAGCAAAATCTGCTTTTGAATGAATAGACCTTTTTACATGGGAGCGCGAATTGCTCGCCACGTTATTAACATATTTGCAAAGTCCAAATGCGGCAAAGTAAAGTTCGCCACTTTTCAGAGACAAATATTTTGTTGCCGTATTTAGTTAAGACACTTTAAGAAATGTTTCATAATTTACTTACCCCTGCAACCAGCGACGAGCTCACTGGAGAACCGCCCACATTCGTTATGTTCGACATAATTTTAGGGTATAATGCATGGCACAAGTTATCATTTTGCCATGTTATTTCGTAAAATGTATGATGTGAGCTCGACGCTGGTACGGACAAGAATGATGACGTCACATTTTTTAGATTCAAGCGAGGCTCTCGTAAGCCCAGCCGCTTCCATGGAACCGTTATGGGGAGGGGGAAATAATACGCTTTTATCACTTAGGGCAGGTCCATATATATTCATATGTCCATGGCTATAATACACAGGTATTGAGGGTAAGGCTCTCGACCAGCAAACCGGAGGCTGCAGGATTAAATCCCAGTGTGCGTGAGTAAATTTTATTTAACTAATTTGTGTTATTTCTTACTTCTACAACGTAATCATTTAAAATAATGTATAGTAGAAATTTCCTGAATGGAAGTTTAACCTAAAAATGACACGTAAAAATAAATATAATAAAAACAATAATAAAATAATAATAATAAATAAAAACACGTACCTTTCTCAGTTAGCAGAGAAATTCCGTTTGCATGAGCTCTCATCATCATCTCAGGGTCCTGCGTGGGATAAAAAGAAAGCTACTATCTGATTTAAATAAAAGAACTCACATTAAACAAAATGTACTTGTTATTATTGACAAGCAAAAACATAATCTACATAAATACCTTTGTAAACTCAAAAAAATGTAGAGAGAGAGAGAGAGAGAGAGATAATTCAGTTATTTTAGTAGAATCCACTCCAAATGATCATTCGTAGCTTGCCATAGTTAAAATGGCGCACCTCTTCTAACCTCAGCGACAAGGGCTCCAGATAGCTGGAGAAGAGCCCCAGAGCTGCCGCTTCGCAAGCCCATGACACCGTGAAGCATCCAAGATTCCAGTCCATCCACAAAGGCCCGCTGATCACAATGCGTCCAATGGCCATCTTTGAGCATTGAAAGTATAGTTCTAGATTGTTGATGTCATTTTAGAAGCGCCTGCAATCTTCATCAAAGTTGTCCTCGGTGATATTGGATTGTACGTGGCTGTAAACACGCCCGACCAAAACATCAATGTATCAAGCTGTGATCAGTAAATCCCAATGGCTATTTATCGGTGGGTTGTTTGCCGCGAAATTACGAGCGTCAAGCAATATTTCTTCACAGCACTAATTTGAAGGTGTAGTCGCATAATATTGCAAATTTACACAATCATTTACGAGTATAAAAACTCCTTACAAATCAAACTTCCGACCTATCCATTGTTCTGTCATGACGTCGCCCTTGCAACCGTTTTTGTTTTTTTTTCTTTTTTTAAAAACAATCGAGCAACGTCCAGGATATTTGAATATGTTATCAGTCGTTCCAACGCCACGCCGAAATTAATAATACTCATTCTGAGCAAGAACTGACTGAATAACTACCATTAAAATAATTACGTTACACTTTTTACCTCCCAACACACCCCAATTGGGAATGTCATGGGCTCACTGGATCAAGACGGTTGGGAGCAATTAGGACTCTTCTGCGGTGTTCATGTAAAAATAAATCATGAAAATGAAAAAAAACGGTTATATTTTTTAAGACATTACAACGTGCAGTATAATAACAGTTCCTTTCAAGCATAATGTTAATGCAATGCTCCGAGGGAGTTCGGCTGGAGAGATTTAAATGAAATGTGGTATATGTTATGAACTAATTAATCATAATTTGCAAAAAAACAGTTAGTGGGTTGTTTTCACAATGTTTTTTTTAGCTTTTTTTTTGTTTCTCCCTATCCCCATATGGGGGTCAGGCGCGTAGCTACCTAGGGGCTACGCGGGGCAGTGCCCCGGGGCCCTCAAGCTCAGGGGGCCCTCGAATCCTTACCAGAAATCTCGATCAAACTGAACTTTTTGAAATTTCTCCCATTTTCAAAATAAATATGACAGGTTGCAACCCCACTTTAATCATGACAACTCAGTTGAGAGAAATTCAAAAGTTATGCCTAGGGAATTCCCTAAATTCTTTCTGTAGGTTGGCAGTGTTGTCAATTTGACAGATTTGATATGTGCGTCATTCCCCAACGACACTTGTAGCGTATCAGCATGTTTCTCTTTCCTTTTATTTTACTTTCGAATTATTCAAGTGCAAAAACTGCAAGAGAAATATGGTATTGATACCCATTTTGAAGAAAAAAGGCAAAGAAAAGTTAAAAAACATTTTGATGAATTAGCTGCTGATCACCGATTTCCAAACCGAGAAAAAATATTTAAAATTGAGATTCTCAATAATGTACTAGACACAGTAATATCTCAATTAGATACACGTTTTATTGGTATGAGTGCAGTCTGTCATATATTCGATTTTCTAACACCAACATTTTTATTACATGTTGATGAAGCAACTTTGTTACAAAATTGTGACGAATTCCAAAGAAAATATTCAGATATGATAGGCCCTTGTTTTTCACTTCAATTTATTAATATTTACCATCTAGTTTTACCTCAACTAAATCAAGCATGGACTGTTCACCAATTGTGTAAGGAAATAATGAGCAAATATGGAGTGCTAGAATGCGACCTAACGGAAGTATTTACAGCAATGTTATTATTCTTTACAATTCCTGTCATTTCTGCAGCAGCTAAAAGGTCATTTAGCAAATAAAAAATAATAAATAATTATTTAACTCTCGACAGGCCAAGATGCCAAACATGACGTCCGTAACCGTGGGGGTCGGCTGATGACCCCATTTTTTTCTAAACTTTTAAACCAAAGAAAACACCTTTTCTTTTTTTGATATATTTTTTTTGTTATTTATGTTTTTGCAGGGAATATTACCTACCTATATTTGACAAAATATTTTTTCCTGCGATCAACGATTTTTTCACATTTTTTTTAAATGGCATATTATGTATTAATCCTTTGCGCAGGAATACCTAAAATACAAAAAATATATTTCATGTATTTAAGTAGATATAAGAAGGAGAGTTATTTTGGGGTCTATCTTCGGCCCCATTGGCTGCGGGAGAGTTAAGAAATAAGATGGGCCAAACTCGACTCCGACATTTATCGCTAATAGCAATTGAAAACAAAACCGCATCAAGCCTGGATTTAAACGAAGTCATTGATACTTTTGTGAAAACTAAAGCTAGGAAAAAATTGTAAATATAATTGTTATTTAGTCAGTTGGTAGGCTCGACCTTTATATAATAAACCCTTGAATCTTCTCTATTTAGTTTTATTAGCCAAACCTACACCAAGTATTAATTGTAATTTATGTTGTTACTGTTTAATATTTTTATTACCTGCCCTGCAGTGCACAAAAAAGAGCTTAAGTAGCTTAGCATTTTTAAAGTATTTGTATATTTCATATTTTTATTTGATAAAACCTAATCAGTTTACATAGCAGTGGGGCCCCATTTTTTAATTTGCCCCAGGGCCCTTGGTTACCTAGCTACGCCACTGATGGGGGTGTGCTGGACCTCGTCCCTGCTTCATCTTTAGTTACATTATTAATTTTGCAGATCCTTCTCAAATCTATCTGCGCCTCCCCCAATGACTTGAGGCTTGAGGCTTGATCAGACGACCTTGACTGTCCTTTGTCCTGCCCAAAGATATTCAAATACAGAAGAGATATGCTATGGTGTCCGCGCAACTGTCGCCGGACTACGCGCTAATTAGCGTAGTTTTCATACAAAAAGAATTTGTTCATTTCGTTGATTTTTTGAAAATGTGCATTAATATTGGTTAACAATATATTTTGAATAAGGTAAGAATTCGTTCATTTAGTTTAACGTTCGTTTGGTTTATTCGTTAATTATTTGTTCTTTTAGTTTATTTGTTAATTGGTAAACAATATCGGCGACACCCGGAAGCGCAGACCCACATAGTAAAAACAGCAGATAGCACATCTACTTATATTTCAATATCTTTGGTCCTGCCTCTGACTACCCAATGCTGAATTTTCTTTTAGTCTTCGGGTATTTTACCCCAAATATTCAGTTAACATTCTTTGAGGCTTCACTGAGTGGTTGGCTAAGGGACACGGAAGCTAAGTGTAGTTTATGGTCAGACCGAAAGCCATTCACATTTTTTGTTGGTACTTGCCAATTGATGTGAGATTTATTGTATTACTTATGTTCTCTATTTTATGCAGGCGCTTGCAGGTTTTTACAGATGCAATGCCGCCTCACGGAGCATCATGAATGATTTTTTCTTTTGCCCTGTTGAATTTTTTGTCTTTGTCTTACTAACCTATTTGTTTGCATTTTGTTTTTCCTGTTAAGCACTTGCATACTGCTTACTAACACCGTATTCAGGGACACTGGAGGTCTAGATTCGTTCAAAATAAATAAATGTAGCTTCGTTTAACAAAAAAATTAGAATCTTGCGAGAGCCTTGAAGGAATAACCATCTGTTACTTATACCATGGCGGGTAAGTGGTGGATAACCTCCACCGTTTTTGTCGCTAAGCGAAAGATGATCCCGTTAGGTTGGGAGAACCGTCAAATCGAATAAATCTCTATGAATCGCAAACGTTTTCTACGCCGTTTTAGATAATTTAAAGTTTTTATCTATAAATGATATACTAACAACACCATCAAATTATTGTGTTCCAAAATGTATTAATAGGGGTGGACATAATAGATTAATTGCACCAAACATTTGAAGTGTGCAACCACCTAAGATTAATTGTAACCACTCGTCCTTTGTAGACCATAAATTTATTTGCAGGGGACGCAGTCATTTAATGTAATATCATCTTCTCATAATTGAATCCCCAATATAAATAATTAGTATAATGGCCCCATATTTTTTATTTATGTAAATAAAAATCAATTGTCTAAAACACAAATTCTCAACCTTTTTTTGCCCACCGCCCACTTTGAGAATATTTTTATTTCTGGCGCCCCTTAACTCGTGAATCCGAAACAGCAATTGACCACAATGGGGGCGGAGGCGTAACGGGGTACCACGTCAGGGTTACATTTGCCACAAAGGAGGGGCGTAATGGGATAGGAAAAATATTTTTGTAGATGGATGGCCTATAATGGGATGGGATGGGGCAAGATAGAATGGGGTGGGATGGGTTTCTCTGGGTCTCTTACCGCCCCCCTGAAAGTCTGATTCGCCCCCCCAATTTTCTCTTGGTCTTCTACCGCCCCCTGAATGTGCAAAACGCCCCCAAGGGAGCGTTATCGCCCACCCTGAGAACCTATGGTCTAAATGTATGTAAGCGCACAAACGCAAACGGGAATTTAATGTTTGCATGCTCGCGAAGGTTTTAATATATAAAATATTGAAGGTTTTTATATAGGTTTTATACAGACTTCACAAAATCATTTGACAAAGTCGACCATGATATCTTATTAAAAAAATTGAGTGACATCGGATTTTCTTGCTTTCGTAGCTAGCTACTTACCAATCGTCGTCAGTATGTCAGTTACAAATACCAGCTCTCTCACGAATACAAAACTAACTCCGGAATTCTCCAGGGATCAAATCTAAGACCCCTCCTCTTTCTTTTATTCATTAATGATATAGGCAATACCGTTAACCGCTCAAAATATCTGCTCTTCGCTGACGATATCAAACTCTTCAGAGCTATTAAAAGTCATATCGATTCCATTCTTCAGCAGAATGATCTTGATTCTCTTGTCAAATGGTCAGAATTAAATAACTTACCCTTCAGCATCCAGAAATGCAGTGTCCTTACGTTTACAAGATCCAAAGATACATTTCTATTTCCATACCACAGTAATAAAAATATATTAATACGCAAAAACGAGATTTGCGACCTAGGCATGATTTTCGAAGCAAATCTCTCTTTCAAATCCCATATATCTGACATTGTCTCCCGCGCCAACAAAATGCTTGAATTTGTTCTTCGTAATGCGCGATCATTTACTAATGGAATTGCAATACGAAGCACTTGTCCGCAGCATCCGTCCCTTCTAATCAAAACCATTTCCTAGAAATAGAAAAAGTACAAAAAAAGTTTATGCGTTACCTTTATATAAGGGAATATACATACTCCCCATTCCTGTATCCATCATTGTTCTTAACAGGAATGCTCGATTTTAACACCCAATGTACTTACTACTAGCTGTAGGTGTAGGTGTCGTCCAAGGCCGTAGCCAGCGAAAAATTTCGGGGGGGGGTTTTGTTTGGTGGAACAGTGTTTATAATCCAATCAGTTAGGGGGTAAAAAAGGCCTTAAAAAAGTTTTCGACCTTGGGGGGGGGGGTAGAGCTCGGGCCGCCATCTTGGATTGAAGGCGCCAAAATTTGGTTTTCTCAAAATAATTCCTCGAAGACTAAATTAGGGGCCGTTCAAGTATTACGTAACGCAATTGGGGGGGGAGGGGGGGTCTGGTGAAACGTTACGGGGGGGGGGGGGGTTCGAAGGACGCGTTACGTAACATGTTTTTCTTTATTTAAATAAAAAACTAAGGAATTGAAATCTTCCAAGTTGGCAAGCCTTTTAGTTTATGTTGTACGGGGAATTCCTCGACTGTCTTGTGCGTCATTTTCATTTTATTTTCGTTGTCAGTATTCGTTAGTGTTTTAAACACGAAATACGCATAAACACAATTTGCTGTAGTCAGTGTTGTTAATGTGAGTTTTTAGCAATTATAATGTCCTCCAAACCTGGAGATTTACATCATCAGCTGTTATTGGCCTATAAAGGCTCTCATGCTGACTTGCCAGCGCAGCGCAACCAAAAAATGCCAACCAAATTTAGAAGACAGCAAAAGAAAAATTAAAAAAAAAAAAAATTATGCAACATATGAATGATGTTATACGAGAGTTTTTAGTAAGAACAACGCTTTTTAGTTATTACACAAAGGTTAGTTTACTGCTAAAATTTAATAATATTACCTAAAGCTAGGTTTCGTAGTACATGCATAGTTAAACATGTGATTTTTCATGCCTCTTTGTAGAACACGAATAGTTGCAGTAGAAACATGTAAGTGGTTTTGTAGCACTGTGAGTCAGCAAATGATTTCTAAGAAGTTCCTTTGTACAACATGAATAATTGCAGTCGGGACACGAAAAAGGTTTTGGTCCAGTGTGGGTAAACATGTGAATTTTTAGATACCGTTTTGTACCACCTGAATGGTCGCACTCGGGACAAGTAAAAAGTTTTTCATCACTGTGAATTAGCAAGAGCCGTTTTAGTTTTTTTTTTCGAGAAGAAGAATAGTTGCAGTCAGGGCATGAAATGGGTTTTTCACCACTGTGAGTAAACTGTCGGAACATGAAAAATGCTTTTCTTCACAATGAGTAGAGTCAGCAAAAGAATTCTTGGATATCCCTTTTAAGAACACAAATAGTTGCAGTCAGGACATGTAAAAGGTTTTCTCTTCTGTAAATCGCACGGTGGATTTATAAATTGTCCTTTTGAGAACTTGTATAACTGCATTCTGGACAGGAAAATGGTTTTTGGCCACTGTGAGTTAACATGTGATTTTTGGTGACTCTTTGTAGAACATGAATAGTGCAGTAGAAACATGTAAAAGGTTTTGTATCACTTTGAGTAAGCAAATGATTTTTAAGAAGTTCCTTTGCACTACATGAATAATTGCAGTCGGGACATGAAAAAGGTTTTTGTCCAGTGTGGTTCAACAAGTAGTGAACTTTTGGATACCGTTGTGTAGCGCATGAATATTCGCAATCGGGATAAGAAAAAGGTTTTTCGTCACTGTGAGTTAGCAAGTGCCGTTTTAGTTATTTTTTTTCGAGAAGTAGAATAGTTGCAGTCAGGACATGAAATGGATTTTTCTCTACTGTGGGTAAACATGGGTAATTTTTAGATTTCTCTTCGTAGTGCATTAATAGTTGCAGTCGGAACATGAAAACGGTTTTTCTACACCGTGAGTCAGCAAGTGACTTCTTAGATATCTCTTTAGAGGACACGAATAGTTGCAGTCAGGACATGAAAATGGTTTTTATCTTCTGTGAATCATACTGTTGATTTTTAAATCTTACCTTTGAGAACTTGCATAACTGCATTCGGAACGTGGAAAAGGTATAACTCCACTATGAGTCAGCTTGTGAATCATAGTGAAGTAAAGTTTTCTTCTTTTCTTCTTCAATTTTCTTCAATCTTCAATTCCTTCAACGTTATGGACATAAAACAGCTCTACTCAAGATCCATATTTCTTAATTTACACAAAAACAACAAAACACCATACAAAGCTACACAAACAATACACAATACCCGAGCCAAAAACAACGAACTTCTCCAAACTCCTTTTTTCAAAACCACCTTCGGGCAAAGACACTCTAAATACTCTCTAAGACACGTAAACTATACAATACACTACCAACTACGATCAGACAAAGTGACTCCTTTACAAAATTCAAACAAGATATTAAAAAATGGATTATAAGTATTGTACGCCACACTATCACAAATATCTGTAAAATAAATCACACATAGACAGAAATAACTATTCACATACAACCTAACCCTTATAAAATAAATGAAAATAATGGAATCCTGTCAAATTTAACCTATAAATAGATTAGGCAGAATTTATTTCATTACTTCATCTCCAACATTTTTAAAATAACTCTCTTTAAAAGATTTACCACCCGTCCAATCACCCTTCTGTTTTAATTCTTTTCATAATATGTATTTTACCTGAAATATCCTTGTAACTACTATATTCATTTATATACCTGTACGCCTGTCTCGACACAGGTATACCCTAGTGAGACAGGCATACAAATAAAAACCATTGTAAATATATTTTATTATAGATAAAAAAATAAAAATAAAAAGTGTTGCTCCACAGGGAAAACTTAGGGAAATTACTTTCCTCAGTGCCTCCTCACTAAAGCTAATTTAAAAGAAAGTATGTGTTGTAAAACCATGTAGGTTTATTCTAGGTCAGACAGTGTTAAATTGTGGAGATCTGGAAGGAATACAAGGCCGATAAAAATAATAATATTCTCAATTTTTTTCAAAATGACAATATGAATATATAAAATATATATAATGTATCGCGAGTTAGAAATCTCTTGTTTTATTTATTACCGTAAATAAAACAAGAAATTTCTAACTCGATGAAAGATAAAATCAAGAAAAAGGGTATTTAAACGACATTTCAGTACGTTGCGCAACTTAATTGTGACTTTCGGGTAAAAATTGTTACTTGGGTGTTACGTAACGCTTAGGGGGGGGGGGGGGGTTGAACAGGAAAACGTTACGGCGCGTTACATGGGGGGGAGGGGGGGTCAAAAATCTCTTCAAAAATTGCGTTACGTAATACTTGAACGCTCCCTTACGAACTGTTTTTGTTCGAAGTTTTTTTTATAAGTCTTACATTCTATAATGACTTACAGCTGTAGAAAGAAGAAAATTTTAACAAAAAATGGTAAAACTCAAGTTTTGTTGATACATTTTGTAAGAACAATATCATTTTAACGTTTTTCCATTGGAGGATTGACATTAACCAAACCGTTTAGTCTTTCCTGGAATTTCTGAGCCATTTCAGAAAAGAGACAGTCGTGTCAGGGGTACATGTGGAAACAGGCAGTGTCACCAAGATTTTTAAATGTTTGTGAATGTTTGGAAATAAGGTCTGGTCCTGGTTGCATTTTCCGAGAGCTTTAATAGCACATGTTGGTCGATTTAGTTCAGATTCTTCCAGCCATTTTATCTCTCACTTTTCTAATTCAGCTTTTACAGAGTCGCATTCCAAATATTTTTTATAGAGCTCTTAGTAGTCTTCTTGATAATTAAGTTTTTAAATTAATTTTTTCTCAATATTTTCTTTTAGGCATTTGGTTCGTTTTGCCAAGGACTTCATAAAATTTCCAACCGATTTTATAGTACCAATAATATTTCAAATAGGCTGAACCTGACAAGAATGACATTCAAAAGAGCCAAATTCAACTGCAGTGAGCTGCAATGAACGTATAAGGCTTCTGGATGTGACTCACTAATTACTGCCGCCACACCTTTAAAACTTCCTTTCATCAAAGAAGCTCCATTATATCCTTGTCCGATTAAATATTCGCAACCTACATCCAAAGATTTTAATTTAGATAAAATTGCATAAGCTAAATACTTTCCTGTTGTATTCTCAACTGTTACAAAAGTTAAAAAATCTTAATGCAAGATAAAATGTGTTTAAACTTAAACTTACTAAAAAAACCTTCCACGGCCGATAATAACCTGTGTTGCTGCAACAACATAAATAAAGCCCGTATACAATAAAACACGATCTGTTATTAATATGCTTTCTTCCGCGGTCAAGGTGTAAAAATGCATTTTACATCTAAATACATTTTTGAATGCATTTTACACCTGACAACGTTGTGTATGGTTATAATTTACTTGGTAAAAATGGTTGTTTTAATTCTTCTCCGCAAGGGGCGTTATTGGCGTGCCTGCACATTTGTCCTCAGCGGCCCGCGCTAAAAAAAGGGTTTGGTTTGTTCATGGCGGGATGTCGAAAATTTTGTTATTAAATATTGTGATTTTACTAAATGATTTCTATTATAGTGACCAATTCACTCTTCTTTCATATAATTGATATATTTACCGTGTTTTTTTCATCAGTTTTAGTCAAGTTATTAGCGCAATAATCGTACTTTGAAAGTTGAACTGTCAGAAAATTGTTTTATAGGTTACATAAAAATTCAAATTTACATTTTGGGATCTTTATTTTCCAAAATTAAGATCTTTATACTCCAAAATTCGTTCAGAAATCATTAACAAAACAGTCGTACACATGAGATAAACTACCCTCTCGGGTCAGCAATGCATATTTCTTTCCAAGAACATTTTTTTTAATTAGAAATGTTTTCAGATACACGCTCGTTTATCAATTGAATAAAATTTTCTTGGGGTTTTTTAGTAAGGCTGATTATCTTTTAGCTCTGCATATCTCACACTGATAAACTTCTGTTGTTGTCTTGTAGTGAAACATCAGTAGTTCCACCAACAAGGACTGTAAAACATTTTGCAGAATTCAGTCTTTGCACCAATTTTTTTCTGGACAATTTCACCACAAATTGCAATAAGTTAATTTTGTACAATCAGGCGTCGGTAGCGTTTAACATCATGTGTGTGTGTTTTAGTGTGCTTTATTAGATTTCGGGGGGGGATCAAACCCCCTTGATCCCCCCCCCTGGCTACGGCCTTGGTGTCGTCCAAGAAGTGGTGTACATGAACTATTACAGTGGGCCACTGCAAGCAGTGGCGTAGCGTAAGTTTTTAGTGAGCTAGAATGCTAAGATTGAAAAATACGACATTGCTGATGTTGTTGTAGTAGAAAATGATTTTTTTTTTTTTTTAAATTTCAACTTTTTGTATGAGATTTTTCAGACTGAAAAAATTCTGAATTCTTCATACAAAAAGTTAAAATTAAAAATATCTCGGCAAAAACAGCTCAGCGGGCCGGATCCGGCCCGTGGGCCGGCGGTTGCCCATGTGTGTTATAAATAAATAAAATTCTTGCACTAACTTGCATTTTTATTTAGTTTCCACAAATCTATGAATGTACGAGTACATACACAAATAAAATATTATATATCTGTAACGGATGTGTTGAACAATTTGTGACGTGGTTACAGAAAAAAGATTCGAGCTTATGTCGTGGATGAACAAAACCACGGATCTCCCAAAAATATGTGAATTCCATGTAAAATGCTTAGGTCAATGAAAATGCTTGTAATGATTGTATTTCTAAATAAATAAATCGTCGTAGTGAGGGTAAGCGATCAGGCAGAAAGAGGGCGCTGTCACTCGATTCTAGGAATCCGGCGCGGGCACAGTTGCAGCGGTAGACACGCTGCCGTTGTCACAGCCCCGATAAATACGAGCTCCAAGCTCTTTCAAGTCCGTTCCCACTACCACTCATCTTGTCAACAACAACTCTATCTGCTTGCCCGCCCGACCTCACTCTGACCCTGCAACCATTCGCCTCGTTTTTTATTGACCATCGCTTCACCCTGGACCACGGATACTCTACACTCTCTGGAACAGCTCTAAACCGGGCAACCGAGAAGATGTTCCCGACATGTGGCGCCTCCGTGGATTGGAACCTCCAGCCTCTTACAGTTCTTATGTGACTCACCCTGTCTGGCACAAATTTAAACATCGATATAGGTTAGGGAACGTACCCATACTACGTGACCTCTTCGGGGGGGGGGGGGGGGGTCTTCAAAATATCACACTTGGTACAAATTTGCTTAGGATTTTGGTCACCGGGGGGGGGGGGGGGTAAAAATTGCAAAAAAATTGGTCACGTAGTATGGGTACGTTCCCTTACTACGTTATTATTGTTACTAAATTATTAATATAAATATTATTGCAAAAGTCCAGTCAGTTATGGATAATTGTCATTATTACCCATCAATAGGGCATTTTTCGATGCCTATCTCACTAGGATATACCTGTGTCGAGACAGACTTAAGAGGAACATAATGTGTTCACGCTTAGTTACATGAATATTTAAGGTTAAATACATTTTTAATTTATTGAAGCATGTTAGGACGTACATTCCTTTCGAATCCTCCATGATGACGTACATACGAACTCCTGGTTTTACACACACGAAAATTACTATTTATCGTAGAGTTTTATTATTTTTATACAAAATATACCAAGATAAGTACAATAAAGCTGAGGAGTAAACAAACCATTTTGTTATTATTATTAGTTATCCACTCAAAATGTTTAGAAAATCTACCAGGAGCACATAAACTTGAAGAGGAACCTTATCCTAGAGTTTTGTTATTTTTAAACGACTTCAAAAAGGAGGAGGTTCTCAATTCGACTGTATTTTTTTTTTTTTTTTTTTTTTTATGTTTGTTACGCCAGAACTTTTGACTAGGTGAACCGATATTGATAATTCTTTTTTTATTTGAAAGCTGATGCTTCCCGTGTGGTCCCATTTTAATTTGGTCCAGTTCCGACAATAGCATCCATGAGAAAACCATATAAGTCTTAAATTTGCATAAGTATGTGCGCGACAAATGGACGAATAACTCAATATCACGCCAACCGATTTCGATGATTCTTTTTTTATTGGAAAGGGTGTACTTCAAGGGTAATTTAATGAGAGTTTGGTTAGGTTCTGATTATCGGATCCATGACAAATTAACGAAACTCGGCCGAATCTCTTAATTTGACCTTAACGTCGCTTTGGTCAAATTATGTCTGTCTCATATGAGCAGTACGTTTAGTAGGTTTACCCATATTCAGACAAATTATTTAGTGTACTTCAGATTCACTAAAAATCAAAAAATAAACAAAAATTTTAACAAAACAAAAAACGACTTCAAAAAATGCACTAAGGGAACGTACCCATACTACGTGACACTTTTAGGGGGGGGGGGGGTCTTCAAAATGTCACGCTCCATACAAATGAGCGGCAGGTTGCTTAGGATTTTGGTCACCGGGGGGGGGGTTAAAAATTGCAAAAAGTTGGTCACGTAGTATGGGTACGTTCCCTAAAAAGTAAAAAAATAATTTCGTATTCTTCTACAACTTATAATCAACTTACTTTTTCTAATCATCAATATGTAGGTACGATTGTTATTTTTGGAGTCGGTGTCCCGGTACCCGGCCCGGCGGGTTCACTTGACAGCTCCCCGCGCCGCCGCGGCTCCGCTTTCGCCTCGTCAAGTCGCTTGTGCGATACAAGCACACCTCACCTATAACTATGTAGGTATGTAGTTACAAACCTACCTTGACTGACACCGATTCCAAAAGTAACAATCGTACCTACATATTGATGATTAGAAAAAGTAAGTTGATTATAAGTTGTAGAAGAATACGAAATTATTTTTTTACTTTTTAGTGCATTTTTTGAAGTCGTTTTTTGTTTTGTTAAAATTTTTGTTTATTATACAAAATATACCAGGAGTACATAAAGCGGAGGAGGAAACCATTTTTTTATTATCATATTAGAGTTATCCACTCAAAATGTTTAGAAAATCTGCCCAGGAGCACATAAACTTGAAAAGGAACGATATTATTATAAATATTAGAAATAGACGCCTTTTGAAATATAAATTTGCAATGTACACTACCTTAGAGTTGTGAGGATTGCAAACTTGAAATACGTCAGGTGCAAAATTTAATAATGTTTTCTCTTCAATCTCTTGTGCTCCTGGTAGAAAGTTCATAAATATTCGATTTTGTAATGGGTTGGTTGGAAAATGTTCATACTGAGACTGTTTTTCACTTACCGTTCGGCATTTCATCTGTCTGTAAATTTGTTTGTACATTCCATTTCCGGTTTCAAAAATCTGCTGCATCCACTTTATTATTCGAGTAAGCCTTACTGTGACTAGATGGCTAACTTTGACCAGGTGGATAACTTAGACTAGATGGCTAACTTTGACAAGGTGGATAACTTTGACCAGGTAGATAACTTTGAGTAGATGGCTAACTTTGACTAGGTGGCTAACTTTGACTAGATGGCTAACTTTGACTAAATAGCTAACTTTGACTAGATTTTTCTTCTTAGTAGGTTCCTCATTGCTGAGGTCGTGACCCCTACTCCAATTGCCTTTATTTCACTGTACACGGCCAGGCACTGGCAAAATGAAGAATTCCACAGCTACGATTTTAATACGTTATTTTTTTCGGGGTATTATACCCTTCTTTCAAAGGCGGATCCAGCTTTGGTGCCAGGGGGGGGTCAAATAGCGCCAGGGGGGGTCACACAGTCGTGGTCAAGTCACAAGCAGTTATAATTTAATTTTAATTATAATAGATACAAGTAAAAAGTAGGTCCACCTAGGTCCTGGACCCTGCCCAGGGGGGGTCATGACCCCATGACCCCCCCCCTGGATCCGCCCTTGCCTTCTTTAGCCAACATTTTGGACAGCGTTACCAGTAACTATTTTCTTTTCCAAAACCAAACAACTTTGACAGTTTCTGAAGTAAAACTTCTTTAGCACCTTTGTGATTTGAAACTCGATGAAATGAAAAAAGCGACACTAAAAAGAGACAAACACATACATTTATAGGATTTAGCCTGCGAGAGAATGAAAGAGTATAATCGGTATCCTCTTTGTGCTGTGCTTCTTAGCCTCCCCACTCTTGTCTAACTTAGTTTTCTGAAGGTTTCACTTCTACCGCGTGTGAATTGCACACTCTGTTTTTTTTTTTCATTTTACTTCATTTGTTTTACATTGGACTTGCTTAATATGCACTTTATTTCAAAAACACTTAATATCTTATATGTTTTTAGATTTTCACGGCCAAAAGTATTTTCGCTATTTGTTTTTAGGGTGTTATGCCATGTGCTACCTTCTTCTTTAGCCAAAATTTTGGACAGCGTTGCAGTTTCCATCATCAGGGCAGATCCGGCAGATCTGCAACTGCAACGCTGTCCGAAACGTTGGCTAAAGAAGGAGGTAGTGCAACACGGCATTACACCCCGAAAACAAATAACGAAAACACTTAATATCCGTTAGATAATGATGGGAAGTAAGTATTTCAGTTTCCGGAATTGTAAAATAATAGTAATCAACTTTATATATTAGAAAAAGATTAGCCATGACAAAACGATAAGTGTGCAGAAGGAATACATTATAGTCTAATTTTGAAATAGTTGGCCTCATCGTAACTAAAGACATTTATCTTAGTACTTACTACAGTCTTTCGTGTCTAGAATGGACAAAGTATGTATGAAGAATGAGTTAATGATGAATGATAAGTCTAAATTTTTAAATTAAAGTCATGGTATTTGCAAGAGAGAGTATGAAAACAATGTGCAACATAGTTGTGAATGGAGTATTTGGAGCAGGTGGATGAGTTTGTGTACTTGGGAAGTATGTTTACGAGAGTTGGGAAGGCTGATAGAGATATCGAAAGAAGGGTAAATGCAGGCAACTCTATTAATGGAGGACTGAACGCCGTTGAAGCCAACAAAAAAACTGTCCAAAGAAGCGAAGTTTGCTATTCATAATGGAGTACTGGTACCTACCCTGATGTATGGCAGTGAGACATGGAACTGGCAGAGGTAGGATGAAAGTAGTCTGAATGTTGTGGAAATGAGATCCCTGAGGCATAAAACCATGTATGATCGTGTGAGAAATGTGGAGATCCGCGAAGAATGCAAGGCTGATGTAAGTGTAATGAGTAAAATTAAGAAAGGGAGGCTCAGATGGTTTGGACATGTAGAGCGAATGAACGGGGAAAGGAGTGTAAGGAGAATATATGACGCAAATGTGAATGGTAGAAGAAGTTAAGGACGCCCGAGGAAGACATGGCACGACCAAGTGATCAGATACTTGAGTCGGGACATGTGAAGAGTCGGAATAATAGAAGAGCGTGTATGAGACAATGTATGAATGTGAACGAGGCAAGGAGTGTGTGCCAAGATCGAGTTGTTTGGCGGTCCGTCCTCTCTGCGGGGAAACGGCGTGATGATTAGTTAGTTTATATTATTCTTAAGTCTTCAATATAGAAATATTAACATAAAATAAATAAATTAAGTACCAACATCATTTCTGTGGGAAAGGTAATGCCGCAAATCTAAAGTGATAAGCCAGATAATTATGTATCATGAGTAACCCAACTTTTGTTGTGACTTTTGCAGTTGAAACGAAACTTCAGATCATACATATAATAGGTATGTGATTTACAATATGAAACACATGTTTTACTCAGGCACCTGGTATGCGAGTACTAAGAGCAAATATTTCATTACGCAAATAATGAAGAATCTTTTCTTACTCACTGATTTGGCACCCAACTATTTTTTGTTGTTTATTTCATTGTGTTATTCGATACAGTAAAATTCGTAGTCTTTATTAGATGCACACAAAATGTCGTTATGTATTATTAATATGGAGGCGAGCTGCGCAGGTCAAATGTGCTCTCTCTCTCTCCACCTCTCTCTGTCTCTCCGCCTCTCCATTTCTACATCTCTCCATCTCTCAATCTCTCCGTCTCTCCATCTCTCGGTCTCTCAATCTCTCCGTCTCTCCACCTCTCCGTCTCTCCATCTCTCCGTCTCTCCATCTCTCCATCTCTCCGTCTCTCCATCTCTCCGCATTTTTACCTAGCCGTACAAACCTCAGTACGGGACAACTTTGGTTTCCAATAATACTCCGGAAGCTAGTTAACAAAGTCAAAAAATTAAGGAGTTCACCTAGATCCTAGATTAACAAAGGACGAATTGTTTAAAAAAATTTGAACAATTCATCAAATTTAATATTAGGTTAATTTTCAAGCTCTGTGTTTGTTCTATTCAAGTTCTATTGTTATATCAATATAGGTCTATAAAACTGAAATAATCACAGAAATTGAATAGAACTTTAAAAATTTGAATAATTGTTCAAATATTTTTATAAAACCCACCATAAGTGCTTGGCATCAACTTTTTGATATACAACATGATGCCCCAGGAATCTGCATCCACATCCCATCAACTACGGAGATAAATTTAAAAAAATAAAGTTATAAATTTATTTTTTAATTTAAAAATTAAAGTTACAACTAATGCTAACTATATAAATTGTTTAAAATAGTTGAAATATCAACCTCCAACTTAGTCCTATAATAATTATGTACAAAATATTCTCACTGTGAGATAATAACATATGTATGAAATGAACACACAGCTAATTTTAGACATTTTATCACAGTGAAGTTGGGACAATATTTGTTCTAACACACATAAAATACACAGATAACTGAGTAAATACACACACGCATGTGTAACCACTATTTATTTAGTGCTACCTGAAACAAACTTTTTTTATGTTTTTAAACTCATTTCACATCATTAGTCATGTATCCATGTTTGACAACTTACTTTCTGACACTTTCTTAATACGTAGAACCATGTTTTATTAATTATAAATGCACAATATTTGTCATCTCTGTCACACGTGGTGGATTCATTAAATTCACCATAATGTGTCTTTTGTATTGAGTATTCTTAATGAATCCAAAGTAAATTAAGTTAGGTAAAGCAAACCTTATGAGAATGTACATTGTTCTTTTAAATTTATCTAAAAACTTTTAATCACTAGACGTCAGTTTGTTTGGCGCTTTCATTGGCCTTTAGTCCATTTGTGATAATAGTATCATTAATCATATTTAGCAATTTTTGAGAGCTCTTCATCACGTTTGTGGCATTCTTATTGTTAAGGCCATTTTTTCCATTCAGTCCATTAGAAAAGGAGTTGGCGTGTTTCATGAGAGGGTCGGTAAGTTCTTGGTGAGCAGGGGGAGTGTACTGGCCCAGGGGTGAGGTTGGCGTTGTTGGATCTACAAGCTCAAACCTATCGTCAAATCCATTTTTCCTCAAAACATTATGTTCCGATGCATGAATTTTATGCATCTGAGGGTGAGGTAATGCGTATCGTAGTTTATCCCAGAACCACGGATCTCCCCATTTGATGTAAGTATTCATGGAGAGGTACGCTTGCAGTTCAGGGTCAAGATTGTCAGTGGGCCCAACGTCTCCATATAGTATAAGGATAACTCTGGCTCTTCCCTCTTTCAAGGCACGGCTGTGAGCGGCTCTGAACTCCATCCTTCCCCAAACTGATTCCAAGAAGTTTGGAGATAAAACCACCAAAGTTCTTCTTGAATCCTCTACGGATCTTGCTATCTGTGTGGGGATCCATTCTCCAGCCACCCAATCTCTAAAGTGAAGACAAATCTTAAAAGGGTTATGTCCTCCCTCAAGTTCTGGCACTAGTTTGTTAGTGACGAAATCTTCATCCTTGTGGGAAAAAGAAATGAATGCGTCATACAGCTTATCTTTGTCCAGTTCAGTTTCTGTGATGCATGACAAACAGAGATTATGTGCGAACAACCAGACAATGACTTCATCCTGGAATTTGTAGTAAAGGGCGGCTAAAACACCAATCAATATACCAGTAAGAGCAAACACTACACTGATCATGATCACCATTGGAGTTGCATTACAAAGATCTCCCAGAGAAACAGAATCCACTCGGACACCATTAGGGCATGTGACATTTGGAAAATCCTTGATCTGTAAGAATCAAAACAAAATATTTTTACATCAGAAATGCACCGAAAATTGATATAAAGTCAGGCCACAATAAGTTGACCCTCGGTAGAATTGCTTATTGAACTAAATTGATATCACTGGTATGTGACTTGCTATGAAATATCACACTGTAATATTCCAAGAATATCTGACTGTGATTATGAAATATATAATTACTTTCTGGAAGCTGCTTTGCAGAAATGACAGGAAGGGCTGGTTTTCACAGTCGCAGGCAATATGGTTGCCAGAGATCCAAAGCTCTTTGAGACTTGAAGAATTTTTCAAAATTTCGCTGACAATTTCATTTACGTGCACCAGATTATTATTTCTCAAGTCCATAACCTGAAAAAATATATACATAAACAATTACACAAATCTCGGAAAGTAATTGACGGATTGACTCAAACTTTTTACAGAACATGGCATTTTAGTAGAAGAGTTTTTCTATATATAAAGGTAAGCTCTGGCATTATGAAATTTGTATAAAAAAATTACTACAGGTGGTGTGCGAGTGGTTAAAAATTTGTGTATTTCATATATTTTAGCGGCAGGGAAAAAAATTACTACAGGTGGTGTGCGAGAGGTTTGAAAATGTGTGTATTTCATATATTTAAGCGGCAGGGAGGGAAGGCAGGAGGGGGAGTGTAACGAAGGAGGTGGGGTTTGTGGGAAGGATGACGGGGGAGGAGGAAGGCGTGGAAGGCAGGGCCGTATTTACACTTTTCATAAGTATAGGCCACTTCATTTGCGCCGCCCCTTTCTCCTTCTTAGAAGTTGCCACCTACCATGATCACTCACTTGTAGGCTGCCATTAGGTGACACACAATTTTAAAAATAAATGTTCAAATATACGTTAAGAGGACATAGGTAGAGAAACCCAGAAATATGTCATTTTCAAAAAAGTTTTTAGACGTATTGACTCTTTTCCACAAAAAATTATAAATGGATTTCGAAAGATTGTTCTTTTATCTAGCATAGTTATGTAATAAATTTTTAGAATTTTTTTTAATTTTTAGTATAATAAGGTTATTCCATAGGTCGTTGGCAGATTTGTTAAATTTTCAAAAAAGTTTTTGTATTATACCACACCCATTTCAAATAATGTAATCATGCAGTGAAATAAATCAATACATTATCTAGCAAAGTTATGTATTAGAATTTTAATTTTAGTTTCAATAAAATCATTAAAAAATATGTACGTACATGTGTTTCTTGACGAAAATTGGTCCATTTGTGTATTTATTTGCGCACTTATAAACTAATATATTTCATATTTTTTTACATACTTATTGTGCTAAGACATTATTGACAAATCATAAATAAGTTTGACCGAAAAATAATTTTGGGAAGCATTTAATTTTAATTAATTAACAGCTTCGTATTTGACGATTTTATCATAGCGCCGAAACACAAAATTTCGCAGTTCATTACGGTCCGAAACGTGGCCAGACGAGGACGTGTCCGCGTCGCTCTGAATTACAACAGTTTGAAATAATATTTTGGAAACGAAATGTAAATACATACGAATTCCTTGTTTCACGTTCGTAAAATCTACAGGGTTGACCGAATTTCATTTTCATTGAATATTTTTATGCAAAAAGTTTTATATTTAAAAATAAATGTTTTTATTTGTCCCTTATTATACGATACAAAAAACAAGAGTCCCAAATGCCCCATTTTTTTAAAGTAAAACTTCTTTACGCATGCTCGACACATGGGGTTAACTGGTGAATCGTTACGAAAAGTGGTGATTGTTACGAAAAGTGGTGCTGGTTACAAAAAATGACATGCGAACGGTAATCGATGCGAACAGTGATCAATTGCTAGGCGGGTCGGGCCTTTAGGCTCGCTTGTTATTCGTTTTATTGTTATATTGTTAATGGACTATTTGTCCGTAAATAAATAAATAAATAAATTATATACAGCGGGTACCCGGCATGCATGGGTTCGGAAGTTATGCGCGTACATACATTTCGGCGATTCATTTTCATTTATATACTAGCTGGTGCCCGGCATGCGTTGCTATGCCGTTCAACAAAAAATTGTTTCTCCCTGCGTGTCCTTTCCCATTCGTCCCGTTCACCTTCCGCTTCCCCTTCCTCTCCCGCGTCCCCTTCCCCTCAAACGTTCCCACTCCGCCTCCTCCACCTTCCGACTCCCCACTCCACTCCTCTTCCCCCGTCCCGCCAACTACCCTCACGAATTCCCTTCCCCCCTCCCAGGTTCCCCTCCCCCTCCCTGGTTCCCGTCCCTTTCCACCCGCGGCACCAATACCCAAGTTCCTATCCCCCCTCCCGCATTCCATACATTCAGTTCTGGTACATTTAGTTTTCAAACAGCTCACGTGCCACCCATTGAATTTTTAGTATACACATTTTATAATGCCAGAGCTCACCAGTAGTTATATACAAACCTTGTCCTGGCAATAACAAACACAACAAAAAAAGAATTATCCAATTTGGTGTAGTCGTTCGGAAGTTATGCGCGTACATACATTTCGGCGATTCATTTTCATTTATTAGCATTTATATATATGCCGGGTGCCAACCTTTGCCATTTAATAACGAAATTGTTTCTCCCTGCGCGTCCTTTCCCATTCGTCCCGTTCACCTTCCACCTCCCCTTCCTCTCCCGCGTCCCCTTCCCCTTTCGCGTTCCCACTCCTCCTCCACCTTCCTTCTCCTCACTCTACTCCCCCCCTTTTCCGTCCCGCGATACCCCCTCCCGAGTTCCCCTCCCCCCTCCCATAATCACCTCCTCCCTCCCGCGGATCCCCCTCTCGAATTCCCCTCTCCCCTCCCGAGTTCCCCTCCACCCTCACGGGTTCCCCTCCCCCCTCCTGCATTCCATACATTCATTCCCGATACATTCAGTTCTCATACAGCTCGTGTGCCACTTATTGCAATTTTATTATACAAATTTCATGATGCCAGAGCTCGTGTCCTTTCCCATTCGTCCCGTTCCCCTTCTGCCTCCCCTTCCTCTCCAACGTCCCCTTCCCCTCTCCTCACTCCCCTCGCCCGCTTCCCCTATCCCTTAAACCCCCACCCGTTTTCCTCTCCCCCCTCCCGAGTTCCCCTCCCACCTCCCGGGTTCCCCTCCCCAACCCATCCCGCGGGCCCCCTCTCCCGAGTTCCCCTCCCTTGGCCCCCTCCCCTTCCCTCCCTCATCCTTCACCCCTCTCCCATCCGCCACCTCCTCCCGCATTCCATACATTCACTCCCGGTACATTCAGTTTTCAAACAGTTTGCGTGGCACCAATTGCAATTTTATATACAAATTTCATAATGCCAGAGCTCACCAGTATATACAGAAACCTTTAGTCCAGTCACGGACGTATGAATATATCTGGACCTGCCCTAAGTGATAAAAACGTATTATTTCCCCCTCGCCATGGAACCGGCTGGAGCTCCTCCTTGGCGCCAGTTCGCCCCATGTGGAGGGGATAGAGAATCGCTTGAATCTAAAATGTGTGACGTCATCATTCTTGCCGTGGGCAGCGCGAAGCCAACATCTATACATTTAACGAAAAAATAACACGCCAAAACAGTAGCTTGGGCTATACAACATACCTACATATCAATGTGCACATAGCGAATGTGGGCGGTTCCTTAGTGTGCTCGTCGCTGGTTACAGGGGTAAGTAAATTATGAAACATTTGTAAAAGTGTCTTAACTGAACACGGCAACAAAATATTGCTATGTGAAAACGGGCGAATCTTTTTGGGGTGTACATTTGGCCTACGCAAATATTTTATTATCGTGGCAAGCAATTCGCGCTCCCATGTAAAAAGGTCTATTCATTCAAAGCTGATTTTGCTTTTAAGAACTAAATGGTGATATTATAATGCGAGATGCCTATATACTGTCAGATTGATTTTTCAACAAATCACAGTCTTCTTCCCCTCTTCGCCCCCCCATAGTTTGGTTTTACCCCTCACCTGTATCTTCTGGTCTATCCATTTGGATGTCTATGAGTCCAGTCAAGGAAGGGGGTGTAGAGTGCGTGAGCAGGGACCTAAGCGATTCCTTCAGAAACTTGTTTAGGGTGCTTAGGATGTGAACATATTAAAAATCCTGACGTCTAGGTGGTGAGCTAGGGGGGGGAGGGGGAGGGGGAGGTCCCAATTTTCGGGTTTCCGCTTATATCTCAAAAACGGTGCGCCGTAGAGGAAAATTTTTTGAAAATAAGTAAAAGCTGATAAAATTATCTACAACTTTTATTCTATACGTAATTTTCGAAATCCCAGCCATTTTCGAGTTATTCGCTCCACAAATGTAGATATTTTCGAAAAAAATCATTTTATCTCACATTTTTCATCAAACATTCCTTCATATCGTCTAAAATATTCATCAAAGAAAAAAATTTATTCGAAAGAAGTTGTAAAGAATTTAATTTTCTTTTAGAATATATAGACATATGTAAATTTATCTTCAACCGTTCAACATTTACAGCAATTTGAAGTTTTTTCGTAAAATGTTGTCATTTTCAGAAAGAGCTGTTTTTATCTTATTACTGACACACAACACTTGTTCGTTCGCCTAATAATATGTGTGACCACACTTTAAAACCAGTTATTAAATAAAATAGGTAAAAATCATATTACTTGAAAACTACATAATTGTATTTTATAATCATAATGTTTATTCTATTTCGTTACATTAAGCACATAAAATTATAGATCTCATTGTTATCACTGTTCTCAATAACATCATGTTACATTCTCATCCTCCTTGGACGTGGGGGTCCTCGCAAGCGTTGTTCATCCATGGCATCTTCATCCTCAGTATTGGATGGTTCTTGCTGAATGGGCTCTATGTCGTCGTCATCGTCGTCCTCGGCAACAGGCACGCTATTGAGGCATCTCCCTTGGCAGGAGACTCGGAGACACGCTGCAGAACAGGTCAGCATTGCTTTTCGGCATCCACATTTGCCAATTGCACAATCCCTGGTGCAGCGGCAAAATATCATATTTAGAAGGACCTCCGGCGCTGGTGGATCTTTTGTTGTATTTGGCATCAGGGTCTCTCCTTCATGTTTCCACCCCCATTATTCAGGGGGCAGCTCAATCGGTGCACTGGGAATGCTGTTTAACTGCGTTCTCTGTTGGAGGGAGGGAGCTGATGTCAGGCTTCATATTTGCCACCAACCCTGTGAACGACTAAAAGCGGTACTGGTTAAGGAAGGTCTGTCTTTTTGGCGCCGCATACCATTTCAGGAAACATTTATTTCCAGCCTCTTCAACCTCGCCGTGAGTAGAGGAGGGGTTATAAAGATCATTGCCGCTTGCTTGATGAATTCTGACTCCAAGTATAATTTTGAGAAGCCCACCTTGCTTCTCCTGAAAGTTGCAGATGTTGTGTCGCAGCCGGTAAATGAATGTAAGAACAGGATGTGTTCAAATGCACGGTGCTGCATCTTTTGGATGGACAGTGGCATTGTTTTGGTTTTCCCTCGTCCGTTGTCAGCAGCAGAATATCTTGGGTGGGAGGAGTGGAAGCAATCAAAAGGAAGTGAAAGCTTCTCACAAAACTGTGAGAGGAATGTTCCACAGCAATCTTCACAACAAGGAAGTCAGCATCATGTCCTGAAGAGTCTGTATCCCATTCTCCCGAAGCTTCGTCTGTAGTAAAGAGATGAAGTTACTTTTGTTGGTAGGATTGGATAACAAATCTTCCTTTTTAACGGGTATTGAAGTGTTCCAAGTCAAATTGATGTCAGCTGACCTTCTCAGTCTGTATCATCGCATCTGTTATTGTGATTTTGTACCGTTGGCTGGGTTTGGGTACCAATCAAATACCACAGTGTGAGTCATCCAGGATAGTGGTGGTTGACGTAGTTGATGTAACGATCACAAATTGTGACAAGGAAGGCATCTTTTTGCCAAATTACTCTGTTTAGTAGAAATTTTCCGTCCACAACTATGTTCACCTGAGACAGTAGACCAGTTTTTTGGTAGGCTCGAATAAGCTGTACAGGACAGATTTAGTTGTCTTCCACATCCCACCTTCATTGAACAGTGCCAAGGGAAATGGGGCCAACTCATACTCAAAGAATTTCTTCAAATCCTCATCTGATCGTTTGCTTATACACATCCGGTGAAACAGAAATGTTGGGTCAACTGCAACCTTTTCATCGTGATTTTTTATCGACGAGCTGACAGAAGACATTGGGAATTGACATTATTTCATTGGCTTGTGGGAAGGGAGGATGTGCATCAAACCACTGACTGAGTTTGAAAATGTCTGCTGCATCTTTACTTCGGTGGGCTTGTCCGAGGTCCTTGTGTTGTTACTGGACGTGAAGACTCCACAATACTCTTCAAGGGAAGTGCAGATCTCATGAGTTGCGCTCATACCAACTAACCACTTCTAGTACATTGTGCAAAATACCTCTGCCTCCTGTTATGCCTTCTCGGCTTTTGAATGATAGCATCAATGTGGTTTCCATGGTCATATCTGATCATACGCCTTACTAAAAGAGCGTCGCATAATCGTCGTTGCACGTCGGTGTGTCAGTAATAAGATAAAAACAGCTTTTTCTGAAAATGACGACATTTTACGCAAAACCTTAAAATTGCTGTAAATATTTACTGGTTGGAGACTTATTTGCATATGTATATATATTCTAAAAGGGAATTAAATTTATTACAACTTCTTATAAATAAATTTCTTTCTTTGATGAATATTTTAGACGATATGAAGGAATGTTTGATGAAAAATGTGAGGTAAAATAATTTTTTTCAAAAATATGTACATTTGTGGAGCGTGTAAGTCAAAAATGGACGTGATTTCGAAAATTACGTAAAGAATAAAAGTTGTAGATAATTTTATGAGCTTTTTTTACTTATCCTTAGGAAATTTTCATGTGTGACGCACCGTTTTTGAGATATAAGCGGAAACCCGAAAATTGGGACCTCCCCTCCCCCCCTTCCCCCTAGCTCACAACCAAGACGTCAGGACTTTTAGTATGTTCACACCCTAAGCACCCTAAACAAGTTTCTGGAGGAATCGCTTAGGTCCCTGCTCACGCACTCTACACCTCCTTTTGGAGCATTTATTGACTGGACTACTTTGCGGGCGTGCTCACAACAACTCACCAAAGTTTCATCGCAATCGGATGAACGGTTAGAAATTCACAGGAAAGTATGTAGAACAGTTTATATGGGAGAATTAAATTGTTGATTTTACTATCTTCCTCGCAACTTTTCCATATTTTCTCAACGTTTAAACCTTTCCTGGACTACGACAAACATTTCAAAACCAAAATCAGCTAAATCGGCCCAGCCGTTCTCGAGTTTTAGTGAAACTAACAAACAGCAATTGATTTTTATATAGGGGGGGGGAGGGTAAAAGAGGCGGGGGGGTGGAGGGTGGTTAGAGGTTGTGGGGTGAGAGGGGGAGGGGGTTGAGAGGGATGGGGGGTAGGCTTTTTTATATCCATTTTTCGTATTACAAAAATAACAAACATGAGAATCGGGTATGGGTACCACCACCCCGGGAACCATTTTTTTGATAACCAACACGTCTGCCGTAGGTCATCCTTAGTGGTTCGCAACGTTTGGTGACTAGCAGGGGTTCCTGGGTTCATGGGGTGAGGTTTTTTCAGGTCTTGGCGGCGGATGCGTCTGCGCACCAGCTGCATGGCAGGTTGGATCTAGAGAAAGTGGTTGAGGAAGTCCCTTTGACTTCTCCAGCCTTACTCTCTCGGAACATCGCTTTGCACCGCAGTGGGAGGGATGGATTCATACATCCGCTCTCCTGGACACGCTGACCCCCACATTTCTACCCACCCCTAATACCCTTTCCTTCTCAGAAGATCCTCTCCTCACTTTCCCTGAAACGAACCTTCACACAGCATCCCCAAAGAAGAGATAGGCAATGTGTCGAGCGATTGTAAAAAAAGGTCTCTCCCGATCCGGCCTTCTACGTAGTTGGTGGGGCAGATTCCACCGCCGCCGAGATCCTGACAAACCTCGCCCCATGAACCCGGGCTACCCGTACGGTGTTGATAATCCAATACATGGTTCCCGGGACGGCGGTACCCATACCCGCCTTCCAAATTACTGATACTATTTATTGACGGCCGGCGTGGTCAAGAGGTAAGGCTCTTGACTCGCAATCCGAAGGTCGTGGGATCGAATCCCGGCGTGGGCAAATAAATTTTGTTTGACTAATTTGGGTTATTTCATATAAAAATAATATATTTGCGTCACGTTCCAGAGTGGAAGATACTTTAGTATCGCCCTGGTGTAAGACCACCATTCAGAATTGAAACGTTGCTAAAAATTACTTTGGCCGTGTTTGGTGACCAGATCTGAATAGCCAAGTAATTCTTCGCTTCCTCTTCCCCATCTCCTGCCCTTCCCCACCACCTTCTGCCTCATACTATACCCCATAGTCATGTCATAGTCTCACTGGCTCCAGACGGGAGCATTTGGGTCTCTTGTGCGGTATTCACATAAATATAAAATTAAAAATTATGCACACGAATAAATATTTCAAAATGAGATATTTTTTACAATCCAACTGAATATTAGGTACTCTTTTTTTCATGAATACCGCACAAGAGTCCCAACTGCTCCCGTCTGGAGCCAGTGGGACTATCACCCCCAATTGGGGTATGTTGTGAGGCTGAAGGTAGTGGGGGAGGGGAAGGAGTTAGGGAAGATGGAGGTGGGGAAGTACCTGACTTTTCAGATCTGGTCACTAAACACGGCTAAAGCCATTTCAAGTAACGTTTCAATTCTTCCACTCTAATGGCCGTAAAATAAAATGAAAAAACAAAAACCAAAATATTAAAAAAATATAACAAATTGTTTTTTTTTGTGTAGGTATCTACTTTATACCTACTGTGTTTATGTATCTATTTATGTCTACGCACTTCAATACACAAATTACAAATAACTACTACTTATTAAAATTCTGGAAGCGAGAATTCAACATCTTTATCTGAACCATACTGTAGGTCCAGCTTCGCGTGAACTATAGGTACGTGAAACCCGGCTTCTAGCGGAACGAAATCTAGTTCCAAAAACGTCCGCTTGCAACGGCTGATGTGTGAGCGGTGCAGTCGGAATCGAAATTATGATTTGCTGGTATGACAGCCTTAAGTAGGTATTCAAAAATGAAATAAAGAATGAATTATTCGTAAAATTAAAGTGTAACGTGAGACAAGAATTACAATTTTTATGGGATTTTTTATTTGACAAAATCATTTATAATAGTTTCATGGTTGCTTCTATGCATAGAAGATCCGAAGAGTAAAGTTTTTCTTGCGATAATGAAGACCTTTGGTATTTCTTCACTAGCTTTAAACAGGAAAAACTCCTTTCTCCAAAACAATTTGTGGCCGGAGTGCAAAGTGCGACGCGGAGAGCTATATCCAAGTTTGGATAAACGTTGCACAGAGATGGTTTTCTCAAAAACTTTCCTTAAAAAGATTTAGTAATGATGTAGATTCAGGTTTCTCTGCCGTCTTATTAGAGAAAACGTGACCTTGAAAGTGTACCCACTCCTGAACTAAATCGTCTCCTAAATCATTGCACAATAGACTGAGCTTTTTCTGAGACTCTTTGTGAAGAAAGTTTTTTTTCTTTGGAGTATTATGCCTTATGCCTTCGCATATGCCTTCTCTCTAATTCAGATGTCAGTCAGGAAGTGGTTTTAATACCCTCATTTGATGTTTCGTCTATAAAGTTTTTTCTCATAGGGTCCACTGCCCTAGCATTTTTTGTGAAATATTCGCAACATAATAGCACGACGCAATCCGCGGTGCCGTACGAGATCACTGGGCGTCGAAAGGTTCCTTTAAGGGGGAAATAGGCGTAGAGGCTTCAAAAAATCCTTTATTTTCATAAATCGATGTCAGAACTATTCAAAAATATTTTCTGAAAATTTCAAACCAAAATTCCATGCCATTTAAAAGTTACATGCGTTTGAGTGAGGGTCCCTCGATCGGACTACCACTATTTTACTGCCAGTCCTATTTTTAACCGGATTTTTCTCGAAACTACTTTTTTCGAATTTGTGTTTCTTTATATAAATGCGCTCGTTTAAACCTCAATCCTAAATCATACCTTTATTTTAACAATTTTTTTTAATAGCAAAAAAACGTTCAAAAGAATATTAAAAGTTATAAGTAAATTTTCACATTTAAATATATTAGAAATAATAATTTTCGATTTTTTGTAAGAAGTGAGGTTCAGATAGAAGAATAACTTATAAAAAACTATTTTTTAAATTGATCCGGATGAAAATTGTGACCTCCAGGAGTTCACAAATTTTCCTGCCGGATGGCGACTTATAATGCGCGGCAGTTAATATCTGCGTTATTTTTTGAGGAAATCATTAGAAAATTTTAGAATATACTCTTGATTAAGAGTAAAATGACCGCAAGGTATAAGTAATATATATATATGTTCCTTATGTATTTAAAAAAAATCATGAAAATCACTAAAAATACGAGGTCCTACACCTATTTCTCCCCTTAAACGCTCGTGCAATAAAAGTAGCCTACTGCCAAAGATTTTTTTGTGAAATAATCGCACCACAATCACCGGTCCCGTATTGTAACGTTGGGCATAAATGAACGACACAAATCTGCGGTCCCGTACGGGACCACTGGGCGTCTAAAGGTTAATAGATAGAAAACTCTATCTATCCACAGTGACTTTTATGTTGTTGTTTATAATCGTGGGCACAAAATTAACGGTTTACCAAAGCGAGCGAGCGCCGCCCCCTGAACTCTGCCGCCCCTAGGCCGCGGCCTATAAGGCCTATTGACAAATCCAGGACTGGTGGAAGGTGGAAGGGGAAGGCGGAGAAGTTGGAAGGGGAACGCAGGAGGGGAAGAAGACGCGGGAGGGGAACGGGTATTCATGGGAATGGACACGCAGGGAGAAACAATTTATTTCTTTGAATGGCATTAGAACGCATTACGGGTTCCAGCTAGTATGTTATAAAAATTGTTCAAAATAATAAAATAACATACCTCAATCTCTTTTGGAATATCTTCCGCTGTCAGTGATGAGATATTATTTCCCGCAACAAACAATCTTGTGATTTGATTGTAAACCTTTTGGTCAGCGGAGAGCGGAGCTAGACTTTTCATCAGTTTGTTTTTATAGTGCAACTCTATCGCAATCAGATGTACAGCCGATGCATCTGGTATAGCTGGTATATCCGCAATGCCTATAGAAGAGCAATTCACAACTAAGGACAGATCATGAGGTCTTTGATTGCAGGTACAGTTATCAGGACATGCGGGTAAACTTCGCCACAAGTTCAGTGGGCACACGAGCTCTTGAGGTTTGAGATCTATAAGTTGTCTTCCTGCCAAATCACTGGGAGTAGCGCAGGATGCACTGCCCGGCACCACTGAAACTAATTTCTTCACATATGCATCCAGTTTTCCTTCCAGATACAGTACAAAGTTGTACAGTACGCAATCGCAATGGAGAGGATTGTGGTCTATGAGAACTTCTACCACTCGTTCAGGTAATGGGTCTTCATGGTATGCCTGCGACTTAGATGGCTCTCTATGCTCGGCTATGACTGGTGCACTGTTGAAATTGATTTTCGATATACTGTTATTCTTCAGGTCCACTTTCAGATTATTATTCAAAATTTGGACATCTTCAAACTGTAAAAATAACAACATTATAAAATGAACACCTATCTATATCAAAATAGCAATGGCATAATATTTTTCATCTTAAGTTCTCTTTTACAAATTCAAAGTTGTACGCCTTTACTGACAGTGAGAAAATAATACATAGGTATAAAATTAATACAATGATATATATATTTAATATTACATTACCGATAAATTCTGTACTTTATTGAAGCTTAGATCCAAATATCTCAGGTTTTGCATGCTCAATCTCCAGTCAGAGAAAATTTGTGTTATGGAGTTGTGGCCAAGATATAAGGTTTGGAGGTTATCCAGCTTTTGGAATGGGGAACGTTCCATTCCTTCAACTAATATTCCGTTGGTTTCCATGAAAGACAAGTTGTTGAAGGACAAGTCGACTATTTTTAATTGACTGGTGGAGAAGAAGGTTTCCAGTGCAACTTCTTTCAATTTGTTGCCTCGCATTGTCAATTTCTCCAATGATACGAGACGCTCAAATACTTTACTGAAAATTTTAAAAAGAACAATATGTTAGTACATGCTACACACTTATGCCGGTTGCAGACCAAAAGCTAAGCTATGGCGGAGCTAAGCTAAGTCAGCTAAACTAAGCCAGCTATAGATAAACTAGAAATTTGTTGGCGTGCACATCAACAACTAAGTGAAAGCTAAATCAGTGTTGTGCAATGGATGTGTCACTACGGGAAGTTAAAATGATAGACGAAGAAAGTTCTGATGACGATTACATTGACCATAGGAAAAGAAGGTTAATACTGACGTATTCTTACCTAAAGAAGAGACACAATTTTATATCAGACTTTATATAAGTCAACACATCAAATATTGGCCAACAAGTGGAGAGTTTGGAACTTTATTTTACGAATTGGATGATGAACACTTTCAGATGTATTATCGTGTTTTTAGAGCACAGTTTTATGAGTTGTTATCATTGATTATCGGGAATATTATTGAACCAAATACCAACTAATTTATTGTTTAAAAAAGCTTTGTAAAAAGACAATGTTACCAGTGGATTCCTTCAAATTTGAGAGAAAAAAATAAATTTCAAAATAGAAAATCATTAAATTTTATTGGAATAACCTTTGAAGGTTTATACCCATTAATGTAATATATCATTGAAGAAGATAAGGGAACGTACCCATACTACGTGACCAACTTTTTGCAATTTTTAACCCCCCCCCCCCCCCCCCCTGGTGACCAAAATCCTAAGCAAAACGCCGCTCATTTGTATGGAGCGTGACATTTTGAAGACCCCCCCCCCCCCCCCCCCCTAAACGTGTCACGTAGTATGGGTACGTTCCCTAATACTAAAAAATCAAAACAATTAGTACACCCTCTTCAGTGGATACTAATTATTGATAACTCACCCTGATAGCTCCACTAATTGATTTCTATCTATACTCAGGTATTTTAAATTCTTGAGAGATTGAAAACTTTCATCTGATATTTTCGTTAATAGATTATCACTTAGATTTAAGTCAATAAGTTTCTCCTGGTCTCTTAAGAAATTGCTCGGTATTTCAGTGAGATAATTTCTGTTTAAATGTAATATCTGAAGCCCCCTTGAACCCCACAGCAATGACTCGGGTACTTGTGAAATCTTACAGCTGTTTAATTTTACATCAGTTAAATTAGTTTTGTTGCTTAGTAAACCTTCAGGCAGCAATTTCAAACTTTGTTTGTTATCGAATAATCTAATTTTCACCAATCTTGGGTTTGACGCGAACAGGCCTTCAGGTAGAGAAGTCAAGTTGTTTTTAAAAAGATCTATTCCTTTCAGGTTTGGTAGCTTGCTAAATACATCTGAAGCCAGATTTTCTAGTTTATTTGAGCTCAGATCCAATTGCTCCAAGGATTCCAAACCGTCGAATACCTCGGAATTCAGATATGAAAGATTATTCTGCCACAGATTTAGCTGCTTCAAGACTTTGAGGTGTTTGAACAGTCCAAGTGGAAGTGTTAGGATTTTATTCTGCCCCAATTCCAAAGTATTAAGTTTCGTGACGTGTTTGAAGATATCAGGGGGTAAATGTAATTTGTTCATCCTGAGATTAAGCGATGTCAAATTTCTCATGTTGCTGAATATATCTTCTGGCAAGTCTGTCAATCCATTGTTGTACAAGACTAGTTGAGTTAAACCTTCTGCACCCTGAAAATGGGATGTATTGAGGGAGTCAGAGAGATTATTTCCATTGGCCTCGAACATGAGGATTTTCAGTTTATTGATTCCGAGCTTCGAGACGATATTAGTAAATCGAGTCGCGGGAAGTGGGCAGTTTTTCATGGAAATTCTTTCTCCCGAACTATAAGATTTTGGCATCGTTAGGAAAGGGAGCATGGAGTAGTCCTCAGGCCTGGCATTGTTCTGGCACCGCAGAGTAACAGTTTTTCCAATCGTCACATCGAAAAAGGGTGAATCTGAAAATCAAAAACTCTCAATCAAAACAAAAATAATACTTTGCGAGAGGATGCAATCAACCATTAGATTAACATATCATAATACACAGACCTCGAAGAACAATGTCCAATCTGCTAAAAATTGAAAATCAATTTATTGGCTTATTTTAATTTTGTTTTGATTTTTTTTTACAGTAATACCCACAAGAGTCTCAGCTCCGTCAGAGCCAGTGAGACTATGGCATCCCCAATGTGGTATTTTATGAGACTGAAGGTAGTGGGGAGGGTTAAGAGATGGGGAAGAGGAATGTGGGGAAGTACCTGGCTATTCAGATCTGGTCACCAAACACGGCTAACGCTATTTCAAGCAACAGTTTAATTCTGAATGGTGGTCTTACACTAGGGCGACACTGAGAGTATCTTCCACTCTGGAACGTACCGCAAATATACTATACATTATTTTAAATGAATTAATTGTGAAATATCACAAATTATTCAAAAAAAAAAATTATTTGCCCACGCCGGGATTCGATCCCACAACCTTCGGATTGCGAGTCAAGAGCTTTACCGCTAGACCAATCCAGCCGTTTTGATGATTTAAAAGTTTACATTTGGTATTGATAAATAATGAACAAAAAATTTGTATTTTAAAATAATATATAATTTCGGGGGGCCAACTGTCGAAGATCAACTGTGGGGTCACTAAATCTACCATTGTCTGTCTGCCATGTGTCTAAAACTAAAACTAGTCCCCAATAAAAATAGGTACTTAAGACAAATTCAACTGACCTGTCATTGGGCATGTCACCCCGTAGGTCCCACCTCCATCATGGAAGCAAGAGCAGTTGGATCCTTCAGGACATACAAAGTTTTCATTATACTCGGATGATACTGGATAAGCAAAGAAAACTGCCGTGATAACAGCCAGCTGGATGACGGCCGCCATCTTATCACCAGCCATATTGTTTGTTTGGTTTTCTCGCCGATTTCAGCTTAAAAGATTTCTTGTCATTTTGATGATGGGTGTCCTACACATTTGTTATCTGAAACAAAAAATGATTTGTCAATTTGAGACCAAGGAGGAATTACAGTAGCCACATAGAGAGGTTGTATGTGAAGTCGTCATTCTAGAATCTTCTGCCTTTTTCATTTTCATACAAGACGTGCGATAGGGAAGATTTTTCGTCGATAATGTACGTACAATCTCTCTGAGACCACTTTAGTTTCGTTCATCCCTTCGGCATTGCTGCACAGTCAAAAAACAAATCTGATATTTGTACATGTTAGGTATAATTAATGTGACCAGAAGTCCCATTTTCACCGGAACAGTCCCATTTTCAGGCAGCGTGTCCCGGTGTGCCGCCAAAATGTCCTGTTTTCGAAAAGAAAGAAACTCGCAGTAGAATTTTTAAAAATATAAGAAAAGCGTTGCTCATGCATTTTATGTATCTATACAAACATACCAATAATCTTGAAATAGGATATATGAAATATGAAGCTAACCCTAATTTGAAATGAAAATAACATTACTATCTGGTCAATTGTATTGTATGAAAGTGCGAGGCTCCTAAAACGAACAAGTTAATAAGATATTTTATTTAATTTATTAAGGGGCTAGAATTTCAATAATCCTTGCGCTTGGTAGCTGCAAGACGAGTAACATATTGCTTTATTTCGTGTATTTGTAAAAAAACCTCTTTAAATTTTGAACAAGGGTCTAAAATTCCTATCGTCCATGCGAATGGTAGCTGCAAGATAATTGTAGTCTAGCCTCTAGTCTAGCTATATATGCTCTTGAGGCGATTTTTCACAAATATACATAAGTTGTCCAAATTTATTGTTATTATTAAGTACCTACTTTTTTTCAGTGTCCCGGTTTGAGGGAAAAAATAAATGGTCACGTTAGGTATAATACCTACCTAGTTAATTATAAACCATAAATATTTTATGTACATAACACTTTTTTTAAACTTCAAATAAGGAATTACACAAATCGTCCAAAGAAATGTCACTATTTGAATAACAATACTTTTCAAAGTTTCTTCAGGCAAGGTACCCACCCAACAAAATATTGAAAAAATGCAAATAAAAGACTCCAGATACTAATATCTACAGCCTGTATGTCGGACGAATATCTACAGCTCATATGTTGAACTAATATCTACGAACTTCAGAGTGTTGACTAATATCTATAGAGCTAAGGTTGGACGAATATCTATGACAGTCCCAGTGTTGACTAATATTTACAGAGCGTAGGTTGAACTAATATCTACAAAGCGTAGGTTGGGCTAATCAGCTAAATGTGTCCAATAGCCCGATATTAGGGATTTTTACATACATACTTACATAAATTAAGTTTTTTAAACTGCATACGCAATATTACGTTATTCCAATATGCTATACATAATTGCAAATCCAACCTCTGCCAGTGCTGTAGATATTCGTCAACACTTTGGTTCTCATAGATATTAGTCAGCAGTTTGAGCTGTAGATATTCGTCAACACATTGGTTCTCATAGATATTAGTCAACAGTTTGAGCTGTAGATATTCGTCAACACTTTGGTTCTCATAGATATTAGTTCGAATTTTTCAGTTTTTGGAATTTCTGTAGTAGACGCCTCCAATAAGAAAGTCCAAATCAACACAGAGATTTCACATTTGCAGCGCCGGATCTGCCATACGTTCAAAAACGTGCAAAAACCTGGCGCCAACCCCGAAGGGGCGCCGTGAGAAAATAAATATTGTATTAAAATTTAGTTATAATATTCCCTGAATCGTTTAAAAATTACCCATAGTACGAAATAATTATTACGCTCTAGCAACACTTTTCAAAGAAACAGAATACGCATGCATCAGGTTGGTATCAACGGCTTACGAATTTATAGTCAGTTACAGAATTTTTTTACAAATTCCATATATTTAGTTTAAACGTAAGATCTATTTTTCCATACATCTTTTACCGTCTTTTACGACGAATAGGTGCGATCCAAATTCAATAACCAATCACAGCGCGGTATTTTTGTTCGTAAGCCGTTGATACCATACGTCAGTGTTTAGTGTTTGTTCGCTCAACACAGGGGAAATGCAAGGTACAAATTTGAGGTTATATTCTTATTATCACTGCTCACTATCTCTCGTCGGGGCTCCCTGTTTGCTAGTCAGAAGCTGTAGATGCTATTCTTGTGTTGTACGTTGCCATGAGAACGTATTTGTATTTGCTTTTTCTAATATTCGCGTAGGGTATATAGGCAGTAAATCTCAAGAATGTCTAATGGACCTAGTTCAGCGAAACCACCCGCATTGTCTCGTAACCTATATTTTAAATCATGGTACGGGCACAAACAAACAATTCGTTGTATTATTTTAAAGCATAACTTGCAAAGAGTTTTTCCTAAATTAATTAAAATAGCACCGTAATTTATGTTTACCCAATAGATACAAAGAGTATAGGGCTCCTGGCGATCCTCTCTTTAAAAAAAACGAGTGTGAGAGCTACCGCCAGGTCACTTAGAAAAGTTACACCGTTTATATGTCTTGATTTTATTTGATAAATTAGTGTAAAAAAAAATAACAATTACATAAAAAAAAAATTGGGGTGAACGAATTTTTAATCAAAATAAAAATGTAGGGGGGGGGGGGCGCCATCGGTACCTACTGCACAGGGCGCCAGATTTCGTAGATCCGGCCCTGCACATTTGAAATCTTTACTGAACCATAGACCATAGTCAAAGTTAAAAAGAAAAGAAAGAAACGAAACACACATTAATTTACAGACAGATGAAATGACAAAAGTTCAAATTAGAACAGGACTTCACACTCAGTAAATAATAAGAATGAGTGTATGACGTTATTGGCTCGAAGCTCTCGGATCTTGGAAATTTTAATAGCTTTATTCAATCATTCAATACTTAGCATAATGTCAATGACTTGCTGCCGATACTCTCTTGACACTCAATGAGCCATTTGCATTTTAATTATTTTTTCCATCCAGAAAGGATTTAGGACAAGGCATTAATTATTTATTTATTTAAACATTGATATTAGCGACTCTCAAATGAAAATTTGAAACAGAAAAGATTCAGTCGCATCTAAAAAATTACCTTAGTCTTGCTGGAACTCTGTTCCAACCACTGAGCTAATTCAACCCCAGACGCGACCAAATCTTTTTCTGTTTCAAATTTTCATTTGAGTCACTAATATTGTCTTCAACGATCAGATATTATAATTTTAGGGTTTACTCATTAAGTTTTCCAAAAAAAAATAAAAAAATATATTTATGTATATATAGTACAATCTCACTAATCCGGCACTATTAAAAACCAGAGGGTGCCGGATTATTGGAATGTTCGGATTACTGGATTACAGAAAAAAATCATAATAAATAAAACAAAGCATTTCATAAAGAGAATATACACACTATTCACACTTCAAAACAACAGGTAAATATGTACGCACTTGAGATAAGGTTTGAAATTAGACTGCTAAATACGATGCTAAAAAACAAGCTAAGAATACCTGTATTTTTCGTTATTTGTTTTCGGGGTGTAATACCGTGTTACGCTACCTCCTTCTTTAGCCAACGTTTCGGACATCGTTGTAGACACATCTACCGGATCTGCCCTGATGATGGACACTGTAACGATGTCCGATACGTCGGCTAAAGAAGGAGGTAGCTCAACACGGCATAACACCCCAAAAACAAATAACGAAAATGCTTTTGGCCGTGAAAATCTTATAATGTATCATACCTGTATTTGTTTAAATTATCATAAAAACCATAAATAGTCATATTTTTGAATTTTGAATTAGAATTTCTGAAAAATCTATTCCCATGATTTTTTCATAGTCAATCAAAAATGCATGCAAGTGCCTCATTACTCATTAGTTACCTACTCATTAGCTAATTCAACATTTATTATATTTTGCGAATGGGAAAATACTCACCTTCAAACCACAAGTCAAATTTTTCATCGTAAAATACATTTCGGCATCTGCCAATAAATATTTGCATTAAAAAAATATTATTATTTGTAATCTGCTTGTCTAATCCAGGGGTGCCTAACCCAAATCGTTAGGTAGGTCAAAAATATATTACGGAACCACTATTAGAAATTACAATCTCGCAAGATCTCGGAATTTTCGGGATCGGGAACTCATCTTGTTCTCACCAAAAGTTGGTCTGGAATTAAGTCTTTTTTTTTTAAAACATATTTGTAGACAGGTCACCCCCCACTGCATAAAGCATGCCGATTCATTTGGACTTGTTTTTGAATATTTAAATAATACCATATTACACAATGTGCTCTAATCTTTCTAGATGCGCTCATCTCAGGTTTTTCCATTTCACAATTTTACTGGTCTCAAGAGAGAGTTTGACTTCATCATTCTACTCTATCCTCCGACCTTTTCTTTTTCATATGTGTGAGAAGGAAAGGGAAGAATGTCGATTATGTACGGATGAGCTCTCTCTGGGACTACTTTGGATCTATCACCACCTAATCCAGAGTAGGACTGGATCAAATCGGTTCAGCATCCTGGCATGGGTTGAGAAAGTTTTGATACATCTTTAGTGCGGAATGCACATAGTAAATGATAGAAAAGAAAACTTCCTGAAAAATCAACTCTGAGAAATAAAACAAATTAGAAAAGAAAATATTGTTAGGTCTTATTATAGGCTTATAGGCTATTATACTTTTAAGTTGGTTATATTTTGTATTTGGAAGATGGTATTACCGCTAAGCCCACAACATCTTTTTTTTTTGCAAACGTTGCACTGTGTACCGTCCCATACAAGCCAGGTGGAATAAATCACTTTGAATTTTTGAACGATGACGTCATGGGGTACCTGAGCCCCAAAGTCAGATAATTAGTTAATGCATTGATCAGTTGCTTTTATTCGATTCTCGCCGCGCAACCTTTTAAGGTTTATCCACTGGAGCGACAACGCAAAATAAATAAATTTGCCTCGATTGCTCGAGATTTCCCAGAAGATGATTATATAAATTTCGGCCAACGTTTAAAAAATTATACCTTCGAAATTTAACATGGAGACATAAAAACTTATTATAGTGCTATGTAGCTAATGAACTAACCTGCATTTTACCATTTATTTAATATTTGTAGAATTTATTAAAAAAAAATCGTAAAGTTTATAACCGCGCGAATCCTGCGTGTTTTACTTTGAAACTGCCGTGAAGGTACTTATTCGAGTCAACATAGGATATTTTCGATTTCTTTATGTTGTCTGTGGTATACTTGATAATGAAAGGTGCATATCGTGGAAAAGGGACTTATATATAAGCAGGACATAAACAGCTGATCAAAAATTCGGCGGGAAAAAATATTTTTTAAATTTATTTTTTACATCATTCTAAAATAGTCTACGAAGTTCTGATTTGCAACATCGATGGTCATAACTAGAGACCGGATTATATGCAAATGCATATTTGCATATGCATTTGCATATTTAGACCCTTTTCAGCGGTATTTGCATATTTTAGCAAAAAATTTGAGATCTTGCATATTTACGCTCGATCTCCTTCATCGCCTCACATAGTGACACTATAAACGTCAGATAGCTAAGCAAGATCCACGTTTGCGAATGTAAATAAACTGATTTCATCAGCAAAGGAAGTGTTCCTTAAGGCGCCTGCTCGTATAAAGGCTTACAAAGAAAAACTGCCAAATGTCCCTTTACCTCCTGAACCAGTAATAACACGTTGGGGTAGATGGATCGAAGCTGCGATGTTTTACCATGAACATTTTGAGGCCATCAAGGGTGTTATCAATAACTTCGATAGTGCAGAGGCTTTGGCAGTTTTCCAGGGCAAAGAAGCGTTTGACGATGCTAGTATTAAAAAAAACTAGCTATGATTAGCACTCATTTCGCCACATCATTGCAAGTATGAAAAACGCTTGGAACTCATGGATTGGCGTTGAAAGAATCTATTCAGGTTATGAAAAAAATTCGCCTTACGAATTCTTCGTTGCCAAAGCTATTCCCGAATAAACTGAAAGAAAAGTTTGAAAACTTACTGAACAATAACCCAGGGTTTGAACCCTTGTGCCAAATTAATAGCTTCATCAATAGGACAGGTGAAATTTTGCCCACGATAGTTCAAAAATCGCACTCAAATTTAAATTCTGTCAAGTCACATCAGTAGACGTAGAACGCTCCTTTTCTGCCTACAAAAATATATTAAGTGATCGTAGATACAATTTTTCTACAGAACATTTAGAATAGTACTTAGTCATATACGTTTTTAAAGGTATATATAATTTTCATTGATAAATGCATTTTGTAATTGATATTTTCGAAAATACGATTGTTATTCTCGAGAACTAACAGCTTACTAAAATAAAAAATGCGACTTCCTGTATTATTTCATGTTGCATATTTTTGCCCTTTTTATGCATTTTCGTGCATATTTTAGCTATTTTTATTGCATATTTGCATGCATATTTTGGGCTGTTTTAGTTGCATATAATCCGGTCTTTAGTCATAACAGATAAAGCATTTCAATAGCTTCATTTTAAAATAAATGGCTGGCCATGGAAATGTTTTAAATAATTACAATAAATGTTTTACGAATGATAGGAAAATGTTGTCCAATTTTGGACCGCTATCAGTCGCAGAAAAATAAAAGTGGTCCATTTTCCGACCATAATCGCTTCAGTGGTTAAGAGTTTAAAGTTTTTCGGTTAAAAAAATGAATTGGAAGGTAGGTAGTATAGTTTTCTTTCTAATACTTTAAAACGAATCATTTCAGATTTTTTAAAATAACATTTAACTTGCATGTTTTTTATTACTTTTTTTGGGAATTTATTTCTTATTAATTTATTATTATAATTTTCTTTTTTTTTCAATAGAACAATTCATTTTCGATATCTTTCCACACGAACTTGCGTCAGGCTTATTTTATAATTTTACAGGTACCACATTATATACCGAAAGGAATTTCCAGGCTGGTTTTAGGTTATTTATTGAGTTTAAGATGTTATATATCAGTTCTGAAAAAAAATTTCTTTGCAAGGTGTACCTACACATTTTTTTTTTAAAATATTTTTATGTTAACCATGTTAGATTGTTTTAATAATAATAAATAACTTGCAAATTTTTTACGTGATCTAAAAAATTTAAGTTTTTTAACTTTTTAAATATAGCAACTAATTTTTTATTCAAATCAGTTTCGATATTTTTCCAGACGAACCAGCTTCTTTTATTATATTACAGGCAGGAAGTTCGTTATATGAAGGAGTTTGCCCAGTTTTACGTATTTGAACTTGAAAAGTTCAGTATAAGTGGTGAAAAACCAATAAAAAGCAGAGTTAGGCTTAATTTATGCCTCAAATGCATATTTTTGAAGTAAAACTTCTTTATGCACGCTTGACTTGGGGAGTAAGCTGGTGAATGCGTGACGAGAGCGTTACGAAAAGTGTGATCGGGCGAGGCGAACGGTCAGGCCTTTACGCACGATTTACTTGGGGAGTAAGCTGGTGAATGCGTGAGATCGAGCGTTATAAAAAGTGTGATCGGGCGAGGCGAACGGAAGTTGAGAGGGAGATATAAGTTAGTAAAGTTTTACTTCAGTCGTGTGGTCTAAAGCACACTCGTTTTTCTGATGTAAATACTGTAAGAATAACTTGTAAATATGTAATAAAATGGCCAAAATGCGCGTAAAAAACCTATTTTGTTAAAATTTGCACAAATAAAAAATATTAAAAAATTTCAAAATTTAAAAAAAAAATGTTGAAAAATTAAATTGTAATATGAATCACAATTTTTCTTCAAATACGTATTAAGTACACCCCGAAAGTGGGTTACATGTACGTGATTAATGTTTTAGAGTTGTTTGCCATCTAGCTTGGAAGAAACGATACACCGTGCGTCGCTTCGTTTTTCTATCGCCTACATGTTGTACATCTTTAGGAAGAGTTGTATATTTACAATACAATGACAAGTTCAACAATAACACGAACCTATACCATTTTAAATGTAAGAAATATTTTAAACGAAGCGAACCGGTTACCCTGGGAGCATTGCCTGGGAGTCCAAATATGATATTTGGGTTTCCCAAATACGTACAAAATCGGAAGTTCCCGTCAAATAAAGTCTAGCGGAATCCTTTTAAATGGAAATCCCCATCATAAGTATCCATAATAGCCTTTATGTAACAAAAAAACAAAATTTTCTTAAGTCAGCAACCTGTCAAAATTAATATTTTCAAAGACCAGCCAAGCGATTCTATATCTTTAGTGGGGTCGTTATGAGATAACGGACGTGATCTCCTGTCCGATTTGTGCGGTTTATTTGCTTTTTCTATGTACAACGTACATTAAATAAATAAATATTCATGCATACTTGCAGGAATTCGTGTTTAAAACGATCTAACATGTGACAGTAAATATGTAAAAATCACACATGTCTGACAGGAGATCACGTCCGTTATCTCGATAACGATCCCACAAAAAATATAAAATCGCTATGCAAGAGGATCTAATTGATCCGGTTTGTTTTTATCACAAGATTTGTTTTTGTAACCGCTGACTGAGCATAGGTACACACTGGTCCGAAATCCGAAATATCAGTTAGACATTTATTTCCGTCATGTTGCTATCTGGTAGGAGCCCTGGCAAGATAAGCCGAGAGATACCGTTATTAAAAATTGATAATAGGTAAGTATGTCGAGCTTATGACCTGAAATTTCTGATGCTCTTCAAGCTCGCTTATACATATATACAAGCATATAGTACCTATGTCCGCCAAATCGCTTAAATCCACATATAAAAGCGGACTGATCTTCGACCAAGTATATCTAGACAGGGCGTGTAGAACTTAAAAATGACACCGAAACCAAAAATATTGATTTACGAAAACATTTATCAAAAAGAAAGTCTATTATCTCACAGTCAAAAGATCGCAAGAAGCATCGGTTTATGCCTTTATTTGGGCTGCGTGGAGCTAATTTGTTTTCTAGCAAGTTCGCGGTAACGGAATTACTAGCTTTGTGAAGATAATTTTTAAAACACAAATTTCAGGCATGTAGAAATATTTTAGGTATGGGCTATCGCGGACTTTATTATTAACAATTTAATCAGTTATATGAATATATAAAAAAAATATGTACACAGCATATGAATCCGAGGCAGCGTATCGAGAAAAGTAACATTTGATAAAAAAATGTTTAATTTCTTTCTAGTAAAACAACTAAGTCACGCAAGAGATGCAACGGAATATGACATGTATTATGAAATTTCTCGTAGGTGGTGTCACTTTGAGATTGGAATTGAGTATGGGAGGGCTAATATATAGTTAATATATCGATGGGACTGATACAATTACTAAAACACTGTAAAATTTCCATACTAGCTTAGGGAACGTACCCAAACTACGTGACCTGTTTAGGGGGGGGGGGGTCATCAAAATACCACGCTTGGTCACAACGGGGGGGGGGGGGGCTTAGGTTTTTATCACGTAGTCAATCTAGAAATCTCGCGTTTTTTTTCGAGCTACGAGGGGAGGTTTTTAAGTTCGCGGAATGGGAAGGTAAATGATTAATGGGAGTACCGCTAAATTAGGTACTAATTGAACAACTTATTTTTAGGATAAACACCGGGTTTTATCGTAATTAGGTCATTAGTCTTTGAGCTATCATCGACCAAACACTTCAATCGGGAAGAAATTGTGAAATGTGGATAAAATTGAGTTCCGCGCTGTTATAAAGTTCCTTTAAGAGCATTTAACCAGCCAGCGGACGAAAATCCACATTTCGTCGAAAGTTGTTCTTCCGATCGTGCAGGGCGGGTACAATGAGAAAGATTAATTATTCTCCGTACCAGCTTTTTAAAATTATAACTCAATATCGAATTTATTACAATCCAAATTAGCTTTAATTTATACCTTCATCAAAAAATGCTGAAAGGCGTGATGATAAAACTATTAAATAGTGTACTTTTTGTAGTTATTTTTTGATTATAAGTATTTATCATTTTTCAATAATGTCTAAATTTAATAAGAATGTTAAAAAAATCTGAAATATATTAGTTTGTAAGTGCGCAAATAAATACACAAATGGACCAATTTTCGTCAAGAAACACATGTACGTACATATTTTTAAATGATTTTATTGAAACTAAAATTAAAATTCTAATACATAACTCTGCTAGATAATGTATTGATTTATTTTACTGCATGATTACATTATTTCAAATGGATGTGGTATAATACAAAAACTTTTTTGAAAATTTAACAAATCTGCCAACGACCTATGGAATAACCTTATTATACTAAAAATTTAAAAAAATCTAAAAATTTATTACATAACTTCACTAGATAAAAGAACAATCTTTCAAAATCCATTTATAATTTTTTGTGGAAAAGAGTCAATACGTCTAAAAACTTTTTTGAAAATGACGTATTTCCGGCTTTCTCTGGTAATGCCCTCTTAAGTTATTTAAAGATCGGAAAAATGTATTAGGGTAGTAGGTGAATATGTTGAAAAGGAAAAATAATTTTGGTTTTTATTTCCACTCCTTACCCAATCCGCAAACTTAAAAACCCACCCTCGTACATTCAAATAAGTGAAAAAGTTCAGGGAACGTGTTTGTTGAAGATGATTGAGATGAAAAATGTTTATAAAAATAACAAGACTTTCGTTTCCATAAATTACGTTCCGGTTTCAATATATTTTGACATAAGTTTTATCTTGATAATATTTTTTCCACTTGTAATGCATGCACTCTTGCTGTCACGCAGCAAGCGCCGTATTAATAAAGACAAATATAAGCCAAATAATGCATTTTTTATTTTTTGTTAGCAAAAAATGATTCGAAACCATATTTATGAAATACTACGTGAAAACTGTAGGGGGGGGGGGTCTTGGAATATACTACACGCGGTCACCGGGGGGGGGGGGTAAAAAATTGCAAAAAGTGTGTCACGTAGTATGGGTACGTTCCCTTACATCTAAATACGCCAAATGAATAAAATAATAATCCAGCTCAACTTCATTAGTACGAGAAACAACTATTTACGTCGAGGTAGATGGAGAAATATACATAAAAGGGGTTATTAGGTTCGTAGTTTGAGTTATTTAAATGGTTTGTGCGTATTTAGATTGAAGCGGAATCTTTCAGCAAACGTCGCGTCATATTAACAAGATTAAACATGACGTCAACGAGGGAAATATCGCGTAGGTGAATTGAAACTTCAATACTTAATTATTTTTCCATCAGTCATCACACACGAAGAACGTGGATAGTAATTTAGTTTATACTGCTATAAAGCAAACAAAAATTAACAAAACACGTTATTACTTCTTGGAACAAAAATCAATTCAAATTAAAAATTTGTCAATAATCAACACTCACATTATTTGAGTATTTCAATTTTAATTGCCCTTACAACCACAACATTCTTATTGTGCTGTGTTGAATGAAATAAAAAAAAAACAATAAATAAAGTAGGTGAAAAAATAATTATTTATATTTTTTATATTAGATACTGCTATAAAACAAACAAAATTATGAAAAATATCAAACATGTTAACTTCTTGGAACAATAAATTGTCAATAATCAATACTTAAATTATAAAGGAAGGACCTCATTAATTGAGAATTTTAATTTTAATTGCGTTTGCGAACTCAGCTGATGATGGCGGGTGACACACGAAAAAACAAACAAACGAACAAACTCACCAGAAGTCAGCCGAAAGACGCGCGATAATTCACGAACGCAGAGTTTCGGTGCGGCCGAAGGTTCGGCAGAAAATCTGCGGAAACCGAAACTATATTTTTTTGCCGAAACTTGCCGGAACCAAAACCGAACCTTCGGTCGGTCACTAATAAAAATCAATTTTTGTTTGTTATATGCGCTGCCATACCGTTCATCAGATTGCGATGAAACTTTGGTGATTTAATGTGCGCAAACCCGCGAAGGTTTCAATATATATAATGGTAAGTTCTGGCGGTATGAAATTTGTATAAACGAAATGTGTGTATTTCATATATTTTAGCGGCAGGGAGGGAAGGAAGGAGGGGGTGGGTAACGAAGGAGGTGGTGTTGAGGGAGGGGGAAGGCGGGGAAGGTGCAAAGGAAACGCGGGAGGGAACGGGGAAGCATGGGAAAGGAAATGAAGGGAAAAAATATTTTTTTTGAATGGCATTGCAACGCATGCCGGGTACTAGCCAGAAGTAAATTAAATAGTAAAACCAATAAAAAATTAAGACATTTGAAAATATTATATATCGGCGATGGTGGAAAGAAGGTGGCTAACGAGCCATTCAGCAGGTGAATAGAATGGCGGCGCCAAACAGCAGTATGGCGCTTAAGCCATTTCTTTCCAGCTGTATGGCTAGTTAGCTATTCCTCCTTTCCAACGTCGATATGTATAATAGTATCTAAAAAAACTTTGTTTCTACGTTTTGATTTTTTTTAGTACCACTGGTATCTGTCGGCTTATGTATCTTGTGAGGGTTACTAGCGACTCCAGATACTAATATCTACAGCCTATATGACGGACGAATATCTACAGCTCATATGTTGGACTAATATCTATGAACTTCAGAGTGAGTAATAATATCTACAGAGCTAAGGTCGGACGAATATATATGACGGTCCGAGGGGTGACTAATATCTATGGAGCGTAGGTTTGACTAATATCTATAAAGGGCAGCTGAGCAAGAGGTTGTACAGAAAAGCATAAATTACTTCAATTACGTAATAACTAAACTGACATAACCTAACCTAACCCAACCTCTGCCAGTGCTGTAGATATTCGTCCACACTTTGGTTCCCATAGATATTAGTCAGCAGTTTGAGCTGTAGATATTCGTCCTCACTTTGGTTCTCATAGATATTAGTCCGATTTGTTCAGTTTTTGGAATTCCTGTAGATATTAGTAGACGCCTCAGTTACTAGCATAGAGCAACTACTTAGCGAACAGTATAATTTTATTAACTTAAAAAGCAACTTAAATTTCGGCTGTATTACATCATTACAACCATGATTTGCCATGCAAACACAATAAGATACATCGATGCCAAATAAGATTCTAAAAGTAAAAAAGGCAAGGAAACTACATAATAATAATAATAATGTTTTTATTCCAGGATTTGGGGAGGATAGTGCAATCCCACACGTCCCACATAATTATACATATTTACAGATTTTTTTTAAATAAAGAATCAAACACGAAAAAAACAAAATAAGAAAAAAATAAATCAATACATAGGTTCAACAAGACGTCGGGTCTATAATATTCAACAAAGCGTCCGCTTTGAAATTCTTGCAATAAGATCATGCGACAAAGACCGGGTTCACAAATTGAAATATGTTCTAATGTTTAAAAATAGGCATTGTCCAAAATATTCTAAGCCATTTAGGACAATAATATGTAGTATGAAGTGTTGGAATGGATTTCATTTTTGCTAAAGATGAAATTGGCTAAACCGACCATTGGCTAGCACGACCAAAAAAAAGGTAAAAACCGGCCATAGGCAAACAAATTCGATGCAATTCAAGAGTTTGACTCACCTTCCAATGAACTACGTTTCACCAGCAGTAGGTACCAGCACAGTAGTACCTAGTCACGTCCTGCCAATGTGGTCAAAAGCATGTTACAGGATTAATCTGCCACTGATAAGGCCACTTGAACAGCAAACGACAGAAAATCCTTGAATAATAAACAACAACGTAATAAAATAATACTTTGTTATTTCCAATTTTCTGCCATCATCGTTTTCAGAAATACTACTAATATCACCGACATAAAATATGCATATGTATACTTGGGTTTTCAATTACCCATAAAAAATAACCAGGCAAATACTTGATTCCGTCGGTTTATTTCAGTGTATAAAATTGTTGACAACGGCTCTCCCCCCGTCCCAGCGAGCACTATTTACAAATAACGAAATGACCCGACACTTTTAATTGAACTTTTGTTTTTCTATACGCGATTAGTAATGTTGTTATCGTATTCACAGCTCGCGAGGCGACATATCACAAATCGCAACACAGCACACACTCAACACTCAACGACTCGACCTGCAAAACAACTCTGAACAACTGAGAACTGATTATCAACTAACTAACAACTGGTCTGGCCTGGTCTTGTGTCTGGTCCAACCTATGTTCACGCCTTTACGGGGAACAACTTACTATCAGAGTATACATATAAAGTAACGCGCGTGCTTCGTTCAAATAACAGCTTTCTCTTGCAAAATGATAAGAATGATAACACGGTTTTTTTTTATACGAAGTATTTTTTTTATAAATACATTAAACAGATAATTTTGTGCAGTTTAGTAATAGTTGGGTAAATAAATGATGAATTCCATGCGGTAAATGGAAACACATTTCATGCCTGCTCCACATTCTCCGACACGGGTGATACTCGCTTTACCATGGGTCGCGGCCCAGTATCGGGCCGTGGACCAAATGGTACTGGGCCGCGCAAGGGCTTGCTTAAAATCAAAATACTTTTGAAAAAAGTTTAAGCTGTTATTATCGTTGTTCTTACGTAAATTTAAAATTCAGATGATGGTTATTGATGAATGCAAGAAAATTCTTTAATTGTCTGTTGCTACCTGACCAAATAACGAAGATATTTTCAACTATCTGATCCAAACAAAAACATTAGATAATAAGGAAAGTCCACAGACGAAAAGTTTGTTTTCAATAGAATCTCTAAATATTTCAAAAAAGAATGATTGAAATATTAAAATATGATTAAAGTAATTTTAGGTTTCCAGGAGGCGTGGACGACTCTATAATTGGTTTATCCAAATGGAAATTATTTAATTTGTTTAAAATTAGATGTTTACACTCATTTGTGGGTATGGTAGGAAAATGACTTACAGCGTCAAATGAAACTAAATAATATAAATATCAGCCCCGAGTCCGGTGTTAGTCAAAACTCATCAAAGCTCCTAAGACTACAGACCTCACCGACCGCCACTGCCTCGTCTCTCAGCCCGGACCTCGCCTTGATTACAATTGATTCCTGTGCTGCATTTCTCGACCTCGCCCATTCTCTGGACCTCGCCACTAGCTCCTCGGATACCGGATCGATTTGAAGACCACCGCATTCACAAGGAAACGAGATGAACTTGGAGGAAATCTATCGAAGCCATCCGGCCAAGATATCTACCCCCTCGTGACAATCAGAGCAATCACATTTAACAATCACATTTTTCACCGCTGATTTCACGCAGGTGATCCCACACACCAATCCCGCTTTGCTTAGTTTACGGCGAGCAGCTCTCTATGAAACCTTCAAAACTGCTTCGCCACTTGAATACCAAGCACCCTGGATTAAAAGACAAGCCTCTGGAGTATTTTGAAAGAACGAAACGGGAATACGAAGGACAGAAGAAATTTATGAGGGCCACCAAATCAATAAATGAGAATGCATTGAGAGCATCATTTGGTGGCATTTGGTGGCAAACCGTATTGCCAAGGCTAAAAAGCCGTTCAATATCGGTGAAGAATTGATCTTGCCATCCACTAAAGATATTTGCCGTGAACTTCTAGGAGAGGCTGCTGTGGAAAAGATAGCACATGTGCCTTTGTCGGCTAGTACTGTGACTAGGCGCATTGAGGAAATAGCCGAAGACATCTACAGAAGATATCGACAACAAGGCATTATTACTTGTTTTTATGCGATATCTATATCAGGAGGATATGCATGAGGTTGTGTTTGTGCACTATCTTTGCCAACCAAAACCAAAGGAGCAGAACTGTTCAAGTCACAGAATGGTTATATATCAGGAAAACTAAAACGGTCCTTTTGTGTCGGCATATATGCACAGGCGGAGCTGCTGCCATAACTGGACGACTGTCTGGTTTAACTGCTTGGGTTAAGGAGGTTGCACCTGAGAATGAATCTACGCATTGTATCATTCACAGGGAAATGCTTGCAAGCCGAAAAATGTCACTGGAATTCAAAAGCACATTTAATGACGTCATTAAAGTTATTAACCACATCAAAGTGTACAAGCTCTTAACTCGCGCATTCTCAAAACTCTCTATCTTTGAAAAACATACTTTCAACCTTCTGTTGAACCTTAAAATATAGAAAATACCCATTAATCCAAAAGATAATTGAAACATTATCTGAAACTTCTGGAATAATTCTTCATATTATTATATATTTTTTTCTTCATTTTTTAAAACACAAACCTTGTGTTTTCTCTACTAATATTTACCACTACAACTTATGTACCACAATTGTAATTTTAATTTTCATATATTGTACAAATATTTTGTTTTAAAAAAACTTCATTCATTCCCCCCCCCCCCCCCCCCACGGTAAAATTATCAAACATTTACCGGTCCGCGGTGACAAAAAGGTTGGGCACCATTGGTTTAGTTAGAGGATAGGACGATCTCGCGATTCGGGTACCGCGGACCGGGGACGCCAGTGGAGGCATTCGGGTTCCCGGTCCGGCTTCGAGTCCCGGGACCGGGTTCGAGTCTGGGACCGGATTCTCTGGGAGCGGGGCTGGATCTGGGGGGGGGGGGGGGGGGAAACCGGGGTGCCTTGTCCCGGGTGGCAGTTTTAGGGGGCGCCAAAATGGTAATTTATAATATTTGTAAAACTTTGTGGCTCCCGGAAATCCCGCAATTACCCCCACCCCTTTGGTCACCTCCCACTCAAACACCTAACATTCTGTATCATAGTTTAGTTATAATATTCTCCTGACGAAGGAAGGGTGCTTCTGAAACCGGTAGAGTGTTTTAAAATAAAAGTGGTCTTAAACAAATTTATGTGTTTTTTTATGGTAATTTATATGTTTAATTTTTTATTTAGTAACCATATATTTATTATTTTTTACATTTTTGTATGAAACATGTTTGGTATAAATATAAAATAGAAATTATATTTGTAGTCCTCCTCACTAGGAGATCCAGCGACTTCAGCGACTTCTATGGTTTAACTTCATGGTTTGGATAAGGTTTTCCAGAAACTTCTGCGACGATGTTTTAAGTATACTAGTAAGTTCATTTTCCGATAAAGTTCAGAACTTCTTTGTCCAAACGAAGAGTTAAACTTTGGTATATTAAGTATGTCTTTGTTTGGCTCTGGTTTTATGAGCATGTGAGGTGTCTGCCTCTGAATCATTTTTGAGTTTGGCATAGATTTTCTGTATGCTAGGAACATCAAACTGTTTAAAAATTTCTGTTGTTGACGTCCTTACGGGGACCTTTAGAATGGTCTTCGTGGTGCAATTCTGAGTCACCTTCTGTGAGTCTTCTTATTGAGTTTATTACGTATAAGAAATAACGCTATATAAATATTTAACAAAAAATTGTTTGCAAATATTTATACATAAAATAAATTTCAAGAAATGTAGCAATTTCAAAAAATCTCAGGCAGTGGTGAAGATTTCGTCAATGTGGAGAAATTCTATCAATATTTTTTCTTGTAGCTTGTAAACTCGCTCAATGTCGATTTTGAACTCATGCGCAATGTACGTCATAGGTCCTCAACGTGGGAGATAATGCCCCCTCGTGGGCGTTTGAGGCTTTCAGGGGGGCAGTAGAAGACCCGGAGAAAATTGGGGGGCGTTGAGATGGCACAGTGAGGGCATGGGCAGGTAAAAGAAATATGGTCTAAAAAAGACAAAAAGCACGCTAATCAAGATCGAAATAACATTGGTTGTGTAGAGGCTGCGCTAGCTCTCGGATCACACTTCTTTATAATAACCGAGGCTTCTACGACAATGTCGCGCCCCGGGCCCCTCAAGGAGTCTTGTCGAGAGTACACCTAAATCAAAGCAAGTTTTTTTACCACGAGGAGGCAGCAATTAATTATGTTGTTAAAATAATTGCGTTGTATAGCTACAATAATTACTAATAAATAAATATTTGTGAATGTAGCTATTACTTTGTGGTTATCCATTATAGAATAATGAAATAATTTTACTTTGTATAAACCACTTATTTGATGTGCAAATCCGACCGGTTTCGGAACAAACGTTCCTTCGTCAGGGAAGAAGCCTTTTTTTCCTTCGTATAAGCTTTCCCTGACGAAGGAACGTTTGTTCCGAAACCGGTCGGATTTGCACATCAAATAAGTGGTTTATACAAAGTAAAATTATTTCATTATTAATAAATAAATAATTTAGAATAAATGCTTGTTCTGACAAAAACTTATCCCATTGACATCGTGACCTCAAAAACATTTCAGATGCACTTCAAGAGACTCCAGATACTAATATCTAGAGCCTGTATGTCGGACGAATATCTACAGCTCATATGTTGAACTAATATGTACGAACTTCAGAGTGTTGACTAATATCTACAGAGCGTATATCTACAGAGCGTAGGTTGGACTAATCAGCTAAATGTGTCCAATAGTCCGATATTAGGGATTTTTACATACATACTTACATAAATTAAGTTTTTTAAACTGCATACGCAATATTACGTTATTCCAATATGCTATACATAATTGCAAATCCAACCTCTGCCAGTGCTGTAGATATTCGTCAACACTTTGGTTCTCATAGATATTAATCAACAGTTTGAGCTGTAGATATTCGTCAACACTTTGATTCTCATAGATATTAGTTCGATTTTTTCAGTTTTTGGAATTCCTGTAGATATTAGTAGACGCCTCCCTTCAAGATGGCCTGCCCGAGACTTCTAGTATGACATTCATAGTCTATGATCTGATTCAAGCATTCAACAATCCATTTTCACATCTAACGGTGACTTTGACTTAGCCATGGAAAACTTGTTGGTGACTAAGCGACGGGTCTTCATTTTTTTTTATTTTGTTTTTAATTCAGCAGCAACCGTTCAGTTACACATATACTTTTTGGCGCCTTCCACGTTAGCACGTGATGTTGACATTCCACATGTGCAATAGTAATGACGAGAAACAAGCTCATTACCATTTCAAATCAACTTCTTTTACGTGCTAATGCATTTTAACAAGGTCCTTTGAACCATGTGGCGGCATACGGATTTACGCATTCAGAGAATCCAGTGACCAATTAGATGTACAGTTCACAGAATCAAGGATAATGATATGAGCTTTGAGAGACACAACAAGGTAATTTAGCTGTATAATTTGTTGTCTTCTCTCGTTTTCTTCGTAATTGGATACTAATTTATAATCCATCTCTCTCTCTCTCTCTCTCTCTCTCTTTGCACTACGTTAACGCAGTCTATCTAATTGTATTTTTTGCCTTATAAAGTTTCCTCGTCATTTTTACCTTATCTGTTAGAATTAAGTAGTTCCAAGCAAAATTCTAGTCCACCCCTATCCAAGTGAAACCGTTAAATTATTAACTCATTCGTAACACGACACACAACACGTGGGATATGCGAATAACTTAGGCATGTATTTATAGAGGAGAGGACAGAAGCAAAGCAAAACAGATATTATATAATATAATACCTAATCAATTTGCAACATTTAATGACACATGAGACATATAAGTATTTTATTTCTTCCATGGATATAAGCATCTGAAACATATTAGAATTAGAGTCACCCGATGTGCGAGATGGTAGTTGGCGTAATAGATCGTATAACAAACACATGACGAGATCGATCCCATGTCCCACCACCACAGATATTGCAAACATAATGGTAGAAATGAAATGGAAATAATAGTAGATAAATAGTAAAACAATAGTAGAAATTTAATGCAAACCAAAATATAGTTCTTTTTTTCGTTATTTATTTTTGGGGTGTTATGCCGTGTTGCGCTACCTCCTTCTTTAGCCAACGTTTTGGACATCGTTGCAGTGTCCATCATCAGGGCAGACCCCAAAAACAAATAACGAAAATACTTTTGGCCGCGAAAATCTTAAAACCAAAATATAGTTGTTTAACTGGATCATGTTTAACTGGAGATAAGGAGAAAAACGACCACAATTAAGAACGGAGCAGAGATAGAATATAAAAGATGTAGAGGGCTAAAAGGGCAGCCCCTGGTCCAAAACTGGAAACATTGGCAAGGTAGAGCAAGGCTAAAATCGGATCTCCAGTGGTCAAATGTTTTCAAAACATCGGAAAAAACTCTAAAAGGGTGGATAGGAGCCACAACTGTGGTGGCCCTGTCCCAATTTTTCATGTTTGCACAAACATTTGGTTCAATGATAATATTGTCCCTGATGGGGTAAGTCGGTGGCTTTGCTGGACGTATTCACGGAGAATGTGGACGAACATATTGTTTTATTTTTATTTTATTTGTAAGAAACAAACAGCTTATATACACATAATAGACAGATAAATATACACGTGAACTGCAGTGAAGCCAGAAGAGTTTCTTATGCTAATATTGTTTGGAGATGGAGTTTTAATTTACCTTAAACTAAATTTTAGGCTTAGGAAGGGGAGAAGAGGGGGAGGGGAGGGAGAATATAGGATAAGGATATGAGATTCTCTCAATACTTTCCACACCCCCGTATCAATCCAATATCGCACGCGTTACTTCTATTCGATACTTCTGAAGGTTTAAATTTAAAATGTCTACGCTGTGAAACAATTCGTTGTATTGCGCACATATTCGAGGAATCGGGGAATTTTTTTCTAAGGTTTGTTCTACAAGTGGGCAAATGGAGTAAATTTGATTGTCGGGTTAATTTTGAAGCAATATGGATTTTCATTAAATTGGTAAGCTCTGGCAAGTCCCGGCCATTGTTCAGAATTTTAAATAATAAAATTTGATCAAAAATTAATCGTCGTTTATGTAGGGAGTTCAAGTGATGAAATTTAATAGAATCGGTGTAATTTATAAAGTGTTAGTTAAGTTTATAATTTAAGTGTTTAAAATTTTTTCTTTTGAATTCTTTCGATCCTATCAATATGGGTTTGGTAGAAAATTGAAAAAAAACTTGGTATTATACATACATTATATTAATGAACGTGTATTGTAGGTACCTGTATATTGTTTAGGTAACGAAATAATCACAAATCGTCGAAGGGGGCAAGAAAGCTTCTTCCGCAACCACATGGATGGAGTTTTTTTGTTGTCCCGCCTAGTTTAGAACTGTTTTCATTAGTCTTCTCAATTTATCATATCTGCAATCATAAATTTACACTGTTATTTTTTCTTCTGTGTCTCATTCGGTATTTGGCAATACCAAATATTGGTTATCCTGTGGTATATCATTTCTGGTCGTAGTAATTCAAACCAATTGCATCCCACTATACGTCCTCAAGTTACATATTAATGATAAGAATAAATAGATAGGTAGATTTGCAAGTATTTACGCAAATTTGTTTGCGGAAAAACTGTCACCACCTCGTCACAACAGATTATTTCAATCTGTACTATTTCGATAATTACAAGGAAACACGATCATCATTAGATGTAAGCCAGGTGTAAATATATACCTAAGTGCACGTAATATTGTCGTGAAAAATTATTATAGTGCGTGTAATAATTTATACGAATGGTTCCGAGCAAGGCCGTATTATCCATATGGCAGTGTGGGCAACTGCCTAGGGGCCCCGACGTGTTTAATACGGCCCTGGTTACCAGAGTTGATTTAATAAAATATTAATAACAATTAGTATTTATTATTAAAAGGCACAATAGAAAGACGGTAATGAAGAAAACTAAATTAAATGATGTGGACTCAACAAACAGGAATGAGCAGGAGAGGAGGAATCATATATGTATAAATATATAAATCACACACGAAGGAATGAATAATGATGATGTTTTTTTCGGTTCCGCGATTTTTCATCCCGCGTCAAAATACTCCCCGACAAAATATCCGCGACAAACTATCCTACGGACAAAACATCCTCTGACAAACTATCCTACGGACAAAATATCCTCCGACAAACTATCATACGGACAAAACATCCTCCGACAAAATATCCTACGGAAAAAACATCCTCCGACAAACTATCCTACGGACAAAATATCCTCCGACAAACTATCATACGGACAAAACATCCTCCGACAAAATATCCTACGGAAAAAACATCCTCCGACAAACTATCCTACGGACAAAATATCCTCCGACAAACTATCATACGGACAAAACATCCTCCGACAAAATATCCTACGGACAAAACATCCTCCGACAAAATATCCCACGGACAAAACATCCTCCGACAAAATATCCTACGGACAAAACATCCTCCGACAAAATATCCTACGGACAAAACATCCTCCGACAAAATATCCCACGGACAAAACATCCTCCGACAAAATATCCTACGGACAAAACATCCCCCAATAAAATATTTACTAAAACCTAACCTAACCTAACCCAAACCAACCCAACCCCACCTAACCTAACCTAACCTAACCTAATTTAACCTAACAAAAAAATGGGACAAAAATAATACAGACACCCTGTAAAGACCACAAATTATTGTTCAAAAATATACTTCGAGGGGAGAAGAATCACTTGCTCCAATTAATATTGAAAGGTAAGATAGAGGGTCGCCGAGGACCTGGTAAGAAACAAATGTCTTGGCTGCGAAATGTATGAGAGTGGACCGGCATTAGAAGTGTGGAGAAGCTATTCCGGGCAGCGCAAGACAGAGAGACATTTTCCAGGGTGGTCGCCAACGTCGGGGGGACCTGATAGGGCACACTAAAAAGACCAAGGAGGTTTTAGTAGATATTTTGTTGGGGGATGTTTTTTTGGGAGGATTTTTGTCCTTGTGATATTATGTCGAGATACGAACGTAGCTATCGTTCGTCGATATTCCGAAATTTTAATTTCTTGTTGAGCAGTCGTGGCCAGTGGGTAGCTAGCAGACTAGGTTGCAACAATATTGTAATATACTACACTATGTGGCATAACTAGGGGGGGAGGGGTGAAAAAAACCTACGAAGGTAGCATATTTTCACGAAAATATTTTACACACGAACATTGTCTTGTCATCTATGTCATTCTCATTTCTTTCGTACGCTGTGATTGGCGTGAAGTGAATTGTTACCTAATGATTGACTTGAATAAGTGAAAAATTGTTATTCTGTAACCGCCTTACTCATAATGGCAGAATAAGATGATACCACGGTAATACGAACGGATTAGGTGAAATTTGTACGACAATTTCACCTAACCCGTTTGTATTACTGTGGTATTATCATATTCTGAGATTATGAGTAAGGCGGTTAGTGTTTTCAAAGTTTTGAAGACATCTTTCAAAAAAACAAGATAAGTGGGTTGGATAGTTCATTTTTTTAAAATAAACGATAACTAATACACGCAAAACCTGAATACATTTATAGCAGAACCAAGTGATAACTAACTGAAAAACAATTATCAATCATCTCTATGTTTTTTTTCTGTATTTCATTGTTGTTCATACATAATTAATGAATAATAATAAATAAAAAGTAATTTGGAGGATTTCGAAAAAGTTTTTACACATCTGACTGTGGTAGTTTCGTCGTTAATTCGTCGAACAAGTGTAAGAGCGCCCCAGATTTCGTTCTGTTGTCGATTCTTTGGATAAGAGGCCATCCTCGCATTACTAGCGCTGCCAATCATACTACCTAAATTATTTTCTTCACTATTAGGTAGAACATTATCCAAAATCTAGTTTGAGGATTAGGTACTAATTCTTGGGATGACACCACGCTGGGTGCCACTCATGCCACTGACAACAACTCTAACCTACACAATTTTGTAGATCATAGCCATCTGCAGTCTATACGACATCATTGTGGACAGAACAAAGGGTGATTATACCAAAAATGAATGCATCATTTGAACAACGATTTCATGTCTTTATAACGAATTTAATGGATTCAATCAGCAACGCAATAAGCATATTACAGACCCTCTTAAAAACGATTTGCAGTTAACTGACAGAAAGCGGCAGAAAAGAATTGAAAAGCTTCCTCAATGAAATCATTGTCTGACTAAAAAAACTTAACGGTGTGGAACTTTGAGAAAAATTTTATTATTCATCCGTCTCCATTCCCAGCATCGATCAACCCTGACTTTCATAATCAGTGCCGTCATTTTGACAATTAGAAATATTTCAGAGGATGGGTCATCTCCCAATAGAGAAAAGCTCGTCATACCGGCAGCGGATGGTTGAGATCTTGAAGAATACGAGTACCTACCTATACGAAGTGTCCTATACGAATACGATTGTACATGGAGAAGAAGATAAGTTGGATTCTGTTGGTATCCAAAGTGACATGTCAAACTGAACTTGCCTACCAACTACCATCACACTTTTTTTTACATTAGCCCCGCCCCACACAGGAGGCCCTGAGGAAAACAATTTCCCTTGGGGCCTGAATCATCTTTAAGGATGCTGTTCGAGGGTTTTTTAGGGAAAGGAAGGAGAGGAAGTTTTGGGAAGGAAAAATGTATGATGGATGGGTAGATATCGGGAGTCAGTGCAGTGGCGTAGCTAGCACGGATGTCACAGCCCCCCCCCCCCCCCCCCTATTAAATTTGACTGAGAAAAAATTGAAAACGCTAATATTTCGAGGTGGCTGAGTATTTCAGATTTCTAGAAGACCTAGACACAAAATTCGGTGCACTCCACGTGGAACATATGAAAGAAACGTGTACATGTATACAATACTTTGGACAATATACCTCGTAAATTTCCTGGATCCTGGACACACTGGGTCAGTGTGTCCAGGATACCTAGCATGGTCGATCGATAAAGGTTTTATCGAAAATGTCGGTAACTTGTCATCGCTCTCGGGCACGAATGCAGGCAGCTAACGAACAAATAACAATTCACGTAAAATAAATTAGGAACCCTCAGTCGTTTAGAGCCGTTATTTGTTCGTTAGCGGCCTGCAGTCATCTCAAGTTACCAACATTTTCGTAAGCCTATATCGACCGACCGTGCTAGGTACCCAGGAGTAACTGACATGTGAATCCATTCCTACCTCTCTCCCGATCCGTACAGTAGGTGGACGGACGCATCCGCCGCTAAGACCTAGACAAACCTCACCCCATGAACCCGGAAACCCCTGCTAAGTCACCAAACGTAGCGAACTACTTGGAGTGATCTATATCAGGAGTGTTTTATCCAATAAATGGTTCCCGGGATGGCAGTACCCATTCCGCTTCCCAAATTTAGTACGCTACCCAAATCTGACAGTCAATACCTAACTGAAGAGCAGCACAAACAATGGAACTGAGATGCCGTCGTTGTTGTGATTACAATATTATTCCTACTTTTATGTCATCATTATTCTCAACCACAATGATAAGGACATTTGTCTAATTTGGTGGGTCTATTAAAAAAAAGTTAATAAAATAAAAAGATAAGTAAGGGGAATCTAAGGTGTGTAATTCAACACATGAACTTATTTTTAACCCTTTGCTGTGAACTTGTCTTCAGGATTACCTACCTGCCATTTGGTGTTGCCATACTATTGAACAAGTTCCATTTAAAAAAAATTCTGGGTAATTACATTTATTTATTCAAACTCTACGTGAAGCAGGAAAATAATTATGCGAAACAATTGTACACAAAATAATAATAAAAAAAAATAAAACAATACCAATCAAGCCTTATTCTTTTATCTATTCCCTTCTATGGATACTTGTATATGGATGTACGGCCTTCTAAAGCTGTCTACCTTCTAGAATAAAAATACTTAATCAATAGCTTTTTAGATATAAAAATGAATATTTGTTTGTTTGTTCGTATTTTATGCGCTTCCATACCGATCATCCGATTACGATGAAACTTTGTAATGGTATCTAAGGTAAGCTCTGGCGTTATGAAATTTGTATAAATTAAAATGTGTGTATTTCATATATTTTAGTGGCAGGGAGGGAAGGCAGGAGGGAGAGGGTAACGAAGGAGGTGGAGTTCGAGGGAGGGTTAACGAGGATAGGGGAAGGTAGAAGGGGAACGCGGGAGGGGAAATGACGCGGGAAGTTAACGGGGACGCATGGGAAAGGACATGCAGTGAAAAACAATTTATTTCTATGAATGTACCAGCTAGTATATTATAAAATAAAGTGTACAAAAGTGTGCGTCCCGCTAAAACTCAGAAGCGAGTCCCTGTACGATCAAGGGAGTTACATGGTGTGGTAGCTCTCTAAAGCGTCGATGACACTGAGCGAGTTTAGAAGCTACTATCTACTAAGTTTAAGCGGGTAAATCGGCGATTGTCATGATGACACACAAAACTGTCCACTCGCTCAGCAGCGTAGGAAACTGAGGTCGCTGCTAGAGCCAGTAACAAGAATAATGACGCCTGCGTGAACTAATTCTGTGATGTTTGACAGTCGAAATCAGCTGTTTATTGGCAGCCATATTGAAAAACATAAATAAACCAATCACGAGAAAGCGATTGGCAAGTAAAGTTGACGACCTATCAGCTTTTTTCGTAGATCGTCAACAATCTGCTAGTTAGCAAGTAACACGATGACACTGAGCGAGTTTACTAATAGATAGTGAATTTCCCACATAGTAGCTTGTAAACTCGCTCAGTGTCATTGACGCGACGCTTAACTCCCATCCATCCATCATTTTTACCTGAAGGGCGTGCTTTTGAAGATATAAGGGCTGGAAGTTTCGCCCACTAGACATTTCTAGAACGGTCCAGAACATTCGCGAGTATTCGAGAGCATTCCACAACATTCCAGAATATCCCGAAACATTCTAGAATGTTGTGGAATGTTCGGGAATAGGGAATCGGGAACATTATTATGGAACGTTCCAGAACACTCTCGAGTGTTGTGGACCATTCAAAGCCTTTTTGTATGGATGGGGCTACCCATTGGTGATGGTAGGTACATAAAGCAAAAACCGTCGTGGGTTCGAACGTCAGTTCAATCTCACATCAACTCCCTGTGCGAAGCCGGGTACCGCAGAAAGTTTGAAAATAAATTGAAAGTTTAACAGAAACAAAGACGAAGGCAATGTTGCCAAAACTCTCACTACGATATCTACTATCGCGGTTTTCATGTTATCGCTAGTTGACCGCAATTTTGTTATAATACATTCTTGTGATATTTTATATTAAGTAAATATTTTAAATTTATGTAGTTGTGCAGTAATTTAATGTTATTGCCGACAACCCGAGCGTTTATTGAGATAAAATAATCTTAAACAAGTTATCAGACTCACTAGAAGATGTTTATTCTGAGACGGGCAGTGTTTTATAGATTAAAAATTACAGACATATTAAATCCTTTGTTCTCATCATCTGATTTTGACGACCTCCGTAGTCCAGTGGCTAAGACTCTTGACTCACATTCCGGAGGTCGCGGGTTCGAACCCGGCATGCGCAAATAAATTTTATTGAATTAATTTGTGTTGTTTCACAATTAATTCATTTAAAATAATATATAGTATATTTGCGGCATGTTCCAGAGTGGAAGATACTATCAGTATCGCCCTGGTGTAAGACCACCATTCAGAATTGAAACGTTGCTTGAAAATGGCTTTAGCCGTGTTTAGTGACCAGATCTGAATAGCCAGGTACTTCCCAACATTCCTCTTCCCCATCTCCTTCCCCTCCCCGCTACCTTCAGCCTCACAACATACCCCAATTGGGGATGCCATAGTCCCACTGGCTCCAGACGGGAGCAGTTGAGATTCTTGTGCGGTATTCAGTGTAAAAAAAAAAAAAAAAATCATCATCAAAATGTATTTATTTATTTATTTATTTATTTGTACACGCCCAATTAGGGCTTTTACATATGATAAAATTAAAAATACATTTGTTATAATCAATGTATTTTGTATGTGCGCATAGATCTTTTAAACTACGCAACGGATTTTCATGCGGTTATCAATAATAGATAGAGTGATTCAAGAGGAAGGTTTATACGTATAATACATGCTTATTATAGTAGAGAAAAGCCGATAAATTCAATTATTCAATTCAGGCAGCGGGCAGCAGGCAGCCGGCAAGCGGGTGGTGTGGATTTTATAAAGGTGGGGTAATGGCGTTGTGTTTCGTTAGTCACAGCAACGTGTGGCCGGGTCTGCTAGTATTGTAATAAATAAGTTTCATACCATGATAATCGAAACTAGCATATCCGCCGGTTTTTTTGCTGCTAGGCCCTGCAGTCGGCTTTTTGATGGCCTGCGCCCAATTTAGTAAAGTTCCCTGATAGTAGAGTTTTGCCCGTTTGTATGTACAGCAGCAATTATTAGAATTTTTTTACATGAATACCGCACAAGAGTCCCAACTGCTCCCGTCTGGAGCCAGTGGCACTATGGCATCCCCAATTGGGGTATGTTGTGAGGCTGAAGGCAGCGGGGAGGGGAAGGAGATAGGGAAGAGGAAGGTGGGGAAGTACCTGGCTATTCAGATCTGGTCACCAAACACGGTAGAAGCCATTTCAAGCAGCGTTTCAATTCTGAATGGTGGTCTTACACCAGGGCGATACTGAGAGTATCTTCCACTCTGGAACGTGATATACCATATATTATTTTAAATGAATAAATCGTGAAATACACAAATTAATCAAATGTATGCCAAAATTAACTTATCTTATAGATAGATACCTATTCATATTTGCATCTAAATAAAAACAACTTGTTAAAGCCTACGTATAAATATAGGTGTTATATAACTTCGTTTATTTCAAATTAATTGGACGAACAAAAACTGTTTTTAAATAGTTTTTATGTGAATTCTTCACAAGAGTCTCAGCTGCTCAGAGAGTCTATGGCTTCCCCAATTGGGGTATGTTGTGAATTGAGAGGCTGAAGGTAGTGGGGATGGGAAGGAGGTGGGGGGGGAGGAAGGTGGCGAAGTACCTGGCTGTTCAGATCTGGTCACCAAACCAAATTTATTTCAAGCAACGTTTCAATTCTGAATGGTGGTCTTACACTAGAGCGATACTGAGAGTATCTTCCACTCTGGAACGTACAGCAAATATACTATATATGTTTTTAAAAGAATTAATTGTGAAATAACACAAATTAATCAATAAAAATTTATTTGCCCACGCCGGGATTCGATCCCGCCACCTTCGGATTGCTAGTCAAGAGCCTCGCCCCTCGTCAAATACTACCACATACTATCAGATTAAATATATTTAAAAAAAAAACAATACTTACTCGAATAGGTACTATCAAATTATAAAAAAAGCAATCCATACCTACCTACGGTCTAACACGTTTTATATGGCAACACCATAGAATAAAGAGGCAACACCAAGATGTCACGTGGGAAAATTAAACTAAAAAAGTTGTAAAAAGCACAACGGGCCAAGGGCGTACTTTTACTAACCAAACGGTATACGGTATACGTTAATAAGTTAGTGGCATAGACATCCAAATGGATAGACAAGCAGTTACAGATGAGGGGTAAAACCAAACTATGGAGAGCGAAGAGGGGAAAGATGACTGTCATTCGTTGAACAATCAATCTGACAGTATATAGGCATCTCGCATTACAATATCACCATTTAGTTCTTAAAAGCAAAATCTGCTTTGAATGAATAGACCTTTTTACATGGGAGCGCGAATTGCTTGCCACGGTCAAAACTTATTTGCTAAGGCCAAATGCTCGCCCCAAAAAGACTCGCGCCAATACACATATCAATATTTTCTTGCCGTGTTTAGTTAAAACACTTTTACAAACGTTTCATAATTTACTTAACCCCTGTAACCAGCGACGAGCACATTGGAGTACCGCCCACATTCGCTATGTGCATATTGATACGTAGATATATTGTATAGCACAAGCTGCCGTTATTTCGTTAAATGTATGGATGTCAGCTTCTCGCTGTTCACGGCAAGAATGATGACGTCACACATTTTAGATTCAAGCGAGGCTATATCCCCTCCCCATGGAGCGAGCCGGTTCCAAGGAGGAGCTACAGCCGGCGCCATGTGGAGGGGGAAATAATACGTTTTTATCACTTAGGGCAGGTCCAGATATATTCATATGTCCGTGGTTAGTGGCAACTACTTTCCTAAGGGGGATGATTCTATATCACATTCTAAGCCGATTTTGTGTTTATAATTCAACGCTTTGCAAGGTTGACAATTAGATGGAAAAACGAGGTTATTGCATTTCTCAAATGTGTGCTAAAACCAAAACAGCCATTTATCAGTAATTAAAAAAAACTTTCTTCTAAAATAATGTTGTGTTCCCTGAACGAACTGTCAAAATCGAACGTTTGAAGAAATGTTAATGCTACGTCCAGACTGAAGCCAACCTTCCAACTCCGAACTTAGTTCGGAGTTGGAAGGTTGGCCGATCGTGTGTTCGCTGCGGCCAACCCACCAACCCCGAATTCCGTACTCCAAAATGGCTGACATGAAACAGCTGTAGCTACGCTGTATCTTTTTCAGTTGCCTACTATTATTACGTGCGTATAATAATATACTTATATACACGACATGTTTTCAAACAATTGTTATACCACTCTCCGTAATAATATAGTCATTTTAATAGCACGCGGCACGGTGTGGACAGCTGCGGCAGGCTGGTTCGTGTGAGTTGGCCGTCGGGATCGCCTCGAAGGCGATCCCGGGCCAACGCGAACTCCAACCTTCCAACTCGAACTTCCAAGGCACGAACACCCCTCCACACGATCGTCCAAACGTTTGAAGTTGGAACGTTGGCCGCAGTGTGGGCTTACCATAATGTGAAGAACAAAAAATCATGACAAAAGAGTAGGTACAATGGTGTTGCCCAAGATTAGCAGCGCGGAGCAGAAAACATTCTTTTTACGAACCTTGGGTGTTGCCAGAGTAGAAATAAATTACTACATTTTGTTGCCAAACTTATAACAGAAATGCGTAGGTACCTACCTGCCTACCGAATAATTCGTTTTATTTGCAATAAATTTATTTTCTCACTGATAAGAGCCATGTGATGGCCATGTGCCGTAGCATTGGTATTCAAACATGATATCTCTACATTATTTCTACGTATTATAAATTAAAGTCGACCGCCACGTCTGTCTGTCAGTCTGTTCGCGATAAACTCAAAAACTACTAAACGGATTTGCATGCGGTTTTCACCAAAGATAGAGTGATTCATGAGGAAGGTTTAGGTATATAATTTGTTAAGGTTTTGTGTAAATTGGTTGAAATATACATATAAAGGGAGCGGGCTGGTAAGCGGGCGGTGTGGATTTGATGTCTATGCAAATTAACAGATTGCGTTGATTATTATAAAGGTTGGGTAATGGCTTTGTCAGTGGATGGTGTTGTGTTTCGTTAGCCACAGCACCGCGTGGCCGGGTCAGCCAGTATTATTCTTCACTCTTTGCCTGATTCACATTCATACTTTTTTTTACATGAGCTCCACACAGGAGGCCCTGAGGAAAATAATTTCCCTCAGGGCCTATGTCATCTTTAGGGATGCTGTGTGGAGAGTTTTAAGGAAAGGAAGGAGAGGAGAGTTCTGGGAAGGAAAAGGGTTTAAGGGGTGGGTAGGAATCTGGAGTTCAGTGTGTTCTCCAAGATCTAGACAAACCTCACCCTGTGAACCCGGGCACCCCTGCTAAATTACCAAACGTAGCGAACCACTTGGGGTGACCTATGGCAGAGGTGTTGGTTATCCAATAAAGGTTCCCGGGGCGGCGGTACCCATTCCCGCCCATTAGACTCCAGATACTAATATCTACAGCCTGTATGTCGGAGGAATATCTAGGACATCACAATTGACATCACAATTCCCCACCGATTAAAATGGTTTGCAAATCTGCACAGGCTTTTTCTAATGAAGACTTATCAGGGATTATTTTGATGTTATACAAAAAAGACCATGTATCATTGAATTTAGAAAATTGTCCAAACCGAGTGACCAATGCATTTTCAAGTTGTATCTATCATAAGGTAAAATACGTTAATTTTAAACAGTTCTTCGGGATTTATTGGTGTCTCATCTGCAGCTTTCGTATTCAAATAATCGCTTCTTTCTTCGGGATTGAACTGGCTTAAACGTAGAATCTATCCCAGCCTGGGAAGCTATTTTCTTAGCTGTTATTTGAGCAGACGAATAAGTCCGGTACTGCTTCACAAATTTCGAGCAGTTTTCCAGCATTTTCGATGCGTTTGCTAAGTCCATAGTTTTAGACTGCAAAGCTTTACTTACAATGTTTACTTGAAAAAGTATATCGTACCAAGCTACCATTGTAACTATGAATTCAAATTGCTCCATGTTCTGAATCAGTGACAAAGCCTCTGATGCAGCAATTGAGTCATTCGTTTCTTCGTGAAGATTCAAAAGGGCATCATGAACTGAAGAGTAGTTATAGCGAACAGAAGCAAGGCTAGAAACTCATTAGGTGCATAAAGTAGCCTAATGTAACCGAATTTCAGTTGCAGTATCCTAAAGTAGTCCAAACGCCAAAATATCAATATTAATAAAATATAATGTAATTTTTATCAATTTATTTATAATGTTTTGATAAATAGGCCTAAGCCTAATATAAAACACCGTAATGAATCTTAAAAGAAAGTAAAGTAATAGTATTTTAAAAACACAATTAAAAAATATATAAACAAAGATTAAGGTGATTCCGATTCGTCTTCTGCTAGCAATAATAAGGCATGAACAAGACTTTCGCCGCCGTAAGTAGTATTAGATATGGTTGCTGTGCTAGTACTGGCGCAAGATCCACCGGAGACGTACATTTTTCTACCAGCGTGTAAACTAACCGTTCTGAGTAGCTTAAATGTTGAAAAATCGCCTACGTTGGCAACACTGCTTGCTCCCCGCACCGACCACACGATTTAAGAGGTAATAGCACCGGTGAGAAATCTCGACGGTAGGTATTTTAAAAAATTCTCGCTATCGCACCGCGCTCAAAAAAGAACTAGCTATCGATGTGTTGGTGAGACCACGTGAGTGTTTGGCTTGTACACCCTCTCGCCCCCTTTGCGTCTCATGCCTACCGTCTTTCGCCTCATACCGCCATATCCAATATTCTGTTTAGATAAAGCATGTTTCGACTTATTTCGTCGCTAATGAAGTTTTTGAATCGGCCTTGCGGTGTGACAGAAAAAGGGCCCATTATTTTTAAACGCACGAGGTCTGCTATTGTCGGTTATTTATAAATATCGTCGATAGGTATTGTAACAATGTCTTCTGTTCACGCTTATTACCGACAAATTACGAATTATTTTACTAGAACTCTATGTAGGTTAGTAGTTTTAAAGTTTTCACTGTATTTGCGTTTATAAATATGCAGTCAAACCAACTACATCGAATTATTATATACATACATATGATTATTCTCTATGATACATTAGTTATTATTGAAAATTAGTATTAACCTCTCAGGCCTCGGGCCTGTTTTTCGAAAAGTCAAAATATTTCCGCTTTCCAATAAATTCCAAATAACTTTAATATTTGTGAACGCATCCGAAAACTAAAAACTGTTTTTGAAAGATGATGAAATACGCTTTCAAATTTTATAATTCGAAATAAACATATAATTTTGTTTTTATTTTATTAATAACTAGCAGACCCGGCCACACGTTGCTGTGGCTAACGAAACACAACGCCATTTACCCAACCTTTATAAAATCCACACCATCCGCTCGCCAGCTGCCCGCTGCGCGCTGCCCTTTGCCTAAATTGAATATTTGAATTTCTTGGCTTTTCTCTACTATAATAAGCATTTATTATACACATAAACCTTCCTCTTAAATCACTCTATCTATTGGTGAAAACCGCATGAAAATCTGTTGCGTAGTTTAAAAGATTTATGCGCACATACATTTTGAGCGACTTCATTTTATACTATGTAATGATGATGATACCACAAAACTTAAATTTCTACTCATATAATTTGGCACTTACCTATCTTATTAAAAAAAAAACTCAAAAATGTATTTTTGACCGATTATCTCTATCTCTACATATTATAAAGTCCCCCGCGCCATCTGTCTGTCTATTCGCGATAAACTCGAAAACTACTGAACGGATTTTCCTGCGGTTTTCACCAATATACAGAGTATTTCGTGAGGAAGGTTTAAGTATGCAATTTGTCAATGATTTGTGTAAATTGGTTGAAACATAACGATAATTGTTAGAAGTGTCGGAAATAAGTCCAGCCGCCTGGTAGCTTTCATCGAAAACGCTGCACAATCCTTTTGGGATATAACCAGGGCTGGGCAAAATACATGCTTTGCTGTAATTGAAATACAAATTACAAAATACTTTTTCGCATGTATTTAAAATACGAAATACAAAATACTTTCAAGTCATGTATTTGAAATACAAAATACAAAATACAGTATTTTAACCATTTTTTTCTTTCAAATACAAAATACAAATTACAAAATACAAAATACATTTGGTTTTGGTAGAACCTTTGGTTGCAATAAATTGTCATAAATGCCCTTATCTAAGGGTGCGTTTAAATAGAAGCAATGTTGAGCAGAGTGAAACAGAGACGTGCAAAAATTGACCAATCATATTGCTCAAAAGACACATCTCATCTCCGCTTCACTTGTAAAATTTGTGGTAAAGGACTCAGGTGTTAGGTAATATAATAATAATATATTATTATTATAACACGACATTTGTATAGCGCTATTTTGTTTTATTTCTAGTGACCGACCGAAGGTTCGGTTTCGGTTTCGTCAAGGTTCGGTAAAAAAATCTAGTTTCGGCATCAGTTTCGGTTTCGGCAGAAAATCTGCCGAACCTTCGGCCGCACCGAAACTCTGCATTTGTGAATTATCGCGTGCCGTTTGACTGACTTCCGGTGAGTTCGTGGCTCGTGTGTCATCCACCATCATCAACTGAGTTCGCTGGCCGGTCCGGCGTGCTTGTATTGTGAGTTTATGTAATCACAAACTTCAATTATTTTTATTTATTTCATTCTATATTTAATTTTATTTAACAAGTGTAAATAAAAATTAAAATCTAATCTCCTTCAACGGAAGCGATCTTCTGAATAGTCCCTCCTTTGATGTGCTTGGTGTAAGGCCCTCCGTTCATGGAGATACTTACAATCTTCGTAATTGTGACGAAACCACAAGTACCCTGTTGATATACATACTACTTTTTAATGCTAGTCTCCGTACACGGCGCTATCCGAAATATACTATATAGTCACATGAGAACGGGTCGTTTCTATGACTCATTCTTGAGTTCAACAGCTCGGCTGTGGAACCCGGCCTCTATGTTTCCTCCCTCCTTCCTCTCCCCAAAAAGACCCTCCATACAGCATCTTCAAAGATGACATACGCCCTGAGGGAAATTATTTTTCTCTGGGTCTCTCATGTGGAGTTAATGTAAAAAAATGTTGTGATTGTAAACGCAATTAAAATTATAGTACTCAATTTATGAGGTCCTTACTTTATAGTGAATAAAAGTGTAAAAAATAAGCCGAATTTCAGTAAACAATAGATTTTTAACATGTCTAAAAAAGTTTCGGTTTCGGTTTCGGCCGAAACTGAGAAAGATATCGAATATTCGGTTTCGTTTTCGGTAGAAAATCCTGTTTCGGTCGGACACTAGTTATTTCACTTCAAGTGCGCTCTACTGTAATTAACTTAAAAATAGTTTAGTATTCAGTCAAATTATTCCTATAGTGCTTGATCTAATACTATGACACAAAAATGTACAATACAAAGCAATGACAAGCATTACATAATATGATACAAATATGATAGAAAATGTACAATAACAGTGCTATTATAGCACAGGACGTGTTGCCAACTCTAAATATTAACACACATAACATATAGCTCTGGATTCTAGCGTTTTTAGTCTACGTATTATCTATGTCAGTTTATTTTTCATTATCATTATTAAGATCGCTAAATGTATTTGAAAATGTATTTTGAAGCCATAAGTATTTGAAATACAAATTACAAAATACCTCAGCCCCATGTAATTGAAATACCAATTACAAAATACATTTTTAGGAAGTAATTGAAATACAAATACAAAATACGTATTTGTATTTCAAATACGTATTTCAATTACAAGTATTTCAAATACTGCCCAGCCCTGGATATAACAAAACAATTAATGGTGGGATATTCCTCTTTTATAGATCTACAAAAAAGTCCGCGAAGGCATATATCTATCTTTTACGGATAGCTTACTATACACATTATATCTAAAATGCAATTGATAAGAATAATAAGATAAGAAGATAGAATGCGTATAGTAAAAGATAGATATATGCCATCGCGGACTTTTTTGTAGATCTATAAAAGAGGAATATCCCACCAAGCGTTGTTTTGTTATATCCCAAAAGGATTAGGCAGCGTTTTCGATGAAAGCTACCAGGCGGCTGGAATTTTTCCGACACTTCTAACAATTATCGTTATGTTTCAACCAATTTACACAAATCCTTGACAAATTACATACGTAAACCTTCCTCACGAAACACTCTATCTATTGGTGAAAACCGCATGAAAATCCGTTCAGTAGTTTTCGAGTTTATCGCGAACAGACAGACAGACAGACAGACAGACAGAAAGACGGCGCGGGGGACTTTACTTTATAATATGTAGAGATAAAAAAGGTTTAAAAATAGCCCACCTTAAGTTTTTTTCTAATTAAAATTACGATAACGAAAAAGATAAAAGCACTTACATATTTTATTAGACAATTAAATCTAAATGGATTTATTGTGTTGTGTGTATCATACGTGTGAGTTGACATGTTTGTAAATAATAATGTTTAAAATGTTAGATATATCGCTTGCTGAGGTTTGATTTGTACTCCTGTATTTTTGAGTTTCTTTAAGCAGTAAATACAAAAAAGGATGTGTTAGTTCGTTCAAAATTCAATAAAAAATGTTGGTCTTTTACCTATAGATAGATTTACCTACACATTTTTTTTAAATATTTATTACAGTCAGTTTGAAATAAAGGAAACAAATATATAATTTTTTTAAACTTCAAAACTTTTTATTTTTATTTTCAACTTTATAAAACCTTAAATTGTAATATTTAATTACATGAAGACAATATTAGCGAAACTTCAACCCAAGGCTTCAGGCCCAACTTCATAGTACAAAAAAAAGTGCAAAAATCACTTACTTCGCAATTTTTGCAATAAAATAAAAGCACTTAGAAAAAAAACCAACAACGCTAAAGGCTTTGTACCAGTTCACATAAGGAAAAAGGTTGAAGCAAACGTTTTACGTATGAGAAAAGCTATAGTTTGAGCAGTAAATTACAGAAAAGAGCAAGAAAACACGGCACAAAGTGATAAAGTAAAAAATCTGAAAATGGACAAAAAAATGCCGCAAACCATGTTTTTGGTGATCATACAAAATGTTCGTCATACTATTGCAAGTCGGAGAAGTATACTAATGATCCAAATTTAGTAAGCGATCTTCAAGATTGTGGAACAGGACTGATATTCAACAATTATTGTCGTCTCTAATAGCAAATGCAGAAAGTCTTATTATTAACGTGACAAATAACACTGTGGAGCAATTCAACAACGTTATAGCCAAATTTATAGGCGGAAAAAGAGCAAATTTTACAAAAATGGGATAACTTCAGCAGTTGAGCTTCTTGAGCAGTAACTTCGTGGAATAGTGAAATGACAACCCATTCACGAATACAAAAAAAATCCAAGGCCACAGTCCTGGCAACTACACGAAGCATTTTATTGAAAGAAAACGACGTTCGAAGGAGACAATACAGAGGTGTCGAAAAATAAAACTAAGGTATTACGAAAACACGACAGAAAAGAGAAAAAAAGTTGCAGGGCCTGATGAAAATTATGGTCAATTGGAATTAGATCCAGATATGCCAGCTGAATTATTTGAAACGATAAAGAGGAATTTTTCAAAGAATTATCTCCATCGAATAAGGATGAACTCGAAAGGAATACGGTGGGCCAAAGCAATAATAATTTGTGGACAATTGAAAGGCGTAAGCGGCTTACAGCTTCTAACTTTGGACAAAAATATGTAAGCTACGGCCAAAAACTTCAGTTGCGAGAGTATAAAACTCGCTACTGTACTCGCCATTTAAAGGAAATATGGCCACAAATTATGGGAAAGAAAATGAAAACCTAGCAATTGAGCAATTTACAAAAGAAACAAAATTAGAGGTATTCGCCTGTGGACTATTTATCGATGAAAACAAAAACTTTTTAGCGGCAAGTCCGGATGGCCTTTTTGGCAAGGATTCTATAATTGAAGTGAAATGCCCATATAGTATAGTAAATATGTCACCAGAAGAAGGATTTGAACAAAAAAAATTGATAACTGTAAAATTGAAGACAATGCTTCAACATTAAAACGGAATCACAATTACTTCTACCAAGTACAAGGCCAGTTACACATTACTCGTCGTAAATACTGTTATTTTGTCGTGTGGAGTCCTAAAGGTTTGCCGTATGAAAAAATTGAAAGGGACGATTCAATCTGGCAAAAAATTGAACCACTGTTAGAAAAACTTCTACCACCAATGCCTTTTACCAGAAACAATTGACGGTCGCATATCAAGAAATTTACCGGCGAGAGAAAGATCTAAATCATAAATTGTTTAAAATTCATTGTATAGTGGTAAAAAATTTTGTACAATAAAGTGTTTACAAACAAAAAATTTCAATTAATCACTGAAGGCAATGTAAGCGACTCTCAACTAAAAATTTGAAACAGATTTTTTTTAAAAACATAAACCTCACATTGGAGGCACCGAGGAAAAATAATCGCTCAGGGACTTTGTTGGAGAAGTTGTTGGACATCATTGGAGAAGCTGTGTGGAGGGTATTTTTAGGATAAGGAAGGAAAGGAAGTTTTGGGTAGGGAAAAGGTAGGTAAAAGTATGAAATGATGGTGGAGAGTCCAGCTGTAGAGATCAAAAGATCTTCCTCTTCCAGTTTCTCCCAATCCGGCCCGCCACGCAGTAAGTGGACAAAATTATCCGCCACCAAAACCCATGCAGACCTCATCCGTGAACCCGGGAACCCAGGCTCTGTCACCAAACATAGAGGACCACTTGCGGTGACCAAGTGGCGGGGGTGTTGGTTATCCAATAAATGGTTCCCGGGGCGATGGTACCTAAAACGCCTCCCAAATTGAAAATTTATTATAGTACTTGACATAAAAAAATTTAATTTTGCACAATTTTAGTATGAAAGCTCGGTCAGTATTGGTATACCGCGATGAGTCACTAAACAGAAAAAAAAACGAATAAAAAATATCGATTACTCGGGCAAGGACAACACTAGTCTACCGATAAAATTCTTTACATCACTACTTCGCATTATATGTATGTATTTGTCAAAACCCACGTTCCCCGGCCCCCCTCAGGAGAAATGAGCGAAAGGGACACCTGCACGTCGGGCCGAAAATACCTAAATAAAATCTTCGAAATCGATGTTTTGTATTCCCCATTTTTCTTCTCCAAAACTGGACGGATTTAAAATTTTTTTTCCACTAACTGTATTAAAAGAAAATATTCTATGTCGGTACGTTTTGCTTTTTTTCAAAATACATTGTTTAGTTTGTATACTGAACGTTTTTTGACGGCGTTTAAATTAGGCAATTTTATTCATTTTTGGAAGGTCGTAACTTCTATGAGAAGTAAATTATCAAAAAAAACAAAACGTACCGACACGCTAGTGGTCAATATCTATATTATGTAAAAAAAAATTTTGCTCTAGGGTCAAAATCCAGAGAGATAAACGGGGAATACGTTTGTATAGAAAAGCGCAGCTAGTATTTCCTCTTAAGCGCACGATTGATAGATAGTCGATCAGTGATCGGGTGTTTTCGGCGCCCCCCTCATGACGGCGCCGTGTGCGGTCGCACCGCTCGCACCGCCCTAGGGCCGCCCCTGGCTGTAGATATTCGTCAACACTTTGGTTCTCATAGATATTAGTCAACAGTTTGAGCTGTAGATATTCGTCAACACTTTGGTTCTCATAGATATTAGTCAACAGTTCGAGCTGTAGATATTCGTCAACACGTTGGTTCTCATAGATATTAGTTCGATTTTTTCAGTTTTTGGAATTCCTGTAGATATTAGTAGACGCCCCCATTCCCGCCTCATACTATTATTCTGTTATTCTGACTGACATGGCCCCACTCAAGTTATCTGATTCACTGTCATGTCATGCCTTCCTCGGGCGTCTCCGACTTATTCTACCATTCACATTTGCATCACATATTCTTTTTACACTCCGTTCTTTCGCTCTACATGCTCAAACGTGTGGTATACCTACTTTAGAAATCACTGGACACATTCGAATATTTTTAGAAAAACTTTTAGATTCACCATACCGTAAAAGACTTTTTGCATTCTGGATGTAAAATACTGTATTCATTATTTCAATTATGTAAAATAAAAATTTACCTACTTTCGTTGTAGGTACGAGATCGCGGCCATTCGCGGCCGTAAATGAAATAATTTTGAATGCAGTAGGTAGGTACCTATTTTCTAAAAAATATTCGTATTGAGCGCGTCAAATGATTTCGAAAGTTTGCCAAGAATATTGTTTATCTTGATAGGTACATACCTACTAACTAATACGTTAATTAAATAATCTCTGTCAGTATTTTCCGCATTTGATATAAATCGATTGGATGCACTTTATTTATTATTACTAGGTAGGTTATTCCTACTCCGAAATCTTTTGTGTAGGTTTTTCCGTTTTTTTATTATTGCCCGTAGGCACATAGATAAAAGTATAACCGGTTTTAAAAGTATTTCATATAGAAAAGGAATGCTTTAATATGCAGAGATTTTATGGGATTAATTAAAACGAACACATTTCGTATGTTCCAATCAATGACGTTATATTATCTTACATCGTTCCAACGGCATAGACTTACAGTTTTGTCTAAATGACTATAATTCATGCAACAGCACAAAAAAACAGAGAAAGCGCCAAAAATCCACCAAATAAAAATTTAAACCTTTTGTATTCGAAAATTAAATAATTTATTGATATCAAATACCTACTAATATATTGACACGGGGTACCTACCCAAAACTTTAATTAGTATATTGTCCGCTAGTAGCAGTGCTAGCTCATCGTATTTTATCAAATGAAAGTAGGGTCAATTTATATTATAAGGTCCATCACACGATTAATCACTAATCAAAACACTTGACTGGCAGCGCCCGTATGTTTTTTTAAATGATTTTTAATAGTGTCACGTTAACTTTCACGTATTGTTTTTAAACAAATGATTTCCATAGATGCGGTTAACTTAAAACTTCCATGAATCACACTTTAGACACTCTCGAAATCCCTTGATCTAGATATCAAATCAAAAACTACTGTAAATAATTTGCTGAATTTGAATCTCTTGATAATATTGACATGGAAACAAGTCTTCAGTCCTCCGTCGCCCGTCCCCTCCCACGCAAAGTCGATTTGTTTTGTTTTTTTTTACAAGTTACAAGATGAAATAATAATGATGGTTATGTTCGAAACTCTCACTAATCGAAATATTCGAAACATTACATACTATATGGAACCTATATTATATATTATCCTATTCGGGTCGGGGACCCATTGCATCGACAAGGCTCCTCCATATGTCCCTGTCTTGTGCTGATTGTTCGGCCTCTGTCCATGGTAGCCCCATCCTCTCCTCACACAGTTTCTGGAGTTGCCTCGCCCAACTGTGTCTGGGGGACTCCAGATACTAATATCTACAGCCTGTATGTTTGACGAATATCTACAGCTCATATGTTGAACTAATATCTACGAACTTCAGAGTGTTGACTAATATCTACAGAGGGTAGGTTGAACTAATATCTACAGAGCGTAGGTTGGACTAATCAGCTAAATGTGTCCAATAGTCCGATATTAGGGATTTTTACATACATACTTTCATAAATTAAGTTTTTTAAACTGCATACGCAATATTACGTTATTCCAATATGCTATACATAATTGCAAATCCAACCTCTGACAGTACTGTAGATATTCGTCAACACTTTGGTTCTCATAGATATTAATCAACAGTTTGAGCTGTAGATATTCGTCAACACTTTGATTCCCATAGATATTAGTTCGATTTTTTCAGTTTTTGGAATTCCTGTAGATATTAGTAGACGCCTCCGTCTGGGGCGGCCCACTGGACGTCTACCCTCTGGAATCGCTCTCAATATCTTCCTCGGAATTCGGTCATCAGACATTCTTAGTACATGCCCAAGTCACCTCAGTTGCGATTTTTCTACGAAGAGTAGCAGTGGTTCAATGTTTAGATTTTCTCGGATCGTGGAGTTTCTTATATGATCCCATTTCGTAACCCCTGCCACTCCTCTCAAGTACCTCATTCCGGCAGCTTGGACTCTAGAGCGTGTTCGTTCATTTAGCATCCATGTCTGGTGGCCGTAAGTGAGCGTCGGGCGGTATACCGTTTTAAACACTGCCATCTTTGTTTTGATGCTCAGCTCGGCTTTCTTTATCACTGAGCTGTAGAGAGGACGCAATACACTGCTTGCCGCACTTATTCTTCTATCAATTTCTCCGTCTTGCCGACCATCGCTGGAGAATTCGACCCCAAGGTATTTGAACCTGTCCACCTGTTTCAGCTGGGTTCCATTAGTGAACCTAACCTTGGAACCTAAGTTTTTTTTTTTAAATCAGTAATGACCTTCTAACTTAAATACACGTTTCATTTTATTTATTTATTTCGTAGTTGTTTTATTAATTTTATTAATTAAAATAATTTTTTACTGCTCACCGAATAAGGCGTGTCGTGTGGGACGTCACAGCGAGCTTAATTATTTTTAGCTCGACAGAGTGAATGTTGATTACTCGGCAGCAGACATCTTTTATTCTTAAATTTAACCGCTTATTGAAGAACATTTTGTAAAATGTTGGCATTTCATTACTATTGTTATTAAATTGTATAAATGTGTAAAAATACAGTCATATTCGCACTCGATTCATATTTTCAGAGTAGTTCTCTCGATCCGCGTTTCTGAGATAAGACTCTCAAATTACTTGCTTTACCGGAAATAATAATATAACAAATAAAAAATTTCAATATGGAATTTGTGTGGAGCTAATCTAAAAAAACACGACGCTATGCGTCGATTACAGGTTTGACGTCAGTTGCACGCTACTGACAGTGCTGGTAGAGTACTACGCGATTTCTGTCTTTCATCTACTACTCGTTTGATAGAAATAGATTCCGAACATTATGTGAATGCTAAATTTGGTCTGGAAGTGGGAAAATATCCATGTTTATATAACTACAATTTACAGGAATGAATAAAAAAGGATTTAGCGGGGAAGGCTTGAATTAAGGTAAGAAAAATGGCCAATTTAATATCATTCTCGTGTATTTCCTCGGCGGTGACGAATGCTGTACAATTATGATTTAATTCGTTGTATGGGTGAACTGAAAATCTTCTTTCAGATTGTTTTTTGTGCTTGTAATAAAGAAGAACAATTATTATCTTTGTCGCTAGAGTTATTTGACATTAATTCCACGGCTGCACGTGAAAAAATTAAGTTCAATATATTTCGGGTAAAAGGTGTACGGAGAGCAGCAATGAAGAGTAGTATATCAGTAGGCTACTTCTGGTTGCAGTCACGTAGTCTTGAGTATCACGTATCTTAAGTATCGCAGTCACGTAGCTTGTAAGTATCTCCGTGCACATAGGTCCTTGTTGTGACATTGCCACAAACCGTAGATTTTTGTTACATTCAAAATAACGATGCTGATTTTGAAACTGCTGAAGTTTCACTCGCCATTTTCGTGTTAATTTTAGATCACTCCTTTCAGTATTCTAGTTACCATCTATGTGCCGGATTTACACTAATCGTCGCCTTAGTTCTTAATTGTCCAAATGACCATTAGAAAATGTACAGGAGGAGAAGGTTTTCTTTAATGGGTAGTGCAGTTTTAGTACGCGGTAACTAAAACGGATTGTTAATCCATACGCTCATGGGGAAACTGAGAAAAAACCTGTTGGCAACTCAATCGCTATCCACTAGAAAGCAACTTGCGAATTTCATTGACGGTACACAGGCAACTTGTTAAAGACCAGTTGTCAAGAGCGACGCTACAACCGGCAGTAGTAGTTATGGCCGGCGCGTTTCAGTTGCCAGGTTGACAAGTTGCCATGGTTGGGTCTCACGACCTGTTTTTGAGTAATTTGCAATATGTCAGAGCAGGAAAATCTCGATTTTGTTAAGGAGGTTGATAAATTACCATAATATATATCGGTTGACAATTGAAAAATTATTAATAAATTATATTTTTGTTAAACAAGCTGATATAATTACTGAAATCGTAAAGTTTAGTTGCGCCGTGAATTGAGTTTCCAACCAGTTTCCGGGTTCTCCATGAGCGAAGGCCCTAAGAGGGAAAGTAATAAAATATTTCGAATAGGAAATCTCGATTATATCAATCACTGGTTTCAAACATCCCATCACTAAATTGAAATCTTACTTTGTCTATGATAAGTAACGTCACCAAATAGCACCTCCCACACGCACACCCACCGCGCAGAAAAGCAAAGACCGATGGTAAGGTATTAACGGCCTTCACGCAGCCTTCAGCGCAGTTCACTGTGAGACTTTTCTGCGCGGCGGCCAAGTGACGCGGGTCTCGGTCGCTCCGAAGTGTGTGTGTGGGAGGTGCTAAAATGGTCGTAGTGAATGAAATGAGTGGTATAGCGGGGTTTACACGCAGAGTTTGGCCTGCGAGTCTGAGCACACTTCGCTCCGAATCGTTGGCGGAAACGTACGTGTAAACGCGATCGACTTGCAGGCGAAACGCTCCAGTCACTCGCCAGTTCGTATCAGCGTTTGGCCCGTTGAGCGTTCACACATAAGGTTTGGAGCGGGTGCCGCGCGAGATGTGTTTGACTTTTTTTGTTTGTTTATGGCTATTTGCTGACTGATTTTATTCAAGAATTAATTTATCTGCCATTCAGTGTTACCAGATGCGTGGTTTTTTGGGTCGTTTATACCTCCACGGTTTTCTCAAAAAACCATATCGAACAAGACATTGTATTTTAGCGGTCGCCAAATGATCTACTTTTGAGTGGATATGATTTGTTTATTGTTTGCATGGGTCGCATGAGTGAAATCCCGAATTCAGGAATGTAGTTCTTGAAATTTTGAACTTTAGTACGGGACTACGGGTTCGCAACGTCTTTTTATTTAATAATAATATGAATAAATTAATAAAATGATTTGAATATAACCATGTAAGTAACTTTAATAAGGTACCTACTCTAGGTACCGTATTTTTTTAAAATTATTATTGTTATTTATATTTTAATCTTAATATTTAATTGAAAATAGATTTCTGTAAATTAAGCTTGATAAAAGAAAAAATAAAAGTTTTATATGTGTAGTCTCATCTCATAGTTTGCGTATTATTTGCGAATAAAACACATCGATATATATTCGATGTTGAAGTATTAACAATACATCGGTTCAATACGATGAATCGTTACTATACATCATAGTGTTTACAATACATCGATGTATATCGTCCATCCCTATAAGAAGGTCTTTTGACCTCTCCAGCCAGAATCCCTCAACCCATCACCTCGAGAAATCCTGAATTATAGCTGAGCAGTGACCTTTTTAACAACAGAATCAATATTAAAAGAAAAAAATGTACATTGAAAAAAAATCTACTGATGAATAAATGTTTATATTATTATTATTATAAGTCCCACATTCTGTTACAAACAAAAGTAGTGTGTCAGTAATAATATGAAAACAGCTTTTTTTGAAAATTATGACATTTTACTGAAAAACTTAAAATTGCTGTAAATATTTACTGGTTGAAGATTAATTTGCATATATATTCTAAAAGGCAATTAAATTCTCTAGACTTTTTTAAAATAAATTTCTTTCTTTGATGGATATTTTAGACAATATGAAGGAATTTTTGATGAAAAATGTGAAGTAAAATGATTTTTTTAGAAAATATCTACATTTGTGGAGCGTGTAACTCAAAAACAGCTAGGATTTCGAAAATTACGTATGGAATAAAAGTTGTTGATAATTTTATGAGCTTTTACTTATTATGAGAAAATTTTCCTCTGCGACGCCCCGTTTTCGGGATATAAGCGGAAACCCGAAAATTGGGACCTTCTCCCCCGCCCTCCCCCCTCTAGCTCACCACCTGGATATCAGGACTTTTAGTATGTTCACACCCTAAGCACCCTGAACAAGTTTCTGAAGGAATCGCTTAGATTCCTGCTCACGCACTCTACACCTCCTTTTGGACCATTCATTGACTGGACTAATAGTGAAATACATATTTTAACAAATGTCTACGCCAATTAATAGTGCTAGCTCTTGCGCTTGGCGTAGGAGTTATTTCATAATTATTTCATAATTATTTCATTATTATTACATAATTTTACAAAGAGTGTACAATAAATATAATCTTACGTACTAGGATATTGTGACGTAATTTTAATATGGCATGAAATGAAGTTATAAAATTTTGATTGGTGATGTTATGGTTGTTATTTTTTTTATAAGAATTATTTGACCTTTTTCTTGATTGATAAGAAATTTGTCATTTTTTTTACTTCTTCGGGAAGACTATTCAAATATTTTATGCCTTTGTAAATATAATTATTGTGCATTTGTTGTGTTGAAAATGGAGGAATTTGGATGTTAAATTTATGCCTTAATGATGAGATAAATTAAAAAAATATATTAAATTTTCTTTGAATATTATTTGTAATATTGAATCTTTTTTATGGAGGTCTTACATTTTGAAAAAAAAATATGCTGAAGGGGAATGTAGGTTGTCTTTTCAAAATTACTTAAAGAAATAATTTTTGTACCACTTTTACAGGATTTACAATTTTCTCCTATGCACTTCCCCATCCAATGATTACATAATGAATTAGTGATTGGTTGGGGGAGGGGGAGGGAGGGCGGTGAGAGGGGGGGAGGTGGAAGAGGCGAAGTGGGAACCCCCTTACACCATGCCCGCGAAGCCGCAGGAAAAAGCTAGTAATATAATAAATAAATAATTCCACCTAAATAATGTTTTAACTTATCGAATAGTACCATACTTTCTTCCGTATAACCGTCATACAAAATGAACACCTGTTGAAAAACTTTTCAGGAGTGATGACGTCACACGATTCACTATAAGTGCGGTGTTTTTCGGGGGATCTTGAAAAATTAAAACTTTGAAAATTATTTTAATTATTAAAACAAACTCTAAAAAAATATATGAAGTTATTTAAGCAGAAGGTCATTATTCATTTAATTTTTTTTTAAATGGACTGGAGTTCTCTATTACACCGAGGTACTTTATTTTAGTTGTATGGTTTAATATGGTTCATGAATTATTACAGACTTTTTTCTTAAATTTTTTGTTGTGTATAATTATATTAATGTTAGGGTAAGTTTTGAATTCATTTATTGAGAAAGGAATATAAACTGTTTTTTGCATTAATTGTAAGTAGGCTTGTGAAGCTTGCCGTGCTGACGAAGTTTTCATTTCAAAAAAACACTTAGTAGTTTACATTTAGTTTCCAAAATTGTGAATTTTAGTAATTTACATCAAATGTTTTACCCTGCATAATAGTTTTTCAATCCATTTTTATGTATGAAACAAATAGCCCCGTATTTTGCGTATAGCTTGAGAAAGATAACAATCGCGTACTGGCAACACAAAATATTGCTGTCTTCGAATTCGAAACGCTTGTTTGACGCTTGACATATCTCGGATTTCACATGGATTTCACCATAGGTAAAAAATAAAGTTGAAAATAATAATTACATAATAATAATTTATTTTACATGTCTAATCTAATAGATAAATATGATTTCCATTCAAAAACATTGGTTTTTAATTTTGTTTTTGGAGAAAAACATTCATGTTCCCGAGCTGGCACATTGGTCGTTGGTGTTTGTTTTACTTGATATTATTTTGATTATTTCAATATACCTATATTAATTTATTTTAAATAATTCTTATTTATATATTACATCTAACTTATTTTTATATTACATCAGAAATTTGTTACATGATTAGATCACCATGATACTGGAAGGAGGCTAGGAGTCAGACGGAGGAGAAGACGAAGAGGGCTGGCCAGTGGAATATTTAGAAGTTTTCCAGAATCCTGCAGAGGGATGCATTGAGCCAAGCCAAGCCTCTTTTTTTTTTTTTTTTTTTTTTTTTATTTCATATATTTTTTATTAGTAACAGATATTTGGGTTTTTTTTGGCTACCACACTAGGCTAAGCCCGTGTTGTGGTAGTCGTACATTTAATATTTTAACATTTCAAAAAATATTAAGAAATACTTAAAACTAAAGAGAAAAAAAGACCATATTTTAAAGAAAAGTAAAAATGAAAATTCAAATTCAAATTTTGAAATACAAAAATTAATAATAAAAATTAAATGTTAAGAACTCAAGTGTTCTGTATAAATTAAAACATATAATTATATAAATCAAAATTAAAAACATATATAAATTTAGTGAAAAACTAAGAGAAAAAAATAACAACATTTTAAAGTAAAATAGAAATACAAATTGGAATGGATCCATTGGTAGAAATCCATCAAGTACTTTTATCATTAGGTACATATTTCTTATTACTAGCGATTATTGCGTTTGATGTTATTATAAAACGATGAACATGTCTGGGTTTTAAATGAAACTATGAAGTAATATTTTTTCATTTATAGACTTTGGAAGAGAGACAGCAGCCACAGGGGGGGGAAGTCAGAGTCCTGCACTGTACCCCTAGGACAGCCCGGTAAAGCCTCAACTTTCCATGGACGGAGAGCTGATCTACAGTGGATCAAGAAAGATTACGAGCATGTTGACTCTCACTGTGATGTGACCTTTTCAAACCCACCACTGAATATGTCTGTCTACAATATTTTTTACGTTTCATACACTATAAAAAATATTGTTGAGCAGACAAATTTGTATTCTGTACAAAAAATAGCATTAGTGGAAACACCTCAGTCAATGAAATGAACTGATTTCTAGGAATGCACATCATGATGGGTATCCTCAAGTATCCGGCATTCCACCTTTACTGGGTAAACGATACAAGGGTATCTCTTATCGCAGATGTCATGCCTAGAAATCGTTTCATAAGTTGTGGTTGTGTTTTCATTTAAACAACAATAACACGTTGATTCCGAGAGGATGCCAGGGTTACGACAAACTATTCAAAATAAGGCCGTTGTTAAATGCCCCGCATGAAAATAAGGTCAAGGTGGAACCTGAGGAGTTCAATTCTGTAGACGAGCTCATAATACTGTTCAAAGGTAGAAGTAATTTGAAGCAATACATAAAAAAATAAGCCACACGAGTGGGGCATCAAAGCCTTCTCTCGAGCGGTAGCCAGTCACAGTGTGGCCAGTGGGCAGTAGCCAGGTAGGTGGGCTCGTCTATGATTTTGAGATGTACATGGGCAAAAGCAGTAATGTGGGTGAGAAGACTGCCCGGTATTACGGTATGAGTGAAAACTTTGTTTTTTTTTTACATTAGCTCCACATAGGAGGCCCTGGGGAAAATAATTCCCCGCAGGGCCTATTTCATCTTTGGGGATGCTGTGAGGAGTGTCTTTTTAGGAGAGGAAGTTCTGGGAAGGAAAAGGGTATTAGGGGTGGGTAGGAATCTGGGGGTAAGTGTGTCCAGGAGTGACGGACGTATGAATCCATCCCTCCCACTGCGGTGCAAGGCGATGAAGGTAGTTAGAAAGTTGATAAAGGGTATCCCTCCAAACCGTAATTTCAGTCTCCACTGACATTGTGTAATATTTTTTTATTAAAATATGTATTAAATATCTAGTCCAGATAATGATCGGATCGTCCAGTTGATTTAGTCAGACATCTCCAAGTTTTGAGAATATATATTCAAATGTTCACCATAAATAAAATATTAATTACACTTGTCTCTGTTTTAAATACTTAAAATTATGTAAAATAACACTGGGAGACTTAACGGTCTATTAGTATGACATTTTGAAATATCCTACTGGTGATCTAGAATCCATTTGTCACATGAGAACGGGCCATTTCTACGACTCGGTCTTGAGTTGGACAGCTCAGCTGTGGAATGATTTGCCGGCCTCTGTGTTTCCTCCCTCCTACAAGACCTATGTTCACTCCTTCCCATGGGCGTAGGCACGGTAGGGCAAGGTAGGGCGTTTGCCCCATGCCTGGCATCAAGGTGGCCGATGCATGAGCTCCGGGATTGTCCACTGAGTCGCATTTTCAAATTTACAGCACTTCATAGGATGGTTTTTCCTTTTTTCAGTTCTTATTATCTGCATTCATAAAGCCTTAAGCATGAATAAGTTGTTACCTAGATTTTTATTTTTACCCCACCCTAAATCAAAACCTGGCTATGCTCATGCTCCTTCTTCTCCTCAAAAAGACCCTCCACACAGCATCTTTTAGATATTATTTTCCTTGGGGCCTCCCGTGTGAAGTTAATGTAAAAAAAATCATATATGATCTGTTCGGTTCTATCTGAGAATTGTATTTAATCTGGTTAATTGCTGGATACATGTGCACGTCGTAGAGGTGGACCCCTCTGCTTAGGCGGGTTCCAGTGCTCCAGGAAGGGTACGCCAGTCCCACCCGCGCCCCGTGGAAGGTATCAGGTACATTGGCTGGAACATTTCCCACAGGTGCAAAGTGTTCCAAAGCAAACAAAGGTTCAATGTGAAAGGTGCACCTTTGTTTCACCTCCAGCAAAAAATTTCAAATCATAGCATTAATCAATTAGGAACCGACCTAATATGTAAGCACATTTTATTTCTTTTAGATTTTTAATATATAATATAATAACACAGTTGTTAAAACAACGCTAAATAGTGCCAGTTAATAAGCTTAAGTTTAAGGAAATTTATTTGGTGAGAATTATATTGTGATTGAATTGATACAACTACAGTAAATAAATACACACAAGCTCTTCTACAATTTATTTTTACGCATTCACAAATGGCGCCAATTAAATTATTTTAGATACTTTTTGCACGTTACGATTTAAAATATTAAGGTAAATTAATTGTTTGCGCCCGAACACATTTAATATGAATATAAATAAATAGTTTTGTCCATAAACAAACCCAAATCTTTCAAGAAAGGCTGAAAAATTCAATTTTGTATCGGTGACTCAATCCAATATTGTATTTTTCAGCCTTTATTGAAAGATTTGGTTTTGTTTATGGACAAAACTATTTATTCATATTAAATATGTACGGTTCAAACAATTAATTTACCTCAATATTTTAAAGCAAAACGTGCAAAAAGTATTAAAAACCTAAAATAATTTGATTGGCGCTATCTGTGAATGCGTAGATTAAAACGTATGCAACTTTTAACCTTAAGAGGAACGGCTGCGCAGCCTTTTTCAAACAAATTTTAAATTTGTATTTGAGCCCAAAATACTCATACAAACTGAATATTATTTTTTATCCAAATGTGTAAAAAATATCTAGAACAGATACTGATCGTCCAGTTAATTAAAAAGATATCTCTAAATACTAAGTTTTGAGATAAAATGAGGAAAGGAACATTTGAATGTTCACTATAAATCAAATATTATTTACACTTGTCTGTGTTTTACATACTAAAAATAATGCAAAATAACCCCGGGAGGCATAATGGTCCGGGTCCGGTACATTAGTAAGAAAATTTTGAAATATCCTACTATCGACCCAGAAAACATCAACACTTTGTTGAATTCACTACAAGTTTTTGTGCATTATAATAGATGTTGGTGGTGTTTATGAGTAAAGTGAGTATTGTACCAGATAGGGGAGGGGGTACACGCCTACAAATAACTGCATACTCAACTTAAATATCGATTTTCGGAGTTGTCTGACCAATTAACTGAATGATCGATATGCATTTTATATTACGACATACAGGCCATTAAAGAAGTCAATTTTTAATGATTTTAGAAGTTTTAAAATACACATATATTTATTTGAAAGTGCTGTTCCCGTCATAGTAAAAGATTATAATTTGTATATGGGAGGTGTTATCATCGCAGTGTGCTAGTTGAGTTGTATGCATCACCAACATATGTTCCCGCGACCGGTCAGTGACTGAATTGGCTTGGAATCTTGAAGAGATAAAGAGGCTGGCAAATCGTTCCACCGACGAGCTGTTGAATTCAAGAACGAGAAATAGAAATGACCCGTCCTCATGTGACAAATGTCATGACTGACCCAGTGGCTGAGTTGGCATCGCGTCCAGGAGTCCCATTGTTCGATTCCTTGGCTGGCTAAGACTTCCATCACGACACAAGCAAAATTGTCAAGTTATTCGTAACCCGGGAATGTTTGTCTTTCTTTTTAAAAAAAATAGAGTTTATATTTTATGTACAAGGTTGATATGTTTTTTTTTAAAAGAAAGTCAAACATTCTCGAGTTACGAATAACCTGACAATGTTTGAAAATCTCCTACTACCAACACAGTCCGCCGAAAATTTTGTTTGTGTCGTGAAGGAGGACTTAGCCAGCCGAAGAATTGAACACGCGATGCCTGGATGGGACGCGTGTTAGATTGCCAACTCAGCCACTGACCGGTCCTGACATTAATCACACGAGAACGGGTCATTTTTCCGATTGGTTCTTGAGTTCAACAGCTCGGCGGTGGAACGAGCATCCGTGCTTCCTCCTACAACTTGGGTCTCTTCAAGACCCATGTTCAGTCCTTTCTCTCCTCAAAAAAACCTTCCACACAGCATCTTTTAGAAATTATTTTCCTCAGGGCCTCCTGTGTGGAGTTGTATAATAAAAATATCAACGTATGATCTGTTTTTCAAATCCTAGCATAACCGAGACAATCTTTAATTTATAAGTAATCACAGCTATAGTTTAGTTCTTCTGTTTTTTAATGTAAGTAGTATGTACCTAAATAAAAATATGTTTTATAAGGCAACCAAAATGTTTCATTTATATTCATACTAACAAAATATAATATAATAATTAATTTAATTATGCACCTCTCTCTACCAGTTATTAAAACAACGCTAAATAATGCCAGTACACATAATAAACTGCTAAATATTTCTGTCTCGGATGAGAATTACATTGTAATTGAATTTATACAACACTGTAAAATAAGTACACTTAAGTTATTCTACAATTTATTGTAAATTCACTTTGTGGCATCATTCTAATGAAAATAATTAAATATGAAAATAATTAACTAACTTATGATAATAATCTACTTCACCCTTTTAAACATAATCAAAATAATTATATTACGCTTGTAGCCTCACTGATAATATGGTCATTTTTTTATTAAAATACTGGTTTACAATTTCATTCATTTAAATAATTTGTCACCGCCGCTAAAACTGTCAAAATTTGATAGGTGACAGCTGATAAGCATGTGATAGGTATCATCTTGGTTATGGTCAAAACTGCAGCAAAAACTTTTGAACTGCACGACATGTCCCGCGACACACCACAGTTCGCTCCGAACGCTTGAAAATCAGTTTACACGTACACTTCCGCGCGAGGGTCGCCCAAGGTCACCCATTCAACGATTTCGCCTGCCCGCGGAAGTGTGGCGACTTTTTTACCCAAAATAGTGTAGCTGTTCGGCCTGCAGGCGGACACGGCGTTTCGGCGGGCTGCTTGGCGAACACCATAGACATCCACCTTCGTGAGGGCACAGTTGTATGGAGCTTCTATAATATTTCTATAATCTATGGTCAAAACTGACGCTTTGGCCTGCCCGCGGAAGTGGTGTGACTTTTTAGAGCAAGGGGTCGGCCGGCAGGCGGACACGGCGTTTCGGCGGGAGGGTCGCATGCCGCTTTAGCCTGGGGGCGAGGCACGCGGTCGGAAGTGTACGTGTGCCCCGGCCTAATATCCATGGACAACGATGACAACTCGAACCAGTGTTGCCATTTGCGTGATTTTTTCCATGTTTTCATGGTTTTTTGGTTCATTTCTTTTTCAAAAAATCATGTCTACGTTTTTTACAGGTCAACAAGTGAGCACTTTTGAGTGGGATTCGTTTTCTGTGCATGGGTCGCGTGGGTCTTTACCTGATTTTACTTTGTCAATGAGTAATATTAATATACCTATTAGTAAAAATGAATAAAAATACACTTCATGTGAGTAACTTTAATTACGTACCTACACTAGCTATTGTAAAATGTTGAAAGTTACATATTAATAGGTATTTTGGGGGATTTATTTTTCTCCCTAATTGAACTGAAAATTTATTTTAATTTTAAAAAGTTATTAATATTTAATAATTAGGTACAACCAAATAAATTTGATAAGTGCAAAAATACTCTTTTTTTTAAGGTAAAAACTCTTTCATAAAAAATATAGTTTTATTTATAAGTACCGTATTTTTAAAACAAAACATTTTTTTCTATTATACAAATGAATATTATGATTACTTTTAATAAAGCTCTGTAGATTGCTTAGCACTGTACTTAGGTACCGTTACTTTCTTATTTATATTCTCATACATGTTTTTTTTACATTCTATTTTTTTCCTTCAAAACACGGTTTTTTCATCCCAGAAGCATGGTTTTTCATTTTTGGAACATGGCAACACTGACTGGAACTCGCAACTTTTCGGTGGCAAAATCATTTTTTTTGGTTTACTTCATATTATGTCAATACATGTCAATATTTTGAATCGAGTAGTCGTACGATGCGTATAAGGATATTTGAGTTATCAGAGTGTTTTAGGTATTAAATTTAAATAGACATAGTTCGAATGACAATTAATTTCGCTCATTAGAATCAATGATCTAATAATAAAAAATATTATATGGAATATTATATTATATTGACGCACTGTAGAAATCTCAGTGGCAAACCACTGCTGGTTCCTTGACAACTCAGAATCTATTCAGCTCTACCACCTGTTTGAAAAGTCATTTTAAGCTATGAACAAAAAAATTGAAAAATAGTTCATAAACAAACCTAACGTAACTGATTTAACAAATTTTAATGACTTTTCAAAGGAGGTGTTGAGATGAGTTCATTCTGAGTTGTCCGTTCACCTAAACTGCCATGTGTCGCATAATGTCGTGTGCTAACTCCAATTAATTGACTTTAAAAATTGCCAAAATGCCCTTGCGTGTAACTTGAAAGTGTTAAATACTCGGCAAACACTAGTAAAAGCCAAGGAATTTAATTTCATTTGTTTACTTAAATTACTTGTTATTATCGATTATTTATTTATTTGGTACAATAACTTATGTTTTATAACATAGTTTGCTTATGTTGGCTTCGCTTTGAGGTCTCCAATAAAAGGGAGGGAGATACAGCCGTTTAAAGTATAAATAAAATTTCACTTTGTGAACCGATACTACGACACTTCGCCCGCCATTTTGTCACTGTTATGTTGGTATCCCAGACCTACAAACAAGAGCCAGATACGATTGTAGCCGACTTCGTGGGATAAATAATAAGACGCATAGGTACTGGAATGGAGACAAACCATTCAAATCCTGGGATGTTTTTTAAAATAAAGATAATATACACAAGCCCGCTACACAAACCCTGCGTAGCCAAACAAACCATTCAAAAACGTAGGCTGTTTTTTAAAGTAAAGATAACATACAATTCTGTTTTTCAATTACGCGCCTTATCCATGTATCCCACGAAGTCGGCTACAATCGTATCTTGCTCATCCTTGTATCAGGGATACCAATATATCAGTGACAAAATGGCCGCCGGGTTGTCATAGTGTCTGTTCGCGAAGTGAAATTTTACTTAACGTAATTGAAAATTAATTACTTATTCAAATTTTTTTTAATTGCTTTCTGCACTTTTTTTCACCTTCCAGATTTAAGTTCTCAACTTAAAACGCGGTGAAAACATGGTTATTTGCCAAAAACAAGCTGTGCCCGGATCTGCATTCCTCCCTAATTACCTACTAATTTATAGTCAGTGCTGTAGCTAAGTAAAATTTACTGTTTAAAACAGTCTAATCACTCTGTTTATTTATATGTTTGCCGGAAAACAATGTGCAAATCAACAGTAACAACGACTAGGCCCAGGTCCCCTACCCTAGAAGGCCTTGAGGTACTATTCGACGCATCCTTTCAATACAAAAACGCCGGTCCTATTACAGTGAAACCCTCTTAACCCTAGATAGCTAACCTCCGTCGATTCGACGGGCAGCGCTAAGAAATATCGCTGTCTCTTTTTAACGTCGCGTCCGAATGTGTTGTCTCGGCTAGCCAACTTAGTCGCCGGTGAGCCCGTTGCAGTGACGCACGCAGTGAACAGGTAAGCGTCACAGATTTTGAGGTACTTGACCTTTGCCCGTCGTTTCGACGAATTGTTAGCTTTAACATCAGTATTTTAATTCGAGTGCGCGTGAATATTTTACTCTGTTTAACTCTAGGTATTTTTTTTCAGATTTCTCGACCTGGAAACATCTCCGCAAACCCGCAAAAAGAAAACGTGTGGAAAGTGCCACTATAAGAAAAAGCGTATGACCAAAAGTATGTGCGCCAACGTTGCGATATGTGGTGACCATAAAGTTGATTTTTGTGTCACTTGCGCCAAATAAAAATGATTTATTTGATGTTTAATTACTTTTTATGTTTTTACGTGCCATATGAAGCCAAAAAACTGATAGTTTTATTTTAATTTACTAATTGATTTTGCATGCCAAAGTGGTTAATAAAAAATGTTCCTTTTTCATTAGAGGTCTAAGAAAGATTAAAATAATTTAATTAATAAATAAATCAGGTTAAATCCAAAAATGCATTTTTATTTACAATCATAACTAAGAATAAAACTATAAAAAAGGAGACGATTTTTATAATTATATTATCCAAAAAAATATAATAATCAAATACCCGTGGTTTCAACGGATGGTTAGCTTAAATAGGGTACACCAGAAGGTTAGCTTATCTAGGGTTAAGAAGTTTCGTGGCTTGAAGTTTGGTTTTTTCGGTCCCTTGGCCCAAAATTGGCCCAATTTTTCCCACGTATAAGGTTTTCCTGCTAAAGAAGTTTGTTTTTTCTGGTCCCTTGGAAGACCTCCACACCCATTTTCTTTGAATGTTTATCTTCAACACACATGAGCAACATTTGAATGAAGAATTAACTGGAAACATAGTGTTTCTTATTTGTTCTGTTACAAGAGTGTTTCTTACTTGCGGCATTTTATCTTCAAGTCTAGGTGTAATGTGATACCATTGATTGTAACGTATTTCAAAGTGTTTCATACTTGGTACTAACAATTAAGGGTCGACCGAGATCTCGGTCTCGGCATTCTCGGCTACAAATTCTACCGAGAACTATGTCTCGGTTTTCGGCGAAAAATCGCCGAGATTCTCGGCCATAACCGAGACCGTTGTAGATAGGTACGGTATAGGATAATGGGATTCAAATCTACCGGCGCGTCCACATTCGTCACTTGGTATCATTGCGTGAGAGAGCTAACTTATGGGCAGCTAATGATTTCATAGACTTGGGAGATGAGCGATTGACCAGTGATGAAAGCGGTTCAAGTTCTGTTATAGAAATAGAGCTTGATAGCTTTCTTAGAAAGCCAGGACTGCAAAGAAATGCATATATTTTTGAGTATTGATATTCGTCACCACATCAAGTTGTTAGGCATGCAGCAAAAAAGTTTTCATCCATAACCACCGTCTCTGCTCTGTCAACGCTCTTTACAGAGCTGGTCAATTATACGACATGAGGCGACACTCTTTGAAGGGTGAAAATACAGAAAAATTGCTTTGTATGTGCTACAACTTCATGTTGTTCAATTTTGGTTATTAAAATTATAAAAAAATATATTATTACATTGTTAAACGTACTAGGTATATTACGAAAAATATTGCATTTTCATTTTTTCTCTTAATTTATCTATTCTCGGTCTCAACCGAGATTTTAATTTATTCTCGGTCTCGGCCGACAATGAAAAACTTGTCTCGATCGACCCTTACTAACAATAGGACATTCATTCTGACATTTTGGGATTGGGTATAAAATAAACAAAATATTTATTACTAAAAAAAGTATTTATTTCACAAAATTAAATGCAATAGCTAAAGTTTATACATCTTAAAAAATAATTCAAAGATCGAACTGAACACTAGAGGGAAGAAATACAACACAGTAATTTGTATTATTCATAGCTCAAGAGGAAATTGAGGCAACTAATAGAAGGCTTTATTATTGTTTATTTAAATTGAAATCGTTAATAACAATAATAATCAATACGGGTTAAACATAAAAGTTGCAATAGGTACAGAAACGCGATAAGGCTTTGATTTTTAAATAACGTACAATGATTATTAGTTACATAAATAAATGTGTACAGTGTATCATTTGATAAAACACTAATCAAATAATGTTCTTTTAATTAAACTTGCAATATCATTATCGGAGTCATTATAATTTAGGTATTTGATTAAGAACTATTAATTTGTTGATTCAGAGTTGGGTATATTCCTAATCCCTCAAGTGTCAAAACATTATAATGAACATTGCAAAATTTTAAAGATAAAGTATATTCGAGGTTTCCTAAAATAAATTCTTATATTTATTTACCTGTAACAAAATAAAAATGACCCGTCAATTAGATAAAGTTTTGAGAATAAAACTTTCATAAAACAATCAATAAAAATATTTGTAAAATTGTCTTCATGCAATAATGTTATTTATTTTAAATATTTCAGCAGCAAACAGCACATAGAATAATGGATACTGACACAGAAATCGTAAAACTATGTAATAAGTATTTACACACAATTTAGTAAAATATTCAATCACTTAGTAGGGGAAATCATTTTTACAAAATACAGATCATTTTCTTATGCTTATAGAATATGGTATACACACCTCTCTTTAAGTACACACTACATTACTGTAATTATTATTGGAAAATACATTTTTGGATAATATTAACGAATAAACATTATAACAGTTTCTAAAAGCATTCCACAATATTCATGCGTCCATGTTGAAAAACTTAAAAGCACCTAGAAAACAAACACTTTCTTGGTTGAACCGTCTTTTAGCAGCACATTTCCATTGTCATTAAAAATAGTCAATTCTTTTAATTCACTAACGATATTTTGTGTCGAATGTTCTCAATGATTGCATTCTTTTGTAAAGGTACATTTAGCTGTACTGATTAAATCACAGTATACTTTTCCTAAACATTTCATTTATTTGGGTGAGGAGTATTGTTTATTCTTTTCCAACTGATCAGTCTTATGCGGCGACATAATAAATCTCAGAAATACACCAGGCACAGGTTACTTGCAGCGTCCTTTTCTTTATTTCATCCCTTTAAATTTACTTACATTGACCTTCTTAACTGTTTAAAAAGTGTTGTTATTAACTAACAGTCTTTCGTGTTTTATGTTAATATTTACAAGCTTTATCTTCTTCCTAGACGTCACTATGCTTTGCATTTCCATTCACCTTCAGTCCGTTCATTGTAATTGTACCATTCATTATATTAGGTGATTTGTGAGTGCCGTTTATACCATTCATGTTGTTTATCCCGTTTATACCATTCATACCGTTGATTCCATTAGGCAAGGAGTTGACGTGGTTCATAAGTGGGTTGGTGTGTGCTTGGTGTGCAGGGGGGGTGTTCTGACCGGGGGGTGTGGTGGGAGTTGTCGGATGGATAAGCTCCAACCTATCGTCGAATCCATTTTTCTTCATTACGTTATGTGCTGGGGCGTGGATCTTGTTCATCTGAGGATGTGGTAGCGCATATCGTAGTTTATCCCAGAACCACGGATCTCCCCACTTGATGTAAGTATTCATGGAGAGGTACGCTTGCAGTTCAGGGTCCAGGTTGTCGGTAGGCCCAATGTCTCCGTACAAAATCAGGATAACTCTGGCTCTTCCCTCTTTCAAGGCACGGCTGTGAGCGGCCCTGAACTCCATCCTTCCCCAAACTGATTCCAAGAAGTTGGGAGATAAAACCACCAAAGTCCTTCTTGAATCTTCTACGGATCTTGCTATCTGCGTCGGGATCCATTCTCCAGCCACCCAATCTCTGAAGTGAAGGCAAATCTTGAAAGGGTTAGATCCTCCCTCAAGTTCTGGCACGAGCTTATTGGCAACAAAGTCTTCATCCTTGTGAGAGAAGGAAATGAATGCATCGTAGAGTTTATCTTTGTCGAGTTCCTTTTCTGTGATGCACCACAAACAGAGGTTGCGTGCAAACAGCCAGATCTTGATTTCATCCTGGTATTTGTAGTACAGTGCGGCCATAATCCCGAGGAATAGACCAGCGAGGGCGAACACGACACTCAGGGCGATCACTGCAGGAGTTGTGCCACAAAGGTCTCCTAGTGAAATGGTATCCACTTTCTGTCCTTCGGCACAGGTGACGTTAGTGAAATCCCTAACCTGCAAAGAGAATTTTGTTGTTAATAAGGTGTTAACATAATATCATGTACTCATTTTTGAAAGGAGATAATATTTAGGTTATGTCAAGAAATTATTTCTTCATGTACTAAATTTGTAGTTCTGTGAATAGAAGACCTCGTGTCCAAAAACGTATGTTTCAAATTTTCTGTTTTAATATCGCAAAACCAAAATTTCCTCTGAAATCATAAGACTTTTAAGTAAGTACTTAAATTACCTACCCACTTAATTATAAACCATAATTTTATGTACCATTTTTTAAAATTTCAAATTTCAGGAATTATATTTAAAAAAAAAAACTGAAATATGTAAATAATTTTTAAAATATGTACTTAACTAACTTTAAGAAATGGCCAAGATCACCCTTAACTCGTTGAATGCCGCGAGTAAATGGGGTTGGTTGTAACCAATTAGCGTTCGCAAAAAGCGGCAGCCATGACACCCAATGTCCCGCGATTCTGACAGCGTCCTTGAGAAATTTAGAACAATAGAAAGGTCAAAGTTCAAAACCAAAGAATTTTTCCCGCGCATGCGCAAGAACTGCGCACGCTCCCGCGCTCCGGTAAATCATTAATATAAATTATATGGAGTCACCAATCTAATTGCGGTTTTCTCTATGGTAAAGAGCGATAATAGAGCAAGCGATTCTGACCGTGTTCTTCATACACTTTCTTTATACGTAAGGGTCAAAATCGCGTTTCAAAATCAGGACCCGCCGGCGCACAAGCGGCAAATGACAGGTTAATGGGTGAAAGCCGAATAAATAATAAAAAAAATATTATAATAATTTGTCCAAAGAAACGTAAAGGTGGGTACAGATTGCCGTAACGTAACACGCAATGTAACACGCAATGAAAGTATTGGCCGTCCACATTGCCGCAATGTATCATGCAATGTAACAGAATTCTCATAGTGTGGACGCCTTGCGCGCACGAACCGCGCACACTCCGCGCGCGAACGGAGCATTTCAACTCGTGCGCGCCGCAATCCACAATGCTTCGGTTTTTTCGCCGAATACAAAGGGGCGCGCAGTGTGCGCGGAGTGTCTGTGTGGACGGCTTGTTCGTGTCTGTACGTCAGAACGCGCGCGAACAATGGAGAACTTGTTCAGACTGACTGAGCTATGTTCACCGCGCGCATGCCGGGAACAGCTGCCAGTAGGTAAATGCTCGGTTCGTGCGCGCGCTGCGTCCACACTTATGAAATGTTCCTTTCATGTTACATTGCATGTTACGTTACAGCAATCTGTACCCGCCTTTACTATATTATAACAATTCTATTTTCACTTTCTTCTGGCAGGTAGGTACCATAGGTACATAATATTGAAAAAATCGAATAAGAAAGTCCAAAGAAACGATACATTTTCACATCTGAAAAAAAGGATCTAAGGAACCATTAATGGCCACTATCTTGAAACAGAAACCGAATGTGCAAACAAATTTATAGACAGAAGTGCAATTTATTAAGTGATATATGTATATTTCTAAATCAGTTGTAAATGTATTGAGTTACCTTCTTGAAGTTGCTTTGCAGGAAAGCCAGGAAGGGCTGGTTGTCACAGTCGCAGGCGATAGAATTACCAGAGATCCAGAGTTGCTTCAGAGTTGTGGAGTTATTCAGAAGTTGACTGACAGAATCATTTATTTGCTTGAGGTTATTGTTTCTCAAATCCAAAATCTAAAAATAAAGAATAAATTAAAACTTCATCATTGTAACGGTACTTAATATAATAAACCATTTTTTTAACGTATTTTGGTTGGTATTTTTTTAAAAAGAAAACTTATGTTCGTTGGGGGTGAAGTTTCACAAAACTGACTTTTTACAAACTACATAGAGTCAGTAAAGATAAATAGTATTTTTATAAAACGTCCTCTACACAAAATATGCGAGCTTCTTGCGTAAACGTAAGAGGTAAACAAAGCCCCAAGATATGGCCATGTAGTATATAAATGCTATGGTCTGTCCTCCTTAAAGGACATTTTGCAGTGTTGAAGAATCGTGCCCACACACGCTTCGAAGCCCTGCAATTGCAGTGTGGACTTTGTAAATTCATTTTGCCTCTGGATATTAACTCTACTACTTAGTTAAACCAAAAATAAAAATGATACTATCAAGTCTGGTATTGTCTACGGGTTGGCTTTAACGAATTTGTAGTTCTTATAGTTTCTTGTTGATCCCCTATGGTTCAGAATGTACAATGAGAATGTTTTTTTAGTACGTACCTCAATATGATTTGGAATATCTTCCACAGTCAGGGTAGAAATGTTATTTCCTCCAACGAACAATCGTGTAATTTGATTGTAAACCTTTTGGTTTGCAGAGAGGGGAGAAAGGCTGGTCATCATATTGTTTTCGAAGTGCAGTTCCGTTTGACTCAGAGTCAATGCCTTAGCATCAGGTATACTGGGTACTCCCATGGTGCTTGACGTCGAGCAGTTCACTATTAAAGACACGTCGTAAGGTCTGACGTTGCAGGTGCAATTCTTAGGGCACAGTGCTGGCTTTTGGCTTTGTGGGACATCTAAAGGACAAACCAATTCTTGCGCTCTGAGATCGACTAGTTTTCTTCCTGCTAAGTCGCTAGGAGAAGCGCAAGATGCACTGCCTGGTTCTACTGAGACCAGACTCCTGACTTGCGGATCGAGCTTCCCTTCAAGATAAAGCACAAAGTTGTACAGGATGCAGTCACAATGGAGAGGATTCTGCTCTACAAGAACCCTGACGATGTGTGCGGGTGTTGAAGCACCGTGGTAAGCATCTGGCTGCTGTGGATCTTGGTTCTCTGCTATGACAGATGCGTGATTGAATTCGATTTCTGATATGTTGTTGTTCCTAAGGTCTAGAAGTATGTTATTGTTCAAAATGTTGACATCGGCAAACTGAAAAAGGAAAGAAAAATTTAAAAAGATATTCATGTAGTGTTATTACGTTGGAATAGGGGCATTAGTACATCTTGAGACAGTTAATAGGCCCTTTACACGATCCGACTTGCAGAACCCGAATTATTATTTCTCCAATGTCGGGCCGTCAGGATAATAATAATTAGTCGGCGGTTTTGCTACTAAAAGATGACAATAAGGAAGTTGAGTCCATTTTTTTTTATCAATGTTTACATTCAAATTTAAATACCTACTAGTATGTTTTTTTAAAGTCCGTTTTCATAATTAAATTAATTTTCCAAGTTAAAATTTTATTAAGCACACCAAAACAACAAGCCGTAAGATGCGGGGTGTGTGTGCGTGACGTCATTTGGAATGGAGAATTTTTTAATTCTTCAATAAGGAATTCCAGTCATTTTTTTATCAATGTTAACCGTCTATCAGAGTTAATGGTACTTAAAAAAAAAATTGATCAAGATGTCATAGTCAAATTAATTTTTAAAGTTAGAATTTTTGAATAACGACTTCCGCACTTTAGCTTGCAGCTAGCGACACACGCTAGCCAGTAGCGAGAATTACAATTCCCGTGGGAACTAATTCTATCAGTAACGAAATTAGCTGTTTGTGGGCCGCCATCTTCAGGCAAAGCTAGCAGGTAGCGACTGCAGCGAGCAAAGTAGAGCACCTTTCAACTTTTTTTGTAGATTGTTCACAATTTGCTAGTTAACTAGTAATACGATTACACTGAGCGAGTTTACAAGCTACTAGCTGGGAAATTTACTGTCTGTTCTCACTCAACTCGCTGTGTCATCGAGGCTTTACTTGAACTAAAAACGTAAAAACACTCATAACAAGATAGCAAGCAAAACTAGGTATAGACCAAAATACCTCTCTCATCATAAACAAACCATCTCTCATGTAATAGACAGAGATGCACAATCTTGATCGTACAAACCCGGCGTACAGATGACGTCAGAATACTTTCGACCAATCATGAAGCGTTTTTAGTTTATCCCTTTTTAATCATTTTTTAAGAATGTTTAATTAATTCTCAGAATGATAATAAAGAAATATATTTATATATTTAGAATCAATGTTTTTTGATCTACATAACCATATTTTGTATAAGTCAAAATATTTTTCACTCAACTTTTTTATTGGGAATCCAGCATCGTCTCCTCTTTTATTGAATTTACTGATCATACATTTTAACTTATTAACTAAGTAGAAAAAAATTACCATTAGCTTCTGCATTTTATTGAAGCTTAAGTCCAATGATCTCAGGTTCGGCATGCTCTGTCTCCAGTCGGAGAAAATTTCCGTTATCGAATTGTGGCTGAGATTCAAGGTCTTCATTTTCTCCAGTTTCTGGAATGGAGACCTAAGTCCATAGGTTTCTTCATATCGCATGGCCATTCCGTAGTCTTCCATGAAAGACAAATTATTGTAGGCCATGTCCACCATCTCCAATGCGCGAGTAGAGAAGAATGTATCGAAAGAAACTTCTTGCAATCTGTTTTCTCTTATTGTCAACTTCTCTAATGATATGAGGCGGGCAAATATTTTCCTAAAAAAAAAAATTATGTTAGTATGTAGGTATTTGTTAGATAACTTCATGAAAGTAAGTGCTGGTTAAAAGACTAACAATACATGAATTTGATTTTGAGAGTTTCAAGTTGCGGGTTCGATTCCCAAAGTGGCACAGAAGTACAAGTACAGAAGAAATAGAGTGCTGAGTTTGCATTAATTCCCAACAAGTTTGTACGTCATTACAAATGCTTTGTCAAAAGTCCCCATCGATCCTGCTTGTGCATTGTTTTTTATCCGAGGTCAAAGGTCACAAATTTTCGTTTTTTACGCATATCTCTAAAACGGTGAGAGCTACCGAAAAAATAGATAATTTGTAGATCGTGAAATTCTCTACAAGAAAGATTTCAATATTATTTTCCCTACGAAGCACCGTTCTCGAGTTATCGCGATTTACAACATATAAATATGACCTATGCAAAAATCCAGCTTGTTGGGAAAATGCAAACTGGAATGTCTGTTTTGTCTGGACTAATGTAGGTACATTGGGTTTGACTCTATGATTGAATTGAAAACTTACCCTGATAATTCCACCAGTCGGTTTTTATCGAGATCCAAAATTTTCAATAATTTGAGGGATTGAAAAGCTTCATCGTGTATTTTTGTAATTGCATTATCACTAAGATAAAGTTCAGTGAGGTTCTCCTGATCTCTCAGCAGAGAGCTCCCTATTTCTGTGAGGCTATTTCCCTTTAAATTAATGTTTTTAATTCCACCAGAACCCCACAACAGCGATTCAGGAAGGTATGTCATCTTACATCTCTCCAATTTCAAGTCTGTTAAATTTGTCTTATTGCTCAGGAAGCCTCCTGGCAGCGTTTGCAAATGTCTGTTATCGTACAACTTGAGCATCACCATTTTGGGGTTATGTTCGAACAACTCTTCGGGTAGAGAACTCAGGTTGTTGGAATAAAGATTCAATAGTTTCAGGTTGGGAAGTTTGCTAAATACGTCAGATGGAAGGGACTGAATTTTATTTGAGCTCAGATCCAATTCCTCCAAGGAATCCAAACCGTTGAAAACTTCAGCAGTCAGATTTGTCAGACTATTCTGCCAGAGATTAAGCTGTTTTAAGACCGTCAGATGTTTGAACAATCCATGTGGAATTTCTCCTAGATCATTGTGACCCAGCTCCAAAAGATTCAGTTTAGGAATGTGTTTGAATAGATCCGGAGGTAGATGTAACTTGTTGGATCTGAGGTTCAGCCATGTCAGATTCTTCATGTCGATGAATAAATTTTCTGGTAAGTCTGTCAGGCCATTTCCAGAGAGTACAAGTCTAGTGATTCCTTCCAGTCCTTTAAAATGCTGCCTCTTCAGAGTGTTTGAGAGGTTCTTGCCGTAGGTCTGGAACATGAGAGCTCGGAGTTTGTTGATTCCGAGTTTGGAGACGATGTCCGCAAGTGGAGTGGTGGGAAGTGGGCAGCTGTTGAAGCTGAAGGACTCCGCTGAGTCTTCTGAGTCTGGGATGACCAGCGAAGGCAGCATGGAGTAGTCCTCGGGGCGGACATTCTCCTGGCACTGCAGCTGGACGTATTTGCCGGTGATGAACTTCACAATGAAGGAGGACGGACCTGAAAATTAAAACATTTTTTTATTATTTTTTCTAATCTAATAAAGTTGACATAAAAACACATAAAATGGTTTGGTAGAAATTAGGTCACACAAGTGGATGGAGGAAAAAGTTGAGAGAGAATCAAATACCTATCTACTTTAGTAAGATCATCATGTGTCGGAATGATAGAATAATAATAGGCCACTTGCATGGATTTCATAACGACTTGGAAAAAATCATTTGAATAGATTTTTTTACTAAGATTACGAAAATGTTAGTAAAACTTTTTAGAAATGTTCAGTTTTTTATTTTTAAATAAATAAATCCATCATCCGTGACGTCACTACATGAAAACGTCCCATCTCCGAAAATGTTCCTATTAATTTTGTAAGATTCCACACTGATTTATTTTTTTATATGGCAACACTTTGATTTCAGGCGATTTTTTAAATTTGACATTTAACGTTCACTAGATTTAATTGTTTGTGCTCTGCGAACATATCATTTGGTTTGACTTTTTGACAGATGTTATGAAGAGAACCCCATACATTTTACGCTGTCGGTTCGTGTTTAGAGGTATAATTAATGGTAGTGGTGCGGATTTTAACAAAATCAAATTTTATAATATTCTTATTATTATTATAATTTAAAAGTACAAGTATATTGGATTTAGTAATGTAGACGTTAAACATTATAATGATTTATGATCAATAAGATGGATCAAGGAAAAAAATATTTGTGAGATGTAATATTTTTGTTATGCCTCGTTATTCTCCTGTGCCCTTTCTTGTGGAAAACGTTCTTTTTTTAAATGATTTTCGGCTATGTAATTATCGTTTATTCGCACCTATAAAATTATGTCCTGTCTTTCCGATTTATAAAAAATGGTCTGATTTTTCGGATTGAAATTTTCAAAAAATCGCCACGGTTTCAAAAATACGATTAAAAAAAATACAAAATGTCTTAGAATATTTGCCTAAACAGGAAAAAATAAATAAAAAAAAGTGATGCAAGTGGCCTATTAACTAGCAGTTAAAAAACCCGCTCCGCAGGTTTTTGCTGCTAGGCCCTGCGGGCGGCTTTTGGTTCGACTACGCCCAGTTTGAGTGTTGGTGACCATTTTATAAATCTGATAGGAACTGGTTCCAAGAATGGCCGGTTCCTCGGATCCACTTACAGCTAGTCACCGGGACAAAGTAACCGCGACAGGCAATGACGTCATATATACTATATAGATGCGTGGTATTATTATTCACAACTGCCAGTTACAATAATAATCATATTATCGTCAATCTCTCCATATCCGGAAATTACAAAAACGACGCTTCTCACGCTAGCTAGTTAACGCTTGTTAACGTAAGTGGCGCCATCTTTTGGCATTGCTTTAATTCAGTTCTATTAGGTACAAAAGTAGATTTATATACAAACTCCACATACGAAAACGGTTTTGCTTAAGGCGCGGCGTCAGTGTTGTATTCTTAGCCAGATTCACCGTACAGTGGTAAGGCTATTAATACTGTTTGATGATGATGGATTCGTACTTATGGTAAACATGTATATTACCTACTAAGTTGTTGTTTTTGATGGAAACTTCCAAGGATCAAAGCTCGGACTGGAAACGACATTTAGCTTAAGAGATTTCAGTAGGACAGACAAAAAACACCGCTTTAAATTATAGTATCTACTTATATATAATTTCCGAAATTTTCACCTAGGAAAATCTGATCAAATAATATTATTTCGCTTTCAATGAAATGCGGGCATCAATTCAGGGGAAGTTTGGATCGCATTCCATCCAAAGGTATTTATTAATCAAAATGACCGATTATATAAAGCCATATCATAAATCAAATTATCTCACACCCTGCGTAAAATGGGCGCCATTGAATTTCCATCGACCCCATCCCTTCCATTGATGAAAATACTGTGATCGTGTTATGCTGCTTATAAACAGGTAGATATTACTGCGAACCGAACCACGAATTATGGGAAAGGAATGAAATAACCGTAAGCGGCGTTTCGCGCATCGTTCCTTTCCCGCGTGGCTCAGTTCGCGTCTCGGTTCGCAAATGTGTATTGCCTTGCACGTTAGACGGATCACTGGGGAAAATTTCCTTGATATTTTGCCGTGAGAACAGAATGACAGAAATACTACTGGTAGGTAGGAAATTAATGTTTCCCTTCGATACATTTTGTAAGAGCACTCTCCTTCTATAAATGAATTTGTAAAGCGCCCTTGAGGTGATTTGCTCACGAAAATGGCGCTATAAAAATCATCCAATGGTGGGTGGATTAGTATTTTTATGGGTACCCGGTTTCGCTCAGGGAGTTGATATGAGGTTGAACTGACGTTCGAAAACTGGTCTTTGGTCTAATTTAAATTCAGAATACAAAAATTTAAAAAAATAATGTCCTCCGCGTGCAAAGCCATGTCTTCTCCAAGCATAAACTTTCTAATTAAAGTGTGTTTATCGGAAGTGACCTCCCAGGTAAGTATGTTTTCCATTGAGATATATGTTTTCTGTATCTACTAGTAAAAAATAAAATTAAATAGAGCCTAAGAATTCATAATCGATTGTACAGCGGCCCTTAAGGTGATTTTTCACAAAAACGGCGGTCTAGAAATTATCCAAATTTTTATAAACAACATAATCTTGTTCTAAGGTACTTTAAGGATTTTAACGTTCGAACCCACAACCAACAGATCTTACTTACGAATGGTCCACAATTTTCCAGAACATTCCACAACATTCGAGAGTGTTCGAGAATGTTCCACAATGATATGGGAGGTTCCCGAACGTTCCAGACTATTCTCGAACAATCCACAACATTCCAGAATGTTCCGGGATGTTCTAGAATGTTGCGAAAAACTCTCAAATACTCGCGAATGTTCCAGAAATTTCATGATGGTGAAACTTCCAGCCCTTATATCTTCAAAAGCGCACCCTTCAGGTAAAAATGGGAACCATTGGAGGGGACCCACCACTTTCCCAACGGCGTTATAAGGAAACATATGGTTTCCTCCTTCACCGCACACCTCAAGACTCTACTTTTTTTTTGAACGAAGCTACATTTATTTGAACGACTCTAGACCCTCCAATGTCCATGCATACGGGGTTAGTAAGCAGTATGCAAGTACTTACATTAAAATTATACAAAAGATAAATAGAAGTAGCAGCCCGTGGAATAATTCTTCTGAAATAGGTAACATCAATAAGAGAAAACAGTGTTAGTAAAAGAAAAATAAAAATAAAAATAACGGCTAGACCAGTCGAAGAAACCTTCTGTAAATAAAATAAGTAATGAGGAAAAAACAGTTATATGATTATAACGTAAGTTATATGATTGTAACGTATTGTAATGAAAGTAATTACTATAATAGCGGAAAGAAAATAAAATATATAAAAAGAAGAGCCAGAGAAAGTATTCCATTGACCACCGGGCAGTCCCAACGAGAATACGTATAGCTATCGGCCCAACCGCAGACGATGCTCGAAGTCCGCGCCCTTTAGCCGGTTCCCCGATTTTGCCTCGAAGAAATGCACTTGGGAGAGAAGGGGAAGATTTTGAAGACCTTGAGGAAAAGATGAGCGTCGGGTTACCGGAGGGGGGACGGAAGGACATCGAGACCGCACGGTTACGCCTCAGGCCTACGCATGACGATGGGGGAGGCGCGGGCGGATCGCGGGAAGACCACTCTGGTGTGTGTTCGTCTGGCAATGTGCATGGACAGGGTCTATCCCACCCCCTTTCTATGGGGGAATGACGATACATAACATGTTCAGTTCAGTTGCGCCACCAAAGAATGGAAACCAAAACTAATACAGAAAAATAGAAAATAATAAGAGCATTTATACATGTGAAACATTATTACAGAATCAGTTCAGAGTGATAATATATCGAGCATTAGTGTCATCACTAATATCGATCACCAACACCAACATGACCTGTCGAGGTAAAAACATAAATCATTGTTAGCAGAGATCAGAAGAAAAAAAAATAGACAGATGTTATCAGTATTTTATAGGTCACATAAGTTATATTATAGATAGTTCAAAGCATATTCACTAAATAAAGAGTAATAGAGGAGGACCGAAGAAGAAGACGGGAGCAATACGTGTGGCACCTGAAACAAAGATTAATTTAATCTAGGTCGGCGACTCTAAGTACAGGCCATCTCTCTACCCAGGACTTGACAAACTTTTTCAAGCATTCAAAATTCTCTTTGTTCGACACAAGGTCAGCATTCCACGCTGGTCTTGTTATTCCGCGCAAGCCATCCAACATTTCCTCTCGTGCTTCCTTCATCAACTCGCAGTGCCACAGAATGTGCCTGGCGTCCTGATTAGTATCACCACATGCGCAGTTTGGGTGAGGAGAGAGGGTCAAGCTATGAAGCCGACCCCTGAATTCCCCATGCCCAGAAAGCATCTGCGTCACATAGTGATCTAGTTTAATGTATGCCCCTTCCATTCTGAATTTAACTGAAGGGAAGAAGGAGAAAGTCCATCTGCCCTTCGTCGACCTATCCCATCGCTCTTGCCATACACTCAGCGTTCTCTCGCGCATCGCTTTGAGCAAGCCAGGGAGGGCCACGACTCCTCCCGGTGTCAGCTCGACTCCCAGGTGGACAGCAGCCCTGCCTCTAATAAGTTCCTTTTTGGTCAATATTTCCCTAATTTCAAGGTCAATCGGCAGAATGCCGGCCAGAACCGGTAGTGCATCTGAGGCCACAGTCCTATAAGCGCCCAAGAGCGCCAACAGGGGAGTCCGCTGACCCCGTTTAAGAGCAGAGTTTATCAAGACGTTATCCAAGCGATGCTCCCACACAGAGGCAGCATATGATACTTGCGACACATATACCCCTCTGTACAGCAGGCGAATCGCCGGAGAGCGCAATCCCCATTCGGCTGTTGAGAGTCTTCTCAGTTTCTGAAACAGGGCTTGTGCCCTGTCGGAGACGTTCTTGACGTGGGCCAGGAATGAAGAAGATCTGTCCAAAATTACGCCTAAATACCTGGTGTTTTCTGCAAATCGGATGGATGAGCCTCCCATTCTGATGAAGGGGTTCCTGCCTCGGCTGAGCATGCCCTTCATGAGGAGGCCCACGGTCTTGTGGGGAACGAAGTTCAGTCTATTTCTCTGTCCCCATTCAAGGATCACTTGTAAACCTTCTTCAGCCTTAGATTCCACTTCCCTCCTAATGGGAACCATCTTCATAAGGGTCGACCGAGATCTCGATCTCGGTCTCGGTATTCTCGGCTACAAATTCTACCGAGAAATCGCCAAGATTCTCGGCCATAACCGAGACCGTTGTAAGTGGGTACGGTATAGGATAATGGGATTCAAATCTACCGCGCGTGACCACATTCGTCACTTGGTGTCAGTGCGTGAGAGAGCTGTCGATTGTGATGAAAGTTTTTATCAACACCACCTACTAGAGTGTAGCAAGTGAACAGCTCTTTAGCAGAGCTGGTCAATTATACAACACGAGACGACACTCTTTGAAGGGTGAAAACTCAGAAAAATTGCTTGTTATGGGCTAAAATATCATGTTTTTCAATTTAATTATAAAAACTATTTAAAACAAATTATTATTACATTCTTAAATATACTCTATTATGCAAAAATTGCTAATTTTTTTCTCAATTTATGTATTCTCGGTCTCGGCTCTCGGTCCCAGCTGAGATTTTAATTTATTCTCGGTCTCAGTCTCGGTCTCGACCGAGAAAGAAAAACCTGTCTCGGTCGACCCTTACTTCTTCATGGATGGGGGATAGAGGGCTACCACACCATATATACATACATATATATATATACTACCACATCTCTCGGTCGTACCGGGACTAGTTCTAGCGGAACGCACATTATAGAACACTTTCTTTTATAATACGAGTATATGCATGTTGATTAAAGAACTTTCGACTAAAAAGTATCTGATTTGAAAACATAACTCGTTAGTGAGAACGTCATTCGCTAAAACTCTCAACTCTCAAAGCAAATATTTTACTATAAAGTTTTGAAACATTTATTTAACTATCAAAAAACAAACCGTATCTTCAGAGTGTTTTAGAGGTTTTGGCCGCATGTATATCAGTGTATTAAGCCTCGATGACACACGGCTAGTTTACAAGCTACTCTCTGGGAAATTCACTATCTGTTAGTAAACTCGTCCAGTGTCATCGTGTTATTTGCTAACTAGCAGCGACTAGCAGATTGTTGATAATCTACGAAAAAAAGTTGAAAGGTCGTCAACTTTACTCGCCTACACGCTTGCTCCGCTTACTCGTGATTGGTTTATTTATGTTTCCAACATGGCTTCCGATAAACAGCTGATTTCGACTGTCAAACATGTGAAGAATTAGTTCACGCAAGCGTCGTTATTCTTGTTACTGGCGCTAGCAGCGGCCTCAGTTTCCTACGCTTCTGAGCGAGTGGACAGTTTTGTGTGTCATCATGACAATCTCACTCGCCGATTTACCCGCTTTTAGATAGTAGCTTGTAACTCGCCGTGTGTCATCGAGGCTTTCTGAAGTGAAAATATGTAAAACGTAGGAATAAATTCGGTTCTTATTATCACCAATTATTTCAGCCATCTTGAGGATCAGTTGAGGTTACATAAAATAACATTTTCAAGGTTTTGTTGAATTTTCCGCAGATTTATTATCCAATTAAAATGCCATTCCATTGCTCTATTTTAATCCTTCATCGTAAATCCCATGGATAACAAAGGGTTACTCTGTAAAATTACAATGCCAATGAAACTGGAATGAAAGCTAAAACAATTATCAATATGCGCAGATGAAAGTCGTGAAATAATATTAATCAAAAAATCAGGAATGTGGTTCGTAACGAACGTAATAAAGTAAAAGCTTTATAATAATAATTTTTGGGTTCCATAAAACAGTAAAGCTATGCTAAGATTTTACAAAAACCCCCGAATTGTAATAAAAACATATTGCGTTGTTAAATATCCGAGATCATTGTTTTGTCACCTGATAACCAAAACTCTTTAACGCAGCACGTAGCCAGTAAAATTGCAATTTAGTTTGGGTTGGTTTCTGACCGAATGCGGACTTTGATATTATATAAGATTATGATTGTCGCATGTTTCGTGTTATAACAATGGTGGTACGTTGTAAAGAACTGTTAATATTATTAGAAAAGAAAGGCAATAAAAAGATTTACCATTTCTATTTTTGAAACTGACAATTGGTGGTGGAAAAAAATATTTTTCTATTGTTGCGTTGGTACAAACAACATTCCATTATAATAATATATTAAAACAAATATAAAATTTATTTCCACTTTAATTTATTTTTTACCGTAACCGGTTTCAGCCTGTTAAGGCCATCTTAAGACTGGTACAAATTATTCTTAATCTACGGTTTAAATACATAATTTTTATATGGGAAGGGGTGGTCTTCAAGGATTTAATTAAATCACATGGGTTTTCTTATAATTGTTACTATGTCAATATTAAAGTAATCGGTAAATCCAAAGAATCTATGCTGGGAATAACCAAATAATTTGAAATTATAAAAGACATAAATATTCTACAATCAGATCTTCTATTTGTAATTGTAATAAATTATGTATGTATGTAACCCGAATAACATATTTGCAGTGTTAAGGAATTAATTACTTTTGCTAGAATAAGTAGATAGGAGAATAGGTCTGAAGGGCGAAGAATAACTAGATAATGAAAGATAACTAGATGATGAAGAATAACTAGATGATGAAGAGCAACTAGATGATGAAGAGTAACTAGATGATGAAGAGTAACTAGATGAAGAAGAATAACTAGATGATGAAGAATAACTAGATGATGAAGAGTAACTAGATGATGAAGAGTAACTAGATGATGAAGAATAACTAGATGATGTGACGAAATCAAAACATTGTACATCAATAAATAAAATCGGTTCCACTGCGATTTGGAAATTTTGGAAGCCACTTAATCTAAATTTACCTGGGTTACCTACTCAGGTAAATTTAGATTTAGTGTTGTCAAAAATTTGTTGTTCAATCCAAAATTGTCGAAAAAGGTTAAAAAAAACCTTCGAAAAAACGTGAAAAAAAAATTTATCGTGTAGGTGGTACGCTTTGCCTCATCAAATTGAAAAGATTTGAAATTTCTGAAAAAAAAAACAATTGTGAATATAAAAAAATCAAAGTGTGTAATCCACACGAGTGACAAGAGTGGGGAGACTATGAAGCACTTTTTTATCTATGTAAAGGATGATTTTTTCCATATTTTTGGCGTCGAATAACACTGCCGCTTTCTTCGCCTGTTCATTTTGGAGTGGTTTGAAGATTGGATATTGTTTTTACAAAATTAAAAATATTTTTTTGATTTCGTGGGATTCGATCCTTGGTTCGCTGAATAATGCTAACTAACCGCAAACTCCCCAGTTAGACCCGAGAATATTTCTTTACTAACTGGGTAATTAAATTAGTTAATTAAGAATGTTACGTAGCATATTATTAATTTGTATCTTTGATTTTTAATTTAACAAAAAACTCGGAGCTCTCAGCGACATAAGCAGGCAGATATTTAAGCTGAAGCAATTGTCTACATATATTTTCAGATTAGCTAAATAAATCTATTAAAATACGAGTATCTTCAAATGCGACAAATGATGCGCTTGGTAAACAACTGTTCAATATAATATTTTCTAAGGGTCGACCGAGACAGGTTTTTCTTTCTCGGCCGAGACCGAGACCGAGACCGAGAATAAATTAAAATCTCGATCGAGACCGAGAATACATAAATTGAGAAAAAAAATTAAAATGGGTAATTTTTGCATAGTATAGTATATTTAAGAATGTAATGACAATTTATTTTAAATAGTTTTAATAATCAAAATTGAAAAACATGATTTGTAGCACATAAAAAGAAATTTTTCTGAGTTTTCACCCTTCAAAGAGTGTCGCCTCATGTTGTATAATTGACCAGCTCTGCTAAAGAGCTGTTCACTTGCTACACTAGTAGGCGGTGCTGATAAAAACTTTCATCACAACCGACAGCTCTCTCACGCACTGACACCAAGTGACGAATGTGGACACACGCGGTAGATTTGAATTCCATTATCCTATACCGTACCTACTTACAGCGGTCTCGGTTATGGCCGAGAATCTCGGCGATTTTTCGCCGAGAACCGAGACAGAGTTCTCGGTAGAATTTGTAGCCGAGAATGCCGAGACCGAGATCTCGGTCGACCCTTAATATTTTCAGCACTGGGTGGAGCAATAGAATGTCCGGGGATGAGGATGGGAATTAGGGATATTGTTAGACCTTTGTTTACAGCCTTAAAGCAGACAATTCCTCACACAAATACCTCCAGACTCGTAAACAGGGACGGATTAGATGAAGGTAAAATAGTTATCATTGATAATATATTTGAAGATACATACTTCTTATGGGGTTACGATTATTGGGTAGAAATTATTGGGTAAGCAATAAATTATCTACCCTTTACGAATTATTATATACATATAATTTTTTTTAAATGAGGTCCACACAGGAGGCTCTTAGGAAAACAATTTCCCTTAGAGCCTATGGGGATGCTGTGTGGAGGGTTTGTTTAAGGAAAGGAAGGAGAGGAGAGTTCTAGGAATGAAAAGGTTTTAAGGGGTGGGTAGGAATCTGGGGTTCTGTGTGTCCTGATCATCCGCCTCCAAGACCTAGACAAACCTCACCCCATGAACCCAGGCACCTCTGCTAAATCACCAAACGTAGCGAGCCACTTGGGGTGACTTATTGCAGAGGTCTCGGTTATTCATTCCCGCCTCCCAAATATTACAAAACCTATTTCAACCTATAACTAGACACGTTAACTTTGCAGACGGTGGCATGTAGCATTAAAAAGATTAATTCGATTGTTCCTACTTTGCAAAGTTATTCGAGTCGATTTGTGTGTTTTTGGATGTTTTCTGAAAACAGGTCAAACTTTTGTCAGAACACATTTTTTAAATGTAGTGACGGAACGAACTCAATCGGTAATCACAAATACATATATTTTTAAAGAAATACAAACATTCCCGGATTACGAATAACCCGTCAATATTTGAAAATCTCCTACTATCACCACAGTAAGCGGAAAACGTTGCTTGTGTCGTGATGGAAGACTTAGCCAGCCGACGAATCGAACACGGGAAACCCGAATGGGACCCAAATGCGATGCCAACTCAGCTACTGACCGGTCACTATATACAATATATTCTACACAAGATTTTTCGATTCTGAGCAAACTCCTACATATGCTGTTATTTTAATTATTACTAACAATGGAATCTAATAATTAATGACTAATGGAACCAAAGATATTGAAATATAATAGATGTGCTATCGCAGTTTTTACTAGGTGGGGACTGCGCTTCCGGGTGTCGCCGATATTGTTTATCAATTAACAAATAAACTAAATGAACGAATAAGCCAAACGAACGTTAAACTAAATGAACGAATTCTTTCCGTATTCAAACTATATTGCTAACCAATACTAATGCACGCCTTAAAAAAATCAACGAAATGAACAAATTATTTTCGTATGCAAACTACCCTGATCAGGTCGTAGTCCGCCGACAGTTGCGCGGACATCATACCATATCTCTTTTGTATTTGAATATCTTTGAATGGAACACATGCGTCCAAGTTTATAAACCATCTTAACTATGCATACTCCGCTATAAATAGTATGCCAGCAATAATATCCCTCTCTAAACACGAGAATTTCTCAATTAGGGAGGTATTGTTACCACTAATATTATATATTATATACATTGGTTCATTATATGTATTGGTTAAATAAATTAAAAAAAATACCCAGAGCAAAAAAAAAAATTCAGTATATTTTATAAGTGTTTTTTATTATTTTAGGTTCTTTGAAAGACTTGAACAGCAGTTTCAGTAAATTAAACTAATATTATAATCCTGGGCCAGTGGTTAAAGCAGGGAAGAAGAAAATATCATTTATCCTTTGAGTCTCTGGCACGCTCCTCGTTCGGACTAGACCCCCACTTTACACCCCTCTCCAGACTCCAAAATGCAAAAGGAATTTCGGACCTTACACAGGACACAGGAATATCTGAACTCAAAGCAATTCCCTTCCTTGAAATAATTTTCAAAGCAACCCTGAAACGTGGAATAAACCATAACCTACTTAAAATAATTTGTTTCTTTACAACACCGTTGTGGGTAAGTATGGTAATCTGATAAAAACATTATTTTCAACAACCATATATTATAAACTCATGATGAAAGAGAAAGGAGCCTTTTTGGCCCGGAGCTCTGTATGCCAGTACAGCGAAAAAGGTAAAAACATGCATTTAAGCATGGAAAAGTCCTTCACTCTTAAATCCCAGAGTTGCATTAAATTGAACTTCTGTATAAGGCAAAAACGTTTGTTATTATGTAAAAAGATTGTACCATACAGTAGAGTCTCGATAATCCGCACCTAAGCTAATCCGAACTCGCTGTAATCCGAACTGCCGAATCACCTTTCTCTTCTCGTACCAGTTTATAAACTATCTTATGTATGCATACTCGGCTATAAATACTATGCTAGCAGTTAAATCATTAGCGCATAAAAGTTTATACGAACAAAGACATAATGTTCCGTACTTTTACCAGAATCTCTAAATTCTCTCAGTAAGAGCAATTCTGTGGTATAAAATTATATCTCAGCATATGAATAGCCCTATATACATACATAAACTGGACCACACTTACAATACCCGTTTTACGCTAAATGAAGGACTAATTGTACCTAAGCACTTAAATAAATATGGACAAAGAATGCTGGACTACATGATACCAAATTTATTAAATATGTTCCTGCTGAAATTTAAAAATGTACAAATGGTAAAACAAATATTGTGTTGAAGATATGGCTCGCCGAAAGAAAAAAAGTGTATTAGACAGTAACACAAAAATGCTAACTACAAAATAAAGTTAAATAAGTTTATTTATATCTTCAAAGTAAAACCACCCATTGATAAACTACTAAAAAGTAGTTTAGTGGGACTTTTCTTTTTTCTGTAAAATATTTATGATTTTCCTGTCATATTGTATTACTTTGTCTTTATAATAAATAAATAAAATAAAAAAAATACTCAGCATATTTTATAAGCGTATTTATTATTATAGGTTCTTTGAAAAAATTGAACAGCAGTTCCAGAAAGTATATTATAATCCTGGACAGTGGTTAAATTTTATCTTATAGCCCTATCTTAGATATGTTCCCTTTCAATGTCCGTTCTGTTTCCCCCACCCACTCTTCATTAATCCCTTGCCACGCCCCCACCCCTACCACCACAATTAGCAATAATACATTGTACTCACCCACTGTTTTATAATTGTCAAGTCATTATATATTTGCCCTGAGGAAGGTGGTCGTTCCGAAACCGGTCGGCGTTAATAAAATATATAAGTGGTTCTAACAAAGATATATTGATTCATTTATTTATAATGGATAACCACAACATTATAGTTACATTCAAAAGTATATTATAATTCAATTTACAAAAAAAAACCATTTTATTTATAAACAAGTTCTGCGACAGCTTTTTCGCCTTCCGAAGGCATTATCAAATTTTGGTGAATGTTTGTTATTATGTATATTGATGGAAAGAGGTAACTCTGTAATTATATTACTAGGTATAGTTTTTGGTATGCACAATTTTTCTACGAACATCAGGGCAGAAAGATTCAGACCAAATAACGCACAAAGACCACACATTAGGAAAAAAGCATGATTTTAAGTCAATTACCTAATGTATCATTGAACAAGAAGATAATAATAATAATCTAAAAGAAAATATGAGAGAACAAGACACAGAAAAAGATAATGGTCGCCACTGGGACTCGAACCCAGAATCTCTCGTCTATCCGGACGTGCGTTTACCAATTACCGTCATAATAGCCAATCTCATATTATGTTCTGTTTTTCTGTGTCTTGTTCTCTTTCATATTTTCTTTTTGTTATTATTGTTATCTTCTTCTTCAATGATATATTACATTGATGGGAATAACTTACAAAAGTTATAAAAAGAGAGTTTTTCTTATAAAAATTGAATATTCATTTAGACTTTGATAAAAAGTCAATAGTTCCATTTAAATAAAATCGGATATATTTATCCGTGACGCTATCCAGGTTATAAACCAATTCTAAGAATGATTGTTTCAGATAAAAAAAAGGTAGTTGCCTATGATATGGAAAATAAATTAGTGGAGGATAATATTGTTAATTCTAAAATTTGAAGTATGAGATTGGCTATAATAACCTTCAAAAGTTACAAAAAAAGAGTTTTTCTTATAAAAATTGATTACCTAATGCATTCAAACAATGACTTGGTATGGTCTAACTATAAAAAAGTGGAATAAGATTGGCTTTAATTTCCCATACTCACTAAAAAAATAATGTGTAGAATGTCCAATAAATCAAATTAAATTCAAAATTTCTCGTGTAGGTACTCTATCTTCTATAATATAAAAATGAACCGCTGAATGTGTTGCTAAGCGCATAACTTTCGAACGAATGCACCAAATTGGATAATTCTTTTTTTTTGTGTTCGTTATTGTCAGGACAAGGTTTTTATAAAACTTCAGGTGAGCTCTGGCATTATGAAATTTGTATAAAAAAATTGCTATAATATTGGTGGCACGGGAGGAAGCGGCTATTGCTATGGAAAGCGGTAGGGAGAGAGAAATGGAGGAGGGGAACCAGGGAGGGGGAGGGGAACCTGGGAGGGGGGAGGGGGACCTGGGAGAGACAATTTCTTTATTAAATGGCATAGCAACGCATGCCGGGACCAGCTAGTACCTTATAAAGTGAAGGAAAAATATAAAGAAAAATTAAGAGCTTTTAATATAAGAGCTTTGATTTTTTTAAATAATATTTTTTGTTAGTTCAATAATAATGAAACACAATTTAAACCATTTTTTTAATGACACAAATCAATTATAATCGTGGATGAATAATATATTAGATACACTTATTATTGAAGAATTTTTATTTTGTTTGAAGTATGAGCAATACATTACCAATTAAATTGGTACGTAATATTTTTAATTAGTCAGTAAGTTATTGATCGAAAGCTAGTCAGCGATAATATCGGAAAATTACAAAGCAAAGGCAAAGCAATTAAAGTAATATCCTTAATCTGCTGATTTTCTTCATAAATACAAATGGGAGAAATTTTTGGTAACGGTGGCTCCTCATAGTTCAATGAACAGCATTTCGATGTCTAATTTAAAGACGTAAACTGTGGTTTCAAATTAGGTTCAATTATAATCAAATACAGAGAAAAGCCTATGAATTTTCCCTTGAATAATAATCATCCTTGCCAAGAACTTCTTCGAATTAATTAGAGGCAAGAATGTATATTGAATTAAGGTCTACCCTCAGTAATTAGTGGTTTATAGTTTCTCATTTATTTAGGTTTGATTGAAGCGAAGTAAATGATGTTATTAATTAGGAAATATAATAAGAGCATCCCTCCGCTCATATTTCAGTCACGACGAAAGTAAAAAAAAAATACTAAAACTATAAGTAAACGTGAACATTTTTTAAATAAGAGAAACAATAATTTGAGTTTGAAATGAACACTGGCCAAATAGTAATAAAATCTTCTTTTTTACATGATTTTTATGAAACTTTTTACGTATATTTGATAAGTATGAGAATAGGTTTTAAACTGTATTTCATACCGTTAGGTGATTAGAGTCTCCCTACCCAGACAAAAAACCTTTTTTTTTAAATTTGGAATCAAAAAACACCTTTAATCCCAAATTTTAACCCTCCTATCCCTACACTCCCATTTATTAATCGCGATTTTAGTATTTTTGATGAACAAATTTAACCGTTTTTCGTATTTCACGAAAAACGAAAACAAAAAAATTTATTATTATTTCAAACAAAACGAAATTATTATGTTGTTGAATGACAGATGGCGCTACCTCCGCCTCATTGAACTTTCATCGACACATGCGCAAGACATTCACGAGAAGCCGTCGCGTCATTTTCATATTTCATTCGGCATCATGTTCTCACGTGGGAAAACCATCGAGCTTATTTGTGTTAAATATCGTACACTCAATTGCTCTTCGAAATTCATATTGATTTTCTTTATTTCATTTTCGTACTTTAGTTGGTGTTTTTTTTGTTTTTATCGGCGGCCATCGTCTACAGCGCTCCATCCTCTTTCTGTCATAGATCCCATCCCGACACACTTACAATACATTCGTAATTTTTTATATAACAACCAAAATATTCACTAGAAATAATGTACATGGTAGAACAACGATTAACGGGTCATTTCTCCTAAACCAACGCAAGTCAGCAGAAATTTGTTGGTATACGGTTTTACCCACCCCACGGGGCAAAATCGGAAATATTAGAGGTCTCGTATTTTTTTTCATACATTTATGACTAAGGCTTTCTGACATGTTTCTTTTGTATTTTGTTCCTGAATAAATTTAATAATAAAGATAATTATTATAAACCTAATTTTATTTTAGTAGCTTCTACCTTAGGTATACGGTTTTGGACAGGTCTCCCCTACTAAATAATGGTTTACTTTGAACTCCATGGTTGATATTTGATATAATATCATAATACAAGGAAACATGATATTCGTATGCTATTTGTTAGCAGTAACATCACTAACATGATTAATGCGCCATTATTTTCACCGCCCAGGCCACGAGTTCCGAGTACATCCATTGAACCAAAATATTTAGATGGCCATTACACTGCAATAATATGACCATTAATCTTGTCCGGTCTGAAACGGACTTAATGCATTTGCCAAATGTACCGAACTTCTCTATACGCCCTTATATGTAACACATACACGGTGGCTTAACAAAATCACCACCTCGAGACTTGTAAAAAGATATAATTCATAAAAAGTTGGATTCTGAAGTTTGAAAAATCTTATCGTGAAGTATTTTGTTTAGAAATAAGTTTTGATAATTTTCGAATACCTATATTTATACCTATTTCGCGTCACGACGTTTGTTCGAGATAAACTCCGAAACTACTTAACCGATTTTGCTGAAATTTGGCTTACTGTGTGTTATTTGAGCCAACTTAAAAGATATGCTGGTTTTTATCTCGATTATTGACATCAACATTTATCATTGCGAATTAAATGTTTGTTATAGAACAATGCTTAGTAATTATTTATAAGTTCCACAAATTTGTAACAGATGGCGGTGTGAGTTAATTTATCGACATAACACTTGGTGATCTAGGTTAGATAAGATCCAGTAGAAGGCGTTGAGTTTCGTTAGCCACAGCAACACGTGATCGGGTCAGCTAGTATCACTATAAAGAATTAATGAGATTTCCCAAATGACTTGCATGAAAAACCGAATGACATATCATTACACGTATGCAACCGATTTAGTCGGAGAAATAAGGTTAGAAAATTGAAAGAAAAATATACAGAAGAAACAATCGATATTCGGTATTTAAAAACAATAGATTAAGATGAATATATACGTGAAATCCTATTTAGATACTATTTTGATTAATCTTTACGACGAATCGGCTTACAGTATGAACATCAAAAAATATGCTACGGATAAATTGAAGCTTTAACTACTTTATCTATGTATTGGAATTACAATACAATTATTATTTACGTAACAAAAAATATAAGCGTAAACCACTAAAAAAAATGTTTTCTCATGACTTAACTATGAAGTAATGTAAGAAACAATTTTAAAAAAATACCCCTTTACGGCTAAGATTATTTTTGACTTTATCTATGTTCTAACTTTTTTTCGTTCTTATAAAATTATGCACAAAATAAATAAAAACCACTTTTTCGCTTACTAGCCTCGTACAAAAAGACGCTCGATTTTAAAATTTTGCAGGCATGAGATTCGACATATTTCTAGCGTTTATATTCCTCTTAACTGTCTCATATTTAATTTCAATCTAAAAATAACACAACCTAAGAGCAATTTCTTAGTACTCCCCATATTGATATAAGCTTGTAGTGAAAGCTTCTAGAAATACACGCAAAACCAGCGAAGATCTTTCATTTTGTGGCAAAGGTGTTGTCGTAATTTGTTGCGTGACGTACTTAAGATTTTTAGAAGCTTGCTGTGTGGTATGCTTCTGTAAAAGCCCGTAAATTGGTAAAACTTAGGATTTACTGGTAAAAAATTAAAACCACATTAAAAGTTCGTTATTACCATCATTAAAAGTTGATAAATCTTAGGATTTACTGGAAAATCTTAAGATTTACCGTAGTACGGGCTTTTACAGTAGCATATATATTGGTTCCGCGTCCAAATATCCTACGGACAAAATATCCTAGGGACAAAACAGCCCAACAAAATATCTACTAAAACCTAACCTAACCTACAAAAAATGGGGTCAAAATTAATACATACATCCAGTAAAGTCAATAAACTATTGTTATCTGTATTATTTCTGTCTCATTTTTGTGTCAGGTTAGGTTAGGTTAAGATTTAGTAGATATTTTGTCGGAGAATATTTTGTCGGGGATATTTTGTCAAGGGATGAAAACGCGCATTACCATATACAGGATGTCCGGGGGTAAAGTGCTTTAACTTCGGGAGGTGACTCTACATGATAGAAAAAGTAAAAAATATAAATAACTGTTTTTGAAATTCCAACTTTTAGGGGTAGTTTTGTGGTAAAAAGATAAAATTAGACCGGCGTGCGCGGCCAGTTTATTATTTTCCGCTGTTACGATACGGGCCAATCACCACCATACAATGTTGCCACGATCGTGCCCGGCAGGCTCCCGGCAAGTTAAATCGTACCTCACACTAAGGATTTTTAGTACGTAGATCTTTTTGTATGGGAAAAATAATTTTGGAATTTCGATAAAAAGTTGTTAATCATTTTTACTCCCACCGTCAAGTAGAATCACCTCTCGAAGTAATGCACTTTATCCCCGGACACCCTGTATATTTTTTAAATATTCATACCCGTGAGCGCCCCTAACTTAAAATATTTCTAACTGCAACAAATTCGTATTTAAAAAATTACCTTTACAGCTAGTGATACTGGTGCCGCGAAGAAGCTTTGTTTGTTTCTTATGTTTTTTTTTTAAATCCTCATACAGCTGATTAAATTGTTAATTATTGTTAACTAAAATATTTCTAACTGTCTCAAATTCGTATTGATGATCTTAATGACACATAATAAATAGTCTATTTATTGGAGGTTTGGAGGAACTTGTTGGAAGACAAATTTGCTCCGTGCAGGCCGTCAAAAGGTAATAAGCGATACTTCTTCCGATCTTTCGACTGAGAGACAATGTACTTTTTTATTAATTAATATTTTCATAAACCAATATGTTCGATTCCAGTGTTAATTTTAATGTTACCCGTCCTGTCTAGATAGTACTCGGTCGATGACTATATGAGTTTAAATTGTCGACTGGTCTCGTAACCTCTCCAAAGTCAAAACAAAAATAAAACTAACAACAAATATAAAATATATAATGTAAATACATTCCTAGTAAATAAATAAAAAGTTTCAATGTGAAATAGCACAAAGAGAAATGATATAAAAGGGCGAGGGTGGGAACGTGGGAATGGTTTAAAAAATATTGTGGTTAAAGTAGGTACCATTATTAGAGACGTAAAATTTCTTAATTTCGATGGCTTAAATTTAAAATGTTGTAAATACAAAACACACTTAGCAAAACTACATAATGTTGAATAAAATTATTAATATCAAGAATACATCTTCAAACATTATTGGTACAAAAAAAATTGGTTTTCTGCAATTTCCACAAGATTTTGCAGTAACTACATCATTGGAGGGGACCCCACCACTTTCCCAACGGCGTTATAAGGAAACATATTATGGTTTCCTCCTTCACCGCACACGTCAAGACTCCACTTTTATTATTGAACGAAGCTACATTTATTTGAACGACTCTAGACCCTCCAATGTCCATGCATATGGGGTTAGTAAGCAGTATGCATCACTCAGCCAAAGACATGGCAATTCAAATATTACTGATTTTTATGAACACAGTAAAACAATTAAACAAGACTACAATCATCCGAAGGCCAAAATGAATTACTGTTTCTTAAAACTTGAAGAAAAACTTAATAATAATAATAATGAGGGAAACCAATAATCCAAGTGAATAAAACAATTGTTTATACAACAATTCTCAAAATTGGCGGGGTTTCTATACTGGTCACTGCATAATGCAAATAGAACGTGTGGCCTGAAATGGGATATAGGTAGGTAGTTTGCACATTACTACCCGATCAGCAAGTCATTATCTCATGGGGAGATAGAACATTACTGAAATGGTTCGCACTGATACCGGAGGGGATAAAACACATTAACTTTACTGCTGTTGCAGTTTGGTAACGGAGGTGAAGTCACTGGATTTATTGATGGTCGTGATGAGAACATCTTAATGTTTCTTGAGACTAAAACAACATCTTGTGAAAACGTGAAGGTTGTTAAGGTTCATAATTCTTTGAGTCGTGATAGCTTATCTGCTCAGTATTTGAAAAAAAATCCTAAAACTTAAAAAATAGAAATAATACAGAAATTAATGCTGCTTTCTACACTAATGATAACCTAGGTAAACTTTTAATAAATTCTAAGGATAAAGAAAACAATTTAAGCCATTCTGGCATCTATTTATTGGATAACCAACATCTCTGCCATAGATAACCCCAAGCGGTTCGCTACGTTTGGTGATTTAGTAGGGGTGCCCGGGTTCATGGGGTGTGGTTTGTCTAGGTCTTGGAGGTGGATGACCAGGACACACTGAACCCCAGATTCCTACTCACCCCTTAAACTCTTTTCCTTTCCAGAACTCTCCTCTCCTTCCTTTCCTTAAAAACCCGCTATACAGCAACCCTAAAGATGACATAGGCCCTGAGGGAAATTATTTTCCTCAGGGCCTCCTGTGTGGAGCTCATGTAAAACAAAATCTATAAGGTTAATGATTGTCCAGCATTTTACGTAGGTAAAGCGGCTAGACATGTTCAAACAAGGATTGCTGTAGTGCAATAGTGTAGGTTTTTCAAAATTCGTAACGCACCTGGTACACAAAGATGTACTACATAGAAATGGGATTTGTAGGTCTACGCCTTTAATCTAGAAGATCTTGAAATAATAAAAAAAAATCATTAAAAATAAATAAAACCAATCTACTAAATAATAGATTCTTCAAATAGCCCCATTTTTAACATATTTCCCTTCCCACTTTTACCCCATTCATCTTAGGTACCGCTCTCTCGCCTCTAACCAAAGTAAATATTCTCTCCCCTCTTCTAATTTTCATTTAAATACTCATTAATCCCGCATTTTTTCAACATATTTTATTCACCCTGAGAAAGGTTCAGGTCGAGCCGAAACCGGTTTGTTTTAAAAAATATAATAAAGTGGAATTAAAGAAAGTTATAAAGAAATAATATTATTTATTTCATTTTATAATATATTATTTACTATATTCATAAAAAATGCTGACGTAAGATTTTTGCATTGTCGCGTAATGCTATCCTACATTTACAGCTTTGTTCAAGAGTGGAATATTCTTCCTGCGTTGTTAAGGTCACCAAAAAATCACCAAAATCACCAAAACGGCTGAAACGTTGCTTGAAATGACTTAACATTTTATCATCATTGATTAAATATGAATAGTCAGATACTTTACAACTTTCTCTTTCCCTTATCACTTTCCTCTCTCACTTCTTTTAGCAAGGCGGTACACAATCCTAATAATTTTTGTGCGCTCAAAACTCACATTTTAATCATTTCCGTCGAATGCGTAACTATAATAACTTTTTTATTTCCATGCCGCACAATGAATGCCAGTTATTTATATATATTAGATTAATAAAAACAGTACCTTAACGTTAATATATTTTACGTACAACGATTTCAAAACCCTATAACCCGTTTTTCAACTGTAAAGTTAGCGGTAAGCACCAGATTTTATTTTTCTAGACGGTGAATTAATAATTTCGGGAGGACAACATGGAGACACATTTTAAATATTTGTAGCACATTCTTCAGAATTAATTAAAACGAACGCGGCAGAAAGGTCGAATCTCCAGGCCTGTTAGGGTGAATTCGACCGTACGTTCGTACAATGCGCCGTGCCGCGGCGTATATTTGTTTACACGCTTTCTTCACTTACGTCGTTAAGATTCCCACATTATTTGTCTTCTTCTTCTTTTATTTGATACGGCAAATTCGACAGTAGATCCGTCCAGTGCACGGGTCGCGAGTCGTAATTTGTATACACGGTTTCTTTACTTACGTCGTTAAGATTCTGAATATATTTTAGGGTATATTGTCGTCTTAACAGTATCCCCCAAACGACGCATCTATCAGAAAAAAGGTGTTTGATAATCTATAATTTCCCGACTCTCGAGTATTATTACATTACAATCGATCTCACAGCATAAAGCTCTACGAGTGGGTAGTGGGTAGTTACATCACGCACTCCTCACACGTGGAGTAGTCCATTCTGAGCGTGCCGATACCCGGTCCAGTGACCATTCCATTCAACAGAGCCCATTAATCAATCTCCGGAAGCCGGCGACTGCCCGCGGAAAGCTTCCGGACTTGGACAAACAGAGAGAGAGGAAATAATCGCGTTTGCTACTCGTACTTACATTTATTCCAATACCGTGTAGGTATTCAGTATTTACTGCTGGTCTATTGAAGCTTTACTGCTTATACGAAGCACGACTATCCAAATAGTGACTGTTTGATGGGGTGGATCCAGGAGAAAATACATTAAAGGTGCCTAATAATTACTATCTCTACGAGAGTGGTTGTGTTCGCCTGAATGAAGAATTAACTTCTCTGTATTCTAAAGCAGCTAAAATTTCTACAACAATTACCCCTAGTTTTTTGAAATTTCATAGCATTTTGTATTTAGATTTTCTAGGTCAATTCGACTATTTTCAGCGTTTTAATATCTATACATATAAAAATCTCGTGTCACGGTGTTTGTGGTCGCACTCCTCCGAAACGGCGCGACCGATTTTTAAATGTATATTTGGTAGATATGAGAATAGGTCGTAAAGCATATTTCATGCCGCTAGTTGATTAGAGTGTCCCCATCCCCATATATATAAAACAATTAGGTTCCGTATGCTTGTGTCCGCAAATCTCGGAATGTAATCGATGGATTGACTCAAATTTTTTACAAATTATGTATATTTGGTAGGTATGAGAATAGGTTGTAAAGTATATTTCATACCGCTAGGTGATTAGGGTGTCCCTAACCAGTTTGTGTCTGCAAATCTCGGAAAGTAATCGATGGATTAACTTAAATTTTTTACAGAACGTAGCATTTTAAGCAGAAGAGTGTTTCTATATATAACGGTAAGCTCTGGCGTTATGAAATTTGTATAAAAAAATTGCTACAAGTGGTGCGCGAGTGGTATGAAAATGTGTTTTTCTATTTTAGCGGCAGGGAGGGCAGGCAGGAGGGGAAGGGTAACGAAGGAGGTGGGGTTTGCGAGAGGGGGAAGGCGGGGAAGGTGGAAGAGGAACGCAGGAAGGGAAGAGGACGCGGGAGAGGAACAGGGACGCATGGGAATGGAAATGCAGGAAGAAACCATTTATTTCTTTGAATGGCATTGCAACGCATGCCGGGTACCAGCTAGTCAAATATAAAATCTATAAAGCGTAGTGGAAGCTTGAAATTGTATTTTTTTGTTATCTAGAAACGTTTAAACGAAACAACTCTACAAACTAATCTGTTTGTGAGAAGAACACAAGCAATTTCCGCTTGAGAAAGCACCAGCTGTCCAAGTTAACTTTCGGAAGAAAGAAAAGTTAAAAAATGAATACAATAAGTTATTCCCAGCTGTAAGAGTTACACGTATAAGTTAGTTTCCAGGATGCAACAGACACGAGGAGGTAGACATTTGAAATCCCATTTGCTAGGAATGCGGACGAGGCGAAACGTCGTCCACAAAACGGGCTTCTATTGTCAAACGCCAAATCCATCGGTCTCAATTTTTCCATTCGTCCCGCGGGGAAACGATAAATCTTGAAATGTCAATTTTCATGAAATTGACCGATTACTGATTGCTTCTTGCGACGGACGGAATTTCAATCCTCTGTAAATTGCGGATAGAGAATTCGAGATAAGGCGGCGTACGACTTGGGATAAAATGAAATAAAGTTTTAGATAAAAGTGAAGCAATAGTAATTCATTTTCTTTTGAACTCGATATAAAACATTTGCATTTCATATTGCTATTTTGTTGTACAACAAATATCCAAAAATTAATCAAATCGTTAAGATGCTTTAACATTCAGTCTCTTACGTTCTTTGTGATAATAAGTACTATATACCTATTATGTAATTACGCATCAGTTCCGACTGTACAAATCCAGTGGAACTAATTATTATAAGCAATAATTATCAGCCTGAAACACTCATCTACATTGAAAAAATCCTCCGAGAAAAGATACATGCCGCCAACGGAACTTGAACCCGTGTCCTTCTGATTGCCGGTCAGTCTATCACTGAGCTATGTCGGCTTTTCTAATACCCGCAAATAATTCAATATATACTAGTGTTTCATACAACAATTACTGTTTATTACATTTTTCCACCTGAAAACAACCAACTTTATTTTTGTGAGAGAGGCATTGTTAGTGCTAAATCTCTCGCTAGGTGGCGTCGAGACAAATTATGTCTACATATTTTGGTGAAATACTTTAACTTGTCAAATATTAATTATATTTTTAATTGATAAACTATCGTTTGAAACAAGATTTTTATGCATAGCACAAAGGGTAACAATTATTATAAGCAATAATTACCAGTGGAACTATTGCATATTTGTCGTTAAAAAATTGTTTTTAAAGGAATATTTACAGGTTCCGCTAAAAGCTCAGATGAAGAAATAATCAAAATAAAAGCACGAATTCTTGAAAACCTTAAATTAAATAGTAGGTACATCGATATATCGCTATTTGGTGAAAAATCATGCCATGGGTTAGCGCCACTAAATTCATTTCAGATGACAATTAGTATACAATAGTCGAAATCGGTAAAAATTTCCAAAGACAAACAAAACAAAGCTTTTTTGCTAACTTTTTGATCATCTTATTTGGTATTTTATGATTTTGAATGCATTCTTGCGTAGTATTAAAAGTCAAAATGACAAGTTTTATTACTTTTTCTCACGATGGAACTTCAATTTGTACCTACTGTACCCGACGACTGACGAGGTATACCTGTACCGATCTGATGAAGTTTTTCAAATAACTTTCGTGAAAGAATTCTACCCAACCGTTGCAGGAATGTAATCGTATTAGAATTTTGGTAGTATTTTAATGCAGTTACCAACAGAAATGTATCTAAAAAATTACAAGTGTGCAGTTCACACGCGGTAGAAGTGAAACCTTCAGAAAAATAATGTAGACAAGAATGGCAAGGCTACGAAGCACTACACAAAGAGGAGACAAATTATTCAATCTCTTTCTCTCGCAGGCCAAATCCTGAAGAGTATGTGTTTGTCTCTTTTTAATGTCGCTTTTTCGTTTCATCGAGTTTCAAATCACAACGGTGTTAAAGAAGTTTTCACTTAAAAAATTGGTCTCAATATGTAAACAAGAGGCGAGTTATGTATCACAAATTCGCAACATAATCTCAACCAAAAGTAAGCTCATAATCAAAGTGGCCAACTTGTTCCGTTGCACACAACTCCTCGGTTAGTGACATTAATAGTTTGTAAAATTAAAAAAACAATGCCAAAATGTAAAAAAAATCACCGGAGAACTCTTGTAAAACTTTCGTTGCTTTTTACGACGATTGTGTTTTGTCTTACAGCGGATTTATTTATTTCGATTTATCTGTATAAAAGACAGCTTGACAGAGCGCAGCGCTTCGTAGGTACCGTACGTAGGTAAGGTTTAATTCCATCTCATTCTCTCGCAGGCTAAATCCTAGATGTATGTGTTTGTCTCTTTTTAGTATCGCTCGATTCCGTATCATCGAGTTTCAAATCACAACGGTGCTACCGAAGTTTTCACTTCAAAAATATCTATATGTATGCCAAAGAACGAATAATATGTACTGATCTATTTTTTCTCTATAAAATTGTTAATAACATGTTTGACTCCCCTGAACTCATTAGGCTGATTAACTTTCATGTGCCTAGTAGAACGGTTCGTCAGAAGGTACCTTACCATTGTAACAATTCAGGTACCAATGCAGAAATAAACTCAGTAATGAACCGACTGGGAATAAATATTACATTAACACCAACGGTACTAAATGTCTATTAGCCTATAAAAACATTGTTATTAAATCTGTATGTCTATCTTGATGTTTATAAATTTTCAATATTTATCGAAATTTATATGAATGTGCTTCCTACATCTTACTCTGATTGTTGGTTTAAGTTATAATTTTTATACTTGGTACTTATTTTAATTGTTATATCTCTTAATTCATTGTTTATATAAAATGTAGATATTACTAATTTTACCTTATGTAAAAGCCCTAATTGGGTGTGTACAAATAAATAAAAAATAATCAGTATATTATACAACGTTCTAATATTAACATTTCCGATAAATCGCGTAGATACAACACATCAGAAAGAGTTAATATGAGTTTATGTTTACCGGGCATGGGGGCTCTGCAGTACCCACATAATTCTACCAATGATCAATAAATAACAGTATCTTCCCGATTGAGACTGACATTCCCATTTCTCAGATGAATCTTGGCTACCAGTGAAAAATAAATACACTGGGTGAGTTCTGCGGGTAAAAAAATCAATGGCATTGGGTCAAAGCAGGTGGGGGTAACTTTCGTAAAAAAAACTAGCTATTCATCAGGTCCGTAAGTTTTCAGTTTTTAAGATTGAAATATATGACGTTATTGACGTAGTTGTAGCAGAACAAGAATATGTTTTTTTCAATATTTCAACTTTTTGTATGAAGATCTTCAGGATTATTTCAGTCAAGGGATGCGCCGTATCCACATACTGAAAGATCTTCATACAAAAAGTTAAAATTTTGAAAAAAAAAAAAAAATAGTTTTCAGCTACAACAACACCAGTAACGCTGTATTTTTCAATCTTAGCACTCTAGCTTACTGAAAACTTACGGACCACCACTGCTGTTTATACCTGCTACCTGAGTTCGCACAAGTTTTAACTTCATTTTTGAAGTGAAAACTTCTTTAGCACCGTTGTGATTTGAAACTCAATGAAACGAAAAATAACGACACTAAAAAGAGACAAACACATACATCTATGGGAATTATCCTCTTTGTGCGGTGGTTCGTAGTCTATCGGTCTTCTCTTTTTGTGGTGCTACGTAGCTTCCCCACTCTCGTCTACTTTAGTTTTCTACCGCGTGTGAATTTCCTATTCAAATTTTTTAAACTGGACAAGTTTTTTTGAAGTGAAACTTCTTAAGCACCGTTGTGAAACTCGAAGAAACGGAAACGACACTAAAAAGAATGAAACCTTAACTACGTACAACGTACAGTACCGCATTGGCCGCTTTGATCGTGAGCTTCACCCACACAATCTCAACCACTTTTGATTGAGATTGTGTGGGTGAAGTTTTCACTCCTACCGCGTGTGAATTGCACTCGATTTTTCTTATTAATTTTTTTTTCAGATTATTAACGTAACAACAAACGGCGTGAACTACGAATAAAACCAACTGTTGAAAAATGGTGTACAATAAAACGTAAACTTTAATTAATAAGTAGATATGTAAAAAAAGAGAGAGTCAAATTAAAACAAGAGATTCAAGTTTTTGTAAAGTTCTGGGGATTATCGCTGAATATGTCCGGAACCTTGCCGACACAGTGAATGTTATATAAAAAGTTGAGATTCTATGCCACTGTTAGACAATGTTAAATCATAAAGGATTTTTATCTGTAAGCATTCAAAACATTTGTTTTTTCAAATTTGATTTGTTACTTTTTGAATATAAAACTGAGCATTCGTGAATCAAATGTTTCTATTTCAATGGTAGCTACATATTTTTCTCTTTTATTTATAAGGTTTCTACGAGGGTTGGCATATTTACTAAAGTGATACAATCTTTAGTATGAATCAAGTCATGAATACAAATTCCCAGCATCCGAAAATGATGTCGGTAGGTACTTAAAACTAATTTATGCAAGGAGTAGAGGTACCTACATTTCATTTTAGACGTTCATAAAAGAAATACAAAAAATCTGAAGGTTTGTTTCCACACACGGAACTTTCCAAAGCATTAAACGCAATATTAAAAAAAGCATAAACGTTACATAAATCCGGGAATAGAGTATTAAGAAATGTATTAAATGAAGAAATAAAGATTTTATTCGAAGTTTAGATAAGTACCCGAGAATGGTGCGTATTTTTATGGGCACGAATTTTCTTTCGAAAATATATCATTGTTTATTGGGTGGAATTCATTTGCTTTGAAATATTCAGGAAAAGAACCGTTAAGCAATAACAGAGATAAGTAGGGAAACATATTTCGCAGAGGAGAATTAAATAGGCACTCCATTAGTTTTATTTTAATGAAATAAACTGAAACAATTAGAATAATTATTCATGTACTTCTTAATTATTCTTGCCTTTACACACGAGTAGTTACACTCTTGTAAAGGTTATATATTATATACATATATATGTTTATACTGTTTCTAATCAATGTTGCATGTTAGTATTTAATGATTTGAGTTTAATCCGATTGTAACCTGAAAATGCAATTACTCATGATTATATTACATGTATATGTATATAAAAACTAATAAAAAAAAAATAAAAAAAATGTACCTACATATAGTCAAAGCAAGAGCGGGTTTTCCTACTTATAAATCTTCATCTATAGGCATATATAAAAATCAAAATATATTTGTTTCTGGGTTTGAATATATATATACATATATTATACTAGCTGGTTCCCGGCATGCGTTGCTATGCCATTTAATAAAGAAATTGTTTCTCCCTGCGTGTCCTTTCCCATTCGTCCCGTTCCCTTCCGCCTCCCCTTTTTTTCTCCCGTTCCCACTTCGTCACCTCCACCTTCCCTCTCCCCACTCCACTCCCCCCCCCCATTCCCCCGTTCCGTGAACCCCCCTCTCGAGTTCCCCTCCCCCCTCCCAGGTCCCCCTCCCCCTCCCAGGTTCCCCTCCCCCTCCCTAGTTCCCCTCCCCCATCTCTCCCTCCCTCCCGCTTTCCACAGCAATAGCCGCCACTTCCTCGCGTGCCACCAATAGCAATTTTTTTATACAAATTTCATAATGCCAGAGCTCACCGGAAGTTTTATAAAAACCTTGTCCTGACAATAACGAATACACAAAAAAAAGAATTATCCAATTTGGTGCAGTCATTCGAAAGTTATGCGCATAGCAACACATTCAGCGATTCATTTTTTTTTATAGATATGTGAAATGACGATGCGTTGCTAAACCATTCAACCAATTGCGAAGAAACTTTGGGGATTTGATTTGCGCATGCCCGCGATGGTTTCTACGTACAATAGTGAGTTGTGGCATCATGAAATTATGCGTTGCTAACAATTTATCCAATTGCGATGAAACTATGGGGGATTTGATGTGTGCAAGCCCGCGATGGTTTCTTTACATACTGGTGAGCTCTGTCATTATGAAATTTGTATAAAAAATTGCAATAGATGGCATGCCAGCTGTTGGAAAGCTGAATGTACCTACCGGGACTGATTGTATGGAATGCGGGTGGGGAACTCGGGAGGGCGGTTCGCGGGACAGGGGAAGCGGGAATGGGGAGTGGGAAGAGGGAAGGCAGAGAAGGCAGAGTGGGAACGCGTGAGGGGAAGGGGACGCGGGAGAGGAAGGAGAGGCGGAAGGGGGACGAGACGAATGGGAAAGGACACACAGGGAAAAAACAATTTCTTTATTAAGTGGCATAGCAACGCATGCCGGGAACTCGCCAGTATTATATAATAATATGTGGATTGGGTTGTCAGGATTACATTACTACCCTGACGTACTTGACGAACCTAAACCATTCAACCGAGCAAAAAGCAACTAAAATACTGGCCCTAAGAGTCACAATTTTCGAATAATGTCTCACAAGAGATCCCTTTGCTTTTGATGTGACGAGGGTTGAGAAGGGGCTGAATATATGGATTTGTTAATCCGGATTCTGTAGAGATGGCAAATAAGTGTTTTAATTCACATAAAACAGAAAAGACGAATGCTGGAAATTTTTACTAAATAGAAAAAAAACTTGCAGGAAAAATGACTAACTCTAGCAACACTTTCTAGAGTCAGTTTAATTACACTAGCGGACCCGGCGAACTTCGTACCGCCTAAGAATCAATAACTGTTGTGTTAACTTATTAGCTGAATTAAATTCAGTTTGTTTAAAATTACACTATGAAGCAATTATCGACGCGCAAGTGTTCGTGTTCTGTTTTTGTCAGTATAATCAGAGATGGCGTTGTGTACGGATTTATAATTATTGGGATTTTCTTACTTTTCCACTTGCTTACGAGAATTGCATTTCATTTTCTTTATACGTATGAGGGAGCTTTATTATAAGAATTTTATTTTTCCTTTGGAGGGGTGCAGACATACGTTCACCGTTTGTCCCATTTTCGACTGTTGACATTTAGTGTGTAAGAAAGAGGGGCAGTATTATGTTTAAGAACAAAAGCAAAACAATCAGCGCGTTGACATTTGAGGTTTCTGAATTTTTGGAATTCACTCACTACTCAATATTATACTTATTACAATATTCCTGCAGCTCTTTCAAAAGATGAGAATTTGTTCTAATGTATGAGGAAAAGAATTTACTTCATAATTTTTTTTCTTGAATTTTTCCTAAGTATAGCTATTCTGCTATTCGGGGCGGAGACAAATCCAACAAATCAATGATCATAAAAATCGTTCCAGTCGTTCTCGAGTTATAAATGGTGTAACTAACTCGACTTTGTTTTATATATTAAAAAGACATTCGTATATTATTACAGTAAGCATAACAACTTAAAAAAAACATCAATTCTTCCTTCATTCTTGACTTTCAGACATTCTTAGTGCTTTGTAGGTACATATGTAGTTCTGTGACATTTCTGGTTTCGTAATTAAGTATATTTTATTAAAAAAAATTTCATCCGTTTAGTTTTTATAATTTCATGTGCAAAAACCAATACATTATAAAGTAGCTTATTTTTTTGGAGCAGGAAACTTGGAGCACGTGGATGAGTTTGTGTGTCTGGGTAGTATGTTTACGAGAGATGGGAAGGATGATAGAGATATTAAAATAAGTGTAAATGCAGGTAATGGAGGACTGAATTTAGTTAGTGCTAATAAAAAAACTGTCAAAAGAAGCGAGGCTAGAGTCCTGGTACTTACCCTGACGTATGGCAGTGAGGAGGAAGGATGAAAGCAGACTAAATGCTGTCGAAATGAGATCCCTAAGGCGTATGTGCGATAAAACCATGTACGATCGTGTGAGAAATGTGAAGATTCGCATAGAATGCAAGGCTGATGTAAGCGTAATGAGAAAGATTAAGAAAGGGAACCTCAGATGGTTTGGGCATGTAGAGCAAATAAATGAAGAAAGTATTGTAAGAAGAATGTATGATGCAAATGTGAATGGTAGAAGAAGTCGGGGACGCTCGAGGAAGATATGGCACGATCAAGTGAATCAGGTACTCGAGACGGGCCATATCAAGAGTCAGAATAATAGAAGAGCATGAATGAGAATGAACGATATACGAGGCAAATAGTGTGTGCCAAGACCGAGTTGTTTGGCGGTCCGTCCTCTCTGCCTACTTCTGCGGGGAAACGGTGATGTGGTTAGTTGGTTAGTTCATTTTTTAATTGAATCAATTTAGCTCTTTTTTCATTTGATTAACTTCAGCATATTTGCCTTTGCTTAGTATACATCTCTTAGCTCTGTTTTGTATTTCTTGTAATTTCTAGTTTGTTCAAATTTGCTCAATTGGTCAAATATAAAATCGTAGAATAGTAATTGTAAAGTTTTAAGGTAAGGAACTGGTAAAAGAAAGACTCATCTTCAGGACAATTTTTAAGGGACTCTTGAGTTTATTGATTCTATTTCCAATTATTAAGACAGACCAAGGAGTTAGTAGTTAATTAGGTGTGGTTTCAGCGAAGCGATGAGGAGAAAGAGGTATATCCCCTTAAAAAACCGCCATTTATAGAACAATCTCCTTGGCTGGCCAGAGCTTTGTACCTTCCGGTGACATCTGTTGATAATTTATCTAACTAGCTATGAGAGTTCTCACCTAATGTTTTTACGTAGGATCTCGAGAGGTGTGAGTCCTGGCTAAATTCGATTTTTAAAGGTCTGAATTTCAGACAGTAATCTAAATGTGGAATAGCTTTCGTTTAAAAAACTAAGCTCGGTAGTTATTCCATTTAGTTTATTTGTTAGTCTTCCAAGAATTTCTTTTTTGATATCATCTTTAGCACATATTTAGAATTTAGAACACAATATTACGCTGAACGGACAACTCAGAATCATGCAACTTCAACACCACCTTTGAAAATCTTTTTTTTTTGTAACATGGCATCCACAGTCCGCACAGGAGGCCTTAAGGAAAACAATTGCCCTCAGGGCCTATGTCATCTTTGGGGATACGGTGTGGAGGGTTTTTTTTAAGGAAAGAAAGGAGATGAGAGTTCTGGGAAGGAAAAGGGTTTAAGGGGTGGGTAGGAATCTGGGGTTCAGTGTGTCTTGGTCATCCATTTCCAAGACCTAGACAAACCTCACCCCTTGAACCCGGGCACCCCTGATAAATCACCAAACGTAGCGAACCACTTGGGGTGACCTATGGCAGAGGTGTTGGTTATCCTTCAGCCTCACAACATACCCAATTGGGGTATGTTGTGAGGCTGAAGGTAGTGGGGAGGGGAAGGAGGTGGGGAAGAGGAAGGTTGGGAAGTACCTGGCTATTCAGATCTGGTCACTAAACACGGCTAAAGCCATTTTCAAGCAACGTTTCAATTCTGAATGGTGGTCTTACACCAGGGCGATACTGATAGTATCTTCCACTCTGGAACATGCCGCAAATATACTATATATTATTTAAATGAATTAATTGTGAAATAACACAAATTAATCAAATAAAATTTATTTGCGCATGCCGGGTTCGAACCCGCGACCTCCGGAATGTGAGTCAAGAGTCTTAGCCACTGGACTACGGAGGCCGGAGGTTAAATAGGTTACGTCAGGTTAGGGGCTATTTTTCTATTTTTTTTTCATTAATTTTACTGACTTTTCAAAGGGGTGTTAATATTACATGATTCTGAGTTGTCGTGAAACCAATATTACACCTAGGTATTTGATTTCATTCTGTTTTTCAAAAGGTTCATCATAAATTTTCAAATGTATCCCTGTTACGTGTTTTATTGCCCATTTCACATTATTCTGAGCATTTGATACTTTAATGTGATCAATTGAACAAAGGAGATAAACAATATTATTTTCATAATGCTTCAGGCTGTTAATGCGAGAAAATTACCTCAAGGATTAGAATAGGTTATCTTTAAACCACCACGAGAAACCATTAAAAACTAATGTTAAAATAAGCAAATAACATTAAGAGCGTTTAACCAGCCAGCGGACGAAAATCCACATTTCGTCGAAAGTTGTTCTTACGATCGTGCAGGGCGGTTACAATGAGAAAGATTAATTATTCTCCGTACCAGCTTTTAAAAATTACAACTCAATATCGAATTTATTTCAATCCAAATTAGCTTTAATTTATACCTTCCTCCAAAAAGCTGAAAGGCGTGATGATAAAACTATTAAAATAATGTAAATTTTGTAATTATTTTTTGATTATAAGTATTTATCATTTTTCAATAATGTCTAAATTTAACAAGAATGTAAAAAAAAACTGAAATATATTAGTTTGTAAGTGCGCAAATAAATACACAAATGGACCAATTTTCGTCAAGAAACACATGTACGTACATATTTTTTTATGATTTTATTGAAACTAAAATTAAAATTATGATTATATTATTTGAAATGGGTGTGGTATAATACAAAATCTTTTTTGAAAATTTAACAAATCTGCTAACGACCTATGGAATAACCTTATTATACTAAAAATTAAAAAAAAATCTCAAAATTTATTACATGCGAATGCTAGATAAAAGAACAATCTTTCGAAATCCATTTATAAATTTTTGTGGAAAAGAGTCAATTCGTCTAAAATCTGATTTCAAAATGACATATTTCTGGTTTTCTCTGGTAATGCCCTCTTAAATAAATTACTTTAATTTTAGGATATTTTTTTATCGTTCACTAACCGTAATATTTTTTCCTGCACATTGTGCTAAATTGCAGCAAAGAAAGACGAAAATGAACAATGTGAATCTGTAATTGATAGTCATTGTGAATTCTTTTTATAGTCATTGAACACGTATACGATTCACGTGCCGTATTCAGACTGTACATCATACATCATAATCAAAAGAAATTAAAATAGCATGTCTGCTTAGAAGTCACTCCCATATTTCGATCAAAAATTGATGAAATAATTGCTTCCCCGGAATATTAAATAATTACTGTCGTGGGTAAATTGTCAAGCCGTGAGATATTCACCAGTTGGTTGTGTTGCTATAATGTTATATTCATACTCTCCGACACGCGACAGTAGGTGTACACACGTGTAATTTAGCTCACATAGAGGACGGGAGATAATATATATGTGTACTCCTTCAAATTATACAAATTCTCAGAAATATTTTATGTGCATTCGCTAAAAGATAAATTTTTCCTCTTGAGTCTAGAGTCTAGAGCATAGGTTCTCAAAGTGGGACAAGTCACAGTGAGACAGACAAGTTCAGACGTTCAGGGGGGCGGTAGAAGACGCACAGAAGATTAGGGAGCGTTTCACACTTTCAGTGGGGCGGTAGAAGACCCAGAGAAAATTTGGGGCCTTGATAGGATAGGTAAAAAAAATATGGTCAAAAAAGACAAAATAAACCGTTAATCTCGTACAAACATGTATTATTATTATTATTGAGAATTGACACTATATCATGAATACAAGAAGGAAAGAGGTAGCAACCAGGTACTTAAAATACAAAAGAATTGCTTTTTTAACTTGCTAAACAAGAAGGTATAAGTAACATAGGAAAAATATGTAATTTTTTTTAATTAAAAAGAAAGATAAACATTAAACAAACATCCCGGGTTACGAATAACCCAACAATGTTTGAAAATCTCCTACTACCACCACAGAAAGCCGAAAATGTTCTTTGTGTTGTGATGGAAGACTTAGCCAGCCGTGGCGTATTTACAATCCCTACCGCGTTTCAGACGCTTTAAATTTTCAATATCAAAATTTAAATATTTAGAAATAAAATTACTAATTTCTAATATACACATTGGAAAGATTATTTTATCTAGATTTTAGAAGAATTTTTGTTTTTGCAAAGTGATAAAAAATTATCAATATGGAGTGGAGGTGTATTTACAATATATCGGTATAGGTTTTGTAAATACGCGACCGGGTGGGACGCAAACGTGATACCCTCTCAGCCACTGACCGGTCGATAATAACAAAGGTATTATTCGTGACAGTTGAGTCCAGCCTAGAAGTGAATCCGGAGGAAGAAGATCGCACCAGAAACATAGAAAATTTTTAAACACGTCGTTTTGAACCCATTTGGCACCTTTTTATCGTTCTTAGAATTTAAAAATAACATTTGCATTAAAATGACCCACCTTATTTCACAATCGACGAATTCTATCCAGAGTTTAAAAACCACAGCAAGTAAATTAGTAGATATTTGTAGATACAGATTGAAATTATATCAATTAGAGAGATAACAATGAATGAAATCAGATATCAGAGAAAATACTTTATTGCAATAATATCAAAAGCAAAATAATTTGATTTCAGCAATCTACCATCTAGATTCTAGATATTTTGAGAACTGAATGATATAATTATAAAGAATCAAAATACACATGATTATATTACACTAATAGAGCGATCTAATATTTACGATGAATGTAAATTGAGAAGATGAGAAATCTCCATTCGAGGCGGGGTAATATAGATTATATACATATATAACGTTCCCTTACAAGTTCAAATACCCCAATTTCAAATATGAATGAATTATTGCGCAGAATACGCTGATCACTAGGGAACAGTTTCAAGGAAGCATCCCTTTGAGATTGAGTAAATTTCAGAAGAAAAAAATACTGTTATTAATGCTTTCAGGAAATGTTTCTTGGAATATGGAAAGAGGGAATTTTGGTTTAGAATTAATAAATAAGTGACAAGATTGATTTATTAAATACTAGATGACCCGGCCACGCGTTGCTATGGCTAATTAAACACAACGCCATCTACAGGATCCAACCTTTAAAACCACCGCCTTCTTTGAGTTTATCCCGAAAAGACAGACAGACAGTCGCCGCGGAGGACTTTAATTTATAATATGTAGAGATGGTGCGAAAGATTATAATAATGTGCATGAAATGCTTCAGGTTACTAACGTATTTAAGTTAATAAGAATTAATACTGTATCCGTCTAAATAACTTTCCAATTATCGCATTGTACGTGACCATTTTTTTAGAAGATAGAATGGGTATAGTAAGCTATCCGTAAAAGATAGACATATGCCACCACGGACTTTTTTGCAGATCTATAAAAGAGGAATATCCCACCATGCATTGTTTTGTTATATCTCAAAGGGATTAGGCAGTGTTTTCGATGTAAGCTACCAGGCGGCTTGATATTTTCCGACACTTCTAACAATCATAGTTATGTTTCAACCAATTTACACAAATACTTGACAAATTATATACCTAAACCTTCCTTACGAATCGCTCTATCTACTGGTGAAAGTCGCATGAAAATCCGTTCAATAGTTTCTGAGTTTATCGCGAACAGACAGAGAGACAGACGACGAGGCGGACTTTAATGTATAATATGCAGAGATAATTAATGAATACTTATCACTTAATCGAAAATCTGGAGACAGAAAAATCAGAAAAAGATATTGGCACCTCTTGGACTCGAACTCTTGGCTTCCGGGCGACAGTACTGACCACTGAGTTAAGGTTTCTCTATCTCATTCGGTCATTTTTAACTGTATAATACTTCAACTAAGAACAATCAACTTTATCTCCATTATTCTAAACGCATATTTTAAAAATAAGTAGGTACCGGTAAAATCGGTAAGTACCTACAATAAAAAAATAATATAATAATATTGATTTAGATTTTTATCATGGACCTAATAAGCACTGGGCGGAATTATTCGAGAAAAAAATTGAAGGAGCTGGTTATTATGGGTGAAAGATGTAAAAATCTGCTTAAATTTTTTAATGATATGTCCCATTCCCTGTCTTATCAAACACCCAAATAATTCTTAAGTCAAAAATCATTATAATGGCATAAACAATACAAAATTAAAAAAAAAAGTTAATTGAATACTGCTTTGCCTACAAATCGTTTCGATAGTTTGTCATACAAGATGGCTGCCAGTCTATTTCATGCAACTTCAACAACTCCTTTGAAAAGTCATTAAAAGTGATGAAAAAAGGTTAAATATGTTAGGTTATGGGCTATTTTTAATTTATTTCATAACTTTTAATGGCTTTCAAAGAGGTGATGAAATTGCATGATTCTGAGATCTCATGGAACCATTTCTCCTTATTATAAATTTGGCTTCAATGCCATTCACACAAAATCGCACAGTCTCCGTCCAGGACTTTTTAGATTATCTAACCTGACGTTAAGGCTCTGCAACCGGGCCCGAAAAGAAGAAGATAGAGAGATACGAAATTACGAATGTTAGAGGAGAGCGCTAACATTTACAGCGACAAAATCGATGTGAAAATTGCGAAAATGTTTAATAAAACACGACTCAACAAACGTGTTAATAATAATTTTTGGAGCATAATTTGCGATTTTTTTTTTATCGGGGGAATTTTATATAATTTGCGTTTCAGCGCGGGCAAAGTCTAGATATTATCTTCAAGAATAACATATATTTTTAAGAGCTTTAAAACTTACCGTGTTTAAGGGAAATATGTAATAAATCGGTACAAATCCGGGTTGCGGGCCCTTAATTCTGCTTCACACGGTGTCTCTGAACCTTCCATCATGACACTAGTGCGTTGATGATATGAAAAATAAACAGTCAGTGTAGAAATGTTGACAATTTCAGTGGTAAGAAATATAATAATTAGTTCCCGTTACAGGTTTATAATTTGATCGCCTGTTTCAAATTTGCAGTTCAGTAGTTTAGGGGTGGGTATAAGTACATAGTACACAGTACATAGCCCCGTCACCCCCCATCAGAGGGGCGCAAAAGGCTTCGCAACCATTCCGTGTAAATTGAACTTAATTAATACGACATAGCGAACAGAGCGATCATTATCGATAGAGGGGGTTTACCGCACCGCGCCAACTAATCAAATAAAATTAACCAACTTGAAAGCGATCATCCAAGAAAGTTCCCGCCAAACGCTTATTGTCTATTCAAATTTGGAACGGGAAACGGAAATTGCGGGAGCAATCATAGGCTGCCATGCCAGAAAGGAGGGAAGGTTCTATGTACAAGGCTGCTGTGTGATTTGGGGGATGAATTGGATAGGCACTATCCACCACGTTCAATCGAATGAATTTAGATTTTAAGACGCTTGCTAGTGGAAAATGGAAAATTTTATCTAGGATTAGGTACACATCCCCCTCTGTCCATAGAATTTAAGTAATTATTTTGTAAACCAGCAAGAATTAATACTTAATACTACCCTAAAATATATTCAGAATCTTAACGACGTAAGTAAAGAAGCCGTGTATACAAATTGCGATTCGTGACCCGTATATTGGACGGACCTATTGTCGAATTTGCCATATCAAAGAAAAGAAGAAGACAAATAATATGTGAATCTTAACGACGTAAGTGAAGAAAGCGTGTGAACAAACGGGCGGCGTATTGGACGCACGTACGGTCGAATTCACCATAGCAGGCCAGAAGATTCGACCTTTCCGCCGCGTTCATTTTAATTAATTCTGAAGAACATGTTACAAATATTTAAAATGTGTCTCCATGTCACACTCCCGAAGTTATTAATTCATCGTCTAGAAAAATAAAATCTGATGCTAACCCCTAACATTATAGTTGAAAAACGGGTTATAAAGTTTTAAAATCGTTGTAAAATATATTAATGGTAAGTTATTGATTTTATTAATCTTAAATACAAAGAACACACATCCCCAGTGTTATGTTGGTAATGATTAAAATGTGATTTTTGAGCAAACAAAAATTATTAGGGTTGTGTACCGCCTTAACCCTTAGTTACTCGCGCCTAAAAAGTTACGTAAGTCGTCGCGTGGGGTATCAAACACCCGGTTTTAGTTTATAGAAATAATACAATATGTATTTACTTACAAGCAAAATCAGACTTTTATTAATTAATGTCTTTGGATTTACACGTTATTCAACGTTTAAACTCTTTTTTAAAGTAAACAAAGCGAAAATAATATTTGTAATACAAACATTAAAAATATCAGTTTTTTCTGTCACAATTTTGGCATCCAACAATCATTGGCACTTTAAGTATGTAGACTTTGTTTTTCCATTTTTGGTTCTTTCTCGTATATGACATATTTTGTATTGTGGCGGTTGGATAGTTCCAGAAGATGAATCATGGCCATCAACTTCGTAAATTCGTTTTCAAACGCACTCTCCACGCACAACCACACACAATCGAGCACCCACGCGCTTACGCGAAGCTACGAGTACTAATGCGATAAATTCAAATTTGAAAAGGTTATGTACTTATAGTCTTTCAAACACGGTCTGGGGAGTTTGGCACCCCACGCGAGGTTAAATTACTCGTTGTAAGCTTGTAGAAAAATGGCATATACACAAATCCACAACGTAAAAATCCTTCGTAAGTTTTAAGTGTACATGATTATTCGTGCCAGATAGTTACAAAAATTTTTTTTTCATAACGATTAGATCTACAAACACCCAAGAAATTTAAAAAAATAAAACAGATTGGCTTGTAAGGTTGTGTAGAGCTACTAAAATGAAGTACCTACCTAAAATGCTTGGAACTCATTAATTGTAATGTTTCACACTTTATTACGTAGTCTTGAAGATGTCACTCCACACATGCACTAGTCTTGTGGTGGCTTGAATGTAGAAAAAGAGATGAGAGATGATAGTTATTTTAAGTATTGAAATATTATAAATCATGGAAAATCATTGTAAAAGAATGGTTATAGAAAGGTTTTCCAAAATTGAATCCATAATAATAAAGCATATCTACCTAATGTCTACCATCGGGTAAGAACAAAGACTTATTTCAAATTAGAGAGTCTAGTTAAAAGACGAAACATAAATGACCTCTTAATGCTTTATAAAATTGTGAATAATCGTGTAGACAGTAACTTAGTCAACCAAATCAAGTTATATGCCAGGCCCAAATCTACAAGAAACCTTAACATATTTTGGACCGAAATTTTTACCAATAATACTGGATATTTTAATCCTATGTCTAGAATGTCTCGATCATACAACGATCTTGTTAAAATACACACTTTCATAGATATTTTTGTACATAATATAACATGTTTCAAAAAATATCTCCACGATTTGTGCACTTTAAAAAAAAAATTGTTGTTTTAGTACTTTTCAATAAATACTTCATAAATATTGTATACTTATTATTATTATGTATTTCAAATTTGTATTTAAGTTTTCAAGTTAATATGTATAAATAATACTTGCATTACATTTTAAGATTTTCACGGCCAAACGTATTTTCGTTATTTGTTTTCAGGGTGTTAAATAACGAAAATGCTTGCATTGTATTTCATATGTTAGCTTCTATGAAATTGCGTATGTGATTACTGCAGACACATTAGTCTAGGGATATTTATATTTGTATTTTAATTTATTATATATTACACAAACAGGTTTTATAAATATCCTATTTGTGTCTCAAATAAATAAATAAATATATTTGCGAACATAAGTGCGAGCCGAGCTACGAAGAAACGTTCGTTCCTTTCCCATAGTTCGTGGTTCGGCTCGCAGGTTCGGATCGCGTGTGTACAGGCAGCCTAAGACCTCACTAGCCACGGATGCACACAAAAATATATCGTAAGTTTAAAGAGATGTAAATTGTACCTTTGTGCAAAACATGAAGACTTAGGTATGGTACCATAATTTCACAATTGCTTGCACAATATACGTAGACCACGAACGAAAGGTGTTAAGTTTCCTGAAACTACCCTAAACTATAAAGGGCGCATCTGTTCCTGGCACCGCAACGTCCCTACAGGTTCAAATACTCAATTTCCATTGTAATATAATCGCTTAGTGTTATACTTCTCGTAATGGCAGCCGGCATACTCCATTCACAACATAATGACGGCTTAAAGAAAGACATTATCCACACGGAAGGCGGTCATTTCGAAACCCAGATAAAGTTGTATTGGCAGTGCCACAAAGGGCGTGCCTACCCGTTTACAAGTCCCGTTAAAAAATCGTACGAATGCTTAAAATAACTAGCGTTTCTGTCCTAATGGTCCGTTTGCCTTGTCACGAGACCGATTTTCTTTCCACCACGAACCGCCTGGAACTCTGGAACGCGACGGTTAAGCGAGAATAAAACACGATAACGGGAACACTTTTCCACGAAACGGGGCGGTCATCTGAATAAGGGAGAATAACTTTATGCGCCTAATAATTTAACTTTTAGGAAAATAATACAAATACACAGCGCTGGTCGATCGAAATAATAGAACTTTTTCTGTAATTATGTTGAAATTGACGCATTTATGTTAGTAATAATATGGCAATGAATTCAGCGCTTGCACGCAAAGCAAACATATCGGTATTTTTCTGACCAATTCGAACAAAATGAAATAGTAATAAATACAAATGTATTGTAGTTCGCTGTACTTGGGAAATGCTAATATTGGGTCCTTACATATGAAATTGGCGTTTTGCAGTACTGGCAACTTTGATCTCAAATATCTTCTCTTTGGTTAGGAATTCCAAATTTATACAGCTATTTACTCATGCATTTGTGTTTCGAAAATTACAATTCATTTGTTTTTTCCTTAATTGTTTTTTTTCTTTGCGTTACTTAGTTTACAAAATGAAAAACTTGAAATATCGCGTTGTTTACGAGTACGAGTTCCACCGTGGCACCAGTGCCGCAGAAACGGCTCGAAGGATTAATGATGTGTATGGCGACCGTGCCGCAAAAGAAAACACAGTGCGTTTTTGGTTCCAACGTTTTCGTTCTGGAAATTTCGACCTGCAGAACAAGCCCCGTTGACGGCCGGAGACCAAAGTTGATAATGCAGAATTGAAGGCTATTGAGGAAGCGGATCCATCGCAAACCACGTCCGAGTTAGCTGCAGGCTGCGGTGTTAGTGATAAAACTGTTTTAATCCACTTGAAGCAAATTGGGAAGGTGAAAAAGCTTGAAAGGTGGGTACCTCACGAATTGAGTGAAGCAAATCAACAAACGCGCGTTATAACGCTAGACCACCCACTGCACAACAGATGGCTACCAAATTAGAGGAGCTTCAATTGGAATGTCTAAGACATCCACCGTACTCTCCGGACCTTGCCCCAACAGATTACCATTTTTTTCGAAATTTGGATAACTTCTTGCAAGGGAAAAAATTCAACTCCGATGGGGCAGTCCAAACCGACTTCAAAGATTTTATTGATTCCCGTCCGAATGGTTTTTTTAGTAAAGGGATGGATGAACTACCCATGAGATGGCAAAAGTGCATACATAGCAATGGTACATACTTTGATTAAATAAATATATTACATTAAAAAAAATCGACCTTATGTTACTGCCATACAAAACGCCAATTTCATATGTAAGGACCTAATATATCGATCATGTATTATACGAAACCTGAGCAAATGGCAATTAATTTTACCTGTTTACAACACATATAGACAGTTATATGAAACTGAGTACCTTATGGCTACCAATGCCAATAATATTTTAGTTTCATTGATAACGTAATTAGTTTCATTGATAACATAAACATTAAATAAATTACCACATGGCTTCGAGCTGATAGCTCGGTAGCAACCTCTATTTCAGATTCACGTGTCGTTTATAACAAAGATGGAGAGGTCGTAATGGCGCTATCGGTGATACGTCTTTAGTAAATAAGTCGTAGACCCTTGCCTTTAAGGGTTCCCGTAATAAGTCAATATTATTCTGTTGTCTTAACGCTCGGGTTTGGCATGCAACTCAATACTAATTTGTGCATTTGCTTACTTACGAGGTGTTTTTATCAGGAAAATAGGGCTATAAAAATCATCCAATTATTATTATTAATTTGTACTAGGTACAGTACTCGCCAAATACAAATGTCGACCTAAACTTGATACGATCCATTCTCGCGCAAAGTAGTCACTTTACTAACTTCACAATGACGGTAAGTGAAAGAGAAATATGCGTAAAACATATGTGCGGCAGAGGAAGGCGTGTATCTGACTCTTAGATTTCTACCCACCCCTCATACCCTTTTTCTTCCCAGAACTTCCTCTTCTTCCTTTTCTAAAAAGACCCTCCACACTACATTACAGCATACAATAGGGATTTGGATTGGTAACTACTAGTATAAAGATTTATGTGGTCACAATACAAGAATGAAGCTCGAAGATGATATTAGATAAAGTAGGTATATTCTAAAATCATAGACAATGCAGTGAAATGAAAATGACTGTTACTACATTCATAGTATTGAATGCATATTATTTGAATTTTATTAATGGGTACTTACTAACAAAGCGCGGTTTGAAATTCGTAAATGATTACCGCAGTGGAACCAAAATGACGATAGTATCATGTCAAAAGTTTAGCATGAGTTCGCGGAATCTGTGAACATACTCGCACAATGCGTAGAATGTGAACACACAATTTGCTCAACATACGACCCCTTTGAAGCGAGGCTTAAACAAATAACGCTCGAAGACCTCGGGCCATTACCCATACACTTCTGAGTTACTTATATTATTTGGTACAAGGTGTTATTGAAGTCCTAGGGGCGGAAGAGGCCCCTTTTAAGATGTATTAAATCAGCCCATTTTCAAAATTTCTAATACTAAGCCTTTGATGTTTTTTTACACATCAGTCAACAACTTTGTCAAAAAAAAGAAAACAATTTTCACAGAACAAATTAGGAATGTAAGTTACCAGCAAATTTAGCATCTTATTCATATAAATAAACTTTCGTTTTCTCAGAGCAATCGAAGGATATGGAATAAAAAACACAACGCTTTATCGTATTGATTGACAGAAAAGCTGAAATTTCAAAGCTGGAAATGATGGAAATGGCGTCGCGGATTTAAAATATTTGCGATGATTTACAATTTCGAGATAGCAAATGCGTCTAAATTTCATGACGCCGCAGTCAACCCTTCAATTTTTTTTGTGCTTCCAACAAATAAAAAATGTTCCACTTTATAGTTCAGTTTGTTGTAAAAATTTTTGCCATGTTTTCAAGCAGGAAAATCGATAATTTTATATTTAAATGAAGTTCTACAAAAGCCTGGGAAAAGTTGTGTAATATATAATATTTGTTTCGTAACAAATTTATGTGCAAAGTATAGGTACTAAATTATTGCTCAGGGCGGAATAAACGAGTCAATATTCCCCGCAAAGATGTGCGTAAGAACTTTGGTCGGTCGGTGTATCGAAAAAGTTTCGCGTTGTTGCCGAAATCTGAATTTGATGGCGCCATTTCGGTAAAGAAACTTGTGTAATTTTCTGATTAGGGAATATCTATTTGCGAGATAACAATACGATGTAGTCAAAGTTTTTTCATCATTGTAAACATGGTACTTAATGTCTTTAAATAGAGAGATCTAGTAAATATATCCAAAAGATGTTTTCACGAAATAAACCCGAGAATACAGCATTTGTTTAAACACAGATTTTGAAAATTTTGACTGTCAAAATAATTATATGGATATTATTAAATATTTTAAATGAATTATATTCATTCACAGACAAAACATCAATATTTGACAGACTTTATTAATTACCTTTTAAAACGAATTATTGTTTCAATCTCCCTAATTTCATTCAGGATTTTATTATAAAGTTGGACGGCCTGGTACATGAGAGATTTCTGTATGCTTGATTTCTTCCTTGTTGGCAGTCTTATTAATTTGTTGTGACATGATCAAACTCAGGAAACCTCACATCATATTTTTTTATGTGATGGGTTTGAGAGTAAATTCATTATAATAAAACTATCTACATTATTAAAATAAAATTATCCATTATTAAAACAATTCGATTGTTTCCTGTAAGCATCCATTCGTTAAAGCATCATTTTCTAAATTTTATTTTCTACGTCAACGTATACATCTCTTTGCGTTCTTTTCGCAACACCTCAAATACACCACGAAAAACAAATAAACTAATACTCAAAGGAAGAATAAAAACCAACTTTATGAAACACTTAAACAATATATTGCGGCAGAACGTATAAACTAATGACCAATCCATTAGTAACAGTACATGAAGCTTTTATTAGTGGCTGTGTGATGATATGGGTATAGCAAGGGATGTCCATTGTTCGATGGGTTTTGTGATTAACGTCTCTGGTTTTCGTTCCGCAACTCTTGACGTCCATAATGGGTTCTTCCATGTATGTCCATTACGGCCAATATATATCTGCCAATCACTTCTGCTGGGTAACCTACCCTACCCGGCTAAGTGCAGAGTTCAATTATTGGGGTTGTATCGGGTAGTCCACCAGGTACATATTATACAAGAGGTACCCGACCATGCTTCTGAATTATTAGCAGAGTTATTCTAAAATCAAAGAACACAGTAATTTCATCTCACGCCTACATTACACAAAAAACACAGAATTTTTAAAAATAATTTATTGAAAAAAAAAAATGAAACAATGCAACTTTGTATAAACCACTTATATAATGCGTAAATCCGACCGGTTTCGGAACAAACGTTCCTTCTTCAGGGAAAGTTTATACTAATTTGACAGATTCGAACAATGTTTTATTATGGTAGGGGTGGAGCCGTTGCTAGTTATTAATGTAGATTGGGTGGGTAGGGGAACAAATCCATGATTGGGCTATAAGACCATATTTTTTGTTTGTTGATAGTTGATTCGTTATTTTTAAGGGATTTTTTAATTTCCAAGGCTTCTAAGTTATCTAAACGTTTTTCTTTATGATTAATATGAAGAATATTTATCCCAGTATTTTTTTCAAAACTATGGTTATTTTCAATGATAGGGTTAGCGAACTCAGAAAAAAACACCTCGGCTCCACCCTATCATAATAAAACATTGTTCGAAACTGTCAAATTAGTATAAGCTTTCCCTGAAGAAGGAACGTTTGTTCCGAAACCGGTCGGATTTACGCATTATATAAGTGGTTTATACAAAGTTGTATTGTTTCATTTTTCTATAATGGATAACCACAAAGTTATAGCTATATTCAAAAATATAATTTATGGAGTTAGTTTATACTACGTTAGAATATAAAATGCACAAGGAAACATTTTATTATAATTATTTTAATATTTTTACGGTAAGCATAATATTTTTGAAGTGAAACTTCTTTAGCCACGCTGTGATTCGGATTTCGGATGAAACGGAAATGACGATTACTGCACCTGCGACACATCAACTTAATCTAACTATTCCGACGAACAATCTATAATATAAAAATGAATCGCTGAATGTGTTGCTAAGCGCATAACTTTCGAACGACTGCACCAAATTGGATAATTATTTTTTTTGAGTGTTTGTTATTGTCAGGACAAGGTTTTTATAAAACTTCCGGTGAGCTCTGGCATTATGAAATTTTATAAAAAAATTGCTATTGGTGGCACGCGAGGAAGCGGCTATTGCTATGGAAAGCGGGAGGGAGGGAGAGATGGGGGAGGGAACCTGGGAGGGGGAAGGGGACCTGGGAGTGGGGAGGGGAACTCGGGAGGGGTGTTCGCGGGACGGGGGAAGGGGGGGGGGGGAGTGGATTGGGGAGAGGAAAGGTGGAGGTGACGGAGTGGAAACGTGAGAAAAAAAGGGGAGGCAGAAGGGGAACGGGACGAATGGGACGAAAGGACACGCAGGGAGAACCAATTTCTTTATTAAATAGCATAGCAACGCATGCCGGGATCAGCAAGTTTCTAATAAAATGTTACTTATATATAAATGACGTAGGAACACATGTTGGAATTATCTTATCTGATTATTTATTTATTATTTATTTATTATTACATTTATTACATACAAGATATAACAATATAAAAGGAAGCTTTGACTGTCCAACTAGGAAGGTTTCCCGTTTTAGGACAGTCAAATTATTATGTACGAATTAGGCTCATTTTATCTAATCAAGTACAAATTGTCTACGGATACGAAGATAATGTTTTAAATTGCGATTTATACCGAAGGTGATAAAGAACAGTTATGTTGTTGATCTGTGTAAAGCCCAGTCTCCGATCTTAAGGAATCTTTATTTACGACGAGAAATTCATTAATTTAACATTAAACCGAACTCGTGAAAATAGCCCATCTTTATTTCGGTAAGCACCGTATTATTACAATAATTTGAAGTGAGTTATTCGTTAACCCGTTTAATCACAGGATACCATATTTGTCCAAATGCACATAGGTCTCGTATAAAACGCTGTAACTCCCTTACTATCATAGTTAGAAATATGTACTAATCAGTGTTAGAAAGGAAAAACACCACGCTTTATATTCCAATCTAAAAAATAGCAACCAAAAAAGTTAAATGTACACTTTTATGTACACAAAGTTTTGAATCGCAAATTGAAAAAAAAATTTGAAATTTCGGGAATTTTTTATAAATTATTTTTATATAGAGCGACAAAAAAGTGAGGTTACAATATGTGTTTGTTTACATTTGTCTAATAAAATATGTACGTGTTTTTATTTTTTTTTATTATCAGTAACTTTAGTTGGAAAAAACGTAAGATGAGCCATTTTGAAAACTTTTTTATTGTATGCAAAATTTTTATAATTAAAAATTTTTTTTTTTCGAAATCTATAATTTGAAAGCGTATTTTATCACCTTTCTCGAACAGTTTTTGGTTTTTGAATGTGCTCAGAAATATTCCAAATATTTGCATTTTATTGTAAAGCGAAAATATTTTGACCATCTGAAAAAACTGCCAAATTTTTGAATGGAGTAATAACTATGTAAGATAAAATTGTAGCTGCATGAAATTTATTTAATACTGCTCCTTACGACATAATTTTTCTTACGACATGTACACAAACAAATCCGTAGAGCAAGGACTCCCAAACCTTTAACGGCGATCAGATTTAATTATTTGGAATTACATATAACACATTTCTTTTTATACCGTGGTTTTTAGAAATCAATATGTATTGCATTATTATGTGTGTACTAAGATTTTTTCTTCTTTTATTGCCTTAATTTTTTACCATCAGTAGATAATTTTGCGCTGAACATAATGCATTATGAAATAAGGATCAAATAATTATTTTATTCCTCAAATCCATAAAAAATTATGAATTGACAAAAAAAAATTACAGACAATATATCGGGAGTTTATAGCTTCTATTTTTTACTCATTGAGGCGTAATATCCCAAAAATTGGTCTATTAAAAAAGCCAAGTTAACAATAGTTTTCTTCGAATCGTGCGAAGTCTAATTATTATTGCTGTTGAACACCTCAATATTTTTTACCTTACACTAAAATAGTGAAAAATTTATTTTTCAGATGGAACGAACAATACTAATATTGCCAAAGAACGCCGCCACAACAACCCAAATAAGTCCAAAACAAGTATTAACGTACAAACAATTCCTTTTCCACTAATATCGACAATGCGACGAATGCCACAACATGCATCAATGCCATCAATTCCTACATCGGAAGCCGCTATTGGAATTGATTTGGGTACAACCAAATCTTGTGTTGCTGTCTTTAGACACGGAATGGTTGAGATTATCCCCAATGAACAAGGCAACCGTATGACACCTTCCTGCGTGGCTTTCTCTGACTCGGGGTTCCTCGTAGGAGACGCCGCGATGAATCAGCTCTCAAAGAACCCCAATAACACAATACATGGTAAGTTTTTGTGGTGATGAACCTATCACTTACGCCTAATACATCTTCAAATTTGCAGACATTTAATTTTGAACACCTAAGACATTTACTTGTATATACTTAAGTCAGATAAAACTTTAGCAAAATTAGTTTTATTTTGCAGGTGCTAAACGACTATTGGGGCAGATCAATTTGGAAGATCAAACCTGTGGAGAAGATATCAAACATTGGCCATTTGAAGTTGTGAAAGATGACAATGATCTTAAAATTAAAGTTAAATACCGCGGCGAGTATAAGTATTTTTTCCCCGAACAAGTAATTTCTATGGTCTTAACACAAATGAAGAAGATTGCGGAAGCATACTTAGGAATGACTGTCAACCATGCCGCTATTAGTATGCCTGCCAGCTTCAACAATTTCCAAAGAGAAGCCATGTTAGTTGCTGGTACTACATCAGGATTCAGTACGATATGGCCTATAAATGAACCTAGTGCCGCTGCCATTGCATACAGTCTAGGCAAGAAGAGCAAAGATGTAGACAATGTCCTCATATTCGATTTAGGCGGCAGAACTATTGACGTATCAATCGTCACTATTGATGAGTCCATCTTACAAATTATATCAACAGCTGGGTGTACAAACTTAGGTGGTGAGGATTTCGATAACAGATTGGTGAATCATTTCGCGCAAAAGTTTGAGAGGAAACACCATAGGAATCTCACAACAAACAAAAGAGCACTAATGCGTTTAAGAGCATCTTGTGAAAGAGCAAAGAGGACTCTTTCATCTTATAACAACGCTAGTATCGAAATAGATTCCTTGTTCGAGGGTATCGATTTTTATGATTCTATAACGCGAGCTGGTTTCGAGGAATTAAATTCCGATCTGTTAAATCCACAATGGAACCTGTAGAGAAGGCATTGCGTTATGCCAATATGAACAAAGACCAGGTGCACGATGTTGTCCTCGTCGGAGGCTCCTCCTGCATTCCTCAAATCCAGAAGCTTGTCCGAGACTATTTCAATGGCAAAGAGTTGAATAAATCCTTGCATCCTGAAGAGGCTATAGCTTATGGCGCAGCAGTACAAGCTGCTCACCATCAAGGAGACAAGTCCAAAGAATTGCAGAAACTTCTTCTTCTGGAAGTCACTTCACGGACTCTGGGTTTAGAAACCGATAAAGGCAAAATGGTCACCGCAATCAAGCGACACACCGCTATCCCTGTCAAAAGGATCATGACTGTCAAGATCAAATTAATAGAGCCCAAAAATGGGGCTCTTATCAGGGTGTTTGAAGGTGAAAGTACCATGGTAAAGGAAAATACTTTCGTGGGCACACTCCATGTAACAGGTATTCGTTCTGTACAAAAAGTCAAATATATCTTCGACATCGATGCTCGTAATGTCCTCCGCGTTTCCGCTTTTGTAAAAGGAATCAACGATATAGTAAACATGACAAACATCAATTTTCCTTTTACAAAAAAAGTTGTGGAGCATATGATCAATGGAGTGCACTTTTATTTTAATGATAAAGAACACCAGAACAGATCTATCGAAGCAAGGAATAAATTGAATTTATACAGTTTGAATTTGCTTTCTAGAGTAGAGAATGAAAATCGCAAGGTACCTGATTTTTTAAAAACTGAACTCAGAGACAAGCGCAATGAAGTCATAAATTGGTTGGACGATAACCCGTCACTTGAGGAAGAAGAGTACGCTGAGAAACAAATGGAATTGCTAAGTATGTTTAACCAAATCATCATTGAGACCTATCAAATAAATACTTTTTTTACAACACTTTTTTATTTTTCTTTTGGATTGTTCTTTTTATTTCTCTTCTCTATATTTTTTTTATTTTTTAATGTTAAATATATAATTTACACTTATAAGTGATAAGCTTCTTGTATCTCCCATCAAAATCTTAATATTATTCATCAAGTGTTATATTTAAGAATAAGACAATATTATAGTCATCACACTGATTACATGTAAAAAAAAATTTAAACCAATTTAAAGAAAGATAATTAGTATGGCATTTTGGAAACAAATTATATCGAAAAATCGGAAGTCAAAGACAATTTCGTTACGTGAAAGTAATTGATTTGAAAGCAAATAAGAATAAGTACACAAAAAACACATTCTAAGTCTGCGTGAAAGATGCATAATAACTGGGAAAAAGACACCAACGAAGAAGCCAGGCACGAAAGCTAGTTAAATATACATTATTTCAGAATGGTTTTCAAGATTCAGCCAAATAATTTCAAAGTTTTAACAGCAATATTCCAGCCACCCTTCACAGGAAACAAGTCTGATGACTACGACTCCAAAACGAAATGAATGGCGTGCCAGCCTGTCTTTAAATCGGGCGACTAAACCGTGGCGCACATTCACAATTTAGTTTTGGAATAAGAAAACTTTACTTCCTTCGCGTTTTAAAGTGTTGCCTGAGTAATCTGAGCATGCCAGAACGTCATCGCTGGCTATAGCCTTACCTATACCATATCTTCTATATCCCATAGTTTCACCGCGATTCAGCAAATACAGAGGATATTGTTAAAATACACAATTTTTTTAATTTCATAATTTTGTGTCACAAGTTTCCGAAATCAACAAAAAAACATTCTCCACATTCAAGTGGAAACATGCACGTGTGGCATGACTTACAGATGACCATTGAAATCCAATATCATTGGGTTGACGATCTAAAGTGATTTGACAATTTTGGGCGGATGAGAGTTGTCAAGAATCGGAAAACTGGAGGAATTTGAGGAAATCCTTTGTCCAAAGCTGGAGGCCAGTAGATTGTAAAAAAAAGATTGGAATGTAAGAAGAACCTAACACAAATTGAAATTCGTAGGTATTTGTGAGCAGATATTAAAAGGTTAGTGGACAAGGACAATGCGAAATTGGATGAATAAGTTGAAACGATTGATGAAAATGCTGTAATTATGTCAATGCACCATCTAAACTCAATTAATTTATTTATTTTATTTATTTGCGAAAACAGTGTAAAAACCAATACATTGCAAAAGCGGTATATATGTTACCGCAAAAGCCCGAATATTGGTAAATCCTAAGATTTACCAAATTTTAATGGTAAAAGTCCGAACCGTTCTATAATCATCGTTCGCCAACCTAACCTAACCTAACCTAACATAACATGTACTAAATTCTAATGGTAAAAGCCCGAAAAAATCGTTTCTTATTTAAATATTATAAACGATTTTTTCGGGCTTTAACCATTAGAATTTAGTACATGTTAGGTTAGGTTAGGTTGGTGAACGATGATTATAGAACGGTTCGGACTTTTACCATTAGGAGTTCGTAAATCTTAGGATTTACCGGAAAATCTTAGGATTTACCGTAGTTCGGGCTTTTACAGTGACATATACATAAGACATATATTTACATTTAATATACAAATTAAAACATGAATGATATTTATATTCGACGACCTCCGTAGTCCAGTGGCTAAGACTCTTGACTCACATTCCGAAGGTCGCGGGTTCGAACCCGGCATGCGCAAATAAATTTTATTTGATTAATTTGTGTTATTTCACAATTAATTCATTTAAAATAATATATAGTATATTTGCGGCATGTTCCAGAGTGGAAGGTACTATTAGTATCGCCCTGGTGTAAGACCACCATTCTGAATTGAAACGTTGCTTGAAAATGGCTTTAGCCGTGTTTAGTGACCAGATCTGAATAGCCAGGTACTTCCCAACCTTCCTCTTCCCCACCTCCTTCCCCTCTCCACTACCTTCAGCCTCACAACATACCCCAATTGGGGATGCTATAGTCTCACTGGCTCCAGACGGGAGCAGTTGAGATTCTTCTTCTTATTCACTGTAAAAAAAAAAAAAAAGGAAAATATCCACATTTCATGTGAGGCAATTAATTAACCTAGTGATTCTTCCCAGGGGCATCACCATTGTTAAGTTAGTTCTGCAGCACCCGGGAAGAATTAAAAACCTGTGTTGGCGACCTCGCGTGAAATTATCCGAGACATAGAATCCTCTTTTTTTACCAGTATATCTGGTACCGATATAACTCTTGAGGCGATTTTTCGCAAAAACAGCGCTATATAAGTTGTCCAAATTTATTATTATTATTATAAAACCATTTAGAAGCTTATAAGCCATCAGTAGTAATGTGACATCTCTTCTGGAACTAAGGCTGCAGATTCCCAACATTTCCGAGATAAAAGCTGTTGGAAACAGCCATGGGTAAAAACCAAACTCTCTCATATAGAGGTATCGTAAAAATTTCATTTGTATTTTCTAGACCATTTGTACATAGACGATGTCCTCTGGCCCCCATATCCGAGTTCCACTCTCGAGAATGCTACGCACCAAGCTAAAGTAAAGCAGCCTTAACTGTAAGATTGGTTAGTTCCTTCGAATTATGTATGACAAAACCCAACATCTTTGTGGCTGATTTACAGATTTTTTCAATACGAGAAATTTGATGACAAAATGGTGGCCAAACAATTTTAGAAGAATGGGGCACTAAAACGATGAGGACGTTTCTAGCGAATTCAGTTTTGTAACGCCCAGAAATCTTATTACTCAGAATGGAAGCTTCAGCTAAACAAGCTCTCATCTTCAAATCTTTCTGATGTATGCTTTCATAATATAGGTATTGTGCAGTTTCTTGGGTGTGCTTCTATCGCTAAGAGTAACCTTCCGTAATTTTACAAGCAGTAGTTACGAGAACTATGGAGATGTTAAAACGAAGCTTTTACGGAATGTGTAGGTTTATTTAGTAAGTAAATTGTAGAATTTTCCTTCGCTGCATCCACTTAATTCTACGAGCATGCTATTTCCCGACCGATCCGACGATTTAGCGAAAGGGGGATTTGAACATGCAACATTAGACCCGTTACGTATTAGCACTCGGATGAAACTAGCTCCAAGTTTACAGTTTACTCAAAGCATTGGTTGGTTTGTACGCTATACGAGCTACTGCGAGCTTAATGCGGCGTGGGACGTTTAGATTGTACAGAGAATAGAGATAAAAGCATGTTTAATCAATCAAGTTATCCAAGGATATTAAATTATTTAGTTCTGTAATTCAATAATGTAATAAAACCTTAAATACCACGTTTTAATTAACTTTCTATTCCGTTCCGCGGCGATGACGCCACTATTTGTCACGATTATTTTGTACTGGTGAAAGTTAGTGGTGCTGGCGACACGGTATCGCTTCGAAGTAAATAAGCACACACTTCACGACTAAAAATTACACATCTACCGGATCTACCCTGATGATGGACACTGCAACGATGTCCGAAACGTTGGCTAAAGAAGAAGGTAGCGCAACACGGCATAACACCCCCAAAACAAATAACGAAAATAATAAAACCTTATTCGTTATAGTCATTTTTAAATCAGATTTTAGACGTATTGACTCTTTTCCACAAAAAAATTATAAATGGATTTCGAAAGATTGTTCTTTTATCTAGAATTCGCATGTTTTAAATTTTGAGAAAAAATATTCATTTTTAGTAAAATGCTTATATTTTATACCATAGGTCGTAGGCAGATTTGTTAAATTTTCAAAAAAGATTTTGTATTATACCACACCCATTTCAAATCATATAATCATGCAGTAAAACAAATCAATACATTATCTGGGTATCGCATGTTTTAGAATTTTAATTTTAGTTTAAATAAAATCATTAAAAATATATACACGTACATGTGTTTCTTGACGAAAATTGGTCCGTTTGTGTATTTATTTTCGCACTTACAAACTAATATGTTTCAGATTTTTTTACTTAACATTCTTATTTAACTTAGACATTATTGAAATCAAAAAATATATATATTCAAAATTATTATACTTAATCAAAAAATAATTACAAAAAGTTAATTATTTTAATAGTTTTATCATCACGCCTTTCAGAATTTTTGGATGTAGGCATAAATTAAAGTAAATTTGGAATGAAATAAAATCGATATTGAGTTATAATTAATCTTTCTCGTTGTAACCGCCCTGCACGATCGTAAGAACAACTTTCGACGAAATGTGAATTTTCGGCCGCTGGCTGGTTAAACGCTCTTAAGGTAAGTTTTAATCATAAGAATTTTGATCATTTCCAACAAATCTTCTTTATAAATAAAAATGAGTCGCCGAAATGTATGTACGCGCATAACTTCCGAACGACTGTACCAAATTGGATAATTCTTTTATTTTTGTGTTCGTTATTGTCAGGACAAGGTTTGTATAAGACTACTGGTGAGCTCTGGCATTATGAAATTCGTATAAAAAAAAATTGCAGTAGTTGGCACGCGAGCTGCTGAAAACTGATTGTGCTGGGACTAAATGTATGGAATGCGGGAAGGGGGAGGGGACGCGGGAGAGGAAGGGGAACGGGACAAATGGGAAAGGACACGCAGGGTAAAACAATTTCTTTATTAAATGGCATAGCAACGCATGCCGGGAACCAGCTAGTTTAATTATAAAAATAGCGATAACACTTAAATTGTGTTACTTTTTGTAATGGTATTTTCCAACAGCTAGAAAATATCTTAAAACTATAACCATTAGATTAAACGAGACTTTACGAAACAAAAGATCATTTACATTTATGTCCAGACTTGTAAAAAATAGAGAGAAGTTAAAAAAACGCACAAGAGTCATTTTTTTTTCTCAACTTCATAAATCTGATTCGACTGCAAAGAATATTCTCTACGGCTGAAAGCTAAACAATAAAAACCGATATGCGCACCTTACGCTTTTGACATATTTAGACGCCGGAGCTTTTTGCCGCCGACCAATGGCGGCACTTTATGACAACCACGGACATATGAATATATCTGGACCTGCCCTAAGTGATAAAAACGTATTATTTCCCCCTCCACATGGCGCCGGCTGTAGCTCCTCCTTGGAACCGGCTCGCTCCATGGGGAGTGGATATAGCCTCGCTTGAATCTAAAATGTGTGACGTCATCATTCTTGCCGTGAACAGCGAGAAGCTGACATCCATACATTTAACGAAATAACGGCAGCTTGTGCTATACAATATATCTACGTATCAATGTACACATAGCGAATGTGGGCGGTACTCCAATGTGCTCGTCGCTGGTTACAGGGGTAAGTAAATTATGAAACATTTGTAAAAGTGTTTTAACTAAACACGGAAACAAAATATTGATATGTGTATTGGCGCGAGTCTTTTTGGGGCGAGCATTTGGCCTTAGCAAATATGTTTTGAACGTGGCAAGCAATTCGCGCTCCCATGTAAAAAGGTCTATTCATTCAAAGCAGATTTTGCTTTTAAGAACTAAATGGTGATATTGTAATGCGAGATGCCTATATACTGTCAGATTGATTGTTCAACGAATGACAGTCATCTTTCCCCTCTTCGCTCTCCATAGTTTGGTTTTACCCCTCATCTGTAACTGCTTGTCTATCCATTTGGATGTCTATGATGACAACAATGCGGAATTTTTAGTGGCTGTCTCTGGCTTGAAAAAGGCAGCGAAATGTACAGCACTTGTGCACAGAACTGGTTCTATGCGGGGTATCAAGTACCAATTTATACCAACCAACGTAAAAATGTGCTTTACCAACTTATAAACAGTTGAAAAAATCAAATCAGTATTATACAATATTAAATCGGTGTTCGAACGCGTTTGCCCTTGAGTTGGGCTGTGTCAGTCCATTTATTTAGAGGCAATTACAATATGTATACATACAATATATTGGTATCTGTGGAATGTTTGAGGAATAATAGTCACGGTTGCACTATTCAGAAAATGATTTATTATAATGTAAACATTATACTACATACAACAATCAATTAACGTCAAGATAAATTTAAAATTCGGATATTAGTAGCCTTAAAAAGTGAGCATTCTCTCGCAGGCTAAATGTTTTTGTCTCTTTTTAGTGTCGTTTCAGTTTCATCGAGTTTCAAAATCACAACGATGCTAAAGAAGTTTCACTTCAAAACAGAGTGTACAATTCACACGCGATAGAAATGAAAACTTCATCAGTAAACTAAAATTGACAAGAGTGGGAAAGCTATTAAGCACCGCATAAAGAGGAGACCGATAGACTACGAAGCACCGCACAAAGAGGAGACTGATTATACTATCTGATTCTCTCGCACGCTAAATCCTATAGATATGTGTATTTGTCTCTTTTCAGTGTCGCTATTTTTCATTTCATCGAGTTTCAAATCACAACGGTGCTAAAGAAGTTTTCACTTTAAAAAAAGGTATCGGTTGCAATTCGGACACGAATCCCGAGCCTATTTAATTCCGATTAAATGTTTCAATTTTCGAAGGCTTTTTTTTTTGAGAATTGTGTGCAATTGAAAAAATATTATAAGACATGGTTTTTAAGTAACACAATTTCAATTTACAATAAAAAATGAGTTATGAGTTATCAGTCAGTATAAACCGAGATTATAAACAATATAACAGTGCGTATAAAGCATTAGGCCTAAGTCATTTTTATTTAAAAGAAAAGAAACTCCCGCGATGCCAAGCAAAGATAAACGGATATCCGAATACTCGTCGTGAATAGCCAGAAAATCCTGTTAGTTTTTTTTATTATTTTTTTTAATTATAGCGACTATATAAAAATTTTTACATACAAAATAAATGGTGAAATTAAGAATAAAATATTGTATTTCTTAGTCCTCCTCACTAGGGGGTCCTGTGCCGAGGCGGACTAAAGTTATTTAAATATAGTTCATTTGTCTTCTATGTCGTTTTTAGCGTCTTCGCTAGGGTTTTCTCATTTACCTCTTTAAGCCATATTTTTATTTTTGATTTGTATTCAATTGGATTTTTTATTAGTTTTATGTCTTGGGGAAGTATGTTATGAAGTTTTGTTGCAAAGTATGTATAGTTTCTTTGTTCATATGTGGTTTTATAACTTGGAATATTTTTTATATCATTTTTATTCGATCTAGTGTTATGCATACACGGTCTAGTAGAGGATTCATTATTTTTGAAGAGCTTCAATAATATATTTTTGGCATATATTTGCTGTACAGTTACAAGTTACATGGCAGGAATTATTCAGTTTTCAGAGTGCAACTGATTTATTGAACAAAAAATGAACAATTGGATTGAATCACCGATACTACATTATCGGTATCAATATTGTATTTGTTAGCTTTCTTGTACGATTTGAGTTTGTTAATGAACCAAATTATTTATTCATATTCATTTATTCATACTCATGAACGGGCGCAACAATTAATTCATAAATTGTTAAAGGTCTTTCCTCTAAAATAATTAAGCTCACGCCATCTATGGAAGAGTAGACTGTAAATTATTTTAAGTATCACTTTAAAAGGGGAAAACAGATTTTGTTCGTCCAGTGGGTACTATGGACAATACGTTTTGTGGTATGTGCATAAATGCTCGTTTAAAGCAAACAGTTTTTTGGTCCATTACGAAAAAGGTCATATCATGAAGGGGAGAAGATTATGACGATCTTCCGACCGCGGTAAGGTTTATGGAGCAGCAATGTACTGGATCCAGAATTTTGAACAGTACCTACATCAAAAAAGCTGAAACTTATGAATTGTTTTACTTATGACACTAGCAACGTGTTTGGCAGAAGAAACAAAGGAAGTTCACCAATACGCTGGAGTGATCAAGTATCACTGTCGTCCGGCACATTGGTGTCCTTGGAGGAGTCTTGTCCACCACGGACATTCGAGTGGAGGTAAGGATCTTCAGCAATGAGAAAGCGACTCAAGAAGAAGAAGACGTATTATCACCATAGAGATTCACGTGTAAAGAGTATTAACTTTTATTGAAATACCTAAAACTCCAACTTTTCCATGATCGATCAACTTCATACCCTTGGGTGCGAATTAATGTCATGGGGCGTATTTTTCCCAACGCTTTAGAATTAAGCAGAACATAAATGTCAAACCTATTACTTTAATGAATTTTATGGCTTTTAAACTAAAGTTTAAACGTTAGGGAGATTGGACGCCCCAAAGTTATTCTCAGCGATAATCAGACGGCAGCATCCGAAGATTTTATTGGATAGTAAAAGGAAGATTGATCTCCCACTAATAAAACTTGGTCCAATTTACTGGGAGGATTTTATTTAAGGATCCTAAATGTCATCAATGTAATTTGTTCCTCTTCAAATGGTAAATTTCAAGTGACATAAATAGACGAGTTAAGATGGAGGCTGATAAAAAGTAGAGCGAAAAATGTCGAAAGTTTTTGATGGGATAAACTGATTCAAGAAGTTTTATGTTGGCATCATTGATATAAAATGTACTACGTGAGATGTTAGTAAGCAATAAACTAAAATTGGGCGCTTTCATGAATAGCTTTGTCTTCACATCGCGAGGCTATCGCGTGAGCAATTCCCCCACATAGCAAATAGTTGTACTTTAATTCAATTTTGTAATATATTATTATCCCATATTTATTATTGTTTTGATACATAGAGAGAGAGAATAACAGAATAGATGTTAATTTACTAAGTATTATGATAAAGACAATCAATAGATTTATAATTATTATGATATTTGATGGGGTGTCTCTGCGCGCGGTCGCTGTTCTTGTGTTTTATTCCTTTCGTTGTTCGATATTTTATAATTTTAAATTTTGAATTCAGTGATGGCTAGTAGGTACTTGTAGCTAGTAGGTAATCGTAGTTAGCAGGTACTCGTAGATACTTGTAGCTAGTAGGTATCCGTAGCTAGTAGGTACTCGTAGCTAGTAGTTACTCGTAGCTAGTAGGTACTCGTAGCTAGTAGGTACTCGTAGCTAGTAGGTACTCGTAGCTAGTAGGTACTCGTAGCTAGTAGGTAACGTAGCTGGTAGGTACTCGTAGCTAGTAGTTACTCGTAGCTAGTAGGTACTCGTAGCTAGTAGGTACTCGTAGCTAGTAGGTACTCGTAGCTAGTAGGTACTCGTAGCTAGTAGGTACTCGTAGCTAGTAGGTACTTGTAGCTAGTAGGCGGAGTAGTTACCTTTCTACACAGAGTCTCATAATGTTATTGATTTCACACACTTTATTTTACCCATTTTCAATTGACGCCCTAAATTAATTATTTGAAAGTAGCGAATGGTTCATCCTTTCTGTATTATCCTTGTGAGGACATCGTTCAGAATAAAAATTTATCCCCAGCTATGAGAAAACCGATCTCAGTAGCCAGATACTTCACAATCATAATCTTCGTGTCTCCTTCCTCTTCCCACTTCCTCTACCCTGACAACCTTCCTCAAATGGGGATACCATAGTTCCAGTAGCCAGATACTTCCTAATCTTCATCTTCCCAAATCCTTCCTCTTCCCACTTCCTTTACCATCACAACCTTCCTCAAATGGATATGCCATAGTTCCACCATCCGAGGGTAGTTGTCAGTAATCGTGAATAATATTAGTTTTGAGAATAACAGTAATTTTCAATTTCACTGTGAAAAGACATTATGATAACTATAAGAAAAAGTAGAAAATTATAATTTGTTCAGCCTTCCACGAGTATAATTCATTAAAGCTTTGGGCCACCCCTATATTTTCCGTACCAATGGATTGCCGGCATTAACTAACATCAACTATATTGAAAATAAACGAAAATGAAATACTCGAAGTTAAAAGCCATCGCTGAAAAAAAACTTCACGTCCAAACTTTTAAAACTAATGATCGCTTAACGTTGTAAATGTCAGATGCCTTTTTTGTCCATTTGCATAAAGTCACTAAAAAACTTTAGTGAATTATGAGTCACTAATTGATGGCAGACTTTAATGGGATTATGGTGCCTGGTACAAGACAAACTAAAGGGACTGAGACTGGGTGAACTCAAATATATTACTGCGACAAACTCGGGCACGATATTACATCGCATATTCTAAAAGTAACACACTTTCTAAAAAGGGAGATCGCAACATAATAATAAGCATAAAGAAGCTCTGGGTAAACATAACATTGAGAGAATTTGCTGAATGCAGTAGACACTTAGATGGTTTGGAAGGAAGAAAACTTATCGTAAACCTCGGCCTTTAATGAGCTTTTTGCCCATTTCTGTTGAAAAAGCATGTATATATACGGTGTTTTGTTTGGGGAGGATGTCCCAAAATAGCACGGGATTTAAATTTAGCGCATTTTTTATTATAAAGTTGGTTGCTTTAAAAAATTTTATACTCAAGGGTTATCTGTCAATCTTGGAATTATAAATATGGAAGGCGATACGAAAGAATAACGCGTTATTATTGTTAAAACTCATTATAAAAACGGATAAAGTTTTCCCGAAACAGATCGAAAGCTTCATGGAATTTTCGGTCGAAATAATGGTCCAATGAATCATCGATTGGAAGATTTACTATTTAAATCACCTGTGACACCTCTTAGAAGGCGTTCACTCGAAAACAAGCGAAATAAGGTGTTATTGATTTAAAACCCCAAAAAAATCATTTCGTGATCTTTCACAAGAATTATACAATTCAATAAGCACCTTATAGCGAATTCTCCCGAAAGAACTAAATCTGCACACCTACAAGATAAACATTGACACGAGAACTCAAACCAGACCAACAACCAACACCTCTGCCATAGGTCACCCCAAGTGGTTCGCTACGTCTGGTGATTTAGCAAAGAGGTTTGTCTAGGTCTTGGAGGCGGATGACCAGGACATATTTAACCCCAGATTCCTACCCACCCCTTAAACGCTTTTCCTTCCCAGAACTCTCCTTTCATTCCTTTCCTTAAAATAACCCTCCACACAGCTTCCCCAAAGATGACATAGGCCCTGAGGGAAATTATTTTCCTCAGGGCCTCCTGTGTGGAGCTCATGTAAAAAAAAAAAAACAAAAAGCAAGTGAATAAAAATTTTGCAAAGAAAACCAACTTTCGTGATAAGGCATATTTTCAAATCAATGCCTTCACAAATGAACAAAATTTCGAAATTGGGGTGCGAAGAACCCAAGCATTTGCTTAGCTTTTTGATAATGAGTTTTAACAATCTTCGTTATTTTGTGAAGCGTTTGATGTAGCAAGGTGGGCAGATGACTCATATGAAACTCATGGAGAAGCCAACTGTATAATTAAAAAAGAGGCGAAATTTAAACCCATCGCCCTTGTCGGTACACCCCAGAGAAAGGTTTAAACTGCAAGACGTTTTTTCGGGAAAAGCAGATGATTATTCTTTTAAAAGGGATCAAACCTACGTGTCAAATTTTACCGTAACATACTACTCGGCGAAACTTTTTAACTAATTTTTTTGATCAAGATAAATGGATCACATAAATATGATTCACTTATTAAAGATGGAATTTAATTCTCACCTGCCACAAAAAATTGGCTTGAGGTTTGATCAGACGACCTTGACTGTCCTTTGTCCTGCCCCTGACTACCCAACGCTGAATTTTCTTTTAGTCTTCGGGTATTTTACCCCAAATATTCAGTTAACATTCTTTGAGGCTTCACTGAGTGGTTGGCTAAGGGACACGGAAGCTAAGTGTAGTTTATGGTCAGACCGAAAGCCATTCACATTTTTTGTTGGTACTTGCCAATTGATTTGGGATTTATTGTATTACTTATGTTCTCTATTTTATGCAGGTGCTTGCAGGTTTTTCAGATGCAATGCCGCCTCATGGAGCCTCATGAGTGAGTTTTTCTTTGGCCCTGTTTAATTTACCTTTGTCTTACTAACCTATTTTTTTTGCATTTTGTTTTTCCTGTTAAGCACTTGCATACTATAATAATAATAATAATAATGATTTATTGTCTTCATTTCTTAGTAACAGTAGAGATAATGATATCCTCACTGGGATCTCCCGTGCTGAGGATTTCATTTACATATTATAATTTAATTATAAGAAATTGATATGAATTAGACATAACATATATCATGTAGTATTTTTTTTAAATAATTATAAAGTAAATAAGATAGTGGTTTTTTTTATAATTCAGATTACTAGATTTGGTTTTAGTCTGTATTTGATATCAGTATATTTTCTATTTCTGATCTCCCTATATTTAGTATCCAGCTTTTTATTTGAAATTTAAATGTTATAATGTTGAGGTTTTTGAGTGAGAGTGGTATTTTATTGTAAAGTTTAATGCCATAATATAAGAAGCTTTTTTGCCCAAATGTTGTGTTAGTAGTTACTTGTTGGATAAGTTTTTGACCATGAGATCTAGTGTTTCTAATGTACGTATTAGTTGTTATTTCTTGGGTTTTGTACTTATGAATGTAAATGAGTATAGTTTTAGAATATAGTTGTTTAATTGACATGATGTTAAGATTGTTGAAGATTTCGTCAGTGCTAGTTCTTACAGGAACTTTCAGTATAATTTTCATTATAGCTTTTTGAGTTTTAATTAGTGGATTTAGTATGTTTTTATTTGCACTGCCCCATCCGATAATACCGTATTCTAACAGTGATTGGCAGAGAGCCATGTAAATCTTGATTAAGTCTTTTTTAATGAGGACATTCCTGATAGTTTTGAAAAAATAACTTAGTTTTTTAATTTTATTATTTAAATACGTAATGTGTTCGGTCCATTTTAAGTTTACTTACTAACTGCTTACTAACAACGTTTGCAAGAACACTGGAGGTCGAGATTCGTTCAAAATAAATAAATGTAGCTTCGTTTAAGAAAAAAAATTAGAATCTTGCGAGAGCCTTGAAGGAGTAACCACTGTTACTTATACCAGGGCGGGTAAGAGGTGGATAACCTCTACTGCCACAAAAAATTCTTTGACCCATACAGCGTACTCTTTCGGATCGGTGAAAAATGAAAGTTATTAGAATTTCAAAGAATGTGTCAGGTGAATTTGAAAATTTCTGATCAAGTAACGATACAGTTTTTTGTCCTACCCTTAAAAATTATTATTAATAAGTGGAAAGCAGTCAGTTTAAAACGGTAAAAAAGTCATAAATAAATTCAATATCGTAGCCTGTATAATAAAAATGTTAATTTACTCGTAAAATTTGACAAGGATCGATTGCATGCCTGCTTATAATGTAAAATTTTAGATTTTAAATATGAAAAGGTTTATTTTAGGTAAAATTTTACGAAATTCTCTTTCGAAAATTCCATGCAATTTTCTCTTTCCGTGGGTCGCTAGATAAGGAACATAAAACTTCATATTCCACTGACCTGTCATCGGGCACACCATCTCGTAGTAGCCCACGCCGGAAGTAAGGCAGGAACAGTTGGACCTCTCCGGACACCGGAAGCCGCCATTATCCTCGGAGGATACCGGAAATGGAGATACAAGCGCCGCAACAACCGCAGCCAGCCAGAGGGCCGTCGCCATCTTGCGCGCGCACAGGGCGATGCCCGCCATTTTGTGTCGGTCGGTTTTCCCGCCGATTTCCGTTTGAATTAGGAAGGATTGACAGGCGATGATTATCTTTTCATTTGGATGATGGAGCGAGTCCGCCCATTCGTCAGCTGCAACAAGAGAAAATCAAACATTAGGTTAAAATGGAAAAGCTTTATTTTTTAAGTCGATTAAAGCAAACAATGGAGAAAATGTCAGTTGATTTGGATATGATTTTAGATTTTCACGACCAAAAGTATTTTTGTTATTTGTTTTTGGGGTGTTATTGCCGTGTTGCACTACCTCCTCCTTTAGCCAACGTTTCGGACAGCGTTACAGTGTCCATCATCAGGCACATCTATTTTCCAATTTCTTACGTAGAACGAATTTCAAAAGTGACTATAGTACGGCCCGCCAGCCGTTTTAAATCGCACAAAAATATGTTTTCTTTGAATTTCTCGGCTTTTCTCTAATATAATTTACATGTATTATACTTACAAAAATTCCTCTTCAATCCCTCTATCTATTGGTGAAAACCGTATGTTTTAAAGTAAGTTTAGTTTAAAAGATTAACGCGCACATACATTTTGAGCGACTTCATTTTATACCATGTAATGATGATGATAATGATAAGTAAGTGTTTTACTCCAAATAACCTCAGGAATCACTGTTTAAAGTAACTCAGACGATTCACTTAAAACACTGTATATAAAAAGAAGAGAGTATTAAATAAAGAAATCGTGTTAACAGTTAACAGTCAGACGATTTCTTAAAATCAGCGGACATAAAGTTCAGTGGCCTCCATAAAAAAGCATTATTTCAATTTAACGACTAACGTTGGTGAGAAAATAATTTGGTTTGCATTTATTCGAAACAATAGCCCATGGCGGGCACACTAACGAGAAGACAATGATTCGTTATTTCGAAATCCACGCAAATTTTTACGCGGCAAAGTGACGCAACATAAAATCGAGTGTGAGATTATTTTTCACGCCATTTTTGAATAAATTTTAATTAAAATGGGAAATTGCAATAAAAACACGCGCTTTCCACTGAAAATTGCTTTTTTATCGATACACTTTCATCTTGAAAAATTTGTATTTGTATTTGTAAAAAAAATTATTACATATTTTACCTTATATTCATTTTTAAAGAGATCAAGCAAAAACATTGGCTTTAACTTTGTACTGGTAGAAGAAGACGTGGACGGCAGAGGAAAATAAAAATAATAATAATTGGATAACTTGTGTAGCGCCATGATCAAGTGAATCAAATATTTTGCACTTTTTTTTAAAAGAACCATATCCCAACAATGTTTAAAAATCTCCTACTACCACCACAGTAAGCGGAAAATGTTGCTTGTGACGTGATGGAGGACTTAGCCAGTGGAGGAATCGAATGCGCGACGCCCGGGTGCGTATTTCCAATCCCTAACGCGGTTGAGTCACTCTAGCTGAGCCGCGTTAGGGATTGGAAGGCGTAAATCGCCTTACAAACACTACCGCATTTCAGTCGCGCTAGTGACTGAACCGCGTTAGGGATTGTTATGCATAAATCACCTTACAAAAGCTATACCGATTCAGTCACCTACGCGCTTCGTTACTCTATCAGTTTCTGTGAGGGCGACGACCGTAATTATAGAGAGGTTAGCAGAGAGGATGGACAGCGTTTTTTTAGTTAGCATTTTTTTTACATTGAAAATTTATTTTAAGTTAAAAAAAACGCGGGTTTTATTTTAACTGAGGGTGACGACCGTAATTATAGAAGGGATAAGAAGTTAGCAGAGAGGATGAACTGCATTTTTTTTACTTAATGATTTTTTGTTTTTTACATAGAAAATTTATATATATTTTTTTTAAATATATAGGGTAAGCAGAGAGGATGGAACGCGTTCATTTTTTACTTATTTTTTTTTTACATAGAAAATTTATATTTTAAGTAAAAAAAGGCGCGTTTTTTTTACTTAAAATATAAATTTTCTATGTAAAAAAAAAAATTAGGTAAAAAATTAAAGCTTATACCAATTTGACAAATTGAAACTGTCAAATTAGTATAAGCTTTCCCTGAAGAAGGAACGTTTGTTCCGAAACCGGTTGGATTTACGCATTATATAAGTGGTTTATACAAAGCTGAATTGATTCATTTTTCTATAATGGATAACCACAAAGTTATAGCTACATTCAAAAATATTATATATATATTTAAAAAAATATATCGAGTGCGGTTAACACGCGGCAGAAGCGAAACTTTACCGAAAACAATACCAACCAATAGGAGCCTTTAAAAGTGAGGTCATAATCAAGCGGCCAATAAGCGCAGACCTAGCGTCATTTCCATTTCATATCTCAACCAATGTAATCAGAGCGTTAAAAGAGCGTAGTTTGATGCTTCGCAGGTTCTGTGATGCGTCATTTCCGTTTCATCCGAATTCCAGATCACAATGAGGGTAAAGAAGTTTCACTTCAAAAGAAAAACAAAGTTTCCCGGGTTACTAATAATATGACCATATTTTAAAATCTCCTACTACCATCACAGAAAGTGGAAAATGTTGATGCCAACTCAGCCACCGAATCATTTTTGTGAAATATCACCTGGCTAGGTGGACAGCTCTATTTTTGGAACTGTTTTTTGTTTTTGTAACTTTATTTATATATAAGCAAATTTCATACATCTAGTATTAAAAAACATATAAAATACATAATAAAATAAATAGAGTCATACAATTATAACGGAAAGAATACAGTTTAAAAAAAGAAATACAGTTACTCCAGTTAGAAATACAAACAATAGGGTTTAAGACATACAGTTAATACAAATAAATACCATTCATAAATTTTTCTTAATTTATGTAGCACATGTTTTACGAAAAGTGCCAAGACTTGAGGCTTCCTTTATGGAATTTGGTAGGTTATTATAAAGTTTTTGACCTTTATAAAACACGATGTTCTGTGTACACGTAATTTTAGTTTTGGGAAGCCTGAAGTCTTGGCAAGTCCTCGTAGGATAATTGTGAATATTTTCATGGTACATAATATTAGTTTGCAGATATTTAGGGAGCATGTTATTTTTAAGCTTGTACATCATTGTTAACGTATTATATATTATATGTTGTTTAGTTGTCATCATATTTAGGTTTTGTAATATAGTTTTAACTCTAGTAAAGATATTACATTTCAGAATCATCCTCATTCCCCTATTTTGTATAACCTGTAGTTTATTATTTTGGGACTCGTTACATAAGAATAGAATACTAGAACAATAATTTAAATGAGGAGTTACAATAGAATTGTATACAAGGTGCGTTGTCTTGAGATCCAAGTTATTCCTAATCCATTTTAAGAAGCCAACTTTTTTAGCAATTTTCTTTGATATATAATCGAATAATAATATTGTCGAATTTTAATTTATCGTCTAATATTACACCCAGATATTTAATATTGTTAACCCTTTCTATATTTATGTTATCAATGGTTAGTATGGAACTGTGAATAATATCTCAGACGTTTTATGGCAATAAGATATTTATAGCACGTAGTGTTGTTTTGATGTTGAAGTTGGAGTGCCTGTTTACTAAAAACTGAACTAGCCGAACCACCCGACGAACCGTCTCGCGTCGTGGGGGTTACTGAATAGGAAGATTGGTGTTGTGAACAACAGGAGGAATGAAACAAACTAATATCACTATAATGGTACATATATGTAGTGAATGTATCAAAGTTCAAATATATGGAGATGATATACCCATAGATGCTCTACGGACAGTACTTCTAAAACTTTTATTAAGTACAGCAACCGATATAAATGATTACATTACAAATCATCGTCACGTTGAACTGTCAACTTTCGACGCAGTAGGTTGACATTGCTGTTAGAAATAAAATCATGGAGAACATTGCAATAAACAATATAAGATAACCCAAATAATATTGTTTTATATGAGGGCAAGCAAATTTAGTTTTGTAAAGACCAATTTGTGTCTAGTGAGGCGGGTAAAAAATAATATAAAGGATAAAAAAATGCTCCGGTTGTCAGCAATGGAATTTAATGCCGATTGATATCCGTGAGTGAAGTTTTAAATCACGAAAAGACCAGTGAATTTGACCGAAAAAACGTAGATTTTGACGTCACTGTTCTACTTCTTCTTTAATTATAATTATGGATAATTTGAAGAGTGCCGTTTTCGTGAAAAATCACCTCAAATCGCTGTACAACTTATTATGAGTTCTCAGGCTTAATCTGATTTTATTATAAACAAACGGATAGAGAAAACATACTTATCTGGCAGGTCTCTTCCGATAAACACATTTTAATTAGTGTTGGGGTATGATACGACTTTGCACGCAGAGGACATTATATTTAAAACAGTGGACATTGCTTGATTTAATGTATACTATCTTTCATTACTATTGATATTACATTTATGAGAAGATTAGTGGCTAAAGTAGAGTTGATATTTAGGACTCTTTGGACTGGAAAATGTTCATGAAATGACCTTAAAAAGCTTGCAACTTCTAATTTGTTTACATTTTTACACAATTAGTTATTTACAATGTCGCGGGTTATGAAAGTAATGAAGATAAAGGTGAAAGATTTTTGGATTTGTGGATACGACTTTCTGAAAAGGTGAATTTTAAGTTCAGTGGAGGTTATCCACCTCTTACCTGGTATAAGTAACATAAGTAACTCCTTCAAGGCTCTTGCAAGATTCAAATTTTTTTGTTAAACGAAGCTATATTTATTTATTTTGAACGGATCTAGACCTCCAGTGTCCTAGCATACGTTGTTAGTAAGCAGTATGCAAGTGCTTAACAGGAAAAACAAAATGCAAAAAAATAGGTTAGTAAGACAAAGATAAATTAAACGGGGCAAAAGAAAAAACTCATTCATGAGGCCTCGTGAGGCGGCATTGCATCTGTAAAAACCTGCAAGCACCTGCATAAAATAGTTAAGTGTTTTAAGTTCAGCTGTAAATTCTGCCGAGTATGTGATCGTTCTAATCATGTGACAGTCCATTCCAGGCTTTCGGACCTGACACTCAGTAGGCACGCTCACCGAAAAGTACCTGGTGTGCGCTTTGGTTCCGTCAACCTTCCGATAGCTGATGACGCTGCTGATCCTAAGGGTTGTCTGTCGAGAGATGGAATTTACGGGAATACGTGTTTCCGACAAGTAAGCTGGAGGCATTCCATTAGGGGACTTCAATACCATCCAACAGTGCTTGAACTGATTTTTTTCGGGAAATGTGAGAATATTTAGATACGCCGGTGATAATTCTTAGGCATCTCTAGATCATCTCCGTGTTTTTAAAACTTAAACATTACCTCAAAATCGTCTCCATGTTCAACAAACTTAGACATTATCTCAAAATCATCAATCGTAAGAAAAACATTTACTTGAAAGAGCTTATTCTGGTGTAATTGAAGATGTTAAATTTGAATTTTTTTTTTTACATTAACTCCACACAGGAGGCCCTGAGGAAAATAATTTCCCTCAGGGCTTATGTCATCTGGGATGCTGTGTGGAGGGTCTTTTTGAGGAGAGGAAGGAATGAACATTGGTCTTGAAGAGACCCATGTTGTAGGAATGAGGAAACACAGAGGCCGGCAAATCATTCCACAGCCGAGCTGTTGAACACAAGAACGAGTCGAAGAAACGACCCGTTCTCATGTGACAAATGTCAACTGTGTACAAATGTTGGGCACGCGTTTGGCGTGTTTCCCGACTATGCACCGGTGCCGAAGGGATCAATGATGCTAGTTCCTCGGAGCATCTTCCATTGTAATACCGGTAGAACAAGGATAGCATTCCCACCCGACGCCTGTGCTCTAAAGATTGCAATCCGTCTGTTAAGATGGGAGAATCTATCAAACGGACCGCCCATTTCTGCACAGTGTCGAGGGTATTTTTCATGTATTTTGGAGCTCCAGACCAGAGGTGGCTGCCAAATTCAACCGTGGGGCGCACTTGCGATTTGTACAGGGTTAGCAGTTGTGTACTATTAAAGTATCTGCGGGCCCTGTACAGTACGCCCAGTTTTTGGGAGGCTAACTTTACTCTGGCTTCGATGGAGCCCCCATACCTCAGCTGGTCACTTAGGGTTACACCAAGCATATCAATATTCAAAAAGGAAAGAAAAGAACCATCGTATGTATATATATCTTATTTCGAGTAGATTAGAAGTAAGACAAAGGAGTAGCAAGAACAAGTACGAAATAACATGGTTCTGGAATATTCTGGGGCTCCTTAGCACAAGTTACTTTGAGAAGCACTGAAATGCAACCAGGCTGAGAAGCGTTGTGGGATGTAATACCTAAAATACCCTTGACAATAAGGTAATAGGGGTCGGAAGAAGCTTAATATGCTTCACCCAATAGCGGAAATGAGCCGAGTATGAAATACTCATAGGTGCATACTAATAATTTGTTCGCAGTTTGATCGAAGGGGCTTTGCAATTCAGTAAACCAAGTACGTTCCTGAGAAAACAAAAACAAGGGGAAGAAAAATTAAACAAGCAGTACATTAATAAGTCAGGTACGCCTCATATGTCAAAATATATATTATCGTGAAAACAAGCTTATGTTAATAAATTATCTCTTATACGGAGCTAATACATATTTTATAGATCTGCAGTATAAACGGCGATCAAAAGAGGAACTAACAAACAAAGAATTGCAAAAAAATGTGCTCGCGATTGCGTAGTTAACCCCTTGTGGGCCAGGATCTTTTGCCCATACATGGTATGAAATCTCGGAAAGAATACTTTTGAAGTAATATTTTTTTGCATTTATTTTGAACTATCGTTTATTTCATTTACCGAAACACATTCTTTGAATAATAACCTATCGATAAAAATAACATAACTTGTGTTTATTTGATGAATTGATAGGTTTATCGAAGTTTTTGTGACCGGCCATCGACTGACTTTGACAGCTCTTTTCGCGGTAAAATGCGACCGACAAACTCCACAGATAAATTATTTTAAAATACTCTGGTGTTGCCAGGTGAATTAAACTTTTAGCGGTATCGGGAATACTATTGGCGCAAGCGATTCTGACCTTGTTCTTGATACAGTTTCTTGAAACATAAGGGTCAAAATCGCGTATCAAAATATAAATAAAAAGAGGACAAAACGCCATATCGTTGGTTTCATGTTACACAACATTATATTGATATCTAGTAAGAATGTTTGTATCTAGTCCACTTATGTTTCATATATTTACACACTTGACCTTCAGAACAAGAGGAAGTTTACTGTCCACATTATATTTCGAAAAACCACCACCATCCCTTTTTCCCACCCTTTAAAGTGAAATTTTGACACTTCTTGGCTAATTTTTGTACACTGGTCTTTCAATAAAAGAGGAAAATTACTGTCTCTACATCTGATTTCACAAACCGCTGCGTAAAATCCGTGTAAGGAGTCGTCCATTAATCACGTGAGGCTCGAAAGGAGGGGGGGGGGGCAGTCAAAAACAACCTGCAACCTTAATGTCTCCCTGGAAATTTTTATCACGATGCTTAATTTTCTAAAATTTAAATAGATTATACCTGTATTTGAAGATAATATCCTGAAAATTTCAATATACTTTGTACTAAAAAAACACACGTGATTTTGGGTAGGAGGGAGGGGGGGGGGGGGTTGTCTAAAACCTCACCACATATCACTAGAAGGGGGGGGGGGGGGGGGGGCGGTTAAAAAGTTGCTAAAAAACATCACGTGATTAATGGACGACCCCCAATGACGGGGACTTGCGGTAGTCATCGATAAAAAATATCAAACATTTATAAGGTGGGAAAGAAGAAAGAAGGTTGTGTGGTAATTCATTTTCCACATCTGTTTCATGTGATACATTGCAAACACTTTCTAATCAAATATGCAAAGATAACCAAAAAATTCTATCATAAACAAATTCAAGCATATCACATTAATCAACAATACAATTGCACTACCCGCATTTCGTCGCAGTTTCGTGTTATTTTAATCTATTTTATTAATGCAATCACCTGCCGTTATAGCCTTTGTAGTCTGCATCTAAATAAGGCATTAAATGGAATGATCCTTGCCATATAAAGCCGATCTATGTGATTAAACTCAATTATAGAATTTATCCAGTTTATAGTAATGAAAACCGTGTTGTTGAATCATTAATTGGTATTAAAACGTACGTACGAATATGAAACTCAAAGTAATTAACAAGGTTAGACCAGGCGAAATTAAGTTTATTTTTATTTTTATTATTAATTTCAATAACAAGGTTTGTACATATATGTATGATGTATATAATAAGTATAGATTAATTTTTTTTTCACAGACCTCCTCACTAGGATTTCCTGTTCTGAGGTGGCCTGTAGTTTTTTAAAATATTTGTATTTGGTTATGGATTGTCTTTATATCGTCTTCATGATGTTTGTAATTTTATTATCACTTTGATCTCTCAGCCATATTTTTACTTTTGTTTTAAATATATTCATTTCCTTTATATTTTTGATTTGATCTGGTAGAGCATTGTATAATTTTATAGCATGGAATTTATTATTTCTCTGTCCAAAAGATGTGTTCAAACTGGGAGTAACCAGGATGTTATTGCTTACTGACCTGGTTGAGTATTTATGTTGGGCAGTGGAGAATACATATATGTTTTTTTTCAGTTTAAATAAAATATTTTTTGAATAAAGTTTCTGTACATTGAAGACTTGAAAGTTATTAAATATTTCTTCCGTCGGAGTTCTAAGCGGAACTTTCAGTATTGTCTTCAGTACTCCTTTTTGGGCTATATTGAGTCGCTCTGTGTGAGTGCTCAAAGCAGACCCCCATCCAGTTATACCTTACTCTATTTGTGATTGACACAAAGCATAGTTTGCACAGATTTTAGATCACGGAATTTTTAAGAACACGTAAGCTCAATACCTAAGATACATATTTCTCAGAACAAAAACGAAAAATCGACGAGATGCGATGAAATTTCAGTTTCGCGTAGGTACGAGGACATACCTACCCACATCTCGTGAAATAACTAGAATTTGAAAAATAATAAAAAGTTTTTATTCTTATACACAAAAAATTCTTATACACTTATGTTCCAGTATCAGAACCTCTAATCTTAGGTACTATCCTATCCTACTAATATTATAAAGGCGAAAGTTTGTATGGATGTGTGTACGTTTGTTACTCTTTCACGCAAAAACCACTGAATGGATTTTAATGAAACTTTTAAATAATATAGCTCATACATCAGAATAACATATAGGCTATAGCTCAGAGTTCTGGCATTATGAAATTTGTTTAAATAAATTGCAATAGGTGGCTCGATTAGTAAGATATCTATACTTAAATAATTCTTTATTCGATTCAAATTATTAGGGGAGAACTTCAAATAAATGCGGGAGGGGGGGGGTTGGAGGGAGGGGAGAGGCTGGAGGTGGGAGTGGGGGAGAGGTGGAGGGAAAAGCTAGTAATATTATAAACGCAAAAGTTTGTATGGATGTATGTGTGTTTGTTGCTCTTTCACGCAAAGCTATTTGTTTGTTGCTCTTTCACGCTTTTCTTTTAGTCTTCGGGTATTTTACCCCAAATATTCAGTTAACATTCTTTGAGGCTTCACTGAGTAGTTAGCTAAGGGACACGGAAGCTAAGTGTAGTTTATGATCAGACCGAAAGCCATTCACATTTTTTGTTGGTACTTGCCAATTGATTTGAGATTTATTGTATTACTTATGTTCTCTATTTTATGCAGGTGCTTGCGGGTTTTTACAGATGCAATGCCGCCTCATGGAGCCTCATGAATGAGTTTTTTCTTTTTGCCCTGTTTAATTTATCTTTGTCTTACTAACCTATTTTTTGCATGTTGTTTTTCCTGTTAAGCACTTGCATACTGCTTACTAACAACGTATGCATGGACACTGGAGGTCTAGATTCGTTCAAAATAAATAAATGTAGCTTCGTTTACAAAAAAAATTAGAATCTTGCGAGAGCCTTGAAGGAGTAACCATCAATTAATTATACCAGGGCGGGCAAGAGGTGGATTACCTCCACTGCTCTTTCACGCAAAAGCTGTTGAATAGAATTTAATAAAACTTTACAATAATATAGCTCATACATCAGAATAACATGTCTATAGGCTATAATTATTTATAAAGCTTGCTAAGAAGGAGATGCGGGAGGGAAACGGGGATTCACGGTAAAGGTGATTCAGGGAGAAACAATGTATTTCTTTGAATATGGCATTACGGAAACCAGCTAGTCTCCAATAATGGAGGAACAAAGGCGAAGCGAAGCCACAAACCCACTGAGTACAGACGTTTTAATTGAGCACAACTGTGCTCTGGCAACTGGCCTCTGTGTTTCCTCCTTCCTACAACATGGGTCTCTTCAAGACCAATGTTCATTCCTTCCTCTCCTCAAAAAGACCCTCCACACAGCATCCCAGATAACATAGGCCCTGAGGGAAATTATTTTCCTCAGGGCCTCCTGTGTGGAGTTAATGTAAAAAAAAAAAAAAAAAAAAACTTGGGTTAACAGAAAAAAAACACCCGGTAGCCAGCAAAGCATAGACGTTCAGTGGGCCGCCCCAGGCAAAAGTTTTTGGAAGAGGCTCCGAAGGCTGTGTGAGGAGAGATCGCCGGAATAGCGCAGGAGTCCTGGGTCTCCGAAACGAATAGGACAACGGAAGAAGACGAGATGAGGTAATGAGATAAAGTAGAAGTTCATACCACCGTGCAAGGTCTTACCGCTATGGAAAATCTTTGGTGCCATGTTAATATCATGTTTGAAAGATAAAGTTGACTTTTGAGTTTTCAGCCAGTAATTTGGTATTTTAAATGTTCTCCAGACTAGCAGGACGAGACGAATTCGTAATGAGAGTCAAGATCTGATATCTCATGAATGCGCAGATACGAGATTACTCCGCAAACAATAAAGGCAAAGTTTTCATACAAGTTGAGACTTACCTCGCACAAACAAGAGAGCAGTCATTATAATATTGAGAGCTATCAAAACAAACCGAGGGTGTACTTGTATATTATCAAGAACATCAAGAATAACATTTGCTTTCGTCAGACATAATCTAATAAGTACATAAAAAACAGATAAATTCGTATACATAAACACTACCGGTTTCAGAAGCACCCTTCCTTCGTTAGGAGAATATATGTGTTTTTTATTATGGCGAGCCGCAAAATTAATACTTTTTACAAATATGTAATAAGCATATATGTCAAAAATGTTCCCAGTAAAAATAACACCAGTTACAATGTTCTCTACCAAAATGTCCCTGGTTAAATCGTTCCCTGCCAAAATATTCCTAATAATAGTCGCATAGTGGAAAGAACTCAAATAGAAAAAAAAACAATAAATAAGTTTATTAAAAACTTAGGTTAGATTAGGTTAGGTTAGGAATATTTTGGAAAGGAAGATTATTAGGGAACGTACCCATACTTCGTGACCAACATTTTGCAATTTTTAACCCCCCCCCCCCCACCGGTGACCAAAAACCTAAGCCCAAGCCCGCCGCCGCTCATTTGTACCAAGCAAGCGTGACATTTTGAAGACCCCCCCCCTAAACGTGTCACGTAGTATGGGTACGTTCCCTTACTGGAAACATTGTTACTCACGGCAGTTTAAACAAAAAAAAAACACACAGGATTCGCGCATTTACAAACTTTACGACTTTTTAATATTTTTTTTATAAATTTTTTGTATTTCTTAGGCACTGACTATGTAACAATTTCTAGACATTTTTGTTTTGAAAAGTTTTATTTGTCGATGTACATTTGTTACTTTTAATTTTAAATTTTTTTGCTACCGGTTTCGACACGTCAGTATCAGTTTTTTTAAGTTTGCTCGTTAATGATACGGACGTGTCGAAACCGGTAGCAAAATTTTTTTTTTATAAATAGTACAAATGTGAGATAAATGTTAATAAAGGAAAAATGTTACTTTGTTTGAACCACTTATATATTTGAGTAAAGCCGACCGGTTTCGGAACGACCGTTCCTTCTTCAGGGCAAACAGATACTGATTTGACAGTTAAAACAAAGTGGATGGGAACAATGTAGTATTATGGTAGGGGTGGAGCCGTTACTAGGTATTAATGAATAGTGAGTGGGCAGGGGAACATATTCATGATTGGGCTGTCAGACAATATTTTTTCATTTTTAAGGGATTTTTTTTCCAAGGCTTCTAAGTTATCTAAGCGTTTTCCTTTAATATGATTAAATTATTATTATTAAGACACCTTAGGGAACGTACCCATACTACGTGACACGTTTAGGGGGGGGGGGGGGTCTTCAAAATGTCACGCTCTATACAAATGAGCGGCGGGTTGCTTAGGATTTTGGTCACCGGGGGGGGGGGGGGGGGGGGGGGTTAAAAATTGCAAAAAGTTGGTCACGTAGTATGGGTACGTTCCCTTAAATGTTCTTTGATTCTGATTTCAAAATTACGAGTTTTTTTTTCCAATATAATATGAAAGACAATCATTACATTTAAGTTTATATATTCCGGAATGTCAATTTATGGTATTTATCTTTAGCGTTTCTCAAAAAATTATCGATATCATTTCTTGTATAAAAGCTGGTTTAATATTAGAAGGGAGATTTTTGCAACATTGAACTGAAAAATTATGAATATACAAAATTTTACGCCATTCTTTATCATTAATATTATTAGAATTGTATGGATATTTAGTTTTTTTATGATGCTATTAATAAAACTTTGTTCATATCCGTTATTTCAACTTCCAAAGCACTTCTTTGATACGAGTGGGACCAGTTAAAAACTTGGGGAAGGGAAGAGTATATATTGTCAAAAGAATATACTGAGGTTTTAAGATATTAATGCGTTAGTATCACGTAACTTATCTATATCACGTGAGATGGCATGTTTACGGTAACGGCAGAGTGGCGGTAATAGATATCCACCCTCAAAACCTTCTACTAGCTACCTTATAATGACATAGAATAACGTAGGAAGGCCTTTGCCAGTAATTGAATACATTTGAGAACACCTGTCGGATTTTAACTTTAACTACGAAGCAAAATTCTGTTCATCTAAAGTAGCAAAAACATTGGAACGGTGAGTTCTGGAATAATCAAATTAGCACACCATGAGCAGTGAATTATCCATTTATCTTTCAAAAGAAAATGTCTTACACGTTATATATATTTTCAATGGTAAAGTAGATAAATAATGGAATTTGAAATTATATTAAAACCAAATCAAAAAGCAATCCGGGTTAAAACCGAGTAGGAAAAACTATATTTATTCATAAAAATAAAATTCAATATAATAAAACAACAGTAAATACATTTTTAATATTTTATTGTATTTCTTGGGCACTGACTATGTAACAATTTCTAGACATTTTTGTTTTGAAAAGTTTTAATTTTTTAATTTGTGCGCGTTAGAAACTTTAGAAATTAACAAAAAAATTAAATCTAAAATTAATTTAGTTAATAAAATAATAGCACCATGTAAATCACCTCTGCTTACGATTTTTCCATGTAATTTTGACTCCTCCCACCCCACCGTCCTCCCCCTCCACCAAATTCCCCCCTACCACTACCCCCGCCTAATTAATTGTGTACTTGTATAGAATTTTTAAGCGAGTTTTAAGTTTGCTCGTTAATGATACGGACGTGTCGAAACCGGTCGCAAAATTTTTTAAAATTAAAGTAACAAATGTACATCGAAAATTAAAACTTTTCAAAACAAAAACATTTTTAATATATTAATAATAATATTGAGGGATTAGTAGGATTTATAGGTCAAATTAGGAATTCCACAGAGCCGAACCCTTTGATATGAAAATATCTGGAGTCGGTGAATTATTTTCCCATTTGGTCTCTGGTAGGTTGACATGTTGTTCTTGTATTGTTTTGTATTTATAATACTTATATAGTGCAATTGCATAACGTGGATTGACTAGATGATCATTTGGGGAAGTGTGTGAAAGGATTTAGTTTTTCCTGTGGGGAAAATTTAACCGGACATTTAAATCTGGTGCGTTAATAGCCTTTATTCAGACAGTATATTACATTACATTATTTATAATATTTATAACACTTATCATGCATCGACTCCCTGTCTACATGTAACAAGTTGACAAAGGCCTCCTCCAACTGTCGCCATTTCTATCTATCATTAGCTACTCTTGTCCATGTACCACCTGTTATATAATATTTACTAATACTATTTTTGGTATTCAGTCTAAGTTACGGATTAATGTATTTTGTTGCCAACCTCTGATAGAAGAGGGCTTTAGAAGAAGAAGCGACATTGAACTAATGTATTTATTGAGCCTTGCCAGTGGTAGTTTTCTCTAAAACTGTGATTATGTCGTTAATTCCCATAAAAAAATAAAACAAGAAAAACCAATATTATAATTTCACAACCTTTTACTTAAACCGCGTTATTCAAATTCCGCCGATAGAAAAAAATTTGCTCCGAAAAATATGCTCCGAAACACGTTTGTTTGTTGTGAAAAAATTCACAATGTTTCTTTAAATGATACTTAAGAAACCGTCCATGAGATTTTTGCTCTATTTTAAACGAGTCGTGTTTTATTAAACATTCTCACAATTTTCGCATCGATTTTATCGCTTTAAATATTAGCGCGCTTCTCTAACATTCGTAATTACATATCTCTATAACTACATATCTAACAGCTTTATGAATCTGTTAGCTGCACGGGTGTGCAGCGACTATGATTTTGTTAGTAGGTATCAAATTTGCACAGAATAGCAAGAACCAATAAAAAAATTGCATATATCGTGTTTTAAATTGATGTTAAAATAAGATAATTATTAATTACCTACTGAAGATTTTATTTGTCATATTAAAACATCGGTTCGGATTAAAAATAAAAATAAACTTTTTACAATCCACATTATTATTATTGTTAGGGCGCTTGAAGTGATATGATATAAATACCTTTAGATCTAGGGAAAAATAAGTACATAATTATGGAAAAGAACAACTATAATTTTTTGATGAACGAAACTTTTCTTCTCTTTTTTAATATCCGAAACTCCCAATGAGAACGGCCACTGAGCCTTAGTAGGATTTTAATTTTCAGCCCATTTTTCGTAATCTTCACTGATGTACCTTGGGTTAGACCGATCTTGTGTATTGAATATCAATGCCTACTTTGAACATGGTATATTGCGAAGAGGTCCGATTGCATCCCCTGAGGTCCTCGGACTACGATCGGTTTTTAATTCGTTTAACGGGATACGTCCAACGATATCCTTCAATTAGATCGGAAAAACTTGCCCATCGCAAAAAACCTAGACACAATTTAATTTTCTAAGTCAATTTGGTTTAAGGCGGTTCATGGACCTTAATTGTATTACCGAGTTAATTTCGTTTTTACAACGGAGTTTCTTTACGAAAATGCCGAACGATGCTTTGTGTCTAAAGTTTTTTGTGGACTTTCTTTTACGAGGTGGTCGATAGACCGGCGGGTAAGACGCTCGGTTAGCCGTCGGAAAAATCGGTTTAATTTCGTAAAATGCGTACGATTCCCTTTTAGAAATAAGTTATACATAATAAACATGTGTGCTCTCAAGATTTAAAAAAATATATATAATATACCTACACCTAAAAAATCATTCAAACAGGAATCACGTAAATTGATTTAATGATATTATTGCATTGGAAGGAAGTAGTTTGTAGGTGTTAAGTTAACATCTATATATTAAAATAATGTATACACCCGAGGTAATTACACCTAAGGGAACGTACCCATACTACGTGACACGTTTAGGGGGGGGGGGGGGGTCTTCAAAATGTCACGCTTGGTACAAATAAACGGCGGCGGGCTTAGGATTTTGGTCACGGGGGGGGGGGGGGGTTAAAAATTGCAAAAAGTTGGTCACGTAGTATGGGTACGTTCCCTAATAACTAATTAACTAGAATTCCAATCGTTAAACACGAAAAACAACAAATATGAGGAAATCCACTTAAATTGAATAAAATCATGTTAATTCCCGTCCCCCAAATTATATGTATGTAAATCATAGCATAAGAAATATTTTTACCAGTCTTAAGATAGCCTTAATAGGAGGAAACCGTTTACAAATAATTCGGGTACTGGTCAGAAATAAATTATATGGAAAAAAGTTAAAAATTGTTTAAAAATATTAAAATAAACAGCTGTTACCTAAGTTAAATTGCTGATTTTTACAACAATTTAAGCCGCCGCTACCCGAATTTCTACCGATTTCTTACATATCTCCCTTAAACACGTTAAGTTTTAACGCTCTTAAATAAATATATGTTATTTTGAAGATAATTAATATTCTGAAGATAATATCTAGACATTCCCCGCGCCGAAACGCAAATTATATAAAATTCCCTCAATAGAAAAAAATCGCAAAGCATGCTCCAAAAATTAATGTAAACAGGTTTGTTTCAGTTATTTTATAAGTAATATGTATGAAAAAATTTACAGTGTTTCTTTAAATGCTGTTTAAGACAACCCTCGCGAAATTTTTGCTCTATTTTAAACGAGTCGTGTTTTATTAAACAGTGGCAGAACCGGCCACACGTTGCTGTGGCTAACGAAACAGAACGCCATTACCCAACCTTTATAAAATCCACATCACCCGCTTGCCAGCTGCCCTCTGTCCGCTGCCTGAATTGAATATTTGAATTTCTCGGCTTTTCTCTACTGTAATAAGCAAGTATTATACATATAAACCTTCCTCTTGAAGCACTATTGGTGAAAACCGCATGATTATACTATGTAATGAAATGATGATGAAATGATAATGATTTTCATAATTTTCGCATCTATTTTGTGGCTTTAAATACTAGCGCGTTCCTCTAACATTCGTAATTTCATATCTCTCCATCTTTTTCTTTTTGGAGCAGTTGCCGGCGCATTATCGCCGAGTTTAAAAGATTAGCCGTCCAATCAGCTTTTTATTTAGACAAGTTCTATTTAGCAACAAAAAACAAATAACATAAAAAATGCATATATGTGCATGATGGGTAGGCATATCGGAAAATAGAAAATGTTGCATGTCATATAAAGAATACTTGTAATTTGTTAAAAGACTAGGAAGTTTAGTAAGATTGAGGTACCTAACTAATAAAATATGAGAACAATAAATATCTTTTCGGTTTCCTTCAAATGTTCGTTGAATGTTTTCGGTACCATTGCCATGAAGGCATTTTATTTCCCTAAAAATAGAAGGATGATAAGGGAATATGTCACTTTTTATGGGTTTTTGAGAGTTTTTCCGACTCCCAAATCGCATTTGCCTGACACGCGATAAACCGTGATAAAAATAATAAATCGATTTTTGTTAAAACGCAAACGATATTTACTCAATTCTGTGAAATGATGACTGAGATATTCTGGAAACGGACAAACAAATAAGACGTACATTCCGATCTTTGTGTGTTATGTAATATTACGAAATTAAGCCGTTAAAATGCAGAATATAACATTAGAACACGTGGACTGTAAGCAGTGCAATTTAATGATTTCTGCTCTAATAAAGGGGGGAATGTCATAATTTATTATATATATATAAATACTATAATTATTAACAAGAAAACTTAAACAATTTACAACAATATTGTATTGACAGTAGACACCACACCAACAAAAACAACACAGAAGGGGAGAAAACAGCACAGTTCACGGGGTTTGAAAGTTTTCTGTTATTTAACTTATATAAGTTCTTCTTTGTATGCCCTATCAGGTCCCCCCGACGTTGGCGATCATTCTTGAAAATGTCCCTCTGTCTTGCGCTGCCCGGAAGAGCTCCTCCACACTTCTAATGCCGGTCCACTCTCGTAAGTTTCGCAGCCAAGACATTTGTCTCCTACCAGGTCCTTGGCAACCCTCTATCTTGTCTTTCAATATTAAATGGAGTAAGTGACTGAAGTATATGACCCAGATATGAAATGTTCCTGATTTTAATTAATGTAAGCAGTTATCTATCTGCTCTAGCCCGCCTGAGAATTTCTGTGTTGATGATCATGTCGGTCCATGGAACCTTGAGCATTCTCCGGTGAAGACACATTTCAAAAGACTCTAACCTGTTCATGGTATTTACTTTCAAGGTCCACGTTTCACATCCATACAGCAAGACCGACCACACATAACCTTTTAGCATTCTTTGCCTTAGTTTTAAACTGATATTGTCATCGCAGAAGAGGGATTTAATTTTAATGAACGCGGTTCTTGCTGCTTCAATTCTGCACCTAACCTCTACATTTCGGACAAGAGTCTCCGTGAGAATACTGCCGAGGTATCTAAATCTTTCCATCTTTTCGATATTGCGACCATTTGTTCTAGCCGTCCAAATGTCATCCATTTAGTTTTATTGACGTTGATTGTTAGGCCCATGTCCCAATGCTCACCAGCATTATTAACAAGATATATAGGTACCTAATCATAATTTGGGAGGAGGGTATGGGTACCGCTGCCCCGAGAATTATTTATTGGATAACCAACACCCCTGCCATAGGTCACCCCAAGTGGTTCGCTACGTTTGAGACTTGTGGACTTGGTTCACGGGGTTTGTCTAGGTCTTGGCAGCTATTTCCCACATTCAGCGAAAATGGTTGAGGTAGACTTAATCTAGACCTCTCTAGCCCGATTCTCCCGAGCCATCGCCTTGCACCTCAGAGGGAGTGATAGATTCATACGTCCGTCACTCCTGGGCACATTGACCCCAGATTCTTACGCACCCTTCATACTTTTTTTTCAAAATATCCTCTCCTTGCTTTCACTAAAAAGACTCTCCACATATCACCCCAAAGATGTTAGGCTCTGAGGATTTTTTTCCGCACAATATCTATACAAATGTACATATAGATACCTACCTAAAACAGGTATGTCTTTTGTAATAATAAATCACACAGTAGCAATAAAATTCGCACACGGTTGGAAAATGAGATCTAAAACATGTACATACTAATTAAATGGTACCCAATTCAATTACAGTTAAATTAATAATACAAATAAATGTTCCCTTGCTTTTAGGAATTCAAAATCTTCTCAATTATTATTCATATGGCGAACACGTCACTGTGTGCAAACTAGCTAACGTGTGAATCAACACATACACGTTTGAATCAACACATCCACGTGCCTCGTCTCCTAGATATCATTATAACACTGTGAGGCGTAATCTAGGTAATACAATTAAAACCCCTTTGAATACGGGAGCGCTTAAAGCCGGGGGTACTTAAAATAGTCTGCTGCCGTCTTGCCTGCTAAGTGCCGGCGGTTATTGGCACTTACATCACATATCAGTCGTCTAATCATAGGGATGTACGCCCCACAGCATCTATGAATGAAACATGATACCCCAATGAAATCATAACCGTGTGAAGCGTTTTTCGTAGATATTTACATATACAAATACGATACGATATTATAAATTAGTGATTGCTTGTATTATATGATAACATTCGTTATAATCTACTCTTTGATACGTCAATTCAATACCCGAAAGTGATACTTTATTTTTTATTTATTTATTTATTTAACGCCCAATGGGCTTTTACATTTTGGTAGTACAAATGATTCATGACAGATTATTTAACACATACAGAATAATAAAAATAAAATTTGATAAAAAAGCACTTTACGCCACTTTCACCAATACAAACCGAGAGCATAGAAAATAATTATACGGGGTGTTAGTGGACGCATTTCACTTACTTTAACCAGCGATTCCTGACATTATTTGCAAATTTTAAAAAAAAATTTCTCCGGTGACATTTTTGATTTTTTTTCTTAAGGCTCCGCAACCGGGCTCAAAAAGAAGAAGATGGAGAGATATGAAATTACGAATATCAGCGGAGCGCGCTAGTATTTAAAGCAACCAAATCGATGCGAAAATTGTGAAAATGTTTAATAAAACACGACTCGTTTAAAATAGAGCAAAAATCTTGCGGGGGTTGTCTAAAACAGCATTTAATCACTGTGACTTTTTTTATACATGGATATAATGGATGTAAATGGATGTAAAATAACATGGATGTAAAATAACTGTACAAACGTGTTTATAATAATTTTTGTAGCAAACCTTGCGATTTTATTTTAAATAATAAGGGAATTTTAAATAATTTTCGTTTCGACGCCGGGAATGTCTAGATATTATCTTTAAGAATAACATATATTTTTTTAAGAGCTTTAAAACTTAACGCGTTTAAGTGAGATATGTAAGAAATCGGTAGAAATTCGGGTAGCGACGGCTTAAAAAACATAAAAAAATAGTAGGTGCTGGACAGTTGGCGGCGGGGTAAAGATTGGAGGGTTACTCGGCTGAGTAGCAGTGACGACATGTGGGGATTCTTTTTGTTTCATTTTGAAAAAAAAATTAAGTCATCGAAAAAATCGCCGTAGACCAAAATTTCATTTACGTTATTTATTCCAAATAATGTCAGGAATAATTTAATATAACTATATTAAAGTTAATAAAAAACGCGTGGTGATAAAATTCATTTAAATAATTTAAAAGCAAAATAAATGTGTAAAAAAATCTGAAATGTATTATTTTATAAGATCGTAAATAAATCGACAAATTGAAGAATTTTCGTCACAAAACACGGATTTTTTAATGATTTCGTTTGAACTAAAATTAAAATTCTGAGAAGTAGCTTTCCTAGTTAATTCATTGATTTATTTAACTGCATGATTATATCATTTGAAATGTATATTGTATAACACAACATTTTGTTTGAAAATTTAATAAATCTGTCAACGACCGACGGTATAACATTATAATAATAAAAATAAATATATTTAAAAAAAATTATTAAAATAATTTTACTAGATAAACTAACAATCTATCTAAATCAATGTATACATTTTTGTAGAAAAGAGTCGATACGTTTAGATTCTAGATCCTCTAGAATGATTAAAAAATGACATATTTCCGGTTGTGTCTCGTTGTTCCCTGTTAATTTTGGTGGTCGTCGGTCGTTTCCGAGCGATTCCAGATCGCTAATGAACCAATAACAGTTTAAGTTAAATTAGTGGACTAACAGTTGTTTGTTTAGTGGTGACCTGCAGTCACGCTCAGGAAGGATGACAAGTTACTAACATTATCGATGTGCTTGTGCTTCGAAGTCAGGTAAACTCAACGGAAGTACTTGTTAAAATATTAGACAGCCAACTTACACTTATTTCGTTTGAAACTCGCAATTGGGAACTCTGAGAAAGCTAGAGTTTGTGTACGTGTGTTGAATGAATACACAGGAAGAGAGAGTCTTAAGCTAATGCCGTGAAATTCGGAAAAAATCGTAATCCACAAAGCACGTCGACGTAAATAAATAATAAGGGTAGGTGTGTAATTTAGTTCCAGGGAGAAAGTGCTCTCTGACATGGATTTCATTTTAGTACAGCTCTGTAATCATTTAAAAGCCTTGTACAAGCGTACAATTCGCTGGAACACGAAACAATCCCGTCCTGCGAATAGGAAAGTGCCTGCATTAGTGGGGGAATTGGGTCAACTTATTTGTAACGTGTCACGCTGCGTTGTATTACCTGCTGGAAAAATGCTAAAATGTTACATTTAAAGTATAGAAGAAATAGAAAAGCTCAAGCGGGACGCTGTTTTCCATGGAAATATTAATTGCAAAAGGCGATGTTAATATCCACAGTTACGTGAAAAGCTAGGTACAATGAAATTTGTCTTCAGTCTTACAGAATTTTAATCAATAAATGCATTATGAAGGTAAAAAAATTCTACTTGTTATTAAAAATAAAAGATTTTATCATACTTTTATGAATATTTAGGTATTATCTAAACATACTACTCTTTTTAATTACTTTTATTTCTCTGAATTTTATTTTACTATATTTTTCTTTCTTACCTGTGTTCCTTTGCTTTCGATTTTATTTTAAATTTTAACACTGTACCATCTTTACTCTTATTTATAAATTTACAATGTATGTAGTACGCCAATTACGTATGGCTCAGCGGCTCACGTTTGCATCTTGTTCCGACAAATTCCGAATTGATCCGAAAAAAGTCGATCGGTTGTTTTATTTCACTTGTCGTCTGCTCGTAAACAAAAACAAGTTAATTTTAAGGATAGAGTGTGATTGATTAGTGATTAACACGAGTAAATAAAATTCTAGTGAAATTTGGACTTATTTTACACTTTGCGACGCTGAACGAACTAAATGCAAGCTGTGTAACAAGAAATATTCTAAAAAAGGAAGAACTACATCGGTTGTGAGAAATCATTTGAAGGCAATGCATAAAACAATGTTTTCCGAATTAGAAAAGTGTGAAAAACGAAAACAGGATGCATCTAAAACACTTGAAGTGGCATCATCTTCCCATCAAAGTACCAGATCATATATGAAACAGTGGGATATCGCTTCAAGAATGTGTCAATAAAACGAAACAGTGGGATAATAAATCTATGAAGTCATTGGCCGTTGATAATTCAGTAGGTTCCTAAGTGAAATGGTTGCCTTGGAAGACTTGCCATTTAGTTTCGTGGAAAGTGTTGGATTCGTAAGACTTATCTTTTGAAGCATTTGTGTTCATCCTATAATTTAAAGTCTCGTCTCTTTTTTCTGATGTCCATATTCGCATTCGCAAAGTTCGAGCGAATGTTTTGCGAATATGGACATCAGAAAAAAAGAGACGAGACTTTAAATTATTGGATGAAATATCAAAAATATGCGAATATTCGCGAATGCGAATTTTCGTTACATCACTAGTATGTACTTATACTCTCTATGGGATGTAAGGGATTGCACTTACCTCCCCAAATCCTGGAAAAAAGACCATATCATTAATAGATAATTTTGATTTAATCAATCGAATACTTTGTGTTAAACCGCGGAATTTAACAAGCTTTATCACTTTTATCAGGACAATTACAGTAACTAAATAATGACACAGAGTTATCGGGTTTATCTATAAAGATATATAGAGAGAGTGAATAGTGGAAGGGGGGGGGGGGGGGGGGCAAAGTGGAAAACTTAACTTCAGTGTACAGATTAATTAAGAAAAATATATTTTTTTTAGTTTTTCAAAGTTTATTAAAATAAGAAACTTACATATTTTTGCTAATTGAAAAAAATAATACTAAAAGAGAACAGTTTTGGTAATGGAGACCCAGTTTTGAAAACTTAACTTTTTTCCACTTTGCCCGCATAGCAGAGCAAAGTGGAAACGTGGAAAGGGTAAAGTGGAAACATATAATATAGAACAATAAAATACAGAATATGATAGGATGATTCCTCTAATGGGATTGGCAATTAAAGCAGGTAAATTTTCCATCATTCCTATATCGACACACAGTTCATGTGCCCATTCTTGACAGACTTTACATTGAATCAATTCTTCAGTTGGAGGATCAATGTAAATTTCTTTGCAAAACATGCAAAGTGTAAAATGTTGTTGTTTTGATGTGCCAGGCTGAGGTTGAAAATAAATTCTCTTCGAGAAAATGGTTTCTCATCTTTCTTGCAGATTTTTTGTTTTTTTGAAATTTTCTTTTTCTGTTCCATTTTCTCAATTTTTATTTTCTTTTGTATTTTTTTACTTTCTGCTGTCTTTCCTTGATAATTTTCATCTTTTTGGCTACTTTTTCTACCAATTGATATTTGTTATATTAGAGTAAAACTGGATATCTCACGAGTGCGGGCAAAGTGGAAAGGTTTCCATTTTGCCCTCACATACAACTTTCTACTTTGCCCAAATGGTGTGAAAGGAACAAAAAAATATATATATCGAAAAATCGTATCAAAATATCACAGACGTATTAAAATAACGTTGGACAATACTATATGCAATGCAATAATAAATAGCATATAACTAAATCCTCACCTTTAAATGAAAAATTAACCATTGAAGTTTGAATGTTTTCATAAGGAATCTGCACAAATCACTCCACATACACGTGCACCGCGCTGGGTCGCCGCAGCCGTGCTAAATTTCATCAGGGGCACAAGGGCGACATGCGACTTGCGGTAAGTGAGCGCAACGGGGGGGGAAGTCGCTATTTTTTGTTTTATGTGAATTTTACACTTTGCCCGCCCCTTCCACTTTGCCCCCCTTTGCCCTATATAATACAATAGAGAATGCATATCATTTTAGAAGAACCAAAATTTTGCTTCTTCAAACACAGAAAACTTATTATGTGGCACCATTTTATTTCTAAATTAATAGAAAACTTAGTTTTAACCACTAACCAAAATATTGTTTACAAAACACCAACATGTTTCGTAAGCAATGCTTACTTCATAAGGGTTTATTACTTGAAATTGATAACAATAATGGTTGACATTAAAATTTCTGAAGTTCTGAAACATCTATTTTTAACGAATGAGAAATGAGACAGGACACCATATTTTTTTCAATCCAAAACTCGAGTTGAGTCGGGAAGTGAAGTGAGTATAGGTATAAAGAGTTTCCTAAAACGGGCTGATCATGCTTAAAATAAAACGACCCATCGTTAGTTTCCAGAACAGGCTAATAATGTCGGCAGATTCGTTCATTTTTAAAGAATAAAGCTTCCTTTTTACGTTTTCAGGGCGTATTAGTTTTGTACCGAGAAAACGCGATATAAATGATAATAAACGTTGTTTTAAGACTTTGAGAGAGAAGAATGTAGAATGTAGGCCAGCTAGCACAGCGGAAACAATTTAAGAACATCCATTGTAAACACGGGGACTAAGTAATATTAACGAGATGGCATCCATTTACATTTCAGTCCAAGCCCCGCGGGGAAAAATAATTACAAAAACATATTTAGAGACTAGCTGGTACCCGGCATGCGTTGCTACGCCATTTAAGCCGCCGCTACCCGAATTTCTACCGATTTCTTACATATCTCCCTTAAACACGTTAAGTTTTAAAGGTCTTAAAAATATATACGTTATTCTTGAAGATAATTCCCCGCGCCGATAAGTAAACTATTTTAAATTCGCTCGATAGAAAAAAATCGCAAAGTATGCTCCAAAAATTATTATAAACACGTTAATTTAAGTTATTTTGCAAGTTATATGTATGAAAAATTCACAGTGTTTCTTTAAAAGCTGTTTAAGACAAGCCTCGCGAGATTTTTGCTCTATTTTAAACGAGTCGTGTTTTATTAAACATTTTCACAATTTTCTCTTCGATTTTGTCGCTTTAAATAGTAGCGCGCACCTCTAAAAATTTTAATTTCATATCTCTCCTTCTTCTTCTTTTTGAGCCCGGTTGCGGCGCCTTAATAAAGAAATTGTTTCTCCCTGCGTGTCCTTTCCCATTCGTCCCGTTCCCCATTATCTCCCGCGTTCTCTTCCCCCTCTCGCGTTCCCGCTCCACCTTCTCTCTCCCCACTCCACTCCCCCCTTCCCCCGTCCCGCGAACCCCCCTCCCGAGTTCCCCTCCCCCCTCCCGGGTTCCCCTCTCCCACGCTGTTTTCCCTCCCCCCTCCCCCCTTCTTGCGAACCCCTTACCCAAATTCCCTCCCCCCTCCTGCGTTCCATACATTCATTTCCTTTACATTCACTTTTCAAACAGCTCACTCTTTTTATTTTTTTTTACATGTGCTCCACACAGGAGGCCCTGAGGAAAATAATTTCACTGAGGGCCTATGTCATCTTTGGGGATGCTGTATGAAGGGTTTTTTGTAGGGAAAGGAAGGAGAGGAGAGTTCTGGGAAGGAACAGGGTTTAAGGGGTGGGTAGTAATCTGGGGTTCAGTGTGTCCTGGTCATCCATCTCCAAGACCTAGGCAAATCTCCTCCCATGAACCCGGACACCCCTGCTAAATCACCAAACGTAGCGAACCACTTGGGGTGACCTATGGCAGAGGTGTTGGTTAAATAAATAAATTGAATACCTCCCAAATTGCCACCTATTGCAATTTTTGTATGCAAATTTCATAATTCCAGAGCTCACAAGTAGTTTTATGCAAACCTTGTCCTGACAATAACGAACACAAAAAAAAATAATTATCCAATTTGGTGCAGTAGTTCGGAAGTAATGCGCATACATGTATTTTGGCGATTCATTTTTATTTATATAGAAGAATAAAATAGAAGATAGAAGAAGAAGATGATAGGAGATACATATTAATTACGACGCCTGAAATAAAATTTCCCGCAAATATATCAACATAGATACCAAGACAACGATTTGCTTTGCCTGACGTTATCAATAACTCGCTTTTATAAGGGACAATAAACGTATAATAAATATAATATATTAATATTTATAATTTCATAACACAAGAGCTTACCATTATATAAAGCTTATGTTAATGGCATATAATGTAGGTTTCCATTGGTGAAAGAATTTTTAAAATATTTTTAGTGGTTTAGGCGTGAAAGCGTAACAAACAAACACCCACTTTTACATTTATGATATTAGTATAGATAGCTGTTCCATTTAAGTAACAATAAAAGAATGACCGATTTAATAAGAAAATTAATTAAAAGAAAAAAAGAGGCTCCCAATTCAAAGAAAAGGGTTCGTTTCGAAATGGCGATTTCGTCAAAGAAATTATTATCCCTAGGATGCTGGCAATTAAAAGATACAGATTTTTTTTCAAAATCTGGGCAAAATATTAATTTATTTCACTGATTTGAATACGGATGGTCGGGCGTTTTATTCAATTTTAAAAAGCGAATTGAAAAGCAGCCGCGTGCAAAAATAAACAAGACGAACAAAAATTAAAACTGGCTATTTACGAAAATAATTCCGAGAAAAACTTATTGCCCGGGGAGACGAAAATAATACTAAACGAGAATTCAAATTTGACGCGCGAAATTGACTGGAAACATCGGGCGACGGAATCAAGTGGCACCCGCCATATTAATTAAAATTTAGAACGAAATTATGAAAATATTAAATGTTGATTTCTTCTAATTAACAAAATTCTGGCGTTTAAAGATGCTGTAACATAACCACACATTTGAATGTATTATGATTTGTTCTAAAATCGGCGTTTCGGTGTTGCCGCAGCAATGAAAAATTTAGATAAAATATTTTATTAAATTTCTGGAATTCGGTACCTATTCCGGCACAAGTTTAACGTTCAGTCAATCGCTTTAATTAATTATTAGAAATTATGACAAGCAGAATACTGAATCATTCAATTTTACACAGTAAGTAGTTCCCTAATTTTACATACATAATATACGAATCTACAATCAAAATGATTGATGCTCGAAGTTCTGAGACCATTGTTTAATAATGCTTGTAATTATAAGTTTAGATTTTTTTCAACAATACAAAATTATTGTAATGTTTTTTTTCCTGCAGAAAGACGTTGTAAGAATTTGCTTCAGACCAGCGTCAATTTGGCATTTTATTTAAAATGTGTCTAGTTATTTAGATACAATCACTGAGCGCAGCTAATCACAGAGCACAGCTTTCAAGAGAAGTTTCGAATCTAAATGGTTGTTTCTTACTATGGCGGATGATTCCAGAGTGGAAGATACTTTAAGTATCACTTAGGTGAAAGACCACCGTTTACAATCACATTATGAATGACCTGTCAGTGGCACAATCGTCATCGCGTTTGGGTCCCGCCCTGCCGTTAGTTCAATTCCTCGACTGTCTAAGTCCTCCATTTCGATACTTGCAACATTTTCCGCTTACAATGTAGTAGAAGATTTAAAAAGTTATTCATAAACCGGGAATGTTTGTCTTTCTTCTTAACGAAAAATAATCGAAATTTTGCTTGATATGGCGTTAGCTGTGTTTGGTGAATCTGATATGAAGAGCCAGGCACATCTCATTTCCATCTCTAATAGCCTCACAACATACCCCAATTGGGGATCCCTCTGACTCCAAATGGTTGTAAGCAAAGATATTGAAATATAAGAGATGTGCTATCCGCAGTTTTTGCTGGATGGGACTGCGCTTCCTGGTGTCGCCGATTTTGTTTACCAATTAACGAATAAACTATATGAACGAATTCTTTCCGTATTCAAACTATATTCTTAACCAATAGTAAAGCGCACCTTAAAAAAAATCAACGAAATGAACAAATTATTTTCATATGCAAACTACTCCAAACTACGCCGACAGTGGCACGGACATCGTAGCATATTTCTTTTGTATTTCAATATCTTTGGTTGGAAACAATTAGGATTTTGCGCACATTCAAATAAAAAAGGCGGTACCTACTGAGATTAACTTGCACTCCGGAATGAGCCGCAAATGTGACATTTAAAAAAAATTATATTAAATAAAATATGCCGTTCAAGTAAAAAAAAAAACCAGAGTGTGTAGTTCACAGGCGGTAGAAGTGAAACCTTCATAATACTAAAATAGACAAGAGTGGGGAGGCTTTGAAGCACCGCACAAATAGGAGACCGATTAGTCTATCTCCTCTCACAGGCTAAATCCTATAGATGTATTTTTTTAGTGTCGCTATTTTTTGCTTCATCGAGTTTCAAATCACAACGGTGCTGAAGAAGTTTTCACTTCAATAAAACGTTATTTATTCGCGCTGGATTTCGAACCCACTACTCCTGAATCCAGGGAAGGAATCAGTTCTGCCAAGCAGAACATTATTAGTATATAAACACAACAGAACATGATTTAAATAGTTACTTTGTTTAGATTGTTTTCCACATTTGTACCGCAATGCGAATACGAGACCATTTAAAAATAGCTATCTCTTGTAAAGCAATAACTTGACATCATGAACTGTGAGGGCTGATTGTATCACTTGCGATCCGTAGATAAATGTGAAATATCGCCAGAAAGTGCAAAGTAATAAGAAGAAATGGACTCTGGGAAAAGCGATGAATCTGAAGATTTGGCCCGTGCGCCAAACGTATTGCAAGAGTGGGCGGCAAATGGCAACGAAGGGCGGCATTATTCAATGTCGGGCTGCGCTCGTGGAGGAGGGAATTTCCCAACCCCTGTTGCAAATTTTAACCCTATATATTTGGGAGGGCGGGAAACGTATTGGTCACTGTCGTAAATTAGAGAAATCCAGTAATGCATGTGATTGTGATTATAAATCAGGGGAATGGTTTAAACAAGAAAACAGGCTCGCAAAATGTTTTCGTTTCATGTGGTACCAAGAATATTTGCCGTACCAAGAATATTTTGACCACATTATAAGAATATATTAATGAAACAATTTAACTTTGTTTGAACCACTTTTATTCGAGAAAATCCGATTAATTACTAAGCTACGGAAATTGGGTCACTTTTTCGAGTTGAATCTTGCAATCATATATAAAGCAGCCAATAATATGTGCGATAAGAAAATGAAGATAATGTTGATAGTTCTTAATCGAAGTATGATACAGTTAAAAGTGACCGAATTGAATATTGGTTCCGTAGTTCAGTTGGTATAGCTCTTGCCATGTAAGCAAAAGGGTCCTGGGTTCGAGTCCCAGTGGAACCAATATCTTTTCTTATTTTTCTGTCTCCAGATTTTCGATTGAGTTTTGCTAATATTGTCTTCATTTAATTTTTTTTTAAATAGCTCGACTTCACTAATTTCCACTTCCAAAATTTGCATTCATTAACTCGTTCAAGAAAAAAATTAAATTCAAATGGATTTATTTAAAAAGGAGCACAAATAAAAACGAATCCATCCTTCAAACAAACTGAAAAACTTTGTCGAGTAAGAATGCTTTAAACGATGTTTAAATTTGATGGGAACATGCTGGTGGTGTTCGATGTTACGTGGTAGGTGATTGCATACATACATACATTGCCTTGTAATCATGTATTGAGTTTTCTTCGGGAAGAATTTTTACCATGACTACTTTGCCTTAGATCTACTCTGTCTGCCGAGCCATGTAAAGAATGTATACATTATTGGCGTGTGTATTATTTTTAAAAATCATTTTCGGAAGCATTACTTGAGAGAACGCCTAAAGATATTACTAACGATATGAGAAAAATAATTTAAAATAATTTAAAAAAAAATTAAACCAATTGTAAATGTGAAGAAGGTAAAATAATAAGTGATAGAAGAATAAGTGCGGCAAGCAGTGTATTGCGTCCTCTCTACAGCTCAGTGATAAGAAAAACCGAGCTCAGCATCAAGACAAAGATGGCAGTGTTTAAAACGGTATACCGCCCGACGCTCACTTACGGCCACCAGACATGGATGCTAAATGAACGAACACGCACTAGTGTCCAAGCTGCCGAAATGAGGTACTTGAGAGGAGTGGCAGGGGTTACGAAATGGGATCATATAAGAAACTCGATGATCCGAGATGATCTAAACATTGAACCACTGCTATTCTTCATAGAAAAATCGCAACTGAGGTGGCTTGGGCATGTACTAAGAATGTCTGATGACAGAATTCCAAAGAAGATACTGATGGGCTCTCCTCACGACACTGCCTGCAGAGAGCATAGGTTTGAGCGAACTAGCGCTGTCTCGTTTGTTAAAGTGCGGCTAGAAAGAGACGCATGCAGGGACTCTCTGCGGCATGGAGTCCCTGCATGCAGTGTCGTGAGGAGAGCCCATGAGTGCGATTCCAGGGGGTAGACGTCCAGTGGGCCGCCCCAGACACAGTTGGGCGAGGCAACTCCAGAAACTGTGTGAGGAGAGGATGGGGCTACCATGGACAGAGGCCGAACAATCAGCACAAGACAGGGACGTACGGAGGAGCCTTGTCGATGCAATGGGTCCCCGACCCGAATAGGATAAGGGGAAGAAGATGATAATTTATTTTTATTTATTTATTAATCTTAAGTTAGCTCACATCTTTGTGTGTGCTAATATTTTATATAGATATAAACATTTACATTGGTTGGCAAACATAATAATTCTTTAAATATTACACATAAATAAAGACATTAATAATTGAGGTAGACATACTTTCGTAATTCTTTCTTAAATTTATTTATATTTTCTATGTCAGTAATTTCATTCGGGATGTTGTTATACAGTTGGACGGCCTGGTACATCAGAGATTTCTGGGTGCTTGATTTTTTTCTTGTCGGCAGTCTAATTTGCTTTGAATTTCTTGTCCCGTTTCCGTGTGTTTCGTTATTATAATGTATTTTTCTTTTTAGTTCCTCAGACATCATCCCCATGCTAATTTTATGTAAAAAAATAAGTACATTCAAATACACAGTTTGCTTCACCGTCAACATATTTAGCTCTTTTAGCATGTCTCGTATCCGTGTGTATATGTTGCGCTTAAGTATTATACGCATTGCTTTATTTTGCAGTATTTGCATTTTTTTTCATTTTCTCTTCATTGCAGAGAAAAATAATACTTGAGCAGTAATTAAAGTGTGGTGATATAATTGTATTATATATTATCTGGAATGTTTCTTTATTTACTTTGTTTCTGATTCTACCAAGAAATGATATATTTTTTGAAATTTTTTTAATTGTGCAATCTACATTTTTTGAGAAGTTCAATTTTGAGTCTATGATGACACGAAGATATTTAATTTCTTCCGCTTTTTTGCGATTTCTCCATTTATAGAAACCTTTGGTTGTAGAAGTTAAATGGTTTCTGAGAGGCCTAAAGCAATGATATTACGCAGAAAAGTAATTATGTTTACATTTTGATAATAAATTATGCATTAACATCCATCGCGAACGATATAATTAAAGTATGAATTAATCAAAGTATTAAAGTTTGCAAGGAGCGCAGCTTTCAGAGGGCGCCATGGTTTCTGGTAGTTACTCGTTACGGTGGCGGTGTTGGAGTGGAGTTTGATTTAATTTACGCGATACGATGAATAGGAGCACAGGAAGGAGAGGAGATAGAAAATAACGATAAGAAGTTTATTCAATTTTAATTCTACGTTAGTTGTTAGTTTAGCCCGGGCTTGAATGTTGCTAACGATTTATTGTTCGGGGAATACTTGCTTCTGATTAAGGTTCACGGAATTAACTGTTTATGAGAGTAGTCAAAGAACGATAAAGTTTAACGTAATAAAAAAGATTACTTTGATATTAAAAACAAAAGCTATGGAAGATTTTTCATAGCCCGTGTAATGTTCATAATTTTTTTTAAAGATAAACATAAAATTTAATTTCGTATTTTTTGTGATTTTCTGAAGCAAAAAACGAATTTTGAAGACCGATGACCGATTACTACTAGCAGTTAAAAACCCGCTCCGTTGGTTTTTGCTGCTAGGCCCTGCGGGCGGCTTTTAGTTCCCCTTCACCCAGTTTGAGTGTAGGTGACCATTTTATAAATTCAATAAGAATTGGTTCCAAAATTTGCCAGTTCCTCGGATCAACTGTGATCCAGTGACAGCTAGTCACCGAGTTAAAGTAACCATGACCGGAATAATACTTAAATTCGATAAATCCGTAGTACTTATACTTAGGGAAAAAACGTCCACATGCGAGATGCTGACGGAAGTAGCGACATCTTGTGTCGAATTCTTGAATTCGAAACCAAATTATAACAGTAGTTTTGCGTGATATTCCACGTACAATATTATATATTATTTATATATTATGTTATTTGTGGAACGGCGCGTATGGCGTGGCGTCCGACATGCACTCGTAGGCCTCGTAGCTGGGTTCTGAAATTCTACCACGCAGACGCTACGGTAATAATACTGTTCAATAAGGATGTAATATTACGTAACCGCTTTCCAAAAGCCAACGATCAAATTATATGTACTTCATTATAATTTTATTTCTAAACACTAGCATGAGGAGTTTAAAAAATATTTCCAAATATATTCTTCAATTTGGGAGGCGGTTATGGTATTTTGCGTCTGCCCACCAGCTGCATGGCAGGCCCGATCGAGAGAGAATGGTTGAGGGAGTCACTTTGACTTCTCCAGCCGGACTCTATCGGAATATCGCATTGCACCGCAGTGGGAGGGATGGATTCATACGTCCGTCACCCCTGGACACACTAACCCCCAGATTCCGACTTACCCCTCATACTTTTTTCCTTCCCAGAACCTCCTCTCCTTCATTTCCTAAAAAGCCCCTCCACACAGCATCCCAAAAGTTGACATAGGCCCTTAGGGGAATTATTTTCCTCAGGGCCTCCTGTGTGGAGTTATTGTAAAAAAAATACGAGTGTGCTTTAGACCACACAACTGAAGTAAAACGTCTGCTCCATCTATATGATAGGAAGAGAGAAAGAAAATGTGCGCACACGCTGCTCTCTCTTGCTACTACAGTGTGATACGGACAATAGGCCTGCACTGCGTAACGTAACTAGCTATGAGAGAAAGAGAGAAAAAATGTGTGCTCGCACCTCTCTCTCTTGCCCCTACAGTAATATACAAAACGTACTTCCTCTCAACTACGTTCGCCTCGCTTTTCGTAACGCTCTCGTCACGCATTCGTAAGCTTACTCCCCAAGTCAAGCGTGCGTAAAGAAGTTTTACTTTAAAAAAAAAATTCAACAAACTGTTAGCCAATACAAAGTTTTAATCACACAAACGTAACTAGTGGCAATTTTTTTAATTTTTTTTATTGTAATATAAAAAATATGAGTTACATAATATACACATATATTTTATAAAATATTAAATTAAAGGTAGTTTCTGGTCATGTATACCTTATCAGAAAATACAAAATACCGTGTCATCAGCGTAAGAGATTAATTCACCTTTAATTTCCTGTCGGAAAATGTCATTCACGTATATTAGAAATAATAATGGTCCGAAATATACTATATATTCTACTGTGTATTATTATAATAGAAATAATAATACACAGTAGAATTCTTGAGCCATTCGGGTTTAATCACATAAAAGAGTTATGCTCAAATTGTCCGACAGAAGAATTTTCTCTGACTTGGTATTTCTATATAAAATTCTAAATGATTTAGTTGATAGTCCGGTATTGCTAGAATTGATAAGCTTCCGGATTCCACAACGTAATACTAGAAGTCAAGATTTATTTCAGTGTAGAAATTCTGGAACTAACTACCATATGTATTCTTCTTTGCCCAGAATACTAATGGAGGGAAACAATTATACCAAGTCAGTGGACATCTTCAATGTATGTTTAAACAAATATAAAATATTGTTACTGAGACAGTTCAGTTATGTACATTGAATGCTTTGTATTTTCTTATTATTCATATGTAATGTAAAAGCCCCGAAAAAGGGCGTTAATCAATAAATAAATAAATAAATAAATTTATAAAGATTGTATGAAGATTCTCAGCTATTTCTATGCCGTTGAACTCAAAGAATTAGCGTGAGAAATTAAATTTTAACGGCGTAAAACAAATTAAATCTTTATGTGCTTACATGAATTCATCTAAATAATCTTTGAGGAAAGCAGGAAACGTGATACCTAGCAAGAAAATAAAGATAAAACTATAGAAGGGTTTATTAAAATTTCCAATTAAGAACGTTTAACCAGCCAGATCGTGCAGGGCGGTTACAACGAGAAAGATTAATTATTCTCCGTACCAGCTTTTTAAAATTATAACCCAACATCGATTTTATTTCATTCCAAATTTGCTTTAATTCAATATATAATTCAATAATTCAATAATTCAATACATCCAAAAATGCTGAAAGACGTGGTGATAAAACTATTAAAATAATGTACTTTTTGTAATTATTTTTAGTATTTATCATTTTTCAATAATGTCTAAGTTAAGGCTCTGCAACCGGGCACGAAAAGAAGAAGATGGAGAGATACGAAATTAGATAGAGCCATAGACATCCAAATTCAATAGACCAGAAATAACAGGTGAGGGGAAAAATCAACTATGGCGGTACGAAGAGGGGAAGATGACTGTGATTGGTTGAAAAATTAATCTGACAGTATATAGGCATCTCGCATTATAATATCGCCATTTAGTTCTTAAAAATAACATCTGCTTTTTAATGAATAGACCTTTTTATGTGGGAGCGCGAATTGCTCGCTACGTTATTAACATATTTGCGAAGTCTGAATAAGCAAAGTAAAGTTCGCATCTTTTCACAGACAACTATTTGGTTGCCGTATTTAGTTAAGACACTTTTACAAATGTTCCATAATTTACCTTCCCCTGTAACCAGCGACGAACACATTCGAGAACCGCCCACATTCGTGATGATTGACAGATTTTAGGGTTATCACAACCGCTCTGTTGCTATATAATTACATAGTATAAAATGAAGTCACTCAAAATGTATGTGCGCATTGATCTTTTAAAATACGCAACGGATTTTCATGCGGTTTTCACCAATAGATAGAGTGATTCAAGAGAAAGGTTTATGTGTATATTACATGCTTATTATAGTAGAGAAAAGCCGAGAAATTCAAATATTCAATTCAGGCAGCGGGCAGCAGGCAAGCGGGTGGTGAGGATTTTATAAAGGTTGGGTAATGGCGTTGTGTTTCGTTAGCCACAGCAACGTGTGGCCGGGTCTGCTAGTTAATAAAAATAATGTAATTATCTCTTTTAATTAAAATTATTTTACCTAAATTATTTCACACGTTATTTAATTACAATAATACGTAGCACGTAGCAGTTACATTATTATTTGCTCCTTTTTGTAGATACTCTTAGTATCGCCCCAACTGCTTGAAATGGCTTTAGGCGTGTTTAGTGACCAGATTTACATAGATAGGTACTTCTCACCACCACATCGACGCATTGTGTATAGGCAACAACTTCCCCCCTCCCCCCTAAACCTCCCGACTTATCTGGGTTCTGCAAATCGGATCGTGCGTAGCCAGGAGTGGGGTATTAATTGGAATATTTTGACGACGAAGGTGCTTTTTATTTATTTTTTGGGTATAATATTTTTTGTTTAGCTACATTTAAGCATATATCAGCAGAAACTTAGTAAAACAGTATTATATACCTACACCGACACAGTAACAGTATTCTCAGACTATGCATAATATTGTTTAAAGAAATAATATTTATATAATATATATAACTTCCATTAAATTATTTCTTACATTGTCTATGGACAATGGAAGAAGTGAAAAGAAAAAGACAAAAAGGGTTAAGGATAACATTATATTTGTGAGAACAGCATTCAATAAACAACTTACAGAGGTTTAAATAACGTACAAAAATAACAGCACAGCTTAAGAGAAAACAACATAACATGTACAGGAGTTATATTATCGATGCTAAAAACAGTACAATAATAACAGCTGAATATATTAAAAAGATGAGCCAACATAGTAAGAAGGTATTAATCTGTTGACTGTGATGATGGCCGTGAGCACTCATTCTCGTTCCAGCACTCAGCAATACCGTAAATACGAAACAACGCGCTTACCTAACACGTGGTCCGCTGAGACGTGACAGTGTGATCCAAAGATAATATAATCGGTGGCGACGTGCGTTAGAAAAATATTTTATTTTAAATTTTGATTGATAAAAAATGTCATCGGACAGAAAAATGTCACATACATTTTTCATTCCAAACATGCTCACTGTATCTACATTTTACTTCTAAACATACCACGATGGAGTACATAATTAAGAAAGCAAAATATACAATAACGCCTAATAAAAAAAACCATACTTTATTCCACGTTTATGAGTTGCGTAAAATTCAAAACTCGTTTAGTAATAAGGCCCTTAAAGTGTGATAAATTTAAAAATTATTGGTTTATCATCCTTTATTAATACCACGGATTTCCAGCAAGAAATAACACATGAAAAGATAGACGTTCCAAATGATACGATTAGATATTTTAGCAGAGCGCAAAAGGCGAAGGCACACCCCTGATTCTTTTGCAAATGGCTGTGTGTTTTACGTCGCAGCTGTGTGTGAACACGCCCTCTGAGCGTTAACACGTGTTCACACACACAACTGTAATATGCGTGGGATGGCGTATTTCGGCATATCGCTCGCCGTACATTCCCAATCGGAATATATGGCGAGCGATATGCTGAAATACGCCATCCCACGCATATTACGGCTGTGTGTAAACACGTTCATGATAGTATATGTTACAAAACTGATAATATAATAATATAATTCGAATAAGCTTAAAATAAAGTAAAATAATGCTTCCCTATGGAATGTAATACGACAATTTGGTTTATTCTCCTTTTCACTTCTATTTTTACACGTTTTCATAGCACAAGCTACCATTTTTGCCGTGTTATTTCGTAAAATGTACTATGTGACTTCGGCGCTGGTCAGAACAAGAATGATGACGTCACGTTTTTAGATTCAAGGGAGGCGGCTCTCGTAAGCCCAGGCGGTTCCATGGAACCGTTATGGGGAGGGGGAAATAATACGCTTTTATTACTTAGGGCAGGTCCATATATTCCTACGTCCGTGGATAGAGCGCTTACATTTACAGCGACAAAATCGATGTGAAAATTGCGAAAATGTTTAATAAAACACGACTCGTTTAAAATAGAGCAAAAATCTCGCGGGCATTGTCTTAAATAGCATTTAAAGAAACACTGTGAATATTTTCATACATATAACTTGTAAAATGACGTGTTTATAATAATTTTTGGAGCAAACTTTGCGATTTTTTTCTATAGAGGGAATTTTATATAATTTGCGTTTCGGCGCGGCCAATGTCTAGATATTATCTTCAAGAATAACATTAATTATTTTAAGAGCTTTAAAACTTAACGTGTTTAAGGGAGATATGTAAGAAATCGGTAGCAATTCTGGTTGCGGGCCCTTAAATAAGAATGTAAAAAAAAATCGAAGTATATTAGTTTGTAAGTGCGCAAATAAATACACAAACGGACCAAATTTCGTCAAGAAACACATGTACATATATATTTTTTAATGATTTTATTTAAACTAAAATAAAAATTCTAAAACATGCTATGCCCAGATAATGTATTGATTTATTTTACTGCATGATTATAATAATAATAAATTTGGACAACTTATATAGCGCTGTTTTTGCGAAAAATCGCCTCAAGAGCGCTGTAAATTATATGATGTGAAATGGGTGTGGTATAATACAAAATCTTTTTTGAAAATTTAATAAATCTGCCAACGATCTATGGTATAACCATATTATACTAAAAATAAACATTTTTTCTCAAAATTTAAAACATGCGAATACTAGATAAAAGAACAATCTTTCGAAATTCATTTATATTTTTTTTTTGTGGAAAAGAGTCAATACGTCTAAAATCTGATTTCAAAATGACATATTTCTGGTTTTCTCTGGTAATGACAAATGTTAAAAGTAGTAGGTTTACGTACGTTTTAGCGAATAACGAATTTAACGAATTATTTAAGCGTTATTTTTTTACTGCGCTTTCGAAATGCAACATGCGCGGCCGTGTTTGTCCAAATTATTCACTAATTACCCAAATACTTTAGCACTAATTAAATAAAAATGGAGGCGGCATAAAAGAAAATTTGCATAAACCTGCGCCGTACTAACGACCGGAAACTACAGTCATTCGTGTGTGATACGGACAGCGAGCTTACAATGTTAAGGCCCGTTGCACAACTTCCGAATTACGATAACTATTGCAGCTGCGAGGCTAACACATTCAGTTAACTGGACAACTTTTCTGATAAACAGCTGGATTATTGGATTATCGTAACCTCTATCGGTGTTTACAAATAATACATTCAAACATTCGCTTGTCCTTCACGACCGCCGCAAAGATCCGGACAAACCTCATCCCATGAACCCGGGCACCCCTGCTAAGTCACCAAACGTAGCGAACAACTAGGGGTGACCTATGGCAGAGGTGTTGGTTATCCAATAAATGGTTCCCGGGGCGGCGGTACCCATACCTCCCAAATCGTCACTAGTTATTAATCTTAATTATAAGCCACTTGTAATATATGTATTACTAGATGACCCGGACACGCGTTGCTGTGGCTAACAAAACACAACGCCATCTACTGGATGGTTACCCAAACTAGATAACCAAGTGTTGTGTCCATAAATTAACACCGTCATCTGTTAGAAACTTATTTAACTTACAAATAATTGCAAAGCATTGTCCTATAACAAACATTTAATGAACAATTTGCAATTCAATTTGCAATAATAAATATTGAGGTCAATAATCGAGATAAAAACTTTCCTATCTTTTAAGTTGGATCAAATTAAAAGATAGGAAAGCCAAATTTCATCAAAATCGGTTAAGTGGTTTCGGAGTTTTGGAGAACAAACATCGTGACGCGAGATTTATTTAAGATATATAGGATTACCGTATAAATGAATTTGTGAAGCGCCCTTGAGGCGATTTTCTCACGAAATGGCGCTATAGAAATCATCGAAACATTATTACTATTATAATTATTAAAGAATGAAATGTACCGATAAATGCGGTGAAAGAACCCTAAACTATATTATACCAAAATATTGTAAATTTGATAAATATTTGAAAATTCATTATAATTTTTGTAATACCTCATGTGTATGAAAATATTCCATATTTGTAAAAAGCACAAACTTTGTGGCTCGCCATAATTTACAATAAAAAAACACATAAATTTGTGGATACTTTAGTTATAATATTCTCCTGACGAAGGGAGGGTGCTTCTGAAACCGGTAGAGTGTTTTAAAATAAAAATGGTCTTAAACAAATTTATGTGTTTTTTTATTGTTTTTTTTTTTTTTAAATGAAAATATTCATTTACTTGTTGATTATATTGATTTGTTCATACTGAATGCATTTGTAGGTACTTGTTTATAACATTGAATTTTCATTTTTACTTTTCTTTAAAATATGGTCTTTTTTTTTCTCTTTAGTTTTAAGTATTTCTTAATATTTTTTGAAATGTTAAAATATTAAATGTACGACTACCACAACACGGGCTTAGCCTAGTGTGGTAGCCAAAAAAAACCCAAATATCTGTTACTAATAAAAAATATATGAAATAAAAAAAAAAAAAAAAAAAAAAAAAAATAATAATAATAATGAGGCTTATAGTGCTATTTATTTACATTTTACATATATACTATTCCGTAATTTAAACCATTTATTCAATTTTCGTTATGTGTTTTTGGGGTGTTGCGCCGTGCTGCTCTACCTTCTTCTTTAGCCTTCGTTTCGGACATCGTTGCAGTGTCCATCATCAGGGCAGATCCGGTAGATGTGTTTAATAATTTATTTAATTGTTATTTTAGCATCAACATTATACATATACACTGTTTGAAAATGTACCAATTTATTGCATAAAATGTTGTCATTGTGTACCTGCTAACAAACTACTGTAGTTTAGAAGATTTAAATGTTAATATATAAAAAAAAAAGTTGATTGATGTTTCACTTTACATCACAGTGTGATACGGCCTTAATGCGCGGCAGCGAGTTGCAAAATTAAAAATGATTTGCAAAATATACACGCTTTGCCTACAGAGCTGTGGAGGTAAGCCGGGCTAAGGTCTGTTGATTTTGTATTGAAGAATATATTTTTTAAAGGGAATCCGTGTAATATCACTATGAATTCACTAATTTGTAATATGAATAACAACAGCGCAACAAATTAAAACGCCGAATGAGAAATCGCCAAGTAATTACTGAAACCGCATGACGTAAAATCGTAAGGTGATGTGCAATTTATCATTAGAAATAGAAACTTACCTTATTAAACATGAAGGTTAATGTAAGCGACCATTTTTTCTAGTACGGAGATTGAATTTCAAGTGGCAACCTAATTTGGATTGGCTTATACGCTAGCCATTACTTAGATTGAACTTAATTTGCATTGTTAGTAGTTGACACAATATACGGACGCATACCAGCAGTTACTGCTAGGCCCTGCGGGCGGTTGTTAGTTCGGCTTCACCTGGTTAATGTTGTGATCATTTTGTAAATCCAACAGGAACTGGTTCCAAAATTAGTCCGCTAGTATCCTAGCATCCACTGTCAACGTGTCAACCAGTGATGGATAGTCACCACGAAAAAGTAACCGGAACGGGCGATGACGTCATATGTAATATAGAGCCGCTTGATACAACTTAGTATTACCGTCAATCTTTCGAAATCCGGGAGATACTCCGGGTTCACAAATTCGCAGGACTTACACCTAGGAAAGGCACGTCCCTTTGCGTCTTGCCGATGAAAGTGGCGTCATCTTGCGACGAATTCTTGAATTAGAAACCGGATTACAACAGTAGCTTTGTCTGAAAATCCACGTACACGGATGTTTATATGGTGCGACGGGTAAGGCGCGGTGGCAGACATGCGTTGGAAGTCGGATTCTTAAATTCAACCACGCAGACGCAACAACGTTCGATAAACAGTTTGCTATTAATTCAGAATAAATATATTTCAATTTGGGTTCTGGAAAATGGTTTAGAGTAATGTATCATATGGATATTCCCTGCATTGAGCATGAAAAATACACATAAACGTACACCAATCTCTAAAACATTTTATAAAATGGTAAAAATTAAGCATCGGTGAAGAAAATTAAAACAAGTGACGATTATTGATACTTTTTGCTAATTACCGACATCTTCGTACTTTACTTACCTACTACATACTTTTTTGGGGAGCTAGCGAAAATCAAATTATTTTATTTAGTTAAGCCCCTGTTAGAAGGGTAGGAACCAGGAACTTATTTGAACACAGTAATACTATTAACATGTGTTTCTAATCTCTACGTACGAGTATTTTAACGGTGACCGGACAACTCAGGAAGAAATCAACTTAGGACCTCCTTTGAAAAGTCATTACAAGTGATATATAAAAATTGGTTATATGGGTTATTTTTAAATTTGTATGTGCGAAACATGACTTTTCAAAGAGGTGTTGATTTAAGTTGATTCTGAGTTGGCATGGAACCATTTTAATATGTGACCGTGATAGTTACTACTGCTGATTTTCAGAAGGTTAACGAAATACGCAATAACCGAAAGGATTAACTAATGAACACTTCTAATTTGGGAGGCGAGTATGGGCACCGCCGCCCCGGGAACCATTTATTGGATAACCAACACCTCTGCCATATGTCACCCCAAATGGTTCGCTACGCTTGGTGACTTTAGCAGGGTTGTCTGGGTTCACGGGGTGAGGTTTGTCCAGGTCTTGGCGACGGATGCGTCCGCCCACCAGCTGCATGGCAGGCCAAATCGCGAGAGAGTGGTTGAGGTAATCCTTTTGACTTCTCCAGCCGTTCTCTTTCGGAACATCGCCTTGTATCGCAGTGAGAGGAATGGATTCATACGTCTGTCACTCCTGAACACATAGATTCAGATTCCTATCCACCTCTAATATCCTTTTCCTTTTCAGAATTTCCTGTCCTTTATTTCCTAAAAAGACCCTCCACACAGCATCCCCAAATATGACATAGGAATAGAGGAAAATTATTTCCCTCAGGGCCTCCTATGTGGAGTTAATGTAAAAAAAAAACTATTTTGTTATTTTTGTACAGAAAAGATACATCGAATTTCTTAAAAAAATTATTAATTCAATAGAAATTAGAATTGTAATATTAAACCGTTATTAGAACGTTCTAGATATTCTACAATAAATATTGTTAATGGAAATGTTATTATGATTATTTAAATGCATTAAATAGATACACAAACAACAAGCGTAGTTGTTTTCATCCTGTTTCATAACGCCGATGGATTTCTTTCGTTTTGTGCTCCGGTTGTCATACGAGATCGGCAGGAACCCAGACTTGGGAATTCCGCACAATAAGGGTGCCTAACTACACGGTCAACAAGTGACAAGCGCTTTATCGTCAACAAGTCAGTCCGTTGCTAACCCCCGACCGTATTGTGACATTTTCGCACCACGCCGAAGTGTTATCCATCATATCGTCACATAAAGTATAAATCCTTATCGTTTTTTTCGTATATTTTGTGTGAACTCGTGACTCAAACTTTACCGAAGTTCTAACAATCAAATAGAACAATATCGAGCGCTTATGGACATCTATGACTGTCACCAAGCTAGAAGACTAACCGTGAGTACTACTTAATTGTGATATACCTTTCTTGTTTGGTGGTTGGACATAACTCAACGAGATCCATAAGCGTCTTAGCAAGGGTATCCGCAAGGTTACCCTCATCCCCATGCCCCGTGCATGAACACATCCGTTTTTTTTGGTCTTGTTTGCGAGAACTTGTGTAAAATTTACGAGGAAAATAAAAATTATTGTCGGAATCAAATACTGTGATGATGCAAATGCAGGCTTTTAATTCCGCAACAGCAGAATAAATTTCCACTCAGAAATTTCTAATTATTAAATGTACAAATTGCAAACTCATAAGAAAATAATATATTTGCAAACACGGCACGGAACGAAAATAATTTTATAACGAGGTTTCGAACAAACCTCCCCCGTAATTATTATGCCCCATTAGCATCTCTAATGCACGTGTACTTTAGTATTCCAGCATAAAAATATGCTAAACTTTTATTTTATTTTTAGTAGCGCAAACTCGTGAAAAATCACGGATAGTCTCGACAAATCGTTTCCAACAGAGAAAATAATTTTCTGTATCTTAAGGCTCCGCAGGCGAGAGATACGAAATTACGAATGTTAAAGGAGAGCGCTAACATTTACAGCGACAAAATCCATGCGAAAATTCCGAAAATGTTTAATAAAACACGACTCGTTTAAAATAGAGCAAAAATCTCGTGGGCATTATCTTAAACAGCATTTAAAGAAACACTGTGAATTTTTTCATACATATAACTTGTAAAATAACTGAAACAAACGTGTTAATAATAATTTTTGGAGCATATTTTGCGATTTTTTTCTATCGAGGGAATTTTATATAATTTACGTTTCGGCGCGGGCAAAGTCTAGATATTATCTTCAAGAATAACATATATTTTTTTAAGAGCTTTAAAACTTACCGTGTTTAAGGGAAATATGTAATAAATCGGTTCAAATCTGGGTTGCGGGCCCTTAAATATATTACATTACGGGTAGGTAGGTACTCCATCGCTTGTCTGAATTCTTCACACAAATTCCGAAAATAATACTTACATTTAGAGCAAATCCGAGTTCTAATAGATTTCATTGAACCAATGTTACAAATACACCTACATTAGCATTTTTAATTAAGTTTTCGTGCACCGTTTACTGTAAAATATCAATGGTTCATATTATTTTGGTTCAATCTTCTTCTTGTGCCATATCAGGTCCCCCGACGTTGGTGATCACTCTGGTAAATATGTCTATCTTGCGCTGCCCGGAATAGCTCCACCACACTTCTAATACCGGTCCAATCTCGTACATTTCGCAGCCAAGACACTTGTCTCCTACCAGGCCCTCGGCGAATGGTTCAATAATGGCACAATATTGGTTCAATAATGATACATAATAAAGGGGAGTAACATTCAAAAGAATAACCGTAATAATAATAAAAATGTAATAATGAAACGTAGGTTTTCAAAATTGATTAATCTTATATATAAAAATCTCGTGTCACGGTGTTTGTGGTCGCACTCCTCCAAAACGGATTGACCGATTTTTATGAAATTTTTTATCTATTTTTGGTAGGTATGAGAATAGGTTTTAAAGTATATTTCATAACGCTAGATTATTAGGGCGTCCCTACCCAGAAAAAAATTCTATTATTTCGAATTTGTTTTATTTTTTTATTTGGCATCAAAAAATACTTACAACCCCAAATTTTAACCCTCCTTCCCCCACCCTTCCATTTTTTCCCAACGATTTTAGTATTTTTGTATGAAAAAATTTAACTGTCTTTCGTTTTTCAAACAGAACGAAATTATTTATGTTGTTGAATGAAAGATGGCGCTACGTCCGCCTCATCGAACTTTCATCCACACACGCGCAAGACATTCACGAGAAGCGTCGCGTCATTTTGATTTTCATTCGGCATCATGTTCTCGCGCGGGCAAACCATCGAGCTTATTTGTGTTGTCTTAAAACGGACTGACAAAAAAATCATACTTTTCTTTATTTCATTTTACGACTTTAGTTAGTGTTTTTTTTGTTTTTATTGACGGTCATCATCTACAGCGCTCCATTCCTTTTTCTGTCATTGAACCCATCCCCACACACTGACAATACATTCGTTATTTTTTATTTAACAACCAAACAATTCACTAGAAATAATTTATATTGCAGAACAACTTTTGTCGGGTCAGCTAGTGTTTACATAAAGTGCTCATAAGTCATAAGTAGAACTTTATTTGAAAACTAAAAGGAATAACAAACCAACAAATTGCGGCGTATATCTGCGATTATTGCTCATACTTACAATATTCATTCGTATACCTACATAGTGCAGTTTTATTAGCTTCGTCCTTATTTTTCACACTAGCAAATGAATAATTACATACTATTTAAAAAAAACACATTTTTCTAGAAAGAATTAATCACATACTCGTTAGTTCATAATTTAAGTTCAAACTTGTGATTAATTAATAAAATTATTCACGTGAGCACGTGAAATCAATTGTAACTATAGACATTATTTTCGGGTAATTCCATCAATGTTCAACGATATTAATAACAATGACTGGATAATTTGGATAGCACCGTTTACGTGATGAATCACATTAAACCCCCGCATTCCGAATTTCTACCGATTTATAACATATATCTTTTTAACACTTTTAAGTTTAGTTCCTGAAAAAATCTATGTTTTTGAAGTACAACTTCTTTACGCACGCTCGACTTGGGGGGTAAGATGGTGAATGCGTTACGAAAAGTGGTGATGTGTTACGAAAAGCGTGATGCGAACGGTAATCGATGCGAACGGTGATCGATGGCGAGGCGAACGGTCGGGCCTTCATGCCCGCTTGACTTGGGGAGTGATAAGGATAAGGATAAGGATAAGGATTGGGATTAGGATAAGGATATGGATAAGGAAAAAATAAGTATGGTCACCCCAATGTCGTAGATCACCCCAAGATCGTAGGTCACCCCAAGGTCGTAGGTCACCCCAAGGTCGTAGGTCACCCCAAGGTCGTAGGTCACCCCAAGGTCGTAGGTCACCCCAAGGTTGTAGGTCACCCCAAGGTCGTAGGTCACCCCAAGGTCGTAGGTCACCCCAAGGTCGTAGGTCACCCCAATGTCATATGTCACCCCTAGGTCATTGGTCACCCCGTTCGCTACGTTTGGTAACTTACCAGGGATACCTGGGTTCATGGGGCGAGGTTTGTCTTGTAGTTTAACTTTAGTCGTGTGGCCTAAAGCACACTCGTTTTTTTTCTAATACAACACCTATATATTCGAAAGGCCGAAACGGCAATTATACGAAATTGCCTCGATAAATAAATGATGTGTTCCAAAAATAATGAAAGACACATTTTCAGACAACATTCGTGTTTACATAAATATCCCTTTCAAACCGCTTACCACGGAAAAAAAGGTGATGTGCAAATATGACTTCTACGATATATCTAATTACGTACAAATAGATACAGAAAACTTACTTACCTTCAGATAAAATCAGTAAAAAAAATACACACAATAAAACTGTATTTATCTGAAGGTAAGTATGTTAGAGTTAAATGCTGTCAAAATAAAATGCCTAAAAATTTGTGCGTTTTTTGTTACAAATTCAATTTAAATTGGTGCATCGGGAATAAAAAAACCATTATCCACCCTAAATGAACACGGCGCGGAGAGCGGGCTGCGTAAATGATGTGTGCCGAAAACAAACATATCCACAATAGAGAAGGATAAATTCAATCAGATACACGAAACGCTATTTTCTCTGGGCGGATGAAACGAAAATTCCATTTCCACTGGCCGGCGAGGGATGAACTCGCGAGGGTTGAAAATACGGAAGTTTTTCGTGCGAGAAAAACCTTCCCTTCCTGATTATAAATTATCGCCGGATTGTATGGCCATTCATTTCGGACAGGGGTTATCAAAATACGGGATCGAAAATCACAGCCACGTCTGATCCTGCGTCAACACGTGACATATAATAACGAACCAGGGACTACGAATGTGAAAACCGATACGAAATTAAATTACATGATGTTTCATAAAATGTTTTGGCTTCGGCTTATTCGAAAAAAAATGAGTGTGCTTTTGACAACAAGACTGAAGTAAAACTACAAGACAAACCTCGCCCAATGAACCCAGGTATCCCTGCTAAGTTACCAAACGTAGCGGGTGATCTATGACCTAGGGGTAACATATGACATTGGGGTAAAATATGACCATGTGGTGACCTACGACCTTGGGGTGACCTACGATCTTGGGGTGACCTACGATCTTGGGGTGACCTACGACCTTGGGGTGACCTACAACCTTGGGGTGACCTACGACCTTGGGGTGACCTACGACCTTGGGGTGACCTACGACCTTGGGGTGGCTTCTGTAAAAATCGGGTTATTCGAAAAAAAAACGAGTGTGCTTTTGACCACACGACCGAAGCAAGACAAACCTCGCCCAATGAACCCATGTATCCCTGCTAAGTTACCATACGTAGCGAACGGGGTGACCTATGACCTAGGGGTGACATATGACATTGGGGTGAAATATGACCATGGGGTGACCTACGATTTTGGGGTGACCTACGACCTTGGGGTGACCTTCGAACTTGGGGTGACCTACAACCTTGGGGTGACCTACGACCTTGGGGTGACCTACGACCTTGGGGTGACCTACTACATTGGGGTGACTTACAACCTTGGGGTGACCTACGACCTTGGGGTGACCTATGATCTTGGGTTGACCATCCTTAACCTTATCCTTATCCTTCCCAAGTCAAGCGTACGTAAAGGCCCGACCGTTCGCCTGGCAATCGATCGCAGTGAGACATGCTTGACATTTTTCGTAACAATCACCACTTTTCATAACGCATTCCCCAGCTTACCCCTCAAGTCGAGCGTGCGTAAAGAAAATTTACTTCAATAACGCTAGATGATTTATTTCCAAATATCTTCTTAAAAACGACTTGACTCAACCCACATTTCATATTTGGGAATGCTGTATGGAGGGTCTGTTGAAACTGGGTGTTTAAGAAACCCATGGAAGGAGGAAAAACACAGGTCTGCAAATTATTCCACAGCCGAGCTGATGACCACAAAACGAATCGTATGTCATTTAACATTTAAAACAATAACCCTCCAACAAAATTTCTAGTTTATATTGCAGACTCTTTGTTCTAATAAGAAATGTAATAATATCTTCTTCAATCTTTGCGATATCACTTTGTGGCATCATTTAAAATTAAATGAAAGCAAATTACTTTCTAAAACACCACTATTTATTTCTAACTTTAAACCAAATCATCAACATGTTTCGAAACATAAGGTTTTTTCATCAGGATAAGATTAATATTAGTAAAATAACAAAAGATAAATAAACCAAAAACCTCTGGTTTCGACAAATGTTGATAATTTTGATTAAATAGTGGTGTTTTACAAAGTTATTTCTTTCGTTCGTGTAATGATATATTTTTTTAAAATGATAATGGACACCTCTTTGACGACGTCTGGTTTAAAAGGGCATTCGCGAATATGCACGAGCCAAAATAATTAATAAAACTGGAGTCCTCGGATATGCTACGACCATAACTCAGATGACCACGTCACAAAAAGGGGTAATGAAGAGGGGCCCGGGTGGTAAAATGCATTTTCAGGATATTCGGCGCTGAAAAAAATACGCAAAACGACCGACTGAAAGTACGAATTGAGGCTGAAAATTCATATATTTCAAAATCGACCGGCTAGTTTAAAACAGTCAAACATTAAAATAAATAAATAAATAAATAAATAAGTGTTTATTCCAGTATGTGGGGAGGAGAGTGCAATCCCACACATTCCATAAGGGTATAATATAAACATACATGTACAAAGTATAAAGTATTTGAAAGGAAAAAAAAGAAAAAGAAGGTGGATATGAATGTACACGAAACAAAAAAAAAAGATAATAAGCTAATAGTAGTAAAAGGAAAACAAAAGAAATAATAATATTAAGCTTTCAGGATTCTGTGAGCACGTAAGGAGCCAGTATTTTTCTCCAGTGTGCATCAATACTGGATGATGGACTGAGGCGGGCTTCCATGACGAGGATGTTTCCAGAGCTGGTTATCCTTTCCCTCATTCCTGCCACCCTGGATCTAATAAGGGCTGCAAAGCCAGGAACTCGCCCCTCCGTGAGCATCCGGGAAGCGCTGCAATATCTGGCTAAACATTAAAAGCACGAGACATGTTATTTTAAAACGTTCAAATACTAAAAGCATGAATGTGACATTTCGAAATATCAAATATTGTTAATATAGTATTCTGATTGATATTGAAATCATACAATAAAAATTTCAAGACAAAGAACGAGATAAAAATATATGCATGAAAAAGAGCAAAAAATTTTGCCGCTTGAGACGGTCGGTCTTTATAATATCTATTATTGATAATTGAAAACATTTACATTTCACATTTACTGCAATAATTATACCCAAATTTGCTTGTAGATTAAACAGTACTAATATTTTTTTTCGATCGTTCGTTCAACACACTGATTGACTGATTTTTTTATTGATGCGTTAACAGTATTTTTTTTTATAAAACATTACTTGTTAAGAGGGTATTACCAGAGAAAACCAGAAATATGTAATTTTTAAATCAGATTTTAGACGTATTGACTCTTTTCAATAAAAAATTATAAATGTTTTTCGAAAGATTGTTCTTTTATCTAGCATTCGCATGTTTTAAATTTTGAGAAAAAATTATTTTTAGCATAATAAGGTCATACAATAGGTCGTCGGAAGATTTGTTAAATTTTCAAAAATGATTTTGTATTATACCACACCCATTTCAAATCATATAATCATTCATGCAGTAAAATAAATCAATACATTATCTGGGTATCGCATGTTTTAGAATTTTAATTTTCGTTTAAATAAAATATGTACGTACGTACATGCTTTTCTTGACGAAAATTGGTCTGTTTGTGCATTCATTTGCGCACTTATAAACTAACATATTTCAGATTTTTTTAACATTCTTATTTAACATAGATATTATTGAAAAATGATAAATACTTATAATCAAAAAATAACTACAAAAAATACATTATTTTAATAGTTTTATCGTCACGCCTTTCAGCATTTTTGGATGCATGTAGGTATAAATTAAAGCAAATTTGGAATGAAATAAAACCGATGTTGAGTTACAATTTTAAAAAGCTGGTACGGAGAATAATTAATTTTTCTCATTGTAACCGCCCTGCACGATAGTAAAAACAACTTTCGACGAAATGTGGATTTTCGGCCGCTGCTGGTTAAGCTCTATTAATGAGAATCGCACTTGGTGTTACCCGTGAGGGATAAAGAAACTTTGAATATCAATATAATTAATACTTGTTTTAGAAATAAGTTATCTTAAAATGTCAATTAATGCGAAATATCGTAGGCTTCGAAAAAAATGTATTTAACAGCAGTCATGATAAATTTGTTACAATGGAATTGGAAATGAAAATCGTTGAAATAACATTTTTACACTTTTCGCGTAAAATTGCCTCGCTGTTCAAACACACATTATTCATGCACATATTTCCATAAACCAATAAAACATGAAACATCAAAGATAGCACGTATAAATTTGTATTTTAAGAGGAGAGCTTTCGGGAAATTCACTGAAAACTGTACTTTACGAGCTTTTGATGATAATGATACCAGCGTTGGAAGGAGGATGAGGATGTGGAGAATTCGGAAACGGAAGTAGATATGGAAGTACAGAAAGCAAGTAGATATTAAACTTTAGAAGTAGAGTAAATACAAATAAAAGCGTACAGAAGATGCATTGGGCATCAAAGTATTTTTTTAATTATAATAATTATTTTTTTTATTTATTTAACGCCCAAAGGGCTTTTACATTTTGGTAGTAGGTATGAATAATTCATGACAGATTATTTTTAAACATATATACAGAAATAATACTAATGAAATTCAATAAAAAAGCACACAAGTCATAAAAATTCAAAAAGACAGCGATTTCATAGGTTTTCAGAAAAACAGATATGTTTAGGAATAGTTTTGGAATAAGTTTTTTACAAAATCAACAAAATTCGCCTAGTTTATGTTAAATAATATGTCAATATCACCTAAGTACTGATTTCCCATAGTGTGAAATCGTTGTATCGGAGAGTGGGCAATGTAGTTCCGCTTATGAATGCTACAGTAGAATAGTGTATTTTGTCGTGTAGTTACTGTCGGTATTAATAAGTTTATGAGTTGCAGTAGTTGCAACAGTTAAATTTAGAGTTAAGTATTTTGAATAAAAATGTTAAGTCGTTTATTTTACGTCTGTCTTCCAGTGTGTGTATTTTAGAATATTTAATAATAAATTATATTTCAAGTCTTCTAGTTGGATATTTAATTTAAAATTTAGAAAACGCAGAAATTTTTTCTGTATTCCCTCAATGTTATTAATGTGAATTTTGTAAGATGGAGACCAAACTACCGAGTTATATTCCATTAGGCTTCTAACTAGAGATACATATAAGAATTTAATGGCTTGTGTGGAATGAAAGTTTTTGGTTGTTCTTAATACGAAGCCTAGTGTTTTCATACCTTTGTTTACAATTTGGTTGGATATGATTGGCGAAACGTATTTAACTGTGTATTGAAATCAAAGTACTGGAAGCTAGACTATGTGTCTTAAAACATTGGGAAGAAGAATGATGAGCTATTTTGGAAGATTTTTTGAAAGGTAAACGTATCAAAAGAAACCATTTTAGCGTTAAAAGTATATCAAGTTTCATCTAAACTACCGATTTCTGGCTTCATTATGCCTCGGATTAATCCAGCAGAATACAATACCAGAGATTCCACGAAAAAATACGAATTCTAATACTACAAAATAAATTCAAAAATAGCTAAATGCGATCTAAACATTACATTGAATGATGCTTTGAAGACTGCTAAGCAAGTAGATTTTATGTACTTATGTATTCAGGGTTTAATTCAGTTGGAAAAGAAAACTCGACAGATTTTACAAAAAACATCGAAGAAAAATCAAGTACGAAACATTATAACGTATTTCGTGTTGCCTGCTTCACTCACATCAGAGTTGTTTGTAATACTGTTCAATCATACAACGCCTCAGGACGAGTAAAGTAGGTACTGTAACGAAAATTACAAACATCATACCGAAATACAGAAACCTTTGATATGAGTGTTGACAACACTCAAACAAGAGTATTGATGCTTTGATATTATCCACATCAAACGAGAATCAATTTTAAAATACGATTGATCTAACCCGCAGGGCTAAAAACAACTATTTGGACCCTCAGGGTAAGACATTGTTATTCCCAATATATCTACATAACACCAAGTATTTGAGAGTCGCCCTGGGTGATATTTCAATTCGAAGCTTTGGAGGTATATCTATATTTGAAAAAGTTTATCTTTTTTCAGTCGCAGGAGGGGTATTTCAAATAGGGCATAAATTGACGTGTGCTCGAAATGCCAAATAAAATTGAATTCATCGCCATATTTCGATATTAAATTCGAAAAAAACCTGGAAAGTCGAATTTTTAATCGCTTAAACTGCGCAGTTATTCATAACATTTCAGAAAATATGTACACAAATCTTAAATATTTGAGTACCTATGTAAATCATTATTATTTACGATGCTACGTATATTATTTGTTTCATTATATCCCAAAATATGTTAGTGATTCTGGAGAAGGATTTTGAAAGTCAACTGAAATAGGTAGTGAATTGTTATATACACATATAAACCTATAAACGTCATAAATACTGCAGTTAAATGAGAAACTAAGGCATACTATGTGTGATAAAACCATGATACACTAAAATATTGAATGTATAAAAATATGAATCCATCGATAGTTTCGGCACTTAGTAGTGAGCAAGTGGAAAGAGAAGAAACTCACCTAAATGAAGTATTAGGTGAGTTGAAGAAGATGTAAATGACCCAGGAGCATTTTGTATCTTTATAAAAGTACGGCGTCTATATTGTAAGAGATGATGCATCAATGTAAATGATTAACTCACATTACTAATATTATAAACAGATTAAGAAAACTCATTTACATCTTTATTAATCTATTTAACTTAAAAATCCTTAAAAATATATATTACGCTTTAGCCCATTAAATAATACAATATGGCATCGTTGCATGGGGGGGGGAGCATACAAAACCTCAATTTTACCGCTGGAGATTACTCAAAGGCTAATAATCAAAATTATAATTAAAAAAACCACCAGATTATTCAACCTCACAACTTTTCCAGGTTTTTCAAGTTTCACCTTTAAAAAATACATATATTAAAAATACACTCCTTCAGATATACAAAGATATTACAAAGAAATCATACCATGCCATGTTACGTGTTGAAAGCAGTAGACAAAACTTAATGGGTCGCTTATGCACTCCATTAATGTATACCAGCTTTGCACAACATTAGTACACTTATGGTGGGTTTCTTCATTTACCGAGAATGATAAATGCAATGCTAATTGTAAAAGTAAACGGTGAAATGCATAGAAATTTTTAAATTTCGATCGTTTACTTTTACAATTAGCATTGCATTTAGCATTCTCGGTAAATGAAGAAACCCACCCTTATACTTGAATAATATGGTTCAATCAACTAGCGACAGAGCTGAGGTTAGAACTTGACTATAATAAATTTAAAAATAAAATAAACTATTCTATCATAAATAATTAAGATAATTAGAATCAATTGACATATTATTTTTCTTATTCTATTACTTTTTAGTGTATCTAGTACTTTTTTTATTTTTATTTTAAATAATTTGTTTTGAATATTTAACTGTATACAAAAAGATCTTTTCACTTTTATATGTACAAATTTTTTTAGTTTTTTTTCTTCACACTGAATGTTAAGTTATAAATTTTTGGTTGTTTATTAATTTTTATTTTTCCCCTTTACATAAGAGTTTTTAACTCTCGTAAAGGTAAATATGTCTAGTTTATAATTTGAAATATATATTATCATGTTAATTTAATTAACTTTATGATTGTAATAAATAAATAAATAAAAAAAATGTAAGCAGTACGTGCCAACAAAGAGTTGCGTAGCATTCCACCCTCATTGCAAACTTGTGTAGAGAAATGGTACAAAAGTTGGTTAATTGGTTATTTTAATATAATCAGGTATTTTACCTGACTTTTACAGTAAGAAAATAAGTCAATGCACTTTGTTGAGCGCAGCTGGGGAAGTTTAAACTTCTAAGGAATTCGTTGCAACAACTGAAACGATTATATTAATAAAGTTTCCGTTCTCAGTTCTCTTTGCAAAGTTCCCATTACTTGAAATGAAAACATTGTTTTACAAAACGTGACGGTCTCCGTGGTCGAGGGGTTTGGCTCTCCAATAATTGATTCTCTCCAAATCTATGTCTTGGCGTAAAACACGCTAATTCAAAATTTTGACTTCTACATTAGATAGGCCACAATTTCATCAACCTAGAACACCCGACGTACGTATTCATAGAATTAAAAAGGTAGGTTTTATAGAACTTTTTGGTACCCAAATCAAAATATTAAAGCTGACAGACAGTTGTAGTATTAACCCACAGATGTATATACGATATTTGCAGCTCGTTAAAGATTGGAATACATTTTCTCTGGTGAAAGAACGTCCAGAAATGAAAAGGTGCTTGAAATGGCTTTAGCAGAGTTTGGTGACCACATCTAAATAGTCAGATAATTCCCCACCCTCCACTTTCCCAACTTTTCCCCGTCCTCAGAACTTCAGCCGCACAACGTGATTGGGGAAGTCATAGTATCATTGGCTCTAGACGGTTGGGGTAGCACCAAAGATATTGAAATATAAGTAGATGTGCTATCTGCTGTTTTTACTATGTGGGTCTGCGCTTCCGGGTGTCGCCGATATTGTTTACCAATTAACAAATAAACTAAAAGAACAAATAATTAACGAATAAACCAAACGAACGTTAAACTAAATGAACGAATTCTTTCCTTATTCAAAATATATTGTTAACCAATATTAATGCACATTTTCAAAAAATCAACGAAATGAAAAAAAAAAATTTGTATGAAAACTACGCTAATTAGCGCGTAGTCCGGCGACAGTTGCGCGGACACCATAGCATATCTCTTCTGTATTTGAATATCTTTGGGTAGCACGTATTAGAGTATTAGCAAATATAAAGGAATTTTATAAAACTTACCAATTTCTTAGAACACCCAACAAGCGATCTGGAAAAAAAACAATACATTAGTTAACTTGAAAATAAAAACACTTAACAAAAAGGACACAATTATATTATAAAGCAATTCGGTAAGTGATAAGTGGTGTAGAGTAGTAAAAAATATTAATCCTTGAGATTATTATTTCCTTTGTCTGTGAGTCAATCAATCTCAATTTTTTATTAGTAATAAAACTAGCAAGAACCCGGCATGCGTTGAAAAACCACATAAAGACATTATTTCTCCCAGCGTGTCCTTTCCCATTCGTCGCCGTCCCTCCGTCTCTTTTCTTCCCGGTTTCCTTTTCCACCTTCCTCGTCTTCCAGCCTCTCACGTCCCCCGTCCCCCGAATCCCGTTATTTTGTTCCCCCCCTCCCGGATATTCCTCCCCCTCCTTTCTTCCATCCTCGCCGCTAAACTATATGAAAAACACAAATTTTGAAAACAACTCGCGTTCAACTATCGTACATTTTTAATGCAAAATTCATAACGCCAGAACTAACCAGTATATATAGAAAACTTTGCGGGCGTGTGCACAACAACTCACCAAAGTTTCATCGCAATTGAATGAATGGTATAGCAAAAACGGTAATGGAAGTGTATGAAACGAACAAACAAAGAAACATTTATTTTTATAAATTAAGATTGTAAATAAAGCCTGGATAATAAGGGGTGGTGAATATCTGTGGAGAGAAAATTAATTTTGTAACCAATTTTTGGTAATTGAAAATAAGCACATTTTAATAAATTAAATAGGTGTGATTACTTTGAATTTTGCCTACAACGAATCATGCAAAAAATCTTTTATATGGAAAAAATGTTTAATAATGTTTTTTGATTAGTATGGTTATCCTTTGATATAATTACATATTACTCTATATTTTATAAGAAGATCCTGGGTTCGAGTCCCAGAGGTGCGAATATCTTTTTCTGATTTTTCTGTCTCCATATTTTCTATTCAGTTTCGCTAATATTATCTTCATTTAATTAAATATATTATTCTATTCCCAGCGGGAGATCGCGTGTGACGTTATCGTTCTAGTATCTTCTGTTATCTTCATTTTCATACAAGAAGTGCGAGAAGGAAAAGGACATTCGTCGGTGACGTAGGTACTAGCACATGAAATGTAGTCTTTGTAGCAAGCACCGAAACCAACGTAAAAAAAACAGCAAATTTTCTTTTATTAGGACCTTTCCATACATGTATTTATTGACCCCCCTTTTGGTGGCTTTTACAATTCAAATTAATAGTAAGAAATATTCAGTATTTATTGTACATAACTGAACTGCCTCAGTAACAATATTTTATACTTGTTTAAAGATAAATTGAGTATGTCCACTGACTTGGTATAATTGTTTCCCTCCATTAGTATTTTGGGCAAAGAGAAATGCATATTCCCAGAGTGTTAGTAATATTAGTCCCAGAATTTCTGCACTGAAATAAATCCTGACTTCTAGTATTACGTTGTGGAATCAGAAAGCTTATCAATTGTAGCAATACCGAACTATCAACTAAATCTTTTAGAATTTTATATAGAAATACCAAGTCAGTAAAAAATTCTTCTGTCTGACAATTTGAGAATATTCATATCATTTAAAATAATGTTGTAGTTCAACATAATTGCTGGAATACCCAATTTAAAATTTAGAAACGTACGAATTTGTTTTGTATTCTTTCTATGGTTTGTACATGTATATTATGATGTGGGTTCCAGATGGGAGAGTTGTACTCAAGTTGACTTCTAACACAAGCAAAATATACCTAACAGTTTACTACAATTTATATTGTTAAAATTTCTAGTTAGCCTAGTTATAAATCCCAACGTTTTAAGCCCGATTTCTGTAATGTGGTTAATGAATGAAAGAAGTATGTAAATATAGATAAAATTACCATACTTAGGTAAGGTTAGACGGTTTACTTTTGGCATTGAAAATAAACCAGATTATCGAATTCTGATGCCGTACAATCATTATTTCCATTAGTTATATTAATAATGGATAATTATTATAGAAATCTCAATTAAGCCGAGCATTATGGTAATTCCAAGCATTACAATACATGGTAATATGATATTTAAATTGAGTTCCAAGTAGGCTTAATCCATTAAGTAATATTAAGTCTATCTACTTGTGAATTCTATGCTGGAATATTGATTGCGAAGTTGGTTCATTAGTGTGATTACCATTAAGTGTTATTACCGATTTGCCGAGCGTCGTACGAAGAACACTCTGCGTAATTTGTACGATGTTTATCCAAGGGTGGGAGTTATTATTAACCCATCAGATTTAAAAATAATTTTACCCATAATAAGCCTCAACGACACTGAAATTTCATGGAAATTGGGAGTGCTTCCGAGGTATTTCAAGTACGCTATATGTTTCTTATTTTTAAAATGGTCGTAAAAGGCCATCTTTTTTATTTATTTATTTATTTACGCCCTTTTTCGGGGCTTTTACAAACATTACATATTTAAACATAAATTGAAGATGTCCACTGACTTGGTATAATTGTTTCCATCCATTAGTATTCTTGGCAAAGAGGAATACATATGGTAGTTAGTCCCAGAATTTCTGCACTGAAAAAATCCTGACTTCTAGTATTACGTAGTGGAATCCGGAAGCTTATCAATTCTAACAATACCTGACTATCAACTAAATCATTTAGAATTTTATATAAAAATACCAAAGTCAGTGAAAATTCTTCTGTCGGACAATTTGAGCATATTCACATCATTTAAAATAGTGTTGTAGTATACCATAATTGTTGGAATACCCATTTTAAAATTTAGAAAACGTAAGAATTTGTTTTGTATTCTTTCAACAGCTTTTACATGTATACTATAACGTGGATTCCTGACAGGAGAATTGTACTCAAGTTGACTTCTAACATAAGCAAAATATAACAGTTTAATACACTTTATATTGTTAAAATTTCTAGTTAACCTAGTTATAAATCCCAACATTTTTAAGCCCTTATTAGAGATTTCTGTTATATGGTTAACAAATGAAAGATTTGATTGAAAAGTGATGCCCAAGTCTTTAATGTCTCGAGAGTATTGTTATCAATGTTGTAATTAAAGATCACTGGATTTTTTATTCGAGAAAATCTAACTATTTGACATTTTGAGATATTTAAGTAAAGTATATTTTCATTACACCAAATTAATAAAATTAATTAATTTAAAGTTATCTGTGAGTTGTTTGTATTTGAAATAGACATTGACATATCTAAATAATAAAATTTTAACATCAAACACGAAAATGTTAATAATAAAATTTATCGAAACATTTTGACTCTGTCCATAATTTTGAAAGAATTCGATATTTAGAAAATACATTACTTTTGAGTAGGAAATTATTGAGAAAATTGCTACTTCACTTTTTACGATATTCACACAATAAAAAAAAATTCAAGTGAAAAAATCGCCCCAATTTATAACCATATGACTTATCCATTCTGTAGGATAAACCACACATAGCCAAAAACTTAGCTTGGTGGTTTATCATTAGTATCCATTAGTTAGCATTGAATTAAGTTTAAATATTTGAAAAATAAAACTGAAAAGAACAATTTAGACAAGACCTTTATAGGCTTGAGCAATAGAAAAACTTTGTTTAAAAGTAATTATTATGGATATTTCTTATTGATAAATAATGTTTTTTTGCGTGAAATTTGTGTAAAAGTAGCTTACCTAATGTTGCCTTGTTTTGGTATAAATAATATTTAAAAACACTTTCAATTTTCACTTTCATAAGTTCTAAATTGATCCTCGAGCGGATGAACAATTACGAATAAGGATAACGAAAAGTAGAACGGAGGAGATTGACGCAGTAAATAAGTGACAATATTATTAATGTGCCAATGGAGGAAATAATAAGGTGAGAACGCCTCGGGAAGAAAGAAACGTTAAAGTGTGTAACATGAACGAAGAATTAGTCGTGTTACAAATGAAATCGAAAAAAAACATGTCAAGAGTTTGCGCAACAAAAAAGTGCGTTTTGCAGGAATAATATTTGCGAAAGAAGCAACTGTAAATATCTTTGCATATTGTAGCACTTTAGGAATGGCAAGCAAGTTACTTATTAATATTATGTTACTTATTAATATTTTAAGTGTTACTTTAACTTAAAGAAATGCTGAAAAATAGAAAATTTTTGAGAATATTCCTTCCTCTAAAGCTTGCGATTACTATTCAGACGATATCAGAAGGAATTATTTATCTATGAATTGCTTTCCTTTGTACCCCATGTTCCTCGTACGTAGGTACTTTTGCCAACTTACATAAACTAAGAAAATCCCCGAAGGAGAGGAGAATCAATAAAAGCCTTAACTTTCCACAAAGGTGCTTTATTTTCAGTATTTTCAGTTCCCCAATCTTTCAGTACGCGCCTTTACTGGAATAGTTCAGAGGTATTTCAGGAAAGGGATTCAAAGGTAAGGGTTAAGGGTTTGCCGGTCTTGTTTTTGCTCAATCAGCCTTTCCGCGAGGCGATTTTCAGATTATTCTTACCACTTCTTTTGATTTATAATGGGTTGGATTTTTTAATAAAACCCCAGTTTCCGATACCTGAGAGCCTTATAGGGCCCGAGATCACGGTGATAAAATAATACACATACTATATTGAAGGCTTTTTTCACATGTGTATAACATTCGAGCAGAACTAAATAGAAAATTTTCGGTAAAAGGTTGAAATGGTGAAAGCGTAGAAGATCATGGTTTAAGTTAGGTAAAATATATACTTGTGGGAACGTTTATATCAAACAAAGTTATAAATAGGTAGTAGGGTGTAAAAACACCCTTTTGCCTCATCTGGAGCCGTCTCCTGTAGAAGGCTGGCAAAAAATCAAACCCCAACTCTCTCAAGTGGAAACCAAAATTTTGAAACTATACCAAGATTCACATACCTAGGCCCCCTGATAACAAACGACAATAATACCACAGAAGAGATCCAGAGGCGCATAATGAACGCAAATCGCTGTTATTTCCGCCTACAAAACCAAATAAAATCCAGACTACTGTCCAGAAACACCAAGATATTAGTGTACAAAATACTTATCAGACCAGTACTCACATGCGAAGCTGAGACTTGGGTACTAACTAAGAGGAATGAGCGAGCACTGGACTGTTTTTAGGCGTATCATCGGACCGGTTTTAGAAAATGGATTTTGGCGCAGACGTTACAACAACGAGCTAAATACTCTGTTTAAGGATCTAAATGTTACAAAATTTATAAAACTGGGAAGACTTCGGTGGCTGGGTCATGTAAAGAGAATGACCGAGTATCAAGCGCCAAAGTCCCTGCTGAACTCAAGACCGAAATGGCGAAGGAGCCTGGGAAGACGAAGATTAAGATGGAGGGACATCGTACTCAAAGATATATCTACCTTGGAGCTTCTAAATTGGAGAGAGCTGGCACAAAATCGAAATGAGTTGAGGAAGACTCTTGAGGAGGCCAAAACCCACTAGGGGTTGTAGAGCCAATAGTGATGATGATGCTAAATCTAAATAAGAGTGTCTGTGGCGAGCGGCCTGGTTTTGTTTTTCATACAAATCTACAGTTTTATTCCGAGATTGATGAAATTTTGCATGCTTGTTTTTTTCAAAATAAGAGGAAGGTGACTATCTATAAAGATTTCGAAAAATTTCCCCTCCCCTTTTTCCACTCCAGATTTTTGATACATATTGATAAAATTTAGCCGATTTGACTTAATTATTTCTTACTTAGTAACTGATTTCGAAAAACTCTGCGTAAATCTCGGGCAATGCCGAGGACTTCAGTTGATTGTATATAATACTTTCGTAAGAAAAAATCTAAAATAACTTCTTTTTTTTTAGCTCCGCATAGGAGGCCCTAAGGAAAAAAATTGCCCCAGGGCCCATGTCATCTTTGGGGATGCTGTGTGGAGGGTCTGTTTTGGAAAAGGAGGAGATGAAGTTCTGGGAAGGAAAAGGGTATGAGGTATGGGTAGGAATCTGGGGGGGGTATCAATGTGTCCAAGAGTGACAGACATATGAATCCATCCCTCCCACCGCGGTGCAAGGCGATGTTCCGAGAGAGTACGGCTGGAGAAGTCAAAGGGACTCCCTCAACCATTCTCTCCCGATCCGGTCTGCCATGCAGCTTGTCGGTAGACGTATCCACCGCCAAGACCCGAACTGAAGACGTGAACTCTGCCAAGTCACCAAACTTAGCGAACCACGCGACATAAAGGAAACTAGACATAAAGAAAATTTCTGGGAATGGGTTTGAAGGAAAACTTTGTATATCTGAGAAATTTCTGGGAAAGTACTTTAGAAACGAAAAAAACAACATGAAACATAGTTTAAAGCAGGGATTGGCCAACAATAATTAACACGTCTTATAATTAATCGAATAAGTTGATTAGCAAGCAATTGTGTATAATTGTGCTTAAAAAAGCGTCCCTCAGTTTGTCTGTTGACCACTCGGCTGTACGGCTATACGGCTGTACGGCTATACGGCTTGCGGCTCCTAATGCCTTAGTTAATCTCAGAAAGCAACCCTTGCTGCCGCTCCGGACGCAAACAGGCTCCGGATCCCAGCTGACGGGAACTACCCTACTGGAGCCATGCGCCGGAAGCGGCCAGAACTAGAACTAAGCGTCAACCGAGAGGTTGTTTGCTTAATTACTCTCGTCTCTAATCGAAGGATAAGCTCTGAGCAAAGAGCGCTAACGGAACACTTACTGGGATATTAGAACATTGACAAATATTTGAAACGGATGAAATAAACCATTCCTAGGATATCAATTTTATAATATATATACACACACTTAGTTTCATTGGTGAATTTCAATTATAAGACGATGTAAGCGTGGGCCCTTTATAGGCAGAAATCTCGCTAAATAAACGTCTGAATTAAATAAACATATATTACTAGAAGGCGAACATTTCGGTCGTGTGAGCGGAAAATTTAATTTACTCCCGCGACTTAAATCGAGTTTCAGATTCTAAGTAAGAATTAGAAGTTCTTAGTCTTGCTGAACTTGTTTATAAGTGGAAACTGCTTTTATATGGAATAACTTTTACGATTCAATTATGCTTCAGGTTATTAGTAATTAAACTATAGTGAGATCTTTTACGGCAGTAAAAAATAAGTTGCTAGCAAAGGTATTATTGAAATCTGCAGGCTAAGTAGTTTTTGCCTTTGACAGCTTATTGGAATTTCTTTATAAATATTAAATAACTAAGTAACCATCACGCTATTTCTCCGCAGGGGTAGGCAGAGAGGACAGACCGCAAAACAACTCGGTCTTTTTTTTTTTTACATTAGCTCCACACAGGAGGCCCCGAGGAAAACAATTTCCCTAGGGGCCTATGTCATCTTTGAGGATGCTGTGTGGAGAGTTTTTTAAAGGCAAGGAAAGAGAGGAAAATATGGGAAGGAAAAAGGTATGAGGGGTGGGTAGGAATCTGGAGGTCAGTGTGACCAGGAGTGACGGACGTATGAATCTATTCCTCAAACTGCGGTGCAAGGCAGAGGGTCGGGAGAATCCGGCTGGAGAGGTCAAAAGGCCTCCTTTAATCAGTCTCCTTCGATCCAGCCCGCCATGCACTGGTTGGGCAAATGTATCCGCCACCAAGACCTAGACAAACCTCATTCTATGAATCCGGGCACCCCTGCTAAGTCACCAAACGTAGCGAACCACTTGGGGTGACCTGTGGAGGGGTGCAGGGCAGTCTCATACATACTCTTCTATTATTCAGACTTTTGACATGGCCCGACTCAAGTATCTGATTCACTTAATCGTGCCATGTCTTCCTCGGGCGTCCTTGACATCTTACACTACTTTAATAGTTCATTCGCTCTACATGCCAAAACCATCTGAGGATCCCTTTTTTAATCTCACTCATTATGACATCAGCCTTACATTCTTTGCGGATCTCCACATTTATCAAACGAGCTTACATGGTTTTACCACACATACGCCTCAGGGATCTCATTTCTATAGCATTTAGTCTACTTTCATCTTTCCTCTCCCAGTTCCATGCCTCGCTGCCATACATTAGGGTAGGTACCAGGATCCACATTTACGTCATATATTCTTCTTACACTACTTTCTTTGTTCATTCGCTCTACATGCTCAAACCATCTGAGGATATCTATTTAATCTTACTCATTATGCTTACATCAGCCTTGCATTCTTTGCGGATCTCCACGTTTATCAAACGATCATACATGGTTTTACCACACATACGCATCAGGGATTTCACTTCTACAGCATTCAGTCTACTTTCATAATTCCTCTGCCAGTTCCATGCCTCACTGCCATACATTAGAGTAGGTACCAGGACTCCATTGTGGACTGCTAGCTTCGCTTCTTTTGACAGTTTTTTATTAGTCCGGCCGGCGTAGTCCAGTGGTAAAGTTCTTGACTGGCACTCCGAAGGTCGCGGGATCGAATCCCGGTGTGGCAAATAAATTTTATTTGATTAATTTGTGTTATTTCACAATTATTCATTTAAAAAATAATATAGTAAATTATTTGCTGCACGTTCCAGAGTGGAAGATACTCTCAGTATCACCCTGGTGTGAGACCACCATTCAGAATTGAAACCTTGCTTGAAATGGCTTTAGCCGTGTTTGGTGACCAGATCTGAATAGCCAGGTACTTCCTCACCTTCCTCTTCCCTATCTCCTTCCCCTCCCCACTACCGTCAGCCTCACAACATACCCCAATTGGAGATGCCATAGTCCCACTGGCTCCAGACGGGAGCAGTTGGGACTCTTGTGCGGTATCAAAGATATTCAAATACAGAATTTAATATCTTTGTGCGGTATTCACGTAAAAAAAAACTGCATTCAGTACTTAGGAGTTACCTGCATTTATCCTTCTTTCAATATCTCTATCAGCCTTTACACCTCTCGTAAACGTACTACCCAGACACGCAAACTCATCCACCTGCTCCAATTATTTATCATTCACAACTATATTGCACACTTCGTACTCTCTCTTCATTAAAAAACATTGGAAAAGCAACGGATTTTATATCACGACAGTCATTTTACAACTGTAATAAAATTTGTAAGTGAAACAAAAAGATCCAACTGTAATTAAAAATTAAATTAAATACAAGAATCTCTAAGATTAACTAAAAACAGAATCTGAAAAAAATATTATAAAAAATGAATGAATGAGAAAGACAAGAATGGAGAATAATATTTTCTAGGAAAAATTGTGTGGATTTCTGTCTTTTATGTGTTCTTATTCAACCCTCGTCTTGGGGGAAAGAGTGTAGATGAAAAAATGTCGATTTTTTGTGGAAACTTTTCTCTGTAAGAACGTTCTGGCACAACTCAAAGTAACTACAATAGTACACGTGTTTTCTAAGAACTTCGTACATACTAGGAGAACCCTATAAAAGTCCAAAGTAAACCAAATTAACTCCTACAGAATTGGCGAGCATAGAAATATATCGCGTTTAACTTTAAACCTCTATAAACAACCACGTTAAGAGGTTCTCCGTTGAAAGTCTTTAACAAACAGTTTTCCATGAGACTGGCTTATTTATTGCTCCGTAAAACAATGAAGCGTGTGATCTCGCTAGCGAGTATTTATTACCAAACAGTTTCAATGTCTTTGAGAAAATAGAGACTAAGTTATGGACATGAAATAAAACAGCCAAACAATTGGCTCATTGTGTGTAATTGAAAACCGTGGAGCAAATTGAATAAAGCTTGCATTTTAACGTTTTTTTACACGATTTAAATTTGTCAAATAATATTCTCATGATGAAAAAAAAAGTTATATTACTTACTAGACCCGGGAACTCGTTGCTGTGGCTGACGAAACATAACGCCATCTACTGACAATGCCATTACCCAACCTTAAAACCTTTATAACCAACGCCATCTGTTAATTTGCACACATATTAAATCCACACCGCCCGCATGCCAGCCCGCTCCCTTTATTTACATATATATTTCAACCAATTTAGGTACACAAAAACTTGACAAATTACATACCTAAAAATCCTTCCTCACGAATTACTCTTATCTTTCGGTGAAAACCGCATGAATTGCGTAGTTTAAAAGATCTAAGCGCCCGGACAGTGTTAACGACTTTATTTTATACTATGTAATTGTAAAGATTACTGAGTTTGGAAAAAATTATGGTGAAATTTACATATCTCGTGTGGTGCGGAAATGCTGAGTAGCATAAAGAACTTTGAGCTATCAGCCCCTTTATCTTTATATACATAAAAATCAAAATATGTTTGTTTCTAGGTTTGTATGTCCGCTATGCGTTGCTAAACCATTCATCCGATTGCGATGAAACTTTGGGGATTTGATGTGCGCATGCCCGCGATGGTTTCTGTATACAATAGTGAGCTCTGGCATCATGAAATTATGCATTGCTAAACCGTTCATCCGATTGCGAATAAAATTTGGGGATTTGTGGGGAGGAGTGGGGAGAGAGAGCGGGAGGGTGGAGTGGAGAGGGGGGTGCGGGGAGGTGGAAAAGGGGAACTCGGAAGGGTGTGGAAGGGAGAGGGAGGAGGGAAACTCTGGAACGGGGAGGGGAACTAAAAGCCGCCCGCAGGACCTAGCAGCAAAAATCTGCGGAGCGGGTTTTTAACTGCTATATACAGTATAAATGGTCAACTTTAAAATAACAATAAAACAATTGGATAATTTTTAGAGCGCCGTTTCTGTGAAAAATCACCACAGGGGCGCTGCACAAATTATGATGAGTTCCTAGTTCCTAGGATCTAATTATTATTTTTTTTATATTTTTATATAAATATGTCTACATTGATTCATATCTTTTTTAATAAATATAAAATGTTATTTACCTGCCTCGGAACAGACTTTGTCCAGTGAGGTGGGTAAAAGAAAACTATGTACATAAATGAAAAAAAAAATAAACGCCCGAGTTGCCGACTCTGAAACTGAAAAAACTGAAACTGATATATTATTCACACACAGATACTGAAAACATGGTGCCGTTTTTTGGTAAGATCGCCCCAATGCCTGTTTACGTTGTGGCGTATGATAATATTGAACCCGGCCACTATCGCAGTGCGTACAATAAAGAATGTACAAGCATAGGAGTTGAAAGGTCTTACGCATAGAACAAATATTTTTTCTTCTTTATTCTATGGTCGTCGTAGATCACACTTCTTCTAGGACAATGTGTTAAGTGTACTTATAAAAAATATTATTATTGGATTATCTAAAAATTGTCACCACGACACGACACGAAAGAACAGCTATAAAGCATGCACCGACCTATGACGTTACATACTATTAGACGAGGGGTAGAAATCTCAAAGTGGGAAGACAAAGGCAAGACAATTGTACCGGTCTCTATATCTAGTACTTTAGTACTAAACTGCTACGTGTCGAGTAAGGTTGCGTCTTACCAGTAAGTAAATTGCATTTAAAAAGTGTCAAAATGCCCTCCTGTGTGATGAGAAAATGTTTCAATTACTCGGCAAATAATAGTAAAGGCGAATGAATAACATTTCATTTGTAAGTACACGCAAATTACTTAATATTATCGATTATTATAAATATTACAATTAATATTCATGTTTCCCGCTCGCGGTTTTACACGTCATTAGAAAAAATTCAAGTCCTACTAAGGTAAAGGGTCTGGACGCGCAACAGCCAAATTTCTGTTGCTAAGTAAACTTCACTGTTTTAAAGCAGACTAATCGACTCCAGATACTAATATCTACAGCCCGTATGTTTGACGAATATCTACAGCTCATATGTTGAACTAATATCTACGAACTTCAGAGTGTTGATTAATATCTACAGAGCGTAGTATCTACATAGCGTAGGTTGGACTAATCAGCTAAATGTGTCCAATAGTCCGATATTAGGGATTTTTACATACATACTTACATAAATTAAGTTTTTTAAACTGCATACGCAATATTACGTTATTAAAATATGCTATACATAATTGCAAATCCAACCTCTGCCAGTGCTGTTGATATTCGTCAACACTTTGGTTCTTATAGATATTAGTCAACAGTTTGAGCTGTAGATATTCGTCAACACTTTGGTTCCCATAGATATTAGTTCGATTTTTTCAGTTTTTGGAATTCCTGTAGATATTAGTAGACGCCTCCGACTAATCAGCCTAAACACTCTGTTTATTTGTTTGCTTGCGGTAAAACAACACATAAATCAGTAGTTCTAACAAGTATTGATGACAATCGCCACCATTTGAAAACTGTCGTTGCCCTACCTTACTCGACATATCAAACTTCGGCAGCCGGACCTTTTATTCTAGTGGGCCTCAAGTTGTCTCCTGACAGCGAACATTCCATCAAAAAGTGACAAGCAATACGCCGCCGCCCGCTCATATATCCATGTCATTCATACACACACATTATTTGATTGTCTATCTTTATCACACAGGAATAAACTTTTGAATTAAGAAATTATACTGAAAAACGCTGAAAACAAAAGAGTGTTCCTTACTTTCCACATTATATTGTGAGTATATGAGACAATGGCGAGTCTATTTATTTATATATAACGTCATTGGCACCGACTACAACAATTGGCACGAGACTGAAAATAAAATGATTTTGGTACCTATGTATATTACAGTTGTTTATCTATGTACAATAGCTATGTATATAACATATAACGAAAATGCTTTTGGCCGTAAAAATCTTTAAACTTATCTAATAGCTATGTATTTTATATTCGTACGTATTTTAACTTTCTTTTAAATCTTCTCCCCTCAAAGCAAAAAGAAGCTTTGATATATCTTTAACAGCCTTCCAAGAATCATTTAAAAAATTACGAAAGTTATGAAAGCTTTTACAAGGTTATCCGAGAAAGTTCTTTTGAGGAATGAAACTTTAATAGTGAGTCTTTGCTAAATAAATAATAATAAGGCACCTTTCTACAGCCTCTTTCCATCTCTAGCATTTTAATACAGTAAAGCTTCGCAAGTCATAATTTGATTTCTTAATGTTTTTTTCTTTATTTACGCTGTCAAAAGCAAATTCAAAGATGATAAAGAATTTATTGTTCGGTAGATGCCTCGCAGATACAAGATAGCTTGCTTGGTGCAGCATGATCTCGCTGGGGATATTTTAAAAATAAATCAAAAGAAAACTGCGATAGTTCAGTTTGATAACCGCTTACAAACGACAACGACTAAAAGATCGAGGGAATGGTCGTGATTGGAAAAGATTTATAACATAAATAATGAGAAAGCATTAACATTACAAAGAGACAGATAGAGTTTAGTTTTAGTTTTGTTGAGTTATGGTAGATCAAATATTTCATTCTTCTGAAAGTCAAAATATTATTTTACGTACTCACTAGATAAACCAATAGCGTGTTATTTGTATGTCTGGTATGCCCGAAGTAATGTAAATTTTCACTTAATTTCGGTGAGATGAACGTGCCTTTTCAAATTATTTTTCAAGACTTACTTGGAGACTAGGAGTTGCAAGGAATGTGAATTAGCGACATCGGTATTCTTTGAAATAGTGATAGATCATTTATTTACTGTTCAGTGATTGTTCAGAGTTGGTTGGTAGAAATTGCCACCAGTCCCCTGATAATAAAGCATTATGTAAGTATGATAATAGTTAAAGTATTATTAACAGTTAGTTAATAAAATTAACTAAATACCTACGGAGAAGAGTATTAATAAATGTGCAATAGAGATTCACTTTTCCCGTAAGCCTATGTTAATCTTAATATTTTCACTATAATTTTCCTTTCACCATAATATTTACTTGAATACCTATTCTAACTATTTTTATATTTTATACTAAGGTACTATTGGGTGATGTATTTTTAGATATATTACCACAAACAGAAAATGCCTTACTGGATTCCCATTACTAACTTTGTCTTAAATTTAAATATTTACTTGCTTTTATATTACTTATGTTTTATGCTTATATATTAAATATATTTTTAAAAAAATGTAAAAAAAATATTTTTTTAGTGTAGGTATGTAAAAATAAAGGGAAGAAATAAAGAGTATTAATAATCAAAACAATGATGAAAACATTCATTATCGTAGATTATTCATAGTAGATATATTCAAAAGCATTGAGGTTCCAGAACACTGATGACTATCAATCTCAATAGTAGGAGATTATTCGTAGTAGCTATATTCAAAAGCATTGAGGTCCCAGAACATTGGTGACAATCAAACTAAATAGTAGGAGATTATTCGTAGTAACTATATTCAAAAGCATTGAGATTCCAAAACATTGGTGACTATCAAACTCAATGGAAGGAGATTATTCGTAGTAGCTATATTCAAAAGCATTGAGGTCCCAGAACATTGGTGGCTAACAAACTCAATAGTAGGAGTTTATTCGTAGTAACTATATTCAAAAGCATTGAGATTACAGAACATTGGTGACTATCAAACTCAATAGAAGGAGATTATTCGTGGTAACTATATTCAAAAGCATTGAGGTTCAGTGAGGTAGGACGTACTGTAATAATTTATAGAGAATCAGAAATTGCAGAAGTACCTACCTACCAAAAAAAATAGAACTTTTTAGTGGCTTAAAATCATAGTAAAAAATCAAACGATTGATGTTTGACATGCTATGTGAAAACAATTAACAGAAGTAGATTAACACAAATATTGAAATCGAACAAGTTATCCAATTACGAAACAAGTGATTAAGAAAACTTTAATCCATTACAAAACTAGAAATACTTAATAGCCATGATTGATATCTAAGTCACAATCAGACTAATGCTTTTGATATGGCTGCATACTACCAGCAAAGCGCTTACAGCAGTTATATCGATAGCAGAATACGGGCAGGAAGCGGCTTATAGCTGGGAAGTCAGATCAGAAGGGTAGGAAGAGGGATGTATAGTAGTTCCTTCCATTAGCCCCGTGGAAATATTCCGGCTGGTCATTAGCGGTTAATTACCCTGGTCGGGTGGTGTTAACGCTAACCTAATTTTGGGGTTGTCCGGTTAGAGGCGGGGGAGGTGCGTGACGCGTCGGTTGTTACAGCTAACCCTGATAAAAATATTATTATAGCGTTTTAAGTGGTTTTTATGATAAAGATAAAAATTAGAGCGAAAATTTAATATTTTTCATAGTTAGCTGACTCTTTGGGAGGAGTGCATTATTAAAAAAGGGCAGAAAATAAATATTTGTTTCCTTTGCAAACTTTTTTTCACTATTTTAATGGTTATTAACTTCTCGTAATGTGCACATATGTTACTTTAGTCATTTACCAGAAATAGGGTGCGATTACAACGAAGTCATCAATGGTAGATATGTCTTTAACTTTATGAATTCATTCCTCAGGATAGTATGGCACTAACTAATCGCATATTTATCCACGGGGGAAAGCAGAGAGGATATAACACCAACTTGTCTTAGCATACACTCGAATGTTCTTGTGATATTGGTATGAAATCCCAACATCACATATTATGTACATACAAATATGTTAACTACCAAAAAGTAAGCATTACATCCAAATACGAGGGGGGAAATTATATAATTGCCTTCCAGATGACATTAAAAAAGGAAGAAAAAAAATAGTTTGATTTAAAAAAAATTTGTGAAATAAAAAATAAATAAATAAAAAATCTGGAATTTATAAATTGAAATGTAATGATTGTGATTTCTTTTATATAGGTAAAACTTCGAGAAACTTTGAAATAAGGATTAAAGAGCATATGAAAGCTTTAAATAATAATAGTTTCTCGGAGTTTGCCAACCACTTAATAGAAACTAGTCATACCTTTACTTTTAACAGTGGAATAGAATTAATACATTGTAATGTCAATGGCTTTCAGTTGGATAAATTAGAAATTTTAGAGATTAGAAAGAGTGTTAATGCAAATTTAAATATTATTAATAATCAAAAATTGTTTTTAAATGACCCATTATTAAATCTATTCCCCTTTTAAATTTTTAACTGTTCTATATTGCCCCTCATTCCTTATGTAAAGTGGTTAATACAACGTTATTTATTAATTTGAATTAAAAAAAAATTTAATTAAATGAAGACAATATAAGCGAAACTCAATCGAAAATCTGAAAACAGAAAAATCAGAAAAAGATATTGACACATCTGGGACTCGAACCCAGGACCTCTCGCTTACCGGGCGAACGCGCTAACCACTGCGCCACCGTGTCGATATCCAATTCGGTCACTTTTAACTGTATCATACTTCGACTAAGAACCACCCACACTATCTTCATTTTTCTTAACGCATATACTATTGGCTGCTATCTTTATGTATGATTGCAAGACTCATAAAGTTAAAATAAAAATAAAAATATTCATCCTAGACTTGCAGAAAAGTCAATAGATGTCGCATATTAAATAAAATGGATAAAGATTTATCCAGACACTATCTAGAGAGCATTTAGTTCGGGTTTGAATCTTGCAATCATACATAAAGATAGCAGCCAATAGTATATGCGTTAAGAAAAATGAAGATAGTGTGGGTGGTTCTTAGTCGAAGTATGATACAGTTAAAAGTGACCGAATTGGATATCGACACGGTGGCGCAGTGGTTAGCGCGTTCGCCCGGTAAGCGAGAGGTCCTGGGTTCGAGTCCCAGATGTGTCAATATCTTTTTCTGATTTTTCTGTTTTCAGATTTTCGATTGAGTTTCGCTTATATTGTCTTCATTTAATTAAATATTACAATTTGAGGTTTTACTCATAAAGTTAAAATAAAAATAAAAATATTCATCCTAGACTTGCAGAAAAGTCAATAGATGTCGCATATTAAATAAAATGGATAAAGATTTATCCAGACACTATCTAGAGAGCATTTAGTTCGGGTTTGAATCTTGCAATCATACATAAAGATAGCAGCCAATAGTATATGCGTTAAGAAAAATGAAGATAGTGTGGGTGGTTCTTAGTCGAAGTATGATACAGTTAAAAGTGACCGAATTGGATATCGACACGGTGGCGCAGTGGTTAGCGCGTTCGCCCGGTAAGCGAGAGGTCCTGGGTTCGAGTCCCAGATGTGTCAATATCTTTTTCTGATTTTTCTGTTTTCAGATTTTCGATTGAGTTTCGCTTATATTGTCTTCATTTAATTAAATATTACAATTTGAGGTTTTACTCATAAAGTTAAAATAAAAATAAAAATATTCATCCTAGACTTGCAGAAAAGTCAATAGATGTCGCATATTAAATAAAATGGATAAAGATTTATCCAGACACTATCTAGAGAGCATTTAGTTCGGGTTTGAATCTTGCAATCATACATAAAGATAGCAGCCAATAGTATATGCGTTAAGAAAAATGAAGATAGTGTGGGTGGTTCTTAGTCGAAGTATGATACAGTTAAAAGTGACCGAATTGGATATCGACACGGTGGCGCAGTGGTTAGCGCGTTCGCCCGGTAAGCGAGAGGTCCTGGGTTCGAGTCCCAGATGTGTCAATATCTTTTTCTGATTTTTCTGTTTTCAGATTTTCGATTGAGTTTCGCTTATATTGTCTTCATTTAATTAAATATTACAATTTGAGGTTTTACTCATAAAGTTAAAATAAAAATAAAAATAAAAAAAAATTATTCATTTTTATTCTTAACCGAATGAAAAATAAAATTTTCGTGATGTAATATAATAAAGAATGTATTTAGTTGAGATGTTTTTAATAAGTGAAAATGTAATTTTCTTTTTCTAGAATAAAAAACTTTAAAAAAGTGATATGATGGAATATCTAAAAGAAAAGTGTGTCTCTAATTTTCTCTTATTTAATAATCAAAACTTACATTTCTCCTGATATCATAATAAGATTGTAAGTAGGTCCTACTTAAAAATCTACCCACTTAAGTATTAACCACATAATATTTTTCAAATTGGGAATTATACAATATGTCAAAGGAATCGTTACTATCTCAAAGAAAATTCTTTTTTAACACTCTCTTCAGTCAGCTAGGTATCATAGCATTGAAAAGCTCAGTCAAAGTAAGGCTTTTTTTGCATTCGCTTCACACAGGAGGCCCCCCTGAGGAAAGTAATTCCCCTCAGGGCCTATGTCATCTTTGTGGATGGTGTGTGGATGGTCATTTTAGGGAAGTAAAGAGAGAAAGTTCTGGGAAAGAAAATGGTATAAGGGGTGGGTAGGAATCTGGGGGTTAGTGTGTCCAGGAGAGACGGACGTGTGATTCCATCCCTCCCACTGCGGTGCAGGGCGATGTTCCGCAAGAGAAGAAGACAAAGGGACTCCCCCAACCATTCCCTACCGATCCGGCCTGCCAGGCAGCTGATGATCGATCGCCAAAATCCGGACAAACCTCACCCCATGAAACAGGCCACCCCTGCTAAGTCACCAAACGTAGCTAACCACTTGGGGTGACCCGGGGGGGTATTTCCAAAACCTATACTGGTTCAGCGCGGTAGTGACAATGACAATTTACATTTTAAATACACCTCTATATTGGTTATTGTTTATCACTTTGTAAAAAACAAAATTTTTTCTAAAATCTAGATAAAATAATCTTTCCAGTGTGCATATTAGAAATTAATAATCTTATTTCTAAATATTTAAATTTTGGTACTATTCTTATATATTGTAATTACACCTCTACATTGGATATTTTTATCACTTTTCCAAAACAAAAATTGTTCTAAAATCTATATTAAATAATCTTTCCAATATTAAAAATTAATAATTTTATTTCTAAATATTTCAAATTAGATATTGAAAATGTAAATTGATCGACTGATCCGGTGTAGGTTTTGGAAATACGCGACCCGGGGCGGCAGTACCCATACCCGCCTCCCAACTTGTGAAGGCTTGCTTGAATAATAAATTGGATGCAGCAGATTTTCGAAACCGGAAGCGCAAAGTAAAAAAAAAATGCTGAGACATACAAAATGATAAACGGTCGAGTTAAAACAAGACTTCACTACACGTTGTCAATAATATCCACCCTATTACATCCTCAAATATTTATCAACAAATAACAGTTACCCTGTAAATTTGAAATTCTAGGAAATTAAACGTCTCTTCCGTAAATACAGCAGATTACGGATTGAAACTTCAGCTTGAAGCTTACGTATGTATCCTGCATAGTATATTATTAAACACACATTCATACCAAAGCTCGAATGGTAAACAATCTATCCTGCTTCAGGACTTAATATTCTAATACATTACACCCAAGACTAAACCCTTATCTTTAGAACCCATCCCTATCTTGAGTATTATTATCCGTTCTCGTATTAAGCTACAGAGAAAGCATTAAATTTGCAATAAACCATTGACTCGGCTGACCCGAACAAAGCTGATGAGTTCCTGGCTAGAATGAAATGATAAATTTCAGGGGACTGTCGTCAAAAATAAAGACATAAAAGAAGGAAGCAAAAAACTAGAGCGCTGCCAAGATTGTAATAAATGGGCATCAAAAATGATGAAATACGAGATGCCGCTAAATAATTCTTGTTGATAGAATCTTAATCTTAATGTATAAAACAAAGTTGGGTTAGTTACACCATTTATAACTCGAGAAGGACCGGACCGATTTTAATGATCTTTGATTAGTTGGACTTGTCTCCGCGCCGAATAGCTATTTAAAAAATTGGAAAAAATCACAAATAATTATGAAGAAAATTATTTTCTTCATACATTTTGCATGGAACGATTTCTCATTTTTTGAAAGAGCTGCAGGAATATTTTAAAAAGTATAATATTGAGTAGTGAGTGAATTCCAAAAATTCAAAAACATCAAATGTGTTGCTTTTGTTATGTGGCAGTTTTTTAAAACTAAAGGGTATTTCAAATACACAAATCTAAAAGGTATTTTTATCTAGTTTTCATAAAAGGTATTTGTGTTTACGGAACTATCAAAAATAAGAAATATATAGAACATTTAAAATACTTTGGAAAAATTCCAAATTTCATTCAGACATCATTAATAAAACAGAGATAAACTACCCTCTCTGTATTTCTTCCAATGAACAATTTTTAATTAGTAATGTTTTCACATTCGCGGCCGTTTGTCAATTGAATAAATTTTTCACGGGGTTTTTTAGTAAGGCTGAAAATGTCAACAGTCGAAAATGGGACAAACGGTGAACGTATGTCTGCACCCCTCCAAAGGAAAAATACAATCTTATCTTATCTTACTAACGCGAAAGTTTGTATGGATACATGTGTGTTTGTTACGCTTTCATAAAAAAACCTAGAGAATGGATTTTAATGAAACTTTACAATAATATAGCTCATAAATCGGAAATAAAATATAGGCTATATATAATGGTAAGATCTGGCGTTATGAAATTTGTATAAATGAAAATGTGGGTATTTCATATATTTTAGCAGCAGGAAGGAAAGGCAGGGGGAAGGGGAACGGGAGAGGTGGGGTTCGCGGAGAGGGAAGAGAAGAGAGAGGGGGAAGTTTGGGGAAGGTGGAAGGAAACGTGACGCTGTGTTTAACAAAGCAACGGAAAACATTATAATAGGCATAATTATCATTCAGTCTGATCATTACTTTACAAGTTTTTTATGTACATTCAAAAAGTAAAAAATGGAAAAGCATAACAAATGTTTTATCAAATTCGTGTTTTACAATTTCTTTAATAATATACGACCGTACAACACGTCAAACTACAACTTATTCCAGTCAAGTATTTGTAAGAATGCTGTAAGAAAAGCAAACACGCAACCACGAAATTAGAAGTCAGTATTTTTAACCGTTTTACTAAGGAGTTCGACAACTTTCGATTCACCAAAAGCAAAGCCTACCTCGCGCCGTTTAAAGATTTAAGGTCACACTGTGCGATTTTGAACCGGCTTTACGATCGAATTTATCTATCCTCGGCAGCCGTCTTTTGGTTGATGCGTGGTTCGTAACCCAAATATACTCCAATATAGACGGGTGAAGCAGGAGTGGATTTGAAAATTGCACCTTTCACGCTAAACCGCCCAAGACGTTTACCTCTCTGGTTCAAGACTGGGAGGTCTGATAGCTGTGGGGGTCTAAGCATCTAAGCCAGCCTCATCCCGGCTTAGACTCAGTAAAATACTCGAGCTTACGTTATTTTGGAATTTGGTAGAGTTGATTGAATCCGAAGTCACAGTGTGTTGACTCGGCGAAATACGGAAATTTTATTTTAGGCCTGAGGGATTTTGTATAGACCCGGGGAATAGGTAGAGCTTGGAAGGTATTGAATGGGATATAAGTAATCCACAGATATAATCCCTTAGTCTTAGTGAAGGGAGTTTATTTAAGGCGATCCACTAGTTCAGGAAAAAATCGAAATTGGAATTCACGCCCTTTATGGGAGGAGTTTAAAAATACTCGAGAAAAAGCTTTTGGAAAGGTTGGAAAAGGTATTTGAGAGTTTTGTTTTACAGGTCGATTTCGTAAAGGCCTGTAAAAATATTAATTCCTGTTTTACGCATTGTTATTGAAATAAAACGGAAATTTAAAATTGATTTCACGAAATAAAGCGACGCGGAGTGACGCGTCCATCTCCCGCTCAGTTCGGGGCGTGACTGAGGTTTGGCGACTGTGGCGAGAACAGTAGTTCTTCGGTGGATGCCATAGGGTTCACTTTGAAAAACCGAATTCGTCGACTAGCGGCCGTATTGTAAAATAACAACGAGAAAATGCATATTTTATTTTATTTTGAGAAGGTTGGGTGTAAATATCAACTTTTTTTGCGATCGTTATAAAATAAACTGAATTTGCCACATTATACAATAAAACCATAACCGAAAAGGGGTTTATAAATAGGAGAGTTTGGACTTGAAAGTGTGTTTTTTAGACCTTATACTTAATTTTTTATAGGCTTATTAAAAGACTTATAAAAAAAATGACCGATATTTTTGAGGGCCAAGATATTTTCTACATGCAGTATTTAATTGAAGCATTTACAATACTTCAAAGCGATCAAAGTTTCAAAACAAAAACATATGATTTTGTATGATTTTGCATTATTTACTATTGGTGGGTTTCTTTATTTACCGATAATGCTAAATGCAATTCTAATTGTAAAAGTAAACGGTCAAATGCATAGAAATTTTTAAATTTCGATCGTTTAATTTTACAATTAGCATTGCATTTAGCATTCTCGGTAAATGAAGAAACCCACCATATGGCTTCAACTTAATCATCGAAACCAGTGTTTCCCAAACATTGTTCTGCCGTGACTCAGTAATTTTCACACCGCCCCTTCGTGACCCACTTAATACTTTTAACCCCAAGCTGGTTCCATTAGGTAACACATTTATTAATAGTAAAAATGTTTTATTAATACTACATATTTTGGTATCGCCTATTTAGTCACTAAATTTTAGTGCGAAGTATGGAGCTGCTGCTTAATTGTTACTAAAGAATCCAAGTTCACGGAAAATGACGAAAGTTTTATCCTAAGGTCTGGTTCCACTTCAAGTCGATTTCTATATTTATTTTTAAGGTAAACTAGTGTTGAAAACCCAGCTTCACATTTATAAGTTGAGACAAAAGGGATGGATTTTGGCGCAGACGCTATAACAATGAGCTCTATACCTTGTTTAAGGAGCTAAACGTCGCAAAATTTATAAAATTGGGAAGACTTCGGTGGCTGGGTCATGTGGAGAGAATGACGGAGCATCAAGCACCAAAGTCCCTGCTGAACTCAAGACCAATAGGGCGAAGGAGCCTGGGAAGGCCAATACTATGATGGAGCGACAACGTCCTCAAAGACATATCTATCTTTTAGCTTCCAAACTGGAGAGAGCTGACACAAAACCGAGATGAGTGGAGGAAGACTCTTGAGGAGGCCAAGACCCACCTGGGGTTGTAGAGCCAATAGTGATGATGATGATGATGACAAAAGGCATTAAAAAAGTTATTGCTTGTTAAGCTAATTTTGTGATTTCTTGACGACAAGATAACCAAAAATCTATCATTGGTCTTAGTATTTTGTCAAATATATCCTTGAGTGATGTGTCAGTTGACAGTTCAATTAACGAGTCGACATCTGAATCGGGCAATTCGTGGCACATTAGTTTCGGAATCTAACTTGAATGTAAATGGATTTCTTATCCAAGCTTTGTTGCTGTCGATTGGAGGAAAATATTCTTGAAGATTCTTCTCCAGTCCTAATAAATTTGAGTTAAGATGTCTTGTGGCAATGCAATCATGTTGTACTCTTTGTGTATTTCACTTAAATTACTAAATGCTTTGAAGTTCCCGGTTTCCGCGCGTTGTGCCCACAAATTAAGCTTTTTTTCTTGCAGCTTCCACCTTGTCTTAAAACAAGGCGGGAATGTTGCGACCCGGTATTTTATTTTGATGGCCCGGTACCGGGTCGCGACCCGGCAAATGGGAAACCCTGATCTAAACGTAGGACTCGCTATAACTTAGTAAGTAATCAACCATTCTAGAATATCTTCATTCATATCATGTAGAAAAGAATTTTCTCAACTTTCCAAATTTAAAAAGAGGTTGGCTAACAACCAGGGAAATCTTTTACATGCTTGGTGCTGCCTGGAACAACTCAACTAACTACATAACTAACTAACCATCACGCCGTTTCCCCGCGGGGGTAGGTAGAGAGGACGGACCGCCAAACAACTCATTCATTCATACATCGCCTCATACATGCTCTTCTATTATTCCGACTCCTGACCTGGCCCGACTCAAGTATCTGATTCACTTGGTCGTGCCATGTCTTCCTCGGGCGTCCCCGACTTCTGTCTACTATCATTCTCATTCGCGTCATATATTCTCCTTACACTCCTTTCCTCGTTCATTCGCTCTACATGCCCAAACCATCTGAGCGACCCTTTCTTAATCTTACTCATTATGCTTACATCAGCATTGCATTCTTCGCGGATCTCCTCATTTCTCACACGATCGTACATGGTTTTACCACACAGACGCCTCAGGGATCTCATTTCCAGAGCATTCAGCCTACTTTCATCCTTCCTCTGCCAGTTCCATGCCTCACTGTCATACATCAGGGTAGGTACCAGCACTCCGTTATGGACGGCTAACTTCGCTTCTTTGTTCTGGAACAACCCAGAAGATAATTAATGATTTTATAATTAAAATGTTTATTTTACATAGACTGGAGTAAATGAAAACATGATGAGTTTAACGACCTCAAACCTGCGCACGCGTATAGAGGGGAAATGTCACTTCCACTTTCCACCTGGCGCGCTTCTAAAGGTAATTTTTTTCGCCCTGTACAAGCATATCTGCATTACTTTTCACCCTCGTAATTACTAAAATTACAACAGGTTAACCAACCTAAGAATGTAAAAGGTTCTAATAATAATTTATTGAAAACACAGTTCCACTGCAAATTGCCACAAAATAGCAGTAATAGTGATAAAATCACCGGTGAAAATGGGACGCTTTAGCTGCCATCGCTTCACTTTCTTTGGTACAGATAATAAAAGAAATGAGTTTTTAAATAATAATTATTCTAGGTTCTGCGAACCATTGTCTTCATAAGTCCGTAGATCTTCACGGAAAAACGTGTTCTTAATTTTACGGTTGGCTGGCTGCATTAAAAAAAATCACGCGAATTCACGTAAACGAAAAATTTTTTTTAGACAATTCAAGACAGGTGAGCAGAAACAAACTACTGTAGGAATACATTATTTAGACAGGTTCACGTACGTTACGGCCAACAATTGCTATATTTTTGGTGCCTGTTCATCACAAACTAACTTAAGCCAGTCTAAAGACGGCCTTAATAGGCTAAAAGACTCCAGATACTAATATCTACAGTCTGTATGTCGGACGAATATCTACAGCTCATATGTTTAACTAATATCTACGAACTTCAGAGTGTTGACTAATATCTACAGAGCGTAGGTTGAACTAATATCTACATAGCGTACGTTGGATTAATCAGCTAAATGTGTCCAATAGTCCGATATTAGGGATTTTTACACACATACTTACAGAAATTAAGTTTTTTAAACTGCATACGCAATATTACGTTATTCCAATATGCTATACATAATTGCAAATCCAACCTCTGCCAGTGCTGTAGATATTCGTCAACACTTTGGTTCTCATAGATATTCGTCAACAGTTTGAGCTGTAGATATTCGTCAACGCTTTCCTTCTCATAGTTAGTTCGATTTTTTCAGTTTTTGGAATTCCTGTAGATATTAGTAGACGCCTCCGGCTAAAACCGGGTCAAACGGTCATAAATAAATTGAAGCGGTAAAAAGTTTATATTTGTTTTAATATATTATTACAATGGAATTCCACCACGAAACGTCAGTTTCAAAAACATAAATTTTTTTTTTTTTTAATTTCAATAACAAGGTTTGTACATGTATGTATGATGTATATAATAAGTATGGATTCATTTTTTTTTTCACAGACCTCCTCACTAGGATTTCCTGTTCTGAGGTGGCCTGTAGTTTTTTAAAATATTTGTATTTGGTTATGGATTGTCTTTATATCGTCTTCATGATGTTTGTAATTTTATTATCACTTTGATCTCTCAGCCATATTTTTACTTTTGTTTTAAATATATTCATTTCCTTTATATTTTTGATTTGATCTGGTAGAGCATTGTATAATTTTATAGCATGGAATTTATTATTTCTCTGTCCAAAAGATGTGTTCAAACTGGGAGTAACCAGGATGTTATTGCTTACTGACCTGGTTGAGTATTTATGTTGGGCAGTGGAGTATACATATATGTTTTTTTTCAGTTTAAATAAAATATTTTTTGAATAAAGTTTCTGTACATTGAAGACTTGAAAGTTATTAAATATTTCTTCCGTCGGAGTTCTAAGCGGAACTTTCAGTATTGTCTTCAGTACTCCTTTTTGGGCTATATTGAGTCGCTCTGTGTGAGTGCTCAAAGCAGACCCCCATCCAGTTATCCCGTATTCTATTTGTGATTGACATAAAGCGTAGTACACTTTCTTAATGTCGTTTATGTTGAGGATGTTACGGATGGCTCTAAAGAAGTAAATGTACCTGGTGAGTTTTTTTGTGATTACTTCAATGTGTGCGTTCCATCGGAGATTATCATCAATTTCAATACCAAGATATTTGATACTTTTGGAGTGTGCTATGGTAGGACAGTGACATGATAAGCCTTGATTTTGATTGTTTTCTTGGCATGTATGTAATTTGAGATTAAAGTAATTAAATTATAATATATATATAATTAAATTATTTAAACACACTTGTTTAAATAATTGGGCGTTCACATAAAGTATTCAAATCTAACGATATGCATTAATCTCCAATCCTGGGTGGTGGCATTATAGTTCGCAATTTCCGAATTTAGAGAAAAGTAGTTCATAATAGAGGTGGGTAAGTTCTGCATTTTTCCGGAAGCCTCCGAGACTTGCTTCCTTTTAAAAGTACACGAGTTCTAGGAGCAGGTCCCGGGTCCGAGTTCTTAGGTGCGGACTGGGCACTGGGTATTGTTGCCGCGCACCGAAACGGGACGCACGGGTTCAAAGAACTCGGAACCAGGACCTACTCGTAGAACCCACACGATAACTCAGAACCCCGGAGTCGGACAAGACCCGCACGAGGACTAGGACCCATTCAATGTAGGTACATTCAATGTACCTACATTGCACGGTCTTTTATTGAGAATTTAAATAAGTAAATTAATAAGCTGTAATGCTTTACTATGAACTATTATTTTATAATGCACGTCACCCGTTGATTAACGATACCAGATAAGACGCTCTAATTAAAAACGATTCCGTGTCTAGCCGAAGCGGTCACGCACGTGTATGTCGATCAACGGACAGCGACCGAATGAACGCCCAGGCCCAGCCCACGTCTCGTGACCCAAGGGGAAGTGTCATTGGCGGGCCGCAGGTCGCGGGGAGTGTTCAACGGTTCACGCAGTTCCGAGAACTACCGAGACCCGCGACTCATGAGTGGAATGGTGAGTGACGCCGGACGGTAGTTCGTGGTTCCTGCTACTCAGTACTATTCATTAGCACCGGAGTACTCGCGGAGCAAGCCGGCGGCCACGGGGTGAGTCAGGAATGTATCGTAGTTCGTGAGTCCGGGAGTGGGCGGAATGAATGGATTGTGTCGCGATTCACGACATTCACGTAGCTCGGAACAAGGCGCTTGGGTTTAAAGGAACCCGAGACTTGTATTCGAGTGCCTAGTGGCTAGGAAAGCCGGCCCCGCGGCGCCGCGGTTTTCGCGCTTCGGCGTTGAGTTGCTCGGGGACCGCCGGATTTATTTGGATGCGAGTACTGGGACTGGGCCGGGTTCTCTGGGAGTAGTCGATTTGAAAAAGGAGTGGGAGTAGAAACCGCTTCCCGCAAAGGAGCGGATCACACGAGCCCATTCCAGCTGAACTGACACATCGCTAGTTCATAATACTAATATTTGGCAATTTTTATAGCGCTATTCATGTGAGATATCTGTTCGGTTAAGGAGGTAAGTAGTACTTTCGAGTAAGTACCTACCTACCTACTTACTCGAAATATCGAAAGTAATGTAATTTTATAAAACCATAATGGTGGTCGGCGGAAAACAAAATATGTGGTTATGCAAATGATTCACTTGAAATACAAACACGACATTTCATTTCGCTATTAGTACACAACTAAATAAAGTAATTTAAATGTAAATTCATCCATTTTTGTACGATCGTGTTGTGCTTTGTGCTCTCTACCGAACGACATGAGTAATGCTCAAGCATTTCGATTTTGCTGAAGATATGAGCCGCGCAAAATTACAACCAAAAAGGTACAGAGATTTTTTTAAACGCATATATTTAGTAACATTAAAAGCAGCAGATTAAGGGCCAGTTGCATCGAAAAAGTTAAAGTTACTTTTTAGTTAAAGTTAAATAAAAGTAACTTTTTTATCATTTCTTACAAAAATGGGTTGTTTCAACTTCGTTTAAATAAAAGTTAACTAAATAGTTACAAAATAGTTACTTTTATTTAACCCACCAATGTGGAGAGTTTAAAGTTACATTTTGGTAAAGATGCTGGCTGTCATCCGTCACCAAGGAACGAAATGCTGTTTTAATGGAGAATTATAATAAAAATGTCTTGATAACCCGGGTTTTGATAATCGATTGATTAGAATATATAGGAAATATGTAAAATAAGGAATTAAACCATGAATCAATCATTTTCCGTAGGAAGAGATGGATTCTATTGTCAGATTTCGGATGTCCAAAAGAATGGTCAGGCAATTAACTTTTCTCGTTGCCAATGACAAACTACATTATTTACAAACAAGTATTTATTCAAATTTATATACCTACACTTCTCTTGATAATTTATACTAACATAGTTTTATTTCAATTAAATCAACTGAAACAATTTTTTTTTGTCAAATCAGAAATCATGCTGCTTGTGCTGTGGAACTGTGAACTAGGTTCTAATAACATTGCATTTTTATTCAACGAGAACGATGCAAAGATGTACAGGAGACATCTTTGGGGTGCATAAAAGTATTGTCTCGTGTATAATAGACACATAGACAGGGTTAGCAGAGCAATAATAGCCCGCCTTAGGCCACAATATAATAATAACATCAAACGTTGTTCACTTTTCTAAACTGCAACTGTGACATAACAATTTCAATTTGGGAGGCGGGAATGGGTACCGCCGCCCCGGGAACCTTTATTGGATAACCAACACCTCTGCCATAGGTCACCCCAAGTGGTTCGCTACGTTTGGTGATTTAGCAGGGGTGCCCGGGTTCATGGGGTGAGGTTTGTCTAGGTCTTGGAGGCGGATGACTAAGACACACTGAACCCCAGATTCCTACCCACCCCTTAAACCCTTTTCCTTCCCAGAACTCTCCTCTCCTTCCTTTCCTTAAAAAAACCCTCCACACAGCATCCCCAAAGATGACATAGGCCCTGAGGGAAATTGTTTTCCTCAGGGCCTCCTGTGTGGAGCTCATGTAAAAAAAAAAAAAAAAAATAACAAATAACCATAAATAAACCAATTCCCAAATAACGTAACCCTCAAAAACTTCATAAACGTCAAAGAAATACAATCTAAAAATCGGTGTTGACACCCGTAAAAATAATTGTGCTTATTTGTACAGAAATATATCAAATCCAAGGTAAATTCGAAGTCATTTCAATGGCAACACTGGTAACTTTAAACTAACTATTTAAATGTTAATGCAACTCAAATTGTGTTGAAATGCAGCTTAACTTTAGTTAGGGCTTAAACTCAGTTTAAATATTTAACTTTAAGCCTTACTTTAACTTTTTTCGATGCAATTGGCCCTAAAAGCCATTAATTTAGATCAGAATGAGAATCAACGCTAAGAGAATTGAACATTTTTTTTTATCTAAATCTATGATGAAGTAAATGAATGAGACTTGCATTTTTAATGAAACGAAGGAAAAACGTTGTAGGATTCAGAAAATAGCTAAGAGGAGGACTATTAGATGGAGGTAAACAAATTATAAATATATATTTTTGAATGAAGCTATGACTTCGTGGTTATCCATTATAGATAAATGAAACAATTCAACTTTGTTTTAACCACTTATATAATGATTAAATCCGACCGGTTTCAGAACAAACGTTCCTTCTTCAGGGCAAGCGTATACTAATTTGACAGTTTCGAAATATGGATGGGAAAAATGTTTTATCATGGTAGGGGTGGAGCCGTTGCTAGTTATTAATGTAGTGTGGGTGGGTAGGGGAACAAATCCACGATTGGGCTATAAGACAATATTTTTTGTTTGTTGAAAATAGGTTCGTTATTTTTAAGGGATTTTTTAATTTATTTCATCCATATTTCGAAACTATCAAATTAGTATACGCTTGCCCTGAAGAAGGAACGTTTGTTCTGAAACCGGTCGGATCTACTCATTATATAAGTGGTTCAAACAAAGTTGAATTGTTTCATTTATTTAAATTATAAATAATTTACTGCAGTCTGGAAGGTGTTTTTAATTAAATAGACGTGTTTTTAAAAGATTTGTTGAAAACAGCTGTGGTGTTTCACCAACAGTTCTCCAAATCACCTTGGGAGGAAATTTAATAAATGGGTAGAATAATGTTCTTTTAGTATAAATTTGGTTTAATGATACATCAACCACGATAGTCAACTTATCTAGGAACTGGCTAATTGGAATCTGAGGCGAGAGTTCTGCTGAAGACTCTCCCTGAGCTGCTGGACCCTCTGTTGCTTAACATTGGTACTAAGCTACCTGCCATCTAGCGGAGTCTAAGGACAGTTCTTAGTACTGCCATCTATGTGAAAAAGCCGGAAGCTTTTAGATATACTACAGTATTTTTTGTTTTGTATAATAACCTAATGCTAAAATACTGTTTCATTCTCCATGCACCCTCCAGAGTTAATTATATCTAATAACAGTGTTTTGCATGGATGTAGTTATTTTGTACCTTTCATTTTTACCTATCAACTAAAACAAAAAAAATCATCAGATATTATTGCACTTGAATAACAACTTGGCAAACGATTTTTTGAAATTAAAGAACAAAAAAATAATGATGCAAATTTACTCCTTTTTATTGGTATTTGTTTTTGGGGTTTTATGCCGTGTCGCGCTACCTTCTTCTTTCGCCAACTTTCTGCGGGATCTACCCTGATGATGGACACTGCAACGCTGTCCGAAACGTTGGCTAAAGAAGGAGGTAACGCAACACGGAATAACACCCCAAAAACAAATAACGAAAATACTTTTATTTATTGTTATCAAGTTTAATTTGTAGAACTCCATTTTAATTTTTTTATTTTTTTATTAAATAATCAATAATATTAACGACAGCGAAACAGCTGTCACGCGTAACAATAATTACACGGCAGAACTTGTTTAAAAATAAACTGTTTTTATTAATATAATAATAATATTATTGATTATATAATAAAAAAATTTAAAAAAAATAAAATAAAAAATAAAAGAACGAAAATACTTTTGGCATTGAAAATCTAAAAACGAATCCATATTTACTCCTCACTTACATTTTTTCAAAAACATCGAAACAAAAAGAATCAAAAACTTGAATTCTCAAAAGCTTAGGAAAACACCCCAGGTTAGGTTACCCGCTTGTTAAATTTGAACTTTGTAATTCAAATAGGAAAGGAGGCCCTGAAGAAAATAATTCCCCTCAGGGCCTATGTCATCTTTGGGGATGCTGTATGGAGGGTTTTTTTAGGAAAGGAAGGAGAGGACGTTCTGAGAAGGAAAAGGGTGTGTCCAGGAATACGTACGTACGAATCCATCCCTCCCACTGCTGTGCAAGTCGATGTTCCAAGAGATTACGGCTGGATAAGTCAAAGGTAATCCCTCAACCATTCTCTCTCGATCCGACCAGCCAGGCAAATGGTGGGCAGATTCGCCGCCAAGACCTGATCAAACATCACTCCATGAACCCGGGCACCCCTGCTAAGTCACCAAACGTAGATAACCATTTGCGGTGACCTATGGCAGAGGTATTGGTTATCCAATAATAAGTTCTCGTGACGGCGCGGCGGTGCACATACCCGCCTTCTAATGAATTAAAATTACTCGAGTCCTTACACATCAATCTGTCTCTTGACGAATCACATTTAGGAAGATCAAATCCTTATAGGTACAACTGCACCACCCACCATTAAATGTTGCTTTTACTTTCCAAAATACACTCATCAAAGAATACATTACATATTAATAATAAAATATGTTTCAGGATTAAATAACATGTGTTCAAAATTATATCCTCTGCGTGCGAACTCTATCTAAATTTCTTTACTTTCCTGGACAATATACAGTGTTAATTTCAAGCGACCTTCCAGGTAAGTATGGTCCTGTTTTCATTAATTTTTAGGCAGCATCGCGTTCATTGGTCAAAATATTGTACATATATTTTCGTATCGGCGATCAATGAACCGGTGTTTGTAATTTTTAGCCATAAGTTGTTTTTAATTGTTTGTCTAGCTTGTAGTTTTTAAGATTTTAGAAATGTATGTACAGCGCCCTTGAGGTGATTTTTCACAAAAACGGCGCTATATAAATCAACCCAGTATTATTATTATTTTTCTAAATTGAATGTAATGTTTCCTATGGATTAATTTCCAGAAATTAAATCAAATTCACGTAGTTTAGCAAAGGTTTACAATAATAATTTGATTTTAATCGAGGATTAACAACAATACATCACGCTGTTGACCAGTTTGATATAGAGGCCTTCCATCAAAGGCTTTAAATGATCAATTACACGATCGTTCCAGTCGTATATCTAAATTTAGGATATTATTTAGGTAATCGTCGCGCCATGTTGCAGTGTTGTTACATTTGACTAAGGTCTGACGTATGCTACGCAAACGTTACATGTCTAGAACTAATTAGCTGGCTGACATTGTAGTGGAATTTGCTACATTAGCCCCCTATTCTTGAGGTCAGGGTACACCATCGGCTTAAGCGCCTGTGATTAGCTCTCCTCGAGAAAGATGATTATTATTTAGCCTATGCCTTAGAGGTCGTAACATCATTAGTCCTAACATCTTATATTAAACATGAAGGCAAAAAGATGATAATAAAATTGAGTTATGGAAAACTAACGTTCTGCTTGAGAGAGAATAACCAGATACAACTAGAAATAAAAAGGGTAGTTGCCCGTAATATAGAAAAATAATTAGTTGAAGATAATATTGTTTTCCAAAAATATGAGATTGACAAATATGATGGTTTGACAGAAGGTGGCAATAGCGAAATTGGTGCGCACGTCCCGGTTAGACGAGAGGTCTGGATTCGAGTCCCGACGAGTTGCGACCATTGTCTTTTTCTGTTGTTCTGTGTCTTGTTCTCTTTCGTATTTTCGTTTAGATTATTATTGCTATCTTCTTTTCTTCAAAGAAATAAATCATTTTAAAAGCAAATTCTAGAAGTGTCGACTCTTTTCAACAAAAAAATATAAATAAATTTTGAAAGATTGACTTATTTATCTAGTAAAGTTATGTTTTAATTTCATTGTAATGAGGTTATACCATTTGTCTTTGGCAGCTTTGTTAAATTTTAAAAGAAAATATTGGAATATTTAATTAAATGAAGACAATATTAGCGAAACTCAATCGAAAATCTGGAAACAGAAAAATCAGAAAAAAAATATTAGCACCTCTGGGACTCGAACCCAGGATCTATTGCTGAAAAATTATATATACTTATATTCAAACAATAATTACAAATAGTTTATAATTTTATCATCACGCGTTTGAGCATTTTTATCGCTAACTCGAATGTATCTACATTATACATACACATTAAAGCAAAATTTGAATAAAATAAAATCGATGTTGAGTTACAGAATGCATGAGAATAATCAATATTTTTCATCGGAACCGCCCTGTACAGTTGAAAGGTTACGATGGCAAGACTGTCTTTCGATGAAATTTGGATTCTCGGCCGCTAGTTAATGCTAGGGGTTTTCATCTAACTAAATGCAATGGGCATATGATACGAATTTATTAGAGGACAATGATTTGAAAATCTATTGCTATTTTTACAGACCTGTCGTAAATTACAAAATTTGGACTGTTGCTAAAGACCCGGTTTAATGTTAGAACATGATCTAATCTGGAGATCTGTTTCAAAATAATAATTTAAAAAAAAATTGAGTGCAGTCAACACGCGGTAGAAGCGAAACTTTACCAAAATAATCTCAAACCATGAAGAAACAAGGAGTCTTGAAAAGTGAGGTCATAATCAAAGCAATGAGCAGGTCAGTGAGCGCAGACCTCGCGTCGTTTCCATTTTATATCTCAACCAATAGGAGCCTTGATAGGAGTATAAAGTATAAAGCTTCGCAGGTGTTGTATGCGTCATTTCCGTTTCATCCGAATTCCGAATCGCTAATGGGGCTAAGGAAGTTTCACTTAAAAAAACAAATGATTGCAATATGCGACTAATTGCAATATAAGACTCAACAAATATCTTGAAGACAATGAAATCCTGTCAAGAAATCAATACGGCTTCCGAAGGTCGTAGTGCCTCAGATGCAATTGCAGCTTTTACTAAATTAATATCTGAAAATCTCGATAAAAGTCGCAAACCCCTTGCTGTATTATTGGACCTAGCTAAAGCCTTTGATACTGTATCTCAATTATTGCTAACGTACAAACAACAGTTGACGGCGTATTTATTAAGAACACTCAGTCATTGTGAACTGTTACATATTCGTTAGCGATCTGCAATCATGCTAGGGAACGATGAGAAATTACCAAAACTTGTCCTATCAATCTTTATCGATCGGCTGTGCAAGGGGTGCTGGTGTGAATTGTGGTGTGAAAATCATTCACCTGCATAATCCTCATAAAGCAAGAAGTTACTACTCGTGCCGTGCTAATTATTAGAGCGCGGATCACAGAACAATAATATCGGTTCGGCTAACTTGCAGTACCTACTTGCATACCGACATTATCCATACGAATTATTAATATGATATCTCATAGTCTATTGCTGTTTTGGAAAGTTTGGCGAGAAGCTTAATTCGTGGTTGAATATCGTCGAGTTTAAAAAAAATGAATGCAGACATGGAACGATAAAATTACTATATTTAGGGTCTTCCTAATTTCAAATTATCTACTTTTTGCCTTCGTTATAATGGTGAAGAATTTTCCGAACATGGAATTAAATTAGATTGCAAACGAGTTGAAATTGGGAAAACGGTATATATTTCACAAACTCGTAGCAAAGAGCTTACTGTTTGTTGAATTCCTAGCAAAACAGCATCCCCAAAGATGTGTGGATCTATTTTTTTAATGTGAATAATAATAATGCACCAGAGTCCCAACTGCTCTCAACTGCCTGGAGCCAGTGAGACTATGGTATTGCCATAGTGGTATATTGTGAGACTGAATGTAGTGGGGATGGGAAGGAGACGGGGTTGAGTAAGGTTAGGAATCAGCTGGTTATTTAAATCTGGTCACCAAACATGGTTAAAGTCAATTTAAGCAATGTTTCAATTCTGAATGGTGGTCTAACACCTGGGCGATACCAAGAATATCTTCACTGTGACAATAAATCGTGAAACAACACAAATTAATCTAATAAAATTTACGTGCGCCCGCCGGGATATGAACCCACAACCTCTGATTACTAGTCTATAGCCTTACCCCTCGACCACAGAGGCCGTCGAAATAATAAAAAACAAGTATGCTTTAGACCACACGACTGAAGTAAAACTTGTTTAGCTCCATCTATATGATAGGAAGAGAGAAAGAAAATGTGCGCGCGCTGCTCTCTCTTGCTCCTACAGTGTGATACAGACAATAGGCCTGCACTGTGTCTTAGATATACGAAACGTAACTGGCTATGAGAGAAAGAGGGAAAAAATGTGTGCTCGAATTTCTCTCTCTTGTCCCTATAGAAATACGAAACGTAACTCTCTCTCTCTCTTTTCTATCTTCACTAATTTATATCTCCCTCTTAACTACCGTTCGCCGCGCTCTTCGTAACGTTATCGTCACGCATTCGCCAGCTTACTCTCCAAGTCAAGCGTGAGTAGTGAAGTTTTACTTCAAAAATATGCATTTAAAATGACTTAAGAAAATAAATTGAAATTTCGGCTAAAATCACGGTGAATCCAGGGAACAGAATTGAATACAACTTTTCATAGCTGTGCAAACTAACGTAGAAAACTGCTTCACTAATTTCGCCTCGACTCTTGTTCACGAACCATAAGAACCACTCTACATCGCCATCAACTAGCGGTTTCAATAGTCAACAGTTGTTTATTAAAACAATGGGGTTCGTTGATACCTCAACGTCTTTCCCTGAGAACGCGATGGCACAGCGTGAGAACGCGGTTTTCGTTAAAATCAGATTCAGCCAGGGAGATTCACCCGATGGGAACAAGTTCTCTGTAATGATAATTGCGTGTCGATCGAAAGAGGCAGATTTGCAATATGGTTGGAAATGCGGTCAGAGCAAATGCAATGCATTTTTTACATCATTTCTGTGTAACGGGTAACATGTAGTTTCATTCCTGGGGTACCTAAAACTGTAGAAATTAATAGACCTAGGTCTAGTTCTATGTGGATGGTTTTGCAAAATAAGATTATGTATATAATATTATAATTAAAAGCTACTCTTTAATTGGAGATTACATTTATAATAGACCTCCACAGAAGAGCAGTAAAATCCTTGGGAGGTTGCGGAGTTAAAATACAGCTTACACAAAAAAGATATTTAAATGAAGCAATGTTACTTTGTTTGAACCACTTATATATTTGAGTAAAGCCGACCGGTTTCGGAACGGCCGTTCCTTCTTCAGGGCAAACGTTTTTTTTTTTTTACATGGCCTCCACACAGGATGCCCTGAGGAAAATAATTTCCCTCAGGGCCTATGTCATCGTTAGGGATGCTGTTTGGAGGGTTTTTTAAGGAAAGGAAGGAGAGGAGAGTACTGGGAAGGAAAAGGGTTTAAGGGGTGGGTAGGAATCTGGGGTTCAGTGTGTCCTGGCCATCTGGCTCCAAGACCTAGACAAACCTCACCCCGTGAACCCGGGCACCCCTGCTAAATCACCAAACGTAGCGAACCACTTGGGGTGACCTATGGCAGAGGTGTTGGTTATCCAATAAAGGTTCCCGGTGCGGCGGTACCCATTCCCGCCTCCCAAATTGAATCTGAAGAAGGAACGGTTGTTCCGAAACCGGTCGGCTTTACTCAAATATGTAAGTGGGTCAAACAAAGTAACATTCCTTCATTTATTTATAATGGATAACCACAAAGTTATAGCTACATTTAAAAGTATAAAAAGATATTTATTCGAGTTAAGATATTTCGCCTAAGAGTTGGAGATACTTTTAAACTATCGCTCTGGTGAGATAATAGATTTAACTATATTTAGTAAGTAGATCTGATTATTAGGTACAAATTTCTCAACCTTCGACTCCCCCGCCATTTTTTTTTAATTATTATTATTTTTTTATTTCTTACACGTCCTAGTGGGCTTTTACAGTCTAGATTATAAGTTAAGTACCTATCACAGTTGTTTTAAATACATCAAAACTAAGACAATTAAGGAAATATAATACAATGAAAAAAAAAATCACAACAAAAGCATATATAATTGTGATGTAGAGTAATTAAGTATTTCATATGGAAAGAATACGATAGATGGCGGTAAGCATGTAGCTTGCACCATAGCTCGCCAGATGGCATTGGCGTACAAGAAGCAGTCTCAAGCCGCGTCCAAATACGTGGCAAGCCTCTGCAAGCGTCCACAAGCCCCAGCGTCTGGTGCCGCGCGTGTGGCTTGGCTTGCGTAGGCTTGCAAGAGCTTGCGAGAGCTTGCCGCCGATCCGATCGAGGTCGGATATTTTGGCCACAAGCGGCAAGCGCTCGGTCGCGCTCAGTGGAACTTCGGAGCTGGTGGCGAATGCACGCCTTTTTTGCTCCGTGCGGTCTATGATAATATTACGAGACATATGAATATGAATGGCGTATGAGGCGAGCCTGACTTATTATTCTTTTAAGTACATAAATTTAATGCACTAACGTAATTTATTGCGACTGGATTTACCTAAAGAGTCAAAATAAATAAATAATATTTTATTGATGATTTATACAGTATTATTACAAAAAATTTTTGATTTTTGTTAGAATAACTTTTTTTTATAATACAAGGCAATATTATATAAAGACAAGTGATCTTCGAGTTCGAACTTCTTTGGCACCGTTGTGATTTGAAACTCGATGAAACGAAAAAGTGGCACTAAAAAGAGACAAAAATCTATAGGATTTAGCCTGCAAGATAATGTCTCCTCTTTGTGCGGTGCTTCGTAGCTTCCCCACTCTTTTCTACCTTAGTTTTCTGAAGGTTTCACTTTTACCGCGTGTGAACTAGACATTGTATTTTTCTGTGTCTTGTTCTTTTTCATATTTTTATTAGTATTATCTTCTTCAATGGTTCAATGGTATTAAAAATATATTATCCCCTTGTCTTTTATTTCGCGTTAAAATAAAGGTGACCGGCCAACTCAGAAAGGTCACGATAAAAAAAATGATTAAGTTAGGTTAGGGTTACCGGCAATTTTAAAATTATTTTTTCATAGCTTTTAAAGATCTTTCTGAGGTGTTTCTCAGTTGGTTTCATTCTGAGTTGGCATGGAACCAAAATAAAAATAGATTAACGCAAACATAGTATAGCCTTAGAGTAACAATATATACTCTAAGGTAGACGTCCGCCGCGCTTGGATGCTCCGAACACACTGGCGCGCTCGCAAGTGTGTGGAAGCCAGCCATTCGTTTGTCAGAGCTTGCCTGAGCTTGCGGCAAGCTGCTTGTCGCAAGCATTTGGGCGTAGCATATGAGATATACTTTGCGAGCTCCCGTGGCAAGGCTCCAGAGATTTACCTACCCCCGAATAGTAAACAGTCGTAGCTAACCAGCTAGGTTATTCCAGTAAATAAACACTTTTATATTCAAAGAACCGTATTTAATAATTACTATCTGCCGAGGAAAGGGCAGACATAACAATAATAAAATAAAATACATTGCTAAAAATGATAAGTCTAACATAAATAGATATTCAATATAAATAAAAAATTGAAGAAATTATACGCGTCTATTTGTGTCTAGATGTATAAAAGAATTGGAATAGGCAATGTTTACACTTGATTAAATGAAGACAATATTAGCGAAACTCAATCGAAAATCTGGAAACAGAAAAATCCGAAAAAGATATTTGCACCTCTGGGACTCGAACCCAGGACCTTTCGCTTTCCGGGCAAATGCGCTACCACTGCGCCAAGGTGTCGAAATCCGATTCGGTCATTTTTAACTGTATCATACTTCGACTAAGAACCACCCACATTATGTTCACTTTCTTAACGCACGCAATTTGATGTTTTACTCATAAAGTTAAAAAAAAGAAAAACGAGTGTGCTTTAGATCACACAACTGAAGTAAAACTTCTGCTCCATCCATATGATAGGAAAAGAGAACGAAAATGTGCGCGCGCACTGCTCTCTCTTGCTCCTACAGACAGTAGGCCTGCACTGTGACTTAGATTTACGAAACGTAACTGGCTATGAGAAAACGATAGAAAGAAAATACGAGTGTGCTTTAGATCAGACGACTGTGTAAAACTTTTTTAGCTTCATCTATATGGTAGGCAGAGAGAAAGAAAATATGCACGCGTACTATTCTCTCTTGCTCTTACAGTGTGTGTACAAGGTCTGCACTGTGTCTTAGATAAACGAAACGTAACTGGCTATGAGAGAAAGAGAGAAAGAAAATACGAGTGTTCTTTAGACCACACGACTGAAGTAAAACTTCTTTAGCTCCATCTATATGATAGGAAGAGAGAAATAAAATGTGCGCGCGCACTGTTCTCTCTTGCTCCTACAGTGTGATACAGACAATAGGCCTGCACTGTGTAACGTAACTGGCTATGAGAGAAAGAGAGAAAGAAAATGTGTGCTCGCACCTCTCTCTCTTGCCCCTACAGTAATATACGAAGCGTACTCCCTCTCAACTACCGTTCGCCTCGCTTTTCGTAACGCTCTCGTCACGCATTCGCCAGCTTACTCCCCAAGTCAAGCGTGCGTTAAGAAGTTTAACTTCAAAAATGTTTATACTGGTTATTTTTAAGGTGAAATATATCCCCCAGATCAGAATATTTATTTCCAAGACTGAAGTCTCGGAATCGGGGAATTTTGGTAAGACCGTGTCCTGGTGATGTTAAAGTAAAAGGGTAGTAAATGTAGCAAGATCTTTTGTAATATGGATGTTTTTCCTTCTTATTAGCGAAACGCTTACGTGGTTTTGGAATTAAAAAAACACACCCGTAGTATGTATGCATTTAACACATAAAAGGTAGAAGATTTTTTAAAATATATTTTAGAAGTAAAGTAAGACCAATTTTTGCTTTCAAAGTTGTTGTCTCCAGTGAAGAAGTATAACGTTGGTCATTAAAATCTAAAGGGGCTTTTCTAAAGAAATTGATTAATATTCACAGAGCGCATTTCTTGTGAATATTATATTAAATAACACCTCAGGAGTCCTTAATTAAAATAAATAATGTATTCAGTAATCAATTATTCATAAAACGAAATAACATTCAGATTCCTGAGAGCAAATCCTTCAAAATCTTAAAAGGAAACGTCCATTAATAATAGGGGAAGTCCCTCCCTCCAGGAGTGCTTCATAAGTATTAAAAATGTACGGTCTATAAAGGTGCACTTATACAAATTATGCAAAAACTTTTAACATTCAGGGGCGAGGCCGGGATTCATATACTACTAAGTCTTTCCTCGCCAAACCCCCAGCGAGGGTGGAATGAGGGCGGGGATCTGGTCCATCTGTCACTTGGCACTAATTCAAGGGAGCATCTTCTCCCAGTATGAAAAATGAGAGGACATCTTAATCCGTCGGAATCCGGATTGTATCTCCAACCCACAATAAACGTCGGCGGACGATAATGGCGGATTCGATTTCGTCGGAGTTATTTCTGCAATTCATTTTGCGGAATAAGATGACCTGCGGAAAACGGAATTCACGCCATTGATAACACTTTATAAGATGGCCCGCCATACTAAAATGTCTTGGCACAAACTCCTTGTTTTAGTCACATTTATTCATAATCTAATATCTACTGTTGCATCGACTAATTGAATTCGAATTTCCACACATGTTCAGAAAATATCATTTCAAGCACTTTTACATAATACGCTTCACTAACATCTTTTGCTATTTATCTTTTCTCTTTCTTTTAATAATAATAATAATAATTGGATAATTTATAAAGCGCCGTTTTTGTGAAAAATCACCTCAAGGGCGCTGTACAATTTATTAGGAATGCTTAGGTTCTAACTGATTTTACTATTTACAAATGGATACAGAAACATACTTACCTGGCAGGTCACTTCCAATAAACACACTTTAATTATAAGTTTATGCTTGGAGAAGATACGGCTTTGCACGCGGAGGACATTACAGTTAACACACTGGACATTGCGTGATTTTACATTTTACATTATTTGCTACCCTCATCGCTGTTAGTACCTATTACATTTGTGAATAGATTAGTGGCAAAAGGCAAAAGTAGAGGTATTTATTTTAAAATACTGGAGAATTTAGGACTATTGGAGATTAGTGGCAAAAGTATAGTTGATATTTATTTTAAAATACTGGAGAATTTCGGAATCTTTAGGGCTGGAGAATGTTCATGAAATGACCTTCACAAACGCTTACATTTTTTTAATTTTATTTATTCATTTTTTTTTCTACGTTTTTACAGATTAGTTATTTACGGTGTCGCGGGCATTGAAAGTGAAGGTGAAAGATTTTGAGTTAATGGATACGACTGTCTGAAAAGGTGAGTTTTAAGTCTAGCTCTAAATTCCGCCGCGTCTGTGATCATTCTTAAGTCATGTGGCAGTCCGTTCCAGGCTTTAGGTCCTGACATTCCGAAAGCGCGCTCACCGAACTTAGTATCTGGTGTGCGCTTTGGTTCCTTTAACCTTCCGATAGCTGATGACGCTGCTGACCTCAGGGTTGACTGTCGATGATTGGAAATTTCTGGAATACACAATTCCGATAAGTAAGCCGGAGCCATTCCGTTAAGGGACTTAAATACCATCCAGCAGAGCTTAAACTGGATCCTCTCAGGACATTTAAGCCAGTGTAGATTTTTGAGATGCTCTGAAATATGGGAATATTTTGATACGCCGGTGATAAGTCTTGCCGCAGCGTTGAAAACGGATTGTAATTTGTTAATTTGATATTTTGGAAGACTTGAATATATTCCGTTGCAATAATCTAAACGTGAAACCACATACGAATTGACTAGTAATTTAGTCGTTATATAATATTTCTGTGTATTCATGTTTCCAGTCTCCTAAGTGGGAGAGGACGATTAGAACCCAGCTGATTTGGACTGGTTTCATACTCAAATCACCATCTCTCCAAATACTCTTACATTAAATACGTCTTCGAACTAAAACCTTGAAACTCTCCCAGAAAACACCAGTGGCTGATATCAAAATTGATTCAAGTTTTGTATATAACTAACACCATGAACTCACTCGCATGCTGACAGCTAACAATATATGCACGGTCATTTGTGGTCTAGAGTAATTTGAAAAAGAAATAACTTCCCTTACAAACAAAAATTAGAGTCTTGAAGTGCACTGTGAAGGAGGAAACCATATGTTTCCTTTAAACGGGAAAATGGTGGGCAACCTCCAATGTTACATCGACTTTTGACATGATTAAAGCATTTGATTTACTAGATGATTCTCGTATTTTCCGGTTAATTTAGAACGTTAACTAAATATGACCACCACGCTTTTTCTCTGCAGGGGTAAGCTAGGCACAGAAAATCACACGCCACACAAATCTGTTTTATAATACATTGAAAACCGTGTAAATTTTTACACATTTGGAAACATATGAAAGGGTGCCCCATCGCAAATTAGATAAACATTTTGAAACAACTTAATATATATATTAGGTAGATATGTATGTACCTAAGTAATGCGAACTAAACAAAGAAATTTGACTGTACTAAAACGGGAAACCTTCCTAGTTGGACAGCCAAAGCTTCCTTATAATGTGCATGTATTTTTTTAATCAAATAAAAAAATGTGTAGGTATCCTTAATTTCTTCTCTTATCTCTAATTTTCGAATTTTGCCATTCGTAACGCGGTTCATGGTTGTACCATACGATGCACCCTTTTGTCAAGAAAGAAATAACGATTCTCAGGATATGAGCAATCAATATCGAATTGTCTTCTTCGGGGAACGGTGATTGTGCTACGTCTTTGGCACTGCATTATTTCTGCAGTGCAATTTCTAACTGATTGTGCCTTTCTTCTGGGTAGTCGTGCCGTGACATTTCCTTTCCTTTACGTCGGAGCAAGTTGCTGCAGGGCCCGCAGATAAGATTCTTGATACATAAAAAGAACAGAGAAAATAGCTCTGATTGTGTTCTTCTCGGTAGTAATTTCGCAACGTCCCCTTTTAGTCGTCTCGTAAATAGTTGTACTGCGTCATTCACAGATAAGTAATAATGTATATATAAAGAAGGAGGGCAAACCACATAAAAATTAACTTTGTCAGAGACTCGTATACCCCATAATTATCAATACTTCAATGGTGGTCATTGATGCAACCAATGGATTGTTTATAGAGGAAATTGAAGCGATTGCTTTTGACACTTCACTTGATAACGAATGATGAAAATTTTAATTGAAGTTTAATTTTAAAAATAATAAGTGTGCAGTTCACACGCGGTAGAAGTGAAACCTTCAGAAAACTAAAATAGATAAGAGTGGGAAGGCTATAAAGTACCACACAAAGAGGAGACTCATTCTCTCGCAGGCTAAATCCAATAGATGTTTGTGTTTGTCTCTTTTTTAGTATCGCTTTTTCGTTCCAACAAGTTTCAAATCACAACGGTGATAAAGAAGTTTTCACTTAAAAAATATTAGTAAGATTTGATTGCCGATTCCATCAAGACCACAGTTGATTGCGTTTGTTTTTACCGATTTAAATAGGAAATCAGTTTATTTTAACACTTGTTGATGTTGGTATAATGGTTAGAAATATAAAAGAATTGATTCTAAAAAACAAAGCATATGCTTTCAAATAAATTACACAGTCGATTCAAGTCTAAAAATGGAACTCCTTAATTTATTAACGCTATTATAATGGTATAAATAAATAAAAGTTGTCGTTTAGGAGAGTGACAACCTGACAGAGGTATACTTTCAGTTAGTTCCATTATTTCACAGGAGTTACTTTGTCTATAAATAGGTCACCTCCACAATCAAATGTTGATAAACGTCAGCCATTCGTTTCAATTACGTTAAACCTTCTGTAGTTGAGTGATTAACCCCTTTGAAGCTTACCTACCCACAAGGCGTAATTTGATGCCTACCTAGTAATAATTTATAAATATTTCCCAAGTAAATCATTTCAGACTGTTATTACCAGCGTAAGCAAACGGTTTAAAACGGCGAAGCGTGTGTCGCAAGAAGTACCCAACTCCAATAAATTAACCAATTTTCGTTAAGTGCTTGATAAGCAAATTTACATACATGCGAAAATGTTAATAAAGGGACTGGAATAATATTGGTCTACAACGCGAAGGGAACATAAACACCTCGAGATGTTTGTTCTCGCTATTATTCAACGTATTAAAAACGAGATACATTGTATGAGAACTGCAAACATTTGTGAAAGCGCGTAGGAGCCTACTTCAACAGTGTATGAGGGTGGTCTGAAAAGTTTTCTTTATGAACATGAAGATGGCAGCACTCGTCAATAAAAGCTAGTGATTGTAATTGAGCATATTTTGACAGTTACTCACCAAAGTTTCGGCCATTTTGGACGCGCAGTTTTTAGTTGACAGTCGTTTGAGTGAGTCGATGTGTGTGTTTTTGTGAAAATGGAAAAAATTGAGTGTCGAGCTGTTATTAAATTTTTGTTTTTTGTTTTTTGCGCAGTTTTTAGATAAGGGAACAAAAAGAAGTCGCTTGGGGCTAGATCTGGTGAGTAAGGCGGATGGTCAAGCAGTTCAAACCGTAATTCGTGGATTTTTGCCATGGCAACCGCTGAGGTGTGAGACGGCGCGTTGTCTTGGTGAAACAGGATTTTTGGTCTAACGTGAGCAAACGCGGCACCCAACGCGCGGACAGCTTTCTCATGTCTAAATCTTGATTTAATATGTGACAGACACGTTCTTTGGACATTTTCATAACCTCTGCTATCTCTCTCACTTTAATTCGGCGGTCGTCTAACACTATTTGGTGATGTTTAGCAATGTTATCGTCAGTAGTTGCAGTTTTTGGACGTCCCGAACGTTCATCGTCTCCCAAGCTCTTACGGCCACGTTTAAATTTAGCTGCTCAAAATTTCATTTTGGTAAATGATGGCGCAGAGTCCCCATACACAGAGTCCAACTCATCTATGATTTGCGTAAGCGTGTTGCCTTTCAAAAACAAAAATTTAATAACAGGTCGAAACTCATTTTTTTCCATTTTCACAAAAACACACACATCGACTCACTCAAACGACTGTAAACTAAAAACTACGCGTCCAAAATGGCCGAAACTTTGGTGAGTAACCGTCAAAAGATGCACAACTACATTCACTGGCGAGTGCTGCCATCTTCATGTTCAGGTCGGAAACTTTTCAGACCACCCTCGTATATTTATTATGCTAAAGTTAATACGCAAATATTCGATTCATTCTACAGGCTGTGATTTTCCACAGGAGGCACTAAGGAAAATAATTTCCCCAGGGAATATGTCAGCTGAGATGCTGTGTGGAGGGTCTTTTTTAGGAGAGAAAGGAATTAACGTTGGTCTTGAATATTGGTCATTGAACATTTAACATTGGTCTTGCAGGAAGGAGGAAACACAGAGGTCGGCAAATCGTTCCACAGCCAAGCTGTTGAACTCAAAAACGAGCCGAAGAAGCTACTGTAATTATTGTTATTTCGGGCATTTGGGAAGAAGGGGATGCGTCAAAAGCTCATTCCACATTCATTCATTCGTTTCTAAGTACGGAATCGTATTGAAATATTATATTTTTCTACTTTAAAATTTTTTTTTTTTTTAATTTCATAAAATTTTATTAGTTACAGATTTTTTGTTTTTTTTTGGCAATCGCACTACTTTTGATTTCTGCCTAAAGTGCTGTAAAGGACCAAAATGCATCGAGCTCTCCGCGTCACGGAGGCAATTGAAATCCAAAAAATAAGTAAAATTTTTAGTAACCCCCGACACAAAAAAAGAGCTGATGACCTTAAAACGCCTGAACAGATTTTCATGAATTGTAACTAAGAACAAACAAAAAATGCATTATAATCGGTCCATTCGTTTAAGAGCTACGATGCCATAGACAGACACACAGACCAGTGAGCTAGAGTGCTAAGTTTGGAAAATACGATGTTATGGATGTTGCTGTAGCTGAAAACGGTTTAATTTTTTATTTTTAACTTTTTGTATGAATCTATATACTGATATGTGGATGCGGCGCATCCCCAAACTGAAAGAATCCTGAAAATCTTCATACAAAATATTAAAATAAAAAAAAACAACATTTTCAGCTTCAACAACATCAATAACGTCGTATTTTTCAATCTTAGCACTCTAGCTCACTGGTCTGTGTGTCTGTCTATGGCATCGTAGCTCTTAAACGAATGGACCGATTATAATGCGTTTTTTGTTTGTTTGTTCTTAGCTACATGTACTAAAATTTACGGACCGCCACTGACACAGACACGTCAAACTTATAACACCCGTCATTTTTGCGTCGCGGTTAACTTAAATCGTAAATATTAGTAGGAACGACGAGCCAAGCTTAAAAGTTCTTAGAATCCAATAAAATACGGCTACATCAAAACTAAATGCTGAACGTCACTGAGATTTAACGTTTGCAATATGGTAACTTCTACATACATAAAAACACACTTTACCACAATCATCAACCAGTTCATCTGCCCATAATTATGGACACTACAACGCTGTCCGAATCTTTGGCTAAATAAGAAGGAAGCGCAACACGGTATAATGGTGGTTGTGGATATACACGATGCCACACTTGTTAGGGGGACTATAATACCCCTCCTGATGATGCGTGTCCGTTTTGTTATCAAGGAGTTATGAAAACACCTGTAGCTATTCAAACTTCACCGGTTTCCGAGATTCTCCAGGCTGCTGCGATCACCGGACAATGGGACCGCACCGTATGTGTAGAAAATGGCCCAAGTTCTGTAGGCAGCGCATTACATAATCGTTGCGGAGTAGTCAAAGGGTGTTTGCTATTTTGGTTGTGTTACTAGTTAAGTATACCATAGCCAAGAGTTGCTAGTGTGGTGTTAGACGGTCATGTCGAGGCGGTGTACACGTGTGTGTAGGAACCTTGTTCAAGTTTTCCCCGCACTAGTTACGTATTTAGGAATTGTACAGGGATGAGAGAATGGTAAAGTAAGTTGTAAAAAAGGTTAGGATAAAAAGATCTACACGTATCCACCGCAGGCGAGTGACCATTTTAAGCAGTTATTGGGATTTCCAAAATATAAATTTTTCAAAGAGTAAATAGTAACCAAAACTTAAAGTAGGTATTAAAAAAAAATCAGTGTGTGCAATTCACACGCGATAGAAGTGAAACTAGAAAGTCGCTAGATGTCGCTTTCTTTTCTTTTGCCTATTTATTTTAAAGTGGTTTGAAGATTGGATATTGATTTCACAAAAATTAAATGTTTTTTTTTTTAATTTCGCAGGATTCGAACCTCTGTTCGCTTGACGTCTGTCTCTCTGGCCGCTGAGACTTGTCAGGCGCCTTGCCCACTGCGCTATCGAAGGCCTGTGCCAAAGCGCGCATTTACCGCATTATATTAGAACCGACTATTTGTGTAGAACTGAGTTGTGACGCTTATCCGTTTCATCCAAATTTCAAATCAGTAAAGGGGTTAAAGAAGTTTCAATTAAAAAAAAATTACCGCATCACACTAAAATTTATTGCTTAGTTCAAGTAAGGTTATATACAATTCAACGTCTAAATTCAACGTGGAAATGATACACATTATTTGGACGTAGAAATCCCAGTTTTTTGTCCACACAGGAGGCCCTGGAGAAAACTATTCCCCTCAGGGCCTATGTCATCTTTGGGGTGCTGTGTAGAGTTTTTTTAGAAAAGAATGAAGACGAAGTTTTGGGATGGAAAAAGGTGTGCGAACACGAATCTGGGGTTCAGTGTGTCCAGGAGAAACGGAAGTATGAATGCAACCTTTGAACTGCGGTGCAAGGCAATGTTCCGAGAGTGTCCTGCAGGAGAGGTCAAAAGATATCCCTAAACTAGTCTCTGCCGATCCTGCCTGCCACGCAGTTGGTGGGCAGACGCATCCGCCTCCAATACCCGGACAACCCTCGCTCTAGAACCGGGGCACCTCTGCTAAGTTATCAAACGTAGCAAAATCTCTTAGTGTGACCTGTGGCAGATGTGTTGGTTATCCAATAAATGGTTCCCCGTGACGGGGGAATATCCGCCTACCAAATTGAAATAATTTTTACATTAATCTTTAAACAAAATAATCCACCACGCTGTTAACATCACGCTCCGTGAAACGGCTTTGAAATGCGTATCTATAATCTGAATTGGCGTTCACCGTAAAACTGTAGATCGTAGGCGTAGAGCCGCAGAATGTTGCCGTAACCACGTAGCGTATAATGCCTTCATCCCAGCCAGGATGTAGAGCCGTAGACAGAAGACTCGTGTTGCATAATGCCTACAAGCCGCACCGGATGTAAAACTGAGGACTCGGCAATGAGGCTGCGAGGCACATAAGTTAGCAACACGTGACATTTTTAATTACGGAAGCGTAGAGCGCGGCCGGATGTGGCTAGACCGGATATGGACACTTCTTGGTTTTGAACAAAGCCTGTGCCGCACTGCTATATTCGGAGGACTTCCGGAGAACTGCAATTATTGCGGAGCGTTCGTAAGACAAATATAAAGGACGAGGAAATGTAACCACGAAGGGTAGGAATTTTTCTCCCTTTATTAAAAAAAAACGAAGGGAGAGGGCTATGTTAAAATGTGGAGGAAAAAACTCCCTTGGTGCGGCAGTAGAGGAAGCGGGGATAAACGTTAGGGTCAAATCCGTACACACCTTTGATGATTTGTTCATTTTCTTTCAGACTTTCCCATTCAGCCGAGCGATTCTACGTCTTTTGTGGGATCGTTATAAGATAACGGACGTGATCTCCTGTTAGATTTGTGTGATTTGCTTGCTTTTTATATGTACAACGTACATTAAATGAATAAATTTATTTATTTAATATCAGCGGTATAAATATACCATAAACACAGTTTACATGTCACAAAATCATAGTACATAAGAGATAATAAAAAAATAGTAAGTATAACAGTTAATTGAGGCGTTTGGTTGAGAAATGACACAAAGCGATGCAATTATATACAAGTATGAATAAATTTAATATTGATTGAAAATATTTGATAGTATAGCCTTCTTGTACCTACCTTTCGTACAGTTAAATAGATCCGCCACATCTACGTATCTACTACTAACTTCATGTAACCTAGGTATAAGCGAGTGTTTCATATACTCCGTCCTGTTGATGTTGCATTTAAACAGGATTTTGGAGCGAGATAAGCGAAATAATCATGCTTACTTGCAGGAATTCATGTTTAAAACGATCTAAACTAAAATAAGTGACAGTAAACATGTAAAAATCACACAGATCTGACAGGAGATCACGTCCGTTATCTCCAAAGATATTAAAATATTTTATTTTGTATGTCAATATCTTTGGTTATCTCGATAACGACCCCACAAAAGATGTAGAATCTCTATGCTGATTGCGGTATCTTTAAATTTAGAAAAATCGCGTGAATTTATTTGATTTCAAAAACTTTCCTACAAGTTTCAGTAATATGAATGATAACAATAGCCAGAATAACAGAAGAGTGTGAATGTACACGGTATCCGGAAAGTAGTGGTGCAAGTGGGAAACTGGTTAATCTACAACACATAGAGAACTAAAAAAAACCTCAACGTTTCCACGCTTTCAAAAAGACAATAAACCATACACATCGTAGCAACTGATTTTGTTCAAATTTGACTAAAAAAATTAGAAATTTGACCTAAAACTTTGGACTCGATTTACTCGAAAACAAAAGCTCAAATAAAAAAAAGTTATAAGTACCACAAAAAGGACTCAATATTTGAAGTAGATTTATCAGTTTCCCGTTTGCATCACTACTTTCTGTACACTATGTATAAATGTAAGTGAAGCAAGGGGTGCTTGCCAAGGCAGAATTGTGTGGCTATACATCTCCTATCTCCCTACCTCTGTGAAAATTATTATTTATTATTTTTACTCATATTTTGCATTTATTTTTAAAGTAGTCGAACCAAAGCAAACTGGCCCAGAGTCAAAGCTCTTACTTCTACACTACATGAGTCGCCAAATTTAAAGTTGATAATAACTCATACAAGGAAGCTTTACGAGTCTGCTTTTAAATATTCGTAGGAAACTTACACAACAAAACAACTTTAACACGTCGCGAAATAATTTTATTTATGAGTTTTAATTAAGATATCTAAGTCGCTAACTGTGACACAAACGCTATGTACATAATATAAGGGCACACGGGTTATAATCCTAGTTGATTTATTAACATATTTAATACCTGAATACACAAATAAATAAGTCATAGTACTAATACAAAGCTAGGGATAATTTAACGTGAGGGTTGAAAAGTTGGAATGGTATCCGTGCTTTTTAGGTCTAGCTTGTACGATCGATAAACCCTATAACAGTACGATATTGACCAAATTCGTCATCTATGGTCAGTTATAAATATTTGCGAACACGGTCAACAGCTATTCTGACCGACGACAGATACGTTTTAGCGCGACCTCCATAGTATCAGATAAGTTACGGTTAATATCATCATCATCACGCTTGGCTCTACAACCCTTGGTGGGTCTTGGCTTCCTCAAGAGTCTTCCTCCATTCATCTCGGTTTTGTGTCAGCTCTCTTCAGTTTAGAAGCACCACGGTAGATATATCTTTGAGGACGCTGTCGCTCCATCTTAATCTTGGTCTTCCCAGGCTCCTTCGCCCTATCAGTCTTGAGTTCAGCAGGTTCTTTGGTGCTTGATGCTCGGTTATTCTCACTACATGACCCAGCCACCGAAGTCTTCATCTTAGTTAGTACCCACGTCTCAGCTGCGTACGTGAGTACTGGTCTAATAAGTGTTTTGTACACTAATATCTTCGTATTTCTGGACAGCAGTCTGGATTTTAACTGTCAATATACAAATATTTTTGAATGATGTCGTTCGTTATGCAAAATTTCTGATTTATTTGATGAACGGATTGAACTAACGCTTTTAGAAGTGAAATACGTTGTAGGTACACGATATCCATAAACTTAAATTAGGCATCTAATTTATTCCGTTCGATCTTCGAGAAAAGAAAATAGTTGAAATAATACTAAAGACCACATTAACTCATTAATTCCCGTTTAGTGTCAAAAAGTAAATGCGACGGCTAATTCATATTTGGGTTGGTATTTCAATTCAAAATTGTAAATTTATTAATATTTTTACGTAATCGATTGACGTTTGACTTTTCAGTACGTAAATTCGTAATCAGATCCGCCAGTTTTGCCAACATATATCGATTTCTTATTTGTTCCCTGTCGATATCAGTTCGGCTGACAACAGCCAACCGTGCTCGGTATATCGATATGAAGTTATGCCCATCGACCCGATATTGTAAAGTTATCGGTTTTTCTGGGCTTGATTTCTTGGTAGTGATATTAATGTACGAATAATAAAATAATGTAACGGACATCGGTGTAACTCAAGCATTTATGTACGCAAAAGTCAATTTAAGTGAAGCTTATGAATTAATTCCCAGGTATGATTAGGTTGCTTATTGCAAAAGTGCATTTTTTTTTTATTAACTGACGTTTTTCAGAACTGCCGGTGAGAGATACGTTGTCATGTATCTGTATGCATTCGATGTTTACGGAAAAGAGTTTAGAAGACTCCTAAACGGGCAGTCCGGAAACTAATAGTAGAAGCGGGAAACTGGTGAAACCATATCATGTAGAATACAAAAAAAATCGGTCTGAGCCATTCGCTTTCTTTTTTTAACTTTTTAATTGTTTTCGACAACTACGGGGTTGAGAAACCTTTGGAGCCGGTTCTATGCAACGAAGCATTTTATAAGAGAAACATCTGATATAAACCCCTTAAAAATTCTATCTTCGGAACATATTTACTCGAAAACGAAAGCTCGTATAAAAACAAAATCAACTCAAATGTGATGGAGACTTATCAGTTTCCCTCTTGTACGATGAATTTCCAGACACTTTGTTTATTTTTAAACACTTTATACTGATAACTAGCTGACCCGGCGAACTTCGTACCGCCTCAGAATCAATAACTGTTGTGTTAACTTATTAGCTGAATTAAATTCAGTGTTTTTATTAAGTTAAAAATTACACAATGAAGCAATTCGATGCGTAACTGTCCGTGTTTTGTGTTTGTCAGTATCAGAGACGGCGTTGTGTACGGATTTATATTTTTTTGATTTTCTTACTTTTCCACTCACTTACGGGAATTGCGTTTTATTTTCTTTAATACGTGTGCGGGAGATTTATTATAATTTTTGTGTTAATTACAATAATTATTGTATTAAATATTACGAATTAAATACAATAATTATAATAAAATTTTTATCTTTGGTGGGGTGCAGACATACGTTCATCGTTTATCTCATTTTCGACTATTGACATTTAGTGTGTAAGAAAGAGGGGCAGCAGTTTATGTTTAAGAACAATAGCAAAACACATTGACATTTGACGTTTTTAAATTTTTGGAATTCACTCACTATTCAATATTATATTCATCACAATATTGCTGCAGCTCTTTCAAAAGATGAGAATTCGTTCCATACAAAATGTATGAGGAAAAGAATTTTCTTCATATTTTTTTTCTTGAATTTTTCCGATGTTTTAATGGTTATTCTGCTATTCGGGGCGGAGACAAATCCAACCAATCAAAGATCATAGAAATCGGTTTAGCCGTTCTTGAGTTATAATGGTGTAACTAACCCGACTTTGTTTTACATATTAAAGATTCTCGTACAAAAATAAGATATAGTTTAATTAAACCGTCGATTATGATTCACATGTAAATTGGTATGGCAGCATTTTATGAAAATATTTTTCTATCACCATTACCCATCTCTCTTTCGGCTCCCTCCATTCCGACCCTTTCCTCCTTCGCTACATTAGGTGAAGAATACAGCGATATGCAATCTCTTGTCTTCTTCCTGGATAATCTGATACCATTTTTAGAATGTGTTTACCAAACATTTATAGAGGTCTTCTTGTTTGATTGCAATGATATCAATTTTTCGGTAGAACTAATAAACAACAACGATTGTTTTGTACCACCCACACAACGTACAACCAAAGTTCAAGAAAATTTGACCTTTGAATATGAATATTTTATTTACTAAGTAATAATAGCTTATTTCGCTTGTTGCCGAAAGATGCGTGGCGAAAGGCTAGAGGTCGTCCCCATTGATATATATTAAACTAAGAGAGAGCGTAACTAATTGGCAATCAAATACGAATAGGATCAATAAAGTAATCAATTGAAACTTATTTCCAAATTAATAATACCCACTTCATCATAGTTTTGACGATTTAACAAACCCCTTCTCAACCGAATTAACTATTTCTAGGGAGGTACAATTTGTTAGGTTTGATTAAATTAACAAACTTTTTTGAAAATTTGTTATTAACGGAATTTTTAGTTAGTGCGTAGGGTCCCAGGGTCTGGTCTCCGGACCGTGTACCGTCAGGTGTAAAGTGAGCAGCTTCGTTGTCTTCTTTCGTTTCCAAACCCAGGAAACGTACAGTAAGAGAGGTTATGTTTGCGAGGTTATCCCTTGTTTAAGTAAAAGCACTTTGTTTTGTACTGGGAATATTGTTAAAAAAACTTTAGTTTTTTCAGATGAACATTAAGTTGAACGGAGTTTCAAATTGCAGAAAGAATTATAGAAAGAATGACATTGCAATAAGCAACAAGCTTATTTATAGACCAAAATAGAAAGTTTACGTATCCACAGATAAAGAGACAATAAATAGAAAATAAATACATTGAAATGTTTCGTAAAGGGTGACATAGACGCGAAAGTTATGAGTAAAGGATTCTACACATCGAGATTAAGTAAAATGTGAAGTGCTCAGTGCAAAATGAAGTTATATGAAAAAGGACAATCACAACACACAACAGTTAGTACTTATGCATTTATTGATGACGATCAGATAAGCAACATTAAAAGCATTTTCTTAGATTTAATCATTTTTAAATTACTGCAAAACACACGGTTTTGCCTTCTAAATGTCCTCAGAAGAATAGGTAAAAGCAATAAATTGTTTTATTTAAATCGGAGGAGTGATGTTGCCTAGGCGTACTATGCAAGTTTGCAAAGTGTACATTTTAATAATGAAAACAATCTGTGTTGACAAGGAATGTTGAATAAAGGAAGAGTTTGTAAAAACATCAAAAATAATATATGTACTAATACATATTAAGTTAAAAAAAAAATATTTCTTTCCATCCGTTTTTTCAGTTAAATCTTGAGTGTCGATAAATTTAGTTCTATATTTATTAAATAATATTGCTGTTATTTTTAGGAAACTTGTCTTTTATTGTCACTGCGAAACAACTTCAAATAATGCCATGCAAATTTTAGGTTTTATAATACGTAACACGAGGACTTTTCATAACGCTGAGCTTTAAAATGTTTTACTGCTGTCTTGTGAGAACGCAGCTAGAATATGCATCTCCTGTATGGTCTCCTATTTATACTTGTAACTTACACAGCTTGGAGAAGGTACAAAGGAAGTTTCTTACAGATGTTCAATACTAATTGAGAACCTGTAATTGATTAATCTAAAAATACGCCAACCCGGAGAACTATTAATGATATTCCAAGGTATACTTTTTATATTATTGAATAAATTCATATTCTGCCACTAGCCATTCTGAACCAGCTAGTAATAAATAAATTTCGGTGGTAGTGAGAATCAGAAAATTGGCAAAAAAATATAATTAATTTTTCTTTCACGGATCCAGTCTTAGATTTTATACGTCATTGGAAGTCCCTGAAACTAAGGGACCAAGAAAAGAAAGGGATTCGGCATTCTTGGGTCGACCTGTAAACGGCCCATAGCCATTATTGTGTAAATAAATTAAGAACGAATTGCTCAATAAACGTCACAAAATACCTGCTCTGCATATTATTTCTGTTCGCAATTCCGTTTTGTACATACAGAAACTATTTAAGCCCACCTTTAGCACCTACATCAAATTATTAATGGGGGTAGGCTCTGCAAGTAGGAATTACCCATTTCTCATTGATATTTACACAATTTGGTTTATTAAACAGTCCCAAGGGGCACTTAAAATAACTTTTGAAGTATCGTTCACAAATAATTATAAGAATTTTGAAATTATTTATGAAAGTGTTTTGCATTGTAACTTTTTCCCCTATTTTCCAGAACAAATACATTTTAGTGGATAACTTAATAGCCAATTAATTATGAACGAAAAATACAAAAAAGGTAAATTAAAGACCACTGTGTAACCCTTTCTGTCATTTACTACACTCACATCAGCTTTGCACTAATGTCGGATTTCCTCATTCTCATCCAATCCACTCACAGAAGTAAAGCCACTGATGTACAAGTCGCTCAAAATTAAATGTCACACCCAATACAAAATGTCACACTCCAAACGTGGCACTAGTTATTAGGAGAAAAAACATGTAAATATAATATTGTGCACATAAAATCGAACATGAACATGTTTTTTAAATAGAAGAATTATGCAGAGAAGCGGCAAGGCTCATAACCGGGGTCTCTAAATATTCGCATATTTCAGAACACCTTCGTAACCTTCACTGGCTCAAGTGCCCTGAAAGAATCCAGTACAAATTGGGCTGGATGGTGTTTAAATCAATCAATCAAATGGCACCACCTTACATATCTGAATTATGCGTCCCGGAAAATAAACGTCCGAGGCAATTAACCCTTAGATCAGTCACTTCATTGACTATAGGCAGACTAATGGAACCTATACGAAAGCCAAATACTAAGTTTGGAGATCGTGCTTTCGGAGTATCTGGGCCTAAGGCTTGGAATAGACTCCCTCCGGAATTAAGATGCATAACAAGCCTAACAGAATTCAGGTCCAAACAAAAAATCTATTTTTTGGGCTCTAATACCCTTAATTTAAATATACCTAACTGAGAGTATCATACTTGTATTGCCCATGATATGTCTTATTCACATTTTTCTTATTGAATTAAAATTACTCGAATAAAATTACTCATCAATCCGTCTCTTAACGAATCACACTTAGGAAGATCAAATCCTTGTACTTCTGTACCGCCCACCATAAAATATTGCTTTTGCTTTCCAAAATACACTCATTAAAGAATATATTATAAATTAATATTAAAATATATTTCAGGATTAAATAACATGTGTTCATAACTATGGGTAAGAACTCTATCTAAATTTCTTTAAATAGACAATAATCAGTGGAAATTTCAAGCGACCTTCCAGGTAAGTAGGGTACTGTATACATTTTTAGGCAGCATCGCGTTCATTTTTCGAAACATTGTACATATATTTTCGTATCATTGAACCGGTGGATGATATTTTTAGAAATAAGTTGTTTTAAATTGTTTGTCTAGTTGGTAGTTTTTCTAGATTTTTTAAATATATTGTCAGTTTGTACAGCGACCTTGATGTGATTTTTCACAAAAACGGCGCTATATAAATCATCAAATATTATTATTCTAATTATTAACTACATTATGGAGGGTGTAAAAAAATGCATTAGACCACACGTACGTCTAGGTCTCATGTATTTTCCTTTATTGTGCATATTTTGTGCGAGTATATTGATGAACACAAATATTTTATTAAAACAATCAGTATTATCAGCTTGTTATTAAGAGCTTACCGTAAATGATGTGTCGATCGAAAAGTAGATACGATGAAATAGTGTGATGATATGTAGGCACTGAGTACTTAACGGGAGGCTTTGATACACGGGGGTGAAATACCGTAACGGGTCTTCTATACACAGCTCACGCGATACGGGAGAAAAGGCAGGTGGCGGTTGCGGAAAATTATAGATTATTGGCAATGAAGGGTGATATATTCACGGGTATCTTTGTATCGGAAGGGGGATGGAGTCGGAAACCTTGCATATTATTGAAGCGAAAATAAATTGATAGCTCCACGCAGGAGGTCCTGAGAATTATTACTTTTTTGTTTTTGAAATTTTTATTTAAATTGTACGTAAATATTTTAATACATCTAGTAGGAAAATATAAAAAAATACAATTTACGAAGTACAGTAATTGGAGAGACCACATTACAAATGAGGAGGTTCTCCAAAGAATCGAAGGAGGAAGGCACCTGCTCAGGACCTTGTCCGAAAGGCGTGCAAGATGGATCGGCCATGTAATACGACAAGAAGGTCCCTTGCATGCCATAATGGAGGGTACGACCGAAGGGACAAACTCTAGGGGACGCCTACACCGAAAGTACCTGGAGGACCTGCTGGTGGACGTGCGCTGCTCATCATATGCAGACTTCAAAAGGGCCGCACAAGACGGGGAAGAATGGAAGAGAAGAATAGAGGAAATTGCTGCAAACCAATTCCAGGATTGAAACCAGAGAGAGAGAGAGAGTAACATTTTTTTTACAAATACATTTAAAAAAAAGAATACTAAATAAAAAAAGATAACTAGACAAAAATATAAGAATATGATATAAGAATAATATTGGTAAGTAATCAAAAAATATTTTTTACTTACATATAATGCACATATCCTACGAAAAGTGCTGAGACTTGAGGCTTCCTTTACGGCATTTGGCAGACTGTTATATAGTTTATGTCCTTTATAAAACGCGCTATTTTGTGTGCATGAAAGTTTAGTTTTGGGAAGCCTAAAGTCTCCGCGTCTTCTCGTAGGATAATTGTGAACATTTTCTTGAAACATAATATTACTCTGCAGATAATTTGGGAGCATATTATTTTTAAGTTGGTATATCATTGTTAATGTATATGTTACATGTTGTTTTGTTGATATCATATTTAAATTTTGTAACATATTTTTAACTCTAGTAAAAATGTTGCATTTTAAAATCATCCTCATCCCCCTATTTTGTATAACCTGTAGTTTGGGGATGCTGTGTGGAAGGTCTTTTTAGGAAAAGGAAGGAAAGGAAGTTCTAGGAAGGAAAAGGTTATGAAGAAGCCAAAGGTCGCCCCAAGTAGTTCGATACGTTTGGTGACTTAGCAGGGATGCCCGGATTCATGGGGTGAGGTTTGTCCAGGTCCTAGCGGCGGATGCGTCTGCCCTCCTGCTGCATGGCGGGCCGGATCAAGAGAGACTGGTTGAGGGAGGCCTTTTGACCTTTCCAGTCGGGCTCTCGACCCGTCGCCTTGCACCGCAGTTCGAGGGATGATTGATACTTCCATCACTCATGAATACACTGACCCCCCAGATTCCTAACCACCACTCATACCTTTTTCCTTGTCAGAACTTTCTATCCTTCCCTTCCTCAAAAGACCCTCCACACAGCATCTCCTAATATGACATAGGCCCTGAGGGAAATTATTTTTCTCAGGGTGTCCTGTGTGGAGCTAATGTAAAAAAAAATTAAAGGTTTGTAGAAATCTGAAATCTGGGGGTCAATGTGTCTAGGAGGGAAAGACGTATGAAGCCATCCTTCCAACTGCGGTGGAAGGCGATGGGTCGAGAGAGAGCATCTGGAGAGGTCAACGTTAGGTCTCCCTCATAATAAACCCTCCACTCAACATCCCCGAAGACGACATAGGCCCTGAGGGAGGTTATTTTCCTTAGGGCCTCCCGTGTGGAGCTCATGTAAAAAAAAAACAATCTCTCTCGATCCGGCACGCCATGCAATAGCTGGACAAATGACCGCAAAGACCTACACAAACCTCACCCTATGAACCCGTGCACCTCTGCTAAGTCACCAAACGTGACACTTGGGGTGACCTATGGCAGGGGTGTTGATGTGGACAATACAAGTGGATGAAAAAAAAATTTAAAAGAAAATATAATTATGTTCATTATGTTAAAAACAAGAGTGCTCTTGCGCAAACACCGTGTTTCGCTGTAACAAATACCTTGAATAATTCTGGTTAAGAGGGTATTACCAGAGAAAACCAGAAATATGTCATTTTTAAATCAGATTTTAGACGTATTGACTCTTTTCCACAAAAAATTATAAATGGATTTCGAAAGATTGTTCTTTTATCTAGCATTCGCATGTTTTAAATTTTAAGAAAAAATGTTTATTTTTAGCATAATAAGGTTATACCATATGTCGTTGGCAAATTTGTTAAATTTTCAAAAAAGATTTTGTATTATACCACAACCATTTCAAATCACATAATCATGCATTAAAATATCTTAATATATCTATATATTATCTGGGTATCGCATGTTTTTGAAATTTAATTTTGGTTTCAATAAAAATATTAAAAAATATGTACTTATACGTAAATGTGTTTCTTGACGAAAATCGATCCGTTTGTGTATTTATTTGCGCACCTACAAACTAATATATTTCAGATTTTTTTTACATTCTTATTTAACTTAGACATTATTGAAAAATGATAAATACTTATAATCAAATAATAATTACAAAAAGTACATTATTTAAATAGTTTTATCATAACGCCTTTCAGCATTTTTGGGTGTAGGTATAAATTAAAACAAATTAAGAATGAAATAAAATCGGTATTGAGTTATTATTTTAAAAAGCTGGTACGGAGAATAATTAATCTTTCTCATTGTAACCGCCCTGCATGATCGTAAGAACAACTTTCGACGAAATGTGGATTTTCGGCGGTTGGCCGGTTAGACGTTCTTAAAGAGAACAATCACGGCGTTCGTCAAAGGTTAACAATCCCTGAGAGGCGTAAAACACTCGGCCATAATATTGTTATTAATGAAGATGAATTGGTTACACGAGCAAGAGAATACACGCGTGGGCCTCGTGATAGATAGGTTTTCATTAAGTTGAGTGAAAAATTATCATCTATAGATTTTCCATAAATCACTTCAGGCAAATGTTTGTCTTGGGACCGCTTGAAAACTTTCAAATTTGGTAATGACAACAACATGTTTCAATCCATTGGATTTTCCAACGGCTATTTGTAAGAGGAAATTTGATGGGTTTTGAGGGAAAGTTTGCTACGGTAAATTAAGCATGGCTGCTGCCAAGAAGTGTCGAGGTTTTAAATCATTTTATCAAGGCCATCATTTTGGAAGGGAGTGGACAAAATTTCACTTTAATGAAAAACTTTCATCGAGTATTCTTGATATTAATTACTTAAGTTATTTTTAGTGACAGATATTCGAAATCTTTAGTTATTTCTCTCTTATTATAGCAGCTTAGTTAAATTATTATTTACTACATACATTTTATGACGATTATCCATACGTAAGAGAAGAGGGTGTTTGATGATGTTGATAATATCAGTTTTATGAAGGTATGAATTTGAAGTTTACTACCCAATCAAATTTTCTGCATTATTGATCCTATAAAACCCCTGAAATTTGGTTCAAAACGCATATTATCAATTTATTGATTATCTATACTTGTAAAAATGAATTCCTGTTTGCTTGCATGTTGCTTTACAATTTGGGAGGCGGGTATGGGTACCGCCGCCCCGGGAACCTTTATTGGATAACCAACACCTCTGCCATAGGTCACCCCAAGTGGTTCGCTACGTTTGGTGATTTACCAGGATTGCCCATGTTCATGGGGTGAGGTTTGTCTAGGTTTTGGAGGCGGATGACCAGGATATACTGAACCCCAGATTCCTACCCATCCCTAAACCCTTTTCCTTCCCAGAAATCTCCTCTCCTTCCTTTCCTTTAAAAAAACCCTCCACGCAGCATCCCCAAAGATGACATAGGCCCTGAGGGAAATTATTTTCCTCAAGGCCTCCTGTGTGGAGCTCAAGTAAAAAAAAAAATTCTGCTTGAATATCACCATTCGTTACAATGAATAAAATAGTAATAAAAAAATCTAATTCCTGTAATATTCTCAAATCTGTTTCTGAAAAAATAAGAAAATTCACAGATTTAGTAAATGAAATTAAAAGAATTTGGCATTCTCAGACTATAAAAATATTACCATTTGTTATTTCGGCTACTGGCATTATACCTAGCTCTCTCATTCAAAATTTAGGCATATTAGATTTGTCAAAGAATTTATATATAAAAATGCAAAAATCAGTCATTTTAAATACATGTAGGATTACAAAAGATTTTTAAAATATTTATATCGAGGGATCAGTAGGATTTATAGATCCAATTAGGATTTCTAAAGAGCCGAACACTCTGTATGAAAATATCTGGAGTCGGTGAATCATTTTCCCAATTGGTCTCTTTGACATGTTGTTCTTGTATTATTTTGTATTTATTATACTTATATAGGGCAATTGCATAGGGTGGATTGACTAGATGATCATTTGAGGAAAACTGCGTGAAAGGGTTAAGTTTTTCCTGCGGGAACGATTTAAACCGGACATATTATCTGAAGCGTTTAATAAATTGTAATAATAACAAGTAATTCGCCAATCAATCATGCTCTTCATATATGTTCATTAATATTGGTCTAAATTCTAACATCAACATTTTCTCCGATTCACTGCCTAAATTTAAAAAGAGCATCATGTCAATAATATAATTTGTTCAATAAATAAATACATACATACATACTCCCACACATACACACACCGGTAATTACTTAATATACACTAAATAAGACACTACAAAGAAACACATCACAGGTACCCACCATGAAATATACTGTACATAATTGTAATTTTTTTTCACCACTGTAAATAATATACTGTTTGTGTCTGTTGATAAATAAAAATAAAATAAAATAAGGAACAAATTAGTCAAAATATTTTCTCGGGAACGTAAATAATAATAATCCAATATATACGGTAAGAAAAATCAGCAGTATTTGCATACTTATTTCATAAGATAAGTACGTAATTTGAAATCCTTTTAAAAAGATGTACTTTCTTCCGCAAATGATCATTGGGGTTTAGCGGCCTGAAAACAGGCGCAGAAAGAAACACGACGAATAAATGAAGCTGAGAGCGCCCTCTGAGGCCGGTGGTGGGGAGATGAAACAACAATGTTGATTAAAAAGATTTGGGGTTGTTCATCAAGGAGGGGTAGACTTTAGAACCGTAAAGCATGAAAACTGGTTATGAAAATTATACAAACCTAATACAATCGGTTTAATTAACAAATATAAATCAGTGCTTACTCCGACTCCAGATACTAATATCTACAGCCTGTATGTCGGACGAATATCTACAGCTCATATGTTGGACTAATATCTATGAACTTCTGAGTGGGGACTTATATCTACAGAGCTAAGGTCGGACGAATATCTATGACGGTCCCAATGGTGACTAATATCTATGGAGCGTAGGTTGGACTAATATCTACAGAGGGCAGCTGAGCAAGAGGTTGTACGGAAAAGCATAAATTACTTCAATTACGTAATTACTAATTACATCAAGGCTTAAACGTTTAAAGTAGTAAATAGTTTTTGCATAATATTACGTATTTTGCTGTTTACGAGGATAATAATTTATTGAACAAACATGGAGGTCAAATACAAAGATATTTATTTATTTCGAAATACACGGCACCACAACCTAACCTAACCAAACCTAACCTAACTGACATAGAAATTGTCATGGTAACAGACTAAATAATTTAAAAATCCAAATCCTTAATAATTAGCTAGATGTGTCCAATAGTCCGATATCAGGGATTTTTACATACATACATACATAAATTAAGTTTTTTAAACTGCATACGCAATATTACGTTATTCCAATATGCTATACATAAATATGCCAGTGCTGTAGATATTCGTCCACACTTTGGTTCTCATAGATATTAGTCAGCCAGTTTGAGCTGTAGATTCTCGTCCTCAATTTGGTTCTCATAGATATTAGTCAGCAGTTTGAGCTGTACATATTCGTCCTCACTTTGGTTCTCATAGATATTAGTCCGATTTGTTCAGTTTTTGGAATTCCTGTAGATTTTAGTAGACGCCTCCCCTACTACGATACTAATGTAGTTATTATTATTATAACTGTTTTCCGTTTTTTGAAGTATGAAGGACGATTTTTTCCATATTTTTGTCGTCGAATTCCAGTGCACCTTTTCCTATACATTTGATCATCTTATTAGTATGTGTGTTTTCTTCTTCGGAGTCGCTAGATGTCACTTTCTTTTGTCTTTTCATTTTATAGCGGTTTGAAGATTGGATATTGATTTTACAAAAATTAAAATCTTGTTTTTTCGGATTTGGAAGGATTCGATCCGGCCCACTGAATGTTTGGCCGCTGAGATTCGCCAGGTGCTTTATACCAGTACACTAAAGGAGGATTGCGTGGGACTGTGGATTTATGGTATTATAATATTACCATTCGTATGATTTTTATTTCTAAAGTTCATCTTTTTTATTTCAAAACCGTGTCTCTGTATTATACATCATTTACGTAAAAACCCATCAGGGCGTTGAAAATAAATAAATATTAGTGTCGCTCGTTTCCGTTCCACGGAGTGTCAAATCACAACGGTTCAAAAGAAGTTTTCACTTAAAAAATACACACATTTTCAATCAACGAATGGCAGCATTTAGAATATGTTTGACTTGTGGAAAAAAATATTGAACAAATAGGTTAGAGGAAGCACTTCAATTTGGGAGGCGGGAATGGGTACCGCCGCCCCAGGAACTTTTATTGGATAACCAACACCTCTGCCATAGGTCACCCCAAGTGGTTCGCTACGTTTGGTGATTTAGCAGGGGTGCCCGGGTTCATGGGGTGAGGTTTGTCCAGGTCTTAGATGACCAGGACACACTGAACCCCAGATTCCTAACCACCCCTTAAACCTTTATCCTTCCCAGAACCCTCCTCTCCTTCCTTTCCCTAAAAAACCCTCCACACAGCATCCCCAAAGATGACATAGGCCCTTAGGAAAATTATTTTCCTCAGGACCTCCTGCGTAAAGCTCATGTAAAAAAAAATTTGTAATATCAACTGCAGCGAATTAATAACTCTGAATTTAACATACCATAGCTTTTCTAAAGTAAAGGCTATAATTTTGTGTTAGATGATATTAATTTTTAGAGTGGGAAGAAAACCCGTTAGTCTGGATAACTTTGATTAGTTCACTCATAGATATATGTATGTATTTATATATGTATTTATTTCAGAGCCACGGTAACACATCTTCGTGAGTTATTTCATCATAGCAAGGATCCACCCCAGAGGCTGTAGATTTATGACAGGGATATTTAAAAGGGAAAGAAAACTTAATCCCTTGCCAGGTTATTATTGCGTTTTAATATGCGCGGGAAGGAATAAATCCTGTAAAGAGGGACTGTCCGTTTATATTATCCTCGAGACGTTAGACATTGAATAAAATGTTCATTCTTTGCTTGATGATGAATTGTACCGTCTGAGGTGTTGGGGCGAGTAAAAGCAAGTTTTCGAGAAATTATAATTTTTTTTTGGAAACGAAAAAAATGCTTTGTGGAAAAGGGTTGAAATAGGCTTTAATTATGGCGGCCAGAAAAATTCCAAAAATAACTAAATATTAACTTAATTTACCCGCAGAGTTGAGTAAATATAATGGAACAGCATACAAATCACCTGAGAACTCTCTCTTTAAGGCGCGCGCCGTATACCCACTTAAAAATAAGAAGATACGTAATTACGAATGTCGGAGAGGGCGCGCTAATATTTAAAACGATAAAATTGAAGCGAAAATTGTGAAAATGTTCAATAAAACATGACTAGTTTAAAATAGCGTAAAAATCTCGTGGGGAACATCAAAAATAGAATTTAAAGAAACACTGTTAATTTTTTCATATCTAAATTAAGTGAAATAAACGTGTTTTATATAATTTTCGGAGCATACTTTGCGTTTTTTTTGTATCAAGGGAATTTCAAATAATTTGCGTTTAGGCGTGGGGAATGTGTAGTATTATTTATTTAATTATTTACGCCTATTTAGAATTTTACATATATATATATATATAACAATATTAACGAAATTATACTAGTAAATAGTGCAGGAAACACTTGTACAAAAATAAATACAAAGTAAAAAAATTATTGAATTTGAACCACATAGTATGTAGGTGCAAAATATAAAAAATTCAAAATAGTTTTTTTTTCTTTCAGCCGACTAAATACTGTCAATATGATAGTCAATTTTAATAGCTTTATCAAAATATTCGGATCTGCCCTGATGATGGACACTGCAACGCTGTCGAAACGTTGGCTAAAGAAGGAGGTATAACACCCCAAAAACAAATAACGATTTTTTATTTATTTTTTTTTTATTTAATAAAATAGTATCAATTACATGTTTACATACATTAAATAAAGTTTTCTATTAAAATACATTTAATAATACGCTTTACACCCTTTTTAAGACCAGACTTGAGTTAAAAAGGCGGATAAACGCAACAATTCAGCAAACAAAAATAATATTTTTTTAAATATATAAAACAAAAAATAGATAATTAACAGAAAATAAGAAAAAATCATATTTGTACATATATATAAATATTTTTTTATATATATGTATAAAACAGAGATTAAATAAACAATAGATTTAGATTGTTAAAACAAAAGACTAGCCATGTTGTGGTCTCCTTGAATAAAATACGTAATGTCTGTACTGTTGTTTTATTAATATAATACATAAAATTTATTTTCTACATATATACTGTAGGTACACGACCAAAAATGTGCATCTGTCTGTCAACTCTATTTCGATGAACTGAAAATTTGCATTGAATGTAAGTGCCACTTACAAAATTGGAATTAGGATTATGGAACGAAGAGCGACCATATTTGCCAATCAAAACTCTCAACCGTCAAAATATCCATGGATTTACACTGCTTTTACAATGCGTAGGTACCAGAAATCTTCTAATTAAAATTCATAATGTCACGTGTTTATTCTTCCGACAAATAAATACCACGTAAGGTAACTAGGAACTAACAAAGTGAAGATTTATCCTGTTAATATAAAGCATGGGTAGGTACGTCCTGAAGTTATCGCTTAAACAAGTGATTACGGTAGTTCATTCTGTCTCGTGGTGTACAAGTTTAACAAATATCCTCGCAATTTAAACTCCTAAATCTCACAAAAGTGTTCACATCTTTGGCGGGAAATGGGCTGTCACCCTGACACTCCGGCGCGCAAATGAGAAAACTTTTGGCGCCAAAAATGAGCGGCCGCATTATTTTCTGTATGCGGAACAGATCCGATTTCGCGCCCTTTCCACATTAGGGAAATCCCGTCTTACCGCGAATTTAAGTGGGTATTAAAATACTTCGACTTGTAACTGATCAACAAATAATACTTAAGTAAAAAAAATCGAGTGTGCAATTCACACGTGGTAGAAGTGAAACTAGAAAGTCGCTAGATGTCGCTTTCTTTTCTTTTACGTGTTTATTTTAAAGTCAGTTAAAATTGTCAGTTAAAATTGTGAGTTAAAATTGTCTCGCGCTTTACGCCGCTGCGCTATCGGAGGGTCGCGCGGAGTCGTGAATTTATCGCATTATATTAAAACCGTCCAATAATAAATTTTAGTGACGCACTTACGTTTCATCCTAATTTCAAATCACAACGGGGCTAAATAAGTTTCACTTCAGTATGCGGAAAACTAATTGCCAATGCTGTTTTTTCTTGTATACGTACTTCTTTTTCATTTAGAGATAATTTTAAAGAAGTTTAGAGGAAGTTTTCGTAAGATAGATACTATATCACAAAAAACAAATCTTTTAAACAAATGTACTTAATTATACTATTAATGAGTAGGTACCTTATGTCTTATGTAAATTAATTACCACTTTTTTGGGGCTTTTAAATATGAATTAAAGGAAAAATACAGTATTTATTGTACATAACTGAACTGCCTCAGTAACAATATCGCCGCAATAAACGCCATATATATCGCCGTTCATATCGCCTTAATGCGATAAAGATCGACTACTAATTTTATTAATTTATTTAAGATATCTATACCATCAGTTAACCTATTACCCGCTGGAGTGCTTTTGGCCACAATATGGCACCATTTAAAATACCTCAGATTGCTTTGCTGCCAGTTTTAGGCAAATTCTCCCTAGACGTATAAACATTTTTTTTTCAATTTTTCTATATTAAAATTCGGGGGTATGATTTTTTTTTAATGACGGCGGAAAATATTCAAAATGGTCACAAAAAAAATCACGAGCAATCGGAGGAAAAAGTTAAAAATCGCACTGTCGCTCGAGTGGTTAAGATCATTTTGACACCCCTGTTCTTGAATTGTAATATTATGTAAAATCTCCCTACTTCTTCTGGCGCTAATCTTATTGGTAAATATTTATGTTATTAAGTCACTAGTTTTAGAGAATTTATATGTCTTAGTCAAGACACTAGCTATAAGTCTTAGATGTAAGTCACTAGTTATAACTGTAAATCTTAGTAGTAAGCCAGTAATATAAGTCACTAGCCATAAAATTGTATATCTTAGTTATAAGCCAGTAATATTAATTCTTTTATATTTTTATTTGTACAGCACCCTTCGGGTGATTTTCCACGAAAAGGTGATATATAAATTAGCAAATTATTATTATTATTAAGAGGGCATTACCAGAGAAAACCGGAAATACGTCATTTTCAAAAATGTTTTTAGACGTATTGACTCTTTTCCACAAAAAATTATAAATGGATTTCGAAAGATTTTTCCTTTATCTAGCATTCGTATGTAATAATTTTTGAGATTTTTTTTTATTTTTTAGTATAATAAGGTTATTCCATAGGTGATTGGCAGATTTGTTCAATTTTCAAAAAAGTTTTTGTATTATACCACACCCTGTTCAAATAATAAAATCATGCAGTAAAATAAATCAATACATTATCTAGCAAACGTATGTTTTAGAATTTTAATTTTAGTTTCAATAAAATCATTAAAAAATATGTACGAACATGTGTTTCTTGGCGAAAATTGGTCCGTTTGTGTATTTATTTGCGCATTTACAATCTAATATATTTCAGATTTTTTTAACATTCTTGAAAAATGATAAATACTTATAATCAAAAAATAACTACAAAAAGTACATTATTTTAATAGTTTTATCATCACGCCTTTCAGCATTTTTGGATGAAGGTATAAATTAAAGCTAATTTGAATTGAAATAAATTCGATATTGAGTTATAATTTTAAAAAGCTGGTACGGAGAATAATTAATCTTTCTCATCGTAACCGCCCTGCACGATCGTAAGAACAACTTTCGACGAAATGTGGATTTTCGTCCGCTGGCTGGTTAAACGCTCTTAAAGATAAATTGAAGACGTCCACTAATTTGGTATAATTGTATAATTTTGTCATACATATAATGTAACATGTAATTAAATGAAATATTGTTACTTTGTTTGAACCACTTGCATATTTATTTAAGGCCGACCGGTTTTGGAACTACCGTTCCTTCATCAGGGCAAACGTATACTGATTTGACAATTACAAAATAGTGGGTGGGAACAATGTATTATTAGGCACCCGGTAGGGGTGGAGGCGTTACTAGGGATTAATGAAGAGTGGGTGGGGGAACATATCCATGATTGGGCTGTAAGATAATATTTTTTGTTTGTTGATAATAGATTCATTATTTTTAAGGGTTTTTATTTATTTCTAAGGCTTCTAAGTTATCTAAGCGTTTTCCTTTATGGTTAATATGAAGAATATTTATCCCCGTATTTTTTTTTTCAAAACTATGGTTATTTTCAATGATATGGTTAGCGAACATAAACGATAAACAAGTGGTTCAAATAAAGTAACATTGTTTCATTTATCTATAATGGATAACCACAAAGTTATAGCTGCATTCAAAAGTATAACATGTAATTGTTTGGTTTTAAGATAAATGTCTATAATATTTGTATTTATTGGTCAGTGGGAAGAAATAGAATATACCTAGGTACAAGCTACATCTTTTGTACTTATATTTTTCTGCAATAAATGGTTTTTGAGTTGAATTGAATTGAATAAGAACACAGAAGCAATCTATATTTTATCACATGCTAAAAATGTATATCATTTTGCTGTCCGGTGACATATTTAAAAATCATTATTTGCAATTTTGTATTACTAGCTGACTGTATCGATGACCTCCAAGACCTATTAAATCTTGTTAATAATGCTGGTGAGCAACTGGGCCTAACAATCAACGTCAATAAAACTAAATGGATGACATTTGGACGACTAAATCAATCTGAATCAGTGATACAGTTAAATGGTTGCAATGTCGAAAAGGTGGAAAGATTTAGATACCTCGGCAGTATTCTCACGGAGACTCTTCACCCAGATGTGGAGGTTAGATGCAGAATTGAAGCAGCAAGAACTGCGTTCATTAAAATGAAGTCCCTCTTCTGCAATGACAATATCAGCTTAAAACTAAGGCAGAGAATGCTAAAATGTTATGTGTGGTCGGTCTTGCTCTATGGATGTGAAACATGGACCTTGAAAGTAAATACCATGAACAGGTTAGAGGCTTTTGAAATGTGGCTTCACCGGAGAATGCTCAAGGTCCCATGGACCGACATAATCACCAACACAGATATTCTCAGGCGGGCTAGAGCAGATAGAGAACTGCTTACATTAATAAAAGTCAGGAAAATTTCATATCTGGGTCATATACTTCTAGGGGAGAAGTATCACTTGCTCCATTTGATATTGAAAGGCAAGATAGAGGGTCGCCGAGGGCCTGGTAGGAGACAAATGTCTTGGCTGCGTAATATACGAGAGTGGACCGGCATTAGAAGTGTGGAGGAGCTATTCCGGGCAGCGCAAGACAGGGAGACATTCTCAAGAGTGATCGCCAACGTCGGGGGGACCTGATACGGCACACAAAGAAGAAGAAGATTTGCAATTTTATTTTAGTTGTTTATAAGCATTAAGTATAATACAATGCATATTCAGAACACAAGCGTGCTGTAATGAATTCTTATTATCATTGTGATTCGGTAACAAATTTTCATTTTATTTTTCATGAGAGCGAATTTTACCCTTCTTTTTTATTAGAGCATAAATTTGACTAAAAACCCCCTACGCAAGTTACCATAAAACACCCGGAAAAAGACTACGCCTTATCAGTAAAAATAAAATGCCTTTTATTTTGTTTATTCCACAGCAGCGAATAAGATGTTAAAAATATCCCAAAATCTACCTTCTTTAAATCTCTTGCAAGCAAATTGCGTTTATTTAAGTACACCTGTGCACAAATTTACTACTAAAGTTAGATCGCAAAGGGCATAAGATCTCCAAGTTTTGAAGTTCTTAGAATGTAAAAAATATTCAGCTAACTTTTTACGCTTTTCTCAAAATAATGCCTACAGTAAAATAGGGAAGAGGGTTCGATTTTCTCCAAAAAAAATCCCATAATCCGCATTTTAATACATTTTTATGGTTGAAGTATGCGTTATGGTTGCAATTGACTTTGAATACCTCTACTGATTCATTCCTCTCCCTTAAGAAAATGCAGGGGAATCTTGACTTGGGAGCGTAATGGGACTATTAATATCAGTGGTCCGTGGACCACAGGTGGTCGGCGAGATCTAAAATGTGGTGCACGAAACATTTATTCATTTACTACAAAAACGAATCGAAAGGTATCCAAAAGCTGATTCGTAATCCTTTTGGTATGATGGTGAGGTAAGAAGTCCAAGAAGAGCACATTGAATGATAGTATTGCAAGGACGCGTTTAATTACGCGATTAACAGTTTATCATTATTATACCTTGTGATCCCTGTGAGAACAAATAAATATCATGGTGGTCCCTGGTTAAAAAAGGTTGGAAACCACTGATTTATATTGATTTAATGACATAATTGGAAATTGAAGATTCTCCAATAAAAGTTTGGTCAAAGTATGGATTGCAGTATTTTTTAACGGTTCTGTGATGATAAATCATTGAAGTGTAGAACGGCCAATTTTCTCAAAGAGACGAGTAAAATACTGTAGAAGATACACTCGTAAGCAAATAGCATAATTAATTCTAATTAATAACTAATTATAATAACTTAATTATTCAAACTAGTGTATAATTATAATAACTAATAACATAACTAATTCACTCATAATTCAATAGTGAGTAATATATGTAACAAGTACGCGATAAGAATGGAGGGATTTAGATACAGGTTCTCTTACCTTTCAAAAAAATAACGCCAAATCTCTCAGCGAGTGCAATGATTTATCATGTACTAGCAGACCCGGCCACATGTCGCTGTGGCTAACGAAACACAACGCATTTACGCAACCTTTATAAAATCCACACCACCCGCTTGCCAGCTGCCCGCTGCCCGCTGTACTATAACACGCATGTATTATACATATAAACCTTATTCTTTAATCACTCTATCTATTGGTGAAAACCGCATGAAAATCCGTTGCGTAGTTTAAATGATCTATGCGCACATACATTTTGAGCGACTTCATTTTATACTATGTAATGATGATACATGTCGGCGGTCGATTGTAAAATCAGGCAGATTATAATAATAATAATATCTTTATTTGGAAAACAAACAGCTTTACAAAGAAACATAAAAAAAGAGTGCTAAAATAAAACAGTAAACATGTTTTCGCTGATATATGTTCTTGTCTAGCTAATAAAATATATATATATATATATATATATATATATATATTTTATTAGCTAGACAAGACAAGAAAAATATAAAGAAAAACTAAGAAAAAAATAGTTAAGAGAATAAAATAGACAAAAATAGACAAGAATATAGAAAAACACAATAAAGGGTAAGCTTATGATCTTTTAGGAGTATCATCGGGCGCGCACTCACTACTGCCTCCTCCCCTGGAAGATGCAACCAAACATCACACAAGACACAGACAATATATGTATGTAATTAGGGAATATGTAAATTTATTGCGAATTAGGAAAAGAATCTGATAAATAATACAATAAATATAAATATGGATGTTAAGTGGTGTGTTGTGATGCATTACATTTATCTAATAGTGTTGCTTTGAATTTGTTGAAAGTATATACATATTATGATGCGCCTAGCTACTTCGTGAAATGCCGGTGGCAAATAGTGAAGTGCCTCAGGCGCTTCATGATCAGCCTAATTTTACGATTTGCCTGCGACATGTACACCAACACAAAATAAACAGAAATTACGCTATTCGACTTGGAAAGATAAATGTATATAAATGGTTTTGGGACATTTTGCTAAACAATACTTAGACGGTAAGTAATGAATCCCCGAAGCGTAGGGGTGTGAAGTGTGAACATGAATCGGTATAATAATGTGTGTAATTCAATACATTTCATGCGATATCGAGTCATTTGGCAACACTGAAGACAAATGGAAAACAATAAAGCAACGGGCTGGAACACAATATGTCTGATTTGCCGCATACGTAAGTCAGATCTGTATTACGTAGGCTCTATATTGACTTCCTCCATAACGACACAAAGTGTTGGCGCCGTCTCGTAAAACGAATAACGGCCGTTAGGACGAAGGCTGCTGCAAATCAAGTCCCCAAAAGGCTAAGAACCACATAAAAAGTAAACAATTTCCTCGGAAAGCAGAATGATTTAAAACGTATTGAGTGTGCTCTTTTGACTCTCAGGGCAGTTTTACTAGCACCGTGTTGGGAAGGCTGTAGGCACAAATGTCGTAAGGCTTCGATACAAGGGCGTTATATGCGAGGGTAGCAGAGTACAGAGCTAGTTCGTAAAATACATTATTGAAAAGAAGGTCTGGAAAAGTTACTGCTCCAAGAAAATACTGTATGCTAAGCAGGGGATTCAATCTTACTTTGGACCTTACGAAATATTTTGACAAGGAAAAAACTTCAGGTAAGATTTATCGCCGAACCCGTCGAATATTCTGATATAAAAGTCCAGGTGTGTGGGAATTTTGGATTTGATTTGTGTCGCAGGATCGGGAAAATAAATTCAAAAAGGCTTGATCCCGAATTCAGATAAAACAGTAAAAAACCTACTTACTCACTTCTCTTACCTTTTTTCTCGGACGTGGGTCTATTTACGTGAAATGATTTCTTTGAAATATTCTCCCTACGCGACTAAAAAAAACATTTTAGGCGATGCACCACGTCGTGTAACATTTGTATTCAGGCCGCTAACAATAATAGTCCATTTGTATAAGGCGATAAGGTTTAAATTCACGCTTAACAGCTCAAAAATTAGAAATGAGTCATAGTAAATACCTCTCTAGAAATAGCATAACTATATCGTCTGTATGTGGCATGACCACAGTTTGATAATGCCTTCACAAGGCGAAACAGCTGTCACGCGTAATAATAATTACACAGCAGAAATTGTTTAAAAATAAACTGTTTTTATTAATTTAATAATAATATTATTGATCATATAATAAAATAAAAATTAAAGTGTAGTTCTGATATTGATGACAATAATAAAAGTGTTTTATTTTGTTTTGCGATGTTTAGGCACGAATATTTAAGTTTTTTTTCAATAATTTTCTAAAAAACTTAATTTGCCACATTATACAATAAAACCATAATCAAAAATAGGTACGTAAGCGGGAGATTTAGAACTTTAAAGCAATTTTGATAAACTTGAGAGTTTATTTTTTTTTGGGTAGAAATAATTTTTTTATTTATTCTTATTTAATAATCATTTATACGTTACAGTTTTTTTTCGACCACCATGCTAGGCTAATGCCCGTGTTGTGGTAGGGGAACGTACCCATACTACGTGACCAATTTTTTGCAATTTTTAACTCCCCCCCCCCCCCCCCCCGGTGACCAAAACCCTAAGCAAACCGCCGCTCATTTGTACCAAGCGTGACATTTTAAAGATCCCCCCCCCCCCGAAGAGGTCACTTAGTATGGGTAAGTTCCCCAGTCATAGACTAATAATAAAAAATTGCTCGTTATTTCCAAAGCATATGTGTTCTACTCGCTATATTTAATTCGAGTATCTAAAATATTTCCAAGCGACCAAATTTACAACCCAAAAACAAATGATTTTGCATTAAATTTTTTTATAAAAAAAACTCTATTTTATAACTTTTGAAGGTTATTTCCGTCAATGTAATATATCATTGAAGAAGAAGATAACACTAATTACCTAAACGAAAATATGAAAGAGAACAACTAACCATCACGCCGTTTTTCCGCAGGGGTAGGCAGAGAGGACGGACCGCCAAACATCCCGGTCTTGGCACACATTCCTTGCCTCATTTACATTCATACAACGTCTCATACATTCTTTTCTATTATTCTGACTCTTGACATGGCCCGACTCAAGTATCTGATTCACTTGGTCGTGCCATGTCTTTCTTGGGCGTTAAATTTTTTTATAAAAAAACTCTATTTTATAACTTTTGAAGGTTATTCCCGTCAATGTAATATATCATTGAAGAAGAAGATAACACTAATTACCTAAACGAAAATATGAAAGAGAACAAGACACAGATAATATGGAAAAAAGATAAGGTAGTTAAAGATAATATTGTTCATTTTAAAGTTTGGTTTTGACAGAAGGTGGCAATAGCGAAATAGGTTAACGCGCACGTCACGCGCACGCTTAGACGAGAGGTCTGGGTTCGAGTCCCAATTGCGACCATTGTCTTTTTCTGTTTTTCTGTATCTTGTTCTCTTTCATATTTTCGTTTAGATTATTATTTTTATCTTTTTCTTCAATGATTTTGAATTACTTCGTAGTGCTTTGCCTCGAGGGATAAAATTCAGAACCAGAATGCAAGATTTCTGAAAATTACTCACGTAGAGAGAACGTGACAAAAATGTAAGGTTCAAATGTATCTTCTATAAATTAAAATAATTTTGACATGCTTGTTCAAAAATAAGATGAAAATATATTCAATTCAGTCAATTTAGTCTATGAGCAAAGCGGGCTAAACGGTTTCTAGCAAGGCGCCTACCGAAAGCAGAGCATTCGTATGAAAGCCTAAAGTTTCCCCGGATATCCGCTTCCCTTATCGGCGGAGTAAAGGACACATACAAATCTACAATGGAATATACGGCAGATCCTTTCAGTAATAAAGTTGCCTTGTCTCCTGGTTTGGAAGGGAACTTCCGCGACTTGCGAAACTAAACTAGTTTAGTTTCTTGTTATACTTTCAAATTCAAGAGGTGGAGATGAAAGATTCGTAATATGAATGCAAATTTATATAAAATATACAACGCCGGGAAATATTGTTGGGAAACATGTTTGAAATTTTATTGCCAAGATGTTACGACATTAAAATTACACCGACATCACGGCACGGCGAAAACTCATCAACAAAATCTAACAATACGAATTCTCATCTCAGTCACGAATTCGAACGATAGAGACGGGACATTAAAACACAAAAGAAATAATATTATATTATATTTTACCTTATTGACTGCAGTTGATCTAATAGAAGAGTTCTTTGACCTGTAAAAAAGAAAAGAGAATAAATAAAAATACAAAAAAAAGTGAGAGATTTTTACGTACATAAGTTAAAAATTTAATGAAATACCTACAAACAATAAAATACCTTGGAATAATTATTGATTAAAACTTAAATTGGAACTCCCAAGTGGAAAATGTGAGCAACAAATTAAATAAAACTAACCTATTTTTTTTAAAACAATAAGGAACATTTTAGATAAAGAACAGTTAATTAAAATCTATTATGCATTAGCCCAATCTCATCTACAATATGGTCTTATCGGATGGGGAAGCTCATGCGATTCCACTATAAAACCAGTTCTCATAGCACAAAGGGCAATTCTGAAAATTATACTCAGAGTCCCCATCAGAACCCCTCCAGACTATGTTTTTAAAGCGCTGAATATAATGTCACTGAAACAATTATATACAAAAGATATTCTAATGTACGCATTCAAAAACCAGGATAACTTTACACAGACAAACTAGGGCCGATTCACAAGATCTACATTACAACATACATTCCACCAACCTACAACTAAAACGACTTTAGGAGGACACATAAATATGCAATACCTCTCTATAAAATTATTTAATTTACTCCCTTGTGCAATAAAAACCATTAGAAAAATAACCGACTTCAAAAGAAGCATAAAATATGGATTATGGACATGGGAAGGAAGAATATAGAATTTTGCAATCTAACAAAGATTAATTCTAGTGTTGTAAGTCTTACTTTCTTTTAGATTTAACTTTATAATTTTCCTCTGTAATATTTTAACATAGGTATTTACTTATATTTCAAATAAGAAAACTTGTACAATGTAGAACGGGGTACCCCAGTAAGAACAAATTTTTCTCTAAAAAACTGTAAAACAAAGAAAAAATAAATACAAGGGTTTTCTCTTTGATGATCAAAGGCGTGATATAAGGAGTGACTTACACTCCTTGCAAAATTATTTAGCAAGAAGCAGGCAATCTGCCAGTCTTAATTAGGTCATATATCCTTCCCCTGTCACTCTTCCTAAGGGCATTCACAGGAAAGAATCTTGACAGTTTAATGGTGACGAGTATCCGTTTCCCCCGGAACACATGTCATCCCATATGGACACCATTAGCCATTACAGAGGACTGGACGCTAAGTAATTGGCGGCAAAGAGAAATGGACCACGCCACGCGAGAGCTATGACTTTCTTAGGAAGCTGGCGTCTTTATCTTGTTTCTTAATAAGAACTGATACCGTGACCTTATAATGGTGTTGTATTTGATGGATTCTAATAATTGAGTAGTGATATTTTGAGAGTGATTTCTTTGTGGTGGTTTTGAACGTGCTTAAGTTCTTAGCATTTTCGTGATTGAATTGGCATTCATTTTGATAAACCGGGCCCCCAAGGATGTTTGTAAGTCCCAGGTATTTGTATTGCTTCATTCGGACATTCCCTAGTGAGCTTAAATTCAGTTGATGCTATTCTGTAATTTCGAACAAGAAAAAAGGCGATGGTTATTAAATTTTACAAATTAAATCGTGGGTTACGAAAAGTGAATTAATCATTGAACTCCATTGTAAATTAATCGAAAACAGAAATATTAAAGCCTATATACCAATACTATCTCCAGCGATATGCATTCTGGGTTGCCTTTTCCTTCTGATATATCTAGTCCAACGTAATTATTTTCAGCATGCAATTTAATTTCTTCCACAAGGTATGGCCCTTTGAAATGTCCGTTAACTGACTAAAATTAATACAAAATACCAATAAAAATGATCGAAGTAAATTAAATCCGCGAGTTAAGCAAAACATTGCCTTGTCAGCTCAGTGCTTACGGAAAAAAAAAACTAAGATGATTCCCGAGGTAAACTTTGGAGACCAAATTTGAATATTTATGAAACTCGTGGGAAAGTACCACGCGGATTAAATTAAATAATGTTACATAACCAAAATGTTCTAACTCGGAGATAAGTTTCTTTACGACAAATTGCCTTAATAAAGAAATTTAAATAATAATTATTCTTTCAGCTACTTATTTTTTGTTGGAACGGTTTACTGGAAAAATAGAGGTCAAAACTATTTTATGTTAACCTTTTGACTCTAAAGGTTAAAGAAAAACTATTTTGAGCAGCGGCGTGCCGTGACTTCGAGTTTAAATGAATAAAACATTATAAAATATTTAAGATCGAAAGCTCGCCTACACGCGTGCATTAAACATTGATGGCCAGCGAAGTTCCCTTTTAAACAAACCGAAGTTTTTACCTAAATGATTCATCAACTTTTTTAGCTTCTGACTTTTCCACATTTCTAAAATTAACAACAAAGTTTTGATAAAATAAACTGATATATTCAATTTTCCCTCGATTTTAGCAATAAAATAGCAACTTGACTTTCATTAAACTGACAAAAATACAAAAACATTGTTAACATTCGTGGATGAATCTAATTTACCAAGGGATATAATTTAGGCCTTAGGAAGTTAATACAAAATTTCATAAAGATTTAAAAGATTGTGTATCATAGAGAGAATGTCTATGATGAACCAAGCTGCCTGACAAGTGTACTCGTGGGAAATCCATGTACTTTTTTAAGTCCCAAAAGCGAGGACTTCTGCCTATCAGAAAGCGCCAATCAACAGAGCGACTCAACTTCTTAACGATGCTGCAATTACCTTTGACATTTTCAAAGTCACTTACATACAGCTTAGCAACTTTCCTTTTACGCATATCACAAAACAGTTAAACTGCCCCTATTACCATTTCTCATATATTGTATCATACATGTTCTAAAATTGTTAATCTTCTGTGTTACATAAATATGACCATGAAAAATAAAATGCAAACCAACAATTTAAAAAAAATAATAATAGTATTATTATCAAGTTCTGTAAGCTAAAACAGTATGTATTTTTGTTAAAGCTGTTTTAGCTTACAAGGCCATTTTCAAACTATGGGTAAAGAATACTTATTTATACGATTTTGAATGCAATTTTTTTTAGGTGTCTAAATTGATTTATTACCGGTTAAACCAATTTTCTGAGGCACTAATTGAGACAGTAGACACTCTATTATGTGGGGTTTGGAATATGTTTTCCCCGCACGGAATGTTAGGGTTTTCTTAATTTTTTTATACTGACATTACTGCTGCGACTCATTTAACTGCGTTCGTTATGTTGTTTAGGTTTTGTAAACATACTAAGTAGTGGGAAATAAATAATTTTCCTTACTTTATTAACAGCTGTAACAAAAATAAATAATTATAAAATTTGTGCACAAAATAAATAATAATAAACACAACATTTTATTTAAATTAGAACTTGATAATAAATATAACATTTTATTTAAAATAAAATTTTAAAAATTTAATGGAGTTCTACGAATTAAACACAAAAAAACCATTAACAAATCAATAAAGGTAGTTGATTAGTTTATTATTGATTATCATATTTAATTGATAAACTAACGTTTTAACTCGTCTGCTTGTTTAGGAATAAATACATCCCAAAACATATTATACTTTCATAAGACCAAAAAAGTCCCGAGCGACCTTACATTGTAAAAGCAATATATCTCTCTTCCTCTCAAGCAATTATAAGAATTTTTCTTTTAAGGGAACGTACCCATACTACGTGACCTCTTCGGGGGGGGGGGGTCTTCAAAATGTCACGCTTGGTACAAATGAGCGGCGGTTTGCTTAGGATTTTGGGAGGGGGGGGGGGTTAAAAACTGCACAAAAATTGGTCACGTAGTATCGCTACGTTCCCTAACCAGAAAGAGAACGAAATAATGCATCTTATTGTCTTCGAAATATGAAAGCTATCTTGCATAGATATTTTACAATCTCGATCCAAAATGACAGTTTCAGAATTTACGAGCGAAATCGAGGCTTCCGGATCGTGAGGTGCGAATTTATTGAACCAAGCAAACAGAAGACAAGATTTTTATGCACAGCACAAAGGGCTACAATTATTATAAGCAATAATTATTATCAGCCTGAAATACTCATTTAGATTGAAAAAATCTTCCGAGAAAAGATACATGCCGCCAACGGGACTTGAACCCGTGTCCTGATTGCCGGTCAGGTGCTCTACCACTGAGCTATGTCGGCTTATCTCCTACCCGCCAAATAATTCAATATATACTAGTGTTTCATTCAACAATTACTGCTTATTACATTTTTAATTTATTATTGTATTAAGGTCCTTCCAAAATGTGATAAAGGGTTTATTCAGATATGAATAATTGTGTATGTAATTTAAAATATTACGTGAATACAAAAAATAAATTATTTATTATTAGCACAAATTTCGTATTTTGAAAAGTTATTAGCACAGGGAATTAACTTTTTTTATTTCTGTTTAGAGACAAAGTAATGCGATACTGATACAGGGAATACATGATCGAAAACTTAAATAATGATGTAAGGGGGGTTTGCTATATTCAACATCATACAAAGTTGAGATACTTGGATTGATGGAACGTCGATACGTTTATCGAAAATTTGTCTAACATACAGTGTAAATTGTCTGTTTTTTGTGAGCTCATTCTGCACTCGATTATTTATGAAAAAGCCTGCTTAAAATTATGAGATGCGAAATCAGCAAATATCTGTTTTAATTATTTCGTTCATAATTTAAGAAAAACCAAAAACAAATATCGGAAATAAGTGAAATTTTTAAAAAAAAGTGTGGGTACCAAGCGTTGCAAACATTTAAAAAAAAAAAAAAAATTTTTGATCCTGCATTTCTCTCTTGAAGACATTTTATGAATAATCATCCGGCCTGCATAGTAAGTGTAAGGTAAGGCTCTTGACTCGCACAAGGAGGGTCGCGGGATCGAATCCCGGCGTGGCAACTAAATTTTATTTGATTAATTTGTGTAATTTCACAAATTGATTAATTTAAAATAATATATAGTATATTTGCGGCACGTTCCAGAGTGGATGTTACTCTCAGTATCGCCCTTGTGTAAGACCACCATTCAGAATTGAAACGTTGCTTGAAATGGCGTTAGCCGATCTGAATAGCCAGGTACTTCCCCACCTTCCTCTTCCCTATCTCCTCCCCCTCCCCACTATCTTCAGCCTCACAATATTCACCAATTGGGGATGCCGTAGTCTCACTGGCTTCAGACGGGAGCAGTTGGGACTCTTGTGCGGTATTCATATAAAAAAAATTATTTTCGTTATTTATTTTTGGGGTATTGAGCCGTGTTGCGCTACCTCCTTCTTCAGCCAATGTTTCGGACAGCGTTATAGTGTACATTATCAGGGCAGATGATGATTATATTTGGGTGATTATATGGGATGATTATATGGGCCCTTATTGATTATATTTATAATTTAATATTGTGCATTGGGAAAAAAAATTGATCTTAACCAAATTACAACATTAAGTTTGATATATCATTTAATAATAATTATTATTATAATTTGTAGAGCGCCGTTTTTGTAAAAAAATCACCCCAAGGGGCAATATGTAAATAAATCACGTAGAATTAAATGACTGATTAATATAACTGGAATTTTTACTAAATCCTTAACAACAATTCACGAATGTTTAAAATCGGCATTTATTCGAACACCTCAAGTTCAGAATAAGTTCGCTTCAAGGGTGGAGGAGGGTGGGAATTTCCCACGCCAGGCGGGAAAATGGGGCAAAACGGGGGAAATCGAGGGAAAGTGATGGAGTAATCAGGTGGATTTGTAATCAAGTCGCGATAGCTGGCAAACCCTTCAGGGGATTGTAAACTTTTAAATCAAATTATCCAAAGTGTATTGGGATTAGCGGCGATATTGGGTAATCCCGAGAAATGTTGCCAGCAAATGAACGAGCGTTATTGGGAATTCATCGTGAAGTAGCCATAATATTATTAAAGGAGTTTAATCGTGAATTAACAATCCATTTCACTTTAATACAGGCTGCTCTATTGCTAAATACATTCTAGGTGTCGATGGTGGGGGAAGGCTAACTGGATTATAAACTGTTCTTAATTGATCGTGAGTGGTTTTTTAAAAAAAAACCCATTTTCCCCTACGCCCCTCCTATAGCCTCAAAACTTACCTCACATAATACGGCTTATTTAAAAATAGGTTATTGTGCTTTATTGCAGCCATCTACGTCAGATTGTACATCTGCACTCAACGTACCACGTGCAGAGAAATGCACACACCGCGGTGCACCGGTTGTCAGTTAGCGAGCAAAAGCTGAATGAAATAGATAGCAATAATTCAATACGCAGTTACAAACAACAAACTTTGTAGTACAAAACTGAAAATCTGTGTTATCATCGGAAAAGCAAAACAGTGGGCTCTGGCGTTACGGATTTTCCACAGCTTTTTACGTCACAGATGTCAATTCAACGCAATTATTTTCACACCGTAATGTAGTTTCCATATCTTGTTTCAAAGTTTTGAAATATATAGTTTCGTGTAAAAATACTTACGACAAAAAAAAACAGAGTGTTCAATTCACAAGTGTTAGAAGTAAAACCTTCAGAAAACTAAAGTAGGCAAGAGTGGGTGGCTAAGGATCACCGCACAAAGAGGATACCGACTATGCTCTCTTATTCTTTTGCAGGCTAAATCCTATAGATGTATTTTTTATCTCTTTGGTGTAGTGATTTTTCGTTTTATAGAGTAAAATCACAACAGCGAATACATATGTATTGACGACCTCCGTAGTCCAGTGGCTAAGACTCTTGACTCACATTCCGGAGGTCGCGGGTTCGAACCCGGCATGCGCAAATAAATTTTATTTGATTAATTAGTGTTATTTCACAATTAATTCATTTAAGATAATATATAGTATATTTGCGGCATGTTCCAGAGTGGAAGATACTATTAGTATCGCCCTGGTGTAAGACCACCATTCAGAATTGAAACGTTGCTTGAAAATGGCTTTAGCCGTGTTTAGTGACCAGATCTGAATAGCCAGGTACTTCCCAACCTTCCTCTTCCCCACCTCCTTCCCCTCCCCACTACCTTCAGCCTCACAACATACCCCAATTGGGGATGCCATAGTCTCACTGGCTCCAGACGGGAGCAGTTGAGATTCTTGTGCGGTATTCACTGTAAAAAAAAAAATAAAAAAAAATATCGACCCTTTGGAATAACAAGGTTCCATCTATCGCGGTAATGTCACGCGATAATGAACTCTAAAGTATAATATATATCCCATTACCGCATAACGTAACCGCAACAGATGTAGCCTTGTTATTATTATAAGAGAATTATTATTTAACTAGCTGGGTTACCCGGCTTCGCTCGGGACAACATTCGAGAGTGTTCTGGAATGTTTCACATATATGTTCCGATTCCCTATTCCCGAACATTCAACAACTTTCCAGAATGTTTCGGGATGTTCTGGAATGTTGTGGAATGCTCTCAAATACTCTAGCTGGGATACCCGGCTTCGCTCAGGGAGTTGATATCAGATTGTATGGTAGTTGGAATAAAGGATAAACTTCAAAATATAAGAGATAATTTTTTTATTGTAAACATATTCAACTATTTGCAATACTTGTTTATAAACAATATTTTTCGTTTTGTTATCCGGGGTATATATGCACAATTTTTTTGAATTTCCTACTCGAGAGCAAGCTACGTATAGCTAGCTGACCGTGAGAAAAGCAGTTATCTTTGAGGTTGATGCCGCAATGTTTTAAAGTTTGTCCTTGCGCTTTGTTAATTGTAAAACTATGTATAGCCTAATTTGATTGGAAATTGCAGTCTTTTAAATTGGAATGGCAGTTCTGTAGAGATCAGTGGTATTCTGGGGATAAATACTGTGTGTCCTTTGTCCTTTCCAGTCAATATATATTGATACTCACCGACACACATCGCCACTTATTTCTAGAGCTTCTAGAAAGGTTCTAGAGCCTTCTCCTTCCACAATTTTCTAAATCATTTGCGAACCATCCAGAACCTTCTAGACTCAGCGATGTACTCCGCCACTCCTTCCAGAACTTTGTACAGCCCTATCGAACCTTCTAGAACTTCCTACAGCTTTATGGAACCTTCTAGAATTTTCCGGGACCTTCTAGACACACCGACACACTCCTCCACTCCTTTCAGAACTTTTTACAGCCTTATAGATCCTTCTACAACTTTCTACAGCATTATCAAACCTTCTAGAACTTTCCGGAACCTTTTAGACTTACCGACATACTCCGCCACAGCTTTCAGAACTTTCTACAGCTTTATTGAACCTTCTATACTCACTGACATACTCTGTCACTCCTTCCAGAACTTTGTACAGCCCTATCAAACCTTCTAGAACTTCTTACAGCTTTATGGAACCATCTAGAATTTTCAGAGACACACCGACACACTCCTCCACTCCTTTCAGAACTTTTTACAGCCTTATAGATCCTTCTAGAACTTTCTACAGCTTTATCGAACCTTCTAGATGTTTCCGGAACCTTTTAGACTTACCAACATACTCCGCCACACCTTCCAGAACTTTCTACAGCTTTATTGAACCTTCTATACTCACCGACATACTCCGCCACTCCTTCTAGAACTTTTTACAGCTTTATCGAACCTTCTAGAACTTCTTACAGCTTTGTGGAATCTTCTAGAATTTTCCGGAACCTTCTAGACACACCAAACACACTTCTCTACTCCTTTTAGAACTTTTTAAAGCCTTATGGAACCTTCTAGAAGTTTCCGGAACCCTTTTAGATTCACCGACATACTCCAACACTCCTTTCAGAACTTTGTACAGCCCTATCGAACCTTCTAGAACTTCCTACAGTATTATCAAACCTTTTAGAACTTTCCGGAACCTTTTAGACTTACTGACATATTCCGCCACACCTTCCAGAACTTTCTACAGCTTTATTGAACCTTCTATACTCACCGACATACTCCGCCACTCCTTTCAGAACTTTGTACAGCTTTATCGAACCTTCTAAAACTTCTTACAGCTTTGTGGAATCTTCTAGAATTTTCCGGAACCTTCTAGACACACCAACACACTTCTCTACTCCTTTCTGAACTTTTTACAGCCTTATGGAACCTTCTAGAAGTTTCTGGAACCCTTTAGACTTACCGACATACTCCGCCACTCCTTTCAGAACTTTCTACAGCTTTATTGAACCTTCTATACTCACCGACATACTCCGCCACTCCTTTCAGAACTTTGTACAGCTTTATCGAACCTTCTAGAACTTCTTACAGCTTTGTGAAATCTTCTAGAATTTTCCGGAAACTTCTAGACACACCGACATACTCCTCCACTCCTTTCAGAACTTTCTACAGACTTATGGAATCTTCCAGAACTTTGTACAGCTTTATCGAACCTTCTAGAACTTCTTACAGCATTGTGGAATCTTCTAGAATTTTCCGGAACCTTCTAGACACATCAACACACTTCTCTACTCCTTTTAGAACTTTTTACAGCCTTATGGAACCTTTTAGAAGTTTCCGGAACCCTTTAGACTCACCGACGTACTCCGCCACTCCTTCCAGAACTTTGTACAGCCCTATCGAACCTTCTAGAACTTTCCGGAACCTTTTAGACTTACCGACATATTCCGCCACACCTTCCAGAACTTTCTACAACTTTTTTGAACCTTCTTTACTCACCGACATACTCCGCCACTCCTTTCAGAACTTTGTACAGCTTTATCGAACCTTCTAAAACTTCTTACAGCTTTGTGGAATCTTCTAGAATTTTCCGGAACCTTCTAGACACACCATCACACTTCTCTACTCCTTTCTGAACTTTTTACAGCCTTATGGAACCTTCTAGAAGTTTCCGGAACCCTTTGGACTCACCGACATACTCCGCCACTCCTTTCAGAACTTTGTACAGCCCTATCGAACCTTCTAGAACTTCCTACAGTATTATCAAACCTTTTAGAACTTTCCGGAACCTTTTAGACTTACCCACATATTCCGCCACACCTTCCAGAACTTTCTACAGCTTTTTTGAACCTTCTATACTCACCGACATACTCCGCCACTCCTTTTAGAACTTTGTACAGCTTTATCGAACCTTCTAGAACTTCTTACAGCTTTGTGGAATCTTCTAGAATTTTCCGGAACCTTTTAGACATACCAACACACTTCTCTACTTCTTTCTGAACTTTTTACAGCCTTATGGAACCTTCTAGAAGTTTCCGGAACCCTTTAGACTCACCGACGTACTCCGCCACTCCTTCCAGAACTTTGTACAGCCCTATCGAACCTTCTAGAACTTCCTACAGCTTTATCAAACCTTTTAGAACTTTCCGGAACCTTTTAGACTTACCGACATATTCCGCCACACCTTCCAGAACTTTCTACAGCTTTATTGAACCTTCTAGACCCACCGACACACTCCTCAACTTCTTTCAGAACTTTGTATAGCTCTATCGAACCTTCTAGAGCTTTCGGAATCTTCTAGACTCACCACCAATTATTTCGGAAAGCTTCTAGAACTTTCTCCATCCACAATTTTCTAAAGCATTTGGAACCATCAGATCCTTCTAGAGTCACTGACATACTACGCCACACCTTTCAGAACTTTCTACAGCTTTATCGAACCTTCTTGAACTTTCCGGAACCTTCTAGACTCGCTGACATACTCCTCCACTTCTTCCAGAACATTCCAGAGTTTTATCGAATTTTCTAGAAGTTTCCGGAATCTTCTAGACTCGGAATCTTCTAGACTCTTCTTGAAATTTCTAGAGTCTTCTTAGAACTTCCAGCCCTTATATCTTCAAAAGCAAGACCTTTAGTTAAAAACGAATACCCTTATTCCCTAGGGGGGATAAAGGTCTACCATACTATATAACTCTCTTGATCGTACCGGCACTCGTTTCTGAGTTTTTGCGTTCCGCACGCTTTTTTGGACTTTCTTTTATAATATATATTGATTATTCCTAAGAGTCGATATTGTATATCTCTATATATTATAAATTAAATAATTAAACTCCTCCGCCGCGTCTGTTTATTTGTCTGTTCGCGATAAACTCAAAAACTATTGAACGGATTTTCATGCGGTTATCACCAATAGATAGAGTAATTAATGTGGAAGGTCAAGATTTTGTGTAAATTGGTTGAAATAAATAATATACTAGCAGACCCGGCCACGCTTTGCTGTGGCTAACGAAACACAACGCCATTACCCAACCTTTATAAAATCCACACCACCCGCTTGCCAGCTGCCCGCTGCCCGCTGCCTGAATTGAATATTTGAATTTCTCGGCTTTTCTCTACTATAATAAGCATGTATTATACATATAAAACTTCCTCTTGAATCACTATATCATTGGTGAAAACCGCATGAAAATCTGTTGCGTAGTTTAAAAGATCTATGTAATGATGATAAAGGAGAAGGTCTGCATGTGGTAGAAGAGTGGGCTGGCAAGCTGTGGATTTGATTTGTATGCAAATATACAGTTTTATGCCGAGGTTGATGAAATTTTGTAAATGTGATTTTCAAAACAAGAGGAAGGTCACTGTCTACATTTGATTTTAAAAACTCTGTGTAAAGAGCATCGCCCCGGGCATCGCCGGCGACTTCAGTTAGTGTTTCATAAGAGAATAGACATCGAAAAATGCGTACTAAAATGCGTCATTAAACTAACAACATAAACTTGTTTCCATATAGTTAAAGAGTCTTCAAAATTAACAAAATGGTTCCGTGAAAGATAAAGGTGATATTTAAGTTAACATGAAAATAATGTTCATAATATGATCTATATACATGTGTGCATAGAATATACACCTGGAAAACATATTATGCCTTTCGCAGTAATGCACCCTGTATTTTTTGTATCAATTATGTTGGTGGGCTTGATTAAATTGTCAGTAGTCTAAATTATTGCCAAGTTCTAAAGTCTTTGACAGCAGAGAGTCTCGTGTCAGAAAGTTGTTCATTCCACAGCGAGAATGTCAAGTATTTCAAATTGGTAAGAAAGTTTGCGTCTATTGAAATGAGAATTTGATAAAAAATTTATAATGAGTATGAAAACATTAAATAAATACTACAAAACTTGAGGTTTGAAAGAATTTTTGGTGGGAGAAGGGAGAGATGCTAGAAGCTAATATGAAACAATGCTAAAATTTAGAGAATTCTTCAAAAGATAAACAGGCGGCGGTATTCATGTGCTTACAATGTTAGGTCAAATGAAAATAAAAATTTGGAATCATTTAACCTCTCGGGCTAATTTGTTCGCATAGAAATCGTTGTCTCCCTTACTTTCATAGTGACATATTGACGGCTGGCGTGGTGTAGCGGTAAGGTTTTGACTCGCAATCCGAAGGTCGCGGGATCGAATCCCGGCGTGGCAAATAAATTTTATTTGATTAATTTGGGTTATTTCACAATTAATACATTTAAAATAAAATGTAGTATATTTGCGGCACGTTCCAAAGTGGAAGATACTCTCTGTATCGCCCTGGTGTAAGACCACCATTCAGAATTGAAACGTTGCTTGAAATGGCTTTTAACCGTGTTGGTGATCAGATCAGAAAAGCCAGGTACTTCCCCACCTTCCTCTTCCCCGTCTCCTTCCCCTCCCCACTACCTTTAACCTCACAACATACCCCAATCGGGGATGCCTCACTGGCTCACTGTCTCCAGATGGGAGCAGATGTGCGGTATACATATAAAAAAATTTAAAAAGTGAAAAATATGATGTAAACAGTGTTAGAAAGTTTTTTTATTAACTTTAAAAGTTAACCACAAAAGATGCAAAATGTAAAGAAACCCTTAAGAAACCAAAGTTTCTGCGCCATTTAAAAAAGACCGATCGGGGTTGAATGGGCATAGGGCTTGGGTCCCACTCGAGCGTCGCGTGTTCGATTCTTCGGCTGGCTAAGTCCTCCATCACAACACAAGCAACATTTTCGGTTTTCTGTGGTGGTAGTAGGAGATTAAAAAAATTAAAAGTAAAAAGTAAAAAGTACGTATAAAACTTTGGGAATTTTTATTAATTATTTTAACATGAAACGACAAAAAAGTGAGATGTTAATAATAATTAAATACAAGAAAAGTAAATAAGTGTTTTGGTTACAAAAAACTTAAGGTATTTTGTAAACCTTTTTTATGTGATAAAAAATCAAATGTTTATTTCGATTTATAAAATTTAAAAGTATATTTTATCACCTTTCAAAAATATTTTTAAGTTTTCAGATATAATACATTTATTTGTATTTTATTGCCAGGCGGAAATATTTTGACCCTATGACAAAATACCGTCGAGGGTTAAGAGGTTAACACATCTTCAACAACATTTTTTTATGCAACTGCCAAATTTTACATCAATATTGTTTTCGGGAGCAACATCTTGTAAACACTTCAAAATTTGATTAGCTGTGTTAAGATTTTCCCATTTCTTTTGTTGCTTATTTGCGGCCTAGAGAATAAGGAACTCCAGTGAAAAATATTCTGGCTTTAAAAAAATATGTTCATATAGACCAATAAACGCTGATTCTATACATACAAGTTTTATTTAATAATATTAAACGCAGAGTTTTTATCAAAAATCCATTTTTAATCGGGTCGTAAAAACACGCCGTCAAGGTGACGTCACTATTCGACATGTCGTGTCATCACTGTAAAGTCATTGTATGGGAATGTATGATATGACACAAGCCATCGTATTAATTTATTCGATTATTTACATACTGTTTATAGAGATTTAGTTGTTGTGTTTATTGAAACATTATTTAGGCCTAAACAATGTTTCAAAAATACAGGTATCTCTTACTAGTTTATCTCTATTATTGAAAATATTCAAAAACTACTGCACAAAAAAATAGTAATGCTATTTCTAGAGAGAATACTTCGAACAACGGAATTCAAAATGGCGGCAGTAGATCAGCTGATTGCCCGATTCTATACTAATTTTTCAGGAGTGATGACGTCACACGATTCACCATACATACGGCGGTTTTCGGAGGTCTTGAAAAATTAAAACTTTGACAATTATTTTAACTATTAAAACTAACTCTAAAAATAAAAGTAAAAATGCAGTTATTTAAGTTAGAAGGTCATTCATTATTCATTAAAAAAATTAGGATTGGAGTTCTCTATTGGCTCGTACTTTAACATGATAGAATACAAGAGCGCCGCTGACGATTCGCCATACTATTGACATCCGAAATGCAATGGATTCACATGCAGTCTAAAATCTGTAATCCCCGCGGATGGAAGTGGTGGTAGTACTCCGGTACAACATGAAAACTGACGCGGGCCCAGTGGGAGAGTAGGTACTTGATGGATGCATTTAGCTCGACGGACTCCAAGCCCGGTACCTCCACCCACGAATGGCAGTTTAAGCAGTTTAATGGCGAAAGAACTATATTTATTTCGTCGTTACGTCACAGCTTTTCTATTTGGAAGGCGGGAATAGGTACATCCGCCCCGGGAACGTTTTATTAGATAACCAACACCTCTGCCATGGGTCACCCTAAGTGGTTCGGTGTTTGGCGACTTAGCAGGGATGCCCGGGTTCATGGGGTGAGTTTTGTTTGGATATGACCTGGACACTGAACTGAATCCTAGATTCCTACCCACCGCTCTTACCTTTTTCCGTATTAGAACTTCCTTTCCTTAAAAATACCCTCCACATAGCATCCTCGATGATGACATAGGCCCTAAAGGAAAGTATCTTTCTCAGGGCCTCCAGCGTGGAGCTAATGTAAAAAAGAATAGCTTTTGTGCATAAATTGGGCCTAAATACTGAATTGGACATATTCAAACAAAGTAACAACACATCGTGAAAGAATGTCCCCTTCAGTAGTTCTCGGAGGCACATCTGTGCTGAACCAAGAGACTCTCGATATCGTCGACTGGTTGAATACTATCAGCATTCCAATTTTACCTACACCACTATCCTGAACAATGCGAAGAAGATGATAAATCTACAATAAAGCATTTGTTTGAGACATGCTTAATGCAGCATTTTTACTGAATCTTTATCTTAATCTGTCAGTATAATACAATTCAATTCAGCATCTACTTGAGACATGCTTAATGCAGCATTTTTATTGAATCTTTATCTTAATCTGTCAGTATAATACAATTCAATCCAGCATCTACTTGAGACATGCTTAATGCAGCATTTTTACTGAATCTTTATCTTAATCTGTCAGTATAATACAATTCAATCCAGCATCTACTTGAGACATGCTTAATGCAGCATTTTTATTGAATCTTTATCTTAATCTGTCAGTATAATACAATTCAATACAGCACCTACTTGAGGCACGCTTAATGCAGCATTTTTACTGAATCTTCATCTTAATCTGTCAGTATAATACAATTCAATACAGTATCTACTTGAGACATGCATAATGCAGCATTTTCACAGTATCTTAAACGTAATCAGTCAGTACAATACAATACAGCATCTGCTTGAGACATGCTTAATGCAGTAATTTTACTGAATCTTTATCATAATTTGTCAGTTCAATACAATTCAATACAGGATATACTTGAGATGTACTTAATGCAGCATTTTTAATTAATCTTTATCTTAATCTGTCAGTATAATACAATTCAATACAGCATCTACTTGAGGCATGCTTAATGCAGCATTTTTACTGAATATCTTAATCTGTCAGTATAATACAATTCAATACAGCATCTACTTGAAGCATGCTTAATGCAGCATTTTTACTGAATCTTTATCTTAATCTGTCAGTATAATACAATTCAATACAGCACCTACTTGAGGCCTGCTTAATGCAGCATTTTTACTGAATCTTCATCTTAATCTGTCAGTATAATACAATTCAATACAGTATCTACTTGAGACATGCATCATGCAGCATTTTCACAGTATCTTAAACGTAATCAGTCAGTACAATACAATACAATACAATACAGCATCTGCTTGAGACATGCTTAATGCAGTAATTTTACTGAATCTTTATCATAATTTGTCAGTTCAATACAATTCAATACAGGATATACTTGAGATGTACTTAATGCAGCATTTTTAATTAATCTTTATCTTAATCTGTCAGTATAATACAATTCAATACAGCATCTACTTGAGACATGCTTAATGCAGCATTTTTACTGAATCTTTATCTTAATCAACCATGCTAAACAACCGACGGCTATAATATGTTTTAATTGGTTATTTAATTTTAATTTTATTCTTTCTCTTCTCCTTTTCTTTCTTTTTTTTCTACAACACATGTATGTAGGACTATAATATGCAATGCATACAAAAGTTACCTAAATATTTTAACCCTCTCAATTTCTATTAGTTACATACATGTACCTATTTACCTTTTCTTTTTTAAATTTATATTATTTTAATAACTATGCTAAACAAATAACAGTTACTAGGTTTTAAACTTTTTTATCTTATTTTATATTCTTTTTGTTCTTTTTATTTCATCAATTTTCTTTCTTTTTTGTACAAATACAAATCATGTTCCATTTTACCCATAATAATTCGACTGTCCTAAAACGTGAATACTCCTAGTTGGGCAGTCAAAAAAAATTAATGAATTATGTATATACATGTATAATCTTGTACTAAATAAACAAACAAATAAATCTCAAATCTCAAATAATCTGTCAGTATAATTCAATTCAATACAGCATCTACTTTAGACATGCTTAATGCAGCACTTTCACAGTATCTTTAACTTAATCAGTCAGTGCAATACAATACAATACAGCATCTACTTGAGACGTGCTCAATGCAGCATTTTTACAGAATCTTTATCTTACTCTGTCAGTATAATACAATTCAATAAAGCATCTACTTGAGACATGCTTAATGCAGCATTTTCACAGTATCTTTAACTTAATCAGCCAGTACAATACAATACAGCATCTACTTGAGACATGCTCAATGCTGCATTTTTACTATCTTTAATCTGTGTCCTAACATATTTCACGATCAAAGGCTCGCGGGGGAGACTACATTCTGATGCATGTTAAAGTGATGCTTCTAGTCGGCGTTGATGGGAGTGAGAGGGAGGGGGCGGTATTTCAGTGCACGGGGATGGCGGGGGTGGGAGGGGGATGGTTTATCGGGCTCGCCGTGTTCGCAAAATTGAAATATATTTTCGACAATCGCTCTGGCTGCGCTTTTAATCTCCCTGTATTCGAAATATGGAAAATGACATGCATTTTTAATCGAGAGTTTTTTCAAAAATGCAGATATTTTTTGGTATTTCAAAGGAATTTGTGTTCAGTTCTATATCGCGAATGTAGTTTGAAAGATAATAATAATTGCAAAAAAATAGCTTGGAATGAGAGAGGACGCACAGTAATGTGTTGGATATACTCGCTAGATATGTATGTTTGACATTGTTCTATGAAAGTGCACCAGTGAACTGAGTGAACTAACAGAGGAAGAATTAAAATAGTTATTATAGGTAGGCGTCTAACGGTAGACAATCTTCCGAACAGGCCCTCCATCGAAATGCTTGGTGTAACCCTAAGTGACCAGCTCAGGTATGGGGGCTCCATCGAAGCCAGAGTAAAGTTAGCCTCACAGAAACTGGGCGTACTGTACAGGGCCCGCAGATACTTTAATAGTACACAACTGCTAACCCTGTACAAATCATAAGTGCGTCCCACGGTTGAATTTGGCAGCCACCTCTGGTCTGGAGCTCCAAAATACCTGAAAAATACCCTCGACTCTGTGCAGAAACGGGCGGTCCGTTTGATAGATTCTCCCATCTTAACAGACGGATTGCAATCTTTAGAGCACAGGCGTCGGGTGGGAATGCTATCCTTGTTCTACCGGCATTACAATGGAAGATGCTCCGAGGAACTAGCATCATTGATCCCTTCGGCACCGGTGCATAGTCGGGAAACACGCCAAACGCGTGCCCAACATTTGTACACGGTTGACATTTGCCACATGAGAACGGGTCGTTTCTTCGACTCGTTCTTGTGTTCAACAGCTCGGCTGTGGAATGATTTGCCGGCCTCTGTGTTTCCTCCTTCCTACAACATGGGTCTCTTCAAGACCAATGTTCATTCCTTCCTCTCCTCAAAAAGACCCTCCACACAGCATCCCAGATGACATAGGCCCTGAGGGAAATTATTTTCCTCAGGGCCTCTTGCGTGGAGTTAACGTAAAAGAAAAAAGGCGTGGTAAAAGAAATTTAGTCGAATATTAAATGAGAGAGTTAAAGAAGAGAGTCCAACGTAAGTATGTTCGTTATCATGTGCAACTATTGGACGTGGAAATTAGGGGAAATGGAAAAATAAGCGAAAAATTCGACGACCTCCGTAGTCCAGTGGCTAAGACTCTTGACTCACATTCCAGAGGTCGCGGGTTCGAACCCGGCATGCGCAAATAAATTTTATTTGATTAATTTGTGTTATTTTACTAATTTCATTAATTAATTAAAAATAATATATAGTATATTTGCGGCATATTCCAGAGTGGAAGATACTATTAGTATCGCCCTGGTGTAAGACCACCATTCAGAATTGAAACGTTGCTTGAAAATGGCTTTAGCCGTGTTTAGTGACCAGATCTGAATAGCCAGGTACTTCCCAACCTTCCTCTTCCCCACCTCCTTCCCCTCCCCACTACCTTCAGCCTCACAACATACCCCAATTGGGGATGCCATAGTCTCACTGGCTCCAGACGGGAGCAGTTGAGATTCTTGTGCGGTATTCACTGTAAAAAAAAAAAAAAAAAAAAATAAGCAAAGGGCCTTTAATTATTCCAAAGGTCGCGGGATCGAATCCCGGCGTGGGCAAATACATTTTATTTTAATAATTTTTGTTATTTCACAATTAATTCGTTTAAATTGATGTATAGCGTATTTGCGGCACGCTCCAGAGTGAAAGATAATCTCAGTATCGCCCTGGTGTAAGACCACCATTCAGAATTGAAAAGTTGCTTGAAATGGCGTTAGCCGTGTTTGGTGACCAGATCTGAATAGCCAGGTACTTCCCCACCTTCGTCTTCCCCATCTCCTTCCCCTCCCCACTACCTTCAGCCTCACAACAAACCCCAATTGGGGATGCCATAGTCTCACTGGCTCCAGACGGGAGAAGCTGAGACTCTTGGGAAGTATTACTATAAAAAAAAAATTATAAAAAAGTAGGTAATACTTGGGTGTTTCGTATAGGGCCGGTTTTATGAAAAATCAACTCAAGGGCGCTTTACAAATATATTTACCTACTTATTTAATTCCTTATCTTATTTCCAACTAGGTGTAAGGCTTCGATTAATGTCAGTTCAATTAGAAAAATGTAATTAGGATATATTTATTATATAGGCCAGTGCAATTAGCGATCCGCGATCGGAATTATTCCGGTAGTCCCAATTTTTTTATATGTTTTATATACTCACCTAGTGATGTAAAATCTGAGTTTTCGACCTTGGGTCACTTGAGCTTTCGACGCCATTTTGAAAAAACGAGCCGAAATCGCGCCAAAATCTAGTTTTTCTCAAATATCTCGTTTCCAATAAAAATCTTGGCCAAAGTAACATTACAAGTTTAGTAGAACATAAAATTACCTACAATTTTTATCGAAAAAATTTTCTTCTATCTCTAATAAATATCAAGATATGCAGTCGTAAAATTATATATAAGTTTATAAAAACAGGTAAATTTCTCGACTTGGTTTGGTTTTTTGTGCGTATCTCTTTTCCAGTACAATTTTGTGAAAAAATTACTGATATCAATTTTGTAGAGAATAAAATTTTATAAAAGACGTAAGTATTATGTTTAATTTTTATTTCGCAATTTGGTATCCAGGTTCTTATACAAAAATTTCACAAAAATTAGGTAAAAAAATGAATCAAAAGATAATCTTGGCATTCCTTGATTATTATTTTTTTTAAAACAATTATTATTGAAATAACCTGTAACACACATAACAGCAATATTAACCATCGATATAATCATAACATATAAAAAAATATTAATTAAGGTTCATAGTACATAGATGTGGTAAAAAAAGAAGAAAAACATGGGTTTTCTTAAAATTTATGACTATTGACTTTAGTTTCTTCCTGCCACTTACGGGCCCCGAAAAGCTTCAATATAGTCTTCCAATGTCTCATCAGCCGAATTTATGACGACTGGGTCATCAAATTCCTCATCATCATCATGAATGTGGGCTGCGACAGCATTCTCGCATGAGCTACCATTACAGTGAATACAGAGTAGGGAGCATTTCAAACCCGACTTTCTATATGTGCACTTTCTAGCGCAACCTTTTTTGCATTGCAACGCCTGAGGTGCAGTCTCCTTCATCATTGGTACTGGAGTTAGTAACCCAACGGCCTCCTTCTTCCACCCCCATTCAGTTGGATCTTTATGGTGACCAAGCCAAATCTACACTTTGAAGTATATGGTAGCCTGAATAAATTGAATTTGTCCTTTTTCACTCCTTTGACAAAAAGAGTGTACCTACCTTAAATTTTCCAAATTTGATTTCTCATTGCAGCCATACAAAAGTGCAAAGAATTGTTCGGCAGCCAAAGTGATTGTTTCTCGCTTTATTCACTGAGTGGTTCTTGAGAAGAATATTACAAAATTTGTATATACCTTGACCGAACGGAGCACCAGTTATGTCGCAGCCACTTATGGCATGAATGAATAAAATGTTTTCAACTATTTCAATGTGTTTAAAACGTTTGTTGGAGTACATAGAACGCGTCAGGTGATTTACCTTTACCAACTTTTTGGTAATATGCGTTTGGAGGTGAGAGCGCTGCGAGGAGCACGAACGGGTCAATATCCTGACCAATGATTATGACTGCATCATGTTGAGATGACAACGAGTTTGCTGTGGTTGTTATGAGAATATCAGCATCCTCTTCAGCTTGAACTTTCGTTATTTGCGATCGTTCAAATGAGGCTCTGGGTAGGGAAATAAAACGAGACTTGTTCTTCTCATTTCCCAGAAACTTTTCCTTGGTGCTTTTTTTTCAACCGAATTTTTAATTTGTACATAGCTTGACATATTGCTAAAAAATGATTGAAAAGGGTTGAGCACGACCCCATACAATATTGTGCAGTAAATATCCTCCATCCACTACGTGTATACTGCTTCCCAGTTCTGTGTTATTTGGTAGAGGGTTGGTAAAAAATAAAATATGGATTTGGTTTCTTTGCGCATGCCTTCCTCTGAGAAAAGAGACAGTGGGACAGGAGATAGTTCATATTGGAAATATTCTTTATGTTCAATTTCACACTTTTTGGCAAAACACATACGATAGAATAGCATTGATGGATCTATTGTCACAGTCACACGCTGATTTTTTTATGCTGCTGGTTTTAAGTGTAGGTTTCCAAAGTTGACTAAAGGAATTTCCCCATCTTTTCCCATTCTTATCATCGTGCCACTGCTTATAGACATAATTACGTTTGTTTTAGGAAATGGTTCATGGCAAGCAAACCAATCAATGATAGTTTGGACGTCTTTGTCATCCCTCTTAATTCGTGTAGGCCTCATCTATACATGTTGCTCTGACGTTCCTGATTCAACCCCACAGAATGATTCGATACCCTCACAAATGTTATGCAGATAAAGAAATCCATAATCCTGTAAGAGCTATAATCCTGTGTAGCCCAAGTTATGACCGACAAAAGTTTCATGGGGGCTGGCAGCTATAGAGAACTTATGTGAAAAAAACAAAGATTTCAATACAAAAATAACCGATTCCCAAAGAAATAACTCTTAAAATGTCATTTTTGTTTATGATTTTTGTATGTAAAAAGAGCTAAATTATCTGAAAAACCATCTAAGAAGCTAAACCACTATAGTTGACGACCTCAATTTAGAACTAAATGACGCCCGATGGTTAGTCCTGGAGTGGCTAATTGGCACCATCTGCAGGGAACCGGAGGGGGGGGTGAAAGGGTCGGAGGGGCGGGGGGGGAGGGGGGGGAGGGGGGGGGGGTGACCCCCACTCTAGTTAATTTATTTTCAGTTATTATAGTTAAAAATGTAAAGTGAACAAAAGTCGAATGACGTGGTAATATCGTGATAAATTTTTATGTTTTCACCTACCGATATTTGTTTATTCATACTTTAAATCAGTAAAAGCAATACAAAAAACATAAAAATCTCACTTCTTATAAGAAATTTTATTCTCTACAAAATTAATATCATTAATTTTTTCACAAAATTGCACTGAAAAAGAGGTACGTCCAAAAAACCAAACCAAGTCATGCAATTTTCTTGTTTTTATAAATTTATACACATTTTTACGGCTGTGTATCTCAATACTTATTAGAGGTAGAAGAAATTTTTACTATATAAAAATTGTAGGTAATTTTATGTTCTACTAAACTTGTGAAACTCTTTTAGCCGAAATTTTCATTGGGAACGAGATATTTGAGAATAACTAAAATTTGGGCCGATTTCGGCTGGTTTTTTCAAAATGGCGGCGAAAGCTCAAGTGACCCAAGGTCGAAAACTCAGATTTTTCATCAGGAGATGAGTGTATAAAACATATAAAAAATTTGGGACTACCGGAATAATTCCGATCGCGACCCCCTTTTTTGCGCTAATTGCACTGGCCTAATATGCAATTTAGGAATGGTAGTCATAAATACATTGGGAATTCATTCGTCATATGTTGGTTTATAAATGTGTAATTTGTAATACTAAGTAAACGTTTAAAAAATTATACATAGTTACATACTACGAGTATATTTTTAATTATGTTAGATGTATATGTTCTCCAAAATGACCTGGAAAGAATCTTATCCTTGCGATCTCTCGAAAGAAACCATTCATTTGTTCTAAATGCAATTATTAATGTTCTCCAAAATGACCTTGAAAAAATCACATCTTTGCGATTCTTTCAAGGATATAAAGAAACCATTCCTTCGTTCCGAATGCGATTATTAATGTACTCAAAGGTTGTTTTGATAGAATCTCATTCTTGTGATAACTTGAACGAAACCATTCCTTTGTTAAGAATATTATTGTTTTTAGCCGGTTATCATATCTATTACCAATTAGATTAAAAAAAAGTTTATACTATAGTCTCGTACACTCACACCTACATAAATTACCTGATTGAAATCTGGGGAAATGCGTATGAAACATACATCAATGAATTACAGGTAATTCAAAATAAGAAAATCAAAAAACTATTTCACTACGAATCCAAAACATCCACAAAAAAAATATATTTAGAAACAAAACTGCTAACATTAAGAAAACTATACGAGTACAATATATGTGTCCTTATATACAAAATAAATAATAAACTCATACATACAAACACAGAATTCATTAAAACGTTCCAAGTACACAAACATTTTACACGACAACACGATAACATACGTTTAAACACCATTCATACTAACTACGGTAAGCAATCAATTAGTTACGAGGGGGGCAATTTATATAATTGCCTTCCAGATGATATCAAAAACGAAAAAAGTGTGTGCAAATTCAAAAAAAAAATTGTTCATGTTTATTCACAAAAAATAAAGTAGTGATAGTGAATAATATCGTATGGTAATATAATATCATGTAAATGTTAATATTGCAATCTAATGTAATCTAAGGTTATGAAATGTAAAAACCATGTAATGTAAAAACTACGTAATACAATGTAAAAAGTACATAATTCAATATTCTAGTTAAGTAAGTGAAAATGGTATTATCTTTTTTACTGGAATAAAAACTTATGAAAAAAAAAAAATGAACTAAATATGCAATTTGGCTGTCCTGAAACGGTAATCCTTTCCAGTTTGACAGACAATAGCATAATTTTGTGATGTATTGTATTGTAATAAGTATATATAAATAAATAAATTTAATTTAAGGATTTAAGCAGTAAGTTTCTGAGTTTGTAGAGTCTAAAAAGGTTTCAGGAAGACATCAAGTAAATTAAACACTTTAGATGCTGTATAGAGGTAAATAGTTAAGATTAGAAGATGAAATATGCGAAAGAAAAATAATCGGAGTTGATTGTATGCAGGAAGTAGAAGAAAAACGATTTTCTCTCTTTTACCATTCTTACTGCCTAAAAGTGCAGAGAAATTATATAAAGGTAATTTAACTTAAATTTTGTAGCATGTATGAACATTTTTTATGTTCCCTTATAGTGCTCTTGAGATGATTTTTCACAAAAAATGGCGCTATGCAAATTATACACCCCAGATTTTATGTCCGGGTTAAATCATTTCCGCAGGAAAAACTTGACCCTTTCACGCACTTTTCCACAAATGATCACGTAGTCTGTAGTGTACGATATATGTAGGTATACTCACACACCGCGCTCGCTCGGGAAGGTTCGGGTTTCCGGAGTTTCACGAGTGAGCACAGTACAATGGAACAGCTAGTCTAGCCGGCAACGCTCAGATCTACTTAGAGAGCCTTAGTAAACAGTCGCTACCAAATAACATAAATACAATATTACTCCCGATCATTGTAATTCACAATAACCTGAACTAAAAGAACTTACGTTGTAATCATTGACATTGTGGGCTAGTGAGTCACAGATAAAAGAACATTACATAGTCAATCCACGTTATGCAATTACACTATCTCGTAAGTATAATAAATACAAAATAATACAAGAACAACATGTCAAAGAGACCAAATGGGAAAATAGTTCACCGACTCCAGATATTTTCATATCAGAGGGTTCGGCACGGTGGAACTCCTAATTGGAAACTCGATAATTATTATTTAAAAATACACAATGCGTTTTGCGTCTAAAAATACACAATGGTAAGCTTTCCTTTTTTCTTATATAATAAAGATTCAATCTACTTAACAAATCGTAAAAAAAACGACAGGCGAGAGAGGTCTAATAAACGATCCGGAAGTGCCGGGGACTTCCAACTGTGAAGTGTTAGTGCGGACAGAATGGCCTGAAACGGGGTAGGTTGGGGCAGAATAGGCGGGCGTGGTAAGAATAGCCACGCAACGGTACCTATGCGCCTCGGGGGAAATTAAAACGGTCGCTAATGCAGCGACAAGCGAAGAGTTATCTGCCAACGTCGACGCCATTTTGGAAAACAAATGATCCTTCCTTTTTTAAACGAATGCGAAAAAAGTGGCGCGCAAATGGAAAACAGGAGTATTTAAATTTTAATTCTAAAGGCGGCGAAGTGCAACTGACGTTTGGAAGAAAAATAAATCAACATGGGAACCAATTTAACTAAGAAAACTTTAAATTATCATATGAACTAATCGTTTGCATAGTTTAACTAACCAAAATTAAAATTCTGAGAGTGCAGTTCCCACGCGGTAGAAATGAAACCATCAGAAAACTAAACTTCGAGAGAATGAGACGAATGTAGAGTATCAGGTGAAGGATAATGGTAGGGTTTATTTATTGTAATATTGTTTAATTAGGGACGCTCAGATGAATTGGGTTTGTAGAATGAATGAACGAGGAAAGGAGTGTAAGGAGAATATATAACGCAAATGTGAATGGTAGAAGAAGTCGGGAACGCCCGAGGAAGACATGGCACGACCGAGTGAATCAGATATTTGAGTCAGGCCATGTAAAGAGTCGGAATAATAGAAGAGCATGTATGAGACGAAGTATGAATGTGAACGTGGCAAAGAGTGTGTGCCAAGATCGAGTTGTTTGGCGGTCCGTCCTCTCTGCCTACTCCTGCGGGAAACGGCGTGATGGTTAGCTAGTCAGTTAGTTTGTTTAAGAATTATTTTATATTCTAGGAAGCATTGCACAACGGCACAAGTATGTAACATCGATTAGTCTATTTTATTCTTTTGCAGGCCAGGTTAAATCCGCGACAAGTGTTTGTCTCTTTTTAGTGTCGCTCGTTTCCGTTTCATCGAGTTTCAAATTACAAAGGTGCTAAAGAAGTCTTCAGAATTACAAATTACAAAGAAGTCAAATCCCTAGCTGCCCCCGCTGCCAACCGCCCGCGCCTGCCCCCCGCCCCTAAGCACATGGACTAGGAAGTCATCGGACTGATCCCGCGCTTTTCGGTTTCTACCAGTGCCGTACGTATGGAGTGATAAATGACAAAATAAAATACCTAAGAGATAGTGTTTAAAACAACAATCAATAATAATAAACAGTTCACAGCGACAATTATTACAGTGTATTACGAGTATATTTTCGTTAGCGTTGATTACATGTTATTTTTATGGTTTCTTTACAATTGTTGTTATGAACTGCAGATTTATTAAATATAGGTTTTGAGTATGTATGAGTAAGAACTTAAGTTAGATTAAGTAGATTAAGTTAGATTAAGTTAGACTAAGGATGTTAAGTATATTACTAAACACATAAGAGTGCAATGCTTTTGCATTACCTCTAGTAAGACTGCAAAACGATTGTGTCCGTTGCAGGCATTATTATTTGTTTATTTAACAAGAGCGGTCGGTAGCTAATTCTTATTTCGAAGTTCAAATGTTGAAACGAGAGAGTAATTACATATATTCCGATAATCTTGAAATATGTACAAATAAAAAGATATTATTTAATTTATTTGGGGGGCTAGAATTCCAACAATCCATGCGCTTGACAGCTGCAAGACGAGTCGTTATCTAGCCTCCTAAGTTAAGTAAATTCTAATGTAAAATCCATGCTAATTTGTACAGCGCTCTTGAGGCGATTTTTCGCAAAAACAGCGCTATATAAGTTGTCCAAATTTATTATTATTTATTATTCACTTTGAAAAAAGAGGGGTGTCTTGGTACGAATGTTAAATGTTTCACGATTTAAAAAAAATTGCCGGTTGTTAGAAAAATTTGAAAGTGGAAAAATTAACATTTTTAGGTGAATATCGCACAACAGCTCAATGAGAAAACACCTGGCTATTCAGATCTGGTCACTAAGTCTGGGTACAGTCATTTTACGTAATATTTCAATTTTGGATTGTGGCTAAGTAATGTATAGTGTTTTATAATTGAACTAACAAAATTAAAATTTATATAATAAACATACAAATTACATTTATTTTCGTGGACCTATTACAAGTACAAGCGCTACATTTAGCATGAACGTTTAAATATTTGTCTAAGCCTAAACAATTTTTTGAATATCTTGGGAGTTTAAGTATGTAACAATTTTTAAGCATTTTGCTTTGATTTGTTCTCCCATTTTGTTCCATTACTTTTGTGTTTTTCTCCCCCTCAACCAAAATCTTTACTTGTAATTTTTAAGTTTAATTTTAAAACTGCTTGTGAATGACATAGGTGTCTAAAAACTGGTAGCAGATAAATAAAAATTAAGTAAAAATTGTACGTGTGAAATAAAACCCTTCAAAATAAAATAAGTTTTAACAAACTCGATACACAAATAATAATCAGAAAAGATGTGAATTGATACATTTTAGATCAATTACAAAAGATCTGTAATTTTTCGTATTCATAAATTGCACGAGTCAAAAAGTGCAATCCATTGATTGGGTCTATATTGAAAGCATTTTCCAGATAAGCCTTTAGCGACCATTCAACCAAAATTGAAAATACCCGAATATCAGCATCGTAATACGGGAAAAAACATTTTTTGATCGTCGAATGTACCTTCACTACCGGAACAAGTTATCCGTGAACTTTTGAACAAGCGAAATAAATTACGATTGAAATATCAATACAATACTCCTTCAGTAAAGCTACAACTGCATTCATTGCAATAAAAATGCATCAACTTACTATCGGAAGAATCGAAATACCGTAACATGGAATTGGATCTGTTCGGAATTATCTCAAATGATTGCGGAAAGTCATTTAAAAAAATATTATGATACAATATCAAATTAAATACCATAATATTCATTTGCAACTTCGCGAGTTTAGGGTCAAATTACATTTAATAAAGTCAATAATTTCACCCGACAAACCTGCAATATGCAAAATCAACCTACGTTTATCAAACCATCTCTTTCAGACGCATAATATTCTTCACGCTTTCTCTCGCTCACGGCCATGACCCAAACTATCTTCAGAATCCGAAAACATTTTTTCTAGGCGGTATAGTGCCATCTCGTTTATTGTACGGCGCGTAAAGAGGCAGAAGAGATGATATTGGGACATTTGAAAAATTGACCGAGCCAATCATGGTGCGTGGAAAGAAAGACTGCTTGCCGCTGCCTGCTATCTCGCGGTGCATTTCAAACACATTAGAATAATGTCAGTTGTTTGGTTAGCATAATATTTCACAATGTTTTACTATCATCTTATATTTTTGGGAGGTTTTTGACCAATTGACCTGAAGGAAGAACCGCGACTGCTTACAGTGATAGTATGGTGTTTTACTTATGTCGACAGAATAACACTTTATCCTAAACATGCGAACACCACAGCACAGTTTCTCCCAGTGAGGTGTTCAAAAAATGCTAGAACTAACCGTTTTACATACAGCTACTGAATATTAACATTTTTTGTACTACTATATAAACCACTGTAATCATTTATAAAACACTAGCTGACCCGGCAACGCGTTGCTGTGGCTAACTAAACACAACGCCATCACTGGATGGTTATCCAACCTTTATAACCACCGCTATCTTTGAGTATATCGCGAAGAGACGGACAGACAGACTCCGCGGAGGACTTTAATTTATAACGTGTAGAGATGGTGCGAAAGATTATAAATAACGTGCATGAAATGCTTCAGGTAACTAGCGTATGTTGATAATGATTAATACTGTATCCGTCTAAATAACTTTCCAATTACCGCACCGTACGTGACCATTTTTTTTAAAGATAGAATGGGTATAGTAAGCTATCCGCCAATGATAGATATAATATGCCATTGCGGACTTTTTTGTAGATCTATAAAAGAGGAATATCCCATCATGCATGGTTTTATTATATAACAAAGGGATTAGGCAGTGTTTTTGATGAAAGCTCGCAGACGGCTTGACTTTTTCCGACACTTCTAACAATTATCGTTATGTTTCATCCAATTTACATAAAACCTTGACAAAATATATACCTAAACCTTCCTCACGAAACACTATATCTATTGGTGAAAACCGCATGAAAATCCGTTCAGTAGTTTTTGAGTTTATGAACTTTAATTCATAATATTGTAGAGATGTAGAGATATGTTCAAGAGTTGATATAAGTAAAGAAATAGTGAATAGATATACTCACGTTCTTATGCCGGCGCCAGACAGAAGTTCAAATAAGTGATCACTTCTTTGAAAACTTTGCTCACACATTTGGTCACATATTGTTGTATCTGCCAGATATGCGTTCAAAGATTTGATCACTTCTTTGAGCTCACAGTTTTCAAATAGACTTCACATAACATGGACGACGATGTGGTCGATACAGTTTGTTGTTTCGATTTTTATGCCCTTTACATTTCGGATCCCATATATCTGGCTCTCCTTGCATCAACTCTATAAACTCGAAAAGGCTCTCATTATTCCACTCCATCGTTAGTTCGTTTGGTTGTTTACGCACAAACAACATCTCTCCATGGCGACGCTCTCGCAACTGGGCTTCGCGCAGTGTGGCAGGCGCACACACACATTTGGACTTTGATCCCTTTGATGTGAGCTAAAAAACCGATACTCAACGGCAAAGCGCACTTAAGTGATAAAATATGTGACAACAGTAAAAAATGCCCGTGGCACACATGTGAACACGTATTTGATCACTTCTTTGAATTTGTGTCTGGCGCCGGCTTTAGTCTGAAAATAACCGGATTCACGTTCAACAAACATTCTTTATAAGTATTCGAACTGATAACAAAAATCAATTGGATATGAGCTCATTTATTGGGACAATGTAATAGCTGTAATTTAAGTATTTTAGTTTTATTATGTTTTCCATTGTTTGTAACAATAGGCGTTTATTTCATAACAGTATATATGCATACTTATTAAAGCGTTGGATTGTTTTAGTAATTCAACCCCTTAACAGCTTTTGCATTGCAATCGAGAAGGCTTCAAATTATTTATATACGTAGTTGGAAAATGAACCAATTTACGATTGGTTAAAGCTACTTAATAACCGTAGTTATTGCAAAGTAATCTGTGAATAAATCCATGTTTATGAAGTACATAAAAACGTGTGGAGAGGAAAGCAAGGCATTGTGGAATGATTTGCCGGCCTCTGTGATACCTCCTTCCTACAACATGGGTCTCTTCAAGACCAATGTTCATTCCTTCCTCTCCTCAAAAAGACCCTCCACACAGCATTCCAGATGACATAGGCCCTGAGGGAAATTATCTTCTTCAAGGTCCCCTGTGTGGAGTTAATGTAAAAAAAAAAATTTAAAGCGAAAAATTAATCGGCGGCTCTAAAATATTTCATTAACAATGTTCATGAGTTTTTTTTTTACAGTGAATAACCGCACAAGAATCTCAACTGCTCCCGTCTGGAGCCAGTGGAGGTAGCAGGGAGGGGAATGAGAGGGAGAGGACGGTTCTAATACCTGGCTTTTCAGATTTGGTCACCAAACACGGCTAAAGCCATTTCAAGCAACTTTTCAGTTCTGCATTGTGGTTTTACACCAGGGCTACACTGAGAGAATCTTCCACAGAGGAAGGTGCCGCAAATATACCATATATTATTTTAAACGAATTAAATTTTGAAGTAACATAATTTGAACTAGTCCAGAGCCTTACCCCTCAACCACGGAAGACGTCGTATTATCAAAAAAATACATATATCATCATCAAATAAGTCTAATAAATTCTAATGAGTAATGGAGCGGAAACTATAAATTAAATACTTAGAATCGGAATAATACAAAATATTAAGATGATCGAATAAAATACTAGCGTGTTCCCGGCATGCGTTGCTATGCCACTTAATAAAGAAATTGTTTCTCCTTGCTTGTCCTTTCCCATTCGTTCCACTCCTCTCTCCCGCTTTCCCCGTCTTGCGAACCCCCCTCTAGAGTTCCCCTCCCCCCTCCCGCATTCCATACATTCAGTCACGGTACATTCAGTTTTTAAACAGCTCGCGTACCACTAATTACAATTTTTAATAGAAATTTCTAATGCCAGAGCTCACTATTATATACATATATATAAACCATCGCGGGAATGCGCACATCAAATCCCAAAAGTTTAATCGCAATCGGATGAATGGTTAGCAACGCATAATTTCATGACACCAGAGCTCAACATTGTACATAGAAACCATCGCGGGCATGAGCACATCAAATCCCCAAAGTTTAAACGCAATCGGATGAATGGTTAGCAACGCATGACACCAGAGCTCAATATTGTACATAGAAACCATCGCGGGCATGCGCACATCAAATCCCCAAAGTTTCATCGCAATCGGATGAATGGTTTGGCAATTCATAGACATCTCATATACCCATATATTCACATACTCATCCACTCGTATATACACCCAAGCAAGGATATTTTGATTTCTGTATATATGAGACGTCGAATAAAATGTGAACGAAGAAAGGAGTTATCCTCTTAGCAGTGTTGAACAAATGGGTGTACCTTCATCGTTAGTAAAATTTTCGCCAAGAACATACCAAATAGAATAAAAAATGGTCGAATCTGTCCACATTTTTAAAAAATTATTTGAAAGCTTATCGCTTGACTAGGCACGCAGGTTGTTGATTTTTCTGCACGAATAAACAATAGATAGTAGCTACCTGCCTTCAAAAAAAAATAATAGGAATCAAGGAAACGCTTCAGAGCCTCCGTTAAAGGTATTTCAGAATTTGATATTCACCGTTTCTCTTCCGTTTAACGTTATTTTTATTGCAAATAAAGATTCCAAATTCTTATCTTCGAACAGGATTCTGTATTTTTTTGCCTTGGCGTTATCACAGTACCAATGAGTTGAGTTAGTAAACTGTAGGATTTTATCTTTGTAATGGAAACATCTTAATAAAGCCTTTATCTGGATCTTACTGAACGGGATTACATTGTAGAATTGTATTCTCATCTATTTGAATCGTTTGATCTTCAGTGAAGAGTTAAACCGTTCAAAAATTTTAAGATGAAATCGAAATTAGTTTTTCGACAAACAAATTAAATTTTCGTTCGCAAATTAAGTAAGCTAACAAAGGGTTTTGCGCCGAACACAGTTTTGACTTGAAACAACACATTATCTTGAAGATTAAAGTTTCACTCGTAAGTCGGCAGCAAGTTTTCTCAACTGCGTATCTTTGATATCGCAAATAAATTGGAGAGCACCAAAGTTCATACACAAATTGCCAATTAGATGAACGAAAAGATATAAAAGAAAATGTTTGAACTTGCGAGGAAGCTATATAAGTGGATTAGCGACAAATAAACATGATTTAACAAATAAACAATTTTTCGATAGGAAAACGTCCTATATCATCGAATCATTTTAATTGAGAACACTTTTATTCAAATTACACATGAAAGAAGTGAAATCTTGAAGTAACCCTAAAAATAAGTTCCATATCTATCCATTCTACACTAATATTTGAGTAATTTTTTTAACGCCATTTTGTTATCCTATCAAATTTAAATTAAACTTTACAACTTTCGTACGTGGGCACATAAGACGGAGACCACCAGACCACACAGGCAATGTCCGTGGAGCTTCATCGACAGTCATCCAGAGGAAGACCAAACAACTCCTAGATGACTCAAAGCTCCAAAATTTTACAGAGCTTCATCGACAGTCATCTAGAGGAAGACCAAACATCTCCTAGATGACTCAAAGCTCCAAAATTTTACAGAGCTTCATCGACAGTCATCTAGAGGAAGACCAAACATCTCCTAGATGACTCAAAGCTCCAAAATTTTACAGAGCTTCATCGACAGTCATCTAGAGGAAGACCAAACATCTCCTAGATGACTCAAAGCTCCAAAATTTTACAGAGCTTCATCGACAGTCATCTAGAGGAAGACCAAACATCTCCTAGATGACTCAAAGCTCCAAAATTTTACTGAGAAAGGAATTAAAAGTAGGAAATAAAAATAAAGGCCTGGATGAAAGCGATACTCAGAACCGAAGAAGTTATAGCCTGAGAACGAGAAAAGCCGATCGCAATAGCCTACCTAGGCAATGAGTTGGGACAGTGCAAGGAAGAAGAAGACACGTGTAGTGATTTTACGTCAATTTTTTCGAATATCCAAAAGGGTGAAAACTGTTTTTACTGATTTGTAAAAATAAAATGTCAAAATATGTAGAAATGTAAAAATTATTCCAGTAAACAAAAAAACATAATTCATGTACATACAAGTACGTATTTAGGATGGGTTGTTTAAAATTTTTTTAACAATTCATCAATTTTTTTAAGTTAATTTTCACGTTCTGTGAAAGTTCTTCTCAAGTTCTTCTATGTTTATATTAGTTTTCTGGCCAATAATTATATAATAACTTGAATAGAACTTACCCAGAACGTGAAAATTAACCTAAAAACGTTGATAAATTGTTCCAATATATGTAGATACTAAGGTCCGATTCTGAAATGAGAGTTTCAGTACAAGTATTTTGAAGTGAAAACTTCTTTAGCACAGTTGAGATTTGAAACTCGATAAAACGAAAAATAGCGATACTAAAAAGAGTCAAACACATACATCTATAGGATTTAGCCTGCGAGAGAATGAGATAGTATAATCGGTCTTATCTCTGTGCGGTACTTCGTAGCCTCCCCACTCTTGTCTACTTTAGTTTTCTGAAGGTTTCACTTCCACCGTGTGTGAATTGCAGACTCCGTTTTTTTAGTGTGATTTTAGCATTGAACTTAGATATCGGAACTACGAGTATGTGTCCGACAAAACTTATTCGATAGAGAGCTTACTCTAAGGTCGGCGGTTCTAGATGTTTCTTCTAGGTCAAATCGAGCCATTTACTATGATCGATCTTTTCGTGTAACTGGCCCGCTCATTTGGAACAAACTTCCCTCAGCTCTTACTAATATCCAGAACTTGGCTGAATTCAAAAGGGATTTAAAAACAAACTTATTTAAAAAATCATACCTTTCATGAATTTTAACTCCTTTTCAATATACCTACTCTAATAAGCCATGTTCCTCAAGTTTCCGGTAATTGCTTGGTTTCGATTACCTCCTTACTATACTTTTATGTGCACTCAGCATTTGTATTATTTCTAAACGTAAACTGCCTTCTGTTCTATATTATATTTTAGTTAATGATTCTTGTTTAAGGGCACCGTTATTGTTTATCATTATATATTGTCCTGCGCCAAAACACCACTGTTGTTGTTAATATTGTTATTTTGGCATTGCTTTGTATATACTGTATATTCTTTGTTTCACATTATTTAATCAATTTTTTGTAAGGACTCGTAAGGAACACCGTAGGATTACTTTTAAGTTTATTATAGTTAAGCGCACTTGAAGTGAAATATCACACTACGTTATTATTATTATTAGGAACTTTTGAGTTCGAGTAGTAGTTACGTAAGCACAACTTCATCAATGCCACTAATTAATACATTTAACTACGACACCTCCACGAACCTTATTATTTCATGCACTTAGCAGAGCGACACTATTTCCTATAGTTGCTCTTTGCCTCCGGTGCAATTGAAATGGCATTACGAGTGTATGTTCACTTAGGATTCTGCTAGTGCACATAGCGAACCATCCTCCTGCGGTGATCATACCAACCTGACTTGAATGCGGAATTCAAATTCGGCAGCCAGCGCCGTCTACGTATGTGCACGTGCACACGTGCGAAATGCATCGAACCTGGCTCGCCGATTAACAAAGGATCATTGTTCGAACGAACTCATCGTTTCAGTATAAACCTGCCCGAATTTAGGACGAATGTTGTGGGTTTATATTAGATCAATTACAACCGTCAATTCAGCAAGTCAAAAGTTCATTTGGAATTGGTGTACGAATTGGCACTTTATGATAATTCATTGGTATATATGGCAATGTGCTTATGATGCCTATTGTAATTTACTAATTTACGTACCTAAGTTATACTGCCATCGTAAGCAAAAAGCTGGATATTTTCGATGATCACATCCTGATGTACTTTTTAATTATAATAGGTCGATAAACAAGAAAGTTCTCTTGACATGAATAATTGAATGATTTTATGGACATCAATTGAAGATATTACTTATTTATTTATTTATTTATTTCAACGCCATAAAATGGCTATTACAATCCGGTGATACATAGTGGTACATAGGAGGATAATTTCAATGATAATATATACATTAAACAAAGTACATATGTATGATAACAACTGGTATTTAGTTATAGGATACAAATATGTTTTACAACAAGAAAAAAATAGTATGAGCTCGTACAAAATACACGTTTTTATGCAGAATAAACATAAGTAAATTAAGGTGAATTCTTAGAAAAATTCTCAACATCAAGTATAATATACCTACTTTACTTTTATTTGTACATATTGTTTGATTCTAGGAATTGGCTAAAATGGAGTACATAACTTAGTAATGATATTATTGTTACCTTCAGTTGAAATTACTGAAGTTTGAAATGATTACAGGTACTGCTAATTAGTTCTGCTTATCAGGGCTGCCAGTTAGAGGCTCAATAATAAATCTTAGGTTTAAAAATAATAATTTTGAAAAAATGTTATACATTATTAGCTATCAGTGAGCTATCACTTAACTATCTGATAGTAAATATAAATAAAACAAGCAGTTTGGAATCTATATTAGAGTATGATATAGACGCCGTGCAGACGAACACTATTTAACATTAATTATTGTCATTGAGGTATGATATTATAGCCTTCTTATAACTATATTCGGTGCAGTTGAACACATCACGTTTTGAAATCTTACCATACAAGTATGAAGAACATCAGCTATTTAGTTTATGACCTTGTAATAAAGGTCATAAACTAGGCAGGCTAGAATCCTTAGAAATTACCCTCCTAACTAAAAAAATAGACCCTAACTTTGAAATGAATAAGAAATTAGAATCAATTGCTAAATCTCCGCTTCTACATCCAATGTAATTTTCATAATATGTTCTAATATAAAACAGGTATTTTGTATATATCTATAATAATTATTCCAACTCTAATGTAAGATGTGGGTCCCTTTAAAATTCTATCAGAAATTCTATTAACGATTTGACAACAATAAAATTAGGTAATTAATCATGCATATTACTTGTAAGGTTGCACAGGCCGAATAAATAAATAGTCACTTTCAAAAATAGAAATATCAAATACTAACTGACCCGACCACGCGTTGCAACGGTTAACTAAACACAACATCATCTATTGGATGGTTATCCAACCTCTATGACCACCGCTATCTTTGAGTTTATCGCAAAGAGGCAGACAGACAGACAAACAGACGACGCGGAGGACTTTAATTTATAATATATAGAAAAGATAGAATGGGCATAGTAAGCTATCCGTAAAACCATCTCAGAATTTTTTGTAGATCTATAAAAGAGGAATATCCCGTCAAGCATTGTTTTGTTATATCTCAAAGAGATTAGGTAGTTTTTCGATGAAAGCTCCCAGGCGGCTTGACTTTTTTCGACACGTCTAACAATTATCTTTATGTTTCAACCAATTTACACAAAACCTTGACAAATTACATACCTAAATCATCCTCATGAAACACTCTATCTATTGGTGAAAACCGCATGAAAATCCGTTCAGTAGTTTTTGAGTTTATCGCAAACAGACAGACAAACGACGCAGAGGACTTTAATTTATAATATCTAGAGATTATTTCGAGAAAATTGATTAGGCACCAATATATTTTCCAAATATTTGCGGTCATTTGGCATTGCAAGGTTGGGTTATTCTAATTAATTGTTACAATATAATTTTATTTAAAAACAAATATTTTCTGTCATGGCTTTAATTTTGGTGGTAATATTTTAATCTTGGAACAAGTTTATTCAGGAAAACCTAAAATTTTTTCTGTAGAAATGTTTCCAACAAACATTTCTACAGAAAAAAAAAATTTCAAAAAATTTCAGACAAAATTTCTACAGAAAAAAAACATCAACATTTGAGGGTAAGCATTAAAATGATCCGTGAAATGATGTAAAATGAAATTGAAGCGTTTTAAACCACAAAATCATTACGTGTAATTATTATAGCACACTACATTTCACCCATTTGTTCCGACACCAAAATGCTGAATGAACGCTGCCTAGTAACTTCATTCTGCACCCGTTAACTTTAACCAGCAAGTTGTGTGGCACAGAGGGAGTTAACATTTACACAGTTAACTCCCTGTGTTATCTCAACTAACCCCGCATGTCCCGTTGAATGCACAAACGGCTGAACAAACTAATCTAAACTAGCAATTCTTTTGAATCGGAATATTCAAATCTGCGGTCCAACACAAAGAGGCCGGTTTGCGCTGTTCAATAATGGGTATTAGGCGAGTTGTGTGCTGCCATGGAATTTATTAACAATAAACATTCATGGAAACCGACGATTGGACATAATACATAATACAGTGAATAGTTATCGATTAATTTTAACATACATCAGAGAATTAACAGGGTAGTGAAGAGAGATATAATGCAAGAAGAAAACAACTGGCGGTTTAGCCGAATTTCTACCGATTTCTTACATATTTCCCTTACACATTTGAAGTTTTTAAGTTCTTAAAAAAATAAATGTTATTTTTAAAGATAATATCTAGACGTTACCCATGCTGAAACGCGAATTATACGAAATTCCTTCGATAAAAAAAATCGCAAAGTATGCTCCGAAAATTATTATATAAAAACGTTTTTTTCACTTATTTTAGAAGTTATAATATGTAATTCACAGTGTTTCTTTAAATGCTATTTTAGATGTTCTCCATGAGATTTTTGCTCTATTTTAAACGAGTCGTGTTTCATTAAACACTAGCACACCGAAATAATAATTAACGAAACATAACGCCATCTACTGACAACCCCATTAATTAACCTTTATAACCAACGCCATCTGTTAATTTGCATACATATAAAATCCACACCGCTCGATTGCCAGCCCGCTCCCTTTATTATGTTTCAACCAATTTACACGAAACCTTGACAAATCATATACTTACTTTAACATTTCTCATGAATCACTCTGTCTATTGGTGAAAACCACATGAAAATCCGCTGCGTAGTTTAAAAGATTTAAGCGTACAGACAGCTAGAGCGACTTTGCTTTCGTAAAGATTTTCACAATTTTCGCTTAAATTTTATCGTTTTAAATATTAGCTCTCTCTAACATCCGTATTTACATATCTGTCCATCTACTTCTTTTTGAGCGGGTATACGGCGCCTTAAAGAAAATTATTATAGTGGTTATAGATGAAAAGGCAACTCAAGAAAGTGGCATTTCATCACTGAAAAGTCATTAAAAGTGGTGAAAAAAAATTAAATACGTTATGTAAAAATATAGGATTTTTTTTCACTTTTAATGACTTTTCAAAGGGGTTTTTTTTTAAATTTTTATTGTTATCAAGTTTTATGTAGAACTCCATTTTAATTTTAATTTCTTTTATATATTCAATAATATTATCCAATCCATAAAAAACAGTTCATTTATATATTGGATACCTAATAATATTATTGAATATAAAAATATATAAAAATTTCAAAAGGGTGTTTTAAGTGCAACTTTGTTGAGTTGTCATAGAATGGGAGTTTAAATCTACAGTATCTAAATACTACCAATAAGTGCCTCCGTACATGATGCTACTTTCAAGCTACTCCCCGTACGATTTTGCTAATGTTCGTTCAGTTTCACGCTACCGATGGTGCTAGTAGCGCGCTACGCGTTGCATCATTCGTGTCTGCTACTATTCGTTTGACGTTTGACAGAAATGGCGTCTGAACATGAAAGTAATATTAGATTGGTCCTGGAAGTGGAAAAATGCGTGTTTATATAACTATACTTTACCAGAATATGTAAGAAACGATTTAGTGCAGAAGGCATGGATTGATGTTGGAAAAAAAGTCATTTAACATCGCTTGACATCGTGTTAACTTCACGGCTGCACGTGAAAAATGATCAAGTTCAGTATATTTCGGGTAGCGCCGTGTACGGAAACCAGCATCAAAGAGTAGTATATCTGCAGGGTACTTGTGGTTGCGTCACAATCACGTAGTTTGTAAGTATCTCCATGAACGGAGAGCCTAAAGCGTAAATTATTTTAACTAGCTGTGAAATTAAGCTCAGAGTTAACAAAATGTGAAAATTATTATTAATGAAAGGTAGGTTTAAGTATCATTCTATTTGGGGTTATTAAGAGCTTTATAATAAAGCTAAGATGGCATAAGGATTATTAGGATGAATAAAAAACAGAAATAAAATGCCGTAATCAAGTTTTAATGAGTTTTAATTCGGAACAAAATTAAGTAATATTTCAAATGACCCTCTTATTTGAAGCCCATCAAGAACCCCCAAAATAATGTTGATTACTAGAGAAAAATGGAAATCCTAACCGAGATGTTAATTTCCAAATTTACATAAACAGGCCTGCTGCTTTTAACTTAAAAGTTAACTGACCGGTGTATAGAAAAGATAAAAAAACTGTTTAAATTTGATTGGAGTTGTTAGTTGCACGTTATCGTATGCAAATGTAGGGAAACTTAATATAACTGCTATTATTCTCGTTAAATTAAACTAAAGCTATTAAATAGAGTGGAATGGATTTCCGATTCAGCGAAATAACAAAAGATTTGCAGTTGATATTACTTGCAGTTCTATAAATTTTATTATTAAAATTTAAACGGCAAAGTTTTGTGGCTTCAATAAACGAGTTTCCCACTTTGGTCACAATGTTTTTATGGATAAATCAATTAATTAAATTATACAAAGAAAGTATCATAAAATCAGCCATTAAAGTTAAGTTAAAAACAATGATGACGTGTAAGTACACACGTATTTTATAATATGATAATAAGGTTAATAACACAAAAGTGACGAACTCTATATTTTGGTGGCCTATAACTCCAACAGACAAATCAAGACTCTTTCTTATATATATTTTATATCTTTGTTAAAAGCTATAAATTAATACACTTTGTGACACCTGTAGTTTTTTTTTATCTAATTTGATTACCTACAATCGTATATTGGTAATGCAGGTTACTACAGCTCGAGCGAAGGGCGCTATATATATATATTTTTTTAAATGCCAAAGCATTTTGTCTCGTTGGAAGGGATTCCACTTTTCTATATAAAAAGGTGATCTCAGTTTATTTGCCCTTCTTTTTACTGACGATTGTACAAGTAACAACAAGTCAGTTCTAGCCTTTTTTAGCTAGGGATCGAGGTACCGGGCTGTGTAATATTGTAGCATGTTTCAAGTGTTTCTTTGATCATGTTTAACTTAAAAGAAGTTGTAAATAAATAACTCAGTGAAAAATCTCTCATAATGTTTTTAAATTAACAAAAAGACCCATACACAATCCCTAACAATCTTTTTTATAAATATTTTATTAAAAAAAACTACGTTCTCCTGTAAACGCCGAGTGAAAATATCTACCATAAATTCACTAAATTTGTTTTGGTATAAACCTACCTGTATACTCGTATAATAATTAGTATCATCAAATTAGTAGTTGAAAGTACCTGTCTCACATTCAACTAGCAATTAACACCTTTGTGGAGACTAAAAAGGTTTCGTATCGCATTTAATCGAATTACATCTACTCGTGTCGGATCAGAATTTTTTATTGAATCAAATGCGCCAAAGCCGCTACTATCAAATAAAATTACGTCCGCCCTATTATACGGGAAATTGAATTTATTCCAATTGGTTCGCAGTTGGTAATGTAGTACAATTTGGTAGAAAACCTAATATCCCCAGCGGCGAAATGGTCGGCGCAACACAGAAATAACTCCCAGTAAGTTCATTAATGGAACTAGGCTTATCGCATTGCGTTTCGAATTATTTTATAAGACCATAAATTTAAATTTAGCATCAATTGCGTACATATCTTATGGTACGTACTTATATTATGCATACGTAATTATAGTACGCTTTTATATTATATATATATCTACTAGATTAATATGTTAAATTATCAGTATGTGCGAATATCGCCGGTGGTGCTAATTTTGTTGGGGCAAAATTTCATGTATTGGGAAAAGCCGATTTCATCTCCGAAATTGTCGCTGTCAAATGACATTTAAGAATGCCTAAGGCTGTGGTTCAAAGACGAAGTTAAAATATCGGGTTTTATATTTATCCTTGACGATATATTATAATACTAATCAAACAATTTGGAAGGCGGGTATGGGTACCACCAAGGGAACCATTTATTGGATAACCAACACTCCTGCCATAGGTCACCCCAAGTGGTTCGCTACGTTTGATGATTTAGCAGAGGTACCCGGATCATAAGGTGATGTACGTCTAGGACTTGGCGGCGACGTTTGATCGCCCACTACGCGGTAGGCCGGATCGGGAGAGACTGGTTGATGGAGGTCTCTCCAGTTTGAATCTCTAGACATATCGGCTTGCACCGCAATGGGAAGGATGGATTCATACTTCCGTCACTCCTGGACACATCAACCCCCAGATTTCTACCCACCCCTCATACCCATTTCTTTCCTTCCTCCTGTGTGGATATAATGTAAAAAAAACTAACCAACAAAAATGTAAATGGTTAGAGTTCTCAATGGCAATTCTAAATATTACTCACTAATATATAGCACTACATGTCCCTTTAATATTATTAATTACAATAATGTACTGTAGGTACACTTCTTTTCCAAGCACAACCTAAAGCTTCCATTGAAGACTAGTATTTAAAACTCACGTATAATAACCCAATGAAAATCTTATTTTGCATATAATATGTTCTTACCTTATTTCTTTAAATAATAAAAATTATTATTTTAATTTTATTTTGCATTGCAAAGGTTAACTAATATTTTGCAATTGCAAAGGATAATAACTTCTACTTCAACATACTCGTAACAGTTTATTGTAAATTTCCCCCCAGAGAAAAAGGTTGGGATTTTCTATACATTGTGATGAATATTCTCCAACTTTAGCAGCGATGATTGAACATATTCATAAAGTCAGTAATAATTTTCCACATTGATAATATAAAAATAATATATATTACTTGCTTTTTCTACCCCAAAAATGGTCATAGCCTGCCATTCCAAAAAAATAACAACATTGTCAATGACATAGTTAGCAAAATAGAGTGCTCAATTTTCACGGAAAATGGGCTATTTTGTATAGGAAACTTCGCAACGTAAAATGCAAATCAATATTTTCGACTTTCGCAAAGGTTTTTTTTTACGTGAATCCCGCACAATAGTCCCAACTGCTTCCAACCGTCTAGAATCAGTGAGACTGCGGCATCCTTAATTGGGGTATGTTGCGAGACTGTAGGTAGTGGGGAGGTTAGGAAACAGGGAAGAGAATGGGAAAGGGAAGTACATAGCTATTCAGATCTGGCCACCAATACGGATAAGGCCATTTCAAGCAATGTTTCAATTCTGAATGGTAGTCTTACACCAGGGCATTACTTAGAGTATTACCCAATCTGGAACGTTCCGCAAATTAACTACATATACTCATATGTACAAATATAATTTTTATTTTATGTACAAATAAAATGTTAATATTTTAAATGAAAAGTAACGAAAATATTTTATTACACCGCCCTACAAACAGCCGGCCTGTGTGTGCTTTTCAATAACGCAGTTTCACCCTTATTAAAAACAATTAAGGCAATGTGGTCTGGATACCAAATCCCTCGCCACCCCAATTCGGAACCGATATACCAAGAGCTTAACCTTTACCCACTAAAAATAACTCCAAGTAAAAACAACCAGAGCAAGCAAGTTACTATAAGATACACCACGTAATTAACACATACATTCAATGCACCGTACTTTTTAACAGAGTCGTAAAAATTGGCAGCATATTTTCTGTTTGCATAAAATATACTCGCACCTATTTGCAGGGTTTATTGAAAATCGGAGGAATTGGATTGGTTTCGCTTAGGAGACGACCACGCAGGGGTGTATAGACTGTATAGGTATAGAAGATAATTGCTTTTCAAAAGTTTTTAGATCTGTGAAAATAAATCGATCGTACTTCTGAGTTTCCTGAATCTCGAGCACCTACATATAATTTTTCAATTAAATTCAGTCAGTTAAGTGTAAAAATTTTCAATGATTAAAGAAACAAATAATTAATTCACAAATATTTTTAGTTCATGAAATAAATAAAAACACTTTGTCTTTTCCACGATAATCTTTATTTAAAAAGTCAACATGTTTCAAGAACGATGTTCTCTCCATCAGGACATTATAAGTACTAAAACTAAATGATCAAATATAGAAAGACAAGCGCGAATTTAACCATTCATTTGATATAAATACTGGTTTTCAAATTTTACACACTAACGTTAGTGGTTTTCACTTAAAACTTTTAGAAATATTAGAAATTAGGAAAAATGTCAATAGAAATTTAAATATTATTAACTATCAAATTAATTTTGTGAATAACCCTATCTTAAACATATTTCCATTGTAATTTTTTGTCTTTGTTCTTCTAAGCACCACCCTTTCCACCTTCCCTTTCCCTCCCCCTTGATGATCTTCTAAGCACCTCCCCTTTCCACTTTTCTCATCCCCCACTACTTCCATTTCTACCCACGCTTGTCTTTCTGTATTTGATCATTTAGTTTTAGTACATATAATGTCCTGATGAAGAGAACATTGTTCTTGAAACATGTTGACTTTTAAATAAAGATTATCGCGGTAAAAACAAAGTGTTTTTAATTATTTCATTAATAAAATGGTGCCACAAAGTGAATTGGCAAAATTTGAAGAATTTTTCAGTTCAATTTAAATTTGGTTTTAAATTTCTGGTATTTGAAGCGTTTTACAAAATTCGTATTTTAAATACGTAATAGGCCACTTGCATCACATTTTTTAAAAAAAATTTCCGGTTTAGGCAAATATTCTAAGACATTCTGTATTTTTTTTTTTTTATCGTATTTTTGAAACCCTGGGGATTTTTTGAAAATTTCAAACCGAAAAATCAGACCATTTTTTATAAACCGGAAAGAGGGGACATAATTTTATAGGTGTGAAAAAACGATAATTACATAGCCGAAAATCATTTTTTAAAAAAAAGAACGTTTTCCACACGAATGGCACAGGAGAATAACGAGGCATACCAAATATATTACATCTCATAAATATTTTTTTCCTTGATCCATCTTATTGATCATAAATCATTATAATGTACAGCGTCTATATTACTAAATTCAATGTAATATACTTGAACTTGTAAAATGTAATAATAATAAGAATATTATAAAATTTTATTTTGTTAAAATCAGCACCATAATCATTATACCTCTAAAACATGTACCGACATCATCTTCACGTTCTGAAGAGAACCCCGTAGCCATTAATTGTACGGGGTTCTCTTCAGAACATCTGTCAAAAAATCAAACCAAATGATAAGTTCGCAGAGAACAAACAATAAATCTAGTGAACGAATTAAAAAATTCGCCTGAAATCAAAGTGATGCCATATAAAAAAATAAATCAGTGTGGAATTTTATAAAATTAATAGGAACATTTTCGGCGACGGGACATTTTCATGTAGTGACGTCATGAGCCCAAATAATGGATTTATTTATTTAAAAATAAAAAAAACTGTACATTTCTAAAAATTTTTACTAACATTTTCGTAATCTTAGTAAAAAACTCTAACCACACGATTTTTTCCAAGTCGTTATGAAGTCCATGCAAGTGGCCTATTAAGTGTATTAAATTCCAGAGAAATCAAAAAGCTGAAAGCAATCAATTTCTATATCATTATCAATAAAGCTGCACACAAAGGACTCCTATTATGTGTTTTATTAGCTTTGGAATTGCATTAAAATGTATTTCAATATTTGCAGTTCAACTACAAATATGCACAGTTAAATGCAGCATGTAATTTGATAGAGCAACCCAATCATTGTTCAAGTAAATTGATGTTGTTTTACAACGAAATAAATTTTCTGCAAAAGAGATCATGTTTTTGCAAAATAGAGCTAGGGCAGTGGAAATTTCAACCTTCCTTTGTTACATAATGATACATAAATTATATTATGTTACATAATATTATACTATATAAAGTTGTTATTTATCTTTTTTACTAATAATTATCATGTAAAATCACCTCCCGAGGTTAAGGCACTTTACCCCCGGACACCCTGTATAATTATATCATATTTTGTTAGAAAATATGGTAAAAGTTGTTAAAAGGTATTATATGTATTATTGAAACAGTTGTTAATTTTTTTGAATTAGGCAATTCACCCTAAAAATACGTTTTCCGTACCTAACAAAATTGCTAACGTCAGAAGAAAAGCAAAAGAGATCGTTGTCTTGGTAACTATGTTGATATACCTGCTCGTATTTGCGGGAAATTTTATTTCAGGCGACGAAATGAATCTCCGAAATGTTTGTAAGCGCATAACTTCCGAACGACTGCACCAAATTGGATAATTCTTTTTTTTGTGTTCGTTATTGTCAGGTAAGGTTTGTATAAAACTACTGGTGAGCTCTGGCATTATGAAATTTGTATAAAAAATTGCAATATGAGCTGTTTGAAAACTGAATGTACCGGGAATAAATATATGGAATACGGGAGGGGGGAGGGAGAGGGGGGAGGGTAACTCGGGTAGAGGGTTCGCGGGAGGGGGGGAGGGGAATCCAGAAGGGGGTAGGGGAAGAGGAAGAATGGGGAGAGGAAGGGGAGGCAGAAGGGGAATGGGAAGAATGGAAAAGGACACTCAGGGAGAAAGAATTTCTTTATTAAATGGCATAGCAACGCATTCCGGGTATCAGTGAATAACATTAAGGATAATGCACTTTAAAAAATAATAAAGCTGATTAAGCGTACAATAAAATGGAAGTTTTTTTAAATTCTCTTCAGCCGCCGCTACCCGAATTTCTACCGATTTCTTATCTTAGTATCTCCCTTAAACAATTGAAGTTTTTAAACTCTTAAAAAAATATATGTTACTTTTGAAGATAACATCTAAACGCGTTCCACGCCAAAAAGCAAATTATATAAAATTCCCTCGATAGAAAAAAATCGCAAAGTATGCTCCGAAAATTATTACAAACGCGTTTGTTTCAGTTATTTTACAGGTTATAGTTTTAAAAAAATTCACAATGTTTCTTTAAATAATACTTAAGATACCTTCCATAAGATTTTTGCTTTATTTTAAACGAGTCGGGTTTTATTAAACATTTTCGCAATTTTCGCATCGATTTTATCGCTTAAAATATTAGCGCGCTCTTCTAACATTTGTAATCACATATCTCTGCATCTTCTTTTTGAGAGTGGATGCGGCGCTATAAATGAATTTTTGGAGCAAAACTAATCATTGTTCAATGGTTTTAATAAATCAAATTTCATACTGCCTGCGGACCCGTGTTTAAGAGGGTATTACCAGAGAAAACCAGAAATATGTCATTTTTAAATCAGATTTTAGACGTATTGATTCTTTTCCACAAAAAATTATAAATGGATTTCGAAAGATTGTTCTTTTATCTAACATTCGAATGTTTTAAATTTTGAGAAAAATGTTTATTTTTAGTATAATAAGTTTACACCATAGGTCGCTGACAGATTTGTTAAATTTTCAAAAAAGATTTTGTATTACACCACACCCATTTCAAATCATATATAATCATGCAGTAAAATAAATCAATACTTTCTGGGTATCGCATGTTTTAGAATTTTAATTTTAGTGTAAATAAAATCATTAAAAAATATATACGTACATGTGTTTCTTGACGAAAATTGGTCCGTTTGTGTATATATTTGCGCACTTACAAACTCGTATATTTCAGATGTTTTTAACATTCTTATTTAATTTAGACATTATTGAAAAATGATAAATACTTATAATCGAAGAATTATTACAAAAAGTACATTAATTTAATAGTTTCATCATCACGCCTTTCAGCATTTTTAAACGTTTAAACGTAGGTATAAATTAAAGCAAATTTGGAATGAAATAAAATCGATATTGAGTTATAATTTTAAAAAGCTTGTACGGAGAATAATTAATCTTTCTCATTGTAACCGCCCTGCACGATCGTAAGAACAACTTTCGACGAAATGTGGATTTTCGTCCGCTGGCTGGTTAAACGCTCTTAATAACATCTGATTTCTTTCTCGTATAACAAAGCTTAGTCGAAGGCGAAAATATTTTTTAATTCTTGCAAATACAAATTGTTGCAACGTTAAATTGCGAGGGTGAGTGGAGTATTATGATAGAATTCCCGGGGTTGCCCGTTCTACCTACTTGCCAGTTTGTATTCACCTAATTGGACGCCAGTCGGTTGCCTTTTTCACTTTTTCCTTTTGTGGCCGGCTGCATTCTACGTCATCAAAGTGCAAGTAGAATCTAGCGATGCACTTGCGGGATTGCAACTGCTGAGCTGCAACTCAAGTGGCGATATAAAGTGAGTTAACCGTAATAAGAAAATCCGACCGCTATACATCGCGCTCGGTGGAAATATTATGGAAAATTGAGTGGCGCAATGCAGATGATGGGGGTAACTTTTGAAATATAAAGCTCACATTTCCGCGGAGAAGAGCTTTCGGAAGGAATTTCAGGAACTAATAATTGTGTGTGGCGTAAGAATAGACTGGTTTAGAAAAATGTATATTAAGGTCAGGTACTTCGTCTCTACAATGCGGGTCTGTTTAAAACTCTTCATAATGCACTGTGATACATGCTTCACTCCGGGAATTTTTTGCCATTCCTTAAGGGGCAACTGCTTCAGGGCACCATGTTGTATTTTTAAAATAAGGGTAGCGAAGTATATTGTGCACGATACACAAGGCAGTGTTGCTTTGGAGCGCTCTTTATATGTTATAGCTGTCAAATGCATAAAATAGATCATGTTGCGTGATTTTTTCACCTCTCTAGATATTACACAAAAAGCCTGGTTGATACTAATCTTTGTAACATTTCTTTAAATTTTGTGTATTACTTTCGGAATAACTTGCAATTTTTTTCGTAGAGAATGTATCCACCTACATTGATTTATATTTTCACATGAAGTAGAAACCTCGTGATGTGACCTGGCGAAGTGTAGTGCTGGTGAAACCTGGTCGGCCATAGGTACAAAAAATTAATTTTTCGAAGAAAACTTCTTCTAAAAGGTTGTTACTTTGTGATGTCATTATTTATTTATTAAAAGAAAATAACTTAGTTTACATCACTTTATTTTTTATATTTTATACTATCAAGTATAAAATATAAAAAATAAAGTGATGTAAACTAAGTTATTTTCTTTTAATAAAAAAAATTTATGTTGTGTGTGCAACGTTATTGTTTTATTTTAAATTACCTACCTAGAATTACTTCATTATTGCTGGGGACTTATTAAGACGACAGTATATCCTAAAATATATTCAGAATCTTAACGACGTAACTAAAGAAGCCATGTATACAAATTGCGACTCGCAAACCTTGTATTGGACTGACCTACTGTCGAATTTGCCCTATCAAAGAAAAGAAGAAGAAGACAAATAATGTGGGAATCTTAACAACGCAAGTGAAGAAAGCGTGTAAACAAATATGAGCCCGCGGCACGGCGTATTGGACGAACGTACGGTCGAATTCACCATAGCAGGCCTGGAGATTCGACCTTTCTGCCGGGTTCATTTTAATTAATTATGAAGAACGTGATACAAATATTTAAAATGTGTCTCAATGTCTCACTCCCGAAGTTATTAATTCATCGTCTAGAAAAATAAAATCAGGTGTTTACCGCTAACTTTATAGTTGAAAAACGGGTTATAAAGTTTTTAAAATCGTTGTACGTAAAATATATTAATGGTAAGGTATTGTTTTTATTAATATTAAATACAAAGAACTTACATCCCCAGTGTTCTGTTGGAATAAAAAAGTTATTATAGTTACGAATTCGCCAGAAATGATTAAAATGTGAGTTTTGAGCAAACAAAAATTATTAGGGTTGATAATACCAAGGTTTCCTCCTTCCTTACCGAAGAAAGATCTTCTTCAAAATAACCTTGATACATAGGTCTTGAAGGAAACCTTGGACTATTTTGTGGAGTGAACACAAACGTTCCAAACGAGACCACAATTAAAAATCGAAGCGTTGTTTAAAATGGCTTAAGTTGTATTTGGTGACGAGATGATTAATAGACTACCAATTTTAACAGAGAATCCAATTCTAAGAGAACTCAAAGGTTATGGTATTGGCAAGTTAATCAACGGAAAAATAATTTTTAAAAAATCATACCGGATCTTCAGTTCACGCAAAGGGCCTAAAGTTTTGAAAAAATTACAATAAACACCAACTTTTAACTTTGCTAAATACATGCAAACTTTTTTTAGTTTGTAATATCTACTAAGTACCTACTTAATTATAGGTGCGTGATAATTGATAATAGAAATTATACGACATATTTTAAAAATCACACGCTTCGTTTTGGGTGCATTAGGCCTAAAATTTTAGAACTTTCGTAATAAAATCGGGTTTTTACCTTTGCAACAGACTTTGGATTTCGAAGTTCATTTCAAGAATCAAATTAAAAAAAAAACAAAAGCGCAATATACAACAGAAAAACGGAATGTTATGAAACATTTTTTGATGATGGTTTGTACTATAACTGCATGCATGTGAAACAGTCTCTCATTGCAGGGTCTGTGCATGTCAGGATCTAGCCAATGTTTGGTGATCATATCCATCGTAGAGTATCTGATCACCTCTATGACATGGCATTATGGTGTGTTTACCGGCATGAATGAATTTAATGTTTTAATTTGCAAACGAATATGACGTGAGCATAGATTAAAATGATTGCGATATAAACACAGCTCGCGTGTCGGCTTTAAAACTGACAGAGTTGAGTTCACTGTTGTTTAAATTACGTACTTATTATTACACGTAGCTATTGTCATTTAATTAACCAAAAAACACGTTAAAGAAGGAAATATGTGTAATCCTTGTTATTTACATTATGTACATACATATTAGTATAAAGTAGGTATGTACATAAGGTATGTAAACAACTACACCATTTACCTTTTATTTAATTACGGAAATGCTAAATTTTAAGAGAACGGGTTAGCGCCCTGTAATCGGAGCCCGGTCGATAGAGAAATGCTACGAGGTTTGTCGCGAGTGTTGTCAGCGTTGAGAGAATAATGTGGCTATGAATGAAATATTTATTTACCACCAGCGAGTACCCGGCATGCGTTTTTTTACATTAACTCCACACAGGAGGCCTCGAGGAAAATAATTTCCGTCAGTGCCTGTGTCATCTGGGATGCTGTGTGGAGGGTCTTTTTGAGGAGAAGTGACTGTCTTGAAGAGACCCATGTTGTAGGAAGAAGAAAACACAGAGCGGCCTCTGCAAATCATTCCACAGCCGAGCTGTTGAACACAAGAACGAGTTGAAGAAGCAACCTGTTCTCATTTAACAAATGTCAACCGTGTACAAATGTTGGGAACGCGTTTGGCGTGTTTCCCGACTATGCACCGGTGCCGAAGGGATCAATGACGCTAATTCCTCGGAGCTTCTTCCATTGTAATACCGGTAGAACAAGGATAGCATTCCCACCCGACGCCTATGCTTAAAGGATTGCAATCCGTCTGTTAAGATGGAAGAATTTATCAAACCGACCGCCCGTTTCTGCACATAGTCGAGAGTATTTTTCAGGTATTTTGGAGCTCCAGACCAGCAGGTGGCTGCCAAATTCAACCGTGGGGCGCACTTGTGATTTGTACAGGGTTAGCAGTTGTGTACTATTAAAGTATCTGCGGGTCCTGTACAGTACGCCCAATTTGCGTTGCAGTACTACTCAAAGAAAGGGTCTTTGTGTTTTTCCACCTGGTGTGTACACGAATAAGTACATTCAGATGGCCGTGTGAAAAGATTGATTTTCCAAATTTATCTCTACCGCTATTATGTCTCCTTTGCAATCCCTCATCCCCGCAACCGTCATCCCTCCCCTGCGTGTTCTTTCCCATTCATCCCCGTATCCGCCTTCGTTACGTTACGTTTCGCTCCCGCGTCCCCTTACGCTCCCGCGTTTCCCTGATCCCCTCCTGTGTTCCCTTTCCACCTTCCCCGCCTTCCCCCCTCCCTCCTTTAAAGAAACCCCTTCTCCGTTTCCCCCCCCCCCTCCGGGATTCCCTTTCCCTCCCTTCTCCCATCCCTCCTGTAAAGTGTCGTCTTGTGTGCCTTATTGTTGTGTGCTGGGTAGTAGGTACTCGGCGAATGAAGAGAGTAAACGTATTTACTGGTATTTATTAGGGAACTGCTCTAAGGCTACTGGATATTTTAATCCTATGTCTAGAATGTCTCGATCATACAACGATCTTGCTAAAATACACAGTTTCATAGATATTTTTGTAAATAGTATAACATCTTTCAAAAAATATCTCCACAATTTGTGCACTTAAAAAAAAAAAAAAAAATTGTTGTTTTATTACTTTTCAGTAAATACTTCGTTATAAATATTGTATAAGTACTTGTTATTATTATGTATTTCAATTTTGTATTCAAGTTATGTATAAATAATACTTGTAATGTTTTTTCATGAGTTTGCTTATGTTAAAATGCATATGTGATTACTGCAGACACATTAGTCTAGGGATATTTATATTTGTATTCTAATGTATTATTATTACCCACAAAAATGCTGTATAAATATCCTGTTTGTGTCTCAAATAAATAAATAAATAAATAAATAAATAAATAAAAAGGCAAAAGAGGACAGATCAAGCATGCATACCTTTAAATAGCTTCCCGCAAACAAGCTATCTCGCTTACGCTCGTACACATCCATGCATACATCACATCTGCCACTAAACAAAATAAAAAGACGTCAAAAAAAGTCACCAGAGACCAAAATTTCATTAACATTTTTTACTCAAAATAATGTCAGGAATCATCGGTTAAAGAAAATCAAGAATGTCCCTTAACATCCTAAAAATAGGTGAAATACATAGGTGAAACTAAACCCATTCTTACAAAAAAACTGCTGGTTCCAGTGGTGTAATGAATGGGTGACAACTCCACGTACAGTAGACAATATTTCTCAAGTAATGTTCTGCTGAGAACAAATGGGTATATTTAACCAACAAGTACCGCACAACCGCCAAAAAGAGATTCACTTCATGTTTTATTCATTCTGATGATACCACTGAAGAAAGGAACCGAAGATACTTTGCAATAAAAATTGGTTTCCGAGAAGGTACCCCGTTCATACTGATTATTCTTCGTGCATCAAAGGGGGAATATCGAAATTTTTCCAGGGATATAACAATGATATAAAATATGCAGTTTTTATTTACATATCGTTCAAAAAACCTGTGAACTTTATATGTGTGCATATTATTATTAATGTATATTGTAACGTCTTATATTCATGGATTTATTTAAGCATTTACGAAAGCAATACGTAATAAATAAATAAATGGTCTTTATTCCAGAATGTGGGGAGGTGGGTGCAATCCCACACATCCTATGTCCTATAGCAATGAAGATGTACAAACAACTATGTATTAAATGACTATATTTACGATATAAAAATAAAATTAAACCCATTATTATAGTTTATCAGAACTCAGTGGCGGCGTAAGGGGGGGGGGGCGGAGGGGGCGGTCCGCCCCGGGTACCAAGCACCAAGGGGTGACAACGACAACTCCCTCGTAGAGCCAAATAATGCGCACAAAATATCCCTCTATAAAGATATATCAATTTCCAACTACCTACTCTTGTACCTAGCTACTTGCATACTAATATCATATTTTGAAACGAATCGCAACCATATTTTTTTTTTCGAATATAATTTATAATACCCAAAAGAATAAATTCATGTTGCGCTTGTTCTGATCTTATGCCACGCGTAACATCGAGCGTGGTGTGAAATATTAATGAAAAATATTAAATGACAAGATGGAGTGCTCATCACGACGCAGTTAAACCAATGAAGAATAATTTTTGGAAGCTAATATCAACACTCGAAGAGATGTGTGATCCCAGCACCAGCAAAGAAAGCGTTGAAACAAGAGAAGCAGCATCAACACTCATACCAGCTTTGTGTGACTTCAGTTTTCTATGCTATCTTTCCTTTTGGTGTGAAGTCCTAGAAGAAGTTAATCAGACAAATAGTGTATAGAAAAATCTGGGCTATCATTGGTGAAGTGTGTAATAAAAATTAAAGCTATTCAAAAAAATTTTCAACATCAACGCAACCAAATAGTGGAAAAAATGTCCAACTTAGACATTCTGATTGAAGGAAAAAGAGGAAGGAGGAGATTTCGAAAACGTATGAATGGAGAAATGGCCCGAGATGCTGGACTTACATTTCCAGGGTGCTGCAGAGAGCAAGGTTAGAATATCATGATAGATTTTACGAAGAACTATGCGCTGAACTGGGCGATGGATTTTATTCTGGTTAAATTTTGTGTTATTCAGCCTAAAACGTTGGTAACATCACCAGAAGAATATCTTCGTGAAATGCATCCAAATCTGTTAAAAATTTACAATGAATTTTCAGGAGAGGATATTGTTTTGAAGATTTTACGATTAAGGTGCCATTTGGAAGCCGTCAACATTTCTGCCCAATAAGCGGTTCAATGGATTACATTGAAGCTTCTCAGATGCATTGTAAAATGGGGCTATTCTGAGTCTATTCCTAGTTTAGCGCTATATCTTAGATTTTTGTAACAATTTCTGTTTCGGTGGCTTCATGTGAAAGAATCTTTTCAAAGTTAAAATTTAAAAAAATATTACTTAAGGTCCACAATGAGCCAAGCGCGACTAACAAATCTTTCGATTTTATCAATTGAAAGAAGCAGGGAAATCAATTTTGATAATGTGATGGAATATTTGGGAAAATAAAGTCTCGTAAGCATGTTTAGTATATGGTGTTTAACCATAATACGGGCATGTGCCCAGCGTGGTAGTCGAATCACCTGTAAAAAACTGTATAAAAAGTTATATGATGAATAAGGAAAAGAAAAAAAAAATTAAGTAGGGGTGCTCAATACAAAACGGCCCCGGGTGCCAATCTACCCTACGCCGCCACTGTCAGAACTAAAATAATTAAAATATCAGAACAGAACTAAAATAACATACACTAGCTTAAGTCCCCGGCGATGCCCAGTCTTTACACAGAGTTTTCGAAATCAAACGTAGATAGTGACTTTCCTTTGCATACAAATCAAAGCCACATCGCTCGCTTACATAAATCTTGACAAATTATATACCTAAACCTTCCTCAAGAATCACTCTATCTATTGGTGGAAACCGCATGAAAATCCGTTCTGTAGTTTTTGAGTGTATCGCGAACAAACAGACAGACGGACAGACAGGACGGTGGCGGAGGACTTTAATTTATAATATGTAGAGATAGAGATGTGGAGATAGAGAAGATAGCTCGATAATCAACAGAGGCAGAGATGCAGTCTCAAAATATTTAAATCTAAATTATTTTACTTAAGCGTAATAAAGATGAGAAATTGATAAGACAAAGTATTACACAAGCAAACCAGAAGAACCTAAAATGACATTAAATTAATTTATTCTGCCAAATAAAGCCAAAACGAAGTCCACACTGCACAATGCATTTCGCGGTACGACACCTCGCGCTTGTACTAAGTATTGATTGGAAATAACTTTTGCATGCTAACAACCCCGATAGCAAAAAGATTCAAAACTCGCGCCGTTAAAGCTTCAAGTTTTCTCACAGCTTTCAGCTGCCTGCCGCCAATTGCGAATAGCTTCACACCGGAAGTAGATATACGGCCTCCGCCTCATCGACATTCCGGTCACGCTTACTATCGGTATAAGCCGTTTCCGGTTTTCATTTGGCATATTTAAACTGGATGTAGAGGGTGGCAAGTGTACACTCTGAATTTCGCGATCGCGCGCCAATTTTCCGAATTTCCCAACTTTTACTACGCGGAAAATGATTACAGTATCTACTAGTTCTGGCAACCCCGCGATGCCTAAGCTAGGTTGTTTTAATGTGGGAATTGCTTTAAAAGTTTGCAGCGTGCAGGAAACGAGCAATTCGCTAAACGTGTCCCGAAAAGTTGATTTAATGTCTGAAACATTTGAAAAAAGTTAAATGTTAAAATTTAATCTTACGAAAGTTTCTGAAAATTTAACCTCGGGGTTTACACGAACGCAAACATTAAAACTACCTCTCCAAATATAATTATTTTAATCATCGCGTAGTATTACTTGAATATGAACATGAAAACGTTCAAAAACAAAACAAATAAACAGTCTACCAACCTATAAAAATAAATTCAAATACCTTATTTTTATTTTATTTTGCTGCTATTATTCTGCTCACAAATGCATCATTTTTCTCTCTCTAATATGCTGAAAATTGATGGAAAAAAATCATGCTCGTATCTTGTGAATATTTTGTACAAGAAATGCTTTTCTATTTGTGTTTCTGCAATAACGTTAGTTCGTCGGAATTACATTTTCAATTCCGGAGTCAAATCGATTATATCCTTCAGTGAAACACTAGTCAGGACTCTTTGGGATCCGGATCCAATTTAGCTGAGAACCCAACCACCCTAGGCAGGTGTCAGCCAGGCTAGGGGTTGGGGCTGGGATAGTGTTGCAATAATTTATCAGTTTTTCTAAATTAGATCTAGGAGGGAGCCTTATTTATGACGAGGGGAAAATGTGTAGACGGAATTGCATTAGGGCAACATCGAAAATAATCGAAAATCGATGATATTTTTTGGGGTGATACAAATGTTTTCTGACATAGAAAAACAATACCTAAAACCGGTTTTGGCAGCAAAAAGTATTGTTCGGTTCAAAATAAATCGACGGTGTTCAATATGTAACCAAGAGAGAGTATTTTTATTTCGTTTATTGAATTACTATGCACCTACAAAAATATAATGAATCACAATTTCAATGAATAAAAAAATAAAAGTTGCTGGCTTGAAAAATAACAAGAAAAAATTGCAAGTCGTTATTTATGGAAAACGTTGCGAAACATTAAGATTAGAAATAATTAAAAGTATAATTTTGCAAGAAATTCTTGTATTGAGTAATTAATATAAGAAGAAATATATAGTATTCAATTAAATTAAATGTATAATCCCCGGTAAACTAGGCAGTGTCCCCTTCACTCTTAACGTCTTAACACTTCGTGCCTACATACTCGTATATATATTTTTATGTGTTAATTTTTAATTGGTTCATTATTTTATTTTAACCTTTCCCTTGTGTCCAGGCCACACGAGGATAGTATTTTAAGCTAGGATAGCAAGCCAGTATGTCGGCGTCCTATCCACAAGATCCAGGCTTACAATCCTGGCGTGGCACAAGCTATAGCGGGTTTTCACGAAACCAGTATCATTGCAGTGACCAGGGTAACCACACTTCCGTCTGTAGGGAAAAATGAACTGCTTACCTAGAAGAAAAATAAGACAAACAGTTAATCAGATTGTGGATAGTTTTATTTTAAATATCTACGTAATAGTGCTTCGCGCGGCCACTAGTTAAGCCACGAAGCTAAATACAGCCAGGACTAACTTCGGCGGTGAGACGCTAGGTTACTAGCTTCCTCACTAGCTTACTGGGTTAAAAATAAGGATAGTGCTGTTTACATGCAGCTAGAGTTACTAGGTTACTAGCATCCTGGCTTGAAATACTAGTGGTGTTAGGTCTGCATACGTCGATACTGTAAACTCAGTTCACATTTACAGTTTTGTTATTATAAGTCGCATATTTCCGAATAGTTTAGATTACAATACTTATGTTAATCATTGTTATAAGAGAAAATATACACAAGCATGTATTGTTGACTGAGTGTTTCTGTCGAGAGCGAAGTTCTGCTTAAGTCGACCGTTTTGCATACATTCTGACCATAATTTGTTTGTACTTTCCCTTTCCTTTTCAAGATAGTTCAGTAGGTAATTTTTCTTTTTATAAATTTGAAATCGCCGTGAAAATGTTAAATAAAATATACGGTTCATAATTAAGTTCGTAGTTAAGTACCTTCTCAAAAATCTTTCAATTTCAGAGAAAATTTTGGCTAGATTTTTTAAATAAACAAAATTTAAAGAAAAATGTTTCTTGGTACTATTCACAGAACTACTACTTTTTATCAACAATGCCAGTATTTTTATCAACAGTACGTAACCTTCTTACAAATCTTTCAATTTCATAGAAAATTTTTGCTTGATTTTTTAAATCCACAAAATTTAAAAAAAATGTTTATTGGTACTATTTACAGAACTACTAGTTTTTTATCAACAATGCCAAAGGAAATCGATAGAAAAAAAAACAGTGATGAAAATAACGATATTAATTTAATTTTTGAAATAGTTACAACTGATGCATACCGTTCTGTGAGAAGTAGGGATATAGGAATTCGTTTCAGTACGTTCAACGTTTAGAGTCTACTTTTCACTGGAAGCTATCTTTACATTTTAAAAGTACCCAAAATGCTGAAAGTAAACTTTAACGGTTGATGCCCGTACCGAGAACTATCCATAAAAATAAACAGCCAAGGTAAAAGACTGTTTGAATAGTTTTATTACGAACGAGCTGGCATTAAAACCTTATTCAGTCGGGAAAGTCAGTTATGGTTTTTCTTTTGAATTTTTGATGGATGGCATCCCATTAGGCCACACGTTCATGGCCATAAACTAACTGATTCCCGGAGGATTAAAACTATCATTAAGTACATTCATAATTTCTTTTATTTTTATTCAAGAATAAAGTTGGCCCGAAATAAGTTCGCGGTTTGCCATTTAAATAGTATTTAGTTAGAAGAATTTAATTATTTTAGGAAAAAAACCCATTTGAAAGATATGCTGTAAAATATTAAGGTGAATTGATTGTTTGCCCCCGTAAATACACAATATGGCTATGAATACATTGTTTTGTCCGCATAAATAACTAAATTCTTTCAAGAATGGCATATAAATATTGTAAATACAATATTGTACTATTTAAATAAATGAAGACAATATTAGCGAAACTCAATCGAAAATCTGAGACAGAAAAATCAGAAAAGATATTGGCTCCGCTGGGACTCGAACCCAGGACCCTTTGCTTACATAGCAAGAGCTCAATCGGAACGGTTCCGTAGCTCAATCGGTAGAGCTCTTGCCATGTAAGCAAAGGGTCCTGGGTTCGAGTCCCAGCGGAGCCAATATCTTTTCTGATTTTTCTGTCTCAGATTTTCCATTAAGTTTCGCTAATATTGTCTTCATTGAATTAAATGTTATAATTTGAGATTTAACTCATAAAGTTTAAAAAAAATTAAAATAAACAATATTGTACGGTTGATTTAATCCAATATTTGAATTTGCATGCCTTCCTTAGAAGAATTGAGTTTTTATACAATTTATTCGTATTCCTACAACGCATTTAAGGGCGCAAACAAACAATGCATCTTAATACTTTGCAGCAAAACTTGAAGAAATGGATTTTTCTAATATAATTAAATTACCGCCATCTATGAATGAGCAAGTTATGAATTATTTTTCAGTTTGCCCTTAATATATTTTTTTTAATTTTGAGCTCGTGTACGCCTCTGGACATGGATCGTTCAGAAAAAAATGTGTGAAAGCCTGTATTATTATAACAAACAGATTACAGCTACCAACCTACCAACTCATAAATCCACAAAGAGAATATTATAATTCAGTCGTATGACTGTGAATATTGTACGCAATGACAATATTCATGAGATGACATTTTAACTGCGCAGAACAATCGTATGATTCAAGCAGGTATCAAGATAATATCTATTTAGTAAAATCAAGCAAGTTATACGTGCGAAAACTACATTCAAAAGCGCGAATACAACATGGAAAAGTGAAACGTGATTGACTATATCGTTCCTACTAGATGTTCGTTGGTTTTCCTTCCTTTTTCGTGTATATTTCAGTTTCTGGTTAGTTATGCAAAGACCTCGTTAAATGATACACTTTTGTTTGTGTACGATCGCTGGAAAATGAAAGACAGAAATGAAGTATAAAGTTTAATGTTTAGAGCGAGTGGGTTCGTTAAGTTTTATGGACGAGTGCGAAAATTGGACAACAAATCTCAAGAAAATCACGATGAACCGTGGCGATGTTCCGTCAACTGGGACAAAACTGAGATAGTCGCGAGACGATGTCGTGATTGGCGATTATGCAAGAGCTTTAAAAGCAAAAGCTTTAGGAGCTAATAAAACAACAACGAAGAGGAGGAAATGGTTTATACTTTACTAGGCATTTCGAAGACGATGTATCTAATGATGCATGATTGTGAGATTGTAGATTTGAGATTAAGTCGTTTTCAGTTTACACAGTGGAGTCACTTTATAATATATTGATGGGTTAATTTAAATTATTTTTTTCCTGTTAAGCACTTGTATACTGCTTACTAACAACGTATGCAAGGAAACTGGAGGTCTAGATTCGTTCAAAATAAATAAATGTAGCTTCGTTTAACAAAAAAATTAGAATCTTGCGAGAGCCTTGAAGGAGTAAACCATCTGTTACTTATACCAGGGCGGGTAAGAGGTGGATAACCTCCAATGATGCGTTAATTAGTTACGCTTTTTTATACCTCAACTTGGCCCAATTTGGGACTATATTCCCAAACAAAACTGTGTTTTCAAATTTCAAATGGAATGGAGATCCATGATTTCAGGGGAGTGCAAGAAGGCCGAACGCTTGGGGGTTTGGCTAAATGGTACATCTGTTTCCATTCAAATTTGTATGGCACTTCTAGTGTTGTATTCTTTAGTCTATGATTAACACGGATTCAAAAAAAGGGCTACCACACAAATAGTCATGGAAAGATCCACGCTAGGTGTTGTGTTCACAAGTTGTCGTATTCATACAAGCAGGTTCTCCAACTCGTCTTCTCCAACTCTCAACTTGGAAGGAGATTACTTCTTTGGAATAATAGAGTTATTTATGTTAATCTGGATTTATTAATACTTCGCGTATTATAAATGCTGTGACTGCGAGTAGTCAACCTAACTAGAAGCTTGCTGGAATGGATCTGAATTATGTGAGCTCCTGCAAACTGAACTCCGGCCCTCGGCTCCCCTGGTGCATAAACTCCGAACTAAACTAATCGCCATCTTGCGGACTTTCAGGACAGCTTTTAGCACTGCCCTCTATGAAACAAGTTCGGAAGCTTTTAGATACACAACACTATACAGAAAGATGATTAAATTAATTAGGAGCAAAACAAATATGGCGACATTACTGTCATAATTCCCACATACACACAGCATGACTGCCACATTGGAATTGGTTGGAATACAAATATAATCGGATAGCATCCTTTGTTTGGAGAAAGAAACCGAAGTTGCCCTGACACTGTCAAAGACATTTGAGGGAAGCCAATGAATTAATGAAGAATGGCCCATTAATAATGGTTTGATCAAAGAATTTCCAAGACATTCGAAGCCCTCGGCATTTACAATTTCAAGTATTTAATTTTTATTAATAGAGGTTTCAGTTGAAAATTTTGGCAAATTTCATGGCTTATTTTTTTTATTTATCTTGCCCGCGAATTCTTTCAAGCGAAATATTGTGGGCCATAAAGGTTTCGTAAACGGTTCGTAGCCCCAGGCACTGTTCCAGCTCGGGCCATTGGATAAAGCGCGGGCATAGCCTTGATGTGGTTTTCTTTACTTTGTGTACCGACGTTTAAATTTGACGAAGCAAACAGCGACGTTTTGCTAAATGCTGGATAAATCAGCTGAAGTACTAAGGCTTTGGACACCACAGTTCGAAACGATAAAAGTTAAATTGCTTCTTTATACAAACATGTTTAAAATCATATCGATTGTTAGTAACAAAGCAATTAAACAAATTAAATGTCATACATTGGGCCAGCAAGCATGTTTTCGACAAGTTAAGGTTCGATTTAATAACTGTTTGGGGGTGAATTACACAGGGGAAGAAATAAGGGAGAAAAGTGCTAAAAAAAACGTGCTAAAATAAATTCACAAGAGTCCCAGCTTCCGTCTGGAGCCAGTAAGATTATGGCATCCCCAATTAGGGTACGTTGTGAGGCTAAAGGAAGTGAGGAGGGAAGGAGATGGGGAAGAGGATGGTAGGGAAGTAACTGGCTATTCAGATCTGGTCACCAAACGCGACAGTGTCATTTCAAGCAACGTTTCAATTCTGAAAGGTGGTCTTACACCAAGGCGATACTGAGAGTATCTTCCATTCTAGAACGTACCGCAAATATACTATAATATTATTTTAAATGAATTGGTTGTGAAATAACACAAATTAATCTAATAAAATTTATTTTTCCACACCGGGATTCGATCCCGCGACCTTCGGATTGCGAGTCAAGAGCCTTACCTCTAGATCACGCCGAAATAAAGGAATGCTATAATATATTTATAGAAACCCCAGCAAAATTAAAAAAGGAAATGTTGATGATAATATTGCCCGTCGAGTAGACGTTACTGTAATTTGAAACCATAGAATATTCCCTACACATTATATGCATCCCAAAATGCAGGCAGAAACAATGCATCAATCTGAAGCACTTACAAGTTACAAGTAGGTACTACACACAAGTGGCGATGGGTTGCATTTGATTCGGTGGCGCTGTTCGCTACTGGTAACATTTCCGGCTTTGGGCTACATTATACTGTTGTATTCCATCCCCAGGATATCCAATCGCTATCAACTAACGAATGGAAACACCATTATTTATCGCCTCAAGTGCTGTCAACCATTCGACAGCGTGACTTCACAGACACCTAGGGCAGGTAGGTAGAAGGTACAATACAGAATGCACAACAGAAAGAGAAGTATTTGCGCTGAAAAGAAAATTACATAAAAGTGGCTAGACAGTGGAATAATATCCTGTTATCAAAACAAACAAAAAAATCTACGAACTTCTTTGAAGGCTTTCTAAAAGCTATTAAATTTTTAACAATACCTTCAAAGTTTGTTAATTATAAAGATGTTTTTAATAATGAAAGGCGCTTAGTTCAAACGATATCTACGTTGTTCTGGCCATTTTTAATCCCTTCATAATTTACTTATTACACGTGTAAGTGGTGTGAAAGCTTTAAGAAAAGTTTGGCAAAATACCCTTTCAATTTAAATCCTGAAAAGGAAAACGGAAATCCCTGTTTCAGCAAGGAAAAAGTTAATCCATTAAATATGCTCCTTAGGATAAGCTGACTACAGATTATGTAATGTTTACATTGAACTGAGCACTCGCCTACTGCGAAAAGGGGGTTTCAAACAAAGAGATTAGGACATTTGGCTAAAATAACTGGATAAATTTTCAAACTCTAAATAAATATACATTACTAAATTTAAAACAAAGAGAAGCGAATAATTTTTGATAACGTTGTCTACCCTGAAAAAAACTTTTTAATCACCACTCTCACATAGAGATTATTTCATTTAAAGAATCTCACTGCTGTATTAACAAATGTTCCACCGTTGGAGAGCATAAGTAGTTTTCTATCTTCACAGAAGGAATATTAGATTTTTAGAAATGTGAAGAGGATAAGACCCGCTCTCAAAGTTCGGAAGATATTGCAGTGCTCTAATAAAACCGCTTTCTTTTGTCTGCATCATGTCTGAAATGCAGAGGAAGTACTCGGCACTTTGAAAGGAAAACTACATAACTGTACATTATGCAACTATTAGACTATTATTAATGCATCATTTTCTTTTTTCAATAACAATGTTAATGGATGTGCAAAAGTTTTAGTTTAAGTATATTTTTTTAAATGTTTAAAAATTCTACTGCAGTTTAAATAAGAAATACGGATTAAGGGGATATTGTAGTCTAGAAAAAAAAATTCTTCGTATTTCGATAGTTTAGATAGAAAAGAATATCTCCTTAAAAAGATTTTTCAAAATTCGAATTATTTTAAAAGTTAAAAACATTTTATTTTACCGGTTGAGACGGAATCTAACTGGAATCTAAATAGACCAAAACTTTAAACGCGTGTTTCTCCGAACTACTTTTTATCAAGACGTTTGACACGATGTCTCAAGTTCTACTAAACCAATTTACTTGAAATTTGGTGTGAGCTTTCTCTATACATTATCTACATTAACTATGGTGTGAAAAGTCAAAAAAGTGGTAAAAAAAATGTCTTTTTATAACTTTTCCTTAGTTCGGGCCGTAGCAGCATTTGTTTGGATTATGAATTAATTTGGTTTCTTTTTTTCATTTTAACAACCTTTAACTTTTAGAATTTAAAATTTTTTCATCTGATTTTTTTATGTATTAATTAAATGGTTAATAAATATTAATTTGTTAAAATAATAGCTATTAATTTTTTTTTATTGCACCTGAAAAAATACCTACATTTCATGCAGACTAGAATATCCCCTTAAATAGAATAAATGTGGACTGTAAACTGTAAGGTGAATGGTTTCTGACTTTATAGATACGATTGTCGGAGAAGCTGAGTTTTAAATTTAGTTCTAAATTCTGTCAATTTGTGATCATCCCTAAATCGTGTAGCAGTGTATTGTATTTTACTTGATGAAAGAATTAAATTTATTAAGACTCTCAGATCGAAGAATTATACCCGACTTAATATTTATGTTCAAAATTGTAAATGGTAGCATAGACAGTCCTGATTTAAATAAGCTCATTGAATTTCATATTCCCACGAGAACCACTCGTTCTAAAATCCTTTTTAAATGTAACAATAACCGGACTGAGTATACGAAACACTCACTTTTACCTAGGTTACATGAAGTTACTAATAGATATGCAGATGTGATTGATCTATTTAACTGCACGGAACATGGGTACAAGAAGGCTATGCTATCATATTTTTTAAATCACTACTAATTTTATTTGTATTATAGATTTTTGCATGTAAAGGTATCTCTGTTGTCACTTCCTAATGTATCGTCACAACTAACTGTTATACATACACTGTTTTATCATTACTGATATTTTGAATATGAATTTGTGACATGTAATTAGTGTTTATGGCATACTTATGCCGTTTGTATTAAATAAATAAATAAATTCCAGGCTGTAGGTCCTGACCCTCCGAAGGCACGCTCACCGAACTTAGTATCAGGTGTGTCCTTTGGTTCCTTCAGCCTTCAATAGCTGATGACGCTGCTGACCTGAGGGTTGACTATCGTAAATTGGCATTTTCAGGAAATACTCGTACACTTCAGATAAGTAAACCAGAGCCATTCCGTAAAAGTAAATTTTAGACGTATTGACTCTTTTCCACAAAAAATTATAAATCAATTTCGAAAGACCGTTCTTTTACCTAGTAAAAACTATGTTTTAAATTTTGAGAAAATATGTTCATTTTTAGTATAATATGGTTTTACCATATGTCGTTGGCACAATTGTTAAATTTTCTAACAAAATTTTGTATTATAAAACACCCATTTCAAATCATATAATCATGTAGTAAAATAAATCAATTAGTTATTCTCTTAGAATTTTAATATCAGTTTAAATAAAATCATTTAAAATAAGATATGCATACGTGTTTTGTGGCGAAAATACTTCAGTTTGTTACGGTCTCACAAACTAATATATTTAAGATTTTTTTTGACATTCTTATTTTGCTTAGACATTGTTGAAAAAATATAAATACTTATGATCAAAAAATAATTATAAAAAGTACATCATTTTAATAGTTTTATCATCACGCCTTTCAGTATTTTTGAATGTGGGTATAAATTAAAGCAAATTTTGAATGAAATAAAATCGATATTGAGTTATTATTTTAAAAAGCTGGTACGGAGAATAATTAATCTTTCTCACTGGAACCTCCCCGTACCATCGTAAGAACATCTTTCGACGAAATATGAATTCTCGACCGCTGGCTGGTTAAAATGGCCCTTAAGAATTAAGGGCGGATCTGCTGGATGGCATTTACCATCCAGTAGAACTTGAATTGGTTTCTTTTAAGATATTTGAGCTACGTACTGAAGATTTTTGAGGTGCTCTTGAAATGTGGGAATAAGCAGGGTTTTAAGGGACTTACTTGTCTTTCTTCCAGCCAAGCTTCCTTCATTTAAATGGCGAAGTTTTGCAGAGTTTTTTAAGGTAAATTTATAATACCCATGCATACTAGCCAACTGAAGCAGAAATGCACCGACAAGCAAACAAGTAGAGTAATATTATAAAAAAAATACAAGTATGCAGTTCAGATGCGGTAGGAGCGAAACCTTCAGAAAACTAAAGTAGACAAGAATGGGGAGGCTACGAAGCATCGCAAAAAGAGACCGATTATTTTATCTCATTCTATTGCAGGCCAAATCCTATAGATATGTGTTTGTCTCTTTTTAGTGTCGCTCTTTGGTTTCATCGAGTTTCAAATCATATCGGTGCTAAAGAAGTTTTCACTTCAATAACTAATAATTATAATACTGGTTTTAATTTTATTTAAAATGTCAAGTCACAAAGTGTTTGCTTTTTTGAAAAATGATTAAATAATATATAATGAATAACATATCACTTTGTTTAAACCACTATATTATACACAATATCTACATGTTTCGATAACAATGTTATCTTCATCAGGATATATCAATATAAAAATTATTATTATTATTTTAATTATTATTAAAAATTATTATTATTATTTTTATATTGATATATCCTGATGAAGATAACATTGTTATCGAAATATGTAGATATTGTGTATAATATAGTGGTTTAAACAAAGTGATATGTTATTCATTATATAATTAATGATGCCACAAAGTAATTTTGCGAAGTTTGAAGAAGTGATTAAATAATAGTTTAAATATCGATAATAATTAAATAAGAACCTTAACTAACCGTATATGTTTATGAATAAAGTAGTTTTTTGTTTTTAATCTAACAACTAACAAAATGAAACTTAATAATTTTTTCTTTCGATAGATAAAGGCGGGTCGAGAATCGTGTGAACTTGCAAAGATGTAATTTTAGATCACTAGAGTTATCTTCAGTGAAATATGATCGACGAAGAACATCAAATCTGCCATCAAGTATTCATAAATAAAGAACAGCAAAATTTTACTGAACAATATCTAATAGCACAATCATAAATACCATCCTCATTCAACGTTTAGGTGACACACTTCTCAAGTTCTGAAAAAGTTTTCGTTAACACCGAATAGGATGCGATAATATTATTTGTGAGTGTGTTTTTTGCAAACCAAGCATGTTATATGCATTTCTAATAAACGGTTAATGAAATACGATACGATGTTTATCATGTTCATGAATGTATTTTCTAAAACAACAGAGTGATTGAATTAAATAATTTAATGTCATGAACAAAAGAATTCTTTAAAAAGTTTATGGAAATTAATCTTTGTTATAAAGTGGTGGTGGCATTTCTAAGCTAAAAATGACAACTGCAGAATAGCTTAAAGCCATTAACCAGCGGCCGAGAATTCAAATTTCGTCGAAAGATATTCATACGATCGTACTCTTGCAACTGTACAGGGCGATTCCAATGAAAAAAATGAATTATTCTCCGTACCAACTTTTAAAAATAATATATCAATATCGATTTTATTGCATTCAAAATTTGTTTTAATTTATACCTACATTTAAAAATGCTGAAAGGCGCGGTGATAAAACTTTTAAAATTATGTGATTTTTGTAATTATTTTTTATCATAATATTATAATTTTTCAATAATGTCTAGGCAAAATAAGAATATTAAAAAAACCTAAATATATTACTTTGTAAGACCGTAAATAAATAGACAAAATGTCGTCACAAAACACGTGCGCGGATATTTTTTGAAATTATTTTATTAAACTAAAATAAAAATTCTGAAACGTTACTTTCCCATATTTTGTGATTTGAAATGTGTGTTGTACAATAACAAAATTTTGTTTCAATATTTAACAAATCTGCCAACGACCTACGGTAAAACTTTATTGTACTAAAAAATAAACATATTTTCGCAAAATTTAAAATATAGCTTTACTAGATAAAAAGAATAGTCTTTTGAAATCAATTTATATTTTTTTTGTGGAAATAAGTCAACACGTCTAAAATTTGATTTAAAAATGACATATTTCCGGTTTTGTCTAGTTATTCCATCTTAATTTCAACACCTTGAGGCTATTTTAATGAGAAAGATTATTTAATGAACTCTTATTGCTCAGAGCCGCGTGGCGGGAAGGCTCTTGAAGAAAAACAAAGGTAGAGAGTCCAAGATTTGAATAAAGTAGAATTAGCGCCGAAGAAACTGAAAACAAAATACATTAAAGATCTTTTCGGTGAAGACAAAAGCCTCCGTAATAATTTCGGCAGTTAAGTAGGCACAATGGACCACTTGAGGCGCACATACATTATGCATGCAAATCAAGTTATCCCGACCCTCTGTTTCCCTCCCGGCGAGGAGGAGTGAAAACAGAAAAATAAAACATCTTAATTAAGACCCGCGACAAAGTTGCGCGGCGCCGAGAAGAACACTTCCAAAGCTTTAAGCCCGGCTGCAACTTTACGAAGCATGAAAACTTTAATTCAATTTACTTTCGGTCTGGAATCTTTGCATTTAGTTTGAGATTCGTTATTATTTATGTGCCGTGTCTACCGCTTGCATGTGACACTGCGTACTATTAAATCTTCTTATTAGGGAAATACTATAGAGCAACAGTATAAGTTGTTTTTTTCTGAAGTTGCTCTGCGAAACTGAAAAGGCTAACGAGCTTTCGTTTGTTCTTGAATTCGCCGGTAGCAACTATCTGAAAGAGTCAAACTATACAGCTGATCGTAGATAATGATATTAACGTGAGTTATATGGTTATTAGATAAATCTATCGTGTTTAAGTTTAAATCTATTTATTTATGTAGACGTTCTAACCGATCGAAAATTACACCAAACTGCATTTAAATTATTATAATTTTCGTACTGCTATCCAGATAAAAATCATTTTAAAGCCAGTTCACCAATATATTCTGAAATCAAATTCATAAATAACACTAGCAGACCCGGCCACACGTTGCTGTGGCTAACAACGCCATTACCCAACCTTTATAAAATCCACACCACCTGCTGCCTGAATTGAATATTTGAATTTCTCGGCTTTTATCTACTATAATAAGCATGTATTATACATATAAAACTTCCTCTTGAATCACTCTATCTATTGGTGAAAACCGCATGAAAATCCGTTGTGTAGTTGAAAATATCTATGCGCACACGCATTTTGAGCGACTTCATTTTATATTATGTAATGATGTAAGTACAGGTTTAAAACTTATAAGCTAAAAACTAAAACTCAGATTCAAGAACTTAAAATAAATCAAATACCATAAATAGCGATTTTGCAGACTGTCTGAATTGTTGATTAAACCAAAAAGACACTCAAAAAAACACAATTAATAGTAGATAACAAGCTTGACGAGTTAAATAATAATTATATGACATACCTTAGAAAGTTCTTCGCATCAATAGTTGAATCTGAAAGAAGAAAAATAAATATGAAAAAGCATAAAATAACAGTCGCACAATGGAAAATAATAATTACAAGACAATTATAATCCGAAATTAGTTTTACAAAGAAATTTCGACAAGTTTTGTGATTAAGGCTTTCGTGATAATATTACGTAGGTAGTAAACAGTTAAGACACGAATTTTTATGCATAAATTATTTTTAGTAAAGCGGATGAAATTTTAGCTTATTACTAAATACTAGTATAATATACAGCTACAGTAATTAGAGTTTTGATATAAAAACATATAAAAATGAAATTGCTTCAGGGAGGTCCCAGGCACGTCCGACCGATGCGGGAAACTCTTTACTGCAGAGCGAAAACGCTAGGCCATGTTAACTAGGACATAGGAAGGCATTTTCCATAATAATATATATTTCCAGAATAGTTTAAAAAATACAAGCTTCAAATGTGATAAGGTTTTACAGAAAAAAAAATAACAAGATTCAATTAAACAAAGGTAAAAATCTTACTAATTTTCTTTTTCAGAGTAAAGGTTTATTGTTGGATTCTTTATAGGTCAAATTTCAGGTAACTAGTTTAACTGGAGGAAAAACTGAAAAGCTTTCTTTTTATCATTGAAGAACAAGACACAGAAAATAGAAAAAAGACAATGGTCGCAACTTGGACTTGAACCCAGACCTCTCGTCTAACCGGGACGTGCGCGTTAACCAATTTCGCTATTGCTACCTTCTGTCAAGCCGTCATAATAGTCAATCTCATATTT